>JAPCWY010000008.1:12911250-15807500 GCA_028455895.1 Rhodomyrtus tomentosa
TTTTGGATAGCCACTTCAGATAAACATGGATCGAGCCGAATCAAGAAACTTGGCCTCTTCTGGATGGCAAACATAGACGAAACATGGATCAAGCCGAATCAAGAAACGCAGCCAACGAAAATTCATGTTCTGATACAGTGACAACACTTGTCGCTTGGTCTTTATATTGCTGCCGGAAAACAGTCATTTAGCACTTGGCTGCGGTTTGCCCTAGCTCTGATTAGGCGATCTGGATGCATTTGCCCTAGACAAAGCTTGCCCTCTAATTGTCACGAAACATTAGTTCATACTTACGTGCAACTGACTTGAGGTGACGAAGACCATCTTTCTTTTCTCATTTTGTGCTCCATTTGTTTTTGCATAAATCGCTTGCAAAAATAGATGGATGATTTTTTTTTATCGTCCACGAAAATATTAAACATAAATTATTGGCTTATAAAATAATAATTTTTTATCGACTAATTATTTCAAGTGATCATTTTTAGGGAACTACATTTTCAAAATCATTCATTTATAGCAAAACAAACGGAACCTTGTATCAATTTTCTTTGCTATAAATATAAATTAGTTTGTACATAAAAGCTAAGACGTATTTGACAATATATGTTCATAAATTTATACAAACTGAACAATTTCTACCGTATATTTTATATTTTATTTTTTTTGGTAAGGGAACTACCGTATATTTTGTTTGATCTAAAACTGATTTTCTTACAAAATGAATTTTCCCTAGTAAAATATTAGTTTTTCTACAACTTATTATTATTATTTTTTGGCCTTGTTAAGTGGGCATTAGAAGAAAGTCGCAATTGAGAGCACTTATTGAAGGTAGTATTAGTAATGAGGCAAATTGATGATCAATCATTTAGTATGGAAAGCGTAATACCGACGTGCGGATTCCACCTTTTTATTATTATTATTATTATTAATTAGAAAGGGAAGGTGGAATTTTAACTGGGAAAAACTCCCAAAACTGAGGCTCGTTTCTCAAAGTTCCCCTAAACCTAATCTTACTCGAAAATACCACATGAATTTGTTCACTTAAAACCAGCAACCCCCTAATCTCATCATCATTGAAAACAATTACTGGGTGATTACAACATTCTCGTCACAAGCACATTTTACACCTTTCCTAAGGGAATTTTAGTCCAAATAACATATGGGAGGATCGACCCAGCTGAAGAAGTCGATATTTGCTTGTTATATGACTAAAATGGGCAAAGCTACTAGCAATGCTGTCGCAGCCTTAAAATCATCGTAACCCCCAAATCTGAAGTTAGAAGTTCAAAAACATCAAGTGATCTTGTTCGAAACTTCATGCAAGAAAGATCATAACTTGGGAAAATTACCAAAAAAATATTAAACATTTTGCAGTTGTGTCAATTCAATCATAAATCTTTTTTTTTTTTGCCGATTCAGTCTTAAACCTTTTGTAATTGTGTCATTTAAGTCCATCCGGCGAATTTTGGCCATCTAGTGTTGAAGTGGATGCCGGCTGGTTGAGAACCCATTAATTTAATATTTTTTAAAAAAAATTGTGGATTTTTTTTTTATAATTTTTGAGATTTTTGTTTTTATTTTTTTTCCCTCTCCCCTCCCCTCCCTCCCCTCCCTCCCCTTCCCTTCCCTTCCCTGCAACTCCAATTGATTGCTGGACTGAGGCATGATCGGATAGGCCACCTCGCCCGGCCATGGCAGGAGTCGACCTCGCCGTCGTCGGATGAGGCAGTGACGGCGAGGTCGAGCCCCGCCATGGCCGGGAGAGGCTCAGCCTCGCAAACCCAAATCTGGGCATTGCAAGTTCAGAGGTTGGTGAGCTACAGCTCTACGTTTAGCGGGGGCGTTGACTGAAGATTAAGCCTTGCGTCACAAGTGTTCCTTCAAGGGTCAGTGCTTCGATTCCGCTTTGTATTGGCTAATTGTTGATTTACATTGCGTTTCTTCTAGAGGAATGGCCAAGGGAGAGTGTCGATGGAGGTGGTGGTCAATGCAATTGAGACGGACACAGGGAGCTCGAGCTTGGGGGCTCGCCAAGATAGCTCGGCCATGGCGTGGAGTATGAGGTTCTTCAAGTGAGCTCGAGCTCGGGCCTCGCCAGATCTAGTCGATTTTGGCCATGACGTGGAGCTCGAGATTGCTAGATTGGTTAGCGAGCCTCGAGATCGTCCTGTTGACACCTAAATTTTGACTTTTAAAAATTCATTCATTTATTTCATAAAATGAGAATTACTCCTAGTTCTCACTAAAAATAAATTCACATGCATTAAATATTTGTTTATGTCATGCATTTGCATTTATGGTCGATGGCAAAAATATGCGCTTAAACTTATGAGTGATCACATGGCGTGAAGAAATCCGACTAAGGAGAGTGCCGAAAATATTCATGGGGATTGGAACTATTTTTAATACTAAATCAGCCCATTTTGCTAATTTAATTGTTAAAGGACTTTGTTTAATCGTTTCTTAAAAGGCCCAAATGAATTGAAGTTGATTAATAGCCTTGAACTTCAAGCTAATAAGAGCCTATTAGCCCTTGATGAGATTTGGCGTAAAACCTTTTTGTTCAACCAAACCCTAGCTATTAATTTTCCAAATTTAAAAGATATGTGATCCGTAGGGACTTATCCCCTTTAAAATTCAGTACCCATCCTAGTTGGCCGACGTTTAATTTTAATTCAAATATTCTTGTAATCTACTTCAATATAATACATGCTCCCATGTACCTTGTTCCTCGAAAATTTGTGCAATATGTTGACTATTTGAATTCACCCCCGAAGTGCGACGTCATCCGCACGGGAAATTGTCTAACTTATCCCATAACTTTGGGACCGGACCAATAAATTTCATAATCACTATCTGACCTTACCCCGAGGTACGACGTGAATAAATTAACTTCTGGCCCGACCCCCAGGGTATGAAGCGAATTCATCGAAAAATTCGGAATATAAGGTGCATTATGCTCAAGGTTTATTATATCTTTATTTAATTCATTCTTCATAAATATCATTAAAAAAATCATCTTGTCATATTCTTAATTGAAATTTCGAAAATCATATCTCCAAGGTGACTCTTAATACAAATTGAATTTTAATCAATCAATTTGTGTTAATTGTCAAACCAATTCATCAAAAATCGAAAATTCATTAAAAGTTATGACATTTCATTTGCATTTCATATAGTCTATTTTTTCATGCATTTTCTTATGTCATTACTATAGTTCATCTATTTTTGCATGACATGTGAGTTGGACTCATATTTCCCGTGCATCTAAATTCAATTTTCAAAATATATCACGCATTTTTCCTTGCTCAAGCATTATCATGTCACATGTCATTTGTGTTAGAATTTACATTTTTCTTGCATTAAAATTTGATTTCCCTGAAGTCATCATGCATGGTTATTTTTCTCGTTTTCATGTCAATATATGTTCAGATTTTGCATGTAGTTGCACTCATGTAATCGCACGTTATAGAGTCGCATTTCGCACAACATACATTTAATCAAGAAAACCCCAAAAATAAATTGCACCTTAATTCGCTCAGTGAATTCAATTGAATTTGCCAATCAAGGAAATTTTTACAATAATGGTACCGGAAAGGTGTTAATTGAAAAATTAAAATAATCAAGTCCCCTAACCCGAATCTCTACTCAGCAGAAAATAAAGTATTCTCCCTACTTAATTTATGTATCTAATCTACCTACTAAAAAAAGTAGTGGCGGCTCCGAAATTAAAAATCATTTCAATGAAATATAAGTTGTGAATTAGTAGAGCTTGGGAGAGCCCGAACTATGTTAGTTAATTTATTTAATTAATATGGTAATCCATTAACTGGAAATTCAAACTGAATTTTAGGTCGCGACATGGCCGAGGTCGATGAACTCCTGCCTTGCTGGCCTTAGCGAAGCTCGAAGCTCACTCATCTGGCAAGCCCGGAGCTCGCTAGCCATGGCCAAGCTCGAGTTCACCTGGATCTGGTGAGCTCGTGGCTTGCCAGCCTCGGGCGAGCCCGAGATTGCCCGAACCAGCCGCCTCAAGCTTGTCGGGCCGAGTCATGAGCATCACCAGGCGGCCGAAGGAAGGAAAACGGAGCGGCACATGAGGAAGAATGAACGACGGTCTGGATTCTGGAGCAAGGAGGAAGGAGGTTGGAGAAAAAAAAGAAAAGAAGAAAAAATTGTAAAAATATAAAAAAATTCAATAAAATATTAAAATACTAGGTCGCTGCCGACAGGCGTCCACATCAGTGCCGACCGGTCAAAATTTGCCGGATGTACTTAAATGTCACAAATGCAAAAGGTTTAGGATTGAATTGGCAACAAAAAAAAAGATTTAGAACTGAATTGACACAACCGCAAAAAGTTTAGGACTTTTTTAGTAATTTTCCCCTCATAACTTAGTTCGCTTCATTCGACGACATTCTCAATGTAGCTCTCCTCCCACATCTACAATGACCATCCGTCTCCAACTTTTTTCAATTTATGCTCGAGAAGCCCTATCTGTTTTCTTCATAATCTGTAAAATGAGGGCAAAATTGGGTCTTCCTAATGTTTTTAATTAATGTGCATATGCGTGGCATGGGGAAAATGCGCTTTTAGAACACCCCCCCCCACCCCCCCCCCACCCACAAAAAAAAAAAAAAACGCCCCTATGCAAGGCACAAAAGCTGCGCATGTTCATGTCGGTAATAATTTTCGCCGGTGATGAGCCTTGGGAGTTTATGCATACGAAGTCATCAAGTTGGGAGAAATTTCGGAACAAACTCAAATTTGGGAAAAACATTGAGAAATAGGTCTCACTTCAGAGTAATTATTAAGATTTTTCCGTTTAAGTGAGTGAATAGTACGAGTACTTAGAAATTTTACTAATTTTCTCTCACTGGCTGATACGACAATTATTATTATTATTATTATTATTATTATTATTAACAGTTCTTGATTTTTCAATGCCTGGGTCTCACTTTTTTCAACACCCAATAATAATAACTTAAAATTAGTAAAACTTAGTGAGATAAATTTCGTAGAGTTTCTTGGTATTTATTATTGCTCAATGATGCTGCATAACTTATGATTTTATTCGGTGAGTTTTGGGTCATTAATATTTGCATTCACCACTCATTTTACATGTGGTTTATTAAATGATTTTGAGGGAATCGTCTTTGGTATTTTCCGAATGAGTCTTTGTTCATCTAGAGAAGAGAGATAACGAGGCAAACACAAGAAAGAACGGCAAAGGTCCTCGCATGACATGACCTTTATGTACTGGAAATCAAAGACTCCAAATCTGTTGGTTAAAGCTAGCATTGTAATAGTCATATATAAATGACTCCTTACCAAGTGAATCAATTAATTTATATGCGCTTTGATCTAACCTGATGAGCCATCTGTTGAGGAAACCTCCTAATATGTTTGAAGTTGATAAAACTGTTCATGATTTATTGCGATATTGATATATGCGCGAATTACTTATGTTTCATGTAATATAAAGGAACTTTGATATGTTAAGGTGCAAAGATTGGGTTAAATACATCTCAATTGTTATAAGTTGTGTACGATGCTCACTTTAATGGCAAAACTTTCAAATCGATCATTTTAGTGCTAAGTTTTTGTAATTTCAATCACTTAAGTGCCGACTTCTTTTAAAAACCACTACTTTAGTGCCAACTCTCATTTAAACTGACGTGGCTCGCCAAAAATCCGATACACATGTTTTTTATTATTATTATTTGAGCTGACATGGCTCATCGAACTTGGTACTGAAGTTATCGTTTTTTTAAAAAAAATTGATATTTAAGTAATCGAAATTATAAAAACTTAGCACTAAAATAATCGATTTAAAAGTTTTAATAATAAAGTGAATATCGTACACAACTTATGACACTTGAAGTGTAATTAACCCTGCAAGATTAGAAAAAAGCCAGAAGAGGGTCAAGAGGCCTTAATGAACATTGAAGTACACATCTCAGGCTTTGTAATGATTCCCGAATCTTTCAAACCGGAGCTCGTCAATTGGTTGAAAAAATTCCGACCAAAAAAAAAAAGGTTGGAAATATAAATATCCATAATCTGTCCATAATTGAACAAGTGACATATTGGCTCACAAATTGATTGATTGTTACCCGAGGTCAATTGGCCCAATTGCATGCTTAATTAAGACTTGTATGTGATTTCTAGATGCATGATTAGGCTCGCGACACGTGTTGGCCGGCGGATAGGTTAGTGGCGATTATTAGCACTAATTATTGATTAGTGATATTAGCATTCCTCTTTGTGAATACAAGTGGGGCTGACCATTCCTAATCTTAATCAATGTTGGAGGTAGTGAGAAAAATCAAGATACATGATATCAAAGGCTGATCCTGAGGCCACCCCATTCTTGATTTGATGAACTTTCCTAATTGTGTTGCTTCAATGATCGAATGAATTGATAAAACGACACCATGAGGTGTTGCTCGATGGCGGTACCCATAGAGGCGGCGGCCTAATGGAGCTAATGATGGCGGCTGACCGATGTTCATTCCGGTCTTTGACATTGAATAATAGTCTTGGTCTAATTTAGTTTAGACTAGTTAGTGAGAGTACTTATATTCTAATTAGTTTTGGTCTTTTGATAATAAAAACAAAAAATTATGACTTAGATTCACCCTTGAAAAAATGATTAGCTTAGACTTTGGAGGATCATTGAAGACCAAATCTAAGGGTCGTTTGTGGCCATCTTACTTCCTTCTCCCTCGATCATGCATTTGACAGTTGTTTGCGTCTTTGTTTCGTGATTTTCGGTACTCTCTCGCCGTTCGTTTTCGGTCTGAATCACCTTCTTAAATTTCCTCATCTTTCTTTTCCTTAGATGGAAACTTGTTCCGATTCCAATAGACAATGGGCACGAGTGCTATCGCGGTGCTGTGTGTTAGCTAGCGCCTTCTGTTTCGTGGTTTCAAAGTCTTTGATTGAGCAATGTGAGGGTCTTTCCGTGGTTTGAAATCGGAGCGAAGAGGGCGAGCTGTGTAGAGGACGAACTGTTTGTTGTTCAAGCCAGAGAGTGGACGGCGGTTGGGAGAACGCCTTTGGACCTTAGGTACAGGAGTTCTAGGCGGTGGTCAGGGTAGCGAGGCGGTTCAGGGTGGCTCCGCGGCGGAGCATGGGGCGGCGGAGCACCATTGGAATTCATCCAGATGTTTTTTCTTATTTTATTAAATGCTTTATTTGCTATAATTAAGTAAAGTGGGTTTTGTGGGTTGGTTTGGTTCAATATGAATAAGGTTGGGTATGTGACATCTCATTTATGAACCACCCATTTGTCACCGAACGATAGATACGATTCACATGGCGTAAAAACGTTTACTAATTTACCGACTGCGATTTGGATTTTCTTGAATAGCTGATATGACATATGTTTCAAATGAAATTGCAACATTTGCATGTTCCGACGAAGAATATAATAAAGAAAACGATGAGTCAAAGATATTAAGGGGATAGATTATCCAATTAATCAAGAGCTGGTTTACAGTCGACGAGCTTGATAAGCGAACGTGTGTCGTCTTCGAATTTCACTTTACTTCAACAATTACCTTAGCCACGCTTGTTTTTTTTTTTTTTCCCTCTTTTTAATCGCAATGAAATCACCAGTTCACCTTCAGATTCAATCATTGATGCGACAATAATTGTCGTGACCTGAAAATTCACAAAATCCAAGCTAATGGATTATCATATTAATTATTTAACTAATCTAATTTGGACTCTTTCAAGTCCATACAAAAATCTTAATTTAAGGTTCAATTGATTAATATGCAATGTATTTTGAATTCGGAATCGTCCACCAATCATTTACGATAGGTCAGACTGCGAGCAGATAATTATTTTATTTTATTTTTTTGGTCCGCTCAGCAGTATGACTGCCGAGTGGCGAGCTGCACCTGGTCCGGTAAATAAAATTTTTTCACACCTGATTTGGTAATTATTTTTTTTTGTCCTGATTTGGAAAAAAGCCCAAATTTCTTTTGTTGGTGTTGTAAGTACTTTCCCACGGGTGGTGAATCATGCAATGCAATTCAGACAATTTCTGTTTCATCTGTTCTTCTCCAGTACTATGCTGTGATTCAGAACTAAAAAGTCAATTGATACCACGAGCAGCGGCAGTGAAAGATCAAATAAATTTAGAGAAAAATCCAAACAAAAACTGAAAGTGAGAAGAAAATGGAGAGGGATTGAGAAGCTCTCCAAATGCCATAGTTAATAAGATCAAAGCGAGCGTGAGACAGAATTACTAAGATTGAATGTCAACGCACGATGTTATCCTGATTGGCAAGGCAAACTGTAACATTACGTCCATGATGAAGTGTATTGATGAAAAGGTGTGATTGAGAGGCACCGTTTGAGATGCCCCACGACGAGGTGGGTTCGAAAAGGTACCGTCTCCTTATTTATAAGGAAGTTAAAGATAACTTCCGACGGAGTCCGTTCTGAACACAGACGATTGAATAACAAACGTACGCTCTTCGATCTCTCCCTCCCTCTTTCAAGAACACACAAAAACAAACGAACGAACGAAAGTCAATCCATCGTTACTTTGAGAAATGATAAGTATTTACGTTGTGAAACAAGAAAACTTTTCGCACGTGATTGTTTTCGGACTGTCGTGAGTTTGAGGATTCGAGGAGGACGTGTCGCAGATTCAACAAAGTTCTTGGGCAATTCTGCAATCTAATATTGGACAGGGCATTTAGTACATGTCGCTATTCCTGGATCCAGGGGGGAATACGTTCGATGGAATAATTTTTTGGATGTTTTACCGCATCCCGAAGGGTTAGGACCACTTTTTACAGGTCAGTGGAATCTTTATGCCCAAAACCCCGATTCAAATAGTCATTTATTTGGTACCTCCCAAGGATCAGGAACTGCCATTCTAACCCTTCTAGGGGGATTCCATCCACAAACGCAAAGTTTATGGTTGACTGATATTGCTCATCATCATTTGGCTATTGCATTTATTTTTCTCATTGCTGGTCATATGTATAGAACTAATTTCGGGATTGGGCACAGTATAAAAGATCTTTTAGAAGCACATATTCCTTCGGGGGGGCGATTGGGGCGTGGACATAAAGGTCTTTATGACACAATCAATAATTCGATTCATTTTCAATTAGGCCTTGCACAAAGTTTAGTAGAATTTTCTTGATGTTAAATTCCAATATTGATATCAGAACCTGATTAAATTTATGCCTTGTTTTTTCCTGTTTGGCTTGTTGTTTTGAGATTACTGCATGTATATTTCAAGACAAAATGAGTCCGAATAACTTGTTTGAAGTTTTTAGACCACCATATTGTTCAGCGTTTTTCTCCGATATTCTGTCCTGCGGTAAGAAAAAAAACAAGTTATCGCACGACGAGATAGATCTCGTTGAGACGAGAAAAACGACGGGTGGTAGGCTTTGGGGGATACCGTACGGGTCGAATCCGCAAAGAAAGTGAAACTCTCGTCAAACCAATATTTGATATTGGAGAACTGGTCCACTGGTTCACCGAATGGAGTTCTTAAAAAAAAATAAAAAGAAAAAGAGATAAAAGGGGTGAACACTCACGTCGGACGCGCAAGGAAGAAAGACGCGTGCATTATTCTTTTATGTTTGAACGCTTCCGTTTAAATAGAGATAAGAGGAACCAGTTCCTTTTTTTGCAAGACTTAAAAAAAATTACGTCACCTGTTTAGAAAAAAAAAAGAGTTAGGCGCATGCGTACAGTCCTTGCACTCGTGAGTAGTTGTGAACAAATCGAACCGCTCAGATCGGATAGGTGGTTCGATTACTAGTTCTAGAGAGAGCAGTCCGATTCTCGATTCTAGGGTCTAGGACTGGACCACCTGAACCGGATCGATAGAACATTTTTTTTTTTAAGTTACCCTCTCTTTACTTAGGGCGCGCATGAAAATAATTCAGTTTATTTATTTTTGTTCTAGAAATAGTTTCTGATCGAATATTTTTTTGATAACACAAATATGTTTTTTATATTTCTGAAACAAAAATCTGAAACAGAAATTGTTTTGTACCCAAAATGAGAAATAGAAAATTATAGCTTCTGGCAGAAATAGAAACAGAAAGCGAAAAAAACCGTATCTTCTTTGTGTCTTCCTTCTATCACGTCTTTTTCCTCCTCACCTTCATGGCAGATCACGAAGTTTCTTCTCTCTTCTTCGCGTCTCTTCGACAGATCTAAATTTTCTCGTTGGTCTTCTTCGCGTCTTTCTTCCTTCTCTTCTCATGGTAGATCTAATTTCTCACTCTCCCTCCCCCTCTCCCTTGATCGATGGATGCGATTAGAGCTTGTCGGGTTTCTTTCCTGCTCGGGCTTGTTCAATCTTGCCGACCCTGAAGTCCTCATCGAATTGCTTCCTCTCTAGCGTGCGCGTGCCCTGCTCGAGTTTGCCAAGGCCGCTTCGACGCTCTTGTCTGGTAACTCCCATCGCCTTTCCTCAGCCTTCACATTTTTCTGACAAAATTTCGGTATGAGTTTAGGATTTGGTAAATCCCGTTGAATTTCCCGACGCTCTTGCCTCTAATTATTTCGATTTCTTTGATAGCTGATAGCTTGGTATTTTTTGTAATATAGTGAGGTTGAGGTGTACTGGTGTCGATCGGATCGACTTCAACATCACCCGCCAGAGTGCTTAAGTTCTTTCTCTTCCCCGATCACGGCCTTGATCGATATTCCCTTCATTTTATCGAGCAAGAATGGAACTTTGAATATCATCTGTTTTTTTCGTTTATGTCCATTGAGCGTGCTGATTTATGACTGAATATTGTGGTGGTCCATCTGCTTGCGATTTCCTGGTGTGCGTGATTTATAGGGACCAAGTACCAATATGGAATTTTGATTCTGTCTACTTTTGATGCTCAACCATTTAAGGTTAGATGGAATCCCAAAAAGAGACTGTTACGGTAAAGTGGACTGAGCCTTTGACCAATATTTTTGTAAGTATCGCACTACCACTACCTACAACAAAGCAGGATGGAAAAACATACATGTCGAATTCAATAAACGGACAAGACTCGACTTTAGTTCCGTTGAAGAACAGGGCAAACAAACTGAGGACATAATATATTAGTTTCAAGAAACTTCTCACGGACTGGATTTGGATGGGATAATGCAAACAAAATGGTCGTCGTGGATGATCCAACTATATGGGAGTCTCACATAAAGGTATCTCTTTAATTGGGTCGTTTTATTCTTATTATGGATGCAAGCTCTGATTATGTCGTTGACTTATGTCATTATTGTGATAATTTCAGGAAAATAAAGAGTGGGCTAGATTCAGGCATAACGAGTTTCCTCAGTATCTAGATCTGTGTGTACTATATGGTGATACCTATGCTACCAGGGATTATGCATTAGGATATGCAGAAGGCTTAGTGGTGTCGGAGGGAAATGACAATGGTGATAGTGATGCAGGAGGTGATCCAAAAGAACTTAATGAACCACATATACATAAGTATGTCTTTACACCTGGCGGGTCTTCTACCCCAGTTCGTGAGAAGCACAAATTAGATATGACTCCAAATGTCAAGAGAAGGAGAAAGAGTACCACATTTGATGTTTTTGTCACTTGCAAAGCCCTTCAAGAAATGATCAAAGCGAGGACAAGTCAATCAACAAGTGCCTCTGTCACCTCACCAGCCCCATCACCTGGGGACCCCTACTCCATTGCAATGGTGGTTGGCGTCCTAAATGACATGTCTGACTTGGATCAGAATCTCTACAACAAAATTGTGAACCAAGCATGTCTTAATGCTGCATGGAGAGAGGCTTTCATGGTAGCTCTACCTGAAAGGTGACATGGACTTATTGAATCTCTTTAAGTAGATGTTGCAAGGTATGCTATGGATTTGTATTTGGCTTTTCACTCTATGACTCATGTACCTGAGATGTTGTGGATTTTTATTTGGCTTTAATTTCACTCTACTTGAGATGCTGTTATTTTTGTTATGATGCAATTATCATGATGTTGTGCTTATTGTTGAATTTCATTGAATTCCTTACTTATGTGTTGTGTTTATGTTGTGATGGCATAGGTAATATGGAGGTGGATGGAAGTAGTGTGAATGATGATCCCATAACATCAGTTCAAATAGTTGAAGTAGAGTTTGATGATGATGATATAAATATAATGATAGCATGGTTATTCATTGTTGTAGTGGATATGTCCATGCACATAAGAGAACCAATTAGGGACAGTGTGTTGTCGGGACCCCAATAGGTAAGGGAGATTCTTTGTGGACATTCTGATAAAGTATATGAAGATTTTAGAATGGAGAGACATGTATTTCTCAACCTTTGCATTTTGATGAAAGAAAGAGATTGGTTGAAACATAGTCGATATATTAAGGTAGATGAACAAGTTGCAATCTTTTTATCTTTGATTTGTCACAAGAGGTCCAATAGAGATTTATATGAGAGATTCCAACGCTCGGGACAAACTGTCAGCAAGTACTTCACTAAAGTGTTAAATGCAGTTCTCCAACTAGAAAATGAGATTATCGTACCACATTCCTTTGATGTCGTCCCAGAGGAGGTTCTTATGAATCCTCAACATGAGCTTTACTTCAAGGTATGATTTTCATACATTCCTCTACACCATTGGTTCTGAATTTGTAGATAATCTTGCCTAATGCTAGTCTTTGATAAAATGATAGGGTTGCATAGGCACTATGAATGGCACCCATGTGCATGCGTCAGTACCTGTGGCTAAGCAAATCCCATTTAGAGGGAGGAAAGGAATTACCACTCAAAATGGGCTGTGTGTTTGTTCGTTTGATATGAAATTTACTTTTGTATATGCTGGTTGGAAAGGATTTGCCAACGATTGTCGGGTGATATCAATAGCACTTGAGAATCCTTGCTTAGAATTTCCTCGACCACCATCAGGCACTTGCTTGTTCTATAAGGAGTAATTTCATTTATGATCGTATTCCGATTGCATATCATGACCAATTTATGATTTTTTTTTTTTGTTATTGGCAAGTACTACGTGTTAGATTCAAGTTATGCAACATCTCCGGGATTTTTAACTCCTTTTAAAGGTGAACGTTATCATATAAATGATTACAGGAGTACATCGAGACGATTGAGAACAACAAGGGAATTGTTTAACTATAAGCATTCTTCGCTACGGAATGCCATTGAAAGATCATTTGTTGCATTAAAGAACCGCTTCTCCATTTTGAGACACATGCCTTCATTTGCAATTCAAAGCAAGCATATGTTGTAATTGCATGTTGTGCTATCCACAATAACATCCGTGATCAAGACAAGAGGGATAAGAACTTTTCACTATATGGAAATCTGGAGTACTCGTTTGGACAAACACAAGATGAGGTTACATCGGATGCATCAACTGTGGAGGACATCAAGATGAACATGCTTAAGATGGGTATTGCCAATCAAATGGCGAGGGATCATAATATGGCAGAGATTTCTTGAAAGTGTGTTTTTAACTTTTGTAACACATTTTCATTTTTGAGAATTTCATATCTTAGCTCTTGTAATGTCATGTCGTAACACATTTTCATTTTTTGAGAATTCCAAGTCGGAACCGGTTCGGACCGCTCAGACCGCCCGGTCAGACCGGTTGAACCGGTCCACTATAATGTCATCTTCAACCTCAGAATTTCCATGCAATTAAATAAAATCATGTCGAATTTTGACACCAAAATTGGTTGACCAATCGACCATAATTGAAAACGCATTGGTGGGGATTTAATTCTTCAGGTCATTCCCCATTGATTGATACCGGAGTCGTGACGAATAGTTTCTGGAAGAGGATGAAATCGACTGGTCAAGACGGGGGACCTGCGAAAGTCAATGTTTACCAAATGCAGACCAAATCCATGCCAAATTCGCACGGAATGAGGCTCGACGGGGGACCAAATGGAACTGAATGGAATACCCAATATCAAAGTTACTGTCGACATACCATTTGGCACATGATGGCACGTGAATTCAAGTGGACGAAGGTCCACTGATCGGCAGCAAAGTTTTCGGAAGGGGGATATAGCCTGAAGAAGCTTTCTAGAAGAGAGGTGATTTTCATTATGTTTCTAGTGAACAACAGAATCAAGAAAGAGAGAGAACGAGAGAGAAAACTCGCTCTCCGACCCCTGTAGTCGAGAGCTTGAGTTCGTCCTGTGAGTGATCGTTGATGACGATTCAAGCCAAACCGAGCTACAACTCCATTTTGAGAGGCTTGCTGGAGCTCTACAGAGTCGATCGCACCAGCTCGCGCCACTTTTGATCTCGAAATATCATAAGTCAATCCTTCAAGCTTGACTTCTGACCTTCAATGGCGAAGTCCTCTCCTCGTCTCAATTCTTTCGATTGATGTGTGCGAATCGTATCTGTGACATCACTAAGCATTTCCCTATGTTTTGATTACATTGAAATTAAGTCGAACCTCACATTCGAATCCCGTCGCCATCACTGATTCAGTCGAAGCTAGCCTAGGATATCCTAGACCTTACCAGGTCAATCTGACCTATAAATAAGTCTCCTGAATTTGAGACGAAGCTATGCTATGATCGAATTGCCTAGATTGTGTGTAAATTGCTTGATTGAACTTCCATGACCGTATCCGACATTTTGCATGATATTCGTAATTGTGTGGATGGAATGTCTCAATTATGATATATATGAAACTAGATGATAAGGCGAGTTGAATGGTACCGATTTTATGTTAATCGGTCTAGGTTTAGTCGTTCATCGGCGCTAGAGAAGTCTCGGCCGTCCATTCCGTCGGGGTCGAGAGGTTGAAGACGAAGTTGATGTGGTAGAGTCAACGAGTCAAAGGTCTAGGTGGCAGTGTGTGATTGGTCCAAGTAGGTGCTGAGTTGGTTTGACCGTTAGTCTGTTAGGCCGAGTCAGCTTAGATCGGACGGTCTAGGTTAATCGAGTCCTATTTTTAATGACCATCCGATTAGTAATTAGAATATCCAAAAATGATTTTAAAACTTGAAAATCATAACATGTTGAAACGGTATCGTTTAGGTTAGTGATTGAGCGGCATCATTTAGGATAATGAGGATAAACAGTCCAGATCAAGTCTTGGCTTTTAATCGTAGCCATATGTTCAAGTAATCAGATCCGATGGTTGAGGAGTAGTCAGCCTTTGATCTAAACCATAGGTTTCAGTCAATTGATTCTAAGGCTGTAGAGTAGCCACGTGTTAAATAGAAATCGTCAGATGAAATCCGAATAATAGAAAAATAAAAAAATACGGAACATCGTCGTTTTAGAGCGGTGGTCGTGTGGGTTCGGGGTCTGGGCCGGGTTTCGGTCCGAGTAGGTCCGGTCTACCCGGCCTGAATAATTTTTTTAATAAAAAATTCAAAAAATATTTTAAAAAATAAAAATAAATCAAAAAAATTCTAGAAAATCCTTTAAAAATGTTAGAAAATCCTAGAAAATCCCAAAAATTATAGGAAAATTGTGAAAAATTCCTAGACATTCTAGAAATTTTCAAAAATTATGGAATGATCACAAACAACTGATCAATCCTATTTTTGGGATTTCTTATCTGTTCTTTTGGAAATTGATGATATTATCGTTTAGGGGTAAATCGCATCTACCTTATATATGAGATAGGTCGAGAATGTCAATATAAGAATTAGGGTCAGTCAGGTAACTAATTCTTCTGCTTGAGTCATCTAGTTTCGCCCTTTTTGTAGAAATGATGATTTTACCCTTCTAAGGGTAAATCGTCTTTCTTACTCAGATTGAGTCGCGAAAATTACTCAAAATTAGGATTTGGATCTGGTGGTTGATCAATTCTTCTATTTGAGGTTTTCACTTCTCATTTCCTTTCTGAAATGACGATTTTACCCCTCAAAGGGTAAATCACTTCTAAAAATTTCAGAAAATTTCTGAAAATTTTCGAAAAATAGAAAATAGATTGGTTTGGTGAACAATCCTATTTCCAATCCCTTTTGGCTCCAGATTTCATCTGAAATAAAAATTTACCCTTTTAGAAAAAATTATCTCAAAACTCTTCAAAATTACGATTTTGCCCCTTATGGGCAAATCATGTCAAGAACGTTCCTGAGCCTTGATTGACATTTTTCTAGGCTAATAAGGCCTTATTAGGGATGCCACACTGTATTCATGTGATTTATCCGCATGTTTTGGATCATTGATTTGCGCACTCATTTTATTGATTGTGTTTGCTAAAATAGTCATTCCTATCTATATGAACTCTTAGATTTAGGGTTTGCATCTCACTCATCTGTATGAAATCCTAGGGTTAGATAAATCATTCGACTTAGGTGTTGAAAGGGCGTCAATCTGAAAGTTGGCATAACAAAGTCTTCGATTCCATTTCTCTGGTTATTGCAAAATCGAATAGAATGCTCCCAACTGTTCAATAGGCTTTTCGATCGTGCTCTCTACAAAATAATTGGTGGCAACTCCTCGGCATGTACACATATCACATGTCACCAGACCGCACCGAAGATTGACCACGTATTCCACCGTTGCGACTTGGGTAAACGGGCCTTAGGAGAGTCCCACGTTCAACCAGATAGGACGGCCCATTAACCCGCCGAATCTCGAGGACCGCGAGATCTGAGTCGCAACATCGGCCATTGTTGACGATGGTGGGGGCAGCGGTAGTGAGGGTTCACTTTCCCTCGCCGCTGCAAACTCCATCCTTTTTTTTTATTTTTTTTCCTTTTTTTACAATTTTTTACTTTTTCATTTTTAGAATATTAGGTGGATTTTTTTTATTTTTTTATTCGCTGACTAGGATGCTCCGGCGAGCCACGTATGATTTTTGGCAAGCCACGTCGGACTTGGTACTGAAATGATCTTTTTTTACAAAAATTGGCGCTGAAGTGATCGAAAAAAAAATATTGATACTAAAGTGAGAGCCGTATACAAATATTGGCGCTTCTACTGTCCCTCTACCATTATTTATTTTATTACATGCTATTTGATATATATTAGACTACGTCTATTATTCTGCATTTGATTATAATTGATGCTCAAATTATTTATATACTAGTTTGCATCAAACTATGCTTTTATGATTACACGAGTGTAATTATTTTTCTAGTGGGAATTCATAGCAGAATTCGATGGAATTCTCACCTAGAACTTACATTTTGCACAAATTGAACTAAATACATGATAGTAAGACGACTGTAACACAAAAGCTGATTGGGAGCATAGTGAATTTTCGTTTCAATGTATTTTTGTTGAATTATCATTTATTTAAGTTTCTTTTTTATGCAAAATAAATATGTGCAATATTGCGAAAAAAGTGCTAGTATTAATTCTACGCTTATTCTGTCAATATAGAATTTTCATTAACTATGACTTTCGCATCTAAGACCATTGTGGCTGACTTTAATAAGGGTGAATAACTGAATGGTGACAATTACGATATTTGGCACCGAAAGGTTCAATACATCCTTGAAGAGCAAGAGGTTTTGGAAATCCTCAACCACACCATTGATTACGTGGCATCCCAAAATTTAAGACCAGATTATAACCGAGCATGGATCGATTATAATTGACCTTGTCAAACTGCGGAACGACCACATGATCACCTTGAAGCCGCAGCAACTAAATCATGCAACGATTCGTCAGTTAGCAAAGTTTGACAACCAAACTGGCCATGAATTCCACGAAGGTCAATTTGTATCAAAACCCCGCACCAGCCACACACTAGTCAAGGATTAGTTACCCTAGACTACATAATGTGCTGCTGGAGGACTACGGATAGAGTCGAACCAATCCTGCATCAATTTGAATTGATCTAAGGGGTAAACTCGATAGCGTTCGGCTATACTTTTGGTTTAGGAATGCATGGTTCCAATCCTAAATTGAGACAAATGAATTGGCTCTTAATCCAATAAGCAACAAGACACAATCTTGAGCATGCCAAATATGGCTACGCTTCTTGACGTGCTCGTTCATGAGTCGACTGGCTCTACAAGAAGAGAATGGTCCGACCTTTAATTTAACTAGGTGTCTAAAATAAAGGAATTACTTAGATATTTTGATAGCTTTATAGACAACACTTTTGGAGTCTCAAAGTAATGAATAAGAGGCCGATCACTAGACTATCTTATCCAATTAAATAGAATGCTCAAATTGCCATTAGCATTATTTATGTTTGGCATTTACAAAATAGAATAAAAGCCTAGAGACCTCTTGGTAAGCGACATCAAGAATATCGAAATTTATATGTGAAATGAAATAAAAGAATAATGTGTGTGTTTGTGTGTGGGGTTGACGTGTGAGCCATAGTAAAGAAAAGAGATAAAACATTCATTTATAGAAGGGTTAATATCATAGAAAACCTCAAACTGGTACACCTGCAATAAATTTACCTCAAATTATTTTTTTAACCATAAAAAATCTCAAACTAGTACATTTATGATAATTTTACCCGAAAATGGTATATATGTGATAAATTTAACTTCCGTTAATTTTTGTAAAATCTAACCATTAAAATGATAAGTTTATGACACGTGGCAGTTGATGGATGCATCAGCTTGGGATTTTTAACCTCTAATTGTCACATGTGTATCAATTTGAAACTTTTCGTGGTATTAACATAATTTAATGGAGAGTAAATTTGTCATGGATATTCTAGTTTGGGGTTTTTGTGGTCAAAAAAATTAATTTAGGGTAAATCTGTCACAAGTGTACCAGTATATGATTTTTGGTGGTAAAAAAATAGTTTTAGGTAAATTTGTCACAGCTGTACTAGTTTGAAATTTTTTGTAACCAAAAAAATAATTCGGGGTAAATTTATTATAAGTGTGCCAGTTTAGAGTTTTTCATGATATTAACCCTAAAAATAAAAGTTAACCCACAAAAAAGGAAAAAGAGACTGAATACTCGTAGCACTAAAGAAAGAACAAAAAGATGCCCCTGTATTTATTTTTATTTCTCTTTGTGGCTCGAAAGTTGGTATAGCAATCATCATAAGGTAGATTCGGATTATACAAGCATAGGTTAACAAGGCCATGCTATTTGCTCACGTAGAAACCCATGTTTTCCTTCTGTGCTTCGGAAATATTTGAAAAGAAATTGCTAACCCAAAAAAGATTTGTTCACTAATTAGCGACATTGAACCCTGGTAACAGGACACATTAACTTTGAAAGAAAATCCTAGCATTGAGGGCAACGGAATAAGAAAATATTGTGACCGATTTCTAAGTGAAAGGAACATGCAACCAACTCTAATGAAAATATTTTGGAACTTGGCAACGAATTCAACATTAATTTTAGAAAATTGGAGAAGTTCAATAAGAACTAAATTGTACTATGTCCATTCACGCACAACATTCAGCGATGACTGCAAATCCACCATTTCCAAGTGTCTTCGAGACTACGACGTCAATATCAACATCAACAACACCTTTAACCCAACCTAGTTGGGGTCGGCGGTCGATGAACTCCAAAGAATCATAAAAATAAAAGCAGAATCAAGGGAGGGAAAAAGGGATAAATGTGTAAAAATAAATAAGTATATATCTATAATCTATCTATACATTATCTCTCCACAACACTAATAACCTTACTACACTCCTTCCTAAGATAAACCGTACTACAATTTATTTCACACTCCATTAAATCTTATTTTACTGCTTTTCCCCAAGTTTCAGAATCAATTCTGATCGATGACGCTCGACCAGGCAATAGTGCTTGGCATAAGCGGTAAAGCTGACCGAATCTCCAAGGAGTTCTCCGCTAGTTTCCTCCATGAGATAATGAAAGTGTTTTCCAAATAAGTAATACACAAAATGAAAAGCGTGTATTGCTGTGACGGCAGGAGGGCGCATGCCAACAAAGGTGTCAACGTAAGGGGGTTTCATTAAACAAGTCAACCCAAACACAATTCATATCTAATCAATCTAATTGACAACTCCACCTCAGCACGGTCCACTTACTAAATAGACAAAGTCAAATATGACTCGCGTAACATGTTTAATTAAATAGGTCAAATTGGGTCAGTCCAACCCCACGAATACCCAATCGAACTTTATAGCTTCTTGACACATTTTAGTTTTTATTGCCTTAGTTAATATGATTGCTCATCAAACCAAATAATTACAGAGATAATCTACAAGAACTATGGACTAGTTCCTTATTTGATCTAATTTTCTGTCAAATATGTCTCACTCCTCACTTGCATTTCAAGAGTTAATGTAACGCAGTGAGCGCAACGGATGACCTCTGAAGGCCCTTCTACATTGGCCTTACCTGGAAGGCCCGAATCTCAAATAACGCCATCTTCTGGCGCAATGGGCACATAAGTCACAAAAGCAATGAAAGAGGTCCAGCACTATTATTTAGACACACGAGTTGGCCCAAATATTGGATGGGCCGAAATTTACTTGTAAATGGGCCGACAAATCCCATTATATTTGGGCCATATTTTTGGTAGAAGATTGGGCCCATGAACTATATCATCTGCTACCAACCTGAAATTGAGGAATTGGATCTTAAAACGAGGATGAGGATGGGAAATTCGGACGACGTTGGACCGTCTTCTTCACTTGAACCCCGATGATTAGCTCTTCTGTTCCGGCGACAGTTTGCCCAGGCCTGGTCGAGCAACGGAGCAGTTCGGCTTTGGTTTGGTCTAATTACGAAACGGTCCCTCTAGTTTTGCCCTTTTTTTTTTTTTTTTTTCCAATTTTAGTCACGCGGCCTGTACCTGAGAGACTATAGAGAATTCCTCCACCAAATTGATGGACGTGGAGTCACTTTTAGTTGGGCATTATCAAAGATTTAATACTCAACGCAAGCTCTACTCAGTTTTGATTTTTAGTATTCCTAGTTTGATTTTGAGCATTATCGGAATACTAAAATATTATTTTCCTTCCAATTTTACCCTCACTAAACTATCTAAATTTCAGTTTTGCCTCCACCATTTTCTCCCTCAAGGCCACGCGATCAACGACGAGCCTTGCTTGAGGTCGCACGACCTCTGGTGTACCGACATCTGAGTCACGGCCCTCAAGCGCGATTGACCTGTGGTTTCCTTTACATTTGATGCAATAGTTTTCAACAAATATTACCCTTTAGCATAGACTCCTATGTATTTACGTAAAGGTACTTCCCGAAAGCGCTTTCAAAAGTAACTATTCGGTTCTCATTTTTAATATTAAATTCTCTCGCATGAACAAGTCTTGTCCAAGCGCCTTCCTCTCCTGCCGCTGCTCGAGGCGAGACAATGGTTTGACCCCCGCCAAACGATCGAGCGAGAAAATGCGAGGAGTGGCGAGTGAAGAAACAAGAGGATATTAAAACGATAGCCGTCCGGAACAGTTTCTCTGTCTATTTGTGATCGAGATTCACGTTGGTTGTCTTGTCGGCACAGAAGCTGAAAGAGGCGGAGATCGCCCGCCGAGCATGACTTTCTGCTTCTGCTGCTAACTAGCTAGCTCCCTCCTCGACTTCAATCTCGATCACAGTTTTCGTGCGGCATTACTGATGGTCACGATGGAGAGATACTCTGGTTTTTTTGCATTCGCGGACCTAACTTTTTTGTGCACGGCGACTGATGAGAGAGATATATGCTTTGCTTTCTCTAATCGTAGCTTTAAGATCTTCATTTTGACTTTGGATCATGCCGCTATGAAGATAAACCATGTGGATGTCGGCGCGATTTGGTTGAATTTTATAGAGATCGGAGCTGAGCGTGCTTTAGAAAAGTATCATCTGCCAATCCGGCCATTCTTCATCCTATATTATTGTGACTGTTGCCATATCTGGTCATGAAATAGACAAGGAACTTGTTCTGCTCTTCTATCTTTAATATCAACTACATCAGAGGTCTTTTCCTACGCAGTGTTTCATCGATCAGTATGTTCCTGCCTTAGGGGAGGTTGTTTCGGTCTGATTTCATCCTTGTTTGGAACACCTACTGGCGTTTCTTTTCCATAGTCGGCCTATTCCACGGGGATACAGATTGAGAAGCTAATGCCAATGGATGGATGCTCAGTCCCGCAGAATGATTGATTTGATGGAAAAAGACATGATTGATCATGTTCCTTCATCAAACCTGTTTCTATCATGTCAATCATTCTGCGTTTCTTTTCAATAGTCAGCCTGTTTTTACTGAGATGAAGATTAAGAAGCTAATGTCCATGGATGCCCAGTCCCGCAGAATGATTGATTTGATGGAAAAAAGGTATGATTGGTCATGTTCGTTCCTCAATTAGTTTAATAAGTTTTGATATCTTTTCATTTTTTTTCTGTAACTCTTATTATGTTATGTGATGATTACATCGCAGGTGTATTCGATGCACTCCAAAAAAAGTATCTAAAGACGTTTCTCTTTTGCTTCTGTGAATCGGTTGAAGGGCCTACGATAGAGCAGTATGAATGTAATCGCCCAAATGATCTATTATTTGTTTCCAAGATATTAAATTCATCGAACTCATTTACTCTTCTTTGATGCCTTGGATAACACAATTCGACGTGCATAACCGAACTGTAATTTTTTTTAAATGTGAAAATGACTCATATTGGGCATTGATTTGTAAGGACAACTCATAGGAATTTAATACCAACGTAGCGAAATGGTAGCGTGCCCACTTGAAAACCAAGAATATGCATAATCTGATCAAGAATCTCGTTAGTTCCTCCCGAGATGAAAACTTCACTTTTAGACATGTTCAGCCTCAAACCCGCCCATGCCGAGAACTTGTTAGGGCCATCCTTAAAGACGGAGATCCGAGAAGGCACGAAGATAGTCCCTCTCTTGCTCTGCCAACAACTGATTGGTATGATCCAAGACAAGTGCATTATGCACCTTCGTCAGAGCATCTCGAGCCTTGGTCATTCGTACCGAAATGTCTAGAAAAGCATTTTTATTGACCAGCTTGAGTCGAGCTTTAAGCAATTTTAGTTTCCATGTAAGGAGAAACATAGGAATGCCATATACTTGGGTTTTTGACACATGAGTCACCACATCAGAAAAGGAGGGATGAGATATCCAGAAATTGAAGAATTTGAATGGTTTTCTGCAATTTGGGGGAGCCATAATTTTGATAACCATAAGCGTATGATCAAAAACTCCCGGAGCCAAAAAAATTACCTCAGAATAAGAGAAATATTGGCACCATTGTGCATTGACAAGTACCCTATCTATTTTCCTTAGCTTCCGAGTAAGGCCCGAAGAGATTGACCATGTGAATCTATGGTCAACATATCGAAGATCCTCCAGCGCAGCTCAATTCAAGCAATCACTGAATTTATTGAAGGAGGGAAGCCATGCATTCTAACTTCTAACTCTATTGAGTTGAAATCTCCTGCAAAAAACCAAGCAGAAGAAGCTAGGGCCAAGCTAGTCTGAAAAAGATCAGCCCAAAATGGTCTTGGGGATACAAAGGTATGATCAACATAGATAACAGACAAGTAGCAAGCCTTGTCAATGGCCAACAGACGAAGATGCCCCTGAATTGCCTAAGCAGATGATGATATAATAGTGACATCTACAAGTAAAGGGTTCCAACCCACCAATATTCTTCCTCTAGTAGAGTGTTCATAATTCGCAACCCATTCCCAGTTGGGTACAAAACTTGCAGATAGTTTTGCAAATAGAGGCATATAATCTTAGTTTCAATAACACCAATACAAGAAAGATTGTTGGTGCGAATCAAAGTGCATATCTCCGTTTGTTTCAAGGGGTCATTTAGGCCCCTAACGTCTAGACTCATATATACATATTTACAAGGAGGGGAAGATAATTACCATCCTTACTTTTTTCCACTCCACTCCTTTTTCTTGGAAGTCGATTTAGCCATTGTAGTTGAGTTGGGGCTGCTATCTGGACTCTTGTCCCATCCCTTATCCATCGAGGTTGGAGGGAAGGCTACGATTTATTTTTCAGTGGGTGCCTTGTTCCCTATAGCAACATGCCCTAGCTTCCTAGAGTCGAGAAAGGCTTGAATGAGAGGAATGTCATCCTCTTCATTGCCAATCTCACTAGCTTCATCTTCTGCTATCTCCTCTGGCTCTGAAGACTCCAACAGCTTCAACTGAGCTCGAGTATTTTGAGACGCCAAGCTACACGGGACAGTAGTATCTGCTGAAGGCTGAGCAGCCGATGATTCAAGAACATCCGAAGGTTTAGATGAGAAGATAGAGCAAAAGGTTTACGCCGCTTGTTGCGAACTTCCTCCCATCTCTCTTGAGGCTAAGAAAGCTCAGGTTGCTGCTCAACTTGCTGGGACACAGGCTGTGGATATAAGTCCTTGTCAATAGTATGTGCTATTGACGGGTCAACCAAGTCTACAACAACGGGGGTCAGCTATGGCTAAAGGTTCCACAGGTTGGATAGGAAATGAGTCTCTATTCGTAAATAAACTTGATATTATGAATAATTCCATTTATAAATAGAATAATCACGAAGGGGATGATTAGCTTTTATTTCCACACATACACAATTATAAGAAATCATGTTCATGCTCTCAATTTGCTCATCTATATACAAGAGTTTACCGATCACGCTCACAATGGTGCTAATGCCTGATGCTAACCACAACGCATAGGGGATGTTTCGAATATGAACCGACACCGGCAAAGAGTCATGTTGTCCTGGTTTAGTACTATAAAAGGATTCCTTTACCGAAGAACCAGAGGCACCTTACCAATAGTATATGGGCCACCATAAAGAACCGAACGACGGAACTCATTGTCTGGAATGTGGAAGAAATAGAATCCTTCATCATCGCTTTGATATCATACAAGCGACTCCCCCACATTTTTTTATAACTGACTTAGTGAACGTGAAGGGCATTTTTTCCCAACATAATACCCTATCAAGCATTCAATCAATTTCGGGTCCGTTGCAATAAGTATCTCCTTCGAGATCATAATATTATCATCCACTATTGCAGAGGGCATGTAAGAAAGATCATACCCTTTTGAGGCACCCTTGGCCACTGCCGCCCAGGATCGTTGTGGCTGTTGCCTCGAAGCATCAATATCTGAGTTGGGTTGATGCGATTTTGATACTATGGCTCCTCCCACGCCTACCAAGCTGAGGGATATTTGAGATCTCCGCTTAGGTTGCTGGGTTCTCGCTTTTTTCTGCAACAGGCACCATTTTGCCTTTTATCGCAGCATCAAACTTCATGATGTGTGGGTTCTCTAGCACAGTCCAGGTGGAGCTATCGCCACCAACGTCAAAACGAGCATCGTGGGAGGTCGAAATGCTCCTTTGAGGTTGATCCCTTGCCATGACAAAGGGTTACTGCAGAGGGAAGCTCCCCTATTCACAAATTTGACAAAAGGGCCGGCCATGGAGAACCTTCCGTAAATTTGTTGTAGGAGTCACAGCATCAATCGAACTAAAGATCTCGATGATGAGAAGGGAGAGGGGTGGGAAGCGACCTATGACTCCAAGAATCAGCTCAAGCGAACGGTCGGATCGTCAAGAATCACTGAAAAATGAAACTGCGAACAATAGCAGGCGAACAGAAGTAAGAGAGTATATGGGTGGACAGTGTTTCAATTATGTTATGTGATGGAAAAAAGGTATGATTGGTCATGTTCCTTCCTTAATTAGTTTAAGAAGTTCTGACATCTTTCTTTTTCTTCTGTAATTCTTA
This sequence comes from Rhodomyrtus tomentosa, assembly GCA_028455895.1. Taxonomy (NCBI): domain Eukaryota; kingdom Viridiplantae; phylum Streptophyta; class Magnoliopsida; order Myrtales; family Myrtaceae; genus Rhodomyrtus; species Rhodomyrtus tomentosa. The sequence goes on from JAPCWY010000008.1 coordinate 12,936,867, forward strand.
TTATGCTATGTGATGATTATACCGCAGGTGTATTCGATGTACTCCAAAAAAAGTATATGAAGATATTTCTCTCTTGCGTTTGTGAATCGATTGAACGGCCTATAATAGAGCAGTATGAATGTAATCTCTCAAATGATCCATTATTTGTTTCTAAGATGTTCAATTCATTTGAACTCATTTACTCTTCTTTGATGCGTTGGATAATACAATTCGATGTGCACAGCCAAAATGTATTTTTTTAAAAACATGAAAATGACTCATATTGAGCATTGATTTGTAAGGACAGGTTTAGAGTTTTTGTTTGAGGCCTTGGGCTGCTTTTTCATGCAATTTCATTCATTTATTACAGTACATATATCTATGAATATCAGTTGCACCGAGAACGAAAAGGGAAGTACTTTCAAGTGTAATTTGAGGGCAAAGATTACTCCCAATCAAATGAGGTAACTTGCTCAGGAGTCATATAACATTTGTCAAACTTCATAGCGTTTAACAAAATGGAGGGCTTAATTTGTAATGGAACAAATTTAATTTTTAGGAGTTCTGCTTATAAGATGGTTCGTATTCTTGTTAAGGTGATGAGAACTTTGGACACAGTGCCTGTATAAGTAAACCATGACTCTGGAGGCTAGGAATTTATTGTCATATTTTACTCTCCTCTTCTTAGAACTCCAAATGACAGAACTGGAAAATGTTGTATTTCAGTGTGGCATATGAATGGAGCTCATTTGCTATGATTTAACGGTATGCCACCTTTGTAGCTTTCAATTTCTGAGTTTTTTTTTATAAGGGTAATATTTGTATTAATTTTAACTAAAGCACATTGTACAAGAGTGGGAACCCGACACTACAAAAAAAAAGAGGACCTGCACTTGTAATGACATTAAAGAATGTCAATTCGACTGCAAGAGTGCCGTAGATCCAAAAGAGGGACAACGGTCCCTAAAAATAGAAAAGCAGCCAAACAGCCCCACCAAAATGAGATAAACACAACAGTTACAAGGACGATGCTCTAAACACAAAAGATGGCCAGATCGCAATCCCAACTTGCTTGCATCCTCCTGTTGTGGATGGTGTCTTCAACATATTTGAAAGTGAGCGCTTAGTCCATGACAATCTTCTCCGAGTTCTTAATGGCAGGCATAACGAAAGGCTGATTCCGAAACAAAATATAATTTCTTTGCCTCCATATAATATGGCATAAGGCGACAAAGGAGAATTGAGCAATTTGTTGATGGAAGCTACGGCCACTGAGTTGCTGTAAAGCCCAATGCAAATTGTCCTCCTAACATCTATTGGCCCAAGCGAGATTGCACTTTGTAGCTCAAAAAGAAACAAGAATACTTGTGTAGTGGCAGCCAATGTATAAATGATCAATGCCGTCGGGTCTACTTCTATGAAAGGCGCAAGAGGTCGCTGAAATATGGTTGTGACTAACCAAAAGTACCCGAGTAAGACGACGATTCAAGGTAGTCCGCCGTAGATGGAAGAAATGTCGCGGAGAAAGAGTTCAATTCTAGACAAGAGAGTGCCATGGTTAGACTGGTCTCATAGGCCGAATAGCATTTCAAGCCGAGGCAATAGAGAAGTCACCAGATGAGTGACCAAGCAACAAAACCTATCGAAGCGCCACAAGTCCAGAGTCGGAAGTTGTTCAAGCCACGATCAACAGAAAGAGTAATCCACGACGGTTCCAAAGAGGCAAAGAAATCCGCCATAGAGGCCTTGCGTAACATGCCAGATCTATAAGTATCAATATTAGAGAAGATCTTGTTAAGGGGTCCCCGAAGATGCCAAGAGTTGAACCAAAAGGAAACACTATGATCATCACCAAGCCGCCATCTAAAGAGATGTTCAAATTCTGAGCGAAGGTCGAGAATTTTCATCCAAGCCCAAGTACAAAAAGTTGGCTTAGTCACTATCCATTTTTTTTGTTTTTCAGGAACATTGAGTGAATCCATTCACACCATAAGGATTCCTTGTTGACGAAGTGAATCCATATGTGTTTGAGCATTGCCGCTTTGTTGCAGTCAATAAGCCTGCAAGTGCCAAGTCCTCCTTCCTCTCTAGGAAGGTAAATATCATACCAAGATACCTTAGCTCCGCCTCGACCAAGCCTGATCCTATCCACAAGAACTATCTAAGGATTCGCTCAATACAGCTTAAGACCGACTTTCAAATAATAAAAACACTAGCCCAATATATATGCATGGCATGAAGGACTGACCTGATAAGCTGCAACCGACCACCAAAGGATAAAAACTAATGAGCCCAAGAATGTGCCCTGGCCATGATCAAATTTACCAATGAGTTACAATGCTCCTTCCCTAACCTTGATGCGATGACTAGAACACCCAAGTAGTATAGTGGTAGTGTGCTCACTTGGAAACCAAGCAGATGTATGATCTGATCACGAATCTCGTTAGCTCCTCCCCAGATGAAAACTTCACTTTTGAACATGGTCTGCCTCAAACCTGCCCATGCCAATAACCTGTTAAGGCCATCCTTCAACAATCTTATGGAAGCCATATTTGCCTAAGCAAAGAGGAATACGTTATTAGCAAAAAACAAATGAGAGAGTTGCGATGCTTTACACCTCTAGAAGTATTTAAAGTCTGGTTGTCTCATTTGAATACTCAAGATGCCTGTGGAAATTTCCATAACAATGGTGAAGAGATACGGTGACATCGGGTTACCTTACCTATGCCTCAGCCACTGGAAAAAAAAAAAACCATGCGACTCCCCATTGATAGACATAGAGAACTTGGTGGTGCGAACACAAAACATGATAAGCATCCTCCAAGTCAAGAGGAAATCGAAGGGTTCAAGAGTTGCTTTCAAAAAGTCTCAATCTACTGTATGGGCCTTTTGAAGTCAACTTTAATGGCATACTTGGGCAAGTATGACTCATGATGAAACCCACTAAAGAGTTCTTGAGCGATGAGAATATTATCACTTATTCGACACCCATTTACAAAAGTAGTTTGGGGTAAACTAATAAGGGTGTGCAACACACTAGCCATCCTATTCGCCATGATCTTGGTGATGCATATGTATAGGGTATTACAGTAAACGATCGACCTAAAGTTACTCATCAAAGTAGCATTGGGAACTTTAGGCACAAGACATAATATGGTATTATTGATCTCCCGAAGCGGGTTTTCATTCTCAAAGAAATCATTAATAGCCAAGACAACAGAGCGACCTACAATCTCCCAATTCTTCTTTAAAAATTCCACATTGAATCCATCCGATCTCGAGGCCTTACCGAGGGCTAGGGAAAACATGGTAAGACGAATTTCCAACTCAAAGACAGGTCTAGATAGGAATCGTACCTGGTCATCATCAAGGGTGCGTGCAATAACAGCTCGAAGGTCTTAAATAGAAGGCCGAGAAGCGAGATGTGACAATGCAAGTAGTCCTTTATAGTGAGAGACAAAGAGCTGGTGGATCGCCGCTGGGTTAGTAACAAGATGGCCCAAGGTATCAGCAACAGAAAGAATTCTATTCCGGAGATGCCTCTAATTGACCGAGTGATGGAAGTATTTAGTGGTACGGTCACCTTCCTTAAGCCATCGAACTTGAGATTTTTTCTTATAAAAAGCCTCATCTTGAAGACGAAGATTCGAGAAGGCACGAATAGAGTCCCTCTCCTGTTCTGCCAACATCTAATTGGTAGGATCCAAGACAAGTGCATTCTGCATATTCGTGAGAGCATCTTTAGCCTCAGCCGTTTGTACCGAAATGTCAAGGAAAGCATCTTTATTGAGCAACTTGAGTAGAGCTTTATGCAATTCTAGTTTCCATGTAAGGAGAAACATAGGAGTGCCATATACCTGGTTATTCCACACTTGAGTCACCACATCAGAAAAGGAGGGATGAGACATTCAGAAATTAAAAAACTTGAATGGCTTTCTGCAATTCGTGGGAGCCATAATTTTGATAACCATAAGCGTATGATCAAAAACTCCTGAAGCCAAAAAAATTTGCCTCAGAATAAGAGAAATCTTGGCACCACTGTGCATTGACAAGAACCCTATCTATTTTCCTTAGCTTCTGAGTAAGGCCCGAAGAGGTTGTATTTGAATCTATGGCCAACATATCGAAGATACTCCAGCCCAGTTCGATTCAAGCAATCACCGAATTTATTGAATGAGGGAATCCATGCATTCTAACTTCCAACTCTATCTATCGAATCTTTGATAGCGCTGAAACCCTGCAACAAGCCAAGAAGAAGAAATTAGGGCCAAGCTGGTCTAAATAAGATCAACCCATAATGGTCTTCGGGATACAAATGTATGATCAGTATAGAAAACAGACAAGTAGCAAGCCTTGTCAATAGCCAATAGACGAAGATGCCCATGAATAGTCTAAGAATATGATGATATAATAGTGAATTTTGCAAGTAAAGGATTCCACCCCAGCCATATTTTTCCTCTAGTATAGTGTTCATAATTCGCAACTCAACTCTAGTTGTGTACCAAACTTGTAGATAGGTTTACAAACAGAGGCATAGAAACCTTAGTCTCAACAATACCAATACAAGAAAGATTGTCGGTGCAAATCAAAGTGCAAATCTCCACTTGTTTCAAGGGGTTATTCAGGGCCCTAACGTTCTAAACTCCTATATACATATTTACAATGATGGGAAGAAATTACCACCATTTCTTTTTGCTGCCCCGCTTCTTTTTCTTGCCAATCAATTTGGCCATTGTAGTTGAATTGGGGCTACTATCTGGACTCTTGTCATGCCCCTCATCCATCGAGGTAGGAGGAACGACTACGATCTGTTTTTCAGTGGGTGCCTTAGTCTCCATAGCAACATGCCCTAGCTTACTAGAGTCAGGATAGGCTTGAACGAAAGGAGTGCCATCCTTTTCACTACCAATCTCACTGGCCTCATCCTCTACTATTCCTGTGACTCTGAAGACTTCAACAGCTTCAACTGAGCTCGAGTATTTTGAGATTGTAGGCTACACTGGCCTCATGGTTAGTAGTATCTATTGAAGGCTGAGTAGCCAATGATTTAGGGAGATCTGAAGGTTTATGATGAGCAGAAGGTTTATCCTGCTTATTGCGAACTTCCTCTCATCTCTCTTGAGGCTGAGAAAGCTCAAGTTGCTCAAGTTGCTGGGATACAGGCTGTTGAGGTAAATCCTTGTCAGTAGTATGTGCTATTAGCGGGTCAACCAAGTCTGTAGCGGGGGGCAGTTATGGTCAAAGGTTTCACAGGTTGCATAGGAAATGAGTCTCCATTCGTAAATAAACTTGATATGATAAATAATCCCATTTATAATTACCCCAATAGAATCACGAAGAGGCTAATTAGCCTTGATCTCCACACATACATGGGTATAAGAAATCATGTTCATGCTCTCAGTTTGCGCATCCATATACAAGGGTTTACCAATCGCACTCACGATGGTGCTAATGCATAGTGCCAACCACAACACATAGGGGATATTTCGGATACGACCTACACTGGCAAAGAGTCATGTTGATCCTTTTTTAGGATCACAAAAGGATCCCTTTGCCAAAGAACCAGAAGCATCTTACCAATAGTAAATAGGCCGCCATGAAGAACCGAACGACAGAACTCGTTGTACAGAATGTGGAAGAAATAGAATCCTTCATCATTCGCTCTGATATCAAACAAGCGACTCCTCCATCATTGTTTTGTAGCTGACTCAGTGAGCTTGAAGAGAATTTTTTTCTCAACATAATACCCTATCAATCACTCATTCCATTTCGAGTCCGTTGCAGTACGTATCTCCTCCAAGATCATAATATTATCATCCACTATTGCATAGGGCATGTAAGAAAGATCATATCGTTTTGCGGCAGCCTTGGCCACTGCCGCCCAGAATCATTGTGGTTGTTGCCTCGATGCATCAGCATTTGAATTAAGTCGAGGTGGTTTTAGTGAGGCCCTACTATGGCTCCTCCCATGTCTATCAGGTCGAGAGACATTTGAGATCACCGCTTGGGTTGCTGGGTTCCCACTTTTTTCTACACCAGACACCATTTTTCCTTTTGTTGCAGCACCAGACTTTACGGTGCGTAACTTCTCCAACACAGCCGAGGTGGAGCCATCGCCCCCAACATCAAAACGAGCATCGTGAGAGGTTGAAATACCACCTTTGGGGTTGATCCCTAGCCATGAAAAATAGCTATTGCGAGGGGGGAAATCTCCCATGTTCGCAAATTTGACAGAAGGACAGGTCATGGAGAACCTACCGTAGATCTATCATAGGAGTCACAGTGTCGATTCAACTCAAGATCCAAATGGTGAGAAGGGATAGTGCTAGGAGGCAACCTATGACTCCTAGAATCAGCCCAAATGGACGGTCGGATTGTCGGGAATAATTAAAAAATGAAACTATGAACGGTAGCAGGTAGGCAGAAGTTAGAGAGCATATGGATGAACAGTGCTTCAATTATGTTACGTGATGGAAAAAAAGGTATGATTAATCATGTTCCTTCCTCAATTAGTTTAAGAAGTTCTGACCTTTTTTCATTTTCTTCTGTAACTTTTATTATGTTATGCAATGATTATACCGCAAGTGTATTTGATGCAATCAAAAATAAATATTTGAAGACATTTCTCTATTGCGTCTGTGAATCGGTTGAAGGGCCTATGATAGAGCAATATAAATGTAATCTCCCAAATGATCCAATATTTGTTTTCAAGATATTAAATTCGTTCGAACTCATTTACTTTTCTTTGATGCGTTAGATAATACAATTCGACGTGCATAACCAGAATATATATATATATATATATATATATATATATATATATATTTTAAATGTGAAAACGACTCATATTGGGAATTGATTTGTAAGGGCAACTTCAGAGTTTTCGTTTGAGGCCCTAGGCAGTTTGGTCTTGGCCCTAGGGAATTGATCTATGAATATCAGTTGCACCGGAATGAAAAGAGAAGTACTTTCATGTGTAATTTGGGGACATATATTACTCCTAGTTAGATGAGACAACTTGCTCAGAAGGCAAACAACATTTTTCAAACTTCATAGCATCTAACAAAATGGAGGACTTAATTTGTGATGGAGCTAAATTAATTTTTAGGAGTTCTGCTTGTAAGATGGTCCATACTCTTGTTTAGTAGATGAGAACTTTGGACACGGTGTCTGAAGAGGTAAACCATGACTCTGAAGGCCAAGAATTCATTGTTTTGGTTTGCTCTCCTCTTCTTAGTACTACAAACGACAGAACTCTCAGTAGCCAAAGAATACTTAATGTTTCTATATTGCTCAAAACTTACCTTCAAGTTCAACACTATTGAAAAATCGAACATAAATAAAGTGTCTACTAGAGGCTTTGTGCTCGCACTAATACTGCAGTGTTGATTTACAGCTTTTGCACTTTTCAGTCTAAAGTCTTTGCATGTGCATATATGCATAGACGCAGTTGAAACTTAATTCTGGTGTTTCGAGCTTGTGATTAGTCAAACAAATGTTGGAAAAAAGAAAATTATGATAGCATGATATCATTTTACAGCTTGCATATTACGAGCCTCCATTCTTTAGATGCTGCGATGAAGAAGAAGCCCACAATCAATGGATGAAGAATCCTCTGAAAATGGAGGTTGGCCATGTGAATAGCAAGCATCTCATGCTGGCTCTTAAGGTAAGAGATTAGGACTACCAGAGCCTAAATGCTCCTGATTTTTCTCATTGTAAGTTTGATGAACAGTTTGGCAACTATGATGTTTCAGGAAAAGAGTATGCTCGATCCTTGTGGGGATGAGAATGATGACAGCCAAGTCGATGAATTGAGTTTGGGAGGTGATCTATGGAAAGGGTTGATCGTTCTGAATTTGATGATGAGGTGATGAGGCCACACTTTACCGAAGCCTCTATTTTCCTGCATTTAAAGATTTTAAAGTATTCTATTCTAGTGTTGTGGAATGATCATATTTATCTCGTGCTTTAGGTTTACCATTCGACCGATGACCAGTACATGGAGTACATTTTTTAGCTAACTGGTGTTAATAAGTAGAAAAGTTGTATCTTGTGATAACGATAGATTACATCAATATGTATATTTCATTCATAACGAAAAAGATTAAAATTACCTTAACAACAAATAAGCCCAATAATAACGTCTTAACAATCCCTCTCAAGTTGGTGCATAAATGTCAAAAAGCCCTAACTTGTTACACAAAGTAATCACTCTACTACCCCTCAATGACTTAGTAAAAATATCAGCAAGTTGATCCTTGGTCCGCGTGTATTGAAGTATCATTTCCTTGTTATGAATCTTTTTTTGGATAAAATAATAATCTACTTCAATATGATTCGTGCGCTCATGAAAGACTGGATTTGAGGTAATATGCATAGCAAACTGGTTATCATAACATAGAACTGAGGGAGATGAGGATGACATGTTGAGTTCAGATAACCACATCCTTAACCAAAACAACTCGCTAGTCATGTGAGCCATGACTCGATATTCCGCCTCTACACTATATCGAGACACAATATGTTGTTTCTTACTTTTTTAACTCACAAGATTGCCTCCCAACAATACACAATAGCTAGAAGTCGATCTCCTATCTATAGGACACCCAGCCTAATCAGCATCAGAGTAATCAATGACACTAAGATGTCCATTATTCTTGATAAAAGTCTTTTGCTAGGTGCCCCCTTCAAGTACTTAGCAACAAGTAAAACTGCCTCACAATGTGTCGTGCGATGAATACTCATAAACTAACTAACCTTACTAACAGCAAAAGAAATATCAAGTCGGGTGACAGTTAAATAGTTGAGTTTACTCACTAGCCTTCAGTACTTGCTCAAATCATGAAGTAAGTCTCTATGTTCTTCATCAAGCTTCACATTAGGATTCACTAGAGTATTAACAGGTTTTTCTCTAAGAAAACCAACTTCACTCAGAATATCTATAACATATTTCCATTGTGATAATGAGATATCACTACGTGAGTAGGCCATCTCAATTTCTAAGAAATACCACAAAGTACCCATATCTTTTAGGTTGAACTCTGTCCGTAAAAACTCTTTCAACTTATGTATACCCACAAAACCATTTCCAATGATGATGATATCATTAACATATACAACCAGAAGCATACACCCTCTAGGAGAAGTAGAGCTAAATATAAAATGATCCACGGTAAAACGCTGCAAATCGAACCGAATAACTGCATCACTAAAAAGGTCAAACAAGGCACGATGAGACTGTTTCGAGCCATATAATGGCTTATATAGGCGACAAACACCAGTAGACTCTCCCTGAGCAACAAATCCTAGGGGTTGCTCCATATATACCTCTTCTGTCAAGTCGCCATGAAGGAAGACAATCTTGACATCAAGCTAGTGTAAAGTCCAACCATATCAGACAGTAAGAAAGATAAAAACACAAATAGAATGTATCTTTGCAACGGGAGAGAATGTATTACCATAATCAACTCCATATGTCTAGGTACAATTTTTGGCAACTAGATGTACCTTTAGACGCTCAACAAATCCGCTTGGTTGGAACTTCATTGTGAAAACCCAATGGCACCCCGCAACTTGTTTGACATCAGGTAATGGTGTAACCTGCCATATCTCATTATCTTGTAGCACCGGCATTTCATCCACCATGGCCCGTCGCCAACTTGGATGGGCAAGAGCCTCTGCAACAGTACTTGGTATAGACATAACAAATAAAAAAACGATAAATAAGGAATATGTAGGAGAAAGACAATCGTGGGATAAAAATTGAGAAAGAGGATAACATGTATGTGTACAATAAGACAAACCAGTATATGGAGTATATCGAGAATTGGGTTGACCGATAAAAGAACGCGTAACTTTGCGTAATGCAATGGGAACATTAGTAGTAGAATTAGGCTAAGAAGAAATCAGCGGATCAGAGGTCAGGACATGAATTAGTAGAGAAGCATGCATGTCCAATATGGGCGATGACTGTACTAATTCACTTTGAACAGAACACGACGTTGATAGGTTTGGTCAAAAAATTGAAAATCAGTCGATGGCCTAGGTGCTCCCGCCAAAGGAATAGGCAGCATTGGAGCCATGTCTAATGAATAAATATCTTCAGACGGAGTTATCGGTTGATCAATAAAGGAGTAATATAGCTAATCTTCAAAAAAGGCAACATCTACAGAGACAAAAAATCGTCAACTATTTGGACTATAACACTTGCACCATTTTTTTTATGACTGAGGTGTCTAGGCCAACTTGCGCGCACCTCGACCATTCCTCGAGGAGACTAACATGACAACCACCAGCCGCGACCCCCACTTAAGTCACGGAGCGCAAGTTGGGAGATTTGAACCAGGGACATGCTAAAGGATAGTCCATCTCTTAGTTAACTCGGCCATGCGTGGGTAGGCCTTGCATCCTTTTTGAGTTCTAGAGTACCCAAAAAATACACACTTTTTAGCCCATGAATCGAGCTTATCATGACCACGACCTAGACGATGCACAAAACAAATATATCCAAACACACGACATGGTAAAGAAAAAAGTGGACTCATAGGATAGAGAGTAAAAAAAGGTATGCCCCCACGAAACAAGAAAGATGGAAGACGGTTAATGAGATAGCATGCTGTAAGAATAGCTTGCCTTCAAAACATTTTGGGAGATCCATATGAAAAACAGACAGCGGGTAACATCTAAGAGATGGTGATTTTTTTGTTCTGCCACCCTATTCTGCTAGGAGTATAAGGACAAGATGTCTATGCAAAATTCCATGAGATGTAAGAAATGATTGAAACCTATTGAAAATATATTCTTTGGCATTATCATCATGTAAATATTTAACAGAAACATGATATTGATTAAGAAACATACGGAAACACAAAAATATTTCAGTTCGATCTTTTATTAGATATAACCAAGTTATGTGAGAATAATCATCCACAAATGTAACAAAGTATTTGTAACCAGACATATCTTTGACACGGCATGATCCCCAACCATCATAGTGGACTAACTCAAAAGGACTTGACACACGACTCTAGACACGAGAAAGAAAAGATACCCGATGATATTTGCTAATTGACAAGCATTGCACTTGATAGGAGTCATAGATTCTGTAATGGGAGAAAAATGACGAAGTACATCAATCAATGGATGAAACATACGACAATGCATTTGAAAGACGTCATAGGCGGTTCTTTTCTCAATAGCAGCAGCAATAAGGTCTTTGTCTAAGTAATACAGTCCATTGGACTCATGCCCCCACCAATCACATGTCCCGTTTTCAGATCTTGAAAGATACAACGTGTAGAGATAAATGTCACAGAACAATTCAAATCTCTAGTAAGGGAACTGACATAAAGCAAGTTACATGGGAAAGATGGTAAATGATAAACAAATGAGAGAGATAAAGAGGGACCCAATGTTACATCTCCTTGACTAGTGATACGGGACTTCGAACCATCAGCAAGTGTAACAGAACAGGGAGATATAGAGGTAATACCAAACAATAAGTTAGAAGTACCAGTCATATGATTAGAAGCACTGGAGTCTACAACCTAGGAAGCAGGCGTAATAATAGTAAACAAGACGAATTACCTAAAGAAATCTGTGTCAAAGTAACAATAGGAACAAAGGATTTTATTACCTAGTTGGGACATACTAAGGACTCATTCTTGGCGCTAGACAACATAATAGTGGTAGGCATTTTATGTGACTGATTAGGAACCTTCTGTACTGGAGAATTGACTTCGGTGTACACTACTCATGGACGAAGCTCAGGATGTATAGTATAACAATAAGCCTCAATATGGCAAATTCGTTGATAGTGGTGGCAATAATGAGAACTTCTAGTATCCAGGCTAACACTAACTTCCCTAGTTGTAGCCATAACTCAATAATAAACAACGAACTTAACCTCAGTAATTTAATAGTCCAGCTGTCGTGACCTACTTTGACAAATTGAATTGCCAAATTCATACATGAACCAAATCGACTTGCGAATAAAGACTTTCAGTTATGGCTTTGGGCGGATCACAGGATGATGTTGTTCGGCTTGCTTTGGTAGTTGCAAGTGCATCACTTCATGATGGGGCATGGATGACTTTGCTTAGACTTCTTTGCAATTTCAAGTCTGAGGTGTCAAATCCCATTACTTTTGCACAATGGGATAGTGGCTTGCTGACAAAGAAGGTCTATAAGAAGACAAAAAATTAAGCACCACAAATTATTGACTTTTGAACAATTCCCTTCGTTGGACTTTGAGAAATTTACAGAACAAGTTTTTAGGCCAATTGAAAAGACCTCTAGTTGAGGAAATTGGCTAGATGGTTCCTTGAGGAGACACGAATATGCCAATACAGCAGATGAATGAATCAAAGCTGGCGATATAGGGAGTCACACTTTGACTTCAACTTCATTGTTGATATGTCGCCCAGAGCTCTTGACTTTTCTTTTTCTTTGATCCTTTTCTGGTTGTCATGTTGTGGCCAGGTATGTCCAAGAAGCTCCATAGTGAACTCAGATGATGTGGACGAATCATAGTGATGACAACTATAATAAATAATAATATGGGCATAACCGTAGCATGATCCTCTCTAAGAGTCAAAGCATCAAACATACGAGCTGCATCATTGCGAAATCTATGCATCCCTCCAAGAACGTGTCAAACAGAAGCGAAAATATGGAAGTGGTTAGACATTTGTCAGCAACATGAACATCAGGGAACACAGAAGGCACCATCGGTCTATAATAGCACAACATAATTCAATTTCACCCAATTCAATTACATACACATCAGCTGGACCTTCCTTTTGAATCAATGATGCAGCGTCTTACATACAATCGAAAAGTGAGGCGAGGAAGAGACTACAAGACGTCGGAGCTGGATTCGCAGGAATAGACGTCGTTAAGCAACATTAGATCTACCTTGCATGGCTCAACGAGCCAAGCGATGCCTAATCTGGCTCGCCAGGCCTGGGCGGCGCCTTCTGACGAGATTCGTTGACTTTTGTGGTGGCTGGAGATAGACGGAAATAATCGACAATGGTGGCAGGAAGTCGATGGTGGGTGATCGATTATCTAGGGTTTAGGTGTTGAAGATGGCTCTGATACCATGTCAACGAAAAGAGAAAATTTATATTTTGTGATACCGATAAATTACATCAATATGGGGTTAAGTACACCTCAAGTATCATAAGTTATATACAACGCTCACTTTAGTGCCAAAACTTTCAAATCGATCACTTTAGTACGAAGTTTTTATAATTTCGATCACTTAAGTGTCAACTTCTTTTAAAAACGATCACTTTAGTGTCAAGTCTGATGAGCCACGTCAACTCAAATAATAATATTTTAAAAAAATACACGTGTCGAATTTTCAGCGAGCCACGTCAGCTTAAATCAGAGTTAGCACTAAAATTATTATTTTAAAAAAGAAGTTGGCACTTAAGTGACCAAAGTTACGAAAACTTAGCACTAAAGTAATCGATTTGAAAGTTTTGGCACTAAAGTGAGCGTCATACACAACTTATGGCACTTGAGTGTACTTAAGCCCATCAAAATATGTATATATCACTCATAACGAAAAAGACTAAAATACCCATAGTAACAACTAAGCCCAATAATAATGTCTCAATGGGTACTTGCACAAGCTTACTCTTCATTTTATTTAAAATACTATATAGGGTACCCTTCTATGTTCCTAGCATTTGTCTCTTTGTAGGTAACACAGAGAAACAGTAAATTGGTAATAATGGCTTTGTCGATGAAGGTACCATCATTACGAGGCAAATACCGATTAATTTCCCTGATGCACGAGAGTGCATTTTCTTTTTTAGTACACCACGCTATTATTAATAGAGTCAATTGAATACAATGTCATTTTGCCTACATTTTTGAGCTATACGAAGTTATGGACATTTAAAAGACTAAGATAGTTCATCAATACTGCATAATACAGATGAGACTCGGGATCCTGTGGAAGATGAATCATCAATTGGCTCGGGTCAAGGATTGGATTAATCTCATCACCTTGGCACTCTCAGACTAACAGATATCCTTTCAAGTTTTCCAGAAATCTCATTGGTAAGGGATTTTGCCATATTCGATGTTCTTTTACGGCTACAGAAGATATTTATCAGCAAGAGGCCCAATTTCAGGTCACTTTTATATTAATGACATTTCTATGTATTATTGATATTGCAAGTCTTGATTGAAGGTAACGAGGGCATTCATCCCCATAAATTTTAAGAGAAACAGAGAGGTCCGTGTGATTTTTCTAACTTATGGATTCACCAGTCTTGATTATATTCAGAGGTTATGGACAAACTTGACAAGGAAGGTGTTGTATCAAAAACTGCGAAGGATAACTACATCGTCTTGCTTTTTTCCTTTTTGGCTAATCTTTTTCTCAGTCGTTAAACTCTTCAAACGTCGGATTTGATTTTCCAGAGATGAAACTGGAAGGGGATGGTCAGGTAGTTCCAACTGGCGACAGAGCTCCCTTGGTTAATGAGCTCATGTACATGAAGGTTCTTGCTCTTATATCCTTCACTGTATTTCTTAGAGTAAAGCTGTTAAAAAATCTGAGCGCTGCTTTGTGCTCTATTTGGCTTGCATGCCTTCTCATCTTTCTAATTCGGTTCATCTTACTATACTTCCATACAAGTATGCTTGATCTCATTCCTTTCTAGCTTCATTCGAGGGATGACTTGATGTATGAATCTCCAACCAAATAATGGATGTGCTTTCATGCACTAAGGGAATTACACTAGACAGAGCAAGATCATCAGGACATTGTTGATATTTCTAAACGTCCTTTTGGTGTGAAGAGACGTAAAATGACTTTGGAGATTATTCTAGTTACACTTACCTGAGTATCTACATTCTCGTTTTTCTTTCCTTTAGGAAACTAGATAATGAATTTCCTTTCGCTCAAATGATCAACAGAAAATGAGCTTCTATCTATTGCATTGGGATAAATTCATGGAACTTCCAATGACACAGGGAGTCGCATTATCCATTCTGATATGACTAAGAAGAAGCTAAATGAAGCCAAGAAACCTAGAAGAATGATGCAATGGCAAGGCTACAGTCTTTAGGTTTGTTGTGCCTGATTTCCATCTTTCACATGCTTGCATGATATTGTTCAATACTTATCAAGCTCTTTCAAATTCAACAGGAAGTGGATACTCGTGAGCAGTCCAGTAGCCTCCACCCTCAATAGTTCATGACTAAGGGTAATACAATATCTTCACAGAAGAGTGATTTGGCCTTCAATGCAAGGTCTTGATACATCAGGGAACAGCCGCCCGAACATATCCACCCGTGGCATCCTATACTCCATTGGATCAGATCTCACGCGCATGAAGGTCAGATCTAACTTGAATTTGAACGATTCCATCTAGAGTGAGAAGACTATTTCCGGATGAAGGGGAACGAGAACACTCCCACAAGCAGGGCCAAGGTGAATGGTGATCAATCTTTTCATTTCTGTTTCTTTCTCACATTTAACTATGACATGTTGTACACATAACAGTAAGGTTAACAATGATATTATGCTAACACATATGATTCTCTCTCTCTCTCTCTCTCTCTATGCCAGTCGATGGCCTCCCAAGAGAGCTTTATTCTAGGAAATCAAAATAGCAGAACAAATGGACCGACAACAAATGCCAACGACATGGACACTATTGCATACAATGGATCCACTCAGGACAAGCAATCAAGAGAAGCAAGCTCGACATAAAATCATGACCCATTTATATTTAAATGATGCAGTCTCTTGCTTCTTCTAGAGCGTAAACATGGTCGATGCATAGCGTTTTCCCCATAAAAATGACAATTCATTTTTTCCTTCTGCAGGTTAAGGGGTCGACCTGGTGGTCTTACTAGTTACTGCCACCAACCCCGCCCACCCTCTCCTTCTCCTGCACCCTCTCCTTCCGCGACTAGGTCGCAACACCAGCTACATCCTCCAGCTCCTTCTGCGACTACCTCGCAATGCCAACTAGCTCCTCACTGACCCTTGCTCCTACTTTAAGGAGGAGGAGATGGTGGCACAGGATTGTGGTGGCTCCCCCACACCCTCTCCTTCCACAATTGGCTTGCGACTCGCGACACCACCTCCATGCTCGCCAACCAGCGCAACTCGCGACACCAGCTCCATCCAGCTTTTGTTCATGGTAATATAGTATAATGTCTGCAACTTCTTATTTTTTCTTTTTTAGTAATCTTGATGATTTTACCAGCTGTTCTTTTGGTAGAGTTCACTATGGGGTTAATGCTGTCATTGGCACTATTCGATTTGTAATGGCATTGGCCATCTAGCCATGTCCCAAGCTACTTGTTCTTCACTGTATGAAGTAGTGCTCTTCACATACTTTTGGTCAACACCTCTTAAAAGCTACTGTAACATAACTAACCATTCTAGTTTGCAACCAGATACAACTAAAGGTAAAGACAATTTTCAGCAGCCTTGTGCAAGAACATCGCATACCTTATAGGTTAGTAATTTCAGTTCTTTCATTAAATTTGCATCATCATCTGCCAAATTATCCTTTGGGGATGCATCAATACCATTAGTATTTTAGGCGACATCCAGATCGCTATTTGCAATATCAGTAGCTTGTTCTTTTATTTGCCTTGAATAAATTAATGTCAACAAAAAACCCTCCTAAGATATGGCAGAATTCAAGATTAACCCCTTGTTGACAATCCAAGCTTGGACCTGAAGATCAATTATTCACACTACTACACATAAAAAATTACAAATGAAATTCATTAATCACGAGAAGGAAGGTAGGCTTGAACTTGACCTCATCTTGTTTTTTAGTATCTGCGGAAAGCGGGATAGCTGTGAACATGAATGACCATTTTGCAGAAAATATTTCCACTTAATACATAGTTAATTTTGCGAAAAACGTGATGGCATTTCTCTAAATTAGGCAAAGTCCTGTTCACTTCAAGCAACAACCGACAAAAACTGCATTTGGACATAATTTAAACAAATGTGACTGCAACTCTATACAATAATATGTCAAGAGAACAAGATTGTGTACCTCCTTCGTTTGGTGGTGGCGGGAAGTATTTCAAGACTTGCTCCATATGTTTTGAACTCTAGAGGCACGCGAGTCGAGCCACGAGACCCTATTAAGGTTTCACATTGCACATTGATATGATCTTTTGATCCTGCACAAAAATTCCAAGTCACCCATAGTTCTCCAAGGAGAAAGGCATCAACCATAGTGATTAAATTACAAGAAGAAAATGAATGTTCTCTAGTCAACATCAACAATACTTTTATCCCAAACTAGTTGGGGTTGGCGGTCAATGAACTCCAAATAATCATAAAAATAAAAGCAGAATCGAGCGAGGGGAAAGAGATAAATGTGTACAAATAAATAAATATATATCTATTTGTACACTATCCATCCACAGCACTAATAGCCTTCTTCCATCCGTCCTAAGACAAACCGTACGCCAATCTATATCTCACTTCATTAAATCTTATTTTACTGCTTTCCTCTAAGTAAGTTTCGGTCGACCTCTTGCTTTCTTTGTGTTATACTCTCGATAGCAAACTTCTGTTCGTACCGGTGCATCTAAGGGCCTTCGAAAAATATGTCCAAAGCATCTCAATCTATGCTCTCTCATCTTTTCGGCCACCGGTTTTATTCAAACTTTTCGTCGAATCTCTTCATTCCTTAACTTATCCATCCTTATATGACCATACATCCACCTTAATATCCTCATTTCCACTACTCCTATTTTATGCTCATGTTTCTTTTTGTGCTGGCCAACATTCAGCTCCGTATAACATGACAGGTCTGATTGCTGTTCTATAAAATTTTCCTTTTAACCTAAGAGAAATTTTGCGATCACACAAAAATCCCGATGCACTACGCCATTTCATCCAATCTGCTCTGATTCAATGGTTTACATCATTATCAATCTCTCTCTCCTTTTGCAATATTGATCACAGATATTTAAATGTATCTTTCTTGGATACCTCTTATCTGAGTATATTTACAGTTTCATGATCCCATCTTCCTACCGTGCCAAGCTCACACTTTAAATATTCCGTCTTACTTCGACTTAGCGTAAATCCTTTAGACTCTAACGTACTTCTCCATACTTCTAACTTAGCGTTAACTCCAGCCCTAGTCTCATCAATAAGCACAATATCGTCTGTAAATAGCATACACCACGGCACCTCATCTTAAATATCTTTTGTTAGCTCATCCATAACCAGAGCAAAAAGATAAGGGCTCAAAGTAGAACCTTGGTGTAAGCCTATTGTGATTGGAAAATAACTGATGTGTCATTACAAGCCTTCACACATGTAGTAGCACCGTCATAAATATCCTTGATTGCCTCGGCATACTTTGAATGTACTTTTTTCTTTTCAAGAATCTACCACAAAACCTTTCTTAGAACCCTATCATACGCCTTTTCGAGATTAATAAACACCATATGGAGGACCTTCTTTCTTTCTCGATATCTCTCCATCAATTGTCGTATCAAGAAAATAGCCTTAATGGTAGATCTTCCTAGCATAAATTCAAATTGATTGACAGAAACCTTGGTCTTTATTCTCAAACGAAACTCAATAACTCTCTCCCACAGCTTCATTGTATGACCCATAAGCTTGATACTTCTATAGTTAGAACAATTCTGGATATCCCCCTTATTCTTGTATATAGGCATAAGTATACTATTCCTCCATTCATCAAGCATCTTATTCGTATGGAGGATCTTGTTAAAAAGACTAGTCAACCAACTTATTGTTACATCCCCTAAGCATCTCCACACTTCAATAGGGATACCATCGGATCCCAAGGCTTTACTAATCTTCATCTTTTTTAATGCCTCCCTAACTTTCAGTACTTTAATTTTACGCACAAGCTTTCTGTTTGAATCATCAGAAGCATCTTCCAAATTCACCTTACTTCTATCGCTCTCCCCATTAAAAAGTTTGTTAAAATAACTCATCCACCTGCCCTTAACGTCTTCATCTTTATCAAGAGTGTTTGATTTTCGTCCTTTATACATCTAACATATGCCAAGTCTTTACTTTTTTTATCCCTTGACTTTGCAAGTCTATAGATATTTTTTTCTCATTCTTTGCTCCCAAGCTTGTTATACACATCGGTGAAAACTTTGCCTCTAGCCTCTCACACAGCTTTCTTGACGTTTTTTCTCGCCAATCTAAACTTTTGCAAATTCTTTTCATTATAACATTTATGTAGACATCCGAAATACTCCTTCTGCTTAATTGCCTCCTACACCTCGCCATTCCACCAACATATTTCCTTTGTTTGATGTTCATTCCCTCTACTTTTCCCTAACACACCTTTTGTCACTGTTTGGATGCAGTTAGACATCCTCTTCCACATCATTTTACTTCGTCCTCCAGTCGCCACAGTTCTTACCGTAGCATCTTTCCTTGAATTTTGTTTGTTTCTCATCATGTAACTTTCACCATGTTACTCTAGGGTGCTGATCAATTCTCTTCATTTTCTGTACTTTATTATACTGAACTTCTAAGACCACCAACGTATGTTATGTAGCTACACATTCACTAGGGTATACTTTACAATCTACATACGATGCTCTATCCTCTCTTCTGACAAGCAAGAAATCAATCTGGCTATGATTTTGATCGCTACGAAAAGTGATCAGATGTGACTCTCTTTTCCTAAAAAAGATGTTTGCCAACATCAAATCATAAGATAATGCCACACTCAAGATATCTTCGTCAGTCTCATTTCTAGTCTCATATCCAAAACGTCTATGAACTCTGTTAAAACCTCAACTACTCTGATCGACATGTCCATTTATATGTCCTCCTATAAATACATTCTCCTTGTGTGGTATCCGCCTTAAAATCTCTTCCATATCTTCTCAAAATTTGCTTTTCTCCGACGCTTGCAGTCCAACTTGAAGGGCATACACACTAAGGATATTCAGAATCAAATCCCCCATTATTAGCTTAACTAAAATAATCTTATCTCCTATTCTTTTAACATCAACAACTCTATCCTTGAAATTTTTATCAATCAGAATTTCAACTCCATTTATAATTTTTGTTGTGTCTGTATACCATAGCTTGAATCCGGTGCCATCTACTTCTTTAGCCTTCTCTCATTTCCATTTAGTCTCTTGCAGGCAAGCAATATTCACTCTTCTTCTAACAAAAGTATATGTCAATTTTCTCAATTTACCTGTTAAAGTTCCTACATTCCAACTCTCCAATTGAATCCCTATCCCCTAGGATTTTCTTGCCCCCCACACTCGCCCACGAAAATGTGAGGACCCTTGCTCATTTATCACCACATCCGGGCAACGATGTGGTTCATCACTCTGAGAATGATGGCCCAAGGCTAGCTTCCTTACCCCCTACACCTATCTATCTTGGTGCAAAGACCTTTGCTTATTTTTTGCTACACCCAAGCGCCGATGCAACGCGTCGCTAAGAAGGGCACGCTCTAACGAAATATCAATAGGGTTCATCTCATAAAGTTAGTTTTTTTTTTTATAACTAGCTCGCTACGCCTGACGTAACCCTCCTCATTTACCTAGCTTGGGACATATGTAAACTATATAGGCGGAGTTAAATGAATGCTATCTGATAAAAGGAAAATTATAACATTAGGAATCTTCTAATAAAAAAATCTTTGTTGTACCAAGAGGGGCAAAGCTTAAATCGTGTGCCATACCAACAACATCAACATGCTCTTCAGCAATTTACCCGGTACAGAAATATCTGCAACTTCATCAAGTGCCCTACACACAGGTATTGCAGTTCCTTCTTCACATAAAGCATCATAGGCAGCAAAAAAGATGTCACTGATGTCCTAAAACAGAAAATAAAACTTGTTTGGCAACCCAAATTAGCAGACAAGCACTTGTGACGAGGGATGCTTGAGTTTAAAGCATTGGACAACCAATCAAAATCATGAGAGGGAAGAAGCTGAAGAATCACAAATTTGTCTAGTCTACCTACAAAAGTCTTTGAGGAATTTGGAATGCGAATTCTTTAATTATGTACTTTTTTGTCTAATATCAACATAAATGTTTTTCTCATTTTCTAGTTGATTTCTTCTGCATCATTTCCTTTTCCTTGTTATATCAATTCACTAATCCGACCACATTCTAAGTTCACGAATCTTTTTTTTTCTCTTATTTATTATTTTACTTTCTCATAAAGATACATACTATTTTCTTATTTCATCAGTCCACTAATTCAATTGAATTATAAGTTTGATTAAAGAATTCAAGATTCCTTTTCTTTGAACGTGCGCTTTTTTTTCCACTACTTCCTATATTGAATACAACCTCCGAATCTTCCCACATCAATTTTAACACATCGATTGATTCACTCGCGAAGTCAAACTCAAGGTGTATGCTTCAAAAACATGTGCTCTACTCCGTGGAATAGCCTCATTTGTGCTACCAACAATAGGGAATTCTGATGTAGCACCTGAATCTGATTACTCATCCTCTACGTAACCATATGTCGAACTGGGTACCTATCCTCCCCTTTTCTTTAATCTGACCCTATCTACCCAACATTCTATCCATCCAAACAACTGACATCCGAGTACACAAAATTGATGGTATATCATGGCCGGCCTTGCAAAGGTTCCTCAAGCCAACTTTCCATTGCTAACTTTTCATTGCTAACTATTTCGTCTCGAGAAGACAAATCTAGGGAGTAACACCCGCCATAAACTTCTTCTAAATTAGTGCTGATTCATTTTTCGACGCCAAGCCACTTGCCTCAGCATTGCATTGTGTGGTAATTGTCACTGTGATTGCACTTGCAAGGAGATGGCAACTACGGAACTTCGACATCGGTTGGTACAAAAACATGACCACCTTTTCGTGTGACAATGGTAAAAGACATACTCTTACTCAGAGTTGAAGTGGGAGCACACCATCGTTATCTTTTATCCATCTAAGAGCATGGTGTCTAGGCCATCAGTGAACACCTTTTCATCCAATAAGTGAAATCTCTCTTCAGTGAACTCGACAATCTAGTCCCACACACTCCGGACCTCAACCGCACTTCTCCTTCCAAAAATCACTCAACAAAAGAAGATAAAGAGAAGAAACAGAAGTCCAAGGCTGCAAACGAAGTCCAAGGGCTGCAATCGATAATCAAAATTTCCGAATTCAATTTTTCAAAATCTTGTCATTCCATAATAAAATAAGAATACGACATGAATTTTCTTTTCAACATTGCTTTTGCTATGTTTGACCACAATGGGAATTTGTGCTCATTATGGCACCTGTGATAAATTTACCATCAATCTCAACTATTAAAAGTGTCAATGATTGTAATCAAACGGGTATTTGTGCTCACTCAGAAATTAGACTGACTTTAGAGAAGCTTCAAAATGAGCCTAGATTTGTACATGAAAACCTGGTTGCTTTCGAATTTACTCTGAAGTCGATCTAAACTTGTAATTGTATTTCTGAGTGAGTACAAATAAGAGAGAAGACCCCTATTTATACAAAAACTCTTTTGATTACAACCATTGATCCACGTAACAGTTGAGATTGATGAGAAGTGTCTAGAGTACAAGTATATTTTCAGAACATAACGAATCTTCTAGAATGCCCTTGTATACATTTCCCATATTACCCTTGGTTCTAGAGTACTCAAGAAAGGCCTTTAGAAGCTCCAAGGCTCACTCCCTTATATGGGATAGCATTTTGCCTTAAAACTTCTGGACGGTTACATATATATGGCAAGCTTGGTCGTAGTTTTTCGATCGGTCCTTTCAAGCTAAACGTGCGTGGTCCATTGGTCTCCAGTCCATTACCATGTCGCACATACGATTTCTGGGCTAAATTGAATGGAGCATTGATTTAATGTCAATTCACTCTGATTGATTGTAGAGATACATTGCGCTTCATGGAAGGAATTGCAGTAGAATAGCTTCACTGCTTCACTTGTATATTTCTTCTGTAATAACCACTATAAATCTCTCTTGAATTTTAGGATTGCAATGCATGCATTTGCTTCATGCTAATTTTCTCATTCCTCGACAAAAAGTATTGCTCTAAAAGCTTAAGGCGTTGTTTAATATTTATTTATTCTATCACTATTCATTAGAGAGGCAAATATGGGCCTTGAAAGATTGGAACTTAGTACCTCTTACTCCGATACCATGCAAGATTTGATAAGACCACTAACCGACTGTTCTAAAAGCTTAAACTGTTAGAAGAATGCGTAGTTTAATATTTATATATTCTAACAAAAAGGTCATTAAGTTTCAATTTCAGCATTAGCATTTCATTTGCACTTAATTTTTTTCAAAATAAAAAATATTGACTTTTGAGTTGACTTGTATGGCCGATTTTGATAGAAAAGTCAACCGGCGGTTGAAAAAATTATTTTTGCATGAAAACCTTCCTCATAGTGCCAATTACACTTTTTCACTAAAAATTTGGGAAATTTTCGAAATTTGACTCATCAATTGACTCGTTTGACCAAAAGTCAACCCAACGGTCAACCTTTGACTAAAAAAATTGGAAAAAAAAAACCCAAAACTTCAATATTTGCATATTTGACCTCCAATTTCACTTTGGCATCAAAATCGTCCAAAAATAATTTTAGAAACAACTTTTCTACATTCCAAGATTTCGCCCCCTAAATGGCAAAGAATCAAATTATTTTTATCTTTTCATTTTTTAAGGTTCATTCCTTTTACGAGCCTTGATCTAGGAACCATTCCACATCCAATTCGAGCATCAATTTCAACATTTTTCCACAATGATTGAAAAAACCCCAATTTGATAACCTCTTCAAAATAAATCAAAATTGGTTAATCTTGGTAAAATAGGGCATGTTACCACTCGTTACGATCATTGGAACGAGCTGATTAAAATCTATTTGAACCATCAATCCCACCCTTTGGCCATGTTTTAACAAAAATAGTTAATTGGCACGCGTTTTTCCACCCACTTCAGCCCATCCGTTTTTGCCCTTTCTTCCTTTGTTTTTTCAGAAACAATTAAATATTGTTTTTATTTTTTAAATTTTCAATAAAGTAAGAAAGAAGGTTGATTCCAAAATTTAACCTTTTCCTATTTTAAGCCTTGAAGGAAAAAATAAACTAAATTTAATGGGGATCGAAAAAAATTAGGTATCAATACTAGTTCCAATTATCTATCCCGTTTGTGAGTCCTGCACATGACAATTATGAAATAATAGGTGATATCAAAGCCAAGATCATATAATTGATCCTATTGAAAATGTGGATGTTTAAATGTTTCATGAATAGCTGACTCTCAGTCGGGAACTATTAGCTTTGTGGATGGAAGGGGCATGTGAATTAAATGATTCTGACTGAAGCAAATTAGAACTTGAAGTCATATGCAGCAGGGGGTTCCTAAAGCAAAATATATAACCGAAGAAATAGAGGAGCTAGAAGTACCAAAGTCTCAAAGAACGAAATGAAGTTCCTCTAATGAGAGATTGACAGAAGGTCTATTGGGAGAAGCCTTTGCGGTAACAATATCAGTAGATGAATGTGCACCGGTTCGCGGGGTCGATGGTTCGTCGTTATAAGCTGCTTAGGTTGTATTAGATTGCAATTGTACATCAAAACTTTTGATTTATCCATTATATGCACTTTACCAATTTCAATGTAACAGATTGGGAAGAAACTAGTACATGAAAATCCGATATGGAGAAATGTAATTTCAAAGGAAATATCACAAAAAATCCGGATTAAGTACATCCCAAAAACTTAGCACTAAATTGATCGATTTGAAAGTTTTAGCACTGAAGTGATCGAAATTACAAAAACTTAGCATTAAAGTGATCAATTTAAAAGTTTTGACACTAAAGTGAGCGCTATACACAACTTATGGCACTTAAGGTGTACTTGATTCCAAAAAAATCCCAAACTTGCACATATGTGATACATTTATCCCAAATTAATATTTTGATCACCAAAAACACTAAATCGATACATCTGTGACAAGTTCACCCTCCCTTTGTTTCCTTTAAATGTTACTATTAAGTTGCTGAGTTACATGATACGTGACAGTTGATGGGTGTATCCGTTGAGTGTTTTTGTCTATGTTTGTGTTGACACTTAGGCACTTTTTTGCATATAACATTAGAGACTATCCTTAGGACTTAGCAAAAATATATAAAAATCATTTTAATACAGTTTCATCCATTGCATTATATTCGCATTAAATCGGATATACAGTGGATAGTCTTGAGCTGAATTGGACTAATTGGAACAAGCCCGTGGTGATGCAAATTTGGCCAAGCCCTATACTTTTAGATAATAGCTGAAATACGAGTATTGTTATCACCAGATATTTAGTCACATAGGACACATTCAATTTCCATAAACTGCAAAAGAATTAGCACAGATAGGGAAGCCAAGAGAATTGTTAGTGGGGTTGATTTTCTTTATGATTCTCAAGATCGAATCATGCGAAGGAGGAAAGAAAAAAGGCAAAATATATTGGGGCAGCAAAGAAGGGTAGCAAAAATGTGTGATCTTCCTAAAAAGCCCAACCTCCTCACATTCAACACATGGGAGAGAGAAAACGCGAGACATAGAGAGAGAAGGAGGGCTCAACTCTCTCTCCTTTTTTTGGGCTTCCCAAAGTCTGAAAATGGGAGATCAGAGAGAGAGAGAGAGGGGGGGGGGGTGGGGGGGGGGGGGGGGTGTCGGAAATTCAAGCGAGTTCACTCCATGAAAAAATGCTGCCGCTATTGAGAGGAAGTTCCTGCGCTGTTCGGAGTGTTTGTCCCAGCTCGCTGTTGCTTTTCTGCACGGCTCTGTTGCTGTTCTGTTCACTGCTGATTTGGTGGCGTTGTGCTGTTCCCTACAAGCTACTGTATCGAGAAGGACAGACAGCTAGCAAACCTACTTCTTATTATCTGCTATTCGGTGAGTCAGAGCGCCCTTTGGTGAGCTGTTGTTCTTCACGGTTTTCCACTGCTGCTCAGCCTTGCACCCGCGGTGCTCCTGCTGCTATTCGGTCCAAATTTGGTCTTGTTCAGTCTCGCGTTGACGTTGTTCTGCCCGCCTATCCGAAGAACAGGTTTTGACAGAATATTGCTAGCCAACTTGGAGTAACTAGCCACTCTCGTAGACAAACGACTGAGTTTCCGCGTCCCCATGGAATCGGTCCAAGTGTCAGGTTTCATCCGCAAGCTTGGCGCAAGTTCGAAAAAGGAAAGAGCAAATCTTGAAGATTCGGGTATAATTTCTTATCTTGAACTGTATATTAACTTGCCTAGTTTGAATATATTCGCATATCTTACATAAAAGTGGATACTTTTTAACAAAATATAAGTTGATTAGGAAATTTTCCTAATCCACAACTTGCCATACAATCGATACCTGAAAAGTCTCTCCCAATGTTGCTACGCCCCTCTAATCAAGAAGAAAATGTGAATCAAGTTATGCGGCTCCCCTGCATCTTGGTCAAGCGGCTAAATATTCATTTTTAATATTATTGATGAAATACTTGGCCAGGCAAGGAATTGAGTTCAATTGCTAATTATAAGATTACAAATTAAAGATTAGATTCAAATATTCGCGAAATTGATTGATATATCCGCTTTCTTGATTGAATTGATTGACATATTCAATTTCCTAATTTGATTTTAATTTTTTGATTGTTACTTTTTTAGAATATATCCGTCGCATGATGTGATTATTTTGAAAATTGTAAAAAAAAAATTGCATTCATTCATCTTCCATATTTAAAAATTGCATATGTCAAAATTAGCATAATGTATATATTTTTAGCATGTAACCCTTTTGTAAATAATTAGATTATAATGCATTTTAGCATAAAAATTACATGGTTAAATAGAATTTTATGTTAAAATAATATATATATATATATATATATATTTAATATATTAGGGTTTATGTCAATTTGAATTGTAAAATAGGTAACATAGAGGTTATTTTGACATAGTTCTATTTTAGGAAATAAATTCATCAGAAAATTCAAAAAAAAAATTATCATTCTTGTCATGCCATCATCTTTGTCATGTCATAATAGATTGCATTTTAGTTTAGACTTCATATAGAATTGCATGTTTAGGTTTCAATTAATTTAGACGTAATTTTGTTAATTTAATTAGACAGTCTTATTTGTATATTAGATTGATTAATTTGCACGTCATCTAGTTTAGACTTGCACTTAATCCATGACATTGCATCATATAGACTAGGTTGATGCATTCATATAAAAAATTAAAGAATTAAAAAAAGAAGAAACAATTCTTTATGTGGCGCATGCTTCATTGATTTTATTGATATCTAGATGTTCAATTAATTGATTGTGCACCTATATGATAACCTTTGTTAGTGACTTAGATTAAAATATATTAATGTTGCCTGACAAAAAAATATTGGTTGAAGATGTAATTATAATAGAGTAGATGAAGTATAGCAAGCTAGGGCATCCCCAGCATTACAAATAGAGCTAATAATTCAAAAAGATGGAGGTAAGAAGTCTCTACATAGTAGCCAAAACTACATGTCTTTGGGAAGGTCGAATTTTTTTGGTAAAGTGAAGATCCACCTCTTATATTTTTACACACCTTGGCCAAAATAATATGGATGTCAATTGACTTGTTTGGGAACCATCTCTAATTGCACTCCATCCAAGTATAATATATGGTTGCGAAGAAAGATACATTTGGGAATCTCACCGCCAAATCTTTGCTCGTTATTGCACTAATCATCCATTAAAGGTCCTCATTCCATCCCACTAAAGAACGCCTAATCCCATGTTGCGCAAGGATACTGCGCCAAATGTTGTCTGGCCACTCACATTTGAAGAATAAATGTGCTCTATTTTCTGTACCAACCCTACATAAGCTACATTGAATGTCAACTCAAGTCATCTATCATGTTATGATTTCTACTATCGGTAGTCTATCTCTCTACAAACTAGCCAGCCAATAAAGTTGTGTTTGTTAATGTCGTTGTTCCTAATTAGAGTGTACCACTCTACAGTCGGTCCCCTATATCTGAGTTCGTCATATATATCTCAATAACTGTACTGCGAGCTAGATGTAACTAAGGTCAGGAAAAGTCGTAATTTGAGGATACATCGTCATATCGAAGCCATACTATCCCTCATGTCGAGCTACATAATAGGGTGCCTCTGCATTTTGTATTGTGAACTCAAATGCTCCAAAAGGAAGAGAATGGATGATTGATAAGGTTTCGCAGCGTACGGCCTAATTAAACTTTGTTCCATAAGTTCAAATCGAGCAATTCTAATCATCCTTTCCCTTGAGGTGAACAAACTACTTTCCAAGCAACTTTGTGCAATCCATGATTTGTTGTAGAACCATCCCATAAGAAATGTCGAATTCTCTTCTCAACCTCGTATACAATTTGCTTTGGAAGTGAGAACATTTGCATCCAATTAGTACAAATGTAGAGAAGGACCGATTTAGTTAATCGTAAACGCCCTATATAACTCATGTGTTTCATGCCCCAACTTTCAATTTTCTTAAAGATCTTTCTCAGTAAGACTCTTGCAATCTGTGTGGGTGAGTCTGGAGCACCCATGTATTTAATAGGGAGGGTACTTGTGGAAAAAGTTGTGTGGTACAATATAATTAGCTTCCCATCCTCGTTTAATCCAGAGAAAACAATTTGGCATTTGTCAGGATTAAACGGCTGTCCTGTGAGAGCCGTAAATTTTTCAAGTGCATCTACAAGGTAAAGGACATAATTTACATCTTCATGGGAAAATAGGAACAAGCTAAAGTGAGTAATCCTTTATATTTTACAGCACCAGTGATATTTGAAAGAAGATGTAGCAATTCTCGCACTAAAAATTCTATTGAAAATTTTCATAAGCAAGACAAAGAGGTACGGAGAGAGAGGATCACCTTATTGCAGCCCATTTGTCCTATTAAAATAGCCAACCTGTTCACCATTAAAGTTCACTAAAAACCAGTCGGTTATAAGATCAACCAAGTATTAGGTGTCTGCATCCCATCTAACCATGTCGTAGGCTTTCATGAGATCAATCTTTATGGCCACATGTTTACCTTTGCGTCTTTTATGATAGTTGTGTAATACATCTTGACACAATAGGATATTCTCCGAGATCTGTCTCCTAGAGATGAAAGCAGTTTGGTTGCGATCGACGATGGCAAAAAGTAGGCAACTTATTCGTTCTACAAGTAGTTTGGATATGATCTTGTATAGCACATTGCAACATGAAATGCGTTTGAACTTCTTGAGGCATGATGGATTTTGAACCGTCGAGACAAGGGAAATCAATGTGGAATTTATAGATTTTAGCATTCCTTGTGACGAGAAGAATTCAATGATAGCTTCCCCGATGTCTTGCCCTATGATGGGCCAAGCACTTTTGTAGAATCGACTGTTAAACCCATCTAGACCCAGAGCTTTGAAGTCATTGAAACCCTTTATGACTCTGAGGATATCTGATCTCTGAAGCATTGGAAAGATGATCAAAGTACTCGCATCTTCATGAAATAACGAAACATACCTCTCATGGAATACATGGATGACTGGAGTTACCAAGAAGAAGTTGGTAATATGATATAATTGCATTCTTAAGAGCACCCTTCTCGGTAATAACATAGCCATTCTCGAGTTGGAGATGATTTATCTTGTTTTGGGAACTCCTGCGCATCATGGAAGCAAAGAAAGCCTCGCTATTTTTGTCATCCTCCTTTAACAATAGATTTCAAAATTTCTTTTTGAACAAAACTTTTACATGTTTACTAAGAGCAAGAAGTTCCTCCAGTTGTGCCTTTTCTTTAGCTCGAGAGATGGGATTATAAGGGTCAATCACAAGCTCGCGTTGGAGTCATTGTAGGCTCTCCTTGGCTTGCTTTACCTTTAAGCGTAATTCACCAAACTAAGATCTATTCAGGCCCATGAGTTTCTGTTTCTGCTTTGAGCTTCTTCACCACTATGAACATTCTAGATTCTCTAGCTTCATGATGCCAGCAAGTGGAGACCAATGGCAGAAAATTAGAGCTAGTAGTCCAAAAATTAAAAAAATTGAAAGAAGATTTCCTTCTCCTATATGTAGTGTCCAGTTGTATCAGACATGGGGGATGGTCTGAAACCCCTGGAAGCAAGAAATCAGTTAAATAGCGGCTATTTTTGTTCTGCTATTTTGCATTAATTAAGACTACCAATTCTGCTTGCTCTAAGATTTTCTCCTGGGCTTTTGTTTGTCCATGTGAAGAAAGGGCATGTAGAGGGAGGTTCAATCAGTGCAAGCTCCTCAATCATGGTGTTTAGCTCCTCCTTTCAGGAAGTCCAATGAACAATGGAGCAAATCATTTCACTAGAGTCTCTTGTTTCGTTAAAATCCCTCATAAGCAACCAGGGCAAGTTTCTAGAATGTCCGGTAGAGAAAGGTGAAATATTATGCCACAAAACAAAATCACTCGTCCAACTTCAGCGTTGTATCCATAGATGGAAAAAAGCAAAAAAAAAGGGCCCTCTCCACGTTTTTCAACGAGACAATGTATGACTTGGGCCGAAACTTCCAACATGGTTAGGCTAAGGATGGTCGATTTCCATAAGATCCAGATTCATCCCAAGTTGCTACCCATATAGGTATAAGTATAATTTCAACCTCGAAAGCTCTATCAATGACAAAATCAACATTTTCTTCTTAACTTTGTGCTCTATCAAAATAAGAATATGGAGATCCCGGGACAGAGCAAAGTCCACTAGTTCCCTTTTTTTGGGGCTACAATTAAGATCCCTTATGTTCCAATAGACAATATTCATAGACCACAAGGTTCCATTGCAACCCCCAAAATCCCCAAGGTATCCAACAGACAACTTGAAGCATCCACCGCTTCCAAAAGAGAATATATTCTCAGAAGCACTAAATTGGAGGCACCTTGGTTTCCATAGAATGAGACTCATTGATGCAAATAAAGTATTGCGTAATAATGTGTAATTAGATTTTAAGCAATTTTCATGATTTAGTGATATTTTCGTAATATTGTGTTTCTTAGGTTAATTACAGTTAGCACCTTATATAAGGGTGTTTAGGATTCGTGGAAGTCAAATTATTATATTATTATAGACTTTTAATAGTTGGTTGATTTTGATAAATCACAATTAAGTGAATAATTTTTCGTTGTATCTATTCAAGTTTTGATGTTTAGCCTATTTTCTATCGCGTTTCGGCATCATTTGGTATCAGAGCATAAGTTGCTTGAAATCAATGGCTGATTGCGTTGGTCATGGACGGCGTGCTCGTGGAGGTCGAGGGCGTGGAGTCATTCCTGATGCAGATGAACAGCCGCGTCTGGGATATCTGTGAGACATAGAGAGTGAGAAGTAGAGAAGGCAAATCCACGATTTGGATAGACGACTTGCGCAAGAAGGGTTGGACATTCAATCCAAAGAAGGAGAGAAATCTGAGGATCCATCCGATGATGAAGTGGAGGACGAATTTCCTTTTGAGGATTTGAACCAGGGAATGAATTAAGGAGTACGATCGGAAAATAAGTCCACTTTTCCTAATATTGGGATGAATCGAGGAGTACGATCAGAAAATCAGTCCACTTTTCCTAATATCGAGATTCCTAAGCTTCAAGATCCAATCTTTGAAAAAGATCTGATCTTTGACGAAGATCCAATCTTTGATGAGGGTCTAGTCTATGATGAAGACAGGCTTTGCGTTTATGATGAATTCGATGGAGAACAAGAGGATGCGGATCCAGGAACGACGGTAGAAACCATCATGTCGGCGAAGGGCGGCGAGATCGCCCCTGGTCACGTTCCCCAGGCAGCGGCGTTGATGTCAGCGTCAGATGTGGATGACTGGGATTTTGCCACGTTCGATGACGAAGCATTGATTTTCTAGCCAGCTGCCGACGGTGGCAATGGAGGCGCGGAGGAGGTTGATGAGACCATCGACCTGGAGCAATTGGTAAATTGACTTACGATCAGCACAACAATCAGGTTACCTTTGTCGCGGGTTTGACCAATTTGTTTAAGGATATTGTATCGGCAATCGAGGAGAATAGTGAGGTTTTGAAGAGTCGGTTCGGAGAGGATGGTTTTGTGAACGCGTTGTGGGACTTCGCTGAGATGATTGTGAGAGAAACTCTTGAGTTTGCATGTCGCTATCAAGGTGTTGGCTTCCAATATGATATTTTACTAGAGCTTTCACGAAGAGATAAGATTGCTGGGATCAAACCTGATGAGGATCTTGATATATTCATGAAGTTATTGGGCACTTGGAGGACTAAAGACTAGCCTTGTGGTGGAGTACACCATGAAGATTTTAGGGTTGGACATATGTGCTGATAATTTGGTCGGAGATGAAATGCTAAAGGGAATTTCAGGGGGCCAGAAGAAGCGTCTCACAACCGGTGAATTACTTGTTAGTTTCGCTAGGGTTCTGTTCATGGATGAAGCCAATGGTCTTGACTGTTCAACTACTTATCAAATAATTTTGTATCTTTGAAATTCCATCGAAGCTCTTGATGACACCACAATTATATTGTTGTTTCAACTTGCTCCAGAAACATATGAGATATTTTATGATATCATTGTTTTATGTAAGGGCCAGATAGTGTATCAAGGACCCTGCAGCGTTGTTCTTGACTTTTTTTAAATCTATGGGATTAAGTTGTCCTGAAGAGAAGAATAATGATGTTTCCAAACATCTGAGTTCGATGCTCGTCCGTATTTGACAGACCCGAGGAGTGGTTATAGCCATAGTGACAAGCAAAACATGAAGGATATACAGATTAGATTAAACATGAGGAGATTGATGTCGATGAAGTCAAAGTAGATTCGAGGACGAAACTTCTTCCTAGCATAGGAGAATGATGCAAAAAAAGTTGGTGATCTCCGTAATATTGCATAATATTGCGTAATTTTAAGATTTTAGGTAATTTCGTGATTTTAGTAATATTTTCATAATATTGTGTTTCCTAGATTAATTAGGATTAGTACCTTATATAAGAATGTTTAGGTTTCTTAGACTTTTTAGATTATTAAAAACTTTGATTTTGATAAATCACGACTAATGGATTTGATTGCGCCAATTAAAGGGCAAATCAATCTTTATCAATATTACGACGATGGATTGTTAATCAAGACATAGTTTCCTATTTTACGAAAGGAAATAAATAATATGGTGTATCTCTTTGGGAATTGAACGTACGTCATTCACTTTTTTCACCCTATTGAGAATACTCTCCCAAAAAGCTCTCTCTTGCAGGTTCTCACGAAGAACAACATATCGCTAGATTGCTTTCTTGTTTGTACTCTCGAGGCTCTTAATTGTGGTATTGAGGTGTTTCCGTTGCTCGTGATTTACTTCCTTGATCGATGATACAAGTAGATTCCAAGGCATGTGATTTAGTATGATTCATACATATATGTACATATATGTCGATTTGATTGTTGTATGATTGAAATTCGCACGGTTCGTTTATGGATCCGCATGTTTAGTTCATGTATATGAAGATCTATTTTGTTCCGTTGTTTGTATAGATTTCGTTTTAGTTTTTAGTATAATAAACCCACCAGTGGTATTAGAGCATTGTTGCTCTTATGTCTTGATCAAGTTTACATTCGTTAATCGCAATTAACCCCGTATACACGTTTTCTATACGTATTGTTCCCGAGTATTTTTTTTGTATTCCGTACAGTAAAACTCGTTTTTGAATATACCAAACAAACAGGCTCGCCAAGACAAGAAAAATGAGCGGTCGAAAATCACACGATGACATCGGACGGCGGCGCACGCACTAGTGAAGCCCGCTGCGGCGTGCAACGCACAGGCTATATGAGGCCGACTGAGTGGTGTTGACATCAGAGTGACGTCAGCGGGTTAGGTTCCAACCCTATCCTCGTTCCGACCCGTTCTGCGTTGTTGTTGTTGTTGTTATTATTATTTTTATTATTATTATTATTTAAAAAGGGAAAAAATTGGGAAATTACATTTTGGTCCCTGACCTTTGGGCAAATTACAATTTGGTCCCTGAACTTTTGGGAAATTACATTTTGATCCTTGAACTTTTGGGAAATTATGTTTTGGTCACTATTTTTCAAGAAAAATGTTATATGATCCTTATTTATCTAAAAAATATTTTAATGGACCCCATTGAATTTATGATATCTTGTAAACTCTCATTGTATTAATGTTTGTACCATGGATTATGAGTAATCCTCTTATTGTTTCCGTATACGCTACATAAACGATGGTGCAAATGTGGCGTACTCTCCGTATTATAAAGACAAGAGCCCAGAAAGCCAAACTTAAGAGTTTGCGCTATGAGTAAGAGGCCATTGAGTAGGATGGGATGACTGATTTGATTGATCATGCCATCCAATTCAATGAGAAGTTACAAGATATTATTCGGGCAGGTGGCTGCATGTCAGACTACGACACGATTGTCTCTTTTGCTGACAGCCTGCAAGAAAGTCAAATGAACTTTCTACATGATCTCTGGGAGAGAAACTGTCACCCGAAATATAAAAAACTACTTGAAGCCTTCATAAGGGAGGATTTGAAGATTCAGGCATCAAAGACAGTAACGCGCTCAATGAACGCTAGAGCGTGCAAGAGTGCACCATGGTGCAAGTCAAATGGACTTGCTAAGAAGTTTGCCCTATGGGGCAATTCACAGAAAGAGCTCCCAATACGTTTTTATGACACTATCTCAGTCAACAAGAAAAGGATCGTTCGTTGAAGTGTCATACTTCTTTAAACTGCCTATTTTTGAGACATTTTATCTTTCCTGTCAAGCCCCGCACTTCGGGCACAAGCGCGCGATACCCTGTAAGCACAAACTCTCTCGGACATCCCAGGATTCACATATATCGAGAAATGCATAATGTCAGTAGCATGTGGAAGCGACAAAATACAAACTCCTCCGTACGATAATAATGGGGACCAGGGTAACAAGAACACCAATAATAAACATAACCTCCCATCCAATTCATACAAAAAAAAAACTGGCAGGCTAAACCAGCTAGTCGGTAGGGGCAACAGGATCAGTACAAAATACGGTCGTCGTCATCTCCAAAAGAAATGGGGCATCGAGACCATCATCAAAATACATCAGCCCAGAAATCGAAAATCCTTAAGTCAAGCTACTAGAATCGTCGTCTCTTCAGCGTCCTCGGTAGGCTCGTACTCTGAGAAGGTCTCTAAGCGTACCTCTACCGTGTCCTCCATCGTCATGTCTGCTGACTTTCCATCAGGTTGTCCTCGGAGGCTTCGACCTCTATAACCTCGTCGGTGTCATCCAGGGTCGGGGTCCTTTCAGAGATGTTTTTCGAGCCGGCTGCTGACCCCTCAACCTCCACAGAATCTTGAGCGGGATGACACTAGCTAGGGATCGCCCCACGGGTTACCTCAGTGGGCTTTAGTGATCCCGTAGTCACTTCCCCTACTTTTCTAAACCAAGCCTCGAACCTATGAGGCTTCCAGCTCTTTGCACCCTCGTCAACCCAGACCATAGTACGCTTACTAACATATATGGTTCCCTGTTCGTCCGAGAACTCCTCAAAATATGCCGACATTTCTTTTGGGTCACCAAATCTGATTGGCCACATTTTCACGACCTAGGGTCTAAAAATGGAGTCCCACAATGGAGTGAGATTTACATCTCAATAAGACAGGTCCTAACCCTAGGTTAGGCTGACCGTACACTTAGGCGAACGCAATCACAACAAAAATTTCACAAGTAATCACATGAGGCATTCAA
Organism: Rhodomyrtus tomentosa; assembly: GCA_028455895.1. Lineage (NCBI taxonomy): Eukaryota > Viridiplantae > Streptophyta > Magnoliopsida > Myrtales > Myrtaceae > Rhodomyrtus > Rhodomyrtus tomentosa. The sequence continues at coordinate 12,972,598 of JAPCWY010000008.1, forward strand.
CTGTCATTAAATAACATACGGATGTCAAGCATGCAATCATGGCATCGTGTCACATCAGTGGAATCAAGCACATATTATCAAGCCAGATCACATCTTCCACCCTTCCATGCCTCAATTTGATTCATACCCGCGTTTAGAACACCTCAGGCTCAGTCCGCGTAAATACGTCTCAGGCCATCTCATTGATAAACCTGCGTAAACGCATCAAGTTTTCAATTTCATTTCAGACTTGTGTCAACACATCTCAAATTATGTCCCGCGTCTCAACGCATCAGGACATTGGTCATTTCAACCCCGCGTCTCGTACGCCTCAAGGTAACGCAAACCCCGCGCCTCAACGCCTCAGGATATCCATCCACTCAACCTCGCGTCTCAACGCCTCAGGGTGTCACAAGTTTCTCCGATATGCCCAATGCTCATTTCAATTCAAAACTCATGATCAAGTGTAAACTCATGCGACGAGCGACACATCTATGGCATGTGAGACAATTAAATTCAACACTCAAATGCGACAATCAATTCATGGCACAAGCATTGTCAAGCATTCAAGCCATCTATATCTCTCAAGAACGCACAATGAACAATTACACCTTAAACTTTCAAGAACCAATCTAATTCACACTCAATTCACCCAATCGAGTCCAATCCTCCTAGCTAAGGCTTAGAAACTTCTTACCTTATGTTAAAACCAACACAAATCTTCTTCCAAGCACTTCAATTTTTCGGTCATAATGGTCCACGAACAATTCAACTGTGCAACCTAAGGAAATTCATCCAATCGTCAATTTTTCTTGCTCAATTCGTCAATTCACTAAACATACACCTTATTGACATATCAATTAATATCCTCATACTTCTCAACAATGAAATTGGAACTCAACTCCTTCACCAACAGCCTCCCACAGATTCGGTATGCACAGAACCGAAACAGGGCATTTTCGATTCTGTGCATATCTCAACCAATCAACCCTTAAACTAACTTAAATTCTCAATTTGTCCACTAATCTACTTACTAACATGTAGTTCTAGGAGTTGGGAAGCCTCACCGAAAATTTTGGCTCAAGGCGACGTCGGAAAGTCCTCGAATGGCGCCGGTTCCTCCAAGTCCTCAACCGGTCAGTTTTTATCCTTCAAATACAAGACCCATTTGGGGACAAAACTCCATCAAATTCATCCAAAATTTTTATCACAACTCATTCTTCCAGTCCTCTAGATGTCCACAAAATTTGGTCAAAAGATTCAAAGGTTTCGGGATCCTACGGAGTCTAAATAATGGCTTACCTCTAGCTGCGACGGTTTTCGTCGACTTCCGGGAGAATGGCCGGCCTAAGCTCCTCGGTGGGTTAAATGACTTGATTCCACTTGGAGATTGTCGACAAGAGGATGAGAAAGGTGCTGGTGGTCAGCTCGAGCTTAGATGGTGGCCGGAGGTAGCGCTCGACGGCGGCGATCCGGCGGGCAGTGGCTGGTCGGGCAGGAGCTCTCTCGGCCGAATGAAGAAAAAGGAAGAAGAAGAAGAAGAAGAAGAAGAAAATGGCAGAATGATGGTGATGCTCGGCTGATGAGGTGAAAGAGAGGTATATACACAAATTTGAGAGTCAACCAAGGCTGAATGGTAGGTTAAAAGTGCTTCCATCAATGTCAATGTATAATCTTTTGACACTTGTCCATATGTGAATCAAGGTTCATCCAAAGGCTGTTATTTCTTCTCATTTTCGGCAGCCTTTGGGTGTAGTCAATGATCAAAATGCCCTCATTCCATTTATTGAGGCAAGGCTAAGGCTTGAGGGGTAAAATTATAATTTTACCCTCGACGTCCAGAACGTCATTTTTCTGACTCCAATTTTCTTCAATAAGGCGATGGCCAATCCAATTATAATGTTGAAATTCTTGATTCTCCATTTTCTAATTTCGAGACTCTTTTCTGAATCATTTCTTTGTCCAATGTGATTTTAGCCTATTCCGAACTAACAGGCGGCTTTTGCAAACGTTATGCGTATCGAATTTGTGATTTATATCACACTTAGGGCTCGTCAATTCATGACGACTCTAGTTGTCATGTAATTGCGAGGTCTATTACTAGTTCCGACGGTCTCGATCGTCATTGTTCGATTTAAGAAAATTTTATAAATTATACATTGGTTAAACGGCATCACCCACGCTCCAATCGTATAATGCTAACAATATATTCCTTAATCGTTCTAAGATCGACCTTTTATGGCTCTAAATGTCCCCTCGACAATCCTTATGGTCAAAGTGTCATTTCTTATTTGAGTTCCCTAGGTCCACGTACCTTGTCTCGAGTTAGCCTTTCCCCTTTGGTCAGTCAACTCGAGATTGATTAGATCCGAGCAAGATATGATTGAAATACATCGTTAGATACATTCTCATTAATGAGTCTCGAAATGACAGGAAAAATCAGAATATCACAACTCTTCCCCCCTTACAAAAATTTCGTCCTCGAAATTTACAATAAACCTGTTACTAAAAAAAAAAGGGGTGTTAACGCCTCATCATTTCCTCGTTTTCCCACGTAGCCCCTTCGGTTCCATAGTGCTCCCGAACAACTTTGACCAATGGAATCGTATTATTCCTTAGAATCTGTTCCTTTCGATCTTCGATCCTGATTGGCTTTTCTACGTAGGATATCATGTCATCCACTTCTATGACCTCGTAATCCAATACATGCGTCGAGTCCAGCTCGTACTTCCGTAGCATTGACACATGGAAGACGTTGTATACTTGAGACAAGTTAGGCGGTAAGGCAAGCTTGTAGCCTAAGGTTCCAATCCGCTCCAAAATCTCAAAAAGTCCTACGTACCTGGGACTCAGTTTCCCTTTCTTTCCAAATTGAGATAATCCCCTCGTCGGCGACACCTTAAGGAAAACATTATCGCCTATTTGAAATTCCAAAGGCTTACGTCGTTTATCCGCATAACTCTTTTGAAAACTTTATGCCTTCTTTAGTCGGTCCCAAATTATTTTCACCGCCTCTACTGATTGCTCTATCAACTCTGGTCCTGTAATGTTTCTTTCTCCAACTTCGTCCCAGCAAATCGGCGTCCTGCAAGCCCTTCCATAGAGTGCCTCAAAAGGTGCCATTCGGATACTCTACTGATAACTGTTGTTATACGCGAACTCTACCAAATGTAGCTAATCCTCCCATCCACCTTTGAAGTCTATCACGTACACTCGTAACATGTCCTCGAGCGTCTGAATTGTTCTCTCCGATTGTCCGTCCGTTTGTGGATGGTATGCCATACTAAATTGTAGTCGAGTTCCCATGGTATCTTAAAGACTCTTCCAGAAGTTCGCTGTGAACTTGTGATCTCTGTCCAATATGATCATCACGGGTACTCCATGTAGCCTCACTATCTGCCACATGTACAGTTCGGCATATCTGTCCATCGCGAAATCCTTTCGTATAGGAATGAAGTGTGCATATTTAATCAATCGGTCCACGACTACCCAAATAGAATCATGGCCTCTCTGGCTTCTTGGCAGTACCATTATGAAATCCATCGTCACGTACTTCCATTTCCATTCAGGTATCTCTAATGGCTGTAACAATCCACCAGGCTTACAGTGTTGTGCCTTCACCTGTTGGCATGTCAAGCACTTTGCCACATCCACTTTCATCTCGTTCCACCAATAATGTTGGCGCAAGTTCTGATACATCTTCGTGCTACCTGGATAGATACTATAATTGCTTCTATGAGCCTTTGATAAAATCCTTTCCCTGAGCTCTTCTTCCTTTGGTATGCATAAACATCCTCGAAATTCCAAGATTCCATCTTCTAACACTTGGAACTCTGGTTTCCTCTTAGTAGCATCCATCTCCAGGATTTTCTAAATGACTGGGTCCATAGACTGTAAGGTTTTTATCCTTTTTTGGATCTCGAGTTCTATCCTCAGTATGGCCACTAAAATGAATAGTTGATAGACTTCCAATCTGAACTCGAAATCCCTCAAGTTCTCAAATAACGATCACCCTTTTTCCATAAGACAAGCAATACTCGATTTCCGACTGAGCGTATCCGTTACTCTGTTTGCCTTCCCAAGGTGATATAATATGTCGCAATCGTAGTCCTTAAGCAGCTCCATCCATCGTCGATGCCTCATGTTAGTTCCTTCTGAGAGAATAGATACTTTAGACTATGGTGATCCGTATAAATTTGAAATTTCTTGCCACACAAATAATGCCTCCAGATTTTCAGAGCAAAGATGATCGCTGCTAATTTCAAATCATGGGTAGGGTAGTTCATCTCATGCGGTCTCAGCTATCAGGACGTATAGGCAACTACTCTTCCATGTTGCATTAGCACACAGCATAGTCCCTTTAGCGAAGCATCGCTATATATTCCATAACCTCCAGGTCCTGATGGGATCGTCAATACCGGTGTGGTCGTTAACCGGTACTTGAGCTCTTGGAAACTCCTTTCACACTTATCCGTCCATTCAAACTTCATCTCTTTCTTAGTCAATCTCGTTAGTGGAATGGCTATGGATGAAAACTTCTCCACGAAACATCTGTAATATCCTCTCAATCCTAAGAAACTTCGGACTTCCGTGACCGTAGTAGGTCGAGGCCAACTCATAACGGCTTCGATCGTCGCAGGATCCACCATAATTCCTTCTCCAAATACCACATGGCTAAGAAATGTCACTTTATTCAACCAGAACTCGCATTTGCTAAACTTAGCATAAAGCGAGTGCTCCCTCAAGGTTTGTAAAACAATCCTCAGATGCTCTTCGTATTCTTCGTTACTCCTTGAGTAAATCAGGATATCATCAATGAAGACTATGACAAATCTATCCAAGAATTCATTGAACACCCGATGCATTAAGTCCATAAATGCGGCTGGAGCATTGGTTAGTCCAAAAGGCACCACGGTGAATTTGTAATGACCATATTTTGTCCTAAAAGGGGTCTTAGGTATGTCTTCCTTCTTAATTCTCAATTGATGATACCCAGTACTCAGGTCAATCTTAGAGAACACCGCAACTCCTTGCAACTGATCAAATAAGTCCTCAATCATCGGCAGTAGGTACTTATTCTTTACATTCACTTGATTCAACTGTTTATAATCGATGCATAAACGCAAGGATCCATCCTTTTTCCTCACAAATAACACCAGCGCTTCCCACAGCGAAGCACTCGATCGAATGAATCCTTTATCCAGTAATTATTGCATTTGCACCTTTAACTCCTTCAATTCTGATAAGGACATTCTATATCGGCTCCGTTTCGGGAGCTAACTCAATCACGAATTCAATTTCTCGCTCCGATGGCAACCTTAGTAACTCTTGGGGAAAAATGTCAGGAAACTCACGCACTACCGGAATATTTTCTAATTTAGCCTCCTCGATAGTCGTGTCCATAACTGTGACTAAGTACGCCTGACATCCTTCAGTTATCAGTTTTGTCGCTTCAAGAGATGAGACTAAAGGAATCGAGGTTCCTCCTCAACTTTCCACAAATTCAAATCTAGGGCGACCTTCCGGATAGAAACGAATTATCCTACAACCACAATCCACTACTGCCCCTTGTTTACCCAACTAGTCCATTCCTATGATCACATCAAAGTCATACATGGGCAACACGGCCAAGTCTATACTCTCTTTACTACCGCCAATCACGATTTTACAATCAGCACAGCCCAACGAAACCAGCACATTATCTTTCAACGAGGTGGCAACATGCAGAATCACACTCAACGGTTTTAACTTCATATCAATCAAATCAGCAAACCGAGCAGACACAAACGAGTGTGACGCGCCAGGATCAAACAAAGCATACTCAGCTTGGTCACATAAATAAATCGTACATGTGACCACGCCTGGCGTTTCTTCTACTTCCCTACGGGCCACGGCATAAACTCTCTTCTAAGCTGGGGGTCGGTTCTGATCAATTTGGGGAGTGGCAGCCAACGGTCCTGCCTGTGGTCATTGCCCTTGAGGTCTATTCGCTAGAACTTGGTTTGGGCAAGTCCTCATCTGGTGGCCCATCTAACCACACTTAAAGCACGCTCCAATCCTTGCTAGGCAAGGTCTGTTACCATGCTTTCTGCCACAAAGGCGACAGCTCCAATTCATGGGGTTTGGTGGCTTCACTATGTTCTTCCTTATTGGGGGGACGAAGCGCCAATTGCCAGCCATAGATCTTTTGCTGGCCTGGCGGTTATCTCTGAATGAATTAAATCACAATCCAGATACGGCATTCCTCTCCTTCAGGCCCCTCTCAATCATCTGTCTCCATTCATAGATATCATTATAAGTCCTCAGGTTCAAAGCTATCATCTGGCTGCAAAGTTCAGGCCTCAGTCCATCCCGAAATCTCTATGCTTTCTCCAGGGGATCCTCTACCGATCAGGATGCATACCGCAACAATCTGGAGAACTCAGCTTCATACTAGTCCACTATCGAGTGACTCTGACACAGCTGTAAGAACTCCACTTGTTTCCTTTCTCGAGCGGTCTCAGAGAAATACTTGTCATTAAATGCCGTAATAAAAGCATTCCAGGCCAAGGTCGTTCCTTCTAGAAAGACTCCATTTTTGGTGGCAGCCCACCAATTATTTATGGTCCCTTCTATCTGGTACATCGCCAATAGTACCTTTTCTTCGTCCGTGCATTTCAAGACTCCAAAGGCCTTTTTCAATTTCTCGATCCATCTCAGTGCTAGTTCAGGGTCTCCAGTCCTATCAAATTGGGTTGGTTTCAGCTTGATAAATTGCTCAACCAGTTGGCCAATCTGCCTGGCCACAACAATCTCTTCCTGGGCATTCGCTACCTCATTGCCTTGGCCTTGATCGTTGTTGTTTCCATTACCCCCATTACTGCCGTTATTGGTGTTGACGGTAGCTATTGCGGCTCCCACTGCTTGGGCTATAGCAGCATCCCTATCCCGGGTCTTCTTGTCAATGAGGTCGCCAATCCTTTCAAGCGCCCTCAGTACTCCGTCCATTCTCGGGTCTTACGCCACAGGTGGCCTCGAACTAGAGGCTCCGCTCCTGGGTCTTTCAGGTCTTCTAGGCGGATTACTCATTCTTGTATGCTTTCACTAAGCCCGGACCATCACAATTTCATCAATGAGTTAGTAACTCATTCATCCAACCGATTCCAAAGCTACCAAACTATGCCTTAACAGAAACAGTCATAACACAAAGACCTGCCACACAACTAATTCCATGGGCACTTCACTAAACAGTCCATGGCGATTACCCCCTTTCATCCACTTCGACGGTTCACCAAAAATTAGTCATGTTCATCCACTCAACAGACCAAAATCCAAAATGACTTTCAGCACTAAACATAGAACTTAATCCTCGTAAATCACTATAATCTTATCAAGACCAATGTCAATCACATGCACCAAGTCATATGCCATGCATCTCTTGCCTCATTCTAACTAGCTTCCTAAGGTCTCGCTACCCGTCTTGTCCCAATTTAATGCTCCTTATCACTCCAATCCTTAATCAACTTGGATCGAGCTGACCTTGCTCTGGTACCAAGAAAACGAGATTGTCAAGCCACACACTTCGAGCACGAGCGCGCGACACCTTACAAGCACAAACTCTCTCGGACATCCCAAGATTCATATATATGGATAGATGCATAATATCAGTAGCATGCGGAAGCGACAATATACAAATTCTTCCGTACAATAATAAAGGGGATCAGGGTAACGAGAACAACAATAATAAACATAATCTCCCATCCAATTCATACAAAAAAAAACACTGGCAAGCTAAACCAGCTGGTCGGTAGGGGCGACAAGGTCAGTACAAAAGATAGTCATCAACATCTCCAAAAGAAACGGGGAATTAAGACCATCATCAAAATACATCAGCCCATAAAACGGAAATCCCTAAGTCGAGCTGCTAGAATCGTCAGTCTCCTCAGCGTCTTTGGTAGGCTCGTACTCTGAGAAGATCTCCAAACGTACCTCTATTGTGTCCTCCATCGTCGTGTATGCTGACTGTTCCATCAGGTTGTCATCGGAGGCTTCGACCTCTATAACCTCGTCGGTGTCTCCAGGGTTGGATTCCTCTTAGGGATGTTTCTCAAGCCGGCTGCTGACCGCTCAACCTCCACAGAATCCCGAGCAAGATGACACCAGCTAGGGATCATCCCACGGGGTACTTCAGTGGGCTTCAGTGGTCCCGTTGTCACTTCCCCTACTGTCCTAAACCAAGTCTCGAGCCTATGAGGCTTCCAACTCTTTGCACCCTCGTTAACCCAAACCACAATACACTTGCAATATATGTGGTTCCCTATCCGTCCGGGAACTCCTCAAAATATGCCAACATTTCTTTCGAATCACCAAATCTGATTGGCCACATTTTCACAGCCTAGGGCCTGAAAATGGAGTCCCACAATGGAGTGAGATTTACATCTCAGTAAGACAAATCCTAACCCAAGGTTAGGCTGACCGTACACTCAAGCGAACACAATCACAACAAAAATTTCACAAGTAATCACATGAGGCATTCAACTGTCATTAAATAACATACGGATGTCAAGCATGCAATCATGGTATCGTGTCACATCAGTGAAATCAAGCACATATTATCAAGCAGAAATACGCCTCAGACCATCTCATTGACAAACCCGGGTAAATGCATTAGGTTTTTAATTTTATTACAGGCCTGTGTCGACACATCTCAAATTCCGTCTCGCATCTCAACGCATCAGGACATTGGTCATTTCAACCCCGCGTCTCGTACGCCTCAGGATACCTTTCAAAAGAAACCCCGCGCCTCAACACCTCAAGGTATCCATCCACTCAACCCCGCGTCTCAACGCCTCAGGGTGTCACAAGTTTCTTCGACATACCCAATGCTCATTTCAACTTAGACCTCATGATCAAGTGCAAACTCATGCGACAAGCGACACATTTATGACATGCGAGACAATTAAATTCAACACTCAAATGCGATAATCAATTCATGGCACAAGCATTGTCAAGTATTCAAGCCATCTATATCTCTCAAGGACGCACAATGAACAATCACACCTTAAACTTCCAAGAACCAATCTAATTCACACTCAATTTACCCAATCGAGTCCAATTCTCCTAGCTAAGGCTTAGAAACTTCTTACCTTGTGCTAAAACCAACACAAATCTTCTTCCAAGCACTTCAATGATTCGGTGCTAATGGTCTAGGAATAATTCAATCACGTAACCTAAGAAAATTCATCCAATCATTAATTTTTCTTGCTTAATTCGTCAATTCACTAAACATATACCTCATTGACATATCGATTAACATCCTCATACTTCTCAACGATGAAATTGGAACTCAACTCCTTCACCAACAGCCTCCCACAGATTCGGTATGCACAGAACCGAAACAGGGTATTTTCGGTTCTGTGCATATCTCAACCAATCAGCCCTTAAACTAACTTAAATTCTCAATTTTTCCACAAATTTATTTTCTAACATGTAGTTCTAAGAGTTGGGAAGCCTCACCGAAAATTTTGGCTCAAGGCGACGTTGAAAAGTCCTCGAATGGCGCCGATTCCTCCAAGTCCTTAACCGGTCAGTTTTTATCCTTCAAATACAAGACCCATTTGGGATCAAAACTCCATCAAATTCATCCAAACTTTTTACCACAACTTATTCTTTTAGTCTTCTAGATGTCCACAAAATTTGACCGAAAGATTCAAAGGTTTCGGGATCCTACAGAGTCTAAACATTGGCTTACCTCTAACTGCGACCGTTTTCATCGACTTCCGGAAGAATGGCCGGCCGGAGCTCCTCAGTGAGTCAAATGACGTGATTCCACTTGAAGGTTATCGACAAGAGAATGAGAAAAGTACTAGTGGTCAGCTCGAGCTCAGATGGTGGCCGGAGATGGCGCTCGACGGCGGCGATCCGGTGGGCAGTGGCTGGTCGAGCAGGAGCTCTCTCAACCTAATGAAGAAGAAGGAAGAAGAAGAAGAAAATGGCAGAATGATGGTGATGCTCGGCTGATGACGTGAGAGAGAGGTATATACACAAATTTGAGAGTCAACCAAGGCTGAATGGTAGGTTAAAAGTGCTTCCATCAATGTCAATGCCTAATCCTTTAACACTTGTCCATATGTGAATCAAGGTTCATCCAAGGGCTGTTATTTCTTATCATTTTCGATAGCCTTGGGGTGTGGGTAATGATCAAAATGTCATCATTCCATTTATTAAGGCAAGGCTAAGGCTTGAGGGGTAAAATGATAATTTTACCCTCGACGTCCGGAGCGTCGCTTTTCTGACTCCAATTTTCTTCGATAAGGCGATGACCAATCCAATTATAATGTTGAATTTCTTGATTCTCTATTTTCTAATTTTGAGACTCGTTTATGAATCATTTCTCTGTCCAATGTGATTCTAGCCTATCTCGAACCGACAGGTGGCTTTTGCAGACGTTACGCGTATCCACTCTATGATTTATATCACACTTAAGGCTCATCAATTCATGGCGACTCTGATTGTTATGTAATTGCGAGGGTCTATTACTAGTTCCGACGGTCTCGATCGTTATTATTCGATTTAGGAAAATTTTACAAATTATACATTGGTTAAACGGCATCACCCGTGCTCCAATCGTATAACGCTAGCAATACATTCCTTAATCGTTCTTAGATCGGCCTTTTATGGCTCTAAATATCCCCTCGACAATCTTTATTGTCAAAGTGTTATTTCTTATTTGAATTCCCTAGGTCCACGTACCCTGTCTCGCGTTAGCCTTTCCCCTTTGGTCAGTTAACTCGAAATTGATCAGATCCGAGCGAGATACGACTGAAATACATCGTTAGATACATTCTCATTAATGAGTCTCGAAATGACAAGAAAAATCAGAATGTCACATTTCCGTATTGAGGATTGTTTATTTTTCATGATGTTATTTATTGGGTGGTGTTTTGAACTTAGTTTGTGGACTTTTGATGAGTATTAAATAAAGAATGGCAGCTATTATGTTTTATATTGTGTAAGGCCATGATTATATATATTTTTAAGTGGGAATTCAATTAGTTTGGGTAACTATTAAAAGAACTCGATTTATATGACTAATTATATTAACAGTAATTTCAAATTAGGCTTTTTAGATGATGATAAGGCATTTTGTGAGGTTATTTGTTTATATAATTAATTAATATAAATCTTATTGCATTAAAGCTAGACAATAAAAGTTTCGTGCAAATAGTGTCTAAAGAACTTTGTGTTCTTATAAAATTACTTCAGCAACAAAGAATATCATGGCTGTCACGTCCCAAACACAAAGTAACATGAAATCCTTAGACACTATGTGCAAATAGTGTAAATCCACTATTTCCTATAATGGAAATAGTGCAAATAGTGTCTCAGGCGATAGAAATCCTTAAACTTTGTGTTCTTAAGGATTTACACTATTTCACAAAGAATATCCTTTTGTGTGGTTATTTGTTTATATAATTAATCCTTAAACACAAAGTAACATGAAATCCTTAAACGTTGTGTTTAGAATCCCCTTACCTTGTGCTATAGCCAACAAAATTTCCTTCCCAAGCACTCCAATGGTTCGGCCCTAAGGGTCCAAGGATGATTCAACCGCGCAACCTAAGGAAATTTCACTCAATCGTTAATTTTCTTGCTCAAATCATCACCCCATTAAACATACACCTCATGGACCTATCAATTAACATCCTCACACTTCTCAACGATGAATTTGGAGCTTAACTTCAACACCAACAGCCACCCACAGACCAGTATGCTCAGAACCGAAACAGGGCATACCCGATTCTGTGCATACCCCAACTCAACAGCCCTTAAACTAGTTTAAATCCTCAATTTATACATTAATCTACTTGCTAACATGTAGTTCTAAGGGTTGGGGAGCCTCAACGAAAATTTGGAGCCAAGACGATGCCGGAAAGTCCTTGAATGGCGCCGGTTCCTTGGAGTCCTCCAACAGTCAGTTTTTTCCCTTCAAACACAAGACTCATTTGGGGTCAAAACTCCATCGAATTCCTTCAAAATTTTTACCACAGCTCATCCAACTTTAATACTATAAGTTTAGAAAACCTCACCAAAGATTTGAAATAATTTGAAATACGGAAGACCCCGGAACAGGTCTTTCCCCAAAACCGGTCAGAATCTGACCTCGCCTGACCTTTGTCCACTCAAATCGATCTACGGAAAGATCTATAGGGTCAAATTGAGCTTATAATATGTCTATGGAAAGATAATACAATAAGCTTTCATTTGTCAATAGTTTTACCTCGATACGATATCGGACGAAAAAGATATGGCCAGAATAGTGGGATGGTCGGGACTGGTCGGCTGGGAGCTTTCGGGTTCAAAACTGACCAACCTGACCTTTACTCCTTCAAACGGCTCTACGGGACAAACGGCTGTGTGGATTTGGACCCATAATACCTTGTTGGAATGGCAAGACGATAAAATTTCCAATGGTAAGTGGTACGCCTTAATCCGATGACAGACGAAGAAGTTATAGCCGGAACAGTGAAGCAGTTGAGACAAGGTAACGAGCTGGTCGGCAAGAGGGAGAAGAGGAAAAAGAAGAAAATGGAGAAAGTGTAGAGAGAGAGGGATGGCCGGCCAAATGAGAAGGAGAGAGAGTCTTCCACCAATAATTCATTTGGTCAAAGGTTTGAATGGTAGGTTAAAAGTATTTACATCAACTCATAGCCAAATCCTTTCACATTTGTCCATGGTGTCAATCAAAACTCATCCAATGGCTACGATTTCTTCAAATTTTCGGTAGCTATTGGGTGTGGTTTATAACCAAAATGCTCTTGTCCAATCATCAAAGCAAGACTAAGGCTTGAGGGGCATAATGGTAATTTTACCCCCGACATCCGGAACGTCGTTTTTCTAATTCCAAATTTCTTCGATAAGGCGACGGCCAATCCAATTGTAATATTGAAATTCTTGATTCTCCATTTTTCAATTTTGAGATTTCATTTCATATCTCAAGCCTCAAGGGGGCGGAAAATTCGGAATGTCACAACTATTCCCCCCTTAAAGGAATTTCGTCCTCGAAATTTACAACCTTCTATCCATCTAGTCCTTTGGGGTATTGGCGTCTCATCGCATCCTCGTTCTCCCGAATAATTCCTTTCATGACTTGACGATCTTACTTGTCCTTTCCGACCAAGGCCATCTTTCCCTAGGACTTGTCTTTTTCAGTCCTCAATCTGTATTTGCTTCTCTCAATTCTCTTTCGATATTCATAACATCTGTCAGCAATTCATCCTCGAGCATTCACATCATCTCTTCTATTTGTCCATCACCATTATTACTAACCCCCGCCAAAATGCACTCTTTAAAGTCCATACCATTCGGCGTATCAATCCTTTCAAGGGCATGCCTTTTTCTTATCGGCACGTTCAATACTTGACCTCATGTTCGACTAACCAAATTTTCAGTCCATTCCATCGATAATATCAATGCAAGTCTGGCACACATTTGTGTCATCCCAAGAGACACCATGATTATCCTTTTGAATTTCTAATGAGGTCATTTCTTTAAGTTCCTTTTCAATATTGGACTTGTACTCTCGTCCATGGGACTTTAAGGTTTCTATACTCAACTTTGAGGTTTATTACCCAGGTATCCGAAAATTTGGATTTCCTTCCTGTTCTATCCATTTCCATAACCCCTTAAATGTCAAGGTCTATTCATCGCAGCATCTCAATTCCTTTCTAACTTCACGCTTGATGCTTCAAGTAGTTATCAAACTAGTCAATTGACAACCTTCCAATTTACGAGTTGGATTTCTTATTCTTTGAGCAAAGCCTATCCTTTATCCGCCAAATGCACGATGCTCAGTTTTTACTTATATGCATATGCTTCTTAAATCACTCGTTTCTAGGCGATATAGGATATTTCATCCTTAGTCCTTAAGCAACCTCTTTCACACACGTTGTTCCCCATTCAATTTTTCTAGGCAACCACATACCTCAATTCTTATGGTTCGTGAAAACTTGAAACCTTTCCATGCGAGTCGTGTTTTCCAACTTCATCACAAGAACATTTGCAAGCCAACTCCAACCATGCATTAGACGTTCCAACTCATATAGCTTTACTATCATGACGTATTCGCATAGCTCACTTCAGTTTGATTTACTACGGCTCAAATTTCCTTTCTGTGTTACGTCATTATGATTCAGTCGACCCCTTTTTTAATTCCAAATATGAACACTATTGTCGGCATAGTCATCAACTTGACTTAATTTCTCGAAAACTCTTTTCGTATTCATTCATCCATTGAATTGCTTTTATAGGAAATCTTCCCCCGATCCACCCATAACGATTCACCAATTCCAGAAACTTCCAATTTCCACAACTCACATCGATTTTAGTCGATTCATCACTTATTCCATTCCTCAAGAGCTCCACGGGGATTTCATCTCCCAGAAATTTCACTACTGAGGAATCTTTTCTCATCAGGCCCACAACTCGTACTCTTCACAATTAGCAGCACACAACGAGCATCTCCTTAGAGTCCGTAGGATATTCTCAAAAGTTATTCATGTTTCTCCTGACTCCTTAAATGAGTTTATTCATCGTCTCTAAAGACGGTAGCAATCAATCCAATTATTCCTTGGATACCCAATCTGACTTTTCTCAATTTCTTTCTACCAAGTGTCGAATCTTCAAACTGTTCTTCATACTTTTCACTTGAGAGCTCAAACCTTGGCCCTCTACTCTCATGAGTCCCCACTTGAACTACATAATATTCTATTCATTTTTATCACTCCTTTCTCCGGAAGCATTAGTGCTTTGACCTCTTAGTTTCACAACAAGCTAATGCGACCTTATGTCAATTTCGTCGTTTTAACTCAACATCGACATCATCCTAGAATTCAACGTTGTTCACAAGATAGCTGCTCGGACTTGATTTTCAAAAAAAATCATTCAAACTTGCGTCCTCCTCGTTAGTACAGACGTTTCATTTTAGCACCAAGACAATTGGCATTTTTTTTTCTTCCTTCCAAATTAGGGTCTCTTACCCTATGAAGGAAACCGTACACTTCAGTGGCATTCTTTTACTTTGAATCCACCTTATCTTTCTTATCCTATAGGACATCCGTCTTGGAGTCTCGCAAACAGCAGTTCCTTTACTTCCGGATTCTAATGCCACCACACTTTAACATTCTCCTTTCAATAGTTCAGCCACCTCAAGTGACAAGTTTCATTCTTCCTTGGTCTCCACATATTCATATTTTAGATATTCAATTCGACTTCCTCAAGTCGCCTTGCGATTACAATCTAAGCATTCTTTTTGCTTATTCATCCATTCATTAAAATCGCAAGTAACTAGGACCATCAAGTCCATTCACCTTTCTTTATATCAAAGATCATGTCATGATCCTATCTTTCTTAAGGACAACGCCCTATTTTCTAGGGTTGATAACTAGCAATACCACTTTTAGTGGTTTCGATTCAACCTCAATCAATCTCATAAAATCCACAGGGCCTGACAAACTAACACATCAGTCTCCTTATTATTCCTCGCGACAAAAAAATGTTAATCACCATAAGCCTTACGTCATAGTAACGACATTTCCTTATAGGCACATTCTGTGTTCCATAAGTGAAGTGCTCTTTTCTCACAATCCATAAATAGAAATTCTCTTACTTATTCCTCTCCCGATCATCCACTTCTTTCCTTGATGTCCATTACGGTTCATCAGATTCAGGAATAGCAATTAGCATAAGGCCTTCAAATCCCAATCCACTTAGAGACTTCACATCTCATTTAAAGGGTCCTTGACCACCTTTACCATATACTTAAACGACCTTGAGAACTCTGTCTCACACCGATTGATCGTCCTTGGATCCTTTCAATATTATTCGAATCCAAACAACCTTTGCTTTTGAGCAATCCCAAGAGGATATTTTTCATCGAACAACTCAATAGGAGTAGTCCAGGTAGATATCATGCCCTTGAGGAAACCCTTCCTCTAGTGACCTTTTACCAATTACTAACAGCCTCTTAAGGCTAAAACTGCCAGGATCACTTTCTTTCCTTAGTGTACTCAAACCTCTAAGGTTTCCTTATCAAGATCCCCAATCCAGATAGAGACAATTTCAAATCTTATCCCTCTACCTAACTCAATCAATCTCAACCTTATACATAGTTTTACAAGCTTTTCCAAACTCTCGTGGTCCTTCCCACACATTCAATTTAGAAAAGATTTACTCAGAGTCACATTTCTCGTGGCTTCCATAACTTTAACTCATTAGTACTAGCATCTGTCACCACAGTAACTTAGACAATCATGGCTCCTCCTCCTCGAGCTTGCTTAACCAACAAATTTCCTCATTTTCATTTAAAGTTTCCACGACCCATTCAGCTCTTGGGTCTCGTATTATTAACAGATCGAGTCATATTCTCTTTTGGTACTCATACTCCAATCGTCCATCTTTACTCAATTCTCATGATCCATATCAGCTCTCGGATCTTCCATACCATGTATACTCCAGCCCAATGTTCTTCTACAACCATACCTTGGTCGTTCAACCTTATTAGGTTCTCATGTCACTTGAACCACTATGATTCCCTTTAGGAATCAAAAACTTAAGTAATCTACTTAAGTCTATCAGTCTCAGGCTACTCATCTCATCATTCATCATTATCAACCTTATAGTAGATCCCAAACAACTATCAACTTGTTGTCCATTACCCAAATATTCCAGATTCTCATCAGTCAATGGCTATTCAACAGGGCAGTCTCAACAAGGCAACTTCTCAATCTTCAGTCAATTACTAGGCAAGCCTCAACTAGGCCAAAACTCAACTAGGTTAACACCGAGCAAGTACTCAAGGCAGCAATTCAATGAGTCAATCGATCATGCTATAAGTCTAAGGCATCTGCCACTCTATCACAAACATGACATGTTTTCTCATTCTCAATAGGCATCAGTTCAATGGGTATAAACCCCACATGTCGTCTACTCTGCCAGTTAGACCTTGACCAAGCCAATCACATAATGCTTGTTACAAAACATGCCCAACAAGTCAATCATAGACATCACTTTTTCTTTCAAACGGCATCTACCGCCAAGCACAAAGCTTTTAATTATGCCAATTACAAGCATCATTTCACATGTTATGCCACTTTTGAACATCTTCTTCAAGGATCAATCTCGTGCCAAACATCTCTTAACCACAATTGGACTCAACCTGATACCTAGACTTCCCTTTTCAAGTTATGACTTGGATCATTCCTGCCTCTTGCCATCTTAGAAGCCTGTCAGGAGCCGCCCCCTGTTCGAACCTCTCTGTCGCAGCGATCACTCCCCGCCCTCATCAGACCTGGCCATTGCAGGTTGTCCCAAGTCATACATCTACGGAGAAAGCCCCGTTCCACACGTCCCATACCATGCTTCATGACGGTTTATAGGTATCACATCAACTTGTCTCATACCAAGCGATAATTTATTAAGTTCAATAATGATAAGCTCATGCACACACCTTTTTCAACTTTCATTTTAATGCCACAAACACATGGGCGTCCTGATTGTCCTCGCCATTCATCATACCATAATCATCTCCAGATCCATTCTTATCCATTGAAGATTTCTAATTCCATCAATGACCATCACATCTCATAGATTAATTGCCTATGTTCAACCATAAATCTCAAGTTTAGTCTCTATTCAAGCCAAATTCATATGCATTCAATCACTATTGGCCTTTAATCCAATATTTCTTGTGCACACCTCACCTCATTTCATCCAAGGCTGACAATAGCAATTGATAGCTAAACCATCAAGATATCACGCAATTCAAGCCTAAATTCACTAACATCAGTCGCTTCTTTATAACTCACACTCCTCAAGTTGGGTCATTGACAAATCAAGATCACAATCATACACTTCAATTGACCCTTCATTCATAATTTATTCTCTAGCAACCTCAAATATAGGCTTATGACTCCTCAATTTCTATTCACTTCCTTGTGAACCTTATTCATAAATCACTCAAGATCATCCCTTAAATCGCACTAGGACTATTAGAATACTACACAAATTCAAACCTATAGTCCTCAAGATTCAGCAATCCATGTTTATCCCTCAAGGTCTCACTACCTAATTGTCCTCAAGTCTTACGCCTTATCACTCCAAGTCTCAATTACATTGGATCGAGCTGACCTTGCTCTGATACCACTTAAACGGGGATGTCACGTCCCGAACCCGTTAGGCACGCAAAATCCCACCAAGGCCGTCTTATCTCGGCGGTACTCAGGATCCATCAGCCAACCATTTAAAAACATCTAAATGATACAAACATACGGAAGCGATAAAACTTCTCCATTCAGTTCAATCTTAAGATGACTCGGGACATAGGAAATGTCTTCTTATAAACGCCGACTACAGGTTTAGAGGATATAGCTCTAACTTCAAGGTAACATGAAATCCTTAAAGTCACAAAAGTGTAAATCTATTTCCTATAATTACTTCTTTAGATACTGATCATTGGCAAGCTCGGATTTCTATCGCCTAAGACCTGAAAAAGTTAATCCCACGATGGGGTGAGATATAAATCTCAATAAGGTAAGTCCTAACCCTAGGTTAGGCTGACTGTCCACTCAGGCAAATGCAATCACAAATAATTTGTACCAGTAATCACATGAGGCATCCAACTGTCAATAAACAACATACGATGCCAAGCATGCAGTCATGGCATCATTTCACATCATTAGGATCAAACACATGTTGTCATGTCAAATCACAACTTCCACCCTTCCAGTCCGTCTCACTTTCATGCCCTCATTTAAAACGCCTCAAGTTCGATCCTCGTAAACGCATCAGACCGTCTCATTGACAAACCCGCGTAAACGCATCAGGTTTTCAATTACACTCTAAGCCTGTGTCAACACACCTCAACTCCGTCCCACATTTCAACGCATCAGGACATTGGTCATTTCAACCCCGCGTCTCATACGCCTTAAGGTGCCATTGAATTCAAACCCCGCGCCTCAGGGCATTCATCCACACAACCCCGTGTCTCATACGCCTCAGGGTGCCATTCAATTCAAACCTCGCGCCTCAAGGTATCCATTCACACTTTCCCGCGTCTCAACGTATCAGGGTATCACAACTTCTCAGACATGCCAAATGCTTATTTCAGTTCATAGCATACAATCAATTACAAACTCAAGCAACGAGCAACACATTAATGGTATACGAGACAATTGAATTCCGCATTAAAATGTGACAATCAATCAAGGCACGAGCTTTGTCATACATTCAAGTCATCTATGTCTTTCTAGGACATACATTGGACAATCACAGTATAATCTCCAAGAACCGATCAAATTCATACTCACACCACCCAATCGAGTCCAATCCTCCTATCAAAGGTTTAGAATCTCCTTACCTTATGCTATAGCCAACAAAATTTCCTTCCCAAGTACCCCAATGGTTCGGCCTTAAGGGAAGGATGATTCAACCGTGCAACCTAAGGAAATTTCACCCAATCTTTAATTTTCTTGCTCAAATCATCACCCCATTAAACATACACCACATGGACCTATCAATTAATATCCTCACACTTCTCAACGATGAATTTGGAGCTCAACTTCAACACCAACAGCCACCCATAGAATCGGTTTGCTCAGAACCGAAACAGGGCATACCCGATTCTGTGCATACCCCAACTCAACAGCCCTTAAACTAGCTTAAATCCTCAATTTATCCACTAATCTACTTGCTAACATGTAGATCTAAGGGTTGGGGAGCCTCACCGAAAATTTGGAGTCAAGGCGATGCCGAAAAGTCCTTGAATGTTGCCGGTTCCTTCGGGTCCTTCAACGGTTAGTTTTTGCCCTTCAAACACAATACACATTTGGGTTCAAAACTCCATCAAATTCCTCCAAAATTTTTACCACAACTCATCCAACTTTAATACTATAAGTGTAAAAGACCTCACCGAAAATTTGAAGCAATTTGAAGTCCGAAAGACCTCAGAACAGGTCTTTTCCCAAAACCATTCAGAATCTGACCTCGCCTGACCTTTGTCCACTCAGGTCGATATACGAAACGATCTATAGGGTCAAATTAAGTTTATAATATGTCTATAGAAAGATAAGACAATAAGATTTCATTTAGAGGTGATTTTACCTCGATCCGATATCGGACAAAGAAGATATGGCCGGAATAGTGGGACGATCGGGACTGATCGGCTGGGAGCTCTCAGGTTCAAAACTGACCAGCCTGACCTTTGCTCCTTTAAACGGCTCTACAGGATAAATGGCTACGCGGATTTGGACCCATAATACCTTGTGGGAACGGAAATACGATAAGCTTTCTAATGGTAGGTGGTACGCCTTAATCCGATGACGAACGAAGAAGTTATAGCCGAAACAGTGAAGCGGTCAGGACAAGGTGACGGGATGGTCGACAAGAGGGAGAAGAGGAAGAAGAAAATGGAGAAAGTGAAGAGAGAGAGGTATGGCTGACCAAATGAGAAGGAGAGAGAGTCTTCCAACAATAATTCAATTGGTCAAAGGCTTGAATGGTAGGTTAAAAGTATTTACATCAACTCATAGCCTAATCCTTTGACACTTGTCCATGGTGTCAATCAAAGCTCATCCAATGGCCATGGTTTCTTCAAATTTTCAGTAGCTATTGGGTGTGATTTATGACCAAAATTCCCTTGTCCAATCATCAAAGTAAGGCTAAGGATTGAGGGGCAAAATGGTAACTTTACCTTCAATGTCCGGAACGTCGTTTTTCTAATTCCAAATTTCTTCGATAAGGTGACGGCCAATCCAATTGTAATGTTGAAATTCTTGATTCTCCATTTTCCAATTTTGAGATTTTATTTCATATCTCAAGCCTCGAGGAGGCGGAAAATTTGATGTCATAGTGGCTGAGCTGAACAAGTTAGAAAAACTAAACGGCGAAAATTATGAGATTTGGAGCATGAAAATTCAATATGTTTTAGAGAAACAAGAAGCACTAGAAACCCTAAACCAGATTATGGATGAACTTGAAGAGGGTACCACTCACAGCATCGCAGAGATAAAGATGCATTCATCGCCTGGAAAAGAAAGAACTCTCTAGCTCGCATTACATTATTGAGCAGCATGGATAATGATAGTATGATAGAGTTTATGCGCTTTAATAATGCCAAGGATATGTGGGATGCTCTAAAGGCCAGGTTTAGTCATACTTCTATAACCAAACTAAGACAGCTCACTATAAGGTTCGACTCATACAAGATGTCTCTGGCCAAAATATGAAACAACATCTGAGGCATATGTCGAATATGATAAGTGAATTGTCTGATGCTAGACACATATTAACTAATGAGCAGCATGTGCTAGCGGTTATACACTCTTTGCCTCATAACTGGGAAAATATGAAAGTTCACTTGACTCATAACGATGACATTAAAACCATTGAGGATGTGATATGACACCTTGAGCTGAAAGAAGACCGTTTTCTGGCGGCTAATCCACAAGCAGATATTTACTATGCTGCTTCTAGCTCACGTGGAGTTGCAAGCTTCAAGCGCAAACATCCAAGTGGTTTTAAAAAGTAGAAGGGCAAAGGAGCGGAACCTTCAGGAATGAAATCTAAGATCAACCAACCGAAGAGAGGAAAGCGTCTTTTCAAAAAGAACATTTCAAAGGTGAAGTGTTTCAACTGTGGCAACAAAGGGCACTTCGCTCGCGACTGTGCTGAGCCGAAGAAGGTAGAAACATTATGTACACTTATGAGTGTTTCTTATGTTTATAATATGGTCTTTTTAACTGAATCTCATCCTTTATGAACTGTAGACTTAAGAGCCACAGGCTATGTGACAAAGGACAGAGGAGCCTTCTTAGAATTTCAATGAGTTCCAAATGGAGCAAGGTGGATATATGTGGGAAATAACTCCAAAGAGGAGGTTAAGGGTATTGGCACCTGCCAAATGAATTTGTGCAGTGTATACACCTTAATCCTGCATGACATGCTGTGTACTCCAGAAATTCGTCGAAATTTAGTTTCAATGTTTGTGTTGGTCAAACATGGTTTTAATTCGAATTTCCATTCGACCCATCGCTTACTTCAGCTTCGTCATCTTCCGGGATGTATTCAGAAAATATTTCGAAAGGCACCTCCTCAGAAACCTCTTCAATGTCCTCTTCAGTTTCCTTTTCGATATTATTGACACCTGATTTTGTATCGGTCTGTTTTCAATTTATTTTTATAAAATTTATCAAAAAAATTATAAAAAGTTTAAAAATTACAAAATCAACTTTGGTGGCCTTGGCTGAACCTAAGGAACCATTTTTGACAAAAAAAAATTAGTTTTCATATTTTTTAGTATTTTTAGAAAATAGAAAAATATTTAAAAATTCAAGAACAATAGCATTCGATGTCACAAAAATATGGAAAAATAGCAATATTTTTATTTTAATTCCCTTGTATTCTTGACCACATAAAAAATCCAAATTCAAGTTCAATTTTATGTGATCTTGTGTTACACGTATGATTAAATTTGGTAAAAAAATGTCAACTGACTCTTTTAATTTGTAATTTTTGCATTTTTAGGATCTTGACATTCAATCTGATTGTACCTCATTGCAATTTAGCCTAATTAATTGCACAAATTGTTCAATTGCATGAATTGAGCAAAATTACATACTTAATTGCATTTTAGTCCTTGAATTTGGGCATAATTGAAAGTAATGAAATTACTTTCAATTCAAGGACTATATTTGCAAATTGAAATAACTACCCAGTGTTTTTCATCATTCTAAGTCGATTGGGATAGGTGGTTTGGTCCAATTTAACCATTTGAACCCTCAATTTCACAATTTCTCGAATTGTGATAAAGGACAAATTTGTGGATTTTGTATAAATTGACATGAACTTTTGGGCTAAATCGCATTTTTAGATAATATTCATGTCCTAAGTTCGATTCTGAGATTTAGTTACAAAAATTCCCCATCAAATTGTAATTAATTTTGAAAATCAAGTCAGACTAGTCGAACCGGTCTGCTACAGTGTATCTTCTTTCTACCATTCGCGCCATTTTTGCAGTTCGAAAGGGCGAATTTTGATCAAAAACTTGAAGGATCAATTGGCTTCAATTCGTGAAATTGATGGAGGGGTTTTATTAACCATGAAGTCCGACGTCAATGACAACCAGTCCAACGACTTGGGGCCACCGGAGCCACACCAACAAGGGTCAAATGTCCATCAGTTATGTTCGAGCCAAACACAAAACCAAATGCAAGGGGGATTCGCTTGAAATGCTATCACCAGAAGGCCTAAAAGGACTGGCCATTTCGTTCCTGGCAATTTCTAGTCATCGGTGACCATTTCGCACGTGATTGCACGTGCGAAGGCCACCGACTCGCCCCCTCCCGCGTGGCCAAAATTTCAAGGACAGCTATTTAATCAAAACGGACTGATTCTTGAAGGAGTTTGGTGGATTCTGTTCTACATAAACAACAGAATTGAGAGAGAGAAAGAACGAGGGAAAGAGCTCGCCCTCTGACCCCCGTCATCGAGGGCTTGAGCTCGACCTGTAAGTGATCGGCGACGACGATTCAAGCAGAATCAAGTTGCAATTCCATTTCAAAAAGCTTCCTCTAACTCCAAAGAGTCGATCGCACCCACTCACGCAGCTTTTCATTTCGAGAAACGGTGAGGCAACTTTCAAGCTCCACCTTTGACCTTCAATGGCAAATCTTCGTTTCGATTTTAATCTTCATAATTGATGTGTGCGAAACGTCTCTAAGACATCACTAAGCGTGGCTCTGTGTTTTGATTGCATTGAAATCAAGTCAAACCTCGCATTCGAACCCCGTCACCATTGCCAATTCAGCCGAAGCTTGTCTAGGTTATCCTAGACCTTACCAGGTCAATCAGACCTGTAGGTAAGTCTTCTAAACTCATTTAGAAGCGATTAAGTGAAGGAATAAGTCCAATATGCTCTTTGTTGCTTGATTAGAGTAGCCATGACCGAACTGTTTAAAGCTTGATTAGTTTAGTTTTTGTGGATAATCACGTTTGATTTTGAGATATATCATGTGCGACGTTGAGACGAGTCGATTCATGTCGATCTTGTTCAATTCCATCGAGACTTCACCGTTGGA
This sequence comes from Rhodomyrtus tomentosa, assembly GCA_028455895.1. Taxonomy (NCBI): domain Eukaryota; kingdom Viridiplantae; phylum Streptophyta; class Magnoliopsida; order Myrtales; family Myrtaceae; genus Rhodomyrtus; species Rhodomyrtus tomentosa. The sequence continues at coordinate 12,996,687 of JAPCWY010000008.1, forward strand.
TCGTTGCCGGAGGCTTTCGGCTGTTCATTGCAGATGGGGGATGTCCTACGAAGAAGACGATGACGTGGTGGTCAGAGAGGTCAGCATACTGACGTGACACGCCACGTCAAATAGGTCGTTAGAGTCGGGTGTATTTCTGTTAGATGATTTGACAGCTTAGGTTTGGCTACGTGTTGACCCGGTGACCGTCGGATCAGTTTTAAAATCTTCAGTTAATAAAAAAATCAACTTATTGAAATAAAAATAAATAAATCGGTTGATCGAATGGTTGAGAATTAGCTAAGTCGTTCAATCATGACCGTAGATTTAGGTAATCAAATCCGACAGTTAATGCTCAGTCGACTTTTAATATGGGCTGTAGGTTTCAGTCGACTAATCTAGTTACTGTTGAGTAGCCGCGTGGTTCATTAAGAACTGTCGAATTAAATCCGAATAATAGAAAAATAAAAATGCGGAACAGCACCATTTTGGGGCCGTGGTTGCGCGGGTCCGGGTCTGTACCGGGTGGCCTGATCTGAGTGGGTCGGGTCGGCCCGGTCTGAATCATTTTTCAATAAAAAAGATTTTATAAATGATTTTTTAAAAAAATCAGAAATATTCTAGAAAATCTTATAAAATTCAAAAAAATTGTAGGAAAATTGCGAAAAATTCCTAGACATTTTAGAAATTCTCAAAAATTGAGGAATAACCACACACAACTGGCCAATCCTATTTTTGGCATTTCTCATCTGTTCCTTTAGGGGTAAATCGCATATTCTTGGTATATGAGAAGGGTTGAGAATGTCAAGATAAGAATTAGGGTCAGTCATGTGATCAATTCTTATTCTTGGATTTTTGAATCTCGTCTTTTTTGTAAAAATGACGATTTTACCCCTGAAAGGGCAAATCATTTTTCTTGTTCCGATCGAGCTGTGAAAATTGCTCAAAATTAGGATTTATGTTTAGTGGTTGACCAATCTTATTTTTGGGATCTTCACTTCTCATCACTTTCTGAAATGACGATTTTACCCCTCAAAGGGTAAATTGCCTCTAAAATTCTAGAAAAATTCTGAAAATTTTCGAAAAATAGAAAATTGATTGGTTTAGTAACCAATCATATTTACACCACCTTTTGACTCTACATTTCATCTAAAATGACAAATTTTCTCTTTTAGGGCAAATTGTCTCAAAACTCTTCGAAATTACGATTTTGCCCCTCAAGGGTAAATCATGTCAAAAATACTCCTGACCCCTCGAATGACGTTTCTCTAGGCTAATAGGGCCTTACTGGGGATGTCACGTTATATTCATGTGATTTATCCACATGTTTTGGATCTTTATTTTGAGCACTCATTTTAATGACTGTGTTTGCTAGGATAGTCATTCCTATCTCCATGAACTCTTAGATTTAGGGTTCATACGTCTCTCATTTGTATGAAATTCTAGGGTTAGATAAATCATTCAATTTAGGTGCCAAAAAGGCGTCAACTCTGACAGTTGGCATAACAAAGTCCTCAATCTCATTTCCCTGATTTTCGCAAAATCAAATACAGTGCTCCCAACTATTCGATAGGGCTTTCAATCTTACCCTTCACGAAATGACTGGTGGCGACTCCATGGCATGTACACGTATCGCATGTCACCAGACCGCACTTAAGGTCGATCACATATACCTCTGTTGCGACTTGAGTAACAAGCCATGAGAGAGGCCCGCGTCCGACCAGACGGGACAACCCATTAGCCCACCGTTGAAGATCCCGAGAGGAGATCCGCACAGCCGGGTCATGACATGTATCCTCTATTACTTCGGTAGAGAGCTCGATGTAGTTCACGTACTCTTCGATAGGGGGAGACTTTGACCCCCAGGAATGCTCCTTGATCCCTCCCCACAAACGCCACATTCTCCACCTCGATCTCTCGACGAGACAGGTGACACCAACTAGGTACTACCTCTATAGGAACATCTCAGGCAACAAAGGACCCATCAGGTTACTGCCTCCCGAACGATGAAACCATGCTTCATAGCAATGAGGTTGCAGCTCCATCTTTCATTCGTCCACCCAGACCGTCGTTCACTTCCTAACATATACAATCCCTTTTCTCGCAAGAAACTCGTTAAAAGAGGTGGTCAACTCTTTCGAATCGCCAAATCGGATCGATAACATGCTTACAACTTGGGGTCTGAAAATGTGTCTCACTACGGGGTGAGATTTACATCTCAGCAAGTGAAACTTAAACCTAAACCTAAACACCAGTCCTCCATACCACAAAATGATACCAGATGTAGGAAATCATCAATGCAATGGCATAAGGCATTCATAAATCAAGCATTTCAACAAATCAAGCATGAACAAGAGTCACAGTCGATCATACTCAACCTCATGGGATCAAGCTTCACGCACTTAGCATATAAATAAACACATAACTTTAAAAGTCATCACAATGACATCTCAATTAGTCATCGCCTAGGCTCCCGCACCGCGACATATTTCTCTGGGGCACTTTGGCCAATTAATATCACTGGGGCTCTCTGGCCATTCGATATCACTGGGGCTCTCTGGCCATTCAATATCACAATTTATCAATCACAATATAACCATCATATAATTGCATCAAGCAATTCAAGCCATAGGCTTCACTAATCAATCAATTTATCCAGTAATGTCCTAATGTTCAAGTAAGGGTTCAAGGAACACTTACCCTTCGATCACGCTAGCTAAATTAATCACAAACAATCCTCCTAAAATGGTAAACCCACGACCAAAGGAGCAAACGTGCGATATTAGAGAAATTCCATCAAAATCATGTCATAACAATTCATTCTTCAATTCTACCGCACCAATACTTCAATAACTAATCAAATAAAAATCTAGGATGTCTTAACAACCATTTAAAGACATGGTGACACTCCAATGAACCCTCAAAATGTTCAATTCACTCGCTCCTTTAATAGGGCAGAATCGGTTCTACCTTAGTCGACCCAAGTCAGCCCATAAATCAATCTTAAGTTTCAATTCCTCGCGAAATTAAGTTTCCAAAACCTTATTCTACATGTTTAGGAACCTCATCGAGAGTTTCGAAGCAAGAACACCCCTTTAGGTCTTCCAATCGGCCCGTTTCCTTTAGGCATTCAATCGGCCAAAATCCGTTCTACATAAATCACTTAATTTGAGCCATGAAAACACCTTAAATATTCAACAAAATTGCAGTCAAACCTCAACCAACTTGAGTACTATGTGTTATGAAGATTCCACAAAACGTTTGAAGCTAATCGAACTCTTTAAGAGGGTGAACCGAAGCCTTACCCCAGCTTTGTCAGAATCTGTCCAGTTTTGGTCTCGGGGCTAGTCGGGAAAGATTACTCCATAAAATGACAAACTACCACTTGAAAATTGTAGAGGAGAGGTCAAGCTACCAGCTGGTAGCCGGCGCATGACGAGGCGATCATTGGAGGGGGCGGTCGACGACAGCGAACAAGAGGGCAGAGGCTGGTCGAACTGGGTGACTTCTGTGAAGGAAGAAAAGAAGAAGAAAATGGAGGGAAATGAGGGAGAGAGGGGGTCACGGCTAATGAGGAAGCATAATGGACTCTTCCATAAATAATTGAGGTGTTTATGTGACAAGATTGATTTTGTAGGACATTAAATGCTTGAGCTTTTCTATGGTTGACACATGGCACGCTTCAATTTTTTATTCCATTAACTTTGACTTCCTTTGACTCTATCCCCATAAATTTTCAGCAGCCATATTAGGGAGTGTAAATAACATTTTGTTCTTCTATTCTTCTCAAGATAATGGCAAATCGTCGAGGGGCAAATTGATAATTTTGCACTTTCCGTCCGAAACTTCACTTTTCCAATTTTAAATTACCATTGGCGAGACGACGTCAAATTCTTTTCTAATGTTGGAATTATAAATTTTCATTTGTCAATTTTGAGCTTCCATTTCATGATAAATCTTCCATATCTTCAATTTATCACGAACTAACAAACGGTTTTTGTAGATGTTACGCACATCGACTTTGTGATTCACATCACACTTAGGACGACTCAAGTTACGACAGCTTTGGTTGTCTTGTAATTGTGAGGGTTCATCGCTAGTTCCGACGGTCTCGATTGTCATAGTTCGATTTAAGAAAATTTTGTAAATTATACATCGGTTAGACGGCATCACCTACGATCCAATCGCATAAGGCTAGCAATGGATTCCTTAATTGTTATTTGATCGGCCTTTATTGATTTTAAATGTTTCTTCGACAATCCTTTTGGTCAAAGCGTCATTTCTTTTTTCAAGTTTTATAGGTCCACGTACCTTGTCATACATCTACCTTTCCCTTTTGGTCAGTTTACACTGAATTGATCAGATCCGAGCGAGACAACATTGAAATACATCAATAGATATATTCCCATTCAATAGCCTCAAAGTGGCAGGAAATTCAAAATGTCACAACTCTCCCCCCTTACAGTAATTTTATCCTCGAAATTTGTTTTAAACCTAACTATTCAAACAAATAGGGGCATTGGCGTCCCATAACCTCCTCGCTTTCCCACGTAGCGCCTTCAATTCTGTGATGCTCCCATATCACTTTGATTAGCCAGATCGTCTTATTTCTCAAGACTTGCTCCTTTCGATCCTCGATTCCAATTGGCTTTTCCATGTATGATACCTTGTCATCTATTTCAATGGTCTTAAAATCTAAAATGCGAGTCAGATCTGGCTTGTACTTTCTTAGCATTGATACATGAAACACATTGCGCACTTGCGACAAGTTCGGCGGCAGGGCGAGTCGGTCGACCAAAGTTCCAATTCGCTCTAGAATTTCAAAAGGACCTACGTACCTTGGACTCATTTTTCCCTTTTTCCTAAATCGAGATAATCCGCGCATTGGTGATACCTTCAGAAAAACGAGGTCACCAACTTGGAACTCCAAGAACCTACGTCTTTTATCGACATAGCTCTTCTAACGACTATATGCAGTTTTCAGTCTTTCCCTGATAATCTTAACCGCCTCAACTGATTGTTCCACTAGTTCGGGACCTGTTATGCTCCTTTCTCCAACTTCATCCTAAAATATAGGAGTTCTTAAAGCTCTACCATAAAGCGTTTCAAACGGTGCCATTTGGATGCTCTGTTGGTAGCTGTTATTGTAAGCAAACTCCACTAAATGTAGTTGGTTCTCCCATCCACCTTTAAAATCTATTACGCAAGCTCGTAACATGTCCTCGAGCGTCTGAATCGTCCTTTCTGACGGTCATCAGTCTGTGAGTGATACGCTATACTAAACTGTAATCTAGTTCCCAAAGCCTCCTGAAGACTCTTCTAGAAGTTCGTTGTAAATTTGGGATCTCTGTCCGATGTAATTGTGACTGAAACTCCATGCAAACGTACAATCTTGCACATATATAACTCTGCATGCTTATCCATCGTGAAATCCTTTCGTACAGGTATGAAATGTGCAAACTTGGTCAATTTATCCACAACTACCCAAATCGAGTCATAACCTTTCTGACTTCTCTGCAATCCCATCACAAAATCTATTGTCACATGCTCTCATCTTCACTCAGAGATTTCTAAAGGTTGCAGCAATCACCCAGGCTTGCAATGATGAGCTTTCATTTGCTGACAAGTCAAACATTTTGCCACATACTTAGCTATATCCATCTGTTGGTGGTCTGTCCTAAAAATCAATTAAAGTTGATACTCTAACATTAGTTGTGAATAAGGCTGTGTCGAAAAATCGACATTCACTATGATTAGGTAGTCGTAATATTTTGCTAGAGACAGTTTATGACTTGTGGGCCAAAAAAGTTTTGAGCACACTGCTAATGTCTAGTGAACGTACAGGGTCACACACAATAGCGAACTAATTTAATATTTTCTTTGCGCCTTAATCTACTTAAGAAGTATATCTTAAATTATTCTCCTATTACGAACATCTATACGATTGTGTGTGTTATGAGATAACGATTAAATGAACGGTCGAGTAGACAGTTTAGAAGACGTCATGGGCCCAAGCTTTTAAGCCATGGGGCCCAAACCGCAAAACGTAGGTTATAAGAAATAACCCTAGAGACGCCTCAGATTGAGTAAGAATATTATTCTCGAAGGAGAAAAACAGAGAATAATTCTTTGTTCAAGCGATTGCAATAGACACTCCAATAACTAAAAGCTAGCACTTAGATCATCGAAGAACTCGGTTCGTGTGTGTGGATACCGATAGAAGCGCAACATTTGGGGCGTTAATCCAGACACAACTGACTGTCAATTTGTCGCCCACGCAAAAGGTACGTCTTGAACCTATTTTGATTTCGATGTACACATGGATCTTATTTAGGTTTTGTTCCTCTGCGCTTTATGAATTCAGGAAACCCTTCAGTGGTATCAGAGTTGCTTGTGTTATATCGAAACTAAATAGAAAACCCTAATTGTCGATGCATGTGATGTATACCTAGAGTGATTCTTAATAAGGGTTAGATGAATTGAAAATACGAGTTGATATGATCCATTTGAAAAAAAAAATCACATTGAAACAAACTTGAATCCTTGAGATGATGTGGATTAATGTGATTGATCTAGAGGCGTTTTGTTAGGAAAATAGAATTACGAATTCTGTTTTGGGTTATGAAAAAGAAAAAAAGCATGAACGACCTTAAGAACAATTTAGTTGAAATCATTCGCCCTAGCAAGGTTGGTATAAGGAGACGGATAGGTTCTTGGTAAAGCAGAATTAAGAATTATGTCTAGATTTCGGGGGCGCTGCCCCCGAGCCCCTATAAAGGGCGCTGCCTCTTCGAACCCCGTTTGCTAATCGGTCAGCGAGACCACCGCAAGGGGCTCTGCCCCTTGACCCCGCGAGGGGTGTTACCTCTTCAAACCCCGCTCGCTGACCGATCAATGAGACCATCGCAAGGGGCTCTGCCCTTTGACCCGCGAAGGGGCAGCCCCCTTGATCCCTGCATGAATTGTTCGTTCCCAGTATAATTGTTATACATTTGTTGTGATAAATGATTATGTTCATAACAAGCATACATTCATCATTGTATATAAACACTGTGAAAGTCCCTGATAAAATTAAGTAATAATACAATGCCTTCTCAATCATACACATATCATGCTTGAATTGTCAAAAGATGAGTCTACCAAAACAGGGTGTCTTTAACTATTTGAGTAAGGTAGGATGGATAATGATTATCTATATGTCAAGATTGGTTTACTTAACAAAGCTATCAAAACGGTTTTGGGCCTTGAGGCAATGGGTTAGGGGATAAGACATGAGATGTCAACCCCAACAACTAAGAGTTATATTCGATACAATTGACAAAGAGTTGTCTACCTAAATAACCGAGTCTTGAACGGTAAGCCAAAGTTTACTTGAATCTTGGTGAAATATGGATCTTGGTCCACTATACTTATAGGAAAATATTTTTAAAAAGTATAGTGTGAGTTGAATATAAATTATATTAATGAATAATCCACTTTGTATATTTATTGTAGATAATGTCAAATATCTTCGTATCAAGCTTTTCAGTGCAATCTGTCCTTGAGAAGAACAGATTGAATGGTTCAAACTTTTTGGACTGGTATAAAAACTTGAGAATTGTTCTCAAGCAGGAGAAAAGAGATTATCTCCTGAAGAAACCACTCCCTCAGAAGGCACCTACTTCCAATGCTCCCTATGCTAAAAGAAATGCTTACCAGAAGCATAAAGATGATGCATTGGATGCATCTTGTCTAATGCTAGCTACCATGAACTCAGACATTCAGAAACAATTTGAGAACGTGAATGTTTATGATATGATCATGAACCTGAAAATTTTGTTTTAGGAGCAGGCACGCACTGAAAGGTACCAGACGGTAAAGGCCTTAATTGAGTGCAAGCTAGCAAGTGGGAGCTTAGTTAACCCACATGTCATAAAGATAATAGTTCATACTGAAAACTTGGAGCAACTGGGCTCTCCCATTAGTCAAGAGTTGATTATTGACATTATTCTTCAATCACTGCCCCATGATTATGACATATTTGTTATGAACTATAACATGCATAATCTGAATAAGACTTTGACTTAATTGCATGGGATGCTCAAAACCGCTGAGTAGAATATCAAGAAAGACCATACCCCTAATGTTCTCATGGTTCAAAAGGGGAAAGGTTTCAAGAAGCCAGGCATGGTCAAGGGTAAGAACAAGGGAACTAAGCCAAAACCCAAATCCAAGACCAAGACGAGTCCGACTGCTGATGTTGTCTGCTTCCATTGTGGTAACAAGGGACACTGGAAGAAAAATTGCAAGAAATATTTGGAGTATTTGAAGAAGAAAGGAAGTGAGACTTCCACTTCAGGTATTTATATTATAGAAGTAAATGTTACTACTAGTTCTATTTCATGGGTATTGATACCGGTTGTGGTACTCACATTTGTATGAATGTGCAGGGACTAAAACGAAGTATAACACTAGCAAAAGGTGAAGTGAAACTATGCGTTGGAAATGTAGCAAGAGTTGCTGCATTAGCTGTAGGAACATATGATGTAGCTTTACCTTTGGGCATGGTTATAGAGTTGAACAATTCTACTATGTACCTGCTATACGTAGGAATATTATTTCTATTTCTTGTTTGGACAATGAAGGTTTCTGTTTTAATATAAAGAACAACAGTTGTTCATTTTATCTCAATGGATTGTTTTATGGTGGCGCCCATATTGTGGATGGAATATATGTTCTAAATTTTGATGTGTCAATCTATAATATAAATACAAAAAGGTTTAAATCTAATGATTTGAATTCGATCTACCTATGGCATTGTCGATTATGCCACATAAACGAGAAAAGAATTCACAAGCTCCATAGCGATTAACTATTAAATTCATTTGTTTTTGAATCATATGATATGTGTGAATCTTGTTTAGTTGGAAAAATGACAAAAACTCATTTTACTAATCAAAGTGAGAAGGCAAAAGAATTGTTGGCCATTATACATACTGATGTGTGTAGACCACTAAGTTCTACAGTTAGAGGAGATTATCAGTACTTCATTACATTTACTGATGATTTCAGTGGATATGGATATATTTATTTGATGAAACATAAATCTGAGTCCTTTGAAAAGTTCAAGAATTTCAGAATGAACTACAAAATCAACTTGGCAAGATTATCAAGGCTCTTCGATCTGATCGAGGAGGAAAATATCTAAGTCAAGAGTTCAATGACCATCTTAAGGAGTGTGGAATTGTTTCACAGTTCACTCCCCCTGGAGCACCATAGTGAAATAGTGTCTCTAAGAGGAGAAATCGAACTCTATTAGACATGGTTCGATCAATGATGAGTCATTCAGATCTTCCATTATCTTTTTGGGGTTATGCACTTGAGACGGCAGTGTTCACACTAAATGGAAGTCCATCAAAAGCTGTAGAAAAGACACCATATTAGATGTGAACAGAAAAAGTTCCTTGTATGTCTTTTCTAAAATTTGGGGCTGCGAAACTTTTGTAAAATGTTTACTTTCTGATAAGCTTGGGCCCAAATCTGATAAATGCTTCTCTGTGGGATATTCTAAGGAAACGAAAGTATATTATTTTTACAACCGATCAGAGAATAAAATGTTTGTTGCTCGAAATGGTGTCTTTTTAGAGAAAGAGTTTCTTAATAAAAGAATCAATGGAAGTAAGGTAAACCTCGAAGAAGTTATTATGCCACAATAGAGTGTTCCAGTTCATGAGGAACCCCAATTAGATCTACGAAGAGTCGTAGAGTCTGCTCTAGTGGCACCTATAGTTCGTAGGTCTGAAAGAACACATCATGAGCCTATGAGATATGGCTTTCATGTCACAGAATATCGTCATCTATTGTTAATAGAAAATGATGAACCTACGACCTATACAGAAGCTATGATGGGCCCAGACTCCGATAAATGGCTTCAAGCCATGAAATACGAAATGGGCCCAATGTATCAAAATAAAATTTGGACTTCGATTGATCCACCCGAAAGTGTCAAACCTATAGGGTGCAAGTAGGTTTTCAAGAAGAAAATCGACATGGATGGAAATTTTCACATCCATAAAGCACGATCGGTAGCTAAAAGTTTCAAACAAACTCGTGGTATTGATTATGACGAGACCTTTTCACCAGTGGCCATGCTTAAGTCTATTCGAATTATCCTAACGTTTGCCGTATATTATGACCATGAGATATGGCAAATGGATGTAAAGACAGCTTTCCTTAATGGAAACCTAGATAAGGATATGTATACGACACAACCTGAAGGCTTTACATCACCAGACAATGCTGGAAAGATATGCAAGCTTCAATGTTCTATCTATGGATTGAAACAGGCATCATGGAGTTGGAATATTCGTTTCGATGAAACTGTCAAAGAGTTTGGCTTCATCAGAAACAAAGAAGAAGCTTGTGTATACAAGAAGTCTAGTGGGAGCGCAATTGTGTTTCTAGTGTTGTATGTGGATGACATTCTACTCATTGGAAACGACATTCCTATGCTTTAGTTAGTTAAGACATGGCTAGGAAAATGTTTCTCCATAAAGGACATGGGAGAGGCAAACTGTATCTTGGAGATCAGGATCTATAGAGATAGATCAAAGAGACTTATTGGATTGAGTCAGAGTACATACATTGACAAGGTCATCAATTGGTTTAATATGCAAGATTCTAAGAAAGGTTTTCTCCCAATGTCACATGGCATAAGTCTTAGCAAGACTCAATGTCCTTCAACACAAGATGAGCAAGACCGCATGAGTAGGATTCCTTATGCATCAACCATAGGATTCGTCATGCATGTCATGTTGTACACTCGTCCTGATGTTTCTTATGCATTAAGCATGACAAGCGGATACTAGTCATATCCAGGAGAAGCTCATTGAATAACTGTAAAAATATCTTTAAGTACTTGAGAAGAACTAAGAAATTATTCTCAATATATAGAGGTGATGAACATATCACTATAAGTAGTTACACTTATGCTAGTTTCCAAACCGACAAAGACGACTTTCAATCGCAGTCAGGGTTTGTCTTTTGCATGAATAGTGGAGCGGTATGTTAGAAGAGTTCCAAGTAGGACACTATTACAAATTCTACGACAAAAGCTAAGTATATTGCTGCTTCAGAAGCATTACAGTTTCCAAAGTTCATAGAAGAACTGGGAGTCAGTCCTATTGGTTCAGATCCAGTGGACCTCTATTGTGACAACAATGGGGTCATAACTTTGGCTAAAGAGCATAAGTCTCACCAGAAGACCAAACACATACTCATGAAGTATCGCCTCATTCGAGAATTCATTGAAAGAGGCGATGTCAAAATGTGTAAAGTTGCAACAGAGTTAAATGTAGCTAATCCGTTGACGAAAGCTCTTCCACGACCTAAGCATGAGCGTCATTGTAATGCTTTAGGCCTTAGACACATTAGTGATTGGTCTTGATGTGAGTGGGAGTATATGTAACATACATTTTCATTGTTCATTAATAAAACATATGTTATATTTGATTTCGATTTAATTTAAGTATATGATTGAATGCGAAATCTTTATCCCCTAAATATTGAATGTCCTTAATAGAATATCAAATACGTGATTTGATCGTGAAACTCTATTAATATAATGAATATTAATATTCTAAATGTCCCTAGTATCATTTTGCATTGGGACGCCAATGGTGTTTGAGACTAGTATGTGAGTCAACCGATGACCAAGTTTCACGGGTCATGAATATAGAGATATAAAGTTAATCACATGAAATATATGTTGGAGAACATTGTATTGGACAGACCCGCTATGAGAATACTGTAGGATTGTTATATGATGTCATTAGTGTTTCTCATCGCAACTATAGAATATAGTCCTTTGACTTGAGTCTACCACAATTTCCTAAATGTGGATTGGCATGCTTTGACATTACCAAACGTCAACCGTAATTGGTGATTATAAAGGTAATGGCTGGGCGTGTCATGAATCATGCTGAGGGATGTGAGTAGACAAGATAGGATTTGTACCTCTCATATAATGAGAGTATGATATCATGGCCTCCCGTAGAGTCGAGATTGTGAAATGCATGGCCATGCTCAAGTGAGTTGAAGAGTCAACTACTTGGTTTGATGGTCTAACTGCGGCATTGGGAAAATGAGTTTGAGGTGTATAAGGATGACACTTGTTCTGCCTTATGCTTAATTCGAATATCAAGTGACAAAGGGATTTAGTTTATATAATTGGTCCTAGTGCAAGTGGAAGATTGTTAGTGGCCTACCCTAATAACCAATTAAGGTTGATACTCTAACATTAGTTGTGAATAAGGTTGTGTCGAAAAAACGACCTTCACTATGCTTAGGTAGTCGTAATGTCTTGTTAGAGACCACTTATGACTTGTGGGCCAAAAGAGTTTTGAGCACGATGCTAATGTCTAGTGAACCTACAGGGTCACACACAATAGCGAACTGATTTAATATTTTCTCTGCACCTTAATCTACTTAAGAAGTAAATCTTAATTTATTCTCCTATTACGAACATCTATACGATTGTGCGTGTCATAAGATAACGATAAAATGCACGATCGAGTGGACAGTTTAGAGGATGTCGTGGGCTCAAGCTATTAAGTCGTAGGGGCCAAACAGTAAAACGTGAGTTATAAGAAATAACCCTAAAGACGCCTTAGATTGAGTAAGAATATTATTCTCGAAAGAAAAAAACATAGAACAGTTCTCTATTCGGGCGATTGCGAGAGACACTCCAAGATCTGAAAGCTAGCACTTAGATAGTCGAAGAACTCGGTTCGTATGTGTGGATACCGATAGAGGCGCAACACTTGGGATGTTAATCCAGGCATAACTGACCAACAATTTGTCGCCCACGCAAAATGTACGTCTTGAACCTATTTTGATTTCAATATACACATGGATCTTATTTACGGTTTCATTCCGCTGCGCTTTATGAATCCAGAAAACCCTTCACCATCTTCATCCCGTTCCACCAGAAATGTTGACGCAAATTTTGATACATTTTCGTGCTACCTAGGTGAATACTGTAATTGTTCATATGAGCTTCAGCCAAGATCTTTTCCTTAAGTTCGTCATTGCCAGGTACACATAAACACTCGCGGAATTTCAAAATCCCATCCTCTGACACTTGAAATTCAGGTTTTCTTTTTGCCACGTCCATCTCGAGAATCTTCAAAATCTCAAGATCCGTAGACTGCAAAACCTTTACTTGTTCTTAAATTTTAGGCTCAATCCTCAAAGATGCCACTAAACTAGACAGTTGGCAAACTTCCAATTTAAACTCGGAGTCCCTCAATTTCTCCAATAAGGATCATCCTTTAATCAACAAAAGTGTAATACTGGATTTCTGACTAAGTGCATTCGCAACTCTATTCGCCTTTCCAATGTGATACAAAATATCGTAGTCATAATCTTTAAGAAACTCCATCGCTCGACGCCGCCTCATATTCAATTCTTTCTGCGAAAACAGATACTTCAAACTCTGATGATCTGTATAAATTTGAAACATTTCGCCACACAAATAATGCCTCTAAATTTTCAGGGCAAAGATAATTGCAGTTAAATCCAAATCGTGCGTCGGATAGTTCATCTCATGAAGTTTCAATTGTCGTTAAGCATAAGCGGCCACTTTCCCATGTTGCATCAACACACACCCTAATCCCTTTAGCGAAGCATCGCTATATATCTCATAACCTCCAGGTCCATAAGGAATAGTTAATACTGGTGCAGTCGTCAATCCGTGCTTAAGTTCTTGAAAACTTCTTTCACACTTATCAGTCCATGCAAATTTCACATCCTTCTTTGTTAGCCTCGTCAACAGAGTAGCTATAGATGAAAACTTCTCCACAAATCGCCTATAGTAGCTTGCTAATCCCAGAAAACTTCGATCCTCAACAACAGTCGTGGGTTTGGGTCACTTCATCACTGTCTCAATCTTTTAAGGATCTACAGAAATTCCTTCTCCAAAAATCACATGATCAAGGAATGCTACTTTACTCAATCAGAATTCGCATTTACTAAATTTGGCGTAAAATGAATGCTCCCTCAAAGTCTACAGGACAACTCTCAAATGTTCCTCATTGCTCTTCGAGTAAATTAAGATGTCGTCTATAAAAACAATGACGAATCGATCCAAATACTCGTTAAATGCTCGATGCATCAAGTCCATGAATGCAGCAGGATCATTAGTCAAACCAAAAGGCATAATTGTAAATTTATAATGTTCATACCTCGTTCTAAAGGCAGTGTTTGGAATGTCATCTTTCTTAATTCTCAGTTGATGATAACTAGTTCTCAAATCTACTTTAGAAAACACAGATACTCCTTGCAACTGATCAAACAAATCATTTATCCTCGGCAACGGATAGTTGTCCTTTATGGTTACTTGGTTCAACTGCTTGTAATGTATACACAAACGCAAAGACGCATCCTTTTTCCTCACAAACAGCACCAGCGCTCCCCACGACGACTCACTCAGTCTAATAAACCCTTTATCTAGTAACTTCTGCATCTGTACTTTTAACACTTTCAATTCGGACAACGACATTATATACAGTGCCTTCGAGATTGGCTCCGTTCTAGGAGCTAACTCAATCATAAACTCAATTCCTCTCTCAGGTGGTAATCCTGACAATTTCTTAGGAAAGACATCAGAAACTCACGTACCACCACTATACTTTCCAACTTTGATTCCTCAACTGTTGTGTCAACTGCTACAGCTAAATAAGCTTGACACCCTTCATTCAACAGCTTAGTCGCCTCAAGCGACGAAACTAAAGGAATCAAGGTTCCTCCTCGACTTCCTGCAAATTCAAAACTAGGGTGACCATTTGGGTAAAAACGAATTATCTTATTACTACAATCAACTACAGCCCTTTGATTTCCCAACCAATCTATTTTAATAATCAAATCAAAATCATACATAGGTAGCACAGCCAAGTCTATCCTTTCTTTGCTACCACCAATCACTATCTTACAGTCCACACAACCTAGCGAGACTAGCACATTATCCTTTAATGATGTAGTGACATGCAACAACACATTCAACAGTTTCAACTCCACACCCACCAAATCAGCAAACTGAGTAGACATAAAGGAGTGCGAAGCACTGGGATCAAATAAAGCATAGGCAGCTTGACCACATAAATAGATCGTACATGTGACCATGCCAGGCACTTCGTGTGTCTCTCTATGTGCCACAACATATACTTTTCCTTGGGCTGGTTGTTGATTTATTTATTATTTGGAGCTACAACTAGCTGTCCAGCCTACGATCTCTATCCCTAGCTCGGTTCCCTAGGGTTTGGTTCGAACAATTCTTCAATTGGTGGCCCAACTGACCACATCTAAAACATGCGCCCGTCTTAACAGGGCAAGGACCACTTCATGCCTTCTTCCACAAAAGCGACAATACCAGCTTGACTGATTCAACGGCTTTCCAATATTTCTTTGAACCGAAAGGACAAAAGTCGGTTGTTCACCATCAGCCTCTTACCCAACTGCCGATTGTCTCTCAAAGGAGTAAGCCGCGATCCAGAAGCAGCGGCTCCTTCTTTTATGCCCTTCTCGATCATCTGACTCCTTTCATAAATCTCTCGGTACGTTCTCAGGTTCACCGTTATTATTCGATTTCGAATCTCTGGTCTCAAACCATCTCGGAACCTCTGCGCTTTCTTATGAGAATCCTCAATTGATCTCAGTGCATTCCTCAATAATCTTACGAACTCACCCTCATACTAGTTTACAGTCAGTTGATTCTGTCGCTGCTGTTGGAATTCTACTCGTTTCCTCTCACATGCCGTCTCCAAAAAGTACTTATCATTAAAAGCGACAACGAAGGCAGCTCAAGTTAAGGCCATACCTTCAGGAAACACTCCATCCTTCAAGATACTCCACCAATTAGTCGCAGTTCCTTCTAACTAATACATAACTAATAGTACTTTCTCTTCATCAGTGCACCTTAGCACTCCAAAAGCCTTCTCAAGTTTCTCAATCCATCTCAGTGCCAGCTCAGGATCTCTAGTGCCATTAAACTGGGACGGTTTCAGTTTTATAAACTGTTCAACCGATTGACCCATCTGTCTATTGGCATGAGCATCACCTTGGGCGTTACCAGCTTCAGTGCCCTGAACATTGTTTTCATTTGCCACATTCATAGCCGCCTATGCAGCTTCAACAGCTTGAGTTATAATCTCAGCTCTCTCTTCGACCTATCGAAGAGTCGCAGCAGCTCTATCTTAAGCTTCCTTTTCCATTAGCTCTCCAATCTGTTCCAAGGCCCTCAAAACTCCATCCAATCTTGGATCCTCGGCTGCTATTGCTCTCGAGCTAGAAGCTCCACTTCTGGGCCTTCGGGTCTATTGCTCATACTTGCTCAAACTTAGTCTACCTTAGTCACTATAATTCCACCATGGAATTAAAGGCCTAAGTCATGTACTCAAGTCTAGAGATTCTATACTACTCAACAAGGCAGCAATCACAACACAGCAGTCAATCACTCAGGCATTCTCATGAAGGATGCATAACCAAACCTCAAGTTTAGACGCATTTGCAATTTAGTGTAATCAGAGGTAATAACTCACTCGTCAAACCAGCATCCACAACAATTCAATATTCTAAGTGCGAAGCTTGATCACCATAGGCTCACTACGACCATGCCAACTCAAGATGCCAATCACATACGCCAATCATATGACATGCATTAGTGCTTGACTCTAACGAATCCCCCTAAGGTCTCACTACCCCATCATTCAAATTCCATTGCTCCTTGTTATTCCAATCTTCAATCTACTATAATCGAGCTGACCTTGTTCCGATACCACTTCGACGGAGATGTAACGCCCTACATTCCTTGCAGCTCATCACATCCGCCACAAGCCAACGATAACCATAAATACCCAGGAACAATACACGGACTAAAAGTGAAATGAAATACGCATGCGAAAGGAAAGACAATAACCCTGGCAAATAAAAAAATAAAAGGAAAATTTGGAATGATATAAAAGCGCGCGCGCGCACACATACATATATATATATATATATGTATATATAAAAACATAACATAAACATTCAGTAACATCTGACGGAAGGGAAAAAGAAGTAAGAAAACCGCACCCAAAATGGAATAAGGAACTAAGGCCTAAGTCCAAAGGATTACTACTTAGCCTTAACAAAACCTAACACCATTGTTCATACTCCCATTCTGCTAAACCACTGCACCCAACTACTCTGAAGAACCACTCGACCCATCACTTGCTTCAACTTCGTCGTTTTCCAGGTTGTATTCAGAAAATATTTCGGAAGGCACCTCCTCAAAAACTTCTTCAGTGTCCTCTTCAGTTTCATCTTTGGTATCCTCTATCATGTCGGCAGAGAGCTCGATGTAGTTCATGTATTCTTCATGTATTCTTCGGTATGGAGAGACTTTGACTCCCCAGGAATGTTCCTTGATCCCTCCCCCCACAGACGCCACATTTTCTACCTCAATCTTTGGACAGAACAGGTGACACTAACTAGGTACTACCTTTGTAGGAACATCTTCAGGCAACAGAGGACCCATCAGGTTACTACCTCCTAGACGATGAAACCATGCTTCAAAGCGGTGAGGTTGCAACTCTATCTTTCCTTCGTCCACCCAGACCGTCGTTCGCTTCCTAACAAATACAATCCCTTTTCTCACGGGAAACTCATCAAAAGAGGCGATCATCTATTTCGGATCGCCTAATCGGATCGGCAACATGCTTACGGCTTGGGGTCTGAATTTGTGTCCCACTATGGGGTGAGATTTACATCTTAGCAAGTGAAACATAAACCTAAACTTGAAAACTAGTTCCCCTAGACCACAAAACGATACCAGATGCAGGAAATCATCAATGCAATGGCACAAGACATTCATAAATCAAGCATTTCAACAAGTCAACCATGAACAAGAGTCACAGCCGATCATACTCAACCTCATGGTATCAAGCTTCACGTACTTAGCATATAAATAAACACATAACTTTAAAAATCATCACAATGGCATCTTAATTAATCATCGCCTGGTCTCCCGGGTCGCAATGTATTTCTATGGGACACTCTGGCCAATTAATATCACTAGGGATCTCTGGCTGTTCGATATCACTGAGGCTCTCTGGTCATTTGATATTACAATTCACCAATCACAATACAAACATCATACAATCGCATCAAGCAATTTAAGTCATAGGCTTCACCAATCAATCAATTTATTCAACCAATTTATCCACTAGTGTTCTAATGTTCAAGTAAGGGTTTAAGGAACACTTACCCTTCAATCATGCTAGCTAAATTAATCACAAACGATCCTCCTAGCACGGTAATCCCACGGCCAAAGGAGCACACGTGCGATCCTAAAGAAATTTCATCAAAATCATGTCATAACCCATTCATTCTTCAATTCCATCACACCAATACTCAATAACTAATCAAATAACAATCTAAGATGCCTTAATGACCATTTAAAGACATGGCGATACTCCAATGAACCCTCAAAATGTTTGGTTCACTCACTCCTTTAATAGGGCAGAATCGGTTCATCTTAATCCGTCCAAGTCTGCCCATAAATCAATCCTAAGTTCCAATTCCTCACGAAATTAACTTTTCAAAATCTTATTCTACATGTTTAGAAATGTCACCGAGATTGTCGAAGCAAGAACACCCATTTAGGTCTTTCAATCGGCCTGTTTTCTTTAGACATTCAAACGGCCAGAATCTGTTCCATATAAATCACTTCATTTTAGCCATGAAAATACCTTAAATCTTCAACAAACTTGCAGTCAAAACTCAACCAACTTGAGTACTATGTGTTATAAAGATTCCACAAAACGTTTGAAGTTAATCGAACTCTTTAAGAGGGTGAATGGAAGCCTTACTCCAGCTTGCTCAAAATTTGTCCAGTTTTGGTCTCAGGACTGGTCGAGGAAGATTACTCCAGGAAATGACGAACTAAACACTTGAAACTTGTAGAGGACAGGTCGGGATAGATATTGGTAGTCATCGGCGCATAACGAGGCAATCGCCGAAGGGGGCAGTCGACGGCTGCGAACGAGAAGGCAGAGGCTAGTTAGACTGGAAGGTTTTTGTGAAGGAAGAAAAGAAGAATAAAATGGAGGGAAATGAGGGAGAGAGGGGATCACAGCTGATGAGAAAGCATAATGGAGTCTTTCACAAATAATTGAGGTGTTTATGTGACAAGATTGATTTTATAGGACATTAAATGCTTGAGCTCTTCTTTGGTTGACACTTGGCAAGCTTCAATTATTTACTCCATTGGCTTTGACTTCCTTTAACTCTATCCCCATAAATTTTCGGCAGCCATATTAGGGAGTGTAAATGACCATTTTGTCCTTCTATTCTTCTCAAGACAAGGGCAAATGATCGAGGGGCAAAATGGTAATTTTTTACTTTCCATCCGAAACTTCATTTTTCCAATTTTAAATTACCATTGGCGGGACGACGTCAAATCCTTTTCTAATATTGGAATTCTCTATTTCCATTTGCCAATTTTGAGCTTTCATTTCATGATCAATCTTTCGTCGATTGTATCTTCAGTTTATCTCGAACTAACAGGCGACTTTTGCATACGTTACGCGTATCGACTCTGTGATTCTCATCACACTTAAGAAGACTCAAGTTACAACAACTTTGGTTGTCATGTAATTGCGAGGGTTCATCGCTAGTTCTGACGATTTTGATCATCATAGCTCGATTTAGGAAAATTTTACAAATTATACATTGGTTAAACGACATCACCCACGCTCCAATCATATAACGCTAGCAATGGATTCCTTAATCGTTAAATAATCGATCTTAATTGATTCTAAATGTTCTCTCAACAATCCTTATGGTCAAAGAGACATTTCCTTTTTCGAGTTTCCTAAGTCCACGTACCTTGTCATACATCAGCCTTTCTTTTTAGGTTAGTTTACTTTGGATTGATCAGATCCAAGCGAGACAAAACTGAAATACATCGACAATCTCATTCAATAGCCTCAAAGTGGTAGAAAATTCAAAATGTCACAGATTTTAACTCAAATCAACGTGGCATTAAGCAAATTTTCTATATATTAATTAAGAATGCATCATCTTATTTGTAAGATTAATGAGATTACTATATAAGGAAATTAAATCAGATATGCATAATCAATTATGAATTTTTGTATATTCAAATAGAAAATTGTTCGATTTATGTATACTATGATATATAAAAACAAAGAATACATCAATCTATTTATGGGTTTTATGATATTAATATTCAAGAAAATCGAATAAGATAAGCATAATAAAAAATGAGAATTCAGAATGGAAAATTATGGAATTTCTTATATATTGTGATGCATATTAAGGAAGAATAGATCATTCTATTTACAGGCTTCATGATTTTACCATCTAAGAAAATCAAATTAGACCTTACCAAAAAAAAATCAAATTAGATATACATAATCTAAGAGATACGAAAAATCAGAGGAAACATCATAAATATCTCTAAAAAAATCACAAATATCTCTAACAGCAATGGTCTCCCTATATGTGTGTTTATATGAGGGACCCTGCTTAGCTCTTCCCCTCAACTCCACCACAAACACCAACACATACCAACTTGTTCAACGTCTGTGTTCGATCATCAAACGTTAAAATGGCAGAAAACCATCCAATGGCCTCACCGTTGACCAATTCACTGTACCACAAGCTCCTTTCTCTCCCCATCGCTAACAACCTCCACTTCGACGTCGAATCCATCGGCGCAGCCTCCGTTGACTTTGGCCTCATTGTCCGAGAAATTCCCAAGGCCGTCCTTCGCCCATCTTGCCCTGAGGACATCATGACTCTTGTCGCATTCGTGTATAATGAATCCTCTATTCCTCTCACTATCTCAGCGAGAGGATGCGGCCACTCTATCCGAGGACAAGCTATGGCTCGGGATGGGGTCGTCGTGGACATGACGTCTCTTGGTAACAAGCAGCACGGGACCACCGTGTTGCACAGTCAGTCGCTTGGCCACTATGCCGATGTTGGTGGCCAGCAACTTTGGATCGATGTGCTGGAGGAGACGCTGAAACACGGTGTTGCACCGGTTTGTTTCACAGATTATTTGTACCTAACCGTGGGTGGTACGCTCTCTAATGCTGGTATTAGCGGGGAAGTGTTTCGATATGGTCCTCAGATCAGCAATGTTCACGAAATGGACGTTATTACTGGTATTTCACACTCAATCAGCTTCAGTATTTGGTTCGAAAAAGACAACGATCTCCCCCGAAAAAGTATCTTATATGTGCTATTTAGTATTACTG
This sequence comes from Rhodomyrtus tomentosa, assembly GCA_028455895.1. NCBI lineage: Eukaryota > Viridiplantae > Streptophyta > Magnoliopsida > Myrtales > Myrtaceae > Rhodomyrtus > Rhodomyrtus tomentosa. The sequence continues at coordinate 13,017,968 of JAPCWY010000008.1, forward strand.
TTGTTGTAGTGAACTACCAATGCTAATCCCCCCAAAAAAAAAATCGGTTGCATCATAAACAAGGAATTTGATTTTAAGTTTGGATAGACATCGAGTTGGATATTTGCTATCTTATATGTGTGTTTCATTACGAATTTTTTTCCATTTAGGAACTGGGGACTTTATGACATGCTCTCCCCAACAAAATTCTGAGTTATTTTACTCCGTCCTTGGCGGTCTTGGTCAATTTGGCATAATAACCAGAGCGAGGATTGCACTAGGTCGTGCTCCAAAGAGAGTAAGTAGCGCACTGGACTTTCTCTATGCTATTTAATGTCCAAGACTCTTATTGTGTCGGACCTTACAATAATTATCTTTTAATTTTATCTTACGATTATGCCACAATTTTTCATCGTGCGAACGTTAACCTACAATGTAATAAATGTACTTTTGTTTGAATCCCCGTAGGCGAAGTGGGTGAGAATGCTATACAGTGATTTTTCAGCTTTTACGATGGACCAAGAACGTTTGATATCACATCATCGAAGGGATCAAGAGGAGGCATTGAACTATGTAGAGGGTTTCCTTCTCATGCACCGAAATTCAAACAGTTGGATATCTTTCTTCTCTCTCTCAGACCACCCACGGCTTATGTCCATCGTAGCGGAACACGAGCTCCTCTACTGTATCGAAGTAGCCAAATACTACGACGATCGAACCCGAAGCACAGTAGACAAGGTACATGTTGATGAATATCCAAGTATCGTTGAAAAGAGAAAAGAAGTAAAATTCATAGCTTATGTTATAAATTATTTGGGCCTAATACCCAAAAAAAACCTCTAACTTTATCATTTGTGTCAATTATATCCAAAACTTTTTTAATCTCATAAAAAATCCTCAACTTTTACTTTTGTTCTAATTCTACCCAAAACTTTTACTTTTGTCCCAATTTTACCGACTTAGTACCAAAAAACTCTCAACTTTTAATTATATCCCAATTATATCCAAAACTTTTACTTTTGTCTCAATTTTACCGGTTTAGTATCAAAAAAACTTTAACTTTTATTTTTATCTTAATTCTACCACCGTCAGCCTTTTGTACCGTTAGTTAATCCTATGTGACTCGAATTTTTTTGTTGAATTTACCAATGAATTTTTGAAATTTACTTTAGCAAAATATTTTTTTCAAAATTTAGAAATAATAGGTTTTAGAGACGACGAGATTTTAAAATTTTCGTCAGAATATCTCCATGTCTAGCCATTTTTTGGGCTGTTCAATGTCAAAAAGAATATGAAATGTGCAATCTTTAGTGACTATATATCTCCCCGCAATATATTGGGGTAGCGAAAAACAGAAGAGAGTTTTGAAATTTTTTCATGTCAATTTTATCGAGGTGTAATTCATTAATAACGTCACAATATCACGTAAAATTAACTAACTGTGATTATAGACGGAAGGCTAACGATTGTAAAATTGGAACAAAAGTAAAAGTTGAGAATTTTTTTTGTACTAGGCAGGTAAAATTTGGATAAAAATAAAAATTTTGAGTATAATTTGGACAAAAGTAAAAGTTGAGGATTGGTAAAATCAGGATAAATGTAAAATTTGAGGGTTTTTTGGTACTAGTTGGCAAAATTAGGACAAAAATAAAAGTTTTGGATAGAATTGAAAAAAAAGTAAAAGTTTTGGATAGAATTGGGACAAAAATAAAAATTTATGGTTTTTTATGAGACAAAAAAAATGAATATAATTTCACCAAAAAAAAAAAACAAATGAATATAATTATCACAAATGTTAAAGTTGGAGTTTTTTTGGGCATTGGGCCAAATTATTTGTGCTTACGTTGGACTTGGTTTTTGACTTAATTCGGTGTTACCTTATTAACATTAGGATCTGGAGATCCTATTGAAAGATTTGAAACATGTCCCCGAGTTCAGGTTCGAGAAAGATGTGTCCTACGTTGATTTCCTGAATAGGGTACGAGTTGAAGAGCTGGAGCTCCGAGGGCAGGGACGTTGGAACGTTCCTCATCCGTGGCTTGACCTATTTGTGCCCAAATCTCGCATCGCCGATATAAACACGGGCGTCTTCAGGAACATTGCTCTCAAAAAGGACATCACAACTGGATATGTCCTAGTTTACCCTATGAACAAAAATAAGTAAGTTGTCTTTCCAGCCACCAATTTTATATGAGATTCGATCACTGATCTTTGATTTTAATCAAATTAATGCACTAAACATTTCATGGGCTAATTTCTCGACGAAATGTTGACGTATTTCCGACAGTTCATTGGAAAATTGTTCAAATCCGGCAAGTGCATAAAATGTAGAAACTTGGAAGTTATAGTGCTTTGAATTATTAAAATCAATCTTAAAGTGACTGATTACAAACTCTACTAAAACTCTAGTAACCATGAACCCTTTCATGTAATTTTGATAATTGATTTTTTGCAGATGGGATGAAAGAATGTCTGCGGTCATACCAAATGAAGATGTCTTTTATACGGTTGAATTCTTGCAATCAAGTGGGTTTAGTGAATGGGAAGAGTTTGACCTTCAAAATAAGGAGGTGCTTCGTTTTTGTGAAGATAATGGTATAAAGTTCAAGCAATACCTCCCTCATTATAGCACAGAAAGAGAGTGGGTGGAACATTTTGGTCCCAAATGGAGGACTTTCCAAGAGCGCAAAGCTCAGTTCGACCCAAAAATGTTGTTGTCTCCAGGGCAGAGGATCTTCGACCGCAACTGAGGCCATGGATTCAAGATTGATGGGTGTTTAGGGTTCAGTAGTTTTTCTACTCACCCGGTTAATTATGTTTACATGAATTATGAATGTTTACTTAGCTGGATCTGTCCAATCACATCTTGTTAGGGAGTTTCATTAATTATGTGAAATATGAACTACATGGACCGGAACAAATGATCTTAATATGCAGAATAAATATCGCAGGCCACTGTAAGAAGTGCAGTGCATTAATCGCAGAATAAGCATATTAGATTCTTTCGACACCTCGACGATCGTCCAACCTTAACTCCGAACATTTCGTTTAAAATAAGGTAGATATCAACAAAACATGGCAATGTCTGGTTCCAAGCAAATACATTGACCCTGTTTAATTCAGCATTTGAGATGAGCATTGAGAGCTCTAAAGTACAATGGACAAATACAAATGTTGTTTGGTTTATTTTTTGGCTCACTTTGGACACTTGCAATTGCAACTCAAATGATCTCCAAAGTCCTTTAGTCCAAAGTACCTCAGAAGTTGCATCTCAAATGCAATTAATTTTTAAAAAAAAATTCTCACATTCACTTGTTGGCCGCCGCTGCTGCCGGTCGTCACCGCAGCTGCCGGTTACCACTGTCGGCCGATCCGCCACTGCCACGGGTCGCCAACCACAGCCCGTCGCCGGCCGCAGCCGCCGCCGTCTCCACCATAGCCGTCGGTCGACACCGCCAGTCGTCGCCACCGATTGCCGATCGCGATCGCCAGCCGCCGCCGTCGCGGGTCCCGTTAGTGGATGGGCGCTGTCACTTTTTTTTTATATAGAAAAGTAAAAATATTTTACATAGTTTATTTTTCACCAAACGGCATTTATGTCAAAGTTGATTTCAAAAGTGTTTTTAAAAAGTAATTTGTCAAACACTACTTGTATTTTAGAAAAGTCCTCTAGCCTAAAGGTATTTGTATTCACTCAAAATACCTTGGTCAAATGCTAAACCAAACAGGCCCATTCTTCGAAATGATAATACAAAGTTAATAAATTATCCAGTTCTATTACACATGGTTTGCACGAGTTTAATTTCCTGTTTTTTTTTTATTTGAACTCCATTTGCTTTACGAGAAATGTACGATTTTGAAAATATTTTCTTAAAAATGTCCGCATTTATCATTTACAAAGATGAATAAACAATAAATGTCTTCATCGCTTTTCAATTATTTAAACATAAATTATTATGATAATGAAAGCATTTTCAATTGACTAATTATTTCAAGCAATACAAACCCATCATTTTAAGGAAAATATTTTTCAAATCGTTCATTTTTCACTAAACAAACGGAGTATTAGGGAAAGATATACATTAAACTTATGATATATTATTTCAAGTTAAGGTTTTACTTGAGGCATGAGTTGGCGTAGGCTACATTATGCATCAGAGTTATAAAGGTTGCACACCTGAATTTGACGACCCAGTTAGTCATTTATCGCATGGAAAACTCCACAGTTGACCTCGATGCCTCGCCAGAAACATTATTAGTTTCATTCGGGGAAAATTACCAAAAAAGTAATCGAATTATTGCAATTTTGCTAATTCAGCCGTAAAATTTTATTAATTCAATTCTAAATCTTTTACATTCATATCAATTCATTCCTAAATTTTTTTTGTACCGATTGAGTCATAAACATTCGCATTTGTGCTAATTTAGTACATCCGGCCTACTTTGGCCAGCGACGCTAACGTGGATGTCGATCGGTGCTGACGTAAATGTCGGCACTTACATGAATAATTTTTAATAATATTTTAATTTTTTTTCTTTTTTTTTCTTTTCTGTTTGTTTCCTTTTAGTATTACTTTTGCTTTCTTCTTCCTCTGTTTCGTGTTGTGCAGGTAACGAATAACTCAACAACGCGAGGAAGGAGAAGACGACCATGCCGCGCCGCCACCGCATCCCACGACTAACCCGAACCGGCCTCACCAACTCCTCGACCACCTCGGCGATGACAAACCTCTTGCTCGCGAGTCCTTCTCCCTCGCCTGCAAGTCCTTCCTCTCCGCGGAGTCCCGTCACCGCAGGTCCCTCCGACCTCCTCCCTTCGATCCCTCGCCGTTACCCGTTCATTTCGCGGCTTGGTCTCTCGCTTTGCCCTCGCGTCGACGACGGGATGCTGAACTCATTCTCTGGGTCCTGGAACTCCATCCTCAGATCCGTGGATCTCTTGTGGCTGTCAAGCCTGGCCACGAACTGCTCTGGCCTAGTCAAGATATGTTGAACATGACGGAGCCGACGGGCGCAGTGGCCGCGGCAATCGCCCAGATCTGGCCTGGGCAACTTCAGCTGCGTGGCCGCGGCCATCTCCCAGATCTGGCCTGGGCGAGGGCGCTGTCGAAGAATAGAAAAAATCTCTTCGGTTAAGTGGGTTTGTCATCGCTGAGATGGTCGAGGATGAGGTGTATGACCTCTTCGGTGAAGCCATCGAAGGGGTCGGGTTGATCGTGAGATGAGGCGATGGCGGTTCTTCTTCGTCACGTTTTATATCGCAGAACACGAGTCTACCGCAACTGCAACTGCAAACGGAGGAAGAAGAAAGCAAAAGGAAAAGGAAAGAAACAGAAAAGAAAAGAAAAAATTAAAAATGAACAGTACAAAAAAATTTTAAAAAGTTAAAATATTGTTAAAAATTATCCACGTAATCGCCAGCATCCATGTCAGCATCGACCGACATCCACGTCAGCACCGGCCGGCCAAAATTGGCCGGACGAACTAAATTGACACAAATACAAAGAATTTAGGACTCAATCAGCACAAAAAAAATATTTATGACTAAATTGGCACAAATGCTAAAGGTTTAGGATTAAATCGACAAAATTAAAATATTTAGGATTGAATTGACAAAAATGTAATAGATTTAAGTATTTTATAATTTTCTCCGTTTTATTTGCATATCACAATAATACTCATGTAGCATTAATAAGGCCACATAATGCTTTGTATAATTCTCACAGCTGCTTGAGGCAAAATAGCTTGTGCTGCAACATTTTGATTAGTTTGCACACTAGTGGTTGAAGAACGTAACCGGGTATCGGCTGTATCTGAGTCGAATGGCTTCATGCTCCTTGCTTCTGTCCATGGTTCCTGCTATGCGATGACCATGAGAGGTTTGATAACATTACCCACGCGCCTCACCACGTAGTTGACGGTTTCATGTTGTTGTTCTTCCAACATCCTTCTCAATGTACTCACGGCTAGATATGGACATTTGAAATCGTCAGCCCGAAACCAGCCCGTTGATCGAGCCCGGAACCGGCCCGTTGACCGGGCCCGCAGTTCCGAATCGGAATCGAAACCGGAACCGTCCTTCAAGAGTCGGCTCCGATTCGTAATTTTTTGGAACCGAAAAAAAAAATAAAAAGGGGCAGGGGCCGCGGGCCCTCGCCCCTCGGGAAGAGCCGAGGCTCTTCCCAAGGCCCCTTCCAGGCTGGCAGGCCCCACCTGGCAGGGGTGACGGCTGTTTGGGGGAAGAGCTGGCTCTTCCCCCGGCCCGACGACCTTCGAACAACAGTCCGAAGGCCGTTGGAAATTTGCAACTGCCAAATTTTGGCCGTTAGAAATTTCTAAAAAAAAATCTATAAAAATCTCTCAATTCCTCTTCATTTTTCTTACAATTTCTTTCAATTCTCTCTAATACTCTCAAATCTCAAGTCTCAATCTCTCAAATTCTCTCAATCTGTTATTCTCTTTCAATTCCTTTTTAATTCTTTGAATCAACTTTATGATCAATTCTCCCAAAAATAGCAAGTAGAAGCAGAAATACTGGAAAGGGAAAAAACTCGATGGGAGAATCCAATTATCCTACTCGTGAATATGGTCCTCGTGAATATACATGTTGGGAAGACGACGATGTTTCTCATCCCAACGTCGAGCACGTCCCAACGCAAGAAATTATTTATTCTCCGACTGGTATCGAAGAAACGTCCATAGCAAAAGAGCCAGGACGGAAGAGCCGAGAATCCAACTTATAGCTACACTTCAACAAAGTATGGAATGAAAATGAAGGTAAGTTTGATATAATCTGTAAATATTGTCCACAAACATACAAACTTGGTAAAGGAGACGGTTGTGGAACATTTCGTCAGCATCTGACGAAAAAACATCCAACGCAAGCGAGGATCAACATTAGCCAACAACAAATTTTCGGATTCGTCAATCCTAACCATCATCCTTTATTCCGTTTCACTAATGCAATTTATAAATAAACATTAGCTGAATATGTTGCCCTTGAGCATGCTCCGTTCAATACTAGTGAAAATTTTAATTTTAGATATTTGTTAAACACTGCCCTGGCTCCGCAAGCACCATCTGTTCCGAAAACTACTCTTAAACGCGAACTTAAACAAACTTATAAAAAAAGGAAAAAATGAATTGATAAGTTTTTTTAAAGAATTCAATTGACGTGTACATATAGGTAATGATATTTAGAGCGATGCTTGGAATATTAATTCTTATATGAGTGTCACATACCATTGAATAGGTGATGATTGGGTTATTCAAAAAAGGCTTCTTGCATTTTGAGTTTTTCCTGAAAGGCATACAGCCCATAATATTTATAAACTAATTATAAAATTTTTAGAAGAATGTGATTTGATTAATAAAGTTTTTTCAATTGCTTTTGATAATACCGTCGCAAATACAACTTACATTCCTGAGTTAGAAAAAATTTGTAAACCCTCTTTTGGCGGATAATTTTTTCACATTAGATGTGTTTGCCATGTTTTGAATTTATATGTACATGATGGTTTACGATCTCTTGTGACTTATCTCCATCAAATCAATAGTGCAATTAGATTTTTATGGAGCCTTGCTTATCTTATGAAAGAGTTAAGAAAATTTTGTAAACAAAATAGAAGAACGGTAAAAAGGTTTTCAAAAGATATTCCGACTCATTAGAATTCTACATGCGAGATACTTCTACAAACTTTTGATTACAAAGATTTATTATGTTCATTTATTTCGAATACCGTTCTCGATATTGCTTTACTCCCGCAACATTGGGACGTTTGCAAAAAAAATTATATTTTTTGAAAGTTTTTAATGATGCTGTTAATACTTTATCTTGTATTTATTAGCCCACTACGCATTTATTTTTAATAGAGTGTGTTAATATTGCTAGTGTTTTTAATGAATATGAAAAAGATACTTAATTATCTTCGAGTATTTTAGTAATGCGAGAAAATTGGTTAGGTTATTATTTGAGCATTCTTCTTGACTATTTAGTTGATATTGTTTTCGATCCACGTACTAAAGTAGATGGTTTATTAGATTATCTTAATGCTTATTATTATTATTGTTTATATTTGAATGAAGCAATAAATATTCCAATTATACAAGCAGATGATAAACAAGTTATAGTAGCATTATATAATGAATTTTCTAGTATATATGGTTTAAGTAACAGTGGATGTGGATCGGCCCAACACAGTATCTCGCAAAGCGATGCGGGTATTTCACTTAGTAGAAGGTATAAAATGCTCATGAGTAAGCAAAAAAAACATAAATTGACATCAACGGTGGTATTTCTGAATTAGAAAACTATTTAACAATTGCTTTTGAGTTTAGTGATTCTAAAAACAGCTCAAATTTCAAGATTTTTGAGTGGTGGAAGAACCATTCAACTCAATTTTCAATCCTCTCCCTCATTGCGAAATAAATATTAACGACCCTTTCTTCAATAATGGCCGTTGAATAAGCATTTAGCATTGGAGTATTAATTTTGGACCCCCGCCGTTCAAGATTAAGTCCATAAAGTGTGAAGATTTAAGCTTGTATCGATGATTGGACAAAGGTTAAATTTCGACAACAAGAGTTAGATCAAGAACACGAATTCTTCAGTGATGACTGTGAAGATACTATCGCCACCATAACAACGGGTAGCGATGATTGACGATGAGGTAAATTGGGGTTACCAAAAGTAATAGAATTACATTGGCTTTGATTCTTCTATTTTCAAGAAGATATGTAGGCGCTTAATAATAATTCTTTAAGTTCAAGCACATTCCTCCTCTCTCTTTTTTTCCAAATTTTATTATAATGTATAATTTGATTAATGATTATAATTAATAATTAATAATTTATTTATTTATTTTATTATTTAAAAAAATAAAAAATAAAAATTCGAAACCGAAACCGGCCACATCAGGCAGACAGCCATCATGACCGAAGTTGTGTGCCCCTTGATTCCTCGTTCTTATCGCCACATCCATCAGATTAGCCATGAAGGTCAAAAAGATGTTTGGCCGAAACTGTCCCTACGACGAAATATCTTTTACCGAAATTACCTCTTAAACCTTTAAATATATTATAAAGGTTATGCGGCAATTCCGAATAGGAATAATTCGCACAAATAAGGAAATCAAGATTTGTTTTCGAAATGGTATTACGTAAAATCAAACCGAACCAGGGTTGTACTCGACGGAAAAGTTTGGTAAGTATGCTTATTACAAGCTTGGATGGAGTTTGAGTCAACGATGAAGCTTGAGTAGCAACAATATTGCGCTAGAAAACATCAAGGTTGGACTACGCTTTGAGAATCTGAAAGCCATAGTTTTGGGATTTGTTTTTTTTTTTTTTTGGTCGAAATTCAAAGTGCAGTACAAAAAAGGTAAAGACAATTGAAAGATAACATTTGATTTGTCCGGAGCTTCTCGTTGGATGATTGATGGTATTTATACTAGTGATGTGATAACCGTCCGACGGCGGTTCCAAGCGGTTGTACTCTCGTCATGCTCGTGCTCGTCAATCATGTCTATATCTTGAGCAGTTATCTTCATTGTGTATGGATCGTTTTACAAATCGTCAATCGTCGATCCGTGAGTTGGGTTTCTAAATAGGAACCATTCCCTCTAAAATATGTATTCTTGATCTAAGTTGCTTCGACAATTTGAGTTTTAAACAACATTCCAAATTCCAATGACCAATTTACTGCCAACATTCACTATGGCAGCCTTCACCATCCATCGACGTAATTCGACAACTGAACACGTGAAATTACAAGGTGCCATGGTCGTTCAACATATGTCCATTTTCGTGCTCATCGACGAACTGACGTGTGAATAGCAATGCTCATGTGCAGCACACGTGACTATTCTTCATCCAATGTCACTCGCTTGGCTTCTTCGATCATGTGTCTGGCACGCTTATATCGATGATGCTAGTTTGAGTCATTTTTAGGTGTCAACGTATGCCTTTACGGAGAGTAATGAAAATTCCATTCCTTTGAATTGCTTCAGCTGCGCTGTGTCCATTGAGTCTGTTCATGAATCCTTGCTTGTCCATAAAAGCAGCCCTAGATCTGCAACAGCTTAGTTCCGACTCCAAGAAATGAATCTTTTGTCGCACCGCAAATCTAACATATCTTTACGTACTTAAATTGTCAGTCTTCCATGCCTGAGGATTGTCAAAGGAAAGATAAGTCGTTAGTTTGACAGTTCTCCTCTGTCCTTAGGCCGTATTATAAGAGCAGTCGCACATGGCATGCTGGAGGTTCCGATGATTCAACATAGGGAAAGAAATTGCCCAGTTCATCTTATGCAGAGCTAAGCATGCTGCACGAGGCAATAAATTGAACAAAAATACCGCAGCCATTAAAGTAAACATCATGTGTGATTTCTGAACAAAATAAGAAGGTTCAGCTTGACACGCTAAGGCTATAAAACAGAAAATAAAAGCAGTCGAGCAGCTTCCCAGGGTTTTGCTTATTGAAGAAGCAACTGACCTTCTCTGGTCAACCTTTTGATTGTCAAACTTGCGCAAAAACCTCTGTTGCTGTCGGCTGTCCAGGGAAAAGATCGAAAGACAGAGTAGCAGAAAATTAAGAAACAGGGGAAGGCAGAGATAGAGAGTGGGGGAGAAAATGGAAGGAGAGATTTACAACTTCTTCAAGGTATGCATCACAACTTTGATGTCTCTGTGCTACTGCTACATAGTTGGCAGGATCATCCCGAAAGGGGCTCAAAGACTCTTAGCGATACTACCCGTCGTGGCTCTGTTTCTTTATCTTCCTCTCAATCTCTCGACAGTGAATCTTAGTGGCCAAACTGGCTTCATCCTTTCATGGCTTGGCAACTCCAAGCTCCTCCTCTTTGCCTTCGGCAAAGGGCCTCTATCTTCAGATCCATCCATCTCTCTTCCGTGCTTCTTGGCCATTGCTTGCTTACCCATCAAGATCCAACGGAACCCACTTCAAGAATCGCCACGGAGGGGACACAGCACCAAAGATCAGACACACCCACCTCAAAAAGGCCATCGTAAAGAAAACCCACTTTCCCAAAATCCTGAAAACAGTAGACATAAAGCTGTCTTGCTCCTGAACTATCCCACAAAAGCTTTGCTTCTTGTGATGCTATTACGTTTATACGATTATGGCGACCACTTCCATCCCAACGTGATCTTGTTTCTCTATTGCTGCCACATATACCTTGCCCTTGAGCTGACCTTAGCCGCCATACAAGCCGCAGCTCGAGCAGGCTTCGGGATGGAGCTGGAGCCGCAGTTCCATGAGCCGTACCTCTCGTCTTCCCTTCAAGACTTCTGGGGGAAGCGGTGGAACCTGATGGTCACCAACAGTCTGCGATCGACCGTATACGAACCGGTCCACAGTGCTGCATCAGCGTCTGTTGGGCGCAAGTGGGCGGCGCTGCCGGCGGTGATGGCCGCCTTCCTGGTGTCGGGGCTCATGCACGAGCTGATATTCTTCTACATGGGGTGCGTGAAGCCCACTTGGGAGGTCATGTGGTTTTTCGTGTTCCATGGGGCATGTCTGGTGGTGGAGGTGGTGGTGAAAAAGAAGTGTGGCGCGAAGTGGGGGTTGCCGAGGGCTTTGGCCGGTCCGATGACCGCGACATTTGTGATGGTGACCGCATCTTGGCTGTTTTTTCCACCGCTTCTGAGGGATGGTGTCGACAAGAAGGGGTTGGAAGAGTACGCAGCCGCAGGCGCCTTCATTAAGGATGTCAGCCGAGTTGTGATGTCTCGGACTCCATAGAATACGTCGAATTGAATGTTTCATGATGATTCTAATTAATCTCAGAGTCGGGGGAAAGATCTCTCTTGTTTCTTCCTGTGAATGTCGGCATCAGATTTCCCTTTTTTCGCTTTGTCATTCCTCTTGCTGATTCATGCAATGCAATACAAGATGATCTTTATCATTCTCTTCTTTTCGTCGTTCTCCACCGGCGGATGAGGATGTTCGGTTGTAGATCCAGAGGATTTCAAAAGTTTCTATTTTTGCTGCTGCCAGAAGCCCAGTACTTGCTATTGAAACGGACAGTCCGTCTCGTCTACAAGTGTGGTCCTTTTGCTTGAGCCGATCTTCGTTTCCCACGAACATCGCCTTCGGCCCCTTCTAGTGTTCTACCTCCAACCACCGGCTCAAATTTCTTCTTCTTGTCGGAGCCGTGCTGCTTAAGATCGCCATTATGGCCACGAGCAACGACGGCCCGTTTGGTGCCGGCAGCCATGGAAGAGCTGGCCAAGACGAAGCTTGAAGGTGCCCATGGCCATGGAAGACAGACGACGGTGGGAAACGAGATGGAGGAGGAAGAAAGAGATAAAAAAAATTATTATTTTTTTCCTCACATGCGTCAGTATATTATTAAAAACATGGATAAAACGCGCGTTGAACATTTTATTTAATTTCACGTATCAAAAGTCAAATGATGATCATGAGTGAAATTTCTAGGTCCATTCCTGAAACTGGTAACAATATAAATACAATTTTAAGCTAAATCGATTGGGAATACAAATAAGAGCATGAACTCAAAACATATTGCTCAAATTTGATGGGACCACTTGTCAAATGCTTTAAAAACTTAAGCTGTTATAATAAGGCGTGGTTTAATATTTATATATTTCAACAGTTTTCTTTTATCTAAAAAAAATCAATAATTTTAACTCGAAATCGCCACTGATTTCTTCAAAATAATCATATCAAGTGATGTTTAAATGCCATAGGAATGTGAGAGGTATTGACGAAGACATGGGTTTTGATAATGAACCTTTATCTGGCCCCAACTTCCAAAAATTAAAAGAAACTAGTGTCAATTTTTTTTTATGCAGGAGCAAATTTAGGATTACAGTTAAAGTTTGTGTATTCCTCATCCACCGGAAGCACATAGCGTCATCAACAAGGGAAGAGAGAGAGAAATTTCTTAGGTTGGACAAAATTGCACTTATGGTGTGTTCTTGACTATTCTGAATTGGGATCTTAATCGGAGCACGTGGATTGCTCTGCAAATGCCTAAGCTAAGGACATCTTGGCGATGATCCAAACAAGAATCACCTTGAGCTAGGGCTGGCAAGTCGTGACGGAAAGTTTCGACTTTTGAATGAGAGAGCAACTTGGCGACGCAATTCAAAAGCTGTAGCTTGTAGATATTTCGGCCGACTTTTATTTGTGACTTATGTCGTAAATTTGATGTCTGCCCAATTTCATTTATGGAGTTTTCCTTTGTGTTTTCCACTTTTAGGGCTTATCTCAGCCCGAACTGAACGGGCCAATTGTTTGGATGGGGCTAATTTTATACTAAAAGCCCGGCTAGCCGGTCGGCCCATTGAAGAAAGTTTGGGGTGCTTGGAAACCATTTCCAAGGAGCTTTAAGCTTTCGGTATTATCGAAATACTAAAAAGCTAATTTTATACTAAAAGGCCGGCGCGGTCGCGAGATGCCCGGGGTTGCATGACCCCAGGCGGCCCTGCCAGTAGCTGTCCAATCCCTTCGCCAGATGGTTTGATATTTTTTTAATAAAAAGCTACAACTAAAGCCCTTGCAATTTTCTCTTGTTCTTTTTTTTTTTTTTTTGCCACACAGTACCTACCTCAAAGTTACTTTACAATGGATTTTTTACCAAATTCAATTTCCATTTCTCCTGAGCCCATTAATCTAAAGACCTTCGCTTTTTTTCAAGTCTCATTTTGAAGAATTGCATAGATCGGTAGGAAATACAATTCCAGCACAATATGAGGCGGAACAACATCATATTAGCAGGTATATAATTATCGGAATGCCTCAAAACGTTAGGAGCATAAAAAATCCAAAACAGCCTGGAACCTCATTAGGCAGACCTATCCTAAGGTCGACTACGCAGGCATCATTAGGAGAAAATCCAAGTAACGGCGGCCTAAGTGCTCTACGAAAAGAGAGAGATCCGAGTTTGTACTGCGTTACACCACGTGTCATCGTGTGGTTGGCCCTTCTATACTTAATTATAAGGTATATATATCGTATTATTTTTTTCCAGACAAAAATAAGAGATAATACTTAGTCCCAATGCATATCCTAGATGCGCTGGTACATATCCTGGCGCCTCCAAATTAACCTTTTTCATTTTAAGATTTTGTTGGAGGTGCCTGGAGCCTCCATTTTTTTAGGGGAAGTTAAAAAAAAGGTAAAGCTGTCAATATGGATCTATGATCCATTTTTTACCCATATTTTATATAAAATAATTTACATGTTGGTTATTAATTTTTAGAGGACCCATTAAATATGGATCCAAAAAGTTAAAGTAAAACTAAATGAGTAAAAAATGGACCCAAACATGAAACCAATTTTCAACGCATTTTCAACCCATCTAAAAAGTGAAGTGGGTGTCACACGTTCCCGTGGTTCGGCGATGTTCCCTCCCCTCTCCTAGTCCCTAGGGGGGGGGAGTCTTCGCATCAATATGTCAATGAAGTCATTATCCTCGAGAGTGCGCCAGCGGTGAAGGTTTGCTTACCCTTTAGAATTTAAAAATCGATGTCGACCTCTATGTGGTCGTGTGACATGCAAAAGTGTACGTGCCACGATTTGGAGTCACCACCAATCATTTGAGGACGGTATGGTCGAAAACCCTATGGAGAGGCCGGAAGTTCCAATCTATTCTGCGTTACCAGAGAAAATGGGTCTAGGGATCCAAAGCCTAAGTTGTGTAATTCCTAACTATGATTACATGCAGATGCTCATGAGGGTGAGGTAAGCTCTAATAATCAAAGGGATTTCATGCAGATTGGAGAGTTCTATCGTATCAATCATAATCAAGAATTTAAAAGCTCAATCAAGGAATCAATTTCACATATGAGGACAAATCGCATCAAATCAGCACATCAATCAATATGTGATGCCTAGTGAGGCCCTATAGGCTTAGAAAAATGATTTCCTAGAGTTTGGAAACTTTTGGGAATTTTTAATGGCCAACTGCTAGAAGGGGTAAAATGGTCATTTTGGAAGGTCGGTGGACCCAAAAATCACAAAATTGGGCTAAACCAGTTGCATGTGGTCTTTCCTAATTTCTATGAATTTTTTCAAAATTTTCCTATTTTTTAGGGAATTTTTCTTATTTTTTACATTTTTTTGGATTTTTAACTATTTTTCCTATTTTTGATTGATTTTCTGAATTTTTTTATTGATTTTTTAAATATTTTTTGGACTTGGTCAACGAACCGATCAACCCGGCCCAAACTTGCGTTCAGACCCGCTCGGAGACCCTAAACTCAAAACGACGCCGCACTGATTTTTTTTACTTTTTATTATTTTTTGATATTTTTAAACCTTTTTTTATTATTCGAAAAACTAATTACAGATCCAACGGCTCCTATTGAACCACGTGGCTAATCCACTGTCGCTGAATTGGTCGACTAAAGTCTACGGCTTAGATTAAACGAAGACTTGACTAGGACCGTCCCATCTAATTGCCAAAGCTAATGGTCGCGATTAAAAGACTAGTCTCGATCTAGACCGTCCACTCACTCAAACCCTAAACGACGCCGCTCGACCACTAACCTAAACGGCACCGTTTCTACATTTTTTTATGATTATAAACTTAAATTTCTAATATTCCTAATTACTAATCGAATGACCAACTGTTATTAGAATCGATTTACCTAAGCCGTCTGAACTACCTGCTCGAATATCAGACCCCAACGGCCATGCTGACTACGCGCCAGCCTGGACCAACCACAGAACGCCACCTCGACCTTTAACTCATTGACCTTGCCACGTCAGACTCGTCTTCTACCTCTCATCGATAACTAAATGGACGGCCAAGACTTCTCCGCTGTTGATCGGCGGCGAAACTTCGTCCAATCGACGCGAAATTTATATCAATTGACTCGTCTAGCCCTCTAGTTTCATACATGTCAGAATCAAAGCAAATTATTCATGGAATCAGGCACTATCGCACTCGAACCACAATTTATTATGCAAAATCAAGACAAAAATGAAGTGCAATCGTGGTCAGTAATGTTCAAGGATTAAAACGCATACAAAAAATGCAAAAATGAACGTGAGACAGGTAAGTTGCCATTGATGCACAGTGAGGAGCTCGAAACTGCGACTCTCATGTTTTCGCTATTTCAAACGGCGTGACCGGCAGAGATCAACTCCTGAAACTTCAGGCGAGCTTCTGGTGTCACTCAAAGGCTTCGATTTGGCCAGAAATGGCCTAACTAGTGCCTTACAGTCGAACTCAAATTCTCGACGACGGGGGTCGGAGAACGAGCTCTCTCACACTTTCTCTCTCTTTCTACGAGTTGTTGGAGCAGAATAAGTGGCCTCCTTTGTTCTAGAATGCTCGAATTGCTTTTATACTCGAATTTCAAATTTTGCCGCGGCCAAGCCTCTCTCATTTGGCTCTCACTTGTGGCCATACATGCCAAGATGAACATCGGACAACGACGAAACAGTTGGGATTCCGTCCAGTCCCGTTTGAGTCCCATTTCATGCCAATTTGGCACCAATTTGATCTGCATTTGAGAAATGTTGAATTTTGCAGGTTCCTTGGTGTTGACTAGCCAATTGCTCCATGTTCTAGCTACGTCAAACGGCGCGGCTGGTTCCCATCAGAAGGACTTGACTTGAGGAATAAAATACCCACTTGATCTCTTCCAACCATGGCCGATCGATCGATCAATTTGGTTGTCAAAATTCGGCCTGTCACTATTCAAACTGTGAGAGCTCGAGGTTGAAGATGATGCACTGTTTGGACCGGTTCAACCGGTTAGAACCGATTTGACTCAATTTTTCCAAAATTGCTCATAATTTGTGGGGAGTTTTTACAATTAAGCCTCAAAATTGAACTTAGGGGCATTAATATTATTTAAAAATGTGGTTTTGCTCAAAAGTTCATGTCAATTTATACAAAAATCTTAAATTTATTTATAATCGCAATTTGGGATATTGTCGAATTAAGAGCTCAAACGGTCAAATTGGACCAAATTACCCATGCCAACTGATTCATAATGTTCAAAAACATAGGGTGATGGTCCAATTTTGGTATGATAGTTCCTGGATTAAAAGTAATTTCAAAAATTGTAAGTTCTAGGGACTAAATTGTAAAAATATTTGGAAATTTTTCCCAATTTGTGCAATTAAAAGGGAAATTGAGTAAATTGAGAGTGCAGGATACTTGAATTGGATATCTTGACTCTAAAAATGCGAAAACGGCAAATTAAAAGGCTCAAATTGTATTTTTTGTTGAATTCGACCCTAGGTGTTAGAAAGGAACACCCATAATTGAACTTAATTTTATACTTTTTCATGAGGTCAATACAAAAAGGGAATTAAAAGAAAAATATGGACTAATTTTGCATTTTTCTGACCTCGAAAGCTATTTTTTGTGAATTTTCTCTTATTTTCCCATTTTTGGAAAATATTAAAATGCAAAAACTATAGAAATTTATTTTTGGTTCAAAATTGGTTCCTTAAGCTTGGCCAATGCTTCTAAAGATGATTTTGTAATTTTTTTTTAATTTTTATAATTTTTTCATAAATTTTCTAAAAAAATGCTAAAAAGACCTGATTAAAATTTAGGTATGAACAATGGATCACTCTATTGCTTACACACACAGCTTCTACCTTACAACAATCTTGCACTTGCAACTTCAAGAAGCCGTCATCCACCTCCGTGCCACGCCTCCGTCTCACTCGATTCTGTTCCCTCCAACCCCCCCTCCTCACTCCAGTCTAATCTAAGTAAGCTATCTTCATCTCTCAGTCTTCTTGTCCTTGAATTTCATTTTCTTCTCTCGGTCTTCTTGTCCTTGAATTTCATTTTCTGGAGTCATTTGTTTGAGGTCAGCTTCAAGAATTTTCAAAATGTGCAATATGCGTTGCTCTTAGGCCTTCAGAACTTACCATGGCTATATTGGAATCTAGAACCAGACAAGTTCTCCATGGATACGATTTTAGGTTTCAAATTCTATCATGAAACTATGCTTACTCTTATAATTGAACCAAATCGCAAACACTGCCATATAAGTTAATAATATCCGTCTTGTATATTATTAGTAAGTCCGCAAATTCAAATAACTGAAACCTAAATAAAAAACAGAACAAACAAGGATATGTGTCTCAACAGCATTTAAGGTCGTGCATTGTGCTCTTTGTTTAAAAAAAATTGGCATCATCATGGGTATTTTCGTCTTTCTGCATCTCCGGTTTTTCACTTTTATTTTCTTTTTAACTTTTTTTTTTCGTTTTCGTTTTCTCTTTCATTTTTTTATAATCTTCGATGGCCGTGCACGCTCCTCTAATCCTTCTTCTGCACATCGAAGCTCCTCCATCCCATCCCAGCCTTCTTTTTATTCCCCCCTTTTTGTCTTTCCTCTTTGCTTTTCTAACTAGTATGTACTTAAAAGAATATCAAAACTCCCAGCCTTCTTACTCATCTTTATTCTGCGCGTCGAAGCTCCACTGATCAGTATGACAGTACGTACCAGGTTTTGCAGTTATCGAGAATCCATAGCTAGCTCACCAAAATCCGACTCCCCATGATCACAACCCAAGCCCACTTGGGTGCCGAATCCTCCACATCCTCCACTGAATAGGACATCACCAGGTCGCACACGTAGGCTGGCGCGACCACGCCTCGCACCATCGAGTTGAAGGCGAAGAAGATTGGGGATATGAAGCAGAAGAACCGGCCGGCGAAGGGTGCCTCGGCTTTGCGGGCCTTGGCAAGGCTCTAGGTGTTCTGACTGGGGCTGGGTGACCTTGGGAAGGAGAGGAGGAGGAGGATCACATGGGTGCCGTGGGCGACCACGTAGCGGCCGGTGAGGAAGACGAAGAAGGTGACGAGCGGGTGGACGATGAAGAAGAGGGCATCGTTGGGGAAGAAGACAAGGGAAGAGGACAAGGTAAGAGATAAAAAAAGAAAGAGGAAAGAAAAAAAAAAAAAAAGGAAACGAGATAGCACCCTGGGCCATTTTTGGGAATTTTTCCTTTTTTATTCTTATATTATGTAATTTTTTTCGACCTTTCATATTTTTTTTACAAAATTATTCCTTTCTTTTTTTGTTCTACAAACACAAGATTCTCCTTTTTTTAAGGATTCATATTAAGAACAATATTAAGAACAACCCAAATTGATATACATATAATAAATTTACCTCAAATTATTTTTTTGATCACCTAAAATTCTAAACCAGTATAATTATGACAGATTGACCTCAAACTAGTTTTTTGTACCATGAAAAATTTTAAACTGGTATATTTGTGATAAATTTACCCTTAGTTAAATTTGGTTAATATCATAAAAAATTTCAAATAGATACACATGTGACAAATAAAAGATAAAAATCTCAAACCGGTACATTCGTCAATTGCACGTGTCATACAACTTAGTACTTTAACGGTTGATTTAACGAAAATGAGCATAAGGTAAATTTATTGTAGATGTATCAATTCGGGTAAAATTATCAGAAATATACTAGTATAAAAAAATTTGGGGTAAATTTATCACAAATGTGTCATTTTGAGATTTTTATGCTATTAACCCTTTTTAACATTATTTTTCTCTTTATTATTTTTTAATCAAATAATTTCTTTTTATTTCCCAACTTATATTTTCTGTAGATAGGATTATTTCTTTTGTTCCTATACATTTTCAGACAAATAAATATCATGTTTGTAATGAGTTTAAATATTTTAGTTATCAAAAGAACTTTAAAGTTTTTTGAAATTTGAAAATTTCATTACATTTTTCTTATATCCATTTATTGTGAAAATAAAATGCGGGATAACAAAAGAGAATACTTGAGTAATATTATCAAATGATATGAGTAACATCAATCATCTTTATCCTAAATGATTTGTATTTCACTGATATGTGTGCCTAAAAAAAAGAACACACTTTTGTGGCACGGGCCAATATTTTGTTTGTTCCAGCATCTCTAATGATGAATTTATATATATAAGAGAATAATTATATATTAATTATGTTGTCTAAGCATGCAAATAAGTATCATATTCTGTAAATATTATTTTTATCTTTATAGAATTATTTTTTCTTACAAAATTGGTTTATTTAAGTAAACCAAAGTAAAGAAAGAACTAGTCTAACAGAGGAGTTGATAAAAAAAATCGGTTTTATTTTCAAATTATTTCATTTATTTCTTCTTCAAAATTTCTCTTTGTATGAGTATGTTTTAAATTTGATTTTGTTTTGATTGATTAATCTATTTTCATAGTTAAATCAAAATTATAGGTAAATCATTGTATTTCATTATTGCATCTAGTGCAACACACCAGAGATAATACTCATTTATGAAGTCGTTGGCTTCTTGACCGGAAAAAAGTTGAAAGTTATATTTTCTAATTACTTATTAAAAGAGTGAGGTGGTGACATAGCCAATTTGATTAAAACACATAACATAGGGGACATTGAGTCATCTTCCGCACCTATGATGATATCAAATTCTATCAAACACATTCAATTTTAATGTAAATTAATGATATTGAGATAATACTTTACGAAAAAATCATCATCAATGAAATTTAATATTTTTTCGTGACAACACGCTGACCATCACATATAAAAGTAAAGTTGAGGTCTTGCTCCAATTTTTGTAGCGTCGACTGTTTGTTTGTCCATTGCACGCGAAGTGTCCCAAGATTGATATGCCACATGTCCATTGCGTGCCGAATGTTGTAGGTCTTAATTCGCTTGTAATAATATAAGTGCTACATAGGAATTCTTATGTGTTTATGCATTTTGTGATTTATCATATGTTATCTCTATAATTATAGACACTGGTGTATCGCTGAAACTTGCTATATAAAAACATGAATAAGTTAAAAAGCACTAAAAAAATATGTATAAATATTACTCATCAATACTAGACAGCAAATCTTAAGATATTATTTGTCCATCGTTAGACTAAAATGAATAGTGATAGGTGCATCGTGACGTAAGTTTGCAAGTGCACCAAGACACTTGCACCCATTTGTATATCTCATATGCGGGGCAGAATGAGATTTTTAATGCTAGAAGTTGGGTACGGAGATCACTTTGGTACTAAAAATTTCAATCGGATCACTTTAATGCCAAGTCAGAGATAAAATGATCATTGTAGTGCCTTGGGCGAGAATTCCCAATAAAAAAATACATGGCATTTTTAATTAATTTTTGAATTTTAAATGGTAATTTTTTACAAAAAAGATGAAGTCCATTTGGACTTCAAATTTTTTTAAAAAAATTTACAAAGAAAATTATATTTTTTTAAAAGAAAAATTAACAGAAAAAATTTAAATTGAGAACTATATTTAAAATAAATTTAAATAAGCTAAAAAAAATTAACCAAAAAATTATAAAAGAAACAAAAATAGATTAGGCGGCGAGGGTTGCTGTAACCCTCATCATCGTCGCCCCAACATTGTTGGCAATGGTTGACAATGGATGGGACACAGCCAATACGAGTCACCAAGCGGCTCGCCTTCGGCCAGACCTTGGTGACGGTCGGCGACCCTCGCCTGTGGCCAAGGGGATTGCCAGCCATTAGCCGACACATGACGACTGTTGACGGGTGGTGATGGCGAGGTTACAACCCTCGCCGCCTGGTTAGGTTCCTTTCTTTATTTTTATTTTTTTGTTAATCGTTATCTCCACGGGCATGGGTTCTAGGCAAAGAAGACTATATTTTCGGCTCAAAGGAAGATTACTCCAATTGCTTTCCTTGGAAAGCTTTCCATAGCCATAAAGAGAAGCGAACTTAGAAGACCTTTAGATTTTTAGTTTATTTTTCAAATTATTTTAAATAAAAAAATTAAATTTTAAAAAAATATCAAGGTGGAGTCCGGCAAGCCACGTCAATATCATATATTGAAGTTAGCGATTAACAAAAAAAAGTGTCACGTCGGATTTTTGGTGAAGAATATAGAAGTTAGCACTTAAGTGATATTTTTTTTAAAAAAAACTTGTCATTAAAGTGATCCGATTGAAACTTTTGGTACCAAAATAATATCCGTACAGAACTTTTGACACTAAAAGTGTCATTTTGCCCATAAGCGAAGGATGACAAACTCCATGGGCTGCGACCTCTAGTGTTGGGCTCTTGAGTTATATAAATGAGTTCATGACACTAGAGATCATAAAATATTTTCTTAGAAATAACCGCTTATATTGATTGAAATATTTAGTCAATGAGAGAAATTTCATTATCAACAACAATTTATGTTTAAGAATTTTTGTGGATGGTAGAAATATTTTATTTCATTTTTTTAGGCAAGCAAAAAAATATTTTCTAATTTTTTTTATTTTTTCATAAACAAACAAATAGAGCTAACAATTTGGCAGCTCAGATACTTCGATATTCATACATTTGAAAAGCACTTATATTTAATTAAATCTGTTTTCAAAGGCGTCTCTCGTGCAAGATGCAAATACAACATACCTCTTGAGACCATTCCGTGTGATACATGAATCGACTATAAATTCAAATTAATCACATTAAGGTGC
Organism: Rhodomyrtus tomentosa; assembly: GCA_028455895.1. Classification (NCBI taxonomy): domain Eukaryota; kingdom Viridiplantae; phylum Streptophyta; class Magnoliopsida; order Myrtales; family Myrtaceae; genus Rhodomyrtus; species Rhodomyrtus tomentosa. The sequence continues at coordinate 13,040,434 of JAPCWY010000008.1, forward strand.
AATTTGTCTTTTAGTATCTAAAAGCTCAACGATTTTAACCACGCTTCTTACCGTGATCTATTGCGAAACGTAATTAGCCCAAAAAATCAAAAGGAGGCTTACGTCATTTTAGACCTCTTGAGATCACACACACCACAAGGCCCGTTATAAATTTAGACAAAATCATATAAAAGTCCTTGTAAACTAGAAATCATGGCTAATATCAACATCAATAATAATCTTATTTCAAATTAATTGAGATCGACTGTCAATGAAATCTGAAAATTTATAAAATAAAAGGAAGATCAATATATGGAAAAAATATAATTATGTAACGAAGTTAAAAAATAAAAATAAAGAAAAAATGACCGACCCGATCCGTTTCCCAGTTTTGCCGCGGGTCGGACTTTTTAGGGTTCTACTGCACATAAGAGACCTCCTTCAACGACTACAGAGTCGGTCAGGTCTTCTTCAAATCTTTGCCGCTCTCTCCTCTCTCTCTAACCTGCGAGCAAATACTGCGAGTGGCAAGGGCAAGGGCTTTAGGGTTTTTCATCAATGCGCCGCATCCTCTCTGGTCGATCCGAGACTGAAGTGGCGACTCTTCGCTGGCGGTAGTAGCTGTAATGGCAGCAGATGTTTCACTGAAGGTTGAGCCGGAGAACATCTGTTGCCGAGCGGTAAGGTTTTTTATAGATCCATTGCATGCGCTTGTTGTCTGGCTTTTTGGTTCTTTAGAGTGGAGGTTTTTTTTTTTTTTTGTGCGCTTCAGTAGTTGTTCGAGCTGACTAGTTTTGGGTGTTGTGCGCTTGCAGTGGAAGGCCAAATTCTCGAAGTTAGAAGAGAAACGAAATGCTCTCAGGCAAGCCGTGAAGCTTCTCGAGCAACAGCTCGATAAGGTTCAGACCGAAAGCCTCAATCTCAAGAAAGGTAATCGAAAAACTATTGTTTCCATCATACAAGAAGATTATGCTGAATGCTATCTTGCCTTGTGTGATTCTTTTTTTCTTTTTCTTTTTCTTTTTTTTGGGGGGGGGGGGTCGAAAATGTGAGTAAGTTCTGATTCTGAGAGCTGAAAATTTCGAGCAAGTTTTGATGTTGAATCCAAAAGCATAGGGGGGTTCGATGCCTTGCTCGATGTAATTGTTTCGTGAGGGGCTTAATGTTGTTATTTTGGTATTTGATTCCTTAAGGAAGAACAGATTTGGGGCTGCGACTGACAAGTACTAAGTAGTATGTATACTTCTGTCTCCTTTTCTCCTTGCAGTATGTGAAGCGGAACTGACACGTGCAGACCTTGAAAGAGAGGAAAAGGAGAGAGCAGTATCTGTCAGAGTTTCGTTGGAGAATGAAGTCGCTGCCTTGAAGTCCAAGATAGTGTCATTGGGGGGAAGCGTCCATTCTGATGATCAAGACAGGAAGGAGCAAATCAAGTTGCTCAAGGCTCAGGTCTCTAAAGGGGAAGCAGAAATTAAACGTCTTAAGGAACTTACAAAGAAGGAGAAAGCTAGGGCAGATTCAGAAAGGAAGAATGCAGAGTCCGAGAAAAGAAGAGCTGAGGAAGCCTGGAAAATGTTGCAAACTGAGAAAAGTAAGGCTGATGAAGAGAGAAAAATCTCTTCTATTGAACGGAGAAAGGCTGAAGAATCTAGGCTTCAGTTGCAGAACTTGAAAAAAGAAATCGATGAAGCAAGATCAAAATTAGTCTCCGAGACTTTAAGGTGTGAAGAGACAAAGAAAGAACTTGAATTAGAGAAGCAAAGAACAATGAAAGAGAGGCAGCGTGCTGATTTGGAGAAGGCTAAAGCAGATGATCAAAGAAAGCTAGCTGAAGATAATTACAGGAAGCTGACGGAAGAGAAAGATTGTGCAAAAAAATTGTCTGTTGAAGTAGAAGGAGGCAAAAAGCGCATTGAGAAATTGCAGGAAGAGCTTCATGATGTTTTTTCTTCTATCAGAATGAGTAACAGTCCTGTAGCAGGAGCTGACCAGAAAGTGGATTTTGAGATGGCAACGCTGAATGACAAGCTTTGCAAAACAGCTGGGCTGATTTTAACAGTTGAGAACGGAGCCATTGATGTTGAGGAACAGAGACAGTCAAGTAAGAAGAAAAAGACATCTTTGGAAACGTGGAAAGAAAAAATTGAAACTGGAGAGCATAATAAGACTTTGGATGACAAAGATAATAGTAAATCATCTAAATCATTGGAGAAAAAGAGGCGAAGGAGTGGAAAGTTCCAGTCCGATCAGCAGAGACATGGATCCGGGGAACTGTTGAAGGCTCCTTCTTCCTTCCCTATGAGGGATGCTGAATCCACCAAACTGAAGCTTTTGAAAGAAAGATTGAAGCTTGAAAAGACGAGAGCTAAACATGCCAAAGAAGTGGTGGAGTTGGAAAAATGCCGAAATGATCTTCTAATGCAAGAAATCCTTCGTATGAAGATGGAGTTTAGGGAATTTTCACATCGCCTTAATGCACTAGGCAGCTGTTTCTCACCCAGCTGTGGAGGTATGCCTGAGCATGAAAAGGTGTGTTTCCTAAAGTAACTTCATTATGACTGGTTTTAGTCTTGTGCATGTGCGAAGGAGGTAAGCAAGAGTAATGTGGACAACTGCGTGATATGAGTATACGCGGCAGAAAAGCAACTAATATTAACTGCTTCCATGACGTTATAGTACTACAAATATAGGAGGCACTGAAAATTGTATGTCATGGTTAGGGACAATGCGTGCAATCCATCATTGCTTTCTCTTCACTTTTTCCCCTGTAGCCTGATCTGATTTTTTTTTTTTTTTGGTCGGAAGTCTGATCTGATTTAATTTGGAGAAAAAACCACAACAACCTTGAATTTGAAAGATATAAACTCTGATGCTATGAAATTATAGTGGTGATTGAAAAAGTGAAGGCTTGTTTGATCAGTAGTGTATTACATTTCTTTTGAAGATTATGCAAAAGATTTAGCCCTGTTCTATTAATTCAGACTTGACGTTGGAAACGTATGATCTTCAGCAAGCATTATAGTCTCTTTATAGCTTATTTTCGTGGTGGGCTTGGGCATCAGTGTGTCTTAGATGCATCAGAGAACGTGACACACTTGCCACTAATTGAGGGAACCATTATCTTCATTAGCACTTCTTAAAATTGGGTTTTTTATTTTTATAAATCCCACTGTTTTTCATGCTCTGTTTTCTTGTACATTCTCCTCCAGTTCATTTGTAGTGAAACTCCCAGAAGTTGATGGTTTTATTTCTCGTGAGTAAGGATACTATAATTTTTTACTTTGCTGATGAGGCGTATTCCTGGTTCTTTTTGAACTCTTGTTTAGTTGGAAATTACTTCTAGTTGGTCTGCTAACATCATCTAAGGGTGGACTAGCTTCGTTTTCTGGTTTGCTTACCTGATGGTTTGATGATTTCTGTAGAATGCGAGAACCACCAGTACAACTGGAAGGAGGCAAAATTTGCGTGTCCCAGAATTGTTTCATGCATGCTGTCAAAGCGACAATGCAATTTTCAAGCCTAGCTGTATATCCATTGCCACATGTGATGATTTGAGACAGCTTCCGCACAGAGAAGTTGGGCCTCCTACATCCGGAGGCAGTTCTACTGATTTTGTATCAGGTACTGATTCTATATCGGAGCTTCCGCCTAGAGGCTCTAACAGAAAAAAATTACAGCGTTCTGCCATAAATTCTGCTATGGCATCTTTTTCTGATAGAGAGTTGGTGGGATCACAGGACAGGGCATATATTGTTGCTTCATCAGCAAAACTGAGGGAAGATAACTTGAATCAGCAAAAAACTGTTTCGAGCCTATCCTATGGAGATACCAAAGTCAGGGACAATGAAAAATTTCTTGAGGTTCGTGACAATAGTGTGAAAAGTACTCATGTGGCTATTCATGGATCAAAAGTATGTGGACAGAAGAGGAAGGACCTGCTTGATGTGATTGAATCGGTTGATCATACGAGTGCAAGAAGTAGGAAGTTGCATCCCCAGATGGAACAGGACCTTACTCTTTTGCATGGTATTGTGAGTCAAGAAACAGATGAACCCTTGAATGATGCTGGATATATGCTTGATAGTAAACAAGTAGAGCATGAGAGCGGGCGGAAGAAGAGAGAAGTTTTGCATGGAAAGGACATCGGAAAGGGACTACGACATGGCAATACGATACTGCAGAATAAAAATAGCTGTGGATCTGAAATTCCCACTGAAGCAAATATTGGTGGATGGGTTCCCAGTGAATTAAATGGAGGAGTCTGCTTTGTATCAAGGGAGGTTATTGGTGGTTCTTTTGGCTGCAACAATGATGGAGTTGAAATCTTTGATACTGTGGATGGCAGTTATATGAAATTGCTGGAGTTGGATGATCCAACTGATGAGCAGCGCTACAGGAGGGCAATTGGCGGGCTTGTTTCTCCAGCGCTTCCTGAGATGGACTTCAACATCACTGAATCTTCTGATAGGGAAGAGAAAGATTTGATCCATGGAGTAGTGCATGAGAACGAGAATACATCAGCTTACTGCTGTCTTGGTGTGGGAGAAGGGAGAGTCAATTCAAACAGATTGAGATTTATTGTTTCAGGAGATGGGGGTAAATATTCATTTGACAGTCAACACGGATCCCCACACGATGCTCTTCCTAAATATTGTGTTGTCACTTCGGATGTTAAGGAAATTGAAAGCATATATAGGATAATTCTTGCAATCGACAGTTGTGTTGTCCGGACTTCTTTGCTATCTCGCCCATGCTGGATGTTGCAAAGTTGTCTGATTGAACTGAGGAAGGAAGAAAATCTGCTGCAGAAGTGAGTTACTGTTCTGCTTCCATGTACTTATGTTGATCCTCTCCGGAAAGTGGCAGTTTTGAGAAACAGAGAAAACCAAATATCTTCGTGTTGTGCCTGTTAAAATGTTCTATCGTGGTTCCATGTGCTGACACTTCTAGTTTGTTCTGCATTTTACACCTGCTTTTATTATAATTACTTGCTCTTTAATAGTTGTTCGCTCTATTCACTTGAGAAAATCTGACCGAATGATATAATTTCTTTTTTTGTACTTATTTCAGGGAAAGGGTCTGTGTGCTGTTTTCATTATTGCTGGTCAACTACTCTGTTGTGGCATCAGGAACATTTGGGTACTCATTTGACAAAGATTTTTTCAATTTGGTAGATTCATTTGTTGAGCATATAAAGTCTGGTAAGTCCTCTTTGTGTGCTTATTGAATGTACTCCATGCAGTCAAATATGATAACTGTGGAAGTAAATTTTTGTTACATTTGTTATGCTAAATGTAAATTTGATTTTGTTTGGTATGTTTGTTTGGGGAAACAGTTATGTCAAACGTGGAGGCAAGACGACTATTTATGGAGTTATGTCAAGTTGATGGACTTCTTTTTCTCATTGAGGATTTCCTTGTTCACAGAAAGATAATTTTCTGTAATGGTGTACCTTCTAAATCTTCCATCTCAGCTGATAGAACAGTGGAAATGGATTTGAACAGCGTTGGTAGTCTCCTGTCATCAGGAACTGCATCAAGGGATCTGTTATTGGCTGGCAGTATTGTTTTTGCATCAATATGTGTGGTGGACAATAAGATTGGTTTTTCATGTGAAGCTTCCTACAAGATTTGTCATAAAAATAGATCTGATCCTTTATTGGTCCTTAGCATTCTTCATGTGTTTGCTTATTTATGTGGAAGCGAATATCTTACATCAAGCAGTTATAGTTTGCTGATGACCGTCTTGAAGTCAGTGGTCATGCTTCTTGAGCAATCTAATTTGTCAGTGGGTTCTCAATGTCCCTTCTTGATGGGGGAGGTGGGGACTGTAGTCCCTCCGTGCATCAGCTGCCCATTCAGTGTTGGAGCAACTTCTGTGGATGGAGTCGTAGCGCTCCTGTTAGAGAGGCTTCAAAAGATTGCTCTTTGTGGAAGACTGCAACCTGTCACAAAGGAACCAATCAATTCAGGAAATACTTTAAATAATTTTAGTTCTGAGAAGGGAAACAATGGGGTCTCCCCTACTGAATCACAAACCAGAAGTGCTGAGGATCTCTTTGATTTTATTGAGTTACTTTCTTTCTTGGAGCTAATTGCAATGAATGCGGTAGGCCTTCTGCTGAATCTACTGCCCTGTCCTTTATGACTAACATATTGTATGTAGCCACCCTAGTTCTGCTTGATGCAAGCATCTTCCTGATGGTGCAGGGCTGGGAGTCCACACAAAGTAAAATCATCCCACAGCTGTTAAAATTTTTTGAATCTCCTGTGCCAGAAAGCATTGCTGCAGCTGTTATAGTTCTTGTTGGACAACTTGGAAGGTGAGATGTTACGAAGTTGTTTTTATCGAACAAAAAGAACATTGTATTTCCCCTCTTTTTGGTTATATATTGTCTAGTCCTGACGAAAATTGAGGCAGAAAGATTAGACTAGCTATTTATGATTTGTTATATGTTGGTGTTCAGCTATAATATGTTTTTAGGTTGCATTTGTTTTGGGTCGGTATCGTTGTTCTGAAAATGTTGTCAATTGATAAATGCCACTTATGGAGATTCCATAGGACAAGGTCTTTCTGACAAATACTTGGAGAGAAGATTTTGTCAGACTTGTTTATGTGAAGTTTGTTGAGTAGATCCGTGTCAGGCAACTTTATTTGTTATTTGATCTTGTACACAATCCTTGAATGTCTTTGGGGAGAGAGTTCCATGTACCTCATTTCAAGCATAGTAGATTAATTGAGAGAAATGGTCATAGCTGATATATAGTCGTATGCTGTTAAGTGTGCGAGAGCTGGATAAGGCCGCGCTTGTGTTATGAACATCGGGAATAAACAATTGCAAAACTAAATGAAGGCTGAGACTTGAACAGGATGCTAATAGATGAAACGTTACATGGTTTGTTTCATATGCACTAACCATGTTTCGTTCTAATTTCAGGATTGGAGTTAAAGCTGGTGGCTTTGAGGATGTTGGAGTCCAAAGTTTGAGGTGTTCCCTTCATAGCTTTCTCCGACAAGCCACCACCTTGAACATGGGCTTCTCTACTCAGGCTACTATTGCAACTGCTCTGTTTCGGCTTGTCCCACTAGATTTTGAGAATATTGTACAGGGTAATGCGAGTGTGAGTCAGTCTGCCCCTGCCTGTGCTGTCACAAAATGGTTTTCTTCTTTAACAAGAGAACAGAAAACCTCGTTTTGTAATATTATCCAATCAGGAACTGTAGATAAAAGCTGAGCTTCATGTACCGACCCGCTTTTCTTGTACTTGGAAGACCAATAAATTCACAAGCTCTACACAGGATTGTCAGGTTTAAGTTATTGTTGTGGACTGGATATTCCGCAACTTTCACTTTTTGTAGATGATTGCAATATGGTTGGCAGCATGGCAATTTTGGATTGCAGGGAGAAGCTTTTTGTTGTCCATGTTGCAATTTGGCTTAGTCATACCGCAATTTGTGTAACCGGGATGTGTCAGGAAAGATTTTTGTGCTGAGAGGATGAGATTGGGTAGCCTTTTTGTCCAGTTTCTTGCTGTTTTGGCTAATATATGTATTTATCTATGGTATTCTGGTCTGCACATGCCATCTCCTAGCGTATTTTGAAGTCTTGGACATGGACGCACATGCGTTGGACCTAAAATCATATCCTGCTTCGGTGGAATGTTTGGAGATGTGCCTGTGCTTGCGAACTGCGGTAAAAGCTCATAATGCCCCTGAAACTATACTCATGATCCTATTGAATCAGATGAAGCCGAGATTCGATATAGACTGAGAACACTGGGTTTGGTTACTTATGAATGAGGTTGCTAGAATTCTGAGAGATTCGAATGACTGGCTGTTAGTTTGAAAATTGAACATGCCTACAACGGCGACATTCCTGTATGAATGGCGTGAGTTTTGTCTTCATAAGTCGTTCGACATCTATTTCTGCCTCAACTTTGAATGTTTCGGCTTTTGAAAAGGTTTTGTTTGAAAATTCTTGGAAGGAACAGAGACAGGTTTCCAAGTATTTGGAAAAAAAAAATGTTAGAAAACGCAGTATTAAGAGATGCACATGCAGGATCAGACGTAGAGGTTACACGTACGGTGCAGACGTAGCGCTTGCATGAGAGTGACGCAAAAAAAGTGAAAGACAGAATGAAGCAGGGAATGATGTCAGGCGCATTGAAGAGTTCGAATCAAATGCTCATGTTAAAGAAGTACTAGCCGAAACAAATTTGAAGTTTGAGACGTGATGCAGGAGACATTGAAATTCCAACGTCGGATCAATCAATTTTGAAAGGGTCGAAAAGATATCTCTCGTTTTTCTGATGTTAAATTTGTTCCTTGATTCTTTATCTTTCTTGTAAATACAGGAGAATTACGTTCGAAATGTAACTTAGAAGTCACATCACTTAAAATAGTTCGCAATTGTCCTTCTCTTTTTTAACGAGAGCAGAAAGACTGTACTCGAAGAGAGGGATGACTTCTAAGTCGCGTTGTATGGGACTGAAAAAGAAAAATCGTTCTGAAAGGATGTCGGCCTGAGCATTGTACACTGTGCTTTGAGTGTAGAGGGAAATGCGTGCACATGTAGAGTTAGCTACAATTCCTAGTTGAGAGGCAGTATAGATTTCCTCTACAAGCATAATTTCATCATCTACACCTGAACTTTTGTATCAGACCGGAGTTGCCATCAATCAATTTTGAAAAGCCTAAGTCGATTGGACACCAAAAAGCTCGAGTGGTGTTGTTTGAAACTGACCCAACTTAACAATTAAGATATGGTGAATTGGTTGTGTTTGGAATTTCAAAAAATTTCGTGCAAATTAGTCTTAGCAATGCGTTCGGTCGCGAATTGAAAACTGGTTATATAATCTTAAGCTGACACAGTCATGCAATCTAAAGTTTTACGTAAAGCCATGCAATCTGAAGCAGACACAATTATGCAAATCCAAAGGCGACACCCGGTCACCTCCCCTTCTTGAGTGCAGGATATGGCGGAATACTCTGCTCGTTCCTGAGAAAGTTCTCTGGATCGACCCGACCCTTCACCATGGCCAGTCTCCTGAAGTTGTTCTTGAAGTATTTTGCGCCCCAGACGCTCCCTCGCTCGTAACTCTCTTCGCCTTTCCCATTGATTCCCAAGTCGAGATCTCTGTAATTCAGATAGGCAGCTCTGGGGGCTGCGGAAACATACGGTGTCAAGTAATTGTACAGCATTCTCACCCAGTGCACGTGCTTTTTGGTTGCTGTAACCCCATCTTCAACCCACTTTACCAGGTATTGGACATTGTACAAATTGCCTTTCCTGTGAGGAAATGGTAGTTCCGACTCTGATATCTCACTCATTTTCCCCCCGTAGGGGTCCATTATCATGAACACTATCTCTTCTTCCAAGAACCTTTCCCATATCCCTCTCAATCCGGCTTCCGGGATGGGTTCCTGCACGAAATCCGACTTCGCCTTGAAGTAGCTCTTGTACAGCGTGTTCCTGTCCAGCAATACCTCCAGCGGGTCGTCCCTCTTGTACCCGGCGAAATAAAGCACGGACTCGATCCAACTCATTTCGGCGCAATCGCCGGCCTTCAGTCCCAGCTCGGGAAAGCTTTGGTTCATCAGTGGCATAAGCGAATCCAATTTCCCAAGGAACAAGCTGTTGAACTGGGCTTGCACGGTTTTTGCGCCTCCATTGTTCGGATCATCACCCGCATCCTGAATTATTACCCTGATGAAGAGATCCTCAGGTAGCTCATGTGCAATGTATTGCCACATGTGCACGAGCTCGGTCGCGCCTTGTTCGAGCGTTCTTGATGCCGTGAAGACCGTCACGGTCAGAGGGACCCTGACCAACTTGATTTTCCACGACAATATGATCCCGAAGCTAGCTCCACCGCCACCTCTTATGGCCCAAAATAAGTCCTCGCCCATTGATTCTCTGTTTAGGATTCTTCCATTGACATCAATCAAGTAAGCATCGATGATATTATCAGCTGCTAAGCCATGCTTTCTCAACATAGTACCAAACCCACCTCCACTAAAATGTCCGCCAATCCCAACACTGGGACATATACCAGCAGGGAAACCATGGACTTTACTCTCCATGGCAATGTTATAATAGAGCTCCCCGAGCGTCGCGCCGGATTGAACCCAAGCTGCTTCCGCTTCGAGGTCGATGTCCACCGAACGGAGGTTGACCAGGTCGACAAGGACGAACGGCGTCTTGCAGCGATAGGACAGGCCTTCATAGTCGTGGCCTCCGCTTCGAACCCTGATCCGTAGGCCTTGTCTTTTGGTGCAAAGCATGGCCGCTTGGATTTCGGACTCGTGGAAAGGCGTGACGATGAGGACGGGCTTCAAAGTCGACCTGGAAGAGTTGGCCCATCTGGGGTTCTGTTCAGAAGATCGCAAGAGGTACGGATAGGAGGACGAGTTCGCCGAGTGTACGATCTCGAAGGTCTTCGTGTATTCGCTGAATCGAGTTTTCATGCATCGCATGAAACTTTCTTGGGTTGTTGATGAAGCCACGAGGGGAAAGAAGAGCAGAACAAGAACTAGAACAAGCGAGTTCATCTCTGTATGTTTACTGATGACAAATCCAATGTTCATGTCGCGGAAAGGTTCCTGGCATCTTGATAGAAGATTGCACATATATTTTGGAACAGGTTTGGCGTTTAATGAGGTGGAATATTTCCAGTGAAGATCTCCAGAAGACGGCTAATTGATACTAAATTTGGCAGGGCAAGAACAAAGATAGGATGATAATTCCTATGCTATGGAATTTTCATCACATCATAACTTGGCCCTTCAGTCCCCGTCAGTTGGCCAAATCTGAACCATCCCGTGTCTTCGCTCAAGAGAAAAACTGGACAAAGTCACTAGTTATCAAGTCATGATAAAAAAAAAAATCCTTGTGAATTTCGCGTGGATGACATGCCTTTGATCGGACTTAAGAGGTGAGCTCGGCTCGGCGAAAACCGGCCTAGAATATCACTTAATCGGAAAAAAGGTCTCTAAAGGAGTTGCACTTCTCTAATGACCCTTTGTGCAAGTGACAAACATAGCTTTTGGTCAATCTCCGGCCCGCTCAGTGCCTCTATTGGTGTGAACGAGTTGTAAGGAGTCTTGGTCCTCTTCTAATAACTTTCGAAGAATCTAATCGAACATCAAATTAAACTCAGAAAAAGATTTATCGGTATAATTTTCAAATTAAGGGATAGTATGGTATCACTTAGATGTGATCTACTTATAAAGGTTGCCTTAATTTCTTCGACGCGAGATCATGGATTCAGTGATCATGGAGGTCCTTCTAGAATCCCCGTAAAGAGAAAGAGACTAGGTCAAGCATGAAGTATTGACTGACCTACGACATTTAGTTTCAAAGTATACGATTATAGTGGTATTTTATGAACGGAAAAAAAGAAAATTATGACCCATCTGACATTTTGACGTTGCAAAAACTTACAAATGAAAAAAAGGTTATATAAGACGTTGAACGGACCCATACAAATTACGTTCCATGAATGGGCAATGTACTTTAAGGATCCAAACGAAATTTGTTTGTCTTGAATTATTTATGAGCTTGATCCGACGTTAGAATTTGGAAGCAATGTAAATATATATATTTTTCAATCATTGAATTTTCATAATGGATTCCGTTTTTCCTATTCCCGTGATTTTTATCGTAAGGATTTTCACATAAATCTTTGTGTTCATTTATTCTTTTCAGATTTAATTTCGTTATTATTTTCTCATCATTCATAACAAAATATATGATCTAGAATTGGCAATTATGATAACAAAGAGATGACTATTATGAAATAGGAAATTTAGGATATCCAAAAGTTGTATTACAAACGAAAAGGTCACAAGCGAAACAAAAGTATCAAACGAACAGAAAGGCACAATATGGACAAGATATGTTTCTTTACAAAATCAGAGGTTACGTAATGATCGGAGGAGAATTTATGTGCTTTTAAGGTTACTTTCAACCTGATTCGGTCAAAAAAAAATCGTGGTAAAAAATTTTACTTCTTGAAGAACAAAATGACATTTTACGCAATTCGAAGTTATTTGATGTAGAACAATTGGCTTGTGATTATTTTGGTAAATTGGATCGTTATAAGCCGACATGACTTTATCGGTAATTTTGATTTTGAGTCAAACGATCTCGAATTGTGCTCAAAATTGATCGATTAAAACGAAACGATCGTCTGATTCAAGGCTACAAATACATACGATGGATTTTAGGGCCTGTTTGGTTCAAAATTTGGCCAAGGGAATGCAAATACGGCTAAATGACTTTTTCAAAATGCAAGTAGTGTTTGACAAATTATTTTTTAAAAACACTTTTAAAGACAACTTTGACGTAAATGCCGTTTGGTGAAAAATAAACTTTGTAAATTATTTTTACTTTTTTTTTTTATAAAAAAAGTGGCAATGGGGACCGAGGCGATCGACGGACGGCGCCTGGCGGCGGCGGGGCTGGCAACGGCGACAACCGGCGGTGATTGGCGGTGGCGGTTGGCAACGACAGGTGGCAGCTGCTGTCGGCGATAACCGGCAACGGTGGCGACTACTAGAGGTGGCCAGCGACGACTAGCGGAGGCCGGGGACGACCGGTAGCGGCAGAAGCAATGACAGGCGGCGACCAACCGCGGGTGGGGAGCAGCTGGCTGCGGGCGGCAAGTGAACGTGACAAATTTTTTTAAAAAAATTAGTTGTATTTGAGATGCAACTTCTCAAAGTAGCTCCAGAGGTACTTTAGCCTAAAGGCCTTTAGAGAGCATTTGAGATGCAATTGCATCTGCCCAAAGTGAACCAAAAAATGAAGCAAACAACATTTGCATTTGGCCAAGAGATTTTAAATCCAATGCTTATCTCAAATGCTGAACCAAATAGGCCATTAGCGTTTCGGAGTGGTTCAGACAATTTTTCAGGAAAATTTTTATTTTAGGCAATTTTTACAATTTTAATAATTTTCAATCTTTGATTCGAATTCTGATTAGATTTGATTTCAATATTCCGTTTTAGATTATTTTTTTGTCATCTTTAAATTTTTGGAGTCCTATCTATATATATGGGCATCCTTTATTTGTAATCTTCATACTTCTATTAATTGAATTTCAGATTTTCTTTGGAATTGATTTCCTGTTATCGCTTACCCCGCTTCATTATCTTGTGAACCGAAAAAAAGGATTTAATGAGGTCATTAGTTATCTACCTATGAATGAAGAGTTTTAGTTTTTAATTTACGACCAAAAAGTTCATTTAGCAAAACGAAAGTTAAATAATGCATGTAAATTTATGAGATGTAGAAGCAAAATGGTAGTTTATGAAGTGAAAGATTATCTTAAAAACCTAATTATTTTGTTTTTTTTCACAAAATGCGTCAGTGAATTAAGATACAATGAAACTAGTGTAGGATCAGGAAGACAATTTACAACGGAAGGGTAATCTTACGAACTCCGATACAAATCCAAACGATAATTGACGAACTTTTTTCATCATCCAATGTTCGTTAAGAATATAGTCCCACGTATTGGATAATAATAATAAGTGGGGTCTACGGAATTACGGTGTACGCCCATGCGGACAACCACACCCCGGACCATTATCTGTTAAAGTCGAACGAAAAGATACGTTCCTTCGTTATCTAAGTTAAATGAAAGTATACGTCACTTCGTTCAACAGACGTCACATGAACGAAAGGATACATTCCTTTGTTCAACAGACGTTGCTTAAAAAACGTCATCCCCTCCAGACGGTGGTTGTCAGAAACATTTGCTACTCACTCACAAAACAGAGAACGTAGAATTCTCCTCCCTACCAATTGGCGATTCGTTCGTCAAAGTAACTCCGTGATCGCAAATGGCGCTTAACCTGTGACAATTAAGGTATGTTCTCGTGATATACTTTTATGATCAGTAATTCAAGTGATTTGTATGAGCATGTTTCCACAATCAGAGATTGAATTTAGAATAGGTTCAGTACCCAACATTGGTATCAGAGCCAGGTTGCTTGATTCCTGCTTGATTTATATTAATTTCGTATAGTTAAACTTTAATAGCGATGCTATTGTTCATGCATGATATTCTGAGTTTGATGTGTCGAATGTGTATTTTGAATATACCATTAGAACGGGCTCGTCAATACGATCATTTCGAGTGGTCGCTGGTCCCGAGGGGTCATCGGAAACCACCGCGCGCGTGCCACTCGTTGCGACGGGGCGGAGTCCCTTAAGGCCGAGGCTGTCCTTTTTAAGCCATTTTTTGTTCGTCAAAATTGAGGTCTGAATATACCATCATGCTTGTCTCGATGAGATGAGAATTCCGACAAGTGGATGGTCACCGGAGGAGGCTGGACTACGGCGTACGCGCAGACATGTGTCGACGGTGTTGCTGCCTTCGCGAGCCACGTGTCACGTGCGACGTACGTGGTCCACCCGCACGGCTAACGCCACCCACCTGTGACGTACGCGGCTGGCTAGGTAGGCTAATGTCAGCGAACCGGGTCCGGCCCGGCCCGACCCGCAACGCAGCCCAGCCCAGCCCAATTATTAAAAAAAAAAAGGAAAAGGCCCGGTCCAATTTTCAGATATGTTTCGAACCAACCCGCGGTGGATTTGACTCGAACTACGAGACCCGACTCGCTGACCCCGACTGACCATTGACCCGACCCGTTGACCTGACCGACCGTTGATCGTTAACAAAAAAAAAGGTCGGTCATTTTATATAGGCTTATTTGATGTCTTGTTTTGCTTATTATTTATTACGATATGTTCGTAATAATAATTGTATAATTGATAAATTTTAGTAATCCACTTTGTACTGCATTCGTTACAGGAACAACGCCCTCAAGAAAATCACCTTGGCTTAAATGGAGGGTGCTAAAAGACAAGAAACCTCTAAAGCTAAGGAGACAAAGGTAAATACAAGCTCTTAATGAAAAGATTGAGATATTGAACAATTATGAATGGGATAATATATGTGACATTATAACCCATGTAACAAAGTTCAACAATATGATCCAAGAGATCATTTGGAGTGGACGTATAGTGGAAGATCGAGAAGCGTTTAATGCACGTAAATATTCTATGCTTGAGGATTAGTATGATCAGCTCGATCGCACTTGGGATGAACAATGATCATATAAGACATTTGTACTACATTTTTTTACAAAAAGTTGTAAGAGTCAGGGCAGCGAAGACGTCGTCACTTGGTATGAATGGATCGCGTAAGCACAGTGCACCTGGCTAAAGACCAGGGGTCCTCAAAAGGGTTTTCCTAAGGTAGCGATATGGGCTCTTGATTTTATTGAAAATCCCCCTAGAGAACTTGCGAATTCCCTACCTTCTATAAGAAAAATTGCTTGGGTTAATCGTCAAATTTTAGAGGAAATAACAACGCTTGATTATATTTAGAATATAGAAACTTGCTGTTATTTGTAACTATTGTAAATTCAGTTTATGTACATCACATTTGTTAGATGTAATAATTTATGTATATGCATATATATATATATATATATATATATATATATATATATATAATGTTATATATGTTTAAGTGAAAGTGTTCATGAGTTTTAGTAACTGTATGATGAGCATATATGGATAATTGTATAGATATAGGTTTTAGATTAGAACATCTAGATGATGATTGGGAACTTAGTGAACCGTTGATTTTGGAATCTTTTCTAAAATAATATATCAATATAATCTTAATGCATAAATAGAGTTGCATTTGTTGCATACAAATAGATTTAAAATCCATGCAAAATGTCTAATATTCAGATACAATAGCAACGGTTTCAAAGAACATTGTTGCTGAACTCAATAAGGGTGAGAAATTGAATGGAGAGAATTATGAAATCTAGAGTATGAAAATCCAATATGTGCTAGAGGAGCTTGAGGCATTGGAAGCTTTTAACCTGGTCATGGCTAAACCAGAGGATGGTAACACTGTACAATATAGAAGGGAAAAGAAAGCATTCGCTGCCAAGAAGAAGAAGAACTCAACTACTCGCATTACGTTGTTGAGCAGTATGGATAATAATATAATGCGAGAGTTCAGGCAGTACGAGAATGCTAAAGACATGTGGGCTGCCCTGAAAGCTAGATTTGGATAGACTTCTGTCACTAAGCTAAAACAGCTTACTATTAGGTTTGATATATATAAGATGCCACATTGGCAAAATATGAGACTACATCTGAGGAAGATGTCAAACATGATTAGCAAGCTAAAGGATGTTGGTCACATATTGTCTGATGAACAACAAGTGCATGTTGTAATCCGCTCTTTGTTTAATAATTAGGAACACATGAAGGTTAACTTGACTCACAATGTGAATGTCACAACCTTCGAGAATGCTATGCGCCATCTGGAGTTAGAAGAGGATCGTCTTCTGGCGGCTAAAACACAAACTGATATGCATTTTGTTGGTTCTAACTCACATGGAGCTTTGGGTTCCAAGCGCAAGCACTATGGTAGTTTCAAGAAGTGGAAAGGTAAAGGAGTGAAACCATCAAGTAAGAAATCAAAGTTTGAGAAGCATGGAAAAGGGAAGTGTCCCGTAAAGAAAAACATTTCAATGATGAAATGTTACAACTGTGACAAGAATGGTCACTTCGCTCGCTACTGTGGCAAGCCGAAGAAGGTAGAAATCCTGAACACTCTTAAAAGTGTTAGTTTTGTATTCAGTTCTATATTTTTTACTGAATCTCATACTTTGTGGACTAAGACTCAGATGCCACAGACCATATAGCTAGAGATAGAAGTACGTTTATGGAATTTCGACGAATTCCAAGTGGAGTGAGATGGATCTATGTAGGAAATAATTCCAGAGTTGAAGTGAAAGGAATTGGCACCTGCTAACTGATCATGCGTGGTGGACGCATATTATTCCTACACGATGTCCTATATATGCTCCAAAAATTTGTGGAAATCTAATTTCTGTAGTAGTTTTAGTCAACCTTGATTTTAGTATGAATTTTCATAATAATTGCGTGGATCTGTTGTTAGGTACAACTTACTATGGTTCTGGTTATTTCGTGGATGGCTTTATTGTATTAGATATTGAACATGCTAATGTGAATGTATGTTATTCCTTAATCGTATCTTCCAATTCTAGTGAAAATGATATGAATGTTTGGCATGCTAAGCTTGGTCATATGGGCCAACAGAGAATGAATATATTAGCCAAATATTGCTTATTAGGCAATATTGAAAAAGTCGAATTGCCTATTTACGAATATTGCCTAGTTGGGAAACTACTCGAAAGCCATTTGAAAAGGCCACTAGAGCTGAATTTCCTTTGTAATTAGTCCATGTAGACATATGTGGTCCAATGAATGTAAAAGCAAGGCATGATGCTGTTTATTTCATCACATTTATTGACGATTATACTCGATATGGATATGTATATCTAATTTCTCATAAGTCGAAAGCATTAAGTTGTTTCAAGAAATTTATGACCTTAGTGGAAAATCAGTTAGATAAGAAAATAAAAACCTTAAGATCCGATCGAGGTCGAGAATATTTATCTGATCAGTTTAGATATCTATGTGATGAAAGGGAATAGATGACAGTTATACATTCCATATACTCCTCAACAAAATGGAATGGCCGAAAAAAGAAACGGAACCTTAATAGAAATGGTTAGGTCCATGATGGCGCAAGCTAATTTACCAATCGCTTTTTGGGGTGATGCTTTATTAACTGCTGCCTATATACTTAACCGAGTGCTTTCCAAATCAGTCTCTTCCACCCCATATGAATTATGGACAGGTCGAAAATCTAATTCAAACTTTCTTAAACCTTGGGGTTGTGCTGCCTATACTCATGAGTCATCCCATAAATAAGGAAAATTGAGACCGAGAGGCAAAAATAGTATCTTCATAAGATACTCAGAACACTCTAAAGGATATGTATTCATAGGTGAGTAAGAAAGCGGAAGTGTGACTAAATTTAAATCAAGAGATGTCACATTCTTAGAGAATGATTATTCAAGAAAGGGCGAAATAGGTGAAGACTGTTCCCTATTTGAGACCTTAGATCTGGAACTACTGGATATAATAATCCAAGTAGGAGCAATGTGAGAAGTGGGGAGTTGAGTGCGAACCAGTCTCAATTGCAACCACTTGATGAATCAATACCATTTTCTTGTCCTAGTGGGGACATAATGGAGAATGAAGTACCCCAAATATAATTTTCTCCACGGCAAATAAGTCGCAAAAGCATTCCTCGACGACGTTTTAAAATTGAAGGGGAAGCTTTCATGATCGTTCCACTAGAAGAAGATGGGCCAAGAAATATAAATGAGGCTCTATCATGCCATGATAAGAAAAAATTGGATAAAAGCAATGGAAGAAGAAATAGAATCAATGAGATCAAACCATGTTTGAGAAATGGTTGATCTTCCAAAAGGACCAAAGCCATTACGAACAAATGGGTTCTCAAAATAAAGCTCAAGGCTGATGGTTCAATTGAAAGGCATTAGGCTCGCCTTATGACGAAAGGGTATAACTAACAGGAAGGAATTGACTATGAAGATACCTTTTCTCCCATGGTAAGATTTACCTTAATTCGTCTTATTCTAGCAATAGTGACTTGTTTGGATCTTGAGTTACATCAAATGGATGTTAAGATTGCTTTTCTCAATGGAAAATTAGATGAAGAAAACTATATGGAACAGCCTGTAGGGTTTGTTAAAAAAGGCCAAAAACAAAAGGTTTATCGACTTCTGAGATCGATATATGGCCTTAAGCAGCCTTCTAGACAATGAAATATGTGCTTTCATAATGCTATAGTGGCATATGATTTTGAGATGATCAATAAAGATAATTGCGTGTATATCAAAAGATCCAAAGGTCACTTTGTTATTTTGTCATTATATGTTGATGACATACTGATAGCTGGAAGCAATATGGAGTTTGTCAAGACAATCAAAAGTTGGCTATCTTCTAATTTCGAAATGAAAGATATGGGTGAAGCTACAAACATTCTCAAAATTAAGATTTCAAGAGATCGCTCAAAAAAGTTGTTGTTTCTTTCGCAAGAGACATATGTCAATAAAGTTCTTCAACGATTCCGTATATAAGATTGTAAACCCATTATACTCCTATCGCAAAAGGTGAAAGGCTGAGCCGAAAAATGTGTCCTAAGACTCCATAAGAACAAGAACGTATGAAAAACGTTTCATATGCCAGTGCTATTGGAAGTCTCATGTACGCTATGATGCGTACAAGACTTGATATATGTTATGCAGTTGGACTGGTTAGTAGATATCAATCCAATCCAGGTCATGCACATTGGACTACCGTTAAGAGAATCTTGAGGCATCTGAAAGCAACTGCCAATTATTCATTGACGTGTCAAAGAAGTGATCTGCACCTTGAGGGCTACACTGATGCTGACTGAGGATGAGATTTGTATAGAGGAAATCAACTTCTGAAAATGCATTCTTACTGAATAATGGCGCCATATTATGGAGTAGTAAGAAACAACAGTGTATAGACTTATCCACCATGGAAGCCGAGTTTGTGGCATTATTAACGACAGCACAAGAAGGTGTTTGGCTTAGAACATTTCTAGATCATTTGGGTGTTGCTATAGATGCTGCAAACCCTGTGAAGGTTTATTGTGATAGTCAGGCAGCAATAACTTACCCTAATGATCCTAAGTTCCATGGCAAAACCAAACACATAGACATTAAGTATAACTATGTCAAAGATATGGTAGCACGAAAGGAAATAAATCTACAATATGTATTTACGCATAAAATGTTAGCAGATCTTATGACAAAGCCAATTCCTAGAGATGTCTTTCTTAGTCATATAAAGACTTTAGGATTGCGTAGAGGTTGATGTATTGAATATTTATATTTTTCCCTTGAACATATATAGATGATGTTGTTTGTCAATATAGAAGTCAAAAAGTCTATTTGATATTTATGCATGTTAGTGCTTAGTGCATTATATTGAGAAGGTATGTCGGACAGATGAGAGATTAGCCCACTCACACGGATAATCGCCTCTATTTATTGTATAATGAATAGAAATGAGGTAATTTTAAACTTATTATCTAGGTGATAATTGAGAGCTCAAGCTTAAAATATTTTATATCGCCTTAACAGAATGTTAGGATGATGAGTTAAAATTGACGATGTTTGAAAGTGAAATGACCCACATATTTCACTTTACCTGTCTTTGTTGCAAGATGAGAGTTCTGATGGAAACTCTTGGCTGAAGTTGTTATGTGAACTCAAGTCAGACACTGAGTGTGTCAAAATAATCATCTGTATGGTATTAAAATAGAAAGACATACGCTCCATGGGAAGGAGAAAATATTGTAATACATATTTCATATTATGTATGCATAGTCGACCGATGAGAGTTGGTAAAAGTTATGATCTCAACTTTCTTAAGCCGTGTGAGACTCTCGATGATAAAATTCTCAATTTTAGTACCCTCGTGACTTTTTATTATTCTCAAAATTTCTATTTAGTGTTGCCTATGGTCATGGAATTGATTCGATCTAAAGGGACAATTCTAGAAAAGCAAGCTGAACTGAAATTAAGAGGTCTAGTGAAAGAGGAAGATTGATTTGGAGTTTTTTAGTCACATTATGAAGTATATTCACAGACCGGTCAATTATGATTATTTAGTGTAATCATAATTGTGAATATAATGTATCTAATTATAAAATGAGATCCAGTGAAATGTACAAATGTAACTAATCGATCTAGGGTACAACATACTAAAATCTATCTTTGATTTTGCTTTTTTAGAGCTGTCATATACTCCCAACGGATATATGACAACGAGCTCTCAACATATGTTGGTCGCACGGGTTATTTACCAATATGAACTTTGTAAAGATTTAAGAGTTATGCTTGGTCCTCTGTGGACGAGTGGGAGTTGTTTGTCCTGCATGGGCGAGTGAGAGATATTGGATAATAATAATAAGTAGGGTCCACGGGGTTACTGTGTGCGCTTATGCGGGCAACTACACCCCCGACCGTTATCTATTAAAGTCGAACGAAAGTAAATGTTCCTTCCTTATCTGTTAAGTTGAATGAGAGGATACGTTCTTTCATTCAACAGACGTTGCTTAAAAGAACGTTGTCCCCTCCAGACGATGGTTGTCAAAAACATTTTCGACTCACTCACAAAATAGAGAACGTATAATTATCCTCCCTAACTACTGTCGATTGTCGTTCATCAAAGCAACTCCGTGATCGCAAATGGCTCTTAACCTGTGACAATTAAGATATATTCTCGTGATATACTTTTATGATCAGTAATTCAAGTGATTCATATGTGCATGTTTCTACAATCATAGATTGAATTTAGAATGGGTTCAGTACCCAACACCACCAATTATGAACATTAACATTTTAAGACCCCATGGTTAATTTATTATCCATCATGTACGACGACGTAAACATTCTTGTATGAATAGATAACAAAACGTAATTAGCGGTTTCAAAAGTTAATATATTAATCCTTTACAGTACACTAATGCTTTATTTGTTTCGCGAAAAATAAATGGTTTAAAAAGAAAAATTCTTAAAATGATGATTGTCATTGCTCGCTAAAATGAATCAACAAAAAATAGTGTCATTATTCACAAAGAAGGAGCTATTTTCACCCTAATTTTAGCTAGCCCCTTCTTTTTTCAATTGTTTGACCCAAATACGGTTCTTTCTCTTCGATTTATTGTTTTTTCAATCAACCTGACCAACACAATTGCCTTTACCTATATTTTTTCTCTTATAGTACCTATCTCACAATATAAATCTCACATTACACCCACTAAAAGATCATGTGATCAGACATCGTCTCACTTTGTCTAGAGAAGTTCGTTATTGCTAATTTATGGTTTCATTTTGTAATTACAAAATTTATATAAAAAGTTAGAAATTCCTAGTTATAACGGCTTATGAACACTTAATTATCTCAAAGTTAAAAATTAAAATTCAATCTAATCGTCTAGCATATTTTGACCTTGAGGTGATTTTCAGAGATAAATTCACACGTTTCTAAAGTGAAGCATCACTAATTTGTTCTTTCTTTTAAGTTTTCATATTTTAATATATATTGGAAGATAGAGTTGACAGTTTATTTATACATTCTGCGTTTTCAAACTCGCATTAGATTTTTTTAAGGGAAAGTTTTAAGCACATTTTAAAGATTTGATCAGCTAAAAAAATAAATTGAGTTTTAATTTTCGACTTTGAAATATAGTTTTACTCACTCTATTAGGAGAAAAAGGCAATAAATTGCATGTTCACTACCTATCCAAAAAAATTTTCTGAATGAAAAATATGATACCATAAATGGAAATTGATAACAATCTTAGGCAAAATAATAATAAGATATGATAAATTGAGATCTTGATGGGTCGAATGAAGATTTGTATGGTGAAACTAATGAGAGATTATATGTGGATTAGTCTGGTAAAAAAGAAACAATAAATTGAAGAGAGAAAGAATGGTACTTCGGTAAGTTAACTGAAAAAGAAAAGAGTGTCTAAGCAAAAATTGAGGGTGGAAATAGCATTTGCCCTTCAAGAAAATGTTAGATACAAATTGTTGATTATAATGTATTTATTTTGATTAACTAATTATCTCAAGCGAAATAAGTGATCATTTTCTGAAAAATCTTTGAAATAATTCATTTTTTGCAAAGCAGACGGAGTATAAGGGTTATCACTGCAATTAAAAGTGAAAATGTGTTTTACGACCTTATTCGATCTTTACTTATCATGTGATAAGGGATGGTACTGTGATGAGACTTTACATAAAGGAAAAATTAAATTGCCATCAAGACTTGGCCCTCAAATTTATGATGACAGGGCAAATTGCTTTTCGGAAAGGTAATTTACCACAATGTTTCAAGAGGAAAATCTGATAAAATTGCAAAATTACACTCGAGTTGAGAAGGAATTTTCGAAATCTAAAATTCACTTTTGCTGGGCTTTACTTAAGATGAGCTTGTCTTCATCTACCATGTTTTATTCCTTTCCGGAGTCGGCGGTTGATTCATGGCATCTTTAATTCTCGAGTCCTTAGTTGATTCATATGGCATCTTCAATAAGTAATGAACTATAAGACGAGAGAGAGAGAGAGAGAGAGAGAGCACCCGTTACTGTTAGAGGACTTGTGACAGAGATGTCTTCAGCAATTAATGATGCCTTCTTCACAGATCATTAAAGAATTACAGAAAAATATTCAAATATCCAGCTGAAGACAAGGTTGCAAATGAAGATCAAAGACTTGTCAGTCAGAGAGAGAATTAACTGTGCCTCTTCCATAGCTCGTTGAGGAGTTACAGTTCCAAAGCAGTCATGTTTGGACAAGACTTGCCAGAGACATGCTTCAGCAATTGGTGGGGCGGGTGGAATCAAGATTTCAAATAACAAAAACAGGAAATGATTTGTGTCGGGAATTGATCATATCGCTACCAACAGTTCTTTGAATTATTTTGAAGATCCCAAAGCGTTCCGTCGAAGAAATTTGTGAAAGGATTCAAAGCAAGCTGGAAAAAAGAAGAATGGGAAGAGAAAAGAGGTGCAAATAAAAAACTCGTGGGTTAAGTGCACTATAGAATTCTTAAAATTTATTACAAAAGTATAATTGATTTTTTTTAAAAGTATAATCTAATCTTAAAATTTACCACGAAATTACAATCTTATACTAATGCTCCATTTATTTTGTAAAAAATGAATGATTTTTAAAAAAAAATCCTAAAATGATCGCTTTTATTGCTAACTAAAATAAATTAACAAAATAATATTTTCATCATTCATGAAAGTCGGTACTATTTTCACCTTTATTTTGACTAAGCCATTCCTTTTTTAATCAATGGATCAAAATACCCTTCTTTCTATTAGATTTATTGTTTATTTTTTTCTCAACCTAATGGGCATAACAGCCTTTATTGCTATTTTCTCTATTATATTAATTGCCTCAAATTAAACCCAATAAAAGCTTATCTTATCGTGCATCATATTATTACTTTGCCTATGGAAGAACGTTCTTTTTAAATTTGTGGTGTAATCTTTTAATAGGTAGAATTTTTTTTGTTATAACGGCTTCTGAACATATAATTAACTATGTACTTTTTATGAAATAGTTTAAGGAAATATTTATATGTACTTTTTATGAAATAGTTTAAGGAAAAATTTATCTCAAAGTTGAAAATCAAAGGTCAATCCAATTTGGAAGAAGGGCAACAAATTGTGTGTTCATAAGTTGCCCAGAAATTTCTTGTGGATGAAAATATGAGACCATAAACTTAGATTGACAACATTCTCTAGAGAAAATAATAATAATAAGATATGGTCAATTGATATCTTGATAAGTGTATGGAGTATTTGTATTGTGAAATTAATGAGAGATTATAGAAATACTTAGCGGATACAAGCCTGAACCTGAAGCAGGTATGATATCCCCTATTGGCCAATTTCAGGAGACTACTTTTTAACTTCAAAGCTCAATCTTGAAACTCAATCTTCAAGGTGCCAAAGATTTCTAATCTACAGGTTCCACCAAGGTGTTAAGTGAAGAGCATACTAAACCACATTGTACTACCAAATTAATAAAATGATCCTAAAAGCCTAGGAACCATGCTTGTATGAGAGTAAGAGAAGAGAAATTAGAAACTCATCATAGAAGAAACTCCACGCTGATATTAGAAGGAGGCTCGATCTGCCTCTTTATATGATAGAAGGGGCGTTATATAGACAAGGAAAACACAATAGATCCACCGACATTAACAATAACAGTACATGATGCAACTTTTGACCACTAAATAGTCAATTATTGAAGGAATAGCATGATAAAAAAAAGAAACAATATTGAAGAGAGAGGAGGGTGTTTAGGTAAGTTTACTGGAAAAAAATGAGTGTTTTAGCAAAAACGACGGTGGAAATAGTATCGCCCTTCACGAAAATGTCAGGTACAAATTGTAGTGGATGATGAATTTCTTTTTCTTTTTTACTAAGTTCATCAAGCAAAACAAGTTATCATTTTCTGAAAAATATTTTTAAAATTACTTATTTTTTGCAAAACAGATGAAGGCTAAGGGTTATTACTATAATTGAAAGCGAAAATTGTATTTTACGACCCTAACAAGTAGTTCAGGCTGCGTATGGATCGTAGTTAGGGAAATTGTTTCCATTCCAAAAGTGTTCTGAGAACATTTGTAGAATAGAAATACGTATGGTTAAAAAAATATTTCAAAAGTGTTTTGCGAAACACTTTTGTGTCAAGGAACATTTTTCAAGAAAAAAAAAAAACTTAATTCTAAGTTTTGGAACACTTTAAGAATCATCATTCATTGTTGTCGACGCGGCCATTACCGACCGCCACCGACCCAGTCGCCGACCGCCGCCTCCCCCTCCACTGAGTGTTTTTTTTTTTTACTTGCTAAACACGTTTTTGATCTCAAAAATCGTAGCTGGGAACAAAAACACAAAAAAATGTTTCTGTTCAAAAAATGCTCCCAGGAGCAAAAATACTACCATACGCAACCTTACAATCTTTAATTATCATGTGACTTTAGCCTTCAGGTAAATTTACTAAAATACTGGAAAATTAAATTGCCATCAAGACTTGGCCCTCGAATTTCTAACATCAAGGAAAAATACTCTTTGCGACGGTTGTTTACCACCTGATAGGAGTGATTACTAAGGTAAAAAAAAAAGGGTTACTGCTAAGTGAACTTGATCACAAAAGTTAATTACTTTGCAAGAAGTAATTTACTACCTTACAAGAGGACAATCCATCCACCTTTTCCTGAACATTTTATGAGTTGCCATCCTCGTAATGCAATTTAATGTTTCAAGAGGGAAATTTGAAAAACTGCAAAAGGATTGGAGGGATAATTTTTAGTAATACACTCGGGAGGGGATTTTCGAAAATTTTTAAAATTTACTTTGCGGGAACCTTTTTTTATTTCTATTTTTAATTTTTTTTTTGCGGGAGGGTCAAAATGTGCTGGACTTTACTGAAGATGAACTTTGTCTTCATTCTACCATCTTTTACTTCTCTCTGTCCTTGGTAGAAAAACCTTCGAATCCCCCACAAAGATGCCTCCAGGATCCTTTCTTGCCAACTTCCCTTCAAAATCCCCCGCTGAACCCACCCGCATCGACCCAACGGGAGTAGACGACCAATCCGCCGAGACCACCACAGTAAGGTCTACCGCCGCTCCGGCGCCACCCGAAGTGCCTGAAGAAGAGCCGGCAACCGAGAAAGGAACAGAGGACGAGAGTCGAAAAACGGAAGTGAAGAAGAAGAAGAAGAAGAAGAAGACGGGTGGCAGGACGGACGACGACGATGGTCTCTATTTCGAGTTTGAACCAACCGGAGGTTTCGCTCAGGTTTCATCCTTCGAATCTCCTGTATTTCATTCCCCTGACCATGAAGCAGCCTTTACGGCATTTCTTGCCCGGGAAGCGCTTCCTAATCGTTACGTCGACTTTGGGTATTTCAAGTCTCACGGGATTTTGGTCTCCGAGATATGCCAAGAACTCAACTTGAAATCCATTTGCTGTCTGGACGAGGTGGTCTATCCTCATGTGGTTGCGCATTTCTACTCAAACTTGCGCTTCCCGAATCCAAATGAGTTTGTTTTCACTTTCGGAAAGAAAGATTACTCTGTGAATTCTGAGGAACTAGCCTCCATTCTCTCTGCATCCTCGTACCGTTTTGTCGAGATTCCAATCCACTTCAACGATGCTTACGAAGCGATCGCAGTGAACCCGTCCTTCCACCGAGGTTTTAAAACCCATGCCTCCCATAATCTTCTTCCTCTTAAGCTCAACATCATCCATAAAATCCTGGTGAGGTGCATTAGGCCCAAAGCTACAAACACAAACATCGTCTCGCGATATGAAGCTCGCCTACTCTGGGCAATGGTCACAGGCGCTGAATTCTCTCTTCCTCACATTATCATCCTCCACATGCTTAGGACTGTGAAGAGGAAAGTGGGGAAGCTACCCTATGGCTCACTCATCACTAGAATCCTCCAGCGAAAGGGTATAGACGTTCCTCATGAACTCAAGGTGAAAAAGCTAGCGGCTTTAGAGATTGGGAGAGAAACCATGAACAGGATGAATCTGAAGCCAACTGTGAACGGGTGGGTGGACTCGAGAAATGAAGTGATGAAGACAGGCGATGGAGATGATGAGCACACGATGCAGGTTCTACAAAAGAAGAGGGAGCAGCAAGTTGGTAAAAGCGAGAAGAGAAAGGAGCCTGTGCCTATGCAGCAAATGCCAAAGAAGAGGAGGAATACAGAGAAATCTTGGAGGAAAGAAAAAGCATCAGCTGAGCCTGAGGGGGAGTCTTCAGAGAAAAAGAAAACTGCTGGGAAGAATGCATCTGAAGTGGGTGAGTTGACAAAGGAGATCAGAGATTTGAAGAAGTCTATAGAGGAGCTTACTCGAGCTGTAAAAACTCTTGGGCAAAATATCGTTTGCATTGAGCAATTAGCTGACTGAGAGAGCTCATCTTTATCCAACAGTTTCTCCCTTCTCCATTTTCCAGCAAAAGAAAACATCTTTAGAATGACTAACGATGCTGTTATCACTTAGGCTTCCTCTTGTTTTTTTGTCTGATGTTTTTACTTTTCTTTGATTTTTAGTGCAATGGAAGGGAATGGAGTTTGTCAGTGTCTTTCGCCTGCAAATCTTCCCAGTCGTTCGCTTCATCTCCTCAGATCGACAACTCCAAACCCCAGACAATTTGTAGACAACCCCACCCTCTTCCTTTCTACATCTCTGGTTGGCAGAGTCCCATTTCGCGCCATCCAAAACGACGCAGAACACCGCCGGCGGGGCGCTCTCTCCCGCGATTCTTCTCCGACGGTGAGATAGAGACCCAACATAAGGGCGGTCCTCATCTACCCATCGCCCCGATTCCCACGACCTGAAGCTGACCCTCGGCCAGCAGACCGGTGTGTCTCTCCCCCCACCAGTTCACGGTCTTCCTTGCCAACCGCAAGGACGGTTGCTCGTGGGTAAATACAGGGAGATGCAGGCGGAGAGGGAGAGGTACTTGATCATGAGGGCGGTGCTTGCGGAGCTGAGGCGACAGAGGGTTGCGTTGCGTCTCTAATTTTTCCTTTTTAATTTTATTATCTCGAATTTCCCAAATGACGGGGGTAATATAGTAAAGATACACGAGTTATTTTTCTAAATTATTTAGAAAACAAATAGGTCAATATTGTGAAGGGGGAATTAAAGATTTCAGAGAACGAAAACTGGGAAATGCAAGGCTACGCCTGGAATCAAGACGAAGGAAGTCAAGATTTGTGTCGGCAATTGATCATATCTCTACATAAAATGATTTGAAGACGTTTGAACGTTTCAATCTACGGTCTACATAAAATGATTCGAAGCAAGCTGAAAAACCGAAGAAGAGAAGACAAAAATCGAATTCTACGACGATGCCGGCCATAACGGCGCTGCCTCTGACATGTTCCAAAAGTTCACCCTCCGCCTTCAAGGCCAAGACTTTGGAATTCTACGAGGAGGAGGAGGAGGAGGCGCCAGCAACTCATCCGACCGGTTCGCACTGCTCGACTCCGTTCGATGACGAGGTCATCACCGGCCGCAGGGTGGTCGTCATCAAGCCCGGTCACTGCAGAGCTGTCCTAGTGGCGGCTCAGTCGTGGCTCACAGAGCCCATTCTCTCGTTGGCGGAACCCCAGGGAGGAGCGAGCTTGCGGTTGGTCTCTGACTCTCTGGAGTCGGCGCGATTAGCGAAGGAGCAGCGGCGGAGAAAGAAAAGTTGCATGTCGAGGGAGAAGAATAGTGGAGAGGGAGGGAGGCTTGCTCGGTGGGACCCACCGGCGCCACTTGTCGATTGCTGAATGGTGTATCCACTATTCCTTATACTAACGTGTAGGGGTCGGCGGGCCCACCCAATATTTTCTCGCCAACATGGTAACTCACCAATCAGAAGCATTCTAATATGATTGTTTTGGAGTTTTGGATCCATTTGGGCCATGAGTTTGATGCAACGCAAAAATTCGTACGTGTAATTTGGGCTTCGGAATGGAAAAAAAAAAAATTGTTATGGATTTAGACTTTGTTGTTTCGTGAAAAATGAGTTAATTCTGCAATATGTTTTTTAGTAGTCAAGAAAATTATTATATATATTTTATGTTTGGCCGAAATACGAAAAAGATCTGGAACATTTGGTGTGGAAAATTGAATTAAACTTTCCTTCATGCATTCCCTTCAATAATTTTTATTTTCATTTTTAATTTTTTTAAAAAATTGAATATATATATTTTTTTGTTTTGGTTTTGGCGGTCGGCAGGCACAGCAACGGACGGTGACCAGCATAGGAGAGCTTTGAGTCCCCACTGGGATTGGCTGAGCCTTGAGCTCGCGGCCAAATGTATGACAAACATGAAAGTCTATGTAGCATGGAAAAAACATGGCGAGTCTTGACCGGGGTTGGAACTCCGCGTACAGGATCCATGTTAATCCTTCCAGGATTGCACAATACGAAGCATTTTTCTCAAATAGTCAAACGCTATACAAACCATACTGTACTTACAATTAACACAAAAAGAAAGACGAGTTTGAAGGAACTACTCTTGATCTTTTCTTCCTAAAACTGAATGAGAAACTACATAGACAGACAAGTACATAAGCCTGAAACTTCAAAATAGACAGATCAACCACTTACAAATTTCATTACTCCACAACCATTTATGATTTTCTGATCTTTCTTCCCCTCTCTAACTACTTACTGCCATGAACGTGATTGATTTGCCCACATATCATCTTCTCACAAGTAAGAGTGTGTTGTATCCTTTCATCCATGGACACATGTGTATTAATTTGGAGATTTTCGTGGTATCAATCCCTAAATCAATCATAACCCAGCATTTTTGTTTTTCTAGCATAACCCGGCATTTTCATTTCTTGAAGAGTAGGTCCTTTTGTGTACACGAGTGGAGCAACGTCAGTTTTTACCCGCCACTGATGAAGCACCGAAATTTTTTTAGTTTGCAAATACGAACTCAAGGAGAGATTCCGAGAGACAGATCACAGAAGCCAGTGGCCAAGTTCAGCTCATATCTGTGCAGTTAAAATCACATCTCACATTGAACTCGGCAATGAAAGTTTCCAAACATTTTTTTTACAGTGTCGTGACAGTACAAACCCGAACCCCGTCGAGCAGCTAAACAGGTTAGGAAGATTAGAGCCGATAATTGCTCAGCCGGTCTCACATCAGAAACGGCACGGTCTCGAGGATCAGATGAACAAATAATGGAGTGATCCTACCTTATCTAAGCGAAACAACGCTTATATGTAAATGCTCACTCCTATGAACACCTCTCACGCTACACAAGTATGTATGCACTAGTAAAAACACGCGCACACACCAAGATCACCAAGAAGCCTACACAAAGCACCCCAAACGATCAGCAATCGCAAAATGCTGGTTGCTTCGGATCAGATTCAACATCCTCCTTCTGTGACGGCCAAGTGTGGCTCTCATGTTTGGATCTGAAGATGTTGCCATCTTACTTCGCGGCAAGGAAGCGGTTTTGTATCTGAGCCGGCGCATTTAGGACTCTCGGTCAAGAGAGCCTTTGGTTCTGTGTACCACGATTTTCTGGTCGACTTCTCTCAAAGCATTGCTTTCAAGTGTGGATCTGAATAGCCAAAGGACTGAGAACCTGAAAAATGGATCGAGCTTCTCGTCACCAATCTCCAGCTTTTTGTTCTCCCGACAAGGTCTCTTTCCAAAGTGCTTTGCCTCTAGCAGCTTGCCACTGTAAAGGTCATGAACCGAGGCAGAGAATTCGATGTCGTCGGCTCAATGACTTTGACAGATGACAGCGGAGTACCAAGCACTTCGTTTAAATCCTTGGGGCTCCCAGTTTTCTCGACATCTTCAACAAGATCATATGTGGATGAGAAGAGCTTTTTGTTCTCACTCAGAAGAAATTTGGCTTTGAGCAACTGATCTGTGACGGTCTGAGCCTCTTCCTCGGCTTCTTTCATTTTCTTTTCAAGTTCTGCCAACTTTTTCTCCCTCAGCTTCTTCAAGTCCTACACAAAAGCACTTCATTTCAGCATGCCTAATGCTTATCTTGCATTCGCCGGCGAGGATGTTTGTGAAGATTTGGAATCCTCGCCAATGCGGGGCAAGATTTATTCAAATGATCGTACCTCGGGTATTTCTCTAATGGACTCGATTCCTCTTGCTCTCTTGGCGAAACTCAAGGAACAAACAGTCTCCGCAACATCTTCTTCACAAGGACTAACATGGGCAAGCATCAAGACCTTCGACCCATCGTCTGCGGTAATTCCTCTATTTAGCATAGGTGATTCGATAGATTCATAATTTTGGAGAAGCTATGTAAACGCTTACCTAGAGAATCCTTGAGGATTTGTGTCAACTTGCTATTTCTGCAAGCGAAGAGAACGAACTCAAGAAGTTGGAAACGCATTCACAAGGAGGAAGGAACCAAACTATTTCAATACAGTACCAGAGATTTTGATGCTTAGATCAACTCATTGCGACGAGAGGTCAAAATATGCAGCATGTGAAATGACCTGTAAGGGACATGACGTCTCTTCCTCCTGAGAGCTGCAATAACATCACCTAAAGCCGAAAGGGACAGATTTAAGGCCTGTCCCCCGTCAAGTGTTTGTCCACTGGCTCCTGTTTTCAGCAACCCCTCACTCCCTCCAAGATCAACCATCCACAGCTTGCTCAATTCTGTATTGGCATCCGAATCCCATTTGCGGACGATGGAAATTCTTGTTAAGCTAGATACATAAAGCTAAACAGGTAATGTGAGCTTCCAAATAAAAGTAAATCACAGAATTTTGGGAAGCTTGTGTTAGAAGTCGAACCCACCAGTGTGATCTGCTAGAAGTCACGTTCACGTTAGTCCATGAAGTAGATCGAGACCGTCTGCCCTTGTTGTAGCACCACTTTGCCTTCCCCAAATCGGGGATTTGAACTTCCATGAGGTCTTTGATTTCAATCAGGCCCTTCGGATCCGTCTAAATGCTGAAATTACTGTTGTGGACATAATTACAGCAATCAATTTACAGATGTTGTGCGCCTCATGGTTATCTATTTGTTCTGAATTGCTCAAGAAGTTTGTAATACACTTACCAGCGAGCCGAAGTTTCATATGCCCTGCGGATCGGTTTTGGAGCTAGCAGATCTCTAAGATTCCCCATGTATACCTCCAACATGCTCATGCAAAATGTTAGAGAAGATGACTTGTCCCTAGAGGCTTGGCTAAAAAGCTTCTCGAGAGCTCGAGGGACAATTCCCGGCTTATCATTTACTCCATCCTGAAGAAGATACCAATGTTCCTCATTTACTTTTTTAACAGGGGAGTTACAGAATTGTTGTGATTGCTGAAACAAGAAATTTAGGTCACTGACCATTGAGTAAGTCTTGCCAGTATCGGTTTGTCCCTAAGCTGACACGCACACATTGTGCCCGTCGAGCGCAGATGTAAGAATGGGTTCTACCTCCGCAAGAATGTCTTCTACAGAGTTTTTAAAGCAGGATAGATCTCTTTCAGAAGAACCGAAATAGAGGAAGATTCCATACAAGAAACAAGCCTCTGATAGACAGCACTAACCTTGGTTTCATTCTTGCTGGAACAGCTTATCAAACTCGAATTCCTTGGCTCCTCCAGACAATTTCACCACCAGTTTATCCAAACCGGTCGAAATGGTGTTTATGTTCTTTCTTCTGTTTCTCGATAGAAACGGCCGGACACGACAAAACACTCAAATACTTCCTGGAAAATCACATTTTTTTTAACCTATTTGGTCTTCAATCTCCAAGAGATTTTTCGTCGAACAGACGTATTGGCATAACATTTATTCAAGAGAAGTAGCAATAGAACATTGCAATAAAGCGCCAAAAGTTGTCACCTTTAATATCTATTATGTTATTCAACGCCTCCACTTCTCATCCAACAATTTCCGCTTCTGCCGCAATTGCAGAATCTCTCCTACACAATCAAGTTCAGCAACAAAGCCTTCGGTTCATTAAGAATGACCATTGAGTAAATTGTGAAAAATCAAAAGGCAAAGGTTAATAGTAGCATCATGATACCTTCAAGATCCGAGATCGATTGCTCTAGCTTGTGCTTTTCATGCTCTGGGACGACGGTGACGTCTGTGTATCCATGGACCAGAGGTGGCGAATCAGACGATTCAGAAGCAGGTGGATAAACGTCTAAGGAATCCGAGTTTAGTTCCATCGGGGGAGATTTCAAAGGTGCTCTCAAATCATCCAAAGGCAGAGGCGTGTGCTCTTCTTTCTCACTAGAAATGTGCATTCCTCAGTCAATTAAAGTGAAGAATAAGAACCCAAAACCCAAACAGGGAGATGTTGCAGAAGTGCAAGAACAGAACCACTAGATCAAGCACAGAATCACAGATCTCCACACCAATAATGAAGCAAATCCGACTGAGATTCACCCAACAGAAGGGACGAAACAGAGAACCTGCAGCTAAAACTATTTCAAGACCTGCTTCAGCTAAAATGCCACCCCAAAAACCCGAAAAGCCCACCGATCTAGAGAAAAGAGAACTCACATCTGCCGAGAGAGATGGACGAGGCTGGAGAATCCCCACAAGATGGACAAAGTCAAGAGAGATGCAAGAGTCTTGGACCAAGACTGATCGGATGAGAGAAGGATGATGGCCTTGCACGAGAACTCTTGTGATGGAGTGGAGTCCGAACGACAGAGAGAGTATCCGATGGAATGGAGGCCCGTAAGTAAATAAGCTCATTATTTTTAAGAAAACACTTTTCAAATCATTCATTTTTCACGAAACAAAGGGAATCTAAACTATATTTGACCAAAAGAAAAAAACCTATGCTCTATTCTCTAGGCGTCTATAACAGAGACAGATGCTATAATGTCAAATTAAGCTCAGAGCATATAGGAACATAGCAAATAATACCCAACAAATGGAATCAGCATTCCCATTCTATCAGACTACATGAACAGATCATGGTGCACGTACCCTACAGAGAAAACGCAGCTTCAAAGACATAAAAGCCCGAGGAACATCCATTCATATTGAGGAAGACATTCAACCATATATTGAGGGAACTGTTGGGAGAGAACTCTCATGTGAAGAAAAATGATGCTTGGATTCTATTATGCAAATGCCAAAAGTGCACAGACCAACCTTGAGCAAACGATCAAACAAATGTGGGCTGTCTTATGTACATTGTGTTCAAGAAACATCTCCACAGAGCTCATGAAAATGCCTCCAGAAGATGAAAAAAAGACAGACTCAAGTTGCCTACTGATCCTATGCCAACACCTTCAGCAACTCGTTAATGGGTGAGAAAAACGCCTACTGATCCCATACCAAGATCTTTAGTTAGAGGTTTAAAGGGGAAAAGAAAAAATGCTGAACTAGATCTTCCACGGGTAAGGACTATTTCAACCTGTTATTGATCTAAATTTTATTCATTTATTCAATAGTATAACCGATACAAGCGACCATTTTTAAGAACATGCTTTTCAGTTTGCAACTTTAACTGTGCTCTAGTCTCTATACGTCTATACCAGAGACAGATGCTATACTGTAAAATTAAGTTCAAATCATATAGAAACATACCAAATAATATCTAACAAACGGAATCAGCATTCCCATTCTTCCAGTCTACGTGAACATATCATGGTGCACGTACCCTACAGAGAAAATGCAGCTTCAAAGACATAAAAGCCTGAGGAACATTCATTCATATTGAGGAAGACACCTACAGAGAAAATGCAGCTTCAAAGACATAAAAGCCCAAGGAACATCCATTCATATTGAGGAAGACATTCAACCATATATCGAGGGGAATGTCAGAAGAGAACTCTCATGTGAAGAAAAATGATGCTTCGATTTTATTATGCAAATGCCAAAAGTGTACAGACAGACCTTGAGCAAACAATCAAATAAATGTTGGTTCTCCTATGTACATGGTGTTCAAGAAACATCTCCATAGAGCTAAAAAATGCCTCTAGAAGATGAAAAAAAGGACTGACTCAGGGTGCCTACTAATCCCATGCAAAGATCCTCAGTTAGAGGTTTAAAGGGGTAAAAGAAAAAACGAACTAGCTATATCAACCGGTTATTGATCTAAATGTGCTAAGGCCTGTCTTGTCTTCTGTACTGCAGAATCATCATGATGCATCATCGCATCGACATCAGTGTGCGAAATCTACTTTGGCACTCTTCTTTTTTAGCGCCCGGTGCCCTTTCAAGCCTCCTAAGCTCATTCATAATCAGTCTTTTGGCCATGTCGATTTCATTTAGAAGCTTCCTCTGGGGTGGGAGGAACTCTGACTCGCCAACATGCTTCTTGTTGATAATGTCCCGCAATATCTTCGGTACTTTGCCTATAGAAAGCGAGCAAGGTTTTTCTGCAACTGCTGGACCAAGTGTATATAGAGAAACATCATGCTCGAATGGAGCATGCGTACGTGGATCAGAAGATTCAGCGATGCTCAGTTCAGCAGTTGCCGGACTATCTGCTTGACGTCCTTCAGTCTCTAAAAGCTGAGCCCTTCTCATTTCATATGCCCGAATTCAAGAGAAGATATTAGACCAGCACCCACATAATTGTACATAATTGTGCAGGATATGCATCCGCAGCAGTCAAGCAAAAGTCCCGAAGTGGTATCAATTGCATAATGAGGTATAAACTGTGAAATCACAATCCGGAAAAACAAGAAAGGACACCATTGAAGAGAAAGAAAGGACGATAAATTAGCGCAAACAGATGCAGAGTTGTGACTATGATATGCAGAGTTAAATTACTTCAAGGAACAGCAGAGAAAGAAGGGAACAAATGCATAAGATTGGTAATGAGCGGATCCAAAAATTTTACCACGCTGCTTGGTAATGAAAACCAAATAAACATTAACAAACACTTTACAAATACCTACTGAGTTCTCACCAATCTAGCAACTCGACACAGGTGCTGCAACATTGGATTACGAGTGGAAAAGACGCTCATAGGCTTGTGCGATGTCATTTCATTGCCAATTAGCTTAGATTTGCAAAATGCTCAGCAGACATGGAGATAAATCATCCAGCGTCTAGATCAGACCGAGCGAAATTTATATGTTAATCCTATAACGAATCTAAGCAATAATCCCCTCCAACTAGCTTGCCGATCGACTCAGTGATTAGTCTATCAATAGAAAGAAACTAGAGATGAAAAATTGAAGTGTAACGTGCCACTCAACGCCACAAAACATGCACGAGCCATTCAAGAAACTTTAAGCAAAACCAGACACATTGATTGAGCAATTACAACTCTGAAGAGCATCTTACCCCCCAAACAGAAGTAATATGTGTCCTCGGGCACCAAGAAGGCAAAACACTGTCGTCCTGACGCCTCCGCCCTCTCCTTGTGCTACCAGCGAAGGGCGTATTCTCAATGCCCACCGACGGAGCCGCAAACATATTCCTACCCGCCACAGCGACCGCTCTCATGAGCCTGCCGCTCGATTCCGGCAACATCAAAAAGTTCCTTCAAATCCAGAGAACGAAACCCACAATATTATAACCGAGCAAGACAGCGAAGGAGGAGGAGGAGGAGGAGGAGGAGGAGGCGGAGTTGTGATGCAATTTTCCGTTCGAGCCCCATTTAAATACTTTTTATTTCTGAGTATTAAAAATTGAAATATCAAAATTTCTAATTGTGGTTTGTTCGACCAAATACTGCGTGCGGCAGGGGAGCCACGTAATCTTAATTTACTGTTCGACACCAACCGCGCCGCTCATCTTAAAAAAAAAAGAAAAAAGAAAAATGTTTAATATTTTTAGGAAAAATCGTCTCTTTTGACACAAAGTTCCACATCTATAAGTAGATAAGTCGAAATGCTAATTTTCGATCTATGGACGAATGGGCGAGACGAATAAGATTGGAAAAAGGGAAATTCTGTTTGTAACTTAGATGCTTTATGCTGAGCAATAACATTATTGATGTACGTTTTTCGTTCGGAACTCCATTTAAATAGTGTTTATTTTTGGGTATTAAAAATTGAAATAGCAAAATTTCTAGCTGTTGTGTTTTGTTCAAGTAAATATTGCATGCCATCGGGGAGCCACGTGATCTCCATTTACTATACGACACGTGTCGCGTGAGCCCATTTTAAAAAAGAAAAAGAAAAAGAGAGTTATTCCTTCTGTTTTGCCTAAGACATATTTTCCCGGTACTATCTAATCTTACAAGGGTACTTTGTTTCTATGTCCCTTTTTCCTCCCCTATTTTCCTCTCTCGATGGATGCGGTAACTGTTAGTGGTCTGCCCTACGAACCAATTAAGATTGATATTCTAACATTAATTGTGAATTAGTTTGTGTTGGAAAATCGACTTTCATTATACTTAATAGTTATAATGTATTGCTAGAGACCGCTTATGACTTGTTGGCCAAAATAGTTTTGGGCACACTGCTAATGTTTAGTGAATCTATAGGATCGCACACAATAGTAAATTGATTTCTTATTTTCTCTGCTCCTTGATCTACTTAAGAAGTAAAGCTTTATTTATTCTCCTATTGCGGATATCTACATAATCGTGCGCATTATGAGATAACGATTAAACGCAAGATTAAGTGGACGGTTTAGAGTACTTTGTGAGCCTAGGCCGTTATGTCGTGGGGCCCAAACCTTGAAGTGTAGGGTTACAAGTAATAACCCTAGATATGCCTCAAATTAGTCGTCATTATTTTTGATCTCGAAGGAGAAAAATAGAGAAAAGTTCTCTGTTCAGGCGATTAGGAGAGACACTCTAAGATTTGAGAGCTAACACTTGGATCGTTGGAGAATTCAATTTGTGTGTGTGGATGCCGGTAGATGCTCAACAATTGGGGCACTGATCCAAACACAACTGACCGTCAATTCGAAGCCGATCTAAAAGGCATGTCTTGAACCTTTTTGATTTCAATACACACATGGATCTTGTTTAGGGTTTCGTTCCGCTGCATTTTATGAATCTAGGAAACCCTTCAGTGGTATTAGAGTTACTTGTGTTATATCAAAATTGAATAGAAAACTTTAATTGTCGATGCATGTGATTTATGCCTGGAGTTATTTTTAATTAGGGTTAGATGAATTGTGAATACGAATTGATATGATCAATTCGAGTAATCTCACATTGAAACAAACATGAATTGTTGTAATGATGTGTATTAATATGATTGATCCAGAGGCATTCTGTTAAGAAAATAGAATTACAAATTCTGTTTAGAGTTGAGAAAGAACAAAGCATGAATGACCTGAGGGACAATTTAGTTGAAATCGTTCGCCATAACAAGGTCGGTATAAGGAGACAGATAGATTCCAATTAAAACAGAATTAAAAATTTTGTCTAGGTTTTGGGATCACCGCGAGGGGTGCTGCCCCTTCGAACCCCGCAAGGGGGCGCAACCCCCTTGACCTTTGCATGGATTATTCGTTATCAATATAATTGTTATGCATTTAGAGTTCTGAGAAAGAACAAAGCATGAACGATCTGAGGGACAATTTAGTTGAAATCGTTCATCCTAGCAAGGTCGGTATAAGGGGATGGATAGATTCTAGTTAAAACAGAATTAAGAATTCTATCTAGATTTGCGAGACCACCGCAAGGGGCTTTGCCCCTTGACCCCTTGAGGGGCGCTGCCCCTTCGAATCCCGCAAAGGGGCGCAACCCCTTGACCACTGCATGGATTATTTGTTCCCAGTATAATTGTTATGCATTTATTGTGATAAGAGATTATGTTAATAACATGCATACATTCATCACTGTATGAAACACTATGAAAGTCCCTGATAAAATTAAGTAATAAAACAATGCCTTTCTAATCATACATCTATCAATGCTTGAATCGTCAAAAGATGGGTTTGCCAAAGCAGGGTGTTTTTTTTTTAACTATTTGAGTAAAGTAGAATGGATAATGGTTATTCATATGTCAAGATTGGTTTACTTAACGAGGCTATCAAAATTATTTTGGGCTTTGATGTATAGGGTCAGGGGATGATACATGAAATGTCAACCCCAACAACTAAGAGTTGTACTTGATACAATTGACAAAGAGTTGTCTACCTAAATAACTTAGTCTTGAGCGGTAAGTCAAAATTACTCGAGTCTTGGTGAAATATAGATATTGGTCCACTATACTTATAAGGAAACATTTTATAAAAGTATAGTGGGAGTTGATTATAAACTATATTAATGAACAATTCATTTTACATATTTGTTATAAATAATGTCAAATACCTACACATCAAGTTTTTCACTGCTACCTGTCCTTGAGAAGGACAAATTGAATGGTTTAAACTTTTTGGACTGGCATAGAAACTTGAGAATTGTTTTCAAGCAGGAGAAAAGAGATTATGTCATGGAGAAACCACTCCCTCAGAAGGCACTTGCTTCCAATGCTCCCCATGCTGAAAAAAATGCTTACCATAAACATAAAAATGATTTATTGGATACATCTTGTCTAATGCTAGCTACTATGAACTCAGACCTTCAGAAACAGTTTGAGAATATAGATGCTTATGATATGATCATGAAACTGAAAAATTTATTTCAGGAGCAGGCACGCACTGAAAGGCACCAGACGGTAATGGCCTCAATTGAGTGCAAGCTAGCAAGTGGAAGCTTAGTTAGCCTACATGTCATAAAAATGATAGGTCATATTGAAAACTTAGAGCGACTGGGCTCTCTCGTTAGTCAAGAGTTGGCTATTGACATTATTTTTCAGTCACTACCTCATGATTATGACACGTTTGTTATAAACTATAACATGCATAATTTGAATAATACTTTTACTGAAGTGCATGTGATGCTCAAAACTGCTGAGCAGAATATCAAGAAGGACCCTACCCCTAATGTTCTCTTGGTTCAAAAGGGGAAAGGCTTTAAGAAGCCAGGCATGGTCAAGGGTAAGGGCAAGGGCAAGGGCACTAAGCCTAAACCCAAACCCA
Source organism: Rhodomyrtus tomentosa (assembly GCA_028455895.1). Lineage (NCBI taxonomy): Eukaryota > Viridiplantae > Streptophyta > Magnoliopsida > Myrtales > Myrtaceae > Rhodomyrtus > Rhodomyrtus tomentosa. Next base: position 13,080,396 of record JAPCWY010000008.1, read on the forward strand.
AGACTAAGACGGGTCCGACTGCTAATGTTGTCTGCTTCCATTTGGAAACAAGGGACACTGGAAGAGGAATTGCAAGAAATATATGAAGGATCCAAAAAAGAAGGGAAGTGAGACTCCCACTTCAGGTATTTATGTTATAGAAGTAAATGTTACTATTGATTCTACTTCATGGGTATTAGATACCGATTGTGGTACTCACATTTGTATGAATGTGCAGGGACTGAAACGAAGTAGAATACTAGCAAAAGATGAAGTGGAACTGCGCGTTGGAAATGGAGCAAAAGTTGTTGCATTAGCTGTAGGAACATATGATATAACTTTACCTTCAGGCATGGTTTTAGAGTTGAACAATTGCTATTATGTACCTGCTATACGCAGGAATGTTATTTCTGTTTCTTGTTTGGACAAGGAAGGTTTCTGTTTTGATATAAAAAACAACAGTTTTTTATTTTATCTTAATGGATTGTTTTAGTGGCGCCCATAATGTGGATGTGACATATGTTCTAAATTTTGATGTGCCAATCTATAATATAAATACAAAAAGGTTTAAATTTAATGATTTAAATTCGACCTACCTATGGTATTGTCGATTAGGCCACATAAATGAGAAAAGAATTCACAAGCCCCATAGCGATGTACTATTAAATTTATTTGATTTTGAATCATATGATATATATGAATCTTGTTTAGTTGGTAAAATGAAAAAAAAACTCCTTTTACTAATCAAAATGAAAGGGCAAAAGAATTGTTGGCAATTATACATACTGATGTGTGTTGACCACTAAGTTCTACAGCTAGAGGAGGTTATCAATACTTTATTATATTTATTGATGATTTCAGTAGATATTGATATATTTATTTGATGAAACATAAATTTGAGTCCCTTGAAAAGTTTAAGGAATTTCAGAATGAAGTACAAAGTCAACTTGGCAAGAATATCAAGGCTCTTCGATTTGATCGAGGAGGAGAATATCTAAGTCAAGAGTTCAATGACCATCTTAAGGAGTGAGGAATAGTTTCACAGCTCACTCCTCCTGGAACACCATAGTGAAATGGTGTCTCTGAGAGGAGAAATCGAACTATGTTAGACATGGTTCGATTAATGATGAGTTATTCAGATCTTCCATTATCTTTTTGGGGTTATGCACTTGAGATGGCAACGTTCACACTAAATAGAAGTCCATCAAAAGCTGTAGAGAAGACACCATATGAGATGTGGACAGGAAAAGTTCATAGTATGTCTTTTCTAAAAATTTGGGGCTACAAAACTTATGTAAAATGTTTACTTTCTGATAAGCTTGGGCCTAAATCTAATAAATGCTTCTTTGTGGGATATCCTAAGGAAACGAAAGGATATTATTTTTACAACTGATCAGAGAATAAAGTGTTTGTTGCTTGAAGTGATATCTTTTTAGAGAAAAAGTTTCTTAATAAAGAAATCAATGGAAGTGAGGTAAACCTCGAAAAAGTTATTGTGCCATAAGAGAGTGTTCCAGTTTATGAGTAACCTCAATTAGATCTACGAAGAGTCATAGAATCTACTCTAGTGGCACCTATAGTTCGTAGGTCGGAAAGAACACATTATGAGCCTATGAGATATGATTTTTATGTCAAGAACATTGTCATCTATTGCTAATAGAAAATGACGAACCTACGACTTATACGAAAGCTATGGTGGGCCCAGACTCCGATAAATGGCTTCAGGCCATGAAATCCGAAATAGATTCAATGTATTAAAACAAAGTTTGGACTTTGATTGATACACCTGAAAGTGCCAAACCTATAGGGTGAAAGTGGGTTTTCAAGAAGAAAACTGATATGGATGAAAATGTTCACATCCATAAAGCACGGTTGGTAGCTAAAGGTTTCAAACAAATTCATGGTATTGACTATGACGAGACCTTTTCACCAGTGGCCATGCTCAAGTTTATTCGAATTATCCTAGTGTTTGCCGCATATTATGACTATAAGATATGACAAATGGATGCAAAAAAACAACTTTCCTTAATGGAAACCTAGAGGAGGATGTGTATATGACACGACCTGAAGACTTTGCATCACCAGACAATGTTGGAAAGATATGCAAGTTTCAACGTTCTATCTATGGATTGAAGCAAGCATCACGGAGTTGGAATATTCATTTCGATGAAACTGTCAAAGAGTTTGGCTTCATCAGAAACAAAGAAGAAGTTTGTGTATACAAAAAAGTCTAGTGCGAGCGCAATTGTGTTTCTCGTGTTGTATGTAGATGACATACTACTCGTTGGAAACGGCATTCTTATACTTCAGTCTGTTAAGACATGGCAAGGAAAATATTTCTCCGTGAAGGACATGGGAGAGGCAAACTATATCTTGGAGATTAGGATCTATAGAGATAGATCAAAGAGACTTATTGGACTAAATCAAGGTACATACATTGACAAAGTCATCAATAGGTTTAATATGCAAGATTCCAAAAAATATTTTCTCCCAATATCACATGGCATAAGTCTTAGCAAGACTAAGTGTTCTTCAACACAAGATGAGCAAGACCGCATGAGTAGGATTCCTTATGCATCAGCCATAGGATTCATCATGTATGCCATGTTGTACACTCGTCCTGATGTTTCTTATGCATTGAGCATGACAAGCAAATACCAGTCATATCTTGGAGAAGCTCACTGGATAATTGTAAAAAAATACCCTTAAGTACTTAAGAAGAACTAATGATTTATTCTTAGTCTATGGAGGTAAGGAACAGATCACTGTAAATGGTTACACTGATGCTAGTTTCCAAACCGACGAAGATGACCTTCGATGGCAGTCGGAGTTTGTCTTTTGCGTAAATGGTGGAGCGATGTGCTGGAAGAGTTCCAAGCAAAATACTATTACAGATTCTACAACAGAAGTTGAGTATATTGCTGCTTCAGAAGCATCAAAGGAAGCTGTATGGTTCCGAAAGTTCGTAGAAGAACTAGAAATCAGTTCTATTGGTTTGGATCCAGTGGATCTCTATTGTGACAACAATGAGGCCATAACTTTGGCTAAAGAGCCTAGGTCACACCAGAAGATCAAACACATACTCAGGAAATATCACCTTATTCGAGAATTCATTGAAAGAGATGATGTCAAAATGTGTAAAGTTGCAACAAAGTTAAATGTAGCTGATCCGTTGACGAAGTCTTTTCCACTACCTAAGCATGAGCGTCATTGTAACGCTTTATGCCTTAGATACATTAGTGATTGGTTTTGATGTGGGTGAGAGTATAAGTAATATATATTTTCATTGTTCATTAATAAGACATGTTATATTTGATTTCGATTTAATTTAAATACATGATTGAATGTGAAATCTTTATCCCCTAAATATTGAATGTCCTTAATAGGAGATCAAATACGTGATTTCATCGTAAAACTCTACTAATAGAATGGATATTGATATTCTAAATGTCCCTAGACAATTATCATTGTGCATTGTGATGCCAATAGTGTTTGAGACTAGTATGTGAGTCGACCGGTGATCAAGTTTCACGGGTCATGAATATAGAGATATAATGTTGATTACATGAAATACATGTTGAAAAATATTATATTGAACAGACCTGCTATGAGAATACTGTAGGATTGTGATATGATGTCATCAGTGTTTCTCATCACAGCTATAGAGTATAGTCCTTTGACTTGAGTCTATCACAATTTCCTAGACGTGGATTGACATGTTTTAACATTACCAAACGTCAATCGTAACTGGTGATTATAAAGATAATGACTGGGCATATCATGAATCGTGCTGAGGGATGTGAGGAGACAAGATGAGAATTGTCTCTCTTATATAACGAGAGTATGATATCATGGTCTCTCGTAGATTTGAGACTGTGAAATGCATGACCATGCTCTAGTGAGATGAAGAGTCAACCATTTGGTTTGACAGTTTAACTACGGTATCGGAAAAATGAGTTTGAGCTGTATAAGGATGACACTTGTTCTGCCTTATGCTTAACTCGGATGTTAAATGACAAAGACATTTAGTTTGTATAATTGGTTATAGTGCAAGTGGGAGATTATTAGTAGTCTGCCCTAAGAACCAATTAATATCGATATTCTAACATTAGTTATGAATTATATTGTGTTGAAAAATCGAATTTCACTATACTTAGGTAGTTATAACATCTTGCTAGAGACCACTTATGATTTGTGGGCCAAAAGAGTTTGGGGCACACTGCTAATGTCTAGTGAACCTACAGGGTTGCACACAATAGCGAACTGATTTCTTATTTTCTCTGCCCCTTGATTTACTTAAGAAGTAGAGCTCTATATATTCTTCTATTACAGAGATCTACGTAATCGTGTGCGTTACAATATAACAATTAAACGCATGATTAAGTGGACGGTTTAGAGTACGTCATGGGCCCATGCCGTTATGTCGTGGGGCCCAAACGATGAAGTGTAGGGTTACGAGTAATAACCCTAGAGACACCACAAATCGGTCGTCATTATTTTTGATCACGAATGAGAAAAATAGAGAACAGTTTTCTGTTCAGGCGATTTGGAGAAACGCTCCAAGATCTGAAAGTTAACACTTACATTGTTGAAGAATTCAGTTTGTGTGTGTGGATACCGGTAGAGGCGCAACACTTGGGGCGCTGATCCAAACACAACTGACCGTCAATTCGAAGCCGGTCTAAAAGGTACGTCTTGAACATATTTTGATTTCGATACACACATGGATCTTGTTCAGGGTTTTGTTCCGCTGTGTTTTAAGAATTCAGGAAACCCTTCAGCAACGATGGCCTAATTCTCCCCGTCACCTTAGTCCCACCTCCATATCAACAATTATTGTACCGACTTACCAATTTTTATCGGCGTAGTTATTAACGTTTAATATTTTTAGGAAAAATCGACCCTCTTGACACAAAGGTCCACATTTGTATGTAGATAAGTCGAAACGCTAATTCTCGATTTGGACGAATAGGCGAGACAAATAAGATTGGAAAAAGAGAAATTCTGCTTGTATCTTAGGTACTTTATGCTGGGAAGTAACATTATTGATGTACTTTTCCCGTTCGGAGCTCCATCTAAATAGTTTGTATTTATGGGTAATAAAAATTGAAATAGCAAAATTTCTAGCAATTGTGGTTTATTCGAGCAAATATTGCGTGCCGTCGGGAAGCCACGTGATCTCCATTTACTGTGCGACACGTGTCGCGTGGGCCAATCTTAAAAAAGAAAAAGAAAAAGGGAGCTCTTCCCTCTATTTTGCCTAAGACATATTTCCCCGGCACTGTCTAATCTTACAAGGGTACTTTGTTTCTATGTCCCTTTTTGTTCCCCTATTTTTCTCACTCGATGGATGCGGCAACGGTGGCCTAATTCTCCCCGTCAGCTTAGTCCCACCTCCATATCAACAATTATTGTATTGACTTACCAATTTTTACCGGCGTAATTATTAATGTTTAATATTTTTAAGGAAAATCAACCCTCTTGACACAAATGTCCACATCTGTATGTAGATAAGTCGAAACGCTAATTTTCAATCTATGGATGAATGGGCGAGACAGATAAGATTGGAAATAGGGAAATTATGCTTGTATCTTAGGTGCTTTATGCTGGGCAGTAACATCATTGACGTACTTTTCCCGTTCGGAGCTCCATCTAAATAGTTTTTAATTCTGGGTATTAAAAATATAAATAGCAAAATTTCTAGACGTTGTAGTTTGTTCGAGCAAATATTGCGTGTTGTCGGGGAGCCACGTAATCTCCATTTAATGTGCGACACGTTTCGCGTGGGCCCATCTAAAAAAGAAAAAGAAAAAGAAAAAGAGAGCTCATCTCTCTATTTTGCTTAAGACATAATTCCCCGGTACCGTCCAATCTTACAAGGGTACTTTGTTTCTATGTCCCATTTCCCTCCCCTATTTTTCTCTCTCGATAGATGCGACAACGGTGGCCTAGTTCTCCCGTCAGTTTAGTCCCACCTCCATATCAACAATTATTGTACCGACTTACCAATATTTATCGGCGTATTTATTAATATTTAATATTTTTTGAAAAATCATCCCTCTTCACATAAAGGTCCACATCTATATGTAGTTAAGTCGAAACGCTAATTCTCAATCTACGGACGAATGGGCGAGATGGATAACATTGGAAATAGGAAAATTCTGCTTCTATCTTAGGTACTTTATACTGGGCAATAATATCATTGATGTACCTTTTTCGTTCGGAACTCAATATAAATAGTATTTATTTTCGGGTATTAAAAATTGAAATAGCAAAATTTCTAGCCATTGGGGTTTGTTCGAGCAAATATTGCGTGTTGTCGGCGAGCCACGTGATCTTCATTTACTATGCGACATGTGTCGCGTGGACCTATCTTAAAAAAGAGAAAGAAAAAGAGAGCTCCTCCATCTGTTTTGCTTAAGACATATTTCCTTGGCACCGTCCAATTTTTCAAGGGTACTTTGTTTCTATGTCCCATTTTCCTCCCCTATTTTTCTCTCTCGATGGATGCGGCAACGGTTGCCAAGTTCTCCTTGTTAGTTTAGTCTCACAACCATATCAACAATTATTGTACCGACTTACCAATTTTTATCGGCGTATTTATTAATGTTTAATATTTTTAGGAAAAATCGACCCTCTACACACGAGGGTCCATATCTGTATGTAGATAAGTCGAAACACTAATTCTCGATCTATGGACGAATGGGCGAGATGGATAAGATTGGAAATAGAGAAATTCTGCTTATATCTTGGTACTTTATACTGGGCAGTAACGTCATTGATGTGCTTTTCCCGTCCGGAGCACCATTTAAATAGTGTTTATTTCCGAGTATTAAAAATTGAAATAACAAAATTTCTAGTCGTTGTGATTTATTTGTGCAAATATTGCGTGCCGTCGGAGAGCTACGTGATCTCCATTTACTGTGCGACATATGTCGCGTGGGCCCATCTTTAAAAAGAAAAAGAAAAAGAGAGCTCCTCCCTCTATTTTGCCTAAAACATATTTCCCCGGCACCGTCCAATCTAACAAGGGAACTATGTTTATATGTCCCTTTTTCCTCCCATATTTTTCTTTCTCGATGGTTGCATCAACGGTGACCTAATTCTCCTCGTCAACTTAGTCCCACCTCCATATCAACAATTATTGTACCGACTTATCAATTTTTATCGGCATAATTATTAATGTTTAATATTTTTAGGCAAAATCGACACTCTTGACACAAAGGTCCACATCTGTATGTAGATAAATCGAAACGCTAATTCTCGATCTTTGGACGAATGGACGAGACAAATAAGATTGGAAATAGGGAAATTCTGCTTGTATCTTAGATCTTTATTCCGGGCTGTAACATCATTGATGTACTTTTCTCATTCGGAGCTCCATCTAAATAGTATTTATTTCTGGGTATTAAAAATTAAAATTGCAAAATTGCTAACTGTTGTGGTTTGTTCGAGCAAATAATGCGTGACGTCAAGGAGCCACGTGATCTCCATTTACTGTGCGACACGTGTCGCGTGGGCCCATCTTAAAAAAAAGAAAAAAAAAGAGAGCTCCTTGCTCTGTTTTGCCTAAGACGTATTTCCCCGGCACCGTCCAATCTTACAAGGGTACTTTGTTTCTATGTCCCTTTTTCCTCCCATATTTTTCTCTCTAGATGGATGCCGCAACGGTGGCGTAATTCTTCCCGTCAGCTTAGTCCCACCTCCATATCAACAATTATTGTACCGACTTACCAATTTTTATCGGCGTAATTATTAATTTTTAATATTTTTAGGAAAAATGGACTTTCTTGACATAAAGGTCCACATCTATATGGAGATAAGTCGAAACACTAATTCTCAATCTATGGACGAATGGGCAAGGCAGATAAGACTGAAAATTGAGAAATTCTGCTCATATCTTAGGTACTTTATCCTGGGCAGTAACATCATTGATGTACTTTTCCTGTTCGGAGCTCCATCTAAATAGTGTTTATTTTCGGGTATTAAAAATTGAAATAGCAAAATTTCTATCCGTTGTGCTTTGTTCAAGCAAATATTGCGTGCCGTCGGGGAGCCATGTGATCTCCATTTACTGTGCGACATGTGTCGCATGGGCCCATCCTAAAAAAGAAAAAGAAAAAGAGAGCTACTCCCTCTGTTTTGCCTAAGACATATTTCTCCGGTACCGTCCAATCTTACAAGGGTACTCTGTTTCTATGTTCATTTTTCCTCCCCTATTTTTCTCTCTCGATGGATGCGGCAACGGTGGCTTAATTCTCCTTGTCAGTTTAGTCCATTCTCCATATCAACAATTATTATACAGACTTACCGATTTTTATTGGCGTAATTATTAATGTTTAATATTTTTAGGAAAAATCGACCCTCTTGACACAAAGATCTTGTCACGCCCCGAACTTGTCAGGCACGCAAAATCCCACCAGGGCAGTCTTATCTCGGTGGTACCCAGGATCCGTCGGCCAAAATATTTACAACTTTTAAAAGATACAAACATACGGAAGCAATGAAACTTCTCCATACAATTTAGACTTAAGATGACTCAGGACATAGGGTACGTCTTGTTATAAATACCGACTACAAGTTCAGAGGGTACAACTTTAACTTCAAGATAACATGAAATCCTTAAAGTCACAAAAATGTAAATCCATTTCCTATAATTACTTCTTCAAATACCGATCATTGGCAAGCTCAGATTTTCATCGCCTGAGACTTGAAAAAGTTAATCCTACGATGGGGTGAGATATAAATCTCAGCAAGTTCATCCTAAACCTAGATCAGACCATTAGTCCTCCCAGATTATGCAATAAAACAACATACCAGAATTCAAAAACAGCACATGACAATGAAACATCAAGGCACCTCGATACGTCTGGCATAACGCAATCACGACTCCGGGACGATCATATCATCACAACTTTCAATCCAATGGCCAAGCTTGCGTCAATACGCATCAGGCTAATCACAAATTTAATCCCAATGGCCAAGCCCGTGTCAATAGGCCTCAGGCTAATCAACGTCTCGATTGGCAACCCGCGTTCTGACGCATCAGGTTTCAAAGGCCATTTCGATACTTGTGTCGACACGTATCAAGACTATCCCGCGTTCTGACGCATCAGGATATCAATTCTCTTTTCAATGGCTATGCCCGCATCAATACGCCTCAGACTCGGTCCGCGTCATTACGCCTCAGACCATCAAATTGACAAACCTGCGTTAAATGCATCAGGTTTTCAATTCTCTTGCCAACTCATTCATATTTCTCAAACAGTCGCCATTCAAGGCCAAATATCACATAGCCATACTAGCATCCATGTCAGTCGAATGCACACAATAACAATTTAGCCATGAGAGTTATAATTTCTCATCATCAGGAGTACACACGACTCACACCTCCATTATCTCAGTCGATCATAAATAATCAATGCAATAAACTCCCAAATACATCAATATATCATCCAAACGCATCCAGTAGTGTCCTAACTTCCTATCAAAGGTTTATGAGTCACTTAATTTTTAATTTAATCCATATAATTCCCTCCAAGACTCCTCCAAAGATTCAGTTCCCTTGCCAAAATAGGGCAGCTATGCGACCTAGTCCAAAGTTCGTCAAACGATCAATTTTTCTAGTCCAATCACCAATTCACGGAGCAGACACCTCATTAACATCTCAATTAACATTCTTGTATGTCTTAACGACGAATTTAAAGCATGGTTACACCTCCCATAGCCCTCAAAGGGCTCGGTTCATGCAAACCGAAATAGGACAGAATTCGGTTCTACTCTGTACCCTCTTAATAAGTTCATAATTCAACTCTAAACCTAGATTTACCATAAAATCAACTTGCTAACATGTTGTTCTAGGAGTTAGGAAGCCTCATCAAAGATTTGGAATCAAAATAACACCTCAAGGACTTTCGATCAGCTCGGTTCCACTCGGTATACATGCGGTTAGATTCTGCCCCAGAAAAATCGCCTCAAATCAACCATAAAAACCCATCTTAACTCAACTAAAATTGCAACCACAGCTCATCCAACTTTAATACTATAAGTGTAGAAGACCTCAGCGAAAATTTGAAGCAATTTGAAGTCTTGAAGTGGCCAAACGAATACATTCTCCCAACTCGGTTAGAATCTGCCTTGTCTGGACCTTTGTCCACTCAAATAGAGCTATGAGAAGATCTACCAGGTCAAATTGAGCTTATAATATATATATGGAAAGATATGACAATAAGCTTTCATTTGGAGGTGGTTTTATCTTGATCTGGTATCATAAGAAGAAAATATGGCCGTAATAGTAGAACGGTCGGGACTGGTCAGCTGGGAGATCTCAGATTCAAAATCGACTAGCCTGACTTTTGCTCCTTCAAACGGCTCTACGGGATAAACGGCTAGGTGGATTTGGACCCATAATACCTTATTGGAACGAAAAGATGATAAGCTTTCTAATGGTAGGTGGCACGCCTTAATATGATGACGGACGAAGAAGTTATGGCCAAAACAGTGGCCAGCGACAAGATTGGGCAGTGTTCTGACGAGAGAGAAAAGAGAGGAAAATGAGAGAAAGGTGAGGGGGAGAGGGTTTGGCAGAGAGAGAGAGTGAGAGAGAGAGAGAGTGAGAGGCTTTCTTTCAATCTTCCAATTGGTCAAAGGCTTAGCAAAATGAGGGAGAGAGAGAGAGAGTGAGAGGCTTTCTTTCAATCTTCCAATTGGTCAAAGGCTTAGAATGGTAGGTTAAAAGGTGATTTAATCAATGTCAATACCTAATCGACACTTGTCCTCATGTCAATCAAGACTCATCCAATGGCCCTCATTTTTCTTGATTTTCGGCAGCCTATAGGGTATTGTGATTGACCAAAATGCCCTTATCCAATTATAAATGCAAGGCCAAGGCTTGAGGGGCAAAATGGTAATTTTACCCTCGATGTCCGGAACGTCGTTTTTTTGGTTCGAATTACCTTTGATGAGGCGACGTCTAATTCGATTAGAACGTTGAAATCTTTATTTTTTATTTTTCAATTTTGAGATTTCGTTTCACATCTCGAGTCTCGAGGGGACGGGAAATTCGAAATGTCACAGATCCACATCTGTGTGTAGATTAGTCAAAACGCTAATTCTCGATCTTTGGACAAATGGGCGAGACGGATAAGATTGGAAATAGGCAAATTCTGCGTGTATCTTAAGTACTTTATGCTGGCCAGTAACATCATTGATGTATTTTTTCCGTTCGGAGCTCCATCTAAATAGTTTTTATTTCCGGGTATTAAAAATTGAATTAGCAAAATTTCTAGCCATTGTGGTTTGTTCGAGCAAATATTGTGTGCCGCCGATGAGCCACGTGATCTCTATTTACTATGCGACACGTGTCACGTGGGCCCATCTTAAAAATCCTAATTGGATCTAGCAGTAACAATAATGCTTGGATGATAAATAACTCACTTCTTGGTCTTCGACCCCCCAGTCACTATGAGCGCCTCCGATCAGTGCAATGAAATGTGTTTGTTTATTTATCTCTTGACTCGAAATGAGAGCAGATTTGAAAAATGATCTTAGAGTGTCTAGGGTTGGGTCAGGAGGTCTATCTCTTAACGCCTTCTTTTTTCTTCTTCATCTTGTCGAGGTTATTTCACAAGGACTTGCCATGGTAAGGAAGAAGGGGGGAACAAACACACTTGGATAGCGCAATACAACAGAGAGTTACTTGAATCGCACTTCTTACCAACTAATCACCAGTTAATTGGAATTTATAGTTATTGACAAAATGTATATTAGATCAAATTGAACCTTACTAATTGGTGGAGATTCCTCTTTAATCAAAGGGATTTAACATTTTTTTTTATTTTCTTATTTACAATTCGAACAATTATAGATATAGATATCTCTAAAATAAGACGTGAACGAAATAAAAAAATTCGATCCATAACATCTATGACAGTTTTTCTGTTTGAATGCATTTAGAGAAACAAAAAATATCACTGCTGTGTAAACAAAGAGTTTGAGAGTAAGCATTACACAATCTCCAAGATCTTAAAAAAAAAAGGAATAGATTCTCCATTTTTATACCCCATAATCCTATTTTGACACCAACAAAATGATTTTTCGAAATCAAAAAGAATTTTCAGAAATTCATTTGGAATAAGAGTTGATTCTTTCATTAAAAAAAAAAAAATCTTTCGGATGACTCGAAAAGGGTTTTCAATAAATGAAAAAGAATCAGAATGAGGGGGAGTCAGATTTTTTGCAGCTATCTAACAATTGTTTGAATCAAGGGTTCGTCTTGTAAGACTTATCCGATCTTATCCATCGTTCAATTTTTTTTTTTGAATAAATGATGTCTATAGCAGTATTAAAAATCTCATCGAAAATTTACAGCGGCTCGCCAAACAAAGGCTAAGAGAAAAAGGAGAAGGAGTATTACTAGCATAAAATCTACGATTGGATTCAAAAAAGCATAGGCCTTAGGTAATTTGGCTAAGAAAAAACTACTCGAATAAAGGGTGGAATGAATACAGATACAGATCAAACTAGAGATATTAAGCATAACAAACATTTTTTTTCTTGGAGATAATTGTATTTTGATTGAGTTATTGTTATTGATAATTGATATCCCTTAAAAATGAAAAAAAAGAGAGTAAGATATACAAAAAAATCCTTCTTTGAACTCACCCAATAAAAAATCCTTCAATTCTAAAAAGAGAATAAAAGAAATCATACTTGTATACAATGTCTTAATTGAATTATATGTAATGATCAATAAATTAAGTTTCGTTGTATATCTACACGGGTCAAAACCCTAGGAACAATAGAGTCCATAGATATTTATTTTATTTTAGATTGGAATTGACGAACAACCAAAAACAATACTAGTGTTTATTAGTATTGAATAGAAATCACTTAGGAGCCGTGTGAGATGAAAGTCTCATGCACGGTTTTGAAAGAGAGAAATAAGTGATGAATCCTCTTTTTGACTCTGCCTCTCCCACTCTAGTCGTTGCTTTTCTTTCTGTTACTTCAAAAGTAGCTGCTTCAGCTTCAACCACTCGAATTTTCGATATTCCTTTTTATTTCTCATCAAACAAATGCCATCTTCTTATGGAAATCCTAGCTATTCTTAGCATGATATGGGGAATCTCATTGTTATTACTCAAACAAGCATGAAACGTATGCTTGCATATTCGTCCATTGGTCAAATCGGATATGTAATTATTGGAATAATTGTTGGAGACTCAAATGGTGGATATGCGAGCATGATAACTTCTATGCTGTTCTATATCTCCACGAATCTAAGAACTTTTGCTTACATTATATTATTTGGTCTACGTACCGAAACTGAGATTTTCTAGAAGAAATACGGAGTTCTGCTTCTGGCGATAACTAATTGAGGTCAATGAACAGAAGCTCGTTGCTTTTTCTTTATAATTAATTGAGGTCATAGGACTCTATCCATTTATTCATTCGACCCAATTCTGTATTAATTTCATTTTTTTCTCACTAAAAATTCAAACAAGGTTTTGAACCGATCCAGTAAGAATAATAAATTTTAAGAATTCTCTATTAAAAGAATGCTATTTTTTTTAGTCATTCCTTTCAGGATCAGTTGTGGTCTTACAAACTCTACCAAAGGTATGAACTAGAAAAAGAAAAAGAGCGCTCCTCCCTCTGTTTTGCCTAAGATATAATTCCCCAGCACCGTCCAATCTTATAAAGGTACTTTATTTCTATGTCCCTTTTTCCTCCCCTATTTTTCTCTCTATATGGATGCGGCAACGGTGGCCTAATTCTTCCCATCAGCTTAGTCCCACCTCCATATCAACAATTATTGTACCGACTTACCAATTTTTGTCGGCGTAATTATTAATGTTTAATATTTTTAGGAAAAATCGACCATCTTGACACAAAGGTCCACATCTATATTTAGATAAGTCGAAACGCTAATTCTCGATCTAGCTCGCTGATGTACGACCGTCGTAGGCTTCAGCCGTTGCCAGCATTGGATCGAAGATCGAAAGGAGCAGATCCTAAGGAATAAGACGATTCCATTGGTTAAAGTTGTTTGAGAGCACCATGGAACTAAAGGAGCTACGTGGGAAAGCGAGGAAACGATGAGGCGTCAATACCTCCATCTGCTCAGAAGACTTGGAAGACCCGGGAGTGGAGCCTCTAGTTTGAGGCCACCTGTGGTGGAAGACCCGATAATGGACGGAGTGCTAAGGGCACTCGAAAGGATCGGCGACCTCATCGACAGGTTAGCCTTGGACGGAATTTACTGCCCGATTAGGGCTGCATTCCCAAACAACCCGACTCGCCGACAGTTGACTAGATCGTCACATCAATAATTTTCAATCAAAATCGATAAGAAGGAATAAAAAAAATCATATGCATATGAATCCATTCATCTACAATGATTTGCCTAGATCTGTTCGACTTAATGTTTTGTCGCCCTACGCCCTCCTCCGACCACTCCATACCTCTGCCGACCACCTCATCGACTCCCCTCCGACCTCCAGGCCATCACTCGACCGCCGTCCATCGTCGTTGAGCCGCGGAATAGATTAGGAAATCCGGCGACCCTTGTTAGAATCCGGGGCGAGACGGATAAGATTGGAAATAGGGAAATTCTGTTTGTATATTAGGTACTTTATGCTGGGCAGTAACATCTTTGATGTACTTTTCCCGTTCGGAGCTCCATTTAATTAGTTTTTATTTCCGGGTATTAAAAATTGAAATAGAAAAATTTCTAACCGTTGTGGCTTGTTCGAGCAAATATTGCATGTCGTCGGGGAGCCATGTGATATCTATTTACTGTGCGACACGTGTCGCGTGGGCCCTTCTTAAAAATAAAAAAGGAAAAAGAGAGCTCCTCCCTCTGTTTTGCCTAAGACATATTTACTCGGCACCATCCAATATTACAAGGATACTTTGTTTTCATGTCCCTTTTTCCTCCCCTATTTTTCTCTCTCGATGGATGCGGCAATGGTGGCCTAATTCTCCATGTCAGCTTAGTCCCACCTCCATATCAACAATTATTGTACCGACTTACCAATTTTTATCGGCGTAATTATTAATGTTTAATATTTTTAGGAAAAATCGACCCTCTTGACACGAAGGTCCACATCTGTATGTAGATAAGTCGAAACGCTAATTCTTAGACGGATAAGGGTTTCCTTCTACTGCATGCCATCGTGGACGTCGCTGCCCTATCACGAATAATTGCCGGAATTTCATTATCCGGAAGAAATTTCATTCTTCTTCTTCTTCTTTTTTAGGCTCCATACGGAGCAAACACTTTAGTTAGTCATTTTCTTGATGCATTTTAATATGGAGTGCTTTCTTAAACTGCCCATTATTGACATAAGATTGGAAATAGGGAAATATGTAGGATCTAAAAGAATCGATGATTTTACTAGCACTAGTCGCTAACATTTTCTTACGAGAGGTGTTCCTGGAACAAATTTTACTTAGGGCTGTAAATAACTTGGCATATTTTGCTGGGTTTGTTTTGATGGTAACTTTGGCTCAAAGGATGGTATGAAACATATGGCATTAATGCAAAGAAAAAGCAAACGATATTCTTCAGCCGTAGGAGATGTCTACATTAAAATTCGATCTGACTCCATAAGAAACTTCTTGGCTTGCAACTTATTTTCTGGAATCGAACCCACTTCTCGTTCTTGTTGAAGGTTTGCACTTTGATTTCGTAAGTTTCTTTTTCGTTTTTATTCTATTATGTGATGCGTTGCCTCCCATTTGTCTGAATATGTTTTCTAGGCCTAGCCTTTTTCTGCTAATACGATATAGTTTGTCTTATCGTACAAGGCAAAAAGTTTGTATCTTAGGTACTTTATGCTAGGCATTAACATCATTGATCAAGTAGCATTCGAATGGAAACCAGGTCGGTTGCTGATCGTGAATCGTCTGCATTTGGCATGCACAAATATGTTCCTCAATCTTTAAGCATGTCCTGTGACGTTTATACGGCTATCCAATATGGCATTACTTCTCATCTTTGATGTGGATTATTTTTTGTACTTCCATCGTAATTCATACAATATACCATACCTTAGTATATATCCTTTCTAATTTTTAGAAGCTACTCCTTTCTCCAATTTTTCTTCATTTTGAGTGTGATTTTTTTCAAGAGTCGCGCTCTCATCGGACTCGGAGGTGTACTTGTTTTAAAAGCCTATAAGTTTTTGAAGACAGCTCGTATCACATGTAAGCATGCATGGGAGTTCAGCAAGTTTTGAGAGCAGGATCAGTAACTCTCAATCCACAAATTCCAGAAGCCTCTCTACCACTGTTCAATGCCGGAATCCACCATCTCGGATCACGAGCATTTATTTACCGCCACTTGCCACCGGAGTTGCATATCCATAGAACCGCAAACCATCCACACAGAGCACAAGCTAGAAGCTGGAAGTATTCACCGGAGTTGCTGAATAATTTTCTGAGGCCAATCCCGAGCAGCCACCGTGACATCGCCAGATCATTGTTCCGAAGTCGCGCCCCACCAATCACAGCTCGTGACGGAAGCTTGTGCCACGACATTGCTCAAAGACTTGTGCCACGTGCGCTGCCCTAGGGCTGGGGGCATCGAAGGAATTTGGTTCCCAAAATGAAATGGCTTAATTGTCCCTTCCATGAGAAATTGCAAAAAAAAAAGAAAAAGAAAATAGAAGCTAAGTTCATAAAGATAATTAAGAGAAAAGGACATAACGGTCTTTCGCCCATTGGTTGATCGAGAATTTAAAGAGTTATTTTTTAAATGGATTTGTCCGTGTGTGATAATTTGACATGTGGAATCCCACGTGTCTTTCTCATGGAATATTTGGTCAATTGTTTTTTGTGCGACCACGATGCCGGCCATAATGGCGCTGCCTCCGATATGTTCCAAAAGTTCACCCTCCGCCTTCAAGGCCAAGATCTTCGAATTCTAGGCGCCAGCCGGTTCGCGCTGCTCGACTCCGTCCGATGACGTGGTCGTCATCAAGCCCAATCACTGCAGAGCCGCCCTAGTGGCGGCTCAGTCGTGGCTCACAGAGCCCATTCTCTCGTTGGCGGAAACCCCAGGGAGGAGCGAGCTTGCGGCTGGTCTCTCACTCTTTGGAGTCGGCGCGATTAGCAAAGGGGCAGCGGTGTAGAAAGAAAAGTTGCATGTTGAGGAAGATGAACAGTGGAGAGAGAGGGAGGCTTCTTCGGTGGGACCTACCGGCGCCACTTGTCGATTGCTGAATGGTCTGTCCACTATTCCTCGCCAACATGGTAACTCACCAACCAAAAGCATTCTAATATGATTGTTTTGGAGTTTTGGATCCATTTGGGCCATGATTTTGATTCAACGCAAAAATTCGTACATGTGTAATTTGGCCTTCGGTATATATATATATATATTTTTTTATGATTTAGACTTTGTTGTTTCGTGAAAAATGAGTTAATTCTGCAATATATTTTTTAATAGTATGTTTGGCCGAAATACGAAAAAGATCAGGAAATATTTTTCATCGTTTGGTGTGGAAAATTGAATTAAACTTTACTCCATGCACTCCCTTTAATAATTTTTTTTTTCATTTTAATTTTTTTAAAATTAAATTTTATTGTTATAATTATTTTTTTTCCTTTTGGTTTCGGCCGTCGCTGGCCATAGCGACATACGATGACCAACGTAGGAGAGCTTGAGTCCCCACGGGGATTGGCTGAGCCTTGAGCTTGGCGGCCCTCTCGTGGCCTAATGTCGTGCCACCCTCATTTTTGGCCGGGGGGAGGTGCGAAAGAGGAAGAAGGAGAAAAGAAACAATAAAAATAAAAAAAAGGAAAAAGAAAAAAGAAGAAGAAAAGAAAAACAAAAAACTAAATGAAATGAAATGAATGGAAAGGAATTAAAGAAGCAAAAATAAAAGAAAATGTTTTCCTCTTCTAAAAAAGATGAAAATAATTTTCTCCACTTTTGAATGTTCCATGGATGGAAAATATTCTACTTGATTAGTTTATTTTTCGCAAACCAAATGCTTGAAAATGAAAAAAAAAAAAAAAAAATTCTTGGAAGTCGTAGTCTTGTGGGATTAGTGGCTGAATCCCCAATAATTTCTATTCTATCAGAATGTCAGAGCTTTGTTTTGTTTTTGTTTTTTTTTTTTCTGTCAAAGAAAAAGTTGCTTTCATTACATCAAGTACTTTCAGAATTACAGCCAACGAGGGCCTCCTAACATAAGAGGTCTCATAAAACTTGAGAGGGATTAGTAGTCCAATAATAAGGTCAAGCTTTTCGTCTAACGGCTTCGGCAACTCAATCAGCCACTTGCTCTCTTCTCCTTGGCAATTGGCCACTCATAGATGCTTATATTGACCCATTAATCTAAGGCATACCATCATAAGTGGAGCTACTTCCAAGTTCCCACAAGCACATATCATGATTTGTAAGTGTGCAAGTCACTCTAAAGCAATCTGACACCTACGAAAGGAGCAGTGTAGCCTGATCCTTGAAGAAAGCGAAGCGCTTCAGGGCATGTGAGGATTTCTGTCTGCTCAGCCGAAGTCGTGCGGATCTCCTCGCCAAAACCAGCGACCACTCTCCCGGCGTCTTCCCGGCATACACCGGCGATACTTGATGTGGTGTCGCTGTCTACAAACGAGCCATCAACGTTAATTTTAACCCTCCTTTGCTCGATGGTTTCATTTTTATTTGATGAACATAAAAAATGGACCGGATTTGTGTTAGCCAGTGTCATTCGGACAGGCGACAATCGCTCATTGGTCCATGTCCTCCTAACAGGTGGCAACTCATCGCTGGTCCACCTCCTTATAACATCCGACCATCAAGTTTGTCTTAACGGTCGCTTTGAGGTAAACGACCCTGCCTTTGCGAGAACAGGTGGTCACCGGTCATCACCACCTACCTATCTTTCTCAATTTTAATGCACATTTGGATCGTATGTGAAGCGAGAGCGAGATGTGGAAGATGATTCAGTTAATAGCGGCAGAATGGCAAAATAGAAACTCTCTTTCGTGGGGTAGATTGCCTTTCGAAACTGCTAAATTGCAAAAAGTAAGGCATCATTGCTTTAAATTTTGAGCATTTTCAGAGCAAGTTTGGATTCGAAATTTTCCCTAAAAATGCTTTGCTAAGATGCTTTTATTTAACCAAAGACGAATGATTTCAAAAATGTTTCTTAAAAATGATCGCTTGACATGTTTTTCTAAAATTATTTTCATTGCTGACATCAACTTATTTTTTAACTATTAAAATATTTTTTGCCTACTCTAATAATACAAAGAAGTGACATGATTGTAACACAATGTAAAACTATGGAGCCAGATGCATCATTATTTGTCTTGAAAGATGGATGAAGAAACGATAAAACTGCGGGATGCTTTTAAAATAATGTGTCTTGCGGTTGATCTCAACTATATATATATATATATTATAGAGGAATCATGCATATCAAGTTCGGAAAATAATTCTTCTGAACATGCATGTTGATAATTATTTCGAGAGTAAATATCGTATTTGCCTTTACAAGTCTGAAACGGCATAATGTTAAATTTCTTATAAGGATTAAAATGAAATTAACATGTTACATTAGTAGAGAATGGAGGTGAAACAAAAGACATATTCTATACATGTTATCCCTAGATAATGGAGGCTAAGAAAAAGGACATATTATGATATGACTAGTGGTTAATGTGGGAAAAGCACCAAAAAGGTTTTAAACCTATTACATTGGCATCAATTCAATTTATCCTAAATCTTTTAATTTGACCAATTTATTCTTAAACCTTTTTGTAGTGGTACTAATTTAGTCCATCAAACCAAAATTAACAGAAAAGTTCATAACCAAAATTAACCAATTTCGAAGGCAATACTGTTGTTATCTACTTAGCTGGGAACAATATGAGTTTGTGTTATTCTACATAATACTCTTGTGTCCAACTAACAAATTTCTGCGTCTCAGTTGGAAGAATAAGTTTTTATTCGCAAGATGCTTTTCATATAGCGAATTGCTGTCAATACAATGCATTGGAAGTGTTTATCTCATCATGTCTATTGCAGGAGCTTATCCCCATGATAGAGTACCTTAAATTTTAAGGGTCACTCTGAAAACGGAGATCTCTGATTCTCTGAATCTCACTAACCTAAGTTCTTGTCTAAATTTTTTAATGTCATAATCTTTGGTCATTTTGTTGTCCTCCAATGGTGTCGCTTCTTCAGAACTAGAATGGGATATGAACTTGATGCAGCCAAATCAAATCGAACTAATTCGCCTCTGCAGTTCAGTGCAGGATTTGTCTTAAGGATGACTGTTTGTGGATGATTCTATCAAGTTCGTTTCTAATTGTCTTTACTATGAAGTAGTGCTTTTAGACTTGACTGCTCATATGAGGTGCATTATGCCAGGCAATGTAAATATATGCTGAGTTGTTGCTGAACTTCTTTACAGGTTAGGAATGCCTCATCATTACAGTGGATGAAGACATCAACGAATTCGTCAGAATTTTTGACATTGATCCCTTTATCCAACGAGATACATACATTTTTTTGTTATTGTGCCTTGAAATGTCCTCTACAAACAACAAAGACGTAGGAGAATCGAGTGACAAGATATCGCGGCTGCCCAAAATACAGGACTTGCGATAGTTGCCCTTTTTTTTTTTTTTTTTTTAGTGGATGCGGAAAATAGTCAAACAGCAAAAAATGTATGATCTGTTGTAATACATTTGTATAATGCGATTTGTATTTGTCTATTTGTTGGAGTATGAACATGAATGAGGTGAAAGTTGTTTGCAAAGATCCTATTTCTTATGCAATCTGTTCCTTACTCAACACCATATGAGCACCTTATGTGGAATGATTTACATGTTGCGGTGTTCTCCTGAGAACAGTTGAGCACCTTATGACCTGAAAGCTAAAATAAACATGTTGTTACCTGTTGAGTAAATTTCTTGAGTTATAAAAGCAGAAGCAGGCAATGAGTAAACGATCTGCACATTATTCTAGTCAATAAATATTTGAAGCGCCCAAATCATGGTACGCAAGAATAGTTCGATTAAGATATACGCAGCGATTAACTCAGTAAATGGCAAATGGCCAGATCAATGGATTGCTTTAAGAACCCATATTGTAACGTCACCAACAAATTCAGCATAGAGAGAGAGGAGCTGACCTATCTCGGAGGAAATTGAAGCGGTGAGAAGACGAGGGCGACTAGAAGTGAATTAAATGGATTTTTGTCCTGTATCTAACTTGATTGGCCAAAAATTGGCTAGAAGCCTAGAAGTGATTCGCTTATGAAAGAGCATTATCGTCCGCAGGTTACAACATATTCTTAAGGTCCCTCCATAGCCATCGTATCGAACTTCCCCAAGACAAATTGATCCGAATCCTCAAGCCACTCCCTCCGCAACGCCATAATCGAATCACAAAAAAGGCCACACGGACCACGCCCATGGTGCATATAATCTGTGCGTGAGAGCTTCACATGGACATAGGTTATGTGCTAATGCTCCATCAAGGTGTAGTCTTCGTTGGGTGGGGCGAAGCGGGTGGGATTCCCGGGAAGCCGAATGAAGGCTGTGATGGAAGTCGAGGACAAGGAGCCAGGGAGGATAGCAAAGGGCTTAATAGTCGTGGAACCGGCGGAAGAGGGATCGCCTGCTCTGGCGATGGCAGGAGTGGGTTCGGTGGCGCGACGGTATCCGGCTAAAACGGATTTGCTGACAAATTGGGAGGAACAAAGACCTCCGGTGGACCCAATTAGAGAGAGAGAGAGAGAGTTGTAGAACATTATAAGGTGAAAGACTAGAGAAGACTTCATGAGTTCCAGTAGAATGTTAAACTCTGATATTTACATGTTACTTGATTCGGAGGATGTGGAAGACATGGACTCTGCATGTTCAATTGCTTCCCTGATGGCAGTAGGTCCTAAATGCTTGAGAACCTATCAGTAGCACAATAACAATTTTCAAACAACACCATCAAAAGAAGTTTTCTACAGAATCACGAAGGATCCCGAGTATCGAGAGAGAGAGAGAGACCTCATTTGCATCTTTGAAGCTACTGAGCTCGCCCTTTTTCGGCCAATTTACCTTCCAACATCTGACCATTCAGAATACAAAAGGTGTAATTTTTCCAGGTGAAAACAAGAACTGATGCAGTTGGTACAAAGAGGAGGTTTCCACGACCGAAACCTCGTAAACTTCTGGTCTCTAATGGATAACCTCAGTCAGCGTTAAGCCGAGGCTTGCTCAAAGACAAAGCAGTAACTACTAACTACTGTGTAATTTGAGATATTGCACGCACTTCTCGTTGTTCACTAGATAGCTACTCATGCTTTCTTCTTCTTTTAAATAACATTGGTGATTCCGTAGAGTCGGCATTTTCACCATTTAAATAGCCTCAAGAGGGTTGCACCAACACAAATAATGGCAATAGATTTCTACCTACCAGTTTTCACTTATCATAATATGCAAACTAAGGTCGCATTAACCGTATGAATTGTAAGTAAGACCAGTAATCAGTCAAACAACTTTGACCTTTGTTTTCCTAGGCGCCTTGCAAGCTCCTCTGCCAAAGCTTGACCAGGTACGTCGCCATCAGTTGCCAGGATTATTTGAGAAGCCTGACATGTTATGGAAAGCAGAAAGAAACACATGAAGCAATCTTTTAGGAATGAAAATGTGCACAAGAAATGAACCCGCCGAGTTTACGCACCTTATCCAGGTAATCCTTGCAGTTCCATAAGTATAGAAAAGCCTTGTCCTATCAGCATTCACATGAACAGAAGAATGAGTGACAAATAGTTAACTAACAATGATAATCAAATTCCGAATATGAGGTGCAGAATGAAAAGTTAGTAGCATTGCAGTCTAAAGGGCAGCAGTGGTACCCTGACTCACACCAACATCCATACGTACTTCATCAGTTGTATGGCCTCCAGCTACCAGAACCGCAGATGGAAATAGAAATCACCACTGCCAGATGTAAAGCCATACAATTATCTGATGCGACGAAGCTGCAGTTTTTACACTCAAACCTCAAAAGGAAGTTCTCATTCAATTGCCAAAGTTTCTGCAACAAGGTCAACCAAAAAAAGGAGAGAGTAATTGAAGAAATCCTTCTTTTCTTGTCTGCAGCTAGTGAATCCCCTATTGAATTAGTGGAATGGTAACTTGCTATGTTACTATCCTCAGCATCAACTTCCATTTAGTAATATTGTAGGTCAAAGTTTGCAGGGCCAACGCAGTGACTAAGTCCGTCTGTAATCAAACGCACCAAGAGGTGGCACCCATCTATCAAAGGAGCTAAAATCTGAAGCATTTCCACACATAAGCTTTCTATAATTACACAAAGTAAGCACCCCCTCTCATTTAAGAGTTCTCTTGTTCCTCTGTTTCCACATCATCCGAGAAGTAGCAAGAGGGATCAAAGAATACCTTTTCTAAACCCGAGGCCAAACAGACCCTATGAAGCCCATAATTCTTGTCCAGTAGAACCTCTTACAACCTGAGATAGTCCGATGCAGGCATGAGAGGTCTGAACGATGAAGGAGGAGATGTCTCACCGTCTCTGCCTAAAATAGCATCTATTAACCAGCATGATCTCTTTTTTGTGCAAGGTGCCTAAGGTGAAAATTCTTTCCCAGGTTGCCTCCCAAGCAAAATACGAGACTCTAGTCGGTACTCTTACTTTCCAAATAGCATTCCAAGGAAAAACCTCTTTGCCACCAACAATTCTTCTTTCCGAAATAAGGAGGAACCTTTTCTAAACAATCCATGACACTGCAGTAGTTTGTTTCTTTTTCGGTGATCCTAATTCTTGGAAGAAGATTAGTTGGCATACTTTCCAAGTAGCCAGGACAAGGCGCAGCAAGATGATGAAAAATCGCAGGTGAAAAGTGTCTTTCCTAGCAGTAGGGAGGTAATATACAAAACCCGCCATAAAAGGAGATGGCTTACTAGCATACAGCCGATAATAGGAGACTTATGCTCAGCGGAGGAAACTGGAAATACCTAAGTTTCGGCATGTTAAAATTTGAACTTTAAAATAAGATAAACATAGGATATGCCTAAAACAAGTAACCAACCTTGTCCGGAGGAGGCAATTTTTTGTTGGAAACTTTACATGGGGCGCCATTCGGGACACTTACACAATTTATAAAGCCAGCTTCCTCCATTGAGAGCTTATCAATTTCACCTTCAACCTATAACCGACATTTAGCTATGAGAGGATGAGAAAGAGAGAGAGAGAGAGAGAGAGAGAGAGAGAGAGAGAGAGTTACAATGATGATTTCATCTGCTTCTGAGATGTCATCCAGTCCATATAATGCCTTACCGATATCCTTCTCCTGAAAGTCCATAGCAGAAAGAAAACTCATTTAAGAAACTTCTAGAAATTTCTTAAATTGAAATAATGAAGCATATGGGCAGATGGAAACTGATTTGCGGCATTGGCAGAAAGGTCCATTGTTGAAACATGAACATGTTGCCGACGCATATGAAAAAGATCTGTCTAGTCTCTAACGAAGGCCAAATAGAATTCTGAACATATGAAATACAATGTGATTCGGACTAGAAAATAGGTTTCTGATGCTCGAATGCATCTTATTTCAGCCTTGTCTGTCTAGTCTCTAACGAAGGCCAAATACAATTCTGAACATATGATATATGTACATATTAGATATGCGTGCTTTCTCAGATGCCTCACCAAAAACGATTTGCTTGGCTCTTCAACAAATGCTGGTGAAGGCAATCTTCGACGGCTCCGACAAATCAGATTTGGAGCTAAAAGAAGTTGCAGAAATTCAAAAAAGTTCAAAGGACTTGATTGGAAAATCTATGGAACCAAGGCATAGATTTTTCTCACAGCCTGTAGTGATTTATATTATTACAAATATGCGGCACCAAATTTCACAAATGCTGTTATTATCAGTGGTTTTCCATTTCACTCTTGAGTGATTTACTTCCTGGTCTTCAGCAGACCTAAACTTGCATCCACAAGCATTCCCACTTCTTCAGTTCAAAATACCAAAACATATTTAAGATGCATGCTGGAATATTATTACTATTAACCAAGATGTCCTTACAATACCGAGGCAAGAGAATCTACCTGCCGAAATTTCTTGTCCAAGGTCCGATACCTGCAACTAACAAGTTGTCCTTTCCTTTTGTAAGTAAAACAAATTTCACTCTGGAAGAAAGTTTCAAAGTGGTTAGTCTGATTTTATGCTCATTTCAGATCGGAAATACACATTAAAACTGTTATCTTCTAGTTTCTTACACTGCATATTCTACCGTGGGAGATTACGACCACATAAAAACAATATCAGTATGTCTAAGCGAAGTCTGCGCTGATACAAAATCTCAATCTTAAGTCCATTGTTCCGGCATTATAAGTAAAAGGCAAACTCCACAAGTTGCATGTGAACATCTTGGGGAAGGTCAAATTTTTCTATCAAGTACAGCATCTATTAAATTCTAATCAATCAAGTAAACGCCGCTCTTTTTTTTTTTTTTTTTTCTTTTGAAATATAAAAAATTCTGGATCCATTCGGTCGAATCCGAATCACATTGCGAGTGGCAGCGGAAGCAATTATGATAGCGAACCTGATTGCCCGATCGTTGTTTGACTCCATTTCTTTGAAGAGTTTCCTCCGATATTTTTCGCTCCGCAAAGTAGCTAATAATCTGAAGGGGGCAAAATCTCATAAGTTAGTAGCACTCTTCACAACGAAGTTCTACCAACGCATCAGAGATAAGAACAAAAGCGAATTCAACTGATCTGAGAACATGATGAATGTTTAAACTCAAAAGCAACGGCTGCAATAGTAAGGAAAAAGAAAAGGAACAAAGGAAAATCTTGTCATTTGTGAATAAAATGCTCCTATTAACAGCATCTATCAACTGGGAAGATGTTTTAGTGAGGACTTTGATCTAGCTACAAAAGTCAGAGTTCGGTGCGAACACGTTATGTCAAAGTCTCGGAAGACAATAAAGAAAGTAAATCAAGTTATTGGCATGTAAAATATGCTCAACTCCATTGAAAAAGGAAGCATAAATATGTGTGGGTCATGTTATTAAACAAGACAACAACACAATTTGACCTTACAAATTTGCCGCACAACATACCCTCTAGCTGCACAATTTGACCTTGAAAATTAGGTAAAAGATTCCATTCTCACAAGTCTTTCCTCTGCAATTCTTACGAACCAGAGCCCCAACTTATATGCATTGGGATCTCAACTATCTAGAAATCTGATGTATTGTCTACATTACAAACCAAGCATGTTACTTCAGATTCGGCTGCATCTAAAAGAGATAATTGACCATGCCAAATCAGAATTAATGAGCGTACCTCGTCGCCCAAGGGTTCCAACCTTAGGCTCTCTTCTGTCATGTGTACAGCAGACCCGAACTCTATGGCTGCATTGCCTCCGTCACGTGATTTTCCACTGTCTGCAAAGGCAAAGATGAGAAGTCACTGTTGGGTCCAACTCCAAGCAATCATATTAACACTTCACAAACTCATGACAATCACATTACCTGTCCAGCCCATCCGCACTCCATTCGGAAACACCTCCATATTGCCAACTCCCTACAAGACAGGAACACAAGCAAAATCCCAATGACTATAACAATATATATAAACGTACGTCAAACTCATGGGATCAACATGCCCGCTTTGGAAAAGAAAGAGACACCAAAAATCACCAACATGCTCGGAATAAACATGCCCAATACAGGCACGGCGAAAGGAGTAACCATTGGACAAACCAAGTTGCTGTGCAATCCAGGCCTGGCATGATCCTCGCAGTCAATACCAAGAAGCTCCACTTTCTGCTCCAACTCCTTCAATTTGTCCATATCGGCAGCCCCACCCTCAAAGTGCTCCAGAAGAGCCGAGTAAGAGCCAGAACTCACACTCCTGAAGGTGCTTGCAGACTCGTGGACGACACAGTCGAGAGACCGAGACAAGAGGAGTACTCGTTGGTGTGCTCTCCGTCCTGGAACAGCAAAAAGTCCCTTGCCAGTTCGAAGTTTGGAAAGTGTTGAACAAGTCAAAGTCATCTCAACAAGAATCGGTTCCTTCTCAACAAGAGAGATATTTCAGGCTACTCTCATTATCTATAACTCATTATCTGTAACAAACAGATTCTTTGCAACTGTATATAAACATATCATCTCTTTGTAGATAGATAACGTGAGAAATCAAGCATCAATTCAAAATCTCCATTTTGTTCTCTGCACAATTTCAAGTTCCTTTTTATTCTACTGCACTTCGGTTCTTTCATTCTTAAAAGATCCAACTTTAACTTGGTATCAGAGCCTTTTGGCGAGAGCTCTGTTCTAAAACTGTAGGTTTCTTCTTCATCATGAATCCCCCTAATTCTACTCCTCCACCTTCCTCTGTTTCTGCTACTCCAATTTTAGTTCAAGCAAATATTCATTCTATACCTGTGGTTGCGAATCCCTGACAAGAAAAAAGGGGAAGATAGAGCACACGCACACAGAAGAATGAATGCTACTACACTATCTTTATTCAATGATCAACAAGCCTTTATATAGGCTATACAAGAGAGGATAACAAATAACTAAAAAATAGTAACAAACTTGACCCATGTGTAGCATTAAGCTGTCAACCAATTACTAAAAACTAAGATCCACTAAGTTTTAGTGACATAAACTTTCCTATTGAATATGATAACTCACGACTAGCTATTTTATTGAAAACATGAAAAACAACTTTGACTCTTTCCAACATGCCCTTCCTTAAACTGATACTGCGAGTGATCAGTTTAAAGGCAAAGAAACAAACTCTCTTTTAATCTGAGGCATCCATCGAACAAACTCCAAGGAGCTTCCTTTAACTTTTGAAATGTGGCAATTTTGAGGGGCTTTGTGAACAAGTCAGCAACTTGATCTTCACTTCTGCAGAAAACAAGATCAATCATGCCATCTCTTGTAAGATCCCTCAAGAAATGATACTTCACATCTATTTGCTTGCTCCTCCCATGTAGAACTAGATTTTTTGACAATTTGATGGCTGAATTGTTGTCACAAAAAATTGATGTTGCTTCTTCTTGTTTAAACTGAAGTTCTCCAAGAATCTTCCTTAACCAAATAGCTCGACAAGGGCTCGAGGTGGCAGCTACAAACTCAGCTTCAGTTATCGAAAGAGTAACAATTGGCTGCTTCTTTGAACACCATGAGACAACCCCTGAACCAAGCATAAACACATAACCAAAAGTGTTTTTTCGATCATCCATTCACCAGCGTAATCGCTATCCGTAAAACCAAGTAAATTCGAACTTTCTCCTTTCTTGTAAAACAACCCAAGCGATGCATTCCCTTTCAAATAGCATAAAATACGCTTAGCAGCGTGTAGATGTTTTTCGGTGGGACTC
Source organism: Rhodomyrtus tomentosa (assembly GCA_028455895.1). Lineage (NCBI taxonomy): Eukaryota > Viridiplantae > Streptophyta > Magnoliopsida > Myrtales > Myrtaceae > Rhodomyrtus > Rhodomyrtus tomentosa. Next base: position 13,108,766 of record JAPCWY010000008.1, read on the forward strand.
TTCATGTATCTGCTAATGAGACTAACACCATACATGATGTCTGGCCTTGTTGCTGTTAAGTACATGAGACTCCCCACAATTTGCTTGTACATGGTGCTGTTCACTTTCCTTCCACCAGGATCTTAGGTGAGCTTTAATCCAACATCTGTTGGTGTGGCAACTGAATTGCAATCTTTCAATTGAAACTACTTCAAAATCTCTTGCACATATTTCTTTTGGCAAACAAAGGCACCAGCAGTAGATTGATTAACTTAAATGCCTAAGAAATAGTGCATTAATCCAAGATCTGTCATCTCAAATTCATGCATCGTGGATTGCTTAAATGTCTCCATCATGGCACCATCATTTCCTTTGTAAATGAGATCATCTACATACAAGCATACAAGAAGTAATTTCCCACCATGACCAATCTTAATAAACAAAGTATGTTCATAAGGACATTTCATAAAGCCTTCCTTCAAAAAATAAGCTGCAATCCTACTGTACCATGCTCGAGGAGCTTGCTTTAATCCATATAAAGCCTTCTTTAATTTGTATACTTTTTGCACACAATCAGGCTTCACATATCCAGGAGGTTGGTCCATGAATAAATGTTCTTGGAGATCACAATGTAAAAAGGCAGACTTCACATCTAATTGATGGATATACCACGATTTCTGTGCTGCTAGTGCAATCACCAACTGAATTGTGTCAAGTCTCACAACTGGCGCGAACACCTCTTTGTAGCCAACTCCGAATTCTTGCTTGTAGCCTTTTGCCACCAAACGCGCCTTGTATTTATCAATGCCACCATCCTTGTTCAGCTTTGTCTTGAAGACCCACTTGACACCAATAGTCTTTTGGCCTTTGGGAAGATTTGTCAAGTCCCAAGTGTTGTTTTTCTCAATTGCTTTAATTTCAGCGTCCATTGCATCTCTCCACTTTTGATGTTTTACTGCTTCATCAAAAGTAGTTGGATCACTATCTGCAAACAAAGCAAATTGAGTTAACGGTCCTTCACTTTGATCGACTCCAGACACTTCATAATCTCTCATCCATGCTGGCCTTTGTCGATGGCGTTGGAGGCGTTCACCATGTGTTGCAGTTGAATCGGAATTGGGCTGCTGCTCCTCCGCTTCAATCGAGTCAGAATTGTTACTAGCCGAGGCCAAATTGTGTTGTTGGTCTTCTTTGCCAATCTCTTCAAAATCAGCTACAATTGGTGGAATCCCTTTAGCTTGATCATTCCAAGGCCAGAGCCTTTCTTCATCAAATACTACATCAAGGCTGATTATAGTCTTCTTGGCCACAGGATCATAGAGTTTGTAAGCTTTTGATTGATCACTTACACCAAGTAAGACACATCTTACTCCTTTATCGTCAAGCTTTTTCCTTTCTTGATTTGGAACATGGGCATATGCAGTACACCCAAAAATTTTGAAGTAATCAACTGTTGGCCTTTGTCCATTCCAAGCTTGGCTTCTGTTCAAGAGATGAACACTCCAATTTACCGCCTCTGGCCAAAACTTCTTTGGAATTCCACTACTTTGCAATAAACTTCGGACCATGTTGAGGATGGTTCAATTCTTCCTCTCACATACACCATTTTGTTGTGGTGTACAGGCTGCAGTAAGTTGCCTACGAATTCCATGCTTCGAACAAAAACCATCAAACTCAAGAGACTTGCACTCTCCACCACGATCAGTTCGAAGAACTTTGATTTGATTGCCACTTTCTTTTTCGACAAGACTCTTGAAATTCTTAAATGCTTCAAAAGCTTAAGATTTTTCATGCAAGAAATACACCCACACCTTTCGGCTGAAATCATCAATGAATGTGATCAGCTATCGTTTACCTCCATTAGAAACCGGTGAGATTGGAACGCAAAGATCTGAATGGACCAGCTCAAGCTGCTTTTTTGCCCTCTACTCCTTACCTTGTGGAAATTGAGCTCGATGTTGTTTGCTAACAACACAATCTTCGCAAACTTGTGATGGGATTTTGATAGCGGGAATTCCCTCCACCATCTGCTTTTGATGTAGTGTCCGCAAGCCACCAAAATTAAGATGCCCATATCTAAAATGCCAAATCCATTCTTCGTCCTTTAATTTTGTCATGTAACAAGCATGAGCAGAATCATGAAGATGAAGAGGAAATTCTGTTTGGTGTCATATCAACTTGAACAAGCAAGTTCTGCTGCTGATCATAAATCTTGCAAACTCCACCTCTAAATACAATTTCATACCCCTTCTCAAGTAACTGACCAGCACTCACGAGATTTGTTTTCAATTCAGGAACATAGAAAACATCATTTATGGTCTGCATTATCCCTTTTGAAGAGATTTGAACAGTACCTTTTCCCATGACTGAAATGGTAGAATCATCTCCAAGCTTCAGTTTGGTGCGATGGGCATCGTCGATTGAAGAAAATGCCTCCTTGTTGCCACACATACGATTGCTACAACCAGTGTCAAGGTACCATAAATTTGGTGAAGACATTTCTTTCTCTTGACATGCCATTAGGAGCGTCTCTCCTTCTTCTTCATTTGCTGCAGCAAAATTTGTTGCTTCCACATGTCGACTGAGATTGGATCTACATTCAGACTTATAGTGTTCATATTTGTGGCATCTAAAGAATTCAACTTTAGATTTGTCTGTCGATTTTGGCTTGAAACCAGTTGGATACCATCCTCGACTTCTACTTCGTGCATCATCAAAAGAAGAGCATGCAATTCTTGGATGGTGTGTTGCGTTGGTGGAATTCGCTTCCTCTCCCTCTACCATTATTCATTCTTATTGCTGAAGAATGACGAAAAATAGTAGAGGTCTTCAAGACTTGTTCTTCCGTGTCTTGGCGTTGGAGTTTCTATTCATGAACCAAAAAAGAACCTTGCGATTCATCAATTGAAAGTTCTTCAATATCCTTAGCCTCTTCTATGGCACAGACAACAAAATTAAATTTTGATATCAAGGATTGAAGAATTTTTTCAACAATGGTGACATCCTCCGTCTTGTCACCGTGGATTCGCATCTTATTAACGATTGTCATCATTCTTGAGAAATAATCTGTGACCGACTCCCCTGATTTCATTCGTAGTGTTTCGAACTCCAGACGAAGAGCTTGCAGTTGTTGCCTCTTTGCTCTTGTAGAGCCTTGATACTTCTTTTTCATAGAATCCCATACTTGCTTGGGAGTATCCTTGCAAAGGATTGTCTCCAAGACTGGCCTGTCTATTGCTTGAAACAAGTAGTTTTTGGCTTTGAGATCCTTCAACTTTGCCGCTTCATGAGCTGTTCGTTGGGCTACTGTCAAAGCCAGTCCTTCTGGTTCTGCAATTCCAGAGGAAACAACTTCCCAAAATTCTTTGGACCTTAGAAAATTTTCCATCAACATGCTCCAATGGTCATAACTACCATCGAATCGAGGGATAGCAGGTTGGACAAAATTAGAATCTATGGTCGTGATTGCTGTTGCAAGACTCTCTTTCCTCACGTGTTTAACTCTCAACTCTCACTTTTTTTTGGCTCTTATACCACTGGTAAGAAAAAAGGGGAAGATAGAGCACACGCACACAGAAGAATGAATGCTACTGCACTATCTTTATTCAATGATCAGCAAGCCTTTATGTAGGCTATACAAGAGAAGATAACAAATAACTAAAAAATAGTAACAAACTTGACTCATGTGCAGCTTTAAGCTGCCAACCAATTCCTAAAAACTAGGATCCACTAAGTTTTAGTAAGAGAAACTTTCCTACTGAATAGGATAACTCACGACTAGCTATTTTATTGATAACATGAAAAACAACTTTGACTCTTTCTGACGATCCCTCCCTCACCTCCAATGTTGTTTCCACTCCCTCACTAGGTGAAAGGTTTGATGGTACAAATTTTTTCATTTGGAAAACTCATCTTACTCCATTTCTCTTAGCTTCACAGTTGCTGTCCATAGTGGATGGATCAGAACTGCTCCACCGCAGTATCTCCAGCAGCAGAACGATTCCGGAGCAAATCACACCCTCAACCCAGCATATACTTCGTGGTTAATACATGATCAAACAGCACTTGGTTGGATTTTAGCAACCTCGACCACACCGATTGTTACTCAACTCACCAAACACAAGATTTCAGCTTCTGTTTGGAATTACCTCTCTAATGCATATGCGGCCCAATCCTCTGCCAGGGCTGCATCTCTTCGGATGTAGTTACAAACCATGGAGAAAGGAGCCCGTTCGGTAATAGAATACATTCAGCAGGCTACAGAAATTTCGGATCAATTGTCAGCAATTGGTAAAACCAGTTTTGAGAGTGAATGTCACACTCACTTGTTTCGTGGGCTTGATGCTGAATTTAATCAACTGGCGATGGCAATATCAGTGGAGACTCGAGAATCTCCGTTAAGTAAAGAAGACCTTCATGGACTACTTTTGTCCCATGAAGGTCGTCTTGAAATTTCAGCAATTGATACTACCATACCATCCCCCGCAGCATTTGCCGCCTACATCGGAGTACACTCACCAATGCCAATACAATGTTCAAGTTTTCCGAGCAATCAAATCCGGGAGAACCAGTCTTTACAATATTCCAAAAACTCATTCTCGGGGTTCAATCCAAGACAAAACAACGGAATTCTTCCTATTCCCACTTCATCGGCGCCGCATCAATCTCCAAATAGCCGCTTCTGTCGTCGAAATGTGCTACACTGCCAGCTGTGCCGTCGTCCGGGTCACAAAGTTGCTGCATGCCGAGAAAGATTCAATCCTCATTTTATCTCTCCCCAAATACAACAAATCATTATGCTCCTATTGCTCCTCTTCCTTCTGCTCTGGATGCTGCGTCGTGTTACCCGGATTCTGGTGCGTCTCAACATGTTATCGACAGTCCTACCATGCTGTCCAATGCTACATCGTACAATGGCACTCAAAAGCTCACTGTGGGTGATGGAGTTTCTCTTCCTATCACCCACAGGTACACTCGAGCCCACATCTTCCACTGCTTTTCGATTGTCTAATGTTTTAGTTGGACCATCTATCACTAAAAACCTACTGTCAGTCTCTCAATTTTTCATCGAGAATAATTGTGTTTTCTTATTTTATGGAACATATTTTCATTTAATCTCCCTTCGCAATGGTCAGATTCTACTCCAAGGTAGACTTGACAATGGTCTCTATAGTATATTTCTCTTCTGCTCCATGGCGTCTCAGTCAGCTTTTACTGCTTCTCATGCTAGTTCAATAAATTTGTGGCATCACCGTCTGGGCCATACCCACTCTGATGCTTTAGTTCGGCTACTATGTTCCATGAAGACTTCTTTTACCAGCTCACCCTCCACTATATGTACACCTTGTGCTCTCAGTAAAAGCCATTGGCATTCCCATCTACCCACCATGTCAAGGTCTTCTTCACCTTTACAACTAGTACATTTTGATAAATGGGGCCCTTCTCCTGTAACATCTTTAAATGGTTATAAATATTATGTTTGCTTTATTGATGGTTTCTCCCGTTTTACATGGTACTATCCTCTGATGACTCGTGCACAATTTTTACCAACTTTTATTGCTTTTCATAAGTTTGTAGAGACTCAACTTCAGTGTAGGCTCCAAGCAATACAGTGTGATGGTGCACTCGAATTTCTCTCCTCAGCATTTCGAGCTCATATAAGTCAACATGGCATTCACCAACGTGTCTCTTGCCCATATTCCCCTTTTCAAAATGGCACTGCTGAGCGGAAACATCGTCACGTTGTTGAAACAGGACTTGCTCTCTTGAGACATGCTGTTATTTCATCTGAATTTTGGGAATTTGCTTTCGAGACTGCCATTTTTCTCATTAACAGACTCACTTCGCCAGTGCTTGGTAATTATCAGTCCTTGGCAGGCTTTGTTTGGACCACTTCCTGATATTTCTTATCTACGCATCTTTGGGTGTGCAGTATTCCCCTATTTGCGGCCGTATGCTCCTCACAAGCTCGCTCCGCGATTAAAGGTATGCATTTTCCTTGGCTACCCTCCAGGCTATCGCGGGTATCGTTGTTACTGTCCACTTACTCGCAAATTCTACATTGTTGCCAATGCTATTTTTTATGAAACCAGCTTCCCATTCAATACCATGTCGACCACATCACCAACTCACATTCCTGAGATTGCGTTGCCACTACCTCCACCTCCAGTTTCAACCTTGAATGTTGTTCCATAACTCGTGCTTCCAAGGTTATCAACTTCTCCACTTCCTCCTTCAGCACCACCTTCTCCTATTCCACCTTCATCACCACCATCTCCTATTCCTTCTTCATCACAACCTTCCCCACCTCCCCCTACAACGTCTCAATCAATCTCAACAGTTGCACCATCTCCGTCAGAACCATGTCCTTCTGAAACTACTCATCAAATGGTTACTCGTCTCAAAGATGGTACTATTTCACATGGGACTATAAACCGCTACCACAAATATGCAATGATAGCCGCATCTCAGCCTCACATTGAACTTACATGCTTCACTCAGGTGTCTCGCGATCCTCAATGGCGTAGGGCCATGGAGACCGAATATACTACATTAATTCAAAACGAAACTTGGGAGCTTGTTCTTGCTCCCTCTTATGCTCGCCCCATTGGACGTAAATGGATCTTTAAAGTCAAGCTTCGAGCTGATGGTTCTCTTGAATGATATAAAGCCCGTCTTGTGGCAAAGGGATATCATCAACAAGCAGGACTAGACTACAATGAAACTTTCAGCCCTGTTGCCAAACCAATGACAATTTGCACTATCATTGCTCTTGCATATTCTCAGGGTTGGAACATCCGCCAACTTGATGTCTCGAATGCTTTCCTCTATGGATATCTCAATGAGGAAGTATACATGATGCAACCCCAAGGATTTATAGATGCAACGAGGCCACATCACGTTTGTCGTCTCCGGTGTTCTCTTTATGGCCTCAAGCAAGCTCGCCGAGACTGGTACCAACGGCTTAGCTTGTATTTAATTTCTCTACGATTTCGGATGTCAAATGCGGGCTCTTCATTATTTGTTCTACACACACGTCACTACAGTACGATGCTTCTCGTGTACGTAGATGACATCATCCTCACAGGTTCTCCTCAGCCTCCATTTACAAACATCTTTACTGCTCTACAGGTTGAATTTGCTATTAAAGATTTGGGTTCCCTTCATTACTTTCTTGGTGTTGAAGTACAATCCACTTCTGACGGTTTCATCCTCCATCAGGCCAAGTTCACACGTGACATTCTAGCTCGCTCCAAAATGATTGATGCTTGGTCTGTTCCCACACCTTGCGCCACCGATGAGCCTCTCTCTCTCCACCATGGAGACCCTCTCCCTGACCCTCTACTTTATCGGAGTATTGTTGGTGCTCTACAGAATTTAACACTCACACAACCAGATATTGCCTACTCCATCAATACTGCGTGTCAATACCTCCATGCCCCTACCACAGCTCATTGGCAATCAGTGAAGCGCATCTTGTGCTATCTTGCAGACACACCTCGACTTGATGTTCTATTCACTCGCAGTTCATCTACTACTCTCCATGCCTTTTCAGATACAAGTTGGGCCGGTAATCGTGACGATCGATGTTCTGTTGGAGGTTACTGCATTTTCCTTGGTCGTAATCTAATTTCTTTGGAGCTCTCACAAGCAACGAACCATGGCACGGTCCAGTACTGAAGCTGAATACAAGTGTTTAGCGGATACAACTGCAAAACTTATGTGGATTGAATATCTTTTGAAAGATCTAAATGCTCTTCCACCACATCCACCTAATCTTTGATGTGACAGCTTATCAGAATTGTACCTGACTGCAAACCCCATCTTTCATGCTCGCACAAAGCGTGTGGAGATTGACTATCATTTTATACGTGAACGACTCGCTCGTGAACAGCTCCATCTTCACTTCATTTCATCCGAAGATTAGCCTGCTGACATTTTCACCAGAGGGCTCTCCTCTGCACGTTTTCGACTTCTACGATCCAAGCTGACCATTCGTGCCGCCTCATCAGCTTGCGGGGATGTTGAACAAGTCAAAGTCATCTCAACAAGAATCAATTCCTTCTCAACAAAAATCGGTTCAGAGAGATATTTCAAGCTCCTCTCATTATCTATAACTCATTATCTGTAACAAACAGATTCTTTGCAGCTGTATATAAACATATCATCTCTTTGTGGATAGATAACGTGAGAAATCAATACAAGCATCAATTCAAAATCTCCTTTTTGTTCTCTGCACAAATTCAAGTTTCTTTTTATTCTACTGCACTTCGGTTCTTTCATTCTCAAAAGATCCAACTTTAACTGAAAGGGTTTTCAAATGTTTTTAACAATTCTCGTCCGATTTGATTGCAAATATTTCGTTGCCTGTCTTTAAAGATTCATATGTAACGTGAATGTTTGAGATTGGAAAACTATCCAGCTAGGATTCAGTTATTAAAAAAATCATTATAATTATTAACTTGGTCTGCAAGACTTCGGATCACTTTTCTAATTATTTTGATTATTAAGGTTATTGATAATTGTTAATTTAATTCTTTAGACATTCAATTATTTTACCAATTGCCATAATCTCTTGTTGCATTTCGATGGATATTGTGAGGTGGATGAATATATTACTTATTTAAAAAATAAAAAGAGAAAAGGATATATGCTTATCTTTAATTTGGATATATTTCGGTAGTATGGCCGATGATAGGATACGTTATTACCGAAAAGGTGCGATCAGTAACTTGCCGCTTCTTTACCTGGAAGGGAAGTTACTTCTAGAGGGAGGTTTCTTCTTCAGCTTCTAGAGGAAGTTACTCAAGATGGAAGCTATAAAAGGAGAGGAGAATCAGATGCAATTGCTTGCTGATTAGGTTGGAGAAGAGTGCAATTGATTTGGCTTACGTTTGTATTTGTTTCCGGGAAAATAGAGGTGAAAAGTCAAATTATAGATCTATAATTTGATCTATCCATTTCGTAACCTGCTGTGAAGTTCAAGACTTCATTGGAACGAGCTTCTTCAATTGCAATGCCCTCTTTTCCGCAAAGTAATTTCCTTCGGCTGCCTTTGTGTGTTCAAGCAAAAGAGGAGGAATTTTGGGATCGGTTCGGAACCTTCAACATAACGACGATCGTCGATTGCATTGCTTTTCGATTTTCTTTTATGTCGATTTGCACTTATCGTTCAATCGCTTGAAGAAGAGGAATTTGGGGCCATCCGGTTTGAACGACATCTAACGGAACGAACTTCGTCAAAACGTAATGCATTGCAGCCGGACTTTGCAAGCTTCTATCCTACCACACCATTTGAGTGTACGGTCAAAGGAAAAGAGGAATTTAGGGTTCGTCCGAAGAAAGAGAATTTGGGGGCTATTTGGTTCCAAATTTGGGAACGCACAAGACAGTTTCTGGATCTATTGCTTTCAAATTCAAGGCAAGCTTTCAAAATGACATCGTTTTGCTGCATCACTAAAGAGGAACAAAAACAGGGCTGCTATTTACATAATTAAGACTCAATTAAGTTTCCTACCACCAGGAGAGATTAATGAACAAAAACAAAGCCACCTCATCATTTTCCGTCCACCGATTTGGATACAAGACGGAAAGAAACTTGATTGCACTGATCCGACAAATATTAGTAATTGTTTGCACCTTATGAAAATTTTAGAATTCAAGGGCACTTTCATGACAATTTTGACTTCTGGTGGATTGGTCCCTTCCTTTTGTGAAGGACCCGATCTCTAAACTAACTTTCCCTAAAGATTATAGAAAAAATTTCCCATTTCCGTCCAAACGAAGTTACATCAGGTGACTAATGACAAAGATGAAATGTACAAAAAGCCATCGAAAAATTGATCACCAAGAACAGAAATGCTTCTGTTCGTGAATCGGATAAAGCATGAAAGCAGAACATTATAAGGTGAAAGACTAGAGAAGACTTCATAAATTCCGGTAGAATGTTCCGCTCTGATGTATTCTTACATGTTACTTGGTTCGGAGGATGGGGGAGACATTGACTCTGCATGTTCAATTGCTTCCCCGAGGGCAGTAGGTCCTAAATGCTTGAGAACCTAGCAGTAGCACACAGCAATTTTCAGACAGTAAATGAAGTGATGTTCCCTATGGACTCATTGAGTATCCCAAAGCTCACTAATTGTAAGACGGTAAATGCATTGTTGAGAATAAATCATTGAACGGCATACATTTCAACATTTCGAAATTACAATAACTGCAAAAACCCAAAGATGCTTCATAATCACTGAAATTAAACTATCTGAACAGTCGTAGATTATTTCGACTGAGGAAATTTTCTCGAGACACTAGAGATAAAATAAAAATAAGAATTGCCTTTCTGGATTCAGAACAATGCCCACTGGGTGCTAACGATCTGAATGTCCAATATTTAAGACCCTGTAAGGAACGAAATTGACTCCTTGCCAGTGGGTAAAGCAGCATTTTATCAGTTGCGACAAACCAAAAGCTGTTCTGCTGTGGTAGAAGATAGCTATTGAGATTTAACTAGATAGAGGACATGCAAGGACTATGTTGCTTATTACCCAAGTTTCGGGATTCCAATAGTTGCCTAGACTTTTGGAACACGCATGCTCAACAGAACTGGCATTCTGTGAACTCTCATTCCTCAACATGTGCTACTCTTTCTCTTGGTCAATTGATGAGGAAAAGATGAAACAGAAACAGTACAAAAAAATTCAGTTGTAGGCCTTGCCCCTGAGAGAGAGAGAGAGAGACCTCATTTGCATCGTTGAAGCTACTGAAGTCATCCTTTTTCGGCCAATTTACCTTCCAGCATCTGAACATTCAGAATATAAAACAAATAAATTTTCCAGGTGCACAAAAGAACTGATAAAGTTGGTACAAAGAGGTGGTTTGCATGACCAAAACCTGTAAACTTCTGATCACAAATGGATTAACCTTTGTCTTAAGCCCAAGCACCCTCGAAGACAAAGCAATAACTAGTAACTACTGTACAATTTGAGATATTGCGCATACTTGTTCACTAAATAACCACTCTTGCTTCTTCTCCTTATCAATATCATCGGTGATTCAGCAGAGTGAGCATTTTCACCATTAAAATAGCCTCAAGAGGGTTGCACTAACACAAATAATTGCAAAAGATTTCTACTTACCATTTTGCTTATCACAATATGCAAACTAGGTTGCAGGCTATGCCAAAAAAAGAACCGGGTTAACCATATGAATTGTAAATAACATAAGTAATCAGTCAAACACCTTTGACCTTTGTTTTCCAAGGCGCTTTGCAAGCTCCTCTGCCAAAGCTTGACCAGGTGTGTTGCCATCAGCTGCCAGGATTATCCGAGAAGCCTGAGATATAGTATAAAACAGAACGAAATGCATGAAGCAATCTTTGAGAGATGAAAATGTACATCAGAAAGACGCACACGGAGTTTACGCACCTTTTCCAAGTAGTCCTTGCGGTTCCAAGTATTGAAAAGCCGTGTCCTATCAACATCCAAATGAACAGCTGAATAAGCAACAAATAGTCAGCTAAGTGTGATAACCAAATTCAAACAATGAAACGCACAATGAAAAGTTAGTAGTAATGCACGATATTAAAGGGCGACAGTGGTGTTGACAGTAAACCCTGACTTACACCAACATTCATACATACTTCGTTAGTTTTACGTCCTCCACCTATCAGAACTAATGCAGATGGAAATAGATCACCACAGCCAGATGTAAATCCATACGATCGTCTGAGCGATGAAGCTACGTTTTTTACACTTCCTTCAAAACGAAGTTCTCATTCAATTGCCAAAGGTTCTGCAAAAAGGTCTTCCATCTCACTCGAACAGCCACTGAAACTCACTGAAACAGTAACCATTTTCTGCCTCTTCGAAAATATCGCTGTTGCAACTCTTCAGCATGTCAATCATTGCAAAACAAGACCAATTGATTTGCTTCAGTAATTTTTCTGATTCAAGACACTCAGACCGCATAGATCTAGTTCATATGAGCTTCACTCTATCAAAGCTCACCTAGAAACTCACACACTATCGCAAGAGAGGTGTGATAGGCGACCTAGACATGTCAACGTATTTCTTGATATAAGATGTTAAGACCACATAAACCTACTTCAGATACGCTTTGCACTGCAAAAACTGACCAAAAAGGTCTTAGGCTATGACAAGAGAGATGTGATAGGTAACATTGGCATTTCAACAAAGCCAATTGCCAAACGAGGCTGTGCAGATGGTTTGGAGGAATCTCCCCCCATACCTGCCAACTGGCATTTTCATGATTTAGAATGGATTCATTGGTTTGGATGTCCCTTAGTTACAGCGATGTCAATGAACTAGTGCAACTAGGCAAGCACTCAAAATTTCAGCAAGGTACTCTGGGCCATTTGAAGTATCAGATAGATAGGATAAGACAAGCAGCTTATAAGCACTAGCGCAAGCTAAACACTCCAGAAAGTTTTAAACCTAGCACAAGTCATCCACACCCAAACCAGATACAAAGCCATCAGATGCAAAGATTCCTAATGTATATCTGTCCTCTCAAGTGTTACTTTAGTATTGTGGTCATTAGCTGAAGAAATGTGTTGACCATTTTAGCTTTGATCACATGGCCAATCCGAGGGAGAAGATTGAATGCGTTACGAGTAAATGAAAGAATGAATGGAATTTCTATTGGTTTTGCTCTTCTTTTATAGGTATAAAGCAATTTGAATGGAGGGCACCATTGGGTGGAAACCCATACAAAAGAAAACCTCAAAGAACCAAAAAAAAAATCAGTGACGAAAAAACATGTACTACATCAATCACAGAGCAGATCCACAGGCATGTTTTTCCTATACCAAACAATTAAAACTTTAACCTAATTTTCAAAAAATACAAAAAGAGAAGGCTCTGTTTTTTCAAAGGTGCTCTTTCTCTGCTCATTCCGTATCAACCAAAAAAGGGGGAGAGTAACCGAAGAAATCCTGCTTTTCTCATCTGCAGCAAGTGAATGCCCTATTGGCTTAGTTGAATGGCATTTTGCTCGCTTGATGTTACTATTCTCAGCATCAACTAAAGCGTTATCTTGTCCATTTGATGTGAGTTGTTCCTCTATTATATTCACCACCTTTCATGTAGTAATTTTGTTGGTCAATGTCTACAGGGCAAATGGCATTGACTACGTCTGTAATCAAAGGCACTAAGAGGGTGCCAAACCCATCTACCAAAGGAGCTCAAAACTAAAAGAGCTGAGCTCTCTTGTTCCACTCTTTCCATATCAACCGAGAAGCAGCAAGAGGGATTGAAGAAATCCTTTTCTAAGCACGAGGCAAAAGAGACCCTACGAAACTATAATTCTTGTTCGGTAGAATCTCCAATAACCTGAGATAGTCCAATGCAGGCATAAGAGGTCTGGAAAAATGGAGGAGGAGATGTCTCACGGTATCTGCCTAAGATAGCATCTATTAACCAGCACAATCTCTCTTTTCTACAGGTTGTCTAAGGGGAGAATACATTCCCAAGTTGCCTCCCAAGCAAAATACGAGACTCTAGTCAGTAGTCTAACTTTACAAATAGCTTTCAAAGGAAAAGCCTCATTGCCACCAACAATATTCTTTCCAACAAAGGAGGAACTTTTTCCAAACAATCCTTGAAAATAGTACTTTATTTCTTTGTCATGTTTCTAATTTTTGAAAGCAGATTAATTGGCAGACTTTCAAAGTAGCCAGGAAGAGACGCAACAAGATGACGAAAAAAATCTCACGATCACAAGTGTCGTTCTTAGCAGTAGCACAACAACAATTTCAAACAACACCATCAAAAGAAGTTTTCTACAGAATCACGGAGGATCCCGAATATTGAGAGAGAGAGAGAGAGAGAGAGAGAAACCTCATTTGCATCTTTGAAGCTACTGAAGTCACCCTTTTTCAGCCAATTTACCTTCCAACATCTGACCATTCAGAATACAAAAGTTGAAATTTTTCCAGGTGAAAACAAGAACTGACGCAGTTGGTACAAAGAGGAGGTTTCCACGACCGAAACCTTGTAAACTTCTGGTCTCTAATGGATAACCTTAGTGTTAACCCAAGGCTTCCTCGAAGACAAAGCAATAACTACTAACTACTGTGTAATTTGAGATATTGCACACACTTCTCGTTGTTCACCAGATAACTGCTCGTGCTTTCTTCTTCTTTTAAATAACATTGGTGATTCGATAGAGTCGGCATTTTCACCATTTAAATAGCCTCAAGAGGGTTGCACTAACACAAATAATGGCAATAGATTTCTACCTTCCAGTTTTTACTTAGCATAATATGCAAACTAAGGTCGCATTGACCATATGAATTGTAAGTAAGACCAGTAATCAGTCAAACAACTTTGACCTTTGTTTTCATAGGCGCCTTGCAAGCTCCTCTGCCAAAGCTTGACCAGGTACGTCGCCATCAGTTGCCAGGATTATTCGAGAAGCCTGAGATGTTATGGAAAGCAGAAAGAAACACATGAAGCAATCTTGTAGGAATGAAAATGTGCACAAGAAAGGCACCCATCGAGTTTACGCACCTTATCCATGTAATCCTTGCAGTTCCATAAGTATAGAAAAGCCTTGTCCTATCAGCATTCACATGAACAGAAGAATGAGTGACAAATAGTTAACTAACAGTGATAATCAAATTCTGAATATGAGATGCACAACGAAAAGTTAGTAGCATTGCAGTCTAAAGGGCAGCAGTGGTAACCCCGACTCACACCAACATTCATACATACTTCATCAGTTGAATGGCCTCCAGCTACCAGAACTGCAGATGGAAATAGAAATCACCACTGCCAGATGTAAAGCCATACAATTATCTGATGCGACGAAGTTACAGTTTATACTTAAACTTCAAAAGGAAGTTCATTCAATTGCCACAGTTTCTGCAATAAGGCCAACCAAAAAAAAGGAGAGAGTAATTGCAGAAATCCTTCTTTTCTTGTCTGCAGAAAGTGAATGCCCTATTGAATTAGTGGAATGGTAACTTGCTATGTTACTATCCTCAGCATCAACTTCCATTTAGTAATTTTGTTGGTCAAAGTCTGCAGGGCAAAGGCAGTGACTAATTCTGTCCGTAATCAAAGGCACCAAGGGTGGCACCCATCTATCGAAGGAGCTAAAATCTAAAGCATTTCCACACATAAGCTTTCTGTAATTAGACAAAGTAAGCATCCCCTCTCATTTAAGAGTTCTCTTGTTCCTCTCTTTCCACATCAACCGAGAAGCAGCAAGAGAGATCAAAGAATACCTTTTCTAAACCTGAGGCCAAACAGAACCTATGAAGCCCATAATTCGATTTCAGTAGAACCTCTTACACCCTGAGATAGTCCAATGCAGGCATAAGAGGTCTGAACAATAAGAGAGGAGATGTCTCACCGTCTCTGCCTAAAATAGCATCTATTAAGCCCCATGATCTCTTTTTTGTGCAAGCTGTCTAAGGTGAGAATTTGTTCCCAGGTTGCCTCCCAAGCAAAATACGAGACTCTAGTCGGTACTCTTACTTTCCAAATAGCATTCCAAGGAAAAGCCTCTTTGCCACCAACAATTCTTCTTTCCGAAATAAGGAGGAACCTTTTCTAAACAATCCATGACACTGCAGTAGTCTGTTTCTTTTTCGGTGTTCCTAATTCTTGAAACAAGATTAATTGGCAGACTTTCCAAGTAGCCAGGACAAGACGCAACAAGATGATGAAAAATCGCAGGTGAAAAGTGTCTTTCTTAGCAGTAGAGAGGTCATATACGAAACCTGTCATAAAAGGAGATGGCTTACTAGCATACAACCAATAATAGGAGACTTATGCTCAGTGGGGGAAACTGGAAATACCTAAGTTTTGGCATGTTAAAATATGAACTTTAAATTACGATCAATGTATGATCTGCCTAAAACAAGTAACCAACCTTGTCCGGAGAATGTTCTACAAAGACCTCCGTTAGAAATCTATTGCCATTATTTGTGTTAGTGCAACTCTCTTGAGGCTATTAAAATGGTGAAAATGCCGACTCTACCGAATCACCATTGTTATTTTAAAGAAGAAGAAAGCATGAGCAGTTATCTAGTGAACAACAAAGTGTGTGAAATATCTCAAATTACACAGAAGTTAGTACTTACTGCTTTGTCTTCGAGCAAGCTTCGACTCAACACTGAGGTTATGCATTAGAGACCAGAAGTTTACAAAGTTTCAGTCGTGGAAACCTCCTCTTTGTACCAACTGCATCAGTTCTTGTTTTCACCTGGAAAAATTACACCTTCTGTATTCTGAATATTCAGATGTTGGAGCATGCTTTTAAGTTTGCAACCTCAACTATGCTGTATTCTCTACACGTCTATAACAGAGACAGATGCTATACTGTAAAATTACGTTCAGAGCATAGAGGAACATACCAACAAACGGAATCAGCATTCCCATTCTTTCAGTCTACATGAATAGATCGTGGTGCGCGTACCCTACAGAGAAAACGCAGCTTCAAATGCATAAGACATTCAACCATATGCAAAGCTTCTCCCAGCAATCCAAAATTGCCATGCTGCCAACCATATTGCAATGATCTACAAAAAGTGAAAGTTGCGGAATGTCCGGTCTGCTTCACTAACTTAAACCTGACAATCCTGTGTAGAGCTTGTGAATTTATTGGTCTTCCAAGTACAAGAAAAGCGGGTCGGCACATGAAGCTCAGCTTCTATCTACAGTTGCTGATTGGATAATATTACAAATCGAGGTTTTCTGTTCTCTTGTTAAAGAAGAAAACCATTTTGTGACAGCACAGGCAGAGGCAGACTGACCTCACCTTGCATCACCTTTTACAATATTTTCAAAATCTAGGGGGACAAGCCGAACCAGAGCAGTTGCGATGGCAGCCTGAGTAGAGAAGCCCATGTTCAAGGTGGCAGCTTGTTGGAGAAAGCTATACAAGGAGCACCTCAAACTTTGGACTCCAACATCCTCAAAGCCACCAGCTTTAACTCCAATCCTGAAATTAGAACAAAATATGGTCAGTGCATATGAAACAAACCATGTAACGTTTCATCTATTATCAGACTGTTCAAGTCTCAACCTTCACTTAGTTTTGATTCACGATGTCCGTGACACAAGCGCGGCCTTATCCAGTTCTCGCACACTTGACAGCATACGACTACATATCAGCTACGACCATTTCTCTCATTTAAACTACTGTGCTTGAAATGAGGTACATGGAACTCTCATTCAAGGATTCTGTACAAGATCAAATAACGAATAAAGTGGCCTGGCATGGATTTACTCAACAAATTTCACATAAACAAGTCTGACAAAATCTTCTCTCCAAGTATTTGTCATAAAGACTTGTTCTATGGAATCTCCATAAGTGGCATTTATCAATTGACGACATTTTCCGAACAACGATATCGACCCAAAAGAAATGCAACCTATACACATATCGTAGCTGAACACCAACATATAACAAATCATAAATAGCTAGTCTGATCTTTCTGCCTCAGTTTTCGTCAGGACTAGACAATATAACTCCAAAAAGAGGGGACTATACAATGTTCTTTTTGTTCGATAAAAACAACTAACATCTCACCTTCCAAGTTGACCAACAAGTACTATAACAGCTGCAGCAATGCTTTCCAGCACGGGATATTCAAAAAAGTATCCCTTGATTGGTTCCCTTGTGACAGGTTGCAGTCTTCCACAAAGAGCAATCTTTTGAAGCCTCTCTAACACGAGCGGTATGACTCCATCCACAGAAGTTGCTTCAATACTGAATGGGCAGCGGGTGCACGGAGGGACTACAGCCCCCACCTCCCTCACCAACAAGGGACATTGAGAACCCACTCACAAATTAGATTGCTCAAGAAGCATGACCACTGACTTCAGGACATTCATCAGCAAACTATACCTGCTTGATGTAAGATATTTGCTTCCACATAAATAAGCAAACACATGAAGAATGCTAAAGACCAGTAAAGCATCAGATCCATTTGTATGACAAATCTTGTCGGAAGCCTCACATGAAAAACCAATCTTATTGTCTACCACAAATATCGATGCAAAAACAATACTGCCGGCCAACGACAAATCCCTTGATGCGGTTCCTGAGGACAGGAGATTACCAATGCTGTTCAAATTCATTTCCGCTGTTCTATCAGCTGAGATTGAAGATTTAGAAGGTACACCATTACAGAAAATTATCTTTCTGTGAACAAGGAAATCCTCAATGAGACAAAGAAGTCCATCGACTTGACAGCCTCCACGTTTGACAAAAATGTTTTCCCAAACAAACATACCAAACAAAATCAAATTTACATTTAGCATAACAAATGTAACAAAATTTTACTTCCACCGTTATCACATTTAACTTCATGGAGTACATTCAATAAGAACAGGAAGAGGACTTACCAGACTTTATATGCTCAGCAAATGAATCTACCAAACTGAAAAAATCTTTGTCAAATGAGTACCCAAATGTTATTGATGCCACAACACAGTAGTTGACCAGCGATAATGAAAACAGCACACAGACCCTCTCCCTGAAATAAGTACAAAAAAGAAATTAAATCATTCAGTCAGATTTTTCTCCAGCGGATAGTACGAACAACAATTAAAGAGCATTTCCTTACAAAAAAAAAAACAACTATTAAAGAGCAAGTAATTATAATAAAAGCAGGTGTAAAATGCAGAACAAACTAGAAGTGTCAGGGCATGGAACCGCGATGGAACATTTTAACGGGCACAGCGTGTAAGATATTTGTTTTTCTCTGTTTCTAAAACTGCCACTGTCCAGAGAGGATCAACATAAGCACATGGAAGCAGAACAGTAACTCAATTCTGCAGGAGATTTTCTTCCTTCCTAAGTCCAATCAAAAAATTTTGCCATACATCCAGCATGGGTGAGATAGCAAAGAACTCCGAACACAACACAACCATCGATTGCAAGAATTATCCTATATATGCTTTCAATTTCCTTAACATCCGAACTGACAACACAATATTTAGGAAGAGCATCGTGTGGGGATCCATGTTGACTGTAAAATGAATATTTACCCCCATCTCCTGAAACGATAAATCTCAATCTGTTTGAATTGACTCTCCGTTCTCCCACGCCAAGACAGCCGTGAGTTGATGTATTCTCATTCTCATGCACTACTCCATGGATCAAATCTTTCTCTTCCTTATCAGGAGATTCAGTGATGTCGAAGTCCATCTCAGGAAGCGCTGGAGAAACAAGCCTGCCAATCGCTCTCCTGTGGCGCTGCTCATCAGTTGGATCATCCAACTCCAACAATTTCATATAACTGCCATCCATGGTATCAAAGATTTCATCTCCATCATTGCTGCAGCCAAAAGAACCAACAACAATCTCCCTCGGTACAAAGCAGACGCCTCCATTTAATTCATGGGAACCTGTCCACTGATATTTGCTTCAGTGCAAATTTCAGATCCACAGTTATTTTTGTTCTGCAGTATCGTATTGCCATGTCGTAATCTCTTTCCGATGTCCTTTCCATGAAAAGCCTCTCTCTTCTTCCGCCTGCTCTCATGCTCCACTTGTTTACTATCAAGCATATATCCAGCATCATTCAAGGGTTCATCTGTTTCTTGACTTATGATACCATGCAAAAGAATAAGGTCCTGTTACATCTGGAGATGGAAGTTCCTACTTCTTGCACTCGTATGATCAACCGATTCAATCACATCAAGCAGGTCCTTCCTCTTCTGTCCACATACTTTTGATCCATGAAGACCCACTTGAGGACTTTTCACACTATTGTCACAAACCTCAGGAAATTTTGCATTGGCCCTGACTCTCGTATCTCCATCGGATAGGCTCCAAATGGTTCTTTGCTGATTCAAGTTATCATCCCTCATGCGATGAAGGCCTTGAATATCCCCAAAATTTCTTTTCCGTAGACCTGGATCCTTGATAACCTAGGTTCTCATTTGAAAACAACAAGCAAGATATTACAGAAAACCCAATCATTAAACGAAATGTAAGAATGAACACGAACATTTACCACATTTTTGAACTTTCAAACAAATAAAGACAACATCTAATGCAGTCTTTTAGCTCTAAATCACCATCTGAAATTTACGTATATGTTGGGTTTTGTACAACCAAATGCATAATGCCAAAAGTCATGTGTAATTCTCATAAGTAGTATGCCGGATCAAGAATGGTCTCACTACATAAAACCTGCATACCTCCAGTCCACCACAAGTAGTTGCAATCAGTTTTGTCGTCTCAAAAGCTCGTTTTAGGTCAGATGAGTAAATTGCAGAGATTTTATCTTAGCCTTTCACTCCCTTTCAGGAAGATGTTAATAAACCTGTTGGTCAGTCCAAAGAAAGGGACGACATGTCACAGAAAATACTCACTTGCAGCAGCTTGCCACCTCCCAATTTCATTCAATTCCACATCCTGAGTTCCCTGTTTAATGTAATGAAAACAAAGCCATTTGAAGGTAAATAGAAAAAGAAGCAGAAGCCAGTTCTAAAAAAAAATGCATGAGATGGAGGATATCAGCACAAATAGAGATATATGTGCTTAAACCCATGCATAAATGCGGAGAAACCAACACCTAGTAATGCTTTCTCTCTAATTCTAATAGGCATGTCGGACTTCTCTAACACAACTCACATGTGCATCCCTCATTCATTTCAGCAATCATGAATAGTTCACCAACTCATTCTTGAACAATGGACAAAAAGCTTAAATTGATAGGCAAGGGCCACCAATTTTTTTTTCCACACAACTGTGGGTTAGCTGGGTGTAAATTAACCGTCTCCTTACTAATTCTTCTTCTTTCACCTATGTCGCATTTATTTTTCTTATTTCTGATACAGAAATTCTTTTATAGCTATGTTTTCACTCTACTTAATCTGTTCTGAACAGTCAACCCATGGCGTCATATCTTCAAGGGGAAATGCAATCATTCTCTCATCCATGCAATGACTAGCCTCAACCCACTGCCAAACAGAAAGTAGTCAAACCTCATTACCTAAAGCTAAATGCAAACTCTAGTCACCAAGGCGCTCAATGCAATTTGAAAGTCATTACAAGAACAACAAATGCAAAAACGTCCCAACCAAATAAACTTAAACAGCGAGCAGTGAAGAATAAGAACCCAAAACCCAAACAGGATGATGCCGCAGAAGAACGAGCACAACCACTAGATCAAGCACAGAATCACAGATCTCGACACCAATAATGAAGCAAATTCGACTGAGAATCACCCAACAAAAGGGACGAAACAGAAAACCTGCAGCTAGAACTATTTCAAGCCCTGCTTCAGCTAAAATGCCACTCCCAAAACCCGAAAAGCCCACGGATATAGAGAAAAGAGATGGACGAGGCTGGAGAATCCCCTCAAGATGGACGAAGTCAAGAGAGATGCAAGTCTTGGACCAAAACTGATCGGACGAGAGATGGACGATGGCCTTGCACGACAACTCTTGTGATGGAGTGGAGACCCGACCGAGAGAGAGAGAGAGAGAGAGAGAGAGTATCCGACGGAATGGAGACCCGTAAGTAAATAAGCTTATTATTTTTAAGAAAACACTTTTCAAATCATTCATTTTTCGAGAAACAAAGGGAACCTCAACTATGCTCTATATTTGACCCCCCCAAAAAAAAACTATGCTCTATTCTCTAGGCATTTATAACAGAGACAGATGCTATAATGTCAAATTAAGCTAAAAGCATATAGGAACATACCAAATAATACCCAACAAATGGAATCAGCATTCCCATTCTATCAGACTACATGAACAGATCACGGTGCACGTACCCTACATAGAAAATGCAGCTTCAAAGACATAAAAGCCCGAGGAACATCCACATTGAGGAAGACATTCAACCATATATCGAGGGAACCGTTGGGAGAGAACTCTCATGTGAAGAAAAATGATGCTTGGATTCTATTATGCAAATGCCAAAAGTGCATAGACCAACCTTGAGCAAACAATCAAACAAATGTGGGTTTCAAGAAACATCTCCGCAGAGGTCACAAAAATGCCTCCAGAAGACGAAAAAAAGACCGACTCAAGGTGCCCACTGATCCTATGCCAACACCTTCAGCAACTTGTTAACGGGTGAGAAAAACGCCTACTGATCCCATACCAAGATCTTCAGTTAGAGGTTTAAAGGGCCAAAAGAAAAAATGGTGAACTAGATCTTCCACCGGTAAGGACTATTTCAACCTGTTATTGATCTAAATTTTATTCATTCATCAATAGTATAACCGATACAAGCTATCATTTTTAAGAACATGCTTTTCAGTTTGCAACCTTAACTATGCTCTATTCTCTACACGTCTATAACAGAGACAGATGCTATAATGTAAAATTAAGTTCAGAGCATATAGGAACATACCAAATAATATCTAACAAATGGAATCAGCATTCCCGTTCTTTCAGTCTACATTAACAGATCATGGTGCACGTACCCTACAAAGAAAAAGCAACTTCAAAGACATAAAAGCCCGAGGAACATCCATTCATATTGAGGAAGACACCTAAAGAGAAATCGCAGCTTCAAAGACATGAAAGCCCGAGAAACATCCATTCATATTGAGGAAGACATTCAACCATATATCGAGGGGACTGTCAGAAGAGAACTCTCATGTGAAGAAAAATGATGCTTGGATTTTATTATGCAAATGCCAAAGGTGCACAGACAGACCTTGAGCAAACAATCAAATACATGTGGGTTCTCCTATGTACATGGTGTTCAAGAAACGTCTCCATAGAGCTCAAAAATGCCTCTAGAAGATGAAAAAAAGACTGACTCAGGGTGCCTACTGATCCTATGCCAAGATCCTCAGTTAGAGGTTTAAAGGGGTAAAAGGAAAAATGAGCTAGATCTTCCACAGTAAGGACTATATCAACCAGTTATTGATCTAAATGTGCCGAGGCCCGTCTTGTCTTCTGTACTGCAGAATCATCATGATGCATCAGCGCATCGACATCAGTATGCGAACTTTCTTCTGGCGCTCTGATTTTTTAGCGTCCGGTGTCCTTTCAAGCCTCCTAAGCTCCTTCATAACCAGTCTTTTGGCCAGGTCAATTTCATTCAGAAGCTTCCTCTGGGGTGGGAGGAACTCTGACTCGCCAACACAATTCTTGTTGATAATGTTACGCAATATCTCGGGCACTTTGCCTATAGAAAGCAGGCGAGGTTTTTCTGCAACTGCTGGAGCAGGTGTGCATAGAGAAACGTCATGCTCGAGTGGAGCATGCGTGTGTAGATCAGAAGATTCTGGGATGCTCAGTTCAGCGGTTGCCGGAATATCTGCTTGACGTCCTTCAGTCTCTAAAAGCTGAGCCCTTCTCATTTCATATGCCTGAATTTAAGAGAAGATATTAGACCAGCACCCACATAATTGTATATAGTTGAACAGGATATGCATCCGCAGAGCAGTCAAGCAAAAGTCCTGAAGTGGTATCAATTGCATAATGAGGTATAAACTGTGAAATCACGATCCGGAAAAACAAGAAAGGACGCCATTGAAGAGAAATAAAAGGACTATAAATTAGCGCAAACAGATGTAGAGTTGTGACTATGATATGCAAAGTTTAATTACTTCAAGGAACTGCAGAGAAAGAAGGGAACAAATGCATAACATTGGTAATGAGCGGATCCAAAAATTTTACCACGCTGCTTGGTAATTGGAAACCAAATAAACATTAACAAACACTTCACAACTACCTACTCAGTTCTCATCAATCTGGCAACTCGACACGCGTGCTGCAACATTGGATTACAAGCGGAAAAGACGCTCATAGACGTATATGATGTCATTTCATTGCCAATTAGCCTAGATTTGCATAATGCTTAGCAGACATGGAGACAAATCATCCAGCATCTAGATCAGACCGAGCCAAATTTATATGTTAATCCTATACCTAAGCAGTAATCCCCTCAAATAGCTTGACGATCCACTCAGTGATTAATCTATAATAGAACGAAATTAGACATGAAAAATTGAACTATAACGTGCCACTCAACACCGCAAAACATGCACGAGCCGTACTTAATTCAAGTAACTTTAAGCAAAACCAGACACATTGATTAAGCAATTACAACTCTGAAGAGCATCGTTACCCTCGAAACAGATGTAATACGTGTCCTCGGGTACCAAGAAGGCAAAACACTCTGCGCTATTCCCACTGACGGAGCCGCAAACATATTCCTACCAGGCCAGCTCGGCCGTCTTGGAGTCCCCAAAACGCCCGTCCCTACTGGGTCGCCACGGCCGGATCCCACCGGCTCCCGTGCTACCACGACTCCAGCCGTTCGCCCTGCCACCATGGGTTCGAAGAGACTCAAACTCCGCTCCGGTTCGTCTAAAAACACTCCGAGCGTACCCGCCACACCGACCGCCCTCACGAGCCTGCCTCTCGATTCCGGCAACATCACAAAGCACCTTCAATCCAGAGAACGAAACAGGATGGAACTTGAGAGGTTCGATGATGGAATTCGAGGACGGCTTCGAAGGGGAAATCAGAGGAAAGTGGGTTGTGAAATCGAAGAAGAAGAAGAGGAAGAAGAAGAAGAAGAAAGCGAGTTGTGAAATCGAGCCGTTGGGAGGCGAGCTAGGAAGGGGTTTTTATAACTCTTGAAGAAGCTCCGAGGTCCACGCTGGATTAATGGAAAACCACTCAATGTTCGACACGTGGCACTGGACCCACCCGTCAGAATTTTCAAAAACGCAGGAGGAGGTCTCCCCGTTATCTCCGTCCGTTATCTATCTCACGCTCAACGGCTCGTTTCTCTCTCCAAGTTCATGACTTCGCCTCCCCCTCTCTCTCTGTCTCTCCAAGTTGGCTCCCTCGAACAGAGCTTCGCTCGACCACCACGCCGGTCCCTCGACCAAAATCACAAGCGCTTCCTCCGCCGTCCCGGAGCCCCCCCTACCACCACCTCGTCTCACTCCAATTTCTATCTCCCATCCTCGATTGCGCCCGCGATTTGGAAGTGAAAACTTCGCTTGCCCCGTCGCCTCTCGTTAGGGTTTTCTTCCTCGGCGTCGGACGAGTTTGGGTTAGGAGAAGGCCGCCTCGTGTTAGGTTTTTCGTCCTCTGGCCGGACGACCTTCAGGTTATTTTTTTTTCTCCTCTTTCACTGAGTTGAGACCGTTTGGTTGAAGTTTCATTGGGCATCGTTCAGTTGAGAACTGCGTTTAATTGGCATCTTTGCAAGAAAAAAAAAAGGCATCTGATTAGGTTTTTTTTTAGGGGATTGAGACTTTTGCTTGCTGGTGATTTATTTGGA
Source organism: Rhodomyrtus tomentosa (assembly GCA_028455895.1). Lineage (NCBI taxonomy): Eukaryota > Viridiplantae > Streptophyta > Magnoliopsida > Myrtales > Myrtaceae > Rhodomyrtus > Rhodomyrtus tomentosa. The sequence goes on from JAPCWY010000008.1 coordinate 13,133,996, forward strand.
ACTCACTGCTGCATTTTTTTTTTTCCTAATTCAATTGCTGCTCGGGCTCATCTGTTTTATCAGATTGGGGTTATAATTAGATATGTACTCCAAAGATTTATTTGGGTACCTTTTTTCATGCCAGGGGAGTGATTTTTTATTCCTTTTTTTTTGCTGGTGGTTTATTGATTTTTTTGTGCTGCATTTGGTCATCGTATGTGTTTTCGGTACTGCATATCACCGTATGTAAGTGTGTTGCGTCTGATTTCTCATGCTAGAGAGAGACTTCCCAGTAGCGTCAAAGGTTTTTTTTTTTTTTTTGTCATGCTATTTCTGATTTCTCATGATTGTGTTCTAAAAGTGTGTGCTTTGTATTTGATCAGGAGGGAACTACAGAATGTGTTTACACTACATGCATTGCTTGATCACAGGTTTTCAATCAAATCAGCTCCAGGGAGATGGAGAAGATAAACTTCTTCAACGGTATACTGAAAAGTGATGTCTTCGTGGCCGTGCTCACTTGCACTATCGTTGTCCACATTTGCGAAAACAGAGCTTGCAACAGTGGTTTGTCAGCATTTTACTTGGGTTCCTGGGCATGCCAATCGCAGCTGCTTCGATGATCCATGTAGGATCTGGACCATAAAGCCCTCAGTTTTAGCCTAAAACTAGGATTTTAGTTTTCATCACTTTACTTTTGCTTGCCCTGCCCTTTCTTGATCATTGCTTTGTAACTTTGAGCAAGCGGCCAGTTTTTTTGGAATTTAAAAGATTTTGAAGCTTCCAAAGTTTAGGGCTCAAATTGCGGCATAATTATTACTTTTGATATTCAATTTTTGACTTTCATGAATGACATTATTTTTTAACGAGACTGTTGTTGTAATGCAATTGCCAACAGCTGACTATTATATGAGCTCCAAGGTCCAGTCATAACTTGCAATGTGACAATCCAAAGTGGACCAAACATTATTCAATTTTAGTATGCCTGTCTTTACTTTTTTTTATCTGTAAAAGTGAAGGAGCAATTTTGGATAGCACAGTGGAATAATCCTACCATACTCAACCAAGATTCCTCAACTAGGTAAATCCTTGTTAAAAAAACGCCCACTGAATCCTGCTCTTGGTCAAAAGAAAGGGATTACGAAATTGCCAACACAAACTGATAATTTTTCACTCAGCCAAAGAAGCTTGGCACTGGTTTTCCTCTGTCCATAACCCGAGCCACCGATTGCACAGAGAGATGATTGCCATAATCCAAAATAGAATGCACACAATGTGCAGTAAATATTTAGAGCCACCAAAAAAAACATAGTTTTGATTCACGCTGGTAAAATTACAAGTTCCTACCATCTACTTTTTATGGGCAAGTAGACCAAAATAATAATAATAATAGACAAACAAGAAAAGCACATCTAACTAGTGAGAACGGTGCACATTATGCCTCGATCCCTGCACCTTCTCATCAGTGTTCTTGAGTTGATCTTTCAAATGCTCAAGCAAGTAAAATGTTTCTCATGTTATCTTCAAATATTGCTTGTAGGCAAACGCCAAGAAAATAAGTCACGCTTTATCCTCACAATATAATAGAGCTTCTGTTGATTTCTTGTAGATTCCAAAGATCTCACAACGGCACGCCTAAAGTACTCTCATTCACGTTGGATGAAGATATCATATACCTGCAATTTTTTTACTCTTTGGCTTGTTAAGATGAAAATACAAGTACGACTATGAAACTTTTCAATTAAAAAAGTAAGGGTCACCAATATGTACTAAGACGAAAATATCTATTCGTCAAGAACCTTAAGAAAATAAAGGAACAAAAGCGAGTATTACACTAACACCCAATTAAACAAGAATTGTCAATGAAAATGATATTTAACCAATTCATGAGAATAATTCGCAAGCATGTTGCACATTGATTATAGACTAATAACCAATACCAAAACTGTCACCTATCTCAAGGATGAACTAGAGAACCATGGGTGAAATCTAATTGCCAGTATTTTTCTTTTTTTGCTAGACTTGTGCATGAACTTGTGCCCTATCCTGTTCTAACCAGGCAACATCACACAACAAAATCACGCGAAGCGTTAAGCTGTCAAATCAATTTCTGACTAAATACGAACAAGATTCCATGCTCCTGCTTCAAGGTGGCATTCCCATCCTATGGTTAAGCTGACGTGGAGTCCAATAACCAGTAGCAACCAAAGCAAATGAAACTAGCATGACAGTTTGGTTAGCCTGCGTGGACAAATCATATGCCAAACCCAGGTTACTCACTTTTTTGCCCAGAAATGATTTGTTATATTGGAATCAGAACACAGATAAGTTCTCCTGTATCTTTAACGGCATGAGAGAAGATATCCAAATAAATCTTTGGAGTACGTATTTAATTATAATCCCAATCTGATAAAACAAATGAGCCTGAGCAGCGATTGAATTAGGGAAAAAAAAAAGCAGCAGTGAATTCCGAAAAAACTATTCATAATTAAGGGTTCTAAAATCTTTGCCGCTACCTACTGGAGAATGCAGATACTTGTGCAGCACACATCCAAAGAAAATATGAAGTACCAAAACAGCGTATGGTGACCAAAAACAAATAAATCACCAGCAAGTAAAAGTCTCAATCCCCTAAAAAAATACTTGATCAGATGCCCTTTTTTTTTTCTTGCAAAGATGCCAATTAAACGCAGTTCTCAACTGAACGATGCCCAATGAAACTTCATCCAAACGGTCTCAACTCAGTGAAAGAGGAGAAAAAAAAATAACCTGAAGGTCGTCCGGCCAGAGGACGAAAAACCTAACACGAGGCGGCCTTCTCCTAACCCAAACTCGTCCGACGCCGAGGAAGAAAACCCTACCGAGAGGCGACGGGGTAAGCGAAGCTTTCACTTCCAAATCGCGGGCGCAATCGAGGATGGGAGATAGAAATTGGAGTGAGACGAGGTGGTGGTAGGGGGGGCTCCGGGACGGCGGAGGAAGCGCTCGTGATTTTGGTCGAGGGACCGGCGTGGTGGTCGAGCGAAGCTCTGTTCGAGGGAGCCAACTTGGAGAGAGAGAGAGAGGGGGAGGCGAAGTCATGAACTTGGAGAGAGAAACGAGCCGTTGAGCGTGAGATAGATAACGGACGGAGATAACGGGGAGACCTCCTCCTGCGTTTTTGAAAATTCTGACGGGTGGGTCCAGTGCCACGTGTCGAACATTGAGTGGTTTTCCATTAATCCAGCGTGGACCTCGGAGCTTCTTCAAGACTTATAAAAACCCCTTCCTAGCTCGCCTCCCAACGGCTCGATTTCACAACTCGCTTTCTTCTTCTTCTCCTTCCTCTTCTTCTTCTTCGATTTCACAACCCACTTTCCTCTGATTTCCCCTTCAAAATCGAAGCCGTCCTCGAATTCCATCATCGACCCTCTCAAGTTCCATCCTGTTTCGTTCTCTGGATTGAAGGTGCTTTGTGATGTTGCCGGAATCGAGAGGCAGGCTCGTGAGGGCGGTCGGTGTGGCGGGTACGCTCGGAGTGTTTTTAGACGAACCGGAGCGGAGTTTGAGTCTCTTCGAACCCATGGTGGCAGGGCGAACGGCTGGAGTCGTGGTAGCACGGGAGCCGGTGGGATCCGGCCGTGGCGACCCAGTAGGGACGGGCGTTTTGGGGACTCCAAGACGGCCGAGCTGGCCTGGTAGGAATATGTTTGCGGCTCCGTCAGTGGGAATAGCGCAGAGTGTTTTGCCTTCTTGGTACCCGAGGACACATATTACATCTGTTTCGAGGGTAACGATCCTCTTCAGAGTTGTAATTGCTTAATCAATGTGTCTGGTTTTGCTTAAAGTTACTTGAATTAAGTACGGCTCGTGCATGTTTTGCGGTGTTGAGTGGCACGTTATAGTTCAATTTTTCATGTCTAATTTCGTTCTATTATAGATTAATCACTGAGTGGATCGTCAAGCTATTTGAGGGGATTACTGCTTAGGTATAGGATCAACATATAAATTTGGCTCGGTCTGATCTAGATGCTGGATGATTTGTCTCCATGTCTGCTAAGCATTATGCAAATCTAGGCTAATTGGCAATGAAATGACATCATATACGTCTATGAGCGTCTTTTCCGCTTGTAATCCAATGTTGCAGCACGTGTGTCGAGTTGCCAGATTGATGAGAACTGAGTAGGTAGTTGTGAAGTGTTTGTTAATGTTTATTTGGTTTCCATTACCAAGCAGCGTGGTAAAATTTTTGGATCCGCTCATTACCAATGTTATGCATTTGTTCCCTTCTTTCTCTGCAGTTCCTTGAAGTAATTAAACTTTGCATATCATAGTCACAACTCTACATCTGTTTGCGCTAATTTATATTCCTTTTATTTCTCTTCAATGGCGTCCTTTCTTGTTTTTCCGGATCGTGATTTCACAGTTTATACCTCATTATGCAATTGATACCACTTCAGGACTTTTGCTTGACTGCTCTGCGGATGCATATCCTGTACAACTATGTACAATTATGTGGGTGCTGGTCTAATATCTTCTCTTAAATTCAGGCATATGAAATGAGAAGGGCTCAGCTTTTAGAGACTGAAGGACGTCAAGCAGATATTCCGGCAACCGCTGAACTGAGCATCCCAGAATCTTCTGATATACGCACGCATGCTCCACTCGAGCATGACGTTTCTCTACGCACACCTGCTCCAGCAGTTGCAGAAAAACCTCGCCTGCTTTCTATAGGCAAAGTGCCCGAGATATTGCGTAACATTATCAACAAGAATCGTGTTGGCGAGTCAGAGTTCCTCCCACCCCAGAGGAAGCTTCTGAATGAAATTGACCTGGCCAAAAGACTGGTTATGAAGGAGCTTAGGAGGCTTGAAAGGACACCAGGCGCTAAAAAATCAGAGCGCCAGAAGAAAGTTCGCATACTGATGTCGATGCGCTGATGCATCATGATGATTCTGCAGTACAGAAGACAAGACGGGCCTCGGCACATTTATATCAATAACTGGTTGATATAGTCCTTACTGTGGAAGATCTAGCTCATTTTTCCTTTTACCCCTTTAAACCTCTAACTGAGGATCTTGGCATAGGATCAGTAGGCACCCTGAGTCAGTCTTTTTTTCATCTTCTAGAGGCATTTTTGAGCTCTATGGAGACGTTTCTTGAACACCATGTACATAGGAGAACCCACATGTATTTGATTGTTTGCTCAAGGTCTGTCTGTGCACCTTTGGCATTTGCATAATAAAATCCAAGCATCATTTTTCTTCACATGAGAGTTCTCTTCTGACAGTCCCCTCGATATATGGTTGAATGTCTTCCTCAATATGAATGGATGTTTCTCGGGCTTTCATGTCTTTGAAGCTGCGTTTTCTCTTTAGGTGTCTTCCTCAATATGAATGGATGTTCCTCGGGTTCTTATGTCTTTGAAGTTGCTTTTTCTTTGTAGGGTACGTGCACCATGATCTGTTAATGTAGACTGAAAGAACGGGAATGCTGATTCCGTTTGTTAGATATTATTTGGTATGTTCCTATATGCTCTGAACTTAATTTTACATTATAGCATCTGTCTCTGTTATAGACGTGTAGAGAACAGAGCATAGTTAAGGTTGCAAACTGAAAAGCATGTTCTTAAAAATGATAGCTTGTATCGGTTATACTATTGATGAATGAATAAAATTTAGATCAATAACAGGTTGAAATAGTCCTTACCGGTGGAAGATCTAGTTCACCATTTTTTCTTTTGGCCCTTTAAACCTCTAACTGAAGATCTTGGTATGGGATCAGTAGGCGTTTTTCTCACCCGTTAACAAGTTGCTGAAGGTGTTGGCATAGCATCAGTGGGCACCTTGAGTCGGTCTTTTTTTCGTCTTCTGGAGGCATTTTTGTGACCTCTGCGGAGATGTTTCTTGAAACCCACATTTGTTTGATTGTTTGCTCAAGGTTGGTCTATGCACTTTTGGCATTTGCATAATAGAATCCAAGCATCATTTTTCTTCACATGAGAGTTCTCTCCCAACGGTTCCCTCGATATATGGTTGAATGTCTTCCTCAATGTGGATGTTCCTCGGGCTTTTATGTCTTTGAAGCTGCGTTTTCTATGTAGGGTACGTGCACCGTGATCTGTTCATGTAGTCTGATAGAATGGGAATGCTGATTCCATTTGTTGGGTATTATTTGGTATGTTCCTATATGCTTTTAGCTTAATTTGACATTATAGCATCTGTCTCTGTTATAAATGCCTAGAGAATAGAGCATAGTTTTTTTTTTTTGGGGGGGTCAAATATAGAGCATAGTTGAGGTTCCCTTTGTTTCTCGAAAAATGAATGATTTGAAAAGTGTTTTCTTAAAAATAATAAGCTTATTTACTTACGGGTCTCCATTCCGTCGGATACTCTCTCTCTCTCTCTCTCTCTCTCTCTCTCTCTCTCTCGGTCGGGTCTCCACTCCATCACAAGAGTTGTCGTGCAAGGCCATCGTCCATCTCTCGTCCAATCAGTTTTGGTCCAAGACTTGCATCTCTCTTGACTTCGTCCATCTTGAGGGGATTCTCCAGCCTCGTCCATCTCTTTTCTCTATATCCGTGGGCTTTTCGGGTTTTGGGAGTGGCATTTTAGCTGAAGCAGGGCTTGAAATAGTTCTAGCTGCAGGTTTTCTGTTTCGTCCCTTTTGTTGGGTGATTCTCAGTCGAATTTGCTTCATTATTGGTGTCGAGATCTGTGATTCTGTGCTTGATCTAGTGGTTGTGCTCGTACTTCTGCGGCATCATCCTGTTTGGGTTTTGGGTTCTTATTCTTCACTGCTCGCTGTTTAAGTTTATTTGGTTGGGACGTTTTTGCATTTGTTGTTCTTGTAATGACTTTCAAATTGCATTGAGCGCCTTGGTGACTAGAGTTTGCATTTAGCTTTAGGTAATGAGGTTTGACTACTTTCTGTTTGGAAGTGGGTTGAGGCTAGTCATTGCATGGATGAAAGAATGATTGCATTTCCCCTTGAAGATATGACGCCATGGGTTGACTGTTCAGGACAGATTAAGTAGAGTGAAAACATAGCTATAAAAGAATTTCTGTATCAGAAATAAGAAAAATAAATGCGACATAGGTGAAAGAAGAAGAATTAGTAAGGAGACGGTTAATTTACACCCAGCTAACCCACAGTTGTGTGGAAAAAAAAATTGGTGGCCCTTGCCTATCAATTTAAGCTTTTTGTCCATTGTTCAAGAATGAGTTGGTGAACTATTCATGATTGCTGAAATGAATGAAGGATGCACATGTGAGTTGTGTTATAGAAGTCCGACATGCCTATTAGAATTAGAGAGAAAGCATTACTAGGTGTTGGTTTCTCCGCATTTATGCATGGGTTTAAGCACATATATCTCTATTTGTGCTGATATCCTCCATCTCATGCATTTTGTTTTAGAACTGGCTTCTGCTTCTTTTTCTATTTACCTTCAAATTGCTTTGTTTTCATTACATTAAACAGGGAACTCAGGATGTGGAATTGAATGAAATTGGGAGGTGGCAAGCTGCTGCAAGTGAGTATTTTCTGTGACATGTCGTCCCTTTCTTTGGACTGACCAACAGGTTTATTAACATCTTCCTGAAAGGGAGTGAAAGGCTAAGATAAAATCTCTGCAATTTACTCATCTGACCTAAAACGAGCTTTTGAGACGACAAAACTGATTGCAACTACTTGTGGTGGACTGGAGGTATGCAGGTATTATGTAGTGAGACCATTCTTGATCCGGCATACTACTTATGAGAATTACACATGACTTTTGGCATTATCCATTTGGTTGTACAAAACCCAACATATACGTAAATTTCAGATGGTGATGTAGAGCTAAAAGACTGCATTAGATGTTGTCTTTTATTTGTTTGAAAGTTCAAAAATGTGGTAAATGTTCGTGTTCATTCTTACATTTCGTTTAATGATTGGGTTTTCTGAAATATCTTGCTTGTTGTTTTCAAATGAGGACCTAGGTTATCAAGGATCCAGGCCTACGGAAAAGAAATTTTGGGGATATTCAAGGCCTTCATCTCATGAGGGATGATAACTTGAATCAGCAAAGAACCATTTGGAGCCTATCCGATGGAGATACGAGAGTCAGGGCCAATGCAAAATTTCCTGAGGTTTGTGACAATAGTGTGAAAAGTCCTCAAGTGGGTCTTCATGGATCAAAAGTATGTGGACAGAAGAGGAAGGACCTGCTTGATGTGATTGAATTGGTTGATCATACGAGTGCAAGAAGTAGGAACTTCCATCTCCAGATGTAACAGGACCTTATTCTTTTGCATGGTATCATAAGTCAAGAAACAGATGAACCCTTGAATGATGCTGGATATATGCTTGATAGTAAACGAGTGGAGCATGAGAGCAGGCGGAAGAAGAGAGAGGTTTTTCATGGAAAGGACATCGGAAAGAGATTACGACATGGCAATACGATACTGCAGAACAAAAATAACTGTGGATCTGAAATTCGCACTGAAGCAAATATCAGTGGACAGGTTCCCATGAATTAAATGGAGGCGTCTGCTTTGTACCGAGGGAGATTGTTGTTGGTTCTTTTGGCTGCAGCAATGATGGAGATGAAATCTTTGATACCGTGGATGGCAGTTATATGAAATTGTTGGAGTTGGATGATCCAACTGATGAGCAGCGCCACAGGAGAGCGATTGGCAGGCTTGTTTCTCCAGCGCTTCCTGAGATGGACTTCGACATCACTGAATCTCCTGATAAGGAAGAGAAAGATTTGATCCATGGAGTAGTGCATGAGAATGAGAATGCATCAACTCACGGCTGTCTTGGCGTGGGAGAACGGAGAGTCAATTCAAACAGATTGAGATTTATTGTTTCAGGAGATGGGGGTAAATATTCATTTTACAGTCAACATGGATCCCCACACGATGCTCTTCCTAAATATTGTGTTGTCACTTCGGATGTTAAGGAAATTGAAAGCATATATAGGATAATTCTTGCAATCGACAGTTGTGTTGTGTTCGGAGTTCTTTGCTATCTCACCCATGCTGGATGTATGGCAAAATTTTTTGATGGGACTTAGGAAGGAAGAAAATCTCCTGCAGAATTGAGTTACTGTTCTGCTTCCATGTACTATGTTGATCCTCTCTGGACAGTGGCAGTTTTAGAAACAGAGAAAAACAAATATCTTACACGCTGTGCCCGTTAAAATGTTCCATCGCGGTTCCATGCCCTGACACTTCTAGTTTGTTCTGCATTTTACACCTGCTTTTATTATAATTACTTGCTCTTTAATAGATGTTTTTTTTTTGTAAGGAAATGCTCTTTAATTGTTGTTCGTACTATCCGCTGGAGAAAAATCTGACTGAATGATTTAATTTCTTTTTTGTACTTATTTCAGGGAGAGGGTCTGTGTGCTGTTTTCATTATCGCTGGTCAACTACTGTGTTGTGGCATCAATAACATTTGGGTACTCATTTGACAAAGATTTTTTCAGTTTGGCAGATTCATTTGCTGAGCATATAAAGTCTGGTAAGTCCTCTTCCTGTTCTTATTGAATGTACTCCATGAAGTTAAATGTGATAACGGTGGAAGTAAAATTTTGTTACATTTGTTATGCTAAATGTAAATTTGATTTTGTTTGGTATGTTTGTTTGGGAAAACATTTTTGTCAAACGTGGAGGCAAGATGACTATTTATGGAGTTATGTCAAGTCGATGGACTTCTTTGTCTCATTGAGGATTTCCTTGTTCACAGAAAGATAATTTTCTGTAATGGTGTACCTTCTAAATCTTCAATCTCAGCTGATAGAACAGCGGAAATGAATTTGAACAGCATTGGTAATCTCCTGTCCTCAGGAACCGCATCAAGGGATTTGTCGTTGGCCGGCAGTATTGTTTTTGCATCGATATTTGTGGTAGACAATAAGATTGGTTTTTCATGTGAAGCTTCCGACAAGATTTGTCATACAAATGGATCTGATGCTTTACTGGTCTTTAGCATTCTTCATGTGTTTGCTTATTTATGTGGAAGCAAATATCTTACATCAAGCAGGTATAGTTTGCTGATGAATGTCCTGAAGTCAGTGGTCATGCTTCTTGAGCAATCTAATTTGTGAGTGGGTTCTCAATGTCCCTTGTTGGTGAGGGAGGTGGGGGCTGTAGTCCCTCCGTGCACCCGCTGCCCATTCAGTATTGGAGCAACTTCTGTGGATGGAGTCATACCGCTCGTGTTAGAGAGGCTTCAAAAGATTGCTCTTTGTGGAAGACTGCAACCTGTCACAAGGGAACCAATCAAGGGATACTTTTTTGAATATCCCGTGCTGGAAAGCATTGCTGCAGCTGTTATAGTACTTGTTGGTCAACTTGGAAGGTGAGATGTTAGTTGTTTTTATCGAACAAAAAGAACATTGTATTGTCCCCTCTTTTTGGAGTTATATTGTCTAGTCCTGACGAAAACTGAGGCAGAAAGATCAGACTAGCTATTTATGATTTGTTATATGTTGGTGTTCAGCTACGATATGTGTATAGGTTGCATTTCTTTTGGGTCGATATCGTTGTTCGGAAAATGTCGTCAATTGATAAATGCCACTTATGGAGATTCCATAGAACAAGTCTTTATGACAAATACTTGGAGAGAAGATTTTGTCAGACTTGTTTATGTGAAGTTTGTTGAGTAAATCCATGCCAGGCCACTTTATTTGTTATTTGATCTTGTACAGAATCCTCGAATGAGAGTTCCATGTACCTCATTTCAAGCATAGTAGTTTAAATGAGAGAAATGGTCATAGCTGATATGTAGTCGTATGCTGTCAAGTGTGCGAGAACTGGATAAGGCCGCGCTTGTGTCACGGACATCGGGAATCAAAACTAAGTGAAGGTTGAGACTTGAACAGTCTGATAATAGATGAAACGTTACATGGTTTGTTTCATATGCACTGACCATATTTTGTTCTAATTTCAGGATTAATGTTAAAGCTGGTGGCTTTGAGGATGTTGGAGTCCAAAGTTTGAGGTGTTCCTTGTATAGCTTTCTCCAACAAGCTGCCACCTTGAACATGGGCTTCTCTACTCAGGCTGCCATCACAACTGCTCTGGTTCGGCCTGTCCCCCTAGATTTTGAAAATATTGTACAAGGTGATGCAAGGTGAGGTCAGTCTGCCTCTGCCTGTGCTGTCACAAAATGGTTTTCTTCTTTAACAAGAGAACAGAAAACCTCGATTTGTAATATTATCCAATCAGCAACTGTAGATAGAAGCTGAGCTTCATGTGCCGACCCGCTTTTCTTGTACTTGGAAGACCAATAAATTCACAAGCTCTACACAGGATTGTCAGGTTTAAGTTAGTGAAGCGGACCGGACATTCCGCAACTTTCACCTTTTGTAGATCATTGCAATATGGTTGGCAGCATGGCAATTTTGGATTGCTGGGAGAAGCTTTGCATATGGTTGAATGTCTTATGCATTTGAAGCTGCGTTTTCTCTGTAGGGTACGCGCACCACGATCTATTCATGTAGACTGAAAGAATGGGAATGCTGATTCTGTTTGTTAGATATTATTTGGTATGTTCCTCTATGCTCTGAACGTAATTTTACAGTATAGCATCTGTCTCTGTTATAGACGTGTAGAGAATACAGCATGGTTGAGGTTGCAAACTTAAAAGCATGCTCCAACATCTGAACATTCAGAATACAGAAGGTGTAATTTTTCCAGGTGAAAACAAGAACTGATGCAGTTGGTACAAAGAGGAGGTTTCCACGACTGAAACTTTGTAAACTTCTGGTCTCTAATGCATAACCTCAGTGTTGAGTCGAAGCTTGCTCGAAGACAAAGCAGTAAGTACTAACTTCTGTGTAATTTGAGATATTGCACACACTTTGTTGTTCACTAGATAACTGCTCATGCTTTCTTCTTCTTTTAAACAACAATGGTGATTCGGCAGAGTCAGCATTTTCACCATTTTAATAGCCTCAAGAGAGTTGCACTAACACAAATAATGGCAATAGATTTCTAACGGAGGTCTTTGTAGAACATTCTCTGGACAAGGTTGGTTACTTGTTTTAGGCAGATCATACATTGATCGTAATTTAAAGTTCATATTTTAACATGCCAAAACTTAGGTATTTCCAGTTTCCCCCACTGAGCATAAGTCTCCTATTATTGGTTGTATGCTAGTAAGCCATCTCCTTTTATGACAGGCTTCGTATATGGCCTCTCTACTGCTAAGAAAGACACTTTTCACCTGCGATTTTTCATCATCTTGTTGCGTCTTGTCCTAGCTACTTGGAAAGTCTCCCAATTAATCTTCTTTCAAGAATTAGGAACACCGAAAAAGAAACAGACTACTGCAGTGTCATGGATTGTTTAGAAAAGGTTCCTCCTTATTTCGGAAAGAAGAATTGTTGGTGGCAAAGAGGCTTTTCCTTGGAATGCTATTTGGAAAGTAAGAGTACCGACTAGAGTCTCGTATTTTGCTTGGGAGGCAACCTGGGAACAAATTCTCACCTTAGACAGCTTGCACAAAAAAGAGATCATGGGGGTTAATAGATGCTATTTTAGGCAGAGACGGTGAGACATCTCCTCCCTTATTGTTCAGACCTCTTATGCCTCCATTGGACTATCTCAGGGTGTAAGAGGTTCTACTGAAATCGAATTATGGGCTTCATAGGTTCTGTTTGGCCTCAGGTTTAGAAAAGGTATTCTTTGATCTCTCTTGCTGTTTCTCGGTTGATGTGGAAAGAGAGGAACAAGAGAACTCTTAAATGAGAGGGGATGCTTACTTTGTCTAATTACAGAAAGCTTATGTGTGGAAATGCTTTAGATTTTAGCTCCTTCGATAGATGGGTGCCACCTCTTGGTGCCTTTGATTACGGACAGACTTAGTCACTGCCTTTGCCCTGCAGACTTTGACCAACAAAATTACTAAATGGAAGTTGATGCTGAGGATAGTAACATAGCAAGTTACCATTCCACTAATTCAATAGGGCATTCACTTTCTGCAGACAAGAAAAGAAGGATTTCTGCAATTACTCTCCTTTTTTTTGGTTGGCCTTATTGCAGAAACTTTGGCAATTGAATGAACTTCCTTTTGAAGTTTAAGTATAAACTGTAACTTCATCGCATCAGATAATTGTATGGCTTTACATCTGGCAGTGGTGATTTCTATTTCCATCTGCAGTTCTGGTAGCTGGAGGCCATTCAACTGATGAAGTATGTATGAATGTTGGTGTGAGTCGGGGTTACCACTGCTGCCCTTTAGACTGCAATGCTACTAACTTTTCGTTGTGCATCTCATATTCAGAATTTGATTATCACTGTTAGTTAACTATTTGTCACTCATTCTTCTGTTCATGTGAATGCTGATAGGACAAGGCTTTTCTATACTTATGGAACTGCAAGGATTACCTGGATAAGGTGCGTAAACTCGATGGGTGCCTTTCTTGTGCACATTTTCATTCCTACAAGATTGCTTCATGTGTTTCTTTCTGCTTTCCATAACATCTCAGGCTTCTCGAATAATCCTGGCAACTGATGGCGACGTACCTGGTCAAGCTTTGGCAGAGGAGCTTGCAAGGCGCCTATGAAAACAAAGGTCAAAGTTGTTTGACTGATTACTGGTCTTACTTACAATTCATATGGTCAATGCGACCTTAGTTTGCATATTATGCTAAGTAAAAACTGGAAGGTAGAAATCTATTGCCATTATTTGTGTTAGTGCAACCCTCTTGAGGCTATTTAAATGTTGAAAATGCCGACTCTATCGAATCACCAATGTTATTTAAAAGAAGAAGAAAGCACGAGCAGTTATCTGGTGAACAACGAGAAGTGTGTGCAATATCTCAAATTACACAGTAGTTAGTAGTTATTGCTTTGTCTTCGAGGAAGCCTTGGGTTAACACTAAGGTTATCCATTAGAGACCAGAAGTTTACAAGGTTTCGGTCGTGGAAACCTCCTCTTTGTACCAACTGCGTCAGTTCTTGTTTTCACCTGGAAAAATTACAACTTTTGTATTCTGAATGGTCAGATGTTGGAAGGTAAATTGGCTGAAAAAGGGTGACTTCAGTAGCTTCAAAGATGCAAATGAGGTTTCTCTCTCTCTCTCTCTCTCTCAATATTCGGGATCCTCCGTGATTCTGTAGAAAACTTCTTTTGATGGTGTTGTTTGAAATTGTTGTTGTGCTACTGCTAAGAACGACACTTGTGATCGTGAGATTTTTTTCATCATCTTGTTGCGTCTCTTCCTGGCTACTTTGAAAGTCTGCCAATTAATCTGCTTTCAAAAATTAGAAACATGACAAAGAAATAAAGTACTATTTTCAAGGATTGTTTGGAAAAAGTTCCTTCTTTGTTGGAAGGAATATTGTTGGTGGCAATGAGGCTTTTCCTTTGAAAGCTATTTGTAAAGTTAGACTACTGACTAGAGTCTCGTATTTTGCTTGGGAGGCAACTTGGGAACGTATTCTCCCCTTAGACAACCTGTAGAAAAGAGAGATTGTGCTGGTTAATAGATGCTATCTTAGGCAGACACTGTGAGACATCTCCTCCTCCATTTTTCCAGGCCTCTTATGCCTGCATTGGACTATCTCAGGTTATTGGAGATTCTACTGAACAAGAATTATAGTTTCGTAGGGTCTCTTTTGCCTCGTGCTTAGAAATGGATTTCTTCAATCCCTCTTGCTGCTTCTCGGTTGATATGGAAAGAGTGGAACAAGAGAGCTCAGCTCTTTTAGTTTTGAGCTCCTTTGGTAGATGGGTTTGGCACCCTCTTAGTGCCTTTGATTACAGACGTAGTCAATGCCATTTGCCCTGTAGACATTGACCAACAAAATTACTACATGAAAGGTGGTGAATATAATAGAGGAACAACTCACATCAAATGGACAAGATAACGCTTTAGTCGATGCTGAGAATAGTAAAATCAAGCGAGCAAATTGCCATTCAACTAAGCCAATAGGGCATTCACTTGCTGCAGATGAGAAAAGCAGGATTTCTTCGGTTACTCTCCCCCTTTTTTGGTTGATACGGAATGAGCAGAGAAAGAGCACCTTTGAAAAAACAGAGCCTTCTCTTTTTGTATTTTTTGAAAATTAGGTTAAAGTTTTAATTGTTTGGTATAGGAAAAACATGCATGTGGATCTGCTCTGTGATTGATGTAGTACATGTTTTTCCGTCACCGATTTTTTTTTTGGTTCTTTGAGGTTTTCTTTTGTATGGGTTTCCACCCAATGGTGCCTTCCATTCGAATTGCTTTATACCTATAAAAGAAGAGCGAAACCAATAGAAATTCCATTCATTCTTTCATTTACTCGTAACACATTCAATCTTCTCCCTCGGATTGGCCATGTGATGAAAGCTAAAATGGTCAACACATTTCTTCAGCTAATGACCACAATACTAAAGTAACACTTGAGAGGACAGATATACATTAGGATTCTTTGCATCTGATGGCTTTGTATCTGGTTTGGGTGTGGATGACTTGTGCTAGGTTTAAAACTTTCTGGAGTGTTTAGCTTGCGCTAGTGCTTATAAGCTGCTTGTCTTATCCTATCTATCTGATACTTCAAACGGCCCGGAGTACCATGCTGAAATTTTGAGTGCTTGCCTAGTTGCACTAGTTCATTGACATTGCTGTAACTAAGGGACATCCAAACCAATGAATCCATTCTAAATCATGAAAATGCCGGTTGGCAGGTATGGGGGGAGTTTCCTCCAAACCATCTGCACAGCCTCGTTTGGCAATTGGCTTTGTTGCATGCCAATGTTACCTATCACATCTCTCTTGTCATAGCCTAAGACCTTTTCGGTCAGTTTTTGCAGTGCGAAGCGTATCTGAAGTAGGTTTATGTGGTCTTAACATCTTATATCAAGAAATACGTTGACATGTCTAGGTCGCCTATCACACCTCTCTTGCGATAGTGTGAGTTTCTGGGTGAGCTTTGATAGAGTGAAGCTCATATGAACTAGATCTATGTGGTCTGAGTGTCTTGAATCAGAAAAATTACTGAAGCAAATCAATTGGTCTTGCTTTGCAATGATTGACATGCTGAAGAGTTGCAACAGCGATATTTTCGAAGAGGCAGAAAATCGTTACTGTTTCAGTGAGTTTCAGTGGCTGTTCGAGTGAGATGGAAGACCTTTTTGCAGAACCTTTGGCAATTGAATGAGAACTTCGTTTTGAAGGAAGTGTAAAAAATGTAGCTTCATCGCTCAGACGATCGTATGGATATACATCTGGCAGTGGTGATCTATTTCCATCTGCATTAGTTCTGATAGGTGGAGGCCATAAAACTGACGAAGTATGTATGAATGTTGGTGTAAGTCAGGGTTTACTGTCAACACCACTGTCGCCCTTTAATATCCTGCATTACTACTAACTTTTCATTGTGCGTTTCATTGTTTGAATTTGGTTATCACACTTAGCTGACTATTTGTTGCTCATTCAGCTGTTCATGTGAATGTTGATAGGACACGGCTTTTCAATACTTATGGAACCGCAAGGACTACTTGGAAAAGGTGCGTAAACTCCGTGTGCGTCTTTCTGATGTACATTTTCATCTCTAAAAGATTGCTTCATGTATTTCGTTCTGTTTTATACTATATCTCAGGCTTCTCGGATAATCCAGGCAACTGATGGCGACACACCTGGTCAAGCTTTGGCAGAGGAGCTTGCAAAGTGCCTTGGAAAACAAAGGTCAAAGTTGTTTGACTAATTACTTATGTTATTTACAATTCATATGGTTAACCCGGTTCTTTTTTTGGCATAGCCTGCAACCTAGTTTGCATATTGTGATAAGCAAAATGGTAAGTAGAAATCTTTTGCAATTATTTGTGTTAGTGCAACCCTCTTGAGGCTATTTTAATGGTGAAAATGCTCACTCTGCTGAATCACCGATGATATTGATAAGGAGAAGAAAGCAAGAGTGGTTATTTAGTGAACAAGTATGCGCAATATCTCAAATTGTACAGTAGTTACTAGTTATTGCTTTGTCTTCGAGGATGCTTGGGCTTAAGACAAAGGTTAATCCATTTGTGATCAGAAGTTTACAGGTTTTGGTCATGCAAACCACCTCTTTGTACCAACTTTATCAGTTCTTTTGTGCACCTGGAAAATTTACTTGTTTTATATTCTGAATGTTCAGATGCTGGAAGGTAAATTGGCCGAAAAAGGATGACTTCAGTAGCTTCAACGATGCAAATGAGGTCTCTCTCTCTCTCTCTCTCAGGGGCAAGGCCTACAACTGAATTTTTTTGTACTGTTTCTGTTTCATCTTTTCCTCATCAATTGACCAAGAGAAAGAGTAGCACATGTTGAGGAATGAGAGTTCACAGAATGCCAGTTCTGTTGAGCATGCGTGTTCCAAAAGTCTAGGCAACTATTGGAATCCCGAAACTTGGGTAATAAGCAACATAGTCCTTGCATGTCCTCTATCTAGTTAAATCTCAATAGCTATCTTCTACCACAGCAGAACAGCTTTTGGTTTGTCGCAACTGATAAAATGCTGCTTTACCCACTGGCAAGGAGTCAATTTCGTTCCTTACAGGGTCTTAAATATTGGACATTCAGATCGTTAGCACCCAGTGGGCATTGTTCTGAATCCAGAAAGGCAATTCTTATTTTTATTTTATCTCTAGTGTCTCGAGAAAATTTCCTCAGTCGAAATAATCTACGACTGTTCAGATAGTTTAATTTCAGTGATTATGAAGCATCTTTGGGTTTTTGCAGTTATTGTAATTTCGAAATGTTGAAATGTATGCCGTTCAATGATTTATTCTCAACAATGCATTTACCGTCTTACAATTAGTGAGCTTTGGGATACTCAATGAGTCCATAGGGAACATCACTTCATTTACTGTCTGAAAATTGCTGTGTGCTACTGCTAGGTTCTCAAGCATTTAGGACCTACTGCCCTCGGGGAAGCAATTGAACATGCAGAGTCAATGTCTCCCCCATCCTCCGAACCAAGTAACATGTAAGAATACATCAGAGCGGAACATTCTACCGGAATTTATGAAGTCTTCTCTAGTCTTTCACCTTATAATGTTCTGCTTTCATGCTTTATCCGATTCACGAACAGAAGCATTTCTGTTCTTGGTGATCAATTTTTCGATGGCTTTTTGTACATTTCATCTTTGTCATTAGTCACCTGATGTAACTTCGTTTGGACGGAAATGGGAAATTTTTTCTATAATCTTTAGGGAAAGTTAGTTTAGAGATCGGGTCCTTCACAAAAGGAAGGGACCAATCCACCAGAAGTCAAAATTGTCATGAAAGTGCCCTTGAATTCTAAAATTTTCATAAGGTGCAAACAATTACTAATATTTGTCGGATCAGTGCAATCAAGTTTCTTTCCGTCTTGTATCCAAATCGGTGGACGGAAAATGATGAGGTGGCTTTGTTTTTGTTCATTAATCTCTCCTGGTGGTAGGAAACTTAATTGAGTCTTAATTATGTAAATAGCAGCCCTGTTTTTGTTCCTCTTTAGTGATGCAGCAAAACGATGTCATTTTGAAAGCTTGCCTTGAATTTGAAAGCAATAGATCCAGAAACTGTCTTGTGCGTTCCCAAATTTGGAACCAAATAGCCCCCAAATTCTCTTTCTTCGGACGAACCCTAAATTCCTCTTTTCCTTTGACCGTACACTCAAATGGTGTGGTAGGATAGAAGCTTGCAAAGTCCGGCTGCAATGCATTACGTTTTGACGAAGTTCGTTCCGTTAGATGTCGTTCAAACCGGATGGCCCCAAATTCCTCTTCTTCAAGCGATTGAACGATAAGTGCAAATCGACATAAAAGAAAATCGAAAAGCAATGCAATCGACGATCGTCGTTATGTTGAAGGTTCCGAACCGATCCCAAAATTCCTCCTCTTTTGCTTGAACACACAAAGGCAGCCGAAGGAAATTACTTTGCGGAAAAGAGGGCATTGCAATTGAAGAAGCTCGTTCCAATGAAGTCTTGAACTTCACAGCAGGTTACGAAATGGATAGATCAAATTATAGATCTATAATTTGACTTTTCACCTCTATTTTCCCGGAAACAAATACAAACGTAAGCCAAATCAATTGCACTCTTCTCCAACCTAATCAGCAAGCAATTGCATCTAATTCTTCTTTGTCTTCCCTCTTGGAAAAGTAAAGGCACTCAAAAGTGAACATAATATGAAATCATAACACTCAAATAATTGATTAAAAAATTATATCATTCGATTAAACACTATAAGAAAATTACATCACTTCTAGTATGTTTTCTAGTCCAATCCCCAAAAAAAAATTTAAAACTTTAGATTTTGTCCCAAAAATATCCACAATTTTTTTTTGTCCCCTAAAAAACCTCCAACTTTTGAATTTATCCCAAGTCTACCAATCCAATTCCAAAAATACCTCAAACTTTGGCCTTTGGCCAAAAAATATCCACAACTTTTTTTATTCCTTAAAAAACCTTCAACTTTTGAATTTGTCTCAAATCTACCAGTCCACTTACAAAAAAACCTCAAAACCCATCTCGTAGAATTCCCGACGTCAGCCGTTTAACTTCTATTGAAACTTCGAGTGATTCGCAATCGTCGCCCGATGGTATGGTCTTATCCTGAGACAATAGCAACAATTGAAAGCATATTTTGATCTTTGTCGAACAATCATGAGTTATGTTCAACTGGGTGCAAAATACTCCTTTTTTTAATAATTGTGGTAAATTTGGGACAAAATCGAAAATTAGAAGTTGTTTAGGAGACAAAAAAGTTGTGAATATTTTTGAAACAAAAACCAAAGTTTAAGGTTTTTTTTTTTTGGGACAAAATCAAAAGTTAAAGATTTTTTAGGAGACAAAAAAAAAAGTTATGTATATTTTTTGAACAAACGTCAAAGTTTGAGGTTTTTTTTTTTTTTGGAATTAGGCCATCGTTTTATGTATATTTTATTGGTTATACATGTTTATAACCATTTTAATTCTCACAAAAATAAAACTTCCATGAATTTAGATAATGAAAAAAAAAAAACGTACGCCGAGCTGTATTAAGCATAATATACTCTCTTATTAAAAATATGGAAACGTACCTTAATCTCTCCATCTGTAGGGCGTCGGAACAACTGGAGGAGCTTCCTATTTGTAGAGAGGAAAGTACTTGAACTCACTGGCATTAGCTTTCCCATCTTACAATTTTGGATTCAAACAAATAACCCAATAGTTTCTAAATTTGACTTGGGTAAATTGTCAATTTTAATTTAGATAATTAGACGAATGTCTAATGGTATACTAATATATATATTAAAACTCATGAACTTATATCTTACTTATTTGTTTTTTTTTTTGAAAGACTATCTAAATCTTAAATGAAGTAGATTTTGGGGAAATATCATTTCCATATATTTTATCCATGTCTTTATCTTCATATATTTTATTACTAGAATCCATTTTTTTATTTTTTTTATTTTGGTCGAATAGTCGAATCCATTTGAGCGTACTTTCTTTTACAATTGATAAGTAGTACACGTTAGGCGCCGACGGCCCACAAAACTCATGGCCATTATGCAGGATGGCCTGCCAAATGGCCATCACGAAGTCAAAAGTTAAGTGCCACGTGGCTAACATAGAAGCGAACATTCTCTCATATCCCGCACTAAATATGTTATATATCCTCGCGAATATTTTATTGTTTGTTAAGAGTGTCTTTTTTTTTTTTCAATTAAGTTCCTGTACTTTTAATTTGTTTTGCAGTGAAATCCCCGGACATCAAATCAAATTAAATCAAATTCATCCGACAAATGTTGTAAGACGAGTATTTGTGTGACGTGGATAAAATTCTTCCAATGCGGATGCCGATGTGGCGGTTAAACACGTGGCGAGGGAGGAGGGGCTTTTCACCAAATGAATTGGCGAGCAGATAATGTTTAAGTGCCCGCTTTGCCAATCCATGTGGCGGCTTTAATTGTTACGCGACATTCTTTTCAATCTATGTCCCGGCAGGATGCTCCGGGCTTAGTGACAAGAACGGCAACTTCTCTTTCAACAAATCAACCATTTTTCATTTTCGTTCATAATTAATTAGCCCAATATACACCAGTTTTCATGTTGTCTAACCGATAAAGAAAGCATTGTCGTAGAAAATCTTCTCCTTCTTTTTTTTTTTTTTGGATCGAAAAGAAATTTTCAATTCGTCAAGTTGTTCCACGATTACAGATTAAGCATGCCTTTGAACAAAGAAGATCCCATAAGATTTTTGGCGAATTCACAATTTTACAAGCCAAGTATTTTTTTTAATAATATTTTAATATTTATTTTTTTCCTTACGCTTTAGTACTGGCAAGGGCTTGGCGGCAAATATTCTTGTTCCACAATGTATATGCCGATTGTCGTCTCAAAGTAATGATTATGATGTTTTTCCGAGGAAAAGGAAGGGGAAGGGGAAGAGGAGGAGGGTGAGAACACACTTCCAAAGTATGTTGCTCCTCTCCTTTTATAGCTTCCATCTTGAGTAACTTCCTCTAGAAGCTGAAGAAGAAACCTCCCTCTAGAAGTAACTTCCCTTCCAGGTAAAGAAGCGGCAAGTTACTGATCGCACCTTTTCGGTAATAACGTATCCTATCATCGGCCATACTACCGAAATATATCCAAATTAAAGATAAGCATATATCCTTTTCTCTTTTTACTTTTTAAATAAGCAATATATTCATCCACCTCACAATATCCATCGAAATGCAACAAGAGATTATGGCAATTGGTAAAATAATTGAATGTCTAAAGAATTAAATTAACAATTATCAATAACCTTAATAATCAAAATAATTAGAAAATTGATCCGAAGTCTTGCGGACCAAGTTAATAATTATAATGATTTTTTTTTAATAACTGAATCCTAGCTGGATAGTTCTCGAATCTCAAACATTCACGTTACATATGAATCTTTAAAGATAGGCAACGAAATATTTGCAATCAAATCGGACGAGAATTGTTAAAAACATTTGAAAGCCCTTTCAGTTAAAGTTGGATCTTTTGAGAATGAAAGAACCGAAGTGCACAGTAGAATAAGAAGTAACTTGAAATTGTGCAGAGAACAAAAAGGAGATTTTGAATTGATGCTTGTATTGATTTCTCACGTTATCTATCCACAAAGAGATGATATGTTTATATACAGCTGCAAAGAATCTGTTTGTTACAGATAATGAGTTATAGACAATGAGAGGAGCTTGAAATATCTCTCTGAACCGATTCTTGTTGAGAAGGAATCGATTCTTGTTGAGATGACTTTGACTTGTTCAACATCCCCCGCAAGCTGATGAGGCGGCACGAATGGTCAGCTTGGATCGTAGAAGTCGAAAACGTGCAGAGGAGAGTCCTTTGGTGAAAATGTCAGCAGGCTGATCTGCGGATGAAATGAAGTGAAGATGGAGCTGTTCACGAGCGAGTCGTTCACGTATAAAATGATAGTCAATCTCCACATGCTTTGTGCGAGCATGAAAGATGGGGTTTGCAGTCAAGTACAATTCTGATAAGCTGTCACACCAAAGATTAGGTGGATGTGGTGGAAGAGCATTTAGATCTTTCAAAAGATATTCAATCAACATAATTTCTGCAGTTGTATCCGCTAAACACTTGTATTTAGCTTTAGTACTGGACCGTGCCATGGTTCGTTGCTTGTGAGAGCTCCAAGAAATTAGATTACGACCAAGAAAAATGCAGTAACCTCCAACAGAACGTTGATCGTCACGATTACCGGCCCAACTTTCATCTGAAAAGGCATGGAAAGTCATAGATGAACTACGAGTAAATAGAATACCAAGTCGAGGTGTGTTTGCAAGATAGCACAAGATGCGCTTCACTGATTGCCAATGAGCTGTGGTAGGGGCATGGAGGTATTGACACGCAGTATTGACGGAGTAGGCAATATCTGGTTGTGTGAGTGTTAAATTCTGTAGAGCACCAACAATACTCCGATAAAGTAGAGGGTCAGGGAGAGGGTCTCCATGGTGGAGAGAGAGAGGCTCATCGGTGGCGCAAGGTGTGGGAACAGACCAAGCATCAATCATTTTGGAGCGAGCTAGAATGTCACGTGTGAACTTGGCCTGATGGAGGATGAAACCGTCAGAAGTGGATTGTACTTCAACACCAAGAAAGTAATGAAGGGAACCCAAATCTTTAATAGCAAATTCAACCTGTAGAGCAGTAAAGATGTTTGTAAATGGAGGCTGAGGAGAACCTGTGACGATGATGTCATCTACGTACACGAGGAGCATCATACTGTAGTGACGTGCATGTAGAACAAATAATGAAGAGCCCGCAAAATTAAATACGAGCTAAGCCGTTCGTACCAGTCTCAGGGAGCTTGCTTGAGGCCATAAGGAGAACGCCGGAGACGACAAACGTGATGTGGCCTCGTTGCATCTACAAATCCTTGGGGTTGCATCATGTATACTTCCTCATTGAGATATCCATGGAGGAAATCATTCGAGACATCAAGTTGGCGGATGTTCCAACCCTGAGAATATGCAATAGCAATGATAGTGCGAATTGTCACGGGTTTGGCAACAGGGCTAAAAGTTTCATTGTAGTCTAGTCCAACTTGTTGATGATATCTCTTTGCTACAAGATGGGCTTTATACCGTTCAAGAGAACCATCTGTCTCGAAGCTTGACTTTAAAGATCCATTTACATCCAATGGGGCGAGCATAAGAGGGAGCAGGAACAAGCTCTCAAGTTCCGTTTTGAATTAATGCAGTATATTCGGTCTCCATGGCTCTACGCCATTGAGGATCGTGAGACGCCTGAGTGAAGCATGTCTGTTCAATGTGAGGCTGAGCTGCGGCTATCATTGCATATTTGTGGTAGCGGTTTATAGTACTACGTGAAATAGTACCATCTTTGATACGAGTAACCATTTGATGAGTAGTTTCAAAAGTCTCAATCCCTTAAAAAAAAACCTAATCAGATGCCTTCTTTTTTCCCTGCAAAGATGCCAATTAAACGCAGTTCTCAACTGAACGATGCTCGATGAAACTTCATCCAAACGGTCTCATCTCAGCGAAAGAGGAGTAAAACAAACAAACTAACTTGAAGGTCGTCCGGCCAGAGGACGAAAAACCTAACACAAGGCCGCTGCTTCTCCTAACCCAAACTCGTCCGACGCCGAGGAAGAAAACCCTAACGGGAGGCGACGGGGTAAGCGAAGTTTTCACTTCCAAATCGCGGGCGCAATCGAGGATGGGAGATAGAAATTGGAGTGAGAAGAGGTGGTGGTAGAGAGGGGCTCCGGGACGGCGGAGGAAGCGATCGTGATTTTGGTCGAGGGACCGGCGTGGTGGTCGAGCGAATCTCTGTTCGAGGGAGCCAACATTGAGGGGGTACCTCCTTCTGCGTTTTTGAAAATTCTGACGGGTGGGTCCGACGTGCCACGTGTCGACCATTGAGTGTTTTTTCATTTTATCCAGCGTGAAGTATCTCACTGACCCACTATAAGTCTTGAAAAAGCTCCGAAGACGTGCCAGGTGCGCTACCGCTGGGGGCATCCAAGGAATTTGGTTCCCAAAATGAAATGGCTCAATTGTCGCTTCCATGAGAAATTGCAAATAAAATAAAATAAAAAGAAAAAAGAAGAAGCTAAATTTCGCATAAAGGTAATTAAGAGAAAAGGACATAACGGTCTTTTTTACCCTTGGTTGATCGAGAATTTAAAGAGTTATGTTTTAAATAGATTTGTTCGTATGTGTTAATTTGACATGTGAAATCCCACGTGTATTTTGCATGGAATATCTAGTCAATTTTTGAACTTCCCCTAGAGCAAGCTTGAGATCCGATTGGAGATTCAATTCCATGTTGGGCCTATCTAAATTTATGATTACAGTGCAGTTGCTTCGTATAAAACTAAATGCTTGGGGGAAAAAAAAAAAACACGCTCCATTGCCATTATTCTTCTCATTTTGCTTCCTTTATGTACATTGACGGTGAAATTGTGTTCTCCATCCATTCTCTCTTGCCTTCTCATTCATCTTCTTCTTCTTCAATATTTCGTTAAGATCTATCTATATCTCCTATTCTCCCAAAAGAAAATGCAATTTCCGGGAACTTGCTACAACTATTGAATGAGCTTTCTAGGGCTTCAAATCAATGCCATTTTTTGTTAGGTACTTGAGTACGGAGGTCGAATTTCCAGTATTAGAGATCGAGTTCATTTGAGATTATGGTTTCTCTTTTCTTAAGATTGGATTTTTATTCTTTTGTCGATGAATTTCAATGTACAACTATTGAACTATATATAGCATTTTTGTTTTGGTCGAAATATATATAGTAGTTAACTCGACTGCATAACGAGAAAAATAGTGATTGCCTGTCATGCATAGCTACGTAATATAAGTTGGTGAAGGTGTTGACAAAGCTCGAGCGTTCGACTTCATGAAAGTTTGCTAGTTAGGGTTTTTGTTTCCCTTTGTCGATTGTGGTTCAACTCTCAAATTCCCCTTCCTAATATCAAATGCTTCTTCTTCGACCATTAGAATTGATGAACTCGGGGCTCGGTCTCTTGAGGATTGGCTAGATTGGGCGAGGTGACTTCTAGGCACAAAGTCGTTTGCTGTAATACATTTTAGAAGCAATGTTGATCGTGTGCCTTGTATGGCTAATTATTTTATATGAAAACATTCATGAGACTGAATCTATAAAATGATCGAATGTACGAGAGCACTTGAGTCACGTAGAGAAAGTCCACGGTCGCCCCGAAAAGAAATTCAATAATTTATGGTATAACGAAACTATGATAAGACCATTGTTAATATTGATCAGCATTCGTCTTACACTTATGGAAGCAGTAGATTAGAGATCTGATATCAGTTAATAATAGCAGCAAGATTATTTGACAAAACAATTTTACAAGAAAAAGACGGGTAGAACTTTGGATGGAGAAAGGGAGACAGACATGAAAATATTTACTGTTCATTCATTTTTGTGAGTAATATAAGTAGTAAGCTTTAAGAATTTTTTTTAAAATCATTTATATTTCGAACAGAGCCTCAAGCTGCATTGGGGTGGCACAAATGATGACAAATTGGTAATAGATCTCAAGTGATGCTGTGGCCCTTTTCATAGTTTCACTTTGTTTATCAATGCCTTTCCAAGCTTCCCATCCCAAAAATTTCCCAAGCTAGCTAGACATGCTTGTAAGTTCAAATTTGAAGTTAAGCGACCACAATCTGTTTGGCATATGAATTTCAAGCACCAATGTAATACTTAAGTTGTCTTAGGCCAAACTTACACGAAATGTGATATTTTAATTGGATAAGTAAAAAAATACGAGGTAGGATTCTATTATGTCCCGATATTCTACCCCTGATTAACTCCAAAATCAAATAACAATTATCTTATTGGATTAACTATTGATTTTTGAAATGGATCGGGTCGACTCAGCATGAATGCCCCACATATAATCCAAACCCCATCATTAGAGGTAATGTCATGCTAATCCCCTCTGCTTTCTTTCTGCTCATGATTGGTAGAAAACATCCTCCGAACCACAAATCTTCAATTGATTCCATCAATCAAAATGATCAGTTGGAGGCATGAAATGGGGCGATGTCCAATGCGCAACCTCCCAAGTGTTGCATTGGTGGCTAAGTCGACCACGTCATATACTCAAAATTTCGGCTCCCTTCATTTTTGCAAAAAATGTGATGTTTTCGAAAAGTATTTTTCAAAAAGTCATTTTTCAGGAAAATGTTCATATTTTTTGGAGTTTGGTTGAGACTTAAAAACGAATTAGAAAATAATTTCCATCATTTGGCAAAGAGCTGATTTTCCTAGAAAAAATTATTAAACAATTCGAATCTATATAAATAAGAATTTAAGTTTTAATTAATTTATTTTTTAATTACTTTATGCAATTTTTTCTTCTTCTTTTTCTTCTTTCTTTCGTCTTTAATTTCTTCCTTACCTGATTGCTGGCCGTGGTGACAACCGGCGATTAGCCACATGTGATACTTGACCTCGTTCAAGACCAGCGACATTGAAGCTTCCTTTGGGCCTACAAGACGGGCCTTGGTGTTGCCGGTCTCGAGCTAGCAAGATGGGCCTCGACGTTGCCGGCCTCAAGTCAGGCCGACAATGCCGAGGCGTCACTAAGGCCGGCAAGGTCGAGCCTCGCTATGGCTGGTCACCGACCAGTCACCAGCCATCGTCGTGGCCGGCGATTGAGTGAGGAAGAAATTAAAGAAGAAAGAAAAAAAAGAAGAAGAGAAAACAAAATAAAGAAAGTAACTAAAAATAAACAATTTTTTTTAAAAAAATAAAATTGAAAAATTAATAAAAATGAAAAGAAAACAACGGACTAATTAAAAATAAAGAAGACGTGAAACAGAGGAGGAAGGAAAGATGAGAAATTTTTTTTCCTCTCCTAAAAAAGAGGTAAATTTAAGGAGAGGAAAACATTTTTCCCATTTTTGAAGGAGCATTCTCTATAGGGATTTTTTTTTTCGGAACTAGCTTATTTTTCTCGAACTGCCAAAAAGTCCGAAAATATTTTTTGAGAAGTTATTTTTTGCAAAAAAAAATGAAACTGATATCTTTTTTTTTTTTTTTAACTCATCATTCGTGGCCGCCAAAATTCCCCTGCGGTGTGTGCTGCCATGCTTGTCTCTCAATTCTGCGGCAAACAAAGAAAAGGCAGCAGTAACATATTTTAGTGAGCTTGAATGAAAATGAATTAGAAAAAAGAATATAGATTGAAAGATAGAAAATAATTTGAAAGAATGGTATTTTCAAAATGCACCGAAAGGAAATCAATTTGACTACTATGCTCTGCTTGTTTTGAGAAAAATAAACAGCTTTAAAAACAGTTTTCTAAAAATAATAGCTTTTTTTTGCTTTAAGTTATTAGCTAATAAAAAATAATTTATTCTAAAAAATAATTTATGCGTAAATATTTTCGCGGACGATCAAAATAATTTCGTTCATTTATTTTTATAATCAATATAACCGATTAATTAAAAAAAAATTAAATTACCCGGTAGCCTTCACCGCAACACCAGAATGTGTACCAAAGGTCTTCTTCTTAGTAGTCAAATCTGTAACAAAACTATTTGAAACTCGCGCTCTTAAAAAAAAATAAAAAATCCTTTGAGATATGCGCTCTTCAGCGAAAATTCCAAGAGGAACTGTATAACGATGACTCTCTACATTCCTTATTTTCTAAAATACGTAATCGTTTAACCGACTCAATGTTTCTGTAGATTTTGATTTTGTCGTGGGGAGAGAAAAAAATTGTAGATGATACCTGTTAATATCTTCCGATGAGAACATGTACTTTTTATCGGGAAAACATTGCCTACAAAGTCCCGAACCTACTATATAACGGTCAATTTAGTCTAAATCTTTTAATTGTGGCAATTTATTTCTAAGTATTTTGAGATTTTGCCAATTTAGTCATGGCGACACTTGATTTTGGCCATTTGAAATCGATATTTTCTTATAAAATATAAAAAGTTCAAAGTAGCATAGGCAACAAAAAAAAAAAGACAAAGTTGATAAATATGGAATTTCTTTGAATATTATTATTAATTTACAAGTGTTGTTGTTATTATTATTTTTATTAGTATAAACAATTTTATAATTAAAATGATAAATAAATATATAATATAAAAACGTCGAAAATAAAAAGCATTCAGAGGGGATCGGTTCGCTCCCAGCCCACGGAACCCGCCGGCCCTCTTCTTCTTTCTTCCCTGGCCTTTTGTCTTATTTCTTTTCTCATTCCTCTCCTTTCTCGGCCCGGCCAGTTTCCCTTTCTTCCTATTTGTTCTTCCACTCACGGCCTAGCCATCTCTCCCTCACACACACGAGCATGACCAGGAACAGATCGCGTCACTATAGATATACATTTGTAAGGGAGACAAACAAGTCGGTAAATGATAAATAAAAACTGATAAATTAACATAATTATATAATGTCGACAAGTAACTCAAATGAGAGTGAAAACCAAATACTAGTTGGAAAGTTAATCAGAATAAGGCCGGTAAGTCATTTAAATAAATATATCTTTGCATTAATTTATTTTCCATTCTTGCTGACGCTTAAGATGATGTCAGCT
This sequence comes from Rhodomyrtus tomentosa, assembly GCA_028455895.1. Classification (NCBI taxonomy): domain Eukaryota; kingdom Viridiplantae; phylum Streptophyta; class Magnoliopsida; order Myrtales; family Myrtaceae; genus Rhodomyrtus; species Rhodomyrtus tomentosa. The sequence continues at coordinate 13,162,991 of JAPCWY010000008.1, forward strand.
GCATTTCGGTGAGGGCGTCGAGGCCCTCACTCATGCTAGATTACGGCACGGAGGTCCTCGCCGACCAGATTTGTTAAAAAAAGAAAGGAAAAGATACAAAATATAGAAAATATTAAAATATTATTAAAAATTATCCACGGTTGTGCCTTATAGGATGGCCAACGTCCATGTTGGTAATTTTCGGCCAAAATTGGCCGAATATATTTAATTAGCACAAATGCAAAAGATTCAAAAGTCAATTGAAAGAAGAAGAAGAAGAAGAAGGTTTCGGACTAAATTGACATAATTGCAATAAGTCTGAGACTTTTTTGGTAATTTTTCCGAATGGTGACAGATGACTCGTTGGGGGTACATTTTAGTTTATTGTGAGTTGTGTGCAGTTTTATTTCTCATAATTAATTAAGTGAAAATGAATAGCAAGAGAATAAATACATGTCTTTCAAATTTGGTGGCCAAACATAAGAAAAGTATCCACATAATCTTCTTTTCCATTGTACTAAACTTAGCCTTAGGGCAATCCTTGAACTGATATGTGAAGCATTTAGGGAGTGTGTCTAATAAGAGTAGCGGTCTCTTACAATGATGTTCCCTTGCATACAAAGCTGGGCACAAAGGGAGTAAAGAAGGACATCAAAGTTAAGGGAGGGAGTTTCGACCACCTTTACCTTTTTTTTTTTTTTTTTTTGGGGTCTTGCTTTTGTCGGCCATTTAGTCTGAGATTTTTCTGATTGCCTTATGATCTTAGAGAATTGGGCGAGTATTACGCATACCAAGTTGCATAAGGACGGCGATTTAGCAGAGATGTTTTCTTCTTCCTTTTTTTTTTTTTTTTTTACTTTTCTCAAGAAGACAATTTTTTTGTTTATTTCCTTTTTTTTTTCAACAAAGCAATTGTAACTGAAACGAGAAAAAATAAAACAAAAATAATGGCTTCAAAAAACCAAATTTTCTCTAATAATCGTCTAACAATACTGAAGTGGGCAAGCCCCTAAATGATATATTTTGTACATGCGACTTTTATTGAATGCGTCTTTTCACGTGATTGGACATGTATCTATTAGATCAAGTATGAAATTCCGTTTACTCACTTAAAACCGAGTATGATTTCTCCTTCCTTTTTTTTTTTTTCCTAAGATTGAAATTCCTGTATCTTACGTATTCATACAATTAAGTTATTAAATTTCGGAAACAATGTAAAATAGGGGGAAAAAAAGGGTGCTTGGAACTAATGTCATTTGATTGAACCGGTTCTACAAAAAAGTGAAAGCATTTCAGCTTATTTGAATTTATGTTGAGAAGAAAAACAAAAAGAAAAGGGAAGAAAAGGACACAACTATTCTAACTATATGAAAGGTGAGTGGGAAGGGAACATAATCAATTGTGGCTTTATGAAATGTGGTTGGACGTTCCACTGGGGATCCTATAATCTCCAATGCTAACCAAAATACTCAAAGTATGGAGAAAGTCGATCTTTACGCACTGGTGAATTAAAGAATATCAATATTCTTTACGCGATTTATTTCAAAATATGTGTTGATGTTGAAGCGGCCACGTTCTCCATTGAAAATCGAGTTAGTCTCAATAGTGGCAAAGGCCTGACGAAGGACCACAACCCACCTTTAGGCGCCCCAGACACACACACACACAAACATAGAGGGAGAGAGAGAGAGAGATCCGTTAAGCAAGACAAATTTAAGCTATGGCGAGCTCAGATGCAAGTACGTCATCGGGAAGCGAGTACCAAGTGTTTCTAAGCTTTAGAGGACCCGACACTCGCGTCGGATTCACTGACTTCCTCTTCCGTAGCTTGACCAACGCTAGAGTATGCGTCTTTCGAGACGATGAAGAGCTCCGTGTCGGTGAAAGGATCGATGGATCGCTCCAACGAGCGATCGACAACTACAAGATCTACATACCTGTCTTCTCTCGGACCTACGCTTCGAGCCAATGGTGTCTTCGCGAGCTTGCGCAGATTGTGGCAAACACTTTCAAATCGGAAGGTAAAAAAGAGATCCTGCCTATTTTCTTCGATGTGGAACCCGACGAGGTTAACCTGAAAACCCCATTGTATCGCAATGCCATATTCAATTTGGAACGCGAGAAGAAGTTGAGCAATGGGCACGTAGATGCATGGAGAGAGGCCCTCATGGAGGTTGACGCTATAAAGGGTAATCTAGTTGCTTTCATATACGTAAGTAATTCCGGTATGATTGAGGTGGTACTTTTAATGTAGTCTTACCCATGAACAAACCAGTAGTGGTCGAATGATGAAATGATATGTACATTTCTATCTAATTGTTTGATCTTTCAATACGTTAAATATTTCCCCTGTTAAATACACCATGTCCAACTTCTATAACTGTCGCTTGGGCAAAAATCGTAAATATCAATTTCAACTGCATAAATACTTGTACATATATTTTTTTGCAATCGTTATAAACATAATTCCGAGAATGCTAATCTCATGTTGGAATCAAATCATAATTCGGGTTGTCACATGGCGTATGCATTGCCCAGTGCATTAAAAGTATGCCCTGGTGTGACGTTAATGTCTAATATGGACTTTTGGAAGATCACTTCCAAATTAAAGGTTCCATTAGTTGTCGGAATATTTTTTTTTATCTTATCTGACGCGTGAATAACATCAGTTTTTTACCCTCGCTAAAATGGTTATCCATTGAGACAGCTACGGTGATGTGATTAAATTGATAGTTGAGGAGGTCGTGAAAAAGCTGAAGACAAAATATAGATATGTGACTGAGCATTTAGTTGGAATTGATGATCGAATTGCAGCAGTAACCAAGTTGTTAGAAGTCGGCTCCGATGATGTGCGGCTCATTGGAATTCATGGCATAGGGGGTATCGGTAAAAAAGACTCTCACCAAAGTCATCTTTAACCAACTCTCTTCTCATTTTGAAAAGTGCTGTTGTTTTCTCGAAGATGTTCGAGCGAAGTCATTAAGAATCGATGGCTTAATTGAGCTACAAAAAGATGTTCCATTAGTGGTATTAAGGCTATTGGAAGTGAAGAGATTGAAAGGTTTGAACATGTAAGGTACCTCAAATTAGAAGGGGGAACCTTCCATGGTAACTTTAGCGAATAGTCTTACCAATTTAAGATGGATTGTTTGGAGTGCTCCTCCTTGAGTGTCTCATAAGAAGCCGACCAATATCCACTTAAAGCATGCGGCTGTTATTGAATTTTCACATGATGCCTTCATAGATGATTCGAAACTACTATTACTAATATACTTTCTTGGAAAGTAGTATTTGACTGTTCATCCATTAAATATTGCATTTATTTTGACAGATGGCTCGGAAATTGGAAGTTATTTCTCTTGAAAGTTGCAACAACATGAAGAGAACCCCAGACTTCTCTGAATGCCCAAATTTATAGAGGCTTAATTTCGAAAAATGTTCCAATTTAAGGGAACTTGATGGCTCTATCGGGAACCTAGTGAATCTGAAGCAGTTCTCGGTCGAGAAGTGAAACTACCAGGATTCCATATGGAAGTTGAAATCAATGTGTGAATTGTACTTTGACAATGAGGATACTGGAGTACGTTTGGCAAGTTCTTGGGAGTTACCTAGTGCTATAATGCTTCGGAATCTAGAAAGTGCTTCGAATTTGCAGTCCCAATTTAAAAGGTCGACTTCCCTCGGCAATCGGAAATTTTGCCCCATCTGAGAGTCCTACGCTTGTGAAGAACTTGCATCAGTGAAGTTCCAGAGACAGTTAGTATGCTTCCTTGCTTGCAATCGCTTGAGTTAAATAGATTGCCATGAGATTCAAGAGCTGCCGACGCTTCCCACAAGTTTAAACAATCTACGAGTGTCATCTAGATCATTGCAGAGGAGTCTCAGACCTCTCGAATCTGACTAATTTGGTTCTGTTGGACCTCGATGATGGCTCTCGTTGGGAGAAGGGAGGAAAAATTTTCACAGGTGACATAGAGGGGAATAGGGAAGTTATCCAAATTGGAAGAGTTGGAGTTGGTACTTCCCAATGTCCCCGCTCCGACTGATTTGGCTTCCCTTTCTCTGTTAAAGGAACTTTGTTTTTCTGGTTTGGACCTGCAATCCCTCGCGCAACTTCCATCGTCTCTGTTGAAGTTACAGCTGGATAAGTTCAATTCAGCCGTGTCACTCTCATCCGGATTAGAGAACTTGTTAACTTTAGAGCTCACTTTGCCTCAAGTGCAAGAAATTCAACTCAGCGGGCTTCAACTTCAAAATTTAACAGAGTTGAGTCTGCATGGCGGTGATTGTGATACCCTGGAGAGACTCGGGCTATCAAACTTGAGGAAGCTCAAAACCGTCAGTGTGGGAGATTGCCCAAAGCTTGTTGAGAAATTGACGTTGGAATCCAGAAGCTTCTGTACCACTAATCGACGTTGGAATCCGCTATCTTCGACTACGAGCATTTGCTGTACCCATCGGAGTCGCAGATCCACAGAATCGAGAACCATCCACGCAGAACACAAGCGGGAAGTTGGAGCCATTCATCGGAATTGCTGGCTAATTTTCTTAAGGCCGGTCCCAAGCAACCATCGTGACATCGCCAGTTCACCGTTTCGAAGTCACGCCCCACCAATCATTGCTCGTGACGGAAGCACTCAGGGTCCGTTCGAAGCTCCTTCGCTATTCTTCGAACCCTCCTCTGACCTGCAACAGCTCTTTCCCCAATCGGGGAGACCCCACTTGACTTTATCAGTTAATGCCTGAACTAAAATACTTCTTTTTGCATTATCCGTAGTTTAAGCAGCAAATTTACCCTGACTGTATCTACTGAAAACTGCCCTACATTCCCTATTTCAAGTCGCTTCCGACCAATCAATTCACTATGTATTTTGGCTGACAATTCCGAAGCACTCAGGATCCGTTCGAAGCTCCTTCATCGACATCATCACTGGCGACATTTTCATGACTTCCTGTTTCTAGTCCAATCATAGTTCGTGACCGGTAATCGCACTTTACCTTCATATGCTTTGCTCTCAATTATTCTTAGAGGGGAAAAAAAAGCAATGAAGTCTAGTTAAGACTTATGTGAAATCGTCTCTGACTAATGATTTACTGATGATCTGAACTCATTTTGATGCTGTTGTGATAGCTTGTATTGGAATAGATTCTTTGATGTTGCAGTCAGATCTCATGTCTGAATTGATCACCCCATATTTGATGAAATGTCTGAATCGGATCAACATGAATATAGTTTCGAATCCGACTGATCAGTTCATATTGTGTGACTGAATGATTCACTGTACTAGTTGTGTAAGCTGCATAATTCTAATTGATATGAACCTTCGAGTCATTACCGGATAACCGGGGCCTTGTTACAGTTTTCAATGCCTTGTGTAATAATCTCGATTCTGCGAAGTTACCTGAAAATGTTGATGTAATAAATTAAGAGAACTTGTTGATTGCTGCAAACTCATTCATTAGGAGTAGATTGAGGTGAGGAATTATTTCCTTTGTGTGAAAGAATGAATTCTTATGATTGGCGAGAATGATAGCGCACGCCGGTTTACCGTGTTCTGTTTTGTGTGTATCCATGGTGGTCGAGAGTGGACTCCGAAAGACAAAAAAGGGGGAAAAAAAAAGAAAAGAAAAAAAAAAAGAAAATGGATTTGCTGGAATTGACACTCTCGGCAAACTGGGGCTTTTCCTCCTGCAACCAATGGAAAACAAAGATGGAATGGTGGCAGGTTGCTTACAATATAATTGCAGTCATGAGCCAAATCATGGATCGAATTTTTGTTGTACAGTTGTTTCTATGTTAAAACCACTTGAAAACCAACCTACCTGAATGCTCACGCGCTATTCAATGTTAAGATGGACGTCATCCCTCAAGGGAATAGAGAAGATCGGCTTGGACAAGCACGAATGGACAAGGAGTGGACTGATTGCACAATGTTCAGACCGAAGAGCGGTCAGGTCAGCTAGTATTCAACATCCAAATCCATCCGGGTTTGGTAATCTCCTGGAAGATGCGTCGACCACCCTAGAACGACCACAGTGTAGCGATGAGGGTTACCGGAGGCAAATCTTTTGCATTGAGGGTTACTGAGGAAAAATAGATTGCTTCTAGTCATTTCATTCATCGAGTGTACTTTATCTGTCCAAAAGAGGATTTCTAGTGCTTATTATAACAAAGTTGAAAATTATCAAAACATCCTTAAATTTTTTGGATTGATGTCAATTCATTCTTAAACCATTTTGTTTTTCAATTGAGTTCTAAGCTTTTTACATTTGTGTCATTTCAGTTCTAAACACGGGAATGTCGTACTGTGAGAATGCTCATGCGTATAATTTTAGGATGAAGATTGAAGTTCGTTTATGAGCCTTGTGTTTTGATTCATGCTACCTCGATTGGTGCTCACACCCTACACCAGGGCAAGGAAATTGGTTTTTCAAGATTGATCTTAAGAATTGGCAATTTGCGGCTTGTGAAATGTTGAGTGGCGGCTCATTGCCTTTATTCTGATCATGGAAGTCATGGCTTTCTTATTCGAAAGCGCGGTCTTGGCCATTATCCCATGCTAGGCCACAGCAGAAACAATGCGGACATCGCTCCGATTCGGGGAACTTCAAAATTAGGTGGAATCTCTTTAAACGAAGAAAGGTATCTCCTTCTTCTAATGCAAACACTGTGAACATCCCTTGTTTAAGCCTAATTGGGCCTGCGAATGTCTATTCAACGAACCGGTAAGTGATCATCCCTAATGCTAGGACAAGGCATGCCAAAACAAGCGAAAGGGAATAAAGAAGATGTTACTTGTTCTGAAAAGGAGGAATCTCTTTTTATTTTTGGATTTTTTTTTGACATTCACGGACGTTTTCGGAGAAGCATTGACTATGTTCACGAAGGAGGCGATACACACAGAGATGTGACAAGGAAGATTCAAGGCAAACCAAAGAAAAACCATATAAATTTCTCCGGTAAAACCTTGGTCTCCAAGTGTCTTCTTCTATATTAATGCTACTCAATCGTCGTCATTATTGCTCAAATTTTCGGTGAGACTTCCTAACTGTTAGAATTACATGTTAGCAAGTAGATTAGTGGATAAATTGATGATTTAAGATAGTTTAAAGGCTGATCAAAGGAGGTATGCACAGAACCGAAAATGCCCTGTTTCGGTTCTGTGCAAATCGAATTGTTGGGGGCTGTTGGGAGTTGAAATTGAGCTTGAATTTCATCGTTGAGAAGTATGAGGATGTCGATCGATATATCAATGAGGTGTGTGTTTAGTGAATTGACGAATTGGACGAGAAAATTAACGAATTGGATGAATTTCCTTAAGTTGCGTGGCTGACTTGTTCTTGGACTATTAGAACCGAAGTATTGGTGTGCTTAAAGGAGGGTTTTTGCTGATTTAATCTTGACGTAAGAAGTTTCTAAACCTTAGCGAAGAGGATTGGACTCGATTGGGTGAATTGGGTGTGAATTAGGTTGGTTCTCGTGAATTATGATTTGATTGTCCATTGTGCGTCCTCGAGAGGTGTAGATGGCTTGAATGCTTGTTGAATGCTTGTGCCATGAATTGATTACCACATTTGAGTGTTGAATCTAATTGTCTCGCATGCATAAATGTGCTACTCATTGCATGAGTTTGCATTTGACCATGAGGTTCTGAATTGAAATGAGTATTTGGTATGTCTGAGAAACTTGTGATACCTTGAGGCGTTGAGACGCAGGGTTGTGTGGAATTGTACCTTGATGCATTGAGATGCGAGGTTAAAATGGCCAATGTCCTGATGCGTTGAGACGCGAGATGGAATTTGATATGTGTCGACACAAGCTTGGAATGAAATTCAAAACCTCATGCGTTTACGCGAGTTTGTCAATGGGATGGTCTGAGGCTTAATTATGCGAACCGAGCTTGAGGTGTTGTAAACGCGGGCGTGAAACAATGGAGGCTTGGAAGGGTGGAGGGTGTGACCTGTTTGGCTATGTGTGCTTAATTTGAACTTTGAGAACTGATGTCATGAATGCGAGCTTGAAGCTAGTTTGTATCTATATATTATTTCATGACTGCTAAGTGCTTCATGTGGTTGCTTGTGTATTTTGTCCATGCTTGCATTCACCTGAGTGTACGATCAGCTTAACCTAAGGTTAGGACCTGTCTTACTAAGATGTAAATCTCACCCATTGCGGGACCACGTCTTCAGATCCTAAACCGTGAGAATGTTGCCGATCATGCTAGGTGACCCGAAAGAGATGTCCGCGTATTTTGAGGAGTTCCCGAACGAGCAGGGAATCGCGTACGTTAGAAAATGTACTGTAGTCTGGGTCAAAGAGGGTGGAAGCAGCTGGAAGCCTCATAGATTCGAGGCTTGGTTTCAGAGGGTAGGGGAGGTTACTACGGGATCGCTGAAGTCCACCGAGGTACTCCGTGGGATAATCTCTAGTTGGTGTCATCCCGCTCGGGATCCTGTGGAGGTCGAAGGGTCAGCAGCTGGTTTGAGGAACATTCCCGAGAGGACCCCAATCCTGGAAGACACCGACGAGGTCATAGAGATCGAAGCTACCGAGGACGACTTGGTGGAGCAGTCAGCAGACGAGACGATGGAGGATACAGTGGAGATATGCTTGGAGACTTTCTCGAAGTATGAGCCTACCGAGAACGTCGAGGAGGCAGATGGATCAGTTCGACCTAGGGGTTTCCTGACTTTACTTAGCAGTCTTTTGATGATGACCCTCGTTGGTCCGTAATCTTCTGGGGAATTTAAATCTTTGTTGTCTTTTGGTGGAGTCCCGATTTCCCCGACCTGTTAGCAGGGTTAGTTTACCTGCTCTTTTGTAATAACTCACCATGAAGTATATTGATGTTCTCGTTACCCAGGTTACTTTGTTATTGTATGGAGGAGTTTGTATGTTATCGCTTCCGCTTCCGCATGCTTTCGATCATTCACATCTCTCGATCTATTGAATCCTGAGACGCTCGAGAGTTTACGCTTGCAATACGCTTGCAAGGGGGCGCGCGCTTGTGCCCGAGGTGCGGGGCGTGACATCCCGCGCTATGTTAGTTAATTTATTTAATTAATATGATAATCCATTAACTCGAAATTCAAACCGAATTTTAGGTCGCGATAGCCCGATACGTGCGTCGATTTGGACACGCCGGCGTTGACCACGTGTCGGATCTCAGACACTCGTGGAGTGTCGGACACTGACATGTGGGCTTAACCCACGTGTCGGTGCTACATAGCCTGTGACAAATTTACTCCAAACTATTTTTTAATATAAAAAATCTCAATTTGGTACATTTATGACAAATATACCCATACTATTTTTTTATCATAAAAATCATAAACTAGTATACTCGTGATAAATTACTCTAAACTAGTATGCTTATCGTAAATTTACAATCCATTAGTTTATGTTAAGTTTTACCGTCAAATTATTAAGTTAAATGACGAATGATAGTTAACGAGTGTACCAATTTGTGATTTTTACCTTTTGTTTGCCACGAGTGTATCAATTTGATGGCTTTTGGGGTATTAAGTTAATTTAATGAAAACTAACAGGCTATATTTTTCACAAGTGTATCTCTTTTTGGTAAATTTGTCACAAATGTACTAATTTAGAGTTTTTGATAGTTTATCACATATATATCAGTTTGGAGTGATAAAAAAATAGTTTAAGATAAAGTTGTTGTGAGTGTACTAGTTTGGAATTTTTCGTGGTAAAAAAAAAAAATAGATTGGAATAAATTTGTCACAAATGTGCTAGTTTGAGGGTGATCATGGTGTTAAGAATAAATACATGTCTTTCAAACGTGGGAACCAAATATAAGAAAAGTATCCACATCTTTTTTATTTCCTTTGTACTAAACTCGGCCATAGGGCAATCATTGAACTGATATGTGAGGCATTGGGGGAGTGTGTCTGGCATGGCTAGGGGTCTTATACGATTATGTTTTTTGCATACAAGGTAGGCATCAAGGGGGTAACGAAGGACATCAAAGTTAAGAGAGGGGAAGTTTCGACCAACTTTACTTTTTTTTTGTCTTACTTTTATCGGCCATTTGGCTTGGGATTTTGCTCATTGCCTTCTGATGTTAGGGGAGCAAGTACAGTGACTATTACACATACAAAGCTGCATCGAGACAGCACATAGCAGAGATGTTTTCTTCTTCTTTTTCTACTTTCTATCATCATATGAATAAGTTTGCATCGCTAATGCTATGTGTACACTTAAGCAAATAAGTTAAAATGAGCTAAAACAGTACCATTCCCAGATAAATCTTGCTTCTTCCCAGGTAATGGGAGAAGTTCGTGACATCATCACTTCGAAATTACTCTGCAAAGAAGACAATTTTTCGTTTATATCCTTTTTTTATCAACAAATCAACCGTAACTAAAACGGGAAAAAAATATAATGATCTCAAAAATTAAATTCTTTCTAATAATTATCTAATAATTATCTAATAATACCTGCCATCAGACGTGGGCAACCACCTAAATGATGTCCTCATACATGTGACTTTCATCGAACACGGCTTTTCGTGTAATTTGAAATGTACTTATAATATCCGGTACAAATTCCTTTACTCACTTAAAATCGACTATCATTTTCCCTTCCTTTCATTTTACGATTGAAAATCCTATATTTTACAAATCCATGCCATTAAGTCATTAGATTTCCGGAAAACTGCAAAATAGATAGAGGTGCTTCGAATTATTATTATTTTATTAGAACGGTTCTAAAAAAAGTGAAGGCATTTTAGATAAGGAAAAAATTATTCTAACTTTATGAAAGGTGAGTGGCAAGGGAATATGATCAATTGTAACTTTATGAAAGACAGTCGGGGGCTCCACTTGAGATCCTATAATCTCTGGGTTATAATGAAATGAATCACACTGTGCAAAAGGGGGACCAATTTCTCATTCCTCAAGAGTTATATCCTTTCATTTTGATGCACAGGATGAATGAGAGACTGTGCAGGTAAGTACCTCACATGGGGACTCAAATAATTATTTTCCTTCCAATTTCTTAATTTTTATTCACACTTATCACAATTTCACTCCATCTGATTCGTTTATTCTCTACGCTAACCAAAATACTAAAAGTAAGGAAAAAATTGATTCTTTACGCACCAATGAATTAAAGAATATCAATGTTCTTTACGCAATTTCTTTGAAAGTATGTGTTGATTTTGATTGATGCGGCCACATCCTCTATTAAAGACATCTGGTCAATCTCAGTTATGGCAAAGTCCTAACGAAGGATAACATCCCTTCTTCAGGCGCACCCCAGACACCCGCACCCACACACAAAGGAAGAGAGAGATCCGCCAAGCAGAACAAACTTATGCTATGGCGAGCTCTTATGCAAGTACATTGCCGAGGAGGCAGATCGAGGGAAGCGAGTATGAAGTGTTCCTAAGTTTCCGAGGACCTGACACTCGCTGCGGATTGACCGAGATCCTCTTCTATAGCTTGACCAGCGCTGGAATATGCGTCTTTCAAGATGATGAGGAGCTCCGTGTCGGTGAAAGGATTGATGGATTGCTTCAGCGAGCAATCGACAATTCTAGGATTTACATACCCATCTTCTCACAGACCTACGCTTCAAGCCAATGGTGCCTTTGGGAGATCACGCAGATCGTGGCAAACACTTCCAAATCGGAAGGTCAAAAATTGATCCTGCCTATTTTCTACGACGTGGAACCTGACGATGTTAAGCTGAAAACTCCGTTGTATCGTGAAGCCATATTCAATTTGGAACACGAGAAGGAGTTTAGCAATGGGCAAGTAGACGCATGGAGAGGCGCACTTATGGAGGTTGGTGCGATAAAGGGGTGGGAAGTGAAGAAATACAAATGGTAAGCCAGCCGATTTTCAAATGCCTGTTTCTCCAATATTTCTTACCCTTTATCATAGATGTAAAAACTTCCAGTATGATTGAGGAGGGACTTTTACCGTTAGTGTTACTAAATGAACATAGCTATGCTACATTAGTCATAGTATGAGAAATTGCTTAACAACGTCATCTTGTATGATGGGCGAATAATGATGTAATAGCTAGGTAGCTTAACTAATACTTGATTGCGAGCAGTGGGAGGAAAAAGAATGGGTTAATGAAAAGCCATGCACATTTCTATCTTATTATTAAATCTTGCAATAAGTTAAACATATCTCCTATTGAATACATCGTGTCCAACTTCTGTAATCGTCGCTAGAATAAAAATCATAAACTATCAATTTCAACTGCATAAATATTTATACATCCATTTTTTGGCAAACGTTCTCAACGTAATTCCAAGATTGCTAATCGCGTGTTGGAATCAAGTCATATTTCGGGTTATGACATGGCGCACGCATTGCCAAGCGCATTAAAAGTGTTTTCCTATTAGTTGTCCGAATATTTTATAGCTTACCTAGTGCTTGAATAACATCGTTTCTAGCTAGGTAATCGTGATTTACATTTTTCCCCGACTAAAATGGTTTTCCACTGTTGCAGCTTCAGCGATGTGGTTGACTCAATATCTAAGGAGGTCGTGGGGAAGTTGAAGACAAAACATAGTTTGGTTACTGGACATCTAGTTGGAAATTCTACTTGCACTTGTATGTGAGATTGAACCACAAGATATTGAAGAGGATCTTGCAGATGAAATCTGGATAGAAGCAGCGCCGCAAGAGCTACATCATTCAAACTAAGTGAAGTTTGGTATTCAGTACCCAGACCGAAAGATCATCCAATTATAGGAACCAAATAAGTGTTTAGAAATAAGTTGGATGACAAAGGCAAGGTAACTAGAAACAAGTCACAGATGTAACAGTTTAAGATTTTTGGTTGTCAAAAAAAGTTTGCAGTAAATTTGTCATGAATCTACCAGTTTAGGGTTTTATGTGGTCAATAAAATATTTTGGGATAAATTATCACATATGTGCTAGTTTGAAATTTTTCATGGTATTAACTCAAAAATAAATACATGTCTTTCAAATGTGGCAACCAAACATAAGAAAAGTATGCACATCTTTTTCATTTCCTTTGTACTAAGCTTAAAAGATCTATTTATGGACTCAAACAAGCCTCCAGAAGTTGGAACATCCGTTTCGCTGAGGTAGTTAAATCGTTTGGCTTCATTAAAAATGTGGACGAACCTCGTGTATATAAGAAGGTCAGTGAAAGCGCAATTACATTTCTAGTTCTCTATATTGATGATATACTTTTGATTGAAAATGATATACCAATGATATCATCGATTAAACTGTTCTTGTCACAGAAATTTTCCATGAAAGATTTAGGAGAGACAACCTATATTTTAGGTATCAAGATTTATATAGATAGATCGAGACGATTTATTGGCCTTTCACAGTCTACGTACATAGATAAAGTGTTAACATGATTTAACATGCAATGTTCCAAAAGAGGATTATTGCCTTTTAGGCATGGAATACGTCTTTCCAAAAAGATGTGTCTCAACACTCCTGAAGAAAGAGAGCGGATGGCAAAGATTCCTTACACACCCGCTATTGGAAGCATAATATATGCCATGCTATGTACGCGACCTGATATTGCACATGTTGTGAGCATCACTAGCAGATATCAGTCTAATCAAGGGGAAGAGCACTGGATAGCAATCAAGAATATCCTTAAGGACTTGCGAAGGACTAAGGATTTATTCTTAATATATGGAGAATGAGAGTTTAAAGTTGAAGCTTATATTGATTCTTATTTTTAGTCAGATTCGAATGACTATAAGTCTACATCTGGGTTTGTCTTTACACTAAATGGTGGTGCAGTTAGTTGGAAGAGTTTAAAACAAAGCACAACTGCTGATTCCATCAATAAGACATAGTATGTAGCCGCTTCTGAAGAGGCAAAGGAAGCAGCATGGATGAAGAAGTTCGTTTTTGAACTAGGAGTAGTTTCTTCCATTGAGCAACCGATTACATTGTTTGGTGACAACAATGAGGCAATAGCTCAAGCTAAGGAACCAAGGTCTCACCAGAAATTCAAGCACATTGAAAGACGCTTCCATCTCATCAGAGAAGTAGTTGGGAGGGTTGATATCGCCTTGCAGAAAATTGCCTCAGCGAATAACATGGCCGATCCCTTTACTAAGGCCTTACCTCAGTTTTCTTTTGAAAGACACCTTAACAAAATGTGTTTAAGGTACTAGACAGGTTGGCTTTAGTGCAAGTGGGAGATTGTTAGAGATATTCCGTAAATAATCATATAATAGTTATATATTGTGGATTTCAGTTGTACTTATGATTTCTTATTTAATAAATGGCAAAGACATATTTATTTATTTGTCCAATTACACACTGATATGAATAATTACATAAGATCAGTTATGACTGGATCTATTCTTGATACGTTGAGAATATGTGTGATAGTTAGATTGAATCTTTAAACTGTTCTCGATCGATGGATCATTAAATGAATATCAATAGTCTTGTTGAGATCGGTGTGTTCTTAACTTCACAATTAAGTATTAGATACTTAAGGAAATGACGAGTCATAAGTCATTAGTTATTGTAATGGCCGAGTTAGATCACACGTGCTTGTATTAGAAAAGTTCACTGAACGTGACTTGCATTGAATGATTAGCGACATGGAAGCTTTTAGCGTGGTCAATGTCTAATCGTTCATGCTTTGGTCTTCTGTAAATGATCCTTAGACCTAATGTACAGTGTTGACTTGTGTGTTGGATGGCTGTGGTTCACGAGAACGCATATTGGCGGTTCGTCGATCTGTCTCTGTACTTGATGGTCATAGTTTATACACATAAGAAGTCACACGTGCGCAAAATGGAATTTGTCTCCTTGTTATATGCAAGGTATGATATCCTATGTGATTTAATTGTGACAATGCATCGAAATCCTCGGCCGGGGTTGTGAACGAGAATGAAATGTTTATGTTTCGTACAAATGCACGTTGATTGAATTTGTGCATATGATCGATTTGGTGACTTGATAAATATTCTATGGTCTTTGTTTGATCGGGATATAGTAAGATGGAGGGATTGAATTACACTGTAGTGGAAGCTGATAGGTTCATTATGTTCTTAAAGAATTCACACTGTCTAGATAGTCATGACATATTGCTAGATGTCACTTATGACTCGTGAGATCTAGAGGTTAATCAGGATAATTAATTCTTTTGGAAGTACTAATGTGTTGATACATGTCTTACTGTCAGCTCAGTGATGAACCTAGGGATGTTGCACACTTTAACCAATATATGGCGACAATAAACAGAAAGACAATATTGCAAATATGTTTGCAATAACGAAATTAGATTAAATGGAATTTAATTTAATTTTTTATTTAATTTTTATTTTTGGTCATAGATACAAGTGTAAATGATGCACAAGTACGGATTAAATCAACACAGAATTGTTGTGACGATTTGCACATATATTATTTATTATTATGTCAATTTAGGCCTTTGTGGGCAAGTGAGAGATGCTGGAAATTTACGCCCATTAAGAGACAAATTGATTAATTACCATAATTTCGATAATTGATTGGTTGAATAAATTACTGATTGTATGGCAACATAATTCTTGGATCGGATCCTAGAATTATGCATGTATATGTGTGTGCAATGCATAATCAAAGGATAAGATCCTTGGATTAAAGGTGTGCATTTGTGAGCAGAAAAATTTCAAATCTATCTCTCTCTCATTTTTGCTTTCTCTCATGGCGACCAAAAATTTAAGAACGAGTGCGGAGTATTGCATCCTCGATATTGCTAGCACAATTGAGTGGTGATTCATGCGAGTTCGTTCTTCCCTTTGTCGTCATGATTGGTGGTATGTCTGAACTAGAGACTCGACATTTGTGGGGTTTGGATGAAGAACATCTGAACCAATTTGTTTTCAAGCACGCCATGAGAGGTAATCTTTTAATTCTATTCGTTTATTATGATCTTTGATTGAAATGCATGAACTACGCCTCCGAAGATACATGTATAGGCATTTATTTATTTCCGCTGCGTTTATATATTTTTATTTTGTCAGTACATGTTACGTGAATCCCAACAAATGCTATATGTGCACTTTAGCAAATAAGCTAAAATGAGCTAAACAGTACCATTCCCATCGAAATCTTTTTTTTTTTTTTTTTATGGCTGAGTAAATAGGAGAAGGTGGTGATTTCATCACATCGAAATTATTGTGCGTCCTCGGAGAGAAAGTCCTTCAAGGAGACAATTTATTTTTGTTTATTTCCTTTTTTTATCAACAAAGCAACCGTAACTTAAATGAAAAAAAAAATAATGGCCTCAGAAATCAAATTCTTTCTAATAATTATCTGACAAAACCTGTCATCATTCCGAATAAGCCAAGAACCTAGGTGATGTCCTCATACATGTGACTTTCGGCTTTTCACGTAATTTGAAACGTACCTATGATATTGAGTATGAAATTCCTTGTACTCATTTAAAATCGCGTATCATTTTCCCTTCATTTCTTTTTAGGATTCAAAATCCTATATTTTACAAATCCATGCCATTAAGTCATTAGATTTCCGAAAAACTGTAAAATAGAAAAAGATGCTTCGAATTATTATTATTTTATTTGAACGGTTCTAAAAAAAGTGAAGGCATTTTAGATAAGGAAAAAATTATTCTAACTTTATGAAAGGTGAGTGGCAAGGGAATATGATCAATTGTAACTTTATGAAAGACAGTCGGGGGCTCCACTTGAGATCCTATAATCTCTGGGTTATAATGAAATGAATCACACTGTGCAAAAGGGGGACCAATTTCTCATTCCTCAAGAGTTATGTCCTTTCGTTTTGATGCACAGGATGAATGAGAGACTGTGCAGGTAAGTACCTCACATGGGGACTCAAATAATTATTTTCCTTCCAATTTCTTAATTTTTATTCATACTTATCACAATTTCACTCCATCTGATTCGTTTATTCTCCACGCTAACCAAAGTATTAAAAGTAAGGAAAAAATCGATTCTTTGCGCACCAATGAATTAAAGAATATCAATGGTCTTTACGCAATTTCTTTGAAAGTATGTGTTGATGTTGACGCGGCCACATCCTCCATTCAAAACATCGGGTTAATTTCAGTGATGGCAAAGGCCTAACGGGGATCACATCCCTTCTTCAAGCTTATGCTATGGCGAGCTCAGATGTAACTGCATCGTTGGGAAGCGAGTATCAAGTGCTCCTAAGTTTCAGAGGACCCAACGCTCGCCCCGGATTCACCGACTTCCTCTTCCATAACTTGAAAAACGCTGGAATTTGCATCTTCAGAGACGATGGAGAGCCCTGTGCCGGTGAAAGGATCGATGGATAGCTTCAACGAGCGGTCAACAACTCTAGGATTTACGTACCCATCTACTCTCGACCTACGCTTTGAGCCAATAGTGCCTCCGGGAGCTCGTGCAAATTGTGAAAGACACTTTCAAATCGGAAGGGAAAAAAAAATGATCCTGCCTATTTTCTTGAACGTGGAATCTGACGATGTTAAGATGAAAACTTAGTTGTATCACGATGCCAAAACATTCCTTGAAGACGACGAAGGCCATTAATAATTTCTGATATTTTCAAGAGTAGTTGAATAATGTTTAGATTTCTAGGGTCTTATTTAATTGTGATTTGTCTTCTCTAAGTGTCAGAGTTCTAGTTCCTATGAATTTATTATGTTTTCTATTTTTCATCAGTCTTTTGTCTTTCCTAAGAGTTTTGTACTTCATCGATGAGTCTTATTACTCAAACTTGGAGGATTGTTCCATGCTCGCCTATATAAGGATGATATGATGAATGGTAATGCAGATTTTTTTTATTGATAAATTGATTTGAACCTTTAGTTTGGCAACAAGGAATTCTTGTTTTTATTCTTATCCCTAAGTGGTATCCTATCCCTTAGTTCCTCACTTGTGCTACCTCCTACTTCTCTGCACTTTCTCCTGGCATCAAATTGGTATTAGAGCTTTGGCTCAATGGCTAATCGTCATCGACATGAACCAAATATCAAGTCTCCTACAACTCAACAAAGAGACATACGAGATGTGAAGGTGGATGATTTTGTTGGAGAATCATCTCATAAAATATTTTGATGATTCCCAAACTATCCTTTGGTATTTTATTTGTCTTTAATTTGTAGATGTTTATTGCATATGGCAAAGGATCACGAGATGGCTATCGGGAAAAGATCGTGTGAAGATTGAAGTAGTTTCATGAAAACATTCGCCGACATTCTCAAAAGATCTGGCCACCGAATATTTTGATATCAATACTCGAAAGATCAAGGAAAATGAGAAGTATAAAATGCCACATGCCAATGTTTCAAAAAGAATAGTTGAACTCGCATGCACGAGCTGGAAATGGCACACGGAAAGAATTTGGTCTTCTCGAGAATAATTCTCTGTTGTGTAAAAGTAGGTGTAGAACCGTCAATGACGGAATATCGAGTCAATGCCTGTTTTAGGAAAGTCAGTCTGTCGGAAAGAATGCCATTCCACGTTGAAGACAAGCTATCCCATCCAACTCCAACAACTCCTTTGCTCCTCGAAAGGTGCTCCAACGACTAGTTTGCTGTGGCCTATATAATGAGGAGGTCGCGAAGGCCAAAGAGCAGGAGAGAGAGGAATACAAGTTGATTGTATATCATGTTAAATGCTCTAGATATGCGTTCTAATTGAAAGGTACCTATGTGAAAAATTGTGTGATCTATTGTTGTTTGAATTCGTGCAAATACAAGTTTACAACTGAGGATAGTGAGGCCATATCAAGGTAGCGTGATCTATCATGTGAAAGACCAGCTCACGTATTGTTTGCAACTTGTGAGGTAGTTTACTAGGGCATTTCATCCCCGATTGTGGCTGTTAATTGTGCGGAGTAGATGCAGGCTTAGTATATAAACTGAACCGCTATATATCTTGTGTGCCAATCTTTTCTAACTCATATCTCTACCTAGGCACACCAGATACTGTTTTGTGAAACATTTGCTCAGTCAATCTTTTTCATATCACATTAGGTTTTCCGTAAAATCTTAAAAAGTTTTCAAACACTAATTCACTACCATTTAGGTTGTATTGTGAGTTCTAACAATCCGTATCATAGTTCTATTGCTTGTATTTGAAGTTTATTTCTTCTAAGCACAAACATCCTTGTTGTGGTTGACTTCGATGTTTTTTATGAGCAATGAATCCGCAGCAACTAACAAAACTCCATATTTTGACGGAAGCAAATACAACTACCGGAAGAACATGATGTATGCGTATTTTGTTTATTGTGATTAGGATATGTGGGACGTAATTCAAAATGGCGTAGAAATTCTAGTTTCTCCCGCTGTTCTTGCTGCTATTTTTGCTGGAGAACAACAAACCACTGATCTAACTGCTGCAGTAGCTAGTCATCTTGAAGTAACTTGAAAAAGAGCTGCTCTCAACTCCAAAGCGAGACATATTCTCTACTGTGCTTTATCTCTATCTGAATTTAACCAGTGTTTCATCCAAACAAATATGGAATTGCCTTCAAGTAATATATGAAGACACTGGTCATGTGAAAGAACCAAGATGAACATCATGTTTGGCCATTACGAGACATTTGTGATGAAATCAAATGAAACAGTACGTGAAATGTTCACAAAATTAACTGAGATTGTGAATGGCATGGCCAGGCAAGGAAAGATATTCACAAATGCTGAAAAAATAGATAAATAAGCTACTTAAAGAACTTTCGGATGAATGGATCATTGTGAACACCTTAGTCGGAAAAACCAAGAGAGCTCAACTTATCACTATGGATGAACTCATAGCACACTGATGTCTTATGAAGCTAAAGGTGTAAATAAGAAAAATCTCTCCAAAGGTAAGAAAGTAATTGCCTTCAATGCTAACGATGAAAATGCAGGAGGTGAAACATATAGTGAAGAAGATAACAATGATATGGTCATCTTCCGGAGGAAGCTCAACTACTTCATGAAGAAAGGTGGAAACTGCAAAGGTAGAAAGAATCTAGAATTCTTAGAAGACAAACGTTCCTCCAAAGACAAAGAAGAGAGTAAAAGTAAAGAAATTATTTGCTATGAGTGCAGGAAACCATGGCACATAAAGCTTCATTTTCCACTTCTAAAGAAAAAACAGAGTAAGGTTCGAAAAGAAGAAGAGAGCACTCAACGCCAAAACTTAGAGTGCCATGCAAAGCGAATCCAGCGATGATGACAGTGTAAATTTTTGTCACGCTCCGCACCCTCGGACACAAGCGCGTAACTCTCTTCACTGTACTCTCGGGGCCCAGGACTTAATCCACGAGAGATGCATGATGTAAGTAAGCAAGCGTAAACGATACATGAATAAACACCTTCAGACATAATTTAATGGAAACCTGGATAACGAGAACATAAATATATAAATATCCACATGAGTTCATACAAAACCGCAAGTAAACTAAGCCTATCACGTCCCGCGCCCCGGGCATGAGCACGCGAGCATCCCTGCAAGCAAACTGACAATAATCTCTCAGCGGTCCTAAGATCACCAATAGGAGACGAGAGATATAATAAATACTTCATGCATGCAGAAGCGATACTCTAACAAATCCCCGTACAATATATATAGATTAAGTGAGACCGGGATAACATATATCATTCATACATCAAGGCGTACTGTTCATATAGCCTGAATACTAAACTTGCTAAACAAAAAAGCGACAGGGTAAGCATATCAAAAGGAAATATCCACAAAATCCCTCAGGAGCGGGGTCAGGTCGCCAGTCAAGATCGATCCACCAACTAAAGTATCCTAGGATGAGCTGCTAGAGTCATCCGTTTCCTCCGTGTCCTCAGTCGACTCATACTCGGAAAATGTCTCGGACGGAACCTCCACTGAATCCTCCATAGTCGCCTCTTGCGACGGCACAACGAGGTCAACCTCGGACGCCTCCAAAACTATGACCTCCTCCTGCTCCTCGATAAACTCCAGGGTCGGTGTCCGCTCTGGTCCGTTCCTAGACCCTACCACTGACCCCTCATATAACTCCTGCTCTGCTATGATCTAGCACCAGTTGGGTATGACACCCTGTGGTACCTTGTGGTGCTTCAGCGACCCTATCTGCGAATCCCCTTCCTTTTTGAACCGCGCCTCAAATCTATGAGGCTTCTACTCAGGCTTACCCTCATCCACCCATACGATAATACATTTCCTTACATATATGTCCCCCTGCCTATCCGGGAACTCATCATAGTACGCCGTCATCTCCTTTGGGTCCCCAAAATGTATTGGCCGCATAGCTATGAACTAGGATCTGTAAAGTAAAGGTTGCCCTAAAATGGGTGAGATACACATCTTAGTAAGAAAAACCTAACCCTAGGTCAGGTTGACAGTCCACTCAGGTAGTCGCATTCCTCAACAGATCCACACTCATGAACACATAGGCATAACATTCATAATTTAATAAACAACAACATGCAGAAGATAGGCATGCATTTATGATCTCGTGTCATACTCATATGCACATGTACCCTTAGTCCTCCACATCACCACTTCCATCAACCTCTGCCTGCCTCATTCTCTAGCCCGCGAACTAGTCGCCTTAGGCTCGGTCCGCGTAAATGCATTAGGCCGTCATCGATGACCCGCGTAAACGTATCAGGTCCTGATGAATCTCCAGGCAAAACTCATTAACTCATGCTTCGTCCCGCGAATAATTCGCATCAGGACTGTGGCTATCTCAATCCCGCGACTTCTTCGCATCAGGGCGCCATCTAACCATACTTCACCCTACGACCTCGTAGCATCAGGGTCTCAACCTCCCGCCCCGCGTCTCACATGTTTCAGGGCTCCACTACGCCATGCTCATGTCACATCATATTGCATGCCTTGATTTTTAATTCAATTTCACACTCACTAGAAAGCGCATATTCCAATGCATTTCATAAATTCCGTGGCATGCAAATCAACTCAAATGGTATACAGACATGACAAACAACTCAAGCATAGGTAATGTCATACTATCATTCCTTAACGTCAGAGGACATATCAAAACTTCCCCATTTGGAAAATTTCTCATAAATCATTCCGATCGACCCTCGACTTACCCAATCGAGTCCTATCCCTCTAGCCTCGATTTAGGAATTTCCTTACTTTTGCTTGGCAACACAAATTACTCTTTTTTGAGCCCCAAAGTCTTGGCCAACCGAGGTCCACGCTCGGACTTGTCGCGCAACCTAGAATTCAACCAATTCGTCAAATTTCCGAGCCCAATTCCTCAATCCCATTCATCCATAACATACCCCTCATCATCTCTTCACATCATAAACACCAATTTGCAGCATAAAACCATCATCCACAACCTCCAACAGAATCGGTTTGGCCCGGCGCCGAACCAGTTTCATTCGATTCTATTCATGCCGGGTCCAATCGGTCCTAATCTACCCCAAATCCATCAATTATATACTATCCTACCTCTTATAATGTCTACTTAAGGGTTTGAGAGGCTCACCGGTTGTTTGGAGTCGGTCGGTTGCCAGAAGTTCGTCCGAAGTCGCCGGATCGTCTATGGTCAGAATACCGGCAGTTTCTTGGCAAAATGCTCAAGGTCGGTTCGTGGTCAAAAACTTATCAAATAAATCCCCAATTTTTACCACTGAATGCTATATGTGTCTACTGAGTCTCCACGAATTTTGAGCTCAAGACTCAAAGATTTCGGTCATAAAAAGGGGCAAGAACCGGACCTACCTCAGGTTTGTTCCGATTCCGTCGGCTCTCGGGAAAACTTCTGTCCAGAACTCCTCAGTGCTCTAAACTCCTTGATTCTTGTTGGAGGAGTTCGGAAAGACATGGATCTTCGTCTGGGTGGTCAGCTGGCAGCAGATGGTGGCCGGAGATGGTGATCGTGGGAGGCGAACAGGTGCGCCGGGTCTGGTCAGGCGAGCGGCAGTTTGAAGTAGGAAGAAGGAGAAGATTTCGGTGGCTTGAGGAGCTTGGTCTGGTCGAATGGGTTGTGGAGAGAGAGAGAAGAGAGAGAGTTCACTAAATACCAAAGCTTGGTCAAAGGTTTGATTGTTAGGTGAGCCAAATAGTTGATATAACCACAACCCTTTATCTCTTGACACTTGGCAATTGCTTTTCCAATGAAGATCCAAGGGCCTATAATTCCTCTTGATTTTCGGCAGCCATGGGAGGGTGTAGTGCCCAATTTTCCCTTCTTCAATTATAAAAGCAAAGTCCTAGGCTTAAGGGGCAAAACGATCATTTTACCCCCGACGTTCCGAACGTCATTTTTCTCTCTCCAAGATTATTCGATAGGGCGACGACCAATCCAAATGATGTTGGAATTCTTGATTTTCCATTTCAAACTTTTCAGGACTTGTTTCTGATAGATTTCTCTATCAGACGTGATTACAGCCTATCCCGAACTGACGGGCGGCTTTTGCAAACATTACGCGTATCGACCCCGTGATTCTCATGACGTTTAGGGCTCGTCAATTCATGGAGGCTTTGGTTGTCATGTAATTGTGAATGTTTATCATTAGTCCTTATGGTCTCGATCATCACTGTCCGATTTAGGATAATTTTGCAAATCGTACGTTGGTTAAGCGGCATCACCCGCGCTCCAATCGTACGACTCTCGCATGGTAATCCTTAATCGTTCTTAGATCGGCCTTTTGGTGGTTCTAAATATCCCCTCGACAGTCCTTATGGTCAAAGCGTCATTTCCTATCTGAGTCTCCTAGGTCCACGTAGCTCGTCTCGCTTTAGCCTTTCCCCTTTGGTCAGTCTACTCAAATTGATCAGATTTGAGTGGAATACGACTGAAATACATCGCTTGATATATATAAACTTCTCATTACAGAGCCTAAAGTTGATTGGAAATTAGAATATCACAAGTCTTCCCCCCTTACAAAAATTTTGCCCTCGAAATTTACATTACACTTAATTACTCAAAAAAATGGAGCTGTTGTTGCCTCATCGTCTCTTCGTTCTCCCATGTGGCACCTTCAATTCCATGGTGCTCCCATATTACCTTGACCAGTGGAATCTTCTTATTCCTAAGGATTTGCTCCTTTCGGTCTTCGATCCTTATTGGCTTCTCCAAGTATGACACTTTGTCGTCCACTTCTATGGTCTCGTAATCCAGCGCATGTGTCGGGTTAGGTTCATACTTTTGCAGCATCGACATATGGAACACATTATGCACTTGGGATAAATTAGGCAGCAGGGCAAGCCTGTAGGCCAAAGTTTTAATTTTCTCCAATATCTCAAAAGGGCCTACATATCTTGGGCTCAACTTCCCTTTCCTTCCTAATCACGAAAGTCCCCTCATTGGCGACACCTTGAGGAAGACGTGATCGCCCATTTGAAACTCCAGGGCCTTGCGCCGCTTATCTACATATCTCTTCTGGCGAGTCTGCGCCGTCCTCAATTTATCCCGGATTACTTTCACTACTTCCACTGATTACTCTATCAATTCCGGGCCTGTGATACTTCTTTCTCCAGCTTCATCCCAACATATTGGTGTTCTGCAGGCTCTACCATAAAGTGCTTCAAACGGTGCCATCTGTATACTCTGTTGGTAGCTATTATCGTACGCAAACTCCACCAAGTTTAACTGCTCTTCCCATCCACCTTTGAAATCAATGACACACGCTCTCAGCATATCTTCCAGTGTCTGTATCATCTTTTCTGACTGCCTATTTGTCTATGGATGATATGTTGTATTGAACTGTAGTTGGGTTTCCATAGCCTCTTGCAAGCTCTTCCAAAAATTTACCATGAATTTCGGATCCCTATCCGAGGTGATCGTCACCGACACTCCGTGTAACCTTACAATCTGCCTCATGTACATATCTGCGTACTTATCCATAGCGAAGTACTTCCATATTGGAATGAAGTGGGCGGACTTGGTCAATCGGTCCACGATTACCCATATCGAGTCGTGACCTCTCTGGCTCCTCGGCAGTCCCATTACAAAATCCATGGTTATGTGCTCTCATTTCCATTCCGGGATCTCCAGGGGCTGCAGCAGTCCTCCAGGCTTACAGTGTTGTGCCTTTACTTGTTGGCAAGTTAAACACTTAGCCACGTACCTTGCCACATCTACCTTCATTCCGTTCCACCAGTAATGTTGTCGTAGATTCTCGTATATCTTTGTACTCTCAAGGTGGACGCTATAGTTGCTTCGATGAGCTTCTGACAAAATCCTTTCTCGGAGTCCTTCATCCTTTGGTACATATAAAAGTCCTCTGAACCTCAAAATTCTGTCCTCAGACACTTGGAATTCTAGCTTCCTCTTCGTCACATTCATCTCGACAATTCTCTGAATCTCCGGGTTCGTAGACTGTAATGTGTTAACCCTTCTTGGACCTCAGGTTTCACCCTCAGAGTCGCTATCAAACTGGATAACTGATCGATCTCTAATCTGAATTTAGAATCTCTGAAGTCCTCTATCGTCAATCAACTTCTCACTAGCAGGCATGCAATACTTGACTTGCGACTTAAGGCATCTGTTACTCGGTTCGCTTTCCTAGGGTGGTATAGTATCTCGCAGTCATAATCTTTCAACAGCTTCATCCACCCGCGCTGCCTCATGTTTAGCTCTTTCTGGGAAAACAAATATTTCAAACTCTGGTGGTCAGTATATATTTGAAGCTTCTCACCACAAAAGTAGTGTCTCTAAATCTTTAGGGCAAACACTATCGCCGCTAACTCCAGGTCATGAGTCGGGTAATTCATATCGTGTGGCCTCAATTGCCTGGATGCATAGGCTACTACCCTTCCATGCTGCATCAAAACACAACCCAATCCTTTCAACGAAGCATCGCTGTAAATCTCATATCCTCTCAGTCCCGACGGAATGGTCAGCACTGGTGCGGTCGTCAATCTGTGCTTAAGCTCCTGGAAACTTTGTTCACATTTATCAGTCCATTCGTACTTCGTTTCCTTCTTTGTCAACCGCGTCAGTGGGACAGCTATGGATGAGAATTTTTCCACAAATCGCCTATAATATCCTGCCAGTCCCAAGAAGCTTCTGACCTTCGTGACTGTAGTAGGCCTCGGCCAATTGGTTACAGCCTCTATCTTTCTAGGATCCACTGCAATCCCTTCACCAGACACAACATGACCCATAAATGCTACCTTGTTCAACCAAAATTCATACTTGCTTAGTTTGGCATACAGCGAATGTTCCCTCAGGGTTCTCAGTACAATTTTTAAATGCTCTTTATGTTCTGCATTGTTCCTCAAGTAAATCAAGATATCGTCGATGAAAACTATGACGAATCTGTCCAGAAACTCCTTGAATACTCGATGCATTAGGTCCATAAAAGCTGCTGGGGCATTAGTCAATCCAAACGGCATCATCGTAAACTCGTAATGACCATACCTCGTCCTGAAGGCAGTCTTCGATATGTCTTCTTTCTTTATCCTTAGCTGGTGATACCCAGTCCTCAAGTCAATCTTCGAAAATACTACTGCTCCTTGTAACTGGTCAAAAAGATCATCAATCCTCGGCAGCGAGTACTTGTTTTTCACCGTCACCTGATTCAGCTATCGGTAGTCAATGCATAAACGCAAAGATCCATCCTTCTTTCTTACAAACAACACTGGTGCTCCCCACGGCGAAGCACTTGGTCGGATGAATCCTTTGTTTAGCAACTCTTGCATCTGCACCTTTAGCTCCTTCAATTTCGACAGGGACATCCTGTACAGTGCTTTCGATATCGGCTCCGTCCTAGGGGCTAATTCAATTACAAACTCTATTTTTCGTTCTGGTGGTAATCCTGACAACTCCTAGGGAAACAGATCCGAAAACTCAAGTACTACTGGGATATTCTCTAACTTTGGTTCCTCGGCAGTCGTATCCATTATTGCTATTAAGTATGCCCGACATCCTTCAGACATCAACTTCGTTACTTCTAAAGATGAGACTAAGGGGATCGAGATTTCTCCTTGACTTCCTACCAATTCAAAGCTAGGACGGCCTCTCGGATAAAACCGGATTGTTCTGCTACCACCGTTTACTATGGCCCCCTGCTTACCCAACCAATCCATTCCTATTATTACGTCAAAGTCAAACATGGGCAATACGGTTAGGTCAATGCTTTCTTTATTTCCCACAATCACTATCTCACAACCAGCACAGCCCAACGAAATTATCGTAACGGTTCCAATTTCATGCCTACTAATTCAGCAAACTATGTAGACACGAAAGAATGTGTGGCACCAGGGTCAAACAATGCATAAGCAGTTTGGTTGCACAAGTAGACCGTACTTGTGACCACTCCTGGCGCATCCTCTGCCTCGTTGCGGGCCACAGCATATACCCTGCCTTGTGCCGGTGGTCTGCTCGGTTCGATCTGAGGTACGGCAGTTGACGATCCAGCTTGCGGCCTCTGTCCTTGCGGTCGACTTGCCGGTACTTGGTTTGGACACATCCTCATCTGATGGCCCAGTTGACCACATTTGAAACATGCTCTTGTCCTCCCTAGGCATGGCCCATTTCCATGCCTTCTGCCACACAGTTTGCAGCTCCAGTTCGCCGGGTTTGGCGATTTCACTATTTTCTTTCTTGCGGGCGACACGAAACGTCTGTTATTCTCCATCGGCCTCTTGCCCATCTGGCGATTGTCTCTGAACGATGGGAACCGCGATCCAATTGCAGTATTTCTTTCCCTCAAATCCCGTTCAACCATTTGGCCTCGCTCATATATCTCCTGGTAAATCCTCAAGTTCAGAGCGATCATCTGGCTACGGAGCTCTGACCTCAAACCATCCCTAAACCCCTTTGCCTTCCCAAGAGAGTCCTCTATAGATCGAGGCGCATATCTCGAAAGTCTCGCGAACTCAGCTTCCTACTGGTCTATCGTCAACTGGTTCTGACGCAATTGTAGGAACTCCATCTGTTTCCTTTCTCTAGCCGTTTCTGAAAAATATTTATCGTTAAATGCCTCTTAAAAGTATTCCAGTTCATGGCCACTCTTCAGGGAAAACTCCGTTCTTGGTGGCAGCCCACCAGTCATTGCTGTACCCTCCAGTTGGTACACAGCCAGCAATACCTTCTCCTCATCCGTACATTTCAGCACTCCAAAAGCCTTCTCCAGCTTCTCTATCCACCTGGGCGCTAGCTTGGGATCTCCAATCCCGTCAAACTGCGTCGGCTTCAGTTTCATGAACTGCTCCACTAGTTGGCCCATCTATCTGGCCACAACGATTTCCTCTTGAGGGTTCACTGTTTCGTTGCTCTAATTTGGTTCACCCTGACTTTCACTTCCACCAGCATTGCTAGTGTTAGTATTCACGGCTACTAGAGTTGCTCCTACTGCCTAGGTTATGGCAGAGTCCCGATCCTGGGCCCGCCTCTCTATAATATCTTTGAGTCCTTCCATTGCCCTTAGCAGACCGTCCACTCTTGGATCTTTAACTACGGGCGGCCTCGAGCTAGAGGCTCCGCCTCTTGGTCTTCCAGGTCTTCTGGATGAGTTACTCATTCTTGCTTCTTTCTACTGAACCTGATCCACCACAAGTTCAACAATGAGTTAGTAACTTACTCATTCATCCAATTCAGAGTTACTATATATTCCTTAACAGAAACTAACTTACTCATTCATCCAATTCAGAGTTACTATCTATTCCTTAACAGAAACAGTTATACAACAACAGTACTCTGCACATCAATTCCAGAAATATTTCAACCAATGGCTCATGGCCACTCTTCATTTCCATCCACTCAAATGATTCACTAAAACCAATCACTTTCATTCATCGAGCTAGCCAAGGTCTAGAAATGACCTTCAATCCTAAGCAGAGAACTTAATCCTTATGCCATGCCACAATTTTACCAAGGTCACACCATCTATAGGTGTTAGGTCACATGCTAGGCACCCCATGTCTTATCCTGACCAGTCTCTTAAGATCTCGCCATTCGTCCTTGTTCCAACTTAATCCTCCTTATTACTCCAGTCCTCAATCCACTTTGTATCGAACCAACCTTACTCTGATACCAAACAAGCGGGGATGTCACGCCCCGCGCCTCAAGCACGAGCACGAGAGCATCCCTGCAAGCAAACTGACAATAATCTTTCGGCGGTCTCAAGATCTACAATAGGAGACGAGAGATATAATAAATACTTCACACATGCGAAAGCGATACTCTAACAAATTTTCGTACAATATATATAGATTAAGTGGGACTTGGATAGCATATATCATTCATACATCAAGGCGTACTGTTCATATAACCCAAATACTAAACCTGCCAAATAAAAAGGCGACAGGGTAAGCATATCAAAAGGAAATATCCACAAAATCCCTCAGGAGCGGGGTCAGGTCGCCAGTCAAGATCGATCTACCAACTGAAGTATCCTAGGATGAGCTGCTAGAGTCATCCGTCTCCTCCGCGTCCTTAGTCGGCGCATACTTGAAAAATGTCTCGGAAGAAACCTCCACTAAATCCTCCAAAGTCGCCTCCTGTGACGGCTCAGCGAGGTCACCCTCGGACGCCTCCAAAACTATGACCTCCTCCTCCTCCTGCTCCTGCTCCTCGGCGAACTCCAAGGTCGATGTCCGCTCTGGTCTGTTCCTAGACCCTACCATTGACCCCTCAGGTAACTCTTGCTCCGCTACGGTCTGGCACCAGTCGGGTATGACACCCCGTGGTACCTCGTGGGGCTTCAGCGGCCCTATTTGTGAATCCCCTTCCTTCTTGAACCACGCCTCGAATCTATGAGGCTTCCACTCAGGCTTACCCTCATTCACCCATACGACAGTACATTTCCTTACATATACATCCCCCCACCTATCCGGGAACTCATCATAGTACGCCGTCATCTCCTTTGGGTCCCCAAAATGTATTGGCCACATAGCTATGACTTAGGATCTGTAAAGTAAAGGTTTCCCCAAAAGGGATGATATACACATCTCAGTAAGAAAAACCTAACCCCAGGTCAGGTTGACAGTCCACTTAGGTAGTTGCATCCCTCAACAGATTCACACTCATGAACACATAGGCATAACATTCATAATTCAATAAACAACAACATGCAGAAGACATGCATACATTTATGATCTCGTGTCACACTCATATGCACATGTACCCTCAGTTTGCCACATCACCACTTCCATCAACCTCCGCCTGCCTCATTCTCTAGCCCGCGAACTAGTCTCCTCAGGCTCGGTCCGCGTAAACGCATCAGGTCGTTATCAGTGACCCGCATAAATGCATCAGGTCCCGATGAATCTCCAAGCAAAACTCATTAACTCATGCTCCATCCCGCGAATAATTCACATCAAGACTGTAGCTATCTCAATCCTGCGACTTCATCGCATCAGGACGCCACCTAACCATACTTCACCCCGCGACCTCGTCGCATCAGGATCCCAACCTCTCGCCACGCGTCTTACACGCCTCAGGGCCCCGCTACGCCATGCTCATGCCAAATCATATCGCATGCATTGATTTTTAATTCAATTTCACACTCACTGGCAAGCTCGCATTCGAATGCATTTCATAAATTTCGTGGCATGCAAATCAACTCAAATATACAGACATGACAAACAACTCAAGCATAGGCAACGTCACACAATCATTCCTTAACGTCATAGGACATATCAAAACTTCCCCATTTGGCAATTTTCTCATAAATCATTTCGATCGACCCTCGACTTACCCAATCAAGTCCTATCCCCCTAGCCTCGGTTTAGGAATTCCCTTACCTTTGCTTGGCAACACAAATTACTCTTTTTTGAGCCCTAAAGTCTCGGCCAACCAAGGTCCACGCCCGGACTTGTCGCGCAGCCTAGAATTTCAACCAATTCGTCAAATTTTCGAGCCTAATTCCTCGATTCATCAATCTCATTCATCTATAACATACCCCTCACCATCTCTTTACATCACAAACACCAATTTGCAACACAAAACCATCATCCATAGCCTTCAACAGAATCAGTTTGGCCCGACGCAGAACCAATTCCATTCGATTTTGTTCATGCTGGGTCCAACCGGTCCTAATCTACTCCAAATCCATCAATTATACACTATACTACCTCTTATAATGTCTACCTAAGGGTTTGGGAAGCTCACCGGTTGTTTGGAGTCGGTTTATGACTTCGATTTTCAATCAACTTCAGACTCTGTAATGAGAAGTTTATTTATATCAAGCGATGTATTTCAGTTGTATTCTACTCAAATCTTATCAATTTGAGTAGCTTGACCAAAGAGGAAAGGCTAACGCAAGACGAGATACGTGGACCTAGTGACTCGAATAGGAAATGACGCTTTGACCATAAGGATTGTCGAGGGGATATTTAGGACCGCAAAAAGGCCAATCTAAGAATGATTAAGGATTACCAAGCGAGCGTCGTACGATTGGAGCGTGGGTGATGCTGCTTAACCAACGTACGATTTGCAAAATTATCCTAAATCGGACTATGACGATCGAGACCACAAGGACTAGCGATAAGCCCTCGCAATTACATGACAACCAAGGCCGCCATGAATTGACAAGCTCTAAACGTGATGAGAATCACGGGGTTGATACGCGTATAGTCTGCATAAGCCGCCCGTCACTTCGGAATAGGCTAGAATCACGTCTGGTAGAAGGAACGATCAGAATTGAGTCCTGAAAAGTTTAAAAAAGGAAAATCAAGAATTTCAACGTCAATTAGATTGGCCGTCGCCCTATCGAAGAAGTCAGAATCGAGAAAAACGACGTTCCGAACGTCGGGGGTAAAATGACCATAATGTCCCTCAAGCTTGGGACCTTGCCTTTATAATTGAAGGAAGGGCAAAATGGACATTTCTCTCCCCCTTGGCTGTCAAAAATTGAAGGACAAAGGGATGACCATTGGATCTTCTTGGTTAGAGTAATATACAAGTGTCAAACATCTAAGGGTGGTAGATCAACTCACATTAAATGCCCACCTACCAATCACTTCAAATTAATCAAATTTTTTTGGTGATAGCAAGCTCTCTTTCTGCACCCTCTCACTCTACCATTTGGCCATTTTTGCTCCCCTAAAGACCAGACCAAGCTTCTTCTTCTTCTTCTTCTCCAGTTTCTGTTTTCGCCGACCCCGCCGGACGTCGCCGTTCGATCCGTATGACCGCCACCTCCGGCCGTCCCTTGCTTCTGGCCAACCACCCAGACGTAGCCCCACGTCTTGCCGACGTCCTTCAACTTGAATCAGGTCATTTGGAGCTCTGAGGAATTAGGGGCAAGCATTTTCCCACAGGTCGACGGAATCTGTTTCAGTTTGAGGTAGGTTCAGTTCTGAACCCTTTAGACAGCCGAAAAATTAGAATCTTTGGCTCAAATTTTGTGGAGATCAAGTAGACATATAGATAGTTTTGTGGTGAAAATTCGGGATTTATTTGATAATTTTTTGACCATGAACCACCCTTGTACATTATGCCCAGAATCTGCCGGTATTTTGTGTTTGAGTGCTCCGGCGACTTCCGATGACTTTCCGGCAACCACGCGACTGGAAACTCATGGTGAGACTTCCAAAATCTTAGGTAGACATTATAAGAGGTATAATGGTGTATATTTGATGGATTTGAGATAGATTAAGGCCGATTGGACCCGGCATGAACAAAACCGAATGGAACCGGTTCAATGCCGGGCCAAACCGATTCTGTGGAGGGCTAAATAGGCTGAGATTATGTTGTAATTTGGTGTGTATGATGTGTTAAGATGATGAGGAGTATGTTATGAGTGATTTGGATGGATGAATTGAGGAATTAGACTTGAAATTTTGACAAATCGATTGGTTAAACTAGGTTGCGCGACAAGTCGGCTTTGGGACTTGGATTGGCCGAACCATAGAAGACTCAAGGAGGGGAAATTTGCATTGTTAAGCGGAGGTAAGGAATTTTCTAAACCGAGGCTAGGGGGATTGGACTCGATTGGGTAAGTCGAGGGCCGAACGGAACGATTTATGAGAAAACCCTCGCATGTAATAGCTTGATGCGCCCTTGGACGTTATAGAATGATTGTCTGACCTAGCCTATGTGTGAATTGTCTGAGTGCCTGAGTACTATTTGAATTGAATTGCATGCCATGAAATTTATTAAACATATTATCATGCGCATTGGCCATTGGTTATGAAATTTGATTTTTTTTTAAAAAATCAAGTTAATTAATATGATGTGGCATGAGACACGATTGTGGCATTGCATGACATGGCCCTGAGGAGTATGGGACGCGGGGCGGAGGTTGAGACTCTGATGCGACGAGGTCGCGGGGTGGATTATGAAAATGTGGCGCCCTAATGCGACAGAGTCGCGGGGTTGAGATAACCACAGTCTTGATGCGATATAATCACGGGACAGAATACGAGCTTATAGACTATGCCTGAAAATTGAATTGGGGCTTGATGCGTTTGCGCGGGCCGAGCCTGATGCGATCTAATCGCGGGCTAGAGAATGAGGCAGGCGGAGGTTGATTGATGTGGTGAAGTGACTGGCCGAGCATATACGTGCAACTGTGTGTGACATGAGAATATAAATGCATGCCTGTCCTCGATGCATTATTGTTTATTGAATTATGAATGTTATACCTGCATGAGCCTATGAGTTGGATAGGTTGAGTGACTTGACTGTCTGAGTGGACGGTCAACCTGACCTAAGGTTAGGTTTTTCTTACTGAGATGTGTATCTTACCCCTTTTGGGGAAATTTTACTTTACAGATCCTAAGCAGTAGCTATGTGGCCTATCAAGTTCGGGGACCCGCAGGAGATGACGACGTATTACGATGAGTTCTCCGATAGGTAAGGAAATATATACATAAGGAAATGTACAGTAATTTGGGTGGATGAGGGCAAACTTGACTGGAAGCCTCATCGATTTGAGGCTTGATTTAGACAGGACGGGGATAGGAAGGTCGGGCCGCTGAAGCCCCATGAGGTTCCAGAGGGTGTCATACCTCCTTGGTGTTAGACGATAGCAGACCAGGAGTTTCTCGAGGGCTCAGTGGTTGGTTCGAGGAACGACCCAGAGTGGACGCCGACAGCTGAGTTTCCAGTGCCACCGCTAGAGGATGAGGTCATCGTGGTGGAGTCATCCGAGAGAGATCCATCTGAGCTGGACCAGGAGGCGACCGTGGAGGGAGACCAGGCTGAGTAGTATCAGGAAGCGACCATGCAAAACTCTGTGGAAGTTCCGTCAAAGACTTTCTCCGAGTACGAGCCGTCAGAGGAGAGCGAGGACACCGGAGATTCCAGCAGTTCTTCCTAGGCGACTCCGGATGATGACCTGACTTTTTGACTGGCGACCTGACCCCCCTTCCCTAGTAGATTTTATGGACACCTTTTGACATGTTTACCCGTCGCCTTGGTGTATAGCAGTTTATAGTAGATGTGACCAGTTGATGTCGATGTATGACCTTATGATGCTATCTAGTCCTGCTTAGTCTTGGGATATATATATATATATATATATATATATATTATACGGGGAGTTGCTGGGAAACGCTTCTGTGTGCTTAATGTAAATTATTTCATTTCTCGATCTTCCTTTATATATAAGTGGATCCTTGAGACCGCCGAGAGATTATTGTTGTTTTGCTTGCAGTGATTGCGTGCTCGCGATGAGGCGCGGCGTGTGACACGGTTGGTCGCCGGAAGTTCGTCCGAAGTCGCTGGATTGTCTATGGTCAGAATATCGACAGTTTCTTTGCAAAATGTTCAAGGCCGGTTCGTGGTCAAAAACTTATCAAATAAATCCCCAATTTTTATCACAAAATTCTATATGTGTCTACTGAGTCTCCATGAAATTTGAGCTCAAGACTCAAAGATTTCGGTCATGAAAAGGGGCAAGAACCGGGCCTACCTTGGGTTTGTTTCGATTCCGTCGGCTCTCGGGAAAACTTTTGCCCAGAACTCCTCGGTGCTCCAAACACCTTGATTCTAGTTGGAGGAGTTTGGAAAGACATGGATCTTTGTCTGGATGGTCGGTCGGTAGAAGATGGTGGACGGAGATGGTGATCGTGGGTGGCGAACGGCGGCGCCGAGTCTGGTCGTGCAAGCGGCAGTTTGAAGTAGGAAGAAGGAGAAGATTTCAGTGGCTTGAGGAGCTTGGTCTGGTCTAATGGGTTGTTGAGAGAGAGAGAAGGGAGAGAGTTCACTATATACCAAAGCTTGGTCAAAGGTTTGATTGTCAGGTGAGCCAAATAGACAACCCTTGATCTCTTGACACTTGGCAATTGCTCTTCCAATGAAGATCCAAGGGCCCATAATTCCTCTTGATTTTCGGCAGCCATGGGAGGGTGCAATGCCTAATTTTCCCTTCTTCAATTATAAAAACAAAGTTCTAAACTTGAGGGGCAAAATAGTCATTTTACCCCTGACGTTCCAAGCGTCGTTTTTCTTGTTCCAGGATTATTCGATAGGGCGACGGCCAATCCAAATGACTTTGGAATTCTTGATTTTCCATTTCAAACTTTTCAGGACTCATTTGTGATAGTTTTCTCTATCAAACGTGATTCCAGCCTATCCCGAACTGACGAACGGCTTTTGCAGACATTATGGGTATCGACCCCGTGATTCTCTTCATGTAGGGCTCGTCAATTCATGACAGCTTTGGTTGTCATGTAATTGTGAGGGTTTATCACTAGTCTCTATGGTCTCGATCGTCATTATCCGATTTAGGATAATTTTGCAAATCGTATGTTGGTTAAGCGGCATCACCCGTGCTCCAATCGTACGACGCTCGCATGGTAATCCTTAATCGTTCTTAGATTGGCATTTTGGTGGTTCTAAATATCCTCTCGACAATCCTTATGGTCGAAGCGTCATTTCCTATCCGAGTCGCCTAGGTCCACATAGCTCGTCTCGTATTAGCCTTTCCCCTTTGGTCAGTCTACTCAAATTGATCAGATTTGAGCGGAATACGACTGAAATATACCGCTTAATATATATAAACTTCTCATTACAAAGTCTAAAGTTGATTGGAAATCAGAATGTCATTGAGCCTACGGATGGATCGGGGCAATTGAAACTTAATCAAAAGACAACTAGTCCTAAGTCCCCAAAAGATTACAGGCCAACGGAGGCCACCAGCAAAAGCTACTAAGTAAAGTCAGAAAACCCTAGGTCGAATCACTAGACCCATCTATCTCGTCCGCATCCTCATCTGGCTCATAGTCCGAGAAGGTCTCAGAGCGCACATCCACTGTGTCATCCTTCGTGGCATCCTCCAGCTCGTTCTCCGAAGCGTCGATCTTTATCACCTTATTAGTGTCCTCCAAGGTGGGGGTCTTCTCTGGTATGTTCCTCGAACCAGTTACGGATACCTCTACCTCCACTGAATCCCTAGTAGGGTGACACCAACTATGTATGACTTCTTGAGATACCTCCGTGGACTTCAACGGATCGGTAGTGACCTCACCTACTCTACGAAACCAGGCCTCGAACCTATGTGGTTTCCAATCCTTACCTCCCTCATCGACCCATACAACTGTACACTTCCTCATATAAATGGTACCCCAACCGTGAGGCAACTCATCAAAATAGGCGGTCATTTCTTTCGGATCGCCTAAACGTGTCGGTAGCATCTTCAGGGTTTAGGGTCTGAAAAAGTGAGGTCCTACGACGGGGTGAGTTTTACATCTCAGTAATATAAGTCCTAACTCTAGGTTAGACTGACGGTACACCCAGACAAATGTAACCAATGAACAAGAACACTCTCATCAATATAAGGCAATCATTAGTCATAACATGCCACATAGAAACAAGTGGTTGATTATCATACAAACATATCAACATAACTTATAACTCAAGTCAGGCGTGTAAACACAAGGTCAGTCGTACATTCCATCCTCTAGAATTGTCTCATAATTCTCGCCTGCATCTAAATGCCTCAAGCTTGGTCCGCGTCATTGCGCCTGAGACCATCATAAATATGAACCCATGTTAAACGCATATCGTTTTCAATGCCATTCGAGGCCTGTGTCGACACATATAAATTCTCATCTCCCGTATCAACGCATCAGGATATTAGCCATCACAGCCCGGCGTCTCGACGCATCAAGGTATCAAAGTTCTCAAGAATGCCAAATACCCCTCCATTTCAAGATTTCATGATCGAGTACAAGCTCATTTATCGAGCTAAGAGTCTATAACATGCGGTTCAACAACATTCATCACTCACAAAATGGCATTCAATACAAGGCATGTGCATTAAACAAGCATACTCATAATCACCAAACCACAACGATTGACATTGAATAATCACACGATAAATTCAAAAAAATTCACCCAATTCAAACTCAATTCATCCAGCAGAGGCCTATCCTCCTAACCAAGGTTTAGGAACTCCTTACCTTACGCTTAATTCAGCAAAAATCCCCTTCCAAGCCCACCAATAATTCGATCCTAAGTGTTCAAAATAGGGCAGCCATATAACCTAGGGGAATCCAACTAATTCATCAATTTTTCTTGTCCAATCGTCGAACCACAGAGCATATACCTCAATAACATGTTAATTGACATCATAGTACGTCTCAACGATGAAATTAAGATGCGGCGATACCCCGAACAATCCTCAATAACTCGGATTGTACAAACCGAAACAGGGCAGTTTCGGTTCTGCCCTATACTCAACCAATCAACTCATAATTCATCCTTAAACCTTAATTTATCACCTAATTTACTTGCTAACATATTGTCCTAAGTCTAATAGAGTCTCATCGAAAATTTGAGGGTGAGTCGACTGTCGAATGTCCACGAACAGCCCTAGTTCTCACATGCCTACCGCCGGTCAGATTTCGTCCTTCGGAAACAACACCAATTCATCATCAAATCTCCATCAAATTTCACCAAACTTGTTACCTCAGCTCAGTATACAAGCGTACTATTTGTCTACAAATCACCACTGAAAATTTGAAGTGAATCGGAGTCCTAATGAGGCTAAACGAAGACTTACCCTTAGCTTCGCTTAAATCTGTCCGGTTTTGGGGAAACGGCTGGCCGGAGCTCCTCCGGCATCCAATGGCTGAGCTTCCACTTTGAGGTTTTTGGCAAGAGGCGAGGCTAAGGGTTGGTAGTCGGTGTGAACGATGGTAGTCGTCGAAGGTAGCTGTCGAGAACGGCGAAGCAGCAGCGGCGGTTCGGTCGGTTGGGAGCTTCTCGTTTGAAGATGAAGATGAAGAAAAGAAGAAGAAGGAGCAAAAACAAGATGGTAGAGGGGGTGTTTCGATTGAAGAGAAGAAGAAGATGGCTATACACCAATTTTTGCTTAGTTAATTAGTAAGAATGGTAGGTAAAAAGCAAGCAATTAATGCCAAACCACCATCTATCGACACTTGTCCTCATATCCATCATTTTGCTCTTCTAATGACCATTATTTCTTCTAATTTTCGGTAGCCTTGGGGGATAGACCAATGACCAAAATGTCCTCCTTCATTTATTAAGACAAAGCCAAACCTTGAGGGGTAAAATGGTAATTTTGCTCTCATCGTCCGGAACGTCGTTTTTTCAATTCAAATTTCGGCGACGCCCAATCTAATTAAAATGTTGGAATTCTTGGTTTTCCCATTTCAAATTTTGAGACTCGTCCTTGGATCATTTCTCTGTCAAATGTAATTTCAGACTATCCCGAACTAACGGGCAGCTTTTGCAGACGTTACACGTATCGACTCTGTGATTCTCATTACACTTAGGGCTCGTCAGTTCATGGCGACTTTGGTTGTCATGTAAGGGTGAGGGTCTATTATTAGTTCCGACGGTCACGATCGTCATCGTTCAATTGAGGAAAATTTTACAAATTATAATTGGTTAAGCGACATCACTCGCGCTCCAATCATATAACGCTAGCAATGCATTTCTTAATTATTTTTAGATCGGCTTTTAATGGCCCTAAATACTCCCTCGGCAATCTTTATGGTCAAAGTGTCATTTTCTATTTGAGTTTCTTAGGTCCACGTACCTTGGCTTGCGTTAATATTTCCCTTTTTGGTTAATTAACTCAAGATTGATCAGATCCAAACGAGATAAGACTGAAATATATTATTAGATACATTCATATTGATAAGTCTCGAAATAACAGGAAAATCAGAATGTCACAATTTTTGTCTTGTGGCACATTCTGAAAAAGACAAGGAAGATGAGGTAAATGGTTCTAAACTTTCTTATAAAGAGATGCAAGACTTTTTGAAAGAAATGTTTGTTGAGCACAAAAAGTGTCACGCCCCGAACCCAAAGAGCGCGCGAACATCCCGCCAAACCATTAACTTAATCAAAAACTCTTGGATCCAACGGCCAATATTCTAAGCACTGAAAGAAACACGAATGCGGAAGTGATGCCAACTCCAATCATATTAATACAACAACACTCGATGACTTAGGACACAAGGGTACATCAAGTTACATTAACCAATTACTAAAAGATCAATTCCTAATTCACCAATCGGAAGGACAATCCCTACTATCATTTAAAGGCAAATCCACTCTAAATACCATTGGTGAACTATCTCTTCTAGTGCTAATCCTTGGCAAGCTCGCGCTTCCTCCGCTTGAAACCTGAAAAATTAATCCCCCATTGGGGTGAGATATAAATCTCAGTAAGGTGGGTCCTAACCCTAGGTTAGGCCGATTGTCCACTCAGACAGTCATCTATCCCGAAATTCCACACTCATAATCATATAGGCGCATCTAGCCCAAATTAATAAAACAACAACATGCAGATGACAGGCGAGCAATGATGACCTCACATCACACTCAGATGATCATGCACACTCGGCCTGCCACTTCACCACATCCACCAATCTCCGTCTGCCTCAACCTCTAGCCCGCAATTAAATCGCATCAGGCTCGATCCGCGTAAACGAATCAGACCGTCATCAGCAACCCTCGTAAAAGCATCAGGTTCCGATGAATCTCCAGGCCAATATCCTCATCTTATAACTCCGTCCCGTGAATAGTTCGCATTAGGACTGTGGCAACTCAACCCTGCGATTAGATCGCTTCAGGGCGCCGCAATACATCAACTCCATCACGCGATCTCGTCGCATCAGGGTATACATCTCCTGCCCTGCGTCTCATACGCCTCAGGACCTCCCCATCCAGCAAGTAATTCGCATTAGGACCGTGGCTATCTTAACCCACGATTTCATAGCATTAGGGCGCCACACAATATCAACTCCACCCCTCGATCTCGTCGCATTAGGATATACATCTCCTGCCCTGCGTCTCATATACCTCAGGGCCTCCCCGTCCCACGAGTAATTCGCATCAGGACCGTGGCTATCTCAACCTCGCGATTTCATCACATCAAGGCACCACACAATATCAACTCTACCCCGCGATCTCGTCGCATCGGGTATACATCTCCTGGCCCGCGTCTAATACGCCTCAGGGCCTCGCCATGCCGTGCTCATGCCACGATTCACTATTCAATGCACAAATAAAACAACAAGTGCATCTCATGCACAATTTGAAAATTCATGGCATGTAAGACAATCAATGACATTCGACATGGCACACAATTTAAACACAACAATATCACACATGACTTTCTATAACCACTTAGGGCATTTTAAAAGCTATCCATTTGGAATATCCTCCTAAATTGATCAAATTAAACCTTGACTCACCCAGTCAAGTGCAACTTCCTAGCATAAGGTTAGGAATTCCCTTACCTTGAGTTTGATTACACAATTTACTCCTCTTGTGCCTTCAAAGTTTCGGCCCCCAATGTCCTCAATCAGACTTGTCGTTCAACCTAACAAAATCCAACCAATTCCATAAATTTCCAATTCTAATTCAACCATCCATGAATCCTAATCCTCCATAGCATAATCCTCAACATCTTAATATGTTCTTATCATCAATTTGAGACTCAAAATCGAACGCCAATAGCCCTCCATGGTTCGGCCATGCACAAAACCAAATTGGTTCCTCACGATTCTGTGCATGCCGTGAGCTACCAGCCCTAATTCAACTCCAAATCCAACATCCAACCCTTATCCTACCTCTTAACATGTCTACCTAAGGATTTGGGAGGCTCACCGAAGATTTGAAGTTGATTGGTCGCCGGAAACTCATCGAACGTCGCCGGTTCCTCCAAAGTCAAAATCCGGCAGATTCTGTCCATGAATTACAAGACCGATTCGAGATCAAAACTTCTTCAAATTACTCTCAAATTTTTGTCACAAATTCATCTACATGTCTACTAGGTCTCTCTAAAATTTGACCTCAAAAATCCAACAATTCGGCCTTCAAAGGGGTCAGAAACCAGATATACCTCAGGTTGAGTCAGTTTCCGTTGACTCCCGGGAAAACGCTTGGCCGGAGGTCCTTGGTGCTCTAAATGGCGTGATTCTACTTCGAGGAGGTCAGAAAGACATAGATCTAGGTTGGTATGGCTGACCGGTATCCAAGAGGTGGCCGTAGGTGGACGTCGTCGGCGATGAAGGGAGGCGGCAGAAGTTGTCCAGCGAGCAGATTGAAGGAGGAAGAAGAAGATGGGTTTCGGTGATTCTAGGGGGGCTATGGCCTGCCAAAATGAGGTGAGGAGAGAGAGAGAGAGAAGGCTTATATTCAACCTTAGACCAAAGGGGAAGAATGGTAGGTGGGCAAAAAGTTGACATGACCACACTTGCCCATCTTTTGACACTTATCCACCTTGTCTTCCCAATGAGATCCAATGGCCATCTTCACCCTTGAATTCGGTAGCCTTGAGGAGGGTTTATTGTCAAAAATGCCCTTCTTCAATTGCATGGGCAAAGTTCTAGGCTTGAGGGGCAAAACGATCATTTTACCCCAAACGTTCAAAACATTGTTTTTCTCGTTCTAGAATTCTTTGATATGGCGACGATCAATCCAATTGTGATGTTGGAATTCTTGATTCTCCATTTTTAATTTTCAAGACTCGTTTTTTATGGTTTTTTCTAACAGATGTGGTTCCAGCTTATCCCGAACCGACGGGCGGCTTTTGCAGACATTACACGTATCGACCTTGTGATTCATATCACGTTTAGGACTCGTTAATTCGTGGCAGCTTTGGTTGCCATGTAATTGTGAGGGTCTATCGCTAGTTCCTTCGACAATTCTTATGGCC
The DNA here is from genome assembly GCA_028455895.1 of Rhodomyrtus tomentosa. Taxonomy (NCBI): domain Eukaryota; kingdom Viridiplantae; phylum Streptophyta; class Magnoliopsida; order Myrtales; family Myrtaceae; genus Rhodomyrtus; species Rhodomyrtus tomentosa. The sequence continues at coordinate 13,204,968 of JAPCWY010000008.1, forward strand.
AAATCACCGTTTCCTATCCGAGTTCCCTAAATCTATGTACCTCGTCTCGCGTTAACCTTTCCGTTTTGGTCAGTCTCCTCGAATTGATTAGATTCGAGCGAAATACGACTGAAATACATATCTAGATATACACTTCTCATTAATGAGCCTGAAATTGACTAGAAATTAGAATGTCACAACTCTTCCCCCCTAAAGAAATTTTGTCCTCAAAATTCGCAACCTTTTACCTATCCAATCCTTTGGGGTATTGGCGCCTCGTCGCATTCTCACTCTTCCGGATAATCTTTTCCATGGCTTGACGATCTTGCTCGTCCTTTCCAACCCAACTATCTTTCTTCTGGGACTTGTCTCCTTCAGTCCTCAATCTAATGGGCTTCTCTCTATTCTCTTTTGGTATTCATATCATTTGCCAACAGCTTTTCCTCAAGCGTTCACCTTATCTCTTTCATTTGTCCATAACCATTATTATCAAGCCCTCGCTAGAATGTACTCTTAATGTCCATATCCTTCGGCGTATTACTCCTTTCAAGCTTCCTTTCTCGCTAACAGAGATTCAAGGGCTTTATCAATTTGCCCTCTATTAATCAAATCGAGTTATGACCCCTTTAACTCCTTAAACATTTACATGGTTATGTCCGTAGCAATCTATTCTCGACTCCATCCGAAAATTCCCTTGGATCAAAGTGGTCCTTCAACTTTCATCATCATGTCCTTTCCTTCCGTCTACACGTTTAGTGTTTGACTACAAGATATACAAATTTCGACTTTCAACCTTATCACCGATATATATATATATATATATATATATATATATATATATATATATATATATATATATGCATCTTGGCACATCTTTGTGCCATCCCCAGGAAACACCATAATTCTCCCTTTAAATTTCAATGAGGTTATTTCCCTAAGTTTCTCTTCAGTGCTGGACTCATACTTCCGTCCATGGACCTCAAGGATTTCCCATAATCCTTCCAGTATCGATGTTTAGTCATGGCACACCTCAATTTTCTTTTGGCCTTCAGGCTAGGTGTTTCCAGTGGCCATCACGCTAGTCCACTGGCGAACTTCTAATTTAAAAGTTGAATCTCTTACTTCTTGAGGGAAGATTTGTCCCTCCATTGCCAATTAAACTATGTTTAAGTCTCAACGGTAAGCATCCATCAAACAATCCACCCTTCCTTAGCGATACGAATATGCTATAACAACGCTTGGGTGATCTCTTCGTTCCGCATGTCTCGCCTTCAATTCCCTTTAGGCAGTCCATGCTCTTAATCTCTTATAGTTCACATAACTTCGAGGTCTTTTCTTTATCCATGCAATGCTCTCATATCCACAAGCAATTTCATCCTTCGGCGTTGCCTCTCATTCAATTCTTCTTAAAAAATTACTACTCGATATCTTTGGAGTAGCTATAAACTTGAAATCTTCTTCCACCCAAGTAAGATTTTTCCAAACCTTGTTGCGAGAATATTCACAAACCAATTCCAATCATGCTCTAAGCATGCCAATTCATTTGGCATTATTGTCACGACATACAAGCAACATTCAATTCAAATCGTCTTGTTATGTCTCAAGTTCCATTCTGCGTCGTGTCATTACGACCTTCATAAGCGTTTCAATTTTCCAACTGGAATCGTCATAAATGGCGTAGTCATCAGCTTAACTCGAGTCTTCGAAAATTCCTTTCACGTTCATTCACCCGTTCGTGTCACGACTCGTCCTTAGTCCATTTCACCAATAGAGTAGCTCTTGTAGGGAATCTTTCCACGGTCCGTCTATTGCAATTTATCAATCCCAAGAAACTTGCACTTTCCGCAACTCACATCGACTATAATCGATTCATCACTTATTCCAATTCTCAAAGGATTTATCACTTATTCCAATGTGTGAATCCTACTTCATCAGGTTCACAACTTGCGCTATTCACATTTAACATGCAATAGACATTTCCTCAGAGCCCATATGACACTTTCGAAAGCTGTTCATGTTTCTCATGGTTCCTTACATGAATTCAACCATCGTCTCTCGAGATGGTAACGACCAACTCAATCATTCCTCAGGCACTTAGTTCGGCGATTATCAACTTCCTTCCACTAAGTGTCGAATCTTCCAACTATTCTTCGCACCTTTCACTTGAGAGTTCAGACCTTGGCTCTCTGGTGGCATGGACCTCTTCTAAGACCGCATGACATTTACTTGTTCTTGTCACTCTTCTCTTGAGAAGCATTAGTGCTTTAGCCTCCGAGTTCCATACTCACCAAGGCGACATTATCCCAATTCCGTTCGTTCCACTGAACGCCAACATTATCCTGGAATTCAACATTGTCTACAAGACTGTCTTTTGGATTTCACTTCCAGGAGTCATTCAAGTTATGCGTCCTCTTTCTCGGTACAAACGCTTAATCATAATACAAAGACAATTTAAAGTTTTTCTTCCTTTTACAATAGGGTCTCTTACCCTAAGGAATTAACTACACAACTCCGTGGCATTTTCTCATCTCAAATTCACCTTGTCCTTCCCATTCCATAGGACGAAAACCTTGGAGTCTATGTCGACGACGATACCTTTACTCCAGGATTCAAATGCCAACATGCTTTCACATTCTCTTTCCCACTACTCAGTCACCTCCAGTGACAATATATGTTCGTCCTTGAGTTTTCACCATTTCACTTGTTGAATGCTCAATTCGATCACCTCAAATTACTTTGCAAGTATTCTCTAGGCGCTCTTTTCATTTACTACACCGTTCATTAGAATCATAACCAGTCAGGACTACCAAGTCCGTTCACTTTTCTTTTCGTCAATGACCAATTCATGATCCAATCACCCTTTAAGAACAATGCCCTATTCTTTAGGGAATAGCAACTCATGATTTCATCCCTTAGGGTTCCAATTCAATCAACTGATCCCAGGAAATCATTAACTTCAGGCAATCCATCATGCGGACTCTTCTTCAACCTCATTTATAACAGAAAAGACTTACTACTCACTTTTCACTATGTGTCTTATGCCCAGGTAATAAGCCATTTCCCGTAGGCACGTTCTATACTCATAATGAACATTTATTTGCTCGTAACCCATGAGCAAGGGTTCTCTTATTCATAAGTCTTTCGATCATTCTCCTCTTTTGCTGAGTCCCATCACCATTCCTCGAAATCAGGAACAACAATTAGCCATATGGTTCTCAAGTTCCTATCCACTTAGGGACTTACTCATCTCATTCAAGGGTCTTTGACCACCTTTAAAATATGCCTAAGCGACCTTGAGAACTCTGTCTCATACTGGCCGATCATCCCATGATCCTTGCAATAGTATCAAGATCCAAATAATCCTTGCTCTCAAGTAACACCAGGATGATACTTTCCATTGAACAACTCAATAGAGGTAGTCTAGGCAGATCTCATGCCTTTGAGGAAATCCTTCCTCTAGCGAACTTTCACCAATCCTCAATAGCCTCTTAAGGCTAGAACTGTCGTGGTCACTTTCCTTTTTTAGTGCACCCAAAATCGTTAAAGTTTTTTCACAAAACTCTCAATTTAAAAAGAAAGCAGTTTCAAGTTTCATCTGTCCATCATGCTCAATCAATCTCAATCTTATACCTAGCTTCACAAGCTTTTCCAAGCTCTCTTGGTCATTCTCACACATTCAATCTGGAAAGATTAACTCAGAGTCACCTTCTTCGTGACTCCCATCACTTTAACTCATCAAGACTAGCATTTATCACCACGGTGACTTAGAGAATCTTGACAACTCCTCCACGAGCTTGCTTAATCAATAATTTTTGCATTACCACTTAAAGTTCTTACGACTCATTCAGCTCTTAGGTCTCATACGATTAACTGATCGAGCCATATTTTTTTTTAGCATTCATACTCCAATTGCCCATCTTTACTCAATTCTCATGATCCATATCACCTCTCGGATTTTCCATACCACGTATATTCGAGCCTAATGCTCTTCTACGACCATACTGTCGTCGTTCAATGTCCTTTGGTTCTCATGTCTCCTGAACCACTATGATTCCCCCTAGGAATCAAAGATTTAAGTCATCTACTCAAATCTATCAGTCTCAGGCTGCTCATCTCAATATCTTTCACATCAACCAACCTCCTAATGGTTCTTAGACAATTCTCAATTAATTGCCAAGTATTCGAGGATCCCAAATCCTCCTTGATCAGCAATCATTCCTCAAGCTAGTCTCAATGAGGCAACTTCTCAACTAACGACCACTGCAAGGCTAGTCTCAACTAGGCATCTATCAATCAAGCACTCAAGACAGCGATTCACTAGGTCAAAAGCTCATACTCTAGGCCTAAAGGCATCTGCCACTCTAGCATAGTCACAACAGACTATCTCATCTCAATATGCCTCGATTCAACGGGTATAAACCCCTTACGTCATCTAACCTCCCAATCATACCTTGGCCAAGCAAATCACGTGAAGCTAATCATCAAACATGCCTAACAGGCCCATCACAACCATTGCTTTTCTTCTTCTAAGGGCATCCACTTTCAAGCACGAAGCTTTTAACCATGTCACTCATAGGCGCCATTACACAAGTCAATGCCACTTCAATCATCCTTGATGAGAATCAATCCGTGCCACACGTCCCTTATCCACGAATGGCCTCAACCTGATACCTAGACTTTCCCTTTCAAGTTATGACTTGGGTCATTCCCGTCTCTTGTCATCTTAGAAGCCTGCCAAGAGCTGCTCCTTGTTCGGACCTCTTTGTCCCGACGATCACTCCTCACCCTCATCAGACTTGGCCGTTGCAGGTTGTCCCAAGTCATACATCTATGGAGAAAGCCCCGCTCCACATGTCCCACATCATGTTTCATTACAGTTTATAGGTATCCCATCAACTTATTGCATACCAAGCGACAGTTTAATAAGTCCAATAGCGATAATTCACTGCATGCACCCTCATCAACTTTCGTTTCAAGCCATAAACATAAGCACAGCATGACCGTCCTCATTACTTGTCCTGTCAAAACCGCCTTCAGATCAATTCCTATCCATTCAAGAGTTCTAATTCCACCAATGACTGTCATATCTCATAGATCACTTGCCTATGTTCCATTATATATCTTAAGTCCAATCAACATTCAAATCAAATCCCTATGCACCCGATCACAACTGATCTTCAATTTAGATACTCCTTGTATTTATCACAACTCATATCATCCAACGTTGTCAATAACAATCAATAACTAAAACCATCAAGATATCACGTAGTTCAAGCCTGAATCCACCAATACTAGCTGTCTCTTTATAACTCGTACTTCTCGAGTTGGGGTCATTGATAAACCAAGATCACAATCATACACTTCAATTGACCATTCCTTCATAATTTATTTTCTAGCAACCTCAAATCCAGGCTCATAACTTCTCATTCATAAGCAATTTTCTACTATCCTCAAGAACAATTACTACTTCAAAATCCTTGCTTATGACTCTTTAATCCCAGCTTACTTCCACTTAAACCATAATCACTACATAACTCAAAGTCAGTCATTAAAGTCAACCTTAGGACCATTAAAATGTACACAAGTTCAAGCCTACCATCCTCGAGACTCAACAATCCATGCCTAGTCATATAGGCCTCAATATCTAATTGTCCCAAAGTCATCGCTCCTTATCACTCCAAGTCTCAATCACATTAGATCGAGCTGATCTTGCTCTGATGCCAAATCAAACAGGAATGTCACGCCCCGAACCAGACGAGCGCGCGAGCATCCCACCAAGCCGTTAACGTAATAAAAAACTCTTGGATCCAATGGCCAATATTCTAAGAACTGAAAGAAACGCGAATGCGGAAGCGATGCCAACTCCAATCATATTAATACAACAACACCCGATGACTTAGGACACAAGGGTACATCAAGTTACATTAACCAATTACTAAAGGATCAATTCCTAATTTACCAATCGGAAGGACAATCCCTACTATCATTTAAAGGCAAATCCACTCCAAATACCATTGGTTAACTATCTCTTCTAGTATCAATCGTTGGCAAGCTCGCTCTTCCTTCGCCTAGAACTTGAAAAATTAAGCCCTCACTAGGGTGAGATATAAATCTTAGTAAGGTGGGTCCTAACCCTAGGTTAGGCCGATCGTCCACTCAAGCAGTCATCTATCCCGAAATTCCACACTCATAATCATACATGCGCATCTAGCCCAAATTAATAAAACAACAACATGCAGATGACAGGCAAGCAATGATGACCTCACGTCACACTCAGATGATCATGCACACTCGGCCTGCCACTTCACCACATCTACCAATCTCCGTCTGCCTCAATCTCTAGCCCGCGATTAAATCGCATCAGGCTCGGTCCGCGTAAACGCATCAGATCGTCATCGACAACCTACGTAAACACATCAGGTTTCGATGAATCTCTAGGCCAATATCCTCATCTCATAACTCTGCCCCGTGAATAGTTCGCATCAGGACCTAGCCAACTCAACCCTGCGATTAGATCGCCTCAGGGCGCTTCACAGCATCAGCTCCACCCCGCGATCTCGTCGCATCAGGATATATATCTCCTCCCTCGCATCTCATATGCCTCAGGGTCTCCCCGTCCCGTGAGTAATTCGCATAAGGACCGTGGCTATCTCAACCCCGCAATTTCATCCCATCAAATTGCCACACAATATCAACTCCACCCCGCGATCTCGTCGCATCAGGGTATACATCTCCTGTCTCGCATCTCATACGCCTCATGGCCTCCTTGTCCCGCGAGTAATTCACATTAAGACCGTGGCTATCTCAACCCCGCGATTTCATCGCATCAGGGAGCCACACAATATCAACTCCACCCCGCGATCTCGTCGCATCAGGGTATACATCTCCTACTCCGCGTCTCATACGCCTCAGGGCCTCGCCATGTCGTGCGCATGCCATGATTCACTATTCAATGTACAAATAAAATAACAAGTGCATCTCATGCACAATTTGAAAATCCATGGCATGTAAGACAATCAATGATATTCGACATGGCACACAATTTAAACACAACAATATCACACATGACTTTGTATAACCAATTAGGGCATTTTAAAAGCTACCCATTTGTAATATCCTCCTAAATCGATCAAATTAAACCTTGACTCACCTAGTCGAGTCCAATCTTTCTAGTACAAGATTAATAATTCCCTTACTATGGGTTTGATTACCCAATTTACTCCTCTTGAGCCTCCAAAGTTTCGGCCCCCAATGTCCTCAACCGAAATTGTTGCATAACCTAATAAAATCCAACCAATTTCATAAATTTTCAAGTCCAATTCAGCCATCCATGAATCCTAATCCTCCATAGCACAATCCTCAACATCTTAACATGTTCTAATCACCAATTTGAGACTCAAAATCCAACGCTAGCAGCCCTCCATGGTTCGACCATGCACAAAACCAAATCGATTTCTCACGATTCTGTGCATGCCGTGAGCTACCAGCCCTAATTGAAATCCAAATCCAATATTTAACCCTTATCCTACCTCTTAACATGTCTACCTAAGGGTTTGGGAGGCTCACCAAAGATTTGAAGTCGATTGGTCGCCGGAAACTCGTCGAACGTCGACGGTTCCTCCAAAGTCAGAATCCGGCAGATTCTGTCCATGAATTACAAAATCGATTTGAGGTCAAAACTTCCTTAAATTACTCTCAACTTTTTATCACAAATTCATCTACATGTCTACTAGGTCTCTCCAAAATTTGACCTCAAAAATCCAACAATTCAGCCTTTAAAAGGATCAGAAATCAGACATACCTCAGGTTGAGTCAGTTTTCGTCGACTCCCGGCAAAACGCTTGGCCGGAGCTCCTCGGTGCTCCAAGTGACGTGCTTCCACTTTGAGGAGGTCAGCAAGACATAGATCTAGGTTGACATGGCTGGCCAGCGTCGAAGTGGTGGCCAGAGGTGGGCATCGTTGGCGGCGAAAGGAGGCGGCAGAAGCTGTCCGACGAGCAGATTGAAGGAGGAAGAAGAAGATGAGGTTTCGGTGATTCTAGGGGGACTATGGCCGGCCAAAATGAGGTGAAGAGAGAGAGAGAGAGAGAGAAGGCTTATATTCAACCTTGGGCCAAAGAAAAAGAATGGTAGGTGGGCAAAAAGTTGACATGACCACACTTGCCCATCTCTTGACACTTGTCCACCTTGTCTTCCCAATGAGATCCAATGACAATCCTTTACCCTTGAATTTGCCAGCCTTGAGGAGGGTTTATTGTCAAAAATGCCCTTCTTCAATTGCATGGACAAAGTTCCAAGCTTGAGGGGCAAAACGGTCATTTTACCCCCGACGTTCAAAACGTCATTTTTCTCGTTCCAGAATTCTTTGATAGGGCGACGACCCATTCAATTGTGATGTTGGAATTCTTAATTCTCTATTTTCAATTTTCAAGACTCGTTTCTGATGATTTTCTCTAGCAGACGTGGTTCTAGCCTATCCCGAACCGATGGATGGCTTTTGCAAACATTACGCATATCGATCCCGTGATTCATATCACGTTTAGGGCTTGTCAATTCATTGCGGCTTTGGTTGTCATGTAATTGTTAGGGTCTATCGCCAGTTTCCTCGATAATCCTTATGGCCAAAGCGTAGTTTCCTATCCAAGTTCCCTTGGCCCACGTACCTTGGGGAAAGAAAAGACTCCCTGCAACCAAGACGAAGCCGAGACGTATCATACTCAAACAGGCAAAACCCAACAAGACCCTTGGAGTCATTATACCATGGACTAGAGAATGGCCATAAGAGCTAAAGCATCTCAACCAGGCTACTAAAGATTATCTTTCTCATTCTGAAGAACGCTCAACTAGAGGGAAAGTCCTGATTACCGAGCCGTATCCTGAAGAGGGGCAAGACAAAAATTCCATCAAGAAGGAGACCTTGATCGATCATCATCTCACAGAAGATTAGGTCTTGGGGAGGGATAGTTTAGATTCCACATTCCAGGGGCCTTTTATAGCTTTTTTGTTTTAGAATAAAATTCGATTGGCGCTTCATCCCCTCTTGAATCCCTTCTCGATCTTTCTGTCATAGCATATCATTTTTGTAATAAGGAATTTCATCTGTTATATTCACAATTAATGTTTTAACCAATGGAATGCGACATTGTTATTTCCTTTATTCACTAAGATGATTCTGACTAATTACATAATTCACTTTTTTGAAATTTGAATTAGACCTTGAGTCAGGTTTTTCATGCCTGAAAGGAATTCTAATTTCCATTTCATTAACTGGAATATGCAATTAAATCGGTCCATGCAACTTCATGACATTTGCATAATCATGTTTAAAGTAATCTTTGGCGATTGATTTTTCAAAATCATTTGCATATTTTGGACTTGATGAGAAATAATGAAATCCAAGTGTTCAAAGTCACTCGAGCTGAGCTCACAGCTTGGTGGGATAGCATGGGTGAAGCCAACTAGAAGTATGCCAGATTGCGGCTAAGCTATTTGTTGGACCTGCTGAAGATTGAATATCCATCTGCCTTTATCCAAACCATGGCACTCTATTAGGATCCGACCACCGTGACATTCTCCATGGAAGGATTGGAGGTTACCCCTACCTTAGAAGAATATAGCATCGCCATTGGAGTTGAGTTTACTCACTTGTTAGTCTAACCTCCTATAGGGTTCGAGCTTTTGAGTCAACTAGCTAAATTCCTAGATACAATTCTCAATGAAATCAAAGCAAAAGCCAAAAGTAACTCTGGGCGAGTTTCACTATCCTTTCTTCTAGAAAGATTTCCCCACCTCTCTACTAGCAAAGGAACAAAGCCTAGTAGAGCTTTTATTTTGGCATTCTTTAGCTTTGTCCTATTTCTAATCTCGTCTGTAACTTTTGACCCTATCATGGCTGTAGTAGTTAAACAAGTCTGTCATGGGTAGGATTACTTGAACCTTTTCCTCGCTGAAACCTTTCTCTCCCTCAACCGTTTTGGGAAAAGCAAGAAAGGAATTTTTAGAGCCTCTACTGGTCTCTTGTACTTGTGGTTCACATCCCATGTAAAATAATTTCATAGCTGTATGAGTTTCACTGAGATTAGCTCTATTCTCATCCTCTTAGAACTTTCATCAAAACCCATACACGCATTCCTAAATTCAACTTTAAAAAATGAAAAGAATTTCTTAGAATTCTAAAGCCAGAACAACTCCGATGGCGGCTTAGATTACCAACATTGGGTAAATTCAGGCTCGCACGCAATGACAAAGATCCAGTCCCCTTGTTAGGATTCACAGGTACTACCGCATATTATCTAAGGAGAGTCATACGGTAATATGAGGCATTGCAAGTGGTTCCTTCATCACCACGACCAGATGTCTGCTTGTTTGACTTGTCGAAAGAGATCCTCATAGGAGAGAAGAAAAAGCAATTTGAAACTAAGGTAGAGTCCATCAAACGCTCTTTGAAAGACTCCCGAATGGAAGATTATACATAGTATTTGGATGAAATAGATTAATTAGTGGTGACTTGCTCTGCTATTTTTAGCAAGCCTGACTAAGGAAGCATTGGTTTATACATTCCTCTTAGTCTCGCCGCAACCCCTTGGGGTTATCCTACATGATCTAATTCAAAAATTTCACCTCACGATTTTTAAAGTCGACGAATTTTTCTCTTATTATAAATTTCATTTTTGTAACCATGTACTTATAAAATGACAGCAATGGAATGCCAATCCTCAGGCTTTATTCGTAAGCTAGTGATGCTTTCGGCTACTGGACTATCACTATCTAGGGTGCAGTATTTCACTACTTTGCCTAGCAGCACAACGCTTGTATTGCTATCCCACAACCCCGTTTTCACGATTTAGGCGGCGAGCGAAATGAACCATGTGCTTTAATCCTCTGAGCTACAGGCCCAGATGGTATGACTCCCGAGATGGACACTCATAGAGTTTTTACAGAATACTTCCGATGTTTTGAGGCGACCAGGTGCAGCTTCATCGAATCTTATCTACCCGAATACATTGTGTCGTACGTTCCTGGAGTGGAGCCATATATACCTTAAGATATTGGATCATCGCCATATTCAGGAGACGAGAATTCCCAGAATGAGGGATTTGATCTTTGCTGGGACGATGAGGGTGTCTTAAACCCTAAGTGCCCTAGACTTGGATAGACTATTTTGTCCAGTGTAAAACGTGTGAACATTGTGATGATTTCTTAACATTTGGATACTCATCTATATTAAATGTCACTTTTAATACATGTATATGAGCATAAGTATGTTTTGTCGATATGTGAAAACTATCTCCAAAGATTGCACTTCCTTTCATTTCATGAATTCTCTTAGCAAATGATTGAAAGAACTGCTTATGTGAGACTAAAGCTCGCAAGGTAGCCCTTTTTCTCATCCATAAATAGAAAATATGCAATTGAAGGAATCTTGCACTTTCCTCATTTGTCATAAAGAGATGCTTATTGTTATAAACATGTATTCTCTAATCACGGAATTACCAAGACAATATTTCCGTACTCGACTTAAGACGAGAATGGAACAACAAGATCTAACTCCACCAGTGGGCATCTTAGAGACTCGGATGACTACCATGACCACCATGATTGCTTAAATTAAGGCTATGCTGGAAGCCTTCCAAGCCAGACAAACGACGGTACCTAACCTAAATGACTCAAGTTAATCCTCGATACCTAATACTATAGACAAAGGGACAACTAAAGGTGCCCAACATGTCATAGAGGACATTCATGCGCCAAATGTCCAGCCACAATTGAAGATGCCTCCTATCGTCATTAACCTCGAAAAGGAAGATAAATGAAAACAGGCTGAGAAAACTGAAGTCGAGGCTAAGAGAATAGCCAAGATTGAAGAGTGCTTGAGCAGTCAATGGTATGAGTTAGCTCGTTTCGACAAGATATCAATGTTTGCTAAAGTGGAGACTCCTCTGGACTATAAAGAGCCAGAATTTGTGAGAAAATACAATGTGACAGGTTTTCCACGTGCTCATCTCAAATACTATATGCCCAAGATGACACACTATTCTGATTATTTTCCACTTCTAATGAATACGTTCCAAGAAAGTCTGGCTAGCGCTGTTTTAGTTTTTTTTTATTGAGTTAGACCTTGACGATTACAACAGATGGAAGGATCTTGCTGAAAATTTCCTCAGGCAGTATAAGTTTAACATGGCTCGGCCCCGACAAGAGAAGCCTATTGCAAACGGTAAAAGAAAGAAGCGAAATAATCAGACCATAAGTCTAGAGATGGTGTGCCTTGGCAACTCAAGTGAAACTGCCGATCTCGAAAGATGACTTGATTGACCTATTCTTGAAGGCACTTCCCTATTAGTACTTTGATAGACTGACCACTTCAGGACGTCAAACCTTTATACACTTGATAAAGATGGCTGAGAGATTGGAGTGGGCTTTAAGAGAAAGAAAGCCACATGAAACTTCAACAAGAAAGCAATATCCCTCGAAGAAAGAAAGAGAGGCTAGGGTTTATATAGCCTTTGTGCTAGATTCCAATAAACTCAAGGTGTTCGCTAATTTCAATCAGGCAAGAGGGGGATCGTCATGATTAGTGTCTAAAGGACAAGAGTCTAGAAAGAGATAGCTTCCAAAGCAATTCTCTTAACTTCCCAAATCGTTATCTAAGTTACTTCCGATGTTATTAGAGTAGCACTTTGTGGCAAAGGAACCTTCCAGAGCTAATCCAGCGAAATACCCTGATTTTGATGAAAGCTAGACTTGCACTTATTATATGGGTGAAAGTAGACATAATATAGATAATTGCTACATCCTTAAGCTGAAGGTTCGGGCTCTCATTGACAATCAAATTTTGAAGTTCGATGATATAGCTCTAAATGTGCCAGAAAATCCATTTCCTGACCACTAGGCAGTTAGTACAATCTTTGACGACGAAGAAGGGAACTATCTGGAGTTGAAGGTAAATGTAACTAGACTAACCAACATTCTGGCAATCACATCATCATATCCAAAAGAGGGAGAAGTATTGACTGAAAGAAAGAAGCTATGCATTACCAAGATGATGAGCTTGGAGATACTGTCAAGTGTCGTTGATGACGAATTTGAAGGGATTAGGGCCTTAGTGAACTTAGAATGGAACCAATTTGTGGTTGAAATTGAACAAAGAAGTATGTGGAATGTCCCATATGAAAGTCTAGTAGGCAACATAGAACTGATTATCGAATCAGAAGAAGAGTTGGATGAAGATGAACTGAAAGCTGCCAAGCAAAGTCTGGCTGATCGTAGATTTGTAACTGAAGCACTTGAGAAAGACGAGATTATATATAATCTAGGTGAAGATTCAGGTGGTTACAATTTCAAAGTGAAGTATTTTGTTCCCTCCAGTTTCTTTCAGAGAACGGAGGATATTATACCGGATGGGTAGGGAGTATGAATGATCCCGTTCAACCCAAAATCCAGGAGGCAGTGATAGAGCCTTTAATAAAAGAACCTGAATCATCACTCAATCTAGTGATATTGGGACATTTCTTGCACATAGAAGAACAAGTGAATGATCTCACGAGAGAGATGGAGAATGTGTCATTCCGATCAACGACGCGCAATCATCCTTAAACAATAAATAACGAGCTTGACACAAAGCAATACGTTAGAACGAAGAAAATAATAGCCTAGCGGCGATGCCTGACTGAACTGTTTGAAAAAGTAACAAGACATCTTGAATTTATAATATTAGCCGAGTCAAGTGACGCTGACAAATATCACTAGTAGGAATGCGAAGACTTCCTAGAAGGCTTTGGTGATACTATGACAATGATTGAGATTGCTACGACTATAGTGATCAAACTGGATGAGCTTGACAGCTTGGGGCCAAATAGAGGATTGTTTGGTGAAACCGGTGGTAATTCACCTACCAAGAGATGAATCCGATGACAAATCTGAATAAGAGATATCCCACCTAACGATAGTAACCATACAAGTCCCGCCGGTTGACATCTACTGTCATGACCCGAATCCAGCGAGCATGCGAGCATCCTACTAAGCCATTCCTTTATGAAAGTTCCAGGATCCAATGGCCAATGTCTTATTCCCTGAAAGAAACATTCATGTGGAAGCGATGCCAACTCCAGTTTACAAATAAAGCAACACCCAATGACTTAGGACACAAGGGCACACCTTTAATAAATGTGAAATATACTTTCTTTATTACAAATCTAAATCCTCAATATATCTACTATTCAATTATAAGGTCACAAAAGAGAAGTCTTCAATTTCGTCTATTGACCTCGTTTCTATGTTAATCCATGGCAAACCCGGTTTTCTTCGTCAGGGAACTGAAAAATATTGCCCATAACGGGGTGTCAGTAAGGTGGGTCCTAACCCTAGATTAGGTCGACCGTCCACTCAGCCAGTCATATATCCAATAATTCAAACTCGTAGACATATCAATCAATTCAAATATAGATAACCACACGCAGGTGACAGGTATGCAAATATGGTATCATAATACACTCAAATGTTCATGTACGACTCATCCTGCCACCTCACCACAACCATCCTTTCCTTCCTACCTCACTCTCATGCCTGCGATTAGATTGCATCAGGTTCATCTCATGCCTGCGATTAGATCGCATCAGGCTCGGTCAGCGGAAACGCATCATACCGTCATTGGTAACTGGCGTAAATGCATCAGGTTCCAATGAATCTCCAAGATAATATCATCACCTCATACCTTTGTCCTGCGAATAGATCGCATCAGGACCGTGGCCATCTCAATCCCGTGATTAGATCGCATCAGGGCGCCACACAACATCAACTCCACCCCCGATTACATCGCATCAGGGTATTCACTTCCTGCCCCGCGTTTCATACCCCTCTAGATCTCGCCATGTCGTGTTCAAGCCATGCTTCTCAATTCAATTCACAGATAAAATAACAGGTACAACTCATGCACAATTTGAATTCTCATGGCATGCAGGACAATCAATGACATTCGACATGACATATGATTTAAACTCAAGCATTAACAAGCCTTCAAATCCTCCAATTCATTCTAGAGCACATACAACAACCAGCCACCTTGGAATTGCTCAAGGACTAGTTGAATCATTTACCGACTCATCGCGCAACCTAATAAAATCCAACCAATTTCATCAATTTCCAAGTCCAATTCAACCATCCATGAATCACAAGTCTCCTTAACATAATCGTCATCATCTTAGCATGTCTTAATCATCAATTTGAGACTCAAAACCCAACGCCAACAACCCCCACAGATTCGATTTTGCATAGAACCGAACTGGTCCTTTTCGGTTCTGTTCAAACCGAGCATAACCGGTCCTTAATCAACTCCCAATCCATCATTTAATCATCATCCTACCTCTTAACATGTCTATCTAAGATTTTATGAGGCTCACCGTGAGTTTGAGGTCAAATGGTCGCCAGAAACCCGTCGAAAGTCGCCGGATCTCCAAGGTCAGTTTTTCGGCAGTTTTCTGTCCAAGTTCACAAGATCGATTCGAGGTCAAAACTTCATCAAATCAGGCTCAACTTTTTACCACAGCTTGATATACAAGTCCTCTAGATCTCCACAAAATTTAGTCTTAAGACTCCAACATTTCGGAGTCTTAAAGGGTAAAAAACATCACCTACCTCAGGTTGGGTTAGATTCCGTCAGCTTCCGAGAAAAACTTGGTCGGAGCTCCTCGGGGGTCCAATCACCGTTCTTCAACTTCGAAGAGGTCGGCAAGACGTAGAACTAGGTTGGTATGGTCGGTCGGTGGTCAGGCAGTGGCCGAAAGTGAGCGTTGGAACGGACGAACGGCACTCCAGAATCTGGTCGCCAACAGCAGATTAAAGAAGGAAGAAGAAGATGGTTTTCGGGAGCTTGAGGGAGTTATGGCAGGCCAAATGAGGTGAGGAGAGAGAGAAGAGCCTTATATTCAACTTACATGGTCAATGGTTTGAATGGTTGGTGAATAAAGTTGGACATAACCACTCTTGCTTGATCTTGTGACACTTGTCCCACTTCTCAATCAACTTGATCTAATGGCCCATTTTCTTTCAAATTTTCGATGGCCTTGGGGTGGATTTAATGACCAACTTGCCCTCCTTCAAATGCATGGGCAAGGCTTTAAGCTTGAGGGGCAAAAGGGTAATTTTACCCCCGACGTTCAGAACGTCGTTTTTCTCGCTCCAAAATTCTTCGATGGGGTGACGGCCAATCCGAAATTAACGTTGGAATTCTTAATTCTCCATTTTTAATTTCAAGACTCATTTTTGATTAGTGATTCTGAAAATGACTGAAAAATCAGAATGTCACATCTATGACTCTAAGGCAGTTCATTAAGATTATGAAACGGGTGAAGTAGATGCCGCGATGAGATCCAGATGATTTTACGCCTCAAGGGAAGGTGAATCTAAGAAGAAAGAGGTATCAAAAGAGGATGTAGAAAAACTCCTATCTATCGTCAAGACTAGCGAATTTGAGGTGATAGCGCAGTTATTGGATTTGTTCATCAATTCAGAAAAATATAAGGATGCGCAGCTAAAGGTGCCAAATGAAGTATATGTCCCCGAAACCATTAACGACGTACAATTGGGAGATTTTGTGGGGGCAATCCTCCTTAAGGATCAATTGAGCTTCTCTAATGAAGATTTTCCCATGGAAGAAAGAGGGCACAACAAGGTTTTATATGTCACTATGCATTGTAATGGAAAGAGAGTGGCGCACATGCTAATTGACAATGGATCAGTTTTTAGCATCTGCCCATTGGCTACGTTAAGGAATTTGGGCGTTAAAGAAGAAATGATTTGAACTTCCAAAGTGACTGTTAGAGCCTTTGATGGGATGAGGAAGACAGTGATAGGCGAGATCGAGCTGGATGTGCTCATAGGCCCAATCAAATTCTCAATAAACTTCCAGGTGATGGATCTGCCGAGCGCATTTAGATTCCGGTTAGGGAGACCTGGATTCACATCTCTGAAGCCGTACCCTTAAGTCTACATCAGAAAGTGTGATTCGTGCTTGATGGGAATGTATTTACCGTCCATAGGGAAGTTGATCTCCTTGCATATCAAAATAGCACTATCCCTTATATTGAACCTAAAGTTAAGCAAGAAGCTAGCTATCATTTCTTGGAGCTGGTGGTAGCAATCCACACTCCTGTAGGGGCGAAACTGAAGGTTCCGTTCGTCTTTGAAGCTAACCTTTTACCAGCTAAGATATTGCTAGCATATGGGTTCAACCTAAGAAAGGGTCTTGGCAAACATGGTCAAGGGACTAACGCTCCTCTACAGTTGAAATCCAACCAGCATAAGATAGACTTGGGATATCATAACACTCGTACTGGTGATTTCACCTCTAATACAACAGGCTGAGGTCGAGGTAAGAGCCGTGGACGCCATGGGCACCAATGAAATCAAAAGGATTCCTTCATTGATTTTTCAGCTTGGGAATGCAAATCTAAGATGTTTTTTTTTTTTGGTAAGGAACAAATCTAAGATGTTCAGTAGTCCTTTAAACGAGTATTTCAAAAAAGACTCTAAGTGGCTGTCAGAAGAAGGGATAACTCCGTTAGCGGAACCGGATCTCGCAAACCCTTCTTTGGGAGATGACTCTGTGAATGTCATTATAGAGTGGCTTAATGAGGAAGCCGATACTTCTGAGTAAAAAAATCTATCTCTTGCTTTTAATATTGCATTTAAATTCATGCATTTCTTCACAATATTCATCTTTGTTGTTTGAAGTAGAGGTGGGAAAACGCCTTTGGTTCTCCGACCGTTGGTTCAAACAGCATAGCTTGTAATGCGGTCTATTTTTACATTCAATAAAACACACGAGTTTTATTAAGAACATATGGGACTACAAATTAGCCCAATGATGATACTAGCCTTCCATATGGGAAGATTGATGCCTGATTTGCCATATGATTCCTGATTTCCATAAGATTTTTGAGGAACAAGGATGTCTGAGGATATGAGCACTAGTTCCATTTATGCTTGCACTTATCTTGAAATCTCTTTTGAAAAGATTTTTCACACTCGTGCATCGCATCCTCATATGAAACATAGACTAACCATTCTCATGACATTTCAGGCATATAATCTCAAATATATATGTTAGGTTATTGTGCAAACCGGACCACCAGGATGATTACTCCTGCGATGTTGAGGAAGGCACAGATGGAGATTACGCAGCTATTTGAAGAGATTGGAGTGTATTTGAAAATTCGAGGACTCTCACTTCAGAAGAACGAATAGTCATTAATTTGGGTACTGATGCATATGTCAAAGAAGTCAAGATTGATGGACATTTATCTCTAGCCGAAAGGCTCAGATTTACTGAATTACTTAAAGAGTATCAGGACATGTTTGCATGGTCATATGTTGATATGCCGGGTTTGGATCCAAGAACTTTGGAGCATGCGTTACCCATAGATCCCAGTGTTAAACCTGTGAGACAAGGCAGCTAACGGATGAAATCTGAGTTAGAAGACAGAATTAAAGAAGAAGTGATGAAACTTCTTAGAGTGGGCATTATTGAAGCTATCCCTTACTCAGATTGGATTGTAAACATAGTCCCCATCATGAAGAAAGATGGCAAAGTCTGGATCTATGTGGATTATCGAAACTTGAATAAAGCTAACCCAAAAGATGATTTCTCACTTCCCCACATCGATGTGCTGGTGGATAGTACATCAGGGTACAAATTATTCTCATTCATGGACAGATTCTCCGGATATAATCAGATCCTCATGAAGTAGGAGGACAAGCCGAAAACTGCGTCTACCACCCCTTGGGAAAATTTCTATTATAAAGTGATACCCTTTGGACTAAAGAATGCCGGGGCAACTTATTAGAAGGCGATGGTCACCCTATTCCATGACATGATCCATAAGGAGATCGAAGTATATGTCGATGACATGATCGCCAAGCCTAAGAAAGGACAAGACCTCATTCAAGTGTTAAGGAAGCTATTTGAGCGATTTCAAAAATACAAATTGAGATTGAACCCTAATAAATGTGTGTTTGGGACAAAATCAAGGAAACTTCTTGGATTCATGGTCAGTAGCAGAGGCATTGAAATTGACTCTTTGAAAATTCAAGCTATTTATGACCTAGCAACTCCCTCAACGGTGAAAGAAGTAAGAAGTCTTCTAGGGAGATTAAACTACATCACCAAATTCATCAATCAATTATCGAATATGGCTAAACCAATCTTCAAACTACTCAAGAAGGGTGCAAAAGTGACTTGGGATGCAAAATGCAGTCAGGCGTTGCAAAAGATCAAAACTTACTTAGCCACTCCACCGGTACTTGTGCCGCCAATTCCAGGTCATCCTTTGACCTTGTATTTGACTATACATCAAGAATCTTTGAAAGCCTTACTTACTCAAAAAAACCCTATGGACGGTAAAGAAAGAGCTATCTACTACTTGAGTAAGAAATTTACCTCATCTGAAGCAAATTATGCGCCTGTTGAGAGGGCTTCCGTAGCAACAATGTGGGTACGTTGCAGATTGGGGCAATATACCCTACACCACCACATTTATCTGGTGACTGAAAATGACCCTATCAAATATATCTTGAAAAAGCGCGCCTTGATAGGGGAATTAGCAAAATGTTAAGGGTTGTTGTCTGAATTTGATATCAAAAGCTCTCTACAAAAGTCCGTGAAGGGAAGAGCCCAAGCTGACATGTTCGAAGAGAACGCTCAAAATCGCACATTTTTTTAACAAACGAAGGTAGAAGGTCAAGTTTTGAACCTGACAGAAGACAAATGGGTCGTGTATTTCGATGGTGTCGTTAATCTATCGGGAGCTGGCACAGGAACAATGCTGATATCCCTTGATAATCAACATTATTCTGTTACAGCAAAACTAACTTTTCCTTGCACTAACAATATTTCAGAAATACGAGGCATGCATCTTGGGCCTACAGTTGGCCATCTCCATGAAGGTACCTAAGCTACAGGTTTATGGAGATTATATGCTCATCATCTTTCAAACACGGGGAGAGTGGAAAACAAAGGACACAAAACTCATCTCTTATCATGAGTACCTGGAAGAGTTGACGCT
Source organism: Rhodomyrtus tomentosa (assembly GCA_028455895.1). Classification (NCBI taxonomy): domain Eukaryota; kingdom Viridiplantae; phylum Streptophyta; class Magnoliopsida; order Myrtales; family Myrtaceae; genus Rhodomyrtus; species Rhodomyrtus tomentosa. Next base: position 13,225,007 of record JAPCWY010000008.1, read on the forward strand.
TAAATTCGAAGATGTGTCTTGAATACATGCCAAGAGCGCATAGCCAATTCGCAGACGCGCTGGCCACACTGGCCTCCATGCTACAGATAACTGATGGATTAGAAATGGAGCCACTAAGGATCAACGTAATCAAAAAACCAGCTTATTGTATACTGGTCGAAGAAGAATTCGACGGAGAGCCATGGTACCACGATATCAAGAATTATCTATTGAGGAGAGAATTTCCCGATAGATGTCAAGCAAGAGACTGAAGATATATAGCCAAGATGGCTAGTAAATTCTTCCTCAGTGGACAAACATTGTACAAAATATCATTTGATTCTACTTTGTTAAGGTGCGTAGATGCTAAAGAAGCAAACACTCTCATGAGCGAAATCCATGAAGGTATATGCGGGCCATACATGAATGATTATTGCCTCGCTAGGAAGATTAAGTGGCTTGGATATTATTGGATGACCATTGAATCAGACTATAGTCAACATGTCAGGTAATGCCACCAATGCCAAGTATATGGCGATAAGATTAATGCGCCCTCGAACGAAACACATCAAATGTCTAAAGTTTGGCCTTTCTCTATGTGGGGAATAGACATGATAGGGTTTATCAATCCAGCGGCCTCAAATGGTCACTGTTTCATTCTAGTTGCAATTGATTACTTCACAAAGTGGATAGAGGCTAACTCTTACACAAATGTCACTGCGAGGAGTGTGGCAAGGTTTATTAAGAGGGATATAATCTCTTGATATGGTACCCCTTGAACGATCATCAAGGACAATGGGTCCAACTTAAACAACAAGATTATCGATGATCTACTGGATCACTTTGGCATTCGACATCTTAATTCTTCCCCTTATCACCCGCAAATGAACGGAGCAGTAGAAGTGGCAAACAAGAACATCAAGAAGATCTTAGCTTAGACTGTCGAGAATTATAGAAATTGGCATGAAAGGCTACCCTTTGCTTTAATGGCGTATTGGACTTCGATCAGGACTTCTACTAGGGCAACTCCTTATGCCATGGTATACGGGATGGAAGCTGTCCTCCAAGTAGAGGTTGAGGTTTCGTCTTTAAGAATATTATTGGAAGTGAAACTCTCTAAAGTAGAATGGATCAAACACAGATATGAATAGCTAAATTTGATAGATGAGAAGCGTCTTAGAGCGATCTGTCATGACCAGAGCTACCGGAATAGGGTGGCTAAGTCATTTAACCGGAAGGTGTAAACCCAGAAGTTTCGAGGTGGATGACTTGATGATAAGGAAGATTTTGTCAAACGCTGCTCATCCGGGAGGCAAGTTTATCCCAAATTATGAAGGCCCTTATGTTGTCAAGAAAGTCCTAGTGGGAGGAGCGTTAATTCTTGTAGATTTTGAAGGAGAAGAATTAGGATATCCTGTAAACTCAGATGCTGTGAAGTATTATCCTTGAAATGAAATCAAATGGTGGTCACTTGGCTTTCTTTGATGTTTGTCACTTGGCTTTCTTCGAAATGATTCGAGTCGCCTTAGTGGTCATTACATAGACATATCATGCATCCATGCATACATGGCATGTGTTATGTTTTGCAGGATTCCAAGAAATGGATTTAGAATCAAACTCGTTCATATGGAACCAAGAACAGAATAGCCCCTCACACATAGAATCGGGTGATATGTATCTGTTCCATCAAGCATTAAAATATATTCTACTAACTGGAGTTCCCACTCTTTTCATACAGGAATGTCTGATGAAGACGAAAGGCAGCAATGGAGGAATACCGTAAAATTTCTCACCTTTTTGTAAGAGAGAAGTCGAAAACAAATGTGCATGTGGTCAAACTTAGGAATGAACCATGCTCTCAAAAGAAAAATTTCTAACACTTGTTACACACATGTTAGGGTTAGAGGTTATCCAATCATGGTTAAAGCACGCATGGGACGCCATTAATTCCTGGTGAGATGAAATGTTTGGAGAAAAGCAGAATGATTTTTCCAAAACAAAGTTGTTTAGGCTATCTAACATGAATGTTTTTTCAGATAAGAGGCAAGCCTAATCCAAACACGTCCTATACACATCAGAGAGATGAGAGGAGTGTAAGAATAAAAAAGCCTGAACCCGAGGATGTAAGGGCTATTCGCATCAATTACATGGATTGGGATGATGGAGGCATTCATTCTTCTCCATAAATACTACAAGTGATTATTGATAAACCCTTTGAGTGGTGGTCTTCATTTGTTAACCTTGTCAAGAGCCATCCCACATCGAGGGAGCATAGAAGCAGTCCAGCAACTTGGAAAGGTAAATGGCTAGAAATATTTTTGATCGGACTAACATCAATCTTCGTGTGTTGATATGCATTAATCCAGGTGCTATATGATGACGAAGAAACATTCATTTCTCTATCCTATACACTTATACCTATTCCATAGCCAATTTGAGCCTACATATTCGTTTCATGTACCCTCATCGGTGATCATTGCATAGCACCAAGACGAAGGTGGTAAAGATACTCGCAGACAGAGAAGTGCAAGAGGTAGGAGCTACATGAGACTGTTAAAGCAAAATATTCAGACAGAATGAGACTCAAGTCACGTACCTTACATGATCACAAAAATCCTAGTTCCTAGAAAAAGAAAAGGAAAAGGTGGGATCAAAAAAGAAAAGAAAAAGCCGAATTTCTATGCTTTAAAAAGAAACAAAAAGTCCAAAAAGAGCTAGGCTGACGCTCATTGAAATGTTAAAAGTCGTAAGACTGATTTTGGGACACCAAGGGATTACTAGATGCTTCCACCCCCAACAACTTCTGAAGTAAAGAAGAATCCTCAGAAACTGTGCAGTTAAAGGCTACCCCTCGAAAGGAATCAACGCCAACTGTTAAAAGATACATAAGGTCCTTCAAAGATTAGACCTGTTATCAAGAGACTAGAGGTGTTCTTCAAACAGAGACAAAACAAAAGACTAATCATTAATGATCACCAATGTTTCGCGATTTCGGACCAAAAACAAGCCTTTTTCGGTTCTCAATCCCACCGACATTACAACTCTTTGCAGTCTTTTTTGACTAAGACGCTTAGGTTAATGTGTACTTTGGCTCGAAGAGGTACGAGCAATATTATTTCTTTCTCATTTTGCAGGGTTCTTGACTTGTAAACTCGGAGCAAATGAAGAAAACTTTCTTTCAAAAGACTTGAATCGGAGAATGAACCCCCCTTGAAAACTGTGTCCAAGCCCAACATTATGGTCCCGTAAAGACCTCTCGATTAATCAGAGTGTATGCGTTGCGAATAGCCCAGAAAGCCCAGGTGCAAGTTATTAGGAAATTCGAGTGCATTCTTCGTAAAAAGTCAAAGTCGAAGGATTGGTGCAAAACCCTTTTTGATGAAGACATTCTAATAGAATCCTTAAAAATGAGCTTTGTTGGAAATTTCAAATTGCTTGATCTAGGATTTTCCTTACAAGGATTTCTGATCATCTTTTGCATGCCTCGAGATGTCTTGGATAACCTACAATATCATAGGTCATTTTGCATAATCGCATAGGTCAAAGTAAAACTTTACCTGCAGTATAATTGTCATTGCCTCGAAATAACTGATATCTTTTGATGAGAAATGAGCTCTCAAGTTTAAACTTCTATGAAGAATACTTTACTCAACAAGAAAGAGCGTCAGAGTCGTCTTTTATGTGAGATTGCAGGTTTAAACTTTCTGCAGAATATCTGGAGCCCCCAGATCTCATAATGTCACCTCCCATGTCAAAAGGGCAATTTTCAGATTTAGCTTTCTGCGAGATTTCAAGTAATCCCTAAATCCCAGAACAATCCTAATAACAAAAGTTTTTACAGGTTTGAGCTTTCTGCAAGATACTTGGAGTCCCCAAATCCCAGAATGGTACCTTTCACATCAAGAAGACAATCTTTAGAACCAGCTTTCTACAAGTTCTAGGTAACCCCTAAACCCTAGAATAGCTCCTTTGGTAGAACATAAGAGTTAGGTATACCTCATTTGTATAGACTCTTGTTGATTCCTCAAGGTGTAGGATCAGCCTAGTCTTTGACAAACCCTAAAGAACGGATGTGTCGCCTTTAGGTTCTTGGTGGATGGGAAGCCTAGTATCCGACAAATCCAAAAGAATGGGTGTGTCACCTTTAGGTTCCTGGTGGATGGAAGCCTAGTCTCTGACAAACCCTAAAGAATGGATGCGTAAGGTCCCTAGTAGATGGGAAGCCTAGTCTCCGACAAACCCTAAAGAACGGGTGCATTACTTTTAGGTCCATGGTGGATGGGAAACCTAGTATCCGACAAACGTTGAAGAATGGATGCATCACCTTTAGATTCCTAATGGATGGGAAGCCTAGTCTCGGACAAACCATAAAGAACGGGTGCGTCACATTTAGGTTCCTAGTGGATAGGAAGCCTAGTCTCGAACAAACCCTAAAGAACGAATGCGTCAACTTTATGTTCCTAGTGGACAGGAAGCTTAGTCTCGAGCAATTCCTAAAGAACGGGTGCGTCACCTTGAGGTTCTTGGTGGATAGGAAGCCTAGCAGCTGACAATCCCTAAAAAACGGGTGTGTCATCCATAGGTTTCCGATAGAAAGGAATCATATTTATGGTCTAATCCACCATAGGGATCAAAACCTTTGACAATTTCTAAAGAACGGGTGCTTCATCAATAGGTTCATGTCAGATAGGAATCCCATTCTAGTTTGACCTATCATACGGACTAGAACTTAACCACCCTAAGATGCTCAAGAGACGAGTCTCTAGGTACTTACTTGAATCTGCCACATACCGCATATGCTGCGCGAGCATCAGACAAGTGAGTAATAGGTGAGTATCTCCACTCCATCTCTCTCTTACATCAGTAAAGACATAATGAGTGGAGCGTTTACCAATAAGGTAAGAAAGATTGAATGTCAAGATTCATTTTTCTTTTCCCTAGTCGAATCAGTTTAGACTCAGGTGTCACCTATCTTTAAGTGAACCTCTCAGAAGATTCCTTTCAAAAAGGGGCAACTGTTGACACCTGATTTTTGGACTAATCTTTTTTCATTTTTATTTTGAAAAATTCATTAAAATCCATGAAAAGTCAAAAAATAAAAAAAAAACCAACTTTGGTTGCCTTGGCCAAGCTCAAGGAACCATTTTTGGCCAAAAAATAATTTTTCATATTTTTCACATTTTTCAGTATTTTTAGAAAATAGAAAAATACTTGAAAAGTCAAGAAAAATAGCATTTGAGGTCACAAAAATATGAGAAAATAGTCAATATTTTTATTTTAATTCCCTTGTATTTTTGACCTCATAAAAAGTCTAAATTCAAGTTCAATTTTATGTGTTACTTTGTTGCACGTATGATTGAATTTGGTAAAAAATGTCAATTGAGTCTTTTAATTTATAATTTTAGCATTTTTAGGGTCTTGACATTCAATCTAATTGTCCTTCATTGAAATTTAGTCCAATTATTTGCATAAATTGCTCAATTACATGAATTGGGCAAAATTACATACTTTATTGCAATTTAGTCCTTAAATTTGGGCATAATTGAAATTACTTTCAATTCAAGGGCTACCTTTGCCAATTGAAGTCACTACCCACTGTATTTCATCATTCTAAGTCGATTGGCATAGGTGGTTTGGTCCAATTTGACTCTTTGAGCCCTCAATTGCACAATTTTTCTATTTATAATTAAGTGAAAATTTGGGGCTTTCATAGAAATTGATGTGAACTTTTGGGTAAAATCACTTTTTTAGACAATATTCATGTCATAAATTCAATTTTGAGGTTCAATTTGTAAAAATTTCACTCGAATTAGGATTAATTTTGGAAAAATAAGTCAAAACCAATTCCGACTGATCGGACCGCCCAGTCAGACTGGTTGAACCGGTTTGCTACATTGTCATCTTCAACCTCGGGATCTTCATTCAATTGAACAAAACCAAGTCAAATTTTGACACTGAAATTGATGGACCAATCGACGACAATTGAAGGATCATTGGTGGGAGTATTGTTACCTTGACCCTTACCTATCGATTGACACCGGCATCACTGTTCGATGTCGCCGGAGGAGTGAGTAATTGACCAATCAACCTCGCGGACCTGCAAAAGTCAAATTTGATGGGATGACCAAATTGGACATCCATTTACTTGCGCTGGAGAATGATTTCAATTTGACGGAATCACCCATCGTCTTCGGCACAGTTTGGACCAAATGGCACACACGGTCACGTGCCATTTGGAGTCAATTGGACACTCCCTGTTCGCGGCAAAGAGAGATCACCGGTTGGTTCTCCCTAACTTGGCGCTCCTCTTTTCGGCGGGCATATGCTTCCCTAGCTAAGCTGTTGCGATACTGCCTTTTCGCCTATAAATGGTGTCTGAACATCTCGTCCGCCTATCGCTTAAACCTAAGGTTATCGACAAAGTAACTAGTTTAGAAGTCTTCAGTATATCCCAGCTTACGTCCAGTCAGCTCTCGACCATGTACAAGCCTAGTAAAATGCAACCTTGTGTTCGGTCCGAGACAAGTAACTTTCCTTAAACACTCGAAGGTTACCAACTCTGTCGAACTTCTAGGGAACAACGACATCTTATCCCCGATCATTATTATTTCAATCAGTCACTAGAATGATTTCATAATGTACGCAATGCATATAGATACGAATGATATGCAATACATGAACATACTACAAAGCAGGGAGTAATGAAATACATCAAAAGTAAATACCTTATCAACCAAAACCTCAAGGAACACGAAATATTCCCTCGTAGCAATGGGTGGTTTTAGGTATACCAACCTTTCACAGACATGCGCATGAGACAAGTAGGAATATACTCTAGAAATAAAATCAAGTGAGGAACATATAGCTTAGGCTCCCACGATCCAAATATGGCAGACTCCTCCCCAAGAGTACCTACCCGAGAGGGCTAGATATCACCAATTTGGATCGTGAGGGAGAACAAATATGGAAGTCTCAAGTGCCATCAAATACGAGATCCTTTCATATCGTTTTCCTATTTAAGGTAACCTAGAGGAGGTTGCAGTCGGGGTTTGATCGCCAGTGTGTGCGATGTGTCGTGATCATCACAATGCAAGGTCATGCACAGTAGTTTATATCAAACACCGCTTCAATATATGCATATAAATAAACATACAATCACAACTCCAACCTGTAGGAAAGATGTCAATAAACACTTCACCCATTATTTCTCCAATCTGTAAAAATATCTAACACGATAGTTAGGATACGTACCTCACCTTCGAGAGCATTTGTAGAAAACAAGGTTAGATAAGCCAACCAACCTTTTAATCTGCTCAAGTCCTCTAAAATTCCTAACTATCACGAACCTCTCGTGATTTCGAGGGCTAATGGGACGTCCAAGGGCTGGTCGAACGCTAGCCTCTGCAAAGGCCTTTTACCCAAGTGGCAACGGCGGTATACGTGGTCGATCTTCTATGCGGTCTGGTGACATATAATACATGTACATGCCAAGGAGTCACCACCAATCGTTTCGTGGATAGTACGATTGGAAACCCTATTGAATAGCTGAGAGCATTCTATTCAATTCTACGAAAATCAAAGAAATGGGATCAGGGACTTTGTTACGCCAACTGCCAAAGTTGACGCCCTTTCGGCACCTGAGTTGAATGATTTATCTAACCTAAGATTTCATGCAAATGAGTGAGGCGTAAACCTTAAAACTGGGAGTTTATGCAAATAGGAATGACTACCCTAGCACTCACAATCAGTAATGAAAGTGCGCAAATCAAGGATCCCATAGGTGCTGATAAATCACATAAAAGTAACATGGCATCCTTAGTGATGGCCTATTAGCCTATAGATATGTCAATCAAGGCTCATGATTGTTTTTGACATGATTTACCCTTGAAGGGCAAAATCATAATTTTGAAGATTTTTGGGATAATTTGCCCCAAGAAAGGAAAATTTATCATTTCAGATGAAATATGGAGTCAAAAGATAGTAAACATAGGATTGTTCACCAAACCAATCCATTTCCTATTTTTCGAGAATTTTCAGAATTTTTTTGAATTTTTGGAGCGATTTACCTTTTGAGGGGTGAAACCGTCATTTCAGAAAGTGATGAGAAGTTAAAATTATAAACAGAAAGATTGGTCGACCTCCAGATCCAAAATCCTAATTTTGAGCAATTTTCAAGACTCAATCGAAATAAGAAAGACAATTTACCCTTAGAAGGGTAAAATCGTCATTTCCAGAAAAAGGGTGAGATTAAAAAACCCAAGCATAAGGCAATGACGACTTACCCTTAAAAGGTAATATCGCCAATTCTCAGATGAACAAATAAGAAATCCCAAAAATAGAATTGATCAGTTATCTGTGATCAATTCTCAACTTTTAGGAATTTATGGAATGGCTAGGAATTTTTCATAATGTTCCTACATTTTTTTGGGATTTTCTAGAATTTTCTAACATTTTTTAAATTTTTTTGAAAATTTTACTTTTTTATTATTTAAAAATGATTTTATGAATTTTTTATTTAAAAAAATAATTCAGACCGGGTCGGATACCCAGCCCAAACCTAGACTCACGCAACCCTAACCTCCAAAACGACTTCGTTTCGCTTTTTTTATTTTCTAATTATTCAGATTTAATCCAACAGCTCCTATTGAACCACGTGGCTATTCCACAACTGACTAAAACCTACGGCTCAGATCGAAAGTCGACTATCCCTCAGCCATCAGATCTGATTACTTATATCTACGGCCACGATTAGAAACCAAGACTTGATTTGGACCGTCTACCCTCACAACTTAAACGAGTCGCTTAACTACTAACCTAAACGACACCATTTCGGCTTGTTTTGATTTTTCAATTTTAAAATCATTTTCGGATATTCCTAATTACTAATCGGACGGTCCTTAAAAATAAGACTCGATTAATCTAAGTCGTCCGATCAAAACTAACTCAGCCTAATAGTCTAACTGTAAAACTGACTCGACATCCACGTGGACCAATCACGTGCTGCCACCTAGACCTTTGACTCGTTGACTCCACCACGTCAACTTCATCTTCAACCTTCCGACTAAGACTAAACAGACGGCCGAGACTTCTCCGGCCCCGATCGACAACCAAATCTAGACCAATTAAAGCGAAACCAGTGTCATTCGACCCGTTCTAGTCTCTTGTTTAGCATATCTGAGAATCATAGCATTTCATCCATTGAATCACATGCAACATGTGAAATGCCGAGTATGACCATTGAAGATCAATCAAGCAATAGAGAGCACTCCAAGCCAATTTCTTCATACAATCACATCTATACGTTTTTCGAAGTTTCAGGCAATGCTGTTGATCGCGATCGCTTCTTGTGTGCCTCACCGAACTACTAAAGGAGATATTCGGTTTCGGTCTAGCCTAGAATGGCCTGACCAGTGTCGTATATTTCGAGCTCAAGCTCTCTACAATGACAATTAGAGAGCAAGCTCTCTCTCTCTCTCTCTCTCTCTCTCTCTCTCTCTCTTTCGACTCTATTATCCCTTAGAAAAAGAATGAACCGATCTCCTTCAAGAATCCATCCCCAAAGGTTATATACATTTTTCAAATTTTTGCCGCGAATGGGGAGTGTCCAACTAACTCCAAATGGCACATGATCGTGCATGTCATTTGGTCCAAACGGTGCCGGACACGATAGGTGATTCCGTCAAATTGAAACCGCTCTCCGGCTCATGTAAATGGATGTCCAATTTGGTCATCCCGTCAAAGTTGAGTTTTGCAGGTTCGTAAGGTTAACCAACAGATTACTCACTCCTCCGACGAAGTCGAACGGTGATGTCGGTGTCAATCGACAACTAAGGGTGATGGTAACAATACGCCCACTAATGCTCCTTCAATTGTCGTCGATTGGTCCACCAATTTTAATGTCAAAATTCGACTTGGTTTTGTTCAATTGGATGAAGATCCTGAGGTTGAAGATGACACTGTAGCAGACCAATTCGACTAGTCTAACCGGGCAGTCTGATCGGTCCGAATCGGTTCTAACTTGTTTTTCCGAAATTAATCCTAATTCGAGTGGAATTTTTACAAATTAAACCTCATAATCGAATTTAGGACATGAATATTATCTAAAAAAGTGATTATACCTAAAAGTTCACATCAATTTCTATGAAAGCCCCAAATTTTTGCTTAATTGCAAATCGAAAAATTATGCAATTGGGGCTCAAACGGTCAAATTGGACCAAACCACCTATGTCAATCGACTTAGAATGATGAAATACATTGGGTATTGGCTTTAATTGGCGAAGGTAGTCATTGAATTGAAAGTGATTTCAATTATGCCCAAATTCAAGGATTAAGTTGCAATAAAGTATGTAATTTTGCCCAATTCATGCAATTGAGCAATTTGTGTAAATAACTGGACTAAAATGCAATGAAAGACAATTAGATTGAATGTCAAGACCCTAAAAATGCCAAAATTATAAATTAAAAGACTCAATTGACATTTTTTACCAAATTCAATCATATGTGTAACAAAGGAACACTTAAAATTGAACTTGAATATAGACTTTTTATGAATTCAAAAATACAAGGGAATTAAAATAAAAATATTGACTATTTTATCATATTTTTGTGACCTCAAATGCTATTTTTCTTGAATTTTTCAATATTTTTCTATTTTCTAAGAATACTGAAAAATGTGAAAAATATGAAAAATTATTTTTTGGTCAAAAATTATTCATTGAGCTTGGCCAAGGCCACCAAAGTTGGTTTTGCAATTTTTTTTTTTGACTTTTTATGGATTTTTATGAATTTTTCAAAATAAATCTAAAAAAAGACTGGTCCAAAAATCTGATGTCAACACCAGGTCGCAGACGCATTAGCCACACTGGCCTCCATGTTACAGACAACTGATGGATTAAAAATAGAGTCACTAAGGATTGGCATAATCAGAAAGTCGACTTACTGTATGCTAGTCGAAGAAGAGTTCGACGGAGAGCCGTGGTACCATGATATCAAGAATTATCCTTTGAAAAGAGAATTTTCTGAAGAATGTCAAGCAGGAGACCGAAGATATATAGCCAAGATGGCTAGAAAATTCTTCCTCAGTGGACATACTTTGTACAAAAGGTCATTTGACTCCACTCTGTTATGGTGTGTAGATGCTAAAGAAGCAAATACTCTTATGAGAAAAATCCATGAAAGTATATGAGAGCCACACATGAATGCCCATCTCCTCGCTAGGAATTTCATGTGGCTAGGCTATTATTGGATGACCATTGAATCAGATTGTAGACGACATGTCAGGTCATGCCACCAATGTCAAGTATACGGCGATAAGATTAATGTGCCCCCGAACGAACTTCATCAGTTGTCTGAAGCTTGGCCTTTTTTCTATATAGAGAATAGACATGATAAGGCCTATCAATCCAGCAGCTTCAAATGGTCATTGCTTCATTCTAGTTGTCATTGATTACTTCACGAAATGGACAGAAGTCAGTTTTTACACAAATGTCACTGCAAAGAGTGTAGCAAGGTTTATCAAGAGAGAAATAATTTCTCGATATGGTACCTCTCGAGCAATCATTACGGTCAATGGGTCCAATTTAAATAACAAGATTGTTGACGATTTGCCGGATCACTTTGGTATTTGGCATCTTAATTCTTCCCCTTACCGCCCACAAATGAATGGAGCAGTAGAAGTGGCAAATAAGAATATCAAGAAGATTTTGGCGAAGACCACCGAGAATAATAGAGATTGGCAAGAAAGGCTACCCTTTACATTAATGGCATATAAGACTTCGATCAGGACTTCTACAGGGGCAACACCTTATGCTCTGGTATACGGGATGGAAGCTATCCTGCCTATAGAGATTGGGATTCCCTCTTTGAGAATATTGTCAGAAGTTAAACTCTCTGGGCAAGAGTGGATCAAAAACAGATGTGAACAGCTAAATCTGATAGACGAGAAACGTCTTAGAGCAATCTATCATGGCCAGAGTTGCCAAAAAAGAGTGGCCAAGTCATTTAACCGTAAAGTTAAAGCCAGAAGTTTCGAGGTGAATGACCTGGTGGTGAAGAAGACTCTATCAAACAAATAGGAGTATTGACGCCTCATCGTTTCCTCACTTTCCCACGTAGCGCCTTCAGTTCCATGGTACTCCCAAACAACTTTGACCAATGAAATCGTCTTATTCATTAGAATATGCTCCTTTCGATCTTCGATCCTAACTGGTTTTTCTACGTAGGATACTCTGTCATCCACTTCGATAACATCGTAATCTAGTACATACGTCGGGTCCGGCTCGTACTTCCGTAGCATTGACACATGGAAGACGTTGTGCACCCGAGACAAGTTAGGTGGTAAGGCAAGCCTGTAGGCTAAAGTCCCAATTCGTTACAAAATTTCAAATGGACCTATGTATCTTGGACTCAGTTTTCCTTTCTTTCCAAATCAAGATAATGCCCTCATTGGCAACACCTTAAGGAAAACATGATTGCCCACTTGAAACTCCAAAGGCTTACGTCGTTTATCCACACAACTCTTCTGACAATTCTGTACCGTCTTCAGCCTATCCCAAATTATTTTCACCTCCTCTACTGATTGCTCTACCAACTCTGGGCCTGTAACGCTTCTTTTTCCAACTTTGTTCCAGCAAATCGGCGTTCTGCAAACCCTTCCATAGAGTGTCTCAAAAGGTGTCATTCGAATACTCTGCTAATAGCCGTTGTTATATGTGAACTCTGCCAAATGCAACTAATCCTCCCATCCACTTTTGAAGTCCATCACGTACTCTCGTAACATGTCATCGAGCGTCTGAATTGTCCTCTCCAATTGTCCGTCCGTCTGTGAATGGTATGAAGTACTAAATTGTAATCGAGTTCCCATGGCATCTTGAAAACTTTTTCAGAAGTTCGCTGTAAACTTGGGATCTTTGTCCGATGTAATCGTCACGGATACTCCATGTAGCTTCACTATCTGCCGCATATACAGTTCTGCATATTTGTTCATCGCAAAATGCTTTCGCACAAGAATGAAATGTGTGGACTTGGTCAATCGGTCCACGACTGCCCAAATCGAATCGTGGCCTCTCTGGCTCCTCAGTAATCCCATGATAAAGTCCATAGCCACGTGTTCCCATTTCCATTCAGGAATCTCTAACAGCTATAACAATCTACCAGGCTTACAGTGTTGTGTCTTTGCCTGCTGGCACGTCAAGCACTTTGCCACATACTTCGTTACATCCACTTTTATCCCGTTCCACCAATAATATTAATGCAAGTTCTGATATATTTTCGTGCTACTTGGGTAGATACTATAATTGCTTCTGTGAGCCTCTGATAAAATCATTTCCCTAAGCTCTTCATCCTTTGGTACGCATGACGCCCTCAAAATTTCAAAGTTTCACCATCTAACACTTGGAACTCTGGCTTCCTTTTTGATGCATCCATTTCAAGGATTTTCTAGATTTTTGAATCCGTAAACTGCAAGGCTCTTATCCTTTCTTCGATCTCGGGTTCTATTCTCGATATGGCTACCAAACTGGACAGCTGGTAGACCTCCAATTTGAATTCAAAATCCTTTAACTTTTCAAATAACGACCACCCTTTTACTAGTAAACAGGCAATACTCAACTTTCGACTGAGCGCATTCGCGACGTTGTTTGCCTTCCAAGGGTGATATAATATGTCACAATCATAATCCTTAAGTAACTCCATCCATCGACACTGCCTCATATTTAGTTCCTTCTGGGAAAATAGCTACTTCAGACTCTGGTGGTCCGTATAAATCTGAAATTTCTCGCCACACAAATAATGCCTCCAGATTTACAGAGCAAAGATGATCGCTATTAATTCCAAATCATGGGTCGGGTAGTTCATCTCATGCGATCTCAGCTGTCGGGACGCGTAGGCAACTACTCTTCCATGTTGCATTAGTACACAATCCAGTCCCTTTAGCGAAGCATCGCTATATATCTCGTAACCTCCAGGTCCTGATGGAATCATCAATACCGGCGCGGTTGTTAACCGATGCTTGAACTCTTGAAAACTCCTTTCACACTTATTTGCTCATTCAAATTTTGTTTCTTTCTTAGTTAATCTAGTCGGTGGAATGGCTATGGATGAAAACTTCTCCACAAAATGTCTGTAATATCCTGCTAATCCTAAGAAGTTTCGGACTTCCATGACCATAGTAGGCCAAGGCCAATTCATTACAACTTCGATCTTCGCAAGATCCACCGCGATTCCTTCTCCAAATACCACATGGCCAAGAAATGTCACTTTATTCAGCCAGAACTCGTATTTGCTAAACTTAGCGTAAAACGAGTGTTCTCTTAGGGTCTGCAAAACAATCCTCAGCTGTTATTCGTGTTATTCGTTACTCCTTGAGTAAATCAGGATATCATCAATAAACACTATGAAAAATCTATCCAAAAATTTCTTGAACACCCGATGCATCAAGTCCATAAATGCGCCTAGAGCATTGGTCAGTCCAAAAGACATCACAGTGAATTCATAATGACCATATCTTGTCCTAAAAGCGATCTTAGGTATGTCTTCCTTCTTAATTCTCAATTAATGATTCCCGGTCCTCAGGTTAATTTTGAATAATACCGAAGCTCCTTGTAACTGATCAAATAAGTCATCAATTTTCGGTAATGGGTATTTATACTTTACAGTCACTTAATTCAATTGCCTGTAGTCGATGCATAAACGCAAGGACCCATCATTTTTCCTCACAAACAACACTGGCGCTCCCCACAGTAAAGCACTTAGTCGAATAAATCCTTTATCCAATAATTCCTGTATTTGTAACATTAACTCCTTCAGTTCTAATAAGGACATTTTATAGGGTGCCTTCGAGATCGACTCCGTCTCAAGAGCAAACTCAATCACGAATTCAATTTCGCGCTCTGGCGGCAACCCTAGTAACTTTTGGGGAAAAATGTCGGGAAACTCACGCACTACCGGAATATTTTCTAATTTAGGCTTCTCAGCAGTCATGTCCATAACTGCGACTAAGTACGCCTGACATCTTTTAGTCATCAACTTTGTCGCTTCAAGAGACGAGACTAAAGGAATCGAGGTTCCTCCTCGACTTCCCACAAATTCAAAACTAGGACGGCCTTCCGGATAGAAACGGATTATCCTATTACCACAATCAACTACCGCCCTTTGCTTACCCAACCAATCCATTCCTATGATCACATCGAAGTCATACATGGGCAATACAACTAAGTCGATACTCTCTTTACTACCGCCAATTATGATTTCAATGTCAACACAGCCCAACGAAACTAGCACATTATCTTTCAACTGGGTGGCAACATGCAGAATCACACTCAACGGTTTTAACTCCATATCAACCAAATCAGCAAACCGAGCAGACATAAATGAGTGTGATGCGCCAGGATCAAATAAAGCATAAGTAGCTTGGTCACACAAGTAAACCATATCTGTGACCACGCCTGACGCTTCTTCTGCTTCCCTGCGTGCCACGGTATAGACTCTTCCCTGAGCTGGGGTCGGTTCTGATCAATTTGGAGAGTGATAGTTGATGGTCCTGCCTATGGTCGTTGCCCCCCTGAGCTCTATTCGCTGGGGCTTGGTTCGGGCAAGTCCTCATCTAATGGCTCATCTGACCATACTTGAAACACGCTCCAGTCCTTGCCGGGCAAGGTCCATTACCATGTCTTCTACCACAGAGGCGACAACTCTAGTTCATTAGGTTTGACGGCTTCACAATGTTCTTTCTTATCGGAGGGATGAAGCGTCTATTGCCATTCACCGATCTTTTACTAATCTGGCGATTGTCTCTGAATGAACTTAACCGTGATCTGGATGCGACATTTCTCTCCTTCAAATCCCTCTCAATCATCTGTCCTCATTCATAGATTTCTTTGTAGGTCCTCAAGTTCAGAGCTATCATCTGGCTGCGAAGTTCTGGCCTCCATCCATCCTAAAATCTTCGCACCTTTTTCAGGGGATCCTCTACCGATCGGGGTGTATACCTTGACAATCTGGAGAACTCAGCTTCATACTAATCCACATTCAGATGATTCTGACGCAGTTGCAAAAACTCTACTGGCTTCCTTTCTCGAGCTATCTCAAAGAAGTATTTGTCATTGAATACTGTGGTAAAGGCATTTCAAGTCAAGGCTGTCCTTTCTGGAAAGATTTCATTCTTGGTGGCATCCCACCAGTCATTAGCGGTCCCTTCCAGTTGGTACACTACTAGCAGTACATTCTCCTCATCTGTGCACCTCGGTACTCCAAAGGCCTTTTCTAGTTTTTCAATCCATCTCGGTGCTAGTTCGGAGTCTCCAGTCCCATCAAACTGGGTTGGCTTCAGCTTGATAAATTGCTCAACCAGTTGGCCCATCTGCCTAGCCACAACAACCTCTTCCTGGGCATTCACTACCTCATTGCCCTGGCCATGATCGTCGTTGTTTCCATTGCCTCCATTATTGTCGTTATTGGTGTTGACGGTAGCTATTGCGGCTCCTACCGCTTGGGCTATGGTAGCATCCCTATCCTGGGTATGCCTATCGATGAGGTCGTCAATCCTTTCTAGTGCTCTCAACACTCTGTCCATCCTTGGGTCTTCCGCCACAGGTGGCCTCAAACTAGAGGCTCCGCTCTTGGGTCTTCCAGGTCTTCTAGGAGGATTACTCATTCTTGTATGCTTTCATTAAGCCTGGACCACCACAATTTCATCCAAAGGTTAGCAACTTATTCATCCAACCAATTCCAGAGCTACCAAACTATGCCTTAACAGAAACAGTCATAACATAACGACCTTCCATACAACTAATTTCCAGAGGCACTTCACTAGACAGTCCATGGCCATCACTCCATTCGGTCTACTTCAACAGTTCACCAAAACTAGCTATGCTCATTTACTGAACAGACCAAAATCCAAAAATGACTTTTAGCGCTAAACATGAAACTTAATCCTCATAAGCCACCATAATCTTGTCAAGACCAATGTCAATCACATGCGCCAAGTCATATTCCATGCATCTCGTGTCTTATTCTAACAAGTTTCCTAAGATCTCGCTACCCGTCCTGTCCCAATTTAATTTTCTTTATCACTCCAATCCTCAATTAACTTGGATCGAGTTGACCTTGCTCTGATACCAAGCAAGGAGGGGATGTCACGCCCCCCGCCCTGGGCACGAGTGCGCAACTCCCTGCAAGCACAAACTCTCTTGAAGATCCCAAGATTCACATATATCAAGAGATGCATAATATCAATAGCATGCGGAAGCGATAATATATAAATCCTCCGTACAAAAATAAAGAGAACCCAAGTAACGAGAATACCAACATATAAACATAACCTCTCAACTGTTCTTACAAGAGCACTGGTAAACTAAACTTGCTAGCCGGTAGGGGTGATAGACCAGTACAAAAAACAATCATCAACATCTCCAAAAAGAAACAGGGCATCGAGATCATCATCAAAATATATCAGTCTAGAAAATGGAAGCCCATGAGTCAAGCTGTTGGAGTCATCAGTCTCATCAGCATACTCAGTAGACTCGTACTCCGAGAAAGTCTCCGAGCAAACCTCCACGGTATCCTTCATTATTTTGTCAGCTGACTTCTTCACTAGGTCGTCCTTGGTAGCCTTGATCTCAATGACCTCGTTGGTGTCTTCCAAGGTTGGGATCCTCTTGGAAATATTCCTCGAGCCAGCTGCTGACCCATTGACCTCCACAGAATCCGAGCAGGATGACGCCAACTAGGGATTACCCCACAGGGTACCTCGGCAAGCTTCAGTGGTCCCATAGTAACTTTCCCTACCCTCCGAAACCAAGCCTCGAACCTATAAGGCTTCCAGCTCTTTCCACCCTTGTCAACCCAGACCACGATACACTTTCTAAGGTATACGGTTCCCTGGTCGTCCAAGAATTCCTCAAAATAAACGGACATCTCCTTCGGGTCACCTAGTCTGATTGGCAACATTCTCACGACCTAGGATCTGAAAATGGGGACCCACAACGGGGTGAGATTTACATCTCAGTAAGACAGGTCCTAACCTTAGGTTAAGCTGACCGTACACTCAGGTGAATACAATCACGAACAAAAATGCACAAGCAATCACATGAGGCATTCAACAGTCATTAAAATACATAAGGATACAAATGAGTGTCAAGCATGCAATCATGACATCATATCACATCATTGGAATCAAGCACATATTGCCAAGCCATATCACACTTTCCTCCCTTCCAGTCCTTCTTATTTTCACGCCCACGTTTAGAACGTCTCAGGCTCAGTCTGCGTAAATACGCCTCAAACCATTACATTGACAACCCACGTAAACGCATTAGGTTTTCAATTTCATTCCAGGCCTGTGTTGACACATCTCAACTTTCATCCCACATCTCAACGCATCAGGACATGGCCACTTCAACCCTGCGTCTCAACGTAACAGGGTACCATTCAACACAAACCCCGCGCCTCAGGGTATCAGTCCACACAACCCCACATCTCAACGCCTCAGGGTATCATAGGTTTCAAGCATACCAAACATTATTTCATTTTCAACTTCATGACCGAATACAAGCTCAAGCAAAAGACAATCAATCTCATCAGTCACAAGAGGCATTCAATTCATGGCACAAGCATTCAACAAGTATTTAAGTCATTTACACCTCTCGAAGACGTACCATGGACAATCTCACCATAATTCTCAAGAACCAATCTAATTCACACCCAACTCACCCAATCGAGTCCAACCCTCCTAGCCAAGGTTTAGAAACTTCTTACCTCAAGCTTAATTCAACAAAATTCTTCTTCCAAGCACTTCAATCACTTGATCCGAGAATTCTCGAAACAAGGCAGCCTCGCACTTATTGGAAATCAATCCAATCCATCAATTTTTTTTACTCAATTCACCAATCCATGAAGTATAAACCTCAATGACATGTTCATCGACATCTTAATATGCCTCAACGATGAATTTGGGACACAATTCCATCACCAATAGCCCTCCACAGATTCGGTATGCACAGAACCGAAACAGGGCATTTTCGGTTATGTGCATATCTCAACTAATCAACCCATAAACTATCCTAAATCTTCAACTTATCCACTAATCTACATGCTAACATGTAGTTCTAAGAGTTGGGAAGCCTCACCAAAAATTTAAAGCCAAGACGACGTCGGAAAGTCCACAAACGGCGCCAGTCCCTCCAAGTCCTCAACCAGTCAGTTTTTGTCCTTCAAACACCAGACCCATGGGGGTCAAAACTCCATCAAATTCATCCAAAATTTTTACCACAACTCAATCTACATGTTGTCTAGATGTCCACAAAATTTGACCAAAAAATTCGAAAGTTTCGAGGTCCTACGAAGTCTAAACAGCAGCTTACCTCCAACTACGACGGTTTTCGTCGACTTCCGAGAGAATGGCCGGCCGGAATTCCTCATTGGGTCAAATGACTTGATTCAAGTTGGAGGCTGTCGGCAAGAGGATGAGGAAAGTGCTGGTGGTTGGCCCAAGCTCAGGTGGTGGCCGGAAGTGGCGCTCGACGGTGGCGATGGTGGCGCCATAACCTGGTCGGGCTGGAGCTCTCTCGACGATGAAGAAGAAGGAAGAAGAAGAAGAAGAAAAATGGCATAATGAAGGTGATGCTCGGCTAATGAGGTGAGAAAGAGAGTATATACACAAATTTGAGAGTCAAACTTGCAAGAATAGTAGGTTAAAAGTTGGACATTAAATGTCAATGCCTAATTCTTTGACACTTGTCTTCATGTCAATCAATGGCTCATCCAAGGGCTGTGATTTCTCTCAATTTTTAGCAGCCTTGGGGTGTTGTGAAAGACCAAAATGCCCTCATCCAATTATTAAGGCAAGGTTAAAGCTTGAGAGGCAAAATGGTAATTTTACCCTCGACGTCCGGAACGTCGTTTTTCTAATTCCAATTCTCTTCGATGAGGCAACGGACATTCCAATTATAATGTTGAAATTCTTGATTCTCCATTTTCTAATTTTGAGACTCGTCTCTGATTCTTTTCTCTTGTCAGATGTGATTTCAGTCTATCTTGAACTGACGACGGCATTTGAAGACGTTTCGCGTATCGACTCTGTAATTCATATCACACTTAGGGCTCGTCAATTCATGGCGACGTTGGTTGTCATGTAGTTACGAGGGTCTATTATTAGTTCTGACTGTCTCAATCGTCATTATTCGATTTAGGAAAATTTTACAAATTATACATTGGTTAAGCAGCATCACCCGCGCTCCAATCGTATAACGCTAGCAATACATTTCTTAGTCGTTCTTAGATCGGCCTTTTATGACTCTAAATGTCCCCTTAATAATCCTTATGGTCAAAGTGTCATTTCCTATTTGAGTTTCCTAGGTCCACGTATCTTGTCTCGCGTTAGCCTTTCCATTTTGTCAGTTAACTCGAGATTAATCATATTCGAGCGAGATACGACTGAAAGACATCATTAAATATGTTCTCATTAATAAGTATCAAAATGACAGGAAAAATCAGAATGTCACAGTCGTAGATTTTAGTATGCTAATCCAGTGGTCGTGGAGTAGCCACGTGGTTTATTAGGAGCCGTCGAATTAAATCCGAATAAATCAAAAAATAAAAAGTATGAAACGGCGTCGTTTTAGAGAGTTGGGTCTCGTGGGTCCGAGTCTGGGCCGAGTATTCGACCCGAGTGGGTCAGGTCGACCTGGTCCAAATTATTTTTTAATAATAAAAATTTTAAAAATGATTTTAAAAAATAAAAAAAATAGAAAAATCCTAAAAAAATGTTTAAAAAATCATAGAAAATCCACAAAAAATGTAGGAAAATTATGAAAAATTTCTAGACATCCCAGAAATTTCCAAAAATTGAGGATTGACCATAGACAACTGGTCAATCCTATTTTTGGGACTTCTTATCTGTTCATCCGAGAATTAACGATATTTCCCTTTATGGGTAAATCGTTTTTGCCTTATATGAGATAGGTTTAGAATGCCAAGATAAGAATGTGGGTCAGTCAGGTGACTGATTCTTATGCTTGGGTTCTTGAATCTCGTCTATTTTTTTGGAAATGATGATTGTACCTTGGTAAATCATATTTCTTACTCCGATTGAGTCGTGAAAATTGCTTAAAATTAAGATTTGGGTCTGATGGTCGATCAACCCTTCTGTTTGGGATTTTCACCTCTCATCACTTTCTGAAATGACGATTTTACCCCTCATAAGGTAAATCGCCTATAAAATTCCACAAAAATTTGGAAATTCTTGAAAATTAGGAAATGAGTTGTTTTGACGACCAATCCTATTTTTATCATCTTTTGACTCCATATTTCATATGAAATGACAAATTTTCCCTTCTTAGGCAAATTATCCCAAAACTCTTCAAAATTACGATTTTGCCCCTCAAGGGCAAATCATGTCAAAAATAGTCCTGGGTCTTGATTGATATTTACCTGGGCTAATAGGACCATACTAGGGATGCCACGTTACTTTTATGTGATTTATCCGCATGTTTTGGATCCTTAATTTAAGCATCCATTTTATTGATTGTGTTTGCTAGGATAATCACTCCTATCTACATGAACTCTTAGATGTAGGGTTCACGCCTCACTCATTTGTATGAAATTGTAGGTTAGATAAATAATTCAACTTAGGTACCGAAAGAGCGTTAACTCTAACAGTTGGCGTAACAAAGTCCCCGATCCCATTTCTCTGATTTTCGCAGAATTGAATAGAATGCTCCTAACTATTCTATAGGGTTTCCATTCATACCCTCCACAAAACGATTAGTGGTAACTCCTTGGCATGCACACGTATCACATGTCACCGAACCATACTGAAGGTCGACCGCGCATATCGCCGTTGCGACTTGGGTAACGGGTCTTGGGAGAAGCCTGCATCCGATCAAAGTAGACGGCCCATTAGCCCACTCGAGAGGACCCGCCATCCGTCCAAACTCAAATAGGGTCGCGACAGACTGGCGACTCCGTTGGGGACTTATTCTAAACTATAATTTCTGGTCAGAAATTTTAGAGGACTTTAGTCGATTAAAAAGTTGATTGG
This sequence comes from Rhodomyrtus tomentosa, assembly GCA_028455895.1. Classification (NCBI taxonomy): domain Eukaryota; kingdom Viridiplantae; phylum Streptophyta; class Magnoliopsida; order Myrtales; family Myrtaceae; genus Rhodomyrtus; species Rhodomyrtus tomentosa. The sequence continues at coordinate 13,247,022 of JAPCWY010000008.1, forward strand.
TTTATATATCCTTATTTTCTATAGATGCTCTCGAAGGTGAGGTACGTATCCTAACTATTGTGTTAGACATTTTTGCAGATTGGAGAAATAAGGGATGGAGTGTTTGTTGACGTCTTTCCAGCAAGTTGGAGTTGGGATTGTATGTTTATATTTACGCAAATACTGAAGCGGTATTTGATACAAACTGTTGTGCATGACCTTGCATTGTAATGATCACGACACATCTCACGCACTGGCGGTCAAACCCCTACTACAACCACCTCTAGGTTACCTTAGATAGGGAAAGGGTATGAAGGGATCTCGTGTTTGATGGCACTTGAGACTTTCGTGTTCATTCCTGCTTACAATCCAAATTGGTGATATCTAGCCCACTTGGGTAGGTACTCTTGGGGAGAAATCTGTCATATTTGGATTGTGGGAGCCTGAGCCATAGGTTCCTCACTTGATTTTATTTTTAGAGTATACTCCCACTTGTCTCATGTGCATGTTGGTGAAAGGTTGGTATACCTAAAACCACCCATTGTTACAAGGGAATATTTCATGTTCCTTGAGTTTTGGTTGGTAAGGCATTTACTTTTGATATATTTCCTTACTTCCTGCTTTGTAGTATGTTCATGTATTGCTTATCATTCACGTCTATCTGCATTGCATACATTATATCATTCTAGTGACTGATTGAAATAGCAATGATAGAGAATAGGATGTCGTTGTTTTCTAAAAGTTCGACGGAGTTGGTAACCTTCGAATATCTAAGGAAAGTCACTCGTCCTGGGCCGAACACAAAGTTGCATTTCACTAGATTTGTGCATGGCCAAGAGCTGACTAGGCGTAAGTTGGGATATGCTGAAGATTACCAGACTAGTTACTATGTCAATAACCTTAAGTTTAAGCGACAGGTGGATGAGATGTTTAGGCACTATCTAGAATTAAAGAGGCAGTATCGCAACAGTTTAGCTAGAGACGCATATGCCCACCGAAAAGAGGAACGTCAAGCCAGGAAGAACCAACTAGTGATCTCTCTTTGGGGAAAGAAAAGACGTCCTGCAATCAAGACAAAGCCAAGGCGCATCATACTAAAAAAAGAAAAACCCAAGAAGACCCCCGAAGTCATTATACCATTGACCAGAGAATGGTTAGAAGAGCTAAAACATTTTGACCAACCTACTGAAGATTGTTCTCCACAACCTGAGAGGCGCTCAACCAAGGAATAAATCCTGATTGCTAAGTCGTGTTCTAAAGAGGGACCAGACCAAGATACAATCAAGGAGGAAACCCTGATAGACTATCATCCCACAGAAAATTAGGTCTTGGGAAGAGATAGTTTAAATCCCACATTCTAGGACTTTTTATGGCTTTCTTGTTTTAGAACAAATTCGATTGGTGTCTCATCCCCTCTTAAGACCCCTCTCGATCTTTCTATTACAGCATACCCTTTTTGTAATAAGGAATTTCATCTGTTATGTTCACAATTGATGTATTGACCAATGGAATGTGACATTATTATTTCCTTTAGTCACTATGATGATTCTGACTAATTGCATAATTCATTTCTTTGAAATTTAAATTAGACCTTGAGTCAGGTCCTTCATGCCCGAAAGGATTTCTAATTTTCATTTCATTAAATGGAATATGCAATTAAATCAGTCTATGCATATTTCATGACATTTGCATAATTATATTTAAGGTAATCTTTGGCGATTGATTTTTCAATGTCATTTGCATATGGTAGACTTGATGAGAAAGAATGACATCCAAGTGTTCAAAGTCCCTCGAGCTGAGCTCATAGCCTAGCTAGGATATATGTGGGACCTGCTGAAAATTGAATGTCCATCTGCCTCTATCCAAGTCATGGCACTCTATTGGGATCTAACCACCGCAACGTTCTGCATGGAAGGATTAGAGGTTATCCATACCCTTGAGGAATATAGCGCCGCCATTGGAGTTGAGTTTACTCACTTATTAGTCCAACCTCCTATAGGGTTTGAGCCTTTGAGTCAACTAGCTGAATTCCTAGATACAAACCTCAACGAAATCAAAGCAAAAGCCAAAAGTAATTCTGGGCGAGTTTCTCTATCCTTTCTTCTAGAAAAATTTCCCAACCTCCCTGCTAGCAAAGGAACTAAGTCTGGTAGAGCTTTTGTCTTGGCATTATTTAGTTTTGTCCTATTTCTGATATCGTCAGTCACTTTTGACCTTATCATGGTTGCAGTGGTCAAACAAGTCTGTTATGGGCGGGATTACTCGAACTTTATCCTTGCTAAAACCTTCCTCTCCCTCAACCGTTTTAGGAAAAGTAAGAAATGGATTTTTAGAGCTTCTAGTGGTCTCCTGTACCTATGGTTCACATCCCATGTAAAACAATTTCATATCCCTATGGGTTTCACTAAGATTAGCTCTGATGTCCATCCTCTTAGAACTTTCGTCGAAACTCTTACACGCATTCCCAAATTCAACTTTAAAGAATGGAAGGAATTTCTTAGAACTTTAAAGCTAAAACAACTCCGCTGGCGAGTAAGATTACCAACATTGGGTAAAGTCAAGCTCGCACGCAATGGCGAAGATCCAGTCCCCTTGTTAGGTTTCACAAGAGCCACCACATATTATTCAAGGAGGGTCATACGATAGTATGGGGCGTTGCAAGAGGTTCCTTCATCGCCACGACCAGATGTCTGCTCGTTTGACTTGCCAAAAAAATCCTCACAGGGGAGAAAAAAAAAAGCAATTCCAAGCTAAAATGGAGTCCATCATATGCTATTTGAAAGACTCTTGAATGGAAGATGTAGAATGGCCAAATGATATGACTCCCGAGGTGGATACTCACAGAGCTTCTACAAAATACATCCGACGCTTTGAGATGACCAGGCGCAGCTATGTCGAACCTTATCTACCTGAATACATTGTGTCGTACGTGCTTGGAGTAGAGCCATATATACCTGAAGACGTGGGATCACTGACATATTTAGGAGACGAGGATTCCCAGAATGACGGATTTGATCTTTACTAGAACGATGAGGGTGCCTTAAAACCTAAGTGCCCTAGACTTGGATAGACTATTTTGCCAAGTGTAAAACGTGAGAACATTATGATGTTTTCTTGACATTTGGATAATCATTTGTATTAAATGTTACTTTTAACGCATGTATATGAGCATAAGCATGTTATGTCGATGCATCGAAAACTATCGCTGAAGATTGTGCTTCCTTTAATTTCATAAATTATCTTAACAAATGATTGAAAGAATTGCTCGTGCGAGACTAAGGCTCGCAAGGTAGTCATTTTTCTCATCTGTCAATAGAAAACATGCAATTTAAGGAATCTTGTACTTTCCCTATTTGTCCTAAAGAGATACTTACTTGTTATTTTCAAATAAACAGGTATTCTCTAATCACGAAATTACCAAGACATCATTTTTGTACTCGACTTAAGACGAAAATGGAACAGTAGGAATTGACTCCACGAGTGGGCATGTTAGAGACCCAGATGACCACTATGACTACCATGATGGCTGAAATTAAGGCCATGTTGGAAGCCTCCCAAGCTAGACAGATAGCGGTACCTAACCTAAACGACTCAGGTCAATCTTCAATACCTGTACAACTGACAAAGGGACGACTGAAGGTGCCCAACATGTCGTAGAGGACATTCGTATGCCAAATGTCCAACTACAACCGAAGATACCTCCTGTCGTCATTAATCTCAAGAAGGAAGAGAAAGGAAAACAGGCTGGGAAAACAGAAGTCGAGGTTAAGAGAATATCCAAGATTGAGATGTGCTTGAGTAGTTAGGGCTATTAGTTAGCCCGTTTTGACAAAATATTTCTGTTCGCCAAAGTAGAGACTCCTCCAAACTATAAAGAGCCCGATTTCGTGAGAAAATACAAAGGGACAGGCTATCCACGTACTCTCCTCAAATACTATCTGCGCAAGATGGCGCACTATTTTGATTATATTCTCTTTCTGGCGAATACGTTCCAAGAAAGTCTAGCCGGCGCTGCTTTAACTTGATTTATCGAGTTAGACCTGGATGATTACGAAGGATGGGAGGATCTTGCTAAAAAAAATTTCAGGCAATATAAGTTTAACACGGCTACGGCCCCGATAAGGAAAGATCTGTTGTGAACAGTGAAAGAAAGAAGCGAAACAACCAGAACGTATGCCCAGATATGGCGTGCCTTGACAACTCAAGTGAAACCACCGATCCTGAAAGGTGACTTGATTGACCTGTTCTTGAAGGTACTTCCCTATGAGTACTTTGACAGACTAAATACTTCAGGATGTCAAACCTTTACACACTTGATAAAGGTGGTCGAGAGATTGGAGTGGGCATTGAGAGAAAGAAGTTCACATGAAATTTCAACAGGAAAGCAATATCCCTCGAGGAAAGAAAGAGAGACTGGAGTTGACATAGCCTTTGTACCCAATTCCCATAAACCCAATGTGTTTGCTAATTCCAATCAGGCTACAGGGAAATCATCATGGTCAATGTTTAAAGGACAAGAGTCCAGGAAGAGACAGCTTTCGAAGCAATTCTCTCAACTTCTCAGGTCGTTGTCTAAGTTACTCTTGATGTTATTACAGTAACACTTGATGGCAAAGGAACCCCCGGAGCAAATCCGGCAAAATATTCTGGTTTTGATAAAAGCCAGACTTGCAGCTATCATATGGGTGAAAGAGGACACGATGTAGATAATTGCTACATCCTTAAGCTGAAGGTTCAGGCTCTCATTAACAATCAAATTTTGAAATTCGATGATGTGGCTCCAAACGTGCAAGAGAATCCACTTCTTGATCACTAAGCAATTAATACAATATTTGATGATGATGAAGAAAACCATCTTGAGCTAAAGGTGAATGTACCTAGACTAACCAAAATTCTAGCAATAGTTTCGTCATATCCAAAAGAGAAAGAAGTATCAACTGAAAGAAAAAAACTATGTATTGCCAAAATGATGAGCCGGGGGATAATGTCAAGCGTCGCTGATGAAGAATTTGAAGGAATTACAGTCTCGACGAACTTAGAATGGAACCAATTTGTGGTTGAAACCGAGCAAGGAAATATGTGGAATGTCCCACATGAAAGTCTGGTAGCGATGTAGAGCTGATTACCGAATCAGAAGAAAAGCCAGACAAAGATGAACCAAAGGCTGCCAAGCGAAGCCTGGCCGATCGTAGGTTCGTAGCTGAAGCACTAGAGAAAGGTGAAATTATAGACAATTTGGGCGAAGATTCTTATGGATATAACTTTAAAGTGAAGTATTCTGCTCCTCCTAGTTTCTTCCAGAAGATAGAAGATAGCATACCCGATGGGTGGGGAGGTATGGATGATCATGTTCAACCTGAAGTCCAAGAAGCGGTGATAAAGCTTTTCACAGAAGAACCTGAGTCATCACTAAATCGAGTGATATCAGAAATTCTCCTACGCATAGAAGAGCAATTGAATGATCTCTCTAGAGAAATGGAGGATGTAACACGTCAACTGACAACGAGTGGTCGTCCCTAAGCGACAGATGAAGAGCTTAATACAGAGAAATATGTTAGGATGGATAAATTAATAGCCCAATGGAAAAACCTAACTGAACTATTCGAAAGAATAAGAAGACACGTGAAGGTTGCAATGTTTGTTGAGTTAAGTGATGCTCACAGTTACCATCAGTCGGGATACGAAAACTCCCCTGAAGACTTGAGCGACACAGTGGCAATGATTGAAACTGCTACGACTGTGGTGATTAAACTAAATGAGCTTGACAGCCTAAGCCAAGAAGAAGATTGTTTGGTGAAACCTGTGGTAATTCACCTACCAAGAGATGAGTCCGATAATGAATCTGAACCAGAGATATCCCACCTGACGACAGTAACCATACAAATCCCGTCAGTATAAATCTATAATTCTAAGGTAGTTCATTGGGACTGTGGAACGGGAGAAGTAGATGTCGTGATGAGGTCTTGACGATTTTATGCCCCAAGAGAAGGCAATTCTGAGAAGAAAGAGGTATCAAAAGAGGATGCAGAAAAACTCACATCCATCGTCAAGACCAACAAATTTGAGGTGATAGAGCAGTTAAGAAAAATGTCAGCTCAGATATCTATGTTGGATTTGTTCATCAATTCAGAAAAACATAACGATGCACTGCTAAGGTGCTAAATGAAGTGCATGTCCTCGAAATTATCAATGACGTACAGTTGGGAGATTTTGTGGGGGCAATCCTTCTTAAGGATCAATTGAGCTTCTCAGACGAAGATTTCCTCACGGAGGAAAGAGGACACAATAAGGCTTTATACATCACTACACACTGTAATGAAAAGAGAGTAGTACACGTGTTAATTGACAAAGGATCAACTTTTAATATCTACCCGTTGGCTACACTGAGAAATTTGGGCATTAAAGAGGAAATGATTCAAACTTTCAAAGCAGTTGTTATAGCCTTTGATGGGATGAGGAAGACAGTCGTAAGCGAGATTGAGCTGGATGTGCTCATAGGCTCAACCAAATTCTCTATAAACTTTCAGGTGATGGATCTGCCGAGGGCATTTAGATTCCTGTTAGGGAGACCATAGATCCACATTGTTGGATCCGTACCTTCAAGTTTACATCAAAAAGTACGATTCGTGATTGATGGGAAAGTAATTACCGTACATGGAGAAGTTGACCTCCTTGCGTATTAGAATAGCAATATCCCCTATATTGAACCTCAAGTTAAGCAAGAAGCTAGCTATCATTCCTTGGAGCTGGTGGCAGTAATCCACACTCCTATAGGGGCGAAATTGAAGGTTCAGTTCATCTCTGAAACTAACCTTTTACCAACTCAGATATTGCTAGCATATGGGTTCAACCTAGGAAAAGGTCTTGGGAAACATGGTCAAGGGATCAGCACTCCTTTACAGTTAAAATCCAACGAGCATAAGATAGGCTTGGGGTATCATAACATTCGTATTGGTGATTTCATCTTTAAAACAGCAGGCCGAGGTTGAGGCAAGAGCTGTGGACGCCATGGACGCCAACGAAACCAAAAAGATTCCTTCATTGGTTCTTCATCCTAGAAAGGCAAATCTAATATGTTCAGCAGTCCTTTAAATGGGTATTTCAGCAAAGACTTTAAGAGGCTGTTAGAAGAATGGATAACTCCGTCGGCAGAACCAAATCTTACAAACCTTTTCTGGGAGATGACTTTGTGAATGTCATCATAGAGTAGCTTGATGATGGAGCCACTACTTTTGAGTAAAGAGAATTCTCCCTTGCTTTTAATACTGCACTCAAATTCCTACATTTCTTCACACTTTTCGTTTTTGTCATTTGAAGTAAGCATAGGAAAAAGCCTTTGGATCTCCAACCGTTGGTCCAAACAGCATAGCTTGTAATGCGGTCTATTTTTGCATTCAATAAAATGCACAAGTTTTGTTAAGGACATATGGGACTATAAATCAGCCTGATGATGATACTAGCCTTCATATGGGAAGCTTCAGGCCTGATTTGCCATATGATTCCTGATTTCTAAAAAAATTTCGAGGAACAAGGATATTTGAGGATATGAGGACTAGTTTCATTTATGCATGCACTTATTTTGAAATCTCTTTTGAAACGATTTTTCACACTCTTGCATCGCATTTTCATATGAAATAGAGACTAAACATTCTCATGGCATTTCAGGCATATCATCTCAAACATGCATGCTAGATTATTGTGCAAACCGATCTAGCAAGATGATTACTCTTGCAACATTAAGGAAGATGTAGATGAGGGCTACGCAGCCATCCATAGAGATTTGAGTGTCTTTGAAAATTCAACACCTCCCACTTCAGCAAAGTCAATAGTCATTAACTTGGGTAATGTTGCAGATGTCAAAGAAGTCAAGATTGGTGGACATCTGTCCCGTGCTGAAAGGCTCAGATTTACTGAATTACTTAAAGAGTATCAGGATATCTTTGCGTGGTCGTACGCCGATATGCCGGGTTTGGATTCAAGAATTGTGGAACATGCGTTACCCACAAATCTTAGTGTTAAACTTATAAGACAAGGCAGCCGACAGATGAAAGCTGAGTTAGAAGACAGAATTAAGGAAGAAATGATGAAACTTATTAGAGTGGGCTTTATTAAATCTATCCCTTACTCATAATGGATTGCAAACATAGTCCATGTCAAAAAGAAAGATGGCAAAGTCCAGATCTGTGTGGATTTTCGGGACTTGAATAGAGCAAGTCCAAAGGATGATTTCCCACTTCCCCACATCAATGTGCTGGTGGATAGTACAGTAGGGTACGAATTATTCTCATTCATGGACGGATTCTCCGGATATAATCAGACCCTCATGAAGTAGGAAGACAAGCTTTGGACTAAAGAATGTTGGGCAACTTATCAGAAGGCGATGGTCACTCTATTTCATGACATGATCCATAAGGAGATCGAAGTATATGTTGACGACATGATCACCAAGTCCAAGAAAGGAGAAGACCAAATTCAAGTGTTAAGGAAGCTATTTGAATGACTCCGAAAATACAAGTTGAGGCTGAACCCTAACAAATGTGTGTTCGGGGCGAAATCTGGGAAACTTGTGCCATCGATCTCGAGTCACCTCTTGACCTTGCATCTGACTATACATCATGAGTCTTTGGGAGCCTTACTTGCTTAAACAAGCCATGTGGATGGTAAAGAAAGAGCTATCTACTACTTGAGTAAGAAATTCACTTCATCTAAAGAAAATTATGTGCCTGTTGAGAGGGCTTATGTAGCAGCAGTATAGGTACTTCGCAGATTGAGACAATATACCCTACACCACCACATCCATCTGGTGACAGAAAATGATCCTATCAAATATCTCCTAGAGAAGCCTACCTTGATAAGGAAGTTAGCAAAATGGCAAGTAATGTTGTCTGAATTTGATATCAAAAGCTCTCTGCAAAAGTCCGTGAAGGGAAGAGCCATAGATGATATGTTGGCAGAGAACACCCAAAATCGCACATCTTTTGGACAAACAAAGATAAAAGATCAAGTTCTGAACCTGGCAAAAAACAAATGGGTCATGTATTTCAATGGTGCCGTTAATCTATCGGGAACTGGCACAGGGGCGGTGCTAATATCTCTTGATGGTCAACATTATCTTGTTGCAACAAAATTAACTTTTCCTTGTACCAATAATATTTCAGAATACGAGGCATGCATTTTGGGCCTACAACTGCCCATATCCATGGAGGTACCTAAGTTGCAGGATTATGGATATTCTATGCTCATCATTTTTCAGACACAGGAGGGAGTAGAAGACAAAGGACACAAAACTCATCCCTTATCATGAATACCTAAAAGAGTTGACACTTAAATTCAAAGAAGTGTCGTTTGAATACATGCCAAGAGCACAGAACTAGTTCGCAGACGCAATGGCCATGCCAGCCTCCCTGCTGTAAATAACTAATGGATTGGAAATAGAGCTACTAAGGATTGGCATAACTCGGGCATGGCACCACGATATCAAGAATTATCTCTTGAAGAGAGAATTTCCTGATGGATGTCAAGCAGGATATCGAAGATACATAGCCAAGATAGCTAATAAATTCTTCCTCAATAGACAAACTTTATACAAAAGGTCGTTTGACTCCACTCTGTTAAGGTGCATAGTCGCCAAAGAAGCAAATACTCTCATGAGGGAAATCCATGAAGGTATATGCGGATCACACATGAACGGTCATCTCCTCACGAGGAAGATCATGCGACTTAGTTATTATTGGATGATCATCGAATCAGACTGCAATCAACACATCAGGTCATGCCACCAATGTCAAGTATATGGCGATAAGATTAATGCGCCCCCGAACAAACTGCATCAAATATCTAAAGTTTAGCCTTTCTCTAAATGGGGAATAGACATGATAGGGCCTATCAATCCAGCAGCTTCAAATGGCCATCGCTTCATTCTAGTTGCAATTGATTACTTCACAAAGTAGATAGAGTCCAGCTCTTACACGAATGTCACTACGAGAAGTGTAGCAAGGTTTATCAAGAGAGATATAATTTTTTGATATGGTACCCCTCGGACAATCATTACAGACAAGGGGTCCAACTTAAATAACAAGATTGTCGAGTCACTTTGACATTCGACATCTTAATTCTTCCCCTTATCGCCCGCAAATGAATGGAGTAGTAGAGGCGGCAAACAAGAACATCAAGAAGATCGAGGTTAAGACTGCCGAAAATTACAGAGATTGTCATGAGAGGCTACCATTTGCCTTAATAGCGTATCAGACTTCGATCAGGATTTCTACTAGGGCAACCCTTTATGCTCTAGTATACGAGATAGAAGTTGTCCTACCTGTAGAGATTGAGGTTCCATCTTTAAGAATATTGTCAGAAATTAAACTCTCTGAAGCAGAGTGGATCAAACACAGATATGAATAGCTAAATCTGATAGATGAGAAGCGTCTTAGAGCGATTTGTCATGATCAAAGCTACCAGAAAAGGGTGGCTAAGTCATTTAACCGGAAAGTTAAACCCAGAAATTTCGAGATAGATGACCTGGTGATAAGAAAAACTTTGTCAAATGTTTCTCATCTGGGAGGCAAGTTTACCCAAATTATGAAGGCCTTTATGTTGTCAAGAAAATCCTCGGAGGAGGGGCATTAATTCTTGTAAATTCTGAAAGAGAAGAATTAGGATGTCTTGTAAACTCAGATGCTATGAAGAAGTATTATCCTTGAAATGAAATCAGATAATGGTCACATGACTTTTTTCAAAACGATTCGGGTCGCTTTAGCAGTCATTGCATAGGCATATTATGCATCAATACATACATGGCGTGTGTTATGTTTTGTAGGATTCCGATGAATGGACTCCGAATTAAACTCGTTCAGACAGAACCAAGAAAAGAACGGTCCCTAATACGAAGAACCAGGTGATATGTATCTGTCCCATTAAGCATTAAAAAATCTTTCACTCATTGGAATTTTTATTTTCTTCATACAGGGATGTCCAATGAAGGTGGAAAGCAGCAATGGAGAAATACCATAAAATTTCTCACTTTTTTGTAAGGAAAAAAAATTGAAGATGAAAATGCATGTGATCAAACTTAGGAATGAACCATGCTTTCAAAAGATAAACCTCTAACACTTGTTGCACGCATGTTAAGGTTGGAGGTTATCCAGACATAGCTAAAACACGCATGATGTGTCATTAATTCCCTGTGAGGTGAAATTTCTAGAGAAAAACAGATTGATTTTTCCAAAACAGAGTTGTTTAGGCTATCTAATAGAAATGTTTCTTCATATAAGAGACAAACCTAATCCAAACACGCCCTATACACACCAGAAAGATGAGAGGAGTATAGGGATAGAAAAACCTAAACACATGGATGAAAGGACTATTCACATCGATTACATGGATTGGGATGACAGAGACATTCATTTTTCTCCATAAACACTACAAGTGATCATCGATAAACCCCTTGAGCGGTGATCTTCATTCCTTAACCCTGTCAAGAGCTGCCTCACATTGAGGTCGTGTAGAAGCAGTCCTGCAGCATGGAAAGGTAAATGGTTAGTAATTTTTTTGCTCGGACTAACATCAATCTTCGTGTGTTGATATGTGTTAATCCAGGCGCCTAAGATGACGAAAAGACGTTCATTTCTCAATCATATACACTTATACCCATTGCATAGTCAATTTAAGCTTACATAGTCGTTTCATGTATCCTCATTGGCGATCAATGCACAGCACCAAGACGAAGGTGGCAAAGATACTCGCAAACAGAGAAATTCAAGAAATAGGAACTACATGAAAATTTCAAAGCAAAATATTCAGATAGGATGAAACTCAAGTCACATACCTTACATAATCATAAAATTCCTAGTTCCTAGAAAAAGAAAACGAAAATGCGGGATAGAAAAAGAGAAAAAGCCAAATCTCTATGCATTAAAAAAGAAGAGAGACAAAAGCTCAACAAGAGCAGGGCTGACCCTCACTAGAAGGCTGAAAAGTCATAAGATCGATTTTGAGATACCAAGGGATTATTGGACGCTCTAACCGCCAACGAGTTCTAAAGTAAAGAAGAATCCTTAGAAATTGTGCAGCAATGGGCTACCCTTCAAATGAAATCATAGTTAGCTGCCAAAAGATATACAAGGTCTTTCAAAGATTAGACCTGTTCTTAAAAAGACTAAAGATGTTCTTCAAAGAATCGTCGGCCAGAGACAAAACAAAAGATTGATCAGCAATGATCACCGATGTCAAACCCTTCGCGATTCTGGACCAAAAATAAGTTTTTTTTTCAGTCCCCAATCCTACCGACATTACAACCCTTTGCAGTCTTTTCTGACTAAGACGCCTAGGTTAATATGTACCTTAGCTCGAAAAGGTACGAGAAAGATTATTTCTTTCTTATTTTTGCAGGGTTCTTGACTTGTAAATCCAAAGTAGATGAAGAAAACTTTCATTCAAAAGGCCTGACTCAAAAGGTGAGTCCCCCCTTGGAAATTATGTCTAAGCCCAACATTATAGTCCCGTAAAGACCTCCTGATTAATCGAATTGTATACACTGTGAATAGCCCCGAAAACCCAGGTGTAGGTTATTAGGAAATTCGAGTGCTTCCTTCGTAAAAGACCAAAGTCGAAGAATTGGTGAGAAACCCTCTTTGACGAAGACATTCCAATAGATTGCTTAAAAGTGAGCTTTGTTGGAAACTTCAAAATTGTTTGACCTAAGATTTTCCTTACAAGGATTTCTAATCATCATTACATGTTCTAAGATGTCTTGGATAACCTCATACGTCATAAGTCATTTTGCATGATTGCATAGATCAAAGTAAAACTTTCCTTGCATTATATTGTCACTGCCTCGAGATAACTAATATCTTTTCGATGAGGGATGAGTTTTCAAGTTAAACTTATAAGACTCACGGCAGCCCCGGGTCAAAGAAGAATACCTTGCTCAATAAGGAAGAGCACCAGAGTCATGTTAACGAAAGTTTTTACAAGTTTGAGCTTTCTGCGGGATGCTTGGAGTCCCCAAATCCCAAAATAACGCCTCACTTGTCAAAAGGATAATTTTCGAAATTATCTTTCTGAGAGATTTCACGTAACCCCTAAATCTTAGAAGAGTCACGTTAACGAAAGTTTTTGTAGGTTTGAGCTTTCTGCAGGATGCTTGGAGTCCCTAAATTCCGGAATAGCGCCTTACACGTTAAGAAGGCAACCTTTAGAATCAGCTTTCTGTAAGGTTCTAGGTAACCCCTAAACCCCATAATAGCTCCTTTAGCAAAACCTAAGAGTTAGGTATACTTCATTTGTATAGACCCTCGCTGATTTCTCAAGGTGTAGGACCAGCCTAGTCTCTAACAAACCCTAAAGAACGGGTGCGTCACCTTTAAGTTCTTGGTGGATAGGAAGCATAGTCTCCGACAAATCCTAAAGAACGGGGGTGTCACCTTTAAGCTCCTAGGGGATAGGAAGCTTAGTCTTCGACAAACCCTAAAAAACGGGTGTATCACTTTTAGGTCCCTAATGGATATAAAGCCTAGTTTTCGACAAACTCTAAAGAACAAGTGTATCACCTTTAGGTCCTTGGTGGATGGAAGGCTAATATCTAAAAAACCCTAAAGAACGAGTACGTCATCCATAGGTTCCTGATAGAAAAGAATCCTATTCATGGTCTTATCCACTATATGAATCAAAACCTTTAACAATCCCTAAAAAACGGGTGTGTCATTCTTAGGTTCCTATCAGATAGGAATCTCATTCTGGTTTGGCCTACCACACGGGCTAGAAATTCACTGCCCTAGAATGCTCAAGAAAAGAGTCCCTAGGTATCTACTTGAATCCTCCATACACCGTATATGCCGTGCAAACATCAGGCGAGTGAGTAATAAGTGAGTATCTCTACTCCATCTCTCTCTCTTACATCAGCAAAGACGGAATGAACAGAGCGTTCACTAGTAGGACAAGAAAGATTGAATGTCAGGATTCATTTTTCTTTTTCCAATCGAGTCAGTCTAGACTTAGGTGTTACCTGTCTTTGAGTGAACCTCTCACGAGATTCCTCTCAAAGAGGAGCAGTTGTTAACACCTGATTTTAGATTAATCTTTTTCATTTTATTTTTGGAAAATTCATTAAAAAAATCCATAAAAAGTGAAAAAAAAATTATAAAATAAATTTTGGTAGCCTTGGCCAAGCCTAAGGAACCATTTTTGAACAAAAAATAACTTTTCTTATTTTTCATATTTTTAGTATTTTCGAAAAATAGGAAAATAGATTAAAATTCAAGAAAAATAGGATTCGAGGTCACAAAAATATAGAAAAATATTCAATATTTTTCTTTTAATTTCCTTGTATTTTTTACCTCATAAACAATCCAAATCCAAGTCCAATTGTATGTGTTCCTTTCTTATACATATGATTGAATTTGGTAAAAAATATCAATTGAATCTTTTTAATTTACAATTTTGGCATTTTTAGGATCTTGACATTTAATCTGATAGTCGCTCATTATAATTTAGCCCAATTATTTGCACAAATTGCTTAATTACATGAATTGAGCAAAATTGCATACTTAATTGCAATTTAGTCCTTGACTTTGGGCATAATTGAAATTACTTTCAATTCAAGGGCTACCTTTACAAATTGAAGCCACTGCCCAATGTATTTCATCATCCTAAATTGATTGGCATGGGTGATTTGGTCCAATTTGATCATTTCAGCCTTCAATTTTACAATCTCTCGAATTTTAATTAAGGATAAATTTGGGGCTTTTGTATAAATTGACATGAACTTTTGGGCAAAATCACATTTTTGGATAATAATCATGTCTTAAATTCGATTCTGAGGTTTAATTGTGAAAATTTCCCACAAAATGTGGTTAATTTTGCAAAAATAGAGTCGAATCAGTTCTGAACGGTCAGACCGGTCGAACCGATCCACTATAATGTCGTCTTCTTCTCAAGACTCTCGTGCAAATGAACAATGCAAGGCCAAGTTTTGATGGTGAAATTGATAGACCAATCGGCTGCAATCGAAGACAAATGGGTGGGCGTTTAATTCCTCAGGCCATTTCCCGTCCATTGAGACCGGAATCGCTACCAATAGTCGTCGGAGGAAGGCGAAATCAACCGGTCAATGTCGCGGTGGCCGTGAAAGTCAACTTTCACAGAATGGCAAAATCGGACGTCTATTCGTGCACGCCGGGGAACCATTCCGACTTAACATAATTGCCCATCATTTCCGGCGCCGTTTGAACCAAAGGGCATGCACGATTACATGCCATTTCAAGTCAGTTAGCCTCCCCCGTTCGCGACAAAAATCCAAAAATGGATATAGACTTTGGAGAGGACTTAGAAGAGAGGGATCGGTTCATTTTGTTCCTAAGGATAAACAGAATCAGGGGATAGAGAGAGAGAGAGAGAAAGAGAGAGAGAGAGAAGAGAGAGAGAGAGAAGTAAGAGAGAGCTCATTCTCAAGCTCCCACTGTCGAGAATTCAAGCTCGACTGCAAGGCACTGGTTAGGCCGTCTCCGGCCAAACCGAAGCCAAAGAAGAACATTGGAAGCTTGCCTGAAGCTCCAAGAGTCGATCGCTACTAGCCGGACCGCCTATAATCCAAGAAAATGTGAGTTCAGTCTTGAAACTTTCTTACTGTGTATCAATGGAAGATTTAGTATTCAACCATCGTTCTTCGATTTTATGTGGGCATTTTGTTACCTAATTATCACTAACCATCATCGCATCTTCATTTTGCATCGACTTTGCTTGAATATCTCGAATTGAGTCTCCAAACTCGACCTTCTTTGCCGAACACTGTTCAATATCGCCTAGCCAAACCTAGATCGTGCGAGCTCAATCAAAGCTCGAGATAAGTGTTCTGAACCTCTTATGGTGCTTCTGTGTTGATGAATTGACTTGATATGCCATGACTCGCATGATTAGAGTAACTATACCCGTATTGGTTCAAGCTTGCTTGCGTTTGATTTTGTGGATGAATACGTTAATTTTGATATATGTGATGCGAAACGTTGAGACGAATCGATTGGCGTTGGTCCTGCTTGATTCCGTCGAGATTTCACCGTCGATCATCGCCGGAGTCTCCTCGCCGTTCGTCGCAGAAGAAGAATGCTCGAGGAAGAAGACGATCACGTAGCAGTCAATCGGTCAAAAGTGCTGATGTGACACTGACGTGGCAGCAACGTCAGCTAAGCTGTTATAATTCGGTTGGAATCTGTTAGTTGCTCTAACTGTCTAGGTTGCGCCACGTGTTGGCTTGATGGTCGTTCGATCAGTTTTTATAAATTCTGTTGATGAAAATCGAATTTTCAAAAATAAAAAAATAATAGTCTGATCGAATGGTCGAGAACTAGCCTATTCGTTCGATCTTGACCGTAGATTTAAGTAATTAGATCTGTCGGCTGAGAGATAGTTGCCTTTTGATCTGAGCAGTATATTTTAGTAAGCAAATCCAATGGCCGTGGAATAGCCACGTGGTTCATTAGAAGCCGTCGGATTAAATCTGAATAAACCGAAAAATAAAAAGTATATAATGGCGTCGCTTTGGAGCGTTGAGACTCGCAAGTTCGGGTCTGGACCAGGTATCCAACCCTAGCGGGTCGGGTCGACCCGGTCTAAATCATTTTTTTAATAATAAAAAATTCAAAATGATTTAAAAAAATTAGAAAATTCCTAGAAAATCCTAAAAAATAAAAAAAAAATCCTAGAAAATCCAAAAAAATGTAGGAAAATTGTGGAAAATTCCTAGAAATCCTAGAAATTCTCAAAAATTGAGGATTGACCATAGACATCTGGTCAATACTATTTTTGGGATTTCTTATCTGTTCATCCGCGAATTGATGATATTACCATTTAGGGGTAAATTGCCTTTGCCTTATATGAGATAAGTTTAAAATGCCAAGATAAGAATGAAGGTCAATCAGGTGACTGATTCTTATGCTTGGGTTCTTGAATCTCGTCCCTTTTTCTAGAAATGACGATTGTACCCTTCTAAGGGTAAATCATCTTTCTTACTCCGATTCAATCGTGAAAATTGATTAAAATTAAGATTTGGGTCTGGTGGTCGACCAATCCTTCTATTTGAGATTTTCACCTCTCGTCACTTTCTGAAATGATGATTTTGCTCTTCATAGGGTAAATCGCCTCTAAAATTCTAGAAAAATTCAGAAATTCCTAAAAATTAGGAAATGGATTGTTTTGACAACCAATCCTATTTCCATCATCTTTTGACTCCCTATTTCATTTGAAATGACAAATTTGCCCTTCTTGAGCAAATTGTCCCAAAACTCTTCAAAATTATGATTTTGCTCCTCAAGGGCAAATCATGTCAAAAATAGTTCTGAGCCTTGATTGATATTTCCTTAGGGTAATATGGCCATATTAAGGATGCCACGTTGCTTTTATGTGATGTATCCACATGTTTTGGATCCTTAATTTACGTATCCATTTTATTGATTATGTTTGCTAAGATAGTCACTCCGAACTCTTAAATGTAGGGTTCGTGCCTCACTCATTTGTATGAAATCTTAGGTTAGATAATTCATTCAACTTAGGTGCCGAAAGGGCGTCAACTATGACAGTTGGTGTAACAAAGACTCCGATCCCATTTCTCTGGTTTCCGTAAAATTGAATAGTATGCTCCCAACCATTCGATAGGGTTTCCAATCGTACCCTCCACGAAACGATTAGTGGCAACTCCTTGGCATGCACAAGTATCACATGTCACCAGACCGTACCGAAGGTCGACCGCGCATACCACCATTGCGACTTGGGTAACGGGTCTTGGGTGAGGCTCGCCTCCTATCAGAGTGGACGGCCCATTAGCCCGCTCGAGAGGATCCGCCATCTGTCTAAACTCAAGAAGGGTCGCGACAATGGTCAAGGAATCAGCGCTCCTCTACAATTAAAATCCAACGAGCATAAGATAGGCTTGTGGTATCATAACACTCGTATTGATGATTTCACCTCTAAGACAATAGGCCAAGGCCGAGCCAAGAGCCGTGGACACCATGGACGCCAACGAAACCAAAAGGATTTCTTCATCGGTTCTTCAGCCTAGAAAGGCAAATCTAAGATGTTCAGCAACCCTTTGAATTAGTATTTCAACATACACTCTAAGTGGTTGTCAGAAGAAGGGATAATTCCGTCAGTAGAACCAGATCTAGCAAACCCTTTTATGGGAACTGACTCTATGAACGTCATCATAGAGTGGCTTGAGGATGAAGCCACTACTTCTGAGTAAAGACACTTCTTCCTGATTTTCAAAAGATTTTTTAGGAACAAGGATGTCTGAGGATATGAGGACTAATTTCGTTTATTCATGCATCGCATTTCTATATAAAGTAGATACTAACCATTCTCTTGACATTTCATGCATATCATCTCAAACATGCATAATAGGTCATTGTGCGAGCCAAATTACCAAGATGATTACTCCTGCGATATTGAGGAAGATGCGGATGAGGGCTACGCAGCCATCCGTAGAGATTGGAGTGCCTTTGAAAATTCAACACCTCCTACTTCGGAAGAGCCAATAGTCATTAAATTGGGTAATGCTGCAGATGTTAAAGAAGCCAAGATTGATGGACATCTGTCTCGAGCTAAAAGGCTTAGATTTACTGAATTACTTAAAAAGAATCAGGATATCTTTGCATGATCATATGCCGATATGCTTGGTTTGGATCCAAGATTTGTGGAACACGCGTTGCTCACAGATCCCAGTGTTAAACCAATGAGACAAGGTAGTCAACGGCTGAAAGCTAAGTTAGAAGACAAAATTAAAGCAGAGGTGATTAAACTTCTTAGAATGGGCTTTATTGAAGCTATCCCTTACTCAGATTGGATTGCAAACATAATCCCCCTCATGAAAAAAAGACGGCAAGGTCTGAATCTGTGTGGATTATCGGGATTTGAATAGAGCAAGCCTAAAAGATGAATTTCCACTTCCTCACATCGATGTGTTAGTGGATAGCATGGCAGACTACGAATTATTCTCATTCATGGATGGATTCTTTGGATATAATCAAAACCTCATGAAGCAGGACGACAAGCCGAAAACTGCGTTTACCACCCCTTGGGGAAATTTCTGTTATAACGTGATGCCCTTTGGACTAAAGAATGTTGGGGAAACTTATCAAAAGGCGATGGTCACCCTATTTCATGATATGGTTCATAAGGAAATCGAAGTATACGATCCATGACATAATCGCCAAGTCCAAAAAGGGACAAGATCGCATTCAAGTGCTAAGAAAGCTGTTTGAGCGATTGTGAAAATACAAGTTAAGGTTGAACCCTAATAAATGTGTGTTTGACGCGAAATCAGGGAAACTTCTTAGATTCATGGTCAGTAGCAGGGGTATTGAAATTGACCCTTCGAAAACCCAAGCTATTTGTGACCTAGCAACTCCCTCAACGGTAAAAGAAGTAAGAAGTCTTCTATGGAGATTAAACTAGATCACCAGATTCATCAATTAGTTATCGGACGTGGCTAAACCAATTTTCAAATTGCTCAAGTAGGGCGCGAAGGTGACTTGGGAAGCAGAATGCAGTCAGGCATTCCAGAAGATCAAAGCTTATATAGCCACTCCACCAGTACTCGTTCCACGCATCCCAAGTCACCCCTTAACCTTGTATTTGACTATACATCAAGGGTCTGTAGGAGCCTTACTTGCTCAAACAAGTCCTGTGTATGGTAAAGAAAAAGTCATCTACTACTTGAGTAAGAAATTCACTTCATCTGAAGCAAATTATACGCCTGTTGAGAGGACTTGTGTAGCAGCAGTATGGGTACTTCGCAGATTGAGACAGTATACCCTGCACCACCACATTCATCTAGCAACAGAAAATGACCCAATCAAATATCTCCTAGAGAAACCCACCTTGATAGAGAAATTGGCAAAATAGCAAGTGATGTTGTCTAAATTTGATATTAAAAGCTCTCCGCAAAAGTCCGTGAAGGGAAGAGCCATAGCTGATATGCTGGCAGAGAGCACCCAAAATCGCACATATTCTGGACAGACAAAGATATAAGATCAAGTTTTGAACCTGACAGAAGACAAATGGGTCACGTATTTTGATGATGTCGTTAATCTGTCAGGAGTTGGCACAAGGGCAGTGCTAATATCCTCTAATGGTCAACATTATCTTGTTGTAGCAAAACTAACTTTATCTTGCACCAACAATATTTCAGAATACGAGGCATGCATTCTTGGCCTATAGTTGGCCATCTCCATAGAGGTACCTAAATTGTAGGTTTGTGGGGATTCTATGCTCATCATTTTTCAAACACAGGGAGAGTGGAAAACAAAGGACACAAAACTCATCCTTCATCATGAGTTCCTAGAAGAGTTGACACTTAAATTCGAAGAAGTGTCATTTAAATATAAATACATGCCAAGAGCGCATAACCAGTTCGTAAACGCATTGGCCACCCTAGCCTCCATGCTGCAAATAACTGATGGATTGGAAATAGAGCCACTAAGGATCAGCATGATCAGAAAACCAGCTTATTGTATGCTGGTCGAAGAAGAATTCGACGGAGAACCATGGTACCACGATATAAATAATTATCTCTTGAAGAGAGATTTCCAGAAGGATGCCAAGCAGGAGACCGGAGATATATAGCCAAGATGGCTAATAAATTCTTCCTCAGTGGACAAACTTTGTACAAAAGGTCGTTTGACTCCACTCTATTAAGATACGTAGACACTAAAGAAGCAAATACTCTCGTGAGGGAAATCCATGAAGGCATATGTGGGCCACACATGAATAGACATCTCCTCGCTAGGAAGATCATGCGACTTGGTTATTATTGGATGACCATTGAATCAGACTGTAATCAACACGTTAGGTCATGCCACCAATGTCAAGCATATGGCGATTTTAATACACCCTTGAACAAACTGCAACAGATATCTAAAGTTCGGCCTTTCTCTATATGGGGAATAGACATGATAGGGCTTATCAATCTAGCAGCTTCAAATGGCCATTGCTTCATTTTAAGTTGCAATTGATTACTTTACGAAATGGATAGAGGCCAGTTCTTACACAAACGTCACTGCGAAAAGTGTGACAAGGTTTATCAAAAGAGATATAATTTCTCGATATGGTACCCCTTAGGCGATCATCACTGACAATGGGTCCAACTTAAACAACAAGATTGTCGATGAGCTATTGAATCACTTTGGCGTTGGACATCTTAATTCTTCCCTTTACCGCCCACAAATGAATGTAGCAGTAGAAGTGGTAAACAAGAACATCAAGAACATATTGGCTAAGACTGTTGAAAATTACAAGGATTGGTATGAGAGGCTACCTTTCACCTTAATGGTATATCGGACTTCAATCAGGAGCTCAACTGGGGCAACTCCTTATGCTCTAGTATAAGGGATGGAAGTTGTCCTGCCTGTACAGATTGAGGTTTCGTATTTAAGAAAATTGTCAAAAGTTAAACTCTTTGAGCCAAAGTGGATCAAACACAAATATAAACAGCTAAATCTGATAGACGAGAAGCGTCTTAAAGCAATTTGCCACAGCCAGAGCTACCAAAAGAGGGTGGCTAAGTCATTCAATCGAAAAGTTAAACCCAGAAGTTTCGAGATGGATGACTTGGTGATAAAGAAGACTTTGCCGAATGCTGCTCATCCGGGAGGTAAGTTTACCCCGAACTATGAAGGCCCTTATGTTGTCAAGAAAGCCCTTGTGGGATGGGCATTAATTCTTGTAAATTGTGAGAAAGAAAAGTTGGGATATCCTGTATACTCAGATGCTATGAAGAAGTATTATTCTTGAAATGAAATCAGACGACGGTCATTTGACTTTCTCCAAAACGATTTGAGTCGCCTTAGTAGTCATTACATAGACATATCATGCATCCATGCATATATGGCATGTGTTATATTTTGTAGGATTCCATGAAATGGACTTGGAATCAAGCTTGTTCAAATGAGACCAAAAGCAGAATAGCCCCCTGACGCATAGAACCAGGAGATATATATATCTGTTCCATCGAGCATTAAAATATCTTTCACTCACTGGAATTTTTGTTCTCTTCGTACAGGATGTCCGATGAAGACAAAGAGCAGCAATGGAGAAATACTGTAAAATTTCTCACTTTCTTGTATAAAAAAAAAAAAGAAGCCAAAAATAAACATGCATTTGATTGAAATTAGAAACGAACCATGCTTTTAAAAGATAAACTTCTAACACTTGTTGCAAACATATTAAGGTTAGAGGTTATCCAGACATGGCTGAAACATGCATGATGCGTCATTAATTCCCTGTGAGATGAAATGTCTGGAGAAAAACATAATGATTTTTTCAAAACATAGTTGTTTAGGCGATTTAGTAGGAATGTTTCTTCAGATAATAGGCAAGCCTAATCCAAACACGTCATATACACACCAAAAAGATGAGAGGAGTGTAAAGATAGAAAAGCCTGAACCCAGGGATGTAAGGTCTGTTCGCATCGATTACATAGATTGAGATGACATAGGCATCCGTTCTTCTCCATAAACATAACAGGTGATCATTGATAAACTCTTTGAGCGGTGGTCTTCATTTGTTAACCCTGTCAAGATCCACCCCACATCGGGGGCGTATAGAAGCAATCCAGCAGCTTGGAGAGGTAAATGGTTAGAAATCTTTTTGCTCGGACTAACATCAATCTTCATGTGTTAATATACATTGATCCAGGCACCATAGGATGACGAAGAGACGTTCATTTCTCTATCCTATACACTTATACCCATGCATAGCCAATTTGAGCATACATACTCATTTCATGTACCCTCATTGGTGATCATTGCACAGCACCAAGATGAAGGTGGCAAAGACACTCGCAGACAAAGAAGTTCAAGAAGTAGGATCTACATGAGACTGCCAAAGCAAAATGTTTAGACATGATGAGACTTAAGTCACATACCATACATGATCATCAAAAGTCCTAGTTCCTAGATAAAGAAACAGAAAAGACAAGATCAAAAAGAGAAAAAACTGAATCTCTATGCTTTAAAAAGAAACCAAAAGCCTAACAAAATAGGGTTGATGCTCATTGAAATGTTGAAAGTCGTAAGACTGATTTTGGGACACTAAGGGTTTACCGAATGTTTCCATTCCCAACAACTTCTGAAGTAAAGAAGAATCCTCAAAAACTATGCAGCAAAAGGCTACCCTTCGAATGGAATCATAGCCAAATGCCAAAAGATACAAAAGATCTTTCAAAGATTAGACCTATTCTCAAGAAGACTAGAGATGTTCTTCAAAAAGTTGTCGATCAAAGACAAAACAGAAGATTGATCAGCAATGATCACCAATGTGTAATTCCTCGCTATTTCGGGCCAAAAATAAGCCTTTTTCGGTCTCCAATCCTACCGACATTACAACCATTTGCAGCCTTTTCTGACTAAGACGCCTAGGTTAATGTGTACCTTAGCTCGAAGAGGTGCGAGCAAGATTATTTCTTTCTCATTTTGCAGGGTTCTTGACTTATAAACCCGGAACAGATGATGAAAACTTTCATTCAAAAGGCCTAACTCAGAAAGTGAGTCTCCCTTTGAAAATTGTGTCCAAGCCTAATATTATGGTCCTGTAAAGACCTCCTGATTGATCGAATTTTATGCACTGCGAATAGCTCTGAAAATCCAAGTGCAGGTTATTAGGAAATTCAAGTGCTTTCTTTGTAAAAAATCAAAATCGAAGAATTGGTGAGAAGCCCTCTATGACGAAAATATTCCAATAGAATGCTTAAAAGTGAGCTCTATTGGAAATTTCAAATTGTTTGATCCAGGATTTTCCTTACAAGAATTTCTGATCATCTTTGCATGCTTTAAGATGTCTTAGATAACCTCTTGCATCACCAATCATTTTGCATAATTGCATAGGTCAAAGTAAAGCTTTCCTTACATTATAACTGTCATTGGCTCGAGATAACTGATATCTTTTCGATGAGGAATGAACTCTCAAGTTTAAACTTCTATGGGACTCATGGCAGCCCCAGGTCAAAGAAGAATATCTTGCTCAACAATGAAGAGCCTTAGAATCGTCTTAATGTGATATTTCAGATTTGAGCTTTCTGCAGGATACTTAGAACCTCCAAATCCCAGAACGGCGCATCACTTGTTGAAAGGATAATCTTCGAAATTATCTTTCTGAGAGATTTCAAGTAACCCTAAATCCCAGAAGAATCTTGTTAACAAATTTTTGCAGCCTTGAGCTTTCTGCAGAATATATAGAGTCCCCAGATCTCAAGATGTCATCGCCCATGTCAAAAGAACAATCATTGGAGTCAACTTTCTGCAAGATTTCAAGTAACCACTAAATCCCATAAGAATCCTGATAACAAAAGTTTTTGTAGGTTTGAACTTTCTGCAGGATATTTGAAGTCCTCAAATCCCAGAATTGCACCTTACGCGTCAAGAAGACAACCTTTGGATTCAACTTTATGCAAGATTTCATATAACCTAAATCCCAAAAGAATCCTTTTGGCAAAACCTAAGAGTTGGGTGTACCTTATTTGTATAGACCCTCGTTGATTCCTCAAGGTGCAAGATCTGCCTAGTCTCCGACAAACCCTAAAGAACGGGTGTGTCACCTTTAGCTCTCTGGTAGATGGGAAGCCTAGTTTCTGACAAACCCTAAAGAATGGGTACGTCACATTTAGGTTCCTAATGGATGGGAAACCTAGTCTCCGACAAATCCTAAAGAACGGGTGCGTCACTTTTAGGTTCCTAGTGGATAGGAAGCCTAGTTTCAGAAAAATCCTAAAAAACGGGTACGTCATCCATAAGTTCCTGATAGAAAGGAATCCTATTCAAGGCCTGGTTCTCCATAGGATTGAAACCTGTAACAAACCCTAAAGAACGGGTGCGTCACTCCTAGATTCCTATCAGATAGGAATCACATTCTGGTTTGGCTTACTATACGGACTAGAACTTAACTGCCCTAGGATACTCATGAGACGAATCCCTAGATATCCACTTGAATCCACCATACACCACTCATGCCACATGAGCATCATGCAGGTGAGTATCTCTACTCCATCTCTCTCTCTTACATCAGTAAAGACAGAATGAGCAGAGCGTTCACCAGTAGAACAAGAAAGATTGAATGTCATGATTCGTTTTTCTTTTTCCCATCGAGTCAGTCTAGACTCATGTGTCAGCTTTCTTTGAGTGAAACATTTCATAAGATACCCCTCAAAAAAGGGCAGCTGTTGACACCCAATTTTTGGTGGATTAGCCTTTTTTCAGTTTATTTTGAAAAATTCACAAAAAAAATCCGTAACAAGTCAAAAAAAATTGAAAAATCGACTTCGGTGGCCTTGGCCAAGCTCAAGGAATCATTTTTGATCAAAAAATAATTTTTCATATTTTTTACATTTTTCAGTATTTTTAGAAAATAGAAAAATGCTTGAAAATTCAAGAAAAATAGCATTTGAGGTTACAAAAATATGAAAAAAATAGTAAATATTTTTTTTAATTCCCTTATATTTTTTTACCTCATTAAAATTTCAAATTCAAGTTCAATTTTATGTGTTTCTTTGTTACATGTATGATTGAATTTGGTAAAAAAAAATATCAATTAAGTCTTTTAATTTGTACTTTTGGCATTTTTTTGGGTCTTGACATTCAATCTAATTACCCTTCATTGAAATGTAGCCCAATTATTTACACAAATTGCTCAATTGCAAGAATTGGGCAAAATTGCGTACTTTATTGCAATTTAGTCCTTGAATTTGGGCATAATTGAAATTACATTATATTCACAGGCTACATTTACAAACTGAAACCATTACCCAATGTTTTTCATCATTCTGAGTCGATGGCATGGGTGATTTGGTCCAATTTGATCATTTGAGCCTTCAATTTCACAATTTCTCGATTTGCAATTAATGGCAAATTTTGGGCTTTTATAGAAATTGACATAAACTTTTAGGCAAAATCACATTTTTAGATAATATTCATGCCCTAAGGTCGATTCTGAGGTTTAATTGTAAAAATTCCCCATCAATTTTGATTAATTTTGAAAATTACAAGTTGGAACCGGTTCGGACCAATCAAACCTCCCGGTTAAACCGGTCGAACCGATCGAGAACAGTGTCGCCTTCTTCCCTAGACACCTGCGCTGATGAACAATCCTAAGACCAATTTTAAGCCTCAAATTGAAGATCAATTCAGGATAATTGGACGAACAATGGTAGGCGTATTGTCACCCTCGCCCTCCTTATCGATTAACACTGGCGGCACTACTCGACGTCATCGAGTGGAGAGCAATTGGACGATCAAGCTCGCAGGACCTACAAAATTCAACATTTCAAAACACAACTTAAATCTGTGGCAAATTCGTGCGAGATTAAACCTATCGGAGAACCAAACGGAATTAGACGGAATGCCCATCATCTCCGACGTCGTTTGGACCTAAAAGCATGTGGCCCCTCGTGCGATTGAAGCTAGTACACACTTCGTCGTTCGGCGCCAAATTTTAAAAAAAATCAGTATATAGCCTTTAGAAGCATTCGAGAAAAGGAGGCTGGCTCATTCTGTTGGAAATGCATAATAGAATCGAAAGGAAGAGAGAAAGAGAGAGAGAATTCGCTCTCCAATCCCCATTGTAGAGAGCTTGAGTTCGAACTGGTAAGGCACTGGTTAGGTTGTTTCCTGCTAAACCAAAGCCAGAGAGGTCACCGGAAGCTCGCCTAGAGTAGCACGAGTCTATCGCCGTCGGTCAGGCTACCTGTAATCTCAGAAAAGGTGAGTTCAATCTTGAAGCTTTCGTACTGTGATTTGGCATCCGACCGTCATTCTTCGATTTCATGTGAGCGTTTTATTCCCCAAACAGTATTGACCACGATCGCATCCCATCTTTGTCTCAATTTTGCATAATAATCCCTATCTGAGTCTCCAAAGTTCCCGCCGTAAACCGAGCATTGTTCACTCTTACCTAGCCCAATCTAGGCCGACTAAGCTCAATCGAAGCTCGAGGTAAGTCTCTTGAACATCGAATGATGCTTCTGTGTCGATGAATTAGTTCAAAATTCCATGAATCGTATGATTAAAGTGATTATACATGTACTGGTTTAAACTTGATTGTGCTTGATTCAGTGTATGAAATCGTGTGATTCTGACATGTTGTGTGCAACGATGAGACGAGTTGATTGGCGCCGGTCTCGAGTGATTTCGTCGAGGTTTCGCCGTTGGATCGTCGTCGGAGATTTATAGCCGTTTGTTTAGGTTACGCCGAGAGGTTGAAGATGAAGTCGACGTGGCTGGTCAGAGAGTCAAAGGCCTAGGTGTCGTCTTAAGATAGGTCTACGTGTTTGCCTAGTCGGCAGAGCCTTTGGAGTCGGAAGTTAGTCTGTTAGTCAATCTAACGGTCTAGGTTGCGCCACGTGTTAGTTTGGTAACCGATAGATCAGTTACATAAATTCTATTAATAAAAATCGATTTTTCAAAAATAAAGAAAATAAATAGTTTGATCGAACGGTCGAGGATTAGCCGAGTCATTCGATCTTGATCGTAGATCTAAGTAATCAGATCGAACGGCTGAGAGAAAGTTATCTTTTGATCTGAACCGTAGGTTTCAGTCAAACGATCCAATGGTCGTGGAATAGCCACGTGATTTAATAGGAACTGCCAAATTTAATCCGAATAATAAAAAAATAAGAAAATGCTAAACAGTGTCGTTTTGAGGCTGAGATCGCACGGGCACAAGTCCGGGTTTGGGCCGGGTATCCGACTCGAACGGGTCGGGTCGACCCGGTCCGAATCACTTTTTTAATAATAAAATTCGAAAAATAAATTTTAAATAATAAAAAATTCAAAAAAATCCTAGAAGATTCTAAAAAATGTTTAAAAAATCCTAAAAAAATTTCAAAAAATGTAGGAAAATTATGAAAAATTACTAAACATTCCAGAAATTTTCAAAAATTGAGGATTGACCACAAACAACTAGTCAATCCTATTTTTGGGATTCCTTATATGTTCATCCGAGAATTGACGATATTACCCTTTAGGAGTAAATCGCCTCTACCTTGTAACCGAGATAGATCGATAATGTCAAGATAAGAATTAGGGTCGGTTAGGCGATCAATTCTTATGCTTGGATTTTCAAATCTCGTCATTTTTCTGAAAATGACGATTTTACCCTTCTAAGGGTAAATTGTCTTTCTTATTCCGATTGAGTTGTGAGAATTGCTCAAAATCAGGATATGGGTCCTATAGTCAGTCAATCCTTATGTTTGGGATTTTCATCTCTCATCACTTTCTGAAATGACGATTTCACCCCTCAAAGGGTAAATCACTTCTAAAATTCTGAAAAATCCCGAAAAATAGAAAATGGATTGGCTTGATGACTAATCTTATTTCCATCATTTTTTGACTCGACATTTCATCTGAAATGATAAAATTGCCCTTTTTTGGGTGAATTGTCCTAAAACTCTTCAAAATTACGATTCTATCCCTCAAGGGAAAATCATGTCAAAAATACTCCTAAGCCTTGATTGACATTTCTCTGGGCTAATAAGGCCTTACTAGGGATGTCACGTTGCTTTTATGTGATTTATCCGCATGTTTTAGATCCTTGATTCGCTTATTCATTTAATTGATTGTGTTTGCTAGGATAATCATTCATATCTACATGAACTCCTAGTTTTAGGGTTCGCACCTCATTCATCTACATGAAATCTTAGAATTAGGTAAATCATTCAACTTAGGTACCGAAAGGGCATCAACTCTAACAGTTAGCATAACAAAGTCTCCAATCTCATTCCTCCGGTTTCCGCAGAATTGAATAGAATGCTCCCAACTATTAGATAGGGTTTTCGATCATACCCTCCATGAAACGATTGGTGGCAACTCATTGGCATGCACACGTATCACATGTCACCAAACCATACAGAAAGTCGATCACATATACTACCGTTGCAACTTAGGTAACAAGCCTTGGGAGAGGCCCGCGTCCGACTAAAGGGGACGGCCCATTAGCCCAAATAGAGAGAACATCCGACGTCTCTCGAGAGGGTCGCGACATACAGATATTGAAACTTCTTTTTGATGGGAGATCTTAATTTGAAAGTTTTTTTTATGTAACCCAAAGATTTTGCAGTAGATGATTCGGATAAACTTGTGCGTAAAGAAAGAGGAATCCCATATAATACCATGAAATAACGTTTGAACATATTAATGGGTATTCTAGATTGAAAACTCTATTTTATGGGTTTGAGCTTTTCGATAATTGTTACTTGAAGTTTCACGGTATTGTTGTTATATTATGTTTTGTCAAGAAAAAAGTAAATTAGTATATACTACAAGATCTGTGACATTTTGATTTCCCAGTTATTTTCAGACTCATTATGAGAAATATATCTAGCGATGTGTTTCAGTCATATCTCGCTCGAATCTGATTAATTTGAGTAGACTGACCAAAAGGAAAAGGCTAACGCAAGACAAGGTACGTGGACCTAGGGAACTCAAATAGGAAATGGCGCTTTGACCATAAGGATTGCCGAGGGGACATTTAGAACCATAAAAGGCCGATCTAAGAACGACTAAGGAATGCATTGCTAGCGTTATACGATTGAAGCGTGGGTGATGCCACTTAACCAATGTATAATTTACAAATTTTCCTAAATCGGACAGTGACGATCGAGGCCATAGGAACTAGTGATAGACCCTCATAATTACATGACAACCAAATTTGCCATGAATTGATGAGCCCTAAATGTGATATGAATCACAGGGTCGATACACGTAAAGTCTGCAAAAGCCGCCCGTCAGTTCGGGATAGGCTGGAACCACGTCTAATAGAGAAAACAATCAGAAACGAGTCTTGAAAATTGAAAATGGAGAATCAAGAATTCCAACGTCATATTTGGATTGGTCGTGCCATGTTGAAGAATATTGGAACGAAAAAAATGATGTTCTGAACGTCGGGGGTAAAATTATCATTTTGCCCCTCAAAACTTTAGTCTTGCTTATGCAATTGAATAAGGGCATTTTGGTCATTATTTCCCCCAATAGCCACTGAAAATTGGGAGAGAGCATGGCCATTAGATCACCCTTGATTGACACTTAGGACATGTGTCAATGGATGAGCTAAAGAGTGGTCTTGTCTACTATTACCCAACTACCATTCAACCTTTGACCTTGAACCTTGAATATAACTCTTTTTCTCTCTCTCTCCCTCTCTCTCCTCTCATTTTTACCGGCTATACACTCCCCACCATCGATGAAACCCTCTTCTTCTTCTTCCTCTCTTTCTTCCATCGCACGATCGCTCCTACCCTCACTATTCGCCAGCTGCGACAACCCCCTCCAGCCACCTCCTGGACTCCAACCGACCACACCCTCCTAGCTTAGCCTCTTCCCAACCTCCTCGAAGTGGAAGCGCGCCGATTGAGCCACCGAGGAGCTCCGGCCAACCATTCTCCAGGAAGCCGATAGAAATCGACACAATCTGAGTTAGGTAGAGTTTCTAACCCCTTTAGGACCTCGAAATGCTGGAGTCTTGTGACCAAAATTTTTAAAAATCTAGGGGACTCGTTAATGATCTGTGGTAAAAAGTTGAGCTTAATTTGATGGAGTTTTGACCCCAAATGGGTCTTGTGAATATTGGACAGAAACTGTCGGTTTGCAGCCTTGAAGGAGCCGGCAACTTTCGAAGGAATTTTGGCAACGACTCGACCTCAAATCTTCGATGAGCCTCATAAACCCTTAGATAAACATGTTAGCAAGTAGGTTAGTGATTAAATGGTGAATTTGGAGTAGATTAAGGGTTGGACATGCTCGGTTTACATAGAACCGAACATGGCCCAATTCGGTTCTATGCAAACCGATTCTGTGGGGGCTAATGATTGATGATTTTAAGTCTCAAATTGGTGATTGAGACGTGCTAGGATGATGAGGATTGTGTTAAAGAGGTTTGTGATTCATGGATGGGTGAAATGGACAAGGGAAATTGACAATTAGTTGGATTTTCCTAGGTTGCACGGTGGGTTTGTTCTTGGATCGTTGGACCGAACTGTTGGAGGGCTTGAGAAGACGATTTTTGTGGCATCAAACTTGAGGTAAGGAATCCTAAACTTAGGATAGGAAGATTGGACTCAATTGGGTAAGTCGGGTGATAATTCGATTGATTTGTGAAAGATTCCAAGATGAATGTTCTTGGCGCGTCCTAAGATGATATAGGGGATTAATGTGTGCTAATGCTTGTGCTTGAATTGTGCGGGGCATGTCTGAGTGTCACTTTGATTGTCTTGCATGCCATGGGTGTATGATTGTGCTTGAGTTGCATTTTGCATTATGAATGCGAAATGAATTGAGAATCATGGCATGAGTGTGACATGGTGAGACCCTGATGCGTATGAGACACGGGGTGATGGAAATGAAAACCCTGAGGCGCTGAGGCGCAGGGTTGGAGTTGTGTGGCGCCCTGATGCATACGAGACGCAAGGTTGAGTAGGCCACGGTCCCGATACGTTGAAACGCGGGACGGATATGTGATTTGTTGACACTGGCCTGGAGTATCATTGAAACCTGATGCGTTTACGCGGGTTGTCAATAACGGTCTGATGCGTTTACACGGATCGAACCTGATACGTTCTAAACGAGGGCATGAGAATGAAGCAGGCAGGAAAAGGCAGTTGAGGTGATGTGGTAGGGCAAGCTGTGCATAATAATCTAAATGTGTTATGATGCCATAACTGTATGCCTGCCATCCGCGTGTCGTTATCTATAATTGCATTGCCTCGTATGTTTATGAGTTTGAATTATTGGGGTATGTAACTGCCTGAGTGGACGATCAGCCTAACTTAGGGTTACGACTCTTTTACTAAGATGTGAATCTCACCCCATTGGGGACCCTTATTTTTACAGATCCTAAGTCTTCACGATGTGGCCTATATGTTTTGGTGACCCCAAGGAAATGTCCACCTATTTTGATGAGTTCCCTAACGGGCAGGGAACCATTTATGTCAGGAAGTGTACCGTAGTTTGGGTAGACAAGGGTAGTACTAGTTGGAAGCCTCACAGGTACGAGACCTGGTTCAGGAAGGTCAGGGATGTGTCTACCGAGCCGCTGAAGCCCAATGAGGTGTCCTAGGGAGTTGTCCCTAGTTGGTGCCACCCCACCCGAGACTTAGACCAGGCTGAGAGGTCTATTGTCGATTCAAGGATTAGACCGGAGAGGACTCCGACCTTGAAGGACACGGAGGAAGAGATCATTGTGGTCGTGGCAACTAAAGAGGATCTCGTGGAGCCGTCTGCTGAGGATACCATGGAGGATGCCATCGAGGTTCGCTCGGAGACCTTCTTAGAGTACGAGTCCACGGAGGACGCAAAAGAGACCGAGGACTCCAGCAGCTCGTCTTAGGAGCTCCTAGATTGTTAATTAGATCTTTTGGTGGCGACCCTGACCCTATTTTCCTTGGATGCTTGAGGATGGACCTCTTTTTGTGTACTTGTCCCGTCTCCATGTTAGAGGATTTAGTAGCTCTGAATCTGTATAAACAGTTGGATATCATGTATGTTGGTATTTGCGCTATCTAGGTCCCACTTCATATTTTGTATGGAGGAGTTATTTCATTATTGCTTCCGCGTGTTTATATATTATATGTCTCTCGACTTATGCGTGGATCTTGGGACCACGAGAGATATTTGGTTTGCTTGCAGGGAGTCGCATGCTCGTGCCCGAGGCGCGGGGTGTGACAAGATCAGTGGAATGAATTTATTTTCCTTTGCTTGAAAGTAGTTTCCTTGGATTACTGCTAAGAAATTTTTGAGGTACTTAAAGAGGACAAAAGACTATATGTTAATTTACAGACATCTTCAGGACTTGCAGCTAGTAGAGCATTCGAATTCAGGCTTTGTTAATTGTTAGGATGATGTAAAATTGACTACTACAGACATTTAAATGTCTAAAGAGAAATGCAGTATTACAGAAAAGCGTAAACAAAAATCTATGTAACTCTCGATCAAGGAAGCGGAGTTTGTAGTATGCTTTTCAGCTGTTATTCAGGTTATTTAGCTCCGAAATCTCATTAAAGAGTTGGTCATATTTAATTTTGTGGATAGACTCATACAGCTGTATTGTGACGATAATTCTACAGTGTTGTTCATTAGCAACAACATAGGCCTCAAGGGGTCTGAACATCTGGCGGTCAAGTTTTTGACCGTAAAGGTAACAAGTGAAAGGGCGACACTACAGTAGAGCTTATTACATAGATGATAAGGCTGCAGACTCACTAACTTAAGGTCTTTACCCATACACATTTGGATGACATGTCACAGACATAAATGCGTCATGGGATGCTGATATGACATGTTAATTGATGGGCTAAATAACCATCATGAGATGATGTTGTTCAGTGGAAGTTGTTTTCGGCATTTGCTCTAATAAAGTTTACATCGATGTTTGTTACATTTTGTAACGTTTAGGTATGTATCAACTCTATTGCATGCAATAAAGCATTTATGATTACAATGATATTGAATATATATATCAGGTGAAAATCTCAAGGAATCGTGTGAACCTTAAGTGTGACATTCTTGTTTCCAATCAATTTCAGACTCTGTAATGAGAAGTTTATATGTATCAAGCGATGTATTTCAGTTGTATTCCACTCAAATCTGATCAATTTGAGTAGACTGACCAAACGAGAAAGGCTAACACGAAACGAGATACGTGGACCTAGGCGACTCGGATAAAAATGGCACTTTGACCATAAGGATTGTCGAGGGGATATTTAGAACCGCCAATAGGCCGATCTAAAAACGATTAAGGATTACTAGGCGAGTCTCGTACGATTGGAATGCGGGTGATGCCACTTAACCAGCGTATGATTTGCAAAATTATCCTAAATCGGACTGTGACGATCGAGACCATAGGGACTAGTGATAAACCCTCACAATTACATAACAACCAAAACTGCCACGAATTGACGAGTCTTAAATGTGATATGAATCACGGGATCGATACGCGTAATGTCTGTAAAAGTCGTCCGTCGGCTCGGGATAGACTGGAATCACATCTGATAAATAACACTATCAAAAACGAGTCCTGAAAAGTTTGAAATGGAAAATCAAGAATTCCACCTTTATTTGGATTGGCTGTCACCCTATCGATGAATTTCGGAGTGAGAAAAACGACGTTCTGAACGTCGAGGGTAAAATGACCGTTTTGCCCCTCAAGCTTAGAACTTTGCCCTTGCAATTGAAGAAGAAAAAATTGGTCTTTTAACCCTCCCTTGGCTACCGAAAAAGAAGACTAAAAGAGAGCCCTTGGATTCACTTTGGGAAGACAAATACCAAGTGTCAAGAGATTAGGAAGTGTGGTCATATCACACTTTATGCTCACCTAACATTCAACTCCATTGACCAAAATTGGATATAGCCATTCTCTCTCCTCTCTCTCTTCTCACCCCCCTCATTCGGCCAAGCCTCTAAGAGAACCACCGATCAACCACTCCTCTTCTTCTATTTCTACTTGCCGCCCGACCACCCCGGAACCCCTTGTTCGCCGGCCACGACCACCCCTTCTGGCCACCGACTGACCACCGACTGACTACATCAACGAAGCTCTACATCTTGCCGACATTCTCGAAAAAGAATCAGGTCGATTGGAGCACCGAGGAGTCTCGAGCAGAGATTTTCCCGAGAGCCGACAGATTAGGACTCAATCTGAGGTAGGTCTGGTTCTTAGCCCTTTTGCTGGTCAAAATCTTGGAATATGGGGCTCAAATTTTGTGGAGATCTAGTAGAGATGTGTAGAATTCTATGGCAAAAATTGGAGCTTGATTTGATAAGGTTTTAACCATGAACCGGCCTTGTACATTTTGCCCAGAATTTGCCGGTAATCTGACCTTAGGCATTCCAGCGAGTTTCAACGGGAATCCGGCAGTCATTTGACTCGAAACTCATGGTGAGCCTCCCAAACCCTTAGTTAGACATTCTAAGAGGTAGGATAGTGTATAAATGTTAGATTTGGAGTACATTAGGACCGGTTGTACCCGGCTAGCACAGAACCGCATGGGACCGATTAGGTGCCGAGACAAATCGATTCTGTTGAGGGCTATGGATGATGATTTTAAGCTGCAATTTGATTTTTAAGATGTGAGGAGGTATTGAGGGTTAAGTTACGGATGATTAGGAATGATGGATTGAGGAATTGCGTATGAAAATTTGACGAATTGGTTGAAATTCTAGGTTGCGCGACAAGTCCGGGTGTGGACATTGGTTAGCCGAAACCTAGGTGGTCCAAGAAGAAGGAGATTTGTGTTGTCCAGTTAAAGGTAAGGGATTTCCTAAACTTAGGCTAGGGGGATTGGACTCTTTCGGGTTGGTCGAAAATTGAATGGATAGATTTATGAACAATTTCTAACAAAGGATGGTTTTGAATATGTCCTGAGACATTATGGGATGATTGGGTGTGACATTGTCTATGCTTGAGTCGTTTGTCATGTCTGGGTATCATGTCATTGTTTTGCATGCCATGAGTATTCACATGGTGTATGAGTAACACCTATCGTTGTATGTGAATTGAACTGAGATAATATGGCATGAGCATGACATGGCAGGGCCCTGAGGCGTATGAGACACGGGATGAGAGTTGATACCCTGATGCGACAAGATCGCGGGGTGAAGTTACGGTTGTGTGGCGCCCTGATACGACGAGATCGCGGGATTGAGATAGCCACTGTCCTGATGTGAACTATTCATGGGATGGAGTATGAGTTAATGAGCTTGCCTGGAGATTCATCGGGACCTGATGCATTTATGTGGGTCACCGATGACGGTCTGATGCGTTTACGCGGACCGAGCTTGAAGCGACTAGTTCGCGGGCTAGAAATTAAGGCGGGTGGAGATTGATAGATGTGGCGAAGGGACAGGCTAAGAGTGCATGTGCATCTGAGTGTGGCATGTCATCATATTTGCATGTATGTCCTCTATATGTTGTTGTTTATTGATTCGTGCCTTATATGCCTGTCTGTTTCTGAGTTTGAAATTATTGAGGGGTGCGGCTACTTGAGTGGACTATCAACCTGACCTAGGGTTAGGTTTTTCTTACTGAGATGTGTATATCACTCCTTTTGGGGAACCCTTCTTTTACAAATCCTAGGCCCTAGGTATGTGGCTCATACGGTTTAGGGACCTAAAAGAGATGACGGCTTATTTTGATGAGTTCCCGGATTGACAAGGGAACATTTATGTGAGGAAGTGTACTATTGTATGGGTGGATGTAGGTAAGCCCGATTGGAAGCCTCATAGGTTTGAGGCGTGGTTTAAGAAAGTAGGAGACCAGCAGATTGGACCGCTGAAGCCCCACGAGTTACCTCAGGGTGTCATACCCAATTGGTGCCAGACTGCAACAGAGCAGGAGTTGCCTGAAGGGTCAGTAGTAGTGTCTAAGAATGGGCCAAAGCAGACCCCGATCTTGAAGTCCACAGAGCAGCAGGAGAAGGAGGTCATAGTCCTAGAGGCGTCCGAGGGGGACCTTGCTGAGCCGCCGCAGGAAACGACCATGGAGGACTCCACTGAGGTCTCGTCCGAGACCTTCTCCGAGTATGAGCCGACGGAGGAGACTGAGGACACAGGACATTCTAGAAATTCTTCCTAGGCGACTCCAGTTGGTGACCCGATCCTTTGACTGGCGACCTGACCCCGCTCCTGATGGATTTCGTGGATGTTTCCTTTTGATATGCTTACCCTGTCGCCCTGTTGTCTAGTGGATCTTAGTAGTTGGTATCTGTATGAACAGTACGATATGATGTATGAATGTCATTGAGCTATCCAGGTCCCACTTAATATTTATATATTGTACGGGGATTTATGTTAGTAACGTTTCCGCATGCATGATGTATTTATTATGTCTCTCGAGAACTTGTGATCGATCTTGGGACCGCCGAGAGATTGTTGTTACTTTGCTTGCAGGGATGTTCACGTGTCTCGAAGGGTCGGGGCGTGACATCCCCGCTTGTTTTGGTATCAGAGCAAAGTTAGTTCGATACAAAGTTGGTTGAGGATTGGAGTAATAATGAGGATTAAGTGGGGACAAGAACGGAGACCATAGGAAACTAGTCAAGGTAAGGCATGGGATGCCTATCATGTGACTTGACACCTATGGATGGTGTTTATCCTTGGTAAGATTGTGGCAAGGCATAAGGAATTAAGTTCCCTACTTAGGATTGAAGGTCATTTCTAGACCTTGGCTTACTTGATGAATGAAATTGATTGGTTTTAGTGAATCACTAGAGTGGATGGAAATGAGGAATGGCCACGGGCCATTGGTTGAAATGTTTCTGAAATTGATGTATGGAGTATTGTTGTTGTATAACTGTTTCTGTTAAGGAGTAGTTAGTAACTCTGGATTGGATGAATGAGTAAGTTACTAACTCATTGCTGAACTTATGGTAGATGAGGTTCAGTAGAAAGAGACGAAGATAAGTAATCCATCCAGAAGATTTGAAAGACCGAGATGCGGAGCCTCTAGCTCGAGGCCGCCCGTAGCGGAGGACCCAAGAGTGGATGGTCTACTGAGAGCAATGGAGGGGCTTAGAGACATGATAGATAGGCAGGCCGAGGATTGGGACGCTACCATCGCCCAGGCAATGGGAGCTGCCCTAGTTGCCGTCAATACCAACATTGGCAATGCTGGTGGAAGTAGAAGTCAGGGCGAGCCGAACCAGAGTAATGAAACGGTAAACCCTCAAGAGGAAATCATTGTGGCCAGACAGATGGGCCAACTGGTGGAGCAGTTCATGAAACTAAAACCGACACAGTTTGACGGGATTGGAGATCCCGAGCTAGCGCCTAGATGGATAGAAAAGCTAGAAAAGGCTTTTGGGGTGTTGAGATGCACAGACGAAGAGAAGGTATTGCTGGTTGTGTTCTAACTTGAGGGTGCAGCTAATGATTGGTAGGCTGCCACCAAAGATGGAGTCTTCCCTAAAGGAGTGGCCTTGAACTGGAACGCTTTTAAAATGGCCATTAATGATAAATATTTCTCAGAAACGGCCAGAGAAAAGAAGCAAGTGGAGTTCTTGCAACTACGCCAAAATCAACTGATAATAGACCAGTACGAGGCTGAGTTCGCGAGGCTCTCAAGGTACACACCTCGATCTGTGGAGGACCCTTTAGAGAAGGCAAGGAGATTCAAGGATGGTCTAAGGCCAGAACTCCGTAGCCAGATGATCGCTCTGAACTTGAGAACTTACTAGGAGATATATGAGTGAGGCCAAATGATTGAACGGGATTTGAGGGAAAGAAATACCGCAATTGGATCGCGGTTCCCATCGTTCAGAGATAATCGCCAGATGGGCAAGAAGCCGATGGAGAATAACAGACGTTTCGTGTTGCCCGCAAGAAAGAAAATAGTGAAATCGCCAAACCCAGTGAACTGGAGCTGCAGACTGTGTGGCAAAAAGCATGAAAATGGGCCATGCCCAGATAGGACAGGAGCATGTTTCAAGTGTGGTCAACTGGGCCACCAGATGAGAATGTGTCCAAACCAAGTACCGGCAAGTCGACCGCAAGGACAGAAGCCGCAAGCTGGA
Source organism: Rhodomyrtus tomentosa (assembly GCA_028455895.1). NCBI lineage: Eukaryota > Viridiplantae > Streptophyta > Magnoliopsida > Myrtales > Myrtaceae > Rhodomyrtus > Rhodomyrtus tomentosa. Next base: position 13,285,531 of record JAPCWY010000008.1, read on the forward strand.
CTGTCGACTGCCGCACCTCAGATCGAACAGAGCAGACCACTGGCACAGGGAAGGATATATGTTGTGGCCCACAACGAGGCGGAGGATGCGCCAGGAGTGGTCACAAGTACGGTCTACTTGTGCAACCAGACTGCTTATGCATTGTTTGACCCTGGTGCCACACATTCTTTCGTGTATGCATAGTTTGCTGAATTAGTAGGCATGAAATTGGAACCGTTGAGCATGATATTGCATGTTACCACACCCTTAAAGGATAATACGATAATTTCGTTGGGCTGTGCTGATTGTGAGATAGTGATTGTGGGAAATAAAGAAAGCATTGACCTAGCCGTATTGCCCATGTTTGACTTTGACGTAATAATAGGAATGGATTGGTTGGGTAAGCAAGGGGCCATAGTAGACTGTGGTAGCAAAACAATCCGATTTTATCCGAGAGGCCGTCCTAGCCTTGAATTGGTGGGTATTCGAAGAGGAATCTCGATTCCCTTAGTCTCATCTTTGGAAGTAACGAAGTTGATGTCTGAAGGATGTCGGGCATACTTAATAGCAATAATGGATACGACTGTCGAGGAACCAAAGTTAGAGAATATCCCAGTAGTGCGAGAGTTCCCGGATGTGTTTCTCCAGGAGTTGCCAGGATTACTACCAGAATGGGAAATAGAGTTTGTAATTAAATTAGCCCTTGGGACAGAGCCGATATCGAAAGCACCGTACAGGATGTCCCTGTCAGAATTAAAGGAGTTAAAGGTGCAGATGCAAAAGCTGCTAGATAAAGGATTCATCCGACCAAGTGCTTCACCGTGGGGAGCACCAGTGTTGTTTGTAAGAAAGAAGGACGGGTCTTTGCGGCTATGCATTGACTATCGGTAGCTGAATCAAGTGGCAGTAAAGAACAAGTATCCGCTGCCGAAGATCGACGATTTTTTTGATCAGTTGCAAGGAGCAGCAGTGTTTTCGAAGATTGACTTGAGGACTGGGTATCACCAGCTGAGGATTAAGAAGGAAGACATACCGAAGACTGCCTTTAGGACGAGGTATGGTCATTATGAGTTCACAGTGATGCCATTTGGATTGACTAACGCTCCAGCTGCTTTCATGGACCTAATGCACCAAGTATTTAAGGAGTTTCTAGACAGATTCGTCATAGTCTTCATTGACGATATCTCGATTTACTCGAGGAGCGATGCAAAACATGAAGAGCATTTAAGAATTGTACTGAGGACCATGAGGGAACATTCACTGTATGCAAAGTTAAGCAAATGTGAATTTTGATCGAACAGGGTAACATTTCTAGGTCATGTGGTGTTTGGTGAAGGGATTGCAATGGATCCTGCAAAGATTGAGGCTGTAATCAATTGGCTGAGGCTTACTATGGTCACAGAGGTCAGAAGTTTCTTGGGACTGGCGGGATATTATAGGTGATTTGTGGAATGATTCTCATCCATAGCCATCCCACTGGCGCGGTTGATGAAGAAGGAGACAAGGTTTAAATGGACTGATAAATGTGAGAAGAGTTTCCAAGAGCTTAAGCACAAATTGACAATCGTGCCAGTGCTGACCATTCCATCAGTACCGGGAGGTTATAAAATTTACAGCGATGCTTCGCTCAAAGAATTAGGCTGTATGTTGATGCAGCACAGTAGGGTAGTAACCTATGTATCCAGGTAGTTGAGGCCACACGAGATGAATTACCCAACTCATGACCTGGAGTTAGCGACGATAGTGTTTGCCTTGAAGATTTGGGGACACTAACTTTGTGGCGAAAAGTTTCAAATATATACCGACCACCAAAGCCTGAAATACTTATTTTCCCAGAAAGAGTTGAACATGAGACAGCGTAGGTGGATGAAGCTGCTCAAGGACTATGATTGTGAGATATTATATCACCCTGGGAAAGCCAATAGAGTAGCAAATGCGCTAAGTCGGAAGTCAAGTATTGCATGCCTGCTAGTGAGAAGTTGGTCGACGATAGAGAATTTGAGAGATTCCGAATTCAAATTAGAGATCGATCAGTTGTCCAGCTTAATAGTTACATAGAGGGTGGAACCCAAAGTACAAGAAGGGATTAAGGCATTATAATCTACGGACCCGGAGATTCAGAAAATTGTCAAGATGGATGCTATGAAGAGAAAGCCGAAATTTCAGATATCAGAAGACGAAATTTTGAGGTCCCAAGGATGACTGTGCGTACCAAAGGATGAAGGACTCCGAGAAAGAATTTTGTCAGAGGTTCATAGGAGCAACTATAATATCCACCCTAGGAGTACAAAGATGTATCAGAATTTGCGACAGCATTATTGGTGGAATGGAATGAAGGTAGACGTTGCAAGATACGTGGCAAAGTGTTTGACATGCCAGCAAGTGAAGGCGCAGCACCGTAAGCCTGGAGGACTGTTGTAGCCACTGGAGATTCCGGAATGGAAGTGGGAGCACATAACTATGGATTTCGTGATGGGACTTTCGAGGAGCCAAAGAGGTCACAACTCGATATGGGTAGTCGTGGACCGATTAACCAAGTTCGCCCACTTCATTCCTGTACGAAAGAACTTCGCTATGGAAAAGTATGCAGAGCTGTACTTGAGGCAGATAGTGAGATTACAAGGAGTGCCGGTGACAATCACCTCAGATAGAGATCTAAAATTCACGGCAAATTTTTGAAAGAGCCTGCAAGAAGCTATGGGAACCCGAATGCAGCTTAGTACGGCGTACCATCCATAAACAGATGGACAATCAAAAAGGACGATCCAGACACTCGAGGACATATTGAGAGCGTGTGTCATTGATTTTAAAGGTGGATGGGAAGAACAGCTACACCTGGTAGAATTTGCTTACAATAATAGCTACTAGCAAAGTATACAGATGGCACCGTTCGAAGCACTCTATGGTAGAGCCTGCAGAACATCGATATGCTGGGATGAGGTCGGAGAAATAAGTATCACTGGCCCCGAATTGGTAGAGCAATCGGTGGAAGCAGTGAAAGTAATTCGGGATAGACTGAGGACGGCACAGAGTCGCTAGAAGAGCTATGCAGACAGGCGGCGCAAGCCCCTGGAGTTTCAAGTGGACGATCACGTCTTCCTCAAGGTGTTGCCAATGAGGGGACTATCGCGATTCGGAAGGAAGGGGAAGCTGAACCCGATGTACGTAGGCCCTTTCGAGATATTGAAATGGATTGGAACTTTGGCCTACCAGCTTGCTCTGCCGCCAAATCTATCCCGAGTACATAATGAATTTCATGTGTCGATGCTAAGAAAGTATGAGCCTAATCCGACACATGTGCTGGACCACGAAGCCATAGAGGTGGACGATAGAGTATCTTACGTAGAGAAGCCAATAAGGATCGAGAATCGGAAGGAGCAAATCCTCAGGAATAAAAACATTCCGTTGGTCAAAGTAGTATGGGAGCACCACGGAATGGAAGAAGCCACGTGGGAGAATGAAGAGACGATAAGACGACAGCACCCCCATTTATTTGAGTAATTGAGTGTAATGTAAATTTCGGGAACGAAATTTTTTGTAAGGGGGAAAGAGTTGTGACATTCTGATTTCCAGTCAATTTCAGACTCTGTAATGATAATTTTATATTATCAAGCGATGTATTTCAGTTGTATTCCGCTCAAATTTGATCAATTTGAGTAAACTGACCAAAGGGGAAAGACTGACGCGAGACGAGATACGTAGACCTAGGCGACTCGGATAAGAAATGGCGCTTTGACCATAAGGATTATCGAGTGGATATTTAGAACCGCCAATAGGCCGATCTAAGAATGATTAAGGATTACCAGACGAGTCTCGTACGATTGGAATGCGGGTGGTGTCGCTTAACCAGCGTATAATTTGCAAAATTATCCTAAATCGGACTATGACGATCGAGATCATAGGGACTAGTGATAAACCCTCACAATTACATGACAACCAAAGCCACCACGAATTGACGAGTCTTAAATGTGATATGAATTACGGGGTCGATACGTATAATGTCTGCAAAAGCCGTCCGTCGGTTCGGGATAGATTAGAATCACGTCTAATAGAGAACACTATCAAAAACGAGTCCTGAAAAGTTTAAAATGAAAAATCAAGAATTCCAGCTTTATTTGGATTGGCCGTCACCCTATCGATGAATTTCGGAGCGAGAAAAACGATGTTCTGAACGTCGGGGGTAAAATGACTGTTTTGCCCCTTAAGCTTAGAACTTTGCCCTTGCAATTGAAGAAGGGAAAATTGGTCTTTTAACCCTCCCTTGGCTGCTGAAAAAGAAGACTAAACGAGAGCCCCTGGATTCACTTTGGGAAGACAAATGCCAAGTGTCAAGAGATTAGGAAATGTGGTCATTTCACACTTTATGCTCACCTAACATTTAACTCCATCGACCAAAATTGTATATAGCCATTCTCTCTCCTCTCTCTCTCCTCACCCCCTCATTCGGCCAAGCCCCCAAGAGAACCACCGATCATCCTTTTCCTCTTCTTCTATTTCTGCTCGCCGCCCAACCGCCTTGGAACCCCCTGTTCGCTGGCCACGACCGCCCCTTCTGGCCACCAACCAACCACTGGCCAACCACACCGACGAAGTTCTACGTCTTGCCGACATCCTCAAACAAGAATCAGGTCGATTGGAGCACCGAGGAGTCCGAAGCAGAGATTTTCCCGAGAGCCGACAGATTAGGACTCAATCTGAGGTAGGTCTGATTCTTAGCCCTTTTGCTGGTCGAAATATTGGAATCTGGGGCTCAAATTTTGTAGAGATCTAGTAGAGATATGTAGGATTCTGTGGTATAAATTAGAACTTGATTTGATAAGGTCTTGACCATGAACCGGCCTTGTACATTTTGCCCAGAATTTGCCGGTAATCTGACCTTGGGCGTTCCGACAAGTTTCAACGAAAATCCGGCGGCCATTTGACTCGAAACTCACAGTGAGCCTCCCAAACCCTTAGGTAGACATTCTAAGAGGTAGAATAGTATATAAATGTTAGATTTGGAGTAGATTAAGATCGGTTGGACCCAGCTAGCCCAGAACCGCGTGGGACGGTTCGATGCCGGGCCAAATCGATTCTGTTGAGAGCTGTGGATGATGATTTTGAGCTGCAATTTGATGTTTAAGATGTGATGAGGAGTTGAGGGTTACGTTATAGATGATTGGGATTGATGGATTGAGGAATTGGGTACGAAAATTTGATGAATTGGTTGAAATTCTAGGTTGCGCGACAAGTCCGGGTGTGGACATTGGTTGGCCGAAACCTAGGTGGTCCAAGAAGAAGGAGATTTGTGTTGTCCAGTTAAAGGTAAGGGATTTCCTAAACTTAGGCTAGGGGGATTGGATTCTATCGGGTGAGTTGAGAATTGAATGGATAGATTTATGAGCAATTTCTAACAAAGGATGGTTTTGAATATATCCTAAGACATTATGGGATGATTGGGTGTGACATTATCTATGCTTGAGTCGTTTGCCATGTCTGGGTATCATGTGATTGTTTTGTATGCCATGAGTGTTCACATGGTGTATGAGTGACATCTATCATTGTATGTGAATTGAGCTGAGATAATATGGCATGAGCATGACATGGCAGGGCCTTGAGGCGTATGAGACGCGGGGCAGGAGTTGATACCCTGATGCCACAAAATCGCAGGGTGAAATTACGATTGTGTGGCGCCCTGATGCGACGAGATCGCGGGATTGAGATAGCTACTGTCCTGATGCGAACTATTCGCGGGACGAAGTACGAGTTAATGAGCTTTGCTTGGAGATTCATCGGGACCTGATGTGTTTACACGGGTCACCAATGACGGTTTGATGCGTTTACGCGGATCGAGCTTGAGGCGACTAGTTCACGGGCTAAAGATTGAGGCAGGTGGAGATTGATGGATGTGACGAAGGGACAGGCTGAGAGTGCAAGTGCATCTGAGTGTGGCATGTCGTCATATTTGCATGTATGTCTTATGTATGCTGTTGTTTATTGATTCGTGCCTTATATGCCTGTCTGTTTCTGAGTTTGAAATTATTGAGGGGTACGACTACCTGAATGGACTGTCAACCTAACCCGGGGTGAGGTTTTTCTTATTGAGATGTGTATCTCACCCCTTTTGGGGAACCCTTCTTTTACAGATCATAGGCCATAGGTATGTAGCCTATACTTTTGGGGATCCAAAAGAGATGACGGCTTATTTTGACAAGCTCTCGGATCGACAAGGGAATATTTATGTGAGGAAATATACTGTTGTATGGATGGATGAGGGTAAGCCCGATTGGAAGCTTCATAGGTTTGAGACGTGGTTTAAGAAAGTAGGAGACCAGCAGATTGGGCCGCTGAAGCCCCATGAGGTACCTCAGGGTGTCATACCCAATTGGTGCCAGACTGCAGTAGAGCAGGAGTTGCCTGAAGAGGCAGTAGTAGTGTCTAGAAATGGGCCAGAGCAGACCCCGATCTTGGAGTCCACAAAGCAGCAGAAAGAGGAGGTCATAGTCTTAGAGGCGTCCAAGGGGGACCTTGCTGAGCCACCGCAGGAAATGACCATAGAGGACTCCACTGAGGTCCCGTCCGAAACCTTCTCCGATTATGAGCCGACGGAGGAGACTAAGGACATAGGAGATTCTAGCAGTTCTTCCTAGGCAACTCTAGTTGGTGACCCGATCTTTTGACTGGCGACCTGACTCCGCTCTTGATGGATTTTGTGGATGTTTCTTTTTGATATACTTACCCTGTCACCCTGTTGTCTAGCGGATCTTAGTAGTTGGTATATATATGAACAGTACGATATGATGTATGAATGTCATTGAACTATCCAGGTCCCACTTAATCTTTATATATTATACGGGGATTTATGTTAGTAATGCTTTCGCATGCATGATGTATTTATTATGTCTCTCGAGAACTTATGATGGATCTTGGGACCACCGAGAAATTGTTGTTAGTTTGCTTGCAGGGATGTTCGCGTGTCTCGACGGGGTCGGGGCGTGACATTAAGTGATGGCTGGGGCTTTTATTTTTAGCCAAAAGCATATATCTTGTTACACGTAAAGTACAGTTAACTATAAAAGTAAGATATATGTTGGTTCATTGGAACCGTAAAGATAATCTCTCATGATACATCCATTTTCGTGATACATAAAGTGAGAGAATAGTGACTGATAAGGAAGATAACATATAATGTGTCTCCATTATTTGAGATGTTCTCCGTTTGCCATACTACCATATCAAATCCATATCGGTAAAGTTAAGAGTATTCTTGATCATGGATGGCTCTATGTCTTCTGATGCAGTTACTGGCATGATTTGGTGCTTGATACTTTATTGGATCGAATTGACTATTGGGAATTATCTCTAAACCAATATAAAGATGCGCATATACAATACAGTTATAATTAATATAGCACAAGTGGGAGAATGTTAGAATATATTCTTTTTGATATATTCAATTATGGGTTTTATTAATTGTTACTGTAATTATTAATTGATCTAATAAATGTAAGATATATACAGTTTCCTATTCTAGTCGGATATGGGGCTAGATAGTATGGGCCAAGATAAATATAATATTTGATAAGTGGATAGGTTTCATTCTCTACAAATAGAGCTCAAGTCCCTCCTCTAAATTATAATGTCCACATAACCTCACATATAGAATTGTCTGAAGCAACAGTGAGGGGCCGTCTCAGTGAAGCCAGTGATAAAGAAGTTCATAGAGGAGAAGCTCTTAAGTATCGAATTCTCGCAATTCCGCATCAAGAACGATGAATCCGAAACAATGTGTGTTAATTCTTTAACTCTATGAATTATGGATTCGCGTATTTATACGTGTATATTTTGAGTCGCTATATACGGATGAAATACGCAACTTAAACTACCTTGTACGACAATGATGAATCGTCCGTGGAGCGCAATCTATGATCCCGTATAAACATTGAGAAAAGGGCTTCCAGAGTAGAACAAAACTGTGGGGAAACAACGAAAAAAGATTCAGAATTAATCATCCCCAACAGTAAAGGACAGATACATATGATGCTGAGCTCAATAACCTAAGCTCTTCACTCTTTTCTTGGTGTGCGTGCGTGTGTGTTGTGTTTGGCCGTTTGGGGTGGCAGGGGAGGTTTCAAGTTCTATGTTTCACCTGCAGAATTGACAGAACATCCGCATGCACATCTTTAGAGTTTACAACTGACTCAGTCGGTCTTCTAGGAATCCCTTGAGAGGGGAAAAACACACAACTTCAGTTAAAGAGGCGTTACTGCTAGGACTTAAATTAGTAAGGCTTTGCACAATTTGACATGAAGAGTTCTCTAGGGCTCTCGTGCTGAAGTGCTGGAGAAAGAAAATTTTTAAATTGCGAAATGAAATGCTTAATGTAGGGTTTTCCTCTTGTGGAGTTTTGGCTGTTGACCCAAAAAGGTTGATTTGTTAATTTGAGCATTCACTTGTTAGCATACTTGTTATTTGTAGAATGAAGTTGAACGTGAGAAACTCAAAATTAAAAAACATTAGTACTCTTTTCAACTGCTCTGACTACAATAAGAATTCTAGCAAGGTATAGATAGATATATGTGACCATCGAAGAATATTTAAGTTCACTATAGATGCATTTCGGCTCCATATTTCTTTATTTAACTGCTTTATTCTATCAATCCCCTACTTTGTTCGATTCTCTCTGTCACAGCTCAATTCTGATGCAACGATTCAGATGACCTATCTTAAAATATTTATGCGTGAGATTTCACACCGGAGCATTGCTTCCGGCACTATTGAGAATCCAATCGACTGTTGTTTATGCAGTTTGCAAAATACAGCCACCCTGCTTGTGTAACTACCTGTATGGATTAATGCGCTTCTCTAAATTTACTAGTTCTTACTCGAAATTTTTTCTGATTATGAATAAGCTTTGAGGAACTAGTCTTGTGTATCTCACTATTGTTGTGACAAGATAATGGGGGTTTCTCCACTTCTTGGGACAGGATTCCGCAAACGAGACCCTTGCGGATGAATTTAATGACAGTAAGAATGTTTGTCAAAGCGCTTCAGACCACCTTGCCCAAAGGCAGTTCGTATTTATGTTGTCAAGCGATCAAACTACCCACGCCTGGTTGAATGCAGCCCGGTTGACAACATAGGTTATATTCAATTTGTTCAAAGGACAAATGGTCACGGAAAACAGAAGTCATTCAATTTGTTCAAACAACTTACCTAGACTAATCCCAAGCTTAAAATGGTCCACACCACACCTCTAAGCTTTCATGTAGCAGCAATCTCTGTTTCTTCACAGCAAGAATGCCATTTATTTGTTCGTTGTATATCTCGATGTAGGGCACATGGATTAGAACCTCACAGTCTTACATCTGTAACAAAGGGCCAAATCAAAAGCGCATTTGAAAACATGTCAAGACAACTTATAGCAAGCTTATAAGGGTGCGTTTGGCAAGGGCTTTTCCAAGGATCTTTGGACACCCAAAGATTTTTGGGCTTAAAGCGTAGGTGTCTGGGAATATTTTTTTTTAAACATACTTGGGAAAGAGCCAGCCTTCAAAAGGCTGAAAGCCCAAGGCAACCTTGAGGCAGCCTTGGCTTTATAGAATTCTCGACTGAACAGTACTTTTTTATTTTGCCTTTGTTGTCCTCATATTCTTTCTAAAATTCCAAGTTTTGCCCTTGCTCTCCCTAGAATCTCAAAACACGACGCCCCCAAGCTCCCTCGCGACCGGCCACGACGATATTTCCTTAATCTGGCGACCCAACCTCAGCCGAGGCCGCGCGACCTCAGGCGAGCGACGACGAGGCCGCCCAATCTCAGGCGTCCCTCTCTCGACTCTTGCGTTGGGCAAGCCAGGCGGTAGATCCAAACTCCTCCCGGTCAACAAGCAATCCATGGAAGACCCAAACTCTTCTAGGTCAGTTCGAGGACGAAGAAACGCAGAACGATGTCGACGAGAGAGAGAGATAGGGATCGCGAGCTGCTGATCCCGTCTCCACCCTCCCCGAGAATGGCGGCTCCAAGTCCTCGTCTCGTCCTCGCCTCCCACTGCTGTGCCGCCCTCGCATCATCACTCCGATCGAGAGGGTCTCTCTCTCTCTCTCTCTCTCTCTCTCTCTCTCTCTCTCTCTCTCTCTCTCTCTCGCATTCTAACTTCGTCACCACCATAATCATCGTCGTCATCGTCGATGCTCTGTTCTATTTGTTTAGATCGCTAGCGTACGGGTGATCCCTTCGATCTGTTTCCTCTGGTTTTAAGCTGCACTTTCAATTGGTTCGATGGAGAAAATATGTGGTTCGTTGGTTCCATGATTCAGTTTAGCTGACCTCTCTTTGGGGCGCTGGCAATCTTTGGATGAACCCTGATCGCAATTTTGATCAGGATTAGGAAGGCTTATGATTACTGTCATTATGCAGATTGATGCATTAGGAAAACAAAATGCTTTGTTTCTTTGCGTAATCTTGGAATCCTTTGGTGCAGAGAAAAAGCGACTCCTCTGTTGTGTTGTGGGATCTGGACTCTGCCCTCCAGTTCTCTTCTCCATCGGCTTTCTATGTTTCAGAAACTACAAGACCCTGGTTTCAATTGTTCCCTGAGTATCAGAGGCAAGTCTTGTTCCTGCAGCTATCAGATCTCCATAATAACTTAGCATTCTCAATGATTCCGGCATGTTGTCCTTAAAAAATTCAAGTGTGCTGTGATGAGTAAAATTTGCTTCATTAGGCCTTGGGCGAGCTAAGAGGTGTTAAGCAATGAGTTAGGTCAACAATGTTACAATTTTTTTATTCCTGGTCTGCATTTCAGTCAGGGTTCCAATGACAAGACTGAAAACACTAGCATATGCCTTTCTTGAGTTATTGAGATAAAATCGAGGTCAAGTTAAGTAACATGACTTCATATGACACAGTGTTTTTTTCCTTTCATGGTCAGGTTCTTCCGCATTGTGCATGCTCCAATATTTCTTCGTTACTTTGCTTCTGATAGAAGACATATGAAAGAGCCTGATGGGACCTGGCAAGCTCAACCTCCAGCAAATGATCCAATTGTTACTGAAGGAAAATGCTAAAATATGAAACTCAGATTTTCATGTCTGTTAAATGAATATGATTGATTTCCCTGGTTTAGACAATGCCATGTGATTGGTCATAGCACAAGTATGTTATAGCCACTCACTTGTCAGTTCCACGATGAATGACTTAAATTTGAAGAGATAAATTCGAAAGATCTAATGTCTACCGGTATTTTCCTGACTTGTAAATGCTCCATTATTTACTACGACTTCCATGATATTTCTTGTATCTCCATGAAGTAAAAGTGAGCCAGATATTTAGTTATTTTATCTGATGGGAGCTCAAGAGAATGCTAGGTAGGAGAGAAAGGAATTGTATCTTATTTCTTTAGCATCAAGCGTAGGAGTTCACTAATAAAACAAGCTCGAATGTAATTAATTGGCATACACTGAGTTAATAAGGAATTTTTCCTTTGACGACTAGTGGCTTCCTTGATCATTACTCAGAATTAGAGATGTCTGCAGGAAGCATTGTCTCAGTAAGGTCCTATATAATTCATGCTCACTTAGCTCCCTTGGTAACTAAAGGTTATTTATCTATGAACAATTCGAAAACCACGGTATGAGGTCGTACCTTTGTTTGGATATGTTTGTGTAGATGAAACATCACACAATCTGAATGAATACATTGAGATTAGAGCTGCGGATACTGTTGAAAATGTGGACGACAGGGTGCTCTATACAGTTCACTCTGACTAACTTGGCATTGTTGTCAAAGAAACTCAGTTGGAACAATTCTTTACACATATTACATGATGTATGGCCGAGTTTTTTTCTTCGAGAAGGCTCCTGGTACGGGTTGGACAATTTCATCGTTTCGATGGCATTGTTTGGAATCAGATGCTAGCAGTGCACTTGAGTGGAATTGCTATTGGTGTGTAGACAAAGTTGGCGAGTTAATACTTAAAAGTGTTGGAATATGGAAAACTGTTGGACTACACCGCCGAGGCAGGGTTAAATGTATGTGAAATTGAGTTTCTTGATGAGATTGGGTTTGATTTCTTGTTCTTGCTAAGGAAAAGTTCATTTGTTGATATATGTTGGGAGTCAATTTCATCTATCAATGAATATAATCTTAATAGAGTCGTGCTTTTTTATTAAGTTTTTGTTTTTTTTCCTAAACTTCTTTGTATAGAAAGAAGTTGAGTGTAAGGAGACAAATCTGATGACAAAAAATTGCACTTTACCATAGATAATTTTTTTTTGGGTCGAAATTATGGATATTTAGTTGATCATGATTTATGGATTGTATTAATAGTTAAGGAAGTTTGTAATATTAAGGAGAATTTATTTCTATCAATCATATTTATTATAATGATTTTTTCATATTATTGCACGCAAGTAATCATATTTTGACTTTTGTAACTTATAAATTTGTTCATATATGCCTCTTAGATTACTCTCAACGTGAAAAATTGCTGTCATTATTTTTTTTCCTAATTTTAAACGAATTAAATTTTAAAAAAAATAAATTAGCACACCAAAGGACTTTTTAAATGTAAGTTTACCAAACAACATTTACCCCAAAGTCACATTCCAATGCATTTTTTTAGTTTCAGTTTACCAAACAGTCTTTGCATTTCACCAAAACGCAGCCTAAGCGGGACACGAGCAGCCAATTTCATCACTACTCGTGTCGTGCTCATAGGCTTGTTATAAGTCTCTCGAAATGTTTTTAAATGCGGTTTTAGGTTGGCAACTTGTTACATATGTCATGAGTTTCTAATCCGTGTTCTCTACATAGAGATGTACAATTGAGCAGATAATGGCCTTCTTGCTATGGATAACCAGAAATTGCAGCTGCATAGAAAGCTTAGAGGTGTGGACCATTTGAAGCTTGGGATTAGTCTAGGTAAGTTCTTCGAACAAATTGAATAGCCTCTGTTCTTTTGGCGTTCTTGTTTTGTAGACAGACACTTTTTGTCGCAGGCCTTAAAGAGGAAGTTTTTAACGATGAGGATCAAGTGCTTCAGCTCATGGAGTCAGGGGAAGGTTTGTTGAAAAGTATGGTTTGCTCTCCATGCGTCATACCCCATACGCTTTCATAGGAGCCACACGGGCTAGTTCTTTCCTAGTTACTAGCTCGGATGTACATGTATATTTTCTTACTACGTCTCCATAATTACTGTTGCCTCTGTCTGAAAATAAATGCAGACTCAGTTTTTTTGTTTTTTTTTGGTCAAAAGGAGACTCATTTGAAGTTGATGCTTGAAACTACTATAGTGTACCCGCTCAGAGGGAATCAGATAATCAAAATATTTATTTAAAAAAACAAAAAGAACTGACCCGACCCGAATATTTTGACGTACATGATTCGGGTATCAGGTCGGCTCGGGCCAAGCTTGAATGAAGCCGTTTGATTTTGGGCCGGGTCGGGCCTATATGAGACCCGGTCCGACCTGGCCCATTTAAGTCTAATCAACAAGTTGAAGTCTGCAGATCATATTTTCTGTTATCATGTGCAGTGCATATGACTTTCAAAAGATACAGTGTACTTTTACTTCATTTTATTCTGAAGAAAATCTCTGTTCTACCTTGGTTTCTTTAAAATAATGAAGAAAATTTATTTACTCGTATGTTGTTCCAGGCATGATGTTGTTTAACTCATGGTGGATCGTATCTCGAGAAGAATTGGACAATAGACATTACATGTTCAGAATTAGAATGAAGAAGCTTCATTGACTTGAACTCATAATGAACCGTTTACATTTATATCAAAACTTCTCTAATTCATTCGCACCTTAAAATATATCTTAGGATTTTATTGATTCGGATCTTGGAGAAATTCGTTTAGAAAAATTTAGGTTAAAGAGATTTTTTAAAATGTAAATAGTGTTTGGTAAATTTCAATTTAAAAATGCGTTAAAATGAACTTTAGCTTAAATTGTGCTTAGAAAAAGCACACTTTATAAAGAACTTTTGCGTATTAAAAAAAACTTCAAAAGCGGCAACAAAATTATCTATATCGTGAGCATTCACAACTCAAAAAATCTACCACGGGAACATCGACAACTCAAAAATTCGGCAAAGTGAACATCGACAACTCAAAAAATCGACCACATGATTAATCGACGACACCTAGCTAGTAAATCCTAGCAGTCGACGAGGGCCCGTAAAGCGCCTAGTAGTCGGCAAGGGTTACCCGGCCCTCACTTGTGACTGACAAGCACCTTCTTTTTTAGAAAAAAAAAAAAGAAAAAGAAAGAAAGAAAATTATAAATTATAAATTATAGGAAAAAAATTAAAACTTATTTACATCAGCTTTTTTTCCATCCTACGTGACACCGTCGATAATTTTTAATCTCAATCATCCAACCTAATAAAACATACACATAACCATCGTACAACTATCACATGAGTACTTATAATCCTAAAACAATGATAAAAGACTAAATTAGGAAAAAAAAACTTAAAACAATTGAAATAGAATTATTCTCCTCGAGTTTGAAAGAATCAAGCTCAAAATGAGATTACACTTGTACTTCACTGAATCCAAGTGCCAATAAAGCAATGGGTTTGCATAATATGGTTAAGACAAAACACAGATTGACTTAAGATAAAATACGATCAGATACTGCATATTGACAAGCACGATGGGACGCTGCATTGCGAACACGGGACGTAAGCGTCGAGCGAGAGGAGAGGCATGAGTGTTGAGAAAAAGATTGAGAAATTAAGTTAACTAGTTCTTCAAAAAAATTATTTTTTTATAATTATATATATATATATATATATATTCTGGGCAGTTTGATTCGGGCGATTCGATCCGGTCCAGTCCGGTCTCAGTCTAGTCCAGTCTAGTTACTCCTAATTAAATCCCAGCACATTATTTTCCCATTGCCTCTTCTGTTGCCCTACTGGCTAATTCTCGAATTTCATGTTTATCAATGAGAATGTTTTGGACATTAGCATCATTGGGAATTGGAGCATCTCGTGGGTTGGGCTTGGCATTTTCCAAACTTCCCCTAAAATGTTTTGATTGTGCACTTCTTGATCGCAGTAGGCAATCCGCATTCCAGAAAAGTCAATTAGGGCTCATAATTTTTTAATGCTATAATGAATTTCCGAGATCCTTTCGATGATTAGTGTACGTGTTGTTGACATGTTTATGGGATTACAATAAAGGCAAAGCAAAGCCAAGCGGCCAGGACATAATTGGTGTCCTCTCGACATGGCTCTTCGGTGATGCTGCATCCGGAAGTCGATGATTCCTTCCAACAAATAAATTCAAACGGACGTTCGTCGTGCATACATTGCATCAAAACAAGTCATAATCCTGACAGAAAATATGCAAATCCATTCTTAAAACTTTTTAATTTGGCGAATTTAATTATATACATTTTGAAATTTGTCAATTCAATCCATTTAATCAATTTTGGCCGAAAATCAATGATATCGATACCAATCATCCTAAATAGCGCCGCGTATACTAACTTGGATAATTTTTGTAATTTATTATTGGTATTTTCCTTTTTTTCCTTTTTTTTCTTGCGGATAGCTGGGATCAAGCCTCACCAGAGGATGGGCGAGACACGACCTGCCCATGGTTGATGAGGCTCAACCCTAGGCATATCCGGCATGGGTGAGCCTCATCGGCTGCAATTAAAAAAAACAGAAAATTGAGAAAAAAAAATCAAAAAAATCATAATTTAAAAAAAAAAAAAACTATACAAAAATGGCTTGCATTTGCGTTAGCAATTTTTAATTAGAATTAGCCGGATAGACTGACAAATTATCAAAATGATTAAGACTAATTTTGTTAAATCCAAAGATTTAGGAATAAATAGCACATTTATAATACGTTTAGAAGTTTTTTTTTTTTTAATTCCCCATGATAGTTGATCCTCACTGATCCACTCGATTGCCCGAGGAAAATGCCTACATACTAAACTTGAGCCAATCATGATTGGCTCTATCGTGGAAGTCAATCGTGCGGGCGGCACATGCGGGTTCCCATATGATCAACGGCCCCGATATCTTTGGATCCATGCAAGATTTTATCCATAGTAAAGAAAATACTTCACTTCAGCTGGCGAGGGACCGACGCAACCGTGTCCTGGATCGACCGTTGCACACGCAACGTTCAGCAACTCTCCTTAGCCAATTGTGGAATTTGAACCACTCGACTTTTGTCTCCGTCGTCCTCGTAAATGTCCCACGACTTTTCCTTTTTTGGGTGAACCCACTTAACTAAAAGTGAAAGAGACTCGTTCGATTCTGAATAGTCAAAGCATGCATGCATTCCCGTCCATAGCTTGATTAGCCGTCATCGTCCTAACTAATCCCACGATTTTTTGGGCGTGGATCCCCTGCACATAATTTTTTTTATGTGCAGGGTGATCCCCACCATTCATTGGGATGGGCCTCCCTATGTGAAGGGTGAGGATTTCCCTTCCAAAAAAAAAATGGACAAGCCCATTCGATGTGGCCCATGCCCCTGCCTGTCTCCCACCAAAAGGACGAGGAACAGTACGCTAATGTCGGTCGATGCAAAGTAATCGTTTCACTACTCATCAACAACGGATTATCTTGGCGGAGCAAAGAAGCGAGGCAATAGGATCACGACAACGTGTCTTAACTCCGAAGAAATTGAGTGAACGAGGATCACAATGACGCTGCTTAATTCCGAAGAAAACGAGTGAATAAGTGAGGCAACAAGGCGGCAAAGAATTATTTGTACATAAAAAAAAATATTTAGGTGCCTCGATTTCGAGAAAATAGAATGAACGAGCAAATTGACGACGTTCGCTCGCGGAATCGCAAAGTATCATATTTACGTAAAAAAAAAAATATTTACATGCCTCTACTCCGAAGAAGGCGAGCGAACGAGTGAGACGATGGAATCATCATGATGCGCCTCTTCACTCCGCACTCCCGTCGTCTCGTTCGTTCGTTCACTTTCCTAGGAGTTGAAGCATATAAATATTTTTTTTATGTAAATATGATGGTCCGCGGCTCTGACAAATAGAACTTAAAAATGATTAAAAGAAAACACGTCTCGTTCGCTCTCTTTATTCTGAATCGAGGCGAGTGTGTTTACACACACGTAAATATGATGTTTCGTGGTCTCGTTAAATAGAACTTAAAAAAATGATTAAAAGAAAACATACATATCTCAAAACCCTATTTTTCAGGATTACCTAATTTGATAAATATTTTTTTATTAAATTGGAAAAAAAATCTCAAAACCCTCTCGAAATCATTTTTTTCTTGTTTTCTTAAAAAAAAAAAAAGATGGAGCCCCACACTTGCTCGGCAGTGTAAGTGCCGAGCAAGTATTAATTTTTTTTTTTTAAATGGTGCCCCTTTCTCGGCACATAGGCGGCCGAGCAAGGTCTAATCTTGTAAATATTTTTTTATTTATTTTTGTAAATATTTGTTTGAATTAAATTGACAAAAAAAACCTGAATTTGTCATCCCCCCCCCCCCCACGCGCCGGCGCCGCGTCAAATCAAGGGAAAATGCACGTCTTTTGAATAAATTAAACAAGAAATATTTGCACCTTTTCAAAATATAAAACAATTCATCTTTAATATAGCTTAAACTGGCCAGTCCGAGGAACCATGAACTTTTATTTTTTCGAAAGAAAAATTCATCAATTTATATCAAAGATACATGCATCACAAGTAAATCTGAGAATTAAATCAACTCGACCCAACTTTTAAAAATTCGCCCATTCTTCAAGAATTTATCTGACATTACATCGAAGCACAACCAGTGGCCGATCACCGAATCTCCCATCATCATCATCAATGATGAGCACATATGAAAAAATATCTAGTAGCAACGGCTTATTCAAAAAGTGGTGCACGCCTAGTTTCGGCGTTCCCAGCATCATCATCGCGCAAAGATAACAATCTCAACAGATTGGAATAGCATTAAAAAAAATATTTTGCAAATTTCAGATCTATTTCTAGATCGACATAGAATAACACTTAAACCAAAATCTAACTCTAGATCGGGAGATTAATAGTTTTTGAAATTGGAAATCATACCCGTGCAAAAAAAAAAAAAAAAGAGAATTGGACCAATTTTCCCATATATCACGCAAAATTGATTGGTTTAGTCCGATTCTCGATGCTATTGATAGCGGTGCTAAACCCTGGCCTGTGGTATTGAGTCTATTGGCTGACATTACTTTATGTGTCTTTATGATTTGGGACTTTTAGATTCATCTTTTTTGTCTAGATTCCATTTATATTGCTACACCGACATTGTAATTTTTCTTTTTGATAAGGCAATGTTATTTGGAGCCAAAGGATTTTCTATTTAAAAGTGAATATAGAGCAACGACATAATGACCAGAAACTCGTACTAGTGTTTGCATTAATGTAAAAAGTTTCCTATTAAAATTGCAATATGACCGACCCATACAGAACCACTTGCTTCCGATAATACAATAAAATTACCAAAAATTTCCAAAAACCCATTGCACTTATACCACTCTTAAGCTTTTAATTTTGCGCCAATTGATCCCCGAATATTAGCCATCCTATGTTGCACGATAGGCGCTGATATGGGGCAATTTTTTAAATTTTTAAAATAGAATTCAAAATTCATTTTGTAATTTACTTTTTCTTTTATGCTCAACGATAGTCCCCGCTAACTCTCACCGGCCACTAGGCGAGGGTAATGGCCTTCACCCAGATCTGGTAAGAGCCACGAAGCCCTCACCGTTCACAAGTGAGGGTGACGGCCCTCGTCTATACTTGGCAAGAGCTGCAACATCCTCGTAAGCTACATAGGCAAGGGTTGTGCCCCTCGTCCAATGGCCGTCTAGGCAAGGGCCGTAAGCGCGACCGTTGTTCGCTACACACGAGACCTACGCACGTTCCCTTCCACCTGGGATGGCCCACTAGTTGGCGAGGGTTAGCCAACCCTCTCTTATGATTGTCAAGGGTCGCAAAAAGGAAAATAAAGAAGAAAAATAAAATTTAAATTCAAATTTTAAAAAATTTAAAAATTATCAAAAAAAAAATTCACTTTAGCACCAACTGTCTTATTTGGTTTGAAACTAAATTGGCCAAATTGAAAATTGTAGCACTGAATTGGTCAAATTTAAAAATTCAAGACTGAATTGGCACAAATACAATACTTTTTTTTTCAATTTTTCAATAGTACAATATGCCTTATCCTATTTTCATAGCGAACAACGTGTGTCGAAAGTAACTAGAAGAGGTGGAGAATTACCTAGACATTTCATTCAATGTCTTGTCAACTTTACCTTTCATGACACCCCCATCAATACATCTTCAAAGCCTCCAAGGCGTTTTTACCCGGAAAAATCTAACTGTTTATTCAAGTGCCAACAATTTCATTTTATGAAAGTTCAAGTGTTCCAAATTTAGGAAATGATCAAGAGTATTTGAGGTGCGAGATTTGATTTGGTAATATGTATCCCAAAGGGTAATCTTCGTGTGTAGCGTATAATCACCGAGATCTACAGCTTCACGTATCAATTTATAATTAGGATTCCATTTTTATGCCAAAGCTTCCCTTTAAACTGTGGAAAGCAGTAGCACAAATGGAATCCCAGCACAATTTTTTTCCCATTACCCTCTTCTGTTACCCTTCTGGCCAATTCTACCTTTCCATATTATTGGCAACAAAGACACCATCGGCGCACTAGGGGTGAGCATGATTCGAGTGGGTAGGTTTCAAACCTAAAAATTGAAACCTACCATGTTATAACCAATTTATAACTTTTGCCACCTTAAACCTACCATTTTTGTCCTGAAACATGTTTTGGAACGTATCATTTTTTTTGTCCGGTTTTAGGGTTTACTTGAGAATCTTTTTTCTTTTGTTTCTTTTTTCTAATTTTATTTTTCTAGCAAAATATTTTAAGTAATGAAACCCTTCAAAGTAAAAGAAGAAGAATAAAAATTACTATCCGCCAATAACAACAATTCCTAAAATGAACAATAAAAAATATAATCCACCAAAAACAAAAGGTAGGGATAGGGCAAGCGAGACTAGATTTTTTTTTTTTGGTAATAGTAGCTAAAAATTGATTTCAAAATCGGTATGGTTCTCGAGTGGATCTTCACTTGCAACCGAGGGTCTATCAGATTCCCAAACTGTTTTGAATAGAAACCGATTTCTTGACCTATTTGTTAGGTGATTCGATTCGATTTTCGAGTAAACCTGATCCAATTGACTCTCCTAGGCCTGGGCTTTTAAGCCCCCTATTGGTGGGAATGTAAGTATGGACCTTCTCAAGCGGATTCAATTGGAGCGTCTCGTGGTTCAAGTTAGGCTTTTTTCAAACTTTTCCTGCAATGTTTTGATCGTGCACTTCTTCATCGCATTAGGTGATTTGCCTTCCTATAAAGTCAATTAGATTTTCTAATTATTTATGCGATATTGGGTTCCCGAGATCCTTTCGATGATCGGTGTTGCGTGTCCTCGACCAGCTTGTATGATTACAGCGAACGCAAATCAAGGTGGCCAGGGCACAATTAGTGTCCTCTCAACAGTGCTATTCGGTGACACAGTCGATGATTCCTTCCAACAAACAAATTCAAAAAGATGTTTTTCGTGTTTCCGTTGCATCAAAACAAGGCGTAATCCAGACCACATGCCCTCCATGATGATCAATGGAGGGTCCTTAAAAAACTTTTGAGCTCCCCTGTCTAGACTTGAGTCAACCATCATCGGTTTATCATGGCCGTCAATCATACGGGGCGGGCATGTGTGCGGGATCAACAGCCACGGGATCCGTCCAAGACTTATCCATAAGATCGACGCAAGCCGTGTCCTGAATAGGTAGGTACACACACAAAAGTTTACCGACTCTCCTCGGTCAATTGTGGAATTTTACGCCACTCGATTTCGTCTCCGTCGTCGCCCGTAAAAGTCACGTGGCTTTTCTATTTC
This sequence comes from Rhodomyrtus tomentosa, assembly GCA_028455895.1. Lineage (NCBI taxonomy): Eukaryota > Viridiplantae > Streptophyta > Magnoliopsida > Myrtales > Myrtaceae > Rhodomyrtus > Rhodomyrtus tomentosa. The sequence goes on from JAPCWY010000008.1 coordinate 13,306,438, forward strand.
GGTGAAGCCCATTTAACAAAAAGTAAAAGTGAAAGAGACACTCGTGCGACTTTGAATGGTCCAAGCATGTTAGCTTGATTAGCCATCATCATAGTAGTCCCACGATTTTTTTTCCCCCATTCCGTTTGGTCCATCCAACACCCACCAATTCTCCTACTCCTAAGCATTTTCACAAGCACCTTGTCTCCCACCGGAAGGACGAGGAACAGTACGCTAATGTCGGTCGACGCAAAGTAATAGTTTTCTATTATAAAGTAATTTCGGTAAGAACAAAACAAATGATTGCAGACTGTAACGGATTCTCTTATTGGAACGTTTAACCAAATCATTCGTCAAGAAAAGAAAGATAAAAAAAAAAGGATTGCCTCTTTAGTTGGGCAGAGTAGGGATGCTCTGCTCGTTCCTGAAGAAGTTGCTGGGATCGACCGCGGTTTTCACTTTGACCAACCTCTGGAAATTGTCATTGAAGTACTTGACCCCGTAGACCTGCCCTTCTTCGTAGCTGTTCTTGCCATTGGTGCTCGTCCCGATGTCCAGGTCTCTGTAGTTCAGGTATGCGCTCCTTGGGTTCTTCGACACAAACGCAGTCGTGTAACTGTACAGCCTCCTGATTTGCGCCAAGTAGTTCTTCTCCAGTTCCGGGTCGTCCTCGCTCCAGTTGATGGAGTACTGGATCTTGAATAGATTCCCTGCCCGGTGCGGGAATGGGGTCGCCGACGCCGGGATCTCGCTCATCCGCCCACCGTACGGATTGAACACGAGCCCCACTTTCCCCAGTTCGATCATCTTCTTCCAGAGCCAATCGAGATTGGCCTTCGAGATCGGAGTCTGGACGTAGTCCGATTTCCTCTTGAGGAAGTTGGCGGCATAGTCTCGGCTCAGCAAGGTCTCCAGGGCCGGGAGGGTGCCGCTGTCGAAGCCGTCCCACCAGAGAGCCGACTCGATCCAACTCAACTCGGTGCAGTTCTCTTTCTTTAACCCCATTTCGGGTAACTCCTTGTCGGTAATTGCCAGGAGCTGATCTGAATTTCCTAGGAACAAAGCAACCACCGAGGCCCTCAACGTCGTCTGTCCCTTTTGGGTCTTGGAAGTGACTGGCTGCAGCAGAAGCCTCATGAATAGGCCGTGGTCGGTGGTTGGAGCAACGAATTGCCATTTGTACACGAGATCCGTCGCATTCTGATCGAGCGTCTTCTCGACCCGAAAGACCGTCACCTTCTCCGGCACCGGGACTAACTTAATCTGATAGGCCAGAACGACTCCGAAGCTCGCCCCGCCTCCCCCATTGATTGCCCAGAACAAATCCTCTCCCATGGCTTTTCTGTCGAGAATCCGCCCCTCCACGTCCACCATCCTCGCGTCAATTACGTTGTCGACCGACAGGCCGTACTTCCGCAGCATGTTGCCGTACCCGCCGCCGCTCAAGTGGCCTCCGACGCCGACCGAGTGACAAACACCGGCGGGGAAGCCGTGGACCTTGCTCTTCTCCGAAATCCGGTAGTACAACTCTCCCAGAGTCGCGCCGGCCTGGACCCACGCGGTCTCCTCCTGGACGTCCACGTCGATGGACCGGAGGTTGAACATGTCGAGGATGAAGAAGTCATCTTGGGAGACGTACGATATGCCCTCGTAGTCGTGGCCGCCGCTGCGGATCTTCAGGTGGATGCCGAGGTCCTTGGAGCACAGGACGGCGGCCTGGACGTGGGACTCCCGCGTGGGCGTCACGATGACGAGGGGCTTCGGGGTGGACGACGAGTTGAAGCGGCGGTTACGGATGTAGGACACCAGGACGTTGGAGAAGGAGGAGTTGTCCCGCGAGTAGACGATGCCGGAGACTTGGTCGGACGGCGGAGTGCGGCGGGTGAGGCACTGGAGGAAGGCGTCGTACGCCGAGTCGGAGGCGGCGCATGAAGGGGAGAGGTGGAGAGGAAGGAGGATGAAGAGGAGGAGAGCGAAGAGGGAAGGAAGAGAGGCGAGTGGTTTCATTCCTTGTGTTATCTTTTCTGTAAAAACTACCTTTCTGTTCGTGTGATTTGGGGAATGGAGGGAGGGAGGGCCTTCGTCTTATATATATTTGCTTTTTTTTTTTGGTCGAAATATATTTGCGTTTTCGGAGCCTAACTTTTGCGAGGAAGGTTCAAAGGAAGAATCTTTATTTGCCATTTGGCCCTCATCAGTGCAATTTTGTACAAATTTGTCCGCCCAATTGCCTTTATGGCAATAAAAATACTCACTTTTCTTTTCCATTTTTCAATGCCATCCCTACCTCTTTAGGTTATGGAATTTAATCCTTCCTATCCAATTTATCTCCCTGCTGAAAAAAAAAAAAGCATACACACATATATAGGTTAATTGCCTTTTTGTCCTTTTTATCATTATGCATTTACGAGGTTCCTCAAAAACTTTGTTTTTATCTTTTATATGCAAACCAATTCAGGCGACGTCGTGTGATGTCCATCTCCTCATCCTCTTTTTTTTTCTATTTTTTTTCTATTTTTTCACTACCATTTTGGGTTACTAAATGAACTGATCATATCCAATCTGTTCCCCTCAAAAAAAAAATGACTTACCCTTTTGCAAGGAGAAGTGCAAAAAAAGTCCTAAAATTATTGCATATGTGTCAATTTAGTTACAAACCTTTTTTATGACAATTCAATCCTAAACTTTGCGTATTGATGTCAATTCAATCATAAACCTTCTATTGATCTCAATTCAGTTTGAAATCTTTTGCATTTGTGTTAACTTAGTTGATTGATTTATGACAGAATTGATAATAATGAAAAATATTTTGGACTGAATTAACACAAATGTAAAAGATTTAGGACTGAATTGGCATAAAAAAGTTTACAATTGAATTGACACAAATGCGAAAATAAATTTAGAACTTTTTTGACACTCTGCCCTCCTTTTGCCTATTTTAGCATTTTGTACTTACAAAATTCCTACTAAGGCCATACTTTCTTTAGGAAAACCTAGTTTTTTTTTTCTCTGTGCCAGACTAATTCAAAATATTATCCAAGTAAAAAATTGCTGATATAAAGCCATATAAATAACCTCCGATTAAACAGACAAAAATTTCGAAAAATAAAGAAGTGAGATATAATCCCACAAAAAATGAAAAACAAAAAAATAAGTTTGAAATTCAAAGGGCGAACCTCGCTTAATGTTCCCTCCCAGGCTCCCAGGTATGGTGCTAATGCTAAAGGATCTGTGATAATTTGACACAAAGTTCGAAAGGCTGGGCATAGTTACGGTGACATATGATGAGATTAAAATGTCGGGATACAATTAAAAAAATACTGAAAAAATTGGTTTAGATTTGTTTTTGTCGTTTTTCCCTCCACCCTCCCGTCCAGTGTGTTCGAAGCTTCGTTTTAAGGAAAGGAACTAAAAAAAATAACAATTCTCGCTTGACGCGCGGTCTTCGAATCTAGATAAATTTAATTAAGAAACGGTTTTAATTAAGATGCACGTGTTGGGTGTTCTGTTCAGTTCGTAGAATCAAACGTAAATCTTTGCATTTCTGCGGGCAGTACACAGTATATATTCCAATAAATTTTTAATTTCCTTATTTTTCCGTACGTCACGGACTAGATTAAGCCGGCGAGATTTTTATACTAATTGATTGGGTGCACAAAGACAGTGCCCAGGAAGAATGAGTTTCGGTTCTGTTATCTTATTTATAACGATGGGCGGATGGGCTTGCCATACTAAAATATAAGTTAAATTAAATTGATTGATTGAAGGGACGACCATATCTAACCATAGTGGTTCATTTTGGTGACTTCTCCATATTTAACATTAGGTACAAATAGCCAACTTGACTCGGATCGGATGGTCTGAATTTACTTTTTGTTAATACTTGGTCGGTAATCTTTTTTTTTTGGCTTTTTATTTAATTCAAAACCTTGGGATACTACACAACACCCGGATGTTGACATGTAAAATCACATGTAATCTTTTAAAATTTAAGTAATAATTTAAAATCCGGCGGAAAAGTGTGAGGAAAAAAAAAAAGTTTTACCACGTCTGCTTGAATGTAAACGGAACCTGGGACTTGTTTTTCTCCGGAGAAAAAGTCTCCAATTGCGGAAGGTCAAATGCCGAGAATGTACAGCTGGAGATATTTCTCCACATTCATTATCGTACATGCGCTTTTCTTTTCGTTTGAGGACACGCTAAACATAGGAACATGCCTTTGAGACACACACCCGCCACCAAACACCACCCCCCCCCCCCCCCCCCCCCCCCCCCCCCCAAAAAAAAAAAAAAAAAACCACCATAGGAACATGCAAAAAAAAGAAAAAAAAAGATTAGAATTCTCATGAATCTAGAAAAGTGCGAAAGAGGGAAAAAAAAAATAACAAAAGTGACCGGCATATGCACTTATTCGCTTTGCCTTGCACTGTAGTTATTAAGGATGATCGATACCCATTTTGATCCGATTCTCCTAAAAAATCGAGAATCGGACTGGTTGTCTCGGTTTTCGTTTTTCGGAATCATAAACCGTACCGTTGGTCGAGTTCGCTTTTCAGGCGGTTTCAAGGATTGAACGATACAATTTATGATGTGTTTGAAAAGAACAAAAAAAAATTGCACCATTCCTGCTCAACAACCGTCCTCTTTCCACCTTTGTGCAGAAAAAGTTTCCTCTATTTTCTGCACACGCAAATTTCTCTTGAAGCAGCAACACAAAAGAAGAACATAGCTGAGAGGCTCTTGGCATGCGTTCAATTCATTTAGGAGTGTCACATCTCTTCTCTTTGTTTGGTTGGTTCGATCATCTGTTATCTCAGAGAAGCTTCCTCCTCGTCCATAAATTGCGGAGATGTCGATGTATTTATTCCTGGCGAATGCCATTTAGTTGACATTGCTTGCGATGCGGTGACTGTCTCGACCTTTCTCGTAGGGGTTAATTTCATGAAAATTCTAATTTAATTTATAAATAACAAATTTATCTCAAATTAATTTTTTAACCACCGAAAATTCTAAATTGATATAACTATGATAAATTTACCATCTGTTATTTTCTATTAAAATTAGTTAAAATCAGGAAAAACACATTCTTGAGAAATATAGGGTAAAAATTTCAAATTGGTTCCCTCATCAACTGTCACATGTCATATAACTCAGTAATTTGATGATAAAATTTAATCAGAACTAACGGATGATAGACTTATCATACGTGTAGCGTTTTGTGGTTTTTGTTGATAAAAAAAAATTAGTTTAGGTCATCACATGTGCACAAATTGCATTTTTCGTGTTAACCCTTCTCCTGTTGGCGAGGATCAAATTAGGTGAGACTTTAAAATTTTCATTTAGAGCGATGGAGGACATGGAGCGTCGACAGCGATTCCACAGCCCTTAAATTGATTGGTGAACTATGCAAGAAAAAAAGGACATTTGAGATTTTTATGTAAGAATTTTTCTACATGAGATTGCATTAATTAAAATTGTTATTTATCGTTTTACGGGTTAGTCTAATAAAGTAAAATATAAGATTTTTAATTGGTTTAATATGGGATGACTAGTGTGGGCCGAGTTAGGCCATGCCCGTAATGAGAGGGCCCACGGCCGAAAAATCTATAAATAGGACCTATGTAGAAATAAGAATGCACACTTTTCGTTCTGATAGTGGTTATCTCATTTGGCCAACGTTCCAATAGGGAATAGAGGGAAAGTGCCAAAGTTCGTCGTAGTTCCGCATCTAGTCTCGATGAATTCCAAATCAGCTGTGTATCATTTCCTTTCCTCTAATATTTAGCGTGTTTCTCATTCTGGTTATGATGGTAGTTGGGCACGCCACATTCGTGGCTTACATTTGATATCACAACCGCTTAACCGAGCATAGAGAAGCATTTTGTTTTGCATGTGTTATGTTATTTTGGTCCGATGAAAAATATTTTAGATTACATACTCGGATTCATATCATCGATAATAAAAAAAAAAAAAATGAATGGTCGCACGCGGACGCTGAAAACGGCCTCACGCGTAGACGCACTCGAAAAGGTTGAGATGCATTTTGTTTTTGCCTCCACCTAATTGACCATGGATTACGAAGCGGTCGGTCCACCGTTCCTGCCGTCTACTTTGAAATTTCTCTGTACATTCAGCACATGGCAGATTTACTTGGTAAACAGGTTCAATTGCAGAAGCACGTGTTTGGTTTTTTTAATCTAATCTATATAAATCTTCGCATTTATAATGGAAGTATATATTCAATAAACTTTTAACATTCTTCCTTTTCCGTAATCACAGATTTGATCTATTCTGCCGACAGATTCTTATAATAATTGAGTGGGTGCATTTGTTTGTTTGTTTGTTTTTTTTTTCAAAATGATTGGGTGCATTACCGTGCACAGAGAGGAGCTGGTTTGAGTTTCGTTATCTTATCTTTGGTAGTCAAGATATAAGTTGGGATACGATATATTTTATCTTATTTTATATTTGATAACTGACCAGGACATGATAAAAAAGGATATAAGGGTATACAATCTAGATAAAACTACCCTAGAGAAGGATATGTGGTAGACTAGGATCGGATTAATCAAAAGAACAGATACGCGAAGAACCAGATTTTTCTCACATCTACCGCCTCTCTTCCATGTTGGGCCGCCTCCGCCATGCCAGGCCGCGTCTCCACAATCCCATCATGCCTCTTCGGAGACGCCAGGGTAGGATCTTCGACCACGAAGTCAGGTTTTTCCATGACCTCATTCGTTAAGGGATTTTTTTGACGTAACATGAAGTCACAGCTCTCATTCTTTAACTGTTTGAACTTTTCCAACATTCGAAAGGGATCTTGACATATTATGAAAAACTCGATGTTGATGATTGATTTTCAAGATATCTCTATCAGACGACCTGAGTGAGTGCATATTTAATATATGAAAAGAAGCCTAATAATTAGATTTTTCAGTACTTTTTTACTCGCTCAAAAAGTTATGAGCAAGACCACCCAGTCATTTCCAAAGGATTTAACTCCAAATCAAGACCCCACTCTACAGGGTTTGCTCCATTGATATTGTGCCCGAATTCAAATGGTAAAAACCTATGATCGATAATAACTCACTCATCATTGAATAATTTCTAAATCATCTAAAGTTTCAGCAAAATGGAGCCGATCTCATCTGTGTCTTGCCTCTGCTTATCTGAATTTAAATCCGTAGTTTACTAAATAGCATATAAGATATGACAAAATCCTTAGATTTCGTATCTTATCTCATCCAGTCATATTTTGACTAGAAATTTGAATGACCAAATGCAGTATTATAGTTATAATAGACTGACTCACCGAAGGGGTGACAATGTCTCGCCATAGTGGTTAATTTTGGCGACTTTTCCTTATTTAATATAAGTATAAGTCAACTTGACTCTGATTGTCTGAATTTACTATTGTTTGCTGTTGATAACTCCATTCAAATGTTGCTTGTTCGTACATTTTGACTTTTTTATTTGACGTATTTAAATTTTCGAAATTTTTACAGCACCCGACTGTTGATTTGTAAAATCATAAATAAACTTCTAAAATAAAGTAATAATTTATAATTTGACGGAGAAGGACATAAAAAAAAAAAAAAAAGGAAGAAGAAGATTGTGTGCCGCTTTTGCTTAAAATGTAAACAGAACGGTGGACCTCTTCTTCTCTGGAGAAAATCCCCAGTTTCGAAAGGTCAAGTACCAAGAAAGTTCAGCCGGAGAGATATTTCTCCACATTCATTATCAGCCATGTGCTTGACTGCCGAGAATAATTAGATTAGAACATGCGCTTGTCTCAATCTTTCTCCTAACGGTGAGGATCAAAAGAGGCGAGACTCGAGATTTTTCTTTTGCTGCGATGAAAGAAATGAAGCATCCATAACAATTCCAAAGCCCTTAAATCGAGTCACCTCTTCAGTCCAGTCTTCACTCCACAGTCCTCACTCTAGGGGGACTCGAGCCCAAAGCCCTTAAATTGAGTTGCCTCTTTAGTTCAGTCTTCACTCCACAGTCCTCACTCTCTCGGGACTCAAGAGCTCAAAGTCTACACTCAAATTCTCTTGCATACTTGTTGCTCTTGCTACGTTTTTTTTTTTTTCCATTTTATGCACCTCAAAGACAACCGAAGACTCACACTGAGCTCTTCTATATGCCCATCCAGATCCCCCTCCCCCCTCTCTCTCTCTCTCTCTCTCTCTCTCTTTCTGGATAAGTACACTAAAAGTGCCATAACTTTTGTATGGCGTTCACTTAAGTGTTATAACTTTCAAAATATTCATTCAAGTACCATAACTTTTAAAAATTGTTCACTTGAGTGCCAAAGATAACGTTGCAATTGGAAAAGGGTGATGTGGCTATCGGACATGCTAACGTGGCGCTGACGAAGCCATCTTTTGGAATATTTTTATTGTACACGTGGAAATTAATTAAATTTTCTTTTTTAAAAAAATTCTTATTTTGAATATATAAAAAAAAAAACAGAGAAACCCTTGGTTTCTCGGTGGTGGCGATTGGCTCGCCCTGGGCCGACGGGGGCATGAAGCCATCGCCTGCCCCGCCTAAGGCCACAAGGGCCATCGCAGCCTTGCCGGCCGAGGGTGAGCCGACCCTGGGCCTCGCCGACCACCATCGAGAAACTAAGGGTTTTTCTTTAAAAATAAAAATTTAATAACAAAATAAAAACAAAAACATCAAAATGAATAATTTTTTTTAAAAAAAATCAAAAAATATTAAAAAATCCATGTTGCACTTAGAAATTAATAAAAAATAGCATGGCACTTAAGTGAACATTTTTGGCCGGAATTGGCACTCACCTAAATGATTTTATCCCAACATGGCACTCAAGTAAATGTTTTGAAAGTTATAACATTCAAGTGAATGTCGTGTAAAAGTTATGGCACTTGTAGTATACTTACCCCTCTCTCTCTCTCTCTCTCTCTCTCTCTCTCTCTCTCTCTCTCTCTCTCTCTCTCTCTCTCTCTCTCTCTCTCTCTCTCTCTCTCTCTCTCTCTCATAGCCAATCAAGAAAGCCAACCTCATTTCTTTGCTCGCGAGTTTCATGACGTACTCATTCATAATTTGAAACCATACCAAAAAGATGTTTCAATCATTCTTAAATGAAATTTGATTGTGTTATTGGTTCCTTGAAACCGAACCGGACCGTACCGACGGTTTGGTCTGGTTCTCGATTCTTGAAGTGGCTGGTCTGGTCCTCGATTCCGAAAAATGAGAACGGAGTCCATTGGTCCGGTTTTCGGTTATTGAAAGAAACCGGACCGGGAATCGTTCATCCCTAGATATCATCAATGTAATTTTTTTTAGGTTTATTAATTATAGAATTATGTGTCTTTACTCATTGCAATTCGGTTGCTACATCATGTGGACACAACATCCACGGAATCAACGTTTGATCTGTGTCTTGAACAGTAAACACAATCTCTCCACGTCAATTTAATTATATCTTTGAGCACATCATGAAGTAACTGTAAGAGTTTTTCTATATGGACTTACTTTAATTGAAATTAATATTTACCAATTAATGAGGTTGGTCTAATAAGGCAATATATAAATATTATTAATCGATTTTAATGTGGGCTGGTTAGTGTGGGCTACTCATTAAACCCAACCGTGATGAAACTCTATATAAAATATTAATTCCTCCCTGTAGCCCTCTCTCTCAAAAAAAGATAAAGCCCATGACTTTTTGTTTGTAATATGGTTGTCTTATCAACCAACGTTAATGAGAGAGAATAGAGGGGAAGCGCTCGAGTCTCATGAATCGTCGTCGTTGAGAATTAATTCTATGATTTATGTCATACACGTGCGTCGATCCATTTTGATTGTCTGCAATGTTTCTAGTTCTTGTTATGGTGATCACTGGGCATGCCACATTCGTGGCCTTCATTTGGTGTTAGAGCTGCCTAACCGAAAATTGCAACGCATTCTGTTTTGGCATGATTTTGATAGTTTCTTTCGATGACAATTGTTTTTTTATCATATATTCGGACTTATCTTGCCGATACGAGCATTTTGATTGATCGCACGCATCTAGAGATTTGATAAGGCATCTTTTATACTAGGCATTGAGATCCATTAGGATCGTTCTCGCCATTATTGATTTTGTCTCAAAAGTACATATGTTGATCGTATTTTGGAAAGATTCAATATACAATATTACTGATAGAAATTGCTCCTATAATTAAGGATGGTAAAGTGAATCTATTACAGTATCTTCATATGGTTATTGAGAAAGCCCAAATAAGAAATGTATATTACGCTGGTGCACTTTGAAATATCATGTTTGTTTAAGTTTTCACTGGACTAGACATTGTTTTTGCAATTGGAAAGAGAGAAATGGAGATAGCTTCTTGCAAGAAATGAGAAGATAGAGAAGGAGTGGCTTTATATAGTGGGATAGAGCCAAGGTCGGTTAGCGGTCCAATTCAGTCTAACTTTGGCTCAAATAATTCCCTCGAAGTCCGAGGTTGCTCTCGACAATTAACGATTCGTCGTTTTAATTTTTTCTTGCGCCTGCCAACAGCTAATGTCTAATAATCCATACCCCCAGTCATCATTGCCAACTAATTCAAACTTGACATCGACTATTCCGCTTGTAATTCCAACCCGGTGAAAGTTCAAGTTGTCACATAAACAAGTTTTATGAGTCAAAATAGACACATTTAAAATGACTGACGTTTAAATGAATAGAGCTAAATAGGAATAAAACTCGGAGAATCGGGTCTATGCTTCGAAAAATCATCGCACCAGGTGATGATCAATAGGACAACATATAATACAAAAAGGACGTCGTGCACGTTGGATTTCAACTAGAAGCCTAATGTTGAAAAAAAAAAGGACACAAAGAAACGGAAAAAAACAATCGATCTAATAATAAAGGGATCATTTATTTTTCACCTGATCTCGATTTTTATCATTAACGAATCTTTAAACACTTCATGGCGCAGCATCTAGTTATGACATACTGCATATTACAAAATACTTCACGACTACTAGCATTTTGTTAGAGTTATAGTGACCGATTCGCTAACTTCGAATGTGTGAAGTGATTACAATTTAAATTGAATATTTCGTGGCTAGTGTGAAAACTTACTTAACGGTGATGGCAATGGCATTGTGATGTGATTTTTTTATTTTTTTATTTTTGGGTGCGTCCTGGTGTGCTCGTGCAAAGTAAGACGGCATCTAGAGCGTTTGACATTTGGCGCAGAACGAATGGGGCGTCCCTATGGACAGCAGCCATAATTCTGAGGTGTCAAATCATAGGCTAAGTCTAGGATAAAAAGCTGTTGAATCGTCCGACACCGAAAGGGAAAGTCAACTAAAAAACTAAGAAGGATCTAATGGTATTGGACCTTTCTTAGGCACCATATAACCTAACCTTAGATTCCGACTTTTCTAAACTATCATTTTTGGCCAAGATTTTGATTATTTTTTGGAGAACCTTAGTTTTGATCCGTCCATGCAAATCGGACAAGCAAGAAAAAAAGAGAGATTAAATCTCAGTCATTAATGGTTTCCTTCCTCATCTTTATTTATTTTCTTTTTCTGTCAACTTTTGAGACAATCATAAACAGGCTGAGGATGGATGTCTTTAAAAGGATTTTTCCCACATAGAAATTGATGGGGACCAGCGGGGATCGGCACCGATGGACCTCTGTGGAGTCTGGACCATTCTTAGAGTGCTTGCTTTCCACGAAGTCGCGAGAAGTAAGCATATGTAAAGTCTTAAAATCGTGATAAATAAAATATAATCAAGTCATAAAATTAAGTACAATCAAATTATAGAATTTGTCCTAAAACTACAATAAAATATTTCTATTACTTTCATTCAATTTGATTAATTGAAAAATTTGATACGACATTTTTAATGTTTTTATGGACATGTGGCGCTTTGCCTATTACAAAACACAAAAAAAAAAAATCAGAAAAATGATAACAAAAGCTTAGAGAGAGAGAGAGAGAGAGTGAATGGCGGCAGCGCGAATATTTGCATTTGATTTCACTTTTGTGAAAAATTTTAAGCTTTCTGATATACTTATTGTTGTGGCTAGAGATTAAACTAGAGGGGTAAATATGTTACTTAACAAATTTTTGACTACATTTTGCAGAATCTGGGTAGAAGCAAGTTGGTATGTGCTCTATTATATAAATGAAATAGCATGCATGTGGAATGTGATAGAAAATAGATATACATAGATTTATATTGGTCGGGCTTGGGATAAACTTATGTCCACTATGCCAGACTAACATCTATCAATAGGATTGGAATTCACTAGTAGCTCTAGCTTAAACTGATAAATAGACGAAAATCACATGAATATAAAAAGTATATAGAGATCATTGTCAAATGATGCGCAACAATAACTTCAACATTATTTATGTAACTTGTGCTCTTTCTACCCAAAGCTGGTTAATCACATTGACCACAAATATACGCACGTGCCACTATAGTGCTTGTATACTTCTCAAGACAGATACTTAGTGTATGACTCCCAATAAGAAAAGTCAATCGATCAGAAAGTGTATATAGTATTCTTGCGATTATCCTAGTTTTTCTCTCTATGTGTCTATCTACATTGGCTTGCATTGGTCCTTTTTACAGGCTTCAATCTTCAATTTGACTGTGTAATGATAAAAAAAAGTGGGAATATCCGTCTCCCGGTCAATAAACCACATGGCAATTCCAAAATTAAGGGAGGTGGACATGGTCAGTAAACCCATTAAATGGGTGGATTGTTCGGATTTGAGTCTAGTCATAAATGGTCTAAGGTCTAACCTGAGTAAATCCATTTGATCCATTTATGATCTATTTTTCTTTAATACAAATTTAGTGAACCATACTTGACTCAATCCATATTCAATCTATGCCTGACCTGATATATATTTGTAAAACAATTTCATTTCAATATAGAAAAACTCATACCCAAACCGAGATAAGATTGCGCAATGAGTGAGCGTAAAATTGAGCGAGGGCGAGAGAGGATGAAGAGAGAGTCATAGAAATTATGCCTGTTGATATTCTAGTCAGTTTAGGATAATTTAGATTTAGGGCAATTTCCTATCTTTAATTCATAAAGAAAAACAAAATCTAATCAATCCTCAGATGGAGGACATGATTAATTGTTATTAATTCATTTGACGGGGAAAATGCGGGGGAACAGTGGTGAGGAACACTTGATAATTAGAGAAGCGTCTGGACCGTCCATCTGACAAGCATTAGTTCACATTGTATCGACTTGTGTTGTACTATCAAGCAATGACATATAGCTTGTGAAGAGCCCATCTTGGGTGCTAACAACATCTTGGTGGGGTGGGGTGGGGTTGTTGCGACGGATTCGCTGATTTCAGACTTCTGAGTCTCAGATGGTACCGAATAATCACGACTCAAAATCGCATATTCCATAGCGGATCCGAGACATTTATGTGATGTCAAGAGGGGTTGATCTCTTCCCACTCCTTTAATTATATAAAAAGAAATGTATATGCAAGGATTGAAAGAGAGATGGTGATTCGTGAAGGCATTAAAAAGTTGGAATTTTTGGGTGCGTCGTCGTGTTCTTTTGCACGATGTCGACGGGCTTCTTAGAGCGTTAACATTCGGAATCAAAATTACGCGTAGAGCTGATGGGGGCCTCATTGACTGCAATAATAATACCGTGGTGGCAAATCATAGACCAAGTCAGCAAAACAGGAAACTGAATTGTCTCGGATCAAAAACTAGAAAGGATCGAGCCGTATTGGACTTTCCTAACGTATCATTTAACATCGAAAAACTACCAACAAAATCTTAAAATTATTATAATTACGCTCATTTAGTTATAAATTTCTTCCAATTGTTAAAATTCAGTCGATTTGACTGGCAGGAGCTGACATTAGAAATTTTTATTAATATTTTAAAATTTTTTGAATATTTTTAATTATTTTTTTTTATCATTTTCTTTTCTTTTATGTGGTTTGGGCCAGCCGGCGAGGGATCGCAGGCCCTCGCCCAGGGGCTGGCACCTCTACCGACCCAAACCAAAAAAAAAAGAGAATAAAATTATTAGAAAAATAATTTAAAAAATATTCATAAAACATATTTAAAATATCATTAAAAAATTTACCACGTTAGTACTAGTCACTCAAATGGACTGAAATGACATAATTACAAAAGTTTTACGACTATTTTGCAAAAAAAAAAAAGACCTGTATTCATATAATGACAATAAATTTATGAGTTTTCAATACAATATAACATTTTTTTCCTGTATGAAAAATTACAATCATAACACGCCGACGTGCAAGTCAATTGTCCACGTGTGGGGTTTTTCCCTTTTTTTAAATTTTAATTTTTTACAAACTCAATGTGAGCATCAAATGTCAATTTTCGTTGTTTAGCCCACAGGAATAACACAAAGTATCAAATTTTCATTCTCTGTCACGTCAATAAGTGCGTAGGGACTGACGTTGGGCTCACCTAAGCTAAGGAATTTTTTTGGGCGTGCATAGTACTAATCTTCTGTATCATCAATCTCAAAAACTTTCTAGATGGCAGAGGTCACACCGGGAATCGCATTTTTAAAGCGGTCCACTTTTCTTGTTTTCAGTCAGCTTATTCTTAAAGTCAAAAGTCAGGGAGTAAAAAAAAAAAAAAACAAAAACAAAACAACGCCCACGTGCGCGAAATAAAAATTATGCACATTATGATATACTTATCCAAAACTTCTTTTGCATCACAAAAAAATCCAAGACTTGTATCCGTATCACATATTTACCCTCCGTCAAAGTTATGTCAAGGAAAATCGTCCTTACATGATCGATAAAGAGTAAACGGTGTTGACATGGCGCTCACGTCGCTTAACTGAAATAAAAACGACATTGACTTGATTAAAAAGTCATCTGACAAAACCTTTAAGAATGGTAAGTATATCACATAGTTACAAGTTTGAAGTTTTTTGTACCACAAGAAAAATTTTGGCATAAATGTGTCATAAATGACATAGTTTAAGGTTTTTTTTTTCATGTCACAAAAAAAATTTCAAAGTATATGTGTCCGGATAGATATAGTTAATTTTTTATGGCTCTTTCCCTACTCTTAAGTTGTCTTTATGTGTGTTTTTTTTTTCATTTGACTCGAACTTGTCGTGGTCATTTCTTCTTCGTTGTCTTGTTTGACATAATTCTTGACGCGCTGGAAAGCTCTTAAGTTGAATTTTACAGAAACATTTTTAAATTGGAAAAAATCATGAGTTGTACAAAAGTGACTGCGATGACACGGTCAACGGTAAAAAAGTACAAAATCTCATTATTCAGGTTTCATATCGGGTCAACTGGTGGACCGTTGGAAAAGTCTTAACAAATGATACCAAATTTCACAATTTGAGCGGGTTGTCGATATAAGTGTAAAAAAAAAAAGTCATAAATCTATTATTTTTATTTTTTTTTGGTAAGGATAAATCTATTATATTAGTGTCAATTTAGTCTTAAATTTTCTTTTTTGGTGTCAATTCATTCATAAACTTTTTACATTTGTGACAATTAAGCTTTAAAACTTTTATTGATGTTAATTCAATCCTAAACCTTTTGTATTGATGCCAATTCAGTCCTAAATCTTTTGTATTGATGCTAATTGAGTTAACCCGACTAATTTTGATCGAAAATGAATGACGCGGATATTGATTGTCCTGTATGGCACAACAAAGGCTAATGGATTTTTTTAATATTATTATATAATTTTAAATAATTTTTAAGCAATTTTTGATTTTTTAATATTTTAAAAAATTATTTAAAATATCAAAAAAGTATTTAAAAAATATCCATATTAGCACAAGCTGTGCCATATAGGATAATTGATGTTTGTGTCAATGATTTTCGATCAAAATTGGCTAAATTGACTCAATTGACATAAATGCAAAATATTTAAGATTAAATTAGCATTATTACAAAATGTTTAGGACTAAATTAGCGCCAATGAAAGTTTTAAGACTAAATTGGCACCAATGCAAAATGTTTAGGACTAAATTGACGCAAAAAAAAAAGATTTATGATTGATTTAACACTAGTGCAATAAGTTTAGGACTTTTTTGACACTTTTTCGACACTTTTTCCTATTCTCGACAGAGTTTGAGTTCGCATCAAAGCTGGTCAAACCATGATCAAAATTCCTCACATGTTAGGTGAAAAATAAGGTGTTTTCAGTCATATATTTCATCAAACATTTATATATTTTAAGCCGGAACCCTACTCAACGTCATTAAATGCTTAGATGTTTCACTTCAGCCATTTTTGATGTTTTGCAATGGATTTATCCAAATTAATCTTGCCGGCATAGCTCTTTCTCGGTATCATTGATGAATGCACAATGTCATAATTCAATGTGTATTAAAGCATCGAAAAGAATAATGTCAAAGTAACATATTTTTAACATATAGTTATGACTGAAATGTCGTCACGAGATTGTTTATTACACATTGCATTACCCAATATTGCATATAATCACTATTTGAGTTTCGATGTCTTTCCTTATATTTATATACAAATGTACTTACTTGCTCTAACGACAAAAGATACTTCAGATAGACAAAGTCGTCACCTTGCATCTTTAAAGTTGAAAGTGTGTCGGCGTGTGCGCTCGTGTTAGGAGCATGGCATTCTTGAAGGAACTCGTGACCGACAGCGCTTTTACCATCATTAGATAAAGGAATTCGCTGTATTATATACAGATTCATAAACTTACAGCTAACAAATAATGCGTACTTTACTGTTAGAACTTCACTCAGCCATTCTATTCGGCCAAGATGACCTGCAAGGAATGCTTTGCTCATACCTGAAGAAATTCCCAGGATCAACCATCGTCTTCACTTGCACCAATCTATCGAAATTGGCCTTGAAGTACTTGGTCCCCCAAATGCTGGCCTGAGAGTAGCTTTCATTGCCAATTTGATTGATGCCCAGATCAGTGTCCCTGTAGTTCAGGTAGGAACTCCTAGGTGATTTTGCCACGAACGGAGTCATGTGACTATACATACTCCTTATCCGATACAAATTCTGATTCAAAGCCTCGTCGCCTTCTTCCTTCCAAGTGACCGAGTACTGGATCTTAAAAATGTTCCCCGCCCTGTGCGGGAATGGGGTCTCAGATTCCGAAATCTCGCTCATTCTCCCACCATAAGGGTTGAAAGTAAGCGCCGGCTTTTGCAGCTCCATCATCTTCTGCCATATCCCTTCGAGACCCGCTTTCGAAATTGGATCTTGCACGTAATCTGATTTCTTCTTCAAGAATTTCTCTGACTCTGGGATTCTCTGGAGCAGTACATTTGGGGATGTTCCTTTAGGATAATTAGACCAAAACAGAACTGATTGGATCCAACTCATCTCAATGCAATCCTTAGACTCCAACTTGAATTCGGGAAATCTCTGAGACATTATATCGAGCAGCTCATCTGCACCACCCAGAAATAGTGCCACAAATTTAGCTTTCGCTGTCCTCTGATCTTTCCTCACGACTGGTATCAACACAACCCTAATGAACAATCTGTCATCGATTTTGTCAGCCACATATTGCCACCTATGAAGAACTTCGGTCGCCCCTTGCTCCAACGTCTTCTCCACCTTGAAGACGGTGACGACCTCTGGCACAGGCACCAACTTAATCTTCCACGACACAATCACTCCGAAGCTCGCCCCACCGCCGCCCCGGATCGCCCAGAACATATCCTCGCCCATCGACTCTCGATCCAAGACCCTGCCGTTGGCATCCACAACGACCGCATCGACCACATTGTCCACCGACAGCCCGTGCTTCCTCATCAAGTTCCCATACCCGCCTCCGCTCAAGTGGCCCCCGACGCCTACGGTGGGGCAAACCCCGGCGGGGAACGCGTGGACCCCGCTTTTCGCAGCGATCGCGTAGTAGACTTCGCCGAGCGTCGCGCCCGAATCGACCCAGGCAGTCCCGCCCTTCGCGTCGACGTCGACGGATCGCAGATTGAACATGTCCACGACGACGAACGAAACCCGCGACACGTAGGAGAGGCCGTCGTAGTCGTGGCCTCCGCTGCGGATCCTCACCTCTAGCCCATGGATCTTGGAGCAGACGATGGCGGCTTGGATGTGGGAGACGTGACTTGGGGTCACGATGAAGAGTGGCTTTGGGGTGGTGGATGAATTGAAGCGGAGGTTCCGGACGTAGGACCGGAGGACGGAGGAGTAAGAGGGGTTGCTGGGGAAGAAGATGAGGGGTGAGATCGGTGGGGATGATGGGTCCGAGCTGTCGATGAGGCATTGGAGATACGTCTCTTGGGTTCGATCTCGTGGGGATTCCGCCATTGACGAAGAGAGCAGAGAAGCTTGGAGGGCAAGTAGAAGTACAGAGCAGAAGCCCGGAAGCTTCATCTTCCGGGAAATGGTAATCTCAGAGTTTTGACTTTGGTTGACTCTGCACGATTATCAGATGAAAGAGGGAAGAAGAAGTGGGGTCTATGTCTCGTGGACAACTGGACATCGCTCCAGTCTGGGCATCGAAAAACTTGGAGCGGCTAGAGCCACGGGTTGCGAGGATTCCAACATTAAAAAGAAGAAGATCAAAACTTTGATGTTCAATATTTTCTTTTGTTGAATTGTAATCAACATAATTTAGTTTATTTTCATCGTGTATAATGTTTTAGGACAAACATCTCAAAAATCCCAAAATATGTTCGTTATTACACAAATAGCCCAATATTTTTTTGTCATAAAAAAGGGTAAAACTGACCCTGTAATACAAATATCCACAACTTTATTCTCGTGTCATGAAAAAAACCTAAATTTATACATGTTTGATTCCATTGAGGATATATTTGTTACAATGATATAAGTTAGAGAAATTTTTTGGGGGTTTTTTTTTACAATGGGCAACTTTAGGGCTTTTAGTAATGCAATCGGGATATTTGTATCACAGTAAACATGTTTTGATTTTTTTGTCGCATTAATCCAAATATTTTTTGGAAATATTTAGACCACACTGCTTTTTATCGAATGCAATGACGCAAAAAAGGTGATAGAATGGGAGGGACACAAGAGAATTAAAAAGTTATAACCAAACTAGGGAGGTTTGTGAAACCGTATATGAAATCTCAAAAATCGAGGTTGCTTCACATAATTCTTGTATATTCATGGCCATTGAAAGCGAAGTCGCGAACTTAAAGTAACACTCTAATATTTTGCATCTTGCTTGGGAAAGACCGTTATCGAAGAAAGGGCTATTAGATAGCCATCGAACTGGGATACTGATACGATCACGAATCCAGGGTTAGGTAGGGCCCCTATTTTGATTGGTATTTCATGAAAAAAGAAAGTCATTTTCAACAAGCGCACTGCGCTTTCACAACATCGAAATTGATAGTTAATATAGGTGTCATCTTTGTGGAAAAGCTAAGAAGACTCACATCCTCATATTCCTACACTATAGAATAGAGTAGGTTTTTCTACTCCTGTGTTCTAAATGGAAAAGGGGTGGGTGAGATGGCCGATGTTGAATAGCGGTCTAATAAGATGAACATCCTCAATGGTGTATTCCCAATCTGTTTTCTCTGTTAACAAAAGAGTTCCTTGGAAGTGAAGTTACAAACTTAAAGTAACACTCTAATATTAAGAACCAAGTATTCCCTTTGATCGACACAAAACTTGCTGGAATGTTCTAGATTCACTGGTTTTTTTTGTCCATTAGGATCAATTTTATTCACTCACTTTTTCCAACTTCGACGTCCCATGCAACCCCATGAAATAAGGAAGAAGTTTTCTTCCTTCTCAAATGTTCCTCTCCGGGGAGCTTTGAAACAGAGTGGGCTGGGATGGATCAGCCCATCAAGGGCGGCCCAACTCAATCCAAAAAATCCGACGTTTCCCCGCTTGTGGGTCAGACGGAATTTCGTATATTTCGTAGGTATTTGTAGAGGTATTATATGGGTGGGTCGGATTGAGTTTAGATTGGATTGAATATGGTCTGACCCATATTGATCAATCTAACCCATTTGACCCATATTCAATGATCAATACCTGACCTGACCCACAACTAACTCATACCCAATGAGATTTTTTTTTTCTATATTACCAAATCACAATAATAATCTAAGAAAATAATTATTAAAATACTTCAATACAATAAAAAATCTAGTGACAACCTCCCGCGACCTTCTCGTAAGGATAGAAAAACACAAGCACCAGAATTGCAATCCTCTTGAAAGAACTCATCTCTTCGTGTCTTTTTTTTTTCCTCACTTCCCTATCTTTCTTTGTAGAGAAGTTGCGGAATGTTGAAAGCTTGGCCCATGTTATATATAGAACGTTCTTGTTATTGTACTTTGCCCAACTTTTTAGATTGTCTGATTTTTGTTTAAGTTTTTATTTTTTTTAAATATTAACTATTAAAAAATACTTTATTATTAAAAAATCAAAATATTTTATTGTAAAATAATATTTTAAAAAGTATTTTTTATTTTTATTTTTCTCCGGCGGTGGCGGCGGGGACCGGGACCGACGGTGGATTTTATATATTTTTGTTTTCATATTTATTTCATTTTACTTATAAAAATAAAAAATTAAACAACAACAACAACAACAACAACAACAACAACAACAACAATAACAACAACAAATCCTTTGAAGTATTGGTTCCATTGGAAGGAAACTGTCTTTATGGGTCAAAAATGGATCAAATATGGGTTGAAAATGGATTCAAGTGTGTGACCCATTATTGACCCATGTAATTTTATTTCAACTTTTGGACCCATTTTTAATAAGCAATTTAAAATGAATGATCTATATAATACCTATTTTACACAAAATATGGGTCAAATATATGTCTATGACCCATATTGACGGCTCTAGGTATTTGTCTACTTTTTGCAAGTAATTTCATAATGGATCAATTCACATAGGCACATTGGTTATTCGATCACCTGAGTACACCTGCATTCAGCTAAACTATGCACTGCATTCAGTCGAAAAACTATCCACTGGTTAAGTTGCCGTAAAAGTCGCAAAAATCTCGTTGTAACCAAATTGGAATTTTTGACATTAATTCAACACCTTTCATAGGGTAGATAGCCAGGATAAAGATATCCCATGGAAGAGGTGGGATAAAGTTGGATATGATTTGTTATATTCATGGTATAAGAGTTATTTTTTTTATATCAAACAACAAACTTCTTAAGATAATGAAAATAAAATAATAATTAAATATAAATATAACTTGAATTTTCACAAAAGAAAAGAAATTTCAAAATAACGAACAAGATAGCAACAATATACGTGTTTATTTATTTCTATTTTAATTTTCATATTAGAAGCACTTTTTATTGTATATAACAAATTCTGCGGACACACGCACATATACATATATGTATGTATGGGTGTATGTATTAAGTATCTATATTTATTATATATTTTAGGTATATTAGTATAGTTTTCATTTAATGAACCTTTTATTAAGGAATGATTGATGGGTCTAAAAAAGATATATAAAAAGGAAAGAAATAATAAAGAGTGGGAAACAAAAATTCAGTAGAACAACCAAATTATTTGGTTGATAAAATGGGGGGATAGTCAGGATAAAAATTTTTCATGGAAGAAATGGAATAAAGTCCGATAGGATTTGCTGTATCCATAATACAAGAGCTATTCCGGGAAAGTTTTGATTTTGGTTGACCTTGCACATTTCCCAGATGGAAGAGGAAGAAGAGGTGATTATGTCCTGTGGACATGACTATGAACAGCAAGAACTTCGACGCTGGGGTCGGTAGCAACGCAGTCAACTCGTTGACCGGCCCCAGCCCAAAGCTCCCTCAGCTGAACGAGTCGTGGAAGATCGGATCTGGGTCCGGGCCATTGCCGCCGATGGCTGGACCAAGATCGGGAAAGCTAACGGGCCTGGGGCTGGCAACTTCAACGAGTTCAACTACAGGTGGAAGATGGGGAACCCGACCGGTGGTAGCGATTTCGATGCCTTCAATTATGGTGGAAGGTGAACAGCGGGAAGGATTTCAACGGGTTCGATGATGGTTGGAAGATGGGGGGATAAAATCTGGGTGTCAATGAAGGGTTTAACAAGGCGGTTTAAACCAAGTCTGTGCATTTTCATAAACAACGATGTTAATCTTAAGGGAGGGAAGAACAAGAACTACGAAAATTTTCATACAGACTGCGAAGAACGGAACGGGAATAAGAAGAACAATGGTGGTGATGGCTATAACAGCGGTGATGAGGTATATATATGTGGGTATATATATGGGTATGGGTTGGATCGAGTATGGTCACTAACATGCAAATAGATTAAAACGAATAATATGACTCTATTTAGGTCGGACTATTTTTAACTCCACTTAAACTTAATCCGATTCATCCATTTGACTGATTTAATCCTTAGCAAGCATATATTCGCAAGCTTCGTATCGAATTGAGAGCAAAAGGAGAAAGACAAAGGGTAAGCTGGTCAATGAAGCACTAAAAACCCATACATTCAAAAGTACAAGGTAGTTTTCTCTTTGTCCATACATGCATGGCGAAGAACACAATAGACCATATTACACATGAACGCATCGGATCCCTGCTCGACACCAGATCCAGAACGAAGCACCAAAGACCACTATCGTAACTGGAGAAATCATCCTTGTATTATTCTAACGTTGATCCATATCCTGCCCTTGGAAGCATTTGGTCCCGCGCTCCACCTTTCTCTCACTAAACGTTGCAAAAAAAAAAAAGAAAAGAAAAAACAACGAGACTTAGCGAGTACGTTATGAAGTATTCTAACTATAATACTCAAAATACGCTCGAGGAAATGATGATGCACCAATTGCCTCTTGCAGTCGATGGAGGGGTTGATCTAGTAAGGGATGTTGAACCGGCAATTGCCCGGCAGGCCTGCCGCGAGGCCGACTTTGAAGGGGAAATCCTGTTGACAAAAAAACATAATGTTGTAAGGTCTGAACCTGTTAGAGCCGTGAAATGAATGGAGTAGATAGAATTTGAATCAGGCCAGGGTGTAGGTTGTCTGATCTAAATTAACATAGTTATATTCAATACAGATTCAGCAAACTATATAGCTACAACACATCCATCCAACCTATGAAAACCCGTAACCAACTATTTAATTCGCTCTAAGCTATTTATGTGTACGTTCTTTGCCTAAAAATTTTATATATCAAATTAAAAAAATGAATTATCACAATAAAAAGATGTTAGTAACCCCAAATCAAAAGGCCCTGAGTCCTTGCACGGGAGCCCATACGGCCATCGACATGCTAATAACTCCAAATAAAAGAAGGGATGCTACTACAACTTCTCAATTAAAAGAAGTGTGGTTTTAATCTTCTCACGTATAAAAGGGGCATTACGAAAACCTGGATGAGCAAGGATAAGATACCAACAAGCGCAAACAAAAAATAGATAAAAGATGCGATCAGAACAATTTAATTCCTTCATCCACAATGGGGATCCGGATCCCCTACCTTGCTTTTTGTAAGGTAGGGGGATCCCCACCCTTCACATAGGGGGCCCCATTTAAATGAATGACCTTCATTTAAGTGGGCCCCCCTATGTGAAGGGTGGGGATCCCCTACCTTACAAAAAGTAAGTCGGATAATCTTTTCCCCACAATAGAAGTGAGTGCTACGATCAGTACAGAGAGGTTGAGGAAGAGAAGTGCGAAATGCCCCCAAATAACAAGCTCAAAGATGTTCACCACGTCTGGAATAATTACCACATCAGAGTCTGCATTTTGCCTTGGACAAACTCTTAGCAGCTCCAATTCAAGCAAGACAAACATAAAGCACCAATTAGGCAGTCACTGTACCAAACCATATTTGGACAAAAACACAAAATCCTTCCAAATGGGCAAAAGAAAATAAAAGGCACAAACGACAACAAATGCAGTTAGATAGAGCCAACACAAACGTCTGCATGGAAAATCAGAGATGGCAAGGCCAAAGAAAGGAGCTTAGGCAGGTGATATTAAGTACAAAAACAACAAGAGTAGTAAAAAGATCGACTAACATAAAGGGTTTAATGAAGAAAAGACTCGATTCATGGTGTTAGGCTTATGAATAAGATTTGAAGAGACTCGATTCATGGTATCTGGCTCATGAAAAGGATTTGAAGGGACTTGATTCTGAAGAAAGGACAAGGATGATAAATTGATTCTAGTTATTATGTATCGATTGAACAAATACATTGTATATAAAGGACTAGAATTCCAATTAGCATCCTGGAAATCTACCTATACAATATCTCCACGACCTATATACATTGTATCTATCGACTGATCAAATACATCGGTTCTTCTGCAAGGAGGCCATTTCTTCATTCATCGTGCCTTTCCATCTTGGATCGATTAAGGCTTCCTGCACACTGTTAGGTTTAGATACAACATATAATTGATCGACAAGTGACTGATTTATTTTTGAGAAGCGATGTGTAGCCATGTAATAATCAGTGGGATATCTTACTTTACTAGACTATTGAGGTTCATATGCAGGTTTCGGAATACCTCTAGTGAGACGTTGTGGTAACTATCTTTTGGATGACTTTTGTGATGTATAAGGAGTAGCCTTAGACAATGATTGGTTTGGTGTATCAATTGGGAGGGACTCAGGCTCGGGTTCAGAAGTTTCCTAACTTTCTAGATGCTCATTCTCACTTAGATTCAAGTTTTGACCACTAGGGTCCAACTCATCAACTTATACACTTATTGTATCGTTGTGCAATTTATCCCCACTCAAGTCCAAGTTTCCTATATTTCGATCAGATACTTCTACCATATCTTCTTCAAGATCATATACAAGAGCCTGAATTTCCTCTAGATAATCCCTCTGAAAATCAGACTCCAAAAAATACATAATTGTCGCGGCCGGCCCGAGCTCGTCGTCGAGGCGGGCTAATGGGACGTCCGCTTTGGTCGGACGCGGGCCTCTCCCAAGGCCCGTTACCCAAGTTGCAACGGCGGTATACGTGGTCGACCTTCGGTGTGGTCGTGATATGTATACATGCCAATGAGTCGTCACCAATCATTCTGTGAAAGTTATGATTGGAAACCCTATCGAATAGTTGGGAGCATTCTATTCAATTCTGCGAAAACTAGAGAAACGAGATCGGAGACTTTGTTACGCTAACTGTCAAAGTTGACGCCCTTTCGGCACATAAGTTGAATGATTTATCTAACTTGAGATTTCATGTAGATGAGTGAGGTGCGAACCCTAACACTAGGAGTTCATGCAAATAGGAATGACTACCCTAACAATCACAATCAATAAAATGAATGCGCAAATCAAGGATTCAAAACGTGTGGATAAATCACATGAAAGCAACATGGCATCCCTAAGGAGGCCCTATTAGCCTAGAGATATATCAATCAAGGTTTAGGAGTGTTTATGACATGATTTTCCATTGAGGGGCAAAATCGTAATTTTGAAAATTTTTTGGGATATTTTGTCCGAGAAGGGCAAATTGGTCATTTCAGATGAAATATGGAGTTAAAACATGATGGAAAGGGATTGGTCACCAAGCCAATCCATTTCCTATTTTTCAGAAAATTTTAGTTTTTTTTTGGAATTTTTAGGGCTATTTACCCTTTGAGGGGTAAAACCGTCATTTCAAAAAGTGATGAGAAGTGAAAATCCCAAACAGAAGGATTGGTTGACCTCTAGACCCCAAGTCCTAATTTTAAGCAATTTTCACGGCTCGATCGGAATAAGAAATACAATTTACCATTAGAAGGGTAAAATTATCATTTCTAGAAAAAAGGGTGAGATTCGAGAACCCAAATAAGAGAATTGGTCGCCTAACCGACCCTAATTCTTATCTTGGCATTATCGATATATCTCGCTTATAAGTCAGATGCAACTTACCTCTAAAGAGTAATATCGTCAATTCTTAGATGAATAGATAAGAAATCTCAAAAATATGATTGACTAATTGTCTGTGGTCAATCCTCAATTTTGGGAATTTTTGGAATGTCTTGAAATTTTGCACAATTTTCCTACTTTTTTTGGGATTTTTTAGAATTTTCTAACATTTTTTAGAATTTTCTAAAATTTTTTCATTTTATTTTTTATTCTTTTAAAATCATTTTAAATTTTTTTATTAAAAAAATAATTCAGACCGGGTCGACCCGACCCACTCGGGTCGAATACCCGGCCTAGACCCGGACCCGCTCGGCCACAGCCCCAAAATGACACCATTTTGCGTTTTTTGATTTTTCGATTTATTCAGATTTAATTCGATAGCTCCTATTGAACCACGTGGCCATTCCACGACTATTGGATCGACTGACTGAAACCTACGGCTCAGATCAAAAGTCAACTATTCCTCAGCCGTCAAATCTGATTACTTAAACCTACGGTTACGATTAACAGCCGATACTCGATCTGGACCGTTCGTCCTAACTTGCCTAAACGACGCCGCTCGACCACTAACCTAAACGACACCATTTCGGTTTGTTTTGATTTTTCAATTATAAAACCAATTTTGAATATTCTTAATTACTAATCGGACGGCCACTAAAAATCAGATTCGATTAATCTGAGCCGTTCGATCGAAACAGACTCAGCCTAACAGACTAACGGTCGAGTTGACTCGACATCTACGTAGACCAATCACGAGACGACACCTAGACCTTTGACTCCCTAACTAGACATGTTAGTTTCGTCTTCAACCTCTCATCGTATCCTAACGAACGGCTATAGATCTCTGGCGGACGGTCCAACGGTGAAACCTTGACGAAATCACTCGAGACTGGCACCAAATAACTCGTCTCATCGTCGCACATGACATATCGTAGAATTATACGATTTCATACATAAAATCAAGTACAAGTAAGCCCGAACTAGTACGTATATAACTACTCTAATCATATGATTCATGGCATCTTAGTCAATTTATCAACACAGAAACATCACAAGAGGTTCAGAACACTTATCTCGAGCTCCGATTGAACTCGCATGACCTAGATTTAGCTAGGCAACTTTGAATAGTGATCGACAATGGATGTCGAGTTTGGAGACTCAATTCGAGATATTCAAGTAAAATCGATACAAAATGAAGATGCGATGATGGTCAATAATGTTTGAGGAATAAAACGCCCACATGAAATCGAAAAAGGATGGTCAGATGCCAAATCCGCCATTGATGCTCAGTACGAAAGCTTCAAGACTGAACTTACCTATTTCGGAATGATAGGTGACGCGGTAGGTGGGGATTGCTTCCTTGAAGCTTGGGCGACCTCCTGACGACCTTCACAAGCCTTGGTTTGGCCTGAAAAGGCCTAACCGATGCTTTGCAAATTTGAGCCCAAACCTTCGACAATGGCGATAGAAGGTGAGCTCTCTCTCCTTCTCTCTACTCTCTCTCTATTCTGTTTACCTCAAGCAACAGAATGAACCGATCCCTTCAATAAAAAGCCCTCCCAAAGGCTATATACCACTTTTAAAATTTTGGCATCGAGCGACGAAGTGTATACTGACTTCAGTCGCACGGGAGGCCATGTGCTTTAGGTCCAAAAGGCTTCGGAGATGATGGGTATTCCGTCCAACTCTGTTTGGTTCTCTGGCAGGTTTAATGAAGCACAAATTTGACACGGATTTGAGATGCGTTTTAAAATGTTGACTTTTATTGATCCTGTGAGCTTGATCGGCCGATTGCTCTCTACTCAGGCGACGTCAAGTGGTGCCACTGGTGTTAATTGATAGGGAAGGGAACGGGCGGCAATACACCCCCCATTGCTTGTTCGATTATTGGCAAATTGGTCTTCAATTTGAGGATCAAAATCGCCTCGAGTACTGTTCATCCGTGTAGAAGCTCGAGGAAGAAGACAATATTGTAGCGGACCGGTTTGACCTGTCTGACCGGGCGGTCTGACCTGTCAAAATCGGTTTCGACTTGAGATTTCTAAAATTAGCCCAAATTGATGGAGAATTTTTGCAATTAAATCTCAGAATCGAACTTAGGACATGATACTGTCTAAAAATGTGACTTTGTCCAAAAGTTCATGTCAATTTCTATAAAAACCTCCAAATTTGTCCTTAATTTCAATTCAGAAATTTATGAAATTGAAGGCTCAAACGGTCAAATTGGACTAAACCACCTATGCCAATCGACTCAGAATAATGAAATACATTGGGCAGTGGCTTCAATTGGCAAAGTTAGCCCTTAAATTGAAAGTAATTTCAATTATGCCAAAATGTAATGATTAAATTACAATAAAGTATGCAATTTTGCAATTTGTGCCAATAATTGGGCTAAATTGCAATGAGGGACAATAGATTGAATGTTAAGATCTTAAAAATGTCAAAATTTCAAATTAAAAGACTCAATTGATATTTTTTTTACCAAATTCAATCATATGTGTAACAAAGGAACACATAAAATTGAACTTAAATTTGGACTTTTTATGAGGTCAAAAATATAAGGGAATTAAAATAAAAATATTCACCATTTTTTAATATTTTTATGACCTAAAATGCTATTTTTCTTAAATTTTCATATATTTTCCTATTTTTCGAAAATATTAAAAAATATGAAAAATAAAGAAAATTATTTTTTGTTCAAAAATGGTTACTTAGGCTTGGCCAAAGATACCAAAGTTGATTTTACAATTTTTTTTAATTTTTTATGATTTTTTTTTGTGAATTTCTAAAAAATAAATTGAAAAACACTAATCGAAGATCAGGTGTCAACAGTTGTTCCTCTTTGAGAGGAATATTATGAGAGGTTTCACTCAAAGACAGGTGACACCTGAGTCTAGACTGACTTGACTAAGAAAAAGAAAAACGAATTTTGACATTCAATCTTTCTTGTCTTACTGATGAACGATCTGCTTACTCTGTCTTTTGCCGATGTAAGAGAGAGATAGAGTAGAGATACTCACCTGTTACACTCACCTGCCTGATGTTCATGTGACATGCGTGGTGTATGGCGAATTTAAGTAGATACCTAGGGACTCGTCTCTTGAGTATCCTAGGGCAGTTAAGTTCTAGGCCGTATGGTACGCCAAACCAGAATGTGATTTCTATCTGACAGGAAACTAGGGGTGACACACCTGTTCTTTAGGGTTTGTCACAGGTTTCAATTTGTATGGAGGATCAGACCATAAATAGGACTCCTTTTTATTAGGAACCTATGGATGACACACCCGTTTTTTAGGATTTGTCTAAGACTAGGCTCCCTATCCACTAGGAACCTAAAAGTGAAGTACCCATTCTTTAGGATTTGTCGGAGACTAGGCTTCCCATTCACTAGGGACCTAAAGGTGACGCACCCGTTCTTTAGGGTTTGTCGGATACTAGGCCGGTGACCTAAATGTGATGCACCCGTTTTTTAGGGTTGGTCAGAGACTAGGCTGATTCTACACCTTGAGGAATCAATGAGGGTCTATACAAATGAGATATACCTAACTCTTAGGTTCTACCAAAGGAGCTATTCTGGGGTTTAGGGGTTATCGAGAATCTTACAGAAAGTTAGTTCTAAAGATTATATTCTTAACGTGCAAGGTGCCATTCTGGGATTTGAGGATTCCAAGTATCCTGCAGAAAGCTCAAACCTGCAAAATCATTTGTTATCAAGATTGTTATGAGATTTAGGGGTTACTTGAAATCTCGCAACAAGCTGAATCTGAAACTTGTCCTTTTGACATGGGAGGTGACATCATGAGATCTGGAAGCTCCAGATATTCTACAGAAAGCTCAAACCTGCGATCTTACATAAAAGATGATTTTAACGCTATTCTTTGTTGAGCAAGGTATTCTTCCTAGAAGTTTAAACCTGAGAGTTCATTCCTCATCAAAAGATATCAGTTATCTCGAGGCAATGACAATTAAAATGTAGGCAAAGTTTTATTTTAACCTATGATATTATGAAAACTGACCTATGATGTTGGAGGTTATCCAAGACATCTCGAGGCGTGCAAAATATGATCAGAAATCCTTGTAAGAAAACTCTTGGATCAAACAATTTGAAATTTTCAACAAAGCTCACTTTTAAGCATTCTATTGGAATGTCTTCGTTAAAGAGGGATTCTCACTAGTTCTTCGACTTTGGCTTTTTACGAAGAAAGTATTTGAATTTCCTAATAACCTGCACCTGGGTTTTCAGAGCTATTCGCAGCGCATACAATTTGATCAATCAGGAGGTCTTTATGGAACCATAATGTTGGGCTTGAGCACAGTTTCAAAGGGGGACTCATTCTCCGAGCCAGGCCTTTTGAATGAAAGCTTTCTTCATCTGCTTTAGGTTTACAAATCAAGAACCCTGTAAAATGAGAAAGAAATAGTCTTGCTTGTACCTCTTCGAGCTAAGGTGCACATTAACCTAGGCGTCTTATTCAGAAAAGACTGCAAAGGGTTGTAATGTCAATAAGATTGGAGGCCGAAAAAGGCTCGTTTTTGGTTCTTAATCGCGAAGGGTTTAACATTGGTGATCATTGCTGCTCAGTCTTTTGTTTTGTCTCTAGTCGACGACTCTTTGAAGAACACATATAGTCTTCTTATGAACAAGTCTAATCTTTGAAAGACCTTTTGTATCTTTTAGCAGTTGACTATGGTTTCATTTGAGGGATAGCCTTTTGCTGCACAGTTTTTGAGGATTCTTTTTTGCTTCAGAAGTTGTTGGAGGTGAAAGCATCCAGTAATCCCTTAGTGTTCTCCAAAATCAGTCTTACGACTTTTCAGCATTCTGGTGAGGGTCAGCCCTGCTTTTGCCTGGCTTTTTATCTCTCTTTCTTTTAAATGCATAGAGATTCGGTTCTTTCTCTTTTTCGATCCCACCTTTTCCTTTTCTTTTTCTAGGAAATAGAATTTTTATGATCATATAAGGTATGTGACTTGAGTCTCATCTTATTTGAACATTTTGCTTTGACAGTCTCATATAGCTCCTACTTCTTGAACTTCTCTATCTGCTAGTATCTTTCCATCTTCGTCTTGGTGCTGTGCAATAATCACCAATGAAGGTACATGAAACGAATATGTAGGTTCAAATTGGCTATGCAATGGGTATAAGTGTATAAGATAGGGAAATGAACGTCTTTTCGTCATCCTATGGCACCAGGATCAATGTATACCAACACACGAAAATTGATCTTAGTCCGAGCAAAAAGATTTCTACCCTTTTACCTTTCCAAACTGCCGGACTGCTTCTATACGACCCCAATGTGGGGTGGCTCTTGATAGGGTTAACGAACGAAAATTGCAGCTCAAAGGGTTTATCAATGATCACCTGTAGTATTTATGGAGAAGAATGAATGCCTCCGTTGTCCCAATCCATGTAATTGATACGAATAGCCCTTACATCCCTAGGTTCATGCTTTTCTATCCTTACACTCCTCTCATCTCTCTAGTGTGTGTAGAATGTGTTTGGATTAGGCTTGCTTCTCATCTAAAGAAACATTTCTGCAAGATAGCTTAAACAACTTTGTTTTGGAAAAATCATTCTGTTTCTTTCCAAACATTTCACCTCACAGGGAATTAATGACGCACCATGTGTGCTTCAGCTGTGTCTGGATAACCTCTAACCCTAACATGTGTGCAACAGGTGTTAGAAATTTATCTTTTGAAAGCATGATTCATTCCTAAGTTTGACCACATACACGTTCATCTTTGGCTTCTTCTTTCTTACAAGAAAGTGAGAAATTTTACGGTATTTCTCCATTGTTGCCTTTTGTCTTCATCAGACATCCTTGTATGAAGAGAAAAGAAATTCCATTGAGTGGAAGATATTTTCATGCTTGATAGAGCAAATACATATCACCTGGTTCTATGTGTCAGGGGCTATTCTGTTCTTAGTTCTATCTGAACGAGTTTGGTTTTGAGTCCATTCCTTGAAATCCTGCAAAACATAACACATGCCATGTATGCATGGATGCATGATGTGCTTATGTAATGATTGCTAAGACTACTCGAATCGTTTCAAAGAAAGTCAAGAGACCACAATCTAATTTCATTTCAAGGATAATACTTCTTCACAACATCTGAGTTTACAGGATATCCTAATTCTTCTCATTTAGAATTAACAAGAATTAATGCCCCTCCCACCAAGACTTTCTTGACAACATAAGGGCCTTCATAATTCGGGGTAAACTTGCCTCCCGGATGAGCAGCATTAGGCAAAGCCTTCCTTATCACCAGGTCATCCTCCTCAAAACTCCTAGGTTGACCTTCCGGTTAAACGACTTAGCCACCATCTTCTGGTAGCTCTGGTCATGACAGATTGCTCTAAGACGCTTCTCGTCTATTAGATTTAGCTGTTCATATCTGTGTTTGATTCACTTTGCCTCAGAGAGTTTAACTTCTAACAATATTCTCATAGAGGGAACCTCAATCTTTATAAGTAGGATAGCCTCCATCCCATATACCAGTGTATAAGGAGTTGCCCTAGTTGAGGTCCCGATCGAAGTCCAATACACCATTAAGGCGAAGGGTAGCCTCTCATGCCAATTCTTGTAGTCCTCGGCAGTCTTAGTCAAGATCTTCTTGATGTTCTTGTTTGCCGCTTCTACTGCTTCATTTGTAGGCGGTAAGGGGAAGAATTAAGATGTCGAACGTCAAAGTGATCTAGTAGATCATCGACAATCTTGTTGTTTAAGTTGGACCCATTGTCCGTGATGATCGCTCGAGGGGTACCATATCGAGAGATTATTTCCCTTTTGATAAATCTTGCTACACTTATCGCCATGACATTTGTGTAAGAATTGGCCTCTATCCACTTCGTGAAGTAATCAATTGCAACTAGAATGAAATGATGGCCATTTGAGGCTACTAGATTGATAGGTCCTATCATATCTATTCCCCATATAGAGAAAGGCCAAACTTTAGACATTTGATGCAGTTCGTTTATGGGAGCATTGATCTTATTGCCATATACTTGACATTGGTGGCATGACTTGACGTGTTGATTACAGTCTGATTCAATGGTCATCCAATAATAACCAAGCCGCATGATTTTCCTTGCAAGGAGATGGTCATTCATGTGTGGCCCGCATATACCTTGGATTTTCCTCATGAGAGTATTTGTTTCTTTAGCATCTACGCATCTTAATAAAGTAGAATCAAAAGACCTTTTGTACAAGGTTTGTCCACTAAGGAAGAATTTATTAGCCATCTTGCCTATATATCTTCGATCTCCTGCTTGACATCCATTAGGAAATTCTCTCTTCAAGAGGTAATTCTTGATATCTTGGTATCACGGCTCTTTGTAGAATTCTTTTTCGACCATCATACAATAAGCTGGTTATGCCAATCCTCAGTGGCTCTACTTCTAATCCATCAGTCATCTGCAGCATGTAAACGAGCGTGGCCAATGCGTCTGTGAATTGGTACTGCGTTCTTGGCATGTATTCAAACGACACTTTTCGAATTTAAGTGTCAAATTTTCTAGGTACTCATGATAGAGGATAAGTTTTGTGTCTTTTGTCTTCCACCCCCTTGTGTTTGAAAATAATGAGCATAAAATCTCCATAAACTTGCAGCTTAGATATCTCCATGGAGATAGCCAACTGTAGGCCTAGAATACATGTCTCGTATTTTGAAATATTATTGGTGCAAGAAAAAGTCAATTTTGCTGCAACGGGATAATGTTGACCATCAAGGGATATCAGCACTGCCCCTGTGCCAAATCTCGACAGATTAACGGCACCATCAAAATACATGACCCATTTGTCTTTTGTCAAGTTTAGAACTTGATCTTCTATCTTTGTCTGCTTAGAACGTGTGTGATTTCGGGCGCTTTCTGCCAACATATCAGCTATGGCTCTTCCTTTCATAGACTTTTGCGGAGAGCTTTTGATATTAAATTCAAACAATAGCACTTGCCATTTTGCTAACTTCCCTATCAAGGCGGGCTTCTCCAGGAGATATTTGATAGGGTCATTTTCTGTCACCAGATGGATGTGGTGGTGTAGGGTATACTGTCTCAATCTACGAAGTACCCTTACTGCTACCACGCAAGCCTCTCAACAGGCACATAATTTGCTTCAGATGAAGTGAATTTCT
This sequence comes from Rhodomyrtus tomentosa, assembly GCA_028455895.1. Taxonomy (NCBI): domain Eukaryota; kingdom Viridiplantae; phylum Streptophyta; class Magnoliopsida; order Myrtales; family Myrtaceae; genus Rhodomyrtus; species Rhodomyrtus tomentosa. Next base: position 13,340,427 of record JAPCWY010000008.1, read on the forward strand.
TACTCAGATAGTAGATGGCTCTTTCTTTACCATCCACGGAGCTTGTTTGAGCAAGTAAGGCCCCCAAAAATTCTTGATGTATAGTCAAATACAAGGTCAAAGGGTGGTCTGAGATTGGTGGTACAAGTACCGGTGGAGTAGCTAGATAAGTTTTGATCTTTTGGAACGCTTGACTACATTCTACATCCCAAGTCACTTTCGCACCCTTCTTGAGCAGTTTGAAAATTAGTTTAGCCACATCCGATAATTGATTGATGAATCGGGTGATGTAGTTTAATCTCCCTAGAAGACTTCTTACTTTTTTCACCGTTGAGGGAGTTGCTAAGTCACAAATAGCTTGGATTTTTGAAGGGTCAATTTCAATGCCTCTGCTACTGACCATGAATCCAAGAAGTTTCTCTGATTTCGCCCTAAACACACATTTATTAGGATTCAACCTCAACTTGTATTTTCAAAGTTGCTCAAATAGTTTCTGTAGCACTTGAATGTGATCTTGTCCTTTCTTGGATTTGGAGATTATGTCATCGACATATACTTCGATCTCCTTATGGATCATGTCATGAAATAGGGTGAATATCGCCTTCTGATAAGTTGTCCCGGCATTTTTTAGTCTAAAGGGAATCACTTTATAATAGAAATTTCCTCAAGGGCTGCTAAACGCAGTTTTCGGCTTGTCCTCCTGCTTCATGAGGATTTGATTATATCTTGAAAATCTGTCCATGAATGAGAATAATTCGTACCCTGCTGTACTATACACCAGTACATCGATGTGGGAAAGTGAGAAATCATCTTTTGGGCTAGCTTTATTCAAGTCTCGATAATCTACACAGATTAGGACTTTGCCATCTTTTTTTTTCATGTCAGGAACAATGTTTGCAATCCAATTTGAGTAAGGGATAACTTCAATAAAGCCTACTCTAAGAAGTTTCGTCACTTCTTCTTTAATTATGTTTTCTAACTCAGCTTTCATCCGTCGACTGCCTTGTCTTACAAGTTTAACACTGGGATCTGTGGGTAACGCATGCTCTACAATTCTTGGATCCAAACCTGGCATATCAACGTACGACCATGCAAAAATGTCTTGATATTATTTAAATTCAGTAAATCTGAGCCTTTTAGCTCGAGATAAATGTCCACAAATCTTGACTTCTTTGATATCTGCAGCATCACAGTTAATGACTATTGGCTCTTCTAAAGTGGGATGTGTCGAATTTTTAAAAACGCTCCAATCTCTACGAATAGCCGCGTAACCCTCATCGGCGTCTTCCTCAATATCGCAAGAGTAATCATCTTGGTGATCTGGCTCACACAATAACCTAACATGCATGTTAAGGATGATATGGTTGAAATATCATGAGAATGGTTTTTTTTGGGTAAGGATATCATGAGAATGGTTAGTCTCTGTTTCATACAGAAATGCGATGCATGAGTGTGAAAAATCTTTTTAAAAGAGATTTCAAAATAAGTGCAAGCATAAATGGAACCAGTCCTCATATCCTTAGACATTCTTGCTCCTCAAAAATCTTTTGAAAATCAGGAATCACATGGCAAATCAAGCCTTAAGCTTCCCATATGGAAGGCTAATATCATCATTGGGTTGATTTGTAGTTCCATATGTCCTTAATAAACTTGTGCGTTTTATTAAATGCAAAAATAAATCGCATTACAAGGTATGTTATTTGGACCAATGGTCAGAGATCAAAGGCGTTTTCCTACCTCTACTTCAAACAACAAAGATGAATAGTGCGAAGAAATGCAGGAATTTAAATACCGTATTAAAAGTAAGGGAGAGATTTCTTTACTTAAAAGTATCGGCTTCCTCATCAAGCCACTCTATAATGACATTCACAGAGCCATCTCCCAAAAAAGGGTTTGCGAGATCTGGTTCCGCTGACAGAGTTATCCCTTATTCTAACAGCCACTTAGAGTCTTTGCTGAAATACTCGTTTAAAGAACTGCTGAACATCATGGATTTGTCATTCCAGGCTGAAGAACCAATGAATGAATCATTTTGGTTTCGTTGGCGTCCATGGCGTCCATGGCTCTTGCCTCAGTCTCGGCCTGCTGTCTTAGAAGTGAAATCACCAATACAAATGTTATGATATCCCAAGCTTATCTTATGCTCGTTGAATTTCAACTTTAGAGGAGTGCTGATCCCTTGACCATGTTTGCCAAGACCTTTTCCTATGTTGAACCCATATGCTAGCAACATTTTAGTTGGTAAAAGGTTAGCTTCAGAGATGAAATGAACCTTCAGTTTTGTTCTCACAAGAGTGTGGATTACTGCCACCAGCTCCAAGGAATGTTAGCTAGCTTCTTCCTTAACTTTAGGTTCAATGTAAGGGATAATGCTATTCTGATATGCAACGAGGTTAACTTCCCCATGGATGGTAACTACCTTTCCATCAATCACGAATCGCACTGTCTAATGTAGACTCGAGGGTAAGGCTCTAGCAATGTAAATCTAGGATCTTCCTAATAGGAATCCAAATGCGCTCGGTAGATTCATTGCTTGGGAGTTTATTGAGAATTTGGTTGGGCCTATGAGCACATCCAGCTCGATCTCGCATACCACTATCTTCCTTATCCCATCGAAGGCCCTAACAGCTGCTTTGGAAGTTCGAATCATTTCTTCTTTAATGCCTAAATTCCTTAACGTAGTCAACGGGCAGATGTTAAAAGCTGATCCGTTGTCAATTAGTACGTGCGCCACTCTCTTTCCATTGCAGTGTGCAGTGATATATAAGGCTTTGTTGTGCCCTTTTCTTTCCATGGGGAAATCTTCATCGGAGAAGTTCAATTGATCCTTAAGAAGGATTGCCCCAACAAAATCCCCCAAATGTACGTCGTTGATGGTTTCAGGGACATGCACTTCATTTAATATCTTTAGCAGCGCATCCTTATGTTTTTTTGAATTGATGAGCAGATCTAATAGAGATATCTGGGCTGGCATTTTCCTTAACTGCTCTATCACCTCAAATTCACTGGTCTTGACGATATATATGATTTTTTCTGCATCCTCTTTTGATACCTCTTTCTTCTCAGATTTGTCTTCCCTTAAGGCGTAAAATCGTCTGGATCTCATCATTGCATCTACTTCGCTCGTTCCATAGTCCCAATGAATTGCCTCATAGTCGTAAATCTCAACTAGCGGGACTTGTATGGTTATTGTCGTTAGGTGATAATTTCTGGTTCAGATTCGTCATCGTATTCATCTCTCGGTAGGTGAATTATCACCGGTTTCACCAAATAATCCTCTTCTTGGCTCAAGCTGTCAAGCTCATTCAGTTTAATTACCATAGTTGTAGCAGTTTCAATCATTGCCACTATGTCGTTCTAGTCTTCAGGGAAGTCTTCATATCCCATCTGATGGTAACTGTCAACATTACTTGACTCAACTGAAATTGTAAACTTCGAGTGTCTTGCTATTCTTTCGAACAGTTCAGTCAGGCATCGCCACTGGGCTATTATTTTCTCCATCGTAACATATTGCTCTGCATCAAGCTCTTCACCTATCGTCTGGGGACGACCGGTCATTGTCAGTCGACATGACACATCCTTCATTTATCTAGAGAGATTATTCAATTGCTTTTCTAGACGTAGGAAATGTTTCGATATTACTCGATTGAGTGGTGATTCAAGTTCTTCCGTAAAAGTCTCTATTACCGCCTCCTGGACTTCGAGTTGAACATGATCGTCCATACCTCCCCACCCATCCGGTATGATATATTCTATTTTCTGGAAGAAACTGGGAGGAGCAAAGTACTTTACTTTGAAGTTGTGCTCGCCAGAATCCTCGCCTAGATTGTCTATGACTTCTCCTTTCTCTAGTGCTTCGGCTACAAATCTGCGATCAGCCTGGCTTCGCTTAATGGCTTGTAGTTCGTCTTTGTCAAGCTTTTCTTTTGGTTCGGTAATTAGCTCTACGTCGCCTACCAGAATTTCGTGTGGGACGTTCTACACATTCCCTCACTCGGTTTCAACCACGAACTGGTTCTATTCTAGGTTGACTGAGGCCTTAATTCCCTCTTCATTCTCATCAGCAATGTTTGACATTATCCCTAGACTTATCATCTTACCAATACATAGCTTCTTTCTTTCAGCCGACACTTCTTCCTCTTTTGGATATGACGAGGCGATTGCCAGAATGTTGGTCAGTCTAAGTACATTCACCTTCAGCTTGAGGTGATTTTCTTCTTTGTTAGCAGATATTGTACCAACTGCTTGGTGGTCAGGGAGTGGATTCTCTTGTACATTTAGAGCTACATCATCGAATTTCAAAATTTGATTGTCAATGAAAGCCTGAACCTTTAGCTTAAGGATGTAGCAATTATCTACATTGTGTCCTCTTTCACCCATATAATAGATGCAAGTCTGGCTTTCCTCAAAATTAAGATATTTTGCTACATTTACTCTAGGAGGTTCCTTTGCCACCAAGTGTTGCTCTAACAACATCGGGAGCAACTTAGATAACAATCTAGGAAGTTGAGAGAATTGCTTCGGAGGCTGTCTCTTTCTGGGCTCTTGTCCTTTAGACACTGACCATGACGATCCCCCTCTTACCTAATTGGAATTACCGAACGTCTTGAGTTTATTGGAATCCGGCGCAAAGGCTATATCAACTCCAGCCTCTCTTTCTTTCCTCAAGGAACATTTTTTTTTCTAGTTGAAGTTTCATGTGGCCTTCTTTCTCTCAAAGCCCATTCCAATCTCTCAGTCACCTTTATCAAGTGTGTAAAGGTTTGACATCCTAAAGTGTTCAATCTATCAAGGTACTCATAGGAAAGTGCTTTCAAGAACAGGTCAATCAAGTCATTTTTTGGGATCAGCGGTTTCACTTGAGTTGACAAGGCACGACATCTCTAGGCATACGTTTTGATCGCTTCGTTTCTTCCTTTCACCGTTTGCAACAGATCTTCCCTTGTCGGGGCCGTAGCCATGTTAAACTTATACTGCCTGAAGAAATATTCAGCAAGATCCTTCCATCCGTTGTAATCATCCAAGTCTAATTCAATAAACCAAGCTAAAGCAGCGCCAGCCAAACTTTCTTGGAACGTATTCATTATAAGTGAAATATAATCAGAATAGTGTGCCATCTTGCGTAGATAGTATTTGAGATGATCACGTAGATAGCCTGTCCCATTGTATTTTCTCACAAAGTTCGGCTCTTTGTAATCTGGAGGAGTCTCCACTTTAGTAAATAGTGATATCTTGTCAAAACGAGCTAACTCATAGCCCTGACTGCTCAAACACTCTTCAATCTTGGCCATTCTCTTAGCCTTGGCTTCAGTTTTCCCAGCATGTTTTCCTTTCTTCTCCTTCTCGAGGTTGATGACAACAGGAGGCATTTTCGGTTGTGGCTGGACATTTGGCGCACGAATGTCTTTTACGACATGTTGGGCACCTTCAGTGGTCCCTTTGTCAGTTGTATCAGGTTTTGAGAATTGACATGAGTCGTTCAGGTTAGGTACCGTCGTCTGTCTGGCTTGGGAGGCTTTCAAAATGACCCTAATCTTAGCCATCATGGTAGTCATGGTGGTTATCTAGGTCTCTAACATGCCCACTCGCGGAGTCAATTCCTACTGTTCCATTATCGTCTTAAATCAAGTATGAAAATGATGTCTTAATAATTCCGTGATTAGAGAATACCTATTTATTTGAAAATAACAAGTAATCATCTCTTTAGAACAAATAAGGAAAGTACATGATTCCTTCAATTGCATGTTTTGTGTTGATGGATGAGAAAAAGGACTACCTTGTGAGTCTTAGTCTCGCCTGAGGAATTCTTTCAGTTATTTGTCAAGAGAATTCATGAAATTAAAGGAAGTGCAATCTTCGGTGATAGTTTTGATGTATAGACAAAACATGCTTATGCTCATACACATGTATTAAAAGTAACATTTAGTACAAATGAGTATCTAAATGTTAGGAAAATATTATGATATTCACAAGTCTTACACTTGACGAAATAATCTATCCAAGTCTAGATCTCTTAGGGTCTAAGGCACCCTCATCGTCCTAGCAAAGATCAAATCCCTCATTCTGAGAATCCTTGCCTCCTGAATATGATGGCGATCCCATGTCTTCAGGTATATATAGCTCAACTCCAGGCACGTATGGCACAATGTATTCGGATACATAAGGTTCGACGAGGTTGTATCTTCTCGCTTCAAAGCGTCGGATGTATTCTGTAGAAGCTCTGTGAGTATTCATCTTGGAGGTCATATCATCTGGCCATTCTACGTTTTCCATTCGAGAGTCTTTCAAAGCACGCATGATGGACTCCACCTTAGTTTCGAATTGCTTTTTCTTCTCTCCTATAAGGATCTCTATTGGGATGTCAAACGAGCAAACATCTGGTTATGGCGATGAAGGAACCTCTTGCAATGCTCCATATTGCCGTATGACTCTCCTTGGATAATATGCAGTGGCGCCTGTAAATCCTAATAAAGGGATTGGATCTTTGCCATTGCGTGCGAGCCCGACTTTACCTAATATTGGTAATCTAAGCTACCATCGGAGTTGTTCTGGCTTTAAAGCTCTAAGAAATTCCTTCTATTCTTTGAAGTTGAATTTAGGAATGCGTGTATGGGTTTTGACGAAAGTTCTAAGAGGATGGGCATTAGAGCTAATCTCAGTGAAACCCATATGGATATGAAATTATTTTACATGGGATGTGAACCATATGTACGAGAGACCACTAGAGCCTCTAAAAATCCCTTTCTTGTTTTTTTTTTTCCTCAAAATAGTTGAAGGAGAGGAAGGTTTCAGCTAGGATAAGGTTTGAGTAATCCCACCTATAACAGACTTGTTTAACTACTACAGCTATGATATGGTCAAAAGTTATGGATGAGATCGAAAATAGAATAAAGCTAAAGAATGCTAACACAAAAGCTCTACCGGACTTAGTTCCTCTGCTAGTAGGGAGGTTGAGAACCATTCTAGAAGAGAGGATAAGGAAATTCACCCACAATTACTTTTGGCATCTACTTTGATTTCATCGAGATTTGTATCCAAGAATTCAGCTAGTTGACTCAAAGGCTCAAACTCTATAAGGGTTTGGACTAAAAAGTGAGTGAACTCAACTCCAATGGCGGCGTTATATTCCTCAAGGGTCGGGATAACTTCCGATCATTCCATGCAAAACGTCACGGTGGTTGGATCTCAATAGAGTGCCATGGCTTGGATAAAGGCAGGTGGACATTCAATCTTTAGCAGGTCCAACAGATGTCCTAGCCGCAATCTGGAGTACTTCTAGCTAGCTTCACTCATGTTATCCTACCAGGGTACGAGCTCAGATTGAGGGACTTTGGACACTTAGATATCATTCTTTCCCATTAAATCTAAAATATACGAATGATTTTGAGAAATCAATCGCCAAAGATTACTTTTAAACATGATTATGCAAATGTCATGAAATATACATGGATTGATTTAATTGCATATTCTAGTTAATGAAATGGAAATTAGAATTCCTTTCAGGCATGAAGAACCCGACTTAAGGTCTAATTTGAATTTTAAAGAAGTGAATTATGCAATTAGTTAGAATCCATTTAGTGACTAATGGAAATAGCAATGTCACACTCCATTGGTCAAAACATCAACTGTGAACATAACATATGAAATTTCTTATTACAAAAGGGATACACTAGGAGAGGTTGAGAGGGATCTCATAAGGGGATGAAACACCAATCGAGTTTATTCTAAAATAAAAAAGCCATAAAAGGCCGTTGGAATGTGGGGATCTAATCTTCTTCGGGGTTATAGTCGATCAAGGTTTCCTTCTTGATGGCATTTTTGTTTGGTCCCTCTTCAAGACATGACTCTACAATCAGGATTTCTACCTTAGTTGAGCGTTTCTCAAAATGCGAAGGATAGCCTTTAGTAGGTTGGTTAAGATACTTTAGCTCTTTCGGCCATTTTCTAATCTATGGTATGATGACTCCAGGGGGTTTTGTTGGGTTTTGCCTTTTTGAGTATGATGTGCCTTGGCTTTGTCTTGGTTGCAGGACGTCTTTTCTTTCCCTAAAGAGAGATCACCGGTTGGTTCTCCTTGGCTTGGCGTTCCTTTTTTTGATGGGTATTTGCTTCCCTAGCTAAGCTGTTGCGATACTGCTTTTTCATCTCTAATAGTGTCTGAAAATCTCGTTCTCTTGTCGCTTAAACCTAAGGTTATTGACATAGTAACTAGTTTGGCAATCTTCAGCATACCCGAACTTACATCTAGTCAACTCTTGGGCATGTACAAATCTAGTAAAATGCAGTCTCGTGTTCGGCCCAGGACGAGTGACTTTCCTTAGATACTCGAAGGTTACCAACTCCGTCAACTTCTAGGGAATAACGACACCCTATCCCCAATCATCGTTATTTCAATCAGTCACTAGAATGATTTCAGAATGCATGCAATGCATGTAGACGTGAATGATATGCAACGAATGAATATACTATGAAACAGGGAGTAAGGAAATACATCGAAAGTAAATGCCTTACCAACCAAAACCTCAAGGACCATGAAATATTCCCTTGTAACAATGTGTGGTTTTAGGTATACAACCTTCCATAGACATGCGTATGAGACAAGTGAGAATATACTCTAGAAATAAAATTAAGTGAGGACCCTATGGCTCAGGCTCCCACGATCCAAGTATGGATCCTCCCCAAGAGTACCCACCCAAGAGGGCTATATATCACCAATTTAGATCGTGAGCGGGAACGAATACGAAATTCTTAAGTGCCATCAAACACGAGATCCTTTCGTACCCTTTCCCTATCTAAAGTAACCTAGAGGTGGTTGCAGTCGAGGTTTGACCGCCAGTGTGCGAGATGTGTCGTGATCATCATAATGTAAGGTCATGTACGATAGTTTTTATCAAACATTACTTCAGTATTTGCGTAAATATAAACATACAATCTCAACTCTAACATATAGGAAAGACGTCAACAAACACTCCACCCTTATTTCTTCAATCTGCAAAAACATCTAACACGACATTTAGGATACGTACCTCACCTTTGAGAGCATTTGTAGAAAAAAGGGTTAGATAAACCAATCAATTTTTTAATCGGCTCAAATCCTCTAAAGTTCATAACCAGAGATTTTGGTTTGGAACAGTCTCTAGTGGAGTCGCCAATCTGTTGCGACCCATCTGAGCGTGTTGTTGAGGAGGGCTAATGGGCCGTCCACTCTAGTTGGACGCGAAACTTTCTCAAGGCCCGTTACTCAAGTCGCAACGGCGGTATACATGGTCGACCTTCGGTGTGGTCTGGTGACATGTAATACATGCACATGCCAAGAAGTCGTCGCCAATCGTTCTGTGTAGGGTATGTTTGGAAACCCTATCGAATAGTTGGGAGCATTCTATTCAATTATGTGAAAATCAAAGAAACGAGATTGGGGACTTTGTTACGCCAACTGTTAAAGTTGACGCCCTTTCGACACCTAAGTTGAATGATTTATCTAACCTGAGATTTCATGTAGATGAGTGAGGTGCGAACCTTTACACTAGGAGTTCATGCAAATAGAAATGGCTACCCTAGCATCATAATCAATAAAATGAATGCACAAATCAAGGATCCAAAACATGTGGATAAATCACATGAAAGCAATATGATATCCCTAGTGAGGCCCTATTAGCCTAGAGATATACAAATCAAGGTTCAGGAGTGTTTTTGACATGATTTACCCTTGAGGGGCCAAATCGTAATTTTGAAGATTTTTGGGACAATTTGCCCAAGAAGGAAAAATTTGCCATTTCATATGAAATATGGGGTTAAAAGACGATGGAAATAGGATTGGTCACTAGGCAAATCCATTTTCTATTTTTCAGGAATTTTCAAAATTTTTCTGGAATTTTTAGGGTGATTTACCCTTTGAGGGGTAAAACCGTCATTTCAGAAAATGATGATAAATGAAAATCCCAAATAGAAGGATTGGTCGACCTTTACACTTCAAATCCTAATTTTGAGCAATTTTCACGGCTTGATCGAAATAAGAAAGACAATTTACCCTTAGAAGGGTAAAATTGTCATTTCCAAAAAAAGGGTGAGATTGGAGAACCCAAGTAAGAGAATTGGTTACCTAACCAACCCTAATTCTTATCTTGTCATTATCGAACTATCTCGCTTATAAGGCAGATGTGACTTACCTCTAAAGGGTAATATCGTCAATTCTCAGATGAACAGATAAGAAATCCCAAAAATAGGATTGATCAGTTGTGTGTGGTCAATTCTCAATTTTTGAAAATTTTTGGAATGTCTAGGAATTTTCTACAATTTTCCTACATTTTTTTGGGATTTTTTAAAAAATCATTTAAATAATTTTATTAAAAAATGATTTTATTTGACTGATCCGACCCACTGTTGGATACCCAAATTCAAACCTGGATCGCTCGGCATTTCAAATTTCAAAATGACACCATTTTGTGTTTTTTTTTTCGATTTATTCAGATTTAATCCAACGGCTCCTATTGAACCACGTGGCCATTCCACGACCATTGGATCGGTTAACTGAAACCTACGGCTCAAATCCAAAGTCGACTATCCCTTAGCCGTTAGATCTGATTACTTAAACCTACGATCACGATTAAAAGCTGAGACTCGATTGGGACCGTCCGTCCTAACTTACCTAAACGACATCGCTCGACCACTAACCTAAATGACACCATTTCGATTTGTTTTGATTTTTCAAGTATAAAATCAATTTAGAATATTCCTAATTACTAATCAGACGGCCACTAAAAATTATATTCGATTAATCTGAGCCGTTCGATCGAAACTGACTCAGCCTAACAGATTAATGGTCGAGCTGACTCGACATCCACGTGGATTAATCACGAGACGACACCTAGCCCTTTGACTCTCTGACCAGACACGTCAGCTTCATCTTCAACCTCTCAGCGTATCCTAATGAACGGCTATAGATCTCCGGCGACGATCCAATGGTGAAACCTCGACGAAATTACTCGAGACCAACGCCAATCAACTTGTCTCATCGTTGCACATGACATATCGTAGAATCAGACAATTTCATACACAGAATCAAGTACAAATAAGCTCGAACCAGTACGTATACAACTACTCTAATCATATGATTTATGGCATCTCAAGTCAATTATCAACATAGAAGCATCACAAGAGGTTCAGAACAGTTACCTTGAGTTTCGATTGAGCTCGCATGACTTAGATTTGGCAAGGCGACTTTGAACAGTGATCGGCAATGGAGGTCGAGTTTGGAGACTCAATTCGAGATATTCAAGCAAAATCGATGCACAATGAAGATGCGATGATGGTTAGTAATGTTTGGGGAATAAAATGCCCACATGAAATCGAAGAAAGATGGTCGGATGCCAAATCCGCCATTGATGCTCATTACGAAAGCTTCAAGACTGAACTTACCTATTTTGGAATGATAGGCGACGCGGTCGGTGGGGATCGCTTCGTTGAAGCTTGGGCGACCTCCTGATGACCTTTACAAGCTTTGGTTTGGCCTGAAAATGACTAATCGATACTCTGCAAATTCGAGCTCAAACCTTCGACAATGGCGATGGAAGGTGAGCTCTCTCGCATTCTCTTTACTCTCTCTGTTCTGTTTACCTCTTGCAACAGAATGAACCGATCCCTTCAACATAAAGCCCTCCCAAAGGCTATATACCACTTTTAAAATTTTGGCACCGAATGACGAAGTGTATACCGGTTTCAGTTGCACGTGAGGCCACGTGCTTTTAGGTCCAAATGGCATCGGAGATGATGGGTATTCTGTCCAACTCCGTTTGGTTCTCCGACAGGTTTAATCTCGAGCGAATTTGAGCTGCGTTTGAAAATGTGGACTTTTACATGTCCTGCGAGCTTGACCGACTGATTGCTACTCAGGTGACGTCGAGTGGTGCCGTCGATGTCAATCGACAGGGAAAGGTATGGGTGACAATACGCCCACAATTGCTTGTCCGATTATTGGTGAATTGGCCTTCAATTTGGGGATCAAAATAGCCTTGAGATTGTTAATCCATGCAGAAGCTCGAGGAAGAAGACTATACTGTAGCAGACCGGTTTGACTGATTTGATTGGTCTAAACCGGTTTCGACTTGAAATTTTCCAAATTAGCCCAAATTGGTGGGGAATTTTTACAATTAAATCTTAGAATCGAACTTAGAACGTGAATATTGTCTAAAAATGTGATTTTGCCCAAAAGTTCATGTCAATTTCTATAAAAATCCCAAATTTGTCCTTAATTGCAATTCGAAAATTTGTGAAATTTAAGACTCAAACGGTCAAATTGGACTAAACCACCTATGTCAATCGACTCAGAATGATGAAATACATTAGGCAGTGGCTTCAATTGACAAAGGTAGCCCTTAAATTGAAATTAATTTCAATTATGCTAAAATTCAAGGACTAAATTGCAATAAAGTATGCAATTTTGCCCAATTCATGCAATTGAGCAATTTGTGCAAATAATTGGGCTAAATTGCAATGATGGACAATCAGATTGAATGTCAAGATCCTAAAAATGCCGAAATTGTAAATTAAAAGACCCAATTGATATTTTTTTACCAAATTCAATCATATGTGTAACAATGGAACACATAAAATTGAACTTGAATTTTGACTTTTTATGATGTCAAAAGTACAAGGGAATCAAAATAAAAATATTGACGAGTTTTTCATATTTTTGTGGCCTCAAATGCTATTTTTCTTGAATTTTCATCTATTTGCATATTTTTCAAAAATATAAAAAAACAAAAAATAAAGAAAATTATTGTTTGTTAAAAAATGGTTCCTTAGGCTTGGACAAGGCTACCAAAGTTGATTTTACAATTTTTCAACTTTTATGAATTTTTTGTAAATTTCTCAAAAATAAACTAAAAAAGACTGATAAAAAATCAGTTGTCAACAATAATATCTTCATGAAAGACGACTTCCATAGTAACAAACATGTGTTTAGTAGGGGGATGATAGCATCCATGTCCTTTGTAATGAAGACCATATCCAACAAAGACACATTTAAAGGCTTGGGGCATTAACTAACTGCATTGATGTGTGTGAAGATGAACATAGGCAACGCATCCAAAGACATAAGGGGGAAGGTTTGGAAACGAGGGAATGACAACTTTTGCAACTGTTTGAAAGGGCATTTTGAAGTCAAGAGAGCAAGATGGAACATTGTTGATGAGATAAGCACAAGAGAAAAGAGCTTCACCCTAGTAGTATAAAGGCATGTGGCCTTGATTAGGGAAACGCGAATAACCTCCAATAAGCGTCTATTCTTGCGCTTGACCCGCACTATTATGTTGCAGTGTACTGGTTTGATGGATCAAGCCATAAGAATTCAAAAATTGTCAAAGTTCAGAATTTTGGTATTCTCTGCCATTATCACTTCGTAATACTTGTATGTGTGCATTGTACTGTGTACTAATGGTGTTATAAAATTTTTGAAAGAGCAACTTAACTTCGGATTTGGATTTCATCAAAAACAACCAAGTCATCCGAGTGCAATCATCTGTAAAAGTAACAAACATCTATAAAAGTAACAAACTAATGTGACCCCTCCCCCCAATGTGGGAACTTTGAATGGACCTGAAACATCATAGTGAATAAACATAAAAGGAACATGACTTTTATTTCAAATCAAAGGAAAATAAGTACAATGGACTTTTGCAAGTTTCACACACATTACATTTGAAAATTGAAATATCCAAATTCGTAAATAAACTAGGAAACAATCTCTTTAAATAACCAAATGAGGCATGTCCTAAACGTCGATGCCAGAGCCTGATCTCAGCTATTTTCTTTGGTGAACTTGTGCTTTCTACTGCTAAAGCTTGTTGTAATCTGTTGGAAGTTTCTGACTCAAAGTCCAAGTAATATGGCTTCCCGTTCTTAACACCATAACCAATCGTTTGTCGAGTCTGAATGTCCTTAAAAGCACAATGGTCGGGAAAAAAAAATAGCAACTCAAGATAAAATAGAAGTGATTTGAGATACTGACAAGAGGTTATAATTTAAGGTGGGAACAACTAACACAGAATCAAGATGTAAAATATTAGTAAGATGTGATGACCCTTCTCCAATAACCAGGATGTTATTACCATTGGTTGTTGAGGCAACAATTTTGGGAGGATGGGTTAAGGGTTGAGACTTGGCTAACATTAAATGTCATATGATTAGTTGCACAAGAATCAATTGTCCATGCACTATTCAAAACAAGAGTAGAAATGCTTAAGACATGGCCTCTAGTGTTTGTAGTGGTTACCATTGCTGATGACTTAGGAGTGACATTGTCGTCTTTTGTTTGAGCAAATGCTGAAGTAGAAGGCCGTTTGGAGGCAGAAGTATAGCAGAAGTGTCAATATTTGTGTACGAAGATCACTTTAATGTTAATTTTTTTTGGATCACTTTAGTGACACATCAGAAAGAAAATGATCACCGAAGTGCCAATTCCGGCCAAAAATGATTATTTCAGTGCCAATTCCAATCAAACAATACATGTGGCATTTTTTATTATTAAGTTGTAATATTACGTGCAAATGTTTGTAAAACAAATAACACATGGATGCCACGTGGATGTTTCAACATTAAAATAATTAATTTTTTTTTAGAAAAATTAAAATTAAGCTATAAAGTAACCTCAAAAATAAAAATAAAAACGAAAAAAAGAGAGGAAGTTAAGGTTACGTCCAGGAAAGTGTTTATGTTCCGAAGGTGTTCTTGGAATACATTTGGAACAAAAACACGTATAGTAAAAAAATGTTCCAAAAGTGCTTTGGAGAACACTTTTGTTTTGGAGAACACTTTTGAAGAAACAAAAAAAAACTTATTTTTGGGTTTTGGAACACTTTTGAAACCACTACCCACCGCTACCGATGTGACCACTACCAGCCGATTGCTGGCCACAATAGCCGCCGCCAATCGCTGGTCATCGGTTACTACTGCTACCGGTAGTTGGTCGCTGCTCGCCTCTACCATCTCCAGTCGTCGGCCATCGCCGTTGGCCACAGCCTAACACCTCTTGCCGTTTGCTATCGGCAGCGGCGGAAAAAAGTATATGTATATGTGCATGTGTATATATATATTTTTTATATTACCAAACGCGTTTCTGTTCCTAGAAATAGTAGTCAGGAATAGAAACACAAAAAAAAATATTTATGTTCCAAATATGTTCCCAAGAACATAAATGTTACCATACGCAACCTAACCTTATCCAATCCACGTGGCCTGCTTGACGAACGTCAGCGACGGAGACTGTTCTGGCAACGGCTGCAACAGAGGGTTTATCCTTTTTTTTTTTCTCTTTTATTTAGCTATTTTTATTTTCAGCTTTTAGCTTATTAGGAGGAAATTTTTATGTTTTTTTTTTACTTTTTGTTATTGCCTATTAGGATTTCCGGCAAACCACATGTGCGTCATGCACGATTTTCGGCAAGCCACATTGGATATGGCTCTTAAATAACCATTTTTTTAAAAAAATTAACCCTGAAGTGATCCAAAAGAAATATTAACACCAAAGAGATATTCGTACACAAATATTGACATTTTCGGTGTACTTTTGACATGGTTTGGAATTTTGATGCCGAGTTGGGTCCTACCAGTCTGGATATCTAATAAGTTCAAAATATCGGCTTTTGAAATGATCAGTTTGGTTGCAATGAGTGCATTTGTAGATAGGTTTGTCCGAACTATTGGAGCCCTTTTTGGTGAATTTTGGCCAGTCTTATGAGGGTTCACTGGATCGGTGACGTGTGATCATAGCGGAAGCTTCAGGCGCCTCAATATCATTATTCAAGGTAGTAAAACGTATGGCCTCATGACGAACCAATGAACAACATTCTTTCAGATTTAGCAGGAGCTCTTGACGTAAAATTTCCCTTCGAATTTGGTCAAAGACTTTGTTCATCCCAACTAGAAATATGTGTACTCGTATACGTTCAATGGACTAACGGTATGCTCGAACATCATCAGGGTCTTTCATTATTACTTTATCACGATGATCCAGTTCTCGAAAGATTTCTGTTAACTCCCCATAATAGATTGGGAGAGAATTGGTACCTTGTTTGGTTGAGAAGGCTTTTTGATGCAAAGAATAGACATGCATTTCATTGCCACCATCATAAAATTCTTTGGAAAGATTACTCCAGATTTCAAGAGTAGTAGGTACACGTAAGCATCGCTTCATAATGTCAAGGACGTGGACATCAATAACCATCTTTTAACCTTCTGATTTTTTGGATACCATTTGTCATATTCTTTGTTGGATTCTGCAGAGGGTGGCGTTCGGCCGATGACACACGAGAGTTTTTCCCATGCAACAATATGCATCTCTATTAACTGGGACCACACGTCATAATTTGTTAATGCTGCTTGCAGTAAAGAAGCCCTCAGTTTGAACTAATGCTGGAACAGATTTGGTTTCAAAAGAGTCACCTTATTCACTCTTTTTTCTTTTTTTCTTTTTTACTTTTTTCCTTTTGGAAAAAAAATATTACAATCAATAAACAGCAACATGGAAGGGAGCAAAAAAACAAAAAAAGACAAAGAAAACAGAGGATAACGCCAAGAAGATTGGCTTGTCTGCCCAATACGACGTGGGTTGCAAGGTGTTGCGCAACCACGATCGAGTGCATGAGCGACTGATGGATTGGCGTGGATCTGCAAGAATTAAGGGTGCATGAAATCATTTCATTTCTCAATTTCTATTTTAGAAATAGTTTCTGAAATAAAAATTCAGTTGGTAACGCAATTATATTTTTCTATTTCTAAAACAAAAAGTTGTTTCAGAAATAAATTTGAAGCAAAAATGAAAAACAAAAAAAGTTACTTATATGAGAAATAGAAATAGAAATAGAAATCTTATCGCTGATGGTTGTCAGCCGTCGGCCGTTGTCGTTGGTCGTAGCCTCTTCCGATCCCTGCCGCCGCCCATCGACTTCGGTCGCCGGTCGTTGTCGCCCGTTGCCAGTCGCCGACGGTTATTTTAGGATAAGAAATTTTGTATTATTATCAAACTCATTTTTTTGCTTAAAAATTCGTCCAGAAACAGAAATAGAAAAAATCATTTTTAGTCAGAAATCAATTTATGAAATTGAAAGGTTGTCATGCGCACCCTTACTGTGGTTCTGCTGGAACTTGATCTAGTGTGATAGTCTCAGTGATGAGTGGGCAGTGAGCGAAGCGACTTCTCAGACGGGTGGTGAGTGACTACTGATTTGGGTCTACGGTTTGGAAGTTCTAGGTATGATTTTTATTTTAAATATTTGCAATAGATCAAACGTAAGGCTCTGATACCATAGAGAAATGACAAGGATGATAAATTGATTGTAGTTATTATCTATTGACTGATCAAATACATTGTATATATAAGACTAGAATTCCAATTAGCATCCTGAAAATCTGCCTATACAATCTCCATGACGTGTATAAACCTATACAATCTTCTATATGAGGAAAAGAAAAACAATCGACAACCAAGATGGAATCGTCGACTATCTCAACAGATTCGTGGTATTTGGCTCATGAAACGGATTTGAAGAGACTCGATTCATGGTAATCAATGTATGAAAATCAGATTTTGACAAAAACACAAAATGTTTTCAGAAGGGCAAAAGAAAATAAAAGGCACAAACTACACCCACAGTCAATTAATGCAGTCGGATAAATCCAACACAAACCCCCGCATGAAAAATAAGATTACTAATGGAGATAGCAGTGATGCTACTCTCGTGCCTGAGTTAATACAAGGAACAACAAACTGTCAGCAAAGACAATCGAATTGATTTCCAAATAAGAGAATCAGCACAAAAAAAAAAAAAATTACACATAAGATAGCGAGTGAATACGATTTTGCAATCCGCCAGCAGAGATGCCAATCTCATCCATCAGACATGATGGTGTACTGGTCTAGAAGTTACCTTTAGTTCGTGAAAGCCAAATAATATGACGTTAAACAAAAGAAGAGAGAATGTTGGGTTTCAAGTTGCTGATGGGTAGACCATACTTAAAAGGACATGCTTTTATTTGTTGAGATGAAAAGGTCATATAAAGGAGCTCAGGCAGGTGACATTAAGTAAAAAATGACTAAGATTTACTAAAAAGATCGAATAACAAAAAGGGT
This sequence comes from Rhodomyrtus tomentosa, assembly GCA_028455895.1. NCBI lineage: Eukaryota > Viridiplantae > Streptophyta > Magnoliopsida > Myrtales > Myrtaceae > Rhodomyrtus > Rhodomyrtus tomentosa. The sequence goes on from JAPCWY010000008.1 coordinate 13,358,530, forward strand.
TTTAAGGAGGAAAAAAAACTCGAGGTATCTGACTTATGAATAGGAATTGAATAGATTTGACTCATGGTATCTAGCTCATAAAAAGGATTTGGAGATACTCGATTCATGGTATCTGGCTCATGAAAAAGATTGGAAAAGACTCGATCCATGGTAATTGGCTCATAAAAAAGATTTGAACAGACTTCGTTAATGGTATCTGCTCATGAAAAGGATTTGAAGAGATTCAATTAATGATGAAAAGGATTCGAAGAGACTCGATTCATGATATTTGACTCATGAAATCCGAAGAGACTCGAATCATTGTCATCAATGTTCAAAACCAGAATGACAAAATCACAAAATCCTTCCAAAAGGACAAAAGAAAATAAAAAGGCACAAATGACAGCCACAACCAATGTAGTTGGACCTCCCCGAGGAATAGTTACCCGTAAACTATCCCGGATACCTTGGTTATATATAAAAAAAATAATGTAGTTGGACGGATCCAACAAAAATGCCTACATGGAGAAGCAGAGATGGCAAGGTCAAAACATGTGACATTAAGTAAAAAATGACGAAGAGTTACTCAAAAGATCTACTAATAAAAAGGGTTTAATGAGGAAAAGACTCGATTTATGATAATTACTTATGAAAAGGATTTAAGGAGAGTCAATTCATGGTATTTGGCTCATAAAAAGGATTTTAGAGTTTGTCAAGCACGCCAAACTAGAGATACTGATGAGGAGTTCGACTTTAGTATTTAGTTTTCGCTAAAGGGGATATAACAATTGTCGTTGACTTGATAAAAGTCGCGAGATCCAACGTGTGTCAAGTGCGAACGAAATAGATTGTGGCTCTACCTATATAAGGTTAGTCTCCATTTAGGCCTGCCTCTAGAGATATGCATGCAATTTACGAAGCATCTAATTGAAGATGATCACATTACAACTTGGTACTGATTCGGCCCAAAAAAAAAAAAATTTGTGTTTCGAACCATGATTTTTTTCTGATCTATTCAATGTACTAACGCTGACATTCCAGTGGATTATAAGCTTTATAGCTTTCACATGCTACGTTGGCCAGACTCTAACATGAATAATCCACACGTCACACACGGACAGAAGTGCCGATTTTTTTTGTTTTGTCTTTAAGATCTATTCTGGATAAGTATTGACTCTTTAAATCAATCTGGATGTACACGGAAGAGATTGCGTTGTTATGTTATTCATGCACATCCCAACTTAGTTTTATCATTATTCTACAGATACAAGGGAACACTTTGATTATTCCTTGTAGTCTGTGGAAAACGAAGACACTAATTAATCACTAATGAATCTGAAAAACGAACACACTAATTAATCATGTTTCCTGATGCCGTACTTTCCACACACCTTCAACTGTTCCAATCCAATATCAAGATCAAAGTGATCGCATCAGATTTTTCCAGCATGAGTTCGAACGTTGCCAGACTTCCAAATCGCGCCGGTTGTCTGGCAACACGGCCCTGGAATTATCTCGCGATGAAAGTCGAATCTTTTCGATGCTAATGAAAAACGAAGATCCAGGAGTCATGCTGGTTATTGAACTGATATAGCAAGGAGTCATGCAACTCTTGGCCATTGCCTCAATCAAGGCTCATTGGAAATTGGCCCGTTCTCGAACGAGAAGAATGGCCAACCAAGCCAACTCTGCAGTGGTTATATTCCCCGATTTTCAAGACAATGGTTTTGAGATTTCAAGCAAATAATGTCTAGAATCTATTTCACATTAATCTCACTTCGAAAAATAGTGAAAATCCACACTTCACTCCACCAATTGGGACAAAAAAATAGAGAGTAGGAAGAGAGCGATTTGACCGCTCATTTAGCATGAACGGCTGAGATGACAAGTCAGTCACCAATGACATACTTTGGGATCCCAATCCAGAAGGGAGAGTCAGTTTTCGCATGTTTTTTTTGCCAAATTGTTGACTTGGCTATACCCTTACCATAGTGATGCTTCATAATTTGTCTAAGATGGAATGTAATTGCCAGCCAAATTAGAGCTAATTGATTGAGAGACTTTAATATAAATGGTGTCGGTAGAGTCCCGTTCACATGTGTGCAATGAATGAATCTTCTACAGGAGAAGATGTTCTCTTTTGCCTAAACATGACGAGTCCATTCCCAAAAATCACAACCTCAAAGGCTCGCCTAAATATTTCAAGGACTTGCTTACTAAAGTCAAGCCCAAAATATAGATGCTTGGCCATCAAGCCATGCCAATACCCACACCCACCCCACCCCACCCCTCCCGCTCTCGTAGACTTCGACCATTTTGTAGCATTTCAGTCCCTTACTTTCGTATGATTGTGGCCTTCGACACTTTGTTCGCATCTAGTCATTTCTGTGTGGTTGTCAAGGTTGGCGCAATCAAGGCGATTTCCATCTCCATAGCTGAATGTATATATCGAAATTTCACCAATTACATGTAAAATGCTCTGGCTCAAGGTCACATGTAGATGTAAATGGTCCAGATCTAAGCATTTCATTGGTGATTTGCCAATATGTTGAGGAAACACAGAGCTGAGCGACTCTAGCCTCGCTAGGCCTGGGCAAGGCAACGCTCGGCGTTGCCTAAATATGGTCGGGTATCTTTTTCTTGTGAGTTTGAAGCGCGCAAACTTTGAAAGATCCTTAGCTTCACGTATGACTTCAATAGCTGCTCATCTTCTTTTTCTTGTGAAAGCATCTATTGTACGTCTCCCAAATAGTTCGTTGCTATTTCCCACATACTAATGTCGATAAGTAGACGCTGATTTCCGACGATGCACGCGCAGACTGTGGTCGTGAGCTAGTTTAGCTTATTTATTAGGAAGTTTTATTGTATATATTTATTTCTAGTATAGAATCATTTCTATTGTGTATCTTCTCATTAGGTTACTTGTTATTCTATATATATGACAAGATTAAATATTGTAAATGTACAGAAAAAAATATTCATTGAATAAAAAAGAAGAGTTTTATTTTCTTCAAAAACTTCACACGAACTATATTGGGGGAACGTACGGATTGATGTGGGTGCTTTAAGCCTTTTTTGCCCTTTCTCTTTTGAGCAACCAGCATGTTTCGCACTTGCCGCTTGGTTGGTCTTTTCAAACTCACTTGGCTGGCACAGACAAAATATTCAGGCTCGACTGCTGGCCCCGGCCCGTATCTATTAACTATTTAAACTTTAAACGGTAAGCTGATAGAGACATAGTATAAAACTCATAAGTGAAGCAATAAAACAAAATAGTAAAAGAACTAAAATTTAATTTATCCATTTTTTTTAATATTTAACTAATTTTCTAGTTGAAATTTCAAAAGATCAAAAATAAAAATAAAAAGGTGGCTTGAGCTAGCTCATGTTTCCGATTTTGGCACTTGCCCAGATCGTGATGGTTTGGGCTCGAGATGTCCAAAATAACTTACACATGGATGGTTAATTTGTAGAATCATTTAGTTACAAACATACTTTACATTGCCAAATAAAAGAATAAATTTTAGATAAGCGATCTTATCCATCTTTAATTTGAGGGATGGAAAATGAGTTCATAATGGTACTGTTATAAATAGTATAATCTCAACCGTAGATCCGCACTCCATCACCGCATATTTTGCATAAAGTACTTATTAATTGAGATATCACGTGATTAGAAATAACTTACAGTACTGTCAGACTAGCAGCTCCCTTTGATAAATATAATCATGCACTGCCATTTTTGCATAAAATAAAAAGTGTCAGAAATCCCAACAAGGAAGAATTGTCAATCTCTTTATTCTCCTTCACAAATTCTGCTTTATTCTCCAATACAAACTTACAAATCTCTGAACTAATGAAGTGTCTATTGTGAATGGACCAGCAGAAATGCAATTATTATTTGTTGGGCACTTTCACTTTCTTCTTTACCGGGGAAGAACCGGTACGCTCTGTTCGTTCCTGAAGAAATTACCAGGATCGACTTTGGTCTTTATCTCCACCAACCTGTTGAAATTGCCCTTGAAGTACTTCACCCCGTACACTTTCCCTTCCTCGTAGCTCTCATCGCCATTATGGTTAATCCCCAGATCAAGGTCCCTATAATTCAAGAACGCTTCTCTCGGGTTCTTCGACACAAAAGGCGTCATGTAACGATAGAGCTTCCTCGTCAGCTCGATGTAGTGCCGTGCCGCCTCGTCCCCATCCTCGTCCCAGTTCGTCGCATACTGTATCTTCCATAGGTTCCCGGCCCTATGCGGAAACGGGGTGTCGGCCGCGGGAATCTCGCCCATCTTGCCTCCGTAAGGGTTGAAGGTCAACACTGGCCTTTCGAGCTCGATCATCCTCCTCCAGATGAGCTCCAATCCATCCTTCGGTATGATTTGCTTCACGTAGTCGGACTTTCTCTTCAAATGTGTCAAGACTTGCGGCGTGCGTGAAAGCAAAGCATCGACCGGAGTCCCGATTGGGAAACTGGTCCAGTAAAGGGTGGACTCGACCCAACTCATTTCGATGCAATCTGAGCTCAGCAAGCCTAGCTCGGGAAAGCTATTGCTCATCAAAGAAAGAAGCCTTTGAATGTCTCCAAGGAAAAGCGCGAAAAACGTGGCTCTTATTGTTTTCTCTCCCGTGTTTGTTCCATTGACCACGTCCATAATCAGCCTTATGAAGAGATCCTCATGCAGTTTGGGCGCCACTTGTTCCCACTTGTACACGATCTCAGTCGCGTTTTGCTCCCACGTCCTTGGGACCTGGAAGACTGTCACCGTCTCCGGGACTCGGACAAGGTTGATCTTGTAAGCGAGGATGACGCCGAAGCTCGCACCGCCTCCGCCTCTTATGGCCCAAAAAAGGTCTTCGCCCATGGATTCCCTATCCAGTATTTCCCCATTGATGTTGATCATGCGCGCATCAACTATGTTGTCGACGGAAAGCCCGTACTTCCTCATCATGTTGCCGTAGCCCCCGCCACTGAAGTGGCCACCGACGCCCACGGTGGGGCAAACCCCAGCGGGAAAGCCATGGACCTTGCTCTTTGCTGCGATCCCATAGTAGACCTCGCCGAGGGTGGCCCCTGCCTGTACCCATGCCGTCTCGGCCTCGATATCGACGTCGACAGAGCGGAAATTGAGCATGTCAAGGATGAAGAAAGGCGAGGAGATGGAGACGTAGGATATGCCCTCGTAGTCGTGGCCTCCGCTTCGGATCTTCATCTCAACCGAGAGCTTCCGGGAGCAAACGATGGCAGCTTGCACGTGAGACTCATGGAGCGCGGTGAGGATGAGAGAGGGTTTCGGCGTGTCGGAGGTGTTGAAGCGGAGGTTTCGAATGTAGGATTGAAGGACGCTCGAGAAAGAAGGGTTGATGGGAGTGTATATGGATGAGGTTATTGGGTGCGAAGGTTGGGAGTGGCTGATGAGGCATTGGGTTAGGGTTTCGTTTGCAAAGGCTTTAGAAGGTGAAGGAAGCGAAGCTACGAACAACACCAAGAGTGAGAAGAGGTTGAGAGTTTTGGAGGGTGGCAATGAAGTTCCCATTTTAGGGTTACGTTCAAATATTTTTGCTGGGTGAGATAATTTAGTTTTGCATGAAGGTCTTTTGTAGGAAACGGGATTGGTTAAGAATTCATAAAAAATAATAGAGTCAATGATAATCGAAATGAGAAGATCTTACAAGCCACCTCCAATCTTGACTGGAAAATTCTAAGTACAAATCTTGGAAAAAAGGGAAAATAAAATCCGACTTAGATTGCATAAAGAGGGTTGAAATTCGTAGTTGATGATTCTAGTGATCTCGTTTCAGTTACTTCGTAAATACTTGAGCAAAGGACATGCACTTCTGGAGCTCTTATCCTTACAATTCCACGTCAAAACTTGACAATGCCAACTTACGAAAATTAAGAGGGTCAACTACTTGCACAATGACATGCGCTTCTCGAACTCTTATCCTCACAATTTTTTTGGTCAAAACATTGAAAATATATTTCGGGACTTTGCTAGCATAACGATTTTTTTTTGTGACTGAGAGAATAATAACATGTTGTGAGCCACAAATTCTTGAAAGACTGTATCCCACAATAATTTTAAGTTATTTGTTATCTATTTTTTGTGGCTCCCCAACATATTCGACCCCTTGCCATCCCCTCGACCCCTCGTCCCTGCAATCCTCAACGACCCTTGATCTCGCATCTTGACAACCCTCGTGTGACCCTTGGCCCAAGGTTAGAAAGGATTTCATCCGGGTGATGCTTGTCTGCGTCGAGCAAACCTTAACGAAGCTCGACGTTGCGCAACCGTCGACAAGCTAGACATCGGAGCCACGACCGTGTCTGTCTGAGAGAGGCGATGAGCATTATGTCTAGAGTAATAGTAAGGGTAAAACACGAATATCAAACATTAATGAGGGTAAGAATGGATAAAAAAAGGCAGATCATTAAACCCCTGAAATAGCATTTTCAGAATGCCAAAACTCGCGGTAAAGGCGTCTCAGATTGTGTTACCAAACACTAAAACTTTGTCTCTAAGGGGCTCTGAAGATCCAAATCTCTTTGAAAATGTGCGCATCGATTTTAGTGTTAGTTGTAATGCGTACATAAGGACTGTAAATATCTCAACTGAGTCATCATCATTTGACTAACCCAAAATCTCAGAGGGTGACATTCTCAATTTTTATTCCATTACATCACTTGTACATGTTTTTTTTTTCCTTGTCTTGGCCTACAACTGATTTCGCGGATTTTTAGGATATTGGAGTCCATAAATGTTAATTAATATCACATCAATTGACCCCATTCTCATTCTTACATCTAGGCGACTCATAAATGCCTATGGATCATCTACCTTAGTTTTTTTAAGGTGGGGTCATCTCCATCCTTAATTTTTTCTAAGGTAGGAGATTACCCGAACTAAGGTAGGAGATTACCCGGTTCCTATATTAAGGGTGGGGATCACCCTACGTTGGAAAAACTAAGGTAGGTGATCCGGGTAATCTCCCTTTGATCTTTTTGTTCCCAAGAGTCTCATCTCCATGCATGTCACCACTAGTACTAGATGCAATTTAGCAGTGTGTGAAGGCAATCTCAAGCAACCTGTACGACATTCCTATCATTCACATTTCATAATCACTTCATAAATGTTTAGTTGATTACAGCACGTCCAGTTGGTTAGGTCTGCCTTTGTGTGGGGCCAAGCTCGCAAAATTTGAAAAACAAAAACAAATAAAACAGCATGTGGAGAAGAATAAAGAAGAGAAGGGAGAGAGGGAGAGTGTGGTCACACAGAGAGAACATGCGTAGAAGAAGGGAAAGAGGACTAAGTCCTCCGACGAAAATTCGACGGTCAAATAATGTCGAAATTAGCTCAAATTTCAGGATATTGTTGGTCTGAAGTTGATCGGTTTTGTTTGTTGAAAATATTTTCCAAGTTATCTATCATAATCTCAAATCATGATTAGATTTTCTCGCTCAATTTGTGTTAATCCACCTTCGTGGTGATGAAATACTATTATATTATTGATATTGAGCTTCTAATGTGCAGCTAACGAAGAACCTTTGTGATTCGTCCGCGGGACGGGAAATGCTTTTTGAGTGATGAAGGAAGGGGTTGAGTACGTGGGGATGGATGTCGATGATTGAATGCAAACGCAGAATAAATTCGATCACCACCGAGGCATAAAGAACACACTGCCGACTAAGAATAGAGGTTGAGATCGAAGAAGTTCACCATTAAGGCCTAACGGAATAATCACCAGCTAAGTATATATGACTAAGGGATAGGAAAGCTCACTACTAAGGCTTAAAGGATTACCACCATTCGAGGATATATGGCTTTTTGGGTTACCACCGAGGATTAATCCACTTTTCAATGATAAAAAAGCCGATATATGGATTATCCACTCTCAAAATATATTCACTCAAAAAAAAAAAAAAAAATCTCATATATTCTCATTTATCAAATCTTCACCACTTTCAAATGAGGATTCACCTCTTAGAGGAACTAACACATAGTAAATAGACTAAACATTAAAGACACAGGAATTAGCCAGCTAATAAAGACATAGGAAGTAAAAAACACATTGAAATCCTAGGAACCAGAAAATGCAACAAAGCACCTAGAAACTAGAACTTTTACTCTTGAAACCTATAACACAATCAATACTCATGAAGCCCTAGGAACTAAGAATGCAATAATCACATAAAGACTTGAAAACCGGACTATCCAACATTATTGTTCACCTTCCAAAAATCATCGACCAACCTTGGCTAGAAAATAATCATTTCTGTTCCATTAAATGGGTGCTCCCGCACTATCGACTGGATAAATTGTCGAGGTATGAGTTGAGCATGTGAGTTGATCAGTAGAGACCCAATACTTCCACATCACTTTGTGTGTTGTGCTATTTTTTGGTGATTAGTGAAAGTTTCTTTAGTGAATTGTGATTTGTTCTCATATTGGGTTTTCCATGTAAAATTATTGGCATCGTTTTGCCTTGTCTCTTTAACATTTCAGCATTATATCTACTTAGTTTGAGGGTGTAATGTAGAAATATACTGCTGGTTGTTACTGGGGTTAAATCGAATTTGGTGGGTTTAGTTTTGGAGCCGAAATTGATCCTGGATTGGGTTAGTTCTAGGTAAATAGTAGCCTGACTATCCCCCACACATCTTAAGAACATCAAACTCATTTAAAACAAAAAACTCATTTTCTCTCTTTTAATTTGACTTCTTTTATATCAAGAATTGGATTTTTAAGAAGAAAAAAGGGTCAAGGACAGGTTTCGAATTAGCTAATCTTAAAAAAAATTTCGAGGAATTACATTCTCTTTGTTTAACGAGTTGAGAAATAATTCTTTTTGAGGGCGAAGTTTGCATCTTGAACCTCATCCTTCAATACTCATAAGTCACAAGTTCATAACCACACCAATCTTCCCTTCGAATCAACATTTTCCAATTGCCATCAAAATTAGAAACAAGGGCAGTCATTTCCATGACCGAATCAAGATGAGATGCGAGAATAATAAGGTTAGCTTCTTCCTTTTTCCATTTTCTTCTTTCCCCCTTGATGCAATTGTTTGGATCCCCCTTCCGAGGATATACCAAATGATATCATTTCCTAATCTGATATTTGATCGGAGAGTCGTATTTTTCAACTAAAGTCGCTCTCGCGAAATTGGGTCGTATACCCTAAATTTGTATTAGAGTTCGCGCACAAGTTAAGCCCTTTGCATTTCTTTTTATGCATAATCAGCCTTTACAAAAAAAAAAATAATAAACTAAAATAGAGGTCAATGTAAGATGCTACATAATTTGTGATATAAGTTTCCTAATATCAGTACTATAACACAGAACACTTATCCTCTGCGGAAATCAAAATCACAGGTGTATTTCTGCTAGTACTTTAACCTTTTTTGTCGGAACTTTTATTAGTTCCATTGAAGGTAAACCTGATCAGCGAACGTTGGGCGTTGCTAGGGCTTCTAATGGTTTGGGCTCGAGGTAGACTTAGCCTAGCTCGCCAATTAGAATGTCAAATATGACGAACATGGTTGATTTGTGAAAGAATTCCGTTACACAAATATCTATAACACACATCACTCATCTAAACCTAAAGATTATATTTATTCTTTTTCCCAAACTATAAGCCTAAAGATTGTATTTATTCTTTTTTACTCCCAATGTACCAAATAATGAAAGATATAGAGCACATACTCTTCCCAAAAAAAGAAAGTTTCCATAATCTGCCTTATTCGTCTTTGATTTGAAGGATATAACCAGGCTGCGTTTGGCCGTCTGGATTTTTTTTAATGGATAGGATAAGGTCGGATAGGATTTGAAATGTCCTATACATCATTTGGTGATGTCCGGATAGGATAAGGTTCGGCTATAGTCGCTCTCTCTCCCTAACCAGTCTTGAAGAAGATCAAACCCTGAACCCACCTCCTTCTGCAGATTCAAGGAGCAAAAACCCAACCCCAATGATTGTAAAGATCAAGACTTTGGTCTAAGCACCAGCGAACCTAAGTCGATTTCCTCTGCAAGTAGCCAAAAAGAAACCATAATTCGAGGAATCGACTCCAAAGAAGAGGATTGATTCCATGAAGAGAGGTTCGATTGGGTAATGTCCGAACCAACGTTTGGATTTTCTCCCTTTTCCTGTCTTTGTTCGCCAAGTATGGCCGGAAACGAAAAATCGCCGTAGTCGTCTTCAACGTCATCAGCGTCGTCGGTGAAGCCTCTCATGTAGCCGCCCGCGTAAGGCGATGGGAGTAGAGGTCGAGAATAGAGGCAGTGAGCTGACGATGAGAAGAGAGATGCAAACCTGAGAGGGACGACGACAACAGCGAACGAGAAACTAATCCACAGATTTTTACCCTATTTTAATTTTTTCCTCAAATTTTTTATGTTAGATATACTATCCGGCTTTATCTCACCCCTCCCTAGGATTTTTTTATATGGACTATATCCCTTCTATATCCGACTCTATCCTATCTAACACGGCCACCAAACACTGGATTGGATATAACATATCGTTTTTATCCTGACTACCAAATGCAACCTTAATACAGTGGTCTCAAATTAATGATGTATTGTTAACACCTAATTTTTTACAAATATTTTTCAGTATTATTTTGAAAAATGATAAAAAGTTCATACAAAGTTGAAAAATTGTAAAATCAACTTTGGTAGCCTTGGTTAAGCCTAATGAACCATTTTTGAACAAAAAATATATTTTTTTCTTATTTTCTTAGTATTTTCGAAAAATAGAAAAATAGGTGAAAAATCAGCAAAAATAACATTCGAGATCGTAAAAATATGAAAAAAGTGTTCTATATTTTTCTTTTAATTTTCTTGTAATGTTGACCTCATCAAAAGTCAAAAATCAAGTTTAATTTTGTGTGTTTCTTTGTAACACATAGGATTGAATTTGTAAAAAAAAATATGTTTTGAGTCTTTTAATTAAAAATTTTGGCATTTTGAGAGTTTTGACATTCAATCCAATTGTCCTGAATTGCAATTTATCCCAATTGTTCATCAAAATTGCCCAATTGCGTGAATTTGACAAAATTGCATACTTTTATTGCAATTTAATCCCCGGATTTGAAAAAAAAATGAAATTACTTTTAATCCAGGGACTATCATGCATGAGTGAATATTGACCCATAGATTTTTAACCTCTCTGAATTTAGGTTAGCTTGACCCAATTTTGTCATTTAGAGCTCGAACCGATCAGATTTTGTTTTTGGGTCAAACTAAAGATTTGGAGTTTTTTGAACAAATTAAAACCAATTCAGCCCCATTTTACCTTTCTTAGATGAATTCCATGTCATAAAATCTGATTTTAAGGTCAATTGCATGATTTTTGGACATTTGGATGTCCAATTTGAAGAAATTTACCGAAAACCCAACCCAGTCAACCCAATTGACCGCACCAGGACATAGGAGACTTCTCTTCTTCTGTTCTCCTTGCACGAGCAGAGAAACAGAGAAAGCGAAAGACAAATTGAACTTCAAGTTGGCATGCCCAGACCATGATTGAACTTCAATCAACTACCCATCCACTCCCGACGACCTCTAGTTGGTTAAGACTCGTGCCGCACGTACTAGTCAAGGCAGGGATTGACTGCAACAGAAAACCAATGTCATCTGTAAATGGGGGGTTGGCTTTTCAGTTAGTTAGTCAATAGAGGGGAGGAGAGTCAATTCAGGGATTCCAGAGAGGGAGAGAGAGAGCAAAAAGAGAGAGATAGAGGGTCGAACAAACTCCTTGGCAGCCATAGCCCCCGAGCTTGGCCAAAACTTCTGGCCTCCATCGTTGCGTCTAGAGCAAAACCGAGGCCGACGAACCATCCTCCAGGTTTCGTGACGCCCCAAGGAACCTCCTAAACTCAGCGGCGTCTCATTTCATCGCCAAATCAGGTGAGACACTCTCTCGAGCTTCTCTTCGGCCTTCAATGGCATCTAGAGTTCCATTGGCTCGTTTTATGAGTTGTCGATCTAGAATTGTTCCTTGTGCCTCCCCGATCATTCTCCAATTTATTTGCTGCATTTTCGTTGTATAAAACTCCATACGGACCTCCGACCTTGATTAAGTCACCGAGAACCGTATAACTTGGCCCAGGCTTTGTCGAGCCTTCCCGACGGTCAGATAAGTCTTCTGGAACTCCTTGGATGCTTCTTGATAGTTTAGATTAGTCATGTTACGTGTAGAACGGTTAGAACGATACTCTCGCTGGGGATTAGGACCGGTCGTAGTTGTAGGTATGCAAAATCTCGATATGTTGTGTCAAACTTCTAGTATGTTGTAGAGGAGATCCGTGCGAGTCGAATGGTGGTGGTTTCGTGAGATTTGGTACCCTGTAGGTGGAGATAGAGCCTTCCTATGAGGCGCCGACGAGAGAGCGTTGGCCCCGATCGTCTTCCCCGGTGAAGGTGTTGACCAATCCACGATTGTTAACCGGTCAACAGTGATGTGGTACTGATGTGGCGACCACGTGAGTCGATCGGTTATAAAAATAAAACAAACTTGATCCGACAGTGAGTAATGTGCCACGTGTCAAGATCTAGCCTTTTTCGAAAAATAAAAATAATTTTCTTATGAGAAATAACGAATTGATCGTACGACTGTAGTTTAATCAGACACTTTAATCTAGACCGTCGGTCTTCGGCCTTAGATTAGGCCGTTGAGAGATAGCCATGTGGTGCGATCTAGACCGTTGGTCTAATTGAGCAGGAATTTTAAAATTTGAGCGGGTATGACCAAAGTGTTGCCGTTTTGGGAGAGGCCAGTCTGGGCCGACCATCCGTGGGTCGTGGGCCAGGTCAACCCGACCCGGTCAGAATTATTTTTTATTAAAAAATTAAAAATAATTTTTAAATAATAAAAAAAATCAAAAAATCCTAGAAAATTCTAAAAAATGTTAGAAAATCCTAGAAAATCCAAACAAATATAGGGAAATTATGAAAAATTCCTAGACATTCCAGAAATTTCCAAAAAATTGAGGATTGACCATAGACTGATTGATCCTATTTTTGGGATTTCTTATCTGTTCTTCTAAGAATCGACGATATTATCCTTTAGGGGTAAATCGCCTCTGCTTGGTATATGAGATTGGTCAATAACGCCAAGATAAGAATTAGGGCCGGTTAGGTGACCAATTCTTATGCTTGAATTTTCGAATCTCGTTCCTTTTTCTGAAATGACGATTTTACCCTTCTGCGGGTAAATCGTCTTTCCAATTCCAATCAAGCCGTGAAAATTGCTCAAAATTAGGATTTGCATTCGGTGGTCGACCAATTCTTCTGTTTGAGATTTTCACTTCTCATCACCTTCTGTAATGACGGTTTTACCCCTGAAAGGGTACATCATTAAAAAAATTTCAGAAAAAATTTGAAAATTCTCGAAAAATAGGAAATGGATTTGTTTGGTCACCAATCCTATTTCCACTATTCTTTGAATCCATATTTTATATGAAATGATAAATTTGCCCTTCTTCGGCAAATTATCCCAAAAATCTCAAAAATTACAATTTCGGCCCTTAAGGGCAAATCATGTCGAAAATAATTCTGAACCTTGATTGATATTTCTCTAGGCTAATAGGGTCTCACTAGGGATGCCATGTTGCTTTCATGTGATTTATTCGTATGTTTTGGATCCTTGATTTGCGCATTCATTTTATTGATTGTGAGTGTTAGGGTAGCCATTCCTATTTGTATGAACTCCTAGTGTTAGGGTTCGCACCTCACTCATCTGCATGAAATCTTAGGTTTGACAAATTATTCAACTTAGGTGACGAAAGGGTGTCAACTCTGACAGTTGGCGTAACAAAATCTCCTATCCCATTTCTCTGGTTTTTGCAGATTGCTCCCAACTATTAGATAGAGTTTCCAATCGTACCCTCCATAGAATGATTGGTGGCGACTCTTTAGTATGTGAACGTATCACATGTCACCTAATCGCACTGAAGGTCGACCCGTGTACCACCGTTGCGACTTGGGCAACGGGCCTTGGGAGAGGCCCGCATCCGACCAGAAGGGACGACCCATTAACCTTCCCGAGACTGACTGCGCGAGAGGGTCGTGACAGACTGACGACTCTACTGGGGACTTATTCCAAACCAGAATCTCTGGTTAGGAATTTTAGAGAACTTGAGTCGATTAAAGAGTTGATTGGTTTATCTAACCTTCTTTTCTGCAGATGCTCTCGAAGGTGATGTACGTATTCTAACTATTTTGTTAGATGTTTTTGCAGATTGGAGAAATAAGGGGTGAAGTGTTTGTTGACATCTTTTCTGCAGGTTGAAGTTGGGATTGTATTTATTTTTATGCATATATTGAAGCAGTGTTTGATACAAACTGTTGTGCATGACCTTGCATTGTGATGATCACGACACATCTCACACACTGGCGGTCAAACCCCGACTACAAACACTTGATGTACCTAAAACTGTATAAAAAATCTTACCGATCACTGAGAATATGATTTCTCTCTCTACTTGTTCATTTCCTAGTGAAATTTCTTGACTAGAAATTCGTGGGAATCAATTGAATACCCTGAGTGTTCGAATTTATAAATGAAAATTTTTGGCAATAAATTTTGGATACAAAGTTAAAACACTTCTAAGCCATCCATACGGAATAGATGGTTTGTCCAAATTTTCAAACATGTATTAAGATGACGTTTTTTTATGTCTTGTTCCGATTCAAGATTTTGGGGCACAAACTTAAAAACCGACTTTCAATCACATTTATGTGTAGTGTTTTCTTAAAACAAGAATCACATGGTTTACACAAAGCAATCTTTCAAGATTAATGCCTCCATTTGCTTACAAAATATTTTGAGAATTAAATGGACATTCGATTGATGATCATGAATTGATCTTTTAATGATGTCTCCTCTTATCTTGAAATCTTGACCGACATCAGAAGCCCGTAAATAGGGATTATGGGATATGTATTGTCGCCTTGTTTTCATTATGAGAGGCGACCTTAATAAGAGATGTCTTTGTTATGTAAAATGCTAAGTGTGTTCTTTTTTCTGACAGGTTGCACATGACAAACATTTATTGACAACCCTTTTTATCTGATTACATGCAAGATGGCGATGGAACGATGGTAAAACTGTAATCATTCCAATAAAAACCTCGAATATTATGCTTGACTTGTTCTTTTATTTCTTTTGTCAACAGGTCAAAATGGTTGAAGGCCAATGAAGTGAAACTTATTTTCCATAAGAAATGAAAAGAAATGTGTCTTTATCAGATGTCATCCTCTAGGTTTGCAAAGATAATAAGTGTCAATTGAGATAAGCTCTAAACATACTACATGGAGAAGGGGCAACCTAATTTGGAATCAACTCTCTCTAACCTGAAAATGATGTATTCGTTCCAAATTAAATTGATTTATTTGTGGGTTGATATGGTTACTCACACTTGCATGTGATTGTAAAAAATAAATGGGATCGTTGAGGAACATTCCTTCATCTCCAATGCTAAAAATGATAGGAGCTGAGGAAATATACTCTGAGGGATAGTAAATTTGTAATTGTTTCAATTAGAGCTTTTTGTGCGACAATTGACTTATTCATTCCTCCTGTCATGTAGGTAAAATAAAAGGATTGAGAGAGGTCGACATTCATCTCTTAAAAAAAAAATACTCAATTGTCGACCCTCAAAAGTAGAGACCAATATGACATGGCACGATCGCCAATTGAAGCATGTCTTAAGAAGTACAAGTACTCATGTTTCTCACCATGAGATTGATGATCACTCAACCACAAAAGGGTGTATATCGTTCCTCATTTCAATCCTCTCAAGATATGAAATGATCATCTCTTTTTCTATATGTAGGGATGAAGAAAACTGAATGTTTATTCGCAAAGCAGTACTTCAAGGTGTAAACGTACACAAATAGAGATAAATCTGCACTTGTGGATCTCAAATAGTAGGATGCTTGAGAAGCATCACGAGGTCATGACAAATCGAAAAGATCATGAAGAGATGATCGTTGCTCATCTTGAAGTCAAGAGGGAGTATTTGTCAAACATTATTCTTTCACTCTAAACAGATTGAAGAGCGTCGATAGAGTGAAAGTGACAAAAGATCACCAAACCTGAAAAGAGGAGTGACAGAAATCAAGTAGTGTCCAACATCGTGGGACATCGAATGCTGAGATCTTCAGATAATCACGATGGAGTCCCATCACCCGATGTCACGAACGGGAGTAAATTGTCAATTACTCCGATTTCATTTCAAATGAATGACTGACATATTTCTCTTTCATGTACAGAGAAAGTTTAAGACAGATGTCAGAGTGGACTGAAAGGCACGAAACGTCAAAATCCTTGACATGGAAGTGATCGACTCAACCAACAAGGAATGGATTAGCGTGATACGACGGAGCTGCATATGACCAGCTGACTCATGGTGGAACACTTAGTTGCCAGGGAAAAATCATTCCCCCTACCAGGAAAGCATGCCAAGGTAAAAGACATCAGATTCGTTGTGCAATACATGGGGCAAGTCCCCGAAGTGGTGTTTATCACCCATGGAATATAATGGAATGGAGTCCACCCATTAAATACAAAATGCGTTTGACCATAGTAGCAACACTCCCAACTAAGAAGGAGAATGATACCGAGTTATCTATCTTGATAAAAAGAGACGTATCATTGCTAAATGATTTTCAGTGAGATATAGAAATAATGTTTCCTATCTTTTTCCTCTCAGGTGATGAATAGAGTCAAGACACCTAAAAAATAACGACTTCAAATGACAGAACAACATGGAATATAATGGAATGGAGTCCACCCATTAAATACAAACTGCATTTGACCATAGCAGCAACACTCCCAACGAAGAAGGAGAACTATACCGAGTCATCTGTCTTGGTAAAAAGAGACATATCGTTCCTAAATGATTTTCAGTAAGATATAGAAACAATGTTTCCTATCTTTTTCCTTTCAGGTGATAAACAGAGTCAATACACCAAAAAAGAAACGACTTCAAATGATAGAACACAGAGTACTCTTTCAATGGCGTCTTATACATGCATTTAGAATATTCTGATTGCTCAATTTGCGGATAAAACTCTCGAGAAAACTTGAAATAATTTTCTCATCAATTAGGAGTCTCTTTGAAAGGAGCATTTGAGAAGAAAGAATTCA
Organism: Rhodomyrtus tomentosa; assembly: GCA_028455895.1. Classification (NCBI taxonomy): domain Eukaryota; kingdom Viridiplantae; phylum Streptophyta; class Magnoliopsida; order Myrtales; family Myrtaceae; genus Rhodomyrtus; species Rhodomyrtus tomentosa. The sequence continues at coordinate 13,375,668 of JAPCWY010000008.1, forward strand.
AACTTTGCATATTGACATACCTGGTAGAGATATACTTTCTCCAAATGAAGTGAAAGGCACGAATCTCTTTTTCGTTGCAAACACGAATAAGTTTAGATCACTTGCATCATGCATATCATGCATGCATCATTTATATGCATATTATTCTTTCAAAGATGATTGACAGATCAAGGCAGAAGAATCCAAATGAAAGGAAAATGCCAAAACCCAATGGACGAAGGGTAAATTGTATTGACTCAAATGATCCATTTTATATGTCATTTAGACATGAGCTTTCTTTCCTTTGATAGGAAAATATCAAATACTTCAAGGGCAACTGTGATTGAGAGAATCGCCAAGACGTCATGCGACAAATTCCAAAGCGGTCGAGCTACCAAGAGACAGATGAAAATGATCAAAGAATCTGGTAGTTGAGATAGATAACCAGAATCAACAAAGAAAATTCATTGGGGGAGAACCTCTCTTTTCTTGTCCAGGAATCAAGCCGGGGAAAAAATTCTCATATGTCGCCAAGAGAGCATATTGGAGCAAGTTATCAAGCTCGAAAATGACAAACGTCAAGACATGCCCTATTGGGGCAAAATGCGAGGAAAGAACTGTTTTTTCAAGCTTTGGAAGGACGAAATCTCAAAGAAAGTATTGCATTCCTAAACTTTCAAATGAAGTCAAATAAAAACTAACCCTTATTTCTTTATGTATAGGTACAAAGACTTCCTTAGATTGGATACGGAATTGTGAGAGAACATACAAAACTACTACGGCTATTAGCCAAGGTAGACATCACCCAACTGGGGCAAAAAGATTGTTGATATTACCAACACCTTCAAGCATGGATGAGGGGATTCGATAAATGGTATCTACTTCAGTATACATTATTGAAATATATCCGATCAAAAGAGAAATGTCAACAGTTGACAAAAGAAGGGTAGTTGGGTGTCGTATCCAATTTACCTCTTTTCCTTGCTAATACAAAATCATTTCTTTCTATGGCGGAATATGCCAATAGGACATTATTATAGATCCAAGGAGAGGAGAATATCATAAAGAAGGCCACGAGTGACAAGACGCCGAAAGCAAATGATTTTCTCAAACCTCAAAAGGATGACACCCTAAAGGTGAAAAGTAAAGTGAGGACCCAAATAAGAGATATCCCAAATTGGACAGGGGATTGCATGAAAATGCAAAAATGAATAGAGCCATTTAGCTGTGGCAAGCATTACCTGGCCATGACAGGTCACACCTAGCTGGGACAAGTGAATCATCTGCGTGACCGGATGAAAAAGTGACATTTTCCCAACAAGGTCAAAGGATGTGATAGAAGAGTCACATCAGAGTCAAACCTCAAGATACAAACTTGAACGAAGGGTACTTGGTATCGTTCTAATTTGAACTTCGATAATCTTGGTCCTAATGTGAATTTTTCCTCATTTCAATAGGAAATTATTAGCGCTCAAAATGATCAAAAGGAAAGAACTCGCAGACCCAAATTTGAGGCGAGATGATCTTTGGAGATAACAGTTTCAAAAGTCAAGTATTCAAGAAATGATATTTGGCTATAAGATCGAGTGGAGGGTAAAGAGTATCGCTTCCGCATTGCATGCTTTGATATACATGTTGATAAGAATTTCCTTCTTCCTTGATTAAGGAACTCCGAAGAGTAGCATAGAATACGTCCAAAAGATGAATGAAGTTATTGAGTAGGATTCGTTGCCCAACCAGAGCAGGATTCGTTGCCCAACCAGATGGAAGAATCCTCGCCATAAGTCGAATGGTCGATTTCTATAATCCACATACTGGCATTCATATTGTGATGCGTGATCAAGAGGACCTACCATCGTGGTGGCCAGGTACATGTCCTTTCTCTACAAAGATTGAGAATTTCAAGAAATTTTTAAATACTTAACCATCTTGTGTTGTTAAATATCAGGCATATTTTTTAATGCACTTCCACTGTAGTGCATGATTGAGGGTAAATGGTATCGTTCCAATTTTATGAAAATTCAAGAACGTACACTAACATGTTCCTTTTTACATTTTCAGGAAGCCCTAGCCACTATGGACAGGTAAGTATCCATTTTCCCAATCTCTTAGGGTTTATAACTTTCAGAATTCTTGTTTCTATAATTTTAAAACTGTTAGGAGTCCAGAATGCATTCAATTCTCATGTCTAGAAAGACGCAGAATTCTCACAATCAAGTCATTGGCATTCATGATTGAACTTGGAGGTTATCTGAACATGATTAAAACATGCACAGTGTATCATAAATCCCCTTTAAGGGTAAATTTTGGATAAAATGAAGTGAACTTTTCCGACAACAGTTGTTTAAACTGTTCAAAAGGCTGTTTTCTCAAAAGAGAGGCAAACCTAATCTAAATACGTCCTATATACACTTGAGAGATGAGTGGAGTGGAAATGATAGCGAAAATTTGACTTACAGATGTAGGGGTTATTTGCAGTGATTACATGGATTGAGACGACGGAGGCATTCGTTTCTCTATCTTAAACACTACAGGTGACCATCGACAACCCTTTCGAACGACGGTTTCATTCTTTACCCCTGTCAAGAATCACCCCACGTTATGGTCAAATGGAGGTAAATGATTAGAAATCCTCTTGCTCAGACTAGCATCAATCTTCTTGTATTGCTTGTCATTTTAACTCCTATGGTAAATCAGGTGTTTTAGGATGACGAAAAGCGTTCTTTTCTCTATCCTATACATGTCTACCCTTTGCACAGCCCAGTTGAGCCTGTACATTCGTTTCATAAACCCGTTGGTGATCATTGTATATTCCAAGAAGGAAGTGATATCACTTCAAGAATGAAGGAGTTCAAGAGATAAGATTTATGAAAAGTTCCTAGACCAATGTTTAAGCGTGCTAAGATTCAAGTTGTACATCTAACATACTCATCTGAAAATTCTAGTTCCCAAGAGAAAGGAAAAGGTGGGATTTCAACAAAAGATAAAAAAAAAATGATGAATGAGAAAAATCCAATCCTAGGCATCAAAGAAAAAGCAAAGTGTATGGTAAAAGCAAGGCCAATGACCATCCAAGTACTTGTACACTTGTGAATCATGCGTTTCATCTTGTGAATGCCAAAAAGGGCATGATTGTAGAGGTCACTAATGAGATCTGGTTATAAAAGAAAATCTCATGGGAGCTAGACTGCGAAAGATACTCCCAGGTTGCGTCACATCTAATTGAAAAAAGCATAAACAAGATATTGATGCCATCTTAACATGAAAGAGGTGTTCTCTAAAGACAAATGTTCGTTTCGAAGATTGATGATGTTCTCTAAAGATTAGAAATACTCTCCCTAGATAAAGAGTGTTCTCAAAAGGTTGACGACGCCTTCTAAAGACTATCAATGTATTTCGAAGTCTAAAGACGTTCTTTGAATCAGAAGGGACAAGATCGGCGGTAAATTTGCAATGATCACCTACGTTAAACCCTTCGTGCATTTTGGGCAAAAAACAAGCCTTTTTGGGTTTCCAATCTTACCTACGTTACAACCCTGAGAAACCTTTTCTGATTAGAGCATCTAGATTAACGTAGGGTTTAATGTCTAAGCTTAGCTCGAAGAAGTTCGAGCAAGATTATTTCTCATTTTGCAGGTTTTTTGACTTGTAAACCCGGAGCAGATGATGGAGATCTTTTATTCAATAGCCTTGGCTCACTTGTGAGTCCCCCTTTGACCAAGCCCAACATTACAGCCCTTCAGAAGACCTCCTGATCAATCGAAATGTATGCACTACGAATGATCCCGAATCCTAGGTACATGTTCGATAGGAAATTCGAGTGCATTCTCGACGACCATTATTTCGAAACGGTGAGAAGTCCTCTTTGATGAGAATACTCCAATGAGCATTTTAACTAAACTCCTTTGGTAATTTCAGATTGGTTGATTCAAACGTTCCCCATTAAGAATTTTTTATCACTTCCGTATGTTGCAAGATGTTTTAGATAAACTCCAGCATCATAATGCATTTATTGAAACTTTTGCATGACTTTGATATAAGTCATAAAGTGCCGTCGGTTTGACGTTAGATATCATTCAAAGACCATTGATGTTCTCTTGTGAGAAAATTTTCAGATTAGACCTACTGCATGATTCTTGGTGATCCCGAATCCCAAAATGGCTTCTATCTCCTTTGGTAAGAAACGATTTACATGTTTGAGCTTCTGCAGGATTCCTGGTAATCCGAAATCCTAGACGAACACAACCTCTCTTGGTAGGAAAGAGTTTACATGTTCGAGCTTCTGTAGAATCCCTGAATTTTTGGTAGCTCCATATTTCAGAAGAACACAAGCTCTATTGGTAAGAAAGAGTTTAAATATTAAACTTGTGTAGGATCTCTGGTATCCCTGACCTCAGAATGCTACTTCATTTATGAAGAATAACTTTCAAATTAGAGCTTGTACAAGATTTCTTGCAACCTTAAATCCCATAAGAACATATTTCTTGGTAAAGAAAATTTGCTTGTTTAAACTTCTGCAGGATCCCTGGTGACCCTAAATCTCATCGGAACATAACCTTCATTGGTTAAAGCTTCTAACGGATTCTTGATCCCAAAAGGATGCCCTACTCTGTGAGGGAGATCTTTCAAGCTTATTTTGCTGCTGGATCCCTGGTAACCCAATATCCCAGAAAATACCTTTTAATGAAAAATTTGTAGGTTTGAGCTTTTTTGTAGGATACTTGGAGCCCTCAGATCTCGGAATGACACCTCTTATGTCGAAAAGATAATTTTCATATTCAACTTCCTGCAAGGTTTCAGGTAATCCCTAAATCCTAGAAGAATCTTGTTAACAAAAGTTCTTGCAGGTTCAAGCTTTCTGCAGAATATCTGGAGTCCCTAGATTTCAGAACGTCACCTGTCATGTCAGAAGGACAATTCCAGGATTCAACTTTCTGCGAGATTTTAAGCAATCCCTAAATCCAAGAAGAATTTTGTTAACAAAAGTTTTTGCAGGTTCGGGCTTTCTGCAGAATATCTAGAGTCCCTAGATCTCAAAATGTCACCTCCCATGTCAGATGGACAATTTCAGGATTCAACTTTCTGCGAGATTTTAGGTAACCCTTAAATCCCTGAAGAATCCTGATAACAAAAGTTTTTGCAGGTTTGAACTTTCTGCAAGATATTTGGAGTCCCCAAATCCCAGAATGGCACCTTGCACGTTAAGAAGACAACCTTTGGATTCAACTTTATGCAAAATTTCAGGTAACCCCTAAATCCTAGAAGAATCTCGTTAACAAAAGTTTTTGCAGGATACTTGGAGTCTCTAAATCCTAGAATGACACCTTGCACGTTAAGAAGATAACCTTTGGATTCAGCTTTATGCAATATTTCAAGTAACCCCTAAATCTCGGAAGAATTCCTGTGGTAACCTAAGAATTAGGTATACCTTCCCTATAGATACATGGCAAGTCTTCGAAAGTAAGATGAACCTTCCCCTTAGGTGAAGCCTTCCAGTAGGCGAGTCTTTTTCCCAGACTAATCCACTAACGGATCAAATTCATGGTAAGTCTTCATCAGGCAGGACAAACCATTCCCTTAGTTAAACCTTCCAGTAGGCGAGCCTTTTTCTCAGACTGATCCACTGACGGATCGAATTCATGGTAAGTCTCCATCAGGCAAGACGGACCATTCCCTTAGGTAAGCCTTCAATATGCGAGCCTTTTTCGCGGACTGATCCACTGACGGATCGAATTCATGGTAAGTCTTTATCAAGCAAGACGAACCATTCTCTTAGGTAAGCCTTCCAGTAGGCGAGCCTTTTTCTCGGACTGATCCATTGATGGATCATATTCATGGTAAGTCTTCATTAGGTAAGACGAACCATCCCATTAGGTAAGCCTTCCAGTAGGTAAACCTTTTTACTAGACTGATCCACTGACAGATCAAATTCATGGCGAGTCTTCAAGGGTGAGACAAACAATTTCCCCAGGTAAGCCTTATGGAACGCAAGCCTATGACAAATCCCAAAGAATGGGTGCATCACCTTTAGGTTTCTGTTGGATAGGACGTCTAGTGTCTAGCAAACCCTAAAGAATGGGTGCGTCATCTTTAGGTTCCTGGTGGATAGGAAGCCTAGTATCCGACAAACCCTAAAGAACAGGTGCGTCACCTTTAGGTTCCTGGTGGATGGGAATCCTAGTATCCGACAAACTCTAGAAAATGGGTGCGTCACTTTTAGGTTCCTGGTGGATGGAAGCCTAGTATTCAACAAACCCTAAAGAACGGGTGTATCACCTTTAGGTTCCTAGTGGATAGGAAGCCTAATCTCAGACAAACCCTAAAGAACTAGGGCGTTACCTTTAGGCTCCTGGTGGATAGGAAGCCTAGTATCTAACAAACCCCAAAGAACAGGTGTGTCACCTTTAGGTTCCTAATGGATAGGAAGCCTAGTCTCTAACAAACCCCAAAGAACGGGTACGTCATCTTTAGGTTCCTAGTGGATAGGAAGTCTAGTCTCCGACAAACCCCAAAGAACGGATACGTCATCTTTAGGTTCCTAGTGGATAGGAAGTCTAGTCTCCGACAAACCCCAAAGAACGGGTGCGTCACTTTTAGGTTCCTGGTGAATGGGAAGCCTAATATCCGACAAACCTTGAAGAGCGGGTGCGTCATCCATAGGTTCCCGATAGAAAGGAATCCTATTCATGGTTTGACCCACCATACGGATCAAAACTTTTGACAATCCCTAAATAACGAGTGCGTCATCTTTAAGTGCCTATCAACTAGGAATCCCATTCTAGTTTGGCCTACCATACGAGTTAGAATTTAACTACCCTAGGATACTCAAGAGACGAGTCCCTAGGTATCTACTTGAATCCGCCATATCGCGTATGCCACACGAGCATCAGACAGGTGAGTAATAGGTGGGTATCTCTACTCCATCTCTCTCTCTCTCACATCATGTGTGTCACTTGTCTTTAAGTGAAGCCTCTCGCGAGATTCCTCTCAAAGATGGACAGTTGTTGACACCTGATTTTTGACCAATCTTTTTCAATTTTATTTTGAAAAATCATAAAAAAATCCATAAAAAGTTGAAAAATTGAAAAATCAACTTTGTAGCCTTGGCCAAGCCCAAGGAACCATTTTGAACAAATTGTTTTATTATTTTTCGTATTTTTTAGTATTTTTGATAAATAGAAAAATAGATGAAAAATTAGCAAAAATAGCATTCGAAGTCACAAAAATATGAAAAAAGTGTTCTCTATTTCTCTTTTAATTTTCTTGTAATGTTGACCTCATCAAAAGCCAAAATTCAAGTTGAATTTTGTGTGTTTCTTTGTAACACATAGGATTGAATTTGTCAAAAAAATATGTTTTGAGTCTTTTAATTAGCGATTTTGGCATTTTGAGAGTTTTGACATTCAATCCAATTGTCCTGAATTGTAATTTATCCCAATTGTTCACCAAAATTGCCCAATTACTTGAATTTGACAAAATTGCATACTTCTATTGCAATTTAGTCCCCAGATTTGAAAAAAATGAAATCACTTTTAATATAGGGACTATCATGCATGAGTGAACGTTGACCCATAGGTTTTTAATCTCTTTTAATCTATTGAAGGGGTTAGCTTGACTCAATTTTGTCATTTAGAGCTCGAACTGATCAGATTTTATTTTCGGGTCAAACTAAAGATTTGGAGTTTTTTACACAAATTAAAACCAATTCAACCCCATTTTACCTTTCTTAGATGAACTCCATGTCATAAAACCTGATTTTAAGGTTAATTGCATGATTTTTGGATATTTGGACGTCCAATTTGAAAAAAATTACCAAACCAGATCAACTGGGCCGGGTGAAAACCCGACCCAGTCAACCTAGTTGACCGCCCCAGCACATAGGAGCCTTCTCTTCTTATGTTCTCCTTGCACAATGTTCTCCTTGCACAAGCAAAGAAACGGAGAAAGTGAAGCCGAATTGAACTTCAAGTTGGCGGGGATCGATCGTAACAGAAAACCAACGTCGTTTGTAAATGGGGGGTTGGCTTTTCGGTTGGTTAGTCAATAGAGGGGAGCAGAGTCAATTCAGGGATTCTAGAGAGGGAGAGAGAGCAAAAAGAGAGAGAGGGTCGAACAAACTCCTTGGCAGCCATAGCCGCCGAGCTCGGCCAAAACTTCCAGGCCTCCATTGTCGCATCCAGAGCAAAACCGAGGCCGACGAACCATCCTCCGGGTTTCTTGACACCCCAAGGAACCTCCAGAACCCAGCGACGTTTCATTTCATCTCCAAATTAGGTGAGACACTCTCCCGAGCTTCTCTTCGGCCTTTAATGGCATCTAGAGTTCCATTGGCTCGTTTTATGAGTTGTTGATCTAGAATTGTTCATTGTGCCTCCCTGATCATTCTCCAATTTGTTTGCTGCATTTTCGTTGTATAAAACTCCATGCCGACCTCCAACCATAATTGAGTCATCGAGAATCGTATAACTCGGCCCAGGCTTTGTCGAGCCTTCCCGACAATTAGGTAAGTCTTCTGGAACTCCTTGGATGCTTCCTAATAGTTTAGATTAGTCGTGTTACGGGTAGAACGGTTAGAACGATACTCTCGTCGGGGATTAGGACCGTTCGTAGTTGCAAGTATGCAAAATGTCGATCTGTGTGTCAAGCCTCTAGTATGTTGTAGAGGAGATCTGTGCAAGTGGAATGGCGATGGTTTCGTGCGATTTGGTACCCTGTAGGTGGAGATAGAGCCTCCGACGAGGCGCCAGCGAGAGAGCGCCGACGCCGATCGTCTTCCCCGGTGAAGGTGTTGACCAGTCAACGGTGATGTGGCGCTGACGTGGCGACCATGTGGCAGCCACGTCAGGCGCTCGGTTATAACAAATAAAACAAACTTGATACGACGGTGAGTAATGTGCCTTGTGTCAAGATCTCGCCTTTTTCGAAAAGTAAAAATAATTTTCTTATGAGAAATAAAGAATTGATCGGACAGCTGTAGTTTAATTGGACCTAGACCATCGGTCTTCAGCCTTAGATCAGGCCGTTGAGAGATAGCCATGTGGCGCGATCTGGACCGTTGGTCCAATTGAGCGAGAATTTCAAAATTTGAGCGGGTATGACCAAAGTGACGCCGTTTAGGGCGAGGTCGGTCCGGCCACCCATGGGTCATGGGATGGGTCAACCCGACCAGGTCGAAATCATTTTTTAGTAAAAAACTTAAAAATAATTTTTAAATAATAAAAAAATTAGAAAATTTTTTGAAAATTCTAAAAAAATATTAGAAAATCCTAGAAAATCCAAAAAAAAAATGTAGGGAAATTGTGAAAAATTCCTAGGCATTCCAAAAATTTTCAAAAATTGAGGATTGACCACAGACAACTAGTTGATCTTATTTTTGGGATTTCTTATCTGTTCTTCTAAGAATCGACGATATTACCCTTTGGGGGTAAATCGCCTCTGCTTGGTTTATGAGATAGGTCGATAACATCAATATAAGAATTAGGGTCGGTTAGGTGATCAATTCTTATGCTTAGGTCTTCGAATCTCGTCTTTTTTTTCTCTGAAATCACGATTTTACCCTTTCTGAGGATAAATCGTCTTTCTAATTCCGATCGAGCCGTGAAAATTGCTCAAAATTAGGATTTACTTCTGGTGGTCGACCAATCCTTCTGTTTGAGATTTTCACTTCTCATCACCTTCTGTAATGACGGTTTTACCCCTCAAAGGGTAAATCGCTCCAAAAATTTCAGAAAAATTATGAAAATTTTTGAAAAATAGGAAATGGATTGGTTTGGTCACCAATCTATTTCCACCATCCTTTGAATCCATATTTCATCTGAAATGATAAATTTTTCCTTCTTGGGCAAATTGTCCCAAAAATCTTCAAAATTACGATTTCGCCCGTCAAGGGCAAATCATGTCGAAAACACTTCTGAGCCTTGATTGATATTTCTCAAGGCTAATAGGGCCTCACTAGGGATGCCATGTTGCTTTCATATGATTTATCCGTACGTTTTGGATTCTTGATTTGCGCATTCATTTTATTGATTGTGAGTGCTAGGGTAGCCATTCCAACTTACATTAACTCCTAGTATTAGGGTTCGCATCTCACTCATCTGCATGAAATCTTAGATTAGATAAATCATTCAACTTAGGTGCCGAAAGGATGCCAACTCTGAAAGTTGACGTAACAAAGTCCCCGATTTCGTTTCTCTAGTTTTCGCAAAATTGAATAGATTGCTCACAACAATTCGATAGGGTTTCCAATCGTACCCTTCACAGAACGATTGGTGGTGACTCCTTGATATGTACACGTATCACATGTCACTTGACCGCACTGAAGGTCGACTACGTATACCGCTGTTTTGACTTAGGTAATAGGTCTTGGGAGAGACTCGCGTCCGACCAGACGGGATGACCCATTAACCCTCCCGAGATTGACCGCGTGAGAGGTTCGCGACATGTATGCAGCCGTTCATGCAAAGTTTATTTTAGACTCTCTATATCTCATTCACGTCTCGATCTTTTAGCTAGGAAGAACCGAAATGCTTTGTTCATTTCTGAAGAAATTACCGGGATCGACTTTGGTCTTTATCTCCACCAACCTGTTGAAATTGCCCTTGAAGTACTTCACCCCATACACTTTCCCTTCCTCACAGCTCTCATCTCTATTATGGTTAACCCCTAAATCAAGGTCCCTATAGTTCAAGAATGCTTCTCTCGGGTTCTTTGACACAAAGGGCGTCATGTAAAGATAGAGCTTCCTTGTCAACTCAATGTAGTGTCTTACTGCTTCGTTCCTGCCCTCGTTCCAATTTGTCACATGTTGTACCTTCTATAGGTTCCCAGCCCTGTGCGAAAAATGCCTCCGTAATGGTTGAAGGTCAACATCGGCCTTTCAAGCTTGATCTTCCTCCCCCTAATGTGCTCTAATCCGTCCTTCGTAATGATTTGCTTCACATAGTCGGACTTTCTCTCAAAATGCGTCAAGACTTGTGGCGTGTGCGAAAGCAAAGCATTGACCAGAGTCCCGATCGGGAAATTGGTCTCGTAAAGCGTGGACTCGACTCAACTCATTTCGATGCAATCTAAGCTCAGCAACCCTACCTTAGGAAAACTATTGCTCATCAAGGAAAGAAGCCTTTGAGCGTCTCCAAGAAAAAGGGCGAGAAACATAGCTCTTATTGGTTTCTCTCTGGCGTTTGTTCCATTGACCACGTCCATAACCAACCTTATGAAGAGATCCTCATGCAGTTTGGGAGCAACTTGTTCCCACTTGTACACGACCTTAGTCGCCTTTTCTTCCCACGTCCTCCGGACATGGAAGATGGTTATCGTCTCGAGGATTCAGACAAGGTTGATCTTGTAAGGAGGATGACGCAAAGCTCACTCCGCCTTCGCCTCTTTTAGCCCAAAAAAGGTCTTCTCCCATGGATTGCCTATCCAGTATTCCCCATTTGTGTTCATTACACGCACATTAACTATGTTGTCGTCGAAAAGCCCGTACTTCCTCATCATGTTGTCATAGCCGCCGCCACTTAAGTGGCCATCGATGCCCACCGTGGGGCAAAACCCACTGGGAAAGCCATGCACCTTGCTGTTCGCTGCGATCCTATAGTAGACCTCGCCGAGGGTGGCCCCCACCAGGAAAGCCGTGCACCTTTCTCACGTAAACTTCTCTTCGGCTGCTTGCTTATCCAATATATTATCGAGAGATATATATTATGTGACATTCTGATTTTTAGTCAATTTCAGACTCATTGATGAGAAGTAAATCTAGAGATGTATTTTAGTCGTATCTCGCTCGAATCTGATCAATTCTAGTAGACTGACCAAAAGGGAAAGGCTAACGCGAGACATGGTACGTGGACCTAGGGAATTTGGAAAAGAAATGACACTTTGACCATAAGGATTGTCGAGGGGATATTTAGAACCACAAAGAGGCTGATCTAAGAATGACTAAAGAATGTCTTGCGAGTGTCATACGATTGGAACGGGGTGATGTCGCTTAACCAACATATGATTTGCAAAATTTTTCCTAAATCGGACATTAAAGATCGAGACCATAGGAACTAGTGATAGACCCTCACAATTACATGATAACTAGAGCCGCCTCGAATTGACGAGTCCTAAATGTGATGAGAATCACAGAGTCGATACGCGTAAAGTCTACAAAAGCCACCCGTCGGTTCGAGATAAGCTGGAACCACGTCAGATAGAGAAAACCATTCGAAATGAGTCTTGAAAATTTTGAAATGGAAAATCTAGAATTCCAACGTTATTCGAATTGGCCGTCGCCCTATCGAAGAATTTTGGAGCGAGAAAAACGACGTTCTGAACATCAAGGATAAAATTACCCTTTTGCCCCTCAAGCTTAAAGCCTTGCCCATACATTTGAAGAAGGGCAATTTGATCATTAACCCTCCCAAGGTTGCCGAATACAAGGAGGAATAAGAGCCATTGGATCAAGCTTGAATGACAAGGGGGGACAAGTGTCAATAGATGGCTTAAAGAGAAGTCTTGTCCAACTTTATGCACATACCATTCTTTCCTTTGACCACGAGCCTTGTATATTTCTCTCTCTCCTTACCTCACATGATCGGCCATTGAACCCTAAGATCACCAAGAGCCATCTTCTTCTTCCTTCTTCTTTTTGCTCGCTATCGACAACTTCTGGAGTCTCTGTTCCGCGCCATCGACGACCTCCTCCAGCCACCGCTTGACCACCGGTCGATCATACAAACCTAGCTCGTCTTGCCGACCTCCTCGAGTTAGAAGCAATCCATTTGGACCACCGAGGAGCTCCGGCCAAGAGTTTTCCCGGAAGTCGATAGAATCTAATCCCATCTGAGGTAGGTTCGATTTTTAACCACTTTGGAGGTCAAAATGTTGGATTTTTGAAGTTAAATTTTATGGAGGTCTAGGATACATGTATATAAATCAGTGATAAAAAGTTGAGCTTGATTTGATGAAGTTTTGATATCAAATGGGTCTTGTGAACTTAGAATAGAAAATGACCGGCGACTTTCGACAGGTTTCCGGCGACGGTTCGACTCCAAACTCACGGTGAGACCCTTGAACCCCTAGATAGACATGTTAAGAGGTAGGATAATGATTAAAGGATGGATTGGGAGTTGATTTAGGGCTAGACAAGTTCGATTTGCACAAAATCGAGAAGAACCGGTTCGGTTCTGTGCAAGGCCAAACTTGAGGGTTGATGGCTAGTGATTTTGAGTCTCAAATTGATGTTTAAGACATGTTAAGATGATGAGGGTTATGTTATGGATGATTGTGGTTCATGAATTGAGGAATTGGGACAAGGAAATTGATGAATTGATTGAATATTCTAGGTTGCGCGGTGAATTGAACCTGTGGATTGTTTAGCCGAGACATTGAGGCACTTGCAAGAAGAAATTTATGTTATCAAACGCAAGGTAAGGGAATCCTAAACTTAGGATGGGAAGATTAGACTCGATTGGGTGGGTCAAGCGATAAATTGAATGATTTGTGAGAGTTTTCAAGAGGATTGTTCTTAGAATGTCCTAAGATTGTATAGGGGGTATATGTGTGCCGTTGTTTGTGCTTGAATTATTCGCCATGCGTGTGTGTCACTTGATTGCTTTACATGCCATGAGTCTTTGATATATGCCTGAATTGCACATGTCGTCATGTATCAAAAACAAATTGAAAATCATGGCATGAGCATGAGATGGCGAGGCCCTGGGGCGTATGAGATGTAGGGCGGGAGATGGATACCCTGATGCGATGTAATCGCGGGGTAGAGTTAATGTTGTGTGGCGTTCTGATGCGATTTAATCGTAGGTTGAGATGGCCACGGTCCTGATGCAAATTATTCGCGGGATGGAGGTATGAGGTGATGATATTGGCCTGGAGATTCATTGGAACTTGATGCGTTTACGCGATTGCCAATGACGGTCCGATGTGTTTACGCGGACCAAGCCTGATGCGATCTAATTGCGGGCTGGAGAACGAGGCAGGCAGGAGGAGGTGGTTATGAAGAAATGGCAGGATGAGATATGCATAATCATCTGAGTGTGACATGGTGTCATAGTTGCATGCCCATCATCTATGTGTCACTATCTTTATTTTTATGTGCCTATATGATTATGAGTTTGAAAGTTTGGGATAGATGACTGCCTGAGTGGACGATCAGCCTGACCTAGGGTTAGGACTCTTTTACTAAGATATGTATCTCACCCCTTTGGAGACCTCTATTTTTATAGATGCTAGGCCTTAGGTATGTGCCCTTTTCGTTTCGGGGATCCTGAGGAGATGACTGGATATTTTGATGAGTTTTCGAATAGTCAGGGGAAAATTTATGTGAGAAAGTCGACGGTTGTATGGGTTGACGAGAGTAGTCCAGACTGGAAGCCTCATAGGTTCGAGGCATGGTTTAAGAAGATCGGAGATGAGTCGATTGGTCCGCTGAAGCCCCACGAGTTACCCTAGGGAGTTATCCCTGATTGGTGCCAAACCGCCGAGGAGCAGGTGCTACTAGAGGGGTCTGTAGTAGGGTTTAGGAATGGACTAGAGAAGACCCCAACCTTGGAGTTCACTAAGGATGAGGTGATTGTCGTGGAGGCTATTGAGGAGGATCTGGCGGAGCCGTCACATGAGACGACCATGGAGGATTCTATCGAGGTCTTTTCCAAGACGTTCTCGGAGTACGAGCCGACAAAGGAGACAGAGGATATAGGGGACTCCAGCAGCTCATCTTAGGTGTCCCAGTTTATTGGCTCGATCTTGTAATGGCGACCCCCGATAATGGCTATTTTGGATGCTGACGATGGTCACTTTTTTTTTATGTGCTTACCCTGTCGCCCTTTACCTACCGAATTGTTGTAGTCGGTATTTGTACGAACAATATGTTATGATGTATAAGAGTTATTATGCTATCTAGGTCCCACTTAAATTATATTTTGTACAGAAATTTATTCGAGTACCGCTTCCGTATGCTTAGTATATATTTATATATTATCTCTCGACTTGTTTGTGGATCTTGGGACTGCGAGAGATGTGTTGTTTGCTTGCAGGGATGTTGGAGTACTCGATGGGTTCGGGGCGTGACATCCTTGTCTTGCTTGGTATCACAGCAAGGTTAGCTCGATCCAAAGTTGGTTGAGGACTGAAGTAATAAGGAGAATTAAGTTGGGACTAGGACGGATAGCAAGACCTTAGGAGGTTGGTTAAGATAAAGCATGGGGTGCATATGGTGTGACCTAATACTTAGGGTTGGTGTTTGATCTTGGCAGGGTTGTAGAAATGCATAAGGATTAAGTTTCCTGCTTTGGATTGAAGGTCATTTTTGGACCTTGGCTTGTTTGAAGAATGAAAGTGATTGATTTTAGTGAATTACTGAAGTGAATGGATCTAAGAAATGACCATGGGCTATTTGCTGAAATGTTTCTAGAGTATGTGGTATAGAGTACTGTTGGATTATCACTGTTTCTGTTAAGGGTTAGTTAGTAGCTCTGGATTTGGGTGAATGAGTGAGTTACTTACTAACTCCTTGCTGGACTTGTGGTGGACCAGGTTTAGTAGGAAGAAGCAATGATGAGCAACTCGTCTAGAAGGTCTGGAAGGTCAAGAGGCAGAGCCTCTAGCTCGAGGTTGCCCGTAGCAGAAGATCCAAGGATGGATGGTGTGCTTAGGGCACTGGAAAGAATTGGCGACATGATTGATAGGCAGGCTCAAGATCGGGATGCTGCAATAGCCCATGCAGTAGGAGCTGCCATAGCCGCCGTCAATGCCAACAATGGCAACAATGGTAGCAATGGAAGCCAGAATGAACATGGCCAGGGCAATGAGGCTGTGGATGCCCAAGAAGAAATCGCGGTGGCTAGGTAGATAGGCCAGCTAGTAGAGCAGTTTATAAAGTTGAAACTGACTCAATTTGATGGGATTGAAGATCCTGAACTAGCACCTAGATGGATCGAGAAGCTGGAGAAAGCTTTTGGAGTGCTGAGGTGCATGGACGAAGAGAAGGTGTTGCTAGCAGTGTGCCAGCTGGAAGGTACAACGAATGATTGGTGGGCTGCCACCAAGAATGGTGTTTTTCCTGAAGGAGCAACTATGAACTGAGATACCTTTAAGACGACATTCAATGATAAGTACTTCTCTGAAACGGCCAGGGAAAGGAAACAGGTGGAATTCCTGCAGTTACGTCAGAACCAGCTGATAATAGATCAGTATGAGGTTGAATTTTCAAGGCTGTCGAGGTACACACCTCGATCCGTAGACGACCCTCGGGAGAAAGTAAGGAGGTTTAGGGATGGTTTGAGGCCCGAGCTCTGTAGTCAAATGATCGCTCTGAATCTGAGGACATATAAGGAAATATATGAGCGAGGCCAGATGATAGAACGAGACTTGAAAGAGAGAAAGATCGCAACTGGATCGCGGTTTACGTCCTTCAGAGATAACCACTAGATGGGCAAAAGACCGATGGCGAACAATAGGCGTTTTGTGCCACCAGTACGGAAAAGTATTGTGAAGCCGCCAAACCCCACTAATTAGAGCTGTCGCTTTTGTGGCAGAAGACATGGAAATGGGCCATGCCCGATAAGGATCGGGGCTTGTTTTAAGTGTGGTTAACTGGGTCACCAGATGAGGATGTGCCCGAGTCAAGCTCCGACAAATCGACCTTAAGGGCAGAGATTGCAGGCTGGGCCGTCGACTGCAACTCCCCAGATCGAGCAGAATCAACCGCCGATATAGGGCAGAGTGTATGCAGTAGCTCGTAGAGAGGCAGAGGAAGCACTAGGTATGGTTTACTTGTGCAACCAAACTGCATACGCATTGTTTGACCCTGGTGCCACGCATTCATTCGTGTTTGCACAATTCGTTGAATTAGTGAAATGAAATTGAAATTGTTGAATGTAATTTTGCATGTCACCACACCGTTATAGGATAATATATTGGTTTCAATGGACTGTGCTGGCTGTGAGATTGTGATTGGAGGGAGTAAAGAGAGTATTGACCTAGCTATACTACCCATGTATGATTTCGACATAATCATAGGAATAGATTGGTTAGGTAAGCAAGGGGCAGTAGTAAACTGTGGTAGTAAGATAATTCGATTTTATCCGAGAGACTGCCCTAGCTTTGAATTGGTGAGAAGTCGAGGAGGAATCTCAATTCCCTTAGTCTCATCTCTAGAGGTGACTAAGTTGATGTCTGAAGGGTGTCAAGCATACCTCGTGGCAATAATGGACACGAATACCGAAGAACCAAAGATGGAAAGTATCTTGGAAGTGCATAAATTTCCTGATATATTTCCCCAAGAATTGCCAGGGTTACCACCGGAACGGGAAATAGAATTTGTAATCGAGTTAGCCCTTGGGACGGAGCTGATCTTAAAAGCACTTTACAGGATGCCCCTGTTAGAACTAAAGGAGTTGAAGGTGCAGATGCAAAAGCTACTGGATAAGGGATTTATCTGATCAAGTGCTTCGCCGTGGGGAGCACCAGTACTGTTCGTAATGAAGAAAGATGGGTCTTTGCGTTTATGTATTGACTATCGGCAGCTGAACCAAGTAACAGTGAAGAACAAGTACCCACTGTCGAGGATTGATGATCTGTTTGATCAATTACAACGAGCGGCGGTATTTTCAAAGATTGACTTGAGAACAGAGTATCACCAGTTGAGGATCAAGAAGGAAGACATACCAAAAACTGCCTTTAGGACGAGCTATGGTCATTATGAGTTTACGGTGATGCCGTTTGGATTGACCAATGCTCCAGCTGCTTTTGTGGACCTGATACATCGAGTATTTAAGGAATTTCTAGACAGATTTGTCATAGTCTTCATTGACGATATCTTGATTTACTCAAGGAGTGATGCAGAACACGAGAAGCACCTAAGGATTGTACTACAGACCATGAGGGAGCATTTGCTCTATGTAAAGTTGAGTAAGTACGAGTTCTGGCTAAACAGGGTAGCATTTCTTGGTTATGTGGTTCTGGTGAAGGAATGGCAGTGGATCCTGCGAAGATTGAAGCTATAACGAATTGGCCTAGACCCACTACAGTCACTGAAGTCAGAAGTTTCTTGGGGCTGGCAGGATACTATAGGCATTTTGTGGAGAAATTCTCATCCATAATCATTCCATTGACGCGGTTGACAAAGAAGAAAACAAAGTTTAAATGGACTGACAAGTGTGAGAGGAGTTTTCAAGAGCTTAAAAATAGGTTGACAACCGCGCCAGTACTGACAATTCCATCAGGACCGGGAGGTTACGATATTTACAGCGATGCTTTGCTGAAAGGATTGGACTGTGCGTTGATGCAGCACGGAAGAGTAGTAGCCTACGCATCCAGACAGTTGAGGCCACATGAGATGAATACCCAACTCATGACTTGGAGTTAGCGGCGATTATATTCGCTTTGAAAATTTGGAGACATTACCTCTGTGGCGAGAAGTTTCAGATTTATACTGACCACCAAAGTTTAAAGTATCTATTTTTTCAAAAAGAGCTGAACATGAGGCAGCGTAGGTGGATGGAGTTGCTCAAGGACTATGAATGTGATATACTATATCACCCTACGAAAGCAAACCGAGTAGTAGATGCGCTGAGTCAGAAGTCGAGCATCGCATGTCTGCTAGTGAAAAGTTGATCGATGATCGAAGATTTAAGAGATTCCGAGTTCAGACTAGAGGTTAGCCAGTTGTCTAGCTTAATGGCTATATTGAGGGTGGAACCTGAGGTCCAAGAAGGAATAAAGACCTTGCAATCTACCGACCCAAAGATTAAGAAGATCCTTGAGATAGATGCGACCAATAGAAAACTCGAGTTTCAGGTGTCTGAGGACGGAATTCTGAAGTTCTGAGGACGATTGTGCATACCAAAAGATGAAGGACTCAGGGAAAGGATTTTATCAAAGGCTCACAGGAGCAATTATAGCATCTACCCTGGGAGTATGAAAATGTATCAGAACTTGCGACAGCACTATAGGTAGAACGGGATGAAACTGGACGTACCAAAACATGTGGCTAAGTGTTTGACGTGCCAACAAGTGAAAGCGCAGCACTGTAAGCTTGGAGAACTATTACAGCCACTGGAGATTCCGGAATGAAAATGGGAGCATATAACCATGGATTTTGTGATGGGACTCCTAAGGAGCCAAAGAGGTCACGACTCTATATGGGTAGTCATGGACAGATTGACCAAGTCGGCACATTTCATCTCGGTACGAAAGGATTTCACTATGGATAGGTATGCAGAGCTGTACATGAAACAGATAGTGAGGTTGCACGGAGTGCTAGTGACGATCATTTCGGATAGAGATCCCAAATTCACGACAAACTTCTGAAAAAGCTTACAAGAAGCTATGGGAACCCAACTGCAGTTTAGCGCCGCCTACCATCCATAGACGGATGGACAGTCGGAAAGGACGATACAGGCGCTTGAGGATATGCTACGAGCGTGCGTCATTGATTTTAAAGGTGGATTGGAAGACCAGTTGCATCCGGTAGAGCTTTCTTATAATAATAGCTACCAACAGAATATCCAGATGGCACCATTTGAAGCACTCTATGGAAGAGCCTACAGAACCCCGATTTGCTGGGATGAAGTTGGAGAAAGGAGTATCATAGGCCTAGAGTTGGTAGAGCAATCGGTGGAAGCAGTGAAAATAATTCGAGATAGACTGGGGACGGCACAGAGTCGTCAGAAGAGCTACGCAGATAAGCAGCGCAAGCCTTTGGAATTTCAAGTGGGCGATCACGTCTTCCTCAAGGTATCGTCGATGAGAGGACTATTGCGATTCGGAAAAAAGGGGAAGCTGAGCCCAAGATATGTAGGCTCATTTGAGATACTAGAGCGGATTGAAACCTTAGCCTACAAGCTTGCCTGCCACCTAATCTATCCTAGGTGCATAGTGTATTCCATGTGTCGATGTTGCAAAGGTATGAACCAGATTCGACAAATGTGCTGGACTACAAAGCCATATAAGTAGACGATAGAGTGTCTTACGTGGAGAAGCCGATAAGGATCGAAGATCGAAAGGAGCAAATCCTCAAGAATAAAAAGATTCCACTGGTTAAAGTAGTATGAGAGTACTATGGAACTGAAGGTGCCACATGGGAGAACGAAGAGACGATGAGGCGACAACACCCCTATTTATTTGAGTAATATAGTATAATGTAAATTTCGAGGACAAAATTTTTGTAAGGGGGAAGAGTTGTGACATTCTGATTTCCAGTCAATTTCAGACTCATTAATGAAAAGTAAATCTAGAGATGTATTTCAGTCGTTTCTCGCTCGAATCTGATCAATTTGAGTAGACTGACCAAAAGGGAAAGGCTAACGCGAGACATGGTACCTGGACCTAGGGAATTCGGATAAGAAATGACACTTTGACCATAAGGATTGTTGAGAGGATATTTAGAACCACAAAGAGGCCGATCTAAGAACGATTAAGGATTGCCTTGCGAGTGTCATATGATTGGAGTGCGGATGATGCCGCTTAACAAACGTATGATTTACAAAATTTTTCCTAAATCGGACAGTGAAGATCGAGACCATAGGAACTAGTGATAGACCCTCACAATTACATGATAACTAGAGCCGCCACGAATTGATGAGCTCTAAATGTGATGAGAATCACAAGGTCGATACACGTAAAGTCTGCAAAAGCCACCCGTCGGTTCGAGATAGGCTGGAGCCACGTCTGATAGAGAAAACCATCAGAAATGAGTCTTAAAAAATTTGAAGTGGAAAATCAAGAATTCTAACGTTATTCGAATTGGTCGTCGCCCTATCGAAGAATTTTGGAGAGAGAAAAACGACGTTCTGAACGTCGAGGGTAAAATTACCTTTTTGCCTCTCAAGCTTAAAGCTTTGCCCATACATTTGAAGAAGGGCAATTTGATCATTAAAGCCTCCCAAGGCTGCCGAATACAAGGAAGAATAAGAGCCATTAGATCAAGCTTGAATGACAAGGGGGGACAAGTGTCAATAGATGGCTTAAAGAGTAGTCTTGTCCAACTTTATGCACCTACCATTCTTCCCTTTGACCATGAGCCTTGTATATAGTCTTTTTCTTTCTCTCCTCACCTCACATGATCAGCCATTGAACCCCAAGATCACCGAGAGCCATCTTCTTCTTCCTTCTTCTTTCTGCTTGCCGGCGACAACTTCTGCAGTCTCTGTTCAGCACTGTCGACGACCTCCTTCGGCTACCGCATGACCATCAACCGATCATACCAACCTAGCTCTACATCTTGCCGACCTCCTCGAGTTGGAAGCAAGCCATTTGGACCACTGAGGAGCACCGGCCAAGGGTTTTCCGGGAAGCTGGCAGAATCTGACCCCATCTGAGGTAGGTTTAGTTTTTAACCCCTTTGGAGGCCGAAATGTTGGATTTTTGAGGTCAAATTTTATGGAGGTCTAGGAGACATGTATATAAATTTGTGATAAAAAGTTGGGCTTGATTTGATGAATTTGTGACCTCAAATGGGTCTTGTGAACTTGGAACAGAAACGGCCGGATTCTGACCTAGGGAGGACCAGCGACTTTCGACTGGTTTCTGGCAACGGTTCGGCTCCAAACTCATGGTGAGACCCTTTAGACCCCTAGATAGACATGTTAAGAGGTAGGACAATGATTAAAGGATGGGTTGGGAGTTGATTTAGGGCTGGACAAGTTCGGTTTGCACAGAACCGAGAAGAACCGATTCGGTTCTGTGCAAGGTCGAATCCTTGAGGGCTGATGGCTAGTGATTTTGAGTCCCAAATTGATGTTTAAGACGTGTTAAGATGATGAGGGTTATGTTATGGATGATTGTGATTCATGGATTGAGGAATTAGATAAGGAAATTGATGAATTGGTTGAATATTCTAGGTTGCGTAGTGAATTGAACCTTTGGATTGTTTGGCAGAGACGTTGAGGCACTTGCAAGAAGAAATTTGTGTTATCAAACATAAGGTAAGGAAATCCTAAACTTAGAATAGGAAGATTGGACTCGGTTGGGTGGGTCAAGCGATAAATTGAATGATTTGTGAGAGTTTTGAAGAGGATTGTTCTTAGAATGTCCTAAGATTGTATAGGAGGTTTATGTGTGCCATTATTTGTGCTTGAATTATCCGCTATGTATGTGTGTCACTTGATTGCCTTGCATGCCATGAATCTTTGATTTGTGCTTGAATTGCACATGTCGTCATGTATGGAAAACAAATTGAAAATCATGGTATGAGCATGACATGGCAAGGCCTTGAGGCGTATGAGACATAGGGCGGGAGACGGATACCCTGATGCGATGTAATCGCAGGGTGGAGTTGATGTTGTGTGGTGCCCTGATGCGATCTAATCGCGGGGTTGAGATGGCCACGGTCCTGATGCAAATTATTCGCGGGACAGAGGTATGAGGTGATAATATTGGCTTGGAGGTTCATTGGAACCTGATGCGTTTACGTGGGTTGCCAATGATTGTCTGATGCGTTTACGCGGATCGAGCCTGATGCGATCTAATCGCGGGCTGGAGAATGAGGCAGACAGGAGGAGTTGGTTCTGGTAAAATGACAGGATGAGGTGTGCATAATCATCTGAGTGTGACATGGTGTCATAGTTCCATGCCCATCATCTGTGTGTCATTATCTTTATTTGTATGTGCCTGTATGATTATGAGTTTGAAATTTTGGGATAGATGACTGCCTGAGTGGATGATCAGCCTGACTTAGGGTTAGGACTCTTTTACTGATATGTATATCTCACCGCTTTGGGGACCTATATTTTTACAGATCCTAAGCCTTAGGTTTGTGGCCTATTCGTTTTGGGGATCCCAAGGAGATGACGACATATTTTGATGAGTTTCCGGATAGTCAGGGAACATTTTTGTGAGAAAGTGTATGGTTGTATGGGTTGACGAGGATTGTCCGGACTGAAAGCCTCACAGGTTCGAGGTATGGTTTAAGAAGATCGGAGATGAGTCGATTTGATCGCTGAAGCCCCACGAGGTACCCTAGGGCGTTATCCCTGATTGGTGTCAGACTGCCGGGGAGCAAAAACTGCCAGAGGAGTCTGTAGTAGGGTTTAGGAATGGACCGGAGAAGGCCCCGACCTTGGAGTTCACTGAGGACGAGATGATTGTCGCAGAGGCTACCGAGGAGGATCTGGCGGAGCCGTCGCATGAGGCGACCATGTAGGATTCTATCGAGGTCCGTTCTGAGATGTTCTCGAAGCACGAGCCGACAGAGGAGACAGAGGATATAGGGGACTCCAGCAGCTCATCTTAGGTGTCCTAGTTTATTGGCTCGATCTTGTAATGGCGACCCCCGACCATAGCTATTTTGGATGTTAATGATGGTCATTTTTTTTTATGTGCTTACCCCGTCGCCTCTTGCCTAGCGGATTGTAGTAGTCGGTATTTGTACGAATAGTATGTTATGATGTATGACAGTTATTATGCTATCCAGGTCCCACTTAACTTATATTTTATACGGGGATTTATTTGAGTACCGCTTCCGCATGCTTAGTATATATATATTATCTCTCGACTTGTTTGTGGATCTTGAGACCGCAAGAGATGTGTTGTTTGCTTACAGGGATGTTCGTGTGCTCGATGGGTTTTGGGCGTGACATATTCACTCAAGAAGACGAATTTCATATTCTCTTCGTGTGACATTCTGATTTCCAGTCAATTTCAGACTCATTAATGAGAAGTTTGTTTATATCAAGCGATGTGTTTCAATCATATTTCGCTTAAATATGATCAATTTGAGTAGACTGACCAAAAGGAAAAGGCTAACGCGAGACGAGGTACGTGGACCTAGGCGACTCGGATAGGAAATGACGCTTTGACCATAAGTATTATCGAGGGGATATTTAGAACCACCAAGAGACCGATCTAAAAACGATTAAGGATTGTCTTGCGAGTGTCATACGATTGGAGCGCGGGCGATGCCGCTTAACCAACATATGATTTGTAAATTTTTTCTAAATCAAATAGTGAAGATCGAGACTATAGAGACTAGCGATAAACCCTCACAATTACATGACAACCAAAACCGCCATAAATTGAAGAGCCCTAAACGTGATATGCATCACGGAGTCGATATGCGTAATGTCTGCAAAAGCCGCCCATCGGTTTGAGATAGGCTGGAACCCCATCTGATAGAGGAAACCATCAGAAACGAGTCTTGAAAGATTTGAAATGGAAAATCAACAATTCCAACGTTATTCGGATTGGCCGTCGCCCTATCAAAAGATTTTGGAACGAGAAAAACGACGTTCTGAACGTCGGGGTAAAATAACCGTTTTGCCCCTCAAGCCTAGAACCTTACCTATACAATTCAAGAAGGGAATTTTGGTCTTTTAAGCCTCATTAGTTGCCAAAAAGAAGAATGAAAAATGGCCATTGGATCTCATTGGGAAGATAAGGTGGACATGTGTCAAGAGATGGGCAAGGGTGGTCATGTCAACTTTTCACCCACCTAACATTCAACCATTTGACCAAGCTTGGTATATAACCATTTTCACTCTCTCTCCTCTTCAATTGACCGGCCATTGAACTCCAAGACCATCGAAAACCCTCTCCTCCTTTCCTCTTCAATCTGCTGACCGGCGACAGCCACTGAGCCTCCTGTTCGACCATTCCGATGGCCATTTTCGGCCACCATCCGACCACCGGTCGACCACATCAGCGTAGATCCATGTCTTGCCGACATCCTCGGACAAGAATCAAGTCATTTGGAGCATCGAGGAGTCCCGAGCAAGCATTTCTCCGAGAGTCGACAGATTTCGCTCCAACCTGAGGTAGGTTCGGTTCCTAGTCCTTTTGAAGGCCGAAATCTTAGAATTTTGGAGTCAAATTTTATGGAGATCTAGTAGAGACGTGTATGAATCTGTGATAAAAATTGGGGCTCAATTTGATGAAGTTTTGGCTATGAACCAGCCTTATAAACTTTGCACAGAAACTGCCAGCAAAACTGACTTGAGTAGTCCGGCGACGTTCGACGAATTTTCGACAGCCATTTGACTTCAAACCTTCGGTAAGACTCTCAAACCCCTAGATAGACATATTAAGAGGTAGGATTATGATTAAATATTGGATTTGGAGTAGAAATAGGGCGAGAAGTGCACGATTTGCACAGAACCGAAATGAATCGGTTCGGTTCTGTGCAAAACCGGCTCTGATAGGTGCAAGAACAGATGGTTATGGGGCTCAAATTGATGTTTAAGATGTGTTAAGATGCTGGGGATTGTGCTATGGAGGATTGTGATTCATGAATGGTTGACTTGGACTTGAAAAATTGACGAATCGGTTGGAATTGCTAGGTTACGCGGTGAATTGAGCCTTGGATTGATTTGGCTGAACCTTGAGGGCCCAAGAAGAAATATTTGGAGATATTAAGCGCAAGGTAAGGGAATTCTAAGCTTAGGATAGGGAGATTAGACTCAATTGGGTGAGTCGAGATTGCAATTGATCGATTTATGAAGATTTTCCCAAAGGGATAGTTCTTGGTATGCCTTAAGTGGTTATAAGAGAATTATGTTTGTTATTGTTTATGCTTGAATCATCCGCCATGTATATGTGTCATTTGATTGCATTGCACGTCATGAGTATTCGAATTGTGCATGAGTTGCACCTGTTGTTTGAATTGTGAAATTGAATTTAAAATCATGGTATGAGCATGACATGGCAGGCTTTGAGGCGTATGAGACGCGGGGCGGGAGGTGGATACCCTGATGCGACAAGATCGCGGGTGGAGTTGATGTTGTGTGGTGCCCTAATGCGACAAGATCGCAGGGTTGAGATGGCCACGGTCTTGATGCGAACTATTCACGAGACGGAGGGTGAAATGATAAGGTTGGCCTAGATATTCATCGAAACCTGATGCGTTTATGCGGGTTGCCGATGACGGTCTGATGCGTTTACGTGGACTGAGCCTGATGCGACGAGATCGCGGGCTGGAGAGTGAGGCAGAAGGCGATTTATGGATGTGGTGAAGTGACAAGACGATTGTGCATGATCATCTGAATGTGACACGAGGTCATCATTGCATGCCTGTCATCTGTATGTTATTGTTTTATGGATTTGTGCCTGATATGCCTATGTGCTTATGAGTCTGGAATTATTGAGGATTACGACTACCTGAGCGAACCATCGACCTGACTTAGGGTTAGGGTTTTTTTACTGAGATGTGTATCCCACCCCTTTGGATACCCTTATTTATTACAGATCCTGGGTCTTAGAGATGTGGCCTATATGTTTTGGGGACCCCAAAGAAATGACGACGTATTTTGATGAGTTTCGGGATAGTAAGGGGAACATTTATGTGAGGAAATGTACGGTGGTATGGGTTGACGAGGGTAAGCCAGATTGGAAAGCCTCATAAGTTTGAAGCATGGTTTAAGAGGGTCGGGGACAAGCAGATTGGGCTGCTGAAGCCCCATGAGATATCCTAGGGTGTTATACTTACTTGGTGTCAGACTGCTGGAGAGCAAGAGCAGCCAGAAGGATCCGTAGTTGGCTCTAGGAAAGGACCGGAGAAGACCCCGACGCTGGATTTCACCATCGAGGAGGACGAGGTCATAATCTTGGACGCGACCGAGGAGGACCTGGCGGAGCCGTCGCGTGAGGAGACCATGGAGGATTCCATTGAGGTTCCGTCCGAGACGTTCTCCGAGTGTGAGCCGATTGAGGAAGCAGAGGATTCCGGGGACTCCAGCAGCTCATCCTAGGAGATATAGTTTATTGGCTTGATCTTTTGGAGGCGACCCGATCCTGTCCTTTTGGATATTCTGAGGGACTCTTTTTGCACACTACCTCGTCACCCAGTTTATTAGCGGATTGTATTAGTTGGAGTTGTATGAACTGTTAGTCATGATGTATGACAGTTATTATGCTATCCAGGTCCCACTTAACTAATATTTTGTACATGGATTATTTAAGTATCGCTTCTGCATACTTATATTTATATATTATCTCTCAACTTGTAAGTCTGGATTTTGGGACCGCGAGAGATTGTATGATTTATTTGCAGAGATGTTCATGAGCTCGACGGGTTCGGGGCGTGACACTTCGGCACTCAACAGCCCAAAGAACGGCTAGATGTGAAGATATTCTTATGAACTATTTAAAATCCCGTCGTCCTTAAAACTCACTATTTATAAATTCTGAAAATTCATTAGTAAATTCGGAGAAATAATTCGAGTCATGTATGATTAACTAACTGTGATTATGAATAGAAGATTGGCGGTGATAGAATTTGATGCAAATATTGCGGATATTTAGGCATCTTTTTTTTTTAGGCAATTTTACATTTTTAGGATATTTTCGTAATATTGTGTTTTTATTGTAATTGGGTTAACACCCTATATAAGCTTGTTTCGAGGGTTTTAACAGCAGTTTTTGAATATTCGAAGAATATACGATTTGATATCGTTTCTAATAGAACATCAATTGCTCTTCATTCTATCAATTTTGTTCTTCATTGCCTTTTTTTCTATCGTTTTTCGGCATCATTTGGTATCAAAGCGCGAGCTGCTTCGAACCAATGGCTGAACACAATCGTGGAGGTCGAAGGTAGCGTGGTCGTGGAGGCCAGGGACGTGGAGTCCTTCCTCATGCAGATGAACAACCGTGTATGCGAGACCTGCGAGACATAGAAAACGAAGAGCTAAGAACATAAGTTCAGGATATGCAGCGACGTCTTACGGAGGCAGGGCTTAACGTGCAACCCGAAGAAGGAGGAAAATCTGCTGACTCAACCGAGGTTGAAGAGGAGAAAGATAACTCTGTTGTGGTTTTGAACCAAGGGCGAAATCGAGGAGTTCGACCTGTAAATCAGACTTCTTCTCAAAATTTTAGGATGAAGATCGAGATTCCCGAGTTTCATGGTAAGGCTCATCCGGATGAGTTTATCAATTGGTTACATATGGTAGAGCGGATCTTTGATCTTAAGGATCTTACTGAGAGTCAAAAGGTGAAATTAGTGGCTATTAGGCTATGAAAACATGCTTCGATTTGGTGGGAACACGTGAAAAAGCAACATGCTAGAGAAGGAAAGCAGAATGTGGATCGTTGGGAGAAAACGAAAAAGATGCTACAATTTTTTTTCCTACCCATTATAGACAAGAAGCATTTATCTAGTATCATAATGTCAAGCAAGGTGATTGGTCGGCTGGGGAGTTTACGGAACAATTCGATCGTTTGTGGATACATTGTGATGTAGCTGAGGAAGATGAGCAAACGATTTCTCGATATCTCGCAGGGTTACATTATGAGATTTCTGATGTTGTTTAATTACAGCAGTATTGGACTTATGAGGATGTGTGCATACTAGCCCTAAAGGTGGAGGGACAGTGTAAAAGAAAGAGCAGTGGTTCCAAGTTGTCGGGCAGCGGCTCTAAGTGGTCAAGTAAAGAATCCCGAGGGAGAGCGGGGAGTTCTTCAGCCCCAACAGCAATTAAGGGCGCGAGTTCAAATTCTATAACAAAATGAGAACATTGCAGTATTGGTTCTAGCAGGGGAGGAGCTGCAGCTAAGCGATGCTTTAAGTGTCAGGGATTGGGACATTTCGCGGCTGATTGCCCGAACCGACAGATTGTGACCTTTGTTGATAACGCGGGGCTTTTTGAAGATCCAGATAACGAAGAATCTGAAGAAGAAAGAGAGAATGCAGACCCAGATCAAGATGACATTCTCTATGACAATTTTGGCGAGTCTTTAGTTGTGCGTAGCATTTTAAATATTGTTGAGGTAGATGATGAATCATGGCTTAGGCATAATATCTTTCATACGAAGTACACTAGTGGAGGAAAGATGTGCAGTATGATAATTGATAGAGGGGGTTGCGAGAACATGATTTCTACTACTATGGTTTAAAAATTGGGATTGAAAACTGTCGAACATTCTCAATCCTATATGTTGTCATGGCTTAAGAAGGGGAACAAAGTTAAAGTGAGCAAGAGGTGTCTAGTGCAGTTTTCGATCGAGAAGAAATATATTAATGAAGTGTGGGGTGACGTAGTTCCAATGGATGCCTGTTATATGCTGTTGGGAAGACCTTGGCAGTTTGATCGGAAAACTCAACATGATGGATTCAAAAATACGTTCACCTTCAAGAAGATGGATGGACCATTACTTTGGGTCCTTCAGATTTGAGAAGAGGAGAAAAAAATAATCTGCTTTCCAAATCAGAATTCCAGGAAGAAGCGAAGAACGCACCAGAGCTTTTCGCAGTTGTAGTGATGGAAGAGAATGTCAATAGTCCAGAGATTCCAACTCAAGTTCTGCCTATAATTAAAGAGTTTACTGATATTATACTGTAGGAATTATCACCTGGATTACCACCCACGAGGGACATTCAGCATTGTATAGATCTCATTTCTGGAGTTGTTATTCCTAATAAGGCAGCTTATAGGATGAATCCTAAGGAGCATGAGGAGATACAAAGTCAAGTACACGAATTATTCGAAAAGGGTGTAATCCGAGAGAGCATGAGCCCCTGTGCAGTGCCGGCTTTGTTGGTTCCAAAGAAAGACGGGTCGTGGAGGATGTGCATGGATAGTAGAGCCGTCAACAAGATCACAATAAGGTATTGCTTTCCTATCCTAAGATTTGATGATTTAATTGATCAGCTATATAGGGTAACTATCTTCTCAAAGATAGACTTGAGAAGCTGATATCATCATATTAGAGTGCGACCTGTAGATGAGTGGAAGATAGCCTTTAAAACTAGAGATGGTCTGTATGAGTGGATGGTGACGCCTTTTGGGTTGTCTAACGCGCCGAGCACCTTTACGAGGCCGATGAATCAGGTGTTTCGTCCTTTTATTGGCCAATTTGTTGTCGTTATTTTGATGATATTTTGGTCTATAGTGCATCAACTGAACAAAACTTGCAACATTTGAGAAGGGAGTTTGAAGCATTGAGGGTGCAAAAATTATATGCTAACACTAAGAAGTGTCACTTCATGACTGATCATGTGACCTTTTTGGGGTATATTGTATCTAAGGATAGCATTCAGATGGATCCAGCTAAAATTGATACTATTACAAACTGGGAGATTCTGAAAAATATTCATGAGATACGTAACTTTCATGGGCTCGCGTCTTTTTACAAGAGATTTGCTCGGGATTTCAGTACTATTATTGCACCTCTGATGGATTGTTTGAAAGGAGGTAAATTTGTGTGGACTAAGGAGGCAGAAGTTGCCTTTCAATCATTGAAAAAGAAGGTGACTGAGGCACCTGTTCTAGTACTTCCTAACTTTAACGAGGTTTTTGAAGTGCATTGTGATGCTTCAGGCGTTGGTGTTGGGGGTGTCCTGAGTCAAAAAAGTAAACCTGTAACATTTTTCAGTGAGAAGCTGAATGAAGTAAAAAAGAAATATTCAACTTATTATAAAGAATTTTATACTATTGTGAGGAGTTTGGAGCATTGGAGGCACTATCTGATTTTGAAGGAGTCTCTTTTGTATTCTGATCATGAAGCCTTGAAATATATCAATGGACATCACAAACTGAGTGCTAGGAATGTAAAGTGGGTGGAGTTTCTTCAGGCTTTCAGTTTTTCCATCAAGCATAAGGCGGGTGTGCTAAATAGTGTGGCTGATGCAATAAGCAGAAAACACTCTTTGTTGTCTAAAATGCATGTAAAAGTTTTAGGATTTGAAACTTTTAAGGATTTAAATGTTGATGATCCTTATTTTGGAGATGTCTGGAGGAAGAGCCAAGCGGAGCCTTTTCAGCAATTCCTCAATGTTCTTTGAGGGAATCTATTATTATTGAGGGTCATGGAGGAGGTCTAGCTGAGCACTTTGGCGTGGATAAGACGATAGCCTTGTTGTGCGAATATTTTTATTGGCCACGAATGGAGCGAAACGTGAAGCGTTTTATAGAGAGGTGCCGAGTATGTCATGTAGCGAAAACCAAAAGTACTAATGCTGGCTTATATATGCCTATATCTGTTTCAATCGCACCATGGGAGGTTGTCAGCCTTGACTTTGTCTTGGGCTTGTCGAGAACGCAGCGGAATAAGGATTCCATCATGGTGGTTGTTGACAGGTTTTCGAAAATGGCGCGCTTTATTCCATGTAACAAGACCTTTGATACTTCGCAAGTCGCTCGATTGGTCCTACAGGAAATTGTTAAACTGCATGGAATTCCTAAGTCCATAACCTCAGATCGTGATGTGAAGTTTGTAAGTCACTTCTGGCTCACTCTTTGGAGGCACATGAACACGAATATGAATTTTAGCTCTTCTCATCATCCTCAAACTGATGGTCAGACAGAAGTTATCAATAAAAGTTTAGGAAATTTGCTGCGGAATTTGATTGGAGATAATCCACGACAATGAGATTTAGAGTTACCTCAAGCATAATTTGCGTATAACAGATTTGAGAATCAAACTACTAGCAAGACCCCTTTTGAGGTGATTTTTGGGCGTATCCAATTACTCCCTTAGATCTTACTCCGTTACCAGTTCACAAGCAGTTTAGGTCAGACGCTGAAGAACACGCGTAACGGATCAAAGAGCTGCATTCCCAAGTCCATAATCAGATTAACAGACAGAACATGAAGTATAACCAGCACGTTGATAGGCGCAGGAAGAGAGTTGTCTTCAAAGAGGGTGATCTAGTTTGGATTCACCTTAGTAAAGAGCATTTTCCAACAGGCAAGTTTAGCAAGCTACAACCTAGAGTGACGGACCCTTCAGAGTCTTGGAGCGAATTAGTGACAATACTTACAAGATTGATGTGCGGGGTAAGTGTAATATATCCGAAACTTTTTATGTAGCAGATTTGTCACCTTATCACAGTGATGAGGAAGGAGACCCTAAAGAGATTGACGACAATGAAGATGGAGCAGATTCGAGGGCGAATCTTTCTCTAGCAGGGGAGAATAATGCAAATATTGAGGATATTTAGGCATATTTTATTTTTAGGCAATTTTATATTTTTAGGATATTTTCGTAATATTGCGTTTTTATTGTAATTAGGGTCAACACCCTATATAAGCTTATTTAGAGTGTTTTGACAGCAGTTTTTGAATATTTGAAGAATATACGATTTGATATCGTTTCTGATAGAACAACGATTGTTCTTCATTCTATTGATTTTGTTCATCGCCTTCTTTCTATCGTATTTCGGCATCAGAATTGGGATTAAAGTAAAATTTGATGTTTTTTAGGAGATAAAAAAGTTTTGGATATAATTGGGACATATGCTAAAGTTGAGAGTTTTTTCGGATATTATACCGGTAGAATTGGGACAAAAGTAAGAGTTTGGGATTTTTTATGAGACAATTTTTAAAAAAAAGATATAACGGACACAAATGTCAAAAGTTGAAGTTTTTTTGGATATTGGGCGTAACAAATGTATTTCCAAGCATCTATAGCATTTGCACAACACATCAAATGTGCTATGAGAATCTCATTGAATCTTGGCATGGAATTCGAGAATATACAATTCATACGCGGTCCATCACACAATTAAACTAACTTTTATTTTGACAAAAAAAAGAGACTACCTTTTATAAACTTCCATGCCGCAATTCCGACACACGTTTAATCTTAGCCATTGGTGGGCCCATAAATAGGCCCGACTTTACCCTTATTAAAAATATAAAAAAATAAAAAAATTTCCATTGTTTTTGGATTTATTAATCTTATGAGTTTCTTCCGGTAGTTATTGAAATACATTTTTCATTGGTGGCATTTGGCATCGTTATTTCTTATGAAATACTCTAGTATTAGTTTCATTGCAATCGGCGGTCAACATCTTATGTCACAACTCATTAGAATTTCAATGCGTCCACAGTGTTTGTTGCGTAATTCTATAAATGCACTACTAAGTACTAATTTCTCTTATTTTTTTGTTGTGAATTAGTACAAAAATTGAAAACTTAATGCAACCTCGAGAGCAAATTATTTAGCATCTTATTGTCGAAATAACGATTTTATCCAAATAA
This sequence comes from Rhodomyrtus tomentosa, assembly GCA_028455895.1. Lineage (NCBI taxonomy): Eukaryota > Viridiplantae > Streptophyta > Magnoliopsida > Myrtales > Myrtaceae > Rhodomyrtus > Rhodomyrtus tomentosa. Next base: position 13,408,559 of record JAPCWY010000008.1, read on the forward strand.
CACAAATTCGTGCTTAAAGTTAGTTAATTAGATGTATATGATTTTTTACGGATTGAATTAAATACAAAATTATTTCGGTAAATTTTTTGGATCCGATATGAATCACTGAATCGGATCAATCCATTTTTTACCCTGCTCAATCCGGTCCGACCCGTCAATTTTGATTTAGATTGCGACCAACAATTCTATCTTTCTAGAATCTTTCGAACCTTCTGGACTATTCTTCCCTCCCTCTCGCTTTCCCCTTCCCCAAGCATCCCCCTCTCCCTGCTATTTAAACCCCTCGTCACTCGTCCGCACTCGCCTCCAAAACCCTTGCAAATCCTCTGACCTGCGTCGGACGACCTGCAAGCTCCAAGCATATCGAAAATGGCGTCTTCACTAGCTCTCCGGAGAGTCGCCGCCGCCTCAAGCGTCTTGTCCGAGCTGACCAATGCTCTCCGCGCGGCCTCCGTCGCCCCTGACGTGACTCGGTTCTGCAGCACCAGCTCTCAGATGAGGCGCGACGACGACGACGAGGAGAGTGTCATCGACGTCGAGCGCCGCTCCCATTTTCCCCTCTCCGAGATCATCGACCTTGGTCGGTCCTCAGGTAGCGTGTTGTCTGTCATTTTGTGATGTTTACGATCGCCGTGCGTCGCGATGATGAGGTCGTCTGGTGGTTGGTTGTCGTCCTGTTTCTGTTATCATGGGTAAGTGGATATCGTTTCTCAACCTGAGTATGACGGTTCTGTTTCGGTTCGTTAGGAATATTGCTTCGATATTTGTCCATCTCGCTGTGCGAATGACATTTTTGCCCTGTCCCAGTAGAAATGACGAACGCATTTGAGGAATGCTTGTTTAAAATAGACTCTGGCTCCTTCTATTAGATATAATCCTGGTTAATTACTGCGTCAGACCCGTTCGAGCATTGATTGTTCTGTGAGGCCGCTCTCTGTTCGATGTAGTTTTGTTTAGTGAAGCATCCTCATGTGTATAGAATGGCCGATGGTTCAACAGATGTATTTGATCCATTATGGCCGACAAGTAGGAGCCTGAGCAAGGTGCTGAACCTGATGGACCAGCTCGCGGAGAACCCGTTCTTTGCTGCTTCCCGCGGAGTGGGAGCAACTGGGTCGAGGAGGGGATGGGACGTGAAGGAGGACGACAATGCCCTCTCCCTCCGGATGGACATGCCTGGCCTCAGCAAGAAGGATGTGAAGGTCTCCGTGGAGCAGAACATCCTGACGATCAAGGGGGAGGCCGAGAAGGAGTGTGGGGAGGAGGAGAGCGGGAGGAGGTACTCGAGCAGGCTGGATCTTCCGCCAAACCTGTACAGGCTTGGGGAGATAAAGGCAGAGATGAAGAATGGGGTGTTGAAGGTGGTGGTCCCAAAGGTAAAGGAGGAAGAGAAGAAGGCTGTTTTCCAGGTTACGATTGAGTGAAATGCTGTGAAAGTCGGAAAAGGAATTTCTTTTGAGGGGTGAAAGGTGCCATCTTTTTTCTTCTTCTTCTTCTTCTTCTTTTTCCCTGAGATAGCAGTAAGTTTTATCTGGTGTTGTTCCAAGCTAAGAGTCATGAGACAATGTTCTTCCGCTTGCGTGTTGGGTCCTGTCCTTTTGTACAGCCTCCGAACACTTTCCTGCAACTGAAATCGGAAGAATTTGACGAACCCAGTAAGCCGTCATTCGGGTGTTTTTCATGTGGAGTCAGTCCTGCTTGTGTGCATCGGATCTTGGGATTGGCTTTGGAAAAAGAAAGATAATATATGAGTCAAACAGGGAGATTCAATGCGGATCAACAGGGGTTGTCTCTGCTTTTTTCTCCTAGCAGATTCCCGGTTCAAGCTAGAAATGCTATGAATTGCAAAGTGCAAAAGACTGATCTTGAATTCGAAATTTCCGCGCATTGATTTGCAGTAGATCTTGGAAGTTTTGCAACCCAGAACGTGCATTGCTCTGTTTTTCGAGGGTAAGCGTCACTTGCACTTTCTTTCACTGGGTACGCAAAACGCGATGACGAGTAATTCGATTCGATTCGATGACCAAAGGTGTTTGCTTCAAAAATTAATTATGAAGTACCTGAAGAAGTGCAGGAATTGATCTTCTTCTTCCTGAATTTGGTGGTCAACTGATTCATCTCGCACCTTCCTTAAGACTCTGAAATCCCCCTTTCCAGTCACTTGTTTATCCTGGATATCCACCGTAGAGTCAGTCATTCACTCCTGCAAATCGCAACGCGAGCTCCTTAAAAGATTTCCACTCTCAACATCCGGGCGAAGCTTTTTATCAACGCCCCCCGCCCCTCCCCCCCCGCCCCCCCGCCCCCCCAAAAAAAAAAGGGAGCGTGTCTCGATAATTCATCGACCGAATTCTAAAAGTGCTAGTCTTATGAGCTCAATCCTTTCCATATTTTTCCGTTGTCAGAATGCCCATTCACCCATGTGTGCGCTTTAGATGGTTGTCAAGCTCTCAAGTCGCGTTTAACATCGTGATCGATCATCTTAAAAGTGAGGCGATGAAATTGAGTATAGCCATCTCGCCGTCCGTCTTTGAAATAACTTGCGAGGCTCTCTCCTGGCAACGAACGCATCCCTCGTTGGCCGCCCATTACTATCACCTGAAACTAAGCAAGGAATTTGCTGAATGAATCCTTCAATCTCCATTTGAAGTGAGCGCGGTTATGAAACTTGTGATGTTCTGTGCCCAGTAACTTATGTCGAAGGTGATGTAACAAGTGCTCTGAAAACAAAAGAACCTTTCGTATTTGGTCAAATGTCAAGAATATTACGATGGTTGAGTCCCCTAGATCTCGGGTTAGCACCGGGTTACCAATTTTATGATCAAATGCCCGAAAATAATGATTGCAAAATTGATAGCGCAACATGGGGCAGAACCGCCTTTCAATATTTTTCCCTTCAAGATAGGATTGAGAACACACCTATGAGAAGATGAAGTAAAAGGTAGTATCAATTCCACTTCACATGATTCTCATGATTGGATAGTAGTGAATATCATCTCTGATGAGTGAACTCTAGATGACTGGGCATGCTTCATTCATATCTAGACATTCGATTTGTTGCATTCTCCACATAAAATACTTCACCTAAGCAACAACAAGCATTTGTTAAGGTCCCCAAATGAATGATTGGCCTATACGGTAATTTAGAGATAAATGCACTCGAAATCCTAAACTTATCACAAGACTCCACTTTAGTCTTAAAACTTGCAAAAAGTACAATTAAATCTTAGAACTAGTCAAATTGGTTCAATCGAATACTTCCATTAACTTTGTTCAATTTGGCTAACAGGAAATGCTAATTTGCATTTTTTTAATATTTTCTCTCTCCTACATGGCAATGATGTGACCAGGTCATGAACATGAGGCCAAAACAAGGTCGTTTTGGTCCAAATTTGACTTTTAATACAAACATTATTGGACTTAAATTAAGAACAAAGCTAAATTTATAAGAGATAATGATATAAATGATCACTAAACTTTTACTTAATGTTCATTATGTTGGTGTGAGCTGTATTTCCTACAAATTATGCAGTTTTTTCCTTTATAGTTTTTTTTCATGATTTATTGATATGTTAGGGTTAGCTCATGTCTTGTATATAAGGTCGATTGTAATGCTGTACAAATTCATACAAAATATAGAGGAAAATATATTTCTTCATGGTATCAGAGCCTAGGGTTTGCTCCTTGTGAGTACTATACGTTAATCCCTAATTACGGCGGTTCCGCTTTTGTCCCGATTACGGCGGTTACGTTAATTAGAGCCTAGGGTTTGAACATATATTTTTTGCTCGTTTTCTTTATCGCGTCGTCGTCTCGCGCCGGTCGATTTTGTCTCACACGACTGCGGTTGATCTCGAATCCATGGCGGATGAAAACCTTAGAGAAGCAACGATTCCCCACCAAAATCAAGGAGGGAATTCGACCATGAAAGCATTTTTGGAGAATCTGACCACCAGATTGACCTAGATTCTGAATCAATACCAGACTTCTCCTCCTCCTCCTCCTCCTCCTCTAGCACCGATGCCCCACCTTGATTCGGCTTCATCTCAGATTGTAGTTAAGTTGGATGGAACTAACTATGCTTATGGTCTCAGGTTGTCGAGATGTACATTACAAGTAAAGACAAGCTGGGGTATATTAATGGAGACCTCCCGCAGCCTTTGCCTATAGATCTTGATTTTCGGAAGTGGAAAACGGAGAACTCAACTGTGAAAGTATGGCTCATCAACTCCATGAATCTGGTGTTGATTGGAAATTTTATCAAATTCCCTACCGCTAAAGTCATGTGGGATTCCGTAGTGTTGATATTCGATTTTTGACTAGCATTTTTTAGTCTTTTTTTTGAAAATTCATAAAAAAATCCATTAAAAGTTGAAAAATTTTAAAATCAACTTTAGTAGCCTTGGCCAAGCCTAAAAAACCATTTTTGAACAAAAAATAATTTTTTTTATTTTTCATATATTTTTTAATATTTTCGAAAAATAGAAAAATAGATAAAAATTCAAGAAAAATAGCATTTGAAGTAAAACAAATATGAAAAAATAGTCAATATTTTTATTTTAATTCCCTTTTATTTTTTACCACATAAAAAGTCCAAATTCAAGTTCAATTTTATGTGTTTCTTTGTTACATATATGATTAAATTTGATAAAAAAAAATGTCAATTGAGTCTTTTAATTTGTAATTTTGGCATTTTTAGGATCTTGACATTCAATTTGATCGTCTCTTATTACAATTTGGCTCAATTATTTGCATAAATTGCTCAATTGCAGGAATTTGGCAAAATTGCATACTTAATTGCAATTTAGTCCTTGAATTTGAGCATAATTAAAATTACTTTCAATTCAAGGGCTACCTTTGCCAATTGAAGCCACTGTCCAATGTATTTCATCATTCTAAGTTGATTGGCATAAGTGGTTTGATCCAATTTGACTGTTTGAGCCTTAAATTGCACAATTTCCCGATTTGCAATTAAATAAAAATTTGAGGGTTTCAAAGAAATTGATGTGAAAATTTGGGTAAAATCACATTTATAGATAATACTAATGCCCTAACTTCTATTCTGAGGTTTAATTGTAAAAATTCCTCCGGAATTAGGGTAATTTTGAAAAAAAAACAAGTCAGAAACGATTTTGACTGATCAGAACGCCTGGTTGGACCGGTCGAACCGGTTCTCTACAGGATTGTCTTCTTCCTCAGAATCCTGCATAGATGAACAGTCACTAGGGTGATTTTAATCATCAAATTGAAGGCCGATTCGCAAATTATTGTGCGAGCATTGGTAGGCATACTGTTGCCCTCACTATTCCCCATCGATTGACACCGACGGAACAACTCAACGTCACTTGAATAGAGAGCAATCGGCCGGTCAACATTGCGGGACTTACAAAAGTCAACATTTTCAGTAATAGCTCAAATTCGTGCCAAATTTACGTGAGATTGAGTCTGTCGGAGAATCAAGCGGAGTGGGACGAAATGCCAATCATCTCCGACGTCGTTTGGACCTAAAGGCACATGACTTCACGTGCAATTGAAGCTGGTATACACTTGATCGGCGGCAAAATTTCGAAAACAGTATTTAACCTCTGGAGGGCTTTCTGTTGAAGAGGATCGGCTCATTCTGTTGCCGAAGAAAAACAGAATAGAGAGAGTAGAGAGAAGGAGAGAGAGCTCGCCTTCCATCACCATCGTGAAGGTTTGAGCTTGAATTTGTAGAGCGTCGATTAGGCCTTTTTAGGGTAAACCAAAGCTCGAAAAGATCGTCAAGACGTCACCCAAGCTTCAAGGAAGTGATTGCTACCAGCCACGCCGCCTGAAACGACGAGAACATGTGAGTTAAAACTTTAAGCTTCTCACTGAGCATCAATGGCGGATCTCGTCTCCGACCTTAATCTTTGCATTTAGTGTGTGCGCTTTGTTCCCCAAGCATCACTAGCCATTATCGCATTTTCATTTTGCATTGATTTCGCTTGAATACTTCAAATCAAGTTTCCAAACTCAACCTCTATTGTCGAATACTGTTCAATGTCGCCTAATCGAATCTAGGCCCTGCGAGCTCAATCGGAGCTCGAGGTAAGTGTTCTGAACTCTAGTATAACATTCTCTATTAATGAATTTGCTTGATATTCCATGAATCGCATGTATGAAGTCGCCATATCCGACCTGGTTCGAGCTTGTCTTTACTTGATTCTATGGATGAAACGCTTCGATTATGATATATGTGAAACTAGATGATAAGGCAAGTCGAATGGCACCGGTTTTCTGTTAATCGGTCTTGGTTTAGTCGTTCATCGGTGCCGGAGAAGTCTCGGCCGTCCATTTCGTCGAGGTCGAGAGGTTGAAGAAGAGCTGACGTGGCAGAGTCAACGTGTCAAAGATCTAGTTGGCAAGACATGATTGGTCCACGTGGTTGCTGAGGTGGTTTGACTGTTAGTCTGTTAGGCCGAGTCAGCTTAGATCGGACGGTCTAGGTTAATTGAGTTTTATTTTTCATGGCCGTCCGATTAGTAATTAGGATTATCTGAAAATGATTTTAAAATCAAAAAATCAAAATGAGTTGAAACGGTGTCGTTTAGGTTAATGGTCGAGCGACATCATTTAGTTTAATGAGGATAAACAGAATCAGATCTCGCAAACCCTTTTCTGGGCGATGACTTTGTAAATGTCATTATAAAGTGGCTTGATGAGGAAGCCGATACTTCTGAATAAAGAAATATCTCCCTTACTTTTAATACTGCATTTGAATTCCTGCATTTCTTCGCACTATTCATCTTTGTTGTTTGAAGTAGAGGTAGGAAAACGCTTTTGGATCTCCGACCGTTGGTCCAAACAACATACTTTGTAATGCGGTCCATTTTTACATTCAATAAAACACACGAGTCTTATTAAGGACATATGGAACTACAAATCAGTCCAATGATGATACTAACCTCCTCCCATATGGAAAGTTTAATGCTTGATTCGCTATATGATTCCTGATTTTCGAAAGATTTTCGAGGAACAAAGATGTCTGTGGATATGAGGACTAGTTCCATTTATGCCTGCATTCATTTCGAAATCTCTTTTGAAAAGATTTTTCACATTCATGTATCACATTTTCATATGAAATAGAAACTAACCATTCTCATGGAATTTCAAGCATATCATCTCAAACATACATGCTAGGTTATTGTGTGAACCAAAGCAGCAAGATGATTACTTCTGCGATATTGAGGAAGACGCAGATTAGGGTTACGCAGCTATTCGTAGAAATTGGAGTGCCTTCGAAAATTCGACACCACCCACTTTAGAAGAGCCAATAGTCATTAATTTGGGTACTAATGCAGATGTCAAAGAAGTCAAGATTGATGGACATTTATCTCAAGCTGAAAGGCTAAAATTTACTGAACTACTTAAAGAGTACCAAGACATATTTGCATGGTCATATGCCGATATGACGAGTTTGGATCCAAGAATTGTGGAGCATGCGTTACCCACAGATCCCAGTATTAAACCTATAAGACAAGGCTGCCGACGAATGAAAACTAAGTAAGAAGACATAATTAAAGAAGAAGTTATGAAACTTCTTAGGGTAGGCTTTATTGAAGCCATCCCTTATTCAGATTGGATTGCAAATATAGTCCATGTCAAGAAAAAAGATGGCAAAGTCTAGATCTGTGCGGATTATCGGGACTTGAATAGAGCAAGCCCAAATGATGATTTTTCACTTTCTCACATTGATGTGCTGGTGGATAGTACAGTAGGGTACAAATTATTCTCATTCATGGACGAATTCTCCAGATATAATCAAATCCTCATAAAGTAGGAGGACCAGCCAAAAACTGCATTTACCACCTTTTGAGGGGATTTCTGCTATAAAGTGATGTCATTTGGACTAAAGAATGATGGGACAACTTATCAGAAGGTGATGGTCACCTTATTTCATGACATGATCCATAAAGATATCGAAGTATATGTCGATGACGTGATCGCCAAGTCCAAGAAAGGACAAGATCACATTCAAGTGCTACGAAAGCTATTTGAGCGACTTGGAAAATACAAGTTGAGGTTGAACCCTAACAAATTTGTGTTTGGGGAGAAATCAGTGAAACTTCTCGGATTCATGGTCAATAGCAGGGGCATTGAAATTGACCCTTCTAAAATTCAAGCCATTTGTGATCTAGCAACTCTCTCAACAGTGAAAGAAGTATGGAGTATTCTTGGGAGATTAAATTACACACCAGATTTATCAGTCAATTATCGGACGTGGCTAAACCAATTTTCAAACTGCTCAAGAAGGACGCGAAAGTGACCTAGATGCAGAATGCAGTAAGTCATTCCAGAAGATCAAAACTTATCTAGCCACTCTACCAATATTTGTGCCACCCATTGCAAGTCATCCATTGACCTTGTATTTGACTATACATCAAGAGTCTTTGGGAGCCCTACTTGCTTAAACAAGCCCTGTGGATGGTAAAGAAAGAGTCATCTACTTTCTGAGTAAGAAATTCACTTCATCTGAAATAAATTATGCGTCTGTTGAGAGGGCTTGTGTAGCAGCAGTATGGGTATTTACAGATTGAGGCAGTATATCCAGCACCACCACATTCGTCTGGTGACAAAAAATGACACAATCAAATATCTCTTGGAGAAGCCCGCTTTGATAAGGAAATTGACAAAATGATCAGTAATGTTCTCTGAATTTGATATAAAAAACTCTCCACAAAAGTCTGTGAAGGGAAGAGCCATAACTGACATGTTGGTAGAGAACACCCAAAATCGCACATCTTCTAAACAGACGAAGGTAGAAGATCAAGTCTTGAACCTCTCAAAAAGACAAATGGGTCATATACTTCAATTGTGCCGTTAATCTATCGAGAGCTGACACATGGGCAATACTGATATCCACTGATGGTCAACATTATCCTGTTGCAGCAAAACTGACTTTCCCTTGTACCAACAATGTTTTAAAATACGAGGCATGTATTCTAGGCCTATAGTTGGCCATCTCCATGGAGATATCTAAGCTGCAAGTTTATGGAGATTTTATGCTTATCATCTTTTAGACACAGGGGGAGTGAAAGACAAATGACACAAAACTCATCCCTTACCATGAGTACCTAGAAGAATTGACACTTAAATTCGAAGAAATGTCATTTGAATACATGCCAAGAGTGCAGAACCAGTTCGCAGACGCGTTGGCCACGCTTGCTTCCATGCCACAAATAACTTATGGATTGGAAATAGAGCCACTAAGGATCGGCGTAACTAGAAAACCAGCTTATTATATGTTGGTCGAAGAAGAATTCGACAAAGAGCTGTGGTACCATAATATCAAGAATTATCTCTTGAAGAGAGAATTTCCTGATGGATGTCAAATAGGAGATCGAAGATATATAGCCAAGATGGCTAGTAAATTCTTCCTTGATGGACAAACCTTGTACAAAAGGTCTTTTGATTATACTCTATTGAGGTGTGTAGATGCTAAAGAAGCAAATACTCTCATAAGGAAAATCCATGAAGGTATATGCAGGCCACACATGAATGGCCATCTTCTTGCGAGGAAGATCATGTGGCTTGGTTATTATTGGATGACCATAGAATCGGACTGTAATCAACATGTCAAGTCATGTCACCAATGTCAAGTATATGGCTATAAGATTAATGCGGCCTAAACAAACTGCATCAAATGTATGAAGTTTGGCCTTTCTCTAAGTGGGGAATAGACATGATAGGAGCCTATCAATCCAGCAGCTTCAAATGGCCATTACTTCATTCTAGTTGCAATTGATTACTTCACAAATTGGATAGAGGCTAGTTCTTACACAAATGTCACAACGAGAAGTGTGGCAAAATTTATCAAGAGGGATATAATCTCTCGATATGATACCCCTCAGGCGATCATCACAGACAACGGGTCCAACTTGAACAACAAGATTCTCAATGATCTACTGGATCGTTTTGGCATCCGGCATCTTAATTCTTTCCCTTATCACCCACAAATGAATGGAGCAGTGGAAGCGACAAACAAGAAAATCAAGAAGATCTTGGGTAAGACTACCGAGAACTACATGGATTGGCATGAGAGGCTACCATTTGCCTTAATGGCATATCAAACTTCAATCAAGATTCTACTGGGGCAACCCCTTATGCCTTAGTATACGGAATGGAAGCTATCCTGCCTATAGAGATTGAAGTTCCGTCTTTGAGAAAATTGTCAGAAATTAAACTCTCCGAAGCAGAATGGATCAAACATAGATATGAAAAGCTAAATCTGATAGACGAGAAACGTTTTAGAGCGATCTATCATGGCCAAAACTACCAGAAGAGGGTGGCTAAGTCGTTTAACCGGAAAATCAAACTTAGAAGTTTCGAGATAGATGACCTGGTGATGAGGAAGATTTTGTCGAATGCCTCTCATCCGAGAGGTAAGTTTACCCCGAACTATGAAGTCTCTTATGTTGTCAAGAAAATTCTCGTTGGAGGGGCATTAATTCTTATAAATTCTAAAGGAGAAGAATTGGGATATCCTGTAAAATCAAATGCTGTGAAGAAGTATTATCCTTGAAATGAAATCAGATGGTGGTCACATGACTTTCTCCAAAATGATTCGAGTCACCTTAGCAGTCATTATATAGGCATATCATACATCCATGCATACATGACATGTGTTATGTTTTGCAGGATTCCAAGAAATGGATTCAGAATCAAACTCGTTCAGATGGAACCAAGAAGAGAATAGTTCCTAACGCATATAACCAGGTGATATGTATCTATTCCATCAAGCATTAAAAATATCTTCCACTTAATGAAATTTTTGTTCTCTTCATACAGGGATGTCCGATGAAGACAAAGAGCAGCAATGGAGAAATACTGTAAAATTTCTCACTTTTTTATAAGAAAAAAGAAGCTAAAGATGAACATGCATGTGGTTAAACTTAAGAATAAATCATGCTTACAAAAGACAAATTTCTAACACTTGTTACACACATGTTAGGGTTAAAGGTTATCCGAACATGGCTGAAGCACGTATGGTGAGTTATTAATTTCCTATGAGGTGAAATGTTTGGAGAAAAGCAGAGTGATTTTTCCAAAACAAAGTTGTTTAGGCTATCTTGTAAGAATGTTTCTTCAAATAAGAGGTAAGCCTAATACAAACACGTCATGTACACACTAGAGAGATGAAAGGAGTGTAAGGGTAGAAAAGTCTGAACCCAGGGATGTCAGGACTATTCACATCGATTACATGAATTGGGATGACGAAGGCATTCATTCTTCTCCATAAACACTACAGGTGATCATTGTTAAACCCATTGAGCGGTGGTCTTCATTTGTTAACCCTGTTAAGAGCCACCCCACGTGGGGGGCATATAGAAGTAGTCCAGCAGCTTGGAAAGGTAAATGGTTAGAAATATTTTTGCTCAGACTAACATAAATCTTTGTGTGTCGATATGCATTAATCCAAGCGCCACAGAATGACAAAGAGATATTCATTTCTCTATCCTATACACTTATACCCATTGTATATCCAATTTGAGCCTACATATTCATTTCATGAACCCTCATTGGTGATCATTGCACAGCATCAAGACGAAGGTGGCAAAGATACTCGCATATAGAGAAGTTCAAGAAATACGATCTACATGAGACTGTCAAAGCAAAATGTTCAGATAGGATGAGACTCAAATCACATACCTCACACAATCATAAAAAATCCTAGTTCCTATAAAAAGAAAAGGAAAAGATGTCAACAAAAAAAGAAAAAGCTGAATCTCTATGCATTAGAAAAAGAAACAAAAATCTCGACAAGAAGAGGGCTGACGCTCATTGAAATGTTGAAAGTCGTAGGACTAATTTTGGGACACCAAGGGATTACTGGATGCTTCCATCCTCAACAACCTTTGAAATAAAGAAGAAGTCTCAAAAACTGTGCAGCAAAAGGCTACCCCCCAAATGGAATCATAGCCAACCGCCAAAAGATAAATAAAGTCTTTCAAAGGTTAGCCCCGTTCTCAAGAAGACTAGGGTTGTTCTTCAAAGAGCTGTCGACTAGAGACAAAACAAAAGATTGATCAATAGTGATCACCACTGTTAAACCCTTCGCGATTCTGGATCAAAAACAAGCCTTTTTCGATCCCCAATTCTACCGATATTACAACCCTTTACAGTCTTTTTTGACTAAGATGCCTAGGTTAATGTGTACCTTTGCTCGAAGAGGTACAAGCAAAATTATTTCTTTCTTATTTTTGTAGGGTTCTTGACTTGTAAACCCAGAGCAGATGAAAAAGACTTTCCTTTAAAAGGCCTGACTCAGAAAGGGGTTCCCCTTTGAAAATCATGTCCAAGCCAAACATTATGGTCCCGTAAAGACCTCCCGATTGATTTGAGTGTATGCACTATGAATAGCCTCGAAAGCCCAGGTTGCAGGTTATTAGGAAATTCGAGTACTTTCTTCATAAAAGCCAAAGTCAGAGAATCGGTGAGAAACCCTCTTCGACGAAAACATTCCAATAGAATGCTTAAAAGTGAGATTTCTTGGAAATTTCAAATTGCTTGATCTAGGATTTTCCTTACAAGGATTTTTGATAATCTTTTTTATGCCTCAAGATGTCTTGGATAACCTCTAACGTCATAAGTCATTTTGCATAAGTGCATAGGACAAAGTAAAGCTTTCTTTGCATTATAACTGTCATTTCCTTGAGATAACTGATATCTCTTCGACGAGGAATGAACTTTTAGGTTAAACTTCCATGAGACTCACGACAGCCCTGGGTCAAAGAAGAATACATTGCTCAATAAGAAAGAGCATCAAAGTAATCTTTTATGTAAGATTTCAGATTTGAGCTTTCTACATGATCCTTGGAGTCCTCAAATCCCAGAATAGTACCTCGCTTGTCGAAAGGACAATTTTCAAGATTATCTTTTTGTGAGATTTCAGATAATCCCTAAATCCCATAAGAATCTTGCTAATAAAATTTTTGTAGGTTTGAGCTTTCTGCAGGATCCTTGGAGTCCCCAAATCTCAGAATAGCATCTTGCTTATCGAAAGGGCAATTTTCGAGATTATCGTTTTGTGAGATTTCAAGTAATCCCTAAATCACAGAAGAATCTTGTTAACAAAAGTTTTGTAGGTTTGAACTTTCTACAGAATATTTAGAGTTCCCAAATCATAGAATGACACCTTGTACGCCAAGAATACAATCTTTAGAACTAGCTTTCTGTAAAGCTCTAGGTAACTCATAAACCCCAGAATAGCTCCTTTGGTAAAACTTAAGAGTTAGGTATACCTCATGTGTATAGACTCTCGTCGATTCCTCAAGGTGTAGGATCAGCCTAGTCTCTGACAAACCCTAAAGAACGAGTGCGCCATCTTTAGGTCCTTGGTGGATGGGAAGCCTAGTATCCGACAAACCCTAAAGAACATGTGCGTCATCTTTAGGTTCCTGGTGGATAGGAAGCCTAGTATCCGATAAACCCTAAATAGCGGGTGCGTCACTTTTAGGTTCCTAGTGGATAGGACGCCTAGTTCCCCACAATCCCTAAAGAACGAGTATGTCGTCTATAGGTTCTTGATAGAAATGAATCCTATTCATGATCTGATCTACTATACGGATCAAAACCTTTGACATTTCCTAAAAAAGGAGTGTGTCATCCTTAGGTTCCCATCAAACAGGAATCCCATTTTGGTTTGGCCTATCGTACGTGCTAGAGCTTAACTGCCCTAAGATGTTCAAGAGATGAGTCCCTAGGTACCTACTTGAATCTGCCGTACACCACTCATGCCACACCAGCATCAGGTAAGTGAATGAAAAGTGAGTATCTCTACTCCATCTCTCTCTTTTGTATCAGCTAAAATAGAATGAGCATAGCGTTCACTAGTAGGACGAGAAAGATTGAATGTCAAGAATTGTTTTTCTTTTCCACAGTGGAGTCGGTCTAGATTTAGGTGCCACCTATTTTTGAGTGAAAACTCTCACGAGATTCCTCTCAAAGAGGGACAGCTATTGACATTCGATTTTTGACTAGTAATTTTCAGTCTTATTTTTAAAAATTCATAAAAAATACATAAAAAGTTTAAAAATTATAAACTCAACTTTGGTAACCTTGGCCAAGCCTAGGGAACCATTTTTGAACAAAAAATAATTTTCTTTATTTTTCATATTTTTTAATATTTTCAAAAAATAGAAAAATAAATGAAAATTCAAGAAAAATAGCATTTGAGGGCAAAAAAATATGGAAAAATAGTCAAAATTTTTATTTTAATTCCCTTGTAATTTTTACCACATAAAAATTTCAAATACAAGTTTGATTTGGTGTGTTCATTTGTTATGCATATGATTGAATTTGGTAAAAAAATGTCAATTGAGTCTTTTAATTTGTATATTTGACATTTTTAGGATCTTGACATTCAATATGATAGTCTCTTATTGCAATTTGGCCCAATTATTTGCACAAATTGCTCAATTGCATGAATTGGGCAAATTGCATTCTTAATTGTAATTTAGTCCTTGAATTTGGGCATAATTAAAATTACTTTCAATTCAAGGGCTACCTTTGCCAATTGAAGCCACTGTCCAATATATTTCATCATTCTAAGTAGATTGTCATAGGTGGTTTGGTCCAATTTGATCGTTTGAGCCCTCAATTGCACAATTTTTCGATTTGCAATTTAATGAAAATTTGAAAGTTTCATAAAAATTGATGTGAACTTTTGGGCAAAATTGCATTTTTAGATAATACTCATGCCCTAAGTTCGATTCTGAGGTTTAATTGTAAAAATTCTCTGCGATTTAGGGTTAATTTTGGGAAAAAAAAACAAGTCAGAACTGGTTCTAACCGGTCAAACAACCCAGTCGGACTGATCGAACTGGTTCGCTATAAGATCGTCTTTTTCCTCAGAATCCTGCATAGTTGAACAATCCCCATGGTGATTTTAATAATCAAATTGAAGGCCGATTCGCAAGTTATTATGCGAGCATTGGTAGGTGTAATGTTGCCATCATTATTCCCCATCGATTGACATCGGCAAAACAACTCAACGTCGCCTGAATAGAGAGCAATCGGCCGGTCAACCTCGCGGGACTTACAAAATTCAACATTCTCAGTAACAGCTCAAATTCATGCCGAATTCGCGTGAGATTGAGTCTGCCGGAGAGTCAAACGGAGTGGGATGGAATGCCCATCATCTCCGACGCCGTTTGGGTCTAAAGGCACGTGACTTCACGTAGAATTGAAGCCGGTGCACACTTGACCAATCTACGGTAAAATTTAGAAAACAGTATATAACCTCTGGAGGGCTTTCTATTGAAGAGGATCAGCTCATTATGTTGCTGAAGAAAAACAGAATAGAGAGAGAGTGGAGAGAAGGAGAGAGAGCTCGCCTTCCATCACCATCATGAAGGTTCGAGCTTGAATTTGCAGAGCATCGATTAGGCCTTTTCAGGATAAACCAAAGCTCGAAAAGGTCGTCAGGAGGTCGCCCAAACTTGAAGGAAGTGATTGCTGCCGGCCGCGCCGCCTGAAACCATGAGGATATGTGAGTCAGAACTTCGAGCTTCTCACTGAGCATCGGTGGCGAATCTCGTCTTCGATTTTAATCTTTGCATTTAGTGCGTGTGTTTTGTTTCCAAAACATCACTGACCATCATCGCATTTTCATTTTGCATTGATTTCGCTTGAATACTTTCAATCGAGTCTCCAAACTCAACCTTTATTACCAAACACTGTTCAATGTCGCCTAGCCGAATCTAGGCCCTGTGACATCAATCGGAGCTCGAGGTAAATGTTATGAACTCTAATATAACCTTCTCTGTGAATGAATTTGTTTGATATGCCGTGTATCGCAAGTATGAAGTCGCCATATCCGACCTAGTTCGAGCTTGCCTATGCTTGATTCTATGGATGAAATGCTTCGATTATGATATATGTGAAACTAGATGAAAAAACGAGTTGAATGGCATCGGTTTTTTGTTAATCGATCTAGGTTTAGTCGTTAATCGACGCTGGAGAAGTCTCGGCCGTCCATTTCGTCGAGGTCGAGAGGTTGAAGAAGAAGTTGACGTGGCAAAGTCAACGAGTCAAAGATCTAGTTGGCAAGACGTGATTGGTCAACGTGGGTGCTGAGGTGGTTCGATTGTTAGTCTGTTAGGCCGAGTTAGCTTAGATCGAACGGTCTAGGTTAATCGAGTCCTATTTTTCGTGGCCGTCCAATTAGTAATTAGGAATATCCGAAAATGATTTTAAAATCAGAAAATCAAAATGAGCTGAAATGGTGTCGTTTAGGTTAATGGTAGAGCGACGTCGTTTAGGTTAATGAGGATAAATGGTCCGGATCGAGTCTTGGCTTTTAATTGTGGCCGTAGATCTAAGTAATCAGTTCTAACAGCTGAGGGACAGTTGGCTTTTGATTTGAACCGGTGGCCAAAGATTAGCTATGAGGTTCAATAGGAACCGTCGGATTAAATCCGAATAATCAGAAAATAAAAAAGGGGAAACGTCATCGTTAAGATGTACGGGTTGTGCGAGTTCGAGTCTGGGCCGGGTTACGACCCGGTCCGAATCTTCTTTTTCAATAAAAAATTTCAAAAAAATCATTTTTAAATAAAAAATTCAAAAAAATCCTAGAAAATCCTAAAAAAAATATTAGAAAATCCTAGAAAATCCCAAAAAAAAGAAAAATTGCAAAAAATTTATAGGCACTCCAGAAATTCCTAAAAATTGAGGATCAACTATGGACAACTGGTTTAACCTATTTGTGGGATTTCTTATTCATTCACCCGAGATTTGACGATATTACCCTTTAGGGGTAAATTGTCTTTTCCTTGTAAGCGAGATAGGTCGATAATGCCAAGATAAGAATAAGGGTCCTTTAGGCGATCAATTCTTGTGCTTAGATTTTCGAATCTCGTACCTTTTTCTGAAATGACGATTTTACTCTTCAAAGGGTAAATCATCTTTCCTATCCCAATCGAGCGGTGAAAATTGCTCAAATTAAGATTTGGGTCAAGAGGTTGACTAATCTTTCCATTTAGGATTTTCACTTCTCATCACTTTCTGAAATGACGGTTTTATCCCTTAAAGGGAAAATCGCTCCAAAAATTCCAGAAAATTTCTAGAAATTCCCAAAAAATAGGAAATGAATTGGTTTAGTAACTAATCCTATTTCCACCATCTTTTAAATCCATATTTCGTATGAAATGATAAATTTTCCATTCTTAGGCAAATTGTCCCAAAACTCTTCAAAATTACGATTTTTCCCCTCAAGAGCATCATGTGAAAAACACTCCTGAGCTGATTGACATTTCTCTAGGCTAATAGGGCCTGACTAGGGATGTCATGTTGCTTTTATGTGATTTATCCGCATGTTTTGGATCCTTGATTTGCGCAATTTCATTACTGATTGTGAATGTTAGGGTAGTCACTCCTATCTGAATGGACTCCTAGTGTTAGGGTTCGTGCCTCACTCATCTGCATGAAATCTCAAGTTAGATAAATCATTCAACTTTGGTGTCGAAAGGGCGTCAACTCTGATAGTTGACGTAACAAAGTCTCCGATCTCATTTCTCTGGTTTTCACAGAATTGAATAGAATGCTCTCAACTATTTGATAGGGTTTCCAATCGTACCTTCTACAGAACGATTAGTGGCGACTCCTTGAAATGTACACATATTACATGTCACCAAACCATACCGAAGGTCGACTACGTATACTGTCGTTGTGACTTGAGTAACAGGCCTTGGGAGAGGTCTGCGTCCGACTAGACGTCGGATGCCCCATTAGCCCTCGAAACAGTAGACCGCGTCAACAAGCGGAGATGGTCACGACATGTAGCTACCTCCTTTTTTGATGTCACTAATACTTCCCAAGTGTATGATTTAAAGCACCAAATATCATGACTCATGCAAGCTGGAGGACCAATCGAAAAATACTACAATGATCTTCAAGGACTCTGGCGTAAAATTGATTTCCGTAGGCCTAATCATATTTTATGTTCCGCAGATATTGAGCGCTACAATAATATTATTCAAGAGGATAGGGTTTACCTCTTTCTGGATGGTCTTGATGATCGTCCCGACATGGTTTGTGTAGATGTTTTACAGATGTAGCTTTTCCCTACCGTTCAGCAAGCCTACGTACGTGTCTGCAAAGACGATGTGCGTCAAACTGTGATGCTGACCAATGTTGATGGCTTTTATATGGGTACAACAATCGTCTCACGAGGCAGTCAAGGAGACCTGTCTCTACAGATGATGACAAGCAGTTCGATGGGTAGAGGTAGACGCTCTCAGTCCGCTGTCAAGGCTAAGTCTCAGGTGCTTGGCGGCTGCTCTCACTGTGGCAATTCCAAACACACTAGGGACACTTTTTTTAAGCTACATGGATTTCCGGATTGATGGGATGGTTTTCAGGCGAAGAAAAAGAAATTTGAAGTAGAATCGAGCAAGAGTACAGGGCAGACATCCTTGATGACCAAGAGTTCATCTCTTTCCTTAGTTCCGATGGTATCTTCACTTACTTCCACCCTTCCTCCTGAAGGTAATTATGGTTCTAGTTTTATCATTGCTCGTCTTGGTGGAAACAATGGATGGATTATCGACTTAGGCGCTACCTATCACGTGATGCCTCACCCCAATGATCTAGTCAATAGTACCTCACCCCGACGAGACAGTGTTTATAATGCTTATGGAAATTGCCATCCAGTCATCAGGACTGGGAGTGTGGTTCTCACGCCATCTCTTTCTCTATTCCATACATTACTTGTAACCGTTTATTGTCTATTGGACAAATTACTGATGAGTTGAATTGTTGTGTTCTTATGTATCCGAATTTTTGTTTGTTTCAGGACATTCTCACGAAGGAGATTATTTGGCGTGGTAGTAAGAAGGAGGGGCTATACGTTATGGATGATTTGAGCTCTGGCTGTGCATATCGCACTCCTAGTTGGTCTGTTAGTAAGGAGAAGTATGTTTGGTTGTGGCACCGTTGGTTGAGACACCCATCATTTAGATAGTTGAAGAATTTATTCCCTGAGTTGTTTCGTGGTTTATCAGATTCTGCTTTTCAATGCGAAACATGCATTATGGCAAAGAGTCATAGTGTTTCTTTTCCTTTGAGCTCCAATAAAAGTAGCAAGCCCTTTTGTCTGGTTCATTCTGATGTGTGGTGTGCATCTCCAATTACTACAATGTTTGGAACGAGATGATTGATAACCTTTGTTGATGATTGCACACGTATGACATGGCTGTATCTGATGAAGCATAAAGGTGAGGCTCCTAATATATTCCGCATGTTTCACAAAATGGTTGCTACTCAATTTGGAACTCGCATTCAGATTCTCTGCATGAACAATGGTGGGGAATATATCAATCAACACATTTTCTCTTATTCTAAGGAACATGGTCTCATCCATGGGACCTCTTGCGCTCAAACCCCTCAACAAAACAGTGTGACCGAACGAAAGAATCGCAACATTCTAGAGACGGCAAGGGTTCTTCTTGTCGACGAAAATGTTCCAAGAAGATTCTGGGATACAACGGTGTTCACAGCCGTTCACTTGATGAATCGTATGCCCTCTCACGTGTTGCAATTTCAAACTTCATTACAAACTCTATCTCAGTTTGTGTCTCTTCCTTCAGTCTTGACAATACCTCCTAAAGTGTTTGGGTGTGTAGCTTTTGTGCATCTTCATAAGAACCAACACACCAAACTTGACCCGTGTTCAGTGCGATGTATATTTGGTGGCTATGGAACTCACCAATAGGGTTATCACTGCTATGATCCAACGACTAAGAAGACACATGTTACCACGGATGTGACTTTTCTAAAGTCTGAGTCTTATTTTTCTTCACCCCAATATTCATTTCAAGGGGAGAATTACAGTGAAAGGAAAAATTGGTGGGACATTGACATGGAGAGTGCTTAGGCAGGAGGACGTGTGGGGTCCTGGATGCGATTGGGTGGGGCTGGACCATTAACCAGCTCACTAAAAATTTCAATTGTTCAGTTTAATGAGGACTTAGGCCATGGGTCAATGGCAACCAATGAGGGGAGGGTGCAAGGGCAGATGATGAGGCGGAGCGTGTTCATTTTTTAGCTGAAAGTGGGGTTGGACCATTAACCAAATCACAAAAAAAATTCAATTGTGTAGTTTAATGAGGACTTAGGCCATGGTTTAATAGAAACCAATGAGGGGGAGGGTGCGATGGCAGATAATGAGCCGGAGCGTGTTCGTTTTTCAGCTAAAAGTGGGGATGATCAATAGATTATATCTATATCTAATGAGCGAGATCAGCTTGCTCCTTTGCAAATTGCCTCTTCTTTAGTACTCGACCACTCTCCTAAGAATGATCATGAGGTAAGCTCTCTTCTTGACCTTGATTTTGATTTGGTTGTTAGATATAAACTTCCTGACAGGCATAATCAAGGAAAACCTCCTAGTCAGTATTCACCGGGTGTAGAGGAACGAAGGTCTAAATATCTCATTGTCGATTTTGTGTTAACAAGAAGGCTGTTGGAATTTTACAAGGCTTTTTATGTCAAATGTATCAACTATACAAATTCCTAATAGGGTGGAAGAGGCCTTGAAGGATCCAAAATGGGTACAAGCTATGAAGGAGGAGATGGAAACACTAGAAAAAAACAGACTTGGAGACTTGTAGAGTTGCCAGAAGGGAAGAAAGTCGTGTGGTGTAAGTGGGTGTTTACCATTGAACACAAGGCAAATGGAACCATTGAGAGATACAAGGCCCGATTGATCGCAAAAGGATACACATAGATTTATGGCGTGGACTATCAAAAGACTTTCTCCAGTAGCAAAATTAAATAATGTTCGAGTTTTGTTATCGCTTGCTGCAAATCTGGATTGGCCATTGCAGTAATTTGATGTGACGAATGCATTTCTTCACGAAGATTTAGAGCAAGAGATTTACATGAAGGTTCCACCTGGATGTGGGTGTGTTAATAAGCTGAATGCTATTTGTAGACTAAAGAGATAGTTATATGGTTTGAAGCAATCACCTCGTGCTTGGTTTGGTCGGTTCAGCTCAGCCATGAAGGAAATACGTTTATTTCCAAAGCAATTCATATCACACTTTATTTTTGAAGCAAAGCCAAGGTAAGGTGTATGCCCTTATCATATGTGTTGATGATATGATCATAACAGGAGATGAAATTGAAGAAATTTCGAGGCTTCAAGAGAGGTTGGCATAAGAGTTTAAGATGAAAAACTTGGGAGGACTGAAGTATTTCTTGGGTATTGAGGTAGCTAAGTCTAAGGAAGGAATTTTCTTATCACAAAGAAAATACGTACTTGATTTGTTGGCTGAAGTGAGAATGTTAGATTGTAAGCCCGCTGATACTCCTATGGTACATAATCATAAAGTTGGAGAGTATTCTGATCAAGTACCGACTAATAATGAGGTATATCAAAGGTTAGTAGGAAGATTAATTTATTTATCTCACACTCGCCTAGACATTACTTATGCAGTAAATGTTGTGAGTCAATTTATGCATGCTCCTACTGAAGAACATATGAATGCAGTATATTGTGTCCTTCGATATTTAAAGTCGGCTCTAAGGAAGGGGATAATTTTTGCAAAGAATGGTCACCTTGTAGTGGAAGGATATAAAAATGCAGACTGGGCAGGGACCATAACAGATAGAAGGTCGACGTCAGGTAACTTGGTCATGTGGAGGAGTAAGAAGCAAAAAGTTGTAGCCTTGTCCAGTGCTGAGGCAGAATTCAGACGAGTAGTGAAGGGATTGTGTGAGGTACTATGGCTTAAAAGGCTGTTGTCCGAACTTGGGTATCTACCAGAGTCTAGGATGAAGTTGTTTTGTGACAATAAAGCCACTTTAGCTATCTCTCACAATCTAGTTCAGCATGATCGAATCAAACACATTGAGGTTGATAGATACTTTATCAAGAAAAATTTGGATGCTAAAGTAATTTAGTTACCTTTGTCAAATCTGAAGATCAATTGGCTGATGTATTGACCAAAGCTGTGTAAAGTAGAGCGTTTCAAAGCTCACTTATCAAGATAGGTATCGAAGACATCTTCTTACCCACTTGAGGGGGAGTGTTGGCGTAAGCTGTATTTCCTACAAATTAGACAGTTTTTTCCTTTATAGTTTTTTTCCCTGATTTATTAATATGTTAATATTAGCTCATGTCTTGTATATAAGGTCAATTGTAATGCTGTACAGATTCATACAAGATATAGAGGAAAATATATTTCTTCACCTTATGGTCCCTGAACTTTAAATCTGTTCAATATAGTCCTTAAACTTTAACTTAATATTTAATATGATCAATGAACTTTTAGTTTGTTCAATGTGATCTCTAGACTTTTGCTACATGTTTAATATAGTCCCTGAACTACATAAAAATATTTAATGTGGTCATTCAATTAATTTAAGATTAAGAATACTAATGAATATTTTCATATAGTCCAGGGACTGAGTTGTATATATATTAAAAGTTCAGGGATTACATTAAACGAGTCAAAAGTTTATGGACTAAATTATACATTCGGCTAAAGTCTACTTTGAACAAATTAAAAGTTCAGGGACCACATTGCACATTGGGCCAATGTTTTTAGGACTAAGTGTATCATTTTCTCAATTTAGAATAATAATCAAAAAGAGAAATGAGAAGCTAGCCCTTGCCACCATTGCCCCACCATTGTCAGAAAGGACCGACAAGGATGGAGGACTATTGGGAGGGTCATCGGGTCTCCCCTAGAGGTCACAACCCTTGCCGACTGTAGAAAAAGGTCATCGTGGGGGACCAACTCCAGTCAATGGTGGCCCTCGGCTAGGTTTGGGCAAAGGCCCTTGACCGAAGGCTGGTGATCCTCACCTGCAGTCGGCATGTGTTGCCAGCCAAAATCGTCGTTAGCATCATCATTATTGTCATTGCATCCGATAGGTACACTGTTATTTGAAGTCACATCTTGACCGCCCAAATTTTGATCAGCAAAATCAAGAGATTGGTCATAAAATCTATACAAATGCTCCAAGGCATTGCCAACTTATCATGCATCTCATCATTCATTGTACTATCATTATAAATTCGTCTATAACAATACTTCGCAAAATTCAACTTTTATCGAGAATCCAAATTAAGAACTCTCTTGGAATAACTATTAGTCTTCTTTTAATCTCAATTGCATTTTTGTCACTTCTAATCCTAAAAATTCAATTGAGAACCCTAAATTCCAAAATTTTGCATTTAGGTTCGTAGTTGAAAAAAATATCAAATTGAGTGTCTTCTATTGTTCTTTTCACTTTATGCTAATTATGACATTTGATTCTAATACCTTGTTATAATCATTTGCACGAATTGAACAGATTTGAAAAATTGATCTATTTGAAATTTCAGTTTGGTCCCTCATCTTACAATTGTGAACAATTGAGTGATTTCAATCAAAAGTAAGCCCTTACCTAGGATGTCTTTGACATCCTGAAATCCGACCATTTTCAAAGTATGATATGATGAGATATCTCATCAGTGTGCTTCAGTTAAATCTCACTCAGAGTTGGTCATCCTTGAGAACAATAACCGAAAGGGGAAAGGCTAAATAGGATTTAAGTACGTTGATTAAAGAACTAGACCATGGATTGGTACCTTAACCAAAAGGATTGTCGAGGGATATTTTGAGCTACTATAGGCCGATCTAAGATTGGTCTTAGAACGATTTGCCAGTATTATATAATTGGATCACGGGTGATTCCGTTCGACCATCGTATAATTTGCAAATTAACTAAAATCAATTCATGATCATCGTGTCCTTTAGAACTAGCGATTGATCATCGTAATTACATGACAACCAAGGTTGTCATGACTCGAGTAACTCCTAAACATGACATTAGTCACGGGTCGATACACGCAACTCCTAAGAGCCGCCCGTTAATTTGAGATATATTGGAAAAACAATCGATCGATTTTAACAACGAATTGGACTTCGGGATTGGGCATCAGATATTTGAGGATTCCAATGGTAATAGATTGGACGTCGCCTCATCGAGAACCATCAAGGTTACGGTTCGCTCCATATCGATTAGAAAAGTGAAATTTCGAATCGACGAATGGAAATTACCCATTTACACCTAAGATAATGTCATTCCTTTATAAATGAGCAAGGGAAAAATGGACTATTTCCTTCCACTATCTTCAGCCGAAAATACAAGGGTAGTATTGTCCTTTAACCTCTTCAATTATGGGAAAAAGACAAACTTGGATAGGGGTCCATTTGAATGGTTTTAAAACATGGGACAACTTCCTAAAATCCCTCACCAATAAAGCCTACTCTAACTAAGGCTAGGTAAGGGCCCCCTTCATTTGAAATTTTGGGATAACACTCATCTTTCTCTATTCCTCTCCATTTGGGCTGATCATCTCTCCCTCTCCCACTCTTATTTTTCTCTTCCTCTCAGTCATCTCTCTCTCTCTCTTTCTCTACCGCCCGAACTTTGACGCCACTTCCCTGCCATTCGCCGTCGAGAACCATCACAAGCCACCACCACCTCGTCACCCTCACGACCTTCTCTTCTCCATAAGTCGTGGGTCACCGTCATTTGAATCCCGAGAGCCCGAGAAGCCACTCAATCAGACCCGACTGGACCAAGAACTCAAAAGGAGATTTTGAAGCTTTCCTAGCTTAATCTTGAGGTAAGTGATCCCCGAGCTCTTCCTTAGGGTAGTATGAGGTTAGTTAATGATGTTAAGAGTGGTTTTGATGGATTTTAATGAATGTCTATGATGGAACTTGTTAGAATTGATTCTGACCACTCGGACCACCGGCAACCAGATTTGGTTCGTGGAAGCTTTGCTGTCATTTCCTTAATTTTCCTTGCTTGGAACAAGTGATAAGTTGTTCCTAAACCTTTACTAGGACTTTAAGTTACTAATGTTTACGTTAGATTTGGATTATAAAGGTTTAGTGGACTGAATTGAGGAGTGCTGTTGGAGAACCGAATATGGCTTGAGTGATTGGATTTGTGGTGATTTGTCTTGAGCCAAAATGTTTGATAATATGTTTAAATCATATTATTTCAATGCTAAGCATGCATAATCTAGGGATAGCCGTGCACAAGATTGAATGGTTATAGCATGAATTGATCAAATTGAGTGCTTAGATTCAATTGGAGGCCGAAATGTTCGATCATAATCCATGAACATGCCTAGCGACTAATTAGTCCGATGATTATCAAGTATGAAGTTGTGGTATCAGATTGCTTGATTGAAGTGTCGAAGTTGTTAATTGAACCTCCATGTGTTTCGGCGTTGTATTCAAATTGCGGATTGGATAAGTAAATTGTGACGAGGATGATACAAGTTCGACCATGACTAGTCATGATGATTCTGTTGCATTACAATGTCGATTGAATCCAAATGTCATTCGGCCTTGACTTGCTAATTGTGAAGTCGATGATTGATTTGGTTGTTATGCCTTGTTAAGTTAGGTCATGATTGGTTAATTTGTGAATGGAACGACTAAATTGATTGGTCATACTCATTGATTCTTCGGAGTAATGCTTTGTTGCCTTATTTATACTCATTATACTCGATCTTGAAGTCTCATGAAATGACAAATGGCTGAGTTGTGGCATGCGGTCCAACTATTGAGAATTAAGGCCTAAAGGTTGAATTTGTAGTCTTTGAGTGATGAAAGGTGTAATTCATTCGATTGGCCGTTGACTTGTTAAGTTATGAGTATATGTCACGCCCCGCGCCCCGGGCACGGGCTTGCGACTCCTTGTAAGCCTAATTTCTCTCTCTCGAGGTTTCAAAATTCACATATAGGTCGAGAGTTACATCATATATAAAGCATGCGGAAGCGATGATATAAAAACTCCTTCGTACAAATATAAAATGGAACTTGGGTAACGAGAATACTAATGAAACATAAGTTTCCAAATATTCATACAAGAGCATGAGAAACTAGACTTGTTGGTCAATAGGGGTGACGAGGCTAGTACAAAAGACGATCATCACTGCTCTAAAAAAGGGATAGACATTATGGTCACCTTCAAAATATCATACCAAAAAAAAAAGGCAGAAACTCCTAGGATGAGCTACTGGAGTCATCGGTCTCCTCCTCAGCCTCCTCAGTGACTCGTACTCCGAGAAGGTCTCCTAGCAAACCTCCATGGTGTCCTCCATCGTCTCATCATCAGATGGCTCCGCCAGATCGTCCTTGGTAGCCTCGATCACTATAACTTCAACGGTGTCCACCAGGGTCGGGGTCCTCTTAGAACCATTCCTCGAGCCAGGAATCGATCCCCAGGCCTTCACTAAATCCCGAGCTGGATGGCACTAACTACAAATCACCCCATGTAGTACCTCAGTGTGCTTTAGTGGCCCCATGGAAACGTCACATATCTTCTTGAACCAGGCTTCACACCTATGAGGCTTACAGCTACTGCCACCCTCATCTACCCAGACAACCGTACACTTCATAACATAAACGGTCCTCTGTCCGTCAGGGAACTCCTTAAAATATATAGACAACTCCTTTGGGTCATCAAACCTGACTGGCCACATCTTCAAGGTCTAGGATCTGAAAAAATGGGGTCCCACAATGAGGTGAGACATACATCCCAGTAAGGTAGGTCTTAACCCTAGGTTAGGCTGACCGTCCACTCAGGCAGATACATTCACAAACAATTTATACAAAATCACAAGAGGCATTCAACTATCACGAAATAACACATAGATGTCAAGCATATAATCAAGGCATCTTATTACATCATTAAGTTCAAGCACACATTATCAAGCCAGATTACACCTTCTACCATTTCCTGCCTCCTCACTTTCATGGCCGCGTTTAGAATGCGTCAAGCTCAATCCGCATAAACGCATCAGACCGTCTCATTGACAAACTCGCGTAAACGCATTAGGTTTTCAATCTCATCCAGGCTTGTGTCAACACATCTCAACTCCGTTCCACATTTCAACGCATCAGGACTATGGCTTTCTTAACCCCTCGTCTCATACGCCTTAGGGTGCCATTCATTTCAAACCCCGTGCCTCAGCGTCTCAAGGCATTCGTCCACACAACCCCGCGTCTTATACGCCTTAAGGTGTCACAACTTCTCAGACATGCCACAAATTCATTTCATTTCATAGCACACGTTCGAATGCAACTCATGCGACGAGCGACACATCCATGGCATGCGAGATAATTAAATTTGGCATACAAATGCGACAATCAATTCATGACACAACCATTGTCAAACAATCAAGTCCTCTATATCTTTCTAGGACGTACATTGGACAACCACATTATAACCTCCAAGAACCGATCAATTCACACACAAATCACCCAATCGAGTATAATCCTCCTATCAAAGGTTTAGAATCCCCTTACCTTGTGTTAAAACCAACAAAAATCTCTTCCCAAGCACTCCAAGGAGTCGGTCCAAATAGCTTAAGAATAACTTAGTCACGCAACCTAAGGAAATTCATCCAATCATCAATTTTTCTTGCCCAAATCATCACCTCACTAAGCATACATCTCATGAACCTATCAATTAACATCGTCGCACTTCTCAACGATTAATTTGGAGCTCAATTTCAACACTAATAGCTTTCCACAGAACCGGTATGCACAGAACCGAAACATGGCATACTCGGTTCTGTGCATATCCCAACTTAACAGCCTTTAAACTAGCTTAAATCCTTAATTTATTCACTAATCTATGTGTTAACATGTAGTTCTAAGGGTTGGGGAGCCTCACCAAAAATTTGGCACCAAGGCCACTCTACAAAGTCCTTGAACAACGCCGGTTTCTCCGGGTCTGCTACCGATCAGTTTTGGCCCTTCAAACACAAGACCTAGTTGTGGTAAAAAATCCATCAAATTCACCCAAAATTTTTACCACAGCTCAATCTATGTGTCCCCTAGATGTCCACAAAATTTGGCCAAAAAAGTCAAAGATTTTGGGGTCCTATGAGGCCTAAACCGTGACTTACCTCTAGTTGCAACGATTTCCGTCGACTTCCGGGAGATTGGCCGGCCGGAGCTCCTCAGGTGGTCAAACGGCTTGCTTCCACTTGAAGAATGTTGGGAAGGGGATGAGGAAGCAGCAGGTGGTTGGCTCGGTGCTGGGAGTCGCTGGAAGTGGCTGTCAATGGCGGTGAAGCTGGCGGACAGAATCGGTCGGGCGGTGGAGCTTCTCGACAGCAAGGGAAGAAGAAAAGGATGATTGCCAATAGAGGGGATATTCGGCCAAGTGAGAGAGAGTGAGGTTTATTTATTTTTCAAGAGTCAACTTGGGTTGAATGGTAGGTTAAAAGTGGTTCTATCAACATCAAAGCTCAATCCTTTGACACTTGTCCATGTGTCAATCAATTGCTCATCCAATGGCTCTCATTTCCTTCAATTTTCGGCAGCCATGGGTGTGGTTTATGATCAAAATGCCCTCATCTAATTATATAGGCAAGGTTAGGGCATGAGGGATAAAATGGTAAATTTACCCCCGACGTCCGGAACGTCGTTTTTCTAATTCAAATTTTCTTCGTTAAGGCAACGACCAATCCAATTATAATGTTGAAATTCTTGATTCTCCATTTTCAAATTTCAAGACTTGATTCTGAATCATTTCTCTATCCAATGCATTTCCGGCTTTTCCCGAACTGACAAGCGGCTTTTGCAGACGTTACATGTATCGACCCTGTGATTCATATCACAATTAGGGCTAGTCAATTCATGACGATTTTGGTTGTCATGTAATTGTGAGGGTCTATCACTAGTTTTGATGGTCTCGATCGTCGCTGTTCGATTTATGAAAAATTTGCAAATTATATATTGGTTAAGCGGCATCACCCGCGCTCCAATCTTATAACGCTAGCAATGTATTCCTTAATAGTTCTTAGATCGGCCTTTTATGGCTCTAAATGTCCACTCGTTAATCCTTATGGTCAAAGTACCATTTCCTATTCGAGTTTCTTAGGTTCACGTACTTTGTCTCGCATTAGAATTTCCTTTTGGTCAGTCAACTCGAGATTGATCAGATCCGAGCAAGTCACGACTGAAATACATCAGTTGATACTTTCTCATTAATGAGTCTTGAAATGACAGGAAGAATCAGAATGTCACAACTCTTTCTCCTTACAAAAATTTCCTCCTCGAAATTTACAATAAACTCAGTTACTCAAACAAATTGTGGTATTGACGCCTCATCGTTTCCTCGCTTTCCTACGTGGTGCCTTCAGTTCTATGGTGCTCCCAAACATCTTTAACAAAAGGAATTGTTTTATTCCTTAGAGTTTGTTCTTTCCAATCTTCGATCCTGACTGGCTTCTCCACGTAGGACACCCTATCATCCACTTCTATAACCTCGTAGTCCAGCACGTGTGTCGGGTCTGGTTCGTATTTCCGTAGCATTGACACATAAAAGATGTTGTGCACTTGGCATAGATTAGGCGGTAAGGCCAGTCTGTAGGCTAAGGTCCCAATCCGCTCTAGAATATAAAATGGACCTACGTACCTTGGGCTCAGTTTTCCTTTTTTCCAAATCGAGATAATCCCCTCATCGGCGACACCTTAAGGAAAACATGGTCGCCTACTTGAAACTCCAAAGGCTTACGCCATTTATCCGCATAACTCTTCTGACGACTTTGTGCCGTCTTCAGTCTATCCCGAATTATCTTCACCGCTTCCACCAATTGTTCTACCAATTATGGACTTGTGATACTTTTTTCTCCAACCTCGTCCCAGCAAATCGGGGTTTCGTAAGCTATTCCATAAAGTGCTTCAAACGGTGCCATTTGAATGCTCTGCTGATAGCTGTTGTTATATGCAAACTCCACCAATGGAATTGATCCTTCCATCCACCTTTGAAGTCTATCACACACGCTCGTCACATATCCTCGAGCGTCTGAATCGTCCTCTCCAATTGTCCGTCCGATTGTGCATAGTATGTCATGCTAAACTGTAATCGAGTTCCCATGGCATCTTGAAGACTTTTCCAGAAATTCACCGTGAACTTGGGATCTCTGTCTGATGTGATCATCACGGGTACTCCACGCAGTCTCACTATTTGCCTCATATACAACTCGGTATATCTATCCATCTTAAAATACTTTCGCACAGGAATGACGTGTGGAGACTTGGTCAACCTGTCCACGACTACCCAAATAGAATCATGGTCTCTCTAGCTCCTTGAGAGTCCCATCAGAAAATCCATTGTTACGTGCTCTCACTTCCATTCGGGAATTTCTAGTGGCTGTAGTAATCCACCAGGCTTACAGTGTTGGGCCTTCACCTGCTGGCATGTCAAGCACTTTGCCACATACTTCGCCACATTAACTTTCATCCCTTCCACCAATAATGTTGACGCAAGTTCTGATATATCTTAGTACTTCCTGGGTGAATACTATAATTGCTCTTATGAGCCTTTGATAAAATCCTTTCTCTAAGCTCTTCGTCATAGACGCCTTCAAAACTTCTAGATTCTATCCTCTAACACTCGGAATTCCGGTTTCCTCTTTGTCACGTCCATTTCTAGGATTTTTTAAATTTCTGGGTCCGTAGACTGTAAGGCTTTTATCCTTTCCTAGACCTTAGGTTCTACTCTTAGTGTGGCCATCAAACTAGACAGTTGACAAACTTTCAATCTGAACTCAGAATCCCTCAAGTTCTCAAATAACGACCACCATTTTACCAATAGACAGGCGATATTCGATTTTCGACTAAGCGCATTGCGACTCAATTTGCTTTCCCGAGATGATATAGTATATCGCAATCACAATCCTTAAGCAGCTCCATCCATTGATGCTGCCTCATATTCAGTTCCTTCTGGGAAAACAGATACTTCAGGCTGTGGTGGTCAGTGTAAATCTGGAACTTCTCGCCACACAAATAATGCCTCCAGATTTTCAAAGCAAAGATGGTCGCTGCTAATTCCAAATCGTGTGTCGGATAGTTCATTTCTTGTGGTCTCAGCTGTCAGGACACGTAGGCCACTACTCTTCCATGCTGCATTAGCACACAGCCTAGTCCCTTTAGCGAAGCATCGCTATATATCTCATAGCCTCTAAGTCCTAATGGGATTGTCAATACCGGTGCGGTTGTTAACCGACACTTGAGTTGTTGGAAACTCCTTTCACACTTATCTATCCATTCGAACTTCGTTTCTTTCTTGGTCAATCTCGTCAGTGGAATGGCTATGGATGAAAATTTCTCCACAAAACGTCTGTAATATCTTGCCAATCCCAAGAAAATTCGGACTTTCGTCATCGTAGTAGGCCTATGCCAATTCATTACAACTTCGATCTTCGCAGGATCCACCGTAATTCCCTCTCCAGATTCCACATAGCCAAGAAATGCTACTTTATTCAGCCAGAACTCGCATTTACTAAACTTAGCGTAAAACGAGTGTTCCCTCAGGGTTTGCAAAACAATCCTCAAGTGCTCCTCGTGTTCCTCGCTACTCCTTGAGTAAATTAGGATGTCATCAATAAAGACTATGATGAATCTATCCAAGAATTCCTTGAACACCCGATGCATCAAGTCCATAAATGCGGCTGGAGCATTGGTCAGTCCAAAAGGCATCCGTAATGACCATACTATGTCCTCAAATTAGTTTTAGGTATGTCTTCCTTCTTGATCCTTAACCGGTGATACCCGATCCTCAAGTCAATCTTAGAGAATATCGCTACTCCTCCTTG
Source organism: Rhodomyrtus tomentosa (assembly GCA_028455895.1). Taxonomy (NCBI): domain Eukaryota; kingdom Viridiplantae; phylum Streptophyta; class Magnoliopsida; order Myrtales; family Myrtaceae; genus Rhodomyrtus; species Rhodomyrtus tomentosa. The sequence goes on from JAPCWY010000008.1 coordinate 13,440,213, forward strand.
CAATTGATCAAATAAACCATCAATTCTCGACAGTGGATGTTTATCTTCACTGTCACCAGGTTCAACTGGCTATAGTCGATGCATAGACGCAAGGACCCATCCTTTTTCCTTACAAACAACACTGGCGCTCCCCATGGTGAAGCACTCGGTCGAATGAATCCTTTATTCAGCAGTTTTTTCATCTGCACTTTTAACTCTTTCAATTCTAATAAGGACATCCTATAGGGTGCCTTCGAGATCAACTCCGTTTCGAGAGCTAACTCTATCACGAGTTCTATCTCTTGCTCTGGTGGCAAGACTGGCAACTCTTGGGAAAATACGTCAGGAAACTCACGCACTACCGGAATACTTTCTAGTTTAGGCTCCTCGGCAGTCGTGTCAATAAGTGCGACAAAGTACGCCTGACATCCCTCAGTAATCAACTTTGTCACTTCAAGAGACGAAACTAAAGGAATTGAGGTCCCTCCTCGACTTCCCATAAATTCGAAACTAGGGCGGCCTTCCGAGTAGAAACGAATTATCCTACTATCACAATCCACTACTGCCCTCTGTTTACACAACCAGTCCATTCCTATGATCACATCGAAGTCATACATAGGCAACACAGCTAAATCAATACTCTCCTTACTACCACCAATTACAATCCTGCAGTTAGCATAGTCCAACGAAACCAGCACATTATCTTTCAACGGGGTGGCGACATGCAAATTCACACTCAATGGTTTTAACTTCATATCAACCAAATCAGTAAACCGAGCAAATACAAATGAGTGTGTTACGTTAGGATCAAACAAAGCATACGCAGCTTGGTCACACAAATAAACCGCACCTAAACACGCTTGGCGTTTTTTCTGCCTCTCTGCGGGCTACTGCATAAACTCTCCCCTAAGCTGGGGGTTGATTCTGATCAATTTGGGGAGTGGCAGCCGACGGTCCAGCCCGTGATCACTGCCCTTGAGGTCTATTCACTGACGCTTGGTTCGGGCAAGTCCTCATCTGGTGGCCCATCTGACCACATTTGAAGCACGCTCCAGTTCTTGCTGGACATGGTCCATTACCATGACTTCTTCCACAGAGGCGACGGCTCCAGTTCATGGGGTTTGGTGGCTTCACAATATTCTTCCTTATCGGAGGGACAAAGCGCCTATTGCCAATCATTGGTCTCTTACCAATTTGGCAATTATCTCTGAATGAATTAAACCGCGATCCAGATGCGATATTCCTCTCTTTCAAGTCCCTCTCAATCATTTGTCCCCGTTCATATATTTCCTTGTAGGTCCTTAGATTCAGGGTTATCATCTGGCTGCGAAGCTTAGGTCTCAGTCCATTTCGAAATCTCCGCGCCTTCTCCGGGGGATCCTCTACCGATCGGGGTGCATATCTTGACAGTCTGGAGAACTCTGCCTCACACTGGTCCACTGTCAGCTGATTCTAACGCAGTTGTAAGAATTCCGCCTGCTTCCTTTCCCTGGTTGTCTCCAAAAAGTACTAGTCATTGAATGCCGTAGTGAAGGCATTCCAGGTCACAGCCATTTCTTTTGGAAAGACTCCATTCTTGGTGGCAGTCCACCAGTCGTTCGCGGTACCTTCCAATTGATACACCGTCAGCAGTACCTTTTCCTCATCTGTGTACCTCAAAACTCCAAAGGCTTTCTTTAGTTTCTCGACCCATATCGGTGCTAATTCGAGATCTCCAGTCCCATCGAACTGAGTCGGCTTCAGCTTGATAAATTATTCGACTAGCTGACCCATCTACCTAGCCGCAACAATTTCTTCCTGGGCATTCACTGCCTCATTGCCCTGGTCGTAATCGCCATTGTTTCCATTGCCCATGTTATTGCCATTGTTGGCGTTGACGGCAGCTATTGCGGCTCCTACTGCTTGGGCTATGGCAGCATCCCTATCTTGGGTCTATCTATCGATGAGGTCGCCAATCCTTTCGAGTGGCCTCAGTACTCCATCCATCCTCGGGTCTTCTGCTACAGGCGGCCTCAAGCTAGAAGCTCCGTTCTTGGGCATTCCAAGTCTCCTAGACGGGTTACTCATCCTTATACGCTTTTACTGAGCCTAGATCACCACAAATTCATCGAGGAATTAATAACTCATCCATCCAACCAAGTTCAGAGCTATCACGCTATGCCTTAACAGAAACAATCATATCACAACGACCTTTTACACAATCAATTCCAGAGGTACTTCAATAAATAGTTCATGACTATTACTCAATCTCGTTCTCCCCAACGGTTAACCAAAACTAGCCATGTCCATTTACTTAGTAGATCAAAATCCAGAAATGACTTTCAACACTAAGCATGGAACTTAATCCTCACACAATACCACAATCCTGTCAAGACCAAAGGCCAATCACCTATGTCAAGCCATATGCCATGCATCTCATGCCTTATTCTTGTAAGTCTCCAAAGGTCTCGGTACCCGTCCTAGTCCTAACTTAATCCTCCTTATTACTCCAATCCTCAATCAACTTTGGAAGGAGTTGTCCTTGCTCTGATACCAAGAAAACGTGGATGCCGCGCCCCGGGCACGGGCTCGCTACTCCCCGCAAGCATAAATTCTCTCTCTCGAGGTCTCAGGATTCACATATAGGTCGAGAGTTATATCATATATAAAGCACGCGGAAGCGATGATATAAAAACTCCCCGTACAAATATAAAATGGGACTTGGGTAACAAGAATACTAATAGAAACATAAGTTTCCAAATATTCATACAAGAGCATGACAAGCTAGACTCGCTGGTCAATAGGGGTGATGAGCCTGGTACAAAAGACGATCATCACTAATCTCAAAAAGGGACAGGTATCATGGTCACAATCAAAATATCAGACAAAAAAAAGGCATAAACTCTTAGGTCGAGCTACTGGAGTCGTCGGTCTCCTCCTAAGCCTCCTTAGTGGGCTCGTACTCCAAGAAGGTCTTCGAGCAAACCTCCACGGTGTCCTCCATCGTCTCGTCAGCAGATGACTTCACCAGATTATCCTCGGTAGCCTCATTCACTATAACCTCATAGGTGTCCTCTAGGGTCAGGGTCCTCTCAAGACAATTCCTCGAGCCAGCAACCGATCCCTCGGCCTCCACTGAATCTCGAGCGGGATTGCACCAACTAGGGATCGCCCCACGTGGTACCTCTGTGGGTTCAGTGGCCTTATGGAAACATCCCCTATCTTTCTAAACTAGGCCTCATACCTGTGAGGCTTCCAACTACTGTCACCCTCATCTACCTAGACAACCGTACACTTCCTAAAATAAACGGTCCCTTGTCCGTCAGGGAACTCCTCAAAATATAAAGACATCTCCTTTGGGTCACCAAACCTGACTGACCACATCCTCAAAGCTTAGGATCTGAAAAAATGAGGTCCCATAATGGGATGAGACATGCATCCCAATAAGGTAGGTCCTAACCCTAGGTTAGGCTGACCGTCCACTCAAGCAGATACATTCACAAATAATTTATACAAAATCACAAGAAGCATTCAACTATCATGAAATAACTCATAGATGTCAAGCATGCAATCAAGGCATCTTATTACATCATTAAGTTCAAGCACACATTATCAAGCTAGATTACACCTTTCACCCTTTCTTGCCTCCTCACTTTCACGGCTGCGTTTAGAACGCCTCAGGCTCAGCCGCGTAAACGCATTAGACCGTCTCATTGACAAACTCGCGTAAACACACTATTCCTCGTTTCAACGCATGAGATTTTCAATCTCATCCAGGCCTGTGTCGACACATCTCAACTCTGTTCCTCGTTTCAACGCATCAAGACTATGGCCTTCTCAACCCCGCGTCTTGTACACCTCAGGGTGCCATTCAATTCAAATCTCGCGTCTCATGCGCCTCAGGGTGTCACAACTTCTCTAATATGCCATAAGTTCATTTTATTTCATAGCATACGTTCGAATGCAACTCATGCGACGAACGACACATCCATGGCATGCGAGACAATTAAATTTGACATACAAATGTGACAATCAATTCATGACACAACCATTGTCAAACAATCAAGTTCTCTATATCTTTCTAGGACGTATATTGGACAACCACATTATAACCTCCAAGAACCGATCAATTCACACACAAATCACCCAATCGAGTACAATCCTCCTATCAAAGGTTTAGAATCCCCTTACCTTGTGTTAAAACCAACAAAAATATCTTCCCAAGCACTCCAAGGAGTTGGTCCAAATAGCTCAAGAACAACTCGGCCGCGCAACCTAAGAAAATTCATTCAATCATCAATTTTTCTTGCTCAAATCATCACCATTAAACGATGAATTTGGAGTATGCACCTCATGGACCTATCAATTAACATCCTCATACTTCTCAACGATGAATTTGGAGCTCAATTTCAACACCAACAGCCTCTCACAGAATCGAAATAGGGCATACTCGGTTCTGTGCATATCCTAACTTAACAGCCCTTAAACTAGCTTAAATCCTCAATTTATCCACTAATCTATGTGATAACATATAGTTCTAAGGGTTGGGGAGCCTCAGTGAAAATTTGGAGCCAAGACAACTTCGTAAAGTCCTTGAACGGCGCCGGATCTTCCGGGTATGCTACTGGTCAGTTTTGGCTCTTCAAACACAAGACCTATTTGAGGTCAAAACTCCATCAAATTTATCCAAAATTTTTACCACAACTCAATCTATGTGTCCCCTAGATGTCCAAAAAATTTGATCGAAAAAATCAAAGATTTCGAGGTCCTATGAGGCCTAAATCGTGGCTTACCTCCAGTTGCGACGATTTCCGTCGACTTCCGGGAGATTGGCCTGCCGGAGCTCCTTAGGTGGTCAAATGGCTTGTTTCCACTTGGAGAATGTTGGCAAGAGGATGAGGAAGCTGCAGGTGGTTGGCTCGATAGCTAGGAGTCGCCGGAAGTAGCGGTCGATGGCAGTGGAGCTGGCAGACAGAATCGGCTGGGCGGTGGAGCTTCTTGGCAGCAAGGGAAGAAGAAGAAGAAGAAGAAGATGATGATGATGATGATGATGATCAGCAATAGAGGGGGTGTTCGGCCAAGTGAGAGAGAGAGAAAGTGAGAGGTTTAAGAGTCAACTTGGGTTGAATGGTAGGTTAAAAGTAGTTATATCAACATCAAAGCTTAATCCTTTGACACTTGTCCATGTGTCAATCAATTGCTCATCCAATGGCTCTCATTTCCTTCAATTTTTGGCAGCCTTGGGTGTGATTTATGACCAAATGCCCTCATCCAATTATATAGGTAAGGTTAGGGCTTGAGGGGCAAAATGGTAATTTTACCCCCGACGTTCGGAATGTTGTTTTTCTAATTTCAATTTTCTTCGTTAAGGAGACGGCCAATCTAATTATAATGTTAGAATTCTTGATCTCCATTTTCAAATTTCAAGACTTGATTTTGAATCATTTCTCTATGCAATGCGATTCTATCTTTTCCCCGAACTGACGGGCAGCTTTTGTAGACGTTACGCGTATCGACCCTGTGATTCATATCACAATTATGGCTCGTCAATTTATGGCGACTTTGGTTGTCATGTAATTATGAGGGTCTATCAATAGTTCAAATGGTCTCGATCGTCACTGTTCGATTTAGGAAAATTTTGTAAACTTATATATTGGTTAAGCGGCATCACCCGTGCTCCAATCATATAACGCTAGCAATGCATTCCTTAATCATTCTTAGATCGGACTTTTATGGCTCTAAATGTCCCCTCGTCAATCCTTGTGGTCAAAGTGTCATTTCCTATTCGAGTTTCTTAGATCCACGTACTTTGTCTCGCGTTAGCCTTTCCCTTTTGATCAATCAACTCGAGATTGATCAAATCCGAGCGAGTCATCATCGGTAGATACTTTCTCATTAATGAGTCTTGAAATAACAGGAAAAATCAGAATGTCATAGTATATGGGGCACACACTTGATCTTGATGCGTGTTACACGGGGTTTGAACTTATCTTAATGTGTTAAATGCGGGATTGTGGCCTGAGACGTTATTACGCGGGTCAATATGAGTATGTTGCTTGATGCGTATTATGCGGACATTGAAAAAAAAATGCGACCCGATGCATTATAACGCGGATCTTGAGAATCATTATATAGCTGGATGAGCTATTACGCGAGCCTTGATATTGAGCAATAATAAGTCAATTGAGTAAACAACCCTTATATGGATATGTGAAGTGTGAATTGTGAATTGCATTAGTACGAAGCTTAGACCTGGCATGAGATTGTGATCTGAATCGGATTAAATTGAAGTGTCTAAGTATCATGCCATGTTTCATTATTTTTATTGTCATGCTATTTAGATTCTTTTGTCATGTTTGCATTGGTCAGTAGAATTGCATGCATAGGATTGTTTGGAGGTACTATTGGCCTAGGTTAGGTTTAGATTTGACTTGCTGAGATTCTCACCCCGTCGTGGGACCACATTATCAGACCCCAATCCTCGACCTCGATTACTATGCTGCCATTATTCGGGATGCCGATGGATATTGAGATTGTGATCACCAAATACCTAGTAGGCGAGAACCAAATGTATTACAGGAAAGCTAGTACAACCTAAATTGATAAGGGAGGTAATTCATGGAAACTTCTCGCCTTTTTGGCATGGACGTACCAAGATGGGGATACTACCTTTGGACCGCTCAGGGAGTGTGTCATACCTAATTACGTGCTAGGAGTTGTGGAACCTGATCAGGCCATTCCTCCTGATGACGAAGCCGTGGAACCATCTGTTGTCAAGAATGATCTTATGGAGACCTCCAGAGCTGAGCTGGATAAATTGGAGAAGACAGATGCTTCTATTGAGGACAACTTTGTCGATGACAAGTCCGAGGGTGGAGAGGATGACGATTAGGTATAGCTATAACGCCTAGCCTTTGGACGCCCTGGTTGGACAATCGGTAGAATTTGATTGGGTTGCACTCTTTTGATTAGATATCACATATGCCTGAACCCAACTGTGTTGTTATTTTAGGAGTTCGATGTCGTAAAACTGAGATTGTTAAGAATTTGTGTTCTATGAATTCTAAGTCATCTTGTTAAGTATAATGTATGGATTATAGCTTCCGCATGTGCATTTCATTCCGCGAGTGTATGGACCGCCGTTCGATCCTGGGGATAATCGCGAAGGAAGATCCATGAAGTGATGTTTGCGCGCTCGTATGGACGCGGGGCGTGACATCCCCATTTAAGTGGTATCAGAGCAAGGTCAGCTCGATCCAAGTTGGATGAGACATGGAGTAGTAAGGAGCGATGAATTTAGAATGGCTATATAGCGTGACTTTAAGAACTCGTTAGAATTTGGCATGTATCGCATGGCATTTGATTTGGTGTATGTGATTGGCACTCTGATTGCATCGCTGTAGGCGATTAAAGGTCTTAAAGCTTCGTACTAGGCAATAAGTGTTATTTGGCCAATGCCTATCTGATGTGCTAGATAGCTAATTGTGATTATGCTAAGTTGCAAAAGAGTCTGGATTAGAGGTACGGATGAGAACTTCTTGATGTACATCTTTGCTTGGTTGAATTATGATTGGCCTACTTGGTATGGAGTGTTGTTGGGTTGAGACATGTTCGATGTGTAAAATAGTATGTTGCAAATATGTTAAGTTGCTAGTGCGGTAGGACTGAAGGTACGAGTGAGTGTCTCATTGAATTGGTGCCTCGAGTGTCCGCTTGATGTTTGCCTTGTAGAGGCTTGTTTGATAATCGACTCCTCAAAGAGGATTGCTTTGAATTGCTTGATAATTGATTGATAGCTTATGATTGCTATTGTGGCAAGCAGTTTAGAACTGCTAGACTTGAGTAGATGGCATAGGTCTTTAAATTCCTTGGGGGAATTATGACGGTTCAAGTGATGTGAGAGCTAGGTGAGGATGAACAACTGAGACAAGGGTGTCGGAGGAGCGTCTAGCTTGAGACCACGAGTTGTGGAAGACTTAAGAGTTGATAGAGCCATGAGAGCATTGAAGGAAATTGGAAATTTGATGAGTAAGCAGGATCAAGAATGAGCTGCCACTGTTTCTCAAACTGTTGAGGTTGCTGCTGCTGTCGTTAATAGAGGTAATGGTAGTAATTGAAGGAATAATATTGGAAACGGGAATAGAAGTTGGCAAGTGGGCTAGCTTGTGAAATGATACATAAAAATCGAATTCAACTAAGTTGATAGGAAAGGTGATTACAAGGCTGCTCCTCTTTGAATTGAGAATTTGGAAGAAGGCCTTAGACGTTTTGGGCACACTGAGGAAAGGATGACCCTAGCAGTTACCATCCCTAGGTACTGCCGATGGTTGGTGAAGGATTACCAAAAGAAGAATTTCCCTTGAAGACATGACACTTAATTGGATTGCCTTTGTCAAGTTGATCAATGAGAAATATATTATTAAGATTGTTAAGGAGCAAGATTTGTTGGAGTTCCTGAGGTTTGTGAGAATCAGAGAAGGACCTACCATTGTAAGATAGAGTTCTTGAGATTGCCCAAACATGCACCAAAGATGGTTAGAAACCCTTTCGATAAAGCAAGAAGGTTCAAGAATGAATCAAACTTCAAAGCATTTGGCCTATTAATATTCTTGAATCTAAAGTGTTAAGATGAACCTCATCTCGAAGAGCTAAATGACTGGAGGAAGTGTAAGTGAAAAGGGCTCCCACATAAGGAATATGGAATGTGCCAGTAATGCAGAATTACTGCTTTGGCATGAGGCTCATAGTGAGAGATCGACATTTCGTCTCTCATTGCTTGGGAAGATGTTTTAGAAACTGGCATATTGACTTGCCTAGGTTTGTCAATTCTAAAGGACTTATTGAGAATGAACCGGAATCATTAAAAGCAACGTTGCAAATTTTCATCTTAAAGGATAAGGCGTCGACAGGGGGACTAAAGATATTGTTGAGATAGACTTGGCAGGCTTAATTACGTATGATTTGAAGATATTGTTGAGATGGATGAGCCGAATAAGCGGAAGGGGATTGATTCGAATTGTAGTAACAGGATGACCCAATTTAGTCGGGTTGGACATCCTAGACGTGAATTGATGAGAGATCGAGGAACCTCAATCCCTTAGACCTCGTCACTTGAAGTGACCAAGCCGTTGAAAACGAGATGTCAGGCATCGTGACATCTTGTTCCGAGGGTAGGTGTGTTGCTGTTGGCACAGACCCCAAGTTTGGTATCCTCTGGAGCTCACCGGACGAAATGGATTCGGAAGAGGAAAATGCCACTAAAATGTATATTTTTCCTTCATATGATAGGAGGCCTTAATATAGAAGGAAGGGAAAATTTCAGATTGCCTTGGTACTGAGATTGAGCATGAAAGGAAAAGGAAAATGCAAGGCTCAACCGACCTCCGGAAAATAATTCTAAGAACCCGTCTGGTAGGCAATGTTGAATCCCAAGATGAGGTTGACATTCAGTTGAATGAATGGAAATGGGAATATGTTGACACCAGATTTTTGACTAGTCTTTTTCAGTCTTATTTTAAAAAATCATAAAAAAAAATCCATAAAAAGTCAAAAAAATTACAAAATCAACTTTGGTGGCCTTGGCCGAGCTCAAGGAACTATTTTTTATAAAAAAATAATTGTTCATATTTTCACATTTTTCAGTATATTTAGAAAATATGGAAATACTTGAAAATTCAAGAAAAAATAGCATTTGAGACCGAAAAAATATGAAAAAATATTCAATATTTTAATTTTAATTTTCTTGCATTCTTGACCTTATAAAAGTCTAAATCAAAGTTCAAATTTATATTTCCTTTTGTTACACGTATGATTGAATTTGGTAAAAAAATGTTAATTAAGTCTTTTAATTTATAATTTTGGCATTTTTAGGGTCTTGACATTCAATTTGATTGTCCTTCATTGCAATTTAGCCCATTTATTTGTACAAATTGCTCAATTGCATGAATTGAGCAAAATTGCATACTTAATTGTAATTTAGTCCTTGAATTTGGACATAATTGAAAGTACTTTCAATTCAAATGCTAACTTTACAAATTAAAGTCATCTCCCATGGTACAATTTGACCGTATGAGCCTTCAATATCACAATTTCTCGAATTGCAATTAAGAACAAATTTGGGGTTTTCATAGAAATTGATATGAATTTTTTGGCAGAATCATATTTTTAGATAATATTCATGTCCTAAATTCGATTTTGAGGTTTAATATGCAAAAATTCCCCGCGAATTATGGTTAATTTTGGAAAATCAAGTCAAAATCGGTTTTGATCGGTCGGACCAGTCAAATCGGTCCGCTATAATATCGTCTTCTTCCTTAGACTCCCATGCAGATGAACATCACAAGGTCAAACTTTGATGGCAAAATTGATCGATCAATCGACCACAATTGAAGACACATTGGTGGAGGTTTAATGCTTCAAGTCATTCCCCGTCGATTGATACCGGAGTCGTGACCAATGGCCGTCGGAACAGGGAGTAATTGATCGGTCAAGATCGCGATACCTGTAAAAGACAACAAAAGCAAACTCAGATCGAATTCATCCAAATTCACACCAAATGGAGAACGTCGGAGATCCTGACGGACATGGACGGAAACCCAACGGATTTCGTCACCATCTGGTGACCAAATGGCACATGGGAGGCACGTGAGTAGGAAAAATTGACGTTCCCCGTTCGGTACTAAAATTCTAAAAATCGTATATAGATTAAACAGGCTTTCTAGAAGCATGGAGGGGTCATTCATTTTGTTTCCTGAGGAGAACATAATAGAGAGAGAGAGAGAGAGCTTATCTTCCATTACTATTGTCGAAGGTTGGAGCTCGAATTGGGAAAGCACTAGTAAGGCTTTTCTAGGCCAAATCAAAGTTTTTGAGGGTCGACGGAAGCTTGCTTGAGGTAGCAGAAGTCGATCGCCACCAGCTAGGCTGCCTACAATCCCAGAAAAGGTGAGTTCAGCCTTCGAGCTTTCATACTGTTCTTTAATGGCAGAACTCGATTCTGATCATGATTCTTCGAGTTAAAGTATGCGTTTTACTCTTCAAGCATCACTAATCATTATTGTGTTATCATTTTGCATTGACCTTGTCTGGATATCTCGAATCGAGTCTCTAAACTCAACTTTCATCATTGAATATTATTCAATCCTGCCTAGCCAAATCTAGGTCGTGGGAGCTCAATCGGAGCTCGAGGTAAGTGTTCTGGACCTCTTACGATGTTTATGTGTCGATGAATTAGTTCGAGATGTCATGAATTGAATGTTTAGAGAAGTTATACTTGTACTGATTCGAGCTTCCTTGTGCTTGATTCCACGGATGAAATGCTTCAATTCTTATATATAAGAAACTAGAGGACTAAGCGAGTCGAACGACATAGGTTTTACGTTAATTGGTTAAGGTTTGGTTGTTCATCGGTGCTTGAGAAGTTTCAGCCGTCCATTCCGTCGGAGTCGAGAGGTCGAAGACGAAGTTGACGTGACAGAGTCAGCGAGTCAAAGATCTAGGTGGCGTTCTGTGATTGGTCCACGCAATGCTGAGTTGGTTCGACCCTTAATTTGTTTAGGCTGAGTTGGTTTTGATCGGATGGCTTAGATTAATCGAGTCCTATTTTTAGTGGCCGTTCAATTAGAAATTAGGAAATTCGAAAATGATTTTTAATCGAAAAATCAATACAAACTAAAACGGTGTCATTTAGGTTAAGGGTCAAATGGCGTCGTTTAGGTTAGTGAGGATAGATGGACCAGATCAAGTCTTGGGTTTTAATCGTGACCGTAGATTTAAGTAATCAAATCTGACAGACGAGATTTCGTCGGCTTTTGATCTAAGCCGTAAGTTTTAGTAAGTCAATTCAGTGGCTGTGGAGTAGTCACGTGGTTCAATAGGAACTGTCAAATTAAATTCGAATGACCAAAAAAAAAACACGATACGGCGTTGTTTTGGAGCATAATGTTGTACGGGTCCAGGTCTGAGACGAGTTCCAATCCGAGTGGGTCAGGTCAACCCGGTCCAAATCATATTTTCTTAATAAAAAACTTGAAATGATTTTTAAAAATAAAAAAAAATCAGAAAAATCATAGAAAATCCTATAAAATCCCAAAAAAAAATGTAGGAAAATTGTGAAAAATTTCTGGGCACTCCAAAAGTTCTCAAAAGTTGATGATTGACCATAGATAACTGATCAATCCTATTTTTGAAATTTTTTATTTATTCTTCTGAAAATTGACGATATTACTATTTAAGGGTAAATCGCCTCTGTTTGATATGTGAGATAAGTCAAGAATGCCAAGATAAGAATTAGGGTCGGTTAGACGATCTTCTTAAGTTTTCGAATGTTGTCATTTTTTTGAAAATGACAATTTTACTCCTCAAAGGGTAAATCGTCTTTCTTACTCAGATTGAGTTGTGAAAACTGCTCAAAATTAGGATTTGAGTCTAGTGGAGGACCAATCCTTCTATTTGAGATTTTCACTTCTCGTCACTTTCTGTAATGACGATTTTACCCCTCAAAGGGTAAATAGCATCTAAAATTTCAGAAAATTTCTGAAAATTTCTAAAAAATAAGAAATGGATTGGTTTGATGACCAATCCTATTTTCACCATATTTTGACTCCATATTTCATCTGAAATGATAAATTTGCCCTTCTTGGGCAAATTATTCCAAACTTCTTCAAAATTACGATTTCGCTCTTCAAGGGCAAATCATATCAAAAATATTTACGAGCCTTCATTGACACTTCTTTAGGCTAATAGAGCCTTACTAGAGATGTCACATTACTTTCATGTGATTTATTCGCACGTTTTGGATCTTTGATTTGCGCATCTAGTTTTACTAATTGTGAGTGCTATGGTAGTCACTCCTGTCTGCATGAACTTTTAGATTTAGGGTTCGCATCTCATTCATTTGCATGAAATCCTGTGGTTAGATAAATCATTTAACTTAGGTGTCAAAAAGGCATCAACTCTGACAGTTGGCGTAACAAAGTCTTCGATATCACTTCTCTAGTTATCGCAGAATCGAATAAAATGCTCCCAATTATTCATTAGGGCTTCCGATCGTGCCCTCCGCAAAATGATTGGTGACAACTCCTTGGCATATACATGCATCACATGTCACTAGACCACACTAAAAGTAGACCACGTATACCTCCGTTGCGAGGCCCGCATCCGACCAGACTTCAGACGGCCCATTAACCCTCGGTACCTAGAAATTGATCGAGGGTCGCGACAAAATAAAGTCGCATTGACTGATCATGGATCATGTAGTTGGATGTTACTGTTTCTTGGGAAATGTGTGACACAAATGAACAAAATGCCGCATGGTTTAATTGGAGATCTAGAAAGTAGAGAACCAAGTTATAGACTCTCAAGTGAATGATGCAAAGAACAGCCGGAACCATCCAAAATCTGGTAATAAAGAAGATCATAAAAACTAGGTAGGATGTTAAAAGAATAAATGGACTGACTCGTCCTCGTTCCATGAATGATAATTGGATTTACCTGAGGAGTCGTAAGAAGCATAAATGGAAGTTGAGAATTGTCCTATGGACCCTAAGGGAATGCTTAGTGTATGTCCAGTGTAAGAGGGCAAGATTCGGATTTAATAAGGCTTAAGATTCATAGTAATGTAACATAGAAAGGTTGATGTCTATGCATCGCAATGGTAAGGCATAATGAAAGGAATGCCCCAACCTATAAAGTAGAATTGACAGCTACCGCCCTTATGTTGAAATGTGGAAACATCACTTGTGTGGTGAGAAAAAGTTCAGATCGGTGAGAATCATCGGAACTTGAAGTACATATTGTTCCGAAGAAGAATTGAATGTGTAGAGCAACGTAGACAGATGAAGTTGTCTAAGGAAGTAAAATGCGATGTCTTACCTCACTTTGAGAAAGGATAATGGATACACACACACATTACGCAATTGGTGGAGGAAGGACGAACTTCGCTCAAGGAAATAAAAGATTCAACTTCTAAATTGGAAGCTTGTCGATAGACTAATCGTACGGTGACTTTAAGCATCAAACCTGAAAGTCGGGAAGGGACTAAAATTTGGCAACCTATAGACCCTGATGTCCAAGGGATCAGAAATGAATACAACAGGGAGGAGATCCATGCTTTCAAATACCCCAGGATGGAAACCTTGAAGTTTCATGAACGGGTGTACGTATCCAATGATGAACTTAAAGGGAATGATCGTGTCGGAAACTCATCGTGATGATTATAGTGTTCATTGGATAACAAAAATAAGTACCAGGACTTGAGTTGGTACTAGCGATGGAATAGAATGAACGTAGAAATGGTCAAGCTCGTGGCTAAGGATTGGACGTGCTAGCTAGGGAAGGCGCGACTCAGTAAGTTTGGCACTTTACTCTAGTCGTGGAAAATTTCCAAATGGAACTGAAAACGAATTGTTATGAACTTGGCTATGGGATTATCTGAAAGGTGAAGAAGACCATGACTCGATTGTGTAGTCATGGATGAGCCGAATAAGTCAGCGTACTTCCTGACAGCGCTAAAGGACTTCACAATGAATGAATACGCCAAGTTGCTTATGTGTCAGATTTGTTCATCTGTGTGGAATTCCGATGATGAATATGCCAGATAGAGATCCTAAGTTTACCATAACTTTGAAGAGTCTTTAAGACGTCATGAGAATGGAGTCATGATATAATATGCCTTATTTTACATAGACAAATGAACGGTCAGAAAAAATGATTCAGACGCTCAAGAATTTGTTGCAAGCGTGTGTCATAGATCGAATTGTATAGAAGAGGTTGAGAAGAGCAGTTACACTTGATCAAATTACCCAGAGAAATAAATACCTGTATAGATTTGATGACCGATTGGTGATTGGTACATACCTTAATCAAGGAAGATTGAGTGAGGACTTATTATGAATGATCAATCTCGATTTAAAATGACTTCCATAGGGACTGACTGAAGGTGGCATTGAATAATAAGCCTTTTGGATGGCATGGGTGCGTCCTTAGCTTATCATGCAGACCGAGTTACTCGACCTAATGTATATGTCGTCATATAATGCCCTAGAGCATGATGACGCGGGGAGTCTTGATGCGTCAGCACCCAGTTGTTTGGTATGGTGGGGTTTATGGTAAATTTCGAGGATGAAATTCTTGTAAAGAGGAAAAAGTTGTGACATCCTGAAATCCGACCCTTTTCGAAGTATGATATGATGAGATATCTCGCTGGTATGCTTCAGTTAAATCTCACTCAGAGTTGGTCATTCTTGAGAATAATAACCGAAAGGGGAAAGGCTAAATGGGATTTAAGTACGTTGATTAAAGAACTAGACCATGGATTGGTACTTTAACCATAAGGATTGTCGAGGGGATATTTTGAGCCACTATAGGCCGATCTAAGATTGGTCTTAGAACGATTGGCCAGTGTTATACAATTGGATTACAGATGATTCCATTCAACCATTGTATAATTTGCAAATTAACCTAAACCAATTCCTGATGATCGCGTACTTTGGAACTAGCGATTGATCCTCGCAATTAAATGAAAACCAAGGTCCCCATGGCTCGAGTAACTCTTAAACGTGACATTAGTCATGGGTTGATACGCGTAACTCCTAAGAACTGCCCATTAGTTTGAGATATACTGAAAATACAATCGATCGATTTGAACAACGATTGGACTTCGGATATTCGAGGATTCCAACAGTAATAAATTGGATGTCGCCTCATCGAGAACCATTAAGGTTACGGTTCGCTCCATATCGATTAGAAAAATGTAATTTTGGATCGACGAATGGAAAGTACCCATTTACCCCTAAGTTAATGCCATTCCTTTATAAATGAGCAAGGGCAAAATGGACTATTGTCTTCCACCATCTTCAGCTAAAAATACGAGGGTAGTTTTGTCCTTTACCCTATTCAATTACGGGAAAAAGACAAATTTGGGTAGGTGTCCATTTGAATGGTTTTAAAGCATGGGAGAACTTCCTAAAATCCCTCACCAATAAAGCTTACTCTAACTAAGGATAGGTAGGGCCCACCTTCATTTGAAATTTTGGGATAACGCTCATCTTCCTCCATTCTTCTCCATTTGGCTGATCATCTCTCTCTCTCTCCCTCTCTTATTTTTCTCTTACTCTCACTCATCTCTCTCTCTCTCTCTCTCTCTCTCTCTCTCTCTCTCTCTCTCTCTCGATTTTTCTCGACCGAACACCGACGCCACTTCTCTATCGTTTGCCGCCAAGAACCACCACGAGCCACCACCACCTCATCACCTTCACAACCTTCTCTTCACAATAAGCCGTGAACTACCACAATTTGAACCCTGAGAGCCCGAGAAGCCACTTGATCAGACCCGACCGGACCGAGGATTTAAAAGGAGATTTTGAAGCTTACCTAGCTTAATCTTGAGGTAAGTGATCCCCGGGCTCTTCCTTAGGGTAGTATGAGGTTAGTTAATGATGTTAAGAGTAGTTTTGATGGATTTTAATGGATGTCTATGGATGGAACTTGTTAGAACCGATTTTGACCACTTAGATCGTAGGCGATCAGATTTGGTTCGTGGAAGCTTTGGTGCCATTTTCTTAGTTTTCCTTGCTTGGAAAAAGTGGTAAGTTGTTCCTAAACCTTTACTAGGACTTTAGGTTACCAATGTTTACATTAGAGTTGGATTATGATGGTTTAGTGGACTGATTTGAGGAGTATTGTTGGAGAATCGAATCTGACTTGAGTAGTTGGATTTGTGGTGATTTGTCTTAAGCCAAAATGTTTGATAATATGTTTAACTCCTGTTATTTCAATGCTGAGCATGCGTGATCTAGGGTTGACCGTGCACAAGATTGAATGGTTCTAGCATGAATTGATCAAATTCAGTGCATAGATTCAATTGGAGGCCGAAATGTTCGATAATAATCCATGAACATGCCTAGCGACTAATTAGTCCGATGATTATCAGGTATGAAGTTATGGTATAAGATTGCTTAATTGAAGTGTCGAATTTGTTAATTGAACCTCCATTTGCTTCGGTGTTGTATTGAAATCAGGGATTGGATAAGTGAATTGTGCCAAGGATGA
The DNA here is from genome assembly GCA_028455895.1 of Rhodomyrtus tomentosa. Classification (NCBI taxonomy): domain Eukaryota; kingdom Viridiplantae; phylum Streptophyta; class Magnoliopsida; order Myrtales; family Myrtaceae; genus Rhodomyrtus; species Rhodomyrtus tomentosa. The sequence goes on from JAPCWY010000008.1 coordinate 13,457,220, forward strand.
TACAAGTTTGACCATGACTAGTCACGATGATTCTGTTGCATTAAAATGCCGATTGAACCCTAATGTCATTCGGCTTTGACTTGCTAATTGTGAAGTCGATGATTGAATTGGTTGTTATACATTGTTAAGTTAGGTCATGATTGGTTAATTCGTGAATGGAACGACTAAATTGATTGGTCATACTCATTGATTCTTGGGAGTAATAGCTTGTTGCCCTATTTATACTCATTATACTCGATCATGTAGTCTCATAAAATGATAAATGGTTGAGTTGTGGCATGTGGTCCAACTGGGAATTGCGGCATAAAGGCCGAATTTGTATTCCCTGAGTAATGAAAGGTGTAATTCACTCGATTGGCCATTGACTTGTTAAGTTATAAGTATATGTGCAGGCACATAAACTTGATGCGTGTTACACGGGGTTTGAACTTATCTTGATGCGTTAAACGCGGGATTGTGGCCTAAGGCGTTATTACGCGGGTTAATACAAGTATGTTGCCTAATGCGTATTACACGGACATTGAAAAAAAATGCGACCCGATGCGTTATGACCCGAGTCTTGAGAATTGTTATATAGTTGGATGAGTTGTTATGCGAGCCTTGATATTGAACAATAATAAGTCAATTGAGAAAAACAACCCTTATATGGATATGTGAAGTGTGAATTGCGAATTGCATTAGTATGAAGCTTAGACCTGGCATGAGATTGTGATTAGAATTGGAATAAATTGAAGTGCCTAAGTATCATGCAATGTTTCATTGTTTTTATTGTCATGCTATTTAGATTCTTTTGACATGTTTGCATTGGTCAGTAGAATTGAATGCATAGGATTGTTCGGAGATATTATTGGCCTAGGTTAGGTTTAGGTTCGATTTGTTGAGATTTCTTCTCACCCCGTCGTGTGACCACATTTTCAGACCCCAATCCTCGACCTCGATTACCATATCGCCATTATTCGAGATGCCGATGGATATTGAGATTGCAATCACCAAATACCTAGTTGGTGAGAACCAGACGTATTACAAGAAGGCTAGTACGACCTAAATTGATAAGGAAGGTGATTCCTGAAAAACTCTCTCACCTTTTTGGTGTGTACATACCAAGATGGGGATACTACCTTTGGACCACTCAGGGAGTGCGTCGTACCCGATTACGTGCTAGGAGCTATGGAGCCTGATGAGACCATTTCTCCTGATGACGAAGCTTTGGAGCCATCTGTTACCAAGAACAATCTTATAGAGACTTCTGGAGCTTTAGAGAAGTTGGAGAAGACAAATGCTTCTATTGAGGATGACCCTGTAGATGACAAGATACAACTATAATGCTTAGCCTTTGGACGCCCTAGTAGGACAATCTGTAGAATTTGGTTGGGTTACACTCTTTTGATTAGATATCGACTATCTCTGAAGTGTTGTTATGTTAGGAGTCTGGTGTTGTAAAATTGAGATTGTTAAGTATTTGTGTTCTATGAATTCTAAGTCATCTTATTAAGTATAATGTATGGAGTTCATTTATAGCTTCCGCATGTGCATTTCATTCCGTGAGTGTATGGACCCTCGTTCGATCCTAGGGATAATCGCGGAGGAAGGTCCATGAAGTAATGTTTGCGCGCTTGTATGGACGCAGGGCGTGATAATGTCAATGTGTCGGGTTGTGTATTCATGATTCTCGACCCGAAAAATGATGTATTTACTCTTGACCCCACCTGAAACAAGAACAAACAGAGCATGACGCCACAACGCGGGTCGGGTCGGGTATCGTAATACGAGCTCATCACTTATCATGTCAGTCGCAACATCACGCCTCGCTAGACAACAGTTAAAGCAAGAACAGCTTGTGCCCTTCATCCAAGCTAAGCTTCATAATTGTTTATAAAGCAGTCGAACCGCGAAACGAAACCGAATGTCGTTCTTGCAATATGAGCCGCGACGACAATGATGCTTATGTTAATGCAAAAGATATTGATGAACGTTACTGGTCTTTGAAAAGCTACTGAGGATCCTGGTTACTCGGGCTAAAAAAGATCGATTCAGATTAAAGGTCCATGTTAATAAGCATAAAGGGTCCTGAGGGATAGCCGTGCGCCGCATAAACATTCTTGCAGATGAAAGAACAACCACGTCGACCCAAGTTCGAAAATTGAAAACGGAGATTGTGCTAATCATCGGCATGATGACCCCAAGGGCATTCCGAGAGCGAAGATGGAAAAGTTAACGAATGTCGAACAATAAGAACCCTGATTGCCTTGTCTACGTAAGATGCAATAACTTGCTTGTTCATACACCCCACTAGAGGGAACTATTGACTTAACATAATGGTTATGTTTTTTCCACTATATATGATCGAATTTAGGGGAACTCAAAGCCTGCTACGAATCTAAACCAATTATTAAGAGTTCACGTTTGCCAACTATAATCCCGGTTAAACTAGGAAGAAGAAACATGACATAGAATAGAAACCATTGTCCTCAATCACCTCGAAAAGGAGCGTAATCGCACACCGACTAAACGTACGCCTTAACCAAGAAAGAAAACATCCACACATTACTCACTCCAAATAAAGAGCACATGCGCTAATGAGGTCAGTGACAGTGTGACGTCTCACTTATGACAGCAACCAGAGCATAAGTGATTAAGGGGCTTACCTATAGGTTTTCCATAATTTTAAGCGCACCGATTTAGTGATTAAGGGTCTCGATCAATTGGTCAAATTCTTACTCGGGTCAAACTTTTGAGTGAGGGAGGTTTGATAGATAATCAAACCGATTGGATCAAATGCTAACATTTCTAGGCGTTAGATATGTTCCAGAATCCAATTTCGAGCTTAAATTTGCAAAAAGAGGTCAGTCTGGGTTTGAGTTTATGCATTTTCTTCAAGCCGGTCAACTAGATCGGTTTGAGCCAACCCGGTCAACCAACCAAGTTGACTATGCAATTTCACAGAACCAATTCTCTGGTTCTTCTTCAAATGCGCCTAAGAGAAGTCAATAAAGACTCACCATATTGAGTCTCAAATACAACCATCAAGCGACCTCCAATGGCTTACGCAGCCAATTCCCGGTACAGGCCAGCTAGCGACAAGCGCGTGGACAGTATGCAGCACCAAATGGCCAAGAAAAAAAAAGGCGGGAGAGTTTGTTGCTACGGTTTTTGGAGTGAATCAAGTTTATATGATCGAATTGGTATGGGTGGGATTTGAATTTTCAAAGCGGGGTCAGGTCAACCTGATCTACATCATTGTTCAAAATAAAAGAAAATAAAAAAATACTGAAATTAATAAAAAAAAATTCAAAAAACATAAAAGAAATTAGAAAAATTGAAAAAAAAATCATAAAAATAGAAAAAAAAATAATAAATGGCCAGATTTAACCAAAAGTTTAAAAAATTAACACTAATTCCTAGTCATCCAATTATAAACCCAGTGGTAAGTCAATTGTCACCCTTAGCCAAGCATCAAACCTTTTAGGCTGCGTATGGTAGCGTTTCTGTTCCTAGGAGCATTTTTTGAATAGAAATAATTTTTTGTGTTTCTGTTCTCGGCTATAGTTTTTGGGAACAAAAACGTGTTCGATAAGTTAAAAAAAATACTTTTTTCGTCGTTGTCATTCGCTCGACCGGCGGCCAGTTGGCCAGCCACAGCGATGACGATGGCGACAGGCAGCCATAGCTAACCGGCGGCAGCCAACCAGCCACAGCGACGACAGCGGCGGTCGGCAACTGATAAACGACAACGATCGACGACCGTTGACGACGGCTGATGACCGGTGGCAGGCGACGGGCGGCGATGGCGAGCGGCAGCCAATAGGTGGTAGTAGTGTCTGCGGCGATGGATGGTAAGTCCAAAAGTATTCCAAAAAATGTTCTAAAACTCAAAAATAAGTTTTTTTTTTGTATTTTTGAAAAGTGTTCTTTGGTACAAAAGTGTTCCGTGAGACACTTTTAAAATATTTTTGAATCATACGCGTTTCTATTCCAAAAGTGTTCTCGGAACACTTTTGGAACAGAAATAGTTTCCCTAACTACAATCCATATGTAGCCTTATTCTACCATACGGTACTTAATTCCTCGATCTCTACAAGTTCATAGCAATACCCTACACGCACGTCATAATATCCATTTCTCATGGCTCAATTGTCTAGTCTCGGCACCTATTTTTTTAGTCCACTTCTAAAATCGTACTCGACCTTCCACACCTTTCAGTTCTCACGATTCCCTTCCTCGGATATACCATCCATTTTCTCCCATTCACCGGCTAAAGACGTAAGCTACACATATAGCAACAACAACGTACCTGGCCAACACAATATATATAGTACAACCAGCTTTCACTTGTAACCCTATCTCCGACAACCAAAATCCACAATAGTCGGGTGCACATATAGTGACACAAGAGAGGACGAGAGGGTAGGATTTACTCGCCTAGGGTCCACAGCAACAACCAAACCCGACTTGAGCTCCAATGGAAATGGCGGCCGATGGTAGTGGCGAGAACCAACGAAACCAAGAGTGTCTTCGCCTTGAGTTTCGAATTGCACCGCAAAACTAATGAAGCTTGTAAAATAACCTCTCGAATTTAGGGGATGCCGGGTGGATTCAAAGAGGAAGGTCATCAAATGATGGCTTTCCCTTCCCCAAACACACCATCATTGCCTCACAAGCTCCTAATGAGCCAAATTTGCTGAGTTTAGGAAGTAATCTGCCAAGTGGCGGGTCTCTCGCATCCACTACCATCACATATCACATAGCAACTTCATCCTCTCCTTCAATTTTGTGACCGGTCACCTCTATTTCCTAGCCTATCCAACGTCGCACAACATTTCTTTGTCGTGGTCCATGTATTACGGTTCATTGTGATCCTAAATTAAATTTTACTACAAGAGAAAAATTCATCTTTAGGTGTAGACAAATAATCGCATCTCTACACATTGGGTGATAGAAATTTAATTTAGGTTAGGCGGAGTTTCTATAATAAAATTCCCAATAATTCAATAATTCAATAAAATGACTTTTCACGTTTTCTAGTCAATCATACCAAGGTTAGGGCCTTTCAATTCGCCATAGAAAATCTTAAGATCAGTATTTGATATCATTTTTTCAAGAAAAGACTTTCATTAATAAGGGCATTTCTATCTCAAATTACAACCCACTTTATAGTAATTGAGCATTATAGTAAGAAAAGACACTAGTTTAGAGAGCTGGTTTTTAGGATGCTACATAATCGAGGTTTAATAGATAACCCAAACACAATGAACCTTAAAATCCTCGAATACTTCCCACCAACCTCCTCGTGACCGAATGCCTAGGAAACCCTCAATTCCATTTAGTAAACAACTCAATGGGGACCAAACCCTTCAAACCCAATTGAAGTTATTCAATGCACCATTATGTTGAACTATCTATCAATTCCACTTTCACAAATCCCTTGAATGCACAATTGATCCCTCCACAGCTCACGGCTCCATGTTTTTCCAGGTTCAGTCCTTAATTCATTCTACCCATAACGAATAACATAATCTAATCAGCAACACCCGCATGTGAGTTACGGTCTTCACGCATTAACTACCAAGGTTCATGATCGAATCGCCCCATAACAGGGGTAGATACGATTCGCTTCAAATCAACTACATGTGGGACGATCAGCTCTTGCAATTGAGGTACCTATATCCTAGAGATGGTACACCAATGGACCGGTCGAACATGCAACCGTATTCTCGCTTTCAAATAACCAATTCTACCATTCTAGATACCCATTTTTACACATCGACGATTCACGCCCAAAAGGATAGTGAATGAGCGATAAAGTGGCAAGGATAGAAGTTCACTTGCCTAGGATCGTGTACGAAGTAAAACGAAGCTCAAATAGAGTTGGATGAATCTTGGGTCTCCTCGTCTAGCTTCTATCCATATTAAATCCATGATTTTCTATCAAATTTATGGACAATCGGCCCTTAGATCCACGTTGCTATGTCTTATGGTCATGTAGGAAAAAAGGGAGCTTGATTCGCCATTTGAACGAGCTCAAACGAGCCATTTTTCTATCGGCATGCGCTAAAACACGCGAGAAAGAGCTCTCGGATGGAGGAGGTATTTCTCAAGAAAATGGAGAGGGAAATAGACAAATGATGAGAAAAGAGAGAGAAAGGGTATTTTATAATGGGGCTTAAGGGTGGGTCGGTTTTTGGGAGTTTCACGGTCGAATTGTGATCCAATTTCGCACAGGACCATTTTCTCAAACTAAAACTATCAATCAAACATAAACGGTTCGTCTAACCCATCATACGCAACCATTCCATTGCCTTAAATAATCCTCTGCTTAAACATATATTAAATGCCCAACTCATAATATCCAATAACTTAGCCTTAAAAAAAAACCAATCCACTTGTTAATCTAATTAAAGGAAATTTAGGGTCTTACAAGCAGCATTGGCAAACATAATTTTATTGGCTGGCTTGTTTGTGAAAAAAAGACTACCAACAATAGGGATCATCTGCTAATGGATGACTTCAGTTGATATCTAGTGTAACTTTTGTAGGACTGGGATAAAAGACAAAATACATTTATTTATTTTTTTTGTGTGAGTGGACAAGCAGCATATGGCGCAGTATCCTTGCACAAGGAAGGAATGAGGAACTTCAATAGATTATTAGAGCAACAAAGGAAAATGACTTGGCGTCAAGACTACTCAGGGTATCCTTTCTAGCAACAACATATGGCATTTTGATGTAGTGCTATCGTAGGCGGGTTCAAAACAAGTCAACGAATATCCATATTATTTTGGCTAACGTGTGTAAATACGTAAGATATAGAGCTTCGCTCTACCGAAAAATTAATCCTTCCCAAATAAATGTTGTTTTATTTACTATGTAGAGACTTCCTAACTCCATCTTTTTTTAATTATTATCTCTATTTATATTTTACACACACAAAATCATTATTTACGATCAATATGTTAGAATATATATTCTTTTTGATATATTCAGTTGTGGGCTTTATTAATTGTTAGTGTAATTATTAATTGGTCTAATAAAGGTAAGATATATACAGTTTTCTAATTCTAGTCAGATATAAAGCTGAATAGTGCGGGCCGAGATAAACATAATCTTTAATGAGGGATAGATTTCATTGTCTATAAATAGAGTTCAAGTCCCTCCTCTAAAATCTTAATGACCATATAACCTCACATATAAAATCCTCTTAAGTAACAGTGAAGGGCCAGAAGGGGGTTCATAAAGGAAAATTTCTTGAGCATCGAATTCTCGAAATTTCGCATCAAAAACGGTAAATCCGAATCAAGGTGTGTTAATTCTTTAACTCTATGGATTATGGATTCGTGTATCTGTACGTGTGTATCTTGGATCGCTGCATACGGATGAAATACACAACTTACATGTGGTATCAGAGCCTGCTCGTATTAGTTCGCGAATCGCGTTCTCGGTGTATTTTTGAAATTTTATTGTGACATTCTGATTTTTCCAGACAATTTCAGACTCGTTAATGAGAAATCATCATAAATGAGTTTTGAAAATTTTGAAATGGACAATCAAGAATTCCAACGTTATTCGGATTGACCGTCGCCCCATTGAAAAATATTGGAGCGAGAAAAATGACGTTTTGAATGTCGAGGGTAAAATTACCCTTTTATCCCTCAAGCTTAAACCTTGCCCATAAAATTGAAAAAGGGCATTTTAGTCTTTATTCCTACCCCATAAGCTATCGAAAAAGAGGATGAATGAGAGACATTGGATCAAAGCTTGAATGGCAGGGGAACAAGTGTCAATGGATGGTGTAAAGAGAGGTTATATCCAACTTTATGCAACTACCATTCAAAGCATTGATCAAGAGCTTTGAATATAGTCTTCTCTCACTCTCTCTCTCTTCTCATTCGGCCAAACACCCCTCCAGATCACCGAGCATTCTTCTTCTTCTTCTTCTCTTCACTGCTCGTCGGCGACAGATTCCAGTCCCTCTGTTCGCCACCCACGACGCCACTTTTCGATGACCACCTGACCACCGGCCGACCATACCAACTTAGATATGCGACTTGTCGACATCCTCCAAGTAAAAGCGAGGCATTTGGACCACCGAGGAGCTCCGGAATTTTCTCCAACCTGAGGTAAGTCCGGTTTCTGACCCTTTTGAAGGCTGAAATGTTAGAGTTTTGAGATTAAATTTTTTAAAGGCCTAGTAGACATATATATGAATCTGCGGTAAAAAGTTGGGCTTGATTTGATAAATTTTTGACCTCGAATCGATCTTGTGAACTTGGAACACAAAACTGCCGATACTGACCTAGGGAGATCCAGCGTCGTTCAACGGGTTTCCGGCAACCAATAGACCTCAAACTCACGGTAAGCCTTAAGAACCCTTAAATAGACATGTTAAGAGGTAGGATGAGAATTAAATGATGGATTTAGAGCTGGTTTAGGGCTGATTGTACCCGGTTTGCACAAAATCGGGAAGAACCGGTTCGATTTTGTGCAAGGCCAGGGCTGTGGGGGCTGTTGGCGTTGGGTTTTGAGCCTCAAATTGTTAATTAAGGCATGTAAAGATAATGAGAATTATACTATGGAGGTTTATGGTTTATGGATTGAGGAATTGGACATAGAAATTGACTAATTGATTGAAATTCCTAAGTTGTGCGGTGAGGTTTGTCTTGGACTCTTGGAACCGAGATTGTGAGGATCCAAGAAGAGAAATTTGGTGTTATCAAATTCAAGGTAAGGGAATTCCCAACCTTATGCTAGGAAGATTGGACTCAATTGGGTGAGTCGGTAAAAGATTCAATTAGTCCTTGAGTAATTCCAAGGTAATTGGTTATGGTATGTGTTCTTGAATGATTTGGAGGATTTGAAGGCTTGTTAATGCTTGAGTTTAAATCATATGCCATGAGAATTCAAATTATGCATGAGTTGCACCTGTCGTTTTATCTGTGAGTGGAATTGAGAAGCATAGCTTGAACATGACATAGTAAGGCCTTGAGGCGTATGAGACGCAGGGTGGGAGGTGGATATCCTGATGCGATGTAACCGTGGGGTCGAGTTGAGATTGTGTGGCGCCCTGATGCGAACTAATCGCAGGGTTGAATTGGCCACGGTCATGATGCGAACTATTCGCGAGATGGAGGAATGAGGTAATGATATTGGCCTGGAGAATCATTGGAACCTGATGCGTTTACGCGGGTTGCCAGTAGTGCCCTGATGTGATCTAATCACGGGGTTATGATGGCCATGATCCTGATGCGAACTATTCACGGGACGGAGGAATGAGGTGGTGATATTGGCCTGGAGAATTATTGAAACCTGATGCGTTTACGCAGGTTGCGAGTGATGCCCTGATGCGATCTAATCGCGGGTTTATGATGGCCACGATCCTGATGCGATCTAATCGTGGGATAGAGATATGAGGCATTGGTACCAGCCTGGAGAATCATTGGAACCTGATGCGTTTACGTGGGTTGTCAATGACGGTCTGATGCGTTTACGCGGACCGAGCATGATGCTATCTAATCGCGGGCATGAGAATGAGGCAAGGGGGAACGGATGATTGTGATGAGGTAGCAGGATGAATCGTGTATGAACCTCTGAGTGTGATACGATACCATATTTGCATGCATGTCACCTGTGTATGGTTATCTATATTTGAATTGACTGATATGTCTATGAGTTGAACTGTTGGGGTATATGACTGCCTGAGTGGACGGTCGTCCTAACTTAGGGTTAGGACCCACCTTACTGAGATTATATCTCACCCCAGTGGGGGCTTAACTTTTCAGGTTCCTGGCAGCAGAAGTGCAGACTTGCCATGGTTTGGCACAGAGAAGTTTGGCACAGAGACGAGGTCACTAGAGGAAAAATGAAGACTTCTCTTTTGTGACCTTAGAATTGAATAGTACTGGTTTTGAAGATTTAGATTTGTAATAAAGAAAAGTATATTTGACCTTTATTAAAGGTGTACCCTTGTGTCCTAAGTCATCGGGTGTTGCTGCATTTGTAAATTGGAGTTGGCATCGCTTCCGCATGTATGTTTCTTTCAGCACAAAGGACATTGGTCGTTGGATCTTGGAGCTTTCACAAAGGAATGGCTTAGTGGGATGCTCGCGAGCCCGCCGGGTTCGGGGCGTGACATTTATTTTTGTCGAAATACAAAAAATATATATATTCGAAAAGAGCTCGATAAGACGAGAAAAACCATATCAAGATCGTCACCAGAATCGACCGGACGCCCGGCCAAGCGTAGCCACTCGTCCGTGGCCATCGGGCGCGTGGCGGCCACGCCACACGCGCAAACCTTGGCCCTGCACGTGCGCAGCACATGCACGGCTAACATCAGTCGACGTCACCTTGGCGAGTAGACCCGACCCGACTGTGCTGACCCGACCCGATCCGTTGACCCGACTTGATTCATTGACCGTTGACTCGAACCGTTCGGTCGAACCGATCGTTGACCGGTTCGACTAGACCGCCCGATCCGATTTGCGAATCGGTTCAGGGGGTAGCGGTTGGACCGGTTAGGCTAGTTGGACCGGTTTCATAACTTGGTCGATAATCAAAACATGTGCAAGGCACGTGTCTACGCGTAGTTCTCACGCGCCGTGGACTTGAGTGGCTCGTGAGAGCCCGTGCGTACTCCGATGGGGAAGTTTCAAGTATCGGCATGCTCATATGCTCATGCTCTACAAGGTGGTATATTTATTTTGCATGTTTGGCACTTTTATGGATGAAAAATACTTATGAAACTTCAAATACGTGTATATTTTGGGGTATTTTTGCGCATTTTCAGGTATTTCTTTATGATTTTATGAAATATAGGTGCAAAGCTCACATGTAAATATCACATATGGATATGTAGACCATGATTTGACATGAATTATTGAGGTATCGATGAAAATTAGCGAGACGTGTAATTTTGAGATGATTGCCCCTAATTTCTGAAATTTCATGCATGCGGCAAATGTGAAATATAAAGTTGTATCCCAATTTCAGGTAAATTCAGCTAGGCTATGACTGCCAAAGAGGCACACTTGGTTGAGTTTAATAAAGAATATGTCTTATAATATTGGGATGTCTCCTGTTTTAAGCGTACTTATATTTTCAAAGGAGGTGATTGCGTATTGATACTTGGAGGGTTACATGTACAGCATATGGTTGATAATTGATTAGTCTAAGTGTTATCATACACCCAAATGTGGTGATTAACAAAAGTTGAAATAAATTCTCATGATCGATGTAATGTGGGGAGTATATAATTGCATGTCATGTTTACAGCCTAAAGGTGATTATATGATGATGTATGTATCTCTTAATGTGAAATTTCACATTATGCTAATTAAAAATGTTAGGTATTTTTCAATCACCTTACTCCATAACTATTGAGATTCTTACTGGTAGTAATTTTAAAAAAAGGAGAGATGATTTTCCGTTTGGTATGGAACTGGCGAATGTTCATATTGCTCTAAATGAAGATAGGCCGACAACTCTTACTGATACAAGTACAGATGCCCAAAAGGCACATTTTGCTGCTTGGGAAAAGAGTAATAGGATTTGCTTATTGTCAATGAAGCGATCCATACATAAGCATCTTAGAAGTGATTTTGCTGCTGACATCACTGCTAGACAAATGATGGAAGCCCCGGTAGTTAGAAATCGTGACTCTTCTAATGCTGAGATTGGGACACATATGTCAGAATTATTCAGTTTGAAGTATGATGGTTCTGTTGGTGTTAGGGACTATGTCATGTGGATGGTAGATCTGCAATCAAAGCTCAAGGAGCTTAATGTTCCAATTCTTTATGCTTGTATCATACATCTTGCACTTAATTCTATTCCATTTGAGTTTGGTATTATCCAAATACATTATAACACCGCCGATCAGGCATGGACAATCAACAACTTGATTGCAAGGGTGGTGTCAGAAGAGACCAAGTTGAAGAAAAGTAACACGTGTATGGCTATGTATGCTGCTTCTAGCTCTGGTGCCAAGAAGGGCAAGGGCTACAAGAATCGTAAAGAAACTCATTCATCTACTGGTCAGCATGACAACTTAGGTCCAAAGAAACTAACCTTTAAAAGGGACGGTAATGCTGGCAAGAATGGTCTTTTGTTTTTTCTGTAAGAGGGGAGGACACAAAAAGAAAGACTGAGCTAAATATAAGAATTGGTTATCTAAGTGTGAACCTAAAGGTAATGGTTCTTTGGCATTAGTTTGTGAATCTAATCTATCAGAAACCCCATCTTGTTCAATGTGGCTAGATAGCGGTGCAACTAATCTTGTTGCGTTTGCCATACATGGATTCATAAACCGGAGGAAGCCAAATAAGGATGAATTAAAGCTCACCGTAGAAAACAACAATAAAGCTAATGTCGAGTTCGTGGGAGATGTCATTTTAATTTTAGATTTTGGTTTTAATTTGATGTTAAGGAATGCATTTTATGTATCTTCTTTTAGAAAGAATTTAATTTCTGTATCAAGTTGGGACATGTGTGGTTACTCTTTTGAGATTTCAAACTTTACAGTTTCTATTTCTTTTAATTCAAATAAAATTGGGTATTGCATTTTGTCCAATGGATTGTACAGATTATGTTTGTCTCCCAACGAAACATACGTCGCTTATACAGCTGAAAAGATTGTTTTCAAAAGGCCTCTACCTAAAGAACAGTCCTACGCAATATGGCACAAACGTTTTGGTCACATCTCTAAAGAAAGAGTAGAAAGACTGATAAAGGCTGACATTCTACCCACTCTTATAAGTGACCTAGACGTATGCGTAGACTGCTGTAGAGATAAGATGACCAGAATAAAGAAGAAAACTGCAGTCCGTAGGTCTCATTTGTTAGAGATAATCCATACAGATATAAGTGGACCCTATACAACAACGTTGTGTAGAAATTTTTATTTCATCACATTTATAAATGATTATTCTCGATATGGTTATTTATACTTGATTAATAAAAAGTCTGAATCTCTTGATAAGTTCAAGATTTTCTAGACTGAAGTTGAGAAACAGCTGGGAAAGGTAATAAAAATTGCCAAATCTAACCGTGGTGGTGAGTACCATGGTCGACATGACGATATTGGACAGCTTAAAGGATCATTCGCCAAGTACTTAGAGGATTTTGGGATTGTGGCTCAATTTACTATGCCCTGTAGTCCTAAGCAGAATGGTGTAGCTAAAAAGCGTAATCGCACTCTTATGGATATGGTAAGGAGTATAATTAGCAAATCTAATTTATGTGGTATTTTATGAGGTGAGGCCTTGAAAACGGTGCTTTATGTATTGAATCGTGTTCCTACTAAATCTGTGCCACTTACTCCTTTTAAATTGTGAACTGAACGAAAGCTAAGCTTGAATCATCTGAAGATTTGGGAATGCCCTGCAGAAGCAAAATTGTATAATCCAACTTTAAGCAAGTTAGAACCCAAAACTACTCATTGTTATTTTGTGTCTTATCCAGATCATTCAAACGGATATTGGTTTTACAATCCCAATGGAGGATCGAGAATAATTGTCACGCCCCGTGGCACGAGCACGCGACTCCCCGCAAGCATAAATTCTCTCTCGAAGTCCTAGGATGCACATACATGTCGAGAGGTATGTCAAATAGAAAGGACGCGGAAGCGACAATATAAAAACTTCTCCGTACAATTATAAAAAGGGATCTGGGTAATGACATTGTTCATACATACATAGGTTCCCAACTGTTCATACAAGAGCATGGCAAGCTAAACACACTGGTCAATAGGGGTGATAAGACTGGTACAAAAGACGATCATAACTGCTCTCAAAAAGGGACAGGCATCAAGGTCACCATCAAAATGTCAGACCAGCAAAGTAGAAATTCCTAAGTCGAGCTGCTGGAGTCGTCGGTCTCCCCCTCAGCCTCCTCACTGGGCTCGTACTCCAAGAAGGTCTCCGAGCAAACCTCCACGATGTCCTCCATAGTCTCATCAGCAGATGGCTCCACTAGGTCCTCCTCGGTCGCCTCGACCACTATCACTTCATCCGTGTCCTCCAGGGTCGGGGTCCTCTCTAGACCAATCATCGAACCAGCAACCGATCCCTCGGCCTCCACTGAATCCTGAGCGGGATGGCACCAACTAAGGATCGCCCCTCGAGGTACCTCAGTGGGCTTCAACGGCCCCGTGGAAACGTCCCTTACCTTTCTAAACCATGCCTTATACTTGTGAGACTTTCAGCTACTACCGCCCTCGTTTACCTAGACGACTGTGCACTTTCTAACGTAAATGGTCCCCTGACCGTAAGGGAACTCCTCAAAATAGATAGACATCTCCTTAGGATCCCCAAACCTGACTGGCCACATCCTCAAGGCCTAGGATCTGTAAAGAAATTGGGTCCCACAACGGGGTGAGATATACATCTCAATAAGGTAGGTTCTAACCCTAGGTTAGACTGACCGTCCACTTAGGCAATTACAACTACAAGCAAATTATACAAAATCAAATGAGGCAATCAACTAATAGAAAATAACACACGGATGTTAAGCATGTAATCCAGGCAGCTTAATACTTCATTAAACTCAAACACCGTTTATCCAGCCAGATTGCACCTCCCACCCTTCCTTGCCTCCATTTGAATCATGCCCGCGTTTATAACGCATCAGGCTCGGTCCGCGTAAACGTATCAGACCGTCTCATTGACAAACCCGCGTAAACGCATCAGGTTTTCAATCTATGCTCAGGCCTGTGTCGACACATCACAACTCCGTCCCGCGTTTCAACGCATCAGGACTATGGCTTTCTCAACCCCGCATTTCGTACTCCTCAGGGTGCCGTTCAATTCAAACTCCACGCCTCAGCGCCTCAGGGCATTCATTCATACAACCCCGCGTCTCATACGCCTCAGGACGTCACAACTCCTCAAACATGCCATAATTCATTTCAATTCATAACACACACAACCAAGTGCAACTCAGACACGAACAACACACTTATGGCATGCGAGGCAATCAAGTTCAACACTCAAATGCCACAAACAACTCAAGGCACAAGCATTATTAATCAATCAAGTCCTCAATAGCTTTCTAGGACTTACATTGGACAAGCATTTGATAATCTTTCAAGAATCAATCAAACTCGCACTCATTTCACCCAATTGAGTCCAATCCTCCTATCAAAGGTTTAGAATCCCCTTACCTCGTACTATAGCCAACAAAATTCCTTCCCAAGTACTTCAATGGTTTGGCCCTAAGGGTCCAAGGATGATTCAACTGCGCAACCTAAGGAAATTTTATCCAATCATTAATTTCCTTGCTCAAATCATCATCCCACCAAACATACACCTCATGGACCCACCAATTAACATCCTCACACTTCTCAACGATGAATTTGGAACTCAATTATAACCACCAACAGCTCCCACAGAATCGGTATGCACAGAACCGAACCGGGTACATTTCGGTTATGTGTATACCCCAACTAAACAGCCCTTAAACTATCCTAAATCCTCAATTTATTCACTAATATACTTTCTAACATGAAGTTCTAAGGGTTGGGGAGCCTCACCGAAAAATTGAGCTCAAGGCGACATCAAATGGTCCACGAACGGCGCCGGTTCCTCCAAGCTTACTGCCAGTCAATTTCTATCCATTAAAGGTGACACCATTTCATCATCAAATATCCATCAAAATTAGCCCAAATTTTTACCACAACTCAGTATATATGTTCCCTTAATGTCCACAAAATTTGGTCGAAAGATTCAAACGATTCGAGATCCTATGGAGTCCAAACAGCAGCTTACCTCCAGCTACGACGGTTTCCATCAACTCTCGAGAAAATGGCCGATCGGAGCTCCTCACTGAGTCAAATGCAGTGATTCAACTTGGAGAACGTCGGTAAGAGGATGAGGAAGGAGTGGGCGATCGGCTCGGCAGTGAAAGTCGTCTGAAGTGGCGATCGGCGGCAGCGAACGGGTGAGCAGAAATCGGTCTGGCAGCAGGCTTCACGGCGGCAAGGAAGAATAAGAAGAAATCTGGCAATGGGGGAGGTATTCGGCCATGACGAGAGAGAGAGAGAGAGAGGGTTTATACTTCAATTGGCTTGGTCAACATGAGTTGAATGGTAGTTTAAAAGTGGAAACATTAACTCATGACTTCATCTATTGACACTTGTCCATGGTGTCAATCAAAGTTCATCCAATGGCCATGGTTTCTCTCCATTTTCGGCAGCTATGGGGTGTGGTTAAAGATCAAAATGTCATCGTCCAATAATATAGGCGAGGTTAGGGCTTGAGAGGTAATATGGTAATTTTACCCTCGACGTCTGGAACGTCGTTTTTCTAATTTCAATTCTCTTTAATAAGGCGACGGCCAATCCAATCGTAATGTTGGAATTCTTGATTCTCCATTTTCAAATTTCAATACTTGTTTCTGAATCATTTCTCTATCCAATGTGATTTCAGCCTATCCCGAATTGACGGGCGGCTTTTGCAGACGTTACGCGTATCGACCCTGTGATTCATATCACAATTAGGGCTCATCAATTCATGGTGACTTTGGTTGTCATGTAATTGTGAGGGTCTACCGCTAGTTTCAATTGTCTCGATCGTCACTGTTCGATTTAGAAAAATTTTACAAATTATATATTGGTTTATGCGGCATCACCCGCGCTCTAAACATATAACGCTAGCAATGTATTCCTTAATCGTTCTTAGATCGGTCTTTTCATGGCTCTAAATATCCCCTCGACAATCCTTATGGTCAAAGCGTCATTTCCTACTAGAATTCCCTAGGTCCACGTACCCTGTCTCGCTTTAGCCTTTTCCTTTTGGTCAGTCGACTCGAGATTGATTAGATCCGAGGAGATATGACTGAAATATATCATTAGATACATTGTCATTAATGAGTCTTGAAATGACAGGAAAATCAGAATGTCGCAATAATGGATTCACATATAGCAAAGTTCTCGGAACTTGATGTAGCAGAAAATGGTGATTGTTCACAGACTATTGAGGATACCAGCACAGTGTGTATTCATATGTCGTTTTCTATGACTATACAAACAATTGTGAAAGTTGATGTACCACAGGTTAAACCTTTTGAGGCTCAGGAACCTATTATTGAAGCAGTTCCTGATGAAGTTCCTTAAGCATTTCAGGAACAAAATGAGGTAGAAGATGCTCCTCTAAGGAGATCTGTTAGGTAGAAACAATCAGCTATACCACCGGAGTATATAGTCTATATGGAAGAATAGGATTATGATATTGGTTGTGTTGTTGATCTAGTGACTTATACAGAAGTTATTTCTTGTCCTCAATCTGATTTATGGTTAGATGCAATGAAAGATGAGATGTTGTCTATGAAACATAATAATGTTTGGGAACTTGTTGAAATACCTAAAGGTTATAAACCTGTTAGCTGTAAATGGGTTTATAAGACCAAGAAAGACTCCGCTGGAAAGATTGAAAAATTTAAAACTAGACTAGTAGCTAAGGGATTTACTTAGAGAGAAGGAATAGATTATGAGCCAACTTTTTCTCCAGTTTCTTCTAAAGACTCTTTTAGAGTGATTATGGCTCTAATAGCTGATTTTGATATGGTGCTTCATTACATGGATGTGAAAACTGCTTTTCTGAATGGAGATTTAGATGAACAAGTTTTTATGACACAACCAGAAGGTTTTGCAACAGATGGCACAAGTAATTTGATTTGTAGATTGAAAAAGTCTACTTATGGTTTGAAGCAAGCTTCTAGATAGTGGTACTTGAAATTTCATAGTGTTGTTACTTTTTTGGGTTTTATTGAGAACAAGCTAAATTAATGTATATATTGCAAGGTCAGTGGGAGAAAATTTATTTTTCTCATTCTTTATGTTGATGACATCTTACTTGCTAGCATCAATATTGCATTGATGCATGAGACAAAAAGGATGTTGTCTCAAAATTTTGATATGAAGGATCTTGGTGAAGCTTCTTTTGTCCAGGAATCGTTCTCGCCGCATATTAAGCTTATCTCAAAGGACTTATATTTATCGCATTTTGAAAAGATTCAATATGTAAGAGTGCAAGTCAGGGATTACTCGAGTCTGCGAGGGTGATAAATTGAGTCTTTCACAATGCCCTCATTCAGATATTGAGAAAGCACAAATGAAGAATGTATCTTATGCTAGTGCACTTGGTAGTATCATGTATGCTCAAGTTTATACTAGGCCAGACATTGTTTTTGCAACGGGAATTTTAGGCAAGTATCAATCGAATCTGGGATACGATCGCTGGATTACCGCCGAGAAAGTTTTGAGGTACTTAAAAAAGAACTAAAGACTATATGCTGATTTACATAGGTGTTCAGAACTTGTAGCTAATGGGATATTCAGATTCGGATTATGCTAATTGTGATGATGACAAGAAGTCAACAACAGGATATATCTTTATGCTAGCAGGTGGTGCAGTATCATGGAAAAGTGAGAAACAGAAAACGGTATCGTCCTCTACTATGCAAGCGGAGTTTATAGCATGTTTTACAACTGCCACTAAGGCTATTTGGCTCCGGAATCTCATAGGAAGTTGACCGTGTTTGACTTTGTTGATAGACTCATACAGTTGTATTGTGACAATAACTCTGTAATGTTGTTCATTAACAACCACAAAGGTCTCAAGGGGTCTAAGCATATAGAGGTCAAGTTTTTGACCATAAAGGAGTCCGTGCAGAATGATGACGTTGCAATAGAGCATATAACTACAGATGTTATGATTGTTGATCCACTGACGAAAGATCTATGCCTTTGTGTATTTGAACGACATGTCATTAATATAGGCTTAGAAGCATCATGGGATGCCATTATTTGGTGAGAGCTTTTTAGTTTTTAATCTAATAAAGTTTACAGTGTTATGTTACTTTTAGTAATGATTTTGATATGTAATAAACTTTTACATTCTTTGAAGCATTTTTGAATGTGATATTGTTATTGATTGCGTATCTATTGAAAATTTCAAGGAATTGTGTAAACCTTGAGTGAAGGTTGGGGCATTTATTTTAGTCAAAAGGCATATGTCTTAATACACGTAAAGTATATTTAACTATTAAGGTGAGATATATGTTGGTTCTTAGAATTGTAAAGATGTTCTCTCATGACACATCTAGTTTCGTGACACATAACGTGAGAGAATGGTGACTGGCAAGGAGGATAACATATAAGGTGTCTCTGTTGTTTGAGATGTTATCTAATTGACATATTATCATATCAATTCCATATCAGTAAAGTTAATAGTATTAGTGATTATGGATGGCTATGTGTCTTCTGATACAGTTACTGGCATGATTCGGTGCTTGAAACTTTATGGAATCAGATTGACGATTGGGAATTTTCTCTAGACCAATATAAAGATACGCATATACAGTACAGTTACAATTAATTTAGCCCAAGTGTGAGAATGTTAGAATATATATTCTTTTTGATATACTCAATTGTAGGCTTTATTAATTTTCAATGTAATTATTAATTGGTCTAATAAAGGTAAGATATATATAGTTTCCTAATTCTAGTCAGATATGAGGTTGGATAATGTAGGACGAGATAAACCTAATATTTAATGAGGAGATAAGTTTCATTCTCTATAAATAGAGCTCAAGTAACTCCTCTAAAACTTTAATGTCAACATAACCTCACATATAGAATCGTATGAAGCGACAGTGAGAGGCCATCTCATTGAAGCTAGTTCTTGAGTATCGGATTTTCGCAATTCCGCATCAAGAACGATGAATTTGAAACAAGGTGTGTTAATTCTTTAACTCTATGGATTAGAGATTTGTGTATCTGTACGTGTGTATCTTGGGTCGCTGCATATAGATGAAATACGCAACTTACACAACAACCTTTCTTTTAAAAAAATTTCTTTCGAAGGATCAATGGTAACATCACTCAAACTAAAGTTATCCACGTTAATTGTAGACACTTTTGTTTTCTACTACCAAATCGTAGATGCAATTCTCAACCATATTCCCTCCCTGCCCTTGTGATTAAACATCACCATAAAGTTGATGTTCTTCTATGCAACTTCACCTAGAGAAGGACCATGAGCATAATATTCTTGGGGTCGTATCTCGAGCATCCAATGCCCCGTTTACGTGATTTCTATGTAATAAAACTTGCAATGAGAGCTTTCTGACGAGCTGAATATTAATGGAATGAATTGAAAAATCAAGGATTCGGTGTTTTGGCTAAAGCGGGGCAATACACTTGGGTATAGGGAAAATTATCCAAAAAACCTAGACATATTCCACTTTTGTCAATTCAGTCATAAACTATTTAATTTTTTTAATTGAGTCCGGACTCTTTTCGTGTTTGCAAATTTAGTGCATCGGCTAATTTTGGCAAAAAATCGCTAACATGAATTCTGGTTATCTTATATCCACATGCATAATTTTTAATAAGTAGAATTTTTTACAACTTATTTATGTATTTATTCTCTTATATCTCTCTTCTTTACTTTTTTTATTCTTTTATTCTTATTTTCCCTCCTTAGGCGTCGAGTAAGTGCCCTCATTAGATCGGGTGATGGCAGCCCTTTGTCAAATAGACAAGGCGAGGGTTGCCCTTGCCAGCCTAAGTGCGGGTAGCCCACACTCGCCCAAGCGAAGGTTGCCCTCACTTGATCCAACAAGGTGTCCCTTACCAATCCAATCCCGGGTGTCCCTTAGGGCCAGTGATGGCAGCCCTTGCCTAAGGCCAGCGACATCCACCGACATCAACAAGGCCTGGCAATGACCTGTGAAGGGAAAAAGAAAAGAAAAAGAAAAGGACAAAAAGTAAAGAAGGAAAAAAGAATAAATAAAAGGATAAAAAATGTTAAATATGATTAACAATTGTCTTTGTCAACGTTGGCCATAACGTATAGGACCGTTGGCATCGACGTTTCCCTCAAAATTAGCCGAATATATTCAATTGGCAAAATGTGAAAAATTTTAGGACTTATTAGCAATATTAGAAGGTCCAAAACTAAATTGACAAAAATGCAATAAGTTTAGTACTTTTTAAATAAAATTTTCCCTGGGTTCTTTGAAATGGACATAATCTTAACCATCCCAAGCCATAAACAATTCGTTATTTACCATAATCACGAGATGTGAAAATTTTCACGCAATTTCAAGAAATATAAACATTATTGCTGGCATCGAGACCTAATAGAATCTTCGAGATATTTGATCACATATCGACCAAAGATTACTCCACTGGCGTCCAAATAACTCGAAATTTTTTGCGTGGAAAAACTTGCCATCCCCCAATTCAAATCACATGTTTGGAATGACAAACTTCTCGATCGCCCCAAAAAGTCAAAAACAGCCATCGATCCCAAAGGGTCATGAAGAACTTTCGGAATTACGACACAAGAATAAAAGATGATTCCACTTATGGAACCTCTTCTTAAGGGGAAAACATGATTCACTCTTCCCTCCTTGCTATTTAGTTCGAACGTAGACATAGTCAGATGTTCCATTTATTACAAAGCATCATCTTATTATTGCGAGGAGTACACCCAATTTACAATGAAAGCGGAGGAATACTTTGCTCGTGCCGGAAAAAGTTGCCCGGGTCGACGGTGGTCTTCACATGCACCAACCTGTCGAAATTGTTCTTGAAGTACTTCTTTCCCCATACGCTTGCTTGCTTGTAATCCGTGTTGCCTATCACATTGTTCGTTCCTATGTCGAGATCTCTGTAGTTGATATAAGCTTCTCGAGGCGATTTCGACACGTACTGCGCCATATAACCATAGAAGCTTCGTGTCCAACTCACGTGCTTTGAAGCAACCTCGTTGCCTCCATCGCCATCTGTCCATGACGTAAGGTGCTGGATCTTGTACAAAACCCCAGCTCTGTGAGGGAAGGGAAGGGCAGATTCGGAAATTTCCCCCATTTTCCCGCCATAGTGGTTCCAAATCATTAGAGGTACCCCTTCATCTTCCTCAAAGAACCTCTCCCACATCCCCTCCATGCCAATCTCCGGGATTGGCTCCCTCACATAATCCGATTTGTTCTTGAAGAATGTTTTGGTGTTGGAGCTCTTGTTGAGCAAGATTTCCAAGGGCTCTCCGCTGAACCCCGCGAAGTAGAGGATCGACTCAATCCAGCTCATCTCGGTGCAGTCCTCTCTCGTGACGTTGAGCTCCGGGAAGCTGCTCCTCGTCACCTCGAGAAGCGCTTCAACACCACCGAGGTAAAGGGTGTTGAACGATGCATGCATCGTCCTCGTCCCGTTGGGGCCGGAGTTGAGGCTCTGCAAGATCACCCGGATGAACAGGTCGTCAGGGAGCTTGTTCCCGAGAAGTTGCCACTGGTGCAAGAGCTTCGTCGCACCTTGCTCCAACGTCCTCACGAGCGTGAACACGGTGACGGTCGATGGCACCGGGACGAGCTTGACTTTCCAGGATACTACCACGCCGAAGCTGCCACCTCCTCCGCCTCGGATCGCCCAAAAGAGATCTTCCCCCATGGATTCTCTATCGAGGAATCGCCCTTGCACGTTGACCAACTGGGCATCGATTATGTTGTCGGCTGCGAGGCCGTATTTGCGCATCATCGTGCCGTAGCCTCCGCCACTGAAGTGACCGCCGACACCAACCGTGGGGCAGACACCAGCCGGAAAGCCTAGGGTTTTGCTCTTCTCAGCGATCCTATAGTAAAGCTCGCCCACCGTTGCCCCGGACTGGACCCACGCTGTTTCGTCCTCCGCATCCACAGCGATCGATCGGAGATTCACCATGTCAACCATGATGAACGGGACTTCAGACAAGTAGGAAAGGCCCTCGTAGTCGTGACCGCCACTTCGGATCCTCATTTGGAGTCCATACCGCCCGGAGCAGACGACGGTGGCTTGGACGTGGGAGACATGGAGCGGCGTCACGATGAGTAAAGGTTTGGGAGCGGAAGGAGTCAAGAAGCGCAGGTTCTGTATGGTAACGTCCAAGACAGAAGGATACGAAGAGTTGAGTGGAGTATAAACAAGTTTAGAGATGGAGGTTGCGTAGTCGGAGTGAAGGGAGAGGCATTGCATGAAATTCATGGGAGTGCTCATAGCAAGAGCTACCAAAGGAGCTGAAAAGAGGAGGAGGCATGCCGAGTGAAGATGCACGGTGAAGTTTTGCATCTTCATTGTTAATTTTTGTTCCTTTCAAGCTTTGCATTAACAACTATATGGAGAATGCCTTACTTATAGTGGCCATACGGGGGCCACAAAGGGCGAGCGGCGAAACTTGATTTTTGATTTCACACCCCCCCTTCCGGTTTAGTGATAACCGAATGGACGAAATTAGCCGATTATTTCTATTCTAGAGAACGACCGTGCATGAAAGTTCACACGGAAGTTCCGGGTTCGACTTTCTCTCATCTTAACGAGTTGAGGAAAGGGAAAGGGCTTCCTCTTTTCGTATTGGATTGGAAAGTAGTTGGCGTAAAAGTGATGGTGATGGCATTGAAATGCAGGAGCTGGAAATTTTCCGTGTCAAAAGAATGTGTCGTGCATTATGGGGCAGTGTCTTGTCTAGTGTTCTTGAAAGCTGCTTCAACTATGAAGAAAATTTTGAGGCTCTTATGATGTGCGCCAACATGGTTATATGAGGTGCATAACATCTTTCGGAAAGTTGCCATATATCCAACATCAAGGTGCTGTGTCTTCCAAACACGTCGTACCAAAAGTACGGCCTTGGCACCCGGACCAAAAAAATGCTATTCCGTCCCTAATGCATAGAATTGGCAATATGGGTTGGGAACCCATGTGCTAACCCGTATTTAAGAGCCTAGGTAATAAATGGATTACTTAACACGTTTAAATGGGTTATAAATGAGTAATTTGACAACTTAATAGATTTTAAATGAGTCACAAATGAATTACCTTACTATATTAAGCGAGTCATTTTTTCTTTTTTCTTTCTTTCTTTTACATTTTTTCCCAACGAGTCAGGCACCGGTCGACCTTTGCTAGATCTACGTGAGGTCGGGCCCTCGCCCATGGCCAAGAGGGCCTTCCAACCCTCGCAAGGTCTAGGCAAGGGCAATGAAACCCTTGGCAAATCTAGGCTAGGGTCAGGCTCTCGCACATGGCTCGTTGACCCTCGCCGGACTTTGAAAATAAGGATATGTATACTAGAGTCCTAAAACTTGTCGCAAAAGTGTAATTGAGTCCTAAAAATTTTAAAAAACACAATCAAGTATTAAAATTTGTGGAATTGTTGCTATCGAATTTTTCCGTTAACACCCTCAAATTGAAGAAACCTAGAATAGGACAATGCCGGCCCTTGCCCGGCGCCAGCGAGCCTTGCCAGATATTTCACCTTCACCTGCCCTGCCTGTAATACTCCATCGAATGGGCATTCGTCAAAACTTTCCTCGCCTTAATCGCAAACCCACTGTTGTTACTGCTGTACTGCCTCTTCATCTGCGACAAGAGCGAGAAATTCGGATCCGCGTCCACACAGAACACTTTCACCACCAAGTCCATCGCCAGGAGCACCCTCGTCACAAGCTCCTTTGCCATCTCGGCCGCCACTGCGAGCGCAGCAAATCTCTTGGGGTCATAGGACGGCGAGGTCGTGGTTCTCGATGTTGCGGGGGGGAAACTCCACGTGGGCATGATGACAGGCAAGGAAGCCTCAGGTTTCTTGTTCCAATTCCTGCTGCGGCAGCGGCGCTAGCCAACTCTACTGGCGGGCTCGATCATCTCCGCATCCCTGATGGAAAATTTCTCATCCCCGGCTTTGCTGGTGGCAGCGGTCTTTTTGGAGGCGGATTTCAATTTTCGGGCCCTTTGGCGTTTGGTCTCGCCCATCTGTTTCTGTATTAATGATGCAGAACGCAAACTAGGGTCTTCCCAGTAGGCGATAGAAAACATACGTGAAGGTTCATCCTCAGTTGGCAAGGCTCGTTGACCTTGGGGGGGCGCTAGCAACGGCTGGCTACCTAGGGGCAGCTTCTCCCACCATGGGTGGCGACGGACGCCTAGCCTCACCGGCGAGACCTTACCCTTCCTTTTAAAAAAAAAAATCTTCTCAAAATTAAATTTTAGCCTTTTCTTAGTTTTTTAAATTTAAATAAGATTTGAAAAAATAATTAAAAAAATGCTACATAGGAGAAAGAAATTAATTTTAAATTGCCAAGTGAGCATTTTCTATTAGATAAGTTGACAATGTTAACAGAAAAACTCGATTGCACCAATTTTACAAGGTTTAGGACTTAATTGCATCTTTGAAAATTTTAGGACTCAATCGTACTTTAGTGACAAGTTTTAGGACTTCTAATGAAAATAAAAATAAAAAGGAAATGGATAAATTAAAAATAATAATTTCTTTAAAAAACATAAAAATTGTTCGCGACACTTCATTAATATATCTTTTTAGTAACTTATAATTTTTATTAATTTAGATAAAATGTGAAAGTGTTTTAATAATATGGGTCGGATAACGGTGATAGGTCGAGTGCAATTCTAACAAATTTGCACTACAATAAATTGGTCATAAATGAGTTAATGGGTCAATTTAGTCGGACCGTTTATGGCTCAATCCAAACTCGATCCAATCCACCCGTTCAACAAGTCTACATAATGCATGAATACGAACACCGCTTTTGGGAACTTGGGCACACATGCCAACACTTGTGCTCTAGAAATCAGCTTTTGACTAGAAATTGATTTTTTTATTTTTACTTTTAAGTATCAATTGATTTTTCTACTTCTGGAGAGAAGTAATTTTTTTTACTTCTTCAAGTGGCCTCAAAGCTACTTTTTGGAGCAAAAAATGTTCTAGAAGTAAAAAGATGAAGTTGCATAAACAAACAGATTTCTACTCTAAAAATTGCGTTAGCAAACGTGTTTCTACTCCAGAAGCATTGTTATATGCGCCCTTACTTTCTTTAATGACAAAACTATAGTCACTGATAGAGTGCAGAATAAATTGACAGCTAAGCTCTATTTGTTTCTCGAAAGATGAGTGATTTAAGAAATATTTTTCAAAAATTAGTCGCTTATATCAATGAGAAAAATGAAGAAACAAAAAATATTTTCATCATTTATCCAAATGTTTAGATGGAAATTGTTGCTTGTAATGAAAATATTTTTTTGGTGGAAAATTAGTTCGATCGATACTTGCGATTATTTTCAGAAAATGTTTTTTAAATTATTTATTTTTCAAAACAAACAGGGCCATACTCCAAACTAGTTTTCTTCCCATAAAGATCTACCCTTCGTTAGCATTTCTTTCAATATTCCGTTAAAGTGTATACGTGTCAATACTCGTGATAGATGACCACAAGACGAATCTGATGTGTGGAATGACAGAATCAACGTGGGAAGTCCATGTACGCATTTCAACGGGATATTGGACAAAATACAACGGAGGGTAAATTTAGGTCAGGGTACCACTATGAGATTTTTTTATTTTATTTTTTTGTGAAGTGAGAATTACTTTGGAGTAAATGCGTTATGAGGGTATCATTTGTGATTTTAAATGTTATTATACTTTAACATATGATTGATTAGATCTAGTAAAATGGGTTTATATTACAATCTCTGGTGACCTGTCCTGTTGCATAATTATCTTTCGTTATGTATAATATATTCCAAATGACCTAGCTATCTGAAATGAATCACGGGTAAAAAGATGTACTCCACAGATTATTGTTATTGTCGTGAGAAAATGACTAAGACATTTTTTTCAGAAAATTATGCGTGTGGTCCATCTGCAATAGAAATGTAAACCAAACATACGTCAAAGCTGGTTTGAGAATGTCTTTTAAGACTGATATTTTACATTGCACAAGCCACATGATTGATTCATATTAGTCATATATTGGAATACACTTGTCTCTTCTTGGTCAGAGTTTGCATCCGCCACAGAAAATAGCCTGTTGACCAACTTCTGGGTGTTCAACAATTAGATAATTTCAATCTTGCCAAGTTTTATCGGCCACAGAAAGAAAATATTGCCAAGATGTTTCTGTTATTTGATGAAGATGTTATTCGATAATTTCTTTCTTGAATCAAGTCATCCACCGACTTAGCCTCTGTGGACCTAGGCCCAGCCTCAATGGACCCATATCTGGGCGCCTGTGACTTGGATACCAGAGCTAGGTATCTGGATGGCCACTAGAGACTTATCTAACAGACTCGGGCACTAACACTAGGGTCTTGGGCTCTATTTTGATGGACCCAGTCCAATGTCTTAATGGCTTGGGCGCAGGAGCCGGAACCAGGACATGGCAGCCAAGGATCTGAGCACAAACATCGGGGCCGAGCCCATTAATGAAAATTTTTGGATGTAATGAGTAATAGCTCTGGTTATTCAGATGCCTATAACTTGGGTGCAGGAGCCGCACACTCAAGCATGGCTACCGAATACCTCGGCACGAGCATTAGTGCCTCGGATTCAGTCTTTGCGGTCCTAGGCCCGTGTACCCGATGACTTGTGTGCAAAAGCCACGCATTGACATCTGATATTTTTGCCTGCAAAATCGAACGGGCATTTTTTGGAAAAAAAAAGGTTAAATAATAAATTATTGAATGAATAAAAAAAAATAACAGGAAAATAAGAAAGCAAGCCCATTTCTTCAGTAGCCCATTGGCCCATCAATCTGGCCCTGGGAGCTTCAGCCCATGCGTCAGCCCGTCCAAGTCTCAGACCTGGCGCCTCGCGTTGCGACGATTTCATCATTATGCCAACACTCCGTCGCCGGATTTTCTTCGTTGATGCGTCTCTGCCCCCGTTTGTTTCGATCTTAGCCGTGAACTCGGAGAGACAAGGAGGCAGCAAGGGACTACGAGATGGCAAAGGCATGGTTTTGATTGAGGAATTTCAAGGAGGAGTTTAGTTTTGAGGTTGAAAACCCTAACTGGCGTGCGTCGAACGCAAAGGACAAATCTGAGCCACCAATAGGGGTCGGAGAGGCGACGGCGAGGGGGCGATGCGGTTTGGTCAAGGGAGAGAGAGTTAACTTGAAGAAAGCCATGAACTAAGAGGGAAATGAGGCGACATAGAAGGGCTCCGGAATGGCGGAGTTGGAAGCGGCGGCGGCGGCGGCGACATGGTTTTGGTTGAGGGACCGGCCTAGCTTCGTGGTTGAGTCGAGATCTAGTGGACGAACACAGAGAATTGGGCGAGAGAAAACGCGTGCGTCGATCTGAGTCAAAGAGAGAACGTAGAGAGAGTGATAAAAGAGGCTTTTGTTTTTGTATTTTGGGTTAATACCACGAAAAATCTCAAACTAGTACATATGTGATAAATTTACCCCAAACTATTTTTTTGACCATAAAAAACCCTGAACCGGTACAACTGCGATAAATTTACCTCAAATTAATTTGTTTACCAAAAAAAAATTCAAAATAGGTACAAATATGACAAATTTACTCTCTATTAGTTTTCGTTAAATTGAGTTAGTACCACAAAAATTTTTAAATTGATGTGCTTATAGCAAACATAGGCAAAATAAATACTCGGCAATTGTCACGTGTTATCCAACTCAGTAATTTAATGGTAAAATTTAACGAAAACTAGCTAAGGGTAAATTTATCACAGTTAATTTGTCATGGGTGTACCAATTTAGGGTTTTTCATAGTCGAAAATTAGTTTTGGATAAATTTATTATAGGTATACTAATTTGAGATTTTTAGTGGTATTAATTCTTTTCTTTTTGAAAAATTTAATCACGGGATACCGGAGGGAAGAGAGAAAGATAACAGAGATGGTAGGGTCTCTGCTTATTAAAAAATATGACAGGTGGGGCCCGAACAGCCACATGTTTACTTTTCAATGGTTTAATACACAATTCAATTGGTAGAGATCTAATCTAGCTAATATTTTCTCGAAAGGAAAGGAACGAGATCCCAAAAGGGAAAAAGGAAATGACTTACATAAGATGATGTATAGCGCAGTGTGAGATCATGATTCCCTCACAACCCACGCTGCGAAGGCTGGAGGGAGCAGACAACGACGGTCGGGGGTAGAGAGCAACAATGATGGGCGGCGAGTAATAATAAAAATATATATTTTTATAAAAACATAAGAAATTGGTTAATTTTTTTATAAAAAAATTAAAAATTTTCAATTGCGTATTTTGGCAATATTATTTTTTATTAAAAATTATAAGAAATAAATATTTTATGATTTTGTTAAATATAAAAGTATATACAAACCCATTTGAGATCAATTTTCATTGGAGCATAATTACCCATTGAAGATTAGCCTTCTTGGTCTTCTCTTTCCTTTACAAGCTTCACGTACGTTCTCTCTTGCGTTGCCGGCCCCTCTCTTGGCCCCGCCCAAGAGCCCGCCATATTCGAACCTGGGGATTGGGTCTTGCGTCTTTTCATCCTCTTCGCCCCTATCAGCGCCTTCGTTCTCTCCATCAACTACAACTTCGAGAGCATCCACGAGGGCGACAAGGAGGACCTCGCAATCAGCCGCTCCACACTTGCTCCTCCTTGCAAGCCAGGTCATGGAGGGCATGGCGTTCTCGAGGTGGTTCTCATCGCCGATCGTAGAGAGGAGGAGGGAGAGATTTTATTTGATTTTTAGGGCCTGAGGTCGTGGTGTTTTGCCCGCGATACACGAAACAATTTCGATTTTTCGCATTTGAGGTCGCGGTTGCCGCCACACCACCGAACAAAAACTACAAAATCCTCAACCCAAAGCATCACACCTCGAGACTTGCTCCCACATCCTTTAGCTTCTGCTAGAATTCGTTCGCAATCCACTCATGTCTTTGTACTCACTAAAACAGTGACCTATCATCTCCCCTCAATTTCATCACGCATACAATTCTCTCGAATGCAATTTCCTACAAGACACTCCCTGTTCACACTAGCCGTTTTCTACTTCAAACCAAACTGGCCCACCAGCTCCAAATTTCCCCGTTCCCCAACAGTTTCCTCGAAAATTTCGAAAAAATTCCAAATAAGAATTCAAAGTGGGGCTATTTTCACAAATAAGGGACTAACATGAACATTGTTTGAAATAAGGACTTGGAGTGGTTAAATGAATATCAAATAAAGACCTAAGCTCACTGGTTAGTCAAATGTTTGTCGGCCAATGAGAATGTGACATTTCTGTTAGAAAATAATAAAATTGTTTTTTTGAAGAAGAAGAGTCCAATTCGGATTTGAATTTGTTGTGGATAATCCTTATCCATGTTGTTGGAATAGATAAATATTAAATTACGTCTTCTTCTAACAGCTTAAACTTTTAGAGCAGTTGACAAGAGTTCAATCACATCTTTCATGGTATTAGAGCAGGAGGTCTTGAGTTCAAATCTTTTCAGCTCCCTATTTACATGAGGATGAGTGTTGAAATATATAAATATTAGATCGCACTTTCTTCTAATAACTTAAGCTTTTACATTATTTGGCAAGTGTTAGTTGGTCGAGTCCCCAAAGAAAGATCAGAAGACATTATATTCGATATTTCAAGCTGTGGAGGAGACGATATTGGAAAAAATATCATGCGTATAAACTGCCAAAGCAACATGAGATATTTTGCAAAAATACTACAAATGTGATGATCATGTAAAGCGAGTTCAACTTCAAACACTTCGAGGTGATTTTGAGTCTTTACACATAAACAATCTGAATCTATCTCAGCGGATTTTGATAAGGTGCAAACCATTGTTAACAAAGGGTTAATGGTGAAGAACTCAAAGATGAACAAGTCGTAGAAATGATCGTGAGGTCTTTGACTGAAATATTTAACTATGTTGTTGCGATAATCTAAGAAGGTCAAGATTTATCAACCATGACGTTGAAGTAGTTGAATGAGTTGTTATGTTCACATGAGCAAAGAATGAGTTAGAAGTCCATTGGTGCGTATCCCAAGCAAGCTTTGCAAAGTCGGTTACTCACTCAGCTCGAGGAGCGCATTATGGTGTCCTAGGCCATGGAGGTGGACGAGGTAGAGGTGACAATTCTAATTTCACTGGAAGATATAAAACACGTGACAAATCAAATGTGAAGTGTTTTAAGTGTAACAAATTCAAATATTACAAATCCAAATGTCAAGCAAACATGGGGCAAGAGCAGCCAGAACATGTACATGTCAACGATGCCAATGAAAACGTCATGTTAGCATGCAAAATGTATGACTCAAGTATTGGTGACGCCAATATATGATGCCTCGACACCGGATCCAACAATCACATGTGTGGTCGAAAGAAACTATTCTCGTACCTAGACGGGATAGTACGTGCTGAAGTCAATTTCAAAAATAAATCAAAGGTTCTCGTGATATGAAAATGTAACATTGATACCAAATCAAAAAATGACACCAATTAGGGGTGTGCAGTCGTACTAAGTTGACACGAAACCCGGATCGCCCCATCCGAAAAATAGGGTCGGGAATCTTTTCCGACTCAAATCGGTCAATGTACCGGTTCTAAATTTTGGGAACTAGTTGAAACTGGTTCAATTTCCGATTCTAGGTAAAAACCACTCGGGCTGATTTTTAGAATTAATTTTTAATTACTTAAAAAAAAACCCTAGGTTCCCTAGTGTCGTCGCTGCCCTTTGGTTGCTTATGTTCTTTGCCTTCCCCTTTGCTACTTTCTTTAAATTCTAGCTGGTCACCATCTTGTGAAGGTGTGGGGTTGAGGTAGAGATGACATAACAGGTGAAAGGAAAGCATCACACCAAGAGACACCACATGATTCATTCATGGAATCTTTCAAATGGTGCTCATGATTCATGATTCATTTTGGAGTATCATTGTTGCTTTTGGTGGATTTAACTTTTATTTTTCATATAGGGTTTTGCTGCTTTTGGTGGACCATATTATTATTTGTTGGATTGTTGCTTTCGGTGGATTGTAATTTTTATTGCTCATTTTATCAATACTCACATTATTTAATGAAAACATAGATTCTCGATTAGACCTTGAAATCGGACTGAAAAATAGAGTCGGTTTCAAAGCAGATTTCAAGACAAATAGGGTTGGTTCTGGATTTCAAAAATTGAGAACTGGTTATAACAAGATCAGTTTCAAGGTCTAAGTCTAAAACCGGCCCACCAGGCCCATGGTCACCCCTAATACTAATGTTACTTTTTAGATGTTTATTTTGTACCAGGACTTTTCTGAAATTTGCTTAATATTAGGTAACTTTCAGAAAAGGGCCACAAAGTTAATATTGAAAACAGAGTTTACATCAATAGAGGTGTAAATGATAAGTTGATCACGGCAGTGCATATGACAAAAAATCAGATGTTCTCTTTATCTCTTCAGACGAAATTTGTTGAGTTTTTAAGCCATGGCGAAAGGTAGCAAGTGATTGTGGCATTTTCGATTTGGTCATCTAAATCTTCGTGGACTAAAACTATTGGTCCAGAAAAAGACGATGACCGGCATGCCTTTGATGGATAGTCAAGATAGTCCATGTGAAGGATGCATTGTCGTAAAACAACATTGAGAATCCTTGTTAGTTGAAAAAACTAAAAAAGCCAAGCAGCCTTTGGAGCTGATGCATACAGGTATTTGTGACCCTGTCATGGTAGAATCAGTTGGACAAAAAAGATACACACTAATTTCTATTGATGATTTTACCAATAAACATGGATATACTTCTTGAGAGAAAAAGCTGAAGCTTTTGAAAAATTCAAATAATTTAAAATCTATGTTGAGAAAATAGTGGATTTAATCTAAAGACGTTAAGATTAGATAGAGTTGGAGAATTTATTTCTAATAAATTTAACAAATATTGTAACTTCATGGAGTAAGCATCAATTGATTGTTGGTTGTACTCCTCAGCAAAATGGTATAGCATAAACAAAAGATATAACGATTTTTGAAATACAAGAAGTATGCTCAAAAGTTGTTGCTTGTGCTGTATTTATCCTAATAGGTGTCCAACAAGAAGTGTTCTAGAAAAAACCCCAAAAGAGTCTTAAACTAGTAACAAGCCAGATGTTTCGTTCCTTTGAGTATTTGGTTGTGTTGCATATTCCCATGTACCAGATGAATGAAGAAAAAAGTTGGACAACAAAAGCTAGAAGTGCATCTTCATTGGTTACAGTGAGATGACTAAGAGTTATAGGCTGCATAATCCAGTCATGGAGAAGTTAATTATCAGCAAAGATGTTCATTTTTTTAGCATGAAGGCTGGGACTAGAACCAACAATGAGAGTCAGAAAAATCTTCAACTAAAGATCTATCATTTTCACCTGGTAGTTCATCTTCTTCACCAACAACGATTTCAGAATTGTCAATTTCGTGTTTACAACGACCGCGAAAGATTCCAATAAAATTCAAGGATTATGTGGTCACAAAAGATGGTGATAGTGACTCACCCATGGTAACTTAGTTAGTTAGGGCGCACTTGAGATTGTGTGGTTAGACACACTAGTCCCACGTTCGATTTCCTATATGAGCACTTGTGATTTAAGTGGGGGGTCATAACTGTAGGTTGCTGTGCTAGTCTCCCCCGAAAAATAGTCGAGATGCGCCCAAGCTGGCCTGAACATCATGATTATAAAAAAAAATGGTGATAGTGATGTAACAATGATGAGACCATAGATGAAACAATGGAAAATTTTTATTTATATGCTGAATGTGGGATATCCTATGATGATGCAGTCATATATGATAAGTGGATCCCAGCAATGGATGAAAAAATTCACTCTGTCGAAAAGAATGACACATGGGTACTGACTTTTTTACCACATGGTAAGAAGCTTATTAGTGTCAAGTGGGTGTACAAAATGAAGTACAAACCTGACGATCGGGTGGACCGTTACAAATCCATACTAGTCATGAAAGACTATAAGCAAAAGCTAGATATTGATTATTTTCAAGTACTTGTATCAGTAGCTCGAATGGATATCATTCAAATGATAAAAAGCATTTCTTAATGGTTTCCTTAATGAGAAAGTCTACGTGGAGCAACCACATTATGAGAATAAAGGACATGAAAATCAAGTTTGCAAGCTGAAGAAAGCATTATATGGGCTAAAATAGGCACCTCGAGTTTGATACAAGAGGATCGACACATACCCATTGAAGCATGATTTTCAAAAATGTCCATATAAGCGTACACTGTATGTCAAGTTAAATACTAATGGTGATATCATCATTATATGTCTTTATGTAAATGACTTGATATTTACATGAAACAGTGAAAAAAATGTTTCCAGAATTTGGGGAGTTCAGGATAAGTCAATTCAAGATGACAGATTTGGGATTGATGTCATATTTTCTAGGCTTTTAATTGCAGCACACAAATGAAGGCATATTTGCTTCACAACAAAAATATGACAATGATATTTTGAAGCGATTCAATATGGAATCGCTCAAACTAATTTTGACTCTTGTAGCAAACAATTGAAACTGAAGAAACAAGGAACCCGAGCTAGTGAATCCCACTTATTTTAAAAGTATTGTTGGTAGCTTAAGATATTTGACCTCCACTAGGCCGAATATTATGTATGGTATGGGAGTTATTAGTCGATTCATGGATAAACATTACCAACTACATTTACAAGCAACCAAAAAAAAAATTCTACGATATGTCAGTGAAACTCGTGATCATGGAATTTTATATTATTGCATTGACAATTTCAATTTAGTGGTCTATACAGATAGTGATATGGCTTCTTAAGGTGCTTAGTGAACTAATGCATGAACAGAATAGTCCTACCAAATTAATGTGTGATAACAAGTTGAGAATTGCATTAACTAAGAATCCTAATTTCCATGGCAAAAGCAAACATATCGACATCAAGTATTATTATATTTATCAGTTGGTCAAAAATGGTGAGATTGAACTTGATTTATGTAGGCCTAAAGATCCGATTGCAAATATTCTGACAAAACCGTTGAAGACGGATTCGTTTGAGAAATTAAAGACGATACTTAGTGTTGTGTACTTCCAAAATCAATTTTAAAGGAGACTGTTATAAAATAATATAATTAATTTTTGAAATAAAAGAGTCCAATTTAGATTTGGATTTGTTATGGATAATCTTTATCCAATTAATAGATAACCTAGTAGAAAAGTTCAATTTGATTTTGGACTTGTTATGGATAATGCTTATCCACATCAATAGATAAGAATAAGGTTTTTGGTCAAACTAGAATACGATTTTGATTTGGACTCCTTTTGGATAAGATTTCGATTGACTCTTTCACGCTATAAAGCGATGGAACTTGCCAATAAAAATGAGGGGCATGATAGTTATTTTTTCCTTTGGAGAAAGAGTAAGCCATAGAAGTCTTAGCATAGTTGGTGAGAGAGTTAGAGAGAGTTGTGAGTTTGTACTAAAAGTTTATAGTTAAACTTGTGTTTTCTTTGTGTAAAGCCTTAGTAAAGGTATTTTAAATTTTACTCTCATATTTGTTTACTCGATTTCTCTCTCATATCAAATCCTCTAAATTTCTGCATCTCTTTTGGTTCTTACAATTTCCGGCGGCCGGAACACGGGAATTTTGTCCAAAAAAATGGGGTAAAAACTAGCAAACACTAAAGACCACCCAAATTCTGTGTTCGTGGAGCATGATTGGAGCATCCAAATTCTTTTTCGCCCAAATTGCTTTCAGGGGAGACACATAGAGGGAGCGAGCGTGCAATGGATATGCCTCTTTTCTGTGTCTTAGTTTCTTTCCAAAGAAAAGGCGAAGCTCGAGCAAAGCCCACCCCTTCATCAGTCAAACATTCGCGCGTAACACAAGGGGGTCTCGATTCTCTATCTTGCAGAGAAAATGCCACCACAATCACCTTTGTGAGTCTCACTTCCCTTCCCATTCAGCATCCTTCTCTCTATCTCTATCTTGCAGAGGAAATGCCACCATAATCATCTCTGCAAAAGCACGGAACTCGATCGGCGATATATGAAAGCCTTGATGTATTCAAAACAAAAATGCATTTGGCGAGCCTAATGATTTTCCGCTTTCCCAAGAACCGGAAACAAAATGGTCAAAACTTTCAATTAACATATTGAAATGAGAACAAAACTGAAATTTCTTGGAAAAAGACCCTTCATCATTTACCGAGTCCAAACCATAATTGGAGCAATACTATTGGGAGATATCAAAATGTGCATCTTGAAATCATTCTGCTTTATCTTTGTTCCACTGATATTCATCCACATATTCAGTGATAGATGCAAAAACACTCAATACAGTGTAGAATATATCAGGTTCTTTCACGCCAAATTGGACATGTGATTTTCAACCATGAAATTCAGTAACATCAAATTATTGAAGCTTTATAAAATCATGGAAACTATGTTTTGCTATTTTAATCAGAGCAATATTTAGAAAGAGTGCACCTTGTAGTTCTCGGAACTCACAAAGTCAAATAAATCCCCTAACCTACGTCAAATCGCTGAGCACCCAAAAACCTTAAGATGGAAAGCCCTTGTTGTCGAAAACTCAACGAAAAAATAGTCGAAAAACGCCAAAAAATTGCAGAAAAATGCGTGCGTCAACGAATCTTCCAGCATCCGAATCTCCACCGTCCGATCTCCGTTCGACACGAATGACCATTCAAAACGTTCATATCGACAAGTAGAATAAAACCAAGTGGTTTCAACTTCTGAAATCAGCTATAATTTCTAAATTTTTGAATCAAAGATTTTGATAATCGAATCTTTAAACTCAGGTTCCGGCCAATCCCACTGTTGAAATCGAAAGTAAATTACACTTGCAAGTTCGTCTCGACGAGATCTTCAAGTAGACACCTAACTCGCTCAAATCCGACACACGAAGATAATATTTCGAGATTGTTGAAAGTTATGAGTTTGGAAGAGTAGAGAGTGTTTTGGTTGCTTGAAGTATTACGCTAAGAGACATCAAGTTTTTGAAACATTCAATAGTGTTATCTTTAGCTTAAGAGAATCTTAGAATTAATATGCAAGCTATTGGGCTCTAGCTCACATGGACCAAATAACCATGCTTTCACCTATTGGGCTTGTATGCGAACATATCATTTGGACTATATTAACAATATATCCAACAAAAAGATCATCTTGTCCATTTATTTCACTGGTGCCAACTCTAATCCAGACTTGTTGAAAGGGCTTTGAGATTGAAACAGATGGTATCGAAGCTCAGCAAAAGGAAGATGGGCAAGGAGTGAGGATGCGAGGTTTATGAGGTCACTAGTAGGTGTCACGACCCTCACGCGCGTTGGGGCAAAGGGGGTTAATGGGCTGTCCCGTCTGGTCGAACATGGGTCTCTCCCAAGGCCCATCACCCAAGTCGCAACGGTAGAATACGTGGTCGACCTTCGGTGTGGTCTGGTGACAATCGTTTTGCGAAGGGTTCGATCGGAAATCCCATCAAAAAATTGAGAGATTTTATTCGATTCTACGATAACTAGAGAAATGAAATCGGAGACTTAGTTACGCTAACTATCAGACATGACGCCCTTTTGGTACCTAAATTGAACAATTTATCTAATCTTATGATTTCATGCAAATGAGTGGGTTGTGAACCCTAAATCTAGGAGTTCATGCAGATGTGAATGACTATCCTAATGACACAATCAATAAAATGAGTGCGCAAATCAAAGGTCCAAAACATGCGGATAAATCATATGAATACAACGTGACATCCCAAGTAAGACCCTATTAGTCTAGAGAAACATAAATCAAGACTTAGGAATGTTTTCGACACAATTTACCCTTGAGGGGTAAAATCGTAATTTTGAAGAGTTTTGGAATAATTTGCTCAAGAAGGGCGAATTTATCATTTTAGATGAAATATTGAGTCAAAATACGGTGAAAATAGGATTGGTCACCAAACCAATCCATTTCCTATTTTTCGAGAATTTTTAGAATTTTATAGAATTTTAGAGGCGATTTATCTTTTGAGGGGTAAAATCGTCATTTCAGAAAGTGATGAGAAGTGAAAATTTTAAACATGAGGATTGGTCGACCGCTAGACTCAAATCCTAATTTTGAGCAATTTTCACGGCTCAATCGGAATAAGAAAGGTGATTTACCCTTTGAGGGCTAAAATCGTCATTTTCAGAAAAAAAAATGAGATTCAAAAACCCGAGCATAAGAATTGGTCACCCGATTGACCCTAATTCTTATCTTGACATTCTTGACCTATCTCATATACCAAACAGAGGCGATTTACCAAAGGGTAATATCGTCAATTTCCAGAAAAACAGATAAGAAATCTCAAAAATAGGATTGATTAGTTGTCTGCGGTCATTCCTCAATTTTTGAGAATTTCTGGAATGTTTAGGAATTTTTTAAAATGTTCATACATTTTTTTTATTTTCTAGAATTTTTTCATTTTTTATTTTTAAATTATTTTCTAATTTTTTTATTATAAAATGATTCAGACAGGGTCGACCTGACCCACTTGGGCCAGAACCCAGTCCAGACCCGAACCCTTGAGACCAATGCTCCAAAATGATGCCGTTCCATATTTTTTTATTTTTTGGTTTATTCGGATTTAATCTGACGGTTCCTATTGAATCAAGTAGAAACTCCAAAGCCACTGGATCGCTTGATTGAAACCTACGACTCGGATTAGAAGCCGACTATTTGTCAGCTGTCAGATTTGATTATTTAGATTTACGGTCACGATCAAACGATTTGGATAATCCTTGACCGTTTGATCTATCGAATTATTTTTATTTAGTTTTGAAAATTCAATTTTTATTAATGGATTTATAAAATTGAACGAATGGTCACCAAGCCAACACGTGGCACAACCTAGACCATCCGATCATTTAACAGACTTATACCGACTCTAACAACCTAATTGGCGTGGCTGCCACGTGACATGCCACGTTAGTGCCATGTTAGCATGTTGACCCTTTGACCGCCATGTCATAGTCTTCTTCATGGGACATCCTTCATCTGCAACGAACAGCTGACAGCCTCCAATCCAACGGTGAAATATCAACGGAATCAAACAGGACCGGCGTCAATTGACTTGTCTTGGCGTCGCGAGTAACATATCTTAGAATCAAACGTGATTATCTAAGATAACTAGATTAATCGAGTTATAACCAATTCAGCCATGGCTACACTAGTCAAGCAACAGAGAGCATACCAAGTTAATTCATTCACATAATCGCTTCTAAATGAGTTCAAAAGACTTATCTACATGTCAGATTGAGCTGGTAAGATCTAGGATAACCTAGACAAGCTTCAATTGAATCGACGATGGCGACGGAGTTCAAATACGAGGTTTGACTCGATTTCAATGCAATCAAAACATATAGAGATGCTCAGTATCATTCTAGATATGAAACGCACACATCAATTATAACGAACGGAATCGGAAACAAGATCCGCCATTGAAGTTCAGCCGAAAGCTCGAGTTTGGGATATACCTTTTCTAGTGATGTCGAGCTGATTGGAGGAGTGCGATTGCTTCTCTGGAATTTCTACAAGCTTCTCTAAGTGGAACGGCTATTTGATTTGACTTGAATCGTCGTTGCCGGCCGCCTGCAGTTCGAGCTCAAACTCTCAATGACGGGGGTTGGAGAGCTCTCTCTCTCTCTCTCGTTCTCTCTCTCTTTCGATTCTGTTGACCCCCAGAAATAGAATGCCCGCCTCTCTTTCAAGAATGAGTCTGCTCATATTATATCCCCCCCTTGAAAATTTTGGCCATTCGGGAGAGGGTGAGTCGGTGACCTTCGCAAGTACAATCACGTGCGAAATGGTCACCGACGACTGGCACTTAGTGGGAGCATAATGACAAATTCAGTTAGGCCCTCTGGTGACCAAATTTCGCGTGAATTTGATCTTAATTTTGGTCCTGTGTTTGAGTGAAGATGGTCGTGACACACTACAGCCTTGTTGACGTGATTGCTGCGAACCCATATTGTCAGACTTGTCTCGATCGATGTTAGACTTTATAGCCAAAAAAACGTCTCCATCAATTTCATGAATTGAAGTCAATTGATGGTCCAATTTTTCGATCCAAATCTGTCTTTTTGAACTGCAAAAATGGCGCAAATGGGAGGAAAATGATGTACTATAGCAGACCGGTCAGAACCGGTTCTAGCTTGATTTTCAAAATTAATCACAATTTGATGGGAAATTTTTACAATTAAACCTCAGAATTGAACTTAGAACATGAATATTATCTAAAAATGTGATTTTACCCAAAAGTTCATGTCAATTTCTACAAAAGTCTCAAATTTTTCTTTAATTGCAATTTGGAAAATTATGAAATTGAAGGCTCAAACAGTTAAATTGGACTAAACCACCTATACCAATTGACTCAGAATGATGAAAAACATTGGATAGTTGCTTCAATTGGTAAATGTAGCCCTTAAATTGAAAGTAACTTCAAATATGCCCAAATTCAAGTACTAAATTGTAATTAAGTATGCAGTTTTGTCCAATTCATGCATTTGAGTAATTTGTGCAAATAATTGAGCTAAATTGCAATAAAAGACAATCAGATTAATGTTAATATCCTAAAAATGTCAAAATTGAATTGACATTGTTTTACCAAATTCAATCATATGTGTAACAAATGAATATATAAAATTGAAGTTGAATTTAGACCTTTATGATGTCAAAAATATAAGAAAATTAAAATAAAAATATTGACTATTTTTTCATATTTTTGTAACCTCAAATGCCATTTTTCTTGAATTTTCAAGTATTTTTCTATTTTCTGAAATTACTAAAAAATGAAAAATATAAAAAAATATTTTTTGATCAAAAATAGTTCCTTGGGCTTGGCCAAGATCACCAAAATTAATTTTATAAATTTTTTAATATTTTATAAATTTTTTAAAAATAAACTGAAAAACACTAACAAAAAATAAGGTGTCGATAGTGGGGAGCCTAATGAATGTGTCGAACATGGCCATAGAGGATGTTGTTGCTGTCTCGTGGACAAAAGAAAAAGGAAACATAATTCTTTTTCCCTAGATACCCCTAGCCATCTCAAGAAAAATGGTATGTGATAGGAGTAAGCATGGTACCAAGGTAGAACTTGTAACCTATACAACCGGAACGGTGGGAGCTGATTGGTTTCAGATTCCAAGGTATAGATGGTAGCTTAAAGGTTTTAAAAATTAGAGAATCTGCTTTGACAGGTAAGTTCTAGATTCTAGGTAGGTGAAATCTGGAATCGAAACCTAAAACTTTGGGCAAGTTTTTATATTTTTTTTCTTAGTATAGGTCTTCACTTCATTCTAAGGTATTTTATAAAGATGATTATGCGTATGTAATCCAGAACTACTTTATCATTGAGACTTTTATTTTGTTATTATTTCATACTTTTTGTGTGTCTACATATGAGTTGTGGTTAGTAAATTTTGGTAGTACATGATGATCATTAAATATAATTAGTTCACAATAATCATTTTTTTTTGTAAAGTAAGTATGTATTGAACTTTCCAAAGCACTAGTACAAGAGTGAAACCATACAAAAAAATCATAAATTGAAAAAATCACCTTTAGTGCCATGGGGGGCTCAACGATGAATCGATTGCAAGACACAATACCGCGTCAAAGTGCCCAACCTAGATGCCAAGAAGGCCAAAAAACGTAGAAAATTAAAATTAAAGGCCAAATAGTCGGCCAAAAACAGCAAACAACCGAACAATAGTTATGCGATAAAAAGCAGTTGGAACTTAAGCAAAGCAAATAAGAACAAAAACCAAAACTCAGCCAAAGTAGTAGCAAGAAAGGCTAAACAAAGGGCGTAAACAGTGGCCAGAGAAACAGATGAAACACAGGCAAAACACGGCCAAGACAGTAGCAGAAATAACATGTTGACAAAAAGCTAACCGGCATAGGGACGGTCTTCAAATATCTCAAAAAAGAGACCTCATCTTCTTTGCAGCCTCCTATTGCAAGGGTTTTCTTCAATCCGGCCAAAGGAGAGAACTTTGTCTTTCACGATCTTGACAAGATGTTTGATAATCCTCAACACAAAGATAGGCTTATCATGGAAGAGGAAATTATTTCTCTCGGTCCAAATAATATGGCAAAAGGTGTCAAGATAGAACCTAGCAATAAGATGAGAGAAGGATCAGCCTCCTATATGCTTCTTGGCCCACCGAATATGGTCATGCCATGGACGGTTACGCAAAGATAAATTATAATTTTCAGCCCAAGTTAAAGCAAGAATGTCATTGATTGAGCAAGCAAAAATTAAATGATCAAGTGAGTCTAGTCTACACTGGCAAAAAACACGAGCACCATCAGCAATTCTACGGTATTAGAGCAATAAAACCTATGAAGGTAGATGTTTAAGAGAAGCTAAACACATAAGAAAGGCATGAAGCGGAGCGATGACACTATCCCATATAAATGAATACCAGTGAACGTGCGACTTCCTTGGCCTAATGAGATCCCAGGCTGAAGTAATTGAGAAGTCGCCCGAAGTGTGCCCTTGCCAAGAGAATTTATCCTTTCTACTCTTGACGAAAGTAGGAGCCTGCTCCAACCAAGATCTAATGTTGTCTAGGGTATACGAAGATGGCCACACATAATCAAAGAAGGCCTGAACAATAGTATCTCGAGGGATTCCAGTTTGGTAGATAGACCTCGACGTGAAAAGCTTATGGAGGGGCCCTTTGTCATGCCAATGATCCAATCAAAATAATATAGTGCGACCATTATAAATCTTCCATCTAAATTGGAGAAAGACATTCGTTGGAGG
The DNA here is from genome assembly GCA_028455895.1 of Rhodomyrtus tomentosa. Classification (NCBI taxonomy): domain Eukaryota; kingdom Viridiplantae; phylum Streptophyta; class Magnoliopsida; order Myrtales; family Myrtaceae; genus Rhodomyrtus; species Rhodomyrtus tomentosa. The sequence continues at coordinate 13,499,783 of JAPCWY010000008.1, forward strand.
TCGAGGATATTCTTCCATGCCCATGAATAAAAAGTTGGTTTAGTGGCAACCCAAAAATTGGTGTTTTTCAAGAATGTCGATGAATCCACTTCCAGATATGTTTGAGAGTGGCCTTGTTACAATCCACATAATGCGAATCCCCAATCCGCCCTCCTCTCGGGGAAGACAAATATCAGACCAGGAGACTTTGTCACCTCCAACTTCTAAATCAGGGCATTTTCATAAAATTATCTAAGGATAAGCTCAATCCTTTTCAGAACAGCCTTTGCGAGAGTGAACACAATAGTCCAATAAATATGAGTGGAATGCAAGACAGATTTTATGAGCTGCAGACGTCCAACATATGATAAAAATCTTCGCGCCTAAGAACGTATTCTAGCAGTAATAGCATTCACTAATACATCACAATCTGCCTTGCCCAACCTAGAGAAAATAACTGGTAGACCAAGGTAGTGAAAAGGGAGAGTACCTTGTTGAAATCCCAAGCAATGAAGAATATGATCTTGGAGAGTAGCCGAACCCCCAAAAAAGAAAGCATCACTCTTATTAAGATTCGATCTCAATCTAGACCAACCGGAGAAGAGGTCAAGACCATCCTTGATCAAAGTGATGGAGGCCAAGTTTGCCACAGGAAATAGAATGATGTCATCGGTAAAGAAGAGATGAGAGAGCTGAGATTATTTGCATCGTCAAAGAACTTGAAGCCCGGAAGAATTGTCTTGGCATGTGAAATACCCGAGAAATCTTTCATAACCATGGTGAAAAGGTACGGAGAAAGAGGATCACCTTGACGTATACCCTTGCTACTTGAGAAGAAACCATGGAGCTCCCTATTTATAGCAACCGAGAACTTGGGTGATGTCACACATTCCATAATCAACTTTATAAAGTAAGATGGAAACCTAAATACTTGCAACATCGGCTCAAGAAATACCCAATCTACCGTGTCATAAGCGTTCCTGAAATCAACCTCAATAGCACATTTTAGGAGGTATGGATCATGATAGAAATCAGCAAAAAGTTCTTGAGCAGTCATGATATTGTCACTAATCCTCCATCCTTTAACAAATGCAATTTGAGAAGGAGAAATGATGGATGGCAAGACAACTGCTATCTTATTGGCTAACAACTTGGTAATGCATTTGTAGATCGTATTACAACATGCAATAGGCTGGAAGTCATTCATCGCCATAGCATTGGGAATTTTTGGAACAAGGGTGACGTTGGTGGAATTGATTTTTTTTAGAAGTCTCCCACTCTCAAAGAAATCTTTAATAGCTAGAATAATCAATGGACAAACAATATCCCAAGTAGACTTAAAGAAATCAACGTCAAACCATATGGACCGGGAGATTTACCTTTGGCAATGGATAAAAATATGCAACAGATTTCCTTCTCTAAGAATGGCTGAGAGAGAGAGGTTTTTTTATTCTACATCCAGGGTACGATCTAGAAAACCACTAATCTTCTGGACTTCAAATCGAAAGGAGGTAGAGTGTCTAGTAAACAACTCCTGGAAATGTCCCACAATATGATTACAAACCAGGCTTGGTTCGGTCAAAAGCTGAATCATCCGCATCAGTTACAGAGAGAATATGGTTGTGAAGGCGTCTTTTATTAACGAAATCATGGAAATACCTCATATTCAGATCACCCTCCTTAAGCCACAAAATTCTCGATTTTTGTTTATAGAAAGACTCTTCTTAGAGCCTAAGATCAGTGAAAGCCCGAAGATGCTCCAATTCAACATCCACCAAATTCTGGTTCGTAGGTTCACTCTAATGCATCTTGAACCAAAGAGAAGCTAGTTTGGCTTGCTCAATTCGGGTAGATATATCCGCGAAAGAATTCCTATTATGTTGCTTGAGCCGACCTTTGAGGAGTTTGAGCCTGCGACATACCACATGCATAAGAGTGCCTTCAATAAAGGTGTCCCAAACCTGCGCAACAATATCTTTAAATGAGGAATGAGAAATCCAATAGTTGAAGAAATTAAATGGCTTCCTAGACAGAGGAGGGGGTACAATTTTAACCACCATAGGCGTGTGAACAAAAATCCCAGGTGCCAAGAAGGTAGCCTCAGAAAAGGAGAAAACTTGCGTCCAGTGTTCATTAATAAGAACATGATCAATCTCGCCCTGCTTGCGTGATTCCCTTGAGGAAGTTGTCCAAGTGAACCGATGACCTACATATTTGAGATCATCGGCCTGCACTGAGCACTCCCCAAACTCATCAAAGGCAGGAATCCATATATTCGAGCTGCCCATTCTCTCTATATGGTCATAAATAGCGTTGATGTCACCAGCTACCATCCACGGATCAACACATTCACTAAGCCTAATGAGCTCATCCCAAAGTGAGCTTCGAGCCACAAAGGTATGCTAACCATAAACACTCAAGAAGAGACACAACTTGTTCATAGTAATCATCTTAAGATGAATATGAATTAATTGAGCAGAAGTCATGAGAACATAAACATCGATCACCTGGGGATCCTAACCAATCCAAATCCTACCACGAGGTGAGTAGTTATAGTTTGAAATCCAACATCACCTTGGTAGGAGGCTACCAGAAATAGATCCAAAATAAGATGCCTTAACCTTTGTCTCTGATATACCAACATAAGAAAGATGGTTGTTTCTCACAAGGGATCGAATTTCAGCTTGTCTAAGGGGTTTAACAAGACCCTTAATATTCCATATTCCTATAAACATGTGTACAAAGAAAGGAGGGAAAAAGGGTTACCCCCTTCTAGTCGGCCGTGTCTTGTTAGCCTTGGTGTTGCCAATAAGCAAAGAAGATGGGTTGCTCTTGGGGGTGGTAACATCTTGAAGAGAGTCCTCAGGTAGGATAGGGTAATTCGACTCCTTAGCATCAGCTGTGGGATCCCTAGCCGCTTGTTAGGCAACTTGCAGATGAGTGTGAGGGGAGAGAGGGGGGTTCATCCCCTATTTCACTACCAAAGTTGCTGGCAGTTGCACCATCATTATCACAATAATCGTTAGACTAAGATTATATGTGTAACCTAGGTGGAACCTAGAACTGACCTTGGAACATGAGACATGATAGGTTCTAAGTTTCAAGGTATACAAGGTAGGTTCTAGGTTTTAAGTTATGCATGGAGGTTCTAAATAGAACTTGCATAGACGGGTAGGTTCTAGGTTTCAGGTTCTAGGTGGAATCTGTATGAAATCTGGAACCGCTCACCCCTAGTATGTGAGACGTATATGGTAGCCGACCGGCGAAGGTTTGAGACGGAGTTGTGACAAAGTCGTAAATTTTGGGATTTTTTTAGACAAACACCTCTCTAGAAGGCTCATTTAAGAAAACGGCCTCAGTTCGTAGGCCATTTTGAATTTTTCCCAACGAGTATTCAATACCAATCAAGGATGCGTCCTTCTCATCTCAATTTGGAAGGCTTATGTTTACTTTCTTTTCGATTATTTGCTCTTGACTAATTAATTCAGCGTATCTACCCGTGCAACGTACGGGTTGCTGAAACTAGTCGAGAGACAAAAAATTTCTTCATCACATGTTTGTGGATAGTAAAGCATTGACATGGATCACTTGATATTATGCCAAGCAATATGTTCTGCTATTGAACATCCTCTTCAATCAATACTTCCCAAATTTCAAACACCTAGAAGATTTTGTATATATTTGACCCCTGTAGCTTGATTATGTTTTGATAATTTTCCAAGCTTTCATATTGAACCTTCTTCATGGACATGACGCTTGGTTGCGTGGTCTTTCGTTTCTTTGCTCTTCTACCTTCAAAGAAAAGTAAAAAAAAAAAAATGGAATAATGCCTGATTAATTGACCGGAAGAAGGCCAATAATTATATTTTTTTTTTTCAGACTTCGTTCAATCAATGTGAATTTTCCAGGAAAGCAATGTATGGAATCACATCTTGATGTGATAACAGAGACAGCTTGGCAAGATTGAATTTGTCTAATTGTTGAAGGTTCGTATAAGTCGGTCGACAGGTTATGTTCTTAGGCAGATGCAAACATTGACCAAGAAGAGATAAATCTATTTCGATCACTCATTGACGTTGACGGATGTATGACAACTGAATCACGTGGCTTTTGCTATATAAAAGATCAGTATTAAGGCATTCCGAGCCAAGTTTTGACTTTTTCTTTGGTTTATATTTCACTCGCAGATAACGGCGGGCATTATTATTTGTAGAAGATCTTGATCATTCTCCCACGACAACAAATATATTCTTTAAAAAACGATGTGCCAGACCGGCTATGGAATTCAAAGTCTTCAATGGCCGGGAATATGAGAAAGTCGAACCCTAGGATGGAAGGGAAATGTGGAATTCTACGATCAGTTTCGCCGTCTGTGCCTTCTCGCATGCAGTATAAATAAGGCATGGTTAACAGAGTTTGTAATGCAAGCTCAAGAGAACAAAACCACAAATGAAGATGGCCCAATTCACTTTGCGCCATCACTTGGCATGTCTCCTTCTCTTTGCAGCTCCTTTGGTAGCCTTTTCTACCAGCGCTCCTGAGAATTTCATGCAATGCCTCTCTCTTCACTCCGAGAACGCAACCGCAATCTCGAAACTCGTTTATACTCCAATCAACTCTTCGTACTCTTCTGTCTTGGACCTTACCTTACAGAACCTGCGCTTCTTGACTCCTTCCGCTCCGAAACCTCTATTCATCGTGACGCCGCTCCACGTCTCCCACATCCAAGCCGCCATCATCTGCTCCCAACAGTGCGGACTCCAAATGAGGACCCGAAGCGGCGGTCACGACTATGAGGGCCTTTCGTATTTGTCTGAAGTCCCCTTCGTCATTGTCGACATGGGGAATCTCCGATCGATCTCCGTGGATGTGGAGGAAAAAACCGCATGGGTGCAATCTGGGGCGACGGTCGGCGAGCTTTACTATAGGATCGCTGAGAAGAGCAAAACCCTGGGCTTCCCGGCCGGCCTCTGCCCCACGGTTGGTGTTGGTGGGCACTTTAGCGGTGGAGGCTACGGCGCTCTGCTGCGCAAATATGGCCTTGCTGCCGATAATGTAATTGACGCGCAGTTGATCAACGCCCAAGGTCAGCTCCTAGATAGAGAATCAATGGGGGAAGATCTCTTCTGGGCGATCCGAGGTGGAGGAGGCGGCAGTTTCGGCGTGGTAGTGTCCTGGAAAGTCAAGCTGGTCCCGGTGCCATCAACCGTGACTGTGTTCACGCTCCTAAGAACATTGGAACAAAATGCGACGAAGCTCGTGCACCAATGGCAACTTGTCGCGAACAAGCTCCCCGAGGACCTATTCATACGGGTGATCTTGCAGAGCTATAACTCCGGCCCTAACGGGACGAGGACGATGCAAGCCTTTTTTAACACCCTTTACCTCGGCGGGGTCGATTCACTCCTCGAGGTGACAAGGAGCAGCTTCCCAGAGCTCAACGTCACGAGACAGGATTGCACTGAGATGAGCTGGATTGAGTCTGTCGTCAACTTCGCAGGATTTCCGACCGGAGAGCCTTTGGAAAGTTTGCTGAACAGGAGCTCCAACACCAAAACATTCTTCAAGAACAAATCGGATTACGTGAAGGAGCCAATCCCCGAGAGTGGCTTAGAGGGGATATGGGAGAAGTTCTTTGAGGAAGATGAAGGGGTGCCTTTAATGATTTGGAACCCCTATGGCGGGAAAATGGCAGAAATTGCCGAATCTGCGATTCCCTTCCCTCATAGAGCTGGGGTTTTGTACAAGATCCAACACATAACGGCCTGGACCACTGGAGGCAATGAGGTTGCTCCAAAGCATGTAAGCTGGATACGAAGCTTTTACAATTATATGGCGCAGTATGTGTCGAAATCGCCTCGAGAGGCCTATATCAACTACAGGGATCTCGACATAGGAATGAACAACGTCAAAGGCAGCACGAGTTATAAGCAAGCGAGCGCTTGGGGAAAGAAATACTTCAAGAACAATTTCGACAGGCTGGCGCGTGTGAAGACCGCGGTCGATCCTGACAACTTTTTCCGGCACGAGCAAAGTATTCCTCCGTTCTCATCTTAGAAGGAAAAGAAGAACACTTGACTTTAGGTGTGTCCGTCGCAATAACAATATGATACTTTGTAATTAATGGAACATTTGACAATGTCGATGTTTGAGCTTTGTGCTGGCCGTTTGCAATACCATGCTTAATTATAGTTTGAATTTTTTTTAATATCGAGTATTCAATTGCCAAAAAAAATTACTTAATGTGGTATTATTTCTAATAAACATAATAATAATGAATCAGGTCCTAAGACCCTCCTTCGTGTTTGCTTTATTATAATGCAAGTACATGTAAGCATGCTTTGCATGGATTTTCATGACATTTTTTAATGTTTCACTTAATTAACGATCAAGTTCTTGTCACTGTTACACATTTTTTTAGTGCGTTTTACCATATATACATATACGCATCATCATAAACTCGGACACTTGAAAATATATAACTCTGTCTACACTCCATATATAGCTGATTTTGCTACGATTAGACCATTGTATTTTTGCTAACGTTTCACAAGATTTCTTTGTACTATTAGCGAAATCTTGAATTTTTATTTGGAAAAGAAAAGACTTCTCACGCTTTTTCCACTCACATTTTGGCTAAAACACCCTCAGCAAAGCGTTGTAACCATTTTACCCATTGTGGCTTCCACCTCCCAGCATCCTCTGCAGTCTCTTAATGTCTTTTTATCGGTTTTTTTCTTTTACGGGTCCCGCTTTCTTTCATCTTCATCCTTCTCTATTTCTCTCTCCTTTTGCTTTCTTTTTTCCGTGGGGTTGAGATGTTTTTTCCGGCGTTTTTCATGGAGGATGATGGATTGATCAAATTCGGAGTGTTGGTTTATTTTGAGTAATGTGGTAATTTTCCTTGTGATGGGTTCAGGTCAATGAAGTCTGAAGGTGATTTTTCTTCTTTATCTCCTTTCATTTCTTTGTGTGCGTGTGTTAATGTGCGGGAAAATTGGGTATCGACTCATTCCTTGTTATTGTTGTTTTTTTGGTCGAAGTTGCTTGTTATTGTTGAATCTGATTACAGTTGATGCTTTTGAGGATCTTTAGTGAGGCCTCATGGCATTGCTGTGGGTCTCCTTCCGGGAATTCTATTAATAGGAGTTGTCATAATTTTGCGGGGAAGAGTCGAAAGAAGAAAAGCGGGTCTTGTCCGATCCTAAATAGTTTTGCTTTTATCAAGTGATAAAAGGTTAATCATCCCATTAACTTCTAACTATTAAACTTACTAATTTCTTTGACTCCGTTGAGATAGAGCATGCATTTGATTTTTTTAGTAAATTTTGCGTATCCTTTTCATTGAAATTTTACTCCGACTGGTTTCGGTTGACCTCTTTCTTTTCTGCGATCTATTTAGCAGCATGATTTCAAGATGCACATTTTGATATCTCCCAATAATATTGCTCCAATTATGGTTTGGACTCGGTAAATGATGAAGGGTCTTTTTCCAAGAAATTTCAGTTTTGTTCTCATTTCAATATGTTAATTGAAAGTTTTGACCATTTTGTTTCCGGTTCTTGGGAAGTGGAAAATCATTGGGCTCGCCAAATGCATTTTTGTTTTGAATACATCAAGGCTTTCATATATCGCCGATCGAGTTCAGTGCTTTTACAGAGATGATTATTTGTAGAGACTACTTGTTGGCCTTTCTGAATTCTCGTCTAGCTATAATTTTTAATGAGTATAAGACGACGAAATAGATATGAGATCACTTAAACACTCAGTTCCAAAAATAAGAAAGGCTCTCTAAACTCTCCTGTTGAAGAAGTTCTTTAACTTTAAATTCAATATGAATTTGAGTATCACCTCTCAATTAATTGAACTTAAAAACATGAGTAATAAGCTGAAAGAGGATAACTTTGATATATTCAATAATCTCTTTGTCGATCTTGTGTTGAATAAGGTACCTACTAAATGGATTCCTTTCAAGACTAAAATGCACAAACATAAATACAAATGGGACTAGATGAATTAAAAAGGTGTACTCACATTGAGGATCAAAACATCATTAGGAAGAGTTTGGAAAAAGTAAATTAACAAAAGTCAGTTGCCAACTTTATTTCATACTCTAATAAACCTCAAAAAAAGTTTAAGTCATCAAAGGTGAATCCTCTTCACAGTTAGAGGCCAAAAAGGCTATCCCCAAAAGAAAGAAGAAGGACAAGTGCCATAACTATATAAAGTGGGGTCACTAGATAGCAAAATGTAAGCTACCAAAAAAGCCAAAGAATGGCACGCTACAAAATGAGGCTAATGTGTTAATTGATGAATTTGAGCCTCAAGCCATCATTGGAATGACGAAGAATGAAAAGGCCAGTGTCTCTTCTGAGTAGTGATTGAATAGCGGCACTACTTGTCATACTACAAATGACAAGAACTTACTCACCGAGGTCACAAAAGTGAAAGACAGTGAAAAATTATAATGGTGGTGAGGTAGAAGTGACTATGTTAGAACTGCAATTTTGATGCTTTCTTCAAGTAAATTACTAACTCTGAAATGTCACACCGCGAACCCGGCAAGCACGTAAACATCCCATCATGGCCGTTGTTCTTCAGTAATCTTCTAGGATCCTTTAGCCAATCACATCATAGCTCAAAAGAGAAATAAGGTCACGGAAGACATTAAACTGCACCATGCAAATTACAAAGAGATGACTCAGGACAAAGGGTATACACTTCTTATAAATAAAATTATCCTCAGAAGTTATCGCAGTCAAATACCCAAAATTCAATTCCTAAATCCTCAAAATTCAAATACAATCCCTAAGGCCACAAAATGTATAAAATCATTCATGCCATTACTTCATCGAGAGCTCATTTTGCCTGTTTTTCTGTCATTAAGGACCTGAAAAATTAATCCCTCACTGGGGTGAGATATATATATCTCAGCAAGTGAAACCTAAACCTAGACCTGAACACCAATCCCCCTAAACCACCCACAATACCACCAAGACGCAAGCAATCAACAATAGCGCGTGGCATCAAACAAATAGGAATATCAATAGTCAAACATGGATAAGCAATACAATTAATCACACTCAACTTCAGAGTATCGAGCTCCCGTTACAAACAACATATAATTCGATACTTAGTTATCACAACTTCCACCTCCACTTTCGTACTTCTCTGGCACTCCTGCCAACTGACATCATTGGAGCCACAGGCCAATCGATGTCTTCGTACCACTAGGCCACAAGCCAATCGGTACTTTCAAGGTCATAGCCATACAATGCCACTGGGGCCACAGACCAATCGACATTCTCATTTTCATCACCATTCGACACTACTGGGGCCACAGGCCAATCGATATTCTCAATATCTTTCAAGCTCACCACCATTCAATATCACTAGGGCCACAAGCCAATCGGTATTTTCATCATCAAGACTTTTAGTCACTTGGTACCACTAGGGGCACAGGCCAATCGGTACTTTTGAGGCTCACAATCAATTGGCATTTTAGGGACTCATAGCCAAAGCGATCTTTGGGGCTACAAGCCAACGATCGCTAGGACACTATAGCTCATTTATATAACACAGGCATTATAGTCAATTCAATAATAGAGACACTATAGCCAAATTCTATAACAAGACATCATTGCCAATTCATGAATATAGGGTTCAATAGCCGAACTATTTAATCCAAGCTCAATAGCCACTTACCTCACAAAACTCTCTGGCCAATTGAAGCACAGTAGCCAAACATAACATCAAGGCATATCACAATTCAATTGACATACTATGCCATTCAAGTCATGGAATCCGCTATTTATCAAGAAATTCAAGCCCTAGGATTCACCAAGCACTCAATTCATCCAACCAATCTATTTAGTAGTGTCATAGCATTTTGGTAAGAGTTTAAGAAACACTTACTTTTGGTCAATAGCAAGAAATCCAAACCAATCGGTCCTTCTCAACTCGGCAAGTCCACGGCCAACATGGATCCAACGCCGTCCTAGGAAATTTCATCAATTCCGGATCAAAACTCAATCAAATCCCATTTCTATCAAAGCAATTCCTCAATAACTAACCAAGTGACAATCCAAGGTGCATTATCGATCAATCAAGGACTCAACAATAACTCCTTAAGCCCTTAAAGCATTCGGTTCATGCACCAACATACAAGGCCGAATGTAACTCGATGTTTTAGACACCAACTAGTCCTTAAATCATTTTAAATTCCCAATCCATTTCACATACACCCCATGAGCACTTCACATCACATCTTATGGGGTCTTTTGAATCAATTTGAAGTCACAATACTCTTTAATTAGCCCCCAACAGAATCTGCCAGAACAGGTACCCCCTAAAACAGAACCGATTTCGGGTTCAATCCGCTCAATCAAGCCATAAATCAATTTCAAACTTCAATCCATCACAAAACCAACTCATCATAACCTTAATATACATGTTAAGGGAGCTCACCGAAGATTTGGAAATAAAATAACACCTCAAAGCTTTCGAACAGCCCGATTTGCTGCACGGTCCTCAAATGGCCAGATTATACTCGGTAAAAACTTTCACAAATCAACCATGTACATCTATCAAAATTTAACTAAAATTGTAACAAAAGCTCAATCAATTCAAGTACTAGATGTTATGAAAACCTCATAGAAAAATTGAGGTCATTTGAAATCCGGAAGCTCCCAAAAGAGCAGCCTCTCTAAAATCGGGTCAGATTTTGACCTTTGCCCACTCAAACTGACCTACGGGACAAATGGTGCTATTGCGGCTACACCTCCCGATTTGTCAGGGTCAAGGAAGTTGGTGACCTGATGACAGGGGAGCCGACGACTGATAATTTCCACAAGCACAAATTCCACTTTTTATAGGACCAAAAATTCTTTCACAAAACAATCCATCCTTTTCCGGTTTATTGGTTTTGTAATGAAAAGTATAGGGTTTTGTCACCTCTCCAACTATCTCTCCATTAGGGAGGGCTAGGCCACATTAAGCTCATAATAACTTTCTAGAATGATAAGACGATAATCTTTAAGATGATGATAGTTTTACATAAATCCGAAGTCAGACGACGAAGTTATGGCCGGAACAATGAAGCCGTGTTTCCCTGTCCGCGAGAAATACTGCTCGGCTGAGAGGAAAAAAAGGAGAGGAAGAAGAGAGGAGGAGGGTGTCCTGCCAAAATGATAAGAGAGAGAGGTGTTTCACCCCAATAATTCATTTTTGGGTCAATTTGATAAGATTAATATTTAATGCAAGAGGCCTTCAATGAGTGACACATAGCATGGCTTTTAGAAGGCTTGACTTCCTTTGATCTCATCCATACACATCATTTTCGGAAGCCATGGACAGGAGTGGGAATGGATCAAAATTATCTTCTAAACTTCTTAAGGCAAGGCCAAAGGTTGAGAGGCAAAATGATCATTTGACATTTTTCGTCCGAAAATTCATTTTTCCAGTATAAACCACCCTTGATGAGGTGACGTTCAATTCAATTCAAATGTTTGAATTCCTCAATGTCCAATACCCAAATCTCAATGTTCAATTTCATGGCGAACTCTCGTACACTGTAATTTCAAGTTATCTCAAACTGACGAACAACTCTTGCAGGCACTACGTGTATCGACCTTAGGATTTTTCTTAAACCGTGGCGACTTTGATTGTCATGTAATTGCAAGGGTTTATCGTTCGTTCCTTCGATCTTGATCATCGGAATTCGATTTAGGAGATTCTCACAAATTGCACATTGGTTAAGCGGAATCACCCGCATTCCAACGTATAACACCAGCAAGACATCCCATGGTCGTTCCTAAATCGATCTCTACTGACCCAAGATATTCCGTCGATAATTCTTATGGTCAAAGTGTCATTTCTCATTCAAATTTCCTAGGTCATGTACCCGACTCTACGTTAGTTTTTCCCTTTTGGTCGGTTAACTCAAGAGTGGCCAACTTTGAGCGAGTTACAACTGAATTACACCGATCGATATACTTCCATTCAATAGCTTCGAGAGGGTTGGAATTCGGAATGTCACAATTCTTCCCCCTTAAAGAAATTTCGTCTTCGAGAGGGTTGGAATTCGGAATGTCACAATTCTTCCCCCTTAAAGAAATTTCGTCCTCGAAATTTACAACTTTTCAATTGTCCAATCTCATGGAGTATCGACGCATCATCGTATCATCATTCTCCAAAGTAGATCCTCTCATTACTTGACGTTTCTACTTGTTTTTTTTTTTTGACAAAATCATATTCCTCCAAGAGTTATTTCCCTCAGTCCTTAACTTATACTTGCTTTTCTCTATTCTCTTCCGACATTCATAATATCTATCAATGATACACCTTTGAGCATTCGAATCTTCCGTTCAATTTGCCTATTAATCCGAGGATAACAAGTGCATCACACTGTATCCCTGCTTTTGAAATTCCCAATCGGAAGGCTTTTTCAAAACGTCATCTTAAATTCTTGTTCTTTTCTGGTCACGATCATCACCGATCATCACGAGGACATACTCTTTGGTACATCTACCATTTGGCATAATAACCCACTTCAGACGTCCTTTCGTATGGTCAAGAACGTACAAATCTCATTAGCTTACCATTGATTGTCCAAATCGATCCATAGCCTTATCGACTTCTCAGGCAAACTCATGTTTGAGTCCTTAATAGCTTTTCCTCGATTACATTCGAGATCCCCCAACGGCCAATTTAATCCACCAACTTGCAACAACTATGCTTTCCCTTCAATCCCTTTTAAAGCAGTCAACATTTCCAACTCTTGCAGTTTACACAATTGCGAGGCCTTTCCTTACACGAGTAATGCTCCCATATCCGTAAGTAATTTCATCTATCAACGTTGCTTCTCATCAATTCCTCTCGGGAAACTATTACCTTATTCTCTCGTGGTAGATATTGACTTGAAATCTTCTTCTATCCACAATGTTTCCGAACTTTCGTCGCAAGGACATTTGTAAACCAACTCCAATCATGTTATAAGCATTCCAACTCATATGGCATCATCATCACGAGGTATATGTCATGTCCATTTCCAGTTGCCTCGTTATGACTCAAGTTTCATTCTGCATTGCGTCATTATGACCTTTATAAACTTTTCAATTTCCAACCGAAAACGTCATAAATAGCGTCGTCATCAGCTTAACTCAAGTCCTCGAACACTCTTTTCATGTTCGTTCATTCATTCACGTTACGTCTCGTCCTTAGTCCATTTCACTAATGGAATAGCTCTTGTGGGAAATCTTCCTGCGATCCGTCTGTAACAATTCACCATTTTTAGGAAATTTCAACTTCTCGCAACTCACATCAACTCTAGTCGATTCATCACTTATTCCCATCCTCAAAGGCCCCACAGGAATTTCATTTCCTAGAGATTTCACGACTAAGAAATCTTTCCTCATCAAATCCATAGCTTGTGCTCTTCACATTTAGCATATAACGAGCCTCTCCTTAGAGTCCATAGGACACTCTCAAAAGCTATTCATATTTCTCATGACTCCTTAAATAAGTTCAATCATTGTCTCTCAAGATGGTAACTGCCGATCCAATTATCATTTGGATACTCAATCAAACTATTATCAGTTTCTTTCTACCAGGTGTTGAGTCTTTCACACTGTTCCTCACACTTTTCACTTGAGAGCTCAAACCTTGGCTCTCTGTTGTCATGGGTCTCCACTTAGACTACACAAAGTTTTGTTCATTTTTGTCACTCTTTCCTCAGGAAGCATTAGTGCCTTAGCTTTTGGGTTCCACAACTCGCTAATGCAATCTTATTCCAATTCCATCCATTCAACTGAACATCAACATCATCCTGGAATTTAACGTTGTCTACGGGACAGTCTCTCGGACTTAACTTTCGGGAATCATTCAAACTTTGCATCTTCCTCGTTAGTCCAAACGCTCAACCTTAACATCACGGCAATTAGAATATTCTCTTCTTTCCACGCTAGGTCTCTTACCCTGTGAAGGAAATTATACACTTCCATGGCATTCTTTTATTTCGAATCTACCTTGTCCTTCCCATTCCATAGGACGTCAATCTTGGAGTCTACGCCAACGACGATACCTTTACTCCAAGATTCAAATGCCACCATGCTTTCACATTTTCCTTCCCATAACTTAGTCACCTCAAGTGACAATATCCGTTCGTCCTTGGTCTCCACTAGTTTACATATCGAATGCTCAATTCGATTACCTCAAATTACTCTACAAGTATTCTCTAAGCGTTCTTTTCCCTTACTAAATCATTCACTAGAATTACAATCAGTCAGGACGATTAAGTCCGTTCACTTTTCTTTTCATCAACAATCATTTCATGGTCCAATTGCCCTTTAAGAACAACGCCCTATTCTTTGGAGAACAACAACTCATGATTTCATTTCTCATGGTTCCAATTCAACCAACCGATCCCAGAAAATCATTAATTCCAAGCAAACTAGCATGCCGATTTTTTCTCGTCTCCTTCCATAATTGAAGAGACGGACTACCCATTTCAACCATAGGTTTTACGCCCAAGTAATTAACCATTTCTTGGAGACACTTTCCGTGTTTCACAAGTGACATTCTCTTCACTCGTATTTCTTTCAATCATTCACTCATCTTATTAACATCCCTTATAGTTCCTCAAAATTAGGAATAATAATTAGCCATAAGGCTTTCAGATTCCAATCCACTCATGGATTTCACATGTCATTCAAAGGATCATTGACCACCTTTACCATATGCTTAAACGACATTGATAACTATGTCTCACACTGGTCGATTATCCTCTGATCCTTACAAAACTATCAGGATCCCAACAACCTTTACTCTCGAGCAATCTCAGGAGGATACTTTCCGTTGAACAACTCAACAGAGATAATCTAAGTAGATATCATGCCTTTGAGGAAACCTTTCCACTGGTGACCTTTCGCCGATCGTCAATAGCCTCTTAAGACTAAAACTACTACAGTCACTTTATTTCCTCAGTGTACCCAAAACCTCTAAGGTTTCCTTATCAAGATCCACAATCCATAAGGAGACAATTTCAAATATTATCCCTCTACCAAACTCAGTCAATCTCAACCTTATACATAGCTTCATAAGCTTTTCAAAACTCTCGTGGTCCTTCCCACGCATTCAATTTAGAAAGGATTAATTCATGGTCACCTTTCTCGTGACTTCCATCACTTTAATTCATTAGTAGTAGCATCTGTCACCATAGTGACTGAGACAATCATGGCTGCTCCTCCTCGAGCTTGCTTACCTAAAAAATTTTCTCATTTTCATTTAAAGTTCTTACGACCCATTCAGCTCTTGAGTCTCGTACGATTAACAAATCGAGTCATATTCTCTTTTGGTACTCATACTCCAATCGCTCATCTTTACTCAATTCTCATGATTCATCTCAGTTCTCGGATCTTTCATACCATGTATACTCAAGCCCAATGTTCTTATCCGACCCTACCTTGGTCGTTCAACCTTATTAGGTTCTCATGTCACTTGAACCACTATGATTCCCTCTAGGAATCAAAGACATAAGTCATCTACTCAAGTCTAGCAGTCTCAAGCTGCCCATCTCATCATTCATCATTATCAACCTTACAGTGGTTCCCAAACAACTCTCAACTAGTTGTCTATTACCCAAGGATTCCAGATCCTCATCAGTCAATGACTATTCAACAGGTCATCCTTAACAAGGCGATTTCTCAGTTATCAGCCATTACTAGGCAAGCCCCAACTAGGCAACTATCAAACAAACACTTAAGACAGCAATTCACTAAGTCAATAGCTAATACTATAAGCATATGACATCTGTCACTCTGTCATAAACACGACAAGCTATCTCATTCTCAACGGGCATCATTTTATTGGGGTATAAACTCCCCTCACGCCATCTAATCCCTCAGTTAAACCTTGGTCATAACAATCATACGATGCCAATCATAAAACACGCCTAATAGGCCCATCACAAACATTACTTTTCTTTTCAAACGGCATCAACTGCCAAGCACAAAGTTTTTAACCATGCCACTCACTAGCGTTATTTCACATGTCATGCCACTTTTGAACATTCATTTCAAGAATCAATCTCACGCCATACATTTCTTAACCACAATTGAACTCAACATGATACCTAGACTTTCCCTTTCAAGTTATAACTTGGGTCATTCCTGCCTCTTGCCATCTTAGAAGCCTGTTAGGAGCCGCTCCTTGTTTGGACCTCTCTGTCTCGGCGATCACTCTCCGCCCTCATCAGACTTGGTCGTTGCAGGTTGTCCCAAGTCGTACATCTACGGAGAAAGCCCTGCTCTACACGTCCCATACCATACTTCATTACAGTTTATGGGTATCTCATCCACTTATCTAATACCAAGCGAAAGTTTATTAAGTCCAACATCAATAAGTTCATGTATACACCCTCATCAGCTTTCGTTTCAAAGCCACAAACACATGCACATCATATTCGTTTTCACCACTTGTCATACCACAATCGTTTTCACATCAAACCTCAATTATAGAAAACCTCTGGTTCCATCAATGACCGTCACATCTCACAGATCAATTGCCTATGTTCAACCGTATACCTCAAGTTAAGTCGCTAATCAAATCAAATCCTTATGTATTCAACCGCAATTGGTCTTTAATCCAAATATTCCTTATCCGCTCCCTCGTATACACCTCACCTCATACCATCCAAGGCTATCAATTGTAATCGCTAGTTAAACCATCAAGATATCACACAATTTAAGCTTGAATCCACTAATACCAGCCGTATCTTTATAACTCATATTCCCCAAGTTAGGCTATTGACAAGCCACGATCACAATCAAATACTCCAATTGACCCTTCATTCATAAGCTATTCTCTAGCAACCTCAAATCCAAGCTTAAAACTCTTCAATCTCTACTCACTTCCTTGTGAACCTTAGTCATGAAATTACTCAAGATCATCCATTAAATCGACACTAGGACCATTAGAATATCTCACAAGTTCAAGCCTATAATGCCTAAGATTCAGCAATCCATGCTTAATTCTAAAGGTCTCACTACCTAAGTATCCCTAAGTCATCACTCCTTATCATTTCAAACCTCAATCACTATAGATCGAGCTTACCTTACTTTGATATCACTTAAACGGGGATATCACGCCCCGAACCTAACAAGCACGCGAACATCCCACCATGGTCGTTGTTCTTCAATAATCTTCCAAGATCCCTCGGCCAATCACACCATAGCTCAAAAGAGATATAAGGTCATGGAAGTCATTAAGCTGCTCCATTCAAATTATCACGAGATGACTTAGGACAAAGGGTATACACTTCTTATAAATAAAATTCTCCTTAGAAGTTATCGCAGTCAAGTACCCAAAATTCAATTCCTAAATCCTCAAAATTTAGATACAATCCCTAAGGTCACAAAATCTATAAAACCATTCGTGCGATTACTTCATCGAGAGTTCATCATCATCTCGCCTGTTTTTCCTTCTTCAAGGACTTAAAAAATTAATCCCCCGCTGGGGTGAGATGTGTGTGTGTGTGTGTGTATATATATATATATCTCAGCAAGTGAAACCTAAACCTGAATACCAGTCCCCTAGACCACCCAAAATACCACCAAGATGCAAGCAATCAACAATAGTGCATGGCATCAAAAAACATGAATATCAATAGTCAAGCATGGATGAGCAATACAATCAATCACACTCAACTTTAGGGTCTCAAGCTCCTGATACAAGCAACATATAATTCGATACTCAATTATAACAACTTCCACCTCCACTTTCGTACTTCTTTGGCACTCCTACCAGCTGACATCATTGGGGCCACAGGCCAATCGATGTCTTCGTACCACTAGGGCTACAAGCCAATTGGTACTTTTGAGGTTCATAGCCATATGATGCCACTGGGGCCACAAGCCAATCGGCATTCTCATTTTCACCACCATTCGATACCACTAGGGTCATAAGTCAATCGATATCCTCAATATCTTTCAAGCTCACCACCATTTAATACTACTGGAGCCACAGGCTAATCGGTATTTTCATTATCAAGACTTTTAGTTACTTGGTACCATTAGGGCCACAGGCTAATCGGTACTTTCAAGGCTCACAGCCAATTGTCATCTCAAGGATTCACAGCCAACGCGATCTCCATGGCTATAAGCCAACAATCGCTAGGGCACTATAGCCCATTTATATAACACAGATATTATAGTCAATTCAATAATATAGACACTATAACCAAATTACATAACAAGCCATCATTGTCAATTCATGAATACAGGGCTCAATAGCCGAATTATTTCATCCAGGCTCAATAGCCACTTACCTCACAAAGCTCTTTGGCCAATTGGAGCACACTAGCCAAACATAATATCAAGGCATATCACAATTCAATCGTCATACTATGACATTCAAGTCATAGAATCCGCTATTTATCAAGAAATTCAAGCCCTAGGATTCACCAAGCACTCAATTCATCCAATTAATCTATCTAGTAGTGTCCTAGCATTCAAGTAAGGAGTTAGAAAACGCTTACTTTTGGTCAATAGCAAGAAATCCAAATCAATTGGTCCTTCTCAACTCGGCAAGTCCACGGCTAACAAGGATCCAACGCCGTCCTAGAAAATTTTATCAATTCTGGATCAAAACTCAATCGAATCCCATTTCTATCAAACCAATTCCTCAATAACTAGCCAAGTGACAATCCAAGATGCATTATCGATCAATCAAGGACTCGACAATATCTCCTCAAGCCCTCAAAGCATTCGGTTCATGTACCAACATACAAGGCCAAATGTAACTTGGTGTTTTATGCACCAACTAGTCCTTAAATCATTTCAAATTCCCAATCCACTTCACATACACCCCATCAACACTTCACATCACATCTTATGAGATATTTTGAGTCAATTTGAAGTCAAAATACTCTTTAATTAGCCCCTAACAAAATCAGCCAAAACAGGTACCCTTAAAACAGAATCGATTTTGGGTTCAATCCGCTCAATCAAGCCATAAATCAATTTTAAACTTCAATCCATCACAAAAATAACTCGTCATAACCTTAATATACATGTTAAGGGAGCTCACCGAAGATTTAGAAGCAAAATAACACCTCAAAGCCTTCGAACAACCCGGTTTCCTCCACGGTCCTCAGACGGCCAGATTATGCTTAGTAAAAACTTCCACAAATTAACCATGTAAACCTATCAAAATTCAACTAAAATTACATCCAAAGCTTAGTCAATTCAATTACTAGATGTTATGAAGACCTCACCGAAAATTTGAGGTCATTTGAAGTCTGGAAACTCCCAAAAACTCAGCCTCTCCAAAACCGGGTTAAATTTTGACCTTTGACCACTCAAACAAACCTACGAGACAAACAGTTGGGCCACATTAAGCTTATAATACCTTTCTAGAACGGCAAGACGATAAGCTTTAAGATGAAGATGGTTTTACATCAATTCAAAGTCAGACGACGAATTTATGACTAGAACAGTGAAGCCGTTTTTCCTTGTCCACAAGAAACACTACTCGGCCGGGAGAAAAAAAAAAAGGAGAGGAAGAAGAGAGGGGGAGGGTGGCAAGCCAAAATGACAAGAGAGATAAGGTATTCCACTCCAATAACTCATTTTTGGGTCAATTTGATAAGATTGATTTTAAATGCAAGAGGCCTTCAATGAGTGACACATGGCATGGCTTCTAGAAGGCTTGACTTCCTTTGACCTCATCCATACACATCATTTTTGGCAGCCATGGAGAGGAGTGGGAATTGACCAAAATGACCTTCTAAATTTCTTAAGGCAAGTCCAAAAGTTGAAGGGCAAAATGGTCATTTGGCACTTTGCGTCCGAAAATCTATTTTTTCGGTATAAACCACCCTCGATGAGGCAACGTCTAATTCAATTAAAATGTTTGAATTCCTCAATATCCAATACCCAAATCTCAATGTTCAATTTCATGTCTAACTCTTGTCGACTGTGATTCCAAGTTATCTCAAATTAACGGCGACTCTTGCAGGCTCTAACGTATCGACCTTAGGATTTTTCTTAAGCCGTGGCGATTTTGATTGTCATGCAATTGCGAGGGCTTATCATTCGCTCCTTCTATCCTGATCATCGGAATCCGATTTAGGAGATTCTCGCAAATTACACATTGGTTAAGCGGAATAACCCGCGTCCCAACGTATAACACTAGCAAGACATCCCATGATCGTTCATAGATCGATCTCTACTGGCCCAAGATATTCTCTCGACAATCCTTATGGTCAAAGTGCCATTTCTCATTCAAATTTCCTAGGTCCACGTACCCGACTCTGCTTCAGTCTTTCCCTTTTGGTCAATTAACTCAATAGTGGCCAACTCTGGCGAGTTATAACTGAATTACATCGATCAATTTTCTTCCATTCAATAGTCTCGAGAGAGTCGGAATTCGAAATGTCACATGATAGTACCTTTACTTAAAAAGAATTTGATATCTATGAGTTTACTTGATAAAGCTAGTATGTCTTTTTCAACTATGAATGGTAGAGTAACTTTATTTGTTAACTCATGTTCTTTCAATTGTGCATTCATGGTTAATGGTATGTATAGGTCGAGTTTAGATATTGATAGCATAAACCGTATGAGTTTTATTTTAATTGATCCAAAGTATGTGAACTACAGGAAAATGCAACATCTAGTTAAAACTCAGAATATTCCATTGGATACTTCTATTTGACAAAAGTGAAGTGTGTGCACAGGCTAAGATCACTAACAAAACCTTTTAAGTCGGTTTCCAAAAGTACACAACTTCTTGAACTAATATATTCTGACCTTTGTGACTTTAAAAATTATGTTACTAGAGGTGGTTGGAAGTACCTAATCACATTCATAGATGATTTTTCTAGATATTGTCATGTCTATTTATTGAAATCGAAATATGAGGCTTTTGAAAAGTTTAAGATTTTCAAGTCTAGAGTAAAAAAATCAACTCAACTTGAAAATTAAAAGATTTAAGAGTGATAGAAAAGGTGAATATACAATAGCAGGATTTAAGAAATTTTATGCTTCAGATGAGATAATATTTAAAAACACTGCTTATATGTTGTTGAGGGAGTCACGGCGAGTTGAATGCCGTTGATTTCATCGGGTTTAGAATGGTCTATAGGTGGAGTTATTGCCCTCTAATGAGGCTCCGGCGACTTAGCACTGACGCCGTTCATCTTCTTCGGCAGCGTTGGCATTGGTCAACACCAACGTGGTTCTAACATGGCACCACATGGCAGGATACGTGGCATGCAACATTAGTAAGGCCGTTAGATAGAATATAATTATGTTAGAAGATCCGACGGTCTAGATTAAGCCACGTGTTGGCCTGGTGACCGTCAAATCAAAAATTGAATTTTTGTATTTTTGGTTAATCAAAAATCAATTTTAGAAAAATAATAAAAAAAGAAAATGATATACAACGTCATTTTTTGCTTTAGCTTAGGTAGAGCAGGCTAGCTTTCAGTGGGCCTCGCACATTTTGAGAGCTGGCTCGGTCTACATGGTGTAGTCCTGGGCCGTTTGTCTCTTGGGCCCACATGGCCCGTGTGGACCAGAAGGGTCACGTGCACTGGCCTGAGTTCTCAAACCCGGCCCGGCCTCTTTTTTAATATAAGAAATGTTTTCAAAAAAAATCTTAAAATGTTTTGCAAATTCTAAAAAAAGTTAGAAAATCCTAGAAAATCTAAAAAAAATGTAGGAAAATTTGTAGAAAATTCCTAGACACTCAGAAATTCCCAAAAATTGAGGAATGGCCATAGGCAACTTGCCAATCTTATTTTTGAGATTTCTCATCTACTCTTCCTAAAATTGACAACTATACCCTTTAGAGGTAAATTGTCACTGCTGCATATCTAAGATAGGTCGAAAATGCTTAAATTATGATTAGAGTCAGTTAGGTGGACAATCATTCTGCTTGGTTTTCAAATCTCATCTTTTTTTCTAAAAATATGATTTTACCCCTCAAAGGGTAAATCATTTTTCCTATTCTAATGAGTCGCGAAAATTGCTTAAAATTAGGATCTAGATCAGATGGGTGATCAATTCTTCTGTTTGGGATTTTCACGTCTCGTCCCATTTTTCTGAAATGATGATTGTACCCCTTAAAAGGTAAATCACCTCCAAAAATTTCATAAAACTCTGAAAATTGCCAAAAAAAAAAAAGGAAATACATCACTTGGGTGGTCAATCTTATTTTCGACATTCTTTGACTCCAAATTTCTTCTGAAATGATAATTTTGCCCTTTTTGGGCAAATTGTCCCAGATTTCTAAGAAATTATGATTTTGCCTCTCATGGGCAAATTATTTCTAAATCATTCTTGAGCCTTGATTGACACTTCTCTAAGCTGACAGGGCCTTATTAGGGATGCCATGAAATCACGCATGTCTTCGATCCTTTATTTGCACACCTTTTTCTATTGATTGTGAGTGTTAAGATAGTCACTTTCATCTGCATGAACTTCTAGATTTAGGGTTTGTACCCCACTCTTCTGCATGAGATCTTTAGTCAGATAATTCAATCAACTTAAGTACCAAAAGGGCATCAACTCTAATAGTTGCTGTAACTAAGTTCCCGATTCTCGCAAAATTGAATAGAAGCTGTCGACTATTTGATAAGATTTCCAATCGTACCTTCCATGAATGATTAGTGGCAACTCCTTGGCATGTACACGCATCATATATCACCGGACCGCACTGAAGGTCGATCACGTATACCTCTATTGGGAATTGGGTAATGGACCTTAAGAGAGACCTGCATCATAAAACTAGACATATGGACAGCCCATTAGCTCCCCTCACACTCTCCCTCCGCACACGCGAGCTCCCGCGAGGCGGATCGCGACACTTGACAGTTCACCTGCTATTACCCATTTTGATAAAGTTCATTTACTTGAGACTTATATTTTGCTATCTCTATTTTGTGAACATTATTATGCTTGTTTCTTATATTTGTAAGATCTTGTACTATTTTGAATGGCCTACTTATACGTGACTATTATACATATGTTGGTTGTGAATAGATTCATAATAAGGATGATTCACTTATTTGGATTTCAAATTATCATTGAGTTTAATATTTTATTGCTAAAACTATTTTACCGATCCGAGTCGATTATCTTGGACTGAATGTCGATGATTCATATTTGTTTGAACATTACACTGGCTACCGTAATGGATTGTGCTACATGGTGAACATAGAAGAAGATTGTTGGATATATTATTAATATAGTCCAAGTAATATGTTCACATACAAGTCCAATTGAAAGCATGGTTATTTGAGTCCATATAGGCTGGAACCCAATAACTTGCATATTAATTCTATGGTTCTCCTAAGCTGGAGGTAATACTGTTAAGCGTTCCAAAAACTTGACGTCTCTTAATGTAATATTTCAAGTAACCAAAACACTCTCTACTCTCTCAAACCCATAACCTCCAACATCTTTCACTTTGTTTCTTGCAAATTTTAGCTAATGAGTTTTTGAAAGACATTAGCTAGAATAATTGTAACATGATAATTTTCATGGCTATGGCTTTTATACATGGAAAGATAACATTATGTATGCAAAAAAAAAGAAGAAGATAAAATGACTTTATCAACTTTGAAATTTGTCTCTACATTTGCCAAGAGTATAAGAATTGCTTTACTGGTCTTGATCTAATTAAAAATACTTTTTTGTTTTTTTTTTTTTACTGTTGAGCGATGTTTTCTCCAATATGCCCCGCAAGAGAAGCATTCCATCACGAATGTTGATCTTGGACCTTAGATGGAGAAACCATTATCATGCAAGAGGCTTTGTTTGTGCATCCGCGGGTTGATTATGACTAGACACATGACTCACTCGTTACATACCTTTGTTAACCATGTTGCAAACAAAGTGATAATCAATTGTAGTGTGTTTCATCTTGGAGTTAAAAACATGAATAGCGATCACATATGTAGCACCAATATTATCGTAATAGATGGTCGGTGTGGTCAAATAAGACACTCCAAGTTCATGCATAAGAAATTTAAAGGCAGAAGAACACTAGAAGTGTCGATAATTTTTTTTTATCACTTCAATGTAAATTTTTATCAAAAACGATCATTTCAATGCCAACAGTACACGTTTCATGATTTTCGACAAACCACGTCGGATCACATTGGGACACGTGTCATGATTTCCGGCAAGCCACGTCGGATTTGGCACTGAAATGATCGTTTTTGACAAAAATTGGCATTGAACTAATCCAAAAAAATATATTAGCACTAAAGTGAGCGTCGTACACAAATATTGGCACCCATACTGTCATTCTGCCGAAATTTAAAGTATAATTAATTTTTTTAACAAATAACCCGCACAAAGCTCAAACATCAACATTGTAAATGTTTCATTAATTACAAAGTATCATCTTGTTATTGGGATGAACACACCTAAATTCAACTATACTTTCTTTCCTTTTAAGATGAAAATGGAGGAATACTTTGCTCGTGCCGGAAAAAGTTGTCGGGATCAACTGCGGTCTTCACACATACCAACCTATCGAAATTGTTCTTGAAGTATTTCTTTCCCCAAGAACTCGCCTGATTATAACTTGTGCGGCCTTTCGCACTGTTCATCCCTATGTCGAGATCCCTATAGTTGATATAGGCCTCTCGAGGCGATTTAGACACCTATTGTGTCATATAATTGTAGAAGCTTCGTATCCAACTCCCATGCTTTGGAGCAACCTCGTTGCCTCCGGTGGTCCAGGCCTTTATGTGCTGGATCTTGTACAAAACCCCAGCTCTGTGAGGGAAGGGCAGGGCAGATTCGGCAATTTCTGCCATTTTCCCGCCATAGGGGTTCCAAATCATTTTAGACACCCCTTCATCTTCCTCAAAGAACCTCGCCCACATCCCCTCTACGCCACTCTCAGGGATTGGCTCCTTCACATAATCCGATTTGTTCTTGAAGAATGTTTTGGTGTTGGAGCTCCTGTTGAGCAAGACTTCCAAGGGCTCTCCGCCCGGAAACCCCGCGAAGTAGAGGATCGACTCAATCCAGCTCATCTCGGTGCAGTCCTCTCTCGTGGCGTTGAGCTCCGGGAAGCTACTCCTTGTCACCTCAAGGAGCGAGTCGACCCCGCCGAGGCAAAGGGTGTTGAAAATGGCTTGCATGGTCCTCGTCCCGTTAGGACCGGAGTTATAGCTCTGCAAGATCAACCTTATGAATAGGTCGTTGGGGAGCTTGTCTGCGACAAGTTGCCACTGGTGAACAAGCTTCGTCGCATTTTGTTCCAACGTCCTCTGGAGCGTGAACACAGTCACGGTCGACGGTACCGGGATGAGCTTGACTTTCCAGAACACGACCACGCCAAAGCTGCCTCCTCCTCCACCTCGGATCGCCCAGAAGAGATCTTCCCCCATTGATTCTCTATCCAAGAGCTGACCTTGGGCGTCGACCAACTGCGCGTCGCGAGGCCGTATTTGCGCATCATCATGCCGTAGCCTCCACCGCTGAAGTGCCCGCCTACACCGACCGTGGGGCAGACGCAGGCTGGGAAGCCTAGGGTTTTGCTGTTATCGGCAATCCTGTAATAAAGCTCGCCGACCGTCGCCCCCGATTCAACCCACGCGGTTTTAGCCTCCGCATTCACGGAGATCGATCAGAGATTCCCCATGTCGACAATGACGAATGGGACTTTGGACAAATACGAAAGGCCCTCATAGTCGTGACCCCCGCTTCGGGTCCTCGTGTGTAGTCCGCACCGTCGGGAGCAAACGATGGCGGCTTGGACGTGGGAGATGTGGAGCGGGGTCACGATGAATAAAGGTTTCGGAGCGTAAGGAGTCAAGAAGCGCAGGTTCTGTATGGTAATGTCCAACACAGAAGAATACAAAGAGTTGATCGGGGTATAAACGAGTGTAGAGATTGAGGTTCCATTTTTGGAGTGACGAGAGAGGCATTGCATGAAATTCTCAGGAGTGCTGATAGCAAAAGCTACCAAAGGAGCTGAAAAGAGAACGAGACATGCCAGAGCGAAGTTTTGCATCATCGCTTGTAATTTTGTTCTCTTGAGCTTGCCAGCTCAACAAATTAGCGTTATCAGCTCTCACGTGTGTGCCTCATTTTATAGTGCATGCGAGGGCACAAACGACGAAGCTCGATCGTGATTTTCACACATGCCTTCCAATTGGTGATGAACGAAAGAAAGTTTATTATGTAATAATTTTTAGATGACTCTAATATTAAAGGCCTGTTTCGGACCATAAAAAAAATAAATCTCAACTAAGAAAAAAATTATTGCACAGTTCACATTGTTATTCTTACTGTCACTCAGAGACTGTTGTATTAACAAAACCTAAATGATTAGCATGAAAGCTGGCACAACAGTAGGATTGGACCTCCCTCCTCGGCCATCCATTGGAGACTTTGAATTCCTTGGGGAATATACTTACAATGTACCCAAGAGACTGTCTGGCACAGTTTTTTTTTTTAATATTATACTCGTGGTCGTGAGAGAATGATTAAGAACATTTTCGTATAATTATGCATGTAGTTATCTGCAATAGAAACATAAACCAAAGAAAGCGTCGCAACTATGTCGGACAATGCCTTTAAAAGCTGTTATTTTATATAGCACATAATCGCATCATTCAATTATTTTAGTCAACGTCCATCGGTAATTGGAATAGTTTACGTCTGCATCAGAGCGATTAGACAATTTCGATCGGCTCATCCTAATCTTGAACGATTAGACAATTTCGATCTTGCCAGGCTGTTTCAATTATTACAAGAATATGTTATTTGATAATTTGCTTTCTTGGATCACATTATCCACGGATACGTATAACATAAGCATCCAATACTAGTGGGGCAAGTACTAGAGAGAGATGAGATATCCTCAAGATTTTGCATAGATTCTATCGTAATGACTAAATCATTTTTTGAAAAAAAAAATACATATAGAAAGATTCGTATTGAACATTTCTCATAGTTCGTGTTTAAACTAGACATAGATGAATGAGTGGTCCGCTTGCGTAGCCAAGCCTCTTGTATAAAACGGGTGAGTTTGGAGCAAATTATTCAAAATTTGACAATGCTTATAAGATTTGAAAACCATAAATTTATAACATAGGATAGGGAAATACTATAACCTAATAGGCAAAGTAGCAGAAAAATTATTTCTTAATCAGATTTCATACTTATTCATATTGAAGCTAAACATTTTCTAGAAACAAACAGGTTCGCACTATTTCCACTTGCTAATTGGCTTCTGACACTCCCTTTTACATTGAATTGACTATATTATCCCTAATTGTTTGATCCTGAACTAGTCGAGAGAGATTAAACCGATTTAAGACTTTTTTTTTTTACCCTTTTTTCTTCCTTTTCTTTTGTTTCAATTTTGCTAGAGACAACTATCATACTCCTCTCAAACAACATTTATTGAAGTTAAATTTTTGGTCCACTCTTGACTTAAGACTAATGCTTGCATCTTTTTATGGTCATTTTTTGTTCTTTTTCCGTTTGAAACTAATTATTGTGTTTCTGACAAAAAAAATCTAATTATTTTCTTAATGAGTTGTATTTTTTTTAGTTGGGAAACTATTCAAAATAACTTAAGGACAACTAAGAATCTTTGAGTAAATTGTGTACAATGCATACATAAATCACAATATTCAATCTTTGACTAAAATCTCGTAAATTTGTATCGAAACTTGAAGTCGAAAAATTCACAATCATGAGGATACTCTTGGGAGTAAACAAGTTGTAGATAAAATTGATATTTCTCTGCTATGATATAGGATTAGTGTTTGCATAGATTACAATAATGAAAAATAAGTTTGAAAACAAAAAAGACAAAAAAAGAAGGAAACATTGAAATGTAATTGGTGTGGAAGAATCGGCAGAAAAAATTTGTTTCGAAGGGATGCGGATAAATTTTTATTGTAGTAAAATTGAGGGGGAAAAAAGAAAAAAAAAAGAAAAAAAAGTAAGAAACTGGCTAATGTGAAGCTACAATGAAATTAAAGCTCATAAGATAACCAGATTTTTTTTACCATGCTTTTTTCACTCCTGATTTGACTTAGACACTGCCCTTTTCATAGTGCACGGACGATATTGCACTCTCTTTTTCCTCACCCGCAAACAGTCAAAGTGGAAGACAAAGAAGAAATAAATTTGAAAAAAAAAAACCCCAAATGGGCCTCAAATCGAGGAATAATATGATCAGTACACTGTGAAGGGGAAGGTTTGAGCCATGTGGAGAGTAGAAATAGCACTGCGTATTTTTTTATTCATTCTACTTTTCAACAACTCGTAATCCTATTGCAATTCGACATTTAAAATTTAAAAACCTAGATAATCAAATATTATTTGTAAGTAACCCGCACAAAACTTATACGTCAACATTGCCAAGTGTTCCTTTTATCACAAAGTATCGCCTTGCTATTGCGATGGAGACACCTAAATTCAACTATCCTTTCTTTCCTTTCGAAATCGTTCTTGCAGTATTTCTTTCCCCAGACGCTCGCTTGCTCATAACTCGCGTCGCCTTTCGCGTTGTTCATTCCTTTGTCGAGGTCCCTGTAGACTGTAGTTGATGTACGCCTGTCGAGTTGATTTCGACGCGTACTGGGCCATGTGACTGTAGAAGCTTCGTATCCAAGTCACATGCTTCTGAGAAGCCTCTTCATCAGTCCAGGAAGTTATGTGCTAGATATTGCATAGAATACCCGGCTCTCTGAGGGAAGGGAAGGGCAGATTCGGCAATTCGGGCCACTTTCCCACCATAGGGGCTCCATATCATCTGAGCCACCCCTTCATCCACCTCAAAGAACCTCTCCCAAATCCCCTCTATGCCGCTCTCGGGGATGGCTCCTTCACATGATCCGATTTGTGCTTGAAGAATCTTTCGGTTTTGGAGGTACTGTTGAGCAATACTTGTGAGCTGCGTATTTCATCCATATGCAGCGATCGAAAATACACACGTACAGACACATAAATCCCTAATCCATAGAGTTAAATAATTAACGCACCTTATTTAAGATTCATCGTTCTTGACGCGGAATTGCGAGAATCCGATGCTCAAGAGCTTATCCTCTATGAACCTCCTTTATCACCGGTTTCAATGAGACAGCCTCTCACTATCGCTTCAGACAATTCTATATGTGAGGTTATGTGAACATTAGGGTTTAGAGGAGGTACCTGAACTCTATTTATAGAGAATAAAACATATCCCCTCATCAAATATTAGGTTTATCTCAACCCATACTATACAGCGCCATATCCGATTAGAATAGAAAACTGTATATATCTTACCTTTATTATACCAATTAATAATTACATTAACAATTAATAAAGCCCACAATTGAATATATCCAAAATGAATTATTATAACATTCTCTCACTTAGGCTAAATTAATTGTAATTGTATTGTATATGCACATTGTCACGCCCTGCGCCCCGGGCACGAGTACGCGACTCCTTGCAAACAAACCATATAATCTCTCGCGGTCCCAAGATCCACAATCTAAATCGAGAGATATAACAAATATATCAAGCATGCGAAAGCGGTAACAAAGCAACTCCTCCGTACAAAATATAAATTAAGTGGGACCTGGATAGCATAGAAACTGTCGTACATAGTAACCGACTGTGCATGCAAGTACGGAGCTACTAAAATTCGATAAGTAAGGGGGGTGACGGGGTTGAGCATACAAAATGGACCATCATCAAAATCCGACAGGAACAGGATCGGGGTCGTCACCAAAGATCAAGCTGCAACTAGAGTCTCCTAAGATGAGCTGCTGAAGTCCTCGGTGTCCTCGGTGTCCTCAGTGTCCTCCATTGGCTCGTACTCTGAAAACGTCTCAGAGCGAACCTCAATAGTATCCTCCATGGTCTCCTCATGCGACGGCTCTACGAGATCCTCCTCGATCACCTCCAGGACAATGACCTCCTCCTCCTTAGTAAACTCCAACGTCGAGGTCCTCTCCAGCCCGTTCCTAGAACCGACTACCAATCCCTCGGCTTGATCCTAATCCCTACCGGGGCGGTACCAATTAGGGATCACTCCCTAAGGCACCTCATGGGGCTTCAGCTGCCCAGTCGGCACATCCCTAACTTTCCTAAACTAAGCCTCATACCGATGAGACTTCCAATCCGTACTACCCTCGTCAATCCACATCATTGTACACTTCCTCACGTAAAGGGTCCCCTGACCGTCAGGGAACTCATCCAAATACACGGTCATCTCCTTAGGTTCTCCAAATCGAATAGGCCACATCGTCAAGGCCTAGGATCTGTAAAAATAAAGGTCCCCAAAAGGATGAGATACACATCTCAGTAAAAGAGTCATAACCCTAGGATAGGCCGACCGTCCACTCAAGCAGTCATGTATCCCAAAATTCCAAACTCATAAACACATGGGCACATACAAATAAAGATGACGACACACAGATGACAGACATGTAGCGATGACATCATATCACACTCAGAAGATCATGCACGCCTCTTCCTACCACTTCGTCACAACCATCTCTTCCTGTCTACCTCATTCTCATGCCTACGATTAGATCGCATCAGGCCTTCCTCATGCCCGCGATTAGATCGCATCAGGCTTTTTTTTTCTTATGTTCGCTATTAGATCGCATCAGGCTTTTCTTTTCTCATGCCCGCGATTAGATCGCATCATTCTTTTCTCCACCCCATGTCTCATACGCCTCAAGGTCTTATCTTGTCTCCGCCACGCCACAACCACAATTCATGCACACAAGGTCCAGCGCATCTCGTGCATAAACAAGACATCCA
Organism: Rhodomyrtus tomentosa; assembly: GCA_028455895.1. NCBI lineage: Eukaryota > Viridiplantae > Streptophyta > Magnoliopsida > Myrtales > Myrtaceae > Rhodomyrtus > Rhodomyrtus tomentosa. Next base: position 13,530,559 of record JAPCWY010000008.1, read on the forward strand.
TGGCATGCGAAACGAGTCAATACACATACAAATGTGATCAATTACTCAAGAGACATGCATATGCAATTATTCGAATCATTTATACTCTCTTGGCATTCACAAAGACCAATCACACTAAGCTCCTCAAGAAATCATCTCAGTCTCGTCCAACTCGCCCAATCGAGTCCAATCTTCCTATCCTAAGTTTAGGATTCCCTTACCTTGAATTTGATATCACAAATTTCTCTTCTTGAGCCCCCACAATTTTCGGCTTCAAGGGTCCAAGATCGAACTCACTGCGCAACCTAATAAAATCCAATCAATCCGTCAATTTTCATGTCTAATTCCTCAGTCCATGAACCACAAAACTCCATAACATAATCCTCATCATCCTAGCATGTCTAAATCACCAATATGAGGCTCAAAATCGCCAGCCTTTAACCCCAACAGATTCGGTCTTGCACAGAACCGAACCGATTCTTTTCGATTCTGTGCAAATCGAGCACAATCGATCCTAAATTTTCACTAAATCCATCATTTACTCATAACCTACCTCTTAACATGTCTATCTAAGGGTCTAAGGGTCTCACCGAGAGTTTGAGATTGAGTCGTCGCCGGAATCCAGTTAAGAGTCGCCGGTTCCTCCAAGGTCAGTAATCGGCAATTTTCTATCCTACATTCACAAGACCCATTTAAGGTCAAAACTTCATCAAATCATTCTCAACTTTTTACCACATATTGATATACATGTCTCCTAGACCTCCACAAAATTTGACCTCAAGATTCCAATATTTTGGCCTCTTAAGGGGTCAGAAGCATCACCTACCTCAGATTGGATCAGTTTTCGTCAACTCTCGGGAAAACGCTTGGCCGAAGCTCCTCGGTGATTTAAACGGTTTGCTTCTAGTTCAAGGAAATCGGCAGGATGTTAAGCTAAGAGGGTGTGGTCAGCGCGTCGGCAGGTGGTCGCTGGAGGGTGGCATCGACGACGGCGAAAGGCAGCTCCAGAAACTGTCGCCGCCGAGCAGTGAAGAAAGAAGGAAGAAGAAGAAGAGGTTTTGATGCAGTGGGGGTGTTATGGCTGGCCAAAGTGAGGTGAGAGAGAGAGGAAAAAAGTATTATATACAAGGCTCAAGGTCAATGCTTGAATGATAGGTGGATAAAGGTGGACATGACCACTCAATGCTTAATTTAGTGATACTTGTCCAAGGGTCATTCCAACTTGATCCAATGGCCACAATTCACCCACTTTTTCAGCAACTATGGGGTAGGGATAAAGACCAAAATGCCCTTCCTTCATTGCATGAACAAGACTTAAGCTTGAGGGGCAAAATGGTAATTTTACCCCCGACGTCCGGAACTTCGTTTTTCTCGTTCCAATATTCTCCGATAGGGCGACGACCCATCTGAATATAACGTTAGAATTCTTGATTCTCCATTTTCAATTTTTAAGGCTTGTTTCTGATTGTTTTCTCTATCGAACGTGGTTCCAGCCTATCCAGAACCGACGGGCGGCTTTTGCAGACGTTACGCATATCGACCCTGTGATTCATATCACACTTAGGGCTCGTCAATTCGTGGCAATTTTGATTGTCATGTAATTGTGAGGGTTTATCACTAGTCCCAATGGCCTCGATCATCACTGTTCGATTTAGGAAAATTTTGTAAATCATACATTGGTTAAGCGGCATCACCCGCGCTCCAATCGTATGACACTTGCAAGGCATTCCTTAATCGTTCTTAGATCGGCCTTTTTGTGGTTCTAAATATCCCCTTGACAATCCTTATGGTCAAAGTGTCATTTCTTATTTGAGTTCCCTAAGTCCACGTACCTTGTCTCGCGTTAGCCTCTCCATTTTGGTCAGCCTACTCGAATTGATCAGATTCGAGCGAGATACGACTGAAATACGTCTTCAGATTTACTTCTCATTAATGAGTCTAAAATCGACTGGAAATCAGAATGTCACATGCATTTTTACATTGGTCTAGAGATAATTTCCAAAAGTCAATCCGATCCCATAAAGTCCAAGCACCGAACCGTGTCAGTAACTGCATCAAAAGACACAAAGCCATCCATGATCATGAATACTCTTAACTTTACTTATATGGATTTGATATGGTAGTATGGTAAACGGATAACATCTTAAATAATAGAGACACATTATATGTTATCCTCCTTGTCAGCCATCATTCTCTCACTTTATGTGTCACGAAACTGGATGTGTCATGAGAGAACATTTTTACGGTTCCAACTAACCAACATATGTCTTATCTTTATAGTTAACTATACTTTATGTGTAACAAGACATAAGTTTTTTGGCTAAAATAAATGCCACAGCCATCACTCAGGGTTTACACAATTTCCTAAGATTTTTAACAGATATGCATTCAATAACAATATCACATTAAAAAATGCTTCAAATAATGTAAAAGTTTAATACACATCAGAATCATTACTAAAAGTAACATAATACTGTAAACTTTATTAGAGCAAAAACTAGAAAGCTCTCACTAAACAATTGCATCCCATGATGTTTCTAAGCCCATGTTAATGACATACCATTCAAATACACAAAGGCATAGACCTTTCATCAGTGGATCAGCAATCATAGCATCTGTAGTTATATGCTCTATTGCAACGTCACCATTTTGCACAGAATTTTTTATGGTCAAAAACTTGACCTCCATATGCTTAGACCCTTTGAGACCTCTGTTGTTGTTAATGAACAACACTGCAAAACTATTGTCACAATACAACTGTATGTGTCTATCAACAAAATCAAACACAGTCAACTCCCTAATGAGATTCCGGAGCCAAATAGCCTAAGTAGCAGCTGTGAAGCATGCTATGAACTCCGCTTACATAGTAGAGGATGATACCGTTTTCAGTTTCTCATTTTTCCATGATATTGCACCACTTGCTAGCATAAAGATATACCATGTTGTCGACTTCTTGTCATCCTGACAACTAGTATAATCTGAATCTGAATACCCCATTAGCTGTGAGTTCTGAACACATCTATAAATCAACATATTGTCTTTAGTTCTTTTTAAGTACCTCAAAACCTTCTTGGCAGCAATTCAGTGATCGTATCTTGGATTCGATTGATACTTGCCTAAAACTCTCGTTGCAAAAGCAATGTTTGGCCTAGTACAAACTTGAGCATACATGATACTACCAAGTGGACTAGCATAAGGTACATTCTTCATTTGTGTTTTCTCAATATCTGAATGAGGGCATTGTGAAAGACTCAATTTGTCACCTTTGCAGACTGGAGCAATCCCTGACTTGCACTCTTGCATATTGAATCTTTTCAAAATACGATTAATATAAGCCCTTTGAGATAGGCCTAATATGCGGCGAGAACGATCCCTATGGATCTCAATATCAAGGACAAAAGAAGCTTTACCAAGATCTTTCACATCAAAATTGTGTGACAACATCCTTTTTGTCTCATGCATTAATGTAATATTGCTGCTAGCAAATATGATGTCATTAACATAAAGAACTAGAAAAATAAATTTTCTCCCGACCTTACAATATATGCATTGATATAGCTTGTTCTCAACAAAAGCAAAAAAAGCAACAACACTATGAAATTTCAAGTATCGCCGTCTAGAAGCTTGTTTCAAATCATATATAGATTCTTTTAATCTATAAACCGGATTATTGTGCCATCTGTTGCAAACCTTCTGGTTATGCCATAAAAACTTGTTCATCTAGATCTCCATTCAGAAAAGCAATTTTAACATTCATTTGATGAAGTTCCATATCAAAATGAGCTATTAAGGCCATAATTACTCTAAAAGAGTCTTTAGAAGAAACTGGAGAAAACGTTGACTCATAATCTATTCCTTCTCTCTGAGTAAATCCCTTAACCACTAGTCTAGTTTTAAATTTTTCAATCTTTCATGCCAAGTCTTTCTTTATCTTAAAAACCCAGTTACAACCAACAGGTTTATAACCTTCAGGTAATTCAACAAGTTCCCAAACATCATTATGTTTCATAGACAACATCTCATCTTTCATTGCATCTAACCATAAATCAGATTGAGGACAAGAAATAGCTTTTGTATAAGTCACTAGATCAACAACATGACTTATCTCATAATCATGTTCTCTCAGATAGACTATATGTTCTGGTGGTATAAGTGATCGTTTCTGCCTAACAAATCTCCTTAGAGGAGTATCTTCTACCTCATTCTGTTCCTGCAAGGCTTGAGGAACTTCATTAGGAAATGTTTCAATAACAGGTTCCTGAGCCTCAACAGGTTTAATCTGTGGTACTGGAATTTCCACAATTGTCTGTATAGGTATAGAAAACAACATAGGAGTACTCACCGTGATGTTATCCTCAACAGTCTGTGAGCAATCAACCTTTTTCGCCACATCAAGCTCCAGGAATTTCGCTGTCTGTGAATCCACAATCTTTGTTCCTTCCTTGGGATTATAGAATCGATATCCCTTTAAATAATCTAGATAAGACACAAAATAATAACGAGTAGTTTTGGAGTCCAACTTGCTCAAAGTTGGATTATACAATTTTACTTCTGCAGGGCATCCCCAAACCTTCAGATGATTCAAGCTTGGATTCCGTCCAGTCCACAATTCAAAAGAAGTAAGTGGCACAGATTTAGTAGAAACACGATTCAATACATAAAGAGCCGTTTTCAAGGCCTCACCATATCCATAAGAGTACGATTACGCATTTCAGTTACACCGTTCTGTTCAGGGCTACTGGGCATAGTAAATTGAGCCACAATTCCAGAATCATCCATGTACTTGGCGAATGGCCCCTTAAGTTGTTCAGCATCGCCATGTCGACCATAGTACTCACCACTACGGTCAGATTTGACAATTTTTATGACCTTCCTCAGCTGTTTCTCGGCTTCAGTCTGGAAAATCTTGAACTTATCAAGAGATTCAGACTTTTCCTTAATCAAGTACAAATAACCATATTGGGAATAATCATCTATAAATGTGATGATATAAAAATTTCTGCACAACGTTACTGTATAGGGTCCACTTATATCTGTATAGATGATCTCTAACAAATAAGAACTACGGACTGCAGTTTTCTTCTTTATTTTGGTCATCTTACCTCTACAGCAATCTACCATGTGTCTAGGTCACTTATAAGAGTGGGTAGAATGGAAGCCTATACCAGTCTTTCCACTCTTTCTTTAGAGATGTGACCAAGACGTTTGTACCATATTGCGTAAGACTGTTCCTTAGGTAGAGGCCTTTTGGAAACAACATTTTCAGCTGTATAAGCGACGTATATTTCGTTGGGAGACAAACATAATCTATACAATCTATTGGACATGGTGCAATACTCAGTTTTATTTGAATTAAAAGAAATAGAAATTGCAGAGTTTGAAATCTCAAAAGAGTAACCAAATATGTCCAAACTAGATACGGAAATTAAATTCCGTCTAAAAGAAGGTACATAAAATGTATTCCTTAACATCAAATTAAAACCAGAATCTAAAATTAAAGTGACATATCCCACGAACTCGACATCAGTTTTATTGTTGTTTCCTACAGTGAGCTTTGATTCATCCTTATTTGGCTTCCTCTGGTTTATGAATCCCTGTATGATAAGCGCAACATGGTTAGTTGCACCGCTATCTAGCCACCATGAACAAGATGGGACTTCTAATATATTAGATTCACAAACCAACGCCAAAAAACCATGACCTTTATGCTCACGCTTAGATAACTAATTCTTATATTTAGCGCAATCTTTCTTTACGTGTCCTCCCTTCTTACAGAAAAAACAAAGACCATCTTTACCAGCACTACCGTCCCTTTTAAAGGTCAGTTTCTTTGGACCCAAGTTGTCATGCTGACCAGCAGATGAATGAGTTCCTTTACGATTTTTGTTGCCCTTGCCTTTCTTGGCACCAAAACTAGAAGTAGCATACATAACCATATGCACGTTACTTTTCTTCAGCTAGGTCTCTTCTGACACCACCCTTGCAATCAAGTCGTTGATTGTCCATGCCTGATCAGTGGTGTTATATTGTGTTTGGATAATATCAAACTTAGGTGGAAGAGAATTAAGCGCAAGATGTATGATACAAGCATCAGGAATTGGAACATTAAGCCCCTTGAGCTTTGATTGCAGATCTACCATCCTCATGACCTAGTCTCTAACACCAGCCGAACCATTATACTTCAAACTGACTAATCCTGACATATGTGTCCCAACCTTAGCATTAGGAGAGTCGCAACTTCTAGCCACCAAAGCTTCCAACATTTGTCTAGCAGTAATGTCAGCTTCCATCATTTGTCTAGCAGTAATGTCAGCAGCAAAATCACTTATAAGATGTTCCTGTATGGACCGCTTCATTGACAGTAAGCAAATCCTATTGCTCTTTTCCCAAGCAGCAAAAAGTGCCTTTTAGGCATCTGTACTCTTATCAGTAACAGCTATTGGCCTATCTTCATTAAGAGCAATATGAATATCCGCCAATCCCATATCAAAAAGAAAATTATCTCTCTACTTCTTAAAATTACCACCAGTAAGAATCTCAATAGCTATGGAGTTGTCGTTCACAGAAAAAATAACTGAAAAATACCCAATATTTTTAATTAGCATAATGTAAAATTTCACCTTAAGAGATACATACATCATCATATAATCACCTTTGGGCAGAAAACATGACATGCAGTTGTATACTCCCATGCAATTGTATACTCCCTACATTACAGTGGCCATGAGAATTTATTTCAATCTTTATTAATCACCACCTTTGGGCGTATGACAGCACTTAGACTAATCAATTCTTAACCATATGTTGTACATGTAACCATCCATGCATCAATACGCAATCACCTCCTTTGAGAGTATAAGTACACTTAAAACAGGAGACATCCCAGTATAATAAAACAAGTTCTTTACTAAACTCAACCAAGCTTGCCGCTTTGGCGGTCACAACCCAACTGAATTTACCTGAAATTGAGATACAACTTTATATTTCACATTTACCATATGCATGCAATTTCAGAAATTGAAAACAATCATCTCAAAATTACACATCTCGCTAATTTTCATTGGTACCTCAATAATTCATGTCAAACCATAAACATTAATTGATAAATCATGCTCCACATATCCATATGTGGTATTTACATGTAAGCTTTGCACTTGTATTTCATAAAACCATAGAGAACTACTTGGAAATACGCAAAATACCTCAAAATATACACGTATTTGAAGTTCCACAAGTATTTTTCATCCATAAAAGTGCCAAACATGTAAAATAAATTTATCACCTTGTAGAGCATGAGCATACAAGCACATCGGTACCTGAAACTTCCCCATCGGATCACACACGCACCTTCACGCACCACCAGAAACTTCGGCATGTGAGGATCACGCGCTGACACGTGCAACGCACGTGTTTAGTATCTCAACCGATCTTCAAACTGGTCCGACTGGTCTAACCGGTCCGACCGCTACCCCCTGAATCAGTTTAACGAACCGGGTCGAGGCGGTTCGGTCGAAACGGTCAACGACCGATCCAACCAAACGGTCCGAGTCAACGATCAACTATCCGATCGGGTCAACGAAATCAGGTTGGGTCTGCCCGAGCTAAGATGACGTCATTTCCCGCATGCCGCGCACATGCTGGGCCTAGATCAGTGCCTATAACGCGTAGGGCAAGTGGCCGCCACGCGCCTGATTGCCACTGGCGAGTGGAGGAACGTGGTGGCGCGTTCGAAGGTTGCCGGCGACGATCTTTATATGGTTTTGTTCGTCTCGTCGAGTACTTTCCGAATATATAATTTTCTTTCGATTTCGATAAAAATAAAATTTCGAAAAATCACTGATAACGCAATTCGCGACTTGATATGTGCAGGCTCTGATACCACATGTAGGTTTCATATTTCATCCGAATGCAGCGACCCAAGATACATACGTACAGATACAAAAATCCCTAATCCATAGAATTAAAGTATTAACGCACCTTATTTAGGATTCATCGTTCTTGATGCGGAATTGCGAAAATCCGATGCTCAAGAGCTTCTTCTCTATGAACCCCTTTATCACTAGCTTCAATAAGACAGCCCCTCACTATCACTTTAGACGATTCTATATGTGAGGTTATGTGGATATTAGGGTTTAGAGGAGTAACTTGAGCTCTATTTATAGAGAATGAAACGTATCTCTTCATCAAAGATTAGGTTTATCTCAGCCCATACCATACAGTCTCATATCCGACTAGAATAGGAAATTGTATATATATTAACTTTATTAGATCAATTAATAATTATAGTAATAATTAATAAAGCCCACAATTGAATATATCCAAAAAGAATATATTACTTCCGAGGGCTCTCCCCTCGGAAACCAAGCGATGTTGAGGACAAATTCAATCCAGCTCATCTCGGTGCAATCCTGTCTTTTGACGTTGAGCTCCAGGAAGCTGCTCCTTGTCACCTGCAGGAGCGAGTCGACCCTGCCCAGGTAAAGCGTGTTGAAAAGGGCTTGCATCGTCCTCGTCCCGTTGGGGCCCGACTTGGAGCTGTGCAAGATCACCGTATGAATAGGTCCCTGGGGAGCTTGTTCGCGACGAGTTGCCACTGGTGCACGAGCTTCGTCGCATTTTGTTCCAACGTCCTCGGGAGGTTAAACACAGACACGGTCGACGGCACCGGGACTAGCTTGACTTTCCAGGACACTACCACACCCAAGCTGCCTCCTCCTCGACCTAGGATCGCCCACAGGAGATCCTCCCCCATTGATTCTCTATCCAAGAGCCGATCTTGCGCGCCGACCAACTCCGCGTCGATCACGTTATCCGAAGAGCATCATGCCGTAGCCTCCACTGCTGAGGTGCCTGCCTACACCGATCGTGGGGCAGGTGCCGGCTGGGAAGCCTAGGGTTTTGCTCTTCTCAGCAATCCTATAGTATACCTCGCCGACCGTCGCCCCCGATTGGACCCACGCAGTTTCGTCCTCCACATCCCCGGAGATCGATCGGAGATTCACCTTGTCAACAATGATGAGCGGGACTTCGGACAAATACGAAAGGCCCTCATAGTCGTGACCGCCGCTTCGCGTCCTTATTTGGAGTCCACACCGTCGGGAGCAGATGATGGCGGCTTGGATGTGGGAGACGTGGAGCGGCGTCACGATGAACAACGGTTTCGGGGCGGAAGGAGTCAAGAAGAGCAAGTTCCGTATCGGAATGTCCAAGATAGGAGAGTACGAAAAGTTGATCAGAGTATAAACAAGATCGGAGACCGAGATTGTTTTTTCGGAGTGAAGAGAAAGTAAGTGAAAATCACAATCGTGTAATTATCTTTTCACACTTTGCTTTCCAATTGGTGATAAACGAAAGAAAGTTAATTATGTAATTATATTTGGATGGATGTAAGACTAACGGTTTGTTTTGGACCAAAAAATAAAAATTAATGACAACTAAAATTATTGCACGATTCACTCTTTTAAGAAGTTATGGCTCACATCATATTTACTTCGAGACTGTTTTATTAACAAAACCTAAATGATTGTCATGAAAGCAGGCTTTTTTTCTAAAATAATATTTTTTTAAAAAAAAACTTATTTACCAAATAGAGTGCTGCTTGGCAGTTGTCGTGCTGAGCAAGGATTGCTCGTCAGTTATATTGCCGAGCAACACCCTGCTCCTAAGTGCCGAGCATCTTGCTGGGCACTCTTAAGTGCCCAAAAAGTGTGTATTTATATATATATATATATACCTTTTTGTTTTGTTTTTTTAGATCTTTTTTTGTTCCAAACCTTTTTTTTAAACCTTTTTACAGTGCCGAAAAAAGCCTTCAATTTTTTTTTCACGTTTTCTTTTAATCATTTTTATTATTCAATTTATTTTCACTTGCTCGCTCATGCACCATAATGATGCACCTCCACACCATGGCCTTTCGCCTTGCTTGTTCGTTCGCTCACTCGCTCTTGCATCACGATGACGCGCCTCGGCTCTATGGTCCCGTCACTTCGCACATTCGTTCTTTCTCTCGTGCACCACGATGACACATCTCAACTTCGACCATTACATTCTTTTAATTTATTTTAGTTTTGTGATTAAAATCTTATTTACGTAACAAATATGTACTTTTCATTTGTTGTAATATATTGATGTCTTAATTTACACAATATATGATAAAAGATGCTTATAATCATTTTTAATAGATTCTCAACTTGCTTACTAATCTCACGGCCTTTCACTCTATGTATGTAAGTCCAAATAATATTTCAATCATGAATAAAGCTCAACTGGCTTAAGGTTTAAATTTGTTAACATCAATTCTTGCTCAATCGTGCTCCATTGTCAAGATTTGGGGACAGTAATTGGGGAAATCCTTACTTTAATTATCCTAAAGTCATCGTGACAAGTCATCGTGATTAAAAATTGACAACATCGGAGTTGAGGAGAGTCATCGTGGTGCAAGAGCGAGCGAGGCAACGGGGCTCCAGAGTCGAGGTGCGTCGTCGTGGCGAACGAATGAGCAAACGACGAGGCCGCGGAGTCCAGGCATGTCATCGTGGCGAGCAAACAAGCAAACGATGGGGCTGCGGAATTGAGGTGCGTTATCATGGTGCATGAGCGAGTGAACAAACGAACAGATGAATAAATCAGCAAGCGAGCGAGATAACGAAAACAAATTGAATAATAAAAAAAGATTAAAAGAAAACAAAAAAAAAAAGAAATTGGATGTTTTGTTCAGCACTGTAAAAAGGTTTAAAAAAGGTATAAATATACATACACATGCTGGGCACTGAAGAGTGTCTAGCAAGTTGCTCGGCATTGCCTTGCTCAACTAGAACACTGCCGACCAACATCCTATTTGATAAATATAAAATTTTTTAAATCTAATTTGATAAAAAAAAATTATCCTATTTTGTAAAAAAAAAGCCCCTTGAAAGCCGGCACGACAATTGGGTTTGACCTCCTCATATCGTCGGCCATCCATTGAAGACTTTGAATTCATCGGGGAATGTACTTACGGCGTACACAAGAGACTGTCGGGCATTGTCTTTTTCTAAATATTATACTTGGGGTCGTGAGAGAATGATTAAGAACATTTCCGTACAATTATGCATGCAGTTATCAGCAATAGAAAATATAAACCAAAGAAAACGTCGCAACTATGTCAGAAAGCTGTTATTTTATATAGCATATAATCCCATCATTCGATTATTTTAGTCAACGTTCATATGTAGTTGGAATTTGCATCTGCATCAGAGCATCACCTGTCGACCGGCTTATCGTAATCGTGGACAACTAGACAATTTCGATCTTGCCAGGTTGTTTCATTTATTACAAGAATATGTTATTCGATAATTTGCTTCCTTGAATCACGTTATCCACGGATACGTATAACATAAGCATCCAACAATAGGGGGGCAAGTACCAGAGAGAGATGAGATATCCTCAATATTTTGCATATATTCTATCGTAATAACTAAATTATTTTTTGAAAAAAAAAATAATAGCCGAGGACTCATATTGAACATTTTTTAAAGTTTACGTTTAAACTAGATATAAATGAATGGTTGAGTGACCCGCCGGCTCAACAAAGCCTCCTATATAAAAAAGGTGAGTTTGGAACTAATTATTCAAAATTTGACAATACTTATAAGATTTGAAAACCATAAATTTATATAATATAGGATAGGGAAATACTATAAACCAAATAGGCAAAGTAGTAAAACAATTATTTCTTATTTAGATTTCGTACTTAATCATATTGAAGCTAAAAATTTTCTATAAATGGGCAGGTTTGTGCTATTTTTCATTTCCTTATTGGGTTCTGACACTCCCTTTGACATTGAATTAACTACATTATCCCTAATAGTTTGATCCTGAATTGATTGAGAGAGATGAAACCGATTTAAGATTTTTTTTTAACTTTTTTTTCTTCCTTTTCTTTTGTTTCAATTTTGCTAGAGATGAAACTATCATACTCTCCTTACCCAAAAAAAAAAAAAACTATCATACTCTTCTCAAACAACATTTATTGAAGTTAAATTTGGGGTCCACTAGTGACTTTAAGACTAATGCTTGCATCCTTTTTTGGTTATTTTATGCTCTTTTTCCATGTGGAACTAATTATTGTGTTTCTAACAAAAAAATCTAATTATTTTCTTAATGAGTCGTATATTTTTTTTACTAGGAAACTATTATTCAAAAAATAACTTAAAGACAACTAAGAATCTTTGAGTAAATTGTGTACAATGCATACATAAACCACAATATTCAATCTTTGACTAAATTCTCGTGCATTTGTACCAAAAGCTGAAGTCAAAAAATTCACAATCGTGAGGATAATCTAGGGAAAAGAAGTAAACAGGCTGTAGATAAAATTGACATTTCTCTACTATGATATAGGATTAGTGCTTGCATAGATTACATTAATGAAAAATAAGTTTAAAAAAAATGACAAACAAGAAGGAAACATTGAAATATAATGGGTGTGGACGAATCGGCACATAGAAGTTGTTTGTAAGGGATGTGGATAAATTTTTATTGTAGTAAAATTGAGGGGAAAAAAGAAGAGGAAAAAATGTAAGAAACTGGCTAACGTGAAAGCTATAATGAAATTAAAACTCAAAAGATAACGAGATTTTTTTTTATTTGCCATGCTTTTTTCACTCCTAATTTGACTTAGACACTCGCCTTTTCATAGTATATATTACCCTCACTTTCTCCTTTCTCGCAAACAGTCAAATTTGGGAATCCGGATCGTCTAACCTTCCTCCGAAAGGTTAGTCACCTAACCTTGCAATCCGGGCTGTCCATGTTTGAACGGACGGTCCAAGTCTTCAAATTTTAAGGGGTAATTTTTTGAACTTTTTATATATTTTTTTGTTAGTTATAATCTGGGTAATCCATTCATAACACGGACAGTCTGAATTGTTAGGTTATGGCTTAATCCTCTGAGGTAAGGTTAGACGATATCTTTCCCAAATTTGGGGCCCATTTGGGATTTTTTTTTTTCCTTGGTTTCCTCTTTTTCTTTCACTTTACTTTTTCTTCTTGGTGAGTTTGTTGATTAGGGACTCATGAATCTACTGAGGACCGATGACGCCGCCTCCCGCAATGGTTCCTTCATAAGAGTGTCGAGCTCTTTGTCCTCTCCGATGGCCAGTTGCAAATGCATTGGGGTTATCCTCTTCATGTTTAAGTCTTTGATTGCATTGCTCATTAGCCCAAGTAGCTCAACCAATCTATTATGGTTCTCGTAAATCGTTGCCAGAATCAAATGATCGTCGGAGATAATTACAAGCCCCCTATGCAACTGGTAAATCTAAGTGATTCTATGTTTCTATCGAACTCCCCAGGCACAATTTGAAAGGATTTCAAAATTTTTTGTCGAAGGTGGCGGAAAATCCACTCGATGAGTATATGGTTGATGGAATTCAGACTTTCCTCACCACTTACAACGCGACTCACTCTCACATCTTAAAGGATCATTTGCGACTAGGAAATGTGAATCTGCCAAAAGTTGTACTTCGAGAGCCCCTACTACAGTGAAACTGAGGCAGTACGTGACGAGTAGGCACCGAGGCACGTAGAGAAGGTGAGGCAGTACGCGAAGAGCTATGAGGCCGCAGTGTAGAGCAAGGTCCTCTGTCACTACCCCAGGTCGAAGCCAAGGCACTATCGTTGGAGGCCGGGAGGGCGTGTTTCCAAAGTTTCAACGCGTTGGAGGACGAATACTAGAAGCAGATCTCATGGACTGTGCTAGACAAGAGGCTGAGAGATAAGATCAAGCTGTCCATTTCACAAAAGCTCGTGCCGATGTGGGGTGGTTCTGCCAGACATGCTAAGGGTTTGCGAGGGGCAACGGCGAGGTAGAGAGAAAGCTCGTGACGTTTTGAGAGGACACTCAGTTGGTGTGCATGGAGGTCTCGGAGGAGGATGATGAAGAAGAGTTGCCATAGGCTTCAACACAAGTGAGAACAAAAAGAAGGGAAGTGGAAGACAGAAATAAATTTAAAAAAAAAGGACCCCAAATGAGCCCCAAATCAAGGAATAATATAATCAGTACACTATGAAGGAGAGGGTTTGAGTCATGTGAAGAGTGAAAATAGCGCTGCGCATTTTGTTTATTCATTCTACTTTTCAATAACTCGTAATCCTATTGCATATTCGATATTTAGAATTTAAAAATCTAGACAATCAAATATTATTTATAAGTAACCGCACAAAGCTCATACATCAACATTGTCAAGAGTTCCATTCATTACAAAGTATCACCTTGCTATTGCGATGTACACATCTAAATTCAACTTACTTTCTTTCCTTTTAAGATGAAAGCTGGAGGAATACTTTGCTCGTGCCGGAAAAAGTTGTCAGGATCAACCGCGGTCTTCACACGCACCAACCTTTCGAAATTTCTAGTGAAGTATTTCTTCCCCCATGCGCTCGCTTGCTCATAACTCGTGTCGCCTTTCGCGTTGTTCATCCCAATATCGAGATCCCTGTAGTTGATATACGCCTCTCGAGGTGATTTCGACACGTACGGGGCCATATGACTGTAGAAGCTTCGTATCCAACTCACATGCTTCCGAGAAACCTCTTCATCAGACCAGGACGTTGAGTGCTGGACACTGTACAAAACCCCAGCTCTATGAGGGAAGGGAAGGGCAGATTCGGCAATTCCGGCCATTTTCCCACCATAGGGGCTCCATATCATTTGAGCCGCCCCTTCATCCTCCTCAAAGAACCTCTCCCAAATCCCTTCTAAGCCGCTCTCGGGGATTGGCGCCTTCACATAATCCGATTTGCTCTTGAAAAATGTCTTGGTTTTGGAGGTCCTGTTGAGCAAGACTTCCAAGGGCTCTCCCCTCGGAAACCAAGCGATGTTGAGGACAGACTCAATCCAGCTCATCTCGGTGCAGTCCTGTCTCGTGACGTTGAGCTCCGGGAAGTTGCTCCTTGTCACCTCCAGGAGCGAGTCGACCCTGCCCAGGTAAAGCGTGTTGAAAAGGGCTTGCATCGTCCTCGTCCCGTTGGGGCCGGACTTGGAGCTCTGCAAGATCACCCGTATGAATAGGTCCTCGGGGAGCTTGTTCGCGACGAGTTGCCACTGGTGCACGAGTTTCGTCGCATTTTGTTCCAACGTCCTCGGGAGGTTAAACACAGTCACGGTCGACGGCACCGGGACTAGCTTGACTTTCCACGACACTACCACGCCCAAGCTGCCACCTCCTCCACCTCGGATCGCCCAGAAGAGATCCTCCCCCATTGATTCTCTATCCAAGAGCCGACCTTGGGCGTCAACTAACTGCGCGTCGATTACATTGTCGGCAGCGAGGCCATATTTGCGCAGCATCATGCTGTAGCCTCCGCCGCTGAAGTGCCCGCCTACACCGATCGTGGGGCAGGTGCCGGCTGGGAAACCTAGGGTTTTGCTCTTCTCAGCAATCCTATAGTATAGCTCGCCGACCGTCGCTCCCGATTGGACCCACGCGGTTTTGTCCTCCGCTCCACAGAGATGGATCGGAGATTCACCATGTCGACAATGACAAACGGGACTTCGGATAAATACGAAAGGCCCTCATAGTCGTGACCGCCACTTCGTGTCCTCGTTTGGAGTCCACACTGTCGGGAGCAGATGATGGCGGCTTGGATGTGGGAGACGTGGAGCGGCGTCACGATGAATAACGGTTTCGGAGCGGAAGGAGTCAAGAAGCGCAAGTTCCGTATCGGAATGTCCAAGATAGAGGAGTACGAAGAGTTGATCGGAGTATAAACAAGATCGCAGATTGAGGTTGCATTTTCCGAGTGAAGAGAAAGGCATTGCAAGAAATTCTCGGGAGCGCCGCTAGCAAAAGCTACCGAAAGAGCTAAAGAGAGAACAAGACATACCAGATTGAAGTCTTGCATCATCATTCATTTGTAATAGTTCTCCCGAACTTGCTTTGCCAACTCTCTTATGCCTGCCTTATTCATATTGCATGAAAGTTGGCACGGTGATTGGGTTTGACGTCCTCATATTGTCGGCCATCCTCTGAAGACTTTGTGCTTACAGTGTACATAAGAGACTGTCTGGCACGGTGTTTTTAAAGATCATACTTGTGTTCCGGAGGGAATGATTAAAGAACATTTTCGTCTAATTATGCATGTAGTTGTTAATAGATATATAGACTAAAAAAAAAAAACGTCGCAACTACGTTAGACAATGCCTCTTTTTTTTTTTTTTTTTCAGACAATGCCTTTAAAAACTGTTATTTTATATAGCAAAACGTGGCATCATTACCTGCGGGTCAACTTATCCGAATCTTGAACAATTAAATAATTTCGATCTTGCCAGATTGTTTCATTTATTATAACGATATATAATTTGATAATTTGCTTTCTTGAATCATGTTATCGTACTTACATTGCGTGAAAGTTGACGCGATGATAGGATCTGACGACTCGGCCATCCTTTTATGACTTTGTGCTTACAGTGTACCAAAGAGACTGGCTCAGTGTTCTATGATTAAAAAATGGTTCATATTTATTGCCTGGCAATATGACACGAATCTCGTACCCTAATCATCATGGGTCTAGGATTTACTTCCATAAAAGGTAGTAAATCCTACCTCCATACCCCTTGGATCTTTCCCTAGGAAAAGATCCAAAGGCCCAAAACATCCTGATCCCTACCATTATGGTAGGGAATCCGGATCAATGATCATGAAAAGTAAAGAAACGAAAGACCCCACAACCAAGCATCATGCTTCGAGGCATAACTAATGGGTATTTCATATTAAATTGTTAATCAAGATTTATAAACGAAACGAAGTAAAATAGATCTACATACCCATGAACGAAATTTGCAAATCACAACCATACAACGATCGATTCGACATATACATACATATATTTATGAATTATACTGGATCACATGCCCTGGAATCCACTTGTATCTCTGATCAACGAAGTAAATTATGAGCAACGAAAATACCTCAATACCGCATATTAAAAGCCCCCGTTGCATGTGAGATGACGATCCAAATCCTCCGATCGGTCGTCCGTCGAGAGAGTTTTTCCATGATGTTTTTAAGGAGTTTTTTTTTTTTGGAGCTCAGGAGAGCGACATACGTTCTATCAAAATCGAAGATACTATCTCTTCTCTCTCTTTCTTTTAGAATAGGAAACAAAATCATTTATCGAAATTATGTCAATTAATCAATTTAGCCCTTATTGGGCGTAAATTTCAATCATCTCTCACTCGCCCACAGAGGGTTAAATGTATCTCTTTCTCTTCTCTCTGCAAAGTTCATATGGGCAAATAATCCATACGATCGCATAATATGAGAGATCATTGCTATACATCTGTTAGGAGTATATATCAGTTCAAAATGGGCACATAACCTCATAGTAGATTCGGTATGCAGTACCATAGATTAATCAGTCACATTTACATCATATCTCTCTTGATCTCTTTGAGCGCTCAAATACAATGCATTGTATTCACAATCATGATTAATTCAAATAATCACAATTGGTCGACCTGTGAACACAAAGATTAAACGTGACATAAAAAAAAATTGATCTTCCTCTTCCCTTAAACCTCTCAATCTCAGTTCAGCTCGCTTTTTAGAAATGTACCATTAGATCGAATCAATCTTGTGACCATTGGTAACATCCTAAAATAACAAACACTGAAAAGAAATCTTGAGAATAAGTAAGAGTCGTGAGATGATTAAATTTGAAGTACTTTTATCCTCAAGAGCCTCACACGGCTATAAAATTGAGATCAAAACTCTTGCCAACTCTTCTTGGTCGTTTCATGCATACGTAATATGAAGTACGTATTACGGTATTCTTCTCTTTCCCATGGAACATATGTTTTTCCTTTTAATACCGTACAGATAATAGCTCAGACATGCTCAATGTCTAGCTTGAGTTCACAAATCTACTCTCTTTAAAATAATCCATCAGAATTCACATCTGGCATTAAAGACAGATAAAGTAAAATATATGAGTTATTTCACTTTCAAACATAATAAACATTATGACCTCATCTTAACACTCTAGTTAAGGTGATACCTATATTTTAAACTCGAGCTCTCAATTATCACCGAGATAATGAGCTTAAAATTGTCTCATCTCTATTCATCAAGCAGTAAATAGATACGATTACTCGTGTGAGCTTCTCAGTGTAATGCACTATGCATTAATATGCAAAAAATGTCATACAAATTCATAGATATCAATAATGATAATAAATACCATTAACTATGAACTTTGGGAAATATAAATATCAAATACTCTCACTTCTACGCTTTTCCAGAGATTTTAATATAGGAAACTACTCCCTTTGTCAACACGTGACCACGTAAGACATCTCTAGGAATTAACTCCAAGAATATGCTATCATTCAATGCGTAGATATGCTCTGTGTGTTCACATCTTTTCGTATAGTCATGTCTTTCACAAAATTATATTTTGTGACTATATGTTTGGTCTTGCAATGGATCATTAGTATAAGCTATTGTTGCTTCGCTATCACAATTAACTGATAATTGAACTTGCAGTATCCTTAGCAACACTTCACTGACTCCAACATCTTTTAAGTCAAACACTTTCTTGTGCTATTGCTAATAACACCATAAGATCAATTTTCATTGTAGATAAGGCAATACACATTTGCTTCTTGTTACTTCAAGATATTACGTCATTGCACAATAAGAATACAAATCCAGAGGTAGATTTTCTCTCATCTAAACCTCTTCCTTAATCAGTATCAGTATAGCCTTCCAAGCGCAGATCTTTACTTTGAACTTAGTAGAAAATTGACAATACTTTTTAGATACCTTAGGATTCTCTTGATGGCAATCCAATATGCTTGACTTGGATTAGAGTGGTACCCGTACAATTCCGACATCATTATAAATATTATGTCTTGTACACATCATAACGTACATTAAACATTCAAGCACTAACATATGGAACACTTTCCATTTCTACATTTGCTTGTGGAGTCTCAAGACATATTGCGGCTCAGACTTTTACCTTATGCAATAGGAGTTTTTTCGAGTTTATATCTTGCATACAAGATTATTCAAGGACTTTACCCATATAAACCTCTTGTGAAAGAGATCACAATATCTTTGAATAATATATTGAAATCTTAATTCCAATAATATATGCAGCTTCACCCATATCTTTTTATTTCAAAATTGAAACATAATCAATTCTTGATTTTATTAATAAACTCTATATTGTTCCAAGCAATCAGTATATTATCAATATATAATTATAAGATCACATATTGATCTTAGGATCTTTGATATATACGCAATGATTTTGATCAATCACTACAAAATCATATGCCACTAAGCTTTACAAAAAAGTATATACCATTATCTCGAAGACTACTTAAAGCCATATATCGATCTCAAAAGTCGACATACTTTTTGTTCTTGGCCAATTGTAACAAACCCATCGAATTGTTTCATATAAAAAAACTTTATTGAGAAAAGCAGTCTTACATCCATATGATGTAATTCAAGATCCATATTAATCACTATTGCCGGAATAAGGTGAATTGAGATAAATCTCACCACAGGAGAACAAACCTCTTCCCAATCAATTCCTTCTTATTGATTATACCCTTTCACAATAATGCGAGCCTTATATCTCTCAATCGAACTATTATCTTTACACTTTAATTTGATAACACACTTGGTCCCAACGGCTTTATGTCCATTCAGAAGATCAACCAGTTCCTAAACTTGGTTTAATCTCAATGACTCCATCCCTTCTTTCATTACCTGTATCCACTTATTCTCATCTGGGCAAGTCGGAGCCTCATTTACCCTTGGCTCATTCTTTTCTTGTGGAGAAACCATGAAAGCTTTATCTTCAATGTCTAAACATCGACAAATCAACGGAGAACGCTTTTGCGACTTGTTTGCTAAATTAAGGATTATACACTTAGTACATGAAGTTCATTGCGCTCCCACTTGGCGACTTGTTCACCGTATTGAAGATTGTACACTTAAGACATCATTCTCCATTACGCTCCCACTCGGATTGAACAACGACGGCATCTCCTTCATGTCAAGTGGTTGCAATTGAGAATAGTTCGAAACAAATTCTCAACTTCTCACATTGCTCCCACTTAGATTAGACGCCTTAGTAGAGTTATCATCACTATCCAAGATTTCAAACAGAGAATAGTCTTCACTTATCTCATCCTTTTTTTTAGAAAATCATTCACTAAAAATGTGACATCTCGTGATTCAAATCCAATTACACTTTTCATTTTCTTTCTTACCTATAATACATACCATTTCAAGTGCTCTCAGTATCTCATGAAAAAACTCTTTATGCCTCTAGGGTCTAACTTCCTATATCAATTAGAGAAATCGTGTATATAGGAAGCACATCAAGGTCTGAGAAAACTCAAATATCATTTTTTACCTGTCCACAACTCATATAGAATGGAAGTAACTGATTTAAAAGGCACACAGTTAAATATCTAGACAACAATCAATAAAACTTCACCCCAAAAGGTGATAAACAAATTAGCCTGTGCCATCATAGACCTAACCATTCTCACGGAGACATGTTTCCTCTCTCTAAAACTACATTCTATTGAGAAATCGCTAGAATAGTAAGCTATCTTTCCATTCCTTTTTCATCACATAAACATCTGAACTGATAAGATAGATTTTCTTGACCTCGATCGATTTTTTTAATTTAAAAAAAATTCTAAAAAGCTCAAAATTTTTCTTCAAAGTAACTTATGCCTTAGATTTATGAGAAATCGAAAAAAAATAACATATCTGAATAGAATGTAATCATCTATAAATGTAATGAAATAAACAGTCCACGTCTTATTCTCACATTCATTGAACCACATACGTCTGAATGAATCAACTGCAAAAAAAACTCAGCTCTTTTTCCTTTTTCAAATGACTTGCTTATTGTCTATCCCGCTTGGTAATACTCACAAATAGGCAAATTGATTTTTTTCAATATTGCCCTATAATCCCTCTTTAAATTATCTAAATATTTTCCATGGGACCAATTTGACCTAGCCTAGCATGCCACATATTCATATCATCACAAATGATGACAAATAGTGAATAACTAATATTCATATTATTATACTCAACAATCAGCATAATGAAACCATCTAGAACCATAATAACTTGTTCACAAGTCATCACCACTGTTATGAAAGTTTAAAACAAAACCAAGTTTAACCACAACTAACATGGAAACTAATTCCGTCGAGTTTTTGGAGCATATATGTAGGAATATGGTGCAACCACTGTACATATTCAATTGGCAGGTCCCAATCCCTTTAACTTCTACTCGGGAATTATTTTTTACATTTATCCACTTTGCTCCATGTCGAACTCATTGAAATTCCATGAAGGCATTTCTATCATTCACTACATGATCCGTGGCCCGTAAGTCTATAATCCGCAAAGGATATGACTTAGTAACAAAAACTGAATGAGAGACTTAAGTAACACTCTCAAGTGTACAAAGTTTTCATTTTTTTAAAACTTTTTTGGTTCACCACAGTCATGAGCAAAGTGACCATTATCGCCACATTTAAAACATTTCAACTTTGAGATGTTTTTTTAAGGATATTTTCCTTTTCAATGTCAGCTAAACTTCTATTTCGATCCTGAAGGATCTTTTCCTTTATACTTTCCATTTCTTGAACCCACCTTGAAGCTTATGCTCCGAGCACGAAGCTCCATTTGAGTTAAAACCAGTATTCTAGTTCAAGATGTCGCATAGCACCCTTAAAAGTCTTTACTTTTTATTATGGATAAAGTGGATTTTCATATGCATATATCTATGAAGTGTAAAACGGATTACTGCTTGCACTTGCTACTCATTAGTAAAAAAATGGCCTGCATTTTACAATTCACTTATCATTTTGACACGCCACAAAAATCATTTCATATTCTGCCCACGAGGCATCATATAAGTGTCAAAACTTATAATGATCTATCTCAATTTGGTGATCAATATCTAACCAAAGTTAGTTTTAATGCTCTCCACTTGACTTTGGCATTTTCATAAATGCTCGAACTCATGCATAAAATCATTTTTCATGCTACTCAACAACATAATACGAGTAATAGAGTTCGTCCTTTTCCATGCAGCAAATGTCAACTGTGCAGTACTTTCATCTTTAGGTTATTCTATAATCAGGTTAAGAGTTTCAAATGCTTCTTGCTCTTCATAGCACAAACTGGATTTTCATATTCCAATTTTCATAATTTTCGCCATCCAATTTCTCCTTTGTTTTGTTAAGCACGTAACCGTTGTATCTGAACATGAAGTTCTATAGACATGTATTCACGAACCATTAATGCCTAACATTTACGCATTTATTTTACACTAACTAATTACATTAATGAATAATTTCACATAAGACCTCAAATTCGAAAGCTCACCATATTCCCAATCATCGTTTAAGAATCCTCATTTGAAATTACTATTAATATAATTATTTATGTAAAATTGAGTTCACCAAAGTTACTAAAATTTTATAGAACTCTCCACTTCAATAAAGATCATAAATCAAATAATGATCTCTATATTATGTAATTATAACGTGGCATAACATGATTTGAGCTATACATACATACTTTACACATCGAATCATATTGAGATTGGAGTATACATGCCATCAATCAATTCTTGAAAACGCCTCCAAAATACGTGTATCATGGACTTTCATATGCATTTTCATAATTTAAAATTCATCAAACATATTCAAATAATATATCAAATTGAAGCTAACTTCGATACGAATGCAAAGGTATCTCACATGTCCCAAACGGAGCTCATATGCATTCACACGAGCTAGTCAAAGTTCCTGCTTTGACTAGTCAACGCTTAGTCAACGAGGTCAAAAAGTAATTTCCCAAGTTTGAGGATCGAATCGCAATTTCGAGAAAATACGGGGCTAAATTGTAATTTTCAAAAATCCCGAGAACTAATTGCAATTTTTGAAAAGTTCGAGGACCAAATTGTAATTTCAGAAAATTCAGGGACCAAATTACAATTTTTCAAAAGTTTGGGGACTAAAATGTAATTTTTGAAACTTCGGTTTGATCGGTCAACGGTCAACAGTTGACTAGGTCAACGGGTCGGGTTTTGGACCGGGTTAGATTTGAACCAAACTAGGCTTGGAATATCCTGAACCGGATCTAGAATAGAATTAAACCGGTTCGGAATAGGGTTAAGTCGGTTTAGGGATGGGATAAACCGGATCTGGTACACGTTTGGCCACGGAGCACGTGCCGCGCACGTGAGGTGCTTGAAGCACATGCGCACCACGTCCCGCCGGCGTGTGCAGCTCCTTTCGGTCTCCTCTAGTGACAAGCCACCCATCAAAACGCTCGTATGGACAATACGAACTTGACGGTATATTTAAATCTAATTTTCGTTGAACGAAACTTCACGAAAAGCCATCGATTCGTCGCTGCGTCGGGTACTCGATCCTGCGGTGGCATGTGGCACACGTACGACCACTCCTGGTGTCGCCTCTCAACGGGCAACCACTCAAAATTCTCGTCTCACCGAGCCCGTTCCAATCATGTATTCAAAAAATATTTTCGTTGGATAAACTATCATGAACAATCCATGCACAGTACGCACGAAAATAGCTTTCTCACGCTCGATCGACAACAAAATAAATCACGATTAGGAAACAAGAACACTTTGCTCTGATACCACTGATGGGTATTTCATACTAAATTGCTAATCAAGATCTATAAACGAAGTGAAATAAAATAGATCTGCATACCCATGAATGAAACATGCGAATCACAACCATACAACGATCAAATCGACATATACATACATATACTTATGAATCATACTGGATCACATGCCCTAGAATCTACTTGTATCACTGATTAACGAAGTAAATCATGAGTAACGAAAATACCTCAATACCACAGATTAAGAGCCCCCGTTGCATGTGAGATGACGATCCGGATCCTCCGATCGGTCGTCCGTTGAGAAATTTTTTCCATGGGGTTTTTAGGGTTTTTTTTTTTTTTTTTGAGATCAAGAGAACGATGTACGTTCTGTCAATCCCGAAGAGACTATCTCTTCTTTCTCTTTCTTTTAGAATAGGAAACAAATTCCATTAACTGCAATCATTTATCTCAATTATGTCAATTAATCAATTTAGCCCTTAATGGGCGTAAATTTTCATTAATAATGAAAAAGGTTCAATGTGAATCCTTGGTGATATATTTTGCATGAAATAATTTGGTTATAAGGACCATATATATGCAAAGTCTTTTAGGTGTTTGAATTTTAAAACAACAAACCATGTTTTCTTTTTTTTTTTTTGGTCGAAAAACAACAAACCATGTTGAATAGCAGCTTGTCTGAACCTATACGTCGACGTACTTACAAAGGAAAATCAAAACCATGGACCAATTCTTGATCAATTGAAATTGACCATATTTTTCATAAGTAATAATCTCTATGAACAGTTCCGAATCTCTCGTGTCTCTCCGGCAATCATCCCAACCTACAGGAAAATGAAAAATCAAAGAACGGAAAAAAGAAGAAGGATAACGTGATTCAAGAAAGCAAATTATCAAATTATATATTATTAAAAACTGTTATTTTATATAGCAAAGAGTCGCATCAGGTCCATTGTCAAAAAAGTGCCAAAGATATAGAACTTTTTGATAACTTTTCCCAGATTTATAAAGGACATAGAAAACTTGTTCTTTAATCTACTGTAATTAAAGTTTCTGCATTTGAATTAGTGCTAGACCTTCTTGTCATAAATGATTGATCAAATTGTGTGTGGAAAGAACTATTATTTAAGAGGTTTCAATATATAATCAAACGTTGGTGTTTTAGATAGGCATAGATTTCGTCCCATAAAAAACATAAATTTGGAGATAGATGAATAGGTGGGTGGCCGTGGGCGGACCCATGTCCGCCAGTAAAACGGGCAAGCTAGGCTGGATTTATCAGACTTGTTGGGTTGGCCTAGACAAAATTTCTAAGCACAGTCAGTAAGCAAGCCGAACTTAGGCTTAAAAAAAAACATACAATTATGATGCATCAATAATTGAACCTTGATATTTAAAATTCATTAACACTGATAATATTATTTTTTCAGAAATACTAATAAGATTTGAAAAGCATAAATTACTTATAAGTGATATAGAAGTATTATACAACTAATAGGTAAAGTCGAAAAATGATTATTTCATAAATTTTCAGTATTCTCAAATTAATCACAGGTTGACATGACATTTCCATATTGACAAAAAAAAAATCCACATTAGCAAAGCAATAAGGCGATAGGTATAGACGGATGTGGCATTTCTGTGTGGATAAAAAAATTCACCTCAATTAAAAAATATATTCAAGATAAAACCGTTCTAGGATATGAAAATTAGGCAAGACTAGTGTTGAAGTTTGTCTGCAAAACAAACAAACAAAAAAAAACAAGTGTCTTTTTACCAATTCCACATAGGATAGAAGGAAGTGTGCCAGTCTCATTATTAGTTACAAGCCTACTATGGTCTTTCAAAATAAATAAATAAAAAGGGCAAGTAAACTAAACCTCACTATACCCGTGTGCAAGCGCTTTAAAATTTTAATTGATTATTTATGTCCAAGAGTTGCAATTTTCAGATGAGACAGTTTTAGGATAATGAAAAGTTCTATCCGAATAAACTATTTTTTTTTGTGTCCGAATTAACTATATTTTAGACACGAAGAAGTGTGTCCAAAATTAATTGTTCTTTGGGTACGAATAGTTGTGTTCGAATGACAGTTTTTGAGACATGAACAGTTGTCTTCCTTCGACCATTATATATTGAGCGACTCTGTTCATTTTCAGAACTTCAATTTCTTAGAACTTATGTTTTCATTTTTCTCAAAAGATATACAACCATTTTTTTTAATTATTTCCCTTGGAAGATTTTGGAAAATTATCAGAATTGTTATCTGCTATTCTCATCAATACTTTGTTATATCTTCGAGGATATTTGCCAGAAACCATTAGCGACATCCTGGGGCAAATAAATTCTTAAAGAGAGTATTATCACACCTCAAAATTTAATTCCATTTCATCTCGTTCCCGACGTTACTTTTCCAACAACAAATAGATTTCTAGATAGAGGACTAATGGCGTAGATTTGAGATTTTAGAGCAAAAATTGATGGCTTTTTAATAATAAAAAAAGAGATAGATTTAGGATTGGACCTAAAGTTTAGGATTTTGTTCGAGACAAAAAAAAGTCTCGGGAGAGGTTTGGGATTGAACCTAAAATTTATATTTTTTCTTGGACCCAAAAAAAAATGTTTGAGGCAGATTTTAAATTTACCTAAATTTGGAGATTTTTTTTAAGGGAATTATGCCTTATAATCAAAGTTCGAATTTAAACTATGCATTGATGTTCAAAAAAAAAAACTATACATTGATGAATAGGTGGGTGGCCCTACGTGGGTAGCCCGCGTTCGCATCCAAGTCTGCCAATGAAAGAGGCGAGCCCGGCTGGATCTTCAGACTCGTTGGGTGGGCCTAGGCAAAATTTTCAAGAACGGTGCGTGAGCAAGCCGAGCTTAGGCTTAATAAATATACAATTATGTTGCATTAATAATTCAACCTTGACATTTAAAATTTATCAACACTTATAAGATTTTAAAAGCATAAATTTATAATATAGGATAGATAAATATTATATAACTAACAGGTAAATTAGAAAACAAATTATTTCTCATTTAGATGTCATACTTATTCATTTTGCAGCTAAAGTTTCTGAATATTAAAAAAATGAAAAAGGTGGGAAGCGGGCGGGCTTGGCACCTGCCGGGGCCCCAAGTTCAGCCTAGGGCAGTCCCTCCAAAAGTATGGGGCCAAGCCCCAACCAGGTCCGCCCAATGAGCGGATCTCGTTGGACTCTACATAAGATATTCTCCATTGAGTTGATTTTGGTCATTTTCAGACAGAGAATTATTAAAAATGTCCTAAACCTATTATTGTAAATGTGGCAATGTAGTCGAAAAACTCATTTTTTTTAATTCTATCCTAAACTTTTTTTTTTGGCTAATTCAGTCCATCTGGTCGACCAACACTGACGTGGACTTTTTCAAAAAAAATTATTATATTGCTATCTCTTTTCTTTTATTTATTTATTTATTTTTCATTTTCTTCACCAGACAATCATCTGCCTCAGCGCCGACAACATCATGGATTAAAGTAACACAAATAACTTACATGATTGCAATAAGTTTAGGACATTTTTGGATATTTTCCACTTTTGGGAAGTGAGATAAAAATTATCTTTCTACCAGCACAAATCCATTTTTTTTTTGTGTGTGTTTGAAAGTACACATATTTGACATCATATAGTATGTGACTCATAACATGCTAGCAATGATGATTGGTCGGTTATAACAAATCGCGCTACGTGGTACCGTATCCGCCATGTAAAATAATCTTTCCTATGTGAGGAGAAGATTTGGGTTTTTAAAGTGGTCCAATCCGATAAACACCTTGCCAAATGTGAACCAACGTAAGAAAGGTCTCAATCCGTCAAATTACTCTCCATGGATAGATAGATTTAAACGTGTTGTCATCGGCATAAACTAGCTAGAGAAAATATCGAGCGGGTGAATCTAGCTTTGTTGCTTGTGATGTTACATTATATTCGGATCAATGGATGATATAACTAGTGGACGAATATTAAGTACTTAGTGTTAGACTAATGAAGTTACTTTATCCTGATAAATACAAACTTTTGTTATTAGAGGTAATTTAGTTGTGCCACATCACCAGCGACGGGTCTTCCATTTCTACAGTCTTCCAAGAGAAACACCAGGCGAGATCCCGTATGACGAAACTAATGTGCAATAGCAGGATGCAAAACGAGTTAATACAAGGTTTTGACTCTTCATGTGATAAATTAACAATTTTGGACATAAATAGGTGGGTATGAACGGCGGTTTTCACGAACGAACAATCACGTCCGAATTGCGATTTTTCGGACATGAACGATTGTGTCCGAATGGCGGTTTCACACACGAACAGTCATGTCCGAATTGTGATTTTTTGGACATGAATGAGTGTGTTCGTATAGGCAGTTCGGGCACCAAGAAGTGTGTTTTTATTCGTATTAGAAAATGGACAATTCAGTTCGTTTTCTTTTTGTTCCTTTTCACTCTTTCGTTTTTCTTTTCAAAAGAGAAACAATCATTTTTTTCAATTATTTTCATAGAGATTTTTAGGAGATTTACTGGAATTACTTTCGGTATTCTCACATTGACTTTATTCTATCATGAAGGGAATTTGTCTAAAACCTATGGAGCAAATTGATCCTAAAAAAGATTGATCACACACCTCATAGTCCGATTACATTATTACTCCATTTCCTTTGATTATTTTCCAACGGATGGTCCTTCGAAAACGTTTAGAGACAACTAAAGGGTGGCGGGAGGTTTTCATATTCTTAATTTGATTATAAAATAACAAGTTCAAAAGTGAGACAAAAAAAATGAAGGAAATGTTGAAATGTAGTATATGCGGAAGAAGCGACTCGGTGAAAATAGGAAGTTATTTAGAAGGGACATGGGAAAGTTTTTTCTTTAGTAAAATTGAAAATTTCGCAAGTGTCTCAAGCTCCTCTCTCCGTGTCTTCGGTAGTGAATTTATCTAAAATTATTTTGATCAAATTTCGTAACTCTTCTCTTTCGATATAGAGTTAAATTTAAATTTGGAAGATATTAGATCTGAGTTTATAAGAAGTTAGTGTTATTACTATCTCGGGTGCGCACCCCTTTTCCAAAACCATAATTACTATATAGAGGAAAATGAAAAAGTTTGCTCATCAGGAAGGAGGCGAGCTTCAGGTTCAGTCGATCGCCGATTATGTTGCGGCGCCACGACAAATGTACTTGTAGAAGCTGCAATGGTTGTTATAACAATGAAAATTTCCTTACAAAACACAGAACAAAGAAAATCTCCGTACTAGACGCGGACGATGCCCTTCGGTGTTGCGCAGGCTCACCATCTCAATTCTTGCCCCAGAATGTTCGTCAAGATGAAGCCCGATGGATCTTCAGGTTTATCCACAGCGCTGCGTCGCTCCGTCCGCTGTTCCAGGACGGAGAGCACACCACCGGGTACTTCTCTTGCCTCTGCAAGCGCCTTCAGGGCTGTGAGTTCTGGCTGTTACTGGGTGCTTTTGGCGTGAGTTGGTCCTGACATTGTGGTTGCAGAAGCGAGATTGCAGCATTCTACGGGTGGGGTTGGTGATATAGCGAAATTGAGAGAGTTGGAGCAGAAAGTGGAGCTTCTTGGTATTGACTTTGAGGATCTTAGCAGGCCTGGATTTTACTGCAACTTGTTTTGTCCAAAGGTTACTCCTTTCTCCGCGCCTGTATTAGGGGTGTTTGTTCCGAGCATGTTATGCTTTCCATTGATATTCGGTTTGTGACTTTATGTGCTGTTTCATCTTTTCGTGCGTTGCAGTGCCGAGGGGGGCAGAAAGTTGAGAGAAGTCTTTCTTTCCATATCGTCCACAGCGTGTACGTCGATTCTATGAATTTGATGTACGCTTTCTTCCGGTTGATATATATTGTTCTAGTCATTGGGATTTTGCCTCTGTACCTGTCTTGTAGGGAGTTCGCAATGTGGAGGTGTTTCCGAATGGAATGTGGATGGGCTGGTCAGGTAATGTGATTGTTCTTGCTGGATTGTCATGTGTTTGGCGAAGCATTAAAATGGATGCTTGGAGTTGGACCCAATAGTGACTTCCATCTAGGCCTTTGCAGACAGTGATAAATCATGTGATGGAGACTATTCAGCCATAAAGGTCAGTTCCACTGTACAGATGACAGAAGAGAGCCTAAGGTTGGAACCCTTGAGCGATAAGGTACACTCATTAATTCTAATTTGGCCTGGTCAATTATCTCTTTAAGCATTTGGGGAAAAGTGTCTACATAATACTGTCTTATGGTCTTTTGCAAATTTTCGCCAAACCTGCATTATGAGTACTTGTGCTTTGTGGCATTTGAAAACTTGTTAGAAATGTCTGGCATGGCATCCTGCTGGCCATTAGACGCAGCTGAATCTGAAGTAACATGCTTGGTTTGTAATGTAGACAATACATCATATTTCTAAATATTGAAACCCCGGTGCATCTTAAGTTAATGCTCTGGTCTGTAAGAATTGCAGAGGAAAGACTTGGAGAATCCAGTCTTTCACCTTTTCTTTGGGTTTGGGAAAGTGACTCATCTCATCAAAATGATTGTTTATAAGATGCAAGCTTTGGACTTGTGAGAGGCAGAGCGTGCATCAGCTAGCCTTAATTCAGCTACCAATAACAATCATGATGTGCTCCAAATGCCAAATCTCTCAATCTCTTGTATCATTTTTATCTAAAAGCATGATTTTATCATCAAAATTATGAGTAAAATATTATTTATTCACATATTAGGACAACAGCCTGATATCACATAAAAAAAATGGAGAACTCCCAGCCTGCATTTCGACAAAAAAACAAACAAACTCCTAGCCTGCATCACTTGCCATCAAAAACCACCACAACCACAATAATGGAGTCTTTAATGATGATTGGCTGTGGGTATCTTTTTTACTTTTGAGAGTTTGAAACTTCGGTTGTGAGGTCAAATGAATTTAGCCTCTCTCTCCCTCTCTCCCTCTCCCTCTCCCCTCGATTTTTTTAAAGAGTACCATATTGTTAATTTTTGTTTGCTTTTATCTTCTGATGAGCCATGTTGGTTGTTTCTGGGTGTGCTAGCCCAGTATCATGTCCAACATTGCTTACGAAGTTTGTGAACAATAGAGTCATAGAGTTGGTGTTGTACTGATCTACAAAATATTATGACTAAGAATGTCTGTTTGATAATTTGGGTTAGTCACATGCCATCATATCACAGTGTGATCAAGGGTCGTGGGTATGGTAATTTTTTTCAAGTAATTTATCACATGAAGAGTCAAAACTTTGTATATTGATGTCTAATTCTTGAGGAGACTTTGTGCATTGGCACTGACTGTTTACAAAAATGTCATTTGTCGCACGCATTCCAATTGACTTGACTCCACAAGTTTGATTAGTGCTACCACCTTGAAAAATGTTATGTTTGCATGGGGGCAACGAAGTCCTTGATCTCATAGCGTGGAATTATATCCATGTAGACTTTGGATTTGTCCTTAAAATCAACGTCGGCAAGTGATGGTAATTACCACCTAATAATCAGTTGTAGCTCCCCGTTAGAAAGTCCAACCCAAAAACTTAAGTTATTAGGTGGAGAGAGACCACAAGTATATAAAGAGCATTAAAGATCCATTCTTAAGCGATGTGGGATTTACAAAGTCAACACCCCCTCTCACGTGCAAGCCAGGAAAGAGCGGCATGTGGAATTTGGGCAAACGCACATTCGCGAAAGGGACAACACTAGCTCTGATACCATGTAAAACAACGTAAGATCTTCAAGAGAGAGGAAGAGAGAATCAAGAAAGGCTACATCTTTACTCAATTGGTTTAACATTACACTTCATTGGAGAAGGGTATTTATAATCAATATAATATGCATATGAAAGGAAATAGCTAATCTAGCAGAATCATAGGAAATCACATATCCAATCATATCCTAATATCAATAATTATCTCCGAGAATATTCTCTGACCGGGAAATCTTCAATATGCATAATTATTCTTCAACACTCCCAAGTGATTGGAATGTAGAGTTTAGAACATGAACAGTTTTTGTAGAAAGTTAAGGTCAAGCTACTATTGATGAGGGTACGAGTGACATATCTTATGGCATGCTACAAATCAGTATGCAAAAGAGTACCTGCCTCATTAATTTACGTTGTACATCTAACTTGTAAGGTCAAATTGTGTAATGTCTTGTTTAATGACATGGTCAACACGTATTCGTGGATTCCTTTTCAATGGAGTTGGGCACAGTGTACATTCCAATAACTTGATTTACTTACCTCATTGTCTTCCGTAAATTTGACATATTGTGCTTGCATGGTGCTTCCTTATTGTCCTTACCAAAACGTTGACTTTTGTAGCTAGCTCAGTGTACTCACTTATTGCTAGCATGCATCTTAAAACATTTTCCCAGCTGATAGATCTTGTTAGTACTAGTAAAGAAGCGTCTTATTCACAAATAACAGGCTTTTCCTTTGCTCTTTGTTTTTATCTCACTTTGCAGGCGTTGATTATGTGTTTGAGCATTTATTATGTTCTCAGGAACAGTTGAACTCGTTCTTGTGTTTATTTCTGATATGTGGGTATGATTTCCTGTGATGAGGTCTACTTACTTTTAAGATTTTGTTTAGTTCAGATTATTGGGTACTTTGCGGAACGAAAAATTTCCAGGGAAACTCTTCAAAGAAATGGAGTCAAACAACTATCAGGCAAACAGGTTCCCCATTTTAGTTGCTTCTGCTATGAGTTGCAATGTGATTCGGGTTAGACCTAATGGATCCAGAGTTTTCTAGTGGTCAAAAGAAAAAAAAAAGGCAGCTATTACCATTGATTTACTTGATTAATTAGGATTTAATAGATGCTGTACTTGATAGAAAATTTGCACATCCCCTAGATGTTCGCATGCAACTTGTCGAGTTTGCCTCTTACTTATAATGCTAGAACAATGGACATCAGATTGAGATGTTGTATCAGTACTGACTTAGCTTAATTATACTGATATAGTTTTTATGGTAAGGTAATCTCCCATGGTCTTGGTCACACCTATTATAGCATGTACTGACAATATGTTCTTTAAGAAACTAGAAGATAACATTTTTCATGTTTATTTCTGATCTGAAATAAGTATCCGATCAGACTAATCACTTTTTCTTTCCTCCAGTGTGCAATTTCTTTTCCTTACAAAAGGAAAGGACAACTTGTTGGTTGCAAGTATCGGACCTTGGACAAGAAATTTTGGCAGGTAGGATCTCTTGCCTCAGTGTTGTGGGGACATTTTGATTAAGAGTAATAAAATTCCAGCATGTATCTTAAATATATTCTGGTTAGTTGAACTGAAGAAGTGGGATTGCTTATGGATGCTTTTTCTTGGTTGCATAGATTTTCCAATCAAGTCTTTGAACTCTTTGAATTTTTTTTAATCAAGTTTTCAGCTCCAGATCTGGTTTGTCGGAGCTGACATAAACTCTCTCCCTGCATTTGTTGAAGAACCCAGGAAATCATTTTTTGGGTACCTCCAACAGGTGTACTGTGGTAGTTACCCAGTGTGCTTTGAAACATAGGCCCTTTTTTTTTATATATATATATTTGTCAGGGTGACATGACATGGATATGTATTGGGCCCATAGTCAACAGTTCAACTCAATATGTGCTCATACCATCTCTTCATTTTATTTAGTACTGCTTTTGATTGAAATCATTTATGGTTTAACGGTTTAAGACAAACTATCAAATATTTTTGGGTGAAATGGCAAAGCATCTGAGGAAGTATTCATGTTTGATGTGCACATATATCATGTACTGGGGCTGAAAGTTTTGTTTAATTTGAATATTGAAGTACTGGCTTGATATTTGGTTTACTTAGGTGCTCAATCTGTTTCTAGATGTAAAGGTCTGCACAAGCCAGAAATTAAGAAGCATACGAGCATCAGAAACCTGTTTTCTAGTCTGAATCACATGGTATTTCATATGTTTAGAACTCTATGTGGCCTTCACTAGAGACTAGAGAGATATTTTCATCTGCATCAAGAGAATGTTCTTGTTTCAACAGTGGACCTTTCTGTCAATATTACATATCAGTTTCCTTCTGGTCATGCTTCATTATTTCAATTTAAGAGATTTCTGGAAGTTTCTTGCAAGAGTTGTCTTTCTGCTGTGGACTTTCAGGAGAAGGGTACCGAAAAGGCTTTTTATGGGCTGGATGACATATCAGAAGCGGATGAAATTATCATTGTAATTTTTTGTTACCCTCTCTCTCTCTCTCTCACACACACACACACACATTTAAATGTCGGTTGTAGGTTGAAGGTGAAATTGATAAGCTCTCAATGGAGGAAGCTGGCTTTATAAATTGTGCAAGTGTTCCTAGTGGCGCCCCAGGAAAAGTTTCCAACAAAGAATTGCCTTCTCCGGACAAGGTTGGTTACTTGTTTTACGCATGTCCTATTTTGATTTTAATTTGAAGTTCACGCTTTAACATGCTAAAACTTAGGTCTCTCCAGTTTCCACAACTGACCGTCTCTTATCAAGTAAAAGACTCCTGTTATTGGTTGTGTGCTAGTGAGCCATTTCCTTTAGTGGTAAGCATAGATTTTTCAGACGGAAGTGTGGAAGTCTACTAAAGTTATGGCAAGGTCCCTTTGCCAAGACAGAATTTCTGATAGTTGTCTAGCATCTTTATTGCTTTCTCCTTCTTTATATTTTTAATGGGCATAAATATATAACCTGAGGAACATCAGATTTTCTCGAGTTAAGTTTCTATATCTTACTTAATTTTTCAACCTGCCTTTTCCAATTCTGGCAGGTTTTGTACATTATCTCTCTACTGCTAAGAACGACACGTGATCCTGAGAGTTTTTTCGTCATCTTGTTGCGTCTCTTCCTGGCTACTTTGAAAGTCTGCCAATTAATCTGCTTTCAAGAATTAGAAACATGACAAAGAAATAAAATACTATTTTCAAGGATTGTTTGGAAAAAGTTCCTCCTTTGTTGGAAAGAATATTGTTGGTGGCACAGAGGCTTTTCCTTTGAAAGCTATTTGGAAAGTTAGACCACTGACTAGAGTCTCGTGTTTTGCTTGGGAGGCAGCTTGGGAACGTATTCTCACCTTAGACAACCTGTAGAAAACAGAGATTGTGCTGGTTAATAGATGCTATCTTAGGCAGATACTGTGAGACATCTCCTCATTTTTCCAGACCTCTTATGCGTGCATTGGACTATCTCAGGTTATTGGAGATGCTACTGAACAAGAATTGTAGGTTTCGTAGGGTCTGTTTTGCCTCGTGTTTAGAAAAGGATTTCTTCAATCCCTCTTGCTGCTTCTCAGTTGATATGTAAAGAGTGGAACAAGAGAACTCAGCTCTTTTAGTTTTGAGCTCCTTTGGTAGATGGGTTTGGCACCCTCTTAGTGCCTTTGATTATAGACTTAATGCCATTTGCCCTGTAGACATTGACCAACAAAATTACTACATGGAAGGTGGTGAATATAATGGAGGAACAGCTCCCATCAAATGGACAAGATAACGCTTTAGTTGATGCTGGCAATAGTAACATCAAGCAAGCAAAATACCATTCAACTAAGCCAATAGGGCATTCACTCGCTGCAGACAAGAAAAGAAGGATTTCTTCAGTTACTCTCTCCCTTTTTTGGTTGATACGGAATGAGCAGAGCAAGAGAACTTTGAAAAAGCAGAGCCTTCTCTTTTTGCATTTTTTGAAAATTAGGTTAAAGTTTTAATCGTTGGGTGTAGGAAAAACATGCATGTGGATCTGCTCTGTAATTGATGTAGTACATGTTTTTTCTTGTCTCTGATTTGTTTTTTGGTTCTTTGAGGTTTTCTTTTGTATGGGTTTGCACCCAATGGTGCCCTCTAATTGAATTGCTTTATACCTACAAAAAAAGAGCGAAACCAATAGAAATTCCATTCATTCTTTCATTTACTCGTAACGCATTCAATCCTCTCCCTTGGATTGGCCATGTGATCAAAGTTAAAATGGTCAACACATTTCTTCAGCTAATGACCCCAATACTATGTAGCACTTGAGATTGGGTTTCATCCCTTTAAGGCAAATGGTCAGATGCACATTAGAAATCTTTATCTGATGGCTTTGTATCTGATTTGGGTGTGGATGACTTGTGCTAGGTTTAAAACTTTCTGGAGTGTTTAGCTTGCACTAGTGCTCGAAGCAGCTTGTCTTATCCTATCTATCTGATACTTCAAATGGCCTGTAGTACCTTGCTGAAATTTTGAGTGCTTGCCTAGTTGCAGTACTAGTTCATTGGCATCGCTGTAACTAAGGGACATCCAACCCAATGATTCCATTCTAAATCTTGAAAAATGCCGGTTGGCAGTTATGGGGGGAGATTCCTCCAAACCATCTGCACAGCCTCGTTTGGCAATTGGCTTTGTTGAAATGCCAATGTTACCTATCACATCTCTCTTGTCATAGCCTAAGACCTTTTCGGTCAGTTTTTGCAGTGCGAAGCGTATCTGAAGTAGGTTTGCGTGGTCTTAACATCTTATATCAAGAAATATGTTGACATGTCTAGGTCGCCTATCACGTCTCTCTTGCGATAGTGTGAGACTTTCTGGGTGAGCTTTGATAGTGTGAAGCTCATATGTACTAGATCTATGTGGTCTGAGTGTCTTGAATCAGAAAAATTACTGAAGCAACGATTGGTCTTGCTTTGCAATGATTGACATGCTGAGGAGTTGCAATGGCGATATTTTCAAAGAGGCAGAAAATTGTTACTGTTTCAGTGAGTTTCATTGGCTTTTCGAGTGAGATGGAAGACCTTTTTGCAGAATCTTTGGCAATTGAATGAGAACTTCGTTTTGAAGGAAGTGCAAAAAATGTAGCTTCATTGCTCATATGATCGTATGGATTTACATCTGGCAGTGGTGATCTATTTCCATCTACATTAGTTCTGATAGGTGGAGGCCGTAAACTGACGAAGTATGTATGAATGTTGGTGTAAGTCAGGGTTTACAGTCAACACCACTGTCTCCCTTTAATATCCTGCATTACTACTAACTTTTCATTGTGCGTTTCATTGTTTGAATTTGGTTATCACACTTAGCTGACTATTTGTTGCTCATTCGGCTGTTCATGTGAATGTTGATAGGACACGGCTTTTCAATACTTATGGAACTGCAAGGACTACTTGGAAAAGGTGCGTAAACTCCATGTGTGCCTTTCTGATGTGCATTGTCATCTCTAAAAGATTGCTTCATGTATTTCGTTCTGTTTTATACTACATCTCAGGCTTCTCGGATAATCCTGGCAACTGATGGCGATACACCTGGTCAAGCTTTGGCAAAGGAGCTTGCAAAGCGCCTTGGAAAACAAAGGTCAAAGTTGTTTGACTGATTACTTATGTTATTTACAATTCATATGGTTAACCTGGTCCGTTTTTTGGCATAGCCTGCAACCTAGTTTGCATATTGTGATAAGCAAAATGGTAAGTAGAAATCTTTTGCAATTATTTGTGTTAGTGCAACCCTCTTGAGGCTATTTTAATGGTGAAAATGCTCACTCTGCTGAGTCACCGATGATGTTGATAAGAAGAAGAAAGCAAGAGTGGTTATTTAGTGAACAAGTATGTGCAATATCTCAAATTATACGGTAGTTTCTAGTTATTGCTTTGTCTTTGAGGAAGCATGGGCTTAAGACAAAGGTTATCCATTTGTGACCAGAAGTTTACAGGTTTTGGTCGTGCAAACCGCCTTTTTGTACCAACTTTATCAGTTCTTGTGTTCACCTGGAAAAATTACTTATTTTATATTCTGAATGTTCAGATGTTGGAAGGTAAATTGGCCGAAAAAGGATGACTTCAGTAGCTTCAACGATGCAAATGAGGTCTGTCTGTCTGTCTGTCCCTCTCTCTCTCAGGGGCAAGGCCAGCAACTGAATTTTTTGCACTGTTTCTGTTTCATCTTTTCCTCATCAATTAACCAAGAGAAAGAGTAGCACATGTTGAGGAATGAGAGTTCACAGAATGCCAGTTCTGTCGAGCATGCGTTTTCCAAAAGTCTAGGCAACTATTGGAATCCCGAAACTTGGGTAATAAGCAACATAGTCCTTGCATGTCCTCTATCTAGTTAAATCTCGATAGCTATCTTCTACTACAGTAGAACAGCTTTTGGTTTGTCGCAACTGATAAAATGCTTCAATATTTACCCACTGGCAAGGAGTCAATTTCGTTCCTTACAGGGTCTTAAATATTGGACATTTCAGATCGTTAGCACCCAGTGGGCATTGTTCTGAATCCAGAAAGGCTATTCGTATTTTTATTTTATCTCTAGTGTCTCGAGAAAATTTCCTCAGTCGAAATAATCTACGACTGTTAAGATAGTTTAGTTTCAGTGATTATGAAGCATCTTTGGGTTTTTGCAGTTGTTGTAATGTCGAAATGTTGAAATGTATGCCGTTCAATGATTTATTCTCAACAATGCATTTACCTTCTTATGATTAGTGAGTTTTGGGATACTCAGTGAGCCCATAGGGAACATCTTTTCATTTACTGTTTGAAAATTGTTGTTGTGCTACTGATAGGTTCTCAAGCATTTAGGACCTACTGCCCTCAGGGAAGCAATTGAACATGCAGAGTCAATGTCTCCCCAATCCTCCGAATCAAGTCACATGTAAACATCAGAGTGGAACATTCTACCGGAAGTTATGAAGTCTCCTCTAGTCTTTCCACCTTATAATGTTCTACTTTCATGCTTTATCCGATTCGCCAACAGAAGCATTTCTGCTCTTGGTCATCAATTTTTGCGATGGCTTTTTGTACGTTTCGT
The DNA here is from genome assembly GCA_028455895.1 of Rhodomyrtus tomentosa. NCBI lineage: Eukaryota > Viridiplantae > Streptophyta > Magnoliopsida > Myrtales > Myrtaceae > Rhodomyrtus > Rhodomyrtus tomentosa. The sequence goes on from JAPCWY010000008.1 coordinate 13,569,037, forward strand.
CTTTGTCATTAGTCACCTCATGTAACTTCGTTTGGACGGAAATGGGAAATTTCTTCTATAATCTTTAGGGAAAGTTACTTTAGAGACCGGGTCCTTCACAAAAGGAGGGGACCAATTCACCAGAAGTCAAAATTGTCATGAAATTGCCCCTTGAATTCTAAAATTTTCATGAGGTGCAAACAATTACTAATATTTATCGGATCAGTGCGATGAAGTTTCTTTGACCAATTCAGTGATGCAGCAAAACGATGTCATTTTGAAAGCAGTAGATCCAGAAACTGTCGTGTGCGTTCCCAAATTTGGAACCAAATACCCCCCAATTTCCCCTTCTTCGGACGAGCCCTAAATCCCTCTTCATCCTCTTTTGACCGTGCACTCAAATGGTGTCGTAGGATAGAAGCTTGCAAAAGTCCGGCAACAATGCAATACATTTGACGGAGCTCGTTCCGTTGGATGTCGTTCAAACCGGATAGCCCCAAATTCCTCTTCTTCATGTGATTGAATGATAAGCGCGAATCGACGGAAAAGAAAATCGGAAAGCAATGCAATCAACGATCCTCGTTATGTTGGAGGTTCCGAACCGAATATCCCAAAATTCCTCCTCTCTTGCTTGAACGCACAAAGACGAAGACGAAGGAAATTACCCTGTGAAAAAGAGGGCAGTTGCAATTGAAGAAGCTCGTTCCAATGAAGTCTTGAACTTCATAGCAGGTTACGAAATGGATAGATCCATCTACAATTTGACTTTTTCGCATCTATTTTCCAGGAAATAAATACAGATGTAAGCCAAATCAATTACACTCTTCTCCAACCTGATCAGCAAAAGCAATCGCATCTGATTCTTCTTTGTCTTCTCTATTGGAAAAGCAAAGGCACTCAAAAAGTGAACATAGTATGAAACCGTAACAGTCGAATAATTGATTTAAAAGTTATGTCATTCAATTCAAAGCTATAAGAAAATTACATCACTTCTAGTATCGCTTTCTGTATGTTTTATCGGTTATACATGTTTATAACCATTTTAATTCTCACAAAAATAAAACTTCCGTGAATTTAGATAATGAAAAAAAAAAGAAAGACCTACGCCAAGCTGTATTAATACCAATAAGCAAGATATAATCTCTTATTAAAAATATGGAAAACGTACCTTAATCTCTCCATCTGTAGGGCGTCGAAACAAATGGAAGAGATTCCAAATTGTAGAGAGGAAAGCACTTGAACTTGATTCGCATTCAAGCTTTCCCATCTTACAATTTTGGATTCAAACAAATAACCCAATATTTTCTAAATTTGACTTGGGTAAATTGTCAATTTTAATTTAGATAATTAGACGAATGTATAATGGTAAACTAATATATATTAAAACTCATGAACTTATCTCTTACTTATTTGTTTTTTTTCCCCCCCAAGGCTATCTAAATCTTAAATTAAGTCGATTTTGGGGAAATATTATTTCCATATATTTTATTAGTCGAATCCATTTGAGCGTACTTTTTTTTACAATTGATAATTAGTACACGTTGGGCGCCGATGGCCCACTGAACTCGTGGACCATGTTGCATAATTAGGCAAGATGGCTTGCCAAATGACCATCACATAGGCAAAATTAAGTGCCACGTGACTAGCACAGAAGCGAAAATTCTCTCATATCCCACTCTAAATATATTATATATTGTTGCGATTATTTTATTTTTTGTTAATATTGTCTGTTTTTTTTTTTTTCACTTAAGCTACTGTACTTCTAATTTGTTTTCCAGTTGAAATCCCCCGACATCAAATCGAATCAAGTTCATCCGGAATAGTTGTAAGATGACGTATTTGTGTGACGTGGATAAAATTCTTCCAATGTGGATGCCGATGTGGCGGTTAATCACGTGCGAGGGAGGAGGGGCATCTGGCGGCTTTAATTGTAACGCGACGACATTCTTTTCAAATGGTCCCGGCAGGATGCTCCGGACTAGTTACGACAACGGCCACTTGTCTTTCAACAAATCAACCAATTTTGATTTCGTTCATAATTAATTAGCCCAATATACACCAGTTTTCATGTTGCCTGACCAAAAAAGAAAGCATTGTTGTAGAAAAACTTTTTTTTTTTTTGGATCGAAAAGAAAATTTTCAATTCGTCAAGTTGTTACACGATTACAGATTAAACAGCCCTCTAGACAAAGAAGATCCCATAAGATTTTTGGCGAATTCGCAATTTCACAAACCAAGTTTTTTTAAATAATATTTTAATTTTTTTTTCTTACACTTTAGTGCTGGCGAGAGCTTGACGACTCTCATCGGCCGCCGCGACAGCCTCATTAGATTTGGGAAAGTGAGAGCGTCGCAGGCCTCGCCAAATCTGAGCAAGGGGCCTTGCGCCCTCCTCTTGGCCAACGAGGATGTTGCAGCCATCCTTAATTGCTGGCAAGGTCGCTTGCCCTAAATTATAAGAGAAAAAAAAAAGACAAGAAGAAATAATAAAATGAAACTTATCAAAAAAATTAACATATTGTTAAAAATTGTCAGGACAATGCCACATCAGCGCTGGTGGGCCAAACTTGTTCAGAAGTATTGAAATGTCACTAATGCAGAAGATTTAGGATTAGATTGGCATAACTTTAGGACTTTTTTAGTAATTTTTCTAACAAAAAGAAAAATAAGAAGAAGACAAATTCTTTCGAATGATTTTTACTTTCTATCTACATTTTGATTTTTTTTTAATCTTAATCATTTGGAATTTCAAATATGTGCATATCATTCTTTAATTAATCTTGAGATTAAAATAATGTATCAAATTTTGAACACGAAAAAAAAAATAGGAAAATTGGCTTTTGCTTTTAGTCAGATATAAACAGCCGAATATAAAAGACAAGTCAAATAGACCTTATCTCACTCACCCCGGAGACCTATAACGATATCAGTTATACGATGATTTTACCAGTATTATGACACATTTCTAGGTATTTACATGTTACAACGCCTCGTGCAAATAAATTGGAATTATAGAGAAAACTCGAAATCGCAGTCAATGTTATTTCACCGAGACAATGAGGGAAAAACTTAATTAGTCAATACTCGAATGAGCTCTGTTTGTTTCGTTAAGAATTTACTATCGACAAACAATTTTACCATTTTCCGACATTTTGATAGTTTAGAAAATGAGTTAATGGAAATTCTTTTCATTATCAACGGAAAATCATACTTAAATTCAGGAAAGCTATATCATCTTTTAGAAATTAAAAATCAATTTTCGACACTAGACCTCAGTACATGGATCTGGAACCTTAGAGCTTGGGCATGGGGCCCTAACACTCGTTCTTGAGTCCTTAGCAGTCGAGCTCGCGTCCACAGTTGCAGAGCACTAATCCACTTCATGTCGTTGGGTCCATCGAGGTCGGGCTTGGGACCTCGATACCTGTGCCGGCACCCTTGGCCGTTATGGTGCGTCCATTGAGGTCAAGCCCAAGTCAACTAAGGTCAAGCCTTTTCCACATTAATTTGCAACTTAGGTTCAGATGTTTAACACGTAAAAGATTTAATCATGGAGGCATCACTAATCAAATTATTTTATAGGTGGGTAAGATTACTTCTATGAATCGGAGATTTTGAATTTTGATGCTAGGCACTTTTGGTACCTTGCGTCTTTTTGAATTTCAAATGAAATATTTTCAAGACAATTCAGATTAATTTTAACCCTAACTTAGCTAACGCGTGAGACGTTCATGCAGGTCCACAATCATGTTCAAACACTCAAAAATTATAGCTACAAATAAGTTGCAAGGAAGAATGGAATTCAAGCGATTCTAACGATTTAATGAATTTGTGGGGTTTTTCCTCTTATTTAATTAAAACCAATCTATATGCAATGAATGCTATGCTAATCTAAGTCTAGATGCAATGACATGATAAAGTGCTATCTACACTTAACATGACATGAAAATGCATGACCTAAATCTAATGACGTGCCAAATCAAACTAGACTTTATTCTAACATGACATGAATAAACTACGTTACATATGCATGATGTTTTTTTTATTTTACTTCATGAAAATTCATAATTAGAAATTAAGGGAAATAAATTATCTTAAGTAAGATAATTATCTAATTCGATTCAGGAAGTAAACTATATTAAATCCTCATTTTTTAGGAAGTAAATTAGGAACATATCTCAGACTTCTAGAACATGTCTAGCATGAAAAATTCTACCTCAGGCTAAAATGCATCATTATCTAAAAATGTTCTTAACCTAATATGCAATCTTATCTAGATTCTAACCTAATATGAAATGCCTCAACCTAATGATTGTCCGAATATAATCGCAAGGGAAATATTCTTGTTCCACAACGTAAATGCCGATTATTCTCTCAAAGTAACGATTACGATGTTTTTCCGATGAGGAAGAGGAAGAGGAGGAGGGTGAGAACACACTTTCAAAAGTACGTTGCTCATCTCCTTTTGCAGCTTCCATCGTGAGTAACTTCCTCTAGAAGCTGAAGAAGAAACCTCAAGTAACTTCCCTTCGAGGTAAAGAAGCGGATCGCACCTTTTCAGATAGCGCCTTAGGAGTTGCTGATTGTATATCATCGGTAATCACATATCCTATCATGGACCGTACTACCGAAATATATCTAAATTAAAGGTAAGTATATATTCTTTTTTTTTATATTGTTTTAAATAAGCAATATATTCATCCACGTATCCATCGAAATGCAATAATAGATTATGGCAATTGGTAAAATAAATGAATGTCTAACGAATTAAATTAACAATTATCAATAACCTTAATATTCAAAATAATTAGAAAAGTGAACCGAAGTCTTGCGGACCAAGTTAATAATTATAATGATTTGAAAGCCCTTTCCTACTTCGAACCGGCAAGGGCCATTTTGCTGTTCCAGGACGGAGAGCACACCAACAGGTACTCCTCTCGACTCGTGTCGTCTACGAGTCTGCAAGCACCTTCAGCAGTGTGAGTCCTGGCTCTTGCTCGGCTCTTCTGCAGCACTTTGACGGTGGGGCTGCTGATATGGAGAAATTGAGGGAGTTGGCGCAGAAAGTGGAGCTTCTTGGTATTGACTGCGAGGATCATGCCGGGCCTGGATTGCACAGCAACTTGGTTTGTCCAAAGGTTACTCCTTTCGCCGTGCCTGTATTGGGGATGTTTATTCCAAGCATGTTGGTGATTTTTGGTGTCTCTTTCTTGTCCAAAGCGGGCATGTTGATCCTGTGAGTTTGACGTACGTTTATATATATTGTTATAGTCATTGGGATTTTGCTTGTGTACCTGTCTTGTAGGGAGTTGGCAATATGGAGGTGTTTCCGAATGGAGTGCGGATGGGCTGGACAGGTAATGCGATTGTCATGAGTTTGTGAAGTATTAATATGATTGCTTGGAGTTGGACCCAACAGTGACTTCTCATCTATGCCTTTGCAGACGGTGGAAAATCACGTGACGGAGGCAATGCAGCCATAGAGGTCGGGTCTGCTGTACACATGACAGAAGAGAGCCTAAGGTTGGAACCCTTGGGCGATGAGGTACGCTCATTAATTCTGATTTGGCATGGTCAATTATCTCTTTTAGATGCAGCCGAATCTGAAGTAACATGCTTGGTTTGTAATGTAGACAATACATCAGATTTCTAGATAGTTGAGATCCCAATGCATCTAAGTTGGGGCTCTGGTTCGTAAGAATTGCAGAGGAAAGACTTGGGAGAATGGAATCTTTTACCTAATTTTCAAGGTCAAATTGTGCAGCTATAGGGTATGTTGTGCGGCAAATTTATAAGGTCAAATTGTGTTGTTGTCTTGTTTAATAACATGACCCACACATATTTATGCTTCCTTTTTCAATGGAGTTGAGCATATTTTACATGCCAATAACTTGATTTACTTTCTTTATTGTCTTCCGAGACTTTGACATAACGTGCTTGCACCGAACTCTGACTTTTGTAGCTAGATCAAAGTCCTCACTAAAACATCTTCCCAGTTGATAGATGCCGTTAATAGGAGCATTTTATTCACGAATGACAAGATTTTCCTTTGTTCCTTTTCTTTTTCCTTACTATTGCAGCCGTTGCTTTTGAGTTTAAACATTCATCATGTTCTCAGATCAGTTGAATTTACTTTCGTGCTTATCTCTGATACGTTGGTAGAACTTTGTTGTCAAGAGTGCTACTAACTTATGAGATTTTGCCCCCTTCAGATTATTAGCTACTTTGCGGAACGAAAAATATCGGAGGAAACTCTTCAAAGAAATGGAGTCAAACAACGATCGGGCAATCAGGTTCACTATCATAATTGCTTCCGCTATGACTCGCAATGTGATTCGGATTCGACCAAATGGATCCAGAATTTTTTATTTTTCAAAAGAAAAAAAAAAGAGCAGCATTTACTTGATTGATTAGAATTTAATAGATGCTGTACTTGATAAAAAAATTTTACCTTCCCCAAGATGTTCACATGCAACTTGTGGAGTTTGCCTTTTACTTATAATGCCGGAACAATGGACTTAAGATTGAGATTTTGTATCAGCGCAGACATCGCTTAGATATACTGATATTGATTTTATGGGGTGGTAATCTCCCACGGTAGAATATGCAGTATAAGAAACTAGAAGATAACAGTTTTAATGTGTATTTCCGATCTGAAATGAGCATCAAATCAGATTAACCACTTTGAAACTTTCTTCCAGAGTGAAATTTGTTTTACATACAAAAGGAAAGGACAACTTGTTAGTTGCAGGTATCGGACCTTGGACAAGAAATTTCGGCAGGTAGATTCTCTTACCTCCGTATTGTAAGGACATTTTGGTTAATAGTAATAATATTCCATCATGCATCTTAAATATGTTTTGGTATTTTGAACTGAAGAAGTGGGAATGGCTGTGGATGCAAGTTTAGGTCTGCTGAAGACCGGGAAGTAAATCGAGTGAAATGGAAAACCACTGATAATAACAGCATTTGTGAAATTTGGTACCGCATCTTTGTAATAATATAAGTAACTGCAGGCTGTGAGAAAAATCTATGCCTTGGTTCCAAAGATTTTCCAATCAAGTCCTTTGAACTTTTTTGAATTTCTGCAACTTCTTTTAGCTCCAAATCTGATTGTCGGAGCTGTCAAAGATTGCCTTCACTAGCATTTGTTGAAGAGCCAAGCAAATCGTTTTTGGTGAAGCATCTGAGAAAGTACTCATATCTAATATGTACATATATCTTGTACCGGTATTGGCTCAATATTTGGTTTACTTAGTTCCTCAATCTGTTTCTAGACGGACAAGCCTGAAATAAGATGCATACGAGCATCAGAAACCTATTTTCTAGTCCAAATCACATTGTATTTCATATGTTCAGAATTCTATTTGGCCTTCATTAGAGACTAGACAGATCTTTTCATCTGCGTCGGTAAAATGTTCATGTTTCAACAATGGACCTTTCTGCCAATGCCGCATATCAGTTTCCATATGCTTCATTATTTCAATTTAAGAAATTTCTAGAAGTTTCTTACATGAGTTTTCTTTCTGCTATGGACTTTCAGGAGAAGGATATCGGTAAGGCATTATATGGACTGGATGACATATCAGAAGCAGATGAAATCATCATTGTAACTCTCTCTCTCTCTCTCTCTCTCTCTCTCTCTCTCACATCTCACTCATTCTCTCATAGCTGAATGTCGGTTATAGGTTGAAGGTGAAATTGATAAGCTCTCAATGGAGGAAGCTGGCTTTATAAATTGCGTAAGTGTCCCGAATGGCGCCCCATGTAAAGTTTCCAATAAAAAATTGCCTCCTCCGGACAAGGTTGGTTACTTGTTTTGGGCATATCCTATGTTGATCTTATTTTGAAGTTCATATTTTAACATGCCGAAACTTAGGTATTTCCAGTCTAAGCATAAGTCTCCTATTATCGGCTGTATGCTAGTAAGCCATCTCCTTTTATGGCAGGTTTTGTATATTACCTCTCTACTCCTAAGAAAGACGCTTTTCACCTGCGATTTGTCATCAGCTTGTTGCCCTTGCCCTGGCTACTTGGAAAGTATGCCAACTAATCTTCTTTCGAGAATTAGGATCACCGAAACAGAAACAAACTACTGCAGTGTCATGGATTGTTTAGAAAAGGTTCCTCCTTATTTCGGAAAGAAGAATTGTTGGTGGCAAAGAGGCTTTTCCTTGGAATGCTATTTGGAAAGTAAGAGTACCGACTAGAGTCTCGTATTTTGCTTGGGAGGCAACCTGGGAACGAATTCTCACCTTAGGCAGCTTGCACAAAAAGGAGATCATGCTGGTTAATAAATGTTATTTTAGGCAGAGATGGTGAGACATCTTCTCCCTCATTGTTCAGACCTCTTATGCCTGCGTTGGACTATCTCAGGTTGTAAGTGGTTCTACTGAACAAGAATTATGGGCTTCATAGGGTCTGTTTGGCCTTGGGTTTAGAAAAGGTATTCTTTGATCCCTCTTGCTGCTTCTTGGTTGATGTGGAAAGAGCAGAACAAGAGAACTCTCAAATGAGAGGGGATGCTTACTTTGTGTAATTATAGAAAGCTTATGTGTGGAAATGCTTTAGATTTTAGCTCCTTTGATAGATGGGTGCCACCTCTTGGTGCGTTTGATTAAAGACAGACTTAGTCACTGCCTTTGCCCTGCAGACTTTGACCAACAAAATTACTAAATGGAAGTTGATGCTGAAGATAGTAACATAGCAAGTTACCATTCCACTAATTCAATAGGGGATTCTGTTGCTGCAGACGAGAAAAGAAGGATTTCTTCAATTGCTCTCTCCTTTTTTTGGTTGACCTTATTGCAGAAACTTTGGCAATTGAATGAGAACTTCCTTTTGGAGTTTAAGTGTAAAAACTGTAGCTTCGTCGCATCAGATAATTGTATGGCTTTACATCTGGCAGTGGTGATTTCTATTTCCATCTGCAGTTCTGGTAGCTGGAGGCCATACAACTGATGAAGTATGTATGGATGTTGGTGTGAGTCAGGGTACCACTGCTGCCCTTTAGACTGCAATGCTACTAACTTTTCATTCTGCATCTCATATTCGGAATTTGATTATCATTGTTTGTCAACTATTTGTCACTCATTCTTCTGTTCATGTGAATGCTGATAGGACAAGGCTTTTCTATACGTATGGAACTGCAAGGATTACCTGGATAAGGTGCGTAAACTCGGTGGGTTCATTTCTAGTGCTCATTTTCATTCCTAAATGATTGCTTCATGTGTTTCCTTCTGCTTTCCACAACATCTCAGGCTTCTCGAATAATCCTGGCAACTGATGGTGACGTATCTGGTCAAGCTTTGGCAGAGGAGCTTGCAAGGCGCCTAGGAAAACAAAGGTCAAAGTTGTTTGACTGATTACTGGTCTTACTTACAATTCATACGGTTAATGCGACCTTAGTTTGCATATTATGATAAGTAAAAACGGGTAGGTAGAAATCTATTGCTATTATTTGCGTTCGTGCAACCCTCTTGAGGCCTATTTAAATGGCGAAAACGCCGACTTTACCGAGTCACCGATGTTATTGAAAAGAAGAAAGCACAAGCCAGTTATCTAGTGAACGACAAGAAGTGTGCAATATCTCAAATTACACTGTATTTAGTAGTTACTGCTTTGTCTTCGAGCAAGCCTCGGCTTAACACTGACTGAGGTTATCCATTAGAGACCAGAAGTTTACAAGGTTTTGGTCCGTGGAAACCTCCTCTTTGTACCAACTGCATCAGTTCTTGTTTTCACCTGGAAAAATTTACTCTTTTTGCATTCTGAATGTTCAGATGTTGGAAGGTAAATTGGCCGGAAAAGGGCGACTTCAGTAGCTTCAAAGATGCAAATGAGGTTTCTCTCTCTCTCTCTCTCTCTCTCGATATTCGGGATCCTCCGTGATTCTGTAGGAAACTTCTTTTGATGGTGTTGTCTGAAAATTGTTGTTGTGCTACTGATAGGTTCTCAAGCATTTAGGACCTGCTGCCCTCAGGGAAGCAATTGAACATGCAGAGGCAATGTCCCCCACATCCTCCGAGACAAGTAACATGTAATAATACATCAGAGTGGAACATTCTACCGGAAGTTATGAAGTCTTCTTTATTCTTTCACCTTGTAATGAAGTATTACAACTTCCACCCCCCCTCCTCTCTCTCTCTCTCTCTCCGACCAAACAATAAAACATAAAACCGATAGGTGTAAAAGTTCGAGAATCATAACTAAAATTTTTTCAAAGATACTTGGTCTTCAAAACTTACTCTTGCAAATTTTAATTAAAAAGAGATAAAGTTTGGGCTTGTAACACTACTACGAAGATATTTTGAGACAAAATGTTTCACGACAAATACAAAAATAAATAAGTGAACCGTGTATAATCGATTCATTTATGTTGTTGACTTAAATGTTGAATCGTTTATGCTCAATGGTATGCTATATCGAAAACATGTCATGTTTTAATTGTGGGATCTGACACTCCCAACATTCTTATGTTAGAATGCACGTGTGGTAGAATGCACGTGTGGATTATGTTAGAAAATTACCATATTGTAGAATTAACGCAATGTTGAGCAATTAATATATTTAATTTGATTCATAATTAATTGGCTTAAACTTTTGAGTGAATGTGGGTCCAATTGGATTGACTTAAAATTTTGAATGAATGTGATTTCAATTGGATATATTGACGAGTTCGAATTTGGGCTTTTTTTTGACAATGTCCCTAAGCGAAAGTGTCGGACTTGGGCACGCAAGGCTCCACGACTATTTGACGCCTGGCCGAATTTCGGTGCCAGACACCATGCAACGGTATTCAGCTAAGATCCCGAATAAATATGCGTACTCACGCCAGCTGCCACCTTAAATTGTAGCAACAATGGAAAGCCCAGATAGAAATCGCATGCCCATTCGCTGCAGCTTCTAGAAATTGATCCTCTTTTCCTCCCTTTGAAAATGAAAAACAAGCATGCGAAAGGGGAAAAAAGAAAGCATAGAAGTAACTTCTGAATGGCTCGATGATCATTATTTCTATAAATTCGAAGTGCTCGTGCTGAATAAAAAGCCAAAGGGTGGAAGTCGTAAAAAATTTCGATAAAAAGTAAAAAATAAAGAAGTCATGAATGTAAAAAAAAAAAAAAACACTGGTGAGCCTGACCCTGATTGCCCCCTTTTTGCCCACTTAGAGACCATTGTCCTTGGGCCACTTGACCGTAGTCAAAAGAACACCGATGGGCCTCTCCGCGTCTCGTTCCACACTGCCATTCAGGCCAATACTGCTGCCTAAGTGGTTTGCGATATGTCAGCATGTCATTCTTAAAAATAGAAAATTTTGAGTGATTAGGACAATTTATTGAAAATGCTAATTTAATGAAAATACTTAAAATGCTTCTCGAAATAACTGTATCGAAATACTGTGCTAGCATGTGAGATGCCGTGCCAGCGTGTTGCCGGTGACTCGCCGATAGGTCAGTCATATCGGTGAGTGGCCAGAGGACAGGGGATCATGGTTCCTTGGTCATCAAATCTTTTCCCTTTCACACAAGGGGAAAGATCTTGCGGCCATTAATGGGATTAATGGCCATCAGCTGCCCCATAAGCAGGGGATCCGGAGGCGGCAAGACAATGCCGGAGTTTTGGAAAGTGTCTGACACAATAATGACATGTAGACCCCAAAGTGTAGGTGCTTCATGGAGTGCTACACGTCAAGACGGAGCCACCCCGCCATTGTCCTTGCTCGTCCATAGCCAGGTGCCTCTAGATCATGGAGGAAGTGGAACATCGAATCGAGGACAAAGCTGAGGTGGAAGATGAAGGGGCCGCGAGGCTGAGGTATTTTTGTGATTCCAGCTGTTGCTTGGGTGTTCTTGCGGACTAAATCGTTCGTCCGATCCGATGGGTCGTGAAACCCTGTTGATTGAGTTCGAAGTCTTACTTCCCCGGCGATTGCCATTCGTTTGGATCATGCGTTTGTTTTTTGTAACGCAGAGCTATTTGCAGCCCTGCGATTTGGGGTGGGAAAGAATTGAGATCATGATCTTCTTGTCTCGAATTGTGAAGAAAACGATCGCCCGATTCCTCGATTGTTTCGTTGGTCCTAGCCTCAGTGGTTGGTGCAGTTGCCTTCCTCTCCTCGGTTTTGACATGGAAGATCCCGACTCATTTTGCTTTAACTTTCCTTGCTGGGATCCTTGAAGTTCGTGTCTGGTTTCTCTTACATGGTTTTCTTGTCTGTAGGTATTGGTGCTCTTACGGTCCTGAAGACTACCGAGACAATGAGTCTAATTGTTGGCGACACTTCGAGTGTGAGGCCTGTATCAGGGAAGGGGGGTTAGGCCCGGAAGACGTCACATGATGAGGAGCTGCGTTTGCCACTTCCCGGTAAAGCGTCTATTTGATGGGTATACAGACAAATGGGCAGCTGGAACAGATGCTGCATCATGAGCGTAATGGCTCCATTGCTATGCATTCATCCTTCGGCAGGAGTAAGCTGAAGGTACCCTCTCTTTCCCCCATTAACCAACCACCCACATGGATGAAAAGGGAGGATAGGCAAAACTACTTGAAAATTGAATTGATATCAAACATGTTGCCCAAGGATAGAGAGCACTGTGAGCATGATAGTGGTCGGGATACATGCATGTGTCTGGTTAATACTGTTGTCCCAGGTAAATGTTCTGAACATGAGAGAAGGATAGTGTCACTAGAGGTGAGGTAATCATCTTTTCCCTAATGAAATAGTAGTTAATGAGAAGTGGGATGATTGTGGGCTTGGCTGTAGGATTTTGTTATCGCCTTTATATGCCAAGTAAGTAGCATAGCAATGGCATCATTTAGTTTCTGGATTTTGTGCCTGTGCTTATGACAATTACCGACTTAATTCAGTGGTTACGCTTGCCTCTGACATTAGCACAAGAATTCTTAGTACCTGTAACTGCTGACCTGTTTTTCTGAGATTGGATGGTATCCAAAATCTGTTTTGAGTTATGATATCTTTTCTCGACATTATCCCTTATGTACCTTAATTGCTTTCGACACCTCCCATAATGCCATTCCAGTTGCCTGGATCATGGCCTCCTCCCTAGTATTCGAAAGTGGATTGGTCCCCTAGCAGAAAGGATCCTCACGATGGATCCCACATGGCAATTGAGTTCCTTTCTAGTGGATGATTGCTCCTTCAAGGTCTCTGTTATAAGGTAAACCATGTTATAATTTCCTTGAGTTATTAGGGAAGATAACAGAGAAGTGACAGTATGAATGTTGAGCTCATCCTATTTTCAGATTGGCATTTCGCTGACGAGTACTATTATGCCTCTGGCGTGTTCGTTGTGCTTGGACAAGGAAATCTTCTAAAGCGAAGCTGCCACTCTGGTGTACAAAGATAGATGTTTAGGCTCTCAGGCTCCATCTTGCACCGCACGAGAATAAATGCAGTTGAAGAGTTCATGCAAGTATTTGTTGACCAATGTGGCTTTATGGATTATTTCTGAGAACGTTGGTTACCCTGTATAGGTATAGTTAACCAAATCAAAAATTGGTCTTCTTGAATTGTAGTTTGTTGATGGCTTTAAAAGGCATTTGCTCAGAACTTCGATGCCTCTTTTATCTAGCAGATGCTTTGGTTAATGGTTTGAAGTCTTTGCCAACAGCTGGTCCTGAACCCCAGGCTGCAATTGAGTCTTGCCACCTGAGATCGAAGTTTAAGCTTTTAGACAATGGATATTGCAATTTATCGCCAAGAATCAACTGGTTGATTGGCAACTGAATGTCACCCTTTCTTCTGGTTGGATCAGTATCTCTTGAGACTGGGTATTTGAGAATGTTAGGGACCGGAATTTCACAAGTAATGCTTGGCATCAGGCCCTCAACATTCTGGATATCGACGTGATATTGGATGAGCAAAATCTTCTGCTTCTTGGCATCAGGCCCTTGACATTCTGGATGTCGACGTGATATTGGATGAGCGAAATCTTCTGCTTGGAAAAGTTATCTCTGAAGACAGAAGCTCAGCATGCACAGTGGGGAATCCAGGTTCAGAGTTCTCCGTATGAGATTGCTCCTGGTCCAAGCGCAGAAATCTATGTGAACGCGTCATCAAGGTGGCAATCTCGCGTGGAACTCATCAGCTTGCGGGAACATCATTAGCATCCCAAGGTTATAGGCGGGCCCTGCTTTCTCTACCACAGAAACTCCCCGACGATCCTATCGTTCTTGATCATGCCATTTTACGCGCAACCTAGTTGCATCAGGAAATTAAAGGCTTGGAAGAGTTGTCTAATAGTGGGTTGCCGCAACCTCTTCCTGCTGAAGCACACGCGCAGCTTGCCGACTAAATTCAGCTTTTTCCGCCTCCTTAACTTTGCAACCAGGGAGTATCAGATGTGCTGATCAAAGCATTTTTATTCGGACAGATCGCAAGGCCTGTAGTCTGTTGTCTAAAAGACTCGACAGAGATACCATGGGCATGGACTGAGCATGGGAGAGAGCTTTAAGGCATTATCATTATGATTCGGAGTCACGGATACTCCGCCTGAGCAGGTATGCAATCATGTACATGCTTCTAACTGCTCATAAGTTGCCGGCGAAGAAGTATTGCCAAAGGAAGTTTTTTTAAAGTTGTTCACGTGTTGGTTTCTTTCATTGTTTTTGTCTAGCTAAGTTCGGTTTGTCATATGTCTGCACTTTGGCTTATTCATTTGATGTCGAGTAATCCCTTGGACTGCAGAAGCGCTGGGGGCTCGATCCTTGTTCTCCGCTTCGGCTCGTGGACAGTCGAGGAGATAAGCTCATCCTTTCCCACGGTGCAAGCGTCTTCGTCGACTCAATCTCTTTGCACTAGGCTCAATACGACATTCGAAGCCGGTAGCTGAAATGAGTTGAACAGCATCGGTCTAAATGAGTCGATCCGAGCAAGGCTGGTGGCTTCAGCTTCTGCTGCAGCTCCACCGAATAGTTTTGATTGGTTCTGCTTTACCCTCCGTGGTTGCTGGAAATGTTGTCCAATTGTTTTGAAGTTACCAGATAGTCCAAGCATTTCGTGTGAGAATTACCGCATGTCGCAACGACACATGACATAACGTAGCAAATCAATCAGAGGCGATTGATTTCAATATTGAAATGCCACGCAAGATATGATAAGTATAAGATACGAGCAAGATGATTTGGTCAGCCATGCCACGCCAGTCGTCGACTTAACACATATAAAGTACTTTACGTGGAACAAGATGCTTAGTGAATTTAATTTTTCTGATTAGCGACCAACCAAATTAAACCATACCATTCAACCCAAACCCCCCCCCCCCCCGCCCCCTCCAAAAAAACCATGACTGGGTTAATTAGTATCCAAATACACTTGATTTGGAATCATTGGATTTAATTAATATCCGGATAGGCTTGATTTGATTTGTAATCATTCGATTTTCAAAGCATTGATGGCCCACCAGAAGAAATAATTTTTGTTTCCACATTTGAAATTTTTTTGTTTCTTTGTAATCTTTTTTCGACATTTTTTCAACCGACCAAAACATTAACACGGAACTCTAATGACCACCGTCGACGTCATTGTCAACGGCCTTTTCGGGGCGCAAGGAAAATATCTCAGGCGATCTTCCCCAAGCTGTCGTGACACGTGTCGCCGGCCGACGGACCAACTTAGCTGTAACCTAGTCAGCAAAACCCCACCGTTGATGTCAAGCCAACAGATCTTCTATCGTCTACTTGCATCACCACACCTAAGACCGTGATCAAACGGTGCTTATTGCTCTACAGTCTGATCATGCGGGACCCTCGAGATATCAGCCGTTGGATTAAACGAAAGGTGTTTGCTTTTAATTTCATACGCGAACTGTTAAGGAAACCGCGGAAAGCCTTTGTGGCCTATTCGATTCGATACAGCTGTCGCTTTCCGACCTTTTTTTTTTGGGGGGTCGAATCTTTCCGACCTATAAAACGGCCATTTTTCGAGCTATTTCATGCATCGGTTCAACTTATCAACGGCCAGCTCTGCGACGCCGACGGAATTGAAAGCTAATCGGAGTCTGCTGAGCAGCTTCCTCCGTTTTCCGATCAGGAGTCCGGATTGAAAGTTCGTTGTGCCTTTCATTTTCTCGCCCCTGAATTCGCTTGTACTGGCTTGTTTGGATCGCTCGCTCGGTTGTTTTGATCGCGATCTTCTTCTTCTTCTTTGTCTGATTGCTGCGATTTTGACATTGTTCGCGTATCCGACGCGTCATGTGCATTTCGAGCCTTGCTTTAGTCTCGTCTGGGAGACTTTGATCGGGGAGAGCAAAAGCGGATGTAGGTCTTAGGTTTTCTCTTCGGTTATCTTGAAGCGTATGCACGCTCTTGGCATCTGTTTTAGTCTCGAGATTTGCTGCTTCAGTCTAGACAAGTCCGCAACAGTTACAATGTTTCTAGGTAATGACTGTGTGATGTGAATCATGCAAGTTAACGAGATATGATACCGGCGTTTGAGGTAATGTGACTGCTGCCCGCTGGTTGAATCGCCCGAAGTGTGAGAAACCGGAGTTTTCTTTAGTGTGGTCCACCGAGTTGCTCCATGAGTTGGTTAAGTTTGGGGATTGTGCTGAGATACCTTTGAAGAGGTTATCCTTCGGGGAGAGGTGATCTTATGCAGCTTGTCGTATTGAGGCTGCAATGTGATCTTAAGTTTTGTGATTAGGTGCTATTCCATGATCCAAGACCTTCTTGAGCCTGTCAAAAGTCAAAATCCATGGAGATTCAATCCTGTGATCTGGGTGCTTTTCCAAGAAGCTCCTCGCTTGAGGGGCTTCAATTTGTTCCCCGCATTCTTCCAGTTTTGTTTTCCCCTCTTGGTACTGGTGCGGAATTCAATTTAGTGAAAAATGAGAAGATTATGGTCAGATGAGCTAAATTACCATGGAAGAAAGCTGATGATTCAACATTGGAAGAAATGTTACTCGGTAAATTTTTGTCCTCGATGGAAAGTTTCTGCAAAGTTGCAGATTGAGGTAGGGCTGTCCTCAAAGGACAATCGTGCCAGAAATATTCCTATATTCCCCTAATTTATTCGTTAGGAACCGATTGATCACGTGATTTATTGCCTTTACATTAGGTTGGCGTGTCCATTGATCGTGTTCAGTATAATTGGATTTGGCCCAAGCCTCCCAGGTTCCTGAGAGGAATGGAGTAATGATACAGTTCCTTTGTGATTTGTTGAAGTGGGAGGCTCTGGAATTCATCCTTGCTGCATATATATTGTGTGGATCGTTCTAGCCTCTAGCTTTCGTGAGTGCATCTCTTGGAGTGTTGCTGATTGGAGCCATCAAACTTTCTTTGGATGTGATCTCTTCTAGCTGATTTCAATCCTTCTTCCAGGAGGAGAGCAATAATAGTCCACGGGGCTGCCTGGCTTAATTGGGTCAATGACATGCCTTAATGTGATTGGAGCATAGCTAAATTCTTCCTTTATGCAGGTACTTGGCGATCTTGTTGAAGATATAAGGTCCGAGGAAATATATATAATGGGGGAACTGATTGTAGAGCATTCTGAGGATCAGCAATTTGAGTTGAAGAACTTGGAGACCTTGGAGGCCATCAGATGTGAAGATGAAAATAGTGAGAAAGCTGATAAATGCACGCCACAATCAGATGGCAAATGCATGCCCACTGTTTTTCTAGAAGATGTTGAAAAAGTGAATGATTTTCTGGAGAAGGGATGCTCACTCTTTGGGTATGTTCTGAATCTGTTTCTTGATATCAATGGTGATGCTTTCATACCATTGTTCTGCTAATTTTATGTGCTTTGTTTGCAGATGCTCACATTATCGGCGGAGGTGCCGCATCAGAGCTCCATGTTGTAATGAAATATATGATTGTCGCCATTGTCATAACGAGGCAAAAGTGAGCCTTCTCTTGTATATGTCTTTATGATTTTTTTACAGCTTCCAGTTGCTCGTTGGTTTGGGTAGCTGAATGATTTATTTTGAAGTATCAAAACTGATAAATGCTAATTTCTTTTGTTTCTTTTTCATATAGAACTCCGAAATCAATGACACAGTTTATATATAAGTAGATGAGAGAATTGGCGAAATGAATGATGATTTACTTGATTATATATACAATTTTTTAGGTAGTGCAGAATTTGGTTTCTCTTTGCAGTTGCTTTCATTACTGTTTTGGTTTTTCGGCTATTTTCTTCTTTGAATCTTTGTTATAGCTAACGAGCATCTAGGATAAGTGTTCATCCATGGTCATGCATTGGAGTTATTCTTGATTAGATTTTATATTTTGATTCCTGCAATTTAGGTTCTATCCAATTATTATTTTATCATTTTAAGATGGGGAGCCTTTTGCTCGGTTTTCTAGTTTTGGACCTTCGTCCTGTTTAAGCATTGGTTACTGTCAGTGTGTCTACATGTTATCTAGGATCTTACCTAGGATCAACTAAACAGTTAATTTATGTAATTGTGGAAGTGTCTCCAGAGTAGGTGACTGCTGTACTGGAGATATATAGAACTATTTGCATTGGAAAGGATCAAAAGGTTCAAAAGCTTGAGCTTTATGCTTTTCCTGTTTCTTTCTTGGAGATTAGAACATTTCTCTGGTCTTCGTGTGACGAGTGCTATTTGCAATATTAAGAAAGAGTCACCAATATGTAGCTTTAAAGTGGCCAGTTGGTTTTATATCAAATGGGAACATGTCTGTGTATTTAGTTTTCTTCACTTTATCTGACTTTGAACTGCATATTGATTTTCAGAATAGTATCAATGTGGATCAGAAAGATAGACATGAGATGCCACGCCATGAAGTCAGTCAGGTAAATTTTCTGACTTGGAAGATCTTATCTTGTTCGGGCTTATTAATTTTATCGTGGATAAACGTTGTATGAACATTTTGTACTTTATTCTTTTCGACTTTGCAGGTGATATGTTCCCTTTGTGGCACTGAACAACAGGTGAGAATGAAAACTTCGATCTTGCTTCTGGTTTTCCTAGTTTTCCTGCTTGGATAATCATATTTTGAGGGAGGGAATTTCCAATATATATGTTAGCTGAAATCAATGCAGGTCCAGCAGTTCTGTATAAATTGTGGTGTGTGCATGGGGAAGTACTTCTGTGCGATGTGCAAGTTTTTTGACGATGATGTAAGTGGCTTATCTTCCCTGTGCTGCAAATCATTTTCAATGGTCTATTTGATTCGATGGATTTCTTTCCTGCAATGAATTTTGTGGTGTGGTGGCTCCCTTCTCCATACATGTCTAATAAAATTTGCGTTCAACCATAGAATCCAAACAAAGACATTCTGTCAGGTCCTGCGTCCACTTGCATGTTCAGGAGCCTTTATATCTTGAATAATTGCCGAATGAGATTAATGTGCATGTCTGTCAAACTCTGTTGTTAAATGTTGTCCATTTTAACTTGGAGGAAGCTTCTCCATACATGTCTAATAAAATTTGCGTTCAACCATAGAATCCAAACCAAGACATTCTGTCGGGTCCTGCGTCCACTTGCATGTTCAGGAGCCTTTATATCTTGAATAATTGCCGAATGAGATTAATGTGCATGTCTGTCAAACTCTGTTGTTAAATGTTGTCTATTTTAACTTGGAGGAAGCTTACGATTCTTTTTTATTGCAGACATCTAAAAAGCAATACCACTGCAGTGGATGTGGAATATGCAGGTATTGCTGATGTCCTTGATTGTTTTTTGAGACTTCACTTGTTCTGAGATGTTTTAAGAGGTCCTTGTCAAGGGCCTTATTTGATGGATTAGCTAATGTAATTGGGAATTAGCATGCTGTATTGAAATTTCTTTTCTTTTTCTCTGAGTCAATTTTTAAGTCAATTAACATTTTCTCCCTGCTTAATGACATTATGAGTTTCGAATATGTTCAAATCTATTGCTTATTTCTTTTCCTGTCCATTCCCAATAATGTGCTGCCTGTCTGTTTATTTCTGCCTCTCCTTTTCACATTATTGTTCTCCTCCTTTTATCCAGTTAATTGTATTCTTTTTAGAGAGGTCATTCTTGTAATGGTTCTCTGATTGAGCTTTCTAACTTCCTGTCCAGAATTGGAGGGAGTGAAAACTTTTTTCACTGCTGCAAGTGTGGTAAGTAAACCCCTTCTACAGTCTTCGATTGATATTACATATTGAGTGGTTAAGGGAAGACTGATTTCTGTTTTCGTCTTCACTTATTTTTAAGGCTGCTGTTACTCTATTTTGCTCAAGAACAGCCACCCTTGTATAGAAGGAGCAATGCATCATGATTGCCCTGTCTGTTTTGAGGTAAGATTGTATTTATTTCTGCATAATTTTGATTCTGTTCTGTTTTCAATTTCTCATCTTCTGATTGAAGTAAGAATTGATTGGCCGAATAACTGTGAGCTAAGATAAACTTCAGTATTCCTTGTCATGGAGATTTAGTCAAATTTACAAATGGGGATACAGCATCTTTTGTTCTTGGTGCTTCATGAGTAACCAAATGGTGTCTTGCAGTATCTATTTGACTCAAGGAATGATGTGACTGTTATGCCATGTGGACACACGATTCACCAGAACTGCTTAAAAGAGATGAGAGATCATTTTCAGTAAGCCCTCCAAATACCTATTTTTCGCTCATGTAGCTTTCGCTGAAATCCCTTGGCTGTTCTTTGGACTTTTCACGAATGTGCTCTATCATATTCTGAATACATCGCAGATATACTTGCCCCCTTTGTTCGAAGTCCGTTTGTGATATGTCCAAGGTGTGGGAGAAATTCGACTTGGAGATTGCTGCGACACTGATGCCAGAGCCTTACCAGAATAAGAAGGTAAATAATTATCCTCCTTATCATCATTCCCTAGGGAAGTTATACTTTGTTTTTGCCTTAAATGTCCACGTGCTTCCTTCCTTTTCTGTTGGGAATGTTTGCTCTTTAATTTTGGATGTCATGAATGTAACACGATTGCCGCATGACAGGTGTGGATTCTTTGCAACGACTGTGGGAAAACCTCTGAGGTGCAATTCCATGTAGTGGCTCAGAAGTGCTTGAACTGCATGTCCTACAACACTCGCCAGACGAGAGGCTGAGATTTGCTTCTAAGGTGTGTCCCTGGAAAATTATGATGGATTTGAAGTCGCAATGCATTCCCGAAGTGGTATCCCGACATCGGCTCGATGAATCATGGCTTTTCTCCAAGTCCAATGTGCTTGTTGGTAGTTTCCATTTTTTCCTCAACATTTTGCACCCGAAAGGAGTTGGGAATTCATGGTAATTGCATCGAGCGCGCAGCACTTCTGCTGCGATTTGCACCTTTTAGAATAAGCTGGCATCTGGGGCTTTGGCAGATTGCCTATCGGATGTCTATTTTAGCTTCTTCTCTTCTTTCTTTTTTGAGGGGTGGGCTCGGAACTATTTTAGCTTTCAGTCGTAGCTAAATGCGATCCTGTTTCGATGTGCTGCAATTGAAGCCAGTGGGGGTTCCCCAAAAAATGATTCTTGTATGGATCGATTCGTCAATGTTGACTATTCTTTCAATGATCATCTACAAATTCAAGTTGCGTGTCCCTGTACTTTAGGAATCTGACTTCTGATCCTTCACTTGCAAGAAACAGAACCGAGACAGGGGATATTCTCTGTTCCTTTGCTGATTTTTCTGTGATTGAACAGACTGTTGATGTATATGATGTGCTGCCAGAGCTGGCTGCATTTTTATTCTTCTTTTGTATAGCCAATGGTAGGGGTGAGCGCCAACCCAAATTCGCGGTTCTTTGTATTTGGTTCTTTGGACCGGACCCCGAAGTATTATTATTGAGAGAGAAAGGAGGAGACAGAGAGGAGAGAGGGAGAAAAAAAAATGGCTGCTGCGATGGCTATGGAGATGGAGAAGACGAGTGTGGAACGGTTGCAAGGCCGTCTAGGAGCGGACGGATCTGGAAGTCAACCTCCTCGAGGACCGTCTCAGCGACATCGACGGCGCTATATTCTTTCTTCTGAGATCGTGGAGATGCCAATTTAGATAGGGTTTAGGTTGGGGCGATTAGGATTGGCTTTGATGTCATGTCTAAAGAATAAGAAAAGAGGAGAATGATATGAATGAATTGTGTAATTTAGTATGCTCTCATATTTATAATAATGAAGAAAAAGCATAGTAATACGGTGGGCATTTTCACACATGATGATGAATAATAAAATAAATTATAACAAATATGAGTGTGTTTCTCGCGACAGACATGGCGATCAAGCAACGGTCGGGGACTTTCTACTCCACGGTGCCGACCGATTAGGGGACGGGCGTCCTCTCCCTTTATTGCAGGCGAAAGTGACTTGGAATAAAAACTACAACCCATTTATTTATAATAATAATAATAATAATTATTATTATTATTATTATTGTTATTATTAATTCGATATCTTCGGATGTGTCAGATATTCTTGACGTCCGTATCTCCCTGCACACTTGGCTAAAAGATATCCTTTTTGTTGCCGTGGGCCCTGCGAAGATTAAGAGGGACATATATATTCCTAGTCCTTTTCAGGTAAAATAATAAACCATTTACAAAAGATCTGGAGAAATTGCCGTGGCCGCGCTTTGGCCAAAACTTTAAAATCGGAAATTACAAGGATGAGGTTCCAAATTTCAGAATCCGAATAGACTCATTCTGAAACTAATCCCTAATCAATGATAATTAATATTACATACATACATACGTACGTACGGACGTACTTGTTTCATTGGTATTGATTCGCTCTGTGGATGGAGAAACTCAGATTGGAGTCATACTCATAAGTCATGACCACTTGACAAGGTGATTATGAAGCTAAAGAATGAGACATGCTTTGTTTGAAGGGCAAATCGCTTGAGTTTTAAATTCTACAAGCAATCCGTGAGATCCTTACGAAAACTTTGAAGTATTGTAATAATTAAAAATGGTTTCCCGTCGAGGGAAATACTACTAAAAATGGTCCTTGCTTTTCTTTTCTTTCCTTTTCATTTAATCAAAATTCAAAAGGGTAGTCGTACTTCAAAATTTCCTCTAAATAAAACTTTAGCAGGGATTTTGTTGTCGACTATTAGACCTGCACGTTTCGGGCGGCCAAGTTTTCTGAAACAGAAGGGGGGCAAAAAGGGGGAGGAAAGCATAGCGGCCTTTATTTTTACCAACAACTCTTTTTAATACTTATCAACATTTATTGAATTACCAGGACGGGAAAAAAAAATCCAATATTTTTGGACAAGTAAAAATGGAACTCTAACCAAATTATAAAATCAGTTTTGGGATTACAACCTGCAAAAACGTAGCTTTGCCGGCCAATGCATATGTCAAAAAGCATCTATTATAAATTTTTTTCCTTTTTTTCCTCTTTTTTATTTTTTATTTTATTTTAATTATATTTTTCATTTTCTAAAAGGAAAAAATATTTTTATAAAAAAATTATTAAAAAATATCTACGTCGCCGCCGGCTATACTACATGAAACTATCAGCGTCCACGTCAGCGATTTCTAGCTATTTTGGCAGGACGGACTAAATTGATACAAATGCAAAAATATTTGTGACTTAATCAATTCAATTGAAAGGTTTAAGACTGATAATAATGCAATAGGTCTAGTTTAGGATCTTTTTTTTTTTTGTACTTTTCCCATCGTTATAAGGGGCAAAATTTCTTTTTCATCTTAATTTTTTTTTTTTCGCATACTTTGGTTGTGTTTAGTACTTTCCTTTTATGAGGGAAGTAGATTTTGAAGCATTCTTACTTTACTGCCATGAATCTTGGTATTCAGCCTCACGAGTCTTAACATATTGTGGCAGTGCATTCCTAGGATTCGCAGGATGAAATTGTCTTGAAGTTCACCATTTGAAGCATTGCCTCATTTCGAAGGAACAAGATGGAAGTAGACAATATCTCTGTATCGGTGAACTCGTGCAATATTTCTTTCCTTTATTGTGTTGCAGGGCTTAATAATAGAACGACAACGGAGAAGGTCCATGAAGCATTTGGCCAAGTTGCTCATGGTAATCTTACCTATTCGTCCAAATGATATTGTACGCGATAAGGCTCACTCGACATAAGGACGTAATTCCACCCAGATCTAGGCGAGGCCATGCAAGTGCATTGCCGCCCTCACCCAGTGGCCGGCACGGGCCCGAAGACCTTTGTTGGCACCTGAGATTTTTATCGACACATCAAACATGTGTTTAAAAAAAAAAAAAATTGGAGGGCGAACAAAGTAAGAAAAAGAGCGGAGCATTGGCTTGTTCCTTTCGGATGACCTCCTCGATTCCGACCCGGTAAACCTCGTCTCTCTTGAGATTGAACTGATCCATTTGCCTAAAGTGCATAGGACCGACGTCGGGACACGAAAGCATCGAACGTTGACTTCAGCTTCTGCCCTGCTATTATGTAACTTATGCGGTCAAGGGAAGGATTCTTGTGTACATCTCTTTTTTGTATGTGATTGCTCATATCTGGACAAGGGTACTTTTCTTATGCCTTACTGATATAAATCCTGGGAATTGGGATGTTGAGTCTGCCTGGATCAAGATGAGTGCTAAGGTTGTAGTTTTAACGCTGTACTTATCTGAATTGGAATATCCATTTCGATAAGCACTATTAAGTGCAGATGAGTGCTCCTTTAGTTGTATAGTTGAATGGTGTCCTTGTTGTTGTTTTATGATTTGCAGTTTCGTGCTGCTATTTTCCAGGGCTTATACCGATGCCTCTGTTTCTTTTGTGGGTCGTTGGACAGCTTGTATTTGGTTAGTTTGCTTATTTGAGTAATAATTCTTGCTCGACTACATTTGATTTCTTTGGATATTTACGTATGCACATGTTCTGGTAATACCTTAATCATTGAAGAGATACTCTCACTCTTTCCTATGGATCTTCCTTCCCAGTTAGTTGATGCTTCAACTTTGAAGAAAGAAGTCGCTGAAGGTGTTGACGTAATAGTTGCAAGGCAGCTCACAGGCGGTTAGTTTCCAATATTTGTTTGTTCATTCATGCTTGAATTTTTATCAGTAACTGTAAACATTGTCAAATCATTTTCTACTAGATTAGAGCCTCTTTTCCTCAACCTATTAGACGTTACTCCTCCCATATATTCATTGTACCACTCATTAGCGTTCTTGTAGATAGGCATTGAAATTATCCTTCCTCCATCAATCTTCAATGTATCATCTTCTTTGTTTATAGAATCTTGATCAGCATATTTTACCACTTCTTCATTGTATGTGAACTTGTTGGGCATTGTTTTTTCTCCGGCGGACTGTTCTTGCGGATACTGATCTTTAATAGTCTAGATGTAGCAAAATTGTGACATGGAAGGCTCTTCTAAATTTAACCTTGGCTTATTATTATTTTTCCTCTTCCGAATGTTTCAGTGGCATGCTTCCCTTTTCCTCCATTCCTGACTTAGACTCGGTTCGAGATATTATTACTTGCTCTTTTCATGTTCCAGATATTCGATAAACATGATAACTTAACCGACATATTTTCATGACAGATTGATCGCATTGCTCGAGTTGCTTTTGAGACTGCCCGAAAGAGGCATGGAAAGCTTTGCTCCGTTGACAAGGCTAACGTATTGGTGGTAGGAAACTTTCTTGAGCTCTTTCAAGGATAGTTTTATATTCTTGCATGAATGCTGGCATTTCTGTACTTGAAATTAAGGGACTTGAAAGTCTTGAAGAATATTTATCGATTCAATCATTCGGGAAGATTACTTGATGTTGTCCAGTTGTGCAGTTTCATGCTTTTGAGATAGTAATCTGTCTGCAAGGTGCAATCCTATACATAGATTACTATTGCTTCAATGCCAATTTTTGTCTACCTTGTGTAACTCTAGACGCAAGTGAATTTGAGAATTTCATATGACCTTGAAAGAGGAAACACAATTTGTCTCTCTAAAAGTCAAGTTCTCTCTCTCTCTCTCTCTCTCTCTCTCTCTGTTTTCCTTTTTTCTCTCTTCCTTTTCCTTTTCTCTTTTCTTCCTTTTTGATAGGCCAGATGTTGACTGTCACAAGCATAGTGAATAATGCCTCAATAGCTTCCTTTGTTAGGTCATTTACTAGGTTATTATGCATAAAATTGGAAGTGTAGTTTGAACCCATTCTTTCATTTGAGTGGTTAGGCATCAATTCTTCAGCGGAGAAGAGTCACAGCGATTGCCCTCGAATACACTGATGTTGAACTAACCCATATGTATGTAGACAATGCTGCAATGCAGGTCGTTTGCAATCCAAAGCAGGTATGCTTTTCATGAACATTACTTCTTCTCTTCCTTAGAAGACAATGTGCAATTGTCAGACCTGTAATCATAATAAGTCATGAATTATGGAGTTGGATACAATTGTAACAAACAATATATTTGGGGACATATTGTCTTATGAGGCTTCAATGATTACTGGAAGTATTGGAATGCTTCCATCAGCAAGTCTTGGCGAGACGGTAAGAAGCCTGTTGATTGTTTTCAGTTAGACTTTTCGTTCATAAGTATACTTCTGGACTGACTTTTTAAGTTCAAAACTTTATTTTTGTTACACGGGCCTGGATTTTTTGAACCTACTCATGGGTCTGCTCCGGATATTGCTGAACAGCTTAAGCTTGAAAATATGAAAATGTTTTGCAATTCAAAAGAGATTAGAATGTACTTATTTATTTCTCTATGTTGTACAGGATAAGGCAAACCCGTTAGCGACTGTGTTAAGCACTGCTATGCTTTTGAAGTATGGATTAGGGGAGAAAAATGCAGCAGAGCGAATAGAAGCTGCTGTGCTTGATACTCTTAATAGAGGCTTCCGGACTGGTGACATTTCTTCTGAGGGAAATTTATGTGCATTTCTTTCATTTCCGCGGTATGCAAGTTGTTTCTCTCATGGTGACTTACTTGAAAATTCATTGCCTTCATTCTTGATTGATTTTATACTCGGTGAATACTTGAAATTTGTCTACTGAATCCATGGCACGCAAACTGGAGGAGAAACGAACACTGACTGAAACTGGGAGAATGGATGCAATAAGCTCGCTCTCATGTCCTCCAAATAAGCAATACTAGATCCGAGGGGCCTTATTTTCGGTTCGGCTAGATACTTGGTGAATAGCTATATGTTGAATTAACTTACGAAAGTTCTCGACCTTTTTTCTACTGTCTGGTTGAAGAGATTATAGAGATGATGGGATCCGCACATAACTTGGGTAACAGCTATTAAATTTGATTGATATGCCTTTCCCCGTATGCTCTCTGACTGCTGGACCTTTTCCTTTCAGAATAGATGATATGCAAGCATTGTTTACTGTAGCGTCGATTGTTGACTTAGTCTTGTCTTACTATGCAGACATTGGGAGGCTGCAAACGAATGGGTGAAGAGGTACTGAAGTCAGGTCGAATCTGAAGTTCCAGCGACAATATAAGTAGGAGAGTGTCCTAATTACGAAGATCAGAAGATTGTGACGAGAGAACGAGTTGCCGCTCTGTAGGATCGGCTATATATCATCCAGAGATCTACTTGGTTACCGGAGATTGGGCACCTATATCAGAACAGTTTACCATTTCGTGGTGACGTTGGTATCATTCAGATCACGAGGAGTATTCATCTATTTACGGTCTTTGTCAATTTGCCATGCAGAAACCTTGTAGATTTTTTTTTTTGTCAAACATGTAGACTAATTCGAAATGACAGGCAATGTGAGATTCTCGTTCCTTCGGTATATCGTCAAATCTCCACTGGGCATACAAGATGAATGAACATGAGAATCTCCATTGGTCATAGAAGATGAATGAACATGAGACTGCAGAGAGTAAGATGATCGAGGAAAACTCAAAAAAGACAGGAACACAAGAGTACAAGTTCACTATTATAGATGGTACAATATTGGTATACTAAGACAGTCTACCAAATTTGATTCACTAAGTAATTTGATGGGCGTGTATGGATTGTTATGTAATCACCACCTCATGCCCTGCATCCACTTCGTTAAAGTACCATCGCATGCCCGACCAAAAAACAGAAAGGACAAATATCATCACATTCACATTAATATGCGAAAATGTTTGGTTGTCATTTCAATAAGAGTGGCATCTCACATAAAAAAATGTAGCTGAGACCCCAAAGCCAGAACTACTTTCTAAATCAGCTGCCCATCCCAAAGTTCCCAATCTGTAATTCTTGTATCAGTGAAGCAAGCAGCCCACATTTACTGTGAGGCAAATCCAGACAATTCCATGCTTCTACTCTTCAGCAAGATCCTGAAGCTACTGTAAAAGAGATCGAGAATCATCAAACTATCAAGAAAAACTGCTTCACAGGAAATTGTTTGTTCTTCAAAATTTAGCCCCATCGTTAGTGTTTGAGCTCTCTCCCCAGGCAGAAATTCAGGAGGAGACTTGACCCTTGGAGCTCAGCAGTTTGCACCTACAGTGGAGAAAAGGCAACTCTTTTCAATTAAGTGAAGACATAAAAAGGCCTATGCTTAATCCTCTTTTCATCGTGAAAATCATCCTCACCTGCTCCCAAAATCATCCTCAGGCAAGTTGAACCTGACAGTCTTCTTCTGTCCCTTGGAAGGCAGCTTCGGATCTTTAAGACAGCCCTTCAAGTACTGCTGCGGGATATTTCCTCCCTTCTGCTGGCCTTTTCCGTTGTTACACTTTTGAGGCCATGCTTCATTCTTTGCGGCTTGGTTCTTGAAGATCTTCACCGCCCCCGCGGTCGTCCCCTTTATCTCCACCTTACGCATTCCCGTTGAATTGATCTTGGTCTCTAAACCGGTTTTGGCAGCCTTCATCTTGGCCTTGTTCTCTAAATGGGTTTTGACAGTATTGTGTTTGCTCCGTCCAGCACCGACTTGACCCATAATCTTGGCTTTGGTCTCTAAATTGATTTTCACAGCATTGTGTGTTGTCTGTCCGGCATAGAGTTTACTCTTGATATTGGCCTTGGTCTTGGCTGCATTTATCTGTAAATATGGAAATTTGGTCACGACAAATGACCCAAAAGAGAGAGAGAGAGAGAGAGAGGAGCTTCAACTGGAGTTTCTGAAAGACCTTCTCCAAGAGCTCCAAGGCCTCCTCGAGAAGCTCGATGATCATGGAGGCGTCAGAAGACGCGAGTCTAGCCCTCGATGACATTCTTGACGAGGTCGTTGACGTGAGAGGCAAAGAACTTGACATCGGTGAAGACGACGGGGGGCAACTCGAAGGTGTAGGTGACCCACTTCTGAATCTTGGCGAGCTTGACGTTGGCTTTTCTTTCGTTTCTAGGGTTTC
Organism: Rhodomyrtus tomentosa; assembly: GCA_028455895.1. Lineage (NCBI taxonomy): Eukaryota > Viridiplantae > Streptophyta > Magnoliopsida > Myrtales > Myrtaceae > Rhodomyrtus > Rhodomyrtus tomentosa. The sequence goes on from JAPCWY010000008.1 coordinate 13,598,229, forward strand.
TGACGATCGGGAACGAAGAAGAAGAAGAAGAAGAGGAGGAGGAGGAGGAGGAGGAGGAGGAGACGCGGAAAGAGAATCAAGAGAGGAGTTTATTGAAGGAGAAAGCAGAGATTTCCAATTTTAACAGGGGCCAGAAGTGACCGTTGCTTTGGTCGACATAGGAAACTTGGCGAATACGAAGGCCAAAATCTTCTCTCTCTTTTTATTCGCGTGTTCCACAAGTTTTATTTTTTATTATTGAAGAGGTTTTCCGATTTCTTGCTCTTGGAGTGGAGGCCCCACAAGCAGCGGATCCGGATCGCTGACCTGTGAGAGACCTTGGATCCTCACCCTCCATTCCCCCTTAGGCAGATAGCATCCCAACCAAACCTATATTTCTGCTTCACTCTCTCCGAACCGTGGCTCCTCTGCAACTTAATGTCAAATCCCTCGGAGTCCCACGTTGCCATTCCAAGCAATGTCCTCCTAAAGTGGGCGATCAGGTGCGGCGCGACCGCACCCACCAGAAGCTACTCCATCCATTCTTCTTCCCGGTGATGGCATCGGCGTCGAAGTCATCTCCGTCGCCAAAGGCGTCCTTAGCCTCGCTGGTTCACTTGAAGGTCACCCATTTTTTCCCTTCGACTTCTGTACGCTGTTTCTTGGGTTTCTTTGGAACACCCTTCTTTGTTTGCTCGCCATTTGATTGAAGGAAGCCCATTGAGCTCTGAAGGTTGTATAATGTTGAAGTTCCCTCCTTTTATGGTTCCGGATCCGATGGGCATGAGTTCCGAGTACTGTCAAGTGAATGTGAAGTTCAAGCTGGATGAAGTGACTGACTTGGATTTTAGTTGGACTGCCGGAAAACTCTCCTATGCTGGGAGACTTCAGCTAATAAACTCCGTTTTTTTTTTACAGTTTGGTGAATATTTGATGCCGAATCCTTTTTTTTTTTCCGCCTAAGAAAGTTGTTAGAGCAGTAAGGGAATGTTGATTTTTTCTTGGTCTAGCCTCTTGGTGTCTCTAGAGGTAGTTGCCACTTCGTATGCCTTCCTAAGCAGGAGGGAGGGCTTGGACTTCGTAAGCTGGATTTGTGTGGAACAATATATTGTATTAGGAATTTAGGAGATGCTTGTGAAGATTATTGAGGGCTGACTCTATTTGGATAGCCTGGACTTATCACTATCCTTTGACAAGGAGGAGCATATAGTCTGTTTCGGCCTTGTATCTCACCTTAAACCTGCCATTTAAAAATGTCATAGGACATGGGAAATACACATATTTTTGGGTAGGTAATTGGCATCCTCATGAAAGTCTTTTGGCTATTATCGGTGAGTTTAATATGGCTGCACTCTACCTATTACTGTACGGTTTCAGATGTTATCTTGAGCTCTGTTTGGCACTGCCCTCATGCCAGATCAGATGCGTTGGTGGCTACTCAAGCTGCGCTCTGTGGAGCTATTTTCCCAAACTCTTCAGTGGATGACAATGTTCTTTGCACTACTTCTGCTGCTGTAGTGAATTCTTCTACTTCTTTGGAAGTTGTTAGGGATAGAGGACCAAATGTGGATTGACGACGATTAATTTGGTTCTATGCAGATTTTCCTAGATCTGGTTTCATATCTTGGTTAGCCATTTTAAAAAGGCCTCCAACTTCTTAAAGGATCTGGAGATGGACTTCAACTTCTGCCCTGCTATTATGTTACTTATGCAGTCAAAGGAAGGATTCTTGTGTACATCTCTTTTTTGTATGTGATTGCTCATATCTGGACAATGGTACTTTTCTTATGCCTTATTGATATAAATCCTGGGAATTGGGATGTTGAGTCTGCCTGGATCAAGATGAGTGCGAGGGTTGTAGTTTTAACGCTGTACTTATCTGAATTGGAATATCCATTTCGATCACTATTAAGTGCAGATGAGTGCTGCTTTAGTTGTATAGTTGAATGGTGTCCTTGTTGTTGTTTTATGATTTGCAGTTTCGTGCTGCTATTTTCCAGGGCTTATACCGATGCTGTTGCTTTCATGAGGGATTGTTTAGTTCTAGTTGATGTGGGTTTGCAATGGAATCTACCCCATTATTGTAGTTGAAATGAAAAGCTAACTTACTAGTAAATGAAAAAAGAGGGTGGGATGTTAGCAATGTCGAGAGAAATGATATTACTTGAATGTGAAATTCATCCTCCCTTCCATGACGTGTGAAACTAATTTAAGGTTTTTTTTTATAAAAAAAAAAATCTCTGGATATTTATCCCCATTAACCAGAACATTGCTGCTAGTAATGATACAGTAATGTTGCGAATACAAAAAAAAAATTTGGATGCTTACTGCTACTGTGCTTGCTTCTTGCCAGAGTTCTCTTCTTTGCGTGTATTCAATTATTTTTTCGTATGGCACTTGTATGTTAAGACTCATGTAGTCTCGTTCCCATTGAAGTGTAGCTCTCTATCAAGTGTAAGAGCTTGTTGCTTGGTGAGATTGGTCAAATTAGCATCGAGGAATGTCCAATTAAAAAACCTGTTCAACCAAAGTTCATCCTTACGTCCATAAAAGAGTGGCAAAAGAACAAATATTCCAGCTCCTTTTATTTTAAGAGTATTAATTGATTGTGTTAAAGGTTGCTGATATTAAAAGACTACAATTCCATAAATATCAGGAAGAGGAAGTATTTCTACTGCTTGATGAATAGTCCCCTCTAGTCTAACAATTGGGTGTCCTTGTGAATAATTTAATTCTTAAAAGCGATGCCGGACTTGAATTATCAGATTTACTGCTAAACCATAGCATTACTTCGATCTTCTCCCTCCATTCTCCACTTTACTTTCTTTCTTATTGATACTCTAATTCTTTAGCCCCATGGCAATGATTTCTTCAGGGTTTTGTGTGCTGTCTCTAAGCTATTGAATTTGGTTTGCAAGAGATGCCAACGGCCAGCTACTGAATTACCTGAGGTTGTTCTTAACTATTTTCTTAATTGCCTGATTTCATGATTTTTTTTTTTATTATGTTTTATGGACTAAATATTAGATGGCAAGCTGCCTCTGTTTCTTTTATGGGTCGTTGGACAGCTTGTATTTGGTTAGTTTGCTTTATTCTACATTTGATTTCTTTGTATATTTATGTACGCACATGTCCTAGTAATACCTTAATCGCTGAAGAGATAGTCTCACTCTTTCCTATGGATCTTCCTTCCCAGTTAGTTGATGCTTCAACTTTGAAGGAAGAAGTCGCTGAAGGTGTTGACCTAATGGTTGTACGGGAGCTCACAGATATTTATTTGTTCATTCATGGTTGAATTTTTATCAGTATCAGTATGACGTCAATGACTCTGTGTTGTTTCCTTGTATGAACGGGAATATATTTTAGGAAACCAAGGGGTTTTAGTTCCAATCAAAATGGTGAGGAGATTGGTTTCGATACTGAAGTATATGCAAAAAGAAGGGATCATTGTTTTATCTCAAATAGGAAGCTGGAGAGATCAAATATGCAGGCCAAAATCTTATTCCCTTAAACCAATTTGCAACTTCTCATTTAAGAATAAAGTGTATATATCCAATCGATTTATAGGTAACCATAATAATAAATCTGCCTACTCTGCTCTCCCAACTCGTTTAAGGTTCCGTCTAATCCGCTAGTCCATACCAAGTTTTGCAAGTACGAAAAAAGATAGCATCAAATTAAATCATCGATGCAGAGATGATGGGTGAAACGTGATTTGTATACCGGTAAACACTTGGATTGATTGAAATCTACCTGTGTTCTTGGTCACTCCTCATCGCGATGATATATAAAGGCTGGGCGAGTCCGTACTCCGCTACTCCTCATCACATTCATTTCGTCAAGTTTTAGGATTGGATCATGCAATTTTTAAAAGTTTTAATATTCGAATGCAATTTTATGACATGCTCTGTTGCTTGTTTGCAATTTTTGTACCTTTGCTCGCCAAGTGCAAACACATTGTCCTCTCTCCATATTTCATGAACTCCACTAGGATCACGCCTGCCGCTAGTATCAACAGTGGAGTCCCCGACTAGGCCATGGAGTAAATGTAACTCGCTATCCCTACCTGGACGCAAAGCCGTGCCAACTGCCTCAGCCATAGCTCGTAGTCTGCCAGAGCATGCGCAGTGACCGTGTCAGGTCCGCCCAGGTGGAGTAGAAGGAACGGTGCCCCAGAACGCTATGATCTGGCTCTTCGGATTGACCATCCCCTTGGTCTCCTTGATGTTTGCCAGGCGGTTCCAGAGGACGCCGAGCATGAGGGTAGCGATGGAGTCGGCCATTAGGTACGTTGTCCGGAGCACGACTTGGATCCAGTTCTCGAAAATGGATTTCCTCCGGCTGCTGCCCTGAGACGCAAAGGGTCAACTGGAGGACCAGGCTGAGGAGGACTAGCAACCGCAGCTCTCACTCCTTCCACACTTTTCGAGCGCTTTGGGGGAACAGCAAAAATCTCATTGCGGAACTCGAACTATTGGCATCGAAAGGCGCGACGATCGGAACGCGGTCTCAAAGTGCGGTCAAACTTAGGATTACGTATATACATGTGGTGTGTACAAAGCAAGGCAAAGAAACATTAGCCTTGAATTTAGATTGAAATCCTATGAACTTTCACTCTAACCACTATGATTTTCACACTTTGTCCGGCATGAATCCCCGTCCTAACGTGATTCATGTGGAATATAGAAATCACCTATTTAGTTTTGCTATCAGAAGAGTTGCAAAAGGGACAAAAGAGGGCCTTGAATACGTCAATCGTCATGACGACAACACATCGTCACGTACGTGAGCATGTATATATCACACCACTTCGCCATCTACTAATGCGATTTATGACAAACTGAGGATGTATATAAAAAGCAGGATTAGCCTCGAATCTGCCTCAGCATCATCCTCACATCCGCAAACGTTATATAAAATTTTGGGATACGAATCAAAATTTTGAAGCACATATTTACCCCCATAATGTTTACAAGGAACAAAAGAAGCAATACGCTTTTCGAAACATCCGCACAGATTACTCGCAACACCACTTATGGAGGCATGCTTGTCAGGCGATTCTCCCCATTTGCCCGAGGCAAAAGTGAAGTGACAAAATCAGATTCCGTCGAATTGATAAACGGGTCGGGTTCCATCGAACCGACGTGGGTGGATCGGAAGTAAAGAGAGAAATGGGCTTGTAGCATACAATGGTAGCGGACTTTTATGTTCATTTCTGATTTATCAACAATTTTTTTTTTTTTGGGAGGTTGAGAATTAAAATTTTCACCCTGGGGATAAAGATACATGTAGAACAGAATTGAATTTTATTTATGGTGTAAATGATGTGACTAATCACGTGCGGAGGTTTAATTATTTCTTGGTGCAATCAAGAAGTGGTTTAATTACTAATCACAGTGGTTGATAAATTATCATATATTAAAAAAGTGAATATCATCTTCAGTAAAAAGTAATTTTGTTACAGCATTAGTAACTTTACATGAAGAAAAGTAGTTATTGACCTACATCGATTGGTAACTTATTTGGGTACCTATATAGTAAAATACAACATTATGCTTAGTTATTTACCAAAAAAAAAAATGAAAAAAAAAAACATTGTGCTAAGTTTAGTTATATCATGCCCCAGCAATTTGAGGCCAATACAAAAGACTAAAGCCCATCCGAAGGCAACATAACTATCGCCGGACTGCAGCGAATCGATAGCGACCCCCCCCCCCCAACCCGGGGGCCGGCGTACGGCTCTCTTCTTTTGACTTAGAAAGTCCGGAAAGTTCAGACCTCGCTTGAAACTTCGCCGCGGGTGCCGTTTAGCATTTTAGACGAATATCCAAATCTTTCTTCCTTTGATTCAATCGGTAATTGTAGCTTCGTCTCGCTCCACGATCAGGTAATTCTATTGCTCCTCTCCTTTGTTTGAGTGACATTGAAAAGCCGAGGTGCAATCATGTCGTTGAATTAAGTTTGGGCTTGACTTAGTTTACGATTGATTTGAGTTGAATCTGATTTTCAAAAGATGGTCCTATTTGCTAATTGAATCTGAAAGCCCCTTTGTGTCAGTGCCCCATAAGAGTCCACGATCAGCCCATATTCGGACCGGAGCACTAAACCAATGTCCCCCTTTTTTTTTTAATAAAACTTTTTTTTTAAAAAAAAATTAGAAATTAAAAGGTAGAAAATGGTTAGAAAATAGGACTTTATTGGATAGTTAGGTCTAAATATAAGATTTATGTTAGTGTCTTTTAGTTGATATTCATATAGCTTAGAGATATTAATGAGTACTTTGGTTATAGTTTAGTTTTTGTGGATTGATCTTTTAGACAAGAATGGAATTCGATTTGATGGTAGCTCATTGGGTTTGATGTCCTAGGGCTTGTAACAAGGCCATGTCATATTCTCTGCCAGACTCTTATCGGGATTCCTTCTCACGCTTTACCTTTTAACTCGCTCTTCATTACTTTCTCAGATCAATTGATTGCAATTCTTTTATATCATTTTCCTATGTTATGATTTGCTTTCTCAAATGAATGGTTGGGTTACCTTTCTAGGGTCATAATAAACACCAATAAACAAAACGTCTTGGACACCTAGCGGGCAAGAACCTTAGGATTCATAATTTCATAAAGAGATAGCTTGGAAATTTCAGTTAGACAAATAATCAAGTTTATGTCGAAATGGTGCTAGGTAGATAACTAGTGTAATCAAGTACCCGATCATAGATCTCTAGTTGAATAGGAAGTGAGGTATACTCTAATTCCTCCCTTGATTTCGATCCTACCTCAATAAGCCAATGGTGACTTCTCATTTAGAATTCTCACATGGTTATTAGAATTTAAATGTAAACCGCAACATCACGCGAGGTAAGAGTTTTGAAGAACTTGTGCCAATTGAGAACCGTTGCTCCACTTCTGACATTTTCCCGACACCCCATGTCAGGAGAGTCACGACAACCTTAGAACTCGTCATGCCACGTGGAACAATCAACATCCACATTAGCGATTTCCGGCCAAAATAATTGACAAAGTGTGAAGAGGTTCGGGATTGAATTGACACATTTAGAAGGTTTTAAGGGGTTTTTTTTTTTTAATTTCTTTACTAAAACTGTTGAAATTGCTTATTCCTTGACACGATATTCCACGATATTGCAAAGGAAAAAATTTTGATTTTCTCTACTACAGCAGTTGCATAAGCTGTCAATTGTCTCCTAAATGTCATCATCAAGACCATAATTTTTCCATGAAACTTGAAAATACGATGCTATCTCTCTCACTCTCTCTTCTCCTTAAGATCTCCATAACAAATTGCTAGAATTTTCTCTACTTAAAACACTTCGCCGTGACTACCTCGATCGTTATCGATATTGTTTTCCTCCTCATCGCTTATTCTATCGTGTATGCAAAATAAACCAGCATAAGGCAGCTCCTAGCCATCACTTTCAATGATATGAAATTGCATACATAATTTAGGTCACTTATTCCACGGCAAGAGGAAATCTTCTGCAAACTCATTCCTCACCTCTGTATCCGGGCGGTTGAGTTTCAGACTATTACATGCATGTACGTTCATGTCAACAACACATCTCTTCCGACCACCAAAAAAAAAAAAAAAAACCCCACCTCGTGAAAAGATTCAAACCAGAAAGATTTGCTCCATGACATAGCTCGTGTACATCTCATCCCAACTAAAAAAGTTTAGGATTAATTGGTGCAATCAAAAAAATTTAGGACTGTTTATAATTTTCCCCTCTCTAAAATGGTTAAAATTACTTATTTTTTAATAGGCGATCCGCCACTTATCGTATCGACATCTCTTGGCAAAGGGAAAATCTTTCAATTGTGACCATCGACTATAGATTTCTTTAGTTTTGTACAACAATTGCATTAGCCGTCAATTTAGCTCTTTAAGTGTCGTCATCACGACCATAACCTTTCTATGAAAACTTGAAGTACATTGCTCTTTTTCCCTTCTCTTTCGGATTTCCATAGCAAATTGTTTGAACTTTCTCTACTTCAAACACTCACCATCCCTACACCTATCGTTATCGTCACTCTTTTCGTCATCATCTCTTGTTCCATTGTCCACACTAAATAAATCGGCATATGGCACCTATTGACCATTAATTTTCAATGAGGTATTCGCACTTTCTACAACTCCTTTGATAGCAAGAGGAATCTTCTGTAGACTCATTCCTAACCTCTGTCTCCATGTGGTTTAGTCTCAAATTAGTGCATGTTCGATGATGTCAAAAGCGCACCTCATGACAACATTCAAACCAAAAAGTTTGCTCCAAGATAAAAGCCCATGAATATCGCACAATAATTAGAAAAGGTTTTGGACAGTAATTATCACAATTAAAATATGTAGGATCGAATTTGTAAAGAGCAAAAACCTTAGGACATTTTTTTTTTTTTTGTAATTTTTCCTCTCTAAAATGATTGAAAACGCTTATTCCTTGACATGGCAGCCTATCACATATCACATCTACATTCCCTGACAAAGGTAAAATCTTTAATTTGTGACCTTCACCCATGCATTCCTTTAGCCTTTCACGACGTTTGCATAAGCCATCAATTGGCTCTCAAGTGTCCTCCCTAGGACCACAACCTTTCCAACGAACATTGAAGTACAATGCTCTGCCTATCTCTTTAGCATACAACATTCTCTACTTACACCTCTCTAGCACTACACCCCATCTCCTGGTAGTTTATGCAATCTCATGCCTAACCCATAGTGCTCATTATCCATACTGCTCTCCCAACTCACTCTCTACAAATACCAATAGTACTTAAGCAGAGCTTGAACTTCGCTAAAGAGACAGACTTAGTCATCGTGTCCATAGGGTTCTCTTTTGTCGCTATCTTTTTCACAACGATTATATCCTTTGCTAAGACATCTCGGATGAAGTGGTACCTGATATTGATATGTTTCGTTCGCTCGTGATAAACAGGATTATACGCCAGAAATATCGCACTTTGATTGTCACAGTGTATATCATTACTTTTCTGATCTAACCCAAAGTCCAAAGCAAGCTTTGTAACCATATCGCATTTTTCATTACAAAGGTTAGTGCCATGTACTCTGTCTCAGTCGACGACAAGGTAACGTGGTCTTGTAAGTACACCTTCCAACTAACTGCACCATCTGCAAGCATAAATACATACCCTACTAAAGACCTGCATTCATCCAAGTCACCTGCATAATCAGAATCCACAAAACCAGTGATTTCACATCCATTACTGTCACTTCGGTGCACTATACCAATGTCTGCTGACCCCTTCAAATATCTGAGGATCCATTTCACAGCTTCCCAATGAGTTTTACCAGGATACTTCATAAAACGATTAATTACACTGACATCTTGTGAAATATCAAGCATAGTGCATACCATAGCATACATAATACTACCCACTACACTAGAATATGAAACACGGGACATATGGTCCTCCTCCTCCTCAGTCTGCGGTGATAACTTAATTGAAAGTTTAAAGTGTTTCGCTAATGGTGTACTCACAGACTTCACTGAATGCACATTAAAACGTGTTACAATCTTCTCAATATATTTCTTTTGAGACAAACGTAAAAATCCAACAGTCCTATCATGCAAAATCTCCATACCTAAAATTTTCTTTGCAATACCTAAATCTTTCATCTCAAACCCAATACTCAACTGCTTTTTCAGCACATCGATATCAGACATATTCTTAGTTGCTATCAATATATCATCAACATATAGCAGCAGATATATCAAAGACCCATCATTCAGTCTCCTAAAATAAACACAGTTATCCATCTGACTCTTAGAATAGTCTTGACTAGCCATGAAAGCATCAAAGCGCTTATACCACTACCTATGAAACTGTTTTAGTCCATATAAAGATTTCTTTAACAAGCAAACATGCTTATGCTCATACACATGCACATGCTTATGCTCATACACATCAAAGGGCTACCTCGTGAGCCTTAGCCTCGCGTGAGCAGTTCTTTTAATCATTTGTCAAAGAATTCATGAAATCGAAAGAAGTATAATCTTTGACAATAGTTTTTAATGCATCGACAAAACATGCTTATGCTCATACACACGTGCCAAAAGTAATATTTAATACAAATGAGTATCCAAATGTTAAGAAAACATCATAATGTTCACACGTTTTACACTTGATAGAATAGTCTATCCAAGTCTAGGGCGCTTAGGGTCTACGGCACCCTCATCGTCCCAACAAGGATCGAATCATTCAGTCTGAGATTCTTCATCTTTCGAATATGATAGTGATCACATGTCTTCAGGTATATACGGCTCCACTCCGTGCACGTACGACACAATGTATTCAGGTACATAAAGCTTGATAAAGCTGCATTTGAACGCCCCAAAGTATCGAATGTATTCTGTAGAAGCCCTATAAGTATTCATCACATGAGTCATGTCATCTGGCCATTCTATGTCTTCAGTTTGAGAGTTTTTCAAAGAGTGTATGATGAACTCCACCTTGACTTCGAATTGCTTCTTCTTCTCTCCTGTGAGGGTCTCTCTTGGCATGCCAAATGAGAAGACACCTAGTTGTGGCGAAGAAAGGATCTCTTGCAATGCTCCAAACTGTCAGATGACTCTCCTTGGATAATATGTGGTGGCGCCCGTGAATCCTAACAAGAGGACAGGATCTTCGTCATTGCATGCGAGTCTGACTTTGCCCAATGTTGGTAATCTAAGCAGCCATTGGAGTTGTTCTATCTTAGAATTCTAAGAAATTCTTTCCATTCTTTAAAGTTGAATTTAGGAATACGTGTATGAGTTTTGATGAAATTTCTAAGAGGATGGGCATCAGAGCTAATCTCAGTGAAACCCATACAGATATGAAATTGTTTTATATGGGATGTGAACCACAGGTATAGGAGACCACTAGAGGCTCTAAAGATTCCTTTCTTTTCAAAAAACGGTTGAGGGAGAGGAAGATTTCAGCGAGGATAAGGTTCGAGTAATCTCACCCATAACAGACCTATTTGACCACCACAGTCATAATAGGGTCAAAAGTTACAGACGAGATCGAAAATAGGACAAAGCTAAAGAATGCCAAGACAAAAGCTCTACCAGACTTAGTTCCTTTGCTAGCAAGAAGGTTGAAAAACCTATCTAGAATAAAGGATAGGGAAATTCGCCCAGAATTACTTTTGGCGTCTGCTTTGATTTCGTTGAGGTTTGCATCTAGGAATTCAGCTAGTTGACTCAAAGGCTTAAATCCTATAGGAGGTTGGACTAACAAGTGAGTAAACTCAACTCCAATGGCAGCGCTATATTCTTCAAGGGTAGAGGTAATTTCCAATCCTTTCATGCAGAACGTCGCGGTGGTAGGATCCCAATAGAGTACCGTGGCTTGGATGAAGGCAGGTGGACATTCAATCTTCAGTAGGTCCAACAAATATCCTTGCCGCGATCTGGTGTATTTCTGACTGGCTTTACTCATACTGCCTCACCAAGCTAGGAGCTCAGCTCGAGGAACTTTGAACACTTGGATGTCATTTTTTCCCATCAAGTCTAAAATATACAAATGATCTTGAAAAATCAATCGCCAAAGATCACTTTAAACATGTGATTATGCTAATGTCATGAAATATGCATGAACTGATTTAATTGCATATTTCAATTAATAAAATGAAAATTAGAATCCTTTTCAGGTATGAAAGACTCGACTCAAGGTCTAATTTGAATTTCAAACAATTGAATTATGCAATTAGTCAGAATCATCTTAATGACTGAAGGAAATAACAATGTCACATTCCATTGATCAAAACATCAACTATGAGCATGGCGGAAGAAATTCCTTATTACAAAAAGGACATGCTATGATAGAGAAATTGAGAGGGTCTTGAGAGGGGAAGAGACATCAATCGAATTTATTCTAAGACAATAAAGCCATAAAAGGCCAGTAAAATGTGAGATCTAAGCTATCCCTCCTCAAGATCTAATTTTCCTCGGGGTAATGGGTCATCAAGATTCCCTTGATTGCATATTTATCTTGTCCCTCTTCAGGATACAACTCTGTAATCGGGACTTCTTCCCTAATTGAGTGTTCCTCAGAATGTGAAGGATAGTCTTCAGTAGGTTGGTTGAGATGCTTTAGATCTTCCGGCCATTCTCTGGTCCATGGTACAACAACTTCAGGGGTCTTCTTGAGTTTTGTTTTTTTGAGTGTGATGCGCCATGACTTTGTCTTGATTGCAGCACGTCTTTTCTTCTCCCAAAGAGAGATCAATGGTTGGTTCTCCCTAGCTTGACGTTCAGCTTTTCGGCGGGCATAGGCTTCTCTTGCTAAGTCGTTGCGATACTGCCTTTTCATCTCTAGATAGTGCTTGAGTATTTCGTCTGCCTACCGCTTAAACCTAAGGTTATTGACATAGTAACTAGTTTGGCAATCTTCGGCATATCCCAGTTTACGTCTAGTCAACTCTCGACCATGCACAAATCTAGTAAAATGCAACCTTGTGTTCAGCCCAAGACGATTGACTTTCCTTAGATATTCGAAGGTTACCAACTCTGTCGAAATTCTAAGAAACAACGACATCCTATCTCCTATCATTGTTATTTCAATCAGTCACTTGAATGATTTCAAAATGTATGCAATGCATGTAGATGTGAATGATATGCAATACATGAATATACTACAAAGTAGGAAGTAAGGAAGTACATTAAAAATAAATGTCTTACCAACAAAAATCTCAGGAACATGAAATATTCCCTTGTGACCATGTGTGGTTTTAGGAATACCAACCTTCCACAAACATACGCATGAGACAAGTGGGAATATACTCTAGAAATAAAATCAAGTGAGGAACCTACGGCTAGATATCACCAATTTGGATTGTGAGTGGGAACGAACACGAAAGTCTAGAGTGCCATCAAACACGAGATACTTTCGCACCCTTTCCGTATCTAAGGTAACCTAGAGGTGGTTGCAGTCGAGGTTTGACCGCCAGTGTGTAAGATGTGTCGTGATCATCACAATGCAAGATTATCCACAGCAGTTTGTATCAAATACCGCTTCAGTATATGCATAAAAATAAACATACAATCCCAACTCCAATCTGCATGAAAAATATCAATAAACACTCCACTCCTTATTTATCCAATCTGCAAAAACATCTAACACAATAGTCAGGATACGTACCTCACCTTCGAGAATATCTGCAGAAAACAGAGTTAGATAAACCAATTAACTTTTTAATCGTCTCAAATCCTCTAAAATTCCTAACCAGATATTCTGGTTTGAAATAAGTCCTCAACGGAGTCGCCAGTCTGTCGCAACCCTCTCGCGCGTCGAGACAAAGGGGGTTAATGGGCCGTTCGAAGTCTGGTCGAACGCGGGCCTCTCCCAAGGCCCGTTACCCAAGTCGCAACAGTGGTACACGTGGTCGACCTTTGGCGCGATTTGATGACATGTGATACGTGTACATGCCAAAGAGTTGCTACCAATTATTCTGCGGAGGGTACGATTGGAATTTTATCGAATAGTTGTGAGTATTCTATTCAATTCTACGGAAACCAAAGAAGTGAGACCGGGGACTTTGTTACGTCAACTGTCAGAGTTGACGCCTTTTTGGCACCTAAGTTAACTGATTTATCTAACCTTAGATTTTACATAGATGAGTGACGCACGAACCCTAAATCTAAGAGTTTAGGCAAATAGGAGTGACTATTCTAACAAACACAGTCAATAAAATGAATGCACAAATCAAGGATTCAATACGTGCGCACAAATCACATGAAAGCAACGTGACATCCTCAGTAAGGCCATATTAGCCTAGAGAAATATCAATTAAGGCTCAGGAGTATTTTCAAGACGATTTATCCTTGAGGGGCAAAATCATAATTTTGAAGAATTTTGGGACAATTTGCCCAACAAGGGCAAATTTACCTTTCAGATGAAATATGAAGTTAAAAGATTATGGAAATAAGATTGGTCAACAAACCAATCTATTTCCTATTTTTCGAGAATTTTTGAAATTTTTCTGAAATTTTAGAAATGACTTACCCTTTTAAGGGGTAAAATCGTCATTGCAGAAAGTGACAAGAAGTGAAAATCTCAAACAAAAGTATTAGTCGACCACCAGACCCAAATCCTAATTTTGAGCAACTTTCGCAACTCGATCGGAACGAGGAAGGCGATTTATTCTTTGAAGGGCAAAATCATCATTTCAGAAAATGACGAGATTCAAAAATCCAAGCATAAGAATTGATCGCCCAACTGACCTTAATTCTTATCTTGGCATTATCGACCTATCTCATATACAAGGCAGAGGCAATTTACCCCTAAAAAATAATATCGTCAATTTTCAAATGAACGGATAAGAAATCTCAAAAATAAGATTGACCAGTTGTCTATGGTCAGTCCTCAATTTTTGAAAATTTCTGGAATGCCAAGGAATTTTTCACAATTTTTCTATATTTTTTTGAGATTTTCAAGAATTTTCTAACATTTTTTTAGCATTTTCTAGGATTTTTCTGATTTTTTTATTTTTTAAAATCAATTTTTGAATTTTTTTTATCAAAAGAGATTTTTTTTTATTTGGACCCGATCGGAACCCGGCCCAGACCCTGACTAGCGCGACCAAGACCTCGAAACGGCGCCGTTCCGCGTTTTTTATTTTTCGGTTATTTGAATTTAATCCGACCGTTCCTATTGAACCAATGGCTAATCCACGGCCTTAGGATTGGTTGACCGGGACCTATGGCTCAAATCAAAAGTCGACTACGCCTCAGCCATCAGATCTGATTACTTAAACCTACGGCTACGATTAAAAGATAATACTTGATCTAGACCGTTCGTTCTTACTAACCTAGACGACGCCGCTTAACTACTAACTTAATCAACATCGTTTCGAACTGTTTTGAATTTTTGATTTAAAAATCATTTTCAAATATTCCTAATTTCTAATCGGATGGCCACTAAAAATTATACTTGATTTATCTGAGTCGTCCAATCTGTTTATTCGAATAACAGACCCTAACAGCCAGGCTGACTGGGCAAATGCGTGCAAATGCATGGTTAAAAGAGTTTATGGATGAAGAAGCTAATCCGATAAGTTGCTATAATATATTTCGAATGCACTTGACCGTATTTAGTAATTTGACGCATGACTTAGTAACACGATATGGCCTTAAAGAATTTAGGAATACTGATGTTGCTAAAATGGTTGAAATGTTTCTTCATATGTTGGGACACAGTGCGGGTAACAGGTTAGCACGAGAGCGCTTTCAACACTTGAGAGAAACCATTAATAGGCACTTTGGCTTAGTTTTAGATAACGTATGTGATATGGCAAAAGATTTGATCCAACCAACTGATCGACAATATCTATAAGTTCTAGAGAAGATCAAGAAAGATCAACGATTTTATGCATATTTTAAGGTAAGTTAAGATTGTACAATAAAAATCAAACTCTAATGTAAATTAAGTAATATTTGTGTTATTTGTTTTAGGATTGCATTTGGGCTATGGATGGTACACATATCGGGATAAGTATATTATCAGTTCCATAACTTTTGTATGACGTTCATTTGAGTGCCATAACTTTCAAAACATTCACTTAAGTGCCATAACTTTGTACGGCGTTCACTTGAGTGCCATAACTTTCAAAAATCATTCACTTAAGTGCCATTGCTGACGTGGACACCGAAAAGCTGACGTGGCACGTTGAAAAACTAACGTGGCATGCCAAAAAATTGATGTGGCACGCTGGAAAGTTGACGTGTGGAAATGTTGATGTAGCACTCAAGTGAACGACTTTTGAAAGTTATGACACTCAAGTGAACGTCGTACACAAGTTATGACACTTTCGATACACTTATGCCTACACATATCCTAGCGATGATACCTACGTACAATCGAATTCGTTTTGTTGGGCGAAAAGGAATGATAACTCAAAACGAGTTGGCCGTATGTAATTTTGACATGGAATTTATCTATGCTTTTGCCGGTTGGAGGGACAATTTCATGGTACCCGTATCTTCCATGAAGCCATTGGAAGACGTGATGCACAATTTCCCCATCATCCTCCAGGTTCATTAGTTAATAGTTTATCAACTTCATGCAGCATCTACTTATTATCTATGTGACATGTTAATTAAATTTACATTATATTTGTGTAGGAAAATATTATTTAGTAAATGCTTGATATCCAAATCCCACGGGTTATTTGGGGCCATATAGAGAAGTGAGATATCATTTGCCAGAGTTTTGACAAGGTCCTATACCTGCAAGTTATCGAGAAGTGTTCAACTGTATCCATTCCTCGCTATGGTTAGAAATTGGGCGAGCCTTTAGCTTTGAAGATGAAGTTGCATATTCTAAAAAAATACCAAGTTATCTGTATGAAAAGTAAGTGCAAATTGTCATAGCGACAATGGTTTTGCACAATTATATACGAGGAAATGCCGTAAAGGATATGGATTTTGAAGATACGAATTTGAACCTCGAGTATGGATATTCAATGATTGTGATACTACAGATAAGGGAGTTAGTGTTTCAAATACTAATGCATTCTCTGACATGGCAAGTTAATGTGATGAAACAACCATGGGTTTAGTTAATTGTTCAGGAGGTTTGAAATTTTTGGAGGAAACTTATTATACTTATGTGATCATATTTATTATAATAATCTTTTATATAATTGCGCATGTCATAAATTGACTTTTTTTAACTTATAATTTGTTAATATGTGTCTTTTAAGTCACTGGAAATGGAAAAATATAAAAGTTGCAATCATTTGTTTTTTTTTCCTAACTTTAAACAAATTAAAGTTAAAAAATATTAAATTGGCACACGAAAGGAATTTCCAAATTCAAGTGTACCAAACAACATTTTCCATAAAGTTGCATCCAAATGCACTTTTCAATTACAATTTACCAAACAATATTTGAATTTCACCAAATCTATTTAGGCCAAAGGTATTTGCATTTTCCCAAAGATATTTGCCCAAAGCTGTACCAAACAGAGCCCATACATTCCCGGTAATGGCGAAATCTTTAATTTGTGACCTTTAGCTATGAATTTCTTTAATCTTTCATAATAGTTACACAAGCCATCAATTGGATCCAAAATGTGCTCATAAGAACCATAATCTTTCTATAAAACCTTGAAGTACAATGCTGTTTCTGCCTTCTCTTTAGGATCTCCATTGTTAGAATTTTCTCTACTTCAAACACCTCACCATCACTATTCCCATTGTCATTTACTATTTTCTTCATCGCTTATTCCCGATCGCGTCGAAAAATTTGAATCACGACACTTGTATTACAAATGATGTGCAAGATCATATTTGGAAATTGGAGACCATCATCATGCAAAATTGGAAGTTTAGACATTTTTTTTTTTTGGTCAAAGAAGTTTAGACATTGAAACATCACTTTTTTAATGATTTTATATTCTTTTACGTACTTTATTCCTGAAACTTATCAACTCGCACAACGTTAATCCTATAACTTTATTTGTTGCATTTAGGTTTTAGAAGTCTCAATTCTGGTGCACTTTGAGTTCCTCCTTCCGTTGTTTATTTATTTATTTATTATTGAACCAAAACTCAATGAGTTTTACGCTTTAAATGCACAAAACAGAGGATTTAAATGCCTTAAGATTTGGGACTCGCCATGTATTGTTGATTGCGTTTACAGGTTCCCTCCATTTTGGTTGTACTATGGGCATATCAAGTTATGTCAAATTTACAAATACTATTTACAGTAACCAAATAGTAGGGTTAAATTGAGATATACTTCCAAATCCGTGGATATTGGCAGAAATTTTTCGAAATCTACGTTACTCAATATTATTAATGACGCTTCACCCTAGTTTGTCGGTGTTTTGAAGAGGATTAGATCATGTTGGACGGTTCAATCGGTACCGATTCGACAGGTCTAACTTTTGATCGAGTTTTCCCCGGTTTGGCCCAATCCAACTACATGGCCACTTATCAAAAAATTCGCTCGAATTCAAAGTCGAAAAATACTGTAATTGGTTTATTTAAATTTAAAAATAATCAACACCCAGAGATTGAGGTCTCATGCACACTCACACGTATCTTATCCTTTTCTGGCTGAAGATACTTGCATTGCTTTCAAGGAGGTTTTCCCAGAGCAATCCTCATCTATAAAGAGTTTGCAACATTGAAACATTTAGGGCAAGATCTAGGACACGAGAAAAATCTTAAAATAAAATTGAAACTAGACTAGATTTTATCTTTTATTATTAATGATTTGTTTGACCTAGTACTTGAATAATTCTTTGCCTTCGGTCTCTTCGCTAACGCCTGATCTGCACCAAAATTCATTGCAATGATGCTCTAACCATCTCGAGATAACATATGCTTTTCTCCATTTTATTTTATTTTTTTGTTTTTATGTTTTTACTCCATATATTCTGAAACAGATTTGTGCGAAATATTTCCTTACTAATTGATATGCAAATAATTTACAAACCGCTCATATGATTTCTTTTCCACGAGAAACTAATCAAAGTTGTCATGTCAATTTTGAGGGGATAATTACCAGAAAATTTTTATTAATATTGTATGGATATCAATTTAGTTCTAAACTTTAGATAGTTGCCCTAATTGTGCTCATGTAAGTGATGGCGTGCTAGGGCTAAGAGCAAGGAGGTCCATGCTCCTAGCCATGTACTTGCGGTGAAAGGCTTTTGTGGACGAGTGATGATGATTCACTTGAGTTTATTTATGATCAGCAAAGACGTTGTCTTCAACAAATGTACTAAGTTTCAAAAGAGGAATGAGTAATCAATTGTAGAGAAAGATCTTGATGACATCCAAAAATAAGTAGAGCTCAAGAGGATGATTTGGGTACAAAGATCCAAAGAGAGTCAACGACTTAGGTATTGCGAGCAACTCGGGCAAATTGCATTGCCAAGTCGGTAAGTACCCCTTTCATTGCATGCTATAAATGACCTAGACTATCATGGTCGAATTTTTCGACAAGATAAATGTCCATATTAAAAAGTTACCTCACGTAAGCAGTAACTTCATATTTGATAAGCACTTTGTTTTCATTTCCATGTGAATTTACACCTAAAATAAAAATCAACGTCCTCTTGATTTATGTTTTCGTTTGATGCAATTTGACTACATGCATTCAACTAATCCTTTGTTTCTTTTTCTCTATGGACAAATGATTAAAATGTATAATTATCCACGATCTTGTTAATATGTAATCTTCCTCTCACTCTCCCCGTTATGATTTCCAAAATGATCCCTTTATATGTAAAAAGTTATATGCAGTTAATATATAGTAAGAATCTATTTGAGACAAGAATATTCAATTTCTTCTAACAAAAAATCATACTTACAGTATTTAATGTCATCAAATGTCCAACGTCGGTTCTTTTAAATGGGCTGTAGTGATAAATAATTAATTCTCGATTCATAATTCTTAGGATATGTGCATAAAATCCCTAAAAATTGTCAAAAAAGTGTAATTAAGTCCTACAACTACAACTAAAAAAAAAAGGTGTAATCAAGTCCTAAAACTTGTCAGATAGGTGCAATTGAGTATTTTCACTAAGTCCGTTCATTTAGACTAATGAAAAATGGTTACGTGATTTTTTTTAATATTTTCTCCCTTACGTAATGATGACGTGGCAAAATCATGAAATTTAAGGTTAAACAACGTCCTTGTTTAAAAGGAAAAAAAGAAGAATCTAGTACCAGGGAGCAAGTGGTGAGACTTTGCAGCCCTCCTCGCTGCCTCCCCACCCCACCGGGAAGGGCCAAGATGGAGGGAAAATGGTCGGCGGGGCAATCGAGCCCTCGGCAGGGGTCAACGTGGGCGAGGGCCAATAGACCCTCGTTTGTGGCTTCGCGACCCCATTGACCAATTTATTGTAGTTCGAAGCGTAGTTTGGACTAAAATGACGTCATTTTAGACACCTCATCGCCATATGAAAGAGAAAATATTTTTAAAAAAATCCACGTCATCATTTTCTGTCAGCTAAGTTGAATAGAGTTAATGAAAGTTGTATCAATTTGATAAGTTTTAGTACTTGATTGCATTTTTTATAAAAATGAGGACGTAATTGCATTTTCATGTTAAGTTTTTAAACTTCCGGTGAACATATTCCTAATTCTTACGAGTTCGACGTGCATAGATGTGCCTAATTAGTGGTAAGAAGATTAAAAAAAAAATTGGGGGAGCAATGAAGGAAGGACTAAAACGGTCAGGTAAAATGAGATTTTCGATACCGCAACACTACGAGAGACCTCAAGGGCTCAGATTTACGAAGAAGCAAGAATCATTTTAGCACTATCGAGCGTGCTATTTTGCCATCTCTCTTCTATGGTCCTAGGGTTCCGATTTAGGCAGGAGTTCTCTGCGTTGCCCCGCTACCCACTCCTTTACAATCTCTCTAACCTCTGTGCCTCTCTCGGTATCTCGTAGCAGAGTCCCAAGAAGGCCATCCCTTCGACAAGGGCTCATGCCGAATCTGCCGACGAAAAGGACACTGAGGAGTTGGAGTGCTGGTTCATTGGGTCTCCAATCCCCAGAAATGCCAAAGGGGTATGGTTTGTTTTGTTGCCTTCTTTTTAGCCCTTTTCTTTCGAATCTGATTCAGCTCAGTGACCTGTTGCTGGGTTTTGGTGCTGGTTTGTTTTTTATTCTTGAAAAGTGTTGCTTGAGGAGGGTAACTGTTATGTGACTTGCAATGGTAGATGATATCTTCTCATACGGGGGTGTTTGGCAATTGTTGGTGGCTCGATTTGAGTGAGCAGAGAGCTATTTGGATGGTATGAGCTTCAGTTCATTAAGAGAACAATGGGTGTTTATAACGAGTCTAGCGTGAGATTCTGTTCTACAAGTTTAAGCCCTTATATTGTAAAACTGCCAATTTCAAAGCCATAACACAAGCCTCATTTTCTTGGTGCGTGTGGCTGACATGATTTCTTCAACTTCTCTTTGTTTGTACTTTGGCTAATTAATCTGCAGGCCCCACAATCCTTTGGCTTGGAAGATGTAGTACTTTCTAGCTAAAGGATCTATTTATGTTGCTATTGAAGTGCATGACACTCCCAATAGTTTAATTTGACTAAGTTTCACACAATCTTCGCCATCAAATGCTAAAGCTGAAGTCGCCATGGATTACTGCAAAATTTCTGAACCACTGTTCTATTTTCCAGGATTTTTTTTTGTCTGTACAAATGTCAGGTTGTGAATATAAATAGTTAGTCAGAAAATTTGATATCTGTTCCTTTTCTTTGGGTTAAATTGACAGAGCTTTGATCCCAAGTTGGTTGAACCATGTGGAAATATCTCATGATTTATAGCTTACATGACAATGGCTCAGTACCTAATTGTAAACTGATGTATTTTTTTTTTTTTTTTTTGTGAACTAATGTTTATGATTTGCAATGCCACCACAATAACCACATTGTTGACCTTTTTTTGCCTACTTAACTCAGGCCGGAAAGAAGGGGAAGCACAATCATATTTTTTAAAATTGTGGAGATGTTCGAGGGGGCCGATGGCTCATTTTACTCGTGGGTGCAACGATTTTACAAAACTCACATTATGGTAAATATGTTTATAGTCTTTTGTTATTTTCTCATTGGCTTTGTGGTTATCTTACGTTATGTTAGTTGTTTGTTCCGGGTCCTCAAGCAATTGTCTTACCTTATTGATGAGAAGCGTCTCTTCTTCTCGGTAATATGTGATGACCACCCACTGGAGTGCTTTGTTGAGAAGTTAAATATTGCTCGAGTGTCTCTCGATGTTTGTTGTAATATTACTTTCTTCATATCGAGCAAACATCAAGAATCGATCGAGCAATATTTAACTTCTTAGCAAGGCATGGTTGTCATGACATATTTCTGAGAAGAAAACACGCTTGTCATCAATGAGGTTAGACAATTGCTTGATGGCTTGGAACAAACAAAAAATATAACGTAAGATAACCATAAAACCAAGGAGAAAGTAACAAAAGATTATAAAAATATTTATTCTATCGCGACCTCTATCATCGATGCAGTTTTTGGTGTTGTTGGTATGGCAGTGCTTCTAGCCAGTAAAAGCAACAAGGTTGGTTATTTTCCATTGGTATCCTTAGATTCCTAAGAGAGCATTATAGTTTCGCGGAATGTTTTCTTCTTCGGGTATTTTAAGTCATTCTCTATGGAAAATTAAAGCCACATTGCTGTCTTATTTAGTTTGTCACATTGTATGACATGAATATTTGCTATAAGTGAGGGGACTTGTCTGAGAAGAAGGGCGAGGTACAGTCATTCTATATCCACTGTCCAGTTTTATGCATAGAATTCCTTGCATTTTTTATTCACTTCATGCTGGTTATGCGAGATAACTTTTTTTTTTCATGTGGGTTTGTCTATATTACATGTGAATTTTCATAGTTTGAGCAAATAATGACAACTTCTTACTTGTCCCTTGGACTCATGGCTAACCTCTCCTCCCAATGAAACAATAAGGAAGGGAGTTGGCCAAAGCTAGTGATGATGATTGAATTGATTTTATTTCTCTCACTATTCAATTAGGTTGTTCCTTCTGAGTATTGGCTTATAGTAATAGTGCCTCGTGCTGATCTATGCAACTCTTTTGTTTTTTTTTTCATTGAAATGTGGCTGGTTCTGAAATCACACAATTTATCGAAGGATACAGGTAGGAAGAACAGATGTGAAAGGAATACGCTCATCATTTATGGGCTACATCAATTCACTTATCGGGGTCACATCTGTGCTCATAATTGTATTCCTGGTTTGTATATTCAGCTCATCCAATGCATCAACAAAGAAGAGCCCTTGCGAGTTAGTACAGTGAGAATCTTGCTGGCAGCACTTCCTCAGAGAGTGGACGAAGAGAATACAGGTCAGGAGACAAGGAAGACTGGCCATCTGAATTTTCAGTTGGAACTTGTGGCTAATCTGATTACTCAAATGAAGATTTTGCAAATCCTTGGTTGTTCAGTTGCTGTGCACACTAGATTGAAGTATGCATGTAAGTTGCAGGTTCTACTCTCACGCATACGTAGGATGGTTGGAGTACTTGTATGTTACAGCGGTTTGATCATTCTCATTAAAGTTTTATTGTTTAGCCTTGTTCAGTGGGATTTTTTTCAACATATCTTTCCTATTGTTTATCCATAATGGTCTTTCATGCAAGAGAGTATTTTACATGTCGGTTTATATGGTTGAGGTTATGACATCAACCAATTGCTTTGCCAGCGTGATGTAGCAAGTGTGATGTAGCATCTTGTTCTATCTTGCTCTTAAATGTCGGAATCACTCATTCTTCATTTGCTCGTTACATCCATTTAAAAGTCTTGATCGTGTACAAGAATGATATCGTTTTCTGATATCTTTTTAAAAAGTTTCTTGGCTTGATTATCATTCGACTTAAACAATAATGCTTATCATTGTACCCTCTGCTCCATATTTTCTAACTTTGTAGGCAATAAGCAGCACAGGCTTGTTCCGAACTGTTGCGTTGGTCAGCAGCACAGGCTTGTTCCGAACTGTTGCGTTGGTCAGCAAGAATGAATAATTAATAACTGCAGTTGCTACTTGTTCTATCGTTGAGTTGCTAACAAACAAAAAGCTGCAAATCTTGCTTGGCCTTGATACTGCTGGTAGTCCTGAAGTGAATTTTGAAGTGACTGGATAGATATCTCTTCAACAGGCAAAGTTGTAGCATGCGCTAGGGTCATGTGAGCCAACTGCATAATAACTGTTATTTTTGGCAGGTCCCATGAGGGATCCACACGATCTGCGCTGGGCTCACACAAACTTAATGCATGTAATAATGGCTTATTCTACAGTCAAATTCATCTTTTGACTTCCAAGTTCCCTGTCTGGAAATCTGAAGGTTATTAGTATTGTAAAAGAGAAGAAAAAAATGTTCAAGATTGGTTCGAGGTTTCTTTCCGGTGAATCAAACAGAGATTGGAGCATTACATTTCGGTTTCTTTTGTTGTAATTACATCGTGATTAAAACAATCTAACGGATGCTGTGTTCACGTAATTTATGCAATTGATTAGCAATCTACTAATCTGCTAGTGATGATGCATATTTTTAAAGCATGAAGGTGTATATTCTGGAGAAATGTGATTGATGGACTTAATCATTATTTGTGTTATTTAAGTTGCAAAACCTGCTTTGGTTACTCATGCTGAAGGTGCCGACATACGAAACAATATACCTTTTAGGGTGATCTAAACATGTGCAGATACAACTCTGCTGATGTTAGGGCAGAAGTTAGAATTGCAAACCTAGGGAAACCTGCATTTGATCAATTGGCTATGTGAATCTTCACTCTGTTAGGGCATGGTGAGTCCCTGATTTACCTTTGATCTTTTGTTTTTGCTGACTGAATAGGCAGGTATCTGAACAAGGTGTCGCTTACCTCTTTCTCAGTCCTCAGTCCGATTTCACGTCGTTCTTTCCCTTCTGAGCAATAAAGTATGAAGCCAAGTTCGTTACTGTACATTCATGATGGATGAGAAGTGCTTCATCCCACACATATAGACCCAATTTCAGTGTTAAGTGTCTCCTTTCACTGGAGTTGGAAAAATGGTAAGATGAACGGCTCTAGAATTGTCGGTCGGTGTTCCAATATTCATCTCTTCTTGAAAAGGAGAGGATGAACTCATTGTATTACTATGCAATGGATTGGTTAATTAGAGTTAGGTGATTTCGGAATTCTGAGTTCTTTCTTTTCTCTGTGTATGGTCTAAGATGAGTTTTGAAACCTAAATTTGGCCTGTTGCTGATCGGGAACTTCTCAGTAGTCAAATTTGAGTAGAATCAGTTCCTGTCGGCATGGCTTCTGTCCTGTTGTAAGTTGTGCTGCAAGTTTACAGCCGGATTTCGAAACAATCTTGTTACCAACTTGGTTACTCGAGGATTAGGGATGACAGTTCACTTACGCGGAGAATAAAACCAGTACAAGGCCCCATCATATAGTTGCAATATTCCTCGGGTTTGGATGCACAAGTTCTCTCTGTTCTCCAGTAGAAATAAGACTATAGGATCGATTTACGATGTTGAATTTTACAGAATTCTGTAATAGACTTTTACTAAGTATCGGTTAGGACTATTTTCTTTAAAAGTCGGTTTCTTATCATGCTAATTTATAAATTCATTTTGAATACTGGACCTATTACGCTCGGTACTATCATATATGTTTGGTTAAGGAATACTCCGAAAGGCACTAGTTAAGTATACTTTCCAGAAAAAATTTCACAGTAATTTAGTGCTCAACAGTTCACATGCAATCGCTACTTTGAATGTAAAATTACTTTGAATGTGTATTAATCTTGGAAAAAACTTCATCATAAAGGAAATTGTTTTCCGGAAAATAGAGAAATGTTCTTCCCTTTCTAGATGAGGAATTCGTTTTCCTAATTTTAAGCATGCATACTTTCTTTGATTGTAAATGATTTTCCATTGATTGGTCGTTGTCGTTAAATCAAACGCATGAAGTTTCAGAAAATCAGTTTGTGAAAATTATTTCACTTAATTAAACATAACCATCATTTGATATATTTGACGGGTGTGCTTCGGTGCTTGTTCGATCATGTCGGCTTCGCAGGGTTCGTATGTTTAGAAGATGGTCCGGTACAAGAAGCACAATGATCATCAAGAGACGTTCGATGAACAAAATTTATCAGCCCTAAATGTGGACCCATTAAGCTTTTGGAGAATCGATCATCAATTATTGGCATTTTAGTTGGTGATTCACTGGGCCGGCACTAATGGAATTTCATCTACTTTTGTCCTGCACTTGTCTGATATACGTATAGATATTTTTGGCGAGTGTAATTTGATTAACTACTCAAGATATACGGTGCTGTTGAGTTATATGGTTAGCCGATGAGATACACATGATTAAAATCGACATTTCCCTTTTTTTGTGGGCATTCCTCGGCTTTATTCATTGCCCAACATATTTTAATCTTTGTTCTCAACATATTTTAAACTCATGTTGATCAATTTAATCCGTTAATCTCACACGGATAGTAAGTAGTAAATGGTTGGAGCCATTATAAAGTTGAACCAAAATTGCATGTCCTAATTTTATGTGTCCCAATCTCAGCGAATCATACTGAGCTTAACGTTCATAATACTAAGATAAGATCAAGTATTTAATAAAGCCAAACATATATTTGATATTCTCAGTCAATCAATAGAATCCACATTAAATTTAGCAAGATAATGTTGTATCTATACATTGTGAAACCTAAAATCAGTTGGTGAATTAGTGAAGCATATTCGACCAAAAAGAAAAATTAGTGAAGCATGTACATAGTCTCTCTCAAGATTCTCCTCTAAGACACTGTTTGATGTATTGAGTTGTATGAATTGAAAAAATTAAAGCCGCCCAATTCATGCATTTTTGTACATTCATATCTTTGTAAGATTACATTGAGCGTTTCAAAAGATTCAGAAAAGTGAAAAAACTAGGACTTGATATCTGCGACTCCTCCACCGTCAAATTATCAATGGGACATACGGTAGACGATAGACAATATCTCATCGTCCCAAGCACCAAACACTCATAAGCAAGAGAAATTCGCACGGGCAAACCGAACCAAAAGCTTGTGAAACATGAATAATGTCTGCATATCATCCTCATTTGGAACGACAACTCGATGGGAAAACCCAAAACGGAGGAGACTCGATCTCATTGGAACCGAATCCACAAATCTCCTTCACCATGCCGCTCTGCAAGCTGTACACCCCCGTGTCGTGCCCACCGAAGTCGTCGCTCTCATGCGGATCCCTGCTATCGTCGGTGAATTACACTGAGTTTGCTGCAAACTCTGGGAAGTCCTGGGTCGACAACGATCTCGAGTGGCTCCCGCCCACAAACACAGCCCGGTCGCCGATCGAGTCCAAACCCACCCACTCCTCCGTGCACATGTCCAGTACGTAGACATGGAAATATAGGGTTCTATAGGGACAGGCCAAAGGGTGTGTGTCCTCCTCTGCTAGGTAGTCATCTTCTTCGACCGGGACACCGTGCTTGTTCACGAAATACCCTGTGAACCTCACGAGAAGCAAAATCTCACCCGCCGCCTTGACTAAGTATGTGCTCGTAAAACACAAACTCTCGAGAGCATGTGCAGTCTAGGCTGATTTTCGTGGGAAGGAGGACTTGATCTCCATGATTTTCATGGGGTGATCCCTATTAAAGTGCCACGCTTGGACGAATCCATTGTCACAGAGGGCAAAGAGCGTGCATCCGTCAAAGATGACATCACTATAAGAACCGTCATTACCAGTACCTCCGCCCACACGCCGAGTTCGCCAAAGTCTTTTGCACCTGCAAAACGCAAGCTTTGACTCAATGCCAAAGATCACGACTTCCCAGCAACTCCTGCCGTTGGCATCGTCATTAGGGTTTGCTGATAACACAACCTTGGAAAAGATATAGTTGCGCAGCGGCAGGAAAAGAAACAGGTTCGTGCCACGGCAACAACCCAGATGGATTGTGTCATAGAAGGCTTGCTGTCGTGACTCCGAACCACCGGCTCCACACAGGGGAACGTCTTGATGGGAGGGAGGCGAAGGACCCGGCCGCCGCCGCGAAGTGGGACGAGGAGATAAGGCTCCGTGTCCTTGTCCAAGAGCACGAGCCAACCGTGCGAAGAACCGACGCAACGGCTGTCAGAAAAGGGCAGTCCCGTCTTTGAGACTGAAGAATCAACATCCATGGCCATCTTTGCCTTTGTCCAGCGGAAGCATCAGCAATGGAGATTCAGGAAGAGAAGGGCTAGGAGAGAGAGAATTGCAAGCGTCGATGGAGCACAATGACGAACAGATTGTAAGTTTATAAGTTTGTAACTGTAGAAGAGGCACTGGCTACCTGCTTCTTTTTGTAGGGTTGGGATAAGAATGTTGATTGGTTTTATTAGGAAACTTGATCTTCAAGAGAACCATATCGTTGGAGTCCCGCTAGCTATTTTTATTTATTCATCTCTGCAGATGCAGGTCACGAAAAAGAGATATATTTTTTTGCAGTACCCATATTTTCATGTAATAGGACACATTTCTTGTTTTTAAATTAACTCCAAATTAGATGGATAAATTATGCATCCCAAAACATAATTTATTTTAATCCATTTTTCTCAAATATAATATAAATAAAAATTAAGTAGATACACGTAAATGTTTGAGAATCGTAACTAAAATTTTTCAAGATGTTTTGTCTTCACTTTTTTTTTTGTGCAGATTTTAATTGAAAGATATAAAGTTTGGGATTGTAACACTACTTCGTAGATATTCTGAGACAGGATATTTCACGGCAATTATAAAGAAATTTGTGAGCCATGAAATATAAACTCATTTTATGTTGGTGATTAAAACGTTGAACCATTTATATGTGATGGTATGCAATATTGAAAACATGTTGTGTTTTAAACCACAATTAAATTTTCCCCAGAATCGCTAAGCAATTCCATGGGTTAAAAATCAAATGCGTGCACTTCAATTATATACTTCTCTTTAATTGAAAATTATGAATATTTTCGTTCTAAATATAGTAAAGTGCAAGTCTATTTTTTGGTGCTTTTCATTATAGCTTGCCACATGCGACTTTCACGAA
Source organism: Rhodomyrtus tomentosa (assembly GCA_028455895.1). Taxonomy (NCBI): domain Eukaryota; kingdom Viridiplantae; phylum Streptophyta; class Magnoliopsida; order Myrtales; family Myrtaceae; genus Rhodomyrtus; species Rhodomyrtus tomentosa. Next base: position 13,626,806 of record JAPCWY010000008.1, read on the forward strand.
GAGGTCCAGTGCTCACTTTTCTCAATGAATTGTTTCCCAGAAGAACATCATTTAATTGGAATAATAATTATAAAAAAGATCGTCAATTATGTACATTAGAAATGATAACTGTGCACTTAATTATTCTATTAAATTGTATGAAATAAAATGTACTTGACAGATTAGCTTTTATTAAAGTGAAATCTAAACCTGACCACTTTTGATTTTTCAAAAGAAAATCGACATTCCCCTTTTTTGTGGGCATTCCTCGGCTTTATTCATTGCCCAACGCATTTTAATCTTCTTTCTCAAATGGTTTATAGAATGTCCCTTACTTTAAATTTTCTTTTGCTTCTGCAATGTACATGAAATTTAAATTGTCTAAGAATCCAAGGATGCATTGATTTCAAATGCATATAGTGGTGACTCTAGATGAAATTTGAAAATGTAAATCGGTTATATTGAACCCCCATAAGTATTAGATTGACTCATCAACTTAATTGATATATCTACTTATAGGTCGCTCTGTCAGAAAAGTTAGATTGATTATTAATTGCATACCCATTCTTTAGAGAACATTTAAGGAATTATGTAAATGTAATATAAAACAATTAAAAGGACATAATCTACCCCCCATGACGAGTCTAATATGGACAATTCCTTTTAATGTTAAAAGTGCAAATATAGTAGATCTTTTGAGCTTATATACATAAGTCACTGACCATCGATCAACGAATTCAGATAAATCGCAATTATGGAATCATAAAGGATAACTTAAAAACGCAGTTGATCCATTTAATCGGTCAAGCTCACATGGAAAGTACATATTTGAAGCCGCTATAAAGTTAACTAAACTGTACGTGATAATTTTGTGTAATGCAATCAAAGTGAATATACTCATAAATCTGATATAAAATATATTATATATATATATATATATGCAATTGGGGATTCTAGTCCATCCGTGCAGTACATTACATTGGTCAACAATTCAAATATATATCCCATTATTAAAGTTCATAATATCAAGATAAGATCACATATTGAATAATATCAAACATTTTTTTGGTATTCTCAATTTATCAATAAAGTAAATGGAATCCGCATTCAATTTAGATAGGTTATGTCGTATCTATTGCACAGTTAAAATCGATAAGTAAATTATTAGAGTATATAAACCGCATCTTCCGAGATTCTTTCTTACCCAAAAAAAATCTCCCGAGATTCTCCATTAAGACATTGTTTGATGGATTAAGTTGTATGAATTGAAAAATTAAAGCTGCCCAATTCACGCGTTTTGTTGAATTTATATTTTTGTAAGATTTCTTTGAGTATATCGTAGAATTCAGGGGGAAAAAAAAAATCTAATGCCAAAATTGAAAAGATACCGCGACTTAATATCTGCAACTCCTTCCTGGTCAAATTACAAACGGTAAATAGAGTGCAAACATGTCGTGCTTTCCAAGCACCGAACACTCTCATAAGCAAAGAAATTCTCACGGACAAATAAAAACAAAAAAAAAAAAAAACGCGCCCCCTTTGAAGATGACATTGTTGTAAGGACCGTCGTTACCAGGTAGCTCCGCCCACTCGCCAACTCCGGTGCATCTCCTCTTGTTTTCCGAAAGCTGGTTGGTTTGTTCTTCTTATTTTGGATATTAGATATTGCTTGGATTTTTATTTTGAAGATTAATAAGGAAACTTGATCGCCAAGAGTTGTTTCCTACCTAGTTTGGTGTCCTGGAATAAATAAATAAATAAAAAGGGGACCAATTAGCATAAATAGGAACCAAGCGTTGAAAAAAAAAAAAAAGTAAAACAGATAGTCAAAACATATGCCACGTGGCCACAACATGTGCATATGAAAGCGTCACGTGGGGAGTGCAACGTAATGGGAAATGTTACATTCCATCTTTATCCAAATCTAAAATCATAAAACCGAAAAAGATAAATGTACACAAGAAACAAATTGGTAAGGCAAAACTTATTTGTGGAGTAGGTGACGTGGAAAATTTGTCGCACGATAATGACAAATGTGAGATTTGCATCTTTTGTAATCTTTCTTCACTAATTTTTGGCAGTCGAAGTGTTGAATGATATATACCATCATGTAAAACACAATTACAAGTTGATCTCTTTGTAATGTTCAAATCAATTAATAGTGAGTGACATTTATACACGAAATCACATGGACTTCATGTTACTTTGACATAACTTCAAATTAAACGGATTAGTTATGTATTTATTCACGAAATGATATAAGCAATTCTTCAAAGTGTGATTACATTATTTCAATAAAAAAAAATTATTCTCCTTTGATAATTATTAGATCCATTGCGAGTGTAAAAATTTACTTACACACATCGTTTGATGAGCTACATAAGTATTTGGAGTTGATTTTGTGCTTGAATTTCTCGGTGCAAACTAGTTTTTACATTGATAGTGCACTTAATAAAGGAGAAAAAAAAATACCAATTAAGTCATAAACACAATGCATTGCCTTGGAGCTTGTCCATTCGTCAGGTGATCCCTTGCTTTCACGTTCGAGTGTTTGCTCGTCATTTAGGTCAATTCAATTCTAAATCTTTTAATTAAGCAAATTTATTCCTAAATATTTTTAAATTCTATCAATTAAGTTCATTTGGCAAATTTTGGCTAGAAATCGTTAATGGTAGCAACCCGGCGCTGAATGGACAAAGTTTTAGAATTTTTTACAAATCAAATTCTCAATTATTTTAATTTTTCTCTTTGTTCTTTTTTCCTTAGCCCGCAAAGACCACTAGCCAAGAGTTGGGAAAAGGTGTTAAAAAAGTACTAAATTCATTGCATTGCTGCCTATTCAATTCTAAACATTTTGCATTACTGCTAATTTAGTCCTAAACCTTTTTCATTTATATTAATAGAGGGCCAATTTTGGCCAAAAATTAACTAACGGGATGTCGACTGTCATATGAGGCATGACTAACGTTGATGTGGATATTTTTTGATATTTTTAATATTTTTAATAAATATTTTTTTTATTCTTTTTCTTTTCTCAATCATTAAAATAATTATTAAAAATATTTATTGATATTAAAAATTATTCATGTCAGCGCCAGCGATACCTCATATGACAACCAATGTCCATGTCAGTGAATTTACGATCAAAATTGACTAGATTGGCTCAATTAACAAACTACAAAAGGTGTCGAACTGAATTGGAGCAATGTAAAATGTTTAGGACTGAATTGACAGCGATGCAAAAGGTTTAGGACTAAATTGACATCAATACAATAGGTTTAGAACTTTTTTGACACTTTCCTACAAGAATTGTCGACGACCTTTTTCGACCAAATAAAAAAAGAAAAGAAAAAAACAAATCAAAAATCAAATGAGAAGAAAAGAAAATTTCAAAACAAAATCAAAAGATTATCAAAATATAATGTAAAAATGTTCATGCCAATAGCAACCATGCCACGTAATATGACTAGGGCCATATCAGCGATTTTCAATTAAAATTAATTGAATAGACTCAAATAGCACAATGTGAAATGATTTAGGACTGAATTGATCCGATTAAAATGTTTAGAACTGAATTGATACCAATGCAATACGTTTAAAACTTTGGCGATAATTTTCCCAAAATATTTCACTATTGTGGGCCGATTCTTCCCGAGCTACTTTATCTATCCAGTATACTCATAACGTAACGTTATCAACTCCTTTTAACATGCTTAACGTTATCAACTCCCATTGATTGTCCGAACGCCAAATCACACTTGTCGCAATAAATTTTTTTCTGCCGAAAAGTTGGATGGAACGTCAGTAACAGTTACCAGGTGTAACCATAAAAGAAATTCCACACGATTTGTCCAGATTTCTGAACATATTTTCCCTGTGGCTATCGCAGGTACCGATAGCTATAGAGTTGTAGGAGATTCAGAGGCACATGACATGCTTATGGCTCTCTACTACTCACCATTTGCTCACTTAGGACAGAAGCCTTTTTCATTGAAGTACAGGAATTACTAATGGGGCCAAATGCTAATTTGCATTCGTGCTTGAGAGACGGGACAAAAACAATATGATCCATGCGTATCGATCTCCAAGGAATATGTTGTGCACTCGACTCATCCCCGATAGATAGGATCCAGCACATTGCCCGATCGATACGCATGGCACATATTTTTGCATTTCATGGGCTACGTGTTTTATTTGGTCATGACTTTGCACTTCAAGTATGGGAAAGAAAGGAAGGAAAAAAAAAAACTTTTGCATTTCAAGACCTGGCAATCTTGGATGAGCTTTTTGTACAAAACAGCGGTAAAATAGACCCAAGCTGAAGATGACTAAGGATATACCTTCAAGATTCTCAGTTCAGCACAGCAAGCACTTATTGCTGGTATTGCTGTTTCATGATACTTTGCTTAAGATCTTCCCAGCTCGTGAATGAGAACACTATTTCCTCTCTCCAATGCTTGCTTAAGTTGCCCCAGGGTGCCCCCGCCCCATTAGAGGTGAATTTGTGGTAAGAAAGCAGGAAATCAGGTGCATGACACCAAAGGGTAGGTTCCTCGCCGCACATTCCCTGGGGCCAGCCCTGTGCCCATCCCTATTGACGAGGTGACTGTAGAGAAAAGGATCATCAGCACATAGCAGATGGTGCATAGCGGCTGAAGCCTCATTACAGGAGGCAGGCCAGCATTAGACCCACATGCAGGTGAGTGCCCAAATAAGTCTGCCATAGGTATCAGCCCCTTGACCCCGCTCATCAGTGCATCATTCCCCCAGTGTGCTCATGCTCTGTATAATTCCAAATAACACCAAGTTCAAATTCGGCCCATAGGCATCATCAATCAGCAATATAGTCTTCTATATCTCATGATTAAACTCATTAATAAAACACACCTTGTATGTATTTCCTTCGAGAAATTCCAGGTCTCCGAAGGTATCAAAGAACTTTTGAAATACATAAATTATGGACAAGATCACTTTCATTAACCGATAACTCGTCAAACTTGTTAATGAAGTTCTATTCGTGAAACCTTCTCGCCTGAGAGAGAATTCGATATCCACACGAAGAACATATGCCAATGGCACCAAGAATTTTTGCATCCCTGTCAAAAGGGAAGAGTGAAATTTAAGGCCAATGCTAAATCTGATGAACTTCACATGTAAGAAACGGCAAGATTTTGTGCATTGTTAATGCAATTCAAGAAAGATGCCAATAAAAGTGACAACTGATTTCTTCAAAAATGACACACATAGTCCTTGCCTCACAAGTATTGAAATCTATCACCTCATGTTCGCATACATTTTAGGCCCCTACATTCATCAGTCGCAAGATAGATGCAAGATTATCTTGGATGTGAATAATGAGATCAATCTGAAACATTCAGAAGCAATACGTTAGAGCTATACCACTCAAAGCACGGTCATTCAAACAAATGAAGACCTTTATTGTAATATTCCGTATACAGGGCATTTGCTTTGTCTGTATGGATGTCTAAGGCACCACAATAATTATGTTTTTATGATAACTGAAAAGCATGAGTACAGGATCTGGCTACCTGGATGCCCATGGAACACCCTGCAGTCCGCCATGAACACCGTGAGAACATTGTCCTCATCACACAGGTGTCTGAAAGTCACTTCCATCTTCTGGATATAAGCGCAATGATCCTGATCTACCATCTTCTTTAGCTCATAATTCCTGAAGAGGTTACCTCAACTGCTATCTGGTAATGGACAATATACAGCTTTTCACTAATGCAGGTATTTAAATTACCTGGACACAAAAGCTACCATACGATAGAATGAGGAAGAAACCACATTTACCCTGACTATGGTTGCATCGGAGAGACTGAAGCATTGCGCGCGAGGTAAGACCCTTATTGAACGAAGTGAAGAAAAAATTATCATCGTTGTCTAATGAAACAACCACATCACCTTATCTCCTACTTGTTAGTTAAATGGTCCTAAACCATAAAATCCTATAATCACCGAACCCTAATTGTTGTGATCCTCCCATTTATGCCTGCAAATTTCGCTCTTTTCACATTCAAACATTAATCTTGAAAAGCAAACTATGGTCTAAATCCTTAATATTGTCTACCAGAAAATCCTCCTACTTTCCCTATTCCCTTTGTTCATTGTCCTTGGACCAGTCAGTACCTACGAAAGAGAAAAAGTTCCATAGCTTCTTCAGAAAAAACAATCGAATATTTGTTCATCATAAAGGATAAGTGTAGAATCTGAAAAAAGAACTTCTCTCAAATGTAGTCAGTCAACAACAACTATTTGACGAGAACAGCAACAGGGACTCGAATTAACCTGGTCCATCGTAAGTCAGGTGAATTACCTCCACTTTGGAAAATATGTGGACCACAAAAGGCACCTTCACAAGCTTGGATATCTGAGAGCTGTAAGCAAGCACAATTAACTTTAAAAAAATTAACCAAAATCAGATTGTGAATGTACATATAAATTGTTTCTCTGAAGGTCAAGCTTCAACAATATTTGCAGTTAAGAAACTTGCTTCCAATGAAAAGAACAATATGGACTCAAATCTCTCGACCACGTTATGAATGATGCAGCAACAGGAAGGTTAATATAAACAAGCAAACAATCCTTGACCGAAATTAGTAGAGTTTTTAACGAATCAAAGTTCTGAAACCAAATTTTATATCTTTTCAACACGTTTTTTCTGGAATGCCTCGATCAATTGCCCCAAGGCTCTATAGAAAGAGAGAGGAAGTTGCAGAACATCCTTCTCTTGTTCAATCCCATTCACAACTGTCGCTTCACCCTTTCTCTTGTTCAACCACATTAATGACTGTTATCTCAGTTTTCGTCTTCTTCAGTTTTTAGCAGTCCTTACTATACAGGTCTGAGATGATAGAGCATCTTGACCCAGCAAGGTTTCTCTAATCATAGAAAGGAATAATAGTTAGTCAAGCACAAGCCAGAAAGAAGACAATCGGCAAAGACACTGTTAAAAAGTTTGCAAATATTCAAAACCAATACAGGCCACATGCAAATTTTATCAACGACAATTAAGACAAGATACATATGATAAATAGGCAACAAAAGGGACAAAAGAATACAAATGACTATCTATTATATTCAAAGGAAAAAAATGACTAGCAAATAAAAAGAGAACTTTGAGAAGCACATGGCAATCTTGGAAGGCACCCAAACAAACTATTGGTGCTGAAGATATATCAACATCATAAGATCATGGAAAACAAATGTGAAAGGTTCACAAAGAAAAGCAAGCAAGCCGCACGGGAGGGAACGTAAAGAGCAATGGCGACAGAGACAAACCCGTTGAGTAAATGTTCATTGATCCTATGAAGCTGTATCTGCTATCAATGCCTGGGAGCGAGCCATCATGAATCAGAGAGAGCAAGCAATACTCAAGCCAATAATGTCGAAGCAAATTCGTTTTGTTGTGCATTAGCAAACAAATCCTTTCAGAAGCACGTTTGCCTTTTCTACCTCCCCACTTGAACATAGTGACGCAACCAAGGAATAGAAAGAGTCAAACTCATTAGGCTTAGGTTTTGTTGCACTCACACCATCCTCCACGTTCTTCTCTCCCAATGGCCAAATTTCCAGATCATTATTACCAAGGGCTGTCATAGACCTTGCAGCATCTGTTTTAAATCCCTCTCCCTCACATCGCATGTTTGGTTTCGCCGACTCATTAAAATCAGCATGGAACTTCTGAGTAGGATGATACATATTAACAATTTCGTCAAGCAGAGTAACCGCTGCTTTTATATTCCCTTGCTCGCATAAAAGTACAAGAAAATTGTTTGATTCCGTTTCAAACTCAGAGTCAACTTTGTCTATCAGCTCCACTATAGGCTGAGACTGAAGCATTTCTCTCAACACATTCCTTGCCTCTTCCATCCTTCCCTTGGCACTCAGACCTCTTAGCAGATACTGAAAACCCAACAGATCAGGTAAGATATTTTTATTCTTGAACTCGGCAAAAAGGGTGAGAGCCCCTTCCATATCCCCACTTCGGCAAAAGCCATTAATCACGGCACTTACAGTGAATGCATCCACCCTAAGGCCTTTCATCTCCATTTCATGGAGAAGCTTCAATGCATTGTCCAACATACCACTCTTAGAATAGCTATCAATTAATGAGTTATAAACATGAGTACCAGGTTCGAGCCCCTTAAGGATCATTTTCTGGAAAAGTAGTTGAGCATCAATCAGAAATTGCTCTCTGCATAGAGCATCAATTAGTGTACCATATGTGATCTCAGATGGAAGCAGACCAACTCTCTCTAAAGAATCACATATCCGAAATGCTTCCATTAATCGACCCTGGCGACACAACCCATTAATGACTGAATTGTAAGAGACTACGTTGAGGGCTATCCCCTTCTTCCTAATGAAAGAACAAAGATCAAGTGCCTGGTTAAGATATCCTCGCTTGCAGAGACCATTGACTATGATCGAATAATCAACCACATCCATGGGAACATGATCTATCGCATTCATGAGTAGCTTATATGCATCTAGAATTCTGTCATCCTGTATAAGTATCTTAAATACAGATGTAGGTAAAGTGACAATTGACTTTCCCTCCTTCATCTTGTTGACAAATAGAAGAGCCCTGTTCACATCCTTCAAGCTTAGATAACGTGCTATTGTTTTTCCAACTTTAGGGTCACCACTTCCATACTCTTTAACAGATTTACACAGAAAAGGCTCAACCATATGTTTCTTCCCATCTATAAGTCCTTTGAGCATTAAAAAGTAAGACTTGCTGGTAATGAGAGAGCCATTCCTCCTCATCAACATGTAAATCTCTAATGCGGAGTCTGAAAAACCTTTTTTGCACAAGAAGCAGATAGCCTCATTACATACCTTATCGTATATTTCTGAGGGCAGTTTCTCAATTTTGATAACTAAAGTCAAGACTCCATCCGCATTTTGGTCTCTAAAAGCTGCCTTAATTAAGACATTCCATATGTGTGTGTCTGCTGGCAAATCCTTTTCAATAAGTTCAAGAAACACGTCAATGGCCATATCAATCATGGCTTTCCTGCAGAGACCCCAGAGGATACAGTTGTAACATGCAACAGAGGAGATTGACGTCTTCCTGAACTCATCAAATATCTCTAGTGCCTCATCTATTCTTCCTAGTTTACAGAATCCATCGATTAGAGTGCAGTACGTAATGGAATCAGCAGTTAAATTCATATTTGCTATTCTCTTATAGAGTGCAGTAGCATCTTCAAATGCTCCCACCATGAATGACGCCTTAATTAGTATGTTACACATGACAATGTCCATAGAAAATCCAGTTTCTTCGAACCTCCTTCTTATTTCTAGTACTCCCTGGATATTCTCTTCTCCAATGTACCCATGCAACAAGGTACTATATGTAACAACATCTCCCACAACTCCCTTGGAGAACTCATCTGCCTCACATGTTCTCTCAAATTTGCACAGTCCGTTCACAACAATATTATACGTAATGACACTCGGACTAATCCTCTTCCGATCCATGTCACTCAGCAAATCAAGAACAAGATCAAAATCACCTTTCCTACAAGCACCATCTATCAACGTTGCATACAGAAATTCATCCCCAACCATCCCTATATCTTCAATCATCTTAAAGATGTTATATGCTTCTTCCAATTTTCCTTTCCTGCAAAGTCCCAATATCAAAACGGTGTAAGTAACGAGGTTGGGTTTCAATCCTTCGTTTCTCATCTTCAAAAAAAATCCAACCGCTTTTTCTGCATTCTCTACTCGAGAAAATCCCTCCATAAGGATAGTATAGCTTACGACATCTGCACCGATTCCTCTCTTCAACATTTCACTATTTTTCCTAAAAGCCTCCACGACAAAACCTTCATTGAGATAACCCCAGACCCAACAAGTAAAAAACACGACATCAAAAGCCAAACCCTCCTCCTCCATGGAACGAAATAGATTGCCCACCTCGTCAACCCTACCCAGTTTACAAAGAGCATGAACAAGGGCAGTGTAAGTGACTAGATTGGAACGTAAAGCCCCCAAAATCTTGGCCTTCTCAAAGAACTCAACGCCAAGTTCTGGTTTTCCGATTCTGCAAAACCCAGCAATAACAGAACTACAAACGAAATTACCAAAAGGGTATTCGATCTTCTCGTCCGCTATCAACTCCATGACCTCAATCGCTCTTCCCATCATACCGCGAGAGCTAAACCCCTGAATTAAAGAACAAACAGTGTAGGAAGAAGGCAATACACGATACCCACGCAAGCAGTCACGAAAAACTGACAATGCTCTTTCCGGGTCGTTGCGATGGACACAATAGCCTTGAATTATGGAGTCCCAGATGCGGTTCTTGGCAAAATTCGAAGTCTTGGCCGTCTGAGACCTCATGAATTGCTCTGCATCTTCGAATTTGTGGAGTTCGAGAAGAGCCCGCGTGAAGATGGAGTGAGTGCGTGAGTTCGGATGGACATTGTTTTGCTCCAGCTGAGATAAGAGGCGAATGACGGAGCCGAATCGGTGGGATTCAGTGAGGAAGAGGAGGTGGACGTTGAAGTGTTTGATGGTGGGAGTGAACCCTCTCTTGAGAAGAGTCTGGATGGGCGAGGCATTGCGGGTTCTCTTGTTGGAGTGAAAGGAAGAGAATGAACGTGAAAGCTTGGTAGAGGACATGGAGAAGATCCAGGGAATGGTGATATTGCGGAGCTGCTTGCAGACACCATCAAGCTGATAGATTGATTTGGCCGAGGGAACACGAGACAAGACCCCCTCGTACGAGATTTAAGCTGGCAAAATAATACAAATGTTCTTTCAACACGTATCACGTATGAATTTTTTAATTTATTTAATATAATTCCTTTTAATTATGTAATATAACTTTTTGAATTTTTTACTTATTCAATATAAACTCTAAATTTTATTTATTTATTTATTTATTTTAAAATTATATAAAAATATTTAATGTTATCTGAATATTTTTATCTAGTTCATGGAGTATATCAAACATCAAATATATACCAAAATTCAATAGATCAAATCGAATAAACTTTCCGATGCCAAAGCTATTATTCTAGTTTCTTTGGATATTGACAAGCCTTCAAAGCTCCCTATTTAAACAAATTTTTGCAATTCATCTTAAGAAGATTGACGGTGGATTTTGATGAACTTTTTTGAGAAAGAAATGTCTTGAAACTAACAGTGCGATTACCCTCTATGGAATAGTGACTACTAGAATCTTCTTTTAGAGTGCAAGAGGAAGGGCGATTCTTTCATGATTGATTATTTATTTCCTTAATGTCTATAGGGTTAATTCCATAAAAATGCATCAGCTTTAGATTTAATGACAATTCTGACCCAAATTTTTTTTTGTCACATAAGTTCAATGACGATTCTGGCCCAATTTTTTTTTCATTCCATAAAAAATCAAACTTTAACTTAAGTCTCAAATTCAACTCCCTTAATTTGAAATCACTTATTCTTCGACATGGCAATTTCATATCATCAATAAATCCACATGGCTTGTTGACATGAATTTAAGATATTATTTATCGTCTTATTGACGCAGAATATGAAGTTATTGATCTTTTTAGGTGGGAGGGAAGGGAAGGCTAGGCTTGCTAAAAAAAGAAAGCTTTAGTCGTAAGCTTGACAGATCTCGTCCATGGCGTTTCTCCATAGGTGATAATACATAATTCGAAATCCAGTTAGACAACTGATGCTTGCAGATGAAGTGAATGGGACGATGAATAAGTTAATCATCGTCCTTCAAGGTGTACCAGATATGAAGCAAATGAACAACTTTAAATTTCGTGATAAGAAGACGATGCCTTAATCTACATAGCAAGTTACGTGGATTTATTGAAGACGTGAAATTGTCATGTTTAACAACTAATAGTTTCAATTTTTAGGGGGTCAAATTTGGGACTCGAGTTAAAGTTTGTGATTTTTCATGGGATGGAAAAAAGTTTGGGCCAAAATTGTCATTGAACCTAAATTTGATGCTTTATTATGAGACCGAAAAAAGAAGTTCAGGCCAGATTGTCGTTAGACCTAAAATTGATGCTTTTTTAGGGAATTAGCTCGATGTCTATATGGCATACGTAACCTTTCTTCGTGGGGATCCGTGGCTATGTAAATATAAAGATAATGTGAAATTCATTTTAAAAAATTTTATAGTGCTAATCATTCATTCAACTATACGAAGCTTTCATCATAAAATAAAGATATATGAACAACGAAATTCTTAAAACTTGTCACGACAGCACAATTGAGTCATAAGACTTGCAAAACGTGCAATCTAATCTTAAAACTTATGCAATCAAGTTATTCCGTTAATTTTATCCAGCTCGATTGATAGAAAATGCTGATGTAGGTTTTTTTTTTCCCTACGCTGCTATTAACTTGGCCAAAACTACGTCATTTTGATCCAAATCTGATTTTTATACTAATTTTATTCAAATTCAATTTAAAAAATTAATCAAAAAAATTAGAAAAAGAAGAAGAAGTTGGAAATCAGGCAGCAAGGCTACAAAACCTTCACTACAGTTGTCCCACCATTGCTGGAAAGGGCTGACTGTACCGACGATGGTGGGGCAATGTCGATGGTGTCGCCATGGATTCCAACTCTCCCGTTTTTTTTTAGTTTAGCTTATTCTTAAAATTTATTTTAAAAAATTAAATTTGAAGTAAAACAACGTCGTTTTGAACTTTATATTTTATTTATTAATTACGTCGCCGCCATATAAGAAAGAGATGACAAGTTTTAAAACTTCCATGCTCATATCCCTTAAAAAAAAAAACACATTGAAACTTTAGTCTCAGAATTTGATCGAGTAGATATATTATAGGCAAAACGACACAAATAGTCTCCAAACTTTGGCAGAATGTGCAATCTGATCCCTGAACTTTTAATTTATTCAATTTAATCCCTGAACTTTAGCATAATTTGCAATTTAATCCCTAAACTTTTGACTTGTTCAATTCAGTCTCTAAAATTTTAGTAAATGTTCAATTTAATCCTTGAATTATATGAAAATGTTCAATATTATTCCTAATCTTAAATTAACAAAAGGAATATATTGAACATTTTTCTATAATTGAGGGACTAGATTGAACATGTACTAAAATTTTAGAGGCTAAATTGAACAAGTCAAAAAGTTTAAAGACCAAATTGCACATTCTGCCAAAGTTAAGGAATTCAATTGAACAAATTAAAAGTTCAAGAATCAGATTACACATTACATCAAAGTTCAGAGACCATTTATGTAAATATCCCTATATTATATATGCCAAGCTCCCTTGGGCATCGAGATGTAATGGTGCTAGATTCAATTTTTGATTGAGTGAGCATTCTCTTTAGGTTTTTAGTTTACCTTGTGCTATGTCAATAACCCTTCAATTGACATACAGCAGTAATAACAGGCATCAAATTATTTTCATTGGCTGTTGAACAGCAAAATATGTTTTGTGCACCTTCCGTTAATAGATGAAAATCAATGTGACAACAGACAGAGCAGAATGCGCAGAGATCACACTCATTCTATCGCTCAACGTACATGCAAGAACAGATAAGCATCTCACAGCATTCCGAGCGTCGTCCAGGTGACCCCAAGAACCATCCACCCAACCTCCGATAACGAAATCCATGAAGCAATTACTCATTTGATTATGCCAGGCCTATTTGGTTGTGCTTTGGCTCTGGTACCGTGAACTCGTTTAGGCGCATCAGGGGTTAAAGCATACATCTTCACAGCGAATAATTCCTCAGGTAATCCCCTCTGGTCCTGTAATGATCCAATGGATTCAGGCCGTAATCGTAAGGGAACCGACAATAGAATACATAGGACACCCGGCTCAATGTACGTTCATGCTACATCTTCTAGATGTTAGAAGATATTTCAAACAGTAAAATTCCATAAAGAAATCGCAAGTTCACAACTTCTCAAAAATCTCTCTTCCCAGATTAAGTTCAAGTAAATACAAATGCTGATTCAAATGGCACCCTTTCCTCAGATAAAAGGTTTACAGGGTTTCAGTGAGTAAGATTGCTGTTATGAGCCTAAAAAATACCACAATTCAGTCTCACGCTGAGCAATTCGTTAGTTATCCCCACCTGACAAATTTCCGAAAAGTTCTTGCAAAGTCTTAAATATTGTTGCAGAAAAACAAGAAGAAATAGGTTTTTTACTATTCACATTTGCAGAGATGATGATGCTTATTGCTCAGTCACAGAGATGCTTGCTGTATTGGACTTTTATCAACATGAAACATAATTAGGTATGTATTAGGAGGACCAAAACCTTTGATTTGAAGATATGCAATCCACACCGATGGAAGAGCTCCATAAAGTACTTATCAGACCTAGTGATGCTTCGATCTTCCTTGTCCAACACAAATCCTGCACACAGAAAGTCTGGCTCATGAATCTCCAACACTATTGAGCAGATAAGCAGGAAATATTTCATCTGACCAAATTCAGGCTATTTATTTAAAAAATCCTCAAGTAATACTTCTTTTCTATTTTGTGGGAATCTGGAGATCCTCTTTGAATGAACCTCAATGCATAGCCAAAGCGATTGTTTTTCTCCACCCCCAAACAGCAAGGAATTGCATTTTTCTTTTTTGTTGTTTTAAAAAAAAATCGTATGAGATGAATTGACTTTCTCTATTGTCAATTTTTTCACTAGTATATTTTAATCTTATGCATCAAAATCGATGACACTGAAGTACTGGTAGACACACTGCTCTTCCCAAGTATCATAAATGTTGAGACATTTGTGGATATTTGAGAGAGTTATAGCCTGGTATGCCAAAATAATTAGTCGAGCACAATATTTTAGCCATCCAGATATTCATGCGCTTGGAAAGGTAGTAAAAAACTTCAGTCTGATGTGCTGTGTCTTGAGCTACTATTAACTCTAGCCTATCTATCGGAATGCATCGACAACTCTTTCAACATGCTTGCACTTCAGCTGCATGCTCAGAACAATGACCATCCATTATACACTAGATTTTTCATTATCATGGATAAGATACCCCTTCTTTTTAGATAACACTTTTACCCCTTGCTCTTGTTCAAATGATTCAAAAAGTACTGTTTCATAGATTGTCAATAATGCCAAATTAAGCTTGTTTCCGCAATATCATAGTAACTGACTCTGATAGTCTGGAAAATGTGGAAAGGGTCATTATTATCATTTAATAACATATAAGAATCCTATACATCAACTCCACTCATAACAAACTTGTAATGACCCCAAGATGCAAATATGGCATTAGTTCCATCAAGAAACTGTTTTGAGCCTGATTCAGCGCATGTACATATTAACTTCTGTATGTTTATTTATTTTTACACAGTTATCTCATTTCCCTTGCTTGATTCTGCTTTTATTTTTATGATTCTTTGGGGTTCATCGACCGCCGACCCCAACTAGTTTGGGATAAAAGCGTTGTTGATGTTGATGTTGAATTTTTGTCACAAACTCTATGATTCAAACATATGAACAAACAAAATTAAGCTTATTAGACTAGCATATCGGTTAAAGTTTTCATTTTAAGTACTGGTTCCTGTCCTTATATTGTTGCCTTTTCTGGAAGAATAAGGTCTGGATGTTAGAGTTAACCGTAGCCAAGCAAGATAAGAAGAAAGAACATTATTAATCTATCATCTTGTTATCAGGTCTAACCATAACCAGATATGTGTCCTTTCAACAGAGAAAAAAAAATCCATCATCACTGAGAGTAGCGTATGAAAGATGAAATAAGTACCACTTCTAGCAATATTCTCCTTCAGGATGAAAAGCCCACCAGGTTTGAGGCCAGCCTGAAATTTATTTTGCTGAAGACATAAGTCATACATAAAAGCAAAGATGCAGAAAGGGAAATCCAAAGACACTCCATAAAAAGGTGTTGCCAATTATCAGATATATTTAGGCGAATTAGTTAGGTTAGGTATTCTAAAAAGAAGGCTATTTGCGTTGATCAATAACTGATGATGCCAATACAGGCAAAAATTATCACGAAAAGTACATAAATATGGAATCATGAAGGCCTTAGAATTACTGAACAGAAAAAAATAAGGCCTTAGAGTGATAATCATAGACCAGCTTCTGCAGGGTATATAACAGTTCAGATTAAAGCACAGATGACAGGAATCTAACATTGGTGAAGACAGTGTCAACAAGAATTTCTTGCTACAGATTCCATTAACTACAGTAAGTTGAGTCATTTTATGACCAATTATGGGAGGGATTGGCATTGTCATTATCTAAGGGTAGCAAGTTAGCGCCAGAGGAAAAGCACGGATCAAACATATAAAAAATCTAGAGAATGAAAGTCCTTTGCTCCACTTTAGTCTTGTCTCTTATTTTCTCAGCTTCTCATTCTTAATAGAATATTTTCTTTTCGTTTTTTTCTCTATTCTTTTCTCAGTGCCTCTGCAGCACAATTACCACTTATAAGGAGCTAAAAAAGGTCTAGCATAATTTAACGGTATAAGGCCTCATTTGGTTCCATCAACAAGCAATCCGTAAGTGGATCCTCAAACGAAGTATTTCTATTTCATAGAACCGAATTCTTTTTTAATTGTTAAGATATTTAGGCCTTTAGAAGAATAGACATCTTAGTCATTGAACAAGACTCGATGGCTGAGATTTACTCATTTTATTTTATTTTTTCTCTTTTCTTTAGTCTCTCTTTTTCTTTTCCCCTTTCCCTTTCTGCTCTTCTACGTTCATCCCCACCAACCACACACAGCAGGACCGTTGTCACTGAGCTAACCCCCCCCCCCCCCTTCCTCGCCATCACAATCCCAAGCAGTCACCCCTCCATCCAACAACGACATCAATCCCTTGCCTGCTCAAGTCATCCACTGCATCCACCCGACCCCACAAAAAAAAAAAAAGGTGGAGCTTGCAACCCAGCCCATGGAGGTCGCAGCCTCTGTTGATTCTCTACAACGAAGGTCGCTTGCCTTGTGTGGTTGCGCAAGGCCCATGACCTCCATGGTCTTGGAGTCCCGCTCGAGCAAGAGAGAGAGAGATGCAGTGAATTGAGTGAACTTACGTGTCTTCAGCAGGATTCAGAGCATCAAAGAGAGAAAGATATGTACAAGTGAGGCTGCATGGCAGCAGCGCCGAGTGAAGTAGGAGATGATGGTGGTGGCTGTTCCATGGTTTTAGGGTGATTGACAATGGCTAAGGTGAAATTGGAATCACAATACCAACTATTAGTAGGTAATCTGATTTTATTTTTTTGAAGAATCTAATTTGAAGAGCAATTTGATACCATGTTTGAAATTCTTTTCAAAAGCAATAATCTCAAATCTTTTTAGATGTCAATTCTTCCAATAACCGATTTCTCAGGGAATCGAACATGCCCTAAAAGTACATAAACACAGAGAAAAAGCTCGAAGTAAGAAAAATAAGATCTAACAAAGCAGCTCATTACTGCTTTTCTTCTTCATCTTCTTCTCAAATTTTCGTTTGTTTCTCAACTTCAGGAACAAGGAACATATCATTGACCAAGTGACTGTCTACCTTCTTCCCCTTGAAGTTAAATGGCATTAATGATCCCTCTACTTTTGCCAGAAATCAAAACCGTCCCTCTATTTCTTTTTCTTTTCCTTTTTTTTTCCCCGGTTCAAAATGATCCCTACACGTTTTAAAAAATGTCACTATTTTATTCAGCTTCCAGAAAAACTGAGTTCACAATCTGAGAACACATGTTGTTTTTATTGGTGTTGCCGATCCCATCATCATAATAAAAAAAAATGGAAAAAAAAAATTGTGACAAAAATGAAAATTAAGCACAAAGAAAATTTAAAGAAAAGTTGATTAAAAAAACAAGTGGACAGGGGCACTCAGTGGTTGCATGATGAAACCACCCCCCCCCCCCACGGTGGACACCACACACAAAAAATCAAGTAGCCCTGCTCACTCAATGGCGAGCACCACCATCGAGGTTGTCTGTTTGCGGCAACCACCGCAGCGACTGTCTTCGTGTCAGTCACTGTGGTAACACACAACAGAGAGCCACCATGACGGCGGTCGCGACGGTTGCCTGTCAAGAGCGACCACAGTCAAGGTGTGGCGTCTATCGAAGGCATTTTGGTGACCCCCATGACTGTGGTCTCAACAATTACTTCTCAATACAATTGCTTTCTCCAGCAACACATGCACAGCATGGAGGAGGCAGATCCGACACCACCATGCGATGGGATCACCCAAGGGGGTGTGACTGCTACTCAGTGGTTGCAGGCATTGCCTGAAGCATGCAGGTTACAGCCTGATTTTTCTTTTTCTTTTTTCCGTTGCAGTGGCAAAAGAAGTCCACAAAAACCAGGTCAGCTTTTCCTTTTTTCTCTTTAATTTTTTTTTAAAAAAAAGAAAGCCCGCGTGAACAATTTTTAACAGTGTCAACGTGTTAGCAAAATCTGTCACCAGAGCAGCAAGGACAGAAGATTGCACATGTTAAAAAGCACGGGAACCATTATGAAAAAAAAAAAAAGCAGAGGGATGCTTTTGAATTTCGAGCAAAGGCATAGGGACTAATAGTGCCACTTCACCAAATAAATACTCCTTCCAGGAATAAGAACTAACAAATAAGAGATTCAGAAACTGTTGTGCTATGAAACACCTGACACCAACAGCAACCCCTGAAGCTCATCAGACGTTTTGAGCAGCACTCCAACCTCCAAGGGATTTTCACAATAATAGCAGCCAATTGTCTTTTAGAACAGCAGCTGAACCTCGGAAAGACTACTACTACAGCAATGATAGCAGAAACTATACTGTCCCAGGCCCATCTAATATACATCAATATCAAATTAAAGATTTTGATCATGCCTCACATTTCTAGGTTTCTTAGAACATGGAGCAGTTTTACGCTGTTTTCTAAAGGGGACAATAGTTGACTTACCTTGGCTCTCATAAAGAACGATATAAAGTCATCATCTGCAAGATGGCCAATGCACCACTGAATCCATATGACATCATATCGTCCTATATCAGGTGTGAATTCCTAAAAACATAAACAAATGAATCTCAACATTAAACAAGTACATCACTTACATATGAGTTGAACAAGTGAAAGTATAACAATCCTATGGGACAAATCAAACATTTCTAGAAGACATATATACATGCAATTGCAAGTCTGCAAGCAAACAACCACCCTGTGGATCAAATTTAAGGCAAGTCAATTATCCAGTTTAAAATCCTTGAAAGGTCTATACTTCCACATATATGAAACCTATAACCCAGATAACTTCTTTTCTCCTTCGAATGGAAACCATAATAAAATATTTTATATTGGTAAGAGAGAAACCAAGGGGTTAGCACATCAAAGCAAAATCATAATGTCTGCAATTGTGTTGCTAACCCTAGTTTGTAGCCACTCCCTGATAAACAGAATGACCTTATAATCAGTATAACATTTGATATATCAAAATTCTAAAGCTATTATGGAGATATACATTGGTATTTTACAATGTGAGGACCAATCAGGTATATTTTTGAATCTGTCCAATATAACTCACCTGAAGGGGGACACAGAAGAAATTAGTGGCCTTATTCTCGATTGCTGAACTGCTTTCAGGAACCAAACTTTCACGGGCTGCTTCTAGGAAGTGCGATACAGGCTCAAGGAGATCAACCTACGTCCCAAATGAAAAGAAAGAAAAAACAATATTTGAAGAGCTGACACTTCTCTCAATCAACCAGTTTCAATTTGGCCCAACCAAACATCAAATATTGTGGTAAACACTAAAAACAAGGTTTCGCAATGAATATGTTAACTACTGAGCAGCAGAAATCAATCTTTTGTTTTGGCACCCAGAAAACAGTCATCAAAAATCAAGTTATGTAGGTGTAGAAATACAGTTGACTTCAATCTACCAGAAAGAGAAGAACAAGATAGTTTTTTCCCTAGATATGAAATAAAAATGGAAATTGATGTGTCAGGATTAGGGGTTAAAGCAACGAAAACGAGGAGGTCAAAGAAAAAGACAAACAACCTCAGATGCTGCCATTGCCAGATCTAAATATAGGCCTAGACTCCTTAAACAAGAATCATACCCAACTGCTAAAAACACCAAATGTGAGACATTCCCTGGTATATTGCTCTTCAAGTACAAGGGAACAACGATGTTGAGTTCACAGTCTTACAAGTTAATTTGTAGCTAAAGCTAAAACAAGTTTTCTGCCCAGAGCAACAAGGAACATACAACTTTACCTCAGTGAAGAACCTGACTAAAAGATTCTTGGTGACTCTTCCAATGCCAGAACCACAATCTGCAAGAGTTGTCCGTATTCGTGAAGGGTTTCTGAAAAGAGAAACTAGCTGACTGGTACTTTTGAAGAGTCAAATCTATGAATTAACAAAAATTGGAACAAATGTAAGTTATTGTAAACATATAGACTAATGTCAAAATAAGGATACAAATATGTTGGCAATTGAGTCTCCATGTATGGTAACCGAAGCATTCCAGATGTTACAGACAAAACACCAATTAGTTGGTCATGGTTAATGTCCAGTAGCTGAAGAATCATGTATTTTACAAAGTTTTATGTGATCATGTTTGAGAAAAGTCAAATTCACAAGATTTGCCGCTGGGTACCGCTGAGTCATACAAAGCCAAAGTGGATTATCTGGAGCTTTAAGAAGAGTCTAAGTGGGTGCAAAGAGGTTCTTTCATCAAAGGGAGGTAGACATACGCCGTTTAATAGCATGCTCTAATCTTCCATTTGACTTCCTCTCTTTGTTTCCAATCCCATCTCAGTGGCAAAAGGACTTCAGAATTAGAGAAAGAGTTGCTAAGGCAGTGTTGGAATGTGGATGACTTCCATAGCAGAACACTATTAGTGAGGAACTTCCATTTGACTTCCTCTCTGTGCTTCCAATCCCTATCTCAGTGGCACAAAGACGTGAGAATATAAAGAAAAGTTGCTTTGATCTGACATTTCGTCTGTCTATTGGAATACTTAAAAATAACCAATTTTTAATGGAGGCCTTTCGGTAAAGCTTTGCTAAGGCAGTGGTGGAATGTGGATGACTTCCATAGCAAAACACAAATACAGAGGGAAATCAAAGGAAAACCCTGACAGGGGATGACAGATGGTTTCAAGACACTATTCAAAGATTGATTTCCAGGTTTTTCTACATAAGTGAGGAGCAAGATAGTTAGGTGCTGATTACTGGAAGGCTTACAATGGAGAAGTGGTGTGGGAATTGGAGAGTTGACTTCTTACATATGGCTCAACAGTGGGAGCCAGAAGCTTATCAAACTGTTTTGATCTGCTGTATAGAACGACGCTAGATATGGGGGTGAACGATTGTTCACACTGAAATTATTCTACTACCGGAACTTCTTCTGTCAAATCCTACTACTCTAATCTCATCTCTGCTCATATGCAAGTGCAAATGAGCACGATCTTCCTTCGGGAATGTAGTTGCAAAGTCAAGGTTCCATCAAAAGTTTCCTTTTTCTCTTGGGAAACAGCTAGGGGACTTGTTCTCACTCTGGACAATCTTTAAAAAACGGTTTGGGGGGCTTCTTCATATAGATAGAAACAAAAAAGTTAATTTTTTGATAGATCGCAATCGAGATAGATGTATGAAATGTAAGCGATTCCCGTAGTAGCGGCGAGCAAAATGGGAGCAGCCATTTTCCAGGAGAGACAGAGAAGATATCCCAACAGCTCATCTCGCCGTGACCTTCTCTTGAATTCTCAAAACTTCGTGAAAAAGAAGTGTGTGATTCTCATAGTTGCTATATTGCAAGCGGACAAGACACATTTGAACTATATGTTTTGCATTTTTAGAAAGTGGATCACTTCAATCACTGTGCAACATGAAATTTAGGCTTTTAGAGGGGGCATGAATTCATGTTTTGCAGAGAACAGAGTTATCAAGACGATTCCTCTCCTTGTCTTCTGGCTTATTTGGAACAAAGGAAAAAAGAAACAAGAGGTGAGTTGAATTCTCGGGATTATTGGTCAAGCATTATCCACCTTTGGCTTTCCTTCTAAAGATGTTACAATACAGGGGTGGTACCCCCTTGCTACCTTCTTATTGGTATTGTTTACCACAAAAAATGAAAAGGTATGAGTTACCCATCAATAGACCTTATTTTCAATGTAATCATATCCACCAATAACCAATGAGGCTATCTTTCTGCCGAGAAAAGTGAACAGTGCAAATTGTGGCAAATTACCACGGGAGTAATTACAGTGATTGTTCATGGCCTAATTTACTATAGTGTCACCATATGCTACATAATCGGTCACAGGAAATTAGTATAATGAATTTTAGTATATGGTATTATGGTGAGAAAGTACAAAGGGGGGAGCCTAGATTGGCAAATAAAGGAAGAGCATCTTATAAAGCATGAATTTCAGATCATACAAGATTATGAATTTAGCAAGCTCTTTAGCTTAGTTTCACTTCCGGTACAAAATTCTTTCACCATGCAAATGTCCCTAATCAACAAAGTAAAAAAGCCATAGAATCGGGAAATCTTCAGTCTACGTCTGGATACTGCTGTGCTCGTCCTATTTAAATCAGAGGTATTTCCAATGGAAAAATTTCTGCTACTAATTCACTAAATCCCTCCAATGGAGATAGGGTTCAAACAAGTCAATACAATGAGATCAAAACTTTGATTCCCCACCCCCCCGCCCCCAGCAATCGTCAAGGCGAGATCACATTGTAGCCTAACTCTCATGATTATCAATCTCGTCAATGTCACAGTCAAATTAGTCTCATCGAGACACAGAAAAAACAAAAAAGCACACACCCAGAAGCCAGCGCCTGCACACACAGACAGAGAGAATACGAACCGAGGGCAACAAGATTACGGCCTTTTCCGCCACCCGGGAAGCGTTCAGCCAAAAGCAATTTGAGAAAAGCTTCGCTGCCCTTTATATCAGCATCATTAACATGTGCATATCCTCCCAACACTCCATCTGTAGTTGCCTCCACACCCTTCTCTTAAGGCACGAGAAAGAAGAAGCCCACAACTATTATTCAGCAATAACTCCATGAAATTACAGACTGTTGTTTGTTAGCACACGAAAGGAACAATCTCAACTAAGCAAAGAGAGAAGCAAAAACAGAGCTAACTGGGGAAAAATAAAGAGCAATGAGAGCGATGGGAAAGTTGCATACTTCCCAATAGCCAACGCCTTGGCGGTACCACTCCTTCCTCTTGTGAACATCTCCGTCTTTGCCGATTTCTTCCCTCCACATCTCTTCGGCGTTCTTGAACTCCCGTCCCTCGGAATCGAATCCACTGGCCTCCATTATCGGGCTCGCTCTCAGCTGCTCTGGCGAAGCTGCAGGCTTGTTCGCGGTGCTTCGCAGAGGAGAGCGACGCGAGAGGAGTTTTGCGGAGAGTCCAAACCGGGGTCGTGGGGGAGAGATGGCGAGGCTGCAAGTGCAACTGGGCTGGACCCGAATCGACACCTGCGCCTCCATGGCAATCGATCGCAACTTCTAGTTTTCATTTTATTTTCCCAAAAGGGCAAAAAAGAATTCACTTGGTTAATGACGGTTAAAATTTGAGGGGAAATGTAAAATATGGGGTTGTAGTTCGTTTACTTTCTTAAATAAAAATCTGAAATTGATATTATTTTAAGGCTCAATAAGCAAAAAATTTCGTAACTTTAGCATCTATCCGAATTATATTTAAGAAAAATTTATCATATATAAAATCATCAACTTTTGATTTTATCACAATTCTATCGACCTGGTATAAAAAAAAATCAATTTCAGCTTTTTTTCTAAATTCTACCGATCTAATAAAAAAATCATAATTTTAGCAAGTCCCGATTATATAAAAAAAATTCAAAAAAAATCTCTAATTTTTATTTTTATCTCAATTCTATTACCATCAACATTTCATAATATAATCACCATTAGTTAATCATAAGTAGCATTTCGACGTTGTTAATAAATTACACGTCAGCAAAACTAGCACGGGATTCTCTTATGATGTGTGATTCCCCTATACATTATCGTGAGATACAAAACTGCTCAAGACAGCGTGTTTTGGATTTTCCCCAATATTCAATAGTCCAAAGTAAAACTAAAAGTGGAGATTTGATTATTTTGATGTATATTTTGATGAATGATCTTCAATCTTGCTGTATTTTGAAGATTTATAAATAAGTTCGACAAGAAAATTCGAGCCAGATAGAATTAACTAATAGTGATTATGGACGAAAAATTAATGATGGTAGAATTAACACAAAAAAAAGAAAGAGATTTTTTATCGGATATTTTTTTTTAACATATGTTAAAGTTTGGGATATTTTGGATGTCAAATCTATAAAATTGAGACAAACATAAAAATTGCATATAATTAATACAAAAATTGAAGTGAAGTTTTTTTTTATGAAACCAAAGAAAAAATTGAAAATAATTGAGAAAGGAGTTAAAATTGAGATTTATTTTCTAAGACAGAGGTTAATTAAGGATTGTTTTGGACTTTTAAGTTCAATAATGTATACACACAATACTAAAGATTAAGTATACTTTTTAAAATAATCATCGCTACCTTTTTAGAAGTTTATAATGCGGCTTCTCATTTTACTTTTTCCATTTAACCAAACATTTCTCGGGACAATCGGCTAGTTAAGACATTAAGAGGATCGCCTTCCTTGCTAAGGACGAAGTTTACATGCGTACATATGCTATCTGCTAAAGAAGATTCGAAAATACAAACGTATTAACAGAAATTTACAGAGAAACGATCCGTACAACATGATAAAATTAAGGAACAGGGCAACAAGCATTTTCAACCGTTTGAAAATCTCCCCACATTACATAGTATTAAAACCATTTCATAATCGAGAGCGAATAAAGAGTCTCTTTTCTGCGGCTCTCGGGAGGTCCAACGGTTTGGGTCCTTCATTTGGTGTCTTCTTTGAAGATTTCGACCCCATAACAGATTCAGCTGAACTCTCATGCTCTTGTCGCACTTCATTCGATCCTTCTCGCCTTTTCTCCATGATTTCATGTATGTCATTCAGCCCGACTTTGAGATCTCCAGGTCCGTTATCGTCCTTAAGTGAGAGACAGGGCGCTCGATCCTTCACGCCGTCCTGCATAAACTTAGTTGCCTTCTTATTTCCCGCTGCAGGAACAAATGGACGTAAATTGAAGCACAAAAAAGAGGTAATATCAAAGTGATGGTGCTTGCACTGGATATCAAAGGACATGCAATTCAAGAAGTCAATAAATTCCACACCTTCTCGGAAGTGGTTTGACTGGCTCTTATAAGCAAGGGAAAATTCAATCAAATGCGACTATTATAATGGTCTGCCGCATGCTGCGGCACAAAGATTCTTTCTTTTTTTTGGGGGGGTCGAACAGCACAAAGATCCTTGACCAACACAAATTTGGCAAAAGCCCTAATGTTATTTCATATGCACACTACTGCGCATAAACCATACAAAACCAAGAGCATCCTTATTTCAAAATCTTCCTTGTTTCTGCCTCATTCAAGTGTGATGTGCAACTCTGAACTACCGGTACTGATGCAAAGTAAGCAAGCATTGTGCTAGCACTTTCAAGCAGTCGTCATGCACATCCACCAAGTAACCAGAATTTCGTGTTGACCAGAAGAAACAAAAGTGAAATAACCTAAACACTGTCATTGATTCGCGGACGGGTGATTAGTGAACCAAATCTGAAACCTCCGACTTACTTCAACAACAGGAAATGGACATCACAAGATTCAAAACGCTAAACGTCGGGAATCATTCAAATTTTTGGTGCAACATTGGTGGCGAGTTCCAGATTTGAACTTCTAATTTCACTCCAAGGCACGAAGACCACATATCTCTGAGTGCAAAAAGGATTCAGACAGCAATCCAATGGAACACTAAAAAAACCAATTCAAATCGTCAACCAACATATGATTCCGCATTCTTCACCGCGAGCACCGCTCCCAGGGTCGATTCAATTGCCAAACAGTCGACTACAATTCCTGATTTTTACAAGATGCGCCGCCAATTTTTTTTTATATGTAAAAAAAGAGAGACTTCACAATGGTTGTCATTGGATGCCGAGTTACCTAATCAATTCATCCATGAATCATCCAACACAGACCACAGAGACCACACAAAGCAAAATCATCATCTAAAAAGGAGTAGTAGCTGTAGAAGGTGGTATCGATTCAGTCATGAATAGGCGAAAAGCGAGAGGAAAAACCATTAATGCCCCCAAGGGACTGGAGGACGGCGGAATCGACGGCGAATCTGCGGATTGACGTCAGAATACGGCCGATCCTGCTCTTGAAACCGACGACTTCGCTCAGGGTCCGAAGCCCCTCGGAGTTAGCGCCGTTCGCCATGGTTGGTACGATCAGAAACCCTAGGGAGGGAGGGAGGGAGGGAGCGAACGAGCTTTGATTCTTGTCAGAAATGGAGGAAGTGGCGTACTTCGGAAGATTATCCGCGTGGGAAGAGACGGGTGATGTTTTTGCAGGGCCGATTTAGACAATACGTGGGCCTAAAAAGGCCCAATAAATGACGTGGGCCCATTCACTGGGCCAATTTTGAAAATACGAACTTTTGTTCAAGGGACAAAATTATCCGTCTGAATAAAAAAACGAAAATATTTGACCCAAAAAAAAAACGTAAATAGCAAAAAAGAAAAAATTAGGACACGATAACAATAACCCGACCCCACAAAAAAATATATATATCCTCACTTTCAAATATCCTAAAAACCAAGATTTTTTGCTCCAAGGATGGAAATATCAACGGTCAATTTCAGCTTGAAGACGCTTGTGTCCAACGGGCTTAGTGCACCATGAAACTCGTTAATCAAGCTAGTATAACGGTGTTTCTTTTCGATTATAAAGAATTCATTAGCTCGAAATTGGCGATTTTAAACACTAGCCTTCCAATTTGCAGACACAATTTGGGGCTTAATTTTCCCTCTCTCGTTACCTAAAAAGAATGAGCTAAAAGCCTAACCCTATTCAAATCAGTTGTTTGTTTCAAATAAGCCTAATCTATTTTGGCTTAGTTGGTATGACAATTTCCGAATAATTGTGGTTAAATTTGTTGTTAGCAAAAGAAAATCACATGATTGATTTTAAATGCCATTTTTGGGTAAATCTAAATTCGACACAAATATTTAACAACACAAATTTAGGGGGGAAAAAACCAACACTGATACGAATCATCCCTAAGCAAAATTCAATATGAGCAATGATAAAGCGAAGTGGAAAATTTTCTTTCCTACGCGGTGTATGAATTATGTAAAAAAAAATTACCCTTGGAAAAAAAAAAACAGGAGAAGAATCATTAAAAATGAAAACCACTTGAGAACAAAATCGAACTTTAGTTGGATAATGATTTAAAACCTCAATGGCGCCTCACATAGGAACTACGAGATCACCCCCAAGGACGCCTTCGGCATCCAGGAGTTGCGGACACTCTAAATAATAGGGGTCAAGGTCGGTCGACGCATCTGGAATTCCCAAATTTTGTTCAGAAAGCTTGGTGCTTTGAAGGGGGTTGTGCCGCAGAAACCATAAATCGCTTCACCAAGATTGTTAGGGACTAGAATCAGACACCTCACAAGGATACTAGGAAAAAGATAGGTCTGCTCTATATACCACAGAGTTGACATGAAGCCCTGGATAGAGGAACTGAGCCAGGCAAAGTGGAAATACATTGTTCATGATTCCGCTTTTATTGAATAGAATTAGGAAGAAGGGCGACTAGTCATTCTTTCCAGAATTCGAAGTCGAGCTTCAGCAGGTCCCATAGGTTTGATCCTGTAAAATCTGACCCATTTTCTCTTGTCCCCTCACGTCATAGATTATCATTAGAGTGTGGAAACCAGAAAACGATTGAAGGACCTTGGGCTGAAATCCTGAAACTAAAATCTACCTCTCACAAGTTCGGAACATCCCTTCTACCGCCTCGAAGGAGGGCCACTGCCACCAAGAATCATGGCCGGTTCGTCACAAGCATTTTCCTTCAAAAATCCGACCATTACAGGTTTTGTAACTGTCAAACTCAAAGGGGTGGATAGAGGAAGAAGAACGGAGAAGATAAACGTGTTGGCTCAAGCAAAATCCATAAGAAGCTTTTTTGCAACACACCTTACACCATCCGTAAGGACCACAGCATTGACGAAGAAGAAACCTGAGCGAACACGAATTGAGCCGCTGTTTCGATAATCACACACTTGCCCGCGGGCGGGCGACCCGGGCTTCTACTAGTGATGAAGCCACCGAGGCTCCTCTACTGCAACAGAGAGTCCGGAAGGTTCACAATGCAAAATAAGCGACTTCTATAGTAAAAGAACAAAGAAATGACAAAAGTAACATAAGGATAAAGAACAGGAGGAGAAAATGTCGTTGGATAGGGAGACCCTCTCTCTCTCTCTCTCTCTCAAGATAGATAAAAAATTGAGCAATGTAATTGCATAGACTACCATGGGATTTCTTGACCATCCCAGGCGAAAAACTTGCCATTGTCTTGAATCTTTGCATGGTCGATAATTCCCAAGAGCTTCCGCACTGAATACTCCTTCGTGAAAAGCTTGCCTTCAGGAACATTTCTCTGAAACGGCTTGGAGAGATCTGTGTCCACTGTTCCTGGGTGCAGCAAAATGCAGATAACCGGATCCTTCCTACGTGCAAACTCTACTGATACCGTTTTTGTCACTGCGAGAATCAACTCGATGTTTAGGAAGATGCAAAAACAACATTGATTGCCTCTCTGTAGAGTTCTATAAGAAGGGGGTGTAGATCTACACAAACCATTTTGGCCAAAAAAACAGGGCATACCAACCATACAGTAAAATGCGCAGTGGATTTTGGGCACACTCAGCCAAGTGATTTATCATGCTTTAACTTCAGCATTTTAGTCGACAAAGTGAAAAGAGTGTTTCTTTTCATCTTCTGTTGGCATTCTCAGACTAGTTTTCTGGCTGCTCTAAGGTCAGCCACACAGGATGATTACTATTAGGAACCTAAAGAAAGATGAAAGGAAGGTTTGTTTTTATACATATGAAAAGTAGACGGCCTAAATTTCCTAAAACTAGAGAACAGGACATCGCTTGCAAATGCCCCAAAGTACGTAATTTGTGTAGACAATTTCCTTGGACCATATTAGCCAATTTTCTAGACAAACCTTAGTGCTTTCATGAAGGCCAGAAAAGGAAGAAACTTTACGCTGATTCAATGCGGCTTTCGAGGATCGATAAGAGTGCCACCCACCAAGGCGATTGTCCCCAATTGAACCCACCCGGGCACTGATATTGGCCACAACAGCAACATCTCTATCAGTACCAGTGCCTCCACCAGCCTTTAGAAGGGGCCACATGTGCTGCTAGGGCAGATTATATCGGTTAGTGATACATGATTAAAGTTTTCCATGACATCAAACCGATACATCATCTAATTGACTCTTATCGAGAAGGATACACATTTTTATTGTGGCCACAGTTTTAAAGGAAAACTCGTTGGCTTTGACATTGAATACAGTCATCTGTGTGTGTGCAAGATTAACTTCTAAAATCAACCCCTTCAAGTCTCAATTTTATGCCCCAAAAAAAAAAAATTAAACTAATATGTACAGAACGTCTCCATATATATATATATATATATATATATATATATATATATATATATATTTTATCTTAATTTATGTATTTTTACATATTTATCTCTTTTCCTTCGATCGGTCTTACTTTTATTTTATGAATCTTTGGGGATTCATCAACCGCCGACCTCAACTAGTTTAGGATAAAGGTGTTTTGATATTGATGTACAGAACGTCTCTGTGAGTCAATGTTATAACCACTCCATTCAAGGCACACCCTATGGCATGAAAGTCACATTTAAGACATAAGAAAATAAAAATACCAAATACTTTACTTTGACAATTCCCCGAGTTTAACTCTCACATTTAAGACACAAGAAAATAAAAATATGAAGTACATTAGCTTGACAATTCCTCGAATTTTAACTAAATAACATCAAAGCCCTTGGGTTTCTGAAGGAGTGGAAAGCATTGAAGTTCATAGCATCAGAAACTAGAGAAGGTAGAACTCTATGAGAAACTAGACAAGTTTTGTCTGAACAAGGGAAGTTCTTTTGTGACCGCGGAATTTTAATTCTTCCTACATTAATTTAAGGAGGTAGAACTCCATGAGAAACTAGAGAAGTTTGCTTCCATCGATAACTGAAAGGAGTTTTTAATTGTTTCGAGAATTTCTGCAACTTGGTTAAGACAATTCCCAGTTGCCTTGCTTTAATGTAAGGCCGTGAACAAGACCTTTAATGACTGCTTCAGAAAAACAAGACCAGTAATTACTTTGAAAAAAAAAAACACTCAGAAATATAAATGAGCCTAAGTTACCTATAGAAAGTGTTAAAGCTACATCCACCTCACTTTCCAGTGTCACCGTCAAATAATTTTCTCTGACATGCCACGCACATAAATTCCTCTATCTAAACAAAAAGGAAGATACACCTAAATGGGAAGGTTGAAATAGCAGTTTCAACATTCTCGTTTTTAAGAAGGGGCAGTGTCTTTGCGTATTTTGCAAAGAACGCATTAAGTGCACAAGTATCCATTGCTAAGTTGATTGTCTGAAGAAACTAGGAGTTTGGACTAACCATAAGAGTATAGACATCACAGCCATGAATTGGACAGCTCTAATTTAAATTGAAGAACAAGTAATGCTAGAAAAGTAAAGAATGTTGAGCATGAGTTCAAATGCACTGACAGTCCTCAGTAACTTCAGAAGATACTATGGAAGTCTTCTACTTCAGACCCACGGAACAAAGGCAATACCTGAACCAGTGATTACCAGCCCCTCTAGCAATTCATTTTAATCAAATTATTAGTGCATGATGAAACATTCAAACATCACTACAAGTAGAAACGCCTTGAGAAATTAGAGACTCAACGACTCAAATATCTTAAGAATGTCAAGACAACTCATTAGCAGGAAAAAAAAGGGGCAAATGTAAAACCCAAGAATATGTACTTTGATGACAAGGATAGGGCCCACAGCATTGACCTCATACGTGAGCAGCAACGATGACTTCTCTACTTTGAGGAGTGTTGTTTCTGCACTGAGAGACAATGAATAAATTTTTAATGTCATCAAAGAGCACAAGGGGGAGGTCAAAAAAGTCAGCGACTGTTACCACATACATTGAGCTCAAGGCCGCTCAATGTCAAGGAGCTTAGAAGTTAGAAGTCTAAAGTGAATTGGCCTAGATCGATTTACCTGGTTGGAGCACATCAGGTATTGAAAGAATTCCGGATGCATTAACCAGAAGATTCAAGAAGCCATATCTATCTCTTATGGACTTTGCAGATGCCTAAAAGGTAATTTTGTGTCAGATGAATCTGTCAAATACATATGAGTAGCTATTTCATTAGTTTATATAATTGCAGTTCACAATGCCAAAAGACCGTACATCTCCAGAATGTCTTGATATATATATTGGTAGTACATAACTTTCTTTACTTCTTCACCCTCAAAACCAGGAAAAAGAGAATCACGGTTTTTTTATAGATGTTGATTTTCTGTGAACAGGATTGTCCCAACTAAACGACACACCTAATTAAAAAATTCTTGCAGACCAACCACAAAGCCCGAAGATTTATTTTTTCTTGAAGCTGCACTGAGAAATTAATGCTGAGATGGAGAAAAACGACCTCTATGATACTTTCGTTGGTCACGTCAAGCGGAAGAATGGTAAGGCGTTCAGCAAACATATTTTTGAGCGAAAGAAGCCCTGATGCCTCTTTAGGTTTGCGGCATGTAGCAATGACATGCCCTTTTTCACTATTTTGCAGCAGCTGCTTGACCTAATGAAGCAGAAACAAAATTAATAAAATCCTTTACAGGCCAAGCCAAATGATCTGCTGCAGCAGATTTGACAATTCCACTCAACTTGAAGACAACAGGAAAGAGAAAATGAAATCAGTATAACTTTTAAACGAATTAATACATCGAAGGATCTGTCTGCAAATAAGAAAGCAAAAAAGGTGCAAGAACAGCAAGTACTGTTCAAGGACTTTCTTATGTTGCTTGCTTTGGCTATGCATCAACAGGGTAGACTACTTAAAGAAACAGCCAAATGCATTTTAATAGCAACAAATTCGAAGAAACGTGAAAGACTGGGGTACCATAGAAGAAGTTGACAGGTGACATTCTTGGAATTTCTTTTGCAACTGATGATGGCAATGATGCCCATGATCATGAAGGCTCACCACAAGTTCAGACTCAAACTAACAATGTGAACATTGATTCATGCCTAAATTACACATTACTGATAACCATAACAAATTGTTTACTTACGTATAGGATAACATACCCACGCAAACCACATTATTATGCAGCACAGAAAAACCTAAATCATCATACAATTAAAAGAAAAAAAAATTAAAGTTTGGATCTCATAGGCGTCAGGTGTATTACCAATCACCTATACACCTCCACTATCACTTATGGAAGACGCACGCCAAATAGAGCAACATGATCAACATAAGGTTGGTATAACATTTGAATGAGTTAAAAAGGCAATTAAGAGTCGAACAAAGAAAAAACCAGCACTTCCTATGATTGACCGAGTCTGATAATACTAACTAACATTTACTTAAAAGTTAACTTTCTTTAAAAAGAAAAATTACACCAAGGGTGTAAACCGGGGAAGGATTACTTAATTTGGTTCAACAGAACACATTTAATAACACTTAACTTATCTTGCTAAATAAGATAGTGTAACTAAGCTTACTAGAAGATAAGGGATAGAGGTGAGAATGGTAATTCTTTCACATTCCTGGAAACAAGGTTATTAACACCTCATTTTTTAACACCTATCTGGTCTGGAATTCAAGCGCCGCGGGCTTACTATCTTTTCGAGGAGAAAGATTGTGAGACTATACTCACATACGCAAATGAGGAATTCAAGAGTAGGTATAGAGCTCAGCATGCCCAAAAAAAAAGGAGGGCCCAGATGAAAGATAACAAATATAGATAAGAGTGCATTTAGAACTAGCACAACAAAAGAGAGAGAGTCTAGACGGCTTTCACTTCATGGAACCGAGATTTACATATCACCTCAAATGTGCATCCCATCCAAAGTAGGAATCAACCACAGTTGGCCAACTATCATTTTGATAAGTAAGACCGTGAGACTAAGCCACAAATTATATTGCTAAAGCTTGTTGCTTATATCTGGATCCATGTTTAGTAGAAACTAATCACGTTCAACACATAACCAGAAGGAACTTTGTTTTATTTTTTCAGCATTTAAGGATATCAACCGTTACAATTTAGAATACAGATATACAGTACCTATTTCCTGTCAATCAGATAGGCCCTTGAGATATAAATGAAGTTGCAAATATTTCTGAAGTACCTATACACCGTTGGTGCAAAGACTGAGCAGCTAAGTTGCACATGCTATAATGCAAGTACAGAAACACATATCCTTAATCACCTAGTTGTACTTTGCCATTCACATGAGCCTTTGCCATGAAAGCCAGATCCAAACTAGAAGAAAAACCACCATACAAAGTTTGGCAGATGGTAATTTGAGCACAGCCCACATTATAAGCAGCTGGGAAAATTGCACACTCAACTTTTAAAAAGGATTATCTGATTATATTTCTTTCAAGAAAAATTGATCTGCCGGATGAAACTTTGGATTTGGGCCTTCTAGCCATATTAATTCACAAACTTTGACCCATAGATATCACATACACGCTAGTTTGAAAAGCTCATGTTGACAAAAAGATAGCAGACGCTTCAAAGCAAGATGCAACGCACTTTCAGCGAAAACGCATTTGATTAATATGAATTCACATGTCAGCTAGCAATAGCTGCTCCATCGCAAAAGAAAAAAGAAAAAGCACCCAAAGCATATATATAGTGAAGAAGGTCATAACCCCTCTAGACATGTAAACTCATCAAGCAATGGAAGAGATGACTACTCTGTTATTTCTGTAGCTTTTGAAAGGTGATAATTATGTCTAGCGGTGTAGTAATGATAAATTAACAGTGCACAACCCTCTAGATGCAAAAACGCACCAAGGGCTTTGTAAGATTGACTATTTGTATCTCTTTTTCCTGGCTTTCAATATGCGGTTAGATAATTTTCTAGCCTTCCGTAGAGATTCAAGGAGGCGTTTGCTTTAAACGTCTATGTCTTTTCCACAATCATTTAAAGTTGAAATCTTCTTGCCTCGTTATGTCATTGGCCCGAAGAATCGAATAATCCTTTCTCCTACCCTATGCACTGCCAAATCACTAACCATGTCTCTCCATTTGCAATCAATTCTGAAACTTAAAAGAGTGTCCCACGACTTGGTCAAGCAGTGAACTTGCACTTACTTACACAAGCCAGAATTATATCACACAAACGAGAAATTCCGACAAGATAGCACGTCGTATAACAAATTAAGGGCGAGAACAAAGAAACGAGGCGAAACTCATTAAAATGAAGGCCCTAATCAATGAGAAACCACCTAATCATAAGCTACATTGCACAACTACAAGAAGAAAAGCTCTCACGAATTCAAGCCCGAGCCCCCTGGAAGCACCCTGCACCATGGAAACCCCGCCTTCCCATTTCACAGAATCAGAGGAAGAAGAAGAAGAGCGAATCGTCGTCGAGAGCGCTGGGCGAAGACAACGGGAAAATGCCATCGATGCGCGCTCGGCGAATGCAAGCAGTTTCATTCTTTACGGACTCCCCCTCCCTCGTTCTCTCTCTCCCAGAGCCTCATAGCAGGAGTCACGGGGGTCGTGAGCAAACCAAGTGGAAGAAGGAAATGGCTCAGCTTCATCCACGTCGTGTTCAACGCAGGAATTCCCACTGTTTAATACGAAAAACCACCAAAAATTCCAAACTACGTTCATTATACACATTTACTTCAAATTTCTAAAAATCCTAAATTTTTACCAGCGTGACAAATTGTTAATTATCAAATTTTATATGGTGATACAAAAAATCTCAAGCTTATACACGTATTACTGATCGGTCTATATTTTATGCCTAAAAAATTATATCTAGTTTATGTGTTTCAAATAAATATTATTAATTAAATTAGTTCATTTGTCTAATATTTTGATTATCGGATAAGTTTAATGAGATATCGAATTTGGAATATTCTCTAACTGCATAAATTTTGTTAGACATGATATCTTCTAAAATTCGAGATCTTTAATTAATTTTTACAAAATCTTATCTTTAACAGGTTTGGATATCCATGATTTCTTAATTGATAAATAGCATATTTCGAAATCAAAAAGGATATTGTGAAAAAAAAAAATCCCCGACTATAAACGAGGAGATCGACAGCTTTTTTTTTTTTTTTGGGAGGGGAGGGCGACTAACCAGAGAAAAGGAAGGAAGCAAAGGAAGGAATGTGGAGAGAACTCACTTCGACCATGGCTTCTTCTCCAAGTTCTTCTTCAACTTATTCTCTGTCATTCATCTTCATGAGTAGCTAAATTTATTCTATCGTCTTTGAGTGTGAATGAAATGATATTTCTTACATGAATTATAAACTTTCTATTTAGTTTTGATATTGCACTTGATTTTTTGGGAGAGACTACGTTTTCATCTATTTCATTCAAGAATTTTATTGTTAAATCAAGTTTATGATTTTTAGTTCCTATGATTTTAATTTCATACTCAAGCAATAGTTTTAATTGCAATTTATGATCAAGGCTGATGATAATCTATATCTGATCGATTCTAAGCATGCTAAGCTTGAAAAGTGAAAGATAATAGCAATCGATAGGTTACAACAACATTAGATCGTGGATTATCTTCATTACCATAGCAAGCTTGCAGCTTGTCAAATTTGATAGTGGGAACAAAGATACTAATCAAATAAGAACGTACCACGGATTCAAGACTCAAAAGTGATATTTTTTTGCAATTGTTTACACTTTATTTTAATTAACTGAATTATAGCATTAGACTAAATTACTTAGAAAAATACTCATATCCATCCTTATTTTTTCCTGTGATTCAATCCCTTCTTATCACTATCTACAGTTAGTAAATAAGGTTTATTTTTTTTTATCACTCTACAACACGATCAATGACATATTTATCTAAATTTATTTTCTTACTACACAAAAAACCCTAAACTTATGGGCGTGTCATAGATAAATGTTCACACGGATACAATTTAAAATTTTTTTGTCATGAAAAAATTAGGATGAATGTGTCATACTCGTGCAAGTTTGAAGTATATGTGTCCTGTTGGTACAAGTTTAGGATTTTTTGTGCCACAAAAAAAAAATTGAGATAGATGTAACATAATGAATATAATCTAGATTTTTTTGTGACTTTTTCTCTTTTCTAATTTTGAAAGCTTCCACCATCCTTTAGCTAACCTACAAGTGATTCAATGCCCGGGCATTTGAGTAGTGCGTATGCAGCTTATGACCTTGTCAATTTCAAATATCAAAGCTCGTCTTACCGTTACCTAACATTACTATTTTACATAATTTCTTTTTCTCTTTTTTTATATATAATTTCCATGTGCCATAATATTTTAGAGACGGCACTTGACATTTAAAAGTAAACGGGATGTTGTCCTCGCCCTTCGCGTATTAATCAACGTATAACATGTTTTTTTTTTGGGGGGACGAAATACGCATTACTTTCGTTCATAGTCAGAAAAGATAACATTTGAGTCCCCATGACGAGGGTATTTAAAGGGGCAATACGGATTGAGGGAATCAATGTGATGGGCCTTTACCGCGTGGACAATGTGCCAGAGAAACCCTTCCGAGTCGGCCCAACAGGTCTCTAACTGTATTCGATAAGCTAGGTCATGGCCCACGGGCTTTCATCCAGGCCCATTACCCACCGTATGGATGAAAGACAACCGATCTCTGGTAGAGGTGTCAATGGGCCGGGCTGGCTCGGGTCTCGGCCCGAAGGTAAACATTACCGAGTACGGGCCGGGCCTAATTATTTTTTTTCCTTTTTTGAAATTAAAGTTAATTAACAAATCTACCAAATGAAAGAATATAAAAAGAAAGAATTAAATTAAATTAAATTAAAGAGAAAATATTAATGTTAAAAACCATCCAGGCATTAGGTCAGCCCAGGCCGGCCCAACCCAAGTACCAAGCCCGGGCCGACTCGGCCCAAAAAGGTTCGAAAATCAATTGAATTTTCGGGCTGGGTCAGGCAGGCCCGTCTCCCCCGGGCCTTTTTGACACCCTTAGTCTCTACCGCCACGCTTAGATAGGGAGGATCTAAGGTGAGAAGAGTTTCCGTTTCACTTTCTCTTCGAACTTTCAACAGGAACTCCAACCCTTCATAGTTCACGCGCGACTAGGGTTTCCACAACGGATGTGGATGGAGCTCGAATATTCCTCACAATTGTATTTCCTTCCTTCTAATAGCTCCCACTCTTTTCGAACAACGTTATATGTTCTACTTTCAATTGGAAGAAATTTTCGCAAATCATGTCTTCCGTTTTAAGTAATATCAATTCGGTCCTTAGCTTTATCGATGGTCCTTGAGAAGCCAGGTGAAAATCTCACATGCGGTTTAGGAATAACAATGGGAATGATAGCGTTATCATCAGCTAATATTATGTCACAGTTCAAGTAGAATTGATGTAGTTGCGCCTTAGTACAAATATGATTTTAGGGAATGGAATTTGTGGGGCCAACCCATAGGTTTTTTTTTTTTTCGTTTTACTA
Source organism: Rhodomyrtus tomentosa (assembly GCA_028455895.1). Lineage (NCBI taxonomy): Eukaryota > Viridiplantae > Streptophyta > Magnoliopsida > Myrtales > Myrtaceae > Rhodomyrtus > Rhodomyrtus tomentosa. The sequence continues at coordinate 13,664,504 of JAPCWY010000008.1, forward strand.
ATTTTTTTTTGTCATAATGTGAGAGATTACCTTTTGATTTATTATAATGCGTGATAAATTGCCTTTTGATTTATCAGAACTGGATGAAGAATTAGTAGCTGTATGTAGGTGCTACATGATAACACTTCTTGCCCGAGAAGTACTTCTTGCAAAGAAATGGATTTTTCAGCTTTTGATTTGGAATGGAAGTTGAATTTTTAGTTTCTACTTCAGAAGTTGATTTCTGATAGAAAAATGTGTTTGACAACGATAAAAAAAGAAAATGTTCGAAATATTATTTAAAAAATATTCAATGGTGGCGGCGGCGGTTAGCCATCGGCGATGACCGGCAGCAGCGGGAGGGCGTGCGACCTAGCGAGAATGACTTCTCGAATGGAGAAATAATAAATTTTTATTTCTGAAAATCGATCAAAAATCTTGTCAAAAGTAGAAAATCCTATCAAAAGTTAATTTTTTTATCAAACGACTTTATACTTCAGAATTGATTTTACCAAATGTATTTCTCTACCAAAATAACTTTTAGCAGAGAAATGAAAAAAAAAAACTAGTGTTGTCCGGCACCGTAGCCATCATTCGAATATTGGATTCGGATGACATTCATACTTGCAATTCGTGAATGACGTGACTGATCGGAAAGATAAATCCAGAAAAATATCACCTTGAAAAGGATCGTTGCTTTCGCTCTTTTTTTTGTCGTTTCCATTTTTTTTTTTTGACATTTTTATTTTCTAGCAGGACTTGATAAAAAAAATTCAAAATCAAAGGACCACGATTTGCCAAAAAGTTGTTTTGACGGAAGTGCGTCGTGTCGTGTCATGGGGTCTTATTGGCTTTATTTCCACACAAAAGTCATTTCCTCGATTGGTCTACCGTCCAAGTCCCACGGATGTGATGGCCGAGGCAGCACGAACCGCAAAGACAACAGAGAGGCCCACCGGCTTCGTGAGCCAACAAGCATTCTGTGCACTAGTGAAGATGCGATCCCGAGGATGAGAGGTTCAGTACATTGTTTCTATTTCGTGCCACGCAAAAGATCGATTAAATAAATAGGTATCTCGAGTTTTAAAATTTTCGTTATAAATTTATTTTGTTGGTATTAATTCAATTTTAAATTTGTGCGCATTGATATCAATTTGAATTCATCTTACTAATTTTGACTCGAAAATCACTGACATGAACGCCAGACATCTTATGTGACATAATTAGCATTGAAGTGAGCATTTTTAATCTTTTTTTATATAATTTTTTTGTTCATTGTCTTTTCTTTTCTTTTCTTACTTTTCTTTTTTGTGTTTTGCTTCCTCTCTTTTTTGGCTGTGGCCAGCAATGGTCGCTAGCCGATCCTCATCGGCCTTGGACGAGGGTGTCGCTGCCCTCACCAACCACTAGGGAGAGGGCTCTCGCAACCCGTCATCGATCTCGAGCCTCGTTTGTGATTGGCAGAGTCCGACTAGTGGACCTTGCTAGCCTAAGCAAAATAAATAAATAATAAGGAATAGAAAAAAAAACATTATAAAAAATTCATAAAATCATTAAAAATACTAGTAAAATGCCCACATTAATGTTGACCGAGCCACATCGGACGGACGACGCCCACATTTGAAATTTTCGACCACCCAGCAATGGTCCACCGGCAGCCATCACCAGCACTAGGGCGAGGGCATCCCATGCCTCCTGTTACGTCGCCCGACTAGTGGGGCAAGCTGAACCTCAACAAAAAATAAAAATAATAATTAAAGACAATAAAATATTTAAAAAAAGCATTATAAAAACATTCAAAAATATTAGTAAAATGTCCAAATCAATGTCGTTCGATTCATGTCGGACAACTGCATCCATTTTAAAGATTTTCGATCAAAATTTACTAGATAGCTTCATTGATACAAATGCAAAATTATTTAAGACTTTTTTTAACACCTTCTCAAATTGTATATATCTATATGTACGAGCACGACCTTCCCTTTTTTCTTTTCTTACTTTCTTTCTTTTTTTTTGTACAAGACTATATGAAGTAGTGAATATGACAAAATTTTGAATTTATATATATATTTTTATTAGTTATAATATGATATATCTATTCATAACACGAACGATTTACATTGAAAGTTTAGGGCCTAACCTTATAAGGAAATATTAGATGATATCTTTCCATCCGGATCATCTAACCTTCCCTCAAAAGATTAAGCACCTAATTTCGCAATCTGGGCCGTCCATTTTTGAACGGACGGATTAGATTTTTGATTTTTATGGGCTAAGTTTTTAATTTTTTAAATATATTTTTATTAATTATAATTTGAGATATAAATTCATAACACGAACAGATCATATTAAAAGTTTAGGGCTAAAATTTCTAAGTAAACGTTAGATGATATATTTCCGATATAAAGTATCATGTTTCCACGAATAAAATGGCGCGGGAACCAAAGAGATGGAAAGAGGAAGAAAAAGCAATGATTGGGAAGTGACGTTCGATGACATGAAGCGACGTCCGAAACTGTGTCTCATCTCTTCACACTACAGTCACAGGACAGGACGTCGGTTGGGTGTTGCTGTCTCCGGTCTATGCGTGGGTCCCGCTTTTGTCTCTCACTCTCTTCCACCTTCAAACGCACTGATCTAACGGCTGACAACTTTCCTAGTCCGACCCCCACGCATTTTTCAGCTGACCAGGCCACGATTAAAATCCTGTCGTGCACGTGCGATGGAGCAGATCGATCCGGGATATGGAGGGAAGGTTGATCAAAATGCCGTGACCGTAAAAACTTGACGGATAGAGAATACATAGACATAAATTATCATCCGATAACAAAAAAAAAAAAATCTTTACTAATTATTCTAAGCGATATAATAAATTATTTGTATAAAATTATTTTATTGCTAATTTTTGTGTGGATAAAATTAGTGTAAATTGCGTTCTTTTCACAAATGATTTGAAAAATATCTTTCGAAAATAATTGCTTGCAAACATAAACGGATGGAATTTTTTTTATTTCCTATGTAAATAGTTAAGCTTAAACTATTATCGACAGTGAAATTATAAATGATGTAAGCAATTATATTCCGAAAAAAATGCTTTTTAAATCGTTCATTTTTTCTAGAAACTAATGCACCTCGGATGCCAATCTGGTTCTGTTGTTATCTCTCTAATTCGAAACTCACCGTGTCGGATCGTTTTATCAAGGGCATCCTAGACAACTACAATGAAATACTCCGCCATGAATGAAGAAAATGAGCATTTGACCGGTTGTAGTCAACGGTATGGAGTGGAGATCTTCAAAGCTTTGCAAGCATGGAGCTTCGAGCCTCGACCCATCGCCATTGACGCTCTCTAGATTTGGATGAGAAACAATCACCATAATCAGTACATATTAAAAGTGTACATTGTGAAACACGTATCTTTGAGATTTCGAGTTTTTATTCCGCTAATAAGTTTATGAGACATAAAATCCACACAACATGAGATGAAATAGGTCATTATTTCTTTTTGCTAATGTACACACACAGGATCTCCTCTCCAGCCATTTGAAATCGGTTATTATTTCTTTCCCTACCAAATCAGAAAGAAAATTCACTACTTAGTAGGCCAACATTATGAGTTAACTAACATGTGAGCTCAATTTAAAAAAATAACAAGTGCTATCCATGATTGTAACCCATTACTTAAAGGAAAATGATGCCCACTACTAAAAGAAAAATGATTGCATGACGTGATAGTGTGACCGTGTTATGTTTATCACAAAAAATTGCTCAACTTTTCTTTTTTTAATGTTGTGTGTTAGCCACAATTTTTTTTGCGGCTACAATTGGACCGTCTACTGTGACGGCGACGGTGGACGATCAGCCTAACAAGACTCTTACTAAAAAAAAAGTTAATATTACCAAAAATCTCAAACTGATATATTTGTGATAAATTTACTTTAAACTATTTTTTTTACCATGAAAAATCTCAAACTGGTATGTTTGTGATAAATTTACGTCAAATCGGTATACTTGTGATAGATTTATCCTTTGTTAATTTTCATTAAATTTTATCGTCAAATTGATGAGTTGGATGACACGTGATAATTATTGGGCGTACATAGTACCTTATGTTTGTTATATATGTATATATCAAGAAAGGGAAAACCGATACAATAGGCATCGCGATGGAATTTTTTGTGATATGAACGTAATTTAATAGAAACTAACAGAGAAAAAATTTATCACGTATATATCTGTTTGAGATTTTTTGTGTAAAAAAAATTAATTTGTGGCAAATTTATCATAGTTGTTCAATTTTGGGATTTCTAGTGGTCAGAAAAATAATTTATTGTAAATTTAATATATTAATTTTGAGTTTTTGATGATCAAAAAATAATATAGAGCAAATTATTTAGAGTTTTTCGTGGTGTTAATAATAAAAAAAATGTAGAATGAAATTGTCGGAGAAACCGAGCTCACGTAGTAATGTCACAGGTGAATCTCTCTTCGTCTTCTTAGTTCTTACGACAAGACCTCCGCAAGATTTTTCTTCCATCCTGCGACCCTCCACGCTCTCTTCACCTCTTATTTATCCCCCCTCTCTCTCTGCCCTGTACTCATCTCCTTCCACTAATTGTTGTCTCGACTGAACAGAATAGAACAGAGTTGTCGAGATCAGAAAAGGGGATCTTCTCCTGTACCCATTTGAAACAAAACTCCATGAATTCTCGTTCCTCATCATGTCATCATCTCTTCTGATGCCAACTCTTGCTTCTCACAATCCTTAAGTACAGAGAGGTAGATAGATAGAGAGAGAGAGATCCCACTCATACTGCTTTATCTCGACATGTCGGCCGCCGTAGCCGCTGCAGCAGCGGCGGCGTTGAGCAGCCGGTGCAACTCCATCGCCACGACCTCCGCCCCCCCGGCCGATGCAAGATCCGGTCTCCACCAGTCGTTGACATATCGTTCGCCGATGTTGCTGCCGCCGGCCATGAGCCGCTACGAGTCGCAGAAGCGGCGTGACTGGAGCGCCTTCCAGCACTACCTGCGCGACCACCGGCCGCCGCTGCTTCTGTCGCGATGCAGCAGCGCGCACGTGCTTGAGTTCCTCAGGCACCTCGACCAGTTCGGGGAGACCAAGGCCCACGCCGAGGGCTGCCCCTTATTCGGGTGCCCAAAGCCGTTCATGGCGTGCCCGTGCCCGCTGCGGCAGGCCTGGGGGAGCCTCGACGCGGTCGTGGGGCGGCTCCGGGCCGCCTTCGAGGAGTGCGGCGGGGACCCGGAGGCGAACCCTTTCGGGGCGCGAGCGGTGAGAGTGTACCTGAATGAGGTGAGGGAGGCGCAGACCAAGGCCAGAGGGATCGTTTACGACAAGAAGCAGCGGAAGAAGCAATGCGAAGAGCCGAGGTCGGACGCAATAATATTTCAGCACTAACTACTATAGTGGTGTTTGAGTGCTTGATTGATGCTTGAGAGAATTTTCAAAAATAATAATCAATTTGATGTGGCTTTTCCTAATTTTTTTTCCTGATCTTGTGTACCTATTACTAGATGGATCGAACGCACGGGACATCATTTTTCATCTCAATGAATTTCAACCATTGAATTTTTCTTGTCGAGATATCATAGCGGGCATCGCTCGACATAGATTGATGTCCAAGATCTAGGATGTGATAGAGTGTGTGCAACATCTATTATGTGTGTATGAACATGTATAAAGTGTGTATGGTTGGGTAGATGGAATGATTTAATGTGTTTGGACCCTATATGTCTATGTATTAGGTATTGGTAACATTTATTTGTTTCACGAAAAATGAATAACTCAAAAGATATTTTTTTTTCAATGATCATTTGAATCACTTGAAATAAATAATTAATGAAAAATATGTTCATTATTAGCAACAATTTGTTTCGTAATGTTTTCGTTGATAATGAGAATATTATTCGTTTTATAATTACTAGAAGTTGTTATTTTTTGATTTTTTTTTACAAATAATTTATTTTTTGGTGAAATAAAGAAGAGTAAAATTAAATCATCATTGCAGGCTCTATATTCTGCCGCACCAATTATTGCTTTCTTAGTTAATATAATGGTTTTGTGGAACCGCCATTTTGTCTATGCCTGAAAGGCAGAGGAAAAGGAGCCGATGCATCTGTTTATAAAATCTTCGCTAAGGTTTAATCACAGAGGAAAATGATAGGTTTTAAATTAAGTCTCTCGCAATCGAAAAAGGCTTCATTAAAAAAATTCGAAAAAATTTATTTTGCATTTTTTGAAATAATTAGTTCATAAAATTATTTTTCATTATCGATAATCATTTATGTATAAATACGTTCATTGATGAGTATTTTTTTTTAATAATCAAGGTGTTCGGATCAGCTTGCGCACACCTCATTTATTCGTCGAGGGAGATTAATTGATGAGTATATTTTATGTTCTCATTTTTCATAAAAATATTTTTCAAACTGATTTATTTTTCATTAAACAACCGCGTCATGATTGCTGATTTTTTTTTCTATTAATGCATTGAATATTTAGCGTAGATGATGCAATATCATATCTAATCTAAATTGCAACAATACTTAATAAGTTCTAAAAATATTTATCAGTACATATGACGTTGCTGCTATACATGTGGAGTTTCTTGCGAAAGAACTTTCGCGACTGAAAATCAGCTTTTTGTTGCAGAATTCCAAATTGCGGCAAAAGTGTTAGAACATAGATACGAAATGCAATTTTCGTGGCTGAAGGTATTTGCTTATTCGTAGCGATAGGTCTCCTCTGCGGCCGAGAAAATAATTCTCAGTTAGACATGTTACCACGGCAAAATACTAATAATACTAATAATAAAAATAAAATAAAAATAAAAATAAAATAACTGGGGTCGTAGCTTTTACTGTTAGCCAGGAATTATTCTACTTTGCGGCCAACGATATGAACTTAAATTGATTTTAGCGACGGGGCAATAATTTCATGTTGAATGTTTTGTGCCCCATATATCTTACATTTAAACATGAAAATATTGTTGGTGAGTAGAGTTAACACTTAGGGGGTGCATGACAAAAATTCTGTTCCAAAAAGAATTTCTCGAACAGAAATAGTTTTTATGAATTTCTATTTTAGAATGAGTTTCTAAGCAAAATAAATGCGTTTGATAATGACAAAAAATTTATACTTCCGGAATAGAAATTTATTTGACTAGTGAAGTTGACGGCGGCGGGGGGACGACCGGCGGCGGCCAGCCGACTGGGGACGTCCGCTGACCTGTGGTGGCCGTCCGACAACCAGCGGCGGCAGTCGCCCAGTGACCTCCGGAGATCAGCCGCGCGATCAGCAACGACAATCCTACGACCTTCGGCGACCAGCCGGCGGCTAGCTGTGGCCAACCAGTGACCAGCGATGGCTGCTCAGCAACCTCCGGAGGTCGGCTGGCGATCGACGGCTGCTGCTGTCTGGCAACCTCAGGTGACCGGAGGCGACCTTCGGCGGCCGATCAACGATCGGCGGCGGCCGTCCGGCGTCTCCGGTGCCGCCGGTGATCGTTGTCGGACATCCGACGACTGCCCGCGGACAGTCGGCGACCTCTGGCTTCCAACCAGCAACCTCTGACGGCGGCAGGGGGTGGCCGATGGTCAAAGAGGTACGATCGGTGGCGGCCGTCATCGACGAAGATTTCTATTTCTAATTCTCGAAGAATTAACTTTTTTTTGTTTCTCATTTTTGCTTCAAATCTATTTTTATTTCTCAAATTTTTTTCAAAAATAGTTTCTTGCATTTGCGTTACCAAACGAATTTCTGTTCCAAATCTATTCCATAAATAGAGAACTCATCCAGAAACAGTTTCTGGATGGTTATGCACCCCTTGCTGTCGCATAAAGTGCTTTTGGAACATCACGTCAAATATTTTGTTATGAAAAGCTTTATTGTGGCGGCATGTTGGTAGCGATAGGTTGAATTCACGGGGCGCGCTGAAATTCGTTTGGTAGTACAACTTCTGAAGAAGAAATCCATTTGGTTACGCAATATTACATTTATACTTTTGAAGCAAAATTCTACTTCTGAAGTTTTTTTGAGCCAATTCTAGAAGTTAAAAAAAATTACTTATCTTTTAGAAATAAAAATTTCTCAACATCAACATCTTTCTCATTTCAACCTCTTTTCATTTTCAACGCCTCTCCCAACCATGCCTTTGCCATCGCCACCCACCGCCGACCTATATCGACCGTGCCGCTCACCGCCGCCGACCACCACTCATTGCTACTCACCGCCTGACCGCCACCAACTACCACGCCGCCGCTGAGAGGTGACCATCTTCGACAGCAAGAGTAAAAATAAATAATTTTTTTAAAAAATAAATATATTTTTAATAATTATTATTATTATGCAAAGAAAATTTAAAATAAAGCAAAAAAAAATTTGCCGTTGACAATAATTTTGCGTAGAAGATTTTGTGTTTATAATGTTCCATGAATAGAAATTTTCAATCTTTATCAAACGTTTTTTTTTCTGATTAGAAATCAAATACTAAATGAAGCAGCAAAATCAACTTCTGGCGGCCAAATAATTTTACCTTTTAAGACTAAATTACTTTTCGTGGCAATGTAACAGTAACACATTTGTGGCCACGAAATAATGTTGTTGGCAATTTTTTCAGGATACTTTTTCCCATATTTAATTCCCAAAACAATTTTTCGAGAGTAATAATGAAATAGATTTTGTGGCTATAGATCATACATTGCAACGAAATATTTGTTTCGTGGTAAATGTTGATGATAGTAGGTCAGGTTGCCTTCAGCGACAAAGTTGGTTCGTGGCTGCGAAGTATGATCCGTAGACACAAACAAGTTTCATTCGATAGTCAAATAGTCGTGGCCGTTGGTATTCTTTATGACAAAAGAAGAAATTTATGTCACTGAAAATGTCTTTGTCGTTGTCGAATTCACTGCCGAGAAACACTAATTACTTAACACGAGTAAAAAATTAATCACGTTCCATGTCTACTATTGATTATAGATAATTAATTAGCGTTACCAAACTATCGAAGCAGCGAGGTTAATTAATTTTGAATCATATTTTTTTTGGGCGAATAAAATTAAGCACCCCAGTTACAAAACAAGTGAATCGTCAACCAAATTAACCACATTACTTAGTGCAAACTTGCCAATTTAGTTCAATCGAAGCATCATGATAGCCAACGTTGGGGAAACGTTAAACACGAGTCATATAATTATAAACATAAAAATAATTAGCTACAATTATCATCTACATTATGAAATAAGAATAGATCAATTTTGGACATCGACAGAGTATATGTTACTTGGGTTATATGTTGAAAAGCATGACATGTTATAAACAACAATCACACCCATTTCACGTAAATAAGTATATAATTTTTTGTAAGTAGTAATAACTTAAATACATGATAAAGTTATTAATTTCAAATAGTAATTACAAACTAATTTAAATGATACTTAAGTGTTACAATTTTAGGAAGTATTATCTTTAATTCTATACTTAATTATTATTTCTACTAATGTCAGCTTAAATTTCGGATAATACAACAGCCATAACTCTAACAGTAAATTTAGGACATTTGATTTGAATATTTGCGACGCAAACATTAAAAAAAAAATAGCAAAAATACCTGGACGGGAAAAATCCTACCCCTTTTTGGCAACCTAATTCAAAGCTTTTATTGCAAAAAAAGCTTTTCTTGCCAATTTGATTTAGGAACGGAAAAAAACCGTCGCTGTATCTCATTAAAAATAAACAAGAATTATTTTAGCTTCTCGATATTATTGCGATTTAAAAGAAATAGGTTTACTTCAAATATAAATCTTGAACATCTTACATTTTGATATTTTTTCAACTTTTGAAATCATAAATATTATTGTCAACAGACATGCGGCCTTGCGAATAAAGGAAGGGTCATAAGGACGTTAAAAAGGAGAAGATTGGGAGAGTGGGGCCGGAGAGTTTAGTTCTAGGTAAACTCCGCACACACATGTACATAAAAAAGAAGAGAGACTAAAAGAAAATCATTAAATCTGTTATAGTCTTACTTAAAGTAGATATATTATCCGTAAAAATTTCTTTTCGTGTCGAGTTTGGTTGAATGAAATATGCTTTGTAGTATATATAATATATCATACTTGTCATCTTTTATAATCAAGGGGACGAGTGTGGAGGCCCGACTATCTAGAGACCATTTGAACACTTTGCATAGATTTTATATTAACAAGTGACAACAAGTTGCCATGTTAAAAACCCACAACCCCACGTTAGTTGTTCTAAACTATTTTGTTAATTTCATTGTAAATTTATAAATATTAATTTTTATCACAAATGGCTGGCGGCAAGTTTTATTTTTAAAAAAATCATGAAATGTTCAAGATTTATTGATCGCACGCGTAATTCATATCGGGAGTAGCACTCCTCTCATTCCACACACACCGGGTAATTATTCGAGACATGCAGAATGTGCTCTTAAGATGGCTCCAACAGAATACTCAAGTGTAGTGATTCAAACTCAATCCTTGAATGAGAAGAACGGACATGCTTATCATTTGAGCAAACCCTTACTGTATGAGTTACCAAGAGGCAACCTGCTTTCATCTCTGATCAAGAAACTTATCGGTAATTTTCATATTGTTATAATACCTATCGATACCGCCCTCTAGATAGAACAAACGAGAGATATCTCATGAATTAACCCATATAAATACCGAGTCTTGGACCAGTGGCCAAATTATGAAGAAATATTGCCAGAGAAAGGCAATAGACGAGAGATGGAATCGCCAACAGAAGAGAAAGTAAGTCTCCCTGTATCAATCTTAGCATCAAAAGAAAGGCGACGTCCCACAATACTGGAGGTCTTAAGAATGGTCATGTCCCCATTTGCCTCTCAATTAATCTTTGATAAGTAAGCACTGGGAATAGAGATGGAATCCATCATTTGGACAGCGAAACGGGGTTTCTGCAGCAGTCGGCTGAGGCATTTGACTTTGAAGATATTGCATTTCAATTCTTTTCTTTGCATTTTCCATGCTTTTGATGAGATGTGCAGCAGAAGCTCAATACCTTTACTCAGGGAGATCATTAAGAGGGAACTCAAATCCAAACCCGTTGACATATTTAATCAAATCCATTTTCACTTAAAAGCTTAAGCTAATGAGTTATGAGCCAATATAGGTATATTAAGTGCTCTGCAACAGAAATGATTTTGTCTTTTTTTGTCAAAAAGAAATGATTCTGATTGGAAAGATTGATTATTTGACCACTCATGGTGATGACATAGTGTGGTCTGTTTGGTTGTATCTGTAAGAGGGACCTTCATTCCTTTATCATGGTACAACATTGCAAAAGATAGAATAAACTACTCATGATAATGATGATAGTGTAGTAGTAGTAATAGTAGTAGTAGTAATAATACTACAATGATAATGAAAAGAAGTTTTAGTCCTAAGACTCTACCCAATTGAAAATAAAATAAAAATTCTCGATGTAATTAGGGTTTTTAATTATGAAATCACGTAATTTACGATGGTTCCAAATCCAAACTATTAGGAATGCTTTAAAAAATGAAGTTTGTTAAAACATATAGGCTTATACTTCAACCTTTTGTCCCACTTAGGAATAATACTAAACTCTTCACATCTTTCAAGCCTATATAAAGGCTTCAACCTTCTATATAGGCTTGAAATAGGTGAAGAGTTTAGTATTCTTCCTATGTGGAACAAAACGTTGATGTTTTACGTTCTAACAAATTCTTCACCGGTGCTTATAAAATCAGATTGTACTTCCCGGCTCACGGTTCAGTCCATTTCGGTGCTCGTGACAGTTTGGGATCAAAAATTGGATTAGAAACGGCTTCACGACCTAGGTTTTGAACCAAGGGCTTGTCTTTCCTTGGAATAAAAACCTCTCACGTGCCTCCATCACTGTGCCAACAATCATATGGATACTTACATGAAACGCTATAATGATAAATAGTAGCAGAAGACTCTACCAAGGTTTCGACTGGGGATATGTAAGCATCAAGTCAACAAAAAGTTAATGGCTGCCGTTGAGAATGAAGTTCATTAGGCTAATAGCATCCAAAAAGTATCTTTTCCATTCTTTTGCGAATTTGAAACTGTGTCAACATCACATTTCATTATGTTCTTATCTTATTTATTCTACTTTTTACGGTAGAGTTTTTTCTTCCCTGGGGGTTCCAAATTGTTGTTTTTACAAAGTCGGCTTCTTCCTTTCTTTCTATTTTGTCCTTTTAGAGGAGAAAATACTAAGGCTGTGTTTGGTAAAACTCCAGAAACGCATATGTGTTTCGGAAAACACTTTTGACCCTAAAAAAAGAAATAAAAAAAAAAACTTGCTGGGTTTTGGAACACTTTCGTGCAAGTCACCACCGCCGTCCTCTGCCACCATGGCCATTCAGTGTGTTATTACACTGGTCGATAGATATTTGTTGCGGGTCATTCAGTGTGTTACAAAGTAGTCTTATTACACTGAAGTCGGTTGCTGCTATCGGGGTTGTCGCCTTTCCTTTGCCGGGGCTTTGGTCCCGCTAATTCACCAGAGCAGACCACTTCTACTTCATGTACTTTCGACTGAAAATATTGACAACGGAGTTCGGGCAAACTTCGCGGCTTTACTTTTCGAATATGATATAGCCTTTTACTCTACATCCCCTGCGTGCTTGTCAGCCAGATGAGGGTTGGGACCAAATTGGCTTATCTCCACACAAAAGTCGCGGCTCGATTGGTCTTTACCTTCCAAGTCCCCACCGATGTGGATGGCCGAGGCAGCAGCCACCAGCCACGAAAGACGACAGAGAGCCCCACCAGTTTCGCTGCTGTCTACCAGCGAAGATGAGACCCCGAGGGAGAGTAGTTGAGGACAATTTTTTTTTTTCTTTAATCGATGAAATAAATAGATATCTCGAGTTTTAAATTTTTCGTTATAAATTAATTTCATTGTTACTAATTCAGTTCTAGACTTTTATGCATTGATACCAATTGAATCTATCGAGCTAATTTGGCTCGGAAATCACTGACACGAATATTGGACATTCTATGTGACATGATCAGCACTGACATTGACATTTTTAATCATAATTTTATTTTTATAAATCTTTTGTTCTTTTTTTCATTCTTTTTTGTGCTTTGCTTCCTCTCCTTTTTTTGGTTATGGGCCAGCAAAGGGCGCACCGGCCGATCCTCATTGGTCTTGAATGAGGGTGTCGCGGCCCTCGCCAACCACAGGGAAAAGGGCTCGCGCAGCCCCTCACCACCAGTCCCGAGCCTCATCTGCGACTGGCAAAGTTCCAAACCAGTGGGCCTTAATAGCCCTTAGCAAAATAAATAAATAGATAAAGAACAGGAAAAAAAACACTATAAAAACATTCACAAAATCATTAAAAGATTATTAGGACGATCTACGTCTATATCAGAAATTTTTGACTAGTCGGCAAGGGTCCATCGGCAGCCATCACCAGCATCAGGGCGATGGCATCCCATGCCTCCCTGTTAGCTTGCTCGACCAGTGGGGCTTGCTCGACCAGTGGGGCTTGCTCGACCTCTACCAAAAAAAAAACATTATAAAAATATTCATAAAATCATTAAAATATTAGTAAAACGTTCAAGTCAATGCTGATCGATTCACATCGAACGAAAACTGCATTCACGTTAAAAATTTTCGATCAAAATTAGCTGGATAACTAAATTGACACGAATGAAAAATTATTAAAGGCTTTTTTTTAAATACCTTTTCATATTGTATATATCTATATATGGGCTCCCCTCTACATACGACCTTTTTTTTTTTTTGTACAAGTCTAGATGAAATAGCGGATATTGCTAAAGCAGGTGGTAAAAAAGAGCATGTTTCCACAAAAGAGGAGATAAGATGAAATGGCATGGAAACCAAAGGGATAGAAAAAGGAAGCAAAATAGCAATGATTGGAAGTGACGTTTGATGACATGAAGCGACATCCGAACTGTTGTCATGCACACGTCAGGACGTTGGTTGGGTGTTGTTGTTGTCGTCTCGGTCTATGCGTGGGTCCCACTTTTGTCTCCCTCTTCCACCTTCCACAATATTCACGATCCACGCACATGTCTCTGTGGCTGACAGCTTTCCTCGTCCCACTCCGCACATTTATAACTAACCATGATTAAAATCTTGCCGTGCGTGTGCGACAGATCAGATCGATTCGGGATATGGGAGGGTGATCAAAAGGCCGTCTTTTCTGCAAATTATTATTTATATTGACTGTAAAAACTTGACGAATGAAGAATACACATACACATATAAAGACATAAATCATCATCCGTTAACGAAAATATTTTTCTTAACTAATTATTCTAAGTGATATAATAAATTCTTTGTAAGAAAATATTTTATTAATTACTCATTTTTTTTGAACAAAACACAAAATGAGTCTGAGGTGCGCTCGTCTCACAAGTGATTTGAAAAAAATAATTTTTCAAAAATAATTGCTTGAAAAAATAAATGGTTGGAATTTTTTTCTCATTGCCTACGTAAAAATTTAAGCCTAAATTATTATAAATACTTCTCGCTGACTAATTTTTCTAAACGATGTAAGCAATTATATTTGCAAAATATTGCTTTTCAAATTGTTCGTTCTTCTCGAAACGAATGCACCCTAAATGTCGATCGCCAATCTGATCGTGTTGTCTCTCTAATTTGAACTCATCATATCGGATCGTTTTATCACGGGCATCCTAGACAACTACAATGAAATACTCCGCCGTGAGCGAAGAAGATCTTTCTCCTCCACTCGGTGTTTGGGAGTGACGCTGTATGCCAATTCATATCAAAAAGTGTACATCGTGAAACACATATCTTTGAGATTTCAAGTTTTTATTTTGCTAATAACTACGTCGTTTTATGAGACATAAAATTCACATAACATTAGATGAAATTGGTCATTATTTTTTTCGCTAATGTACACACAGGATCTTTTCTCCATCCATCCATTTGAAATCAGTTATTATTTCTTCCACACCTAATCAGAAAGAAAAAAAACTACTCAGTAGGCCAGCATTATGAATTAACTAACATGTGAGCTCAATTTAATAAAAATTACAAGTGCTATTCATGTTTGTAGCCCATTATTAAACGGAAAATGTTGTCCATTACTAAAAGGAAAATGATTGCATGATATGATAACGTGACCGTGTCATGTTTATAGCAAGAAATTTCAAAACTTTTTTCTTTTTAATGTTATGCACCAGCCACAATTTTTTTTTTCGGCTAACATTGGGTGACAGTGGATAGTCGGCCTAGCATGGCTCTTACTAAAAAAAATGGTTAATATCACAAAAAACCTCAAATCGAGATACATATGATAAATTTACTCTAAACTATTTTTTTTACTATGAAAATCCCAAACTGATATGCCTATGATAGACTTACATTTCATTAGTTTTCGTCAAAATTTTGCCGTCAAATTGATGAGTTGGATGACACGCGACATACACATTACTCTATGTATGCTACAGATGTATCAATTTAAAATTTATCATGATATTATCTCAATTTAAGAGGGTAAGTAAGTTTATCGAGTGTACCAGTTTGAAATTTTTTGTGATAAAAAAAATGTAATTTGAGATAAAGTTGTCACATATATATCAGATTAGGATTTTTAGTGGTTAAACAAATAGTTTGGGATAAATTTAGTGTACCAATTTGAGATTTTTGATGGTCAAAAAAATAATTTGAAATAAATTTATCACAGGTGTATCAATTTAAGAGTTTTGTGGTATTAATAATAATAAAAAAAATTGTAGAATGAAATAGTCGGAGAAACCGAGCTCACGTAGTAATGTCACGGGTGAATCTCTCTTCGTCTTCTTACGACGAGACCTCCGCAAGATTTTTCTTCCATCCTGGGACCCTCCACGCTCTCTTCACCTCTTATTTATATTCCCTCTCTCTCTCTCTCTGCCGTGTACTCATCTCCTTCCACTAATTGTTGTCTCCACTGAACAGAATAGAACGGAGTTGTCAAGATCAGAAAAGGAGATCTTCTCCTGTACCCATTTGAAGCAAAACTCCATGAATTCTCGTTCCTCATCATGGCATCATCTCTTCTGATGCCAACTCTTGCTTTTCACAATCCTTAAGTACAGAGAGATAGAGAGAGAGAGAGAGAGAGAGAGAGATCCCACTCATACTACTTTATCTCAACATGTCGGCCGCCGTAGCCGCTGCAGCAGCGGCTTCGTTGAGCAGCCGGTGCAACTCCATCTTCACGACCTCCGCCCCCCCGGCCGATGCAAGATCCGGTCTCCACCAGTCGTTCACATATCCTGGGCCGATTTTGCTGCCGCCGGCCCTGAGTCGCTACGAGTTGCAGAAGCGGCGTGACTGGAGCGCCTTCCAGCACTACCTGCGTGACCACCAGCCGCCGCTGCTTCTGTCGCGGTGCAGCGGCGCGCACGTGCTCGAGTTCCTCAGGCACCTCGACCAGTTCGGGGAGACCAAGGTCCACGCCGAGGGCTGCCACTTGTTCGGGTGCCCGCAGCCTTCCACGGCGTGCCCGTGCCCGCTGCGGCAGGCCTGGGGGAGCCTTGAAGCGGTCGTGGGGCGGCTCCGGGCTGCCTTCGAGGAGTGCGGCGGGGACCCGGAGGCGAACCCCTTCGGGGCGCGGGTGGTGAGGGTGTTCCTGAATGAGGTGAGGGATGCGCAGGCCAAGGCCAGAGGGATCGTTTACGACAAGAAGCAGCGGAAGAAGCAATGCGAAGAGCCGAGGTCGGACGCAAGAACGTTTCAGCACTTACTGTTATAGTGGTGTTTGAGTGCTTGATTGATGCTTGAGAGAATTTCAAAAATAACAATCAATTTGATGAGGCTTTTCCTAATTTTTTTTTCTGATCTTGTGTAGCTATTACTAGATGGATCGAGCACACGGTACATCATTTTGCATCTCAATGAATTTCAACCGTTGAATTTTTCTTGTGGAGATATCATAATGGACATCGCTTAAGATAAATTAATGTCCAACATCTAGGATGTGATGGATTGCGTGCAACATGTAATGTGTGTGTGTATGTACATGTATAATGCGTGTATAGTTAGGTAGATCAATAATGAAAGTATGTTGTCCTTACGAGTCGAAAATAGGTCAAGATGAATTTAATTGCGATCCATTATTGACCTATTTTTAGTGAATCCTTTAAAAGTTAATGACTCATATTTGACCCATTTTATATAAATATGGATCAAATATGAATTTGTGACCCATATTGCCACCTCAAAAGAGATATTCTACTATGGATGGAGTAATTTAATGTGTTTGGCACCATATATGTCTATGTAATAGGAATTTGTAACTTAAACTTCATTTGTTTTCTGAAAAATAAATAACTCAAAAGATATATATATTTTTTTTCAAATGATCATGTAAAGTACTTAAAATAATTAGTTAACGAAACACGTGTTTATTATTGGTAATAATTTGTATCATCATCTTTTCGTTGATAATGAAAATATTATTGGTTTCATAAGTAATATAAGTCATTGTTTTTTGAAAATTTGTCTTATAAATAATTTACTTTTTGGTGAAATAATGAAGAGTAGAATTAAATCATCATTGCAGACTCCAAATTCTGCCGCACCAATTATTGCTTTCTTGGTTAATATAATGATTCTGTGGAGACGCCATGTTGTCTAGGCTTGAAAGGCAGTGGAAAAGGAACAGATACATCTGTTTACACTATAAATTCTTTGCCAAGGTTTAATTACAGAGACAAATGATAGGTTTTAAGTTAAGGCCCTCCCCAAAAACAATGCTTTTAAAAAAATCGAAAAAATTATTTGTATTTTTTGTAATAATTAGCCAACGAAATTATTTTTCATTATCTATACTAATTTATATCTAAATATGTCCGTTGATGAGTATATTTTATTTTCCTTCATTATTGTAAGTGATTCAAGCGTTCTGTTACAAAGTACTAACTCAAAAGTTTAAATTATTAGAATAACTCGTGATTTAATATTTATATATTTCAACACTATTTCTCACGTTTAATTTGATCTTTTGTTTAGTAATTAAATCTTTTCAAATAAGGGCATAGCCGAAGGATATTTTCCTCTTTTACTTTATTTTTATTTTTTCCTTTTTTTTTTCTTTTCCTCACCTCCCTCGGTCATTGTCCGCCTTAGGCTCAGTGGAGGGGGGCACTCACTTGGGCCGGCGTCACCCTAAGTCTAGCAACTCTTGTTCAACCCAAAGAGATAGTGGGAAATGGAGAGGAAAAATGAAAAAAAAATAAAATGAAGAGAGAAAAAAAAGGAAAAGAGAAAAATTAAAAAATTAAAAAAGTAAAAGGACAAAAATACCCGCCTTTTTTTTTATACATAATGGGGAAAATTTAAGTCCTTATTTAAAATAAATTACAATTTTAATTTTTTATTTTAAAAAATAAAGTCATTTCGTATTCTTATTTTAAATTTTCCGCAGAAGTCTATAGGTCAAATCGACGAAGCCGTTACATCTCTCTCTCAAAAACCTCGCAAGCCCGCAACAGCAGAGCGAAACGCCAGTGACGAACCTCCAATTCATCTTCTTTTTCTCATAGAGAGTGTAAGGCCGAGGCGAGCACTAAGAGAGGGAGAAGGAGAGGGAGTGAGAAGATGTCGACCCAATTGCCAGACAACTTCCGGTGGTCCGATTTCGCTGCCCGGTGATCCTCTCCTCCGGCCGCCACACATTCGACCGCTCCTCCATCCAGCGGTGGCTCGATTGTAGCCACCGTACCTGCCCATCACCAAGCTCCCCTCCCCCGACCACCTGTCCTTCATCTCTAACCACGCCCTCCGCAGCCTCGTTTCCTATATCACGCTCATTCCCACTCCCAATTCGCAAACCTGACCCGGACCGAAGCCCGAGCCCAATACCCTCGTGGCCGCTCTCACCTCCTGTTCGTTCCCTGTCCAGTCAAAGCTCGAAGCTCTCCAATAACGGCCGGCTGTCCGGCGGCGGCTCACCGGGTCCGGCACCATGTCGGTGGTTCTCAACTAGTCAACTGTGTAAACTCGGATAATGGGTTATTGTGCGAGACGGCTCTGAGCATGTTGGTAAATCTCAGCCTGGACGATGATGACAAGGTAGGGTTGGTGGTCGAAGGGGCGACGCGGCGTGTTAAGGGCGGATTCGGCCAGCTGCAGGGCCCTCGCCGGCACGATAATCACCAGGTTGGCGGTGGTGGATGCAACAAGGCCACGGTCGGTGAGCAGTACCCTTTTGAGGTTCCAATCGTTCTGTGAGATGAGATGATCATTCGAGATGCTAAGTAAATTTTGCGGATGCTTATGGAGAGGTTGACATGAAGTCAGGCGTGTGTTTCGTGGCCAAGGCTCGGTTTTCATATGATGCAGAGGCGAGTCAGGTTTCTTTGTTAATGTGTCCTTCGAGTTCTTACCTTTTGTTGCATTGCATAGATTTCTGTACAGAGTTCAAAAAAAAAAAAGGAGTTGGATTTCTATTGAAGGACGTGTTCTTACCTATTGTTGCGTTGCATAGATTTTTGACAGTAAAGTTGCATTAACTGCGACTCTGTCAGGTTTCTAACATGTTCCTAATGTACACTTTCAACCTGTACCCGTTTTTT
This sequence comes from Rhodomyrtus tomentosa, assembly GCA_028455895.1. Lineage (NCBI taxonomy): Eukaryota > Viridiplantae > Streptophyta > Magnoliopsida > Myrtales > Myrtaceae > Rhodomyrtus > Rhodomyrtus tomentosa. The sequence goes on from JAPCWY010000008.1 coordinate 13,684,106, forward strand.
GTAGTTTAATTTGTTGCAAGGGGCATTTCTTTCCCGACAGGAATAATTAAACAAATGCAAATTTTGATTTAACTAGGAGCTGAGATTAGGACAGAGATTATCGGAAAATAATCCTTCACCAGTTGATAATTCGAAGGAAATAGACCGACAGTCATCGAGACTAGAGCAAACAAATGCAAATTTTGGCCAAGCGTCGAGGCTGTGTCATCAGTGAACAAAACAAGGGTTTTGTCAAATACATGAACCGAAGACTACAATATCGATTGTCACGAGCGATCTACAATCTCCAGATTTGCAACTGCCTCAGGACAATCTAGAACTTTGGAAAGCATAAATGCTTATCTATAACTGTGAATAGTGCAAAGATGAAATTATTGTTGGAGTAGAAATAGAGCATTGTTACCATTGATTGAACTAGGAGTGCAACAATTAAATTATTGTCGGGCCAAGACGCATTTTCGGGGGATTGGACAAGGGCATATAGTTATAAGTCCCTGCCTAACTCGATTAAAGCTCGAACCACGCTCCTTGTGCGGTATATGTAGATCGCAAGTTTAATAACAAATACAACCGAGAGAGAAAGCTCAAGGAAAAAAAATAAAAAAGAGGACAGTTTTAAGTCGAATGTAATCTTGTTATTACTTGAAAGTTCTTTGTTTTCTTAGTATTCATTTTACATGTGTATTATTTGTATTCTGTTTGAGAAGAATATTGAAGTTGCATTCGATAGATTGTCTGTTCTCATCCAGGTGACTAAGCCTGTTATAGTGATAGTGTCACAAGTCGGGAGATTTTTATTGACCCTGCGACGACTCGGGCTATTTTGTATCGCTGGGGAGCCCGAGCTAAGCATTCTATCTTCTTTTCTTCTAAGATCATTGTAGAGAGAGATTTAGAGAGAGACTCTAGGAGGAACTTATTTAGTAGTTTAATTTATGGATACCAAATGAGAAGGAAGACTCCCATTTATATAGGAGAGGGCCTCGAATTACAACCGTAGATCTGACTCTCATCTAATGGCCTAGATCGTATCTCCCATTTTCCTAACCACCGACATTAAATAGGAATACTCTAGCACGAGGGGACAATTACCGACTCCCTGCCCTAGGAACATTTCATAACATTAGAGAATCAATTGGAAAACCCTAGAGAAACCCTAAGGGGATCGAAGACACAGCTAGTCTTGAGGCATCTCTCGGCCATCTGTACGACCGATCTAGGCGCGAAAACCTCGGCCCGTGTTAGATAGCATCTAATTCTGGGCTGGGGCAATACTACATTCATTTGGCTTCTTAGAGTAATTTTCCCAAACCATTACGCTACATTTATTGTGATTATAAGTATGAACTAGGGTGAATTGCTTGGGTTTTTGTTGACACCTAAATTATGATTTTTTTATTTTGCATTAAAAATTAGGAATTAATTTTAGTTCCTACAAAAAATAATCATATCATTTTTTATATTTATTTTTAGCATCATATTGCATTGCATTGCATTTACATTTAATCGGATCGGAGGCAGAAAATGGATTGAAATCGACGAGCGGTGAACCAAAGCTCAAAAAAGCATATTTCAGCTAGCTACGGCAGCAATTCCAAAAAAAATCATCAAGGTCTATTTAATGTTCAATTTGGAAAAAAGACTTTTAATTAAAAAATGCCCATTAATTAAGAAAAAAATCATTACAGACAGAATTTTTTCTCTCCGGATCAATTTGCGATTATCTAAAGTTGAGGGACAATCTTACAAATAATGAAAATAACACCAAATCCTAATTCACTATTATAAACAGATGCCTTAGGTTCACACGGGAAGGAGGCCACTTTTATTGAGCATAGGGCGGAAGCTCGGAGGCCAGCCATTAGAAGTTTTGGTTCGGAGGACACACAAATCCATACACGGAAAAAGTGAGATTGAGGGAGAGAGAAACATGGTCTCGTTCAGTCCAGGGTTCTCGCAAGTCAGAAGAGGAGAAAGTACAGAACGCAAAAAGTTGTCTTCTAGGTTCCAGAAGATTCATGTCCTCGTTGAGTAGACACAAAGCATACAAGGCATGGTCAAAAGGAAAGAAGCAAAAATAAAAACGCACAAGGGGGGTCGAGGTAGTGTTGCCCGAGACAGTCACCGACCCATGTAACTATTTTTGTTTAGTTGTTTGCTTTTGCAGGTCTGAATCCGACGTCCGGCAGCTCCGTGGATGTCCGCTACTCAGCCTCGAGGTCTCCAATCCCGGTCGTCTAGCCTCGCCGCAACCAAGTGGTCCCGTTTGTCCAAAATCAGTCGCATCGTAGTTGCTGTTCAATTCGTTTAGCAGCTGTCCAGCCCTGGTTTGAGGTCGATCAGCCTTTGTTTTACTATTATTCAAAGGTTTAATCTTGTGTCTACGTGTGTTAGACTATCCGGAGAATTTTGGCAACCTTTCGGTCCAAAAAGTATGAATTAGGGTGAATTGTTTGAGTATTGAACTATTATTTTTGTTGGTACATGACTTCCTGTTTTGATTCACTCGGAGATAATAGGAGTATGACACCCATGACTATCTGGAGCTTGACTTGAAGACAATTCAAGGCACTTGAAGATATATAGCCGCTAAAAATAAGGTATTATCTTTTTTTTTTCCCTTTTATTGTGGGATTCATGATATGAGCTCTTGAAAATATTTTCTCTGACTTTATGTGAGGCGGATATCCATCTATGATAGTGTCCTGTTTGCATATACAATTATGTTTGTCTCATCCTAAATATAAGTGCTACTTGAACTTGTTAGTTCATCGCAACTAATCGCGTGCTGCTAGGTAGGTCATCAAACATATATTAGAGCTATGATGATTGTTAAATAAAAATTTCTTCATTCTTTATATCACTTACTTAAGAGCTGATTCATTATCGCGGTTGGGCTAAAAGCTCCCTCTGTCATGTTAGTGTTAAAGGAACTTAAGGTAATACTCCCGTGCATCATCAGTTTTTTATTTGCCCTATTCCTGGTTGAATTTGTGCATGCATCTTTATTGTCGTAGTAATTCCTGCTACTACTTTTGCGAGCATTTCTTTCTGTTGTTAGAGTTATAATCTTTTAAAGAAATACTTTCCAAGTTCAGGAATCTATTCTAGCACTATTTCTAGAAAGGCATTGTTTCACTCTCCTGCGACCTGCACATAGTGAAGATGATCAATGGCTCGATCAAATATTAGTGAGTATCTTGTCGTTGTTAGATTGGCTTTATCTAATTCGGCAAATACTCTTCACTCTATAGTTCTTATTTGATTATTTGTATGTGATGTTGGATGCAAATGGCTAAATTGAGTGCCGAGTTGTGGTTTGGGTCAGAGGCATTGAGAGAGCTCTTTTTTTAGAGAACAATGCATTGAGAGAGCTCTTGATTGGCCTGTTGTAGTAGCCCTAACAGAGTCTTACTTGGAAGCCTTGGATATCCTTGGATAGGAGTGTAGTGTCTACAGTGCCATCTTCACGGAAGGTTGGTAACATCTTGCATTTTTCGATTGAGTTGTGACCAGGCGTGATAATGTTCTTCAATGATTGGCTTGAGAAATGACCAAAAATTGAAATGGCAATAAATAAATAAATAAGCAACTGAATTTAATGCAAAAAAATAGTCATTTCATAATTTCATATTTTTTATGAAACATGAAAATAAATCTCCTAATTTTAGATGTGGTACCATCTATAAACTTAAAATATTATTGAAGCTTTGGAAGGTGGATTAGATGCTATGGCAGAATGAGCCGGAAAAGACCATGAATATGAATGAGTATGTTTTACGTCACCACATTGATGCCCAGATTACCTCCAGTACCGGTCAAACCGTAATTTCATTGCCCTCTTGAAAAAATCGCGTTTCAGCTCCTTTCCCGCCCAAAACTAAAAAAATATCTCCCGCTCAAAAAGACGCGAACGCATTGATCGGCAGAAGAAGAGGACACCTACGCTCCTTCCCTGTTGTGCTCGCTGGCGTCGATCACCGGGAGCTGCATCGCCGATTCATTTCCTATTTTATGACCAAAATGGGAAGCTTAAAACGAATCTGAAGGCCGTGAAGGTATTGTGCCTCGTGAAAATGCCTATTGGCATCGTGTTTTGGCTAGAGCCGTGCTCGAAAGGAGCTAAGAATGATTTTGATGCCGGTAAGCAATTCACATTTCTTCGTTACTTCATTTCATGGAGTTCATAATCAATAAGTGTGTTCTAGAGCTTAGTGTGCGAAGTTGCAAAGTAATTGAGTTATGTGGTTTTGTTTGACTTTTCTGAATTACTTGTTCTAGTGGATGGTGTGCGAAGTCAAGAAGTAATAGAGTTAGGTGTTGCGTTTGATAGTGGTTTTGGAAGAGGAGTTTTGTTGAGCATTTTGCGTTTCAAGTGCGAAGGCAAAAACTCTTTAGGCTATGATACGTAAATTCTGATGAGATTTGGCCTGAAATGGATTTAATATGGCTGTTTAGTTTTTTCAATTCTGGCAATGCAGTCATGATATGGCATTTATCATGATGTACGTTTTTTTTTTTCCTTTTTCCACTAAAGGGCTTTGGTTGATGAGTGCACCGATGAGGAGAATTGATGTTGATGGAACTGAATGCATACTCTTACGTTTGGACATTGACAGGATGGGTGGTTGTGATCAAAAGATATGTCGACTTCAATGAACTAAGTATTGCTTGTTGATCGCTGATATGTATGACCGGATTATTTCATTAGGCATTTTTTTTTCCAAACAACACTTTTTATGGTTGTCCTTGCAATACTTTTTTTCTTGTGTATACATATATTTTCTCTAGCCCTCCTCTTGTCCAGTATCTTCATCTATAACTAGTTTGGTAAAGTTGCGTAAAGTTATAGTAATATTGTTTTCAAGTCCCACGGCGAACAGGTCCGACCTAAGAGCAGGTCACCCACGCTGAAATGTCGGGAAATTGAAAATCGGGTGGTGTTGCTCAAGAAGCAACTGGAAGCCAGTGAATTGGACAATGGCGGCGAGCACGATAAAAGCCAATGGTGTTGGCGTCGACGGAAAAAAAAAATATATATATATATATATATATATATATATATATATATATATATATATATATATATATATATAGATGATAGGGGATGAGAAACAATCACCACAGCCAAACATCACTCGAATTTTTTTATTTTTCATTCGGCTAATAAATACGTCACATTCACAAGACATAAATTTCACTTAACATGAGACGGAATTATTAAGTCCTCTCTCTCACCTGTTTGAAATCGCGGACCACAGACATGTAAACTTAATTAAAAAAATTTATTTGTGCTAATTATCTTTGTAGTCCATAAAGTATGATGAATGACAAGCCGTCGAAGCAACCAAGCCCACGTAGCAATGCATGTGTTCCAACCTACGAACCCCTCCACCCTTCCGGACACGCACACTCATATAACTATTGTCTCCACTGAACAGAGCAGAGTAGTCAAGATCAGAAGAGGGGATCTTCTCCTCTACCCATTTGAAGCAAAACCCCATGAATTCTCGCTCCTCATCATGTCATCATCTCTTCTGATGCCAGCTCTTGCTTCTCCCAATCCTTAAGTACACACACAGAGAGAGATCCCGCTCATACTGCTTCATCTCAACATGTCGGCTGCCGTAGCCGCTGCAGCAGCAGCCGCCGCATTGAGCAACCGGTGCAACTCCATCGCCACGATATCCTGAACAATATGTAGGTCACCGACGAGCAAGATGCAATCGAGGAGAGGTCGATGGGTGAGCCGATGGCAATTGATGTTAACATTACTCATCGGGTGTGTGAAATTATATTTGTGCCAGCACTGTTACATGATGAACTACATAATGATGGGAATTCCGAGACATCGAAACTTGTTGATAATGTAGAACTGAAGGAGAGCCTAGAAACAGACATTTCTGTTGCTAAATGTGGGCTTGCAAGGGCTGTCGCAGCCTCGCCGACAGTTCGTGTAATTATCCCTTAATCAGTCCTCAATAGAACTGACTAGCAATGGTTCACCCACAAAACAGCACCGATTTCGAGTTCAAACCGTTCAATCAAGCCATATTTCAATTACAAGCCTTAATTCTTCAAAAAAAAAACTTGCTACTTCATTTATGGATTTAGAGAGCTCATCAAGAGATTTGAAGCAAAACAACACTTCAAAGACCTCCGAACAACCTGGCTCCTACACGGTCCTCAAATGGGCAAAATTTTCCAAAATAATAATCAATTTGATGTGGCTTTTTTCAACTTTTTTATTTTTTATTTTTTATTTTTTCTGATCTTGTGTAGTTATGACCAGATGGATCGAGCACACGATGCATCATTTTGCATCTCAATAAATTTCAACCATTGCATTTTTCTTGTCGAGATATCAAACCGGGCATCGCTCGAGATAGATTGATGTACAGCATCTAGGATGTGATAGATCATTTGCAACATCTAATATGTGTGTATGTACAGGTAGATTGTGTGAAATAAAGAAGACTAAAAATTAAATCATCATTGCGGACTCTATATTCTGCCGCACAATTATCGCTTTCTTGGTTATACAATGGTTTCGTGTTGTCTGGGCCCTCTTGGGTAATCAATCCAAAAGGCAGAGGGAAAGTAACTTATGCATTTGTTTACTAGAGGTGGCAAATGGGTGGATCGGGTCGAATATGGTTTGACCTATATTAACCTATCTAACCCATATTTAATGATCCAAACTCAACCCGACCCGTGACTGACTCATATCCAACCCGATTCGTTTTGACTCATATTACAAAAATAAAATAATATTTTAAGAAAATAATATTACTCAAATACTTTCTGGCCCTGGTTCAGGTCCCTGCATTGGCCCTGTCCCTAGCCCTTGCCCCGACCTCGTCCTTGGTCCCCGGCGCCGGCCCCGACCCCAGTCCCGGTCCCAATCTCGACCCCGACTCCGATCCCGGTCTTGGTCCTGAGTCCCGACCTCGATCACCGGGAGTCGCCCCGGGTCTGGTCCCTACCTTGACCCCGGCCCCGATCCCGACACCGTCTCCGGCCCCAACCCCAATCACGGGCTCGACCCGACGCAGGGATTAGGTCCCTAGACCGGATCGATCCCGACCCTAGCCCTGGGACTCAATTTCGGGACCCGGCCTTGGCACCCACCTCGACTCCCGGCTCTGGCCCTGGCCTTAGGACCCGGTTGCCGGCACCCATCCTAGGTCCAAGCCTCAGTCACGGTCACGGTCTCGACCCCAACCACAGTCACGGTACCAGCCCCGATCCCAGGCTCGGTCCACTGCCATGATACACTAATTATTTAACACTAGTACAAAACTAATCGAAGGCGCGAGGTTAATTAATTTTGAATCATATTATTTGGGCGAATAAAAGTAAGCACCCTAGTTATGGAACAAGTGAATCGTCAATCAAATTAGCCACATTACTTGGTGCAAACTTGCCAATTTAGTAAAACGGAAGCATCATGATAGCGGACGACGAGTCATATAATTGTAAACATAAAGATAATTAGCTACAATTATAATCTATATTATGAAATAAGAATAGATCAATTTTGGACATCGACAGAGTATATGTTACTTGGGGTATATGTTGAAAAGCATGACATGTTATAAATAACAGTCACACCCATTCCACGTAAGTAAGCATATAATTTATAGTAAGTAGTAATGACTTAAATACATGAGAAAGTTATTAATTTCAAATAGTAAGTACAAACTAATTTTAAATGATACTTAAGCGTTACAATTTTGGGAAGTATTATCTTTAATTCTATGCTTAATTATTATGTCTACAGACAGCTTTAATTTCGGATAATATAATAGTCATAACTCTAACAGCAAATTTCGGACATTTTATTTGAATATTTGCGATGCAAACATTAAAAAAAAATCGCAAAATACCTGGGCGGGAAAAATCCTACCCCTTTTAGGCAACCTAATTCAAAGCTTTCATTACCAAAAAGCTTTTCTTGCCGATTTGATAGGGAACAGAACAAAACCGTCGCCTTATCTCGCGATAAATAAGCAAGAATTGTGTTAGCTTCTCGACATTAATGCGATTTAACAGACACAGGTCTGCTTCAAATATAAATCTTGAACATCTTACATTTTTTTTAATGTTTTTCAACTATTTAAATCACAAATATTATTGCCAAAAAGGCACGTGGTTTTGCCGACAAAGGAAGAGTCATGAGGATGTTAAAAAGTCTAAGATTGGGAGAGTGGGGCCGGAGAGTTTACACATGCTCGTAAAAGAGAAGGGCGACTAAAAGAAAATAATTAAATTTGTTATAGTCTTACATGAAGTAGATATATTATCCGTAAAAATTTCTTTTCTTGGCGAGTTTGGTTGAATGAAATATGCTTTGCAATATATATAATATATCATACTTGTCAACTTTTATAATCAAGGGGTGGAACATGGAGGCCCAACTATCTAAAGACCCTTTGAACACTTTGCAAACAAATGACATCAAGTTGCTATGTTAAAATCCATAACCCCTCGTTAATTTCATTGTAAATTTATAAATATTGATTTTTATCACAAATTGGTTGTGGCGAGTTTTCATTTTAAAAAAAATCACGAGATGTTCAAGACTTATTGATCACACCCGTAATTCATATCGAGTGTAGCACTCCTCCGTTCTACACATATCGTGTAATTATCTGAGACATACAGACCGTGCTCTTAGCGTGGCCCCAAAAAAATACTCTAGTATAATAATTCAAACTCAATCCTTGAGCGAGAAGAACGAACACGCTTATCATTTGAACAGTCCCTTACTGTATGAATTACTAGGAGGCAACCTGCTTTCATCTCCAATCAAGGAACTTATCGGTAATTTTCATATTGTTATAATACCTATCGATACAGCCCTTTAGATAGAACAAACCAGAGATACCTCATGAATTAACCCATAAAAATACAGTCTTGGACCGGTTTACAATTTATGGGATATATTGCCAGAGAAAGGCAAGAGAGGAGAGATGGAATCGCCAACGGAAAAGAAAGTAAGATGGAATCGCCAAAAGTAAGTCTCCCTATATCAATCTCAGCATCAAAAGAATGGCGACGTCCCACAAAACTGGAGGTCTTAAGAATGGCCATGTCCCCATTTGCCTCTCGATTAACCTTTGATAGGTAAGCGCTAGGAATAGAGATGGAGTCCATCATTTGGACAGCGTGACGGTGTTTCTGCAGCACTCGGCTGAGGCATCTGACTTTGAAGATGTTGCATTTCAGTTCTTTTATTTGCGTTTCCATGCTTTTGATGGGAGTATGCAGTGAAAGTCAGATACCTCGTCGGGGAGATTGCCAAGAAGAAGTGCAATTCCGAACCCGTGAGCATATCTAATCAAATATATCTTCACTCAAAAGTTTAAGTTAATGAGTTATGGGCCAATATGGATATATTAACTGTTCTACACCAGAAATGATTCTTTTTTTTTTTGGTCATAAAAAAAAAGGTTCTGGTTGGAAAGACCGATTTTTTTACCACTCATGGTGATGACATAGTGTGGTCTGTTTGGTTGTATCTGTAAGAGGGACCTCCATTTCTTTATCTTGATACAACATTGCGGAAGATAAGACTAAACTACTCATGATGATGACGATGATAGTAATAATAGTAGTAGTAATAATAATGAAAACAACAACAATAATAATAAAAAGAAGCTTCGGTCCTAAGACTACTCAATTGAAAATATTTTTTTTTCTCGAAGCAATTAGGATTTTTTTTATTATGAAATTACCTAATTTACGACGCTTCCGAATCCATCCTATTAGGAATGCTTCAAAAATGAAGTTTGTTAAAACCACATAAGCTTATACTTCAACCTTTTATCCCACGTTGGAAGAGTACTAAACTCTTCACATCTTTCAAGCATATACAATGGCTTTCAACCTTTTGTTATGCGTAGGAAGAGTACTAAACTCTTCACTTCTTTCAAGCCTCTCCTCCTATGTGGAACAAAATGTTGATGTATAAGCCTATACGTCCTAACAAATTCTTCACCGGTGCTTTCAAAATCAGACTGTACTTGCCGATTCACGGTTCAATCTGTTTCGGTGCTTGCGACAGTTTGGGATCTAAAACTGGATTGGAAATGGCATTGATCTGATTCTGCGGAGCAACGACCTAGGTTTTGAAACCAAGGGCTTGTCTTTTCTTGGAACAACAACCCTCACATGCCTCCGTCATTTAGCCAATTTTTACCTTGTATCTAATTGTGCCAACAATTACATGGTTACTTACATGAAACGCTAAAATGATAAATAGTAACAGAAGACTCTACTGAGGTTTTGAACTGGGGATATGCGAGCGTCAAGTCAACTATCTTATTTAATCTACTTTTTACAGGTTCTTCTTTAGCATTTTTATCTTCCCTACTGTTCCGTATTGTCGCTTTTACAAAGTTGGCCTCTTCCTTTGTTTCTGTTCTGTCCTTTCAGAGGAGAAAATACTAAACGGCTCTTAACTTGGGTCGATAGATGTTTGTTGCAGGCCATTCAGTGTGTTACAACGTAGTCTTATTACGCTGAAGTCGGTAGCTGCTATCGGCGTTGTCACCTTTCCTTTGCCGGGGCTCAGTCCGGCTAATTCGCCAGAGCAGACCATTACTACTTCATGTACTTTTGACTGAAATCTATTGACAACGGAGTTTGTGCAAACTTCACGGTTTCACTTGTCGAATATGATCTAGCCTTTTACTCTACATCCCCAGCGTGCTTGTCAGTCCGATGAGAGTTGGAAAGGAGAAGGAAACACTCGAAGCAGAAATTGCCCCTCATCATGCTGATACAACCATACATGCCTTTAGAGCAATATATAAGCAGCAGGGCCCTCAAATGCGTGGGTCAGATCGAATCGGGTCGGGTCAAACGTAATCCGATCAATATTGACCCCTATAATCCTTTCATATGAATGACTCTATTCGTACTCAACACATGTCATCAAAACATATTAAAATTCAAGGAAAACCCACACCCACCAATTTAGCCCGCATTAACCTACGTGCATATGTTGCTTAAATAAAAACTTTACAAAAACAAATTGAACAATAAAAAATTAGTAAATAAAGTAAAAAGTATAAAAAAAAAACTATAAAGTGAAATACTATAAAGAACCTAGAGGGTTCGTAATTTGTTATATTTCTATCAAACGTTAGATCAAACACTTGCAAGAGCACAAATCAGTTGTAACCTCTTTCAAGTCAAAGGGTTACAGAGCTGCAGAAATTATTCGACGCAGAACTGAAATAAGAGCAAGAGCAAGGATACCAACGAAAACCCACCGTTACCGTTTGAGCCATGTCATAGAAGACCGGATTGTGCTCTAGTAAAATCGCATAGAAAGTTCGGAAACTGGAGTAAATTAGTTCTTACACAAACAGCTTTAAGCACGGCAGGATTTGCCAAGCCTATTCTATACCCTAAGGCCGGCTTCCGAATAGAACCGACCGGTTCAAACCGAACAAGTCAAGACCGGTTCCCAATTGGTTCTAGAGAACCATTTTCCGGATTGATTTCTCACTCCTAATCTAAGATCTTCCCGTGAGAGAAGTTACTGCAGGTATTTAATTAAGTGATGTTCAAATGTCTTGGCACTTACTAATTATTCAAGAATTGTGGCACTAAAATGTAATTCTATAAAATAGTTTCGGAATTTCTAATGATTTTATTCGATACTTTAGACACAGCATTCCTAATATCAAATTCTTTAAGTAATTTTTATTTTATTCAAAAATTTACACCAAACATCTTATACGTGAACACTAATAGGACTTATTCAGTAATTTTTTATGACTGAATTGGATTAATTGCTATAAGTTTAGGACTTATTCAGTTAATATATGAAATATGATAAATGAATTTTGTACGTTGACAGAACATATGTTACTTGGAGTATATGTTTAAAAGCATGAACAACTACATGTTATAAATAACAATCACACCCATTTTTACGTAAATAAGTATATAATGTTTAATAAGTAGTAATAACTTAAATACATGAGTGAGTTAATAATTTCGAATGGTTAGTTCAAACTAATTTTAAATGATATTTTAGGTAGTGTTATCTTTAATACTATACTTTTTATAGCACATCTAATGACATTCGTTTTAATTTCGGATAATATAATAGTCACAACTCTAAATTTGAATTTACAATGTTTTCTTTGCATATTCGCGACGTAATACCTCGGCGAAGAAAAATCATACCCGTTTTGGTGATGTAATCAAAGCTTTCATTGCCAAAAGGCTGTTCTTCCCTATTCAATAGGTAACATAAGAAAACCGTCGCCGTATCTTGCTATAAACAAAGCAAGAATTGTGTTAGCTTCTCGATATCATTGTGATTTAAAAGCAAGAAATAGGGCTACTTAAACCATAAATCTTGAACATATTACATTTTGATGTATTTTCAACCTTCTAAATCGTAAATGTTATTGCCAACAGGCATGCGGCCCTACCAATGACGGGAGGGGCATGGGACGTCAAAAAGGGGGAGATTTGGCTAGTGGGGCCAGAGAGTTTCATTATGGCTACCTAGGACTGAGATTAAAAGAAAGTCATTAATGTTGTTGTTATATTCTTAAATTAAGTAGGTATATTATTCATGAAAATTTCTTTTCGTGGCAAGTTTGGTTGAATGAAATATGCTTTGCAGTATATAAATATATCATACTCGTCATCTTTTATAATTTAGGAGACACAGCGTGGAACCGGACTATCTAGAGACCCTTGAAGCACTACGCAGAGGAATTATATGAACGAGTGACATCAAGTTCCTAAGACGAAAACCCACCATGCCTAATTAATTGTTCTAAACTATTTTTTGTTAATTTCATTTCAAGTTAATAAATATTAAGTCTTTATCACAAATTGCTCGTGGCAATCATACAAGCAAACTCAATGAGTTTTCTTTTTAAAAAAGAAAAAATCGTGGTATGTTTGAGAGTTATTGATCACACGCCTAATTCATATCGGGTGTGGTAATCCTCTTGTCCCACACACACCGAATAATTATCAAACACATATAGACTGCGCTCCTAGGGTGGTCCCAAGAGAATACTCAGGTGTAATGAGTTAAACCCAATTCTTGAGCGAGGAAAATAAGCACGCTTATCATTTGAGCAGTTCCTTACTGTATAAGTTGAAAAAATAGTGGGATGTTTGAGAGTTACTGATCACACGCCTAATTCATATCGGGTGTGATAATCCTCTTGTCCCACACACACCGAATAATTATCGAAGACATACAGACTGCGTTTCTAGGGTGGTCCCAAGAGAATACTCGAGTGTAATGAGTTGAACCCAATTCTTAAGTGAGGAGAACGAACACGCTTATCATTTGAACAGTCCCTTACTATAAGAGTTATTGGGAGGCAACTTGCTTTCCGCTCAGATCAAGAAAATCATTGGTAATAGCAATAACTTAATGTCCATTATCCATTACTAACGGAAGTTTCGCAAGTAATTACCATTCATCAGTTCATATTAGGCTTTGGTAATTAGTAAGCACTGGGATACGGATGGGGTCCACTGGAACGGCCGAGGCATTCGACTTCGAAGACGTTGCGTTTCAGTTCTTCTTCTTCGTTTCGCACGCTTTGTGGTTGTGGATGATGCCAACAAAAGTATTTTTCTTATTCTGCTCCTTCAATGGCGGATACCTCAGCCAGTCATGTAAATTAGATATTGTGGAAGGAGGGTTGCATTTTAGCCGAGGCTGCACCCAGATGACAAGTGCTCGACTCCTGATGATATAAGATTCCATTAACTGCGCCAATGTAGATGAATCTGCAGAACCTGCGGCTGGTGCATTTGCTTCACAATGCATGATCTGAGCGCAGCCATGTATATGAGCAAGGCGATGTCCCTCCTGGGACGAGCGCCGGCAATGGAAAGAAGGATGGGCTTTTGGACAATCGCTGGGGACGGCTCGCTCTTCGTTTGCATCGAGCGCTGCCGCGACCACGGACGTCGTCCAAATGTCTTCTTGTCTAGGTCCTGTTCGCGAACGATGACACCAAGGACCTTGGCCATACCCTTCAAATGGCTATGGGACGGGTTAGTTGTCAATGCAAATTTGAAGGTGGAAGAATTTACCAGAGTAAAACAAATCCTAAGTAAGTGAAATTTGGAAGGATAGGACTATGCCATTTGGAAGAAATCGATGGTTGGAAACAATTTTGGAAAATCCCGCCTAAATGAACGTGTGTAATGAAGGCGCAGAAAAAGTGGCTTCATGTTTTGACAGTTATTAGAGTCGTAATCAATGGCTCAAATGAGAAAAAAAAATGAAGGTTAAGACTGATAATGAAGTATTAGGTACGCCTCACTTGCAGAGTCAGCAGTAAATCACTACATTCAATGATTGACATTTGTCACACTTCAGATTTTTCAGGACTTCCCCCTTTCCATAAACTCCGTGGAAGATGTTGACATGCCAGTATTGGTCGCGTCACAGTAGACACGCAATCAAGGTTCAGGTCAGGGATTTTCGGTCAAAATTGATCAGATGGATCGAATTAATACAAACTGAAAAAGTTTAAGACTCAACTCGCTAAAAAAAATTAAAACTGAATTGCCATAATTTCAATGGGTTGGTAATTCTTGCCATAGTTAGTGACAAAGCTGGTTTGTGGCTATAAAGTATGATTTGCAGCCACAAGTTCCATTCAATGGTCAAATTGTCGGGCCATTGGTAATTCGTTTACTTTGTGACAACAAACGAAGCTTATGGCACTGAAAATGTCTCTGTCGTTGTCAAATTCACTGCCACGAAATACTAATTTTGTAACATTAGTAACAAATTGATCACATTTCATGTCTATTGATCATAAATAATAAAGGTCAGCAAATTATCGAAGGCGCCAGGTTAATATATTTTAAATTGTATTATTAGAACGTACTAAGCACGCACCCCAGTTACAGAACGAGTGAGTCGTCAACCAAATTAGCCACATTACTTAGTGCAAACTAGGATTGAATGGTTACCAATTTAATATAACCGAAGCATCATGATAGCTGACGTGGGAGTAACGTTAAACACGGTTCATATGATTATTAACATAATAACCATGAAATAATCTTGTTGATAATTACAATCATTTTCTATAAGTGAAATATAATCAATCGATTTTATACTTGACAGGAAATATGTTACTTGGAGTGTATTTTGAAAAGCATGAATAACCACATGTTACAAATAGGTTTAATGCCATGACAAACCCTAAATTTGTACATATCTGACAGATTTACCCCAAATTAATTTTTTGATCACCAAAAAATTCAAACTAGTGCACATGTGATAACTTTACCCAACCTAATTTTTTTACCACAAAAAATCTCAAACTTGTATACTTGTGACAAATTTACCCCAAACTGGTACACATGTAACAAATTTACCTTTCGTTAGTTTTTGTAAAATTGAGTTAATACTACGAAAACTCCAAATTGATACACCTATAAATAACATAGAGTAAAAAATGAAAATTGATCAACCCTTCAATTGTTACTCTCACCTAATTCGGTAATTTATGGTAAAATTTAACGAAAATTAATGAAAGTAAATTTATCACACGTGTACTTGTTTGGGATAAATTTATCACAGATATACCAGTTTGGGATGGTCTGTCATAGGTGTATCAGTTTAGGATTTTTTGTGATCCAAAAATTAGTTCGGGATAAATTTATCACAGGTATCAGTTTTGAATTTGTCGTGGTATTAACCCTTATGAATAACAATTGCGCACATTTCACATAAATAATTTTATTATGTTTAGTAAGTAGTAATAAATTAAATATATGAGTAATTTCTTAATTTCAAATAGCAAGTAAAAACTAATTTGAAATGATAAATAAGTTTTACAATTTTAGTAGTGTTGGTTTTAATTGTATAATTTTTTATAGGAAAAATCTAATTATATTAGTATCAATTTCATAATATACTAGTGATAAATTCTAGTTGTATATCCAGAACAATTTCTTTGAATATTTCAGGCTTGAACAAAATAAAAATTCGCAAAGTACCTAGGCAGAATAAATCCTACTCTTTTTTACGACGGAATTCAAAATTTTCATCGCCAAAAAGCTTTTCTTGCCTATCGTTATGCAACAGAAAAAATTTTCGCCGTGTCTCGCTATGAATGAGCGAGAATTATGTTAGTTTCTCTATATTATTGTGATTTAAAATCAAGAGAGAGGGTCACTCAAAACAATAAATCTTAAATATCTTACATTTGATGCATTTTCAACCTTTTGAAATCACTAATGTATATGAGCAAAAAAACTCATTAATGTTGTTGTCAACAAGCATGCAGCCCCGCAAGTAAAGAAACCGGAGGCAGGTGGCCAGAGAGTAACAGGTATGGGATTCGATCCTAGATGCTCAATTACCTGGAAACCATTTTAGAACACTTAGGAGAGGAATTGTATGAACAGTTAACTCAACAAGTTCCTAAGTTAAAAACCCTTGATGCCTAGTTAATTGTTCTAAATTATTTGCCTGTTTTCGTTCTTAATTTAATATGCATTAAGTTTTATCACAAATTACCCGTATCGCACAAGCAAAATTAAGTTTTAAATCAATAGAATGTTCGAGATCAGTTGTCTTTTCGTTTTAAATCCATGGGATGTTCGAGATGAGCTGTTTTTCCACTTTAAATGCACGAGATGTTCGAGACTTATTGATCACGCATCTAATCCATATTGGGTTTGTCCGTCCTCTCATCCCACACACACCAATTATCTATAACACACACGCTATGCTCCTGAGGTGGTCCCCAGAGAATACACAAGTGTAGTGGTTCGAATCCAATCCTTAAGTGAGAAGAACGAACACGCTTATCATTTGAGCAATCCCTTATTGTATGAGTTATTGGGAGGCAACCTGCTCTCCGCTTCGATCAAGAAAATTATCAATATTATCAAAGTTAATATACATTATCCATTAATAATGAAAGTTCCACAAGTAACTATTATTCATAAGTTTCATGTTGATAGAACAAACGAGAGATACCTCATCAATTAACGGTCGTAAATATTAAATACAGGGTCTTGGACCAGTTTCCACAAAACAAGAGAGGAGAGATGGAATCGCCACCAGGAGCAACAACGAAGGGGGGCGACGTCCCACAAAACTGGAGGTCTTAAGCATGATCATGCCAACATTAAGCTTGACAAGTAAGCGCTGGGAATACAGATGGAGTCCATCATTTGGACAGTGCATGGGGGTTTCTGCAGCAATCGGCTGAGGCGTCCGACTTGGAAGATCTTCCATGCTTTGGGGTGGTGGATGTTTGCGAAGGACGATACCAAGACGGGTCCGGGCGTTGGTCACCTTGGTCATACCCTTCAAATGGATTTGGGGGGCGTTAGGGTTAGCTGACAACACAAACTTAAAGGTGAAGCATTTACCTGAGTAAAACAAATCCTAAATAGTGAAATTGGAGGGACAGGATTAGGACGTTTGGAAAAAACCGATGGTTAGAACAATTGTTGAAAAGGAAAATGCTTTCACGATAGTATTGTCAAGGACAGTATAATATCAATTGTAAATCACGCAATATCACCGTATATTTTACATAAAGTAATTATTAATTAGGAGATCATGTAATCGAAAATAATTAATAATATTATCCGACTGTCAGGCTAATATCTCTCAATTCCACCTAAATGAACCTATGAAATGAACACCCGTAAAAAGTGGCTTCATGTTTGTCAGATAGAGTCGTGATCATCGGCTCAAATGAGAGAAAATGAAGGTTGAAAGTGACAATGAAGTATTGAGTATACCTGACTTGCCAAGTCAGTAATGAATCCCTACATTTATTGATCGATGCATGTCACATTTCAGATTTTTCAGAAAACCCCTTTTTCACTCAACTTCTCATTTCCATGAGTGCCCCTAGTTGCTGAAGGTGAACCTCTGCAGCGCTTCCTAGAGGTGGATGACTCTGTCCTCGTCGCAGGCTCAGGAGAGGAAGGGGAAGATGCAGTCGGAGATCTCGTGGCTGAGTGTCTCAGAGATGGACTGCTTGAGCGATCTGGTGGTGAGCTCGTTGCTGGCGATCAAAGTAGTTGACCCGGAGGATTGACGACGGGCCGCGACAGTATGTCAGTGACCCAGTCGTGGAAGCGGTGGCAGTTCCAGAGGAAGCCAACGAGGTTGCCGAGGACGGGGTGCAATTCTGGGCTTGGGGTAAGAAGAGCTTGAAGTGGAGATTGAGATCGAGCACAGTGAGATCCATGCTCACATGCTCAGGTAGCTGAGAAATGGTGTACGACTTCTAACCTCACCCAGTCACCGATTATTTTGACCTTATTTCAAATAAGAGTCCTAAATGACATAGTGTGATTCAGATAAAGTGTTGAAGTAGTCACAAAATTTCAAAAAAGGGCATGGCCTAAATGGCATTTTCATCATTTCCCATTTTGATTTTTTTGTTTATTTTTCTATATTTTTCTCTTTTTCTGTCTTTTAAAAATTAAATAAAATAACCACACAAGCGAGAAAACTACCTGCCTGTGGCTGCCGGCCCACCGCAGGGGCGGTGAAGGCCAATGACCCCGTCGACCAAAAGAGAGGGCCTTTGGGCCCCTCCTAGACAAGGGTGAAGCATGCCTCCCCCCAGATCCGGGGGAAGGCCCGACCCTTTCCTTGTTTTGGCAAGAGTTGGCAACCTTGTGATGATATGAAAACCTTCACCTGCTTCTTGCCCCCTCCCAGATCCGAGAGAGGGCTCGAAGCTTTCCCTATTTTGCGAGAGTTGGCGACCTTTTGATGATCTAAAAACCCTTCCTTGCTTAATAATAGATTGGTGTTTAATGAATTCAAATTATTGGATAAGCTTTGAAGAATTTAATCCGAACTCAATGATATTTTTGGGGATTTATTATTGGCCCGGTAATATTTTTAGGGCCACTATGTTTGATTTAGGTAATATCGGGTTAAATATGTATGAAATTAGGACAATCAGGGAAAAAAGCACGACGTGGCCAAGCACGTGTGTCATCGCCACATGACACGTGGTCGCCACATGACACGTGGTGGACATGTGTCATGCACAATTGATACATGTCACAAGCACGTGTCACCGAGTGGTCAAGTGCAAGCTGACTCAACTACAAGCTAACTTACCATAAGATGATTGGTCTTCTGCTGCTTCCCCTATATGAATCTCTAGAGTCAGTTTATTTGTCATAAGTTCGTCAAAACACCATCGCTTTGCTTTTGCAGTTTTTCTGAGACTGCTGAGCACCCTTGACCGTCCACGATCGTCGTTGAACCATAGCCATCGCCCGTCGCTATCCGCAATTGCCCTAGCTGTGGCCGTGTCATTCGACGCCCTAGCTTTTGGTTGACAGTTCAGCCATTAATCTATTGATTGTTGTTTATGAATCGTCCATTATTTTCGCGATTAGTCGAGATAAGTAGATCTATATCCTTATTACTAAGCTTTCTATGATTACAGATGCGAGTATTGAATTCTGATGAATTACGTTTAGTGACAGATGTTTTGGGTACGAATCTGAGATCTATTATCTATGAGGATTGTGTATGCTTTGGGTGGATTTTATTATCTACTGCTGATATGAGAAATGTCGGTTCCCGTGAGACGAATCCTCAATTCTGTGATGTTATAATTGGTTTAGTCATTTGAGTTGAACTTTTATTGTTGGGTGTAATCCACTCACTCTATTGATTCAAACACTTTTTAGTTTACTAAGATGTCTATGGATCCGCTGCCCCTACGGCAACGTCGATATGGTTATCCTATAAAAATTAGCCATATGCGTGAAGAGTTCACTTATCATCATCCTGGAATACCATATTATCCCGTCTACAAGTTGGTTCGTTCCGGAGTTTATATAGACAAAGGATCCCCTAATGGAATTGTGGAGCTGGAACACAAGGCGATATACGATCATGGTTTTTAGCAAAGGTGGGTAGGCCCTATAGCTCTCGATATGCTTTGACCCTTTTATCTCTCGCTTCTTTATAATGGAGGATCTAGCTGAGAAATCGGATGAGGACACAAGCAACAGTTCAAATTCTAAAGCATCGGTGGGTAGTTATAGCATTCAGAAGTAGATTGCCATTTTGTCGAGCTCGTTCCATGTAAACATGGCAAATGAGTGAAGTGATTTGTATGAGTATATAAGGAAGAATAGCTGATATAGTCGAATAAATGAAAGGCCACCCTTTTCTATATTAGGCGTGTCTGCCATTGGATGTTTGAAGCTTTATCATGCACTTGTTTATGTTAGTCTTCTGCATGCGCCAATTACTACGAATAACAATAGATTAAAGACGAGAGCGGGTTTTGAAAAACCTTCCCCCAGAGTGCGGTAGCATGGGATGCTACAGACGCTGCCGACCTTCCCCCGGCCCCCCCCTCCCCAAGCAGTGGGGTGGCGGCCATAGGCGGGAGAGTCAGCCCTCCCGCCCCTATATGTTGTCCATTTAAAAAAAAAAATTGTTAATTTTCAAGGAAATAGAAAAAAGAAAAGTCTAGTAAAAACAAAAATAAATAAATAAGGAAAAAAATGAATATGCCTTTGAAATCAAACTCTTTGTTGAGATTTCATGGTCATTTCATGACCTTATTTGAGACAACATTCACTTTAGACCCTTATTTAAGAAAATGAGAAAAGTTCATGACTTTATTTGAGAAAATGAGAGGATTTCGGACCCTTCTTTAGAAGTTTTTCAATTGTATTTGATGAATGTCACCAAGCAAACATGCCTCCTCGGCATCATGTTCTTGTCGCTTGAATTTCATCCGATCGGAGTCAATCATCGTCAATGAAATGCCTATCCACCTGTTGATCGATAATGAATGGCCTAAATCTTCCCCAAGTAAGCTGCTGCTTCGTAGGCTACGCATGGTAACCATTATATTCCGAAAAACTGATTTTGATTAAAATGACTTTCTGATTCTTATTCTAAATGAGTTTTAGGGAATCAGAACTAGTTTCATAACTGTCCAAAGTTTCTTTTCCTGGATTATAAACGCGTTTGATAACTGCACAAAATTTTGTTTCAAAAATTGTCTCTTCCTAAATTTTTTTCATTTAAGTTCAATAACTATTGAATTACTTTGTAAAATTTCATCATAAATTGAAAAGTAATTTTCATAGTCATAGATTATTATTCTCGTCAGACTTAAAACGCTAAAATAATTTAAAATACATTTTTTAGCATGTCATGAATGAATAAAACACAAAATTTAATACAAAACGTATGAAGTTCAATTGAAGCATGGGATAGTTCTCATATTAAGAACTCATTTTTTTAAATGATGCTTTGTCCAAAATACATACAAACATAGCAGCCGTATAACCAAATTATCCACTGATAAAAAAAAATTATCATCCTTGACACAAAGTACAAGTTCTTCACTATCATTTTGTAGCTTATGTCCTAAATCCAATTAAGTGTTTGGCTCCAGTTCCACATGCAGATGGTCACATTTTGTGATGTACAGCTATGAATATATATGTCATCATCCGCATATTGGATGTCCTCATCTTCGAATAGTGAAATCTATGAAATCTAAGAAACTTTGGCCCAAATTTATGAAAATGAGGTTAAACTAGCCTAACATAAGCTTCTTCTATTTTTAGGATTTTCTAAATTTTTTTTGATTTTTTAAAAAAAATTCTAATTTTTTCGAAATTTTTTATTTTATTTTATTTTATTCTAGTCTATTCTATTTTTATTAGGTTAAGGGAAAAGTGAGGAGAGAACTAAAAGGGAAAAGTGAGAGATATGAGACTTCATTCTTTTTTATGATTATCAAAAGTGATTCTTTTTTCAAGAACTAACTTTTTTTGTACTGGATTTTGCTCTAAAACTTATTTTCATTCTCTAAAACTGATTATGGGAACAAAATCAGAATCATTTACGTTACCAAATAAGATTTTCAATTTTTTTTGTTCTAGGCAACAGAATCAAAGAACCAGAATGATTCTCATGCAAGCCCTTAGTCACTCCTTGCACGTGGTACGCATTAGGGGTGAGTGGTTCCCAGTCCAGTCCAATTCCCCTCAATAACTGAGAGCCGGACCAATGATCCCGGCTCCCATTTTTCGGAACCGTGGACCGGACCGGCAACCACGAGAACCGGAAACCAGACCAGTCTGGTTCAAAGGAACCAATAGCACCATCAAATTCCATTTTAAAATGACCGAAACATCTTAAATGTTATGTTATTTGAAAAAAAAAAAAGAGAGAGGAAAAGAAAAAAGGATGATGGGGAGTCACCTAGTCTTGAGGAATTGTTGCGGAAGGCATCGAAAGAATTGGAGGTGGCAAGGATTAACAGCACTATGTTTGAAGAAAAGGCTCAGCTGATATCAGAAACTGCCATAGCTTCGAAGGATGAAGCTCAGAAAGCCTGGAACAATGTGAATAATACGGTGAATACTGTACAAGATGCCGTAAATGAAGAATGTGTTGCCTAAGAGGCTGTTCAAAAGGCAACCACCGTGAGGACCAAGGAGTGAAGGCCGAATTAAACAGCGTGGCAACTCAGCGAGGGCTGCAAAGTGCAAAGTGGAAAAGAAGCGAATCCTAATCAGTAATCAGTAAACATTATGTTATTTAAAAAAAATTTGACTGGACCGCCCGATCACCGGTTTTTAGGAACTGGGATCGAACCAGACATCTCTAGAACCGGAAACCGGACCACCGATCCGGTCCGGTCCAGGTTTGGGCAATCCGATTTGCTCACCCCTAATACGCATTCCTATCCTCATAACTTCAACATCCAAGGACCAATCGTGCAGATTCATCGCAAGATGGGAGCTTCGACAAATTCCTCAAATCCTGATCGAGCACCGACATTTTATGGAGTTTCTCCATTTATGATTCTGTATTTTAAAAAATGTAAAAATTATGTAATCAGATAACCACATCAAGCACTATTTTTATCTGAGGCTTTGCTACTTTAGTTCTTTTAACCGAAATGAATCAATTCAAAATAGTAGTATCCGCTCTCCAAGTATGATAATGTTGACCTACACAGTTCTTTTGTGTGGATCATAGATCTTTTAGTCATTATATTGCGAAAAGCCATAGGGTTTTTTAGTAAAAAAAATAATTTTTAAAATGAGCCATTTTCCTTCGTCGATCTCCAATACATCAACGAAAGAAGGAATATTTTACTAAACACTTCCCTTTTTTTTCATTTTGAACTTATTACAGGGCTCAACTGATTCAACAATTAGATCATTGAAGTTATCGTACTATTAGTCTCGAATTAAACTTTTTAACCATGGGTATCCTTTCGGGAGCGAATTAAACTATTTAACCATAGGTATCCTTTCGAGAGCAATACGAGCTAATGAGGCATGGGTGTCATATTGAAAATGAGACCCAAAGGAAAATTGATCATTTATTACTTGGGTCCTATTTGCGATTTATTTACATACTTGAACAAAAAAAAAATTGGGAAGTTTCAATTGGGTTTATTAGTCTCAGAGTCGGCCTCTGTTGTGGAATCGGTTCTAGAAAAATCTCCTCCTCCGGAACAGCAACTAAAAAGAGTGAACTTCCCAAACTCACTGCCTCACGCCACTGGAGAATGGCCTTAACTTAGGTCAATCACTTGGAAGGAATTTCCCGGGAACAGTACTCCTTTAATTAATAAAGCGTTGAAGGGAATGATTTGGTGAATCAAAAGCAATAGCAGTAGGACCAAGCATTGAGAAAGGGAGACCAGTAGAAATCCTTCTCGCTTCAGTGAAGTCTAGAGGTTTGCTTTATACTGATTCCCAAGGCTTGACAAATGGCCCAGATAAAAGACAAAAGTATTGAATACTTGCGAGGTAACAATTGATTATGACGACCTATCATAATTCTCGTAGTGATTAACTTCTAACATGACATGAAAAACGTAGCTTGAGCCTGATATAGAACTGGTTAACTCCAAGGTTAATCATTTTCACGTATAGACAGGGACACTGAAATCTAACTTCTATACATACCACACAGACTTGCTCAACGATAGGAAATCACTAAGGTTTCAGTACAGCTTTCCTAAGGTTTCAGTACAGCAATAATGCAAAGGACACATCGGGGCTCATATTGTGAGAAGAAAGCCAACACAGAGAGGCAACTTCACTTGCACGAGAGAAACATACTTTTCATTTGATTATAAACAGCATCCTTACAAAGATGAGAAATAACAGAACCTGGCAAATCTCCCAATGTTAAAACTCCCATCCATCAATTTTCTCCTTTTCCCTCTTTTTTTTTTTCCCTTTTTTACAAAAGTCCGTGAACATCAAAGCGGACAAACAAATATACAACACGAATCCCGACACTACTGACTCGCACTAACCCATCTATCTCAAGTTAGATGAACTTCCTAATGCTCTCTTGCGATTGATAACATACATCCTCACAAACAGCAAAGAATGGTAGTTGGTACAGAATTGCCTTTAACTACTAATTGATCAAGGAACCAAGAGCCTGGCTACAGATGGGTCTACGGTCGTGGAGATATAGATACAGCTGCACTCGACCCAAGATCTGCATTGAATTAACGATGAGGTTGCATCATCTTATTCACAAAATTATCAGATAGTAACAACATAGTAAACACTAGGAACTTTTTCCCCATTTCGTTCCCATCTGTTTCAAAAAAGTGCCCCCAGAGAAAAAAACTTCAGCCCTGAGCCCAGCAAGAGACCTGGTGCCACTTCTGAACTGGGCTAGAAATCTTTTTATTTTGGCAAGAAAATATCCCAGTTTTCTTACACTGCTAAAGTCATATCCAATTATTACCTCCTAAACGACACACAGGCTACATGTTTCCATGGGGGACAAGTACTCAAAATAGCACTTCAACACTATACAGAACAGCCAAAGCTGATTGGACCAAAGGGAATATATATCCCCAAAGGAGATCGAAATTCATTTCCACATAATACATGCATCGCTTCTCTATTTTTGGGCTATTCATGCAAGCCAGCTGCTTTTTTTTAGTACAAAAGCAGATTACTCACTACATAGGCTATGCCAATCCGAAACTTTTGTTGCAACCTCAACACCGTCACACATCAATATCAAGAAGTAACCTATCATGATAACAAAATAATCTTGACCAACAACTGGGAATTCAATATGCAGAACTACAGAAACTTTAAAAAAAAAAAAACCTAACCTTCAAGGTTCAGCAGTAAATATCACAAACATATTGCAGTTGTTGGCTACTAACATTCCAAAGCATAAGTCTGCACCTGTAAAAGAAAAACAATGAGGTAAGCTGATAAAGCGACCTAAACATACAAAATACACTGATTCTCCCGCATAGCGTAATTAACTTTTTTCAGCTCCAGCTACCAAAAACTTCCCCAAGTACATACTGAAATGCTGGTACCTTTGTCAGTTTAATAAAGTAACCCAAGAGAAATGGATACAATGGTCGGAAAATCATGCGAGAACTACCAAGGAACCAAGTTAATGTATGATGAGGAGAGACTTCATTCCAGAGACATTTGAAAAGCAAGATACTGAAAGCTAATTTCAGCTCCAACACTGTAGGACCAAAAGAAAAGAACACATCAAAGTACTGACAGTTGCCCACCTACGCATTCCAAACAATATACACAGCCTTGATGGTGATATGTGGCAACATCATTTGAAAAAGAGACGGATCAAGAACTAATTGTATGCCTTGATCAGAGGTTTTTCCCTTATTAAGTAGCAGTCTTTTTTTAAGAATTTGGAGTGCATTAGGATTTTAATAAGTTCCCTTTACCTATATGGAATTAAATATTGCATTTCAAAGTTTAATAGAATTAGGATATTAGGATCACAATTAAGAGTTTCTTATCTCAACTTGAAGTAGGGTTTAGTAGTCTTTAAATATCACACACTTGCTAAGGATTGTTCGTTGTTCATTTAACTAAAACCTCCTTGAGTTCTCTCCCAATCACCACATACAAAAAAAAAAACCAATTAAGAACATACTAGAGTAGTTCTAAAAATAAAAGCTCGACAATAAACAAAAGGACCGGCATTATTTCGTGGACAACTGTATATGCATAAGCAAACACTGATTAAGAACAGATCTTTGTTCACCTCTGGCATGTTTTCATCAAGAAAACCAGATGTCTTTAGATTCAAGCCATGCGAGCTGTCATAATGGAGAATCCTCAACTTGCCTTCCTGAATTTCAGATGAAGAAATGTCAGTATAAAAGAGAAGCTTGCAAGCCTAGTCACATAATCATTCTCAGTCATCCTGGATCAAATGCACTCACCTTCGTTCCATAAATGAGGCCACCTCCAACTGAAGGGTGAAAGCATGCAACATTGACTTCATCCTCCGCACTTGGAAGAACTCTCACAAGTTCCATGTCAGAAACTCTGTAGACCTGTGTAAAAGTAAATGAGTTGAAGAGAGAAATGCATAAACTCACGGCAATACGTAATAGCACTTCACAAGATGATACACTTCTTTTAGTGTACCTTCCAGGTGTATCATGCCCTATAAGAGCTAATGGATAACAAATTTATGACGGGGGCGATATGAACAAATCAATCAAGATAGATAATAACCTGTCTCAAATGTACATATATATGGTTGTGAAAAGCTGCTCATCAAGCAACACTCAACAGTTCATGTCATTAATTTTAAGGCAATACAAGGTTACTCCAACATTACATGCAACCAATATCAATAATATCACTGCCACTGCGATTAGGTGATCTTTCTGTTATATTTAGCTGAGTGACGATAGCCACCATGCATTTCCCAGAAGATAAATGGAGATCAAGAGTAAACACACTTGTATATACGACGCCATTTCTCATGACTATATGGATTATTTTATCATCTCGATCATCAACCAAAAGAGGGCATGCTTTAGAGATATGGATAATTTTTATGCCAGATTTTACCAAGTACAAAATTGAACAAACACATCACTCCCATTTAACATGCAATAAACAGTGTTGCAAGCAATCGAAGTCACTGAGCAGATATGTTTTCGGAAATAGATGGCAACACCAGGTAAAGCATATAAAATATAAAAAGAAACTGGAAGCACAACCGGGGACATCATGCCTAGTGACATTAACACTTCTAACTCCATTTCTTTTTCCAGAAAAAAAAAATTCTTGTTTCATCAGCTTCAATCATCCGTAACTTTCCTTCAAAGTGTCATACTGCCCCGCCTCTCATCGCTTAACAATAACATATGATGTTCCCTAATTCTATGCAATGCCATGATAATTACTGAAGATATCACACAGCAGGTAAAGCAGACAAATTGTTAATTGGCACAGTGCAGAGTGGAAGGAAAACATGATGCATCAGAACTGATGGTCACTGACATGATTGAGCAATGTTGCGGGCAAGAGGCGAAAGTGTCTTCAAATATGTATCTGAACACTTCTTATTCAGGCTATACATGCAAACAAGATATCCATCTTGACTTTGTCAAAAATTAGGAATGACGTCTTAGACTATAGATTCTGGAATTTGGTTACTCCAAAAAGAAACGAAAGTTTTGGTACCTTAGGTAAAATTGACAGTTAAAATTCAGATAGAAAGGCAAAAAAATCACGAGGCATATGCCGAATGCATGAGATATCGACTTTGATTGGCGCAAACTGTAAGCTC
Organism: Rhodomyrtus tomentosa; assembly: GCA_028455895.1. Lineage (NCBI taxonomy): Eukaryota > Viridiplantae > Streptophyta > Magnoliopsida > Myrtales > Myrtaceae > Rhodomyrtus > Rhodomyrtus tomentosa. Next base: position 13,711,737 of record JAPCWY010000008.1, read on the forward strand.
ATGTGATATGTTAACAATAAAAGATGTTTTCCTATAATCTATGACAGTGGGGAAGCAAAGTAACATGTCTACAAGCTGACACCACTAACACTAAGTGCATTTTTCAAGACAATTGCAAACAGCGTACATCACAGTTTAAACTCAAGTATTTCGCCTCACTACAATACTGTGTCAAAGATGATGTAACTGTAGAATATTTCAAATTACAGAGCAATCTAACCGGGTCAATTCTGGTCGTCGCCCTGAGTTTCCACAACATGTCTCATGCCAAATAACTACCACATGAGCACACCATTCTCATATTTCTTCCAAAAGCATTAATCAAACTGGAATTTCTACTGATCACCCGTTTGAGACTCATACTAAAGGAGATAATTTGTTGCAGGGAAAAGGACGCAGCATCTCTCCCACTTTTTGTTTTGCAGATTTCTCCTTGCACACGTTTTATCATTTAGTTACTTTTCCACTTTACAATATTATTTGGTAGGTGGGAATTGAGCATTATTCTTTCTAGCATGCTCATGTAAATTCAATTAAATGAATTAAAGAGACGGAGTGGGCTCAAAGCAGATACATCAACTGGGGAGAATGGGAGCTGATAGATTTAATATACAGCGCAATCTTATGTTGTATAGTTGCACATCTGATAAAAAGACAGCAGAACAGAGTTCAGAGATACCAACATTAGCGGAAAAAAAAAAGAAATAGGTGTTTAGCTGCAATAAGATCAAACAGGCATGACCCAAATGCATCAATAGCAGAAATTAATTCACGCCATAGAAAAGAAAAATAATGGCCTATTATCCTTCAACAAAAATCGCCAATTAAGGGATGAACTGAACCCAGAATGAAAGCAGAAGCTCAAAACTGAATATGGAACAACCATAAACTTATACCTCCAAAATCGTGTAAATAGGCACCGTATTCTCTCCATCGATGACAATACTCTTAAGAAGTGAACTATGGCGACGCCCATAGGCAAGCAACAAGTGTTCAGATGTCGGAGAGAACTGCACAATCATGAACTAACTTGAATCAATAGGCATTGACAAGATATTCGCAAACTTTCCATACGTTACTTGTTTAAAATTCTAGTGAAGAAGTGTGCATAGGAAACAAAGAATCTGCCAATGAAAAAAACATATCCAAGCCTTTCGTATTCCCATGAAGACAGCAGACTAAAAGCCCCAAAGTTACAGTTGAGGTTGTAAGTAATTCCATGACCAATGAATAAGAATAATATTCTGCATGGTCACGTCGGCAGATAACTAACAAAAACTTCTAAGTCAAAAGTTAAAAACAAATGGCAAGAATGATATGAAAATACTTAACGTTAGATTTTGAGGAAACTTGGATAGAATTCAAAGGGATGGCAAAAAATATTTTACGAATACTCACAAGTAATCAGAAAATCTTGAGAAACTCAAAAAAACAAGAGAAGAAGATACCAACCTGAATGGAGGTTAAACAATGAGCGGCCCTTACTGGTCGTGAAGCAAGCACCGCTCCAAATCTGGACAAGTGAAGCATATCAAATTCTGCTTCACAGGTTAACAAAAATAACTGGCAACACAATGAAGGTGAAAGATGAGAGCATTACGTTGCCTCCTCTAAGGAATAGATCCTAAGTTCATACATAATTTGATGAGCAGAAATTGGGTGTCTTGTAGGTGAGGTTGCCACTCCTGTGACATCCTGATTGACTTGACTATGTAATCCGGGATCAGATTCCAAATGAGGCAGCACACATGCCACACAGGCAGCTAAAAATCTCCCGCATGGAGAAAAATGGGCTCCCATTTCACTGCAACAAATTCAAAAGGAACCTCGACGGTTAAGGCAAGTACAGCTTTACACAGAACAAAAAAGAAACAATTATTTCTCAGGAACAAAAGAACCGCCTAGCAATAAGTTGTTGTTACAAAGACCCAAGAGGTTTTTAGTTTAATTCCTACCTCCCAAAGTCCCTACATTTGCCTCCAAACACCCTCTCTCTCCAACCCACCCCCCCCCCCCCAAAAAAAAAAAAAAAAAAGAAACCAAACAAAACAAAAAAAAGGAAAAGCATAAGAGCTAGTTCATTGCCAATAATTGCTGTAATTGAAACCTAATGGCACTGTCTGGATCTAAGTTAATACCTGCATAGAACTGCATGTGGAATAGTTAAGCGGCAACTTTCTAAATCAAGCTGTGCACAAGGATCTTTCACATCATGTGGCCATATTCTAAGCTTCACTGTGCAGGGCAACTCTGTAGATGCTGCTGCAGCCACTGAGGCTGCAAGTTCAGACCTGAGTTTATTAACGACAGATTGAGGATCATTTTCATCTCGTGGTCCATCATTATTAAGTCCAGTTGTGTGCACCCCACGAGATCCGGGAGGGCGATATCTAGACCCAGATCTTCCACCAAACCGGGATGGGTCCATGCCACTTGGCATTGCTCCAGATGTGAGTGGCGACACGCTTGCAACCTCACCAAAAGCAGATTGAGTTTCAATATCTCCAGGACTTGATTGACGTACAGTTCGTGGACCAGCTTGGTTCTGACCAACCAACCATCCGTGCAATAAAGGCAGCTCCCAAAATCTTGGGTCGCTAAAAGAGAAAAGTTGAGTATTTCTCTCTCCAGGTTGCACTTCCATAGCCTCCACAGTATCCACTGCAGATTGACTTACTTCAGTTTCCATTGCACTTGAGAGAGCACTACTTCCTGTCTCTTCAGGCATGGAAGGAGAGTTACCACTTTCAACTGGAGACAGGAGGAGTTCATACTGCCCCGATGGCGTTGAATATGTCAAAAGGCGCACTGAAGAAGACGAATCAACTCTTTGCTGTCCATTAAGACCAACATTCCCATCTATGCGCTGTACTCGTCCATCATCTCGAGCAAAGGAAGGGCACATCAGTAATGGTAAAGGCATGAGAGGCAGCTCATCCGCCAACCTAGATCTTTCATGAGAATGAGCATCGGCAAAATATACAGTAGGAGGAGGGTAGTGCAAATAACCAGGAGAAGTTGCAATAGTCATAGCTGAATCTGCCGAGTCAAGGTCATTGACCTGCAGATAAACAAATTGCTAACATCAACAGAAGCTATGGTTGAAGGAACCAAGTGCTAACAATATAGACTTCACCTCAGCCGTTAAAAGAAAAGGAGCTGCATGTGGATGGAAATGCACAGCTCTGAGAGATCGCAGTGTCCTCAGGACAATAGTTGGTGATGATGTCTCTCCTCTCCTATTGTAGTGCCATATGTACAACTGATAGAAAATACAATGTCAAAGCCTCCAAAACGAATCCAAATTTAGCAATCCACCAGCATTCAAAGCAAAATCCCCACCTTATGACCAGATGCAACAGCAAGAAGCTCTCCTCGAGCATGGAATGCAATCGATGCAATAGGACGGTCTGTAGAAAAGACAGCACAGAAAAATCTTCTTAACAAGTCCCACAATCCACATACTTTCTTAAGATATATCAGGGAGAGGAAATCAGAACGACACTTACAAAAATTGCGTGATCCTATGCACTCTGCAGTATTTGCGTCCCACAGGCGAACTTCATGATCCAGACTTCCACTTGCAAGGATCTCCGGATACAGGGGATGAAATCTTACCTGCAAATTTGAGAAATAACTGAGATGAAGCTAAAATAAGCACTAAATCATACTTAGCATACTCAAAGAGCCCTGTAACAGAGACTCACCACCCAAGGTGTCCTCCGATGACCCCTTAACACCTTCGAGCAACTTCCTGTCTGAGAATCAATGAGTTTCACTGTATGATCTCCACTGCGACAAAGGAAAAAAAATCCCACTTGATAAATGGCATATACACTACTCTAAGTCAGAATAGCACTCGACATTAACAGTGACCACCATTATATAAACTTATAAGGATCTTCAACTCACTGTGTAGAAGCAAGTATTTTTCCATCAGGGCTAAAGGCAGCTGCAATTGTTGATCTTGGAGGGGGCTCAAGTGGACAATATTTGGCAGACAAATGCCGCAGTGATGCTGCCTCCACCCTGCCAAAATAATCATGCTCAAAACAGTCGATAAAATAATGGCAAAAAGGCTGCCTGCCACAGATTTAACGTTAGAAATAAATTAATAAGGTCAAAAACATTATACCAGAACCCACGTTTCAAATAAAATCACAATATAAGTCCGAGAAAATACCATGATATGAGACCCTGCCTCACATCTCTCACTGCTTCACAACTTTGCTGGAATGGATAGGGTTGGCACTTTGAAGCTTCTCTCCACAACTTCTTCGATGAGTGTTTTGATCGTGGAGAGACCTCTCTTTGCACTAGGAGTTTAAAGACATTGCTAGCGCTGGAAAATAAGAAATATATATCAGAAGATATGTGCAGCAATGCTGCACGGAAAAGAAAAGAATGACTTGGTATAATCATAAGGATTTAGAAGAGTAAGACATAAAAAGTACTGAATTGCTCAGTAAGAAAATTTCCATGTCCAATCACCAAAGCCTGACCTATTGTAGTTGGGGTATTTCATTTGCTTAGTTGCCCATAGCAGGTTGGCTATCATGCTTTGCAGAGTTTTAACAACTTACTCAATTATTCTAAAAATCAAAAAACAGAGGAACTAGGAGAGAGCAATTATCTCTCCACTGGTGAAATCGTTATTTGATGCAAACCTACAAATTGAGAGACATGCCAATACATCAAACCACTGGGAATTCTGTAACAATAATAGTTGTATTTTTCTTCCTGACATAAATAAGACCTTTTACACTCGGAACCATCAAGTTTAGATTGATGCCCTTTCTTCTCAAAATAAATGCTAAGAAGCAATGAGAGACTAACTGATTCAAAGATTCAATCAAAATGCTTTCCATCATTTTCACTCGAACATGAACAATGGAAAGTGCCTCAACTTTGGAAGAAGAGCAACAACAAGGATTCCCTTTTATCGCATGGAATGTGTCTTGAGGAGGAATACTAACTCTTGATAACATGCAAAACCAAGGTCAAGTCTTGGCAAAGAGGTGGTGGAAACTATTGACCATTTATTGCTGCAATGTAGTTGGTCAAGAATGCTTTCAAATTTGGCTTGGTCCGGCATAGGCATTCAATGGGTCAGTGCAAAGACCATGCAAGAAGAGCTGAGAGCTTGGTGAGATATACACATTGACAAAGAAAAGAGAAAGAAGATTCAGATGATCCCTCTGGAGATTTTTAGCTGACTTGGAGGGAGAGAATCAAGATAATTTTTATGATTTGGAGAGAGATTTTGCAAAATTTAAGGACTCTTGGCTTTTTACTTTGGATATTTGGTATGAACACGGAATGAGTCCTGATGCAAATGCAATTCTAGCCCAACTAGAATCCTCTACGGAACTGGGATTTGAAAATGGTTTGGCATACCCTTGGTGTCTTTTAAATGAATTAATTACTGTAAAAGAATACTAGACCTATAAATTACCACACACAAAAAAAATCAACAACAACAACAACAGGGTGCCAACCCCATGCACAAGAGCTTCAAAAGGGAAAGCCAACCATGAAAAAAAAAAGGCCATTGTTTTTTAAATTGTCAAAATGAATATGATCCATGCCATCCTAATCTGTAATAAATTAAGGTAGGTGGTAAGACATGCCGATGAACAACTAGATACTTACAAAATACACGCATGCATAGTTGTTGAAATCCTAAGCTACAAGTTACGTACCATACAAGAGTCGAATGTTTGGCTAATTAGATGTACACTGAATTGCAAATGGTGAAAAAGGGCTACAATGCGTGATTCAATATAAGGGAAAGATTGTTTCAACGATCAGATTACCATTTCCAACCGAGAGACACAAGCCTCTTGACTCAAGACCGACTTGGCAGAATTATTAAAAAAGAAAAAAGGTCAGCGATAATTTCCCAAAAGATCAAAAGAAACAATTCTTCTGAAGAATTTGGATCAATTGAGAAGAGACCCTCCTGCTCAGCCCAGAAAATTTGGTAATGAAACCAAGCTACGGACTAAATCGCATATACAGATCGAATTCCTCACGCTAAGATCCTAACACGCAAATTAAAGCACATCCAGATCATACAATGCCCACAATATCTCAGGAGTTCAACATGCACCACATTTGAAAAATCGACCACATCCTGAATGGGCATCATCAAGAATCCAAAAGAGAAACAAAGCACGCGACGAGTTAAACAATCGAGCTCAATTTCACCTTGGATGACTTGCAGCGTGCCCAGAAATAGCTCGAGGCGCATGCGCCTGCTGTTGATTGCGCTGCGAAGAAGAACTCGAGGTCGAAGGATTATTGCCGTCTTCGGGCCGCGACACACCCCTCATTATATCCCCTGAACAGCCTCATGCATCCGGAAATTCTCTCACTTGGAAATCCCAAATCAAGCTCTCGCCGTTACGCTCGATCCCTCCTGTTCGATCAACATACTTCCCATTTCCGGGCCGTCTTGCTCGGGCTCGCCATTTTTTTTTCCCTCCGACACGATGCGACGCCGGGGAGGAATCGCGGGATCTGCGTAGGATTTGCAAGATTGCGACTTTGACTCGTCTGTTCGGTAGGGGGAAGCGACGGAGCTGCCTCTGTGGCTGTGGGTGCCGAAGTCGATCAACGAAGCGAAGAGGAAGAAGACGAAGGGGAGAAGGAAGGAAACCCTAGAACCGGGAAAGAAGGAAAGATCAACCCCAGGTCGTCAGTTTTTTCTCGAGTAACAGAACAAACATTAATTGGGGGAAAAACTAAAGGAAGAAAAGAAAGAATATTGGCTCGTGCCAGAGAACAAATGGGACAAAAGACGAAAACACCCTCTCAGTGATTAATACTATAAACAGTAGTCAATCCCAAAAGAAAAGCTAATAAATAACATGAAATTTTTCATTAAAAATTTAAATGGAAGTAAATCGAATGAATTTTCAATTAAAATGAAAGTTGGAGTTATTTTCATAATTGACTTTTTTTATTGATCTCGCAAATGAGAGGATATGATTGTAAATTTACTCTCAACTTCTCAATTCCAATTAGACTCTCAATTGCTCCATTTTTTTCATTTTATTTTGCTTTGCTCTCTTAAATTTTTTTTAAAAAAATTTATTAACCACCTAAAACTACATATTTTTAGAGGTGCCAAACATTTATAACATTGAAATTTTCCATAAGGTTGAGTATGGTTCTAGGTAGAATTTGAAACGTGGAGAACCGGATCAGTGAGAACCGGTTCCAGGTTCTAAGGTATAGATGGTAGGTTTTAGGTTCTAAAAATTAGATAATATATTTTAACGAGTAGGTTCCATGTTCTAAATAGTCTGAAACTTCGAGCAAATTTTTATATTTTTTCTTAGTATATATCTTCGCATCATCCTAAAGTATTTCATAAGGTTCGATGATAAGTGTATAATTTGGAACCACTTTATCATTGAGACTTTTACTTTATTATTATTTCATACTTTTTGTGTGTCTAAATATAAATTGTGATTAGTAAATTTTATCAGTAGATGGTGGTCATTAAATGTAATTAGTCATTATAATCGTTCAATTAAAAATATATGCGGAACTGACCGTAGAACCTAAGACAAGATAAATTATAGGTTCCAAAGTAAGCAAGCTATGTTCTAAGTTTCATAAAATGATAAACCTATATATATGGGTAAGTTTTAGGTTCCATATGGTACTTGTACAGAACCCGTAACCGCTTATCCTTAATTTTTCGTGTGTAAGTTCATGGCATAATCACACTATATCACTTGCTTTTTTAAGTTCCCTTAATTTTTTTTATCTTGAACTCTAGAGGTAGTTTTTTAACTAAGTCTCTAGAAGTTGAATTCACAAGTAACTCACTTGTTTTTAAGTGTAAAACAATGTCAAATCAAAATATTCAATAAGCATTTGAAAAAGGGACGATTAGGTTGCATCTTCTAATGTTAACATTTTTATGATTTCTCTTCAATCACTCGCTCTGTCGTTGAGAAAGTTATCCAAATAATCATAAAATTATTATACTGTAGCCAATTCACTCACTCGCGAATCTTATACTTGTGTTGATCTAATTCTAAATTTTTTGACAACTTGTAAATTTAGTCACAACACTTTCAATTATGTCATTTTAATCATAAACCTTTTTAATGATTTATCGATTTAGTCATAAACTTTTTAAGAATTTCCCAAATTTAATTCTTCCGATCAATTTTGGTTAAAAATAGTTGACGTGGTGGTCTAGTTAATATTGATTGTCTTACGTGGTACGGTTAGCGCTAACGAGACAATTTTCGATTTTTTTAATTCTATGAATATTTTTCTTTTTTTTCTTTTTCCCTTCACTGGCCTTCGGCTGACCTCATGCCTGAGGGAAAAAGAGAAAAGGAAAGGAAAGGAGAAAATTACAAAGTTAAAAAATATATATAAATTATTCACGTCATCGCTGATCATAACACATATAATGGTTAACAATGATTAGATCGCCAACTCAGCAATTTTCGATCAAAACTAGCCTGAAAGACTAAATTGGTAAATCTTTAAAATGTCATAGGACTGTACTTGCAAATCACCAAAAATTTAAAAGACCGGCATAATTGAAAGATTTATGAGTAAATTAGTAAGATGTCAAAAGGTTTATGAATAAATTAATATAATTGAAAGGTTTAGAGCTAAACTGACCTTTGCATAATAGATTTAGGATTTTTGAAGTAACTTTTCTCTTTGTCTTCGGCATCTCCCTCCCTTAGTATAACAACTTCAAGCATGGTCAATTCCCACATTGATATGGCCGATGTGTACTAGGGGAATGAATTCACCCTTTGTACGATTGATCAGCAATTACTAGCGATTTTAGTTTCATAAAAACGAGCTGCACCCTGTAATCCAAACTGGGACATGTTTTTGGAGGTAGCTTAGCCGCAAAATCACCACCCTTTGTATTGACCATATCGATCGCTGTAGCTGTAGCACTTGATGTCATCCTCAACTTCCTTTTTAACTTACCAATGGCAGGTCACTCAGGGTTCCAAACTCGATTGACGGCAAACTAAGCACGTCGGTTGCACTCGGTGTAGGACTTTACCTAACATGTAATTGCATAAAGCCATGCACCACTAGTGTCCTTATTCCCAAAGGCACATCCTCTTTAAGAGGATTCTCGACGTGTCATAGTTTGGGAAAAATATCATGTATCGTAGTTTGTTATTTTATTTTATGAGCAAATCGATATTCTCTCTAGGTAAATATATCAAACTATATCAAAATAGTATTTGAATGTATCATATGAAGCTGTGTGATGTTGTGTGTGTGTGTGTATATATATATATTACAATCTCATTTGTTTCGCGAAAAATAAATGATTTTGAAAAATATTTTTATTATTTACAAAATGAATGAAGGGAAAAAGCCTTCTTATTTTTGCAAATGGTTAAACATAAATTATTGTCTATGATGAAAATATTTTTCATTGAATTAGTTAACTATTTCAATTGATGCACGCTATCATTTATGAAAACATATATTTTCCAAATCATTTTATTTTTTCGCAAAACAAATCAATACTTCATGCAATTCCTCGTGTCACTATCATTTGGTGTTACAGGGTCGCTCTAAGCATATTTTCAAGCGATACACGCTATCATTTATGAATACATATATTTTTCAAATCATTTCATTTTTTCGCAAAACAAACCAATACTTCATGCAATTCCTTGTGTCACTATCATTTGGTGTTACGGGGTCACTCTAAGTATAGCCAGCCAATCTCCAATGCAATTCCTTCTACATTTTCATCGTTGAATAGGTGCATGTTGAGTTCATATTCGGATCATGTCTCTGTATTTCACGTTATGCCCCGTGCCGTTTTCAGTCCGGTGTCAAATGGCTCACAACCAAAATGCTTTGCCGTCCCATCATCCAATATGGTCTACAATCACACAGAAAAGCAACACTTTCCGACCTCATACCAAACCTTTTCAGACATTATTCCATCTAAACACAAAGCAAACTCGGACCAAAAACCCACTTCTCCCACAAAAATCTTGCAGAATCTAAAGAATCAACTTGGACAATGTGTGCCTTTGCAGGCTTACTGAGAAGGTAAGCCCATGTATGTCGTTCTTTGCATACCACGATCCGGTGCATAATGTGCCCTCATCGTCCACCCCTTTTCACTTCTTGTTCAGTAAGTTGGCAAGGTTGCGGAGCTCCTCGAACGCTTGCATTGTCTCTGAATCAAATCCTCCTGCAAACTGCATCAGGGCAGAAATGAAACAGACATCATTTTTCTACATCCAACAACTAGTTATTCATGGCACATGTGATAACAAACTACTGAGGAATTAGTTTTTGCTGAAGTCTTCGACAGAAACTGGGAAATTCCTAACTGTTTATAAGCACGATAAATCGCAATGTAAAGCTTGCCGTTGGGATAAAAAATGCAAAGGATTTAAGTGATATAAAGCTTATGCTTCAGTCAGTACAAAACCATATTGGCATACTAGTTCAACAGACAAATACAAGCAACTGGGACCATAGCTCTCAACCCATGTATGGGTGCAATCTACGGAGATTGATCATCCTTGTATGGGTGATCTTTGGACATTGATCTGAGAGTTCATCTTTGGACTTTCTTTTACACCACATAACATACACCTCGACACATTGTCAATAGAAGCCAAACTTAACCCAATAATTTGTCCAGATTGAACCTTATTCAAATCTATGGAATTCACGCACAAAAAGAAGATACATTCTAAGAAACAATGGTCTCTGCTTTTCATAGTTCATGATCTCACCAAAAATAACAATTGATTCGTTTTACCCACTAAATGCAACTGGTTACATAAATTTTGTTATGTCATTACACCTGTTCAGCAACTGTGATTGAATTCTCAAGTGTTATGATTCTCAGCAACAAAGCAAGCGAATTTGGACAGGAAGCACTAAAAAAGCAAGCCACAGATGTATTACAAATTGAAATGCAAATGTTGGGCAGGCGAACTCATTAATTTGTTATACCTGATGAATTCTGAAAGCAAATCTCACTCCTTGGAGTAGCATGTAATCCATTGCAGGATCTTTATCAGCTGTAGCCTTGAGCTGAAGTTCCATGGCCACTCTCTTCATGTATTTCTGAGCCAACTTGACGGAGCCAATCTTTATCTACGACATCAAATGGATGGCTCATTCTCACTTAATCATCATATTCTTTGAGTTCGCTGGATGAACAAGGTCTAGAGATGTGTAGACATGGAAGTCTAGGAAGTGGATCACGTCATAAAATTACTGTTGCATTGCATCCCCTCATGCTTTATGGGCATTACACACAACAAATAACGAACACCAATGGGGCTTTTGTTGTGCGGTTCATGAAACAAATTCCACATTTAAGGAAATTGCACCGTGTAAATTTTCAGCACTATATTCATCTTCAATATCAAAAAGACATTTATGAGATTCACCAATCCATGCATCTCAATTTTTTTCTGAGAGTACAAACTAAAAATCACCGGATCAATAAAGAGAGAGGGGGCAAAGTGGAGGCTATACATTTGATATGTGCTCTACTGACTAAACTGTCTCTGTCCACGTGTAGCACCAGATTTTGATTGATTGGAGCAAATATAATATGAAAATAAAGCAACTGAAAATTTGAAGGAGAGTCTTATTGAATTATTTCTCAAGACACTAATCTTCCTACAGAAAGCTGGGAAAAAAGCATGTTGAAGTGGCAAGTTGTACCTTGGATATGATTCCAGTGTCCAGCATCCAGTCAACTGGAATTTGACATTCCTTGCAATTCCGCATCAAAGACTCTCGTGTCCGGAGAAGGTTGTAAATAGTACGCTCCATCCTGGCAGTGGCAAAGCACATATAGCAACCATAACTACATAGGTCAACAGTCGGATCTCAAGAAAGAAATTGTTCAAATGCATGTAGTTCGTACTTCTCAGACATATTGACCATTTTCTTCAATGCAACATCACATGGGATCCGCAAGTCATCTTTGTAATGACACACTTCTGACTCCAGCTTCTTGAGGTCTCTGTAGCCAAAGGCTGCTTCTCTTAATGTATCAGCTTTCTTCTCAGGCCAATCAAAATGCTTTAGAACAGCCCTCTCATCAACCTTATATGAGTATACAGCAAGAACTATCAGAAACCAGTTTACTCATAACCTCATGAGAGTTCATATTTTTAACTTTTTAAGCACTTAATATGCCTAATGTGTGCAATATTTACTTTGTGTATTTGAAGTTAGTTTATTATATATAAAATTCATCAAATACAACTACATTTTGGGGAGAAAGATTATCTCAAAAGTTGCTAAAAAATGCCAACAAATGTGTTAATAAATATGACCCAACTGAAAATTACAATAATGGATGATTTTGGGCGACATATCTCGAGTACAATCAACTTACAAGAAAGCAAAGCTCGTCATCAAGCCACTTCACAAAGGCCACAACATCTTCAATGTTCTCATAAACTGCATTATTCACCTCTCTTATCAAAGAATTGACAAATTCTCCTTGGATCTCCACGTCTGCCTTTATCTGAATATAAGAAGAGAGCCCTTAATTATGCCTGGTATGAACCAAATAATTTCATATATATGCAATTCTAACCTGAGCCATGATTATGTTTTGGTTAGACTCTTTATATCAAAAAAAGATTCAAAAGCTGGAGGCATTTGCAACAAAAAAGGTGTTCTTTGCTCTTCCATTTCACTTCGACAAAACTGAATAGGAATTATTGTTCAAAAGCTACTTACAGCAAGCAAATGTGAGGAACGGTTTTCGATTTCTCCAATCATGCTGCTGCGGACATTTGCAACATCTGAAGCATCACAGGGTCCTCCACTCAAAGAATCCTTTCTGGAATCTCTCTTCATTAGTGAATGGTAAAACTCAACTACTTGGGGAGCCCGCTTCACTGCGCCGCCCGTTCCTTTTCCAAATAACTTAGACGGCGGCGGCGGCGGCGGCGGAGGTGGTGGAGGAGCTGGAACTGGGATGGTGCAATCTTTCTTAGATGCAGTAGAAAAAGTACACGAAGGCCTTGGCGGGGGATTTGGAATACGCAAAGTCCTTCTCTCAACTTCGAAAGGAACAACTACTAATTTACTTGTTTCTTGACTATTTGTATACAACTGTGGTCTTTGTGAGAGACCCCATTCACATATTGTCGGCATAAGTGGCTCCATGCACTTTTCATTTTCTTTTGAGCATATGAACCCATCAGATTGCCTCCTCTTGTTCAGCACAATATCTTCTGCACTGCATTGAAGCCCACTTATGGAATGCCTTCTGGGGCTTCTTTCTTCTTCCAAGAGGAACCAATTTTCTTGTAAATTGTTAGCAGGGCACTCCTGATTTGACAAGTCCTCACTGGTAAGAGGCCATTTCTTCAACTTTTTCATTAGACTCACCCTTCTGGCATTACCATACTCCATAGACTCACTGCTTTGACATGATAATGAACTTATAGAATCGTTATCTGTTTCACCGGAGTCCGGGCTTGATGCTCTATCAGAAACAACCTCTGCCCCAGCGTTGCGCAGCTCATTTCGTAAACAGGAATTTACCCATCTCAAATAGGCTAATTCCTCGACTTCATTTAACCGATTCATTTGTAAACCTTCCACTTGTTTACACAGGTCTTCGTTTGCATGTCTAAGAGAAGAAGCCTCTGCTTTAATCTTTGCCACTATGTCACTCTAGATAAAAGAACAAGAGCATGGTAAGCACATCGCAGGAATAAATAGAAAAGAAGCAAAGCTCTGTACTTGTGACGGAAGATAAGTAGGGCAAACATAAGCAAAAATGGCAATATAAAAAGATTCTTTTCCTAATTAGAAAAACTGCACTATCCTGTATTTGTCCCAACACTTAACCGAATTAGAATGTATACATATAGAGGCCAGAGAAATGGGACATGTCCAGTGTAAGAACTGAGTTCACTTTAGAAGTTTGCCTTGTGATTCTACAGCTTACTTCCTCTCTTTAACCAGGTAAAATGGCCTTGTCTGTGAATATCGATATTCAGGGGCACTCAAATATTAGAATCCATCAGCAATTGCGACATCCATTCATGACAAAAAGAACACATTCTCACCAATGTCACATCAAGAGACAAAACAGGTTTGATTCATGATAATTACCTCAGAACCGTTAGAAAGAGTCGCCAGCTGAGATTCCACAGTGGAAAGCCTACAAGCAAGACTTCTCTTCTGAAGCTGCAATTCCTTATTCAACCGTCTCAGTTCCAAAACTTCCATTCCCAGATCACGCGGACATGACGAAATCGCCGAACGCTCGCGGTTCTCTCGCCTCAAAGCCTCTTCCACAGGAACCGACGACAGTTGCCCCGATAAGCTTCGTTTCTCACACTCCAACAACTCAACTCTCCTCCTAAACTCGTCAAGTTCACTCTTCTTAACTTCCACTTCCCTTTCGAGGTCCAATACCCTTGGGTTCCTCTTACACTCTGTCAACTCTGCCTGAAGCTCAAACTCCCTTTCCTTGGACTCTTGAAGCAAGCCCCTCAGGTGGTCCAACTCAACGAACAGGTCGCGCGATCCTTGCCTGCGGTGAGTCTGATGCAGCTGCGGATAGACCTGAGCCGAATTCGCCGAGCAGGACAAGTCGCCAATCAGAGACCGTTTGACCCGAGAATGCGAGACCGTGCTCTGATTCTTCTGGTTGGAGACGTCGGAGCTTGAGAGTGGCACTTTCTTCGGATGAACAGTGGTGGTCAAGACCTTGGTTTTCTTGTCAGCAGTGAGACCTTTCACTATGTGCGAACCCCAAGAAGAGGCAGACCGAAGTCTCGAAGAATGGCCATTCCCCCTGGCGTTTTGAGCCCTCGGCATCTGATTCTGATCGGCAAATCGCAGAACCTTCGCCGGGTTCTCCAAATGGTTCTCCTCCTCTCTCATCGCGTACGTTGTGATCCAAGAAAGCTCTAAGCTTGGGTGAAGTTCAAACTAAAGCAGAGGAAAAGAATCGCAACTCGATATTCTGGAAACATGAAAAGCGATTCGAAAATGAACTCCAACATAAGATCATTCTGGGTATCCAAATCAAGAACGACCAATCAGATTCAGTAGCATCATCATGAGCTCGTCCAGAGAAGCGGGTCCTGATCGATTTCTGATGAGTGAGCAGAAACGAGTGCTGGTGTGGTTCAGCGAGGTTGAGAATGGAGATGAGCTGGTCGTCGTGGATTCATCCTGGAAAAGGGAGAAAATCTTACAGACCGAAGAAGCAACTTTTTCCTTTGTTGCAGAGCGGTGCGTGTCCTTTTGAATTTTCGAATTTGAATGGGGGCGCACCAGGGAGGAGCAGGGTGCGGAAGCAACGGTCGATTTCCGTGCCGGGGGGCCGGGGCCCACACTGGTTTTGTGTGGTGTGGATTTTTCGGTTTTCGAAAAATCACGGTGAGCGATATTTAATTTCACAATATTTATTTATTTATTTATTTTTTTGGTAAGGTAAAGGGGAACTCAATAACCATATTTATTTATCATCCTTTTTTTCGTGAAAAATAAATTATTTTCTTAAACTGATCATTTATACATTTACAAATATTTAATAACACGAAATTTATTTTCAATAACGACAACAAAATATATTTAAATATATGGATGATGTAAATATTTTTAACTCATTAATTTTTGTAAGCAACACAAGCAATTCTTTATTTGATATTTTTTAATTTATTTATTTTTGGCCAAATAAACGAAGCCTTGAAATTTTTTGTTTAAAATTAAGTTTAAGCACCATTAATTTTTCATTAAATTAAAATCTAAAAATATATTAACCAAATTTAGATAATTATGAAAATATTACATGTAAATCTCCACGTCAACATTAGTATATTTTCTTAAATAATGACTTGAAATGTTCTCATTGTCTCAAAAAAGGGACTGAAGTACATATTATTTTAAATAAAGTCCTGAATTGACTATATTAGTCTCAGAAAAAGGGTATGAGTTACTTTTTTTGGGGGTCAAAAGGGTATGAGTTACTTTAGTTAGGAACATTTTGGTAATTTACTATTTTATTTTATTTTTCCTTTTATGTTTTAAGATATTTAGAAAAAAAAAATAAAAACTGAAAAAAAAAGTAGAAGAAGCAAAGAACACGAGTAGGAGAACTGACCTCTCGCCTATGGTCGCCGCCCCACTGATTCTGTATTCTTTGTTTTTTTTTAACTTTCTATTTTTATTTAATTTAACAAAAAATTAGATTAAATTTATATTTTTACAAAGTGTCCTTGATTGGTCAGAAAATTTGGACAGCCGACCATCGTGGTCAAGCCCTTATTCGAAATATTCATAATCACTTCGAATCATTCTTTGAGACAATAATGACATTTCATGCCATTATTTGAAATAAACTCAACTTCATATCCTTATTTGAAAAAATGAGATCATTTATGGCCCTTTTGTGAAAGTTTTCCTAAAAAATATTGTCAAGATATGCTTGTCGCAAGATCTTGATTAAACAAAATGCACAAGGGAATAAACATTGCAAAGTGCCCACGTAAATTTGTTTTCTTTGTGGAAAGCATCGGAAATTCATGTAGATTTTTTTTTTTTTGGCCAGAGGAAATTCATGTAGGTGTTGACAGGCAAATTTTTGCCTCTATCTTGTTCACTTATGTTCCTTAAAAGTCATAAAATTTGTCACCAAAGAGAAATAAAATCCTAAAACTTGCAAAAAATGCAATCTAGTCCTTCCGTTCACTCAATCCAATTTGGCTAACGGAAAATACTATTGATTTTTTTAGTATTTTCTCTCTCATACATGAGAATGACCTGACTGAAATAATCGTTTTGGTCCAAATTTAATTTTTAGTATAATTTTTATTTAGCAATTAAATTAAAAAATTAAGGTATAATTATTTTAAAAAAACAAAAATCGAAAAACAAGAACAAAACCAAAACGTCACAAAATCATGTATTTCGCTCCATTGTGACAGATTGAGTTCTACGGTCTTATTTAGTCCCAAACATGCACGAATATATTGAGCCGAATTGAAACAGATGCCCTTCGACGGCGCAAAACTCAGCAAAATTGCCTTATAAAATGGTATTTTGTTCTAATGACAAAAAGAGGGAGGAAAAGATTGGCAAACAACCCAGAATTTCTTCTAAGAATTGAGGTTCTACCACCAATGATAAAAAATGCGACTTAATACACTCATTGGTAACTCAGTTCGTTAAAGTTCACTTGAGATTGTACGGTTAAGCGTATTGGTCCCTGATTCGATTCCCTAAATGAGCATTTGTGATTTAAGTGGGGGCCATGACGGTGATTTGCTGTGCTGGTCTCCCTCGAGAAATAATCGATGTGCACGCAAGTTGGTATGGATACAATTTTTTATAAATAAAAAATAAAAAAATGATCACCAAACTGCAAATTCTCATTTCAGAATCAAGTTCATCCGACAAATTTCAATTCGTCACGCATCATCTTTACATCGCGATCGCCAACACGAAAATCGCACCATCTCAAACTGAAACTCAGAGGGAAGTGCATGTCGGGTGCTGAAGTAAGACAACAAAGGCAAGAACTCTAACCATAAATTTTCTTCGACAAGCCGCGAAACAGTTGAAATCATCATCAGAGAAATTAACACCTTGTCGAAAGAACTTACTGGAAAACAACCCAATCACGAGCATCCCAGAATTTGCACACATATAGCTTCGCAGCTGATATTGCTTCAAGCTGACTCAAACTCAGAAGCAAAATTTTGCCCAAAAGCGGGGCTAAGGACAGCCGCTAATGGGACCGCCACTGGCTGGAGATGGCCAGCCCTTGCCCGGCCTGGGCGAGTGATATTACCAGTTCTGGGCGATGGCCTGAAGGTCTGCCATCGGCTGGGTCACCGGCCACTAGCTGGAGCCCAATCACGGCGGCCAACCCTCACCCTACTATTGCCGGCCCTTTGGGCCATGGTGGGGGACGGCCGCGGCGAGAGCCAGGAGAGGCCGCCGCTGGTTTTGCTGCTTTTCCTTTAAAAAAAAATAATTATTTTTTAAAATTTAAATTAATTAATTAATATGTTTAAAATAAATTTAAAAGAAAACAACATCGCTTTGGACTTTTTCTTTTTTCAGCCACGTCCATGCCAAATAGGAGAGGGAAAGTTTTACAAAATTTCACGGTAGAGTTGGATGAGGTTAACATTTGATTGCATCAATTTACCAAGTATTAGGAATTGATTGAAATTTCTAAAGTTTTTAGAGCTCAATTACACTTTTGGTGATAAATTTTAGGACTTTTTATGAACATATCCCTAAATTTTATTATGAATTTTCGTGAAAAAAATGTTCCCCTTTGTCTATATTTATAATACAAAAGAGATAAAGAAGGCATCCAACTTTTATGGGATACAAATCATTTTTTTTTTCAAATATCATCCTTCCACTTATTTAACAAGTGTTTCATCATTTGACAAATGCTTAAAATTTTGATGTTATATTATCTCTCACATACTTTATTTTAGGGTTAATACTTCGAAAAATTTCAAACTAATATATCTATAACAAACTTATCACAAACTATTTTTTACCATAAAAACTCAAAACTGGTACGCATGTGACAAATTTACCTGAAACTTTTTTTCGTTAATATTACGAAAAATCTCAAATTGATATACATGTGATAAAGTGAGTAAAAGTCTCAAACATGTACATCCGATAACTGTCATGTGTCATCCAACTCAACAATTAAATTATAAAATTTAACGAAAAATTAATGGAGAATAAATTTGTCACAGGTATACTAACTTCAGGTAAATTTATCAAAGGTGTACCGATTTAAAATTTTTTACGATCAAAAAAATAACTTGTGGTAAATTTAATACATATGTATCAATTTGAGATTTTTTGTGATATTAGCCTTTTATTTTATGTAGTTTTTACTTTCTGTATTAGCACAACCTTCCAAAAATTGAATCTTGAAATGATTTTCACTTTGCATATATATATATATATATGCGCATGTGTGTAATCTTCTACCTTTTGTGGCGTATTTCCATTCGTTTCTTTGACGCAAATATTTCTTTTATTTTTTTATATAATTCTCAAATATTTCTCAATAGGATGATCTTAAATGATTTTTTAAAATTTTACTTTCTTGGATATACTCAAAGCATGTGCATCTTATTAAATAGGGTTAATATCACAAAAACCCCAAACTGGTCTGTCTGTGATAAATTTACCATAAATTATTTTTTTAATCACAAAAAATCAAAGCAAGTACTCTTGTGACAATTTTACTAAAAACTGATATATTTGTGATAAATTGACCCTACATTAGTTTTCGTTAAATCTGACCATTAAAGTGCTAATTTTATGACACAGGGAATACATAGTTGTATCAGATTGGGATTTTTACTTTCTATTTGTCATATGCATATAAATTTGAAATTTTTTGTGGTATTGACACAATAGATGATAAATTGTCACAAGTATATTAATTTGTGATTTTTTTGTGGTCAAAAAAATTAATTTATGGTAAATCTGTCACGGGTATATTAGTTTAGGATTTTTTGTGGTCAAAAAAATAATTTAGAGTAAATTTACTACAGATGTACCAGTTTGAGGTTTTTCATAGTACTAACCATTTTTAATACGTCTTAAACAAACAATCCCGGAGAATCGAATTTTGAAGAGCCTTCCCAAAAATGACATTTATCAACGCTTTGCTTGGATTTGTCTTTGCAATTTTTTTTTAAAAAAATCTATAACCAAAATTAAGTTTGGATTTTCCAAATTCAATTTGTATGAATTAGTTATCTAAATTGATTGTGACTAAAGTAGAGGTGTCCATTGAATCTCAAACTAAAACTTGCACAAAATATTCATATCACCGGATCCAACATTTCATTCCAAAATGTGAACCGTCAAAACAAAACGAAATGGATTAATTTCACCAAAGACACAACAAGAAAAAAAAAATGTGTGTAATGTCTCCACTATCGAATCAAATATATATTTTCCATGCACGAAGGTCAAGTTTACCAAGAACGCCTCCAAATGGTAATGCCCTGCCATATGAAGAAGGAGCAATGACTATCCACGTGATGCAATCGTTGGTGGCGACCGTCCCTTTTAGCTTCTCAACGGGGCGTCGATAAAGAAAGGAAGGATTTGACCGGTCAATATGCAAAAACCCACTTTTATCGAAGATGATGATAACAATAATCACAGTAGTAATATAACACAATTATAATAATTATTATCATGATGACATAACGAAACGAGCAGCAAAAACATATTAGAAGTGTCAATATTTATGTACAAACTCAATTTAGTACAAATATTTTTTTTCAAATCACTTAAGTGTTAATTTTTTTGAAAAACGGTTATTTCAGTGCCAACTCCAGTGAGTCCGCTGAAATTGACATTAAAGTGATTATTTTTTTCTCCGATTTAGTACTAAACTGATCATTTTTTGGATCACTTAAGTGATACTTTTTTAAAGAATGATTATTTTTTGACATTAAATTGATCGTTTTTTTTCCAATTTAGCACTTAAGTGATCCAAAAAAATTGGCATCAAAGTGAGCATCATACATAAATATTGATACTTGGAGTGTCATTATGCCCATAACGGGCTTATATAGTTCATAGAAAAAACTAAATCAATTTAATCATCATTAATGAATAAAACCGTCTCATAAAATAGTAATGCTGATGGTGATAACGATAGTAGTAGCAATAGTAGTAATAATAATAACAATAATAGTAGTAGTAATGGCAACAACAACGATAGCAATAATAAGAAGAAGAAAATAATTTTATGATAAATACTAATTGCAAAACCTCCTACCTTTTTTTTTTGGTCGAAAACCTCCTACCTCATTAATGTACAAAAACCCACTTTTATATGTACACGTGTATACGATGCAATTGAGGAAAAATTGTCAAAAAAATTCTTAAACCTTTTACACTTTTATCGACTCGTTCTAAAACCTTTTAACTTTATCGATTCGATCCTAAATCATTCATCTTTTGCCAATTGAAAGCAAATCGATAAAGTGGACACAAGCAATATTACATGGCATCATCGACGCTGATGTGGATAATTTATATAGTAATATTGTAAAATTTGTGTGCTTTTATTTCTTTAGGATTTTTTTCCTTTTTTATTTCTTTTTTCCCTCCGTCCTCGGCCTTCACGGGCATCAAGTGACAGACGCCCTTATTTGCTTTGGCAAGCGCGTCCCTCGCTCAATGCAGGTGGAGGTTGGGGCCAGACAAAAAAAAAAGTAAAAGTAAAAAATTATACTAAAATTTTATTATAAATTTTCACATTAGTGCCGGCGGTGCCAAGTAGTACCACTGGCATCCACGTAATCAATTTCTAGCGAATAAGGATATCATGAAATATGACAATATGAAAGGATTCTGTATTGATCAAGCATTTAAAGTGATTGAAGAGCACCACTCCCCAGAAGATCCCTGACGAGAGATGATCCTCAGGATTGTAGTGATTGTTGCTCAAAAATAGAAAAGAGAAGGATACTGCCATATCCTCAGAATAATCACCACACAAAGATTTCCAATTGGGATTCCTCGTTTCAGGAAAAATATATACTAAAATTTTATTACAAATTTTCACATTAGCGCCGGCGGAGCCAAGTAATACCACTGGCAATCACTTGAGCAAGCGTCAGGGATAACAAGTCTGTCATCCATGCGATAATGACTTATATCTCCGTGTGCAGGTAGAATGTCTTTTTTCCTCATGAGTGGATCAACGAAGAACTATTTCGCCACTTGCCTCAAGTATATCAAAGAACCAGTAATGCCATATCAGTTACTGAACCGATGCAGTAAGCTTCCTTGATAACTAGTCGAATGGGTTAGTTCATAAAATTCGAGGATGCAGCGGAGACATCATCAAATCATGGTTGGTGGATAACCCCAGAGTCACTCTCATTCCCGGAGTGGATGTTGATACGGAGGGGGAATGCCAATAGCTCAATGTTATTTGTTTATGTATCTTATGCATCAATGTATTCGTGGCGAATGAAGACGCGCCATCAGCGTCCATCCTCAGATGAGTATATGGAAAGGAGAAAACTGACTGGTGTAGCACAGGCAAGTATCCCTTTTCTGAAACTTCTGTAGGAAGCATGCCTGTTCAAATGTTTCATCCCCAGCCGGTCATAACAAACGTTCTGTCTATAAAGCATTGTTGAAGCATCTCATCCCCAGTGAACTTAAGAGTAAATGCTTCAGCCCGTCCCAGAAAG
The DNA here is from genome assembly GCA_028455895.1 of Rhodomyrtus tomentosa. Lineage (NCBI taxonomy): Eukaryota > Viridiplantae > Streptophyta > Magnoliopsida > Myrtales > Myrtaceae > Rhodomyrtus > Rhodomyrtus tomentosa. The sequence continues at coordinate 13,733,993 of JAPCWY010000008.1, forward strand.
AAAAAAACGTCCATGTTCATCGAACTGGTGCATTCATTTATGTATATAGGCATCTTGCATCAAAATCCCATGCATGTCGATTTCATCAGATAATTTTGCAAAATGAAATGGAGGTATATAGTATGCCAAGCGAAGGTGCCCAGAATGAAAGGCAAGCCCTAGGGGAGAGCAAATTGGACTACCCAAACCGGCACCTCCTGGACCGGACCGGACCGGTGATCCATTTCCCGATTCTAGAGGGGTTCAGTCTAGTTCCCAGTTCCAGGGACATAGGATAGGACCGGACCACCCGGACCGGCTGTTGGTGTTTGCTTCAGCCCTTCTTTACCTGCCTCAGTGCCTCTTCTTGTTGAGCATACAAGTCAGAATTATTTCCCCCATAAAAATGTCTCTGTGAGTGCTTTCCGACAAACTTTATGCAGAAAAACATCCTCAGATGCTTCAATAGAGCATCGCAAGCAATGTCAACTAAATGGCATTCGCCAGGAATAAATACATCTGCATCTCTGCAATTTATGGACGAAGAAGCTTCTCTAAGATAACTGGTGATCGAACCAGTCAAACAAAGAGAATAGATGTGACACTCTTAAATGCATTGAAAGCATGCCAAGAGCCTCTCAGCTACGTTCTTTTGTGTTGCTGCTTGAAGAGAAATTTGCGTGTGCAGAAAGAGGATGGTCGCTAAGCAGGAATGGTCCGAAAAAAAAAATTAGTTTTTTTTTTTCAAACATTTCTTCAGAAATTTTGTCATGTCCGGTACTTGGAACCGCTCGAAAACAGGACTGGACCAACGGTACTGTTCACGGTTTCAAAAAATAGGAGCCAATACCACCGGTCCGGTTCTTGATTCTCGAGGGAAACCGGACCGGGCCAAAAACTGATCATCCACAGCAAACTCCATCTAAACACGTCCTTGCGAGTGAAGCAAAAAACAAGATTCGTGTCTTAGGGAAGAAGATACATTCGCATCGTGTGCACTGGCCAAAGTGACGAAAGGCAGTTCCTTCTTTTTCCCATACACAAGGTGTCCCTTACTAGCAACTTTGAGCATGAATAAGGAGAAATACCCCAGTCAAGAAGCACCCATATCGGGGCAGATACATGAGGTCGTGATTGAAAATCATATGGAGAAAAGGTAAGAAAGATATAAGTGCCTTCACTTGCGTTAATTTTGTGTGATAATTTCAGGTAAATCTTCATGGAAACTGAAGCATCCCGAAATGAATAAGAGCATTCATGTATCTACCCAAACACTTATTATCCTTTGCTTAACCAAGTTGAGCATGAAATAATTCAATTCTAAAATCCAAGTGGTGATCTTCTCCTCATGCTAGGGTGAAGAGCATGATTGACCAAGGACCGATCAATGTGAAATGTCTCAAGTAGAGGTAATCGATTTCAGGATGCATGATTTCCATCCTAAAACCGAGAACCTCCCGCTAGAAATCGATTTCGCAAAATGAAAACCATGAACCCGAGAACTGAACTACTGGTCCAATCCGATTCTCGAATGAATCAATGGAACCGATCGTACCGAGCTCCAACATTAATTAAGAAAGATATGCAAGTGAACTAGATATTCATTTTCAGGAGTTTTTTTTCTAAAGGAAATCCAGCCAACTTTGGAAGTTCTCTAGTTGTCTATACAGTTATGATATGTGAAGTTCGTTTGTCATTCAAGTAATTAATTTCATTGGATTGGGCACAAGACACAAATTCAATTAAGCACAATACAACAAATAATGGAATTGGTTTTCATGTTCAAAGGTAAACTATTGAACAATCTACATGATATAAAGGTTCAGATTGATTGAAAAGAGGAAAACAAAAGAAAATTAGTGAAGAAATAAAAAAAAAAAATCAATGGCAATTATCGATCTTCAACCCACCAGAATTAGCTTTCCTTCCCTCTCAGCTAGAATTAGAGGGTGAGGACGTAGCAGACTGAGCTGGACTGAGTCATGTGAGATAGCTTAATTTTTTTTAAAAAAAAATGTACATTTATATTATTTGTATTAGGCAGTTCGCACATGAAATCGTGGAACGAATTGGTATACATTAGTTTCGGCAAATTGAAGTCGAAACTGGACCCGCACCCGATGCGAACCACCCAAAGTCAGCATGTTGGGTATGGGCCAATTCAGTTTGGGTGGATTTCGATTTTTTTTTGCTCATCCCTAGTCTCAAGAGTCCATGATGCTCGTGATAAAAGCATAGAGAAAAAACAGGGTGCCTAGTAAAAGTAAAATGCCTAGAGAGCGAGGAGAAAGCCAAATGCATAAAAGCATAGAGGTTACCAAAAAAAGAAAACAATGTGGAAAATATAGAGTCGAACTCTTTTCTTACCAAAAGAGAAATGGACAGTCGATGGACCCTCGAGACATTTGTATCCCCAGAGCCATTACTTTCCCCAAGTGGAGCAAGATTGGTAATGACACCAGGATGATCACCAACTCTTTGGACCTCCAGAAAGAAAACTGAGCCTTGTAAGCCTTCCCAAGCCAACATTACAACCCATCCGAAGTCTCTTCCATTTGGATGTTTCGTGTCAACATGAAGACTTAACAAACTGTGCATGTGTCAAGTGTGATGTCCAGTTTCAAGCTGTGCATGTGTCAAGTGTGATGACAAACTTCGTTGGCGTCAACCTATCGATCAAGGTTCGATACGTGCATGTGTCAAGTGCGACAACAGATTGCGTTAACAATAATCTGAGTGTCTGTGGTAGGTTTCGAGTTGTGTAGGACCTGTCATAAATAATTTACGGTATCGATATTTATCCGATATAACCTTGCTTGAGCAGGCAAGAAGAGCCTTCAACAGCCCGAAACCCGTTCCTCGAGCAAGTATTCTCAAGTCTGGCGAGCCTAATAGCATAGAGTAAATACGATGCTAAGTGACATCAAGGTTCGAGTTGTGTCGGGTGTGACAATAGACATCGTTGCAAGTATTCCAAGTGGCTATGATAAGTCCCGAGTTGAGTCGGGACCTATTATAGGTAATGGTATTTGTTTGAGCTAACGTTGTTTGGATAGGTAGTGTGAGCTTTGGAGTCCCGAGACCAGTTCCACGACAAGCTTCCTCAGTCTGGCGAGCCTAACGATCTAGAGCAAATATAATCCAAAAGCCGAAGTATGAGTTAAGCTCTAGAGTTATATTTTACCCAGGTGATGCCAACCTGTGAGCTGTCCAGAACCACCAACCAAGAAGCAATTTCCCTAGTCTTCCCCAGTGCGATCAGGTTTGTTCATTCACTAACATCCCTCTGGTCTTTCCCTTCTAGGGAGATCATCTTTCCCCAGTGAGACAATCCTGGCAGGTCAAGGCTATTTTTACATCGTCGTCCTGCCCCTTCTCAAGTCAAGGCCCTTTTTTACACAACCGTTGCCAGGTTAAGACTGTTCTTACATGGTCATCATGTTTCCTCGTCAAGTCAAGGTTGATTTTAGACGGTCGCCTGTCTCGTTTTACACGGTCATCCTGCCCCTTGTCAAGCGAAGGCCGTTTGTACGCGGTGGTCCTAACCCATCGTCAGATCAAAGGCCCTTTTTACACGGTCGCCTATTCCCCCTTTTCAATAAGTCAAGGCTGTTTCCATTTGCCGAGCAACTATTTGTGCCTGGGTATCTTTGAACGGAACCTGTTAAACACCTAATTTTATCGGTTCCCGCTAGATTTAATTTATCTTTTTCTTTACACCTAATTTTATTGGACTTGCCTATCTCTCATTTTAGTTGCCAATTTGGCAAAATTAAAATTAAAGTTTTATTTATTCTTCTAAAAAAAATCGAATTGGGCCGTGCAAAGGCCTAAACCCAAGTGACCGAGCCTGCATGCAAGCAAACCTGACGCTTTTCACCCGTGCGAACAGGCCTGCGCAAAGCAGGCCCATTTCCTTTGCCACCCCAAGTTGGCTGGCCATAGGCCCACTTGGACCCTGGACTCGGAGGAGCGCACGGCCTAGCTCGAGCCCACTTGCGCTCTTTCTCACACATTCTCTCTCTTCGTGGCTATCATTGCTGCAAGGAGGGAAGCTTGGGTGCTGCATGATAACCCGCCAAAAGTAGAATTTCTCTGCCATAAGTCAATCTGGCAAGGAAATTCGTCTGGTAAAATCATTTTCAAAGCCAAAATGCGTTTAGCAAAAAAATTAACTTATGATAGGATTTTCAAATTTTAGTTGGATTTTTGACCAATTTCGAGAAGTTTAAAAATTTTTACTTCTCAGATTCAAAATCACTTTTTCGATCACACGAGCCTCGATTGACCATCATCGCCACTCGTGGCCGGACGTCGCCGCCGGTCACTGACCGCCACCAAAGATTTTATCAATAATGTTTCAAAAATAAAAAATTTCAACCTTTAACAAATAAATCTCTTTGGTCAGAAATCAATCTGGAGTATAAGTAAAAAAATCAACTTATGTTTTTGAGAAAAAGCAGAGAAATTAATTTCTAGTCAGAATTTAAGAAGTTTGTCAAAATTGTTACAATGCAACGGGTTAGAAAACCCAACCTCCTTACCCCCCCCAAAAAAAAAAAAAAAGAAGAAGAAGAAGAAGAAGGTATATTAGTATGAGCAAATGGTGGAGTGGGGCCACTTGCTTTGTGCGGATAAAATATGTTACTATATAAACATGTTTATCATAATTATTATCATCTCACCGTGATAAATTTTACTTAATCTTTTATCATATTAATTGGATTATGAAACTCAAATCATTTTCTACGGTCGCGTTTGCCTGGTTGAAGATTGCAATCATATATTAATATTTCGTTGAAGTAAAAATAGGGATCTGATGGTGAGAGCGTATGTCATAAGATGCATTGCATGTAGATACTTAGTATTTTTTTTTAATTAATAAAACAGGCATTTTGTGGTGAGCTATAGCAGCCTCCTTCAATCGCGTCTTCAGTTCGTGATTTACAATTACAAACATAACCTTCGTGTAAATTTAATTAAAATTTATACAGGTAATTACTATTATATAGTCATTGAACTACCTTGATCAATTATAAAATAGTCTTTCTGAGTTTCCTGCGATTTTCGAGTAGGTCATAATCACGCAAATCTATCCGGGTAATTATCCGTAACTATATGGCTGACTTAGAGAGGATCAGAGGTGGAGCTCGAAGCAGATTCACGATTTTTATTAACTTTTTTAGGGGAAAGAATCGAATATTCGTCGATTAAATCATTTGCTTCATGGTCCGATAAATCTTTTGACGGTCACGTGAGAGTTGGGCCGGATCGGTTCAATTTTGGTTCCCGACTTGGAACTGGTTTCAAAACCTGTCGTTAGATAATTGAAAAATTCATAACGATGAATTTGTGTAGTGATTTTTTGGGGCAAATTCCCAAAAAAAAAAACACAAAATTTAGCACTAACAACTTTTTTTTTTGTATTACATAAAAACACTAACTTTAGGTCCAATGACGATTATGGCCCAAACATTTTTTCATTCCATGAAAAAGCATAAACTTTAACTCGAATTTCAACTTCGGTACTCCTTAATTTAGAACTATTAGTTGTCCAACTTTGTAATTTCATGTCATTAATAAATTTACGTATCTTGTTGATATAAATTTAAGGCATCGTCTTCTTAGCACGAAATTTGAAGTTGTTCATTTACTTCACCTCTGGCACAATTTGAAGGACGACAATTAACCTATTCATCATCTACTTCACTTCATTCGCAAGCATCGGTTATGTAACTAGAATTTGAAACTGTGTATTACTATCCATGAAGAGATGCCATGGACGAGATTCGCTAAGCTCACGACTAAAGCCTTTTTTTTTTTAACAAGCACATCCCCACTAACTTATCTCTGAAGAGGATGAACAACTTCATCTTTCGTGTCAATAATACAATATATAATATTTTAAATCCATGTCAACAAACCATGTAGATTTATTGATGACGTGGAATTATCATATTAGACAACTAATTGTTCCAAATTAAGAGGGCCGAATTTGAGACTCAAGTTAAAGTTTGTGTTTTTTCATGAGATAAAAAAAAATTGAGCCGGAATTGTCATTGGACCTAAAGTTAGTGTTTTTTTAGGGAATTAACCCGATTTTTCGGGGGGTTAAGTAGGTACTTGAAAGATGAAATGCAAGTGCAGGTTTTTGTCCAGGAGATGGAGGACCAATTGTACCTTGTATCCTTTTCGCTTCAAATTTATTTTTTGTTCCTATGCTTAGTTGCATGCATCGGGTGGACACGAGGGATGCAAAAATGAAAAAAAGAGAAAAAAATAAGCCAATTTTGTCGATCTACCCTGAACCGGTTTGGAACCGGTTGATTCAATTGCTGGCCGGTTTTATGTCGGCCAATTCGATCCTTGATTCCAACATTTGAAAATTGGATTTGACAAGTAAGTTTTGGGTTCTTGTTCCGTGACCTATATAGGCTATAGCTAATCAGTCTCAAGGTGCGTTTGGTTGAATGGAAGTATTTTTGAAAAATTTATTTTCCAAACTTTCTCCTCGTATGGTTCATAAAAAATGACTTACCCAACATAAAATACTTTGCGGTGAACAAAAAATATCAGGCTTGGAACAGGCCGATTCGATTGCTGGCCGCTTTCCAGAATTGCTTATATTAAAATTTGTAATATTTTTTATTCTTCTTATAAAAATATTTTTTTTTACAAACTTATAATTTTTTTTTGCAGTGAAGCATGAGATTGAAATCATCCTTCAAAATCAAGTCCATGCCACCCAACCAAATAATAATAATAAAACGTTTTTAAGAAAATAGTTTTCCTTTTTTTCATGACGTTTTTCCCAAACAAATTTACCTTCGTAAATTTTTAAGATATTCTCATTCAAGCGAGTTCTCCTTACACCCATAAGCAAACGGCATCAACTGGCTAAAACCGTGTCTCGTCGTCCCCGATTCTTCAACAGTCGTTCCTTTGATTCTGCCGTAGGGAGCTATCGTCATCGTCACTTCTTTGAGCTGAAAGTCGTAAGCAGTTTGCGCTGGGATGCTCTCTGGGTTTCCTCTCCGAAGCTGAAGGCGTTATCCACTGAAAAATGTATGGGGTAATTCTGGCGAATGAGCAAATTTGCGGCTCTTTCGTCGAGAGGAATGCGCTTTCCCAACCCCCGGCTCAAACCCAGAAAGGGTTTTGCCCCCGCGGGTTCCCCGAGTCTCGGCGTTCGATGCCTCGCGTCTTGGGCCGGACCAATGCTCGTTACAGAAGAATCAACGCCCTGTTGAAAGAAGAGTCCTTGAGAAAATCAGATGGGCGCAGTTTGCTCGCGGAGGAGTTCGAGTTTAAGCCCTCCTTCGACGAGTACTTGAAGGTTATGGAGTCTGTCAAGTCTGTTCGGGAGAAGAGGCGCCCGCACAGTTCGAATGGATTGGACGATACTTCGAGAAGAGAACCGGAAGCAGATCAGCGGAATGCGAAAGGGGAGAGACTTGATGGCGATTCGGGCCGAGAAATAGCTTCGAGTGCAGGTAAAGATGGATTGAGCCGAGATGGAATGGAGAAGAGAGGGCATAAATTGGAGAGCAAAGAAGGTCGCGCGAATGGCAAGGGGAAGACGGAGGTTCAAGGAGAGAGAGCTATTAAGAAGAAGCAAAATTTGAATAAGGATTCGGAGGCTCGCGTTACGAAAGCTAGCATTGTAGCATTGGGCAGGCGCGATATAACTAAGAACGATAAAGTTACTGATTTTAGAGGTAAAGATGGTTTTGAAAACAGTGAAGTACCCGGCAAATTGTGGAGGAAATATGAACGAGTTGAGAAAAGTGTTGGTGATAAAATTAATAGACAAAGCGCCTGGCTAAAGAAAACCGGAAGTTCTTCGAACTGTAAGAAAGATGATGAGTATTTGGATGAAGAAAGAGCTGTATTCAGGACCTCGGATGAATTCAGTGATATTGTCGATAAGCCAAAAGTTTCACGGATGGAAATGGAGGATAGAATCCAGAAGCTAGCAAAATGGTCAGTATTCTACTTCCTCTTCAGCTTTCCTACTAAATCCCCCTATTAATCTCCATATGTCAGTATTAGCTGTTTTTGTCACTGGACCTGTCTTTATACTGACTTTGGGGTAAGACTGAGCTTTCATGTTGTAAACTTATGAAGTCTTGTAGAGCATTAGTGGGTATAGTGCTTGTCCAGAGGTGAATGGAAAAGAGAAATAGTGGCCCGTTTGTCTGCTTTTTTTTTTTTTGTTTCTGATAGGTTACCGTTGCTATTAGGTTGATCCATATGGACATCCAAGGCAACTAGCCAAAAAAGGAAAAAAAATGGACATCTAAGGAGCAGTCAATATGAAAATGTAATCAAATGCACATGTATTAGTGGACATGCTTAAAGTTTAGGTGGCCTTGGATCTGTACTAACAATCCTGGGGACTCCTGTGGGATAATGTCATTTATAGGAGGGGACAATACCTTTATCACTATCCTCTGTCTACTTCACTTCATCTAAACCAATGGAATAACAAAGATTTGGTTGTTAAAACCTTGGACGGTCACTTCTTCTTTGTGCTCTTTCATAGGATGACTAATGCTAGGAGTGCCCATGATTTTGTTTTGTTCGCTTTGACCAGCCTGTTGGTTTGGTTTGGAAATCTGAGATCCAAGCTTTTTGGTTCATTTTGGTGCTTCCATATCCTCTAAAAAGCTAATGTCTTACATAACGCAAGAACCAAACTTGTCATGTGCCTTATGTTTGTGGAAGAGTAATATTAGATGCTAGATAAGTTCCGCTGGTTCCCTCATGTATTAAAGCAGAACAAATCTGAATAAACGGATTTAACTTGATCTTGCTTTTCATTTGAACTTATTAGAATGTCTAATTCAAAACTTAAGCTAAACAAATGGAGGGAGACTACATGTGTATTAGGGCATGACGTACCCTGTAAACCAGTGATTTGGGATAACAGTTTGACACTCTCTCTCACATGCAGCCCGGACTGAAGCAGTGTAAAGAATGCATGCCCAGAAAATCACACAAGAAATAAACTTAAATGGCAAATGGCGGATTGGAAATTGGCTCTGCTACCGTGATAGCATATCCAACCCAAAAGTCTAAGCTATTTGGTGGGAGGAGATTACATGCAAAGGCCATGGTAAAATCCCGTGAACAAATAATGCGGGACAATACTTTAACCGAACCGACTAGCGAACATGCATTGAGTGCTTGAATTAATTACTTGGTTAAGAAGATGTGTGGGAAATCTTCCTTGAAGTTTATGAGCAAGATAAAGAAATTCTTGTATGTTCGCATTCGGGTTTGGGTACCGTTGGAGAGTCAATTTCTTCTTTGTTTAATTTGCCTCATCCTCTATTGTTTGTTGCATGTCCATGGTTAATATGCTTTATAAGCTCATAAATGATGTCCTCGTCCTGTGATGCCGTGGATGATAATTGGAATGGCATGTAATGCTGTATCTTTTTCAGCTTATCCGTCATATGTCTTTACTAGTTATTGTGAGTTGTCTTTATTGAGGTTTTGTTTTTATTGTTGGATTCAGTTTAGATATTTTAATTTAACAGGTTGAATGGTGCAGACATTGACATGCCGGAGTGGATGTTCTCTAAAATAATGCGGAGTGCAAAAATCAAATTTTGTGATTATTCTGTTTTGAGGGTTATCCAGATACTTGGGAAACTAGGAAACTGGAGGCGAGTACTACAAGTCATAGAGTGGCTTCAAATGCGTGAGCGCTTCAAGTCAACCAAGCTCAGGTGCTGACTTCGCCTTTGACACTTGTGCAAAATTGTGCTACCATTCTCTTTGTTTAATTGGTAATCATAGCAATTAGGCCTTTGTTGATTGCAGCCTGGCAAAAGAAAAGATAATTCTAAAACGATAAATACTGTTTCTTTCTACTCATTTTCTCTTTTATCCCCAAATTCCCACTAGTTACTGCTATGGCATTTTCGAGATTAAAGTAGATGCTGCAAAAAGATGAGATAATCTTTAGATTAGCAACTCATAAGAAAACTAAATCACTTGAGTTGTCTAGTCAATGCATAGTTCTATGGTGGAGATAATGGAAGTAATGTGGTGCTGGTTGTAAAGGAGTTGCATGAATGGAAATAACTAGTTCGATGGTGGGGGTTGACTTGATGCTCTTCTATGGTGGTGTTGTTGCCTTGATGGCCACAAATTTTAGCTTTGCTGTCTTGCTTCTTTTGTCCTAAGTTCTATGAAGAGGTATCTACAATCTCTTTCAGGTTTTATTATGCTGCTCTCATAGTAAAATTTGAATTTTATGGCTCCTTATAAAACCGTGCAATAAAACTATATTGAACAATTCTTTGATACTTTTCAACATAGTAGCAGTGAAATAATTTCATGTAGTTGATGCTTTCCAGTACGTGGCCTCCTTAGGAAAGATGCATATTTTTAGGCAGTTGAAAATCATGCCAATTACTCTTGATTTCAAAGGATTGACTTCATAGGGCACCTTTGGAATGGTTCCTCATTTTCCTTCACCTTGTCTTTTTCGATACTAATGCTCTTCTACTTCTCTGCATCGAAAAGAATTTTCAGCATTCAGGTGATTTGAAATTTAGTTAAGGTATGCATATACACTTAGATATATCTTGTTGATGAATTATCTGTTGAATTTTAAATGATGTAGAAACTTCTTTTCTGATTGATTATTGCAATTCAGGGGCCATAATAAACTTTTTATACTTTGATACGCAAAAGCAGAAGGAAATTCTGTCTTGTTTCTATGAACCTTTTTACTTACCTGGATTGGGCATAAAATTGTTGAACTAATCACTCCGTCATCCTCAGGCACATTTACACCGCTGCACTGGATGTACTTGGGAAGGCAAGGAGGCCTGTTGAAGCACTAAACTTGTTTCATTTGATGCAAGTAATGTGCTCAATCTTTTATTTTGGGTTGTTTTCCTTCTTCTTCTTTCGGGGATGGATGTAGGTACAGCAGTCCATGATATTATTTTTATTTGCACTTGTTCTATGTAAAGTTGGGGTGCAGGAAGCCTTGACTGAATCTCTCTCTCTCTCTCTCTCTCTGCAGAATCAGATGTCCACATATCCTGATTTGGTAGCCTATCGCTCCATTGCTGTGACTCTTGGACAAGCAGGGCACATGAAGGAACTTTTTGATGTCATTGACACTATGCGATCTCCTCCAAAGAAAAAGCTTAAAACAACAACCTTTGAGAAGTGGGACCCACGGTTGGAACCAGATATTATTGTCTACAATGCTGTGAGTTATATATGCTATTAATCCAGTTTAGGTGGATGTCCTGTATATGCAGCTGCACTCTGATGTATTTTCACTAATCATCTTCCAATTTTTTCATATGCAGTGTTAATCCAGTTATATTTCTGTCTTTCGCAACAATGAAACTCTCATGCTAAGTGTGATGATTAATAAGGTTTTGTTGCAATTATGAATATGATCTAATACCATGCCTCGAGACTCGTGAGTAATGCATTATCGAAGATTACTCGTGGCAGATGAAAGTATTCTAATAGAGTAAGTCATACTAATTATACTTCTGGATAGCATCACTAGATATGAAGCTCAATTACAAAGGGAAACATGGCAATTTTGGAGATTTTAATCTAAGAATTTTAAGCACGGGGCCTGTGGAGTATAGATTCAGTAAAGGAGGTCCAACTGAAGGCATGGTTAGAATTGGGGACAAGTACTACAGAAATAGAAATTCTGCTATCTTGGATACATGTTGCAAAAGTATGAGTACTCATGGGATACAAGCAGGATGGATAGGTTGGATTGCCATTTCTATTATCCTCTGCAATTGCTGGATGTTATTTGGGCTTGAGAGTCTTCCATGCAATTAAAATAATAATCGAGATTGTTTATGCGTGAAAGTTTAAGCAATCAATCGTCAACATGTGCATATAGTGAAGTTGTAAAGACTCCGGATGTGCTAGGAAAAGCAAGGATGAAAAACGAATGCATTATTGGTTCGGGTTCAATTGAGAATCAAATGAGAGAAGCTCATTTGATATTGGACACATGAACAACTTTAGAAAGCTCCAATGAGAACATGGGACTCCATGATGGGGACGCTGGTTAAAGTGGATGAAGGGAGATCTAAAGAGAAGTAGAGGGTAGCCTCAACAATGTTCTTGACTACTATCTCGCTTTGATAGCTGGATACAGCACAAAGTGTAGTGATGTTGGAGTCATGAGGCATTGCCCGACTTAATGGGAAAAGAAGGAATTATTAAAACTATGGTCAGCAGAATAAAATACTGAGACTATTATGGAAATGTCTGTGGATGTTACCTGTCTTGGAGGAAAATTGTCGCAAAGTGTTCAATGTGATAACATGTGATACTGGTGATCCACTATGCTGTTCTATGACTGTTCTGTTTTGTTCCAAGACTGACTTGCTGATCTAGCAATCATAAAGCTGAATTGCTTATGGATAAGCCTTTGACTTAGGTTGGATAATTTTTGTTACGCACCATCAGAGACAATACTGAGGGGTTCTTTACTCATATTTAGACAATTGCTTCTTGACAGTCTTAGTGACATCTGTGAAACTGGAAATAGCCACTCTAGTTCTTCATCTCACTTATGTATACAGGTCATTAAGACCAGCAGTTCCTTCTTCTTTCAAGAAAATGTAACCCCTTTGTCTTCTTATTGGGGTCTATGAATCTGCAAATGTGAAAGTAGTCCAGTCCTAAATGTGGTTGATGAATGTAGGTGCTTAATGCATGTGTCAAACGAAAACAATGGGAAGGGGCATTCTGGGTTTTACAACAGTTAAAGCAGCATGGCCAGCACCCGTCTCCTATAACTTATGGACTTGTCATGGAGGTAGCTTCTTTCTGGTTTTCGTTTCTTTATTGTTGGAAGAAATATGTTCATTTTTAAAGGGTAGGATTTCAAAGAACTTCTACTATTGGCTGGAAATTTAGTGTGATCCTCTGGGTTAATTTACCCTTGCTAAATTTTGGGCCTGAGAACTGACTGGGAATATGGCAACTGTCAATGAAGTGTTCGTGCTGTAAAAGAGAACGGAGAATTTTACAAAGATCAACATTAAATTGAGTGAGAAAAGATTTTTCTTTCCATCCTCTTTTAGCTTATGAAAATACATTGTTGTGCGAACTGTTTCTTCACTTTAGCAAGCCATCTTTATCACCATTGATTCGAAGAGTCGGTTAATTTTTGAAGATATAACTACCTGTATATCGATGCTAATGGAAAGATTATGGAAAAGGAGTTGCACTTTTGTGGACTGAAAACTATCCCGTATTCTATTACGTTGAAACTTTGTAATTGGTTGCGGGAAAGGGATGTTCTGGAGTATATAACTACCATTTGTTAGGTCTTTTTTTTTAACAAGTATCAACAGAAGGAAAGATGGGACCAGTCTCTATTGGATCATGGATGATTGGACCACTAAAAGGCCAAAACCTTATTTGTTGATAAATCCTACCATATCTTCAGAACTCTCACCTAGAAAACGACACAAACATATTAACTATTTTCTTAGAAATATAACTCGACCTCTGTTTAGGGAAAATGTTTTTCTTGCTCTACTTTAGTAAACCAAGAAAATGTTTTCCTAGAGCTACTTTGAAATAGACTCACAGCTTGACCGCCCTTTGGCTTTATATGCTTCCAAGTTGCAACAAACTGCAGAAGGTCGGCTGTTCCGTTTCATATGTCCATGGCATGTCTGCCTTATACTAAAGATGTAAACCACCACTTTTGCTTGATTTGTAGCTCATGTTTTTTGCTTAGGATGCAATGTAAATTTCAGATTAGCGACTTATAATATATTCTCATGAAGTATTTTTCAGATTGCTTTTTAATTCCTTATATCTTTATTAAGATTGGAGGAGTGGGGCTTATTCTTTAGGCTGACTTATATCATTTTCCATAATTATTCTTTGGCAGGTGATGTTTACATGTGAGAAGTACAGTTTGGTTCATGAATTATTCAGGAAGGCCCAGCGCTCATGCATTCCAAATGCCTTGACATACAAAGGTATTCTTCCAAGTAATTCTTTCATCCTACTTGTGGACTCACATCATCATAATAGAGTGATTAGAAGGTTTGACAATTTCCATCAGATGATGACAGGTGGTGACCTTTTGAAAGGTAAGGTGTACAACTTTATTCAATCATCTAGTGCCAGATGGCCAAAAAAAGGCAACGAAAAATTAGAGGCTATCTTTTGATCTTTTAGTTGAAAATGAAGTACTCAAAACATCAATAAAAAATTATATTTCCAATTCGAAAAATATAATGGAAGTCAAGAGAATACATGACTGAAAACTAAATGATTGTAATTAAAGTTTCTCGCAATTGGAGTCTCAAATTGTCATCCCATACATTAATAAAAGCACACAACAGAATCAAAATTGAATGGAAATGGCAATTAACAAGGTAACATAATTTATTGTTTACTTGAACGATAAGATAAAACCATTGTAAAGTTTGCAGTAGTACCTACATTCTTTAGACAAACTTGCCACATGTATACCTTATGGCCAACGAAAAGTTGGCAAAACAAGTTTACATATATATGCCTCAACGAGAAACAAAAAGAAAAAAATTATGTGATTCCAAGCCAAAAGAACAATATAATGAGTTAAATTTTGCTTGGGAGGAATTTGTTTAACTTCAATAGTTAAGTTTTTGACCAAAATGCTTATAATCAAACAAACTTAAAGTGGACAGTTCAATTACCATCCACTTTTGGACAAGACATATTAGAATTAGAACCTTGCTAATACTCAATAGCTATTGGTAATATTTATTTATCGAAGGGTAAAGATAATATAGAGAATGTTTGTTTACAATTAAGCAAAAATGAAATGTATTTTTACACTTTTCTGCCGTCTTTAGAATATTATTCAAATTTCCAAAAATTATGAAAAAATTAGATGTGAATTTACATGTTAACATTTTAGTATTCTGAAGGTTTTAAGAGTACCGGATTTAAACAAAGTAATAGTGCTTAGTTTTGCAATTTAGATTAAGCAAAAAGCAGAAAAAACAAACGAATAATAAGCAACAAATCGTGAAATAGGTATGAAATAGCTACTTAATCAAGTAGTCAAGCTACAATTGTACGTGAAGCTTTGTTGCGCTATATTAAACCAGTTCTTATACTAGAAAGTTACTGTGATATTTGATATGAAGAGGGCTTGAAGATTTGTCATATCCAGAACATGTGTTGTAAGATTAAACAAGTTCCATTCTTTTCTGTTTTTTGCTGAGATAAGATTGGTCAATTAGTGTATATTAAACCTTCAGTTTATAGACCTCATTTGACCGACTTATGTAGTTGTTCTGTTCTGTTTATTGGTCATTATGAAGTTTTCTCATGTCAAAATGTGCCATAAAATTAATCTCCTGCATGGCACGGATCTTGATGCTGGTTTGATCTTGAAGTTTGGTGATTTACAGTTCTTGTGAATACACTTTGGAGAGAGGGGAAAACAGATGAGGCTGTGTTAGCTGTTCAGGAAATGGAGAAACGAGGAATAGTAGGTTCTGCTGCTCTCTATTATGATCTTGCTCGCTGTCTTTGTAGTGCTGGAAGGTGCCGGGAATCATTGAGGCTGGTAATTCTTTTATGCTTGAACTACCCTTTTTATACTTCAATATTATGAGATGTACAAATTACTCCACAACCTCCTTGCATTTTATCATAGTATGGATACCTGCTTTGTTTGCCACTACATATTCCTTCACTTTAAAAAATTCTATGGATGCAGATTCATGCAGTCTGAAACAATTTACTTTCTTTCATACAAAAGGAAAATGGTCAAGAGTTTGAGACTTTCATATTAATGTAGTTATTTTGATGGCGTAGTTGATTAATTTTCTTGCTGGCTTTCCTCCTAGATGATTTGAATGGAGTAAGAGCGTGCCCTTTTGTGTGATAAGACTTTAAAGTGTCAGATCTTTTCATCGATTTTTGCTTGTGGTGAAATACATGCGGTGCGTCCATTCTGTCAATGTTAAATATCATTGTCCCAGATGGATGAGATCAGGAAATTTCAACTTGAACTGAATTGATTGGTACAAATAAAATGTTAGGTAAAGGAGGCACAATAAGAAGTTGACATCTCTGTTGTAGCAGTCGAGAGAAAATTTCCAAAAACACTAGATGTAAGTCAAGAAATGTGGAATGATGTTCATTTATATTATGTGATAGAAGTAATCTCAAACATGTAACCGAAGTTATGTTAGACTGGACACATGACATTGGGCTCATTTTTTAGTCATGATATCAATGATGAAGAGGGAATCTCGTCCTTAAAAGAGGTTTTGTGTTGCTTATTGCTTCAGTTAGATACGCGACCTTATCCACGTCGTGATACTCCATCACGCCAGAGTCTATGTGGGATGATGCATTATAAATGCAATATCAAGCATTTCAAGAAATTCAGTCTTAAACTCCGACTTCCTCATTTGCATAGCATGAATAAAAAACATTGTCCAATGTCGCGTGTCTCGTCTGACACATCTTTCATTCATTTGAGATTGCACTTTTTGGAGCATTTAGAATTTCTCTGGCAAGAGGTCACTGATCTGCCACACTTCACTTCATCTTGCATTTCCCTTTACTAACATATGTTCTCTTTATTTTCTTCACCTCCTTCAACTCCACAAACTTCTCTTCTTCTTCAGCTGTCTGTATTAAGATAACATCCAACTTCTACTATTGAAGTGAAGTTCTTTCTGAATTCATTGATCTCGTCTGTATGTTGCTATAAACAGTTTACCTTATTACGTATAGAACAAGGATAAATTAGAAATCCAACCATATTACAATCCGAGCAACAATCTCCTAAATATGATGAAGTTAGACAATGTTATTTCTGAATGATGCTTGGCTTAGGTTTTGAACTTCTCATCTGATACATATCACTGTCCTACTGTAGCATAGAGAGCAGTGGTGTAGTCTAAAACACATGACCAGTAGAGAAAATTTCTTGCTGAGGACCTAGATTTTTCCTTATAGACTGGTTATGGTGGATCTCCAATGAAAGCACCTGCAAGGAGGTCAATAGTCAGTTACGGGGTCTTTTTGACAGTTCTTTTGCTGTCACTACTGAAATTTAGGGAGCAGTTTATCCTGCCAGAATTTTGATGGAGACTGTTTAGTGAAGTCTTCATTAGGGAGCAGTTTATCGATATGTTTCGTGAAATACACATCGGTGGCTTGACATTTTGCTCACTTGATAGGTTGAGAAGATATGCAAGGTGGCTAATAAGCCTCTAGTGGTGACATACACTGGCTTAATTCAAGCATGTTTGGAGGCCAGGAACATTGAAAGTGGGAGTTTCATCTTTAAGCAGATGGAGGAATACTGCTCCCCCAATCTTGTTACTTGCAACATTATGTTAAAAGCTTACCTCAACCATGGGATGTTTGAGGAAGCAATACAGCTTTTTAGCAGGATGCTAGAAGATGCCAATCATATTAACAGTTAATCTTGTTAAAAAGATTAGTCAACCAACTTACTGCCACAATCCCTAAACTTCTCCACACTTCAATAGGGACCCCATCAGGCCCCAAGGCTTCACTAGTTTTCATCTTTTTTAATGTCTCATTAACCTCATCCGCTTTAATCTTACGCACAAATCTTCTGTTTAAATCCTCATAAGCGTCCTTCAAATCTACCTCACTTCTATCGCTCTCTCCATTAAAAAGCTTGTTAAAATAGTTCATCCACCTTTCCTTAACTTCTGTATCCCTTACTAGAAGTTTCTGATTGTCATCCTCGATGCACCTTACCTGGGTTAAATCTTTACTCTTCTTGTCCCTTATCTTTGCAAGTCTATAGATACCTTTTTCTTCCTCTTTGCTCCCAAGCTTTTCGTACATATCGGAGAAAACCTTGTCTCTAGCCTCTTGCACAACTTTCTTGGCATTTTTTCTTGCCAATCTAAACTTTTGCAAGTTCTCATCATTACGACATTTATGCAAATATCTGAAGCGCTCCTTCTGTTTAATTGCCTTCTGCATCTCTTCATTCCACCACCAAGTTTACTTTGTTTGATATTCATTCCCCTTGCTTTGTCCTAGCACCTCTCTTGCCACTCTCTGGATGCAGTTGGACATTTCGTTTCACATCAAATTTACTTCTCTCTATTTGCCACGGTCCCTCCTGGAGCATTCTTTCCTTGAAAGTTATTTGTTTCATCTCATTCAACCTCCATCATCTTATTCTGGGGTTCTGAGCACTTCTCTACACTTTCCCTACTTTGTTATATCAAACCTCTAAGACCACCAACTTATGTTGCGTAGCTACACATTCTCCAAGGTAAACTTTGCAATCCACATACGAGGCTATGTCCTCTCTTCTAGTCAAAAAAATCAATCTAGCTACAATTTTAACCGTTGCAAAAAGTGATTAGATGCGACTCTCTTTTTCTAAAGTAGGTATTTGCCAACATCAAATCATAAGCTAATGCGACGCTCAAGATGTCTTTGCCAGCCTCATTTCTAGTCCCATAACCAAAACCTCCATGGATTCTGTCAAAGCCTCCACTATTTTGACCAACATGTCCATTTAGGTCTCCTCCTATAAATACCTTCTCCTCGCGTGGTATCCCCCTTAATATCTCCTCTAGATCTTCTCAAAATCTGTTCTTATCGGACTCTTGCAGTCCAACTTAGGGGGCATACACACTAAGGATGTTCAAAACCAAATCTCCCACTACCAGTTTGACCAAAATAATCCTATCGCTTGTTCTTTTAACATCCACAACTCTATCTCTGAAATTTTTATCGATCGGAATCCCAACTCCATTTCTACCCCTTATTGTGCTTATGTACCACAGCTTGAATCCAGTGCCTTCTACCTCCTTAGCCTTTTCTCCTACCCATTTAGTCTCCTGCAGGCAAGCAATATTCACTCTCCTTTTAGTAAAAGTGTGTACTAACTGCCTCAATTTACCCGTTAAGGTTCCTATGTTCCAACTTCCCAATTTAATCCTTACTCCCTGGGCATCTCTTACCCCTCGCACTCCCCCATAAGAGTGTGAGGAACCTTACTTTCTTTTCACTACATTCGGACACCGATATGACGCATCACTCTGGAAATGATGGCCCAAGGCTAGCCTCCTTACCCCTCGCACCCTCCTATCTTGGTGCTAGGACCCTTGCATATTTATCGCTACATCCGGGCGCCGATGCAATGCGTCGCTAAGAAGGGTACGCTCTAATGAAAATTCATATGGGTTTATCTCATAAAAAAGTTGGCTTTTTTTTTTATAGCCAACTCGGTAGGTCTAACGCAACTCTCCTCCTTTTACCCCGGCTTGGGACGGGGCTATGCAAAAAGATGCATAGGCGGAGTTAATGATGAAGAGGGAATCTTGTCCTTAAAAGAGGTTGTCCTTCAGTTAGATATGCGACATTATCCACGTCGTGGATACTCCATCATGCCAAAGTCGATGTGGATGACGCGTTATTAATGCAACATCAAGCATCTCAAGAAATTTAGTCTTAAACTCTGACTTCCTTATTTGCATAGCATGAATAAAAAACATTGTCCAATGTCGCGTGTCTCATCTTACACATCTTTCATTCATTTGAGATTGCACTTGCCATATGCATGATCGCAAATGAATGTACTTCCACATTTAGAGCACTTAGAATTTCTCTAGCAAGAGGTTTGTTGGATTTATTACTTTAGAGCATTAGCAAGCTGGGGGTATATGTGTAATTATCTAGGCTTGACTCTAAGCCTATAAGTACTCTTTCTTACTTCAGAAATAAATAGATTGCTCTTTTATCAATAGCATGGTATCAGAGCCAAAATTGAAACCTAAACCCTAAAATCAACAATTCCCATCAGCAAAACCTAGCCACCACCGCCGACCACCTACTGTAGATCTCGCCAGCGACCTCCGTCCGGCATCGCCCAGGGCTGACGAACCCAGATCCGGCGTGACCCAGATCCGGCGTGACCCAGGCCCGTTGACCCCAACCCAGCGTCGCCTAGCTCCGGCGACCTCAACCCAACGTTGCCGAGGCTCCGGCGACTTCAACCCAAGGTCGCCCAGGCTTCGTGACCCCAGATCCGGCATGCCCTAAGCTCGGCGACCTCAGCCCAGCGTCTCCTAGGCTCCGGCGACCTCAACCGAAGGTTGTCCAGGCTCCGACGACCTCCATCCAGCGTTGCCCATCTCCGGCAACCTCCATCCGGCATCGCCCAGGCCTTGGCGACCTCCCTCCAGGGTCGCGTACCTCTGGCGACCTCAATCTAGGGTCGCCCAGATCCGGCGAACCCGAGAATAAAGCTGCCTCAGATCTCTCGTGTGTTTTGATGTGTTAAAATGAAGAAATCAGTGTCATTAGGGGAGTTTCTGAGGCTGAATGTGGTGCGAAAGTTATATTTGGCTACTGAGAAGTGATATTTGGATGTTTCGTGAGGTTGTGCAACGATTTGTGGTATTAATTGTTGCTGCGAATAGGTGTTGCTGATTATGATTATTGGATTGTGGAGCTGAATAGTTGTTTTTTGTTCTGATTGGCCGTTAGTAGGTGGTGTATTACTGATTTGTTGTTGATATGGGGCTAAACGGAGGTGGTGTTTCAAATTTGGAGCGATTGAATTAATGTCGCTGTTGATTTTGGGTGTGGATGAATAGTTTGGAGTGACGTGTGTGGTTATTGAAAGGTCGAAAGTGGTTTTCCTTTTTTCATTGTGGTTTGTGAAGATGTCCACCGATTCCTCAAGATCTCCGTCTATTAGTTCAGGGTTAGTTCCCCCTAGTGCTCCTGCAAGTTCAAGCTCTTTTAGTACCTATAACAGTACGACAGGTTTGCATATTACCTTAATCAAGTTGGATGGTATGAATTACCCTTCTTGGTCCTTGGCTTTTTCGACCTTTATTTACGCTAATCGTCAATCTAGATGGCTTGACGAAGAAACACCTGAAGATGCTTCTAGTCTAGAAGAATGGAAGTTTGTTGATGCGACTTTGCGTACATTGTTATGGGGAAGCATGGCTGAATCTGTTCGTCATCTTTTCATGAATTGTGCAATAGCTCGTCAAGTGTGGACGAAGCGCGCTTTACTATATTCTAGACAAAATAATGAGTAGAGTATGCGATATGTGGGAGGCTTTGTTTGAAGCTAAAATTGGTGATGCCAGTTTGTCAAAACATTATGCTCGTTTTGCATCTTTGTATCAGAGCCTCAAATCTTATTTTCCACTTGCTACCACAGTTACTCAGATGCAGCAACAAGAAGCGGACATGCTAACCGTGTTGTTCTTCGTAGCCTTGGTCCAGATCATAGTGCTCTTCGTCAACAGATTACCTCTCAGAGCACCCTCACTTCCATTGAAGAAGTGTATTCTCGGGCTGCTCGTTACACTTCCATTCTCAAAACTTCAACAATATCATACAGTAGTGCTATGATGGCTCGTGGAGGTCAAGGAGCTCGTGGTCGTATTAACGGTCGTGGACAATGGAATTCTGACAATTCCTACCGTGGTCGTGGTCGTGGTTTTCAAAGCTGAGGTGGCGCTCGTGTTGGTAGTAATAATATTTCTAGAGGAACTCGAGGTGGTGGTCGAGGTAGCCGCTTCTGTATTCATTGTCAACTTTCTGGGCATACTATTGATTATTGTTATGACCTCCATCCTGAGTTGCGGGGTCTACATGCCTCCATTGATACTGAGTCTTAGACTCCTCCCGGATCTTCTTCTGAACAAGCTACAGTAAACTTGACTCATGCAGAGTATGATGAGTTGGTCAAAGCACGACAGAATACGAGTGGTGTTGTCTCTGGTCCTACTGCCACTTTAGCACAGTATAATGATCGTACTTATCTACTATCCAGTACAGCTACTCCTCATTCTTGGATTATTGGTTCAGGTGCCACTCATCATATGATTGGTGACTCGTCTTCTCAGATCCACCTCATATGTTCCTTCTACGTCAGTTACCTTAGCATATGGTTCTCAATCCAAAGTAGCTGGTACAGGTTGTGTATCTTTGAGTTCCTCTATCTCCTTGCCATTTGTTTATCATATTCCACACTTTCCTCACAATCCATTATCAGTCAGTTCTATTACTCGTGATCTTGACTGCAATATTATCTTTTCTTCGTCTTCGTGCATTCTTCAGGATTGGAAGATTGGATGCCGAATAGGTTGTAGGCGTGAGGTTGGTGGATTGTATATCCTGGATCCTGAGGTTATTGCAGCTGCCGCCACAATTCAAAATAAAGCAATGGATGATTCATATAGGTTACATTGTCATTTTGGTCATCCATCAGCAGATGCACTCCGACGATTTTCTTTTATATCTAGTTCAAGTCTTCAGTTTCATTGTGAAACCTGTCAGTTGAGTAAACACCATTGTGTATCCTTTGCCCCTCGAGTTTCGAGTCGTGCTTCACAACCATTCGAGTTAGTTCACTTTGATGTGTGGGGTCCTAGTTGAGAGTCTTCATTTGGTCTTCGTTATTTTGTCACTTTCATGGATGATTGTACTTGTACAACTTGGTTATATTTAATAAAAGATCGTACTAAAGTTTTTCATTCTTTTCGCCAGTTCTATAATGAAGTTCGTACACGGTATAATTATTCTGTTAAGTGTTTGCGTACAGACAATGCTCGTGAGTATTTTCTTCTTCTACCTTCATTTCATTTCTCGAGTCTCATGGTATTTTACATCAGAGCTCTTATGCTCACACTCCGCAACAAAATAGAGTTGCTGAATGTAAAAACCGTCGTTTGTTGGATGTTGCCTGTTGCCTACTTCTTCATACTCCTATGCCTAAGTCCTTTTGGAGCTATGCTCTTCTTACAGCGTGCCATCTCATTAATCGTCTTCCCTCTGTGCTGAACGGAGCTATTCCTTATACCCTTCTTCATCCTAATCGTCCATTATGGTCTTTTCGTCCTTGTATCTTTGGATGCGTCTGCTTTGTTCATTCTTTGTTACCTGGGTTGGACAAATTATCACCCGGTTCTGAAAAATGTATATTTGTGGGTTACTCCCGTACTTAAAAGGGATATGTCTGTTATAATCCTACTCGTCGTCACGGGTATATTTCTGCCGATGTGACTTTCTTTGAGGATCAAGCATTTTTTTGTGATGTTCGTTCTCAAGCACCATTTACCATGGATTTTCTGCCACCATTTGCACCTATGTCTCAGTCGGAGCCACTACCTGTTCCTTCTAATGATGCTTCGCCAGATCCAGGCTCTCTAGCATCGATTCCTATTCAGGTTTACACGCGTGGTCCTCGACCTGTTTGGGGCCGTACCTTTCCACCCGTGAACGTCCCACCACCACTACCTTCGGTCCAGGCCTCCGATCCGCTTCCATCGTCTCCTATCAGTTCCCCCGTTGCTCACCGTACTCGGTCTCGGTATCCCCTTTCTCATTTTGTTTCTTATCATAATTTAAACTCACAAATGTCTCTCTGTGTCATCCCTTGCATCTGCGTCTGTGCCGAATAGTGTGCCGAAGGCTTTAGCCCATCCAGGTTGGACTCGTGCTATGGAGGAGGAGATGGCTGCCTTACGTCATAATCAAACTTGGGAGTTGGTTCCATTACCGGCTACTAAACAATTGGTTGGTTGCCGCCAGGTCTTTGTTGTCAAACACCATCCAGATGGTTCAGTTGAGCTCTTAAAAGCGCGTCTTATGGCAAAGGGTTATACACAAACCTACGATATTGACTATAATGAGACTTTCTCTCCGGTGGCCAAAATTCCTTCTATTCGCATCATTATTTCCTTGGCTGCTCGATTTCAGTAGACTCTTCATCAGTTTGATGTTAAGAATGCATTCCTCCATGGTGATCTTTATGAGGAAGTCTATATGAAGCAACCACCTGGGTTTGTTGCTTAGGGGGAGAAGGTATGTCGATTGCGAAAAGCGCTTTATGGACTTAAGCAATCTCCCCGTGATTGGTTTGGTCGTTTCAGTAATGCAATTATTACCTTTTGGTATCCATCGGTGTAGTATGGATCACTCAGTATTTAGTATGTCATCTTCAAAAGGGTGTGTTATTCTTGTTGTCTATGTTGATGATATTATTATTGTCACGAAAAGCGATGTTAAAGGTATACCATGACTCAAGTAGTTTCTATAGAAGGAGTTTAGCACTAAAGACTTAGGCCACCTTCGATATTTTCTTGGCATTGAGGTTGCCTATGCCAATGGTAGTATTGCTCTCTCCCAAAGAAAGTATGCTCTTGACATTCTTGAGGAGGTTGGTTTGCATGATGCTAAGTCGGGTGACACACCTATGGACCCTGGAGTAAAACTTAATAATGAACATGGAGAACTTCTTCATGACCTAGAGAAATATCGTCCGTTAGTAGGCAAGTTAAATTATCTTACCATTACTCGTCCGGATACTTCATTTGCTGTCAGTGTGACGAGTCAATTTATGAGCTCTTCTCGTACTACTCATTGGCAAGCCGTTCTACAAATTGTTCGGTATTTGAAGGGAGCTCCGGGTCAAGGGCTTGTGCTCCATAATCAGGGTCATCTTCATATAGCCGGTTATTCTACTCTCGAGTCTTTGGAGGTGATGGGATATTCTGATGCAGATTGGGCTGGTTGTCCTATGGATCGTCGATCTGCCACGGGATACTGTGTTTTCCTTGGTGGTAATCTTGTGTCGTGGAAAAGTAAGAAGCAGTCTGTGATTTCTCGATCTAGTGTAGAGGCCGAGTATCGTGCTATGGCAAATGTTACAGGTGAACTTCAATGGATTCGTATGTTGTTAGCTGAGATTGGACTACCTATGAATAGATCATCTACTCTCTGTTGTGATAATCAACTTGCTATTCATATTGCTAGCAATCTAGTGTTTCACGAGCGAACGAAGCATATAGAGGTGGATTGTCATTTTATTTAAAAAAAGGTGAATTGTGGAGGCATACAATTGGTGCACACGCGTTCTGAAGAGCAACTAGCAGATATTTTCACAAAGCCTCTTCGATGTGGACGAGTTTAATATATTTGTAATAAGTTAGGACTTTTTGACATGTACGCTTCAACTTGAGGGGGAGTGTTGGATTTATTGCTTTAGAGTATTAGCAAGTTGGGGGTATATGTGTAATTATCTAGGCTTGACTCTAAACCTATAAGTACTATTTCTTACTTCAGAAATAAATAGATTGCTCTCTTATCAATAACAAGGTCATTGATCTGCCGCACTTCTCTTCATCTTGCATTTCCCTTTACTAACATATGTTCTCTCTATTTTCTTCACCTCCTTCAACTCCACAAACTTCTCTTCTTCTTCACCTTTCTGTATTAAGATAACATCCAACTTCTACTATTGAAGTGAAGTTCTTTCTGAATTCATTGATCTCGTCTGTATGTTGCCATAAACAGTTTACGTTATTATGTATAGAACAAGGATAAAGTAGAAATCCAACCATATTACAATCTGAGCAACAATCTCCAAAATATGATGAAGTTAGACAATGTAATTTCTGAATGTGGTGAGATCTCACTTCAGTATGCTTGGCTTAGGTTTTGAACATCTCATCTGATACATATCACTGTCCTACTGTAGCATAGAGAGCAGTGGTTTAGTCTAAAATGCATGATCAGTAGAGAAAATTTCTTGCTGAGGACCTAGATTTTTCCTTATAGACTGGTTATGGTGGATCTCCAATGAAAGCACCTGCAAGGAGATCAATAGTCAGTTATGGGGTCTTTTTGACAGTTCTTTTGTTGTCGTTACTGAAATTTAGGGAGCAGTTTATCCTGCCAGAATTTTGATGGAGACTGTTTAGTGAAGTCTTCATTAGGGAGCAGTTTATCGATATGTTTCGTGAAATACACATCGGTGGCTTGACATTTTGCTCACTTGATAGGTTGAGAAGATATGCAAGGTGGCTAATAAGCCTCTAGTGGTGACATACACTGGCTTAATTCAAGCATGTTTGGAAGCCAGGAGCATTGAAAGTGGGAGTTTCATCTTTAAGCAGATGGAGGAATACTGCTCCCCCAATCTTGTTACTTGCAACATTATGTTAAAAGCTTACCTCGACCATGGGATGTTTGAGGAAGCAAAACAGCTTTTTAGCAGGATGCTGGAAGATGCCAATCATATTAACAGTAAATCTGATTACAAGTTCCGGGTAATACCAGATACCTATACATTCAACACCATACTGGATGCATGTTTTGAAGGAAAGAGGTGGGATGATTTACAATATGTCTATCAAAAGATGTTACAACATGGGCACCATTTCAATGAGAAACGCCATCTTCGGATAGTATTGGATTCTTCAAGAGCCGGACAGGTACTTGAAATCTTACACCTCTTCAATAGATCATTGGTTTTTGCTTTTGGTAAGTGGATAATTTTTCAGAGCAATTGAATGCCCACTCGAATTTTCTGCAAATGCCAAGTTTATGCGTATTTGGTTATTTTTTTTCTTTATTTATATATTTGGGTATTCATCGAGTAGATATATGTTTCTCATGCGCTCTATGCGTAATACTGCCAAAATATTCATTCGACGTTGGTATAATAGAAGAGGAAAAGAAAATGGAAGAAATGAAATAGGAGACAGATAAAACAATGAGAATCCCAGAGACATGGTCTTAAGACTTAATTCATTTGAATTAGGAATGAAGGCTCAGGTAATGAATATAATTTTTTTCTTTGTTAAATCTGGAGTCTAGTAAGTTTCATTTGTCTATACTGAGTAGGACATGATGGTGTTTGTTTACGGTTGTCCTATTTTAATTGTGATTCTTGTTTAGCGACTTCTAGTTTTCAATTTTGTTTCTCTGGAGGTGTCCTATTTCAATCGTGATTCTTGTCCTATTTCAAACTGGGAGTAGATTATTGGAGAAGTCTTCATAATGAGAGTAGTTCTTTCTATTCCTAGCGAATGGAGATGGTTGAATTTCTATATGTCTTTGCTTTTGAATTCCAAGACGCAGTTTTGTTCTCAAGTTTGATGCTTAGCAAGCTTTAAGTTCGATGCTTGGAGGAATTTACTAGTTTTGAATATTGTGACCTCTCTTCAAGTTCTCATCAAATCAGGCTCAAATTTGCCTGAGCATCGCACCAAGGCCTTCTTAAGCATAAGACTTACAGAAGAATTGCATGTCACAATCGAAAAAAAATTGCTGAAATTCATTGAACTTTGTTCAAATGAAACAAGATGACATGTAATAGACTTCTAAGATTATAGTACAAGTCCAAATAGTAACATAATTGGTGATGCTTCTACTTGTCCTAGTGCCTTTCAACTAAAGCTAATCGTCACTAATCATTTATTGCTTGCTGGCAGTATGGACTACTGGAAACGACTTGGAATCACTTGGTGCAGGCGGATCGGTCGCTGCCTCTTCCTCTCATAAAAGAGCGCTTCTGCGTGATGTTGGAGAAAGACGACTATCGTGCTGCTCTTTCTTGCCTCGTCAACCATACAGCTAGCGAATCGCAAGGATTCTCCAGGATTTCATGGTTAAAGCTGTTTGAGCACAATGCTCACAGGATACGGGGGGAAAGTCTCGAGGGATTGATGCATGATGCTACACTTCATCTGGCCTCGGAGGACTTGCCAAGCGCACGCTTACAGACTCTAGTGATGTCTTGTAAAGAATTTCTGAGGGTAAAATGATGGAAAAAGTAATGCTTTATGGTCCATAATGTTCTACATCTACAGTGATTTATACTAAGTAAATAGCATTGAATTTTGAAGTTGGGTGCTCACAATGGTAACCGGTAAGAGTAGATCTTCGGTGCAACCAGCGGGAGCCCAGTCTCTTTCTTGTGTCGGGATTGTAAAATTCGCTGCTGATATTTTGTGGATGCCTAGTAAGACTTCTGGACCGCCGCCGAGAGCCGAGTCTCTTCTTATTTCAGATATTCTGCATCGTTTTAGTACTCCGGCTCGATACCGCATTTCTCCTGCAAAGATCCTGGGATTGGATTCTGTGGGACATTATCTGGGTCGACCTCTTTCTGTTTCGTCATTTGAGGTGGGAGAGGAGTCGTTGTTGTGGGGAAAGAAGGGATCAGCTCTTACCTCCCTCCTCATGATGAGCGGGCCTGTCAGGCCCAATTGGGCTGCCCGTTTGTTTACCTCTATGGTGTATACATTCAATAAGGAAGTCCATGATGGTCTGTGGTGAGCAAAATGTCAATGGTCCAACTACAGTAACTTTAGTGATTGTTTTGGTATAGATTTTTAGAGAATCACACTCCACAACCTTGCTGTCAAGTGGGTGTGTTTGTTTCGGCGAAAATGAGTGTTTTGAAAGATACGTGTATTGAAATAACCACCGGTATCGTTATGAAAAATGAACAAATGAAAAATAATTTCATCGTCCATGAAAATGGCTTGAGTTCGTTATTTTTTCTTGATTAATTATCTCAAGCGATGCGAGTGATCATTTGTGGGGGAAATATTTTCTGAGTCATTAATGTTTTTGCGAAACAAACGGAACATTCGTGTAAAAATATGCAACCAACTTTGACTTTCATTCCAAATTATCCAAAAACAAATGAACATGGTCACGTTTCACCCCATTTTCAGGGGCGTTTTAGTCCGAAAAGATGTAATTTTCCTGTGTCGCTCACACGCACATAAAAAATGATAATTAAAAAAAAAAAAAAGATCTCCAATTTGCCCGACTCTATAGAGCAAACAGAAAGGTCTATAGGCTCTTTTGAACATAGATCAGAAAATTATAGACGGCGAATCATCGAAGTTGTGAGAGAGAGAGGAGAGCTCAAGGGGGGTGCTGGATCAAAGCGATCAAGTTCTGCTATAAAGTTAAGTTTGAGCGTCGCCTAGAGGATTTTCGGAATTTTTCATCAAAAACAAATCATTGAAAATCCTTAAACTTATCGTGAAAGTGTAGATAAATCCTAAAACTTGTCAAAAGTGTAATTACATTTTAAAACTTTTCAAAAGTGTAATTGAGTCCTAAAATTTGTTAAAAGTGTAACACAAAATTTAATGCTAAAAAGACGCCATTTTGTTCCAAATATAATTTATATAATTAAATTTAAAAAATGCTATATATATAACACTAGGCGGCAAGGACTGCAACCGCCACTCCATCATCGCGGGAAGGGCTGACGATGGTGGAGAAATGGACGGTGAGGGCCGCCGCCACCTTCTAACCTTTTCTTTAAAAATAATTTTAGCATATTTCTTAGCCTAATTTAAATAAAAGTGATATTAAAAAAATCATATTTAGATCGAAACAAGGTCGTTTTAGCCACACGGAAGGAAAATAAAAACTTAAAAAAGCCACGTGGGTATTTTTCGTTGGCTAAATTGAACAGAGTTAACAGAAGAATTCAATTATATCAATTCAATAAGTTTTAAGACTCGATTCCACTTTGCCGACGAGTTTTGAAACTTAGAAAAACGAGAAGGGAAAAGGAGTAATCGAGCGACGATGGGTCCATGTTGTGACGGCAACGACTTTGAGAGCATATTAAAGTGAGATGTACGAATTCAAGATAAAAAGCTTATGATGTTGGTCCACATGTCGATTATTTGAGTCCTTTTAGTTATTGGCCCAAGGCTAGCTGCTTGGGACAAACGCGTGGGAAGCAATCATTGGTCTATCTTGGTGGGGGACCCACAAAAAAATAAAAAAGAAAAAAGAAAAAAGCTCTCCTCGTCATGGCTCTTCGCCACCGGGGAGACACATTGGACTGGGACTGGACTGGACTGATCTGACGGGAAGAAGGCACCCTCTGAAAATTATTGCCCACCGACTTCGCCAAATTGCAAGAATTAATCAGCCACCTCTCCCCATTACGTTTTGTTTCAGCGACCTACCAACGATTTGTCATTGCGTTCCTCCTGCCTCTCCGATGCCCAACCCAACTACGCAGATAACCGGAAGGTTTGGCAACTAAAGGGAATTGGAAGGTCCGTCGTCGGATTCACACCAAACTCAACTCAACTTGACATTGACATTTCGCCTCGTGTCTTTTTTTTGTTTTTTTTGTCCCCCTAACGCCACCCTCGTTGAGGATCGGTAGAGATCGGCTTCAGACTGGCGTGATTTCACGCACTTGCGGAGATGGAATATTATTATGCTGTTTCGATCAATATTAACCCAGTCATAAGTTCCATCCGAGTTAACGACTCGTGTGAAGTTGATCAACGTAAAGTCGAATCGGGGAGTACCCAAAAGAAGTTGGGTTTGCAAGAACGTAAATTCGGGGAAAAACTTACTAGAGAAGTCTCTCAAACATATTTGCAATCGTCCCAATTCAATTATATATATATATATATTTTTAGTCAATTGAATCCTAAAATTTTTGTAATTGTATCAATTTAATCCATTTAGCCGGTCAATTTTTAACAATCTTATACTTTTTTATCTGATTTTTAATTATTTTATTAATTTTTTCTCTCTTTTTTGTTTTTGGGGTTAGGGCCTACTGGTGTGGGTTGCAGCCCTTACCTACCTCCGAGCAAGGGCTCACGGCCCTCGTTGTGCCTAGCAAGGGCTTACCATATCAAGGCTAAGGCCACGTGTCCTCGCACCCTTGGCTGGTGACCGGCTGCAAACTATCGATCCTAATAAAAAAAAAGATATAAAAATAAAAAAAATTATAATTTTACCAAGACAATGATAGCCAGTCGAATGGACTGGATTGATAAAATTAAAAAATATTTATGACTCAATTATTAAAAAATAAAATTAAATTGATATAATTTTAATAAATTTAAGATTCTTTCAATAATTTTTCCGTCGGCTTGTGGTTATGGCTGAAAAAGACATGCAATTTAATTCACTCCACTCGTGAATATTGAAGTTAGGTGATGAGTGATGACCTTAATATAACTTGTAAGGGACAAAAAAAATCAGATTCGTACGATGAGGCAATAAAGTTGCTTCTTTTTTTAAGGGCATGCTATGTTAGGTGGGCGCGGAGATAATCGTGGGTGCTCCCACGACCATGTGATCTCGGTGCATCTCAACCTTTAATCGTTCGGGGTCACTTATTGACGTTCAAAAACTAGAGATCGAAAAGCACTGAGCTCGCGCACATTTGGAACACCCGAAAAATTATTTTGGGCGAGGTAAGAAGATCCTTTTTACAGCCGTCCATTTCAGACAAAGCATGCAGGTAAGAGAGAGGAACTTCCTAACTTACTATGGTTAAAACCACAAAAAGACTTCAAATCAATATATCTGTAATAAATTTATTCTAAATTATTTTTTTACTATCAAAAATTCAAATCAGTACACTTGTGATAAATTTACCTCATATTATTTTTTTACCATCAAAAACTCAAAACTGGTACATTTGTGATAAATTTACCTCAAATTATTTTTTTAATTGCTAAAAATCCTAAATTGGCGCAACTGTGATAAATTTATCCAAAATTAATTTTTTATCAAAAAATCTCAAACTGGAAAGCATATGACAAATTTACCATATGTTAGTTTTCGTTAAATTGAGTTAATATTGTGAAAAATTTCAAATTGATGCATCTGTAGCAAACATATGATAACATATATACCTATGGGTGAGCATGGTTCCAGGATAAAACTGAGAACCTAGAACCGAAACCTGTAGTAGCCAATCTGGTTCAAGATTCCAAGGTATATAGGATAGGTTCCAGGTTCCAAAAATCAAAGAATCTGTTCCAATGGGTAGGTTCCAAGTTCCACTACCTGAAACTTGAAATTGGGAATCTGGGCTTTGGATCTTGATTGTGTTTTTTATAGTATATATTTCTGTACTATCCTACAATGTTCTATGACGTTCAATGATGAGTATATAATCTAGAGCCAAATAAATTTTTATGTTCTAAGTTTGAAAAAATGAAAAACCTATTCCAATAAGTTAGTTTCGAGTTACAAATGTAGAACTTAAAATCGATCACCTCTACTTCTCCTTAACTGTTGTAGTATTTACTCTCATTTTGCTTAACTAAAAATGAAAAAAGAAAAGAAAATAAAAGAAATTGATAAGTTTTCGGGTACCTTGGAACCGATCCTAAAATCCCTGATAGGGTAGTTTCTAGGTTCTAAGATATGATGGGTAAATTTTAGGTTTCAAAAAATGAGGAACCTATTATAACAGGTAGATTCCATGTTTTAGGTGGAACCTGTAAGGAACCTGAACCGCTCACCCCTAATATACTCGACAATTTCCACGTGTCATCTACTCAGCCATTTGATGGTAAAATTTAACAAAAACTAATTAATAGTAATTTTATCACGGTTATACCAGTTTGAGGTAAATTTATCACAGATGTTTCAGTTTGGGATTTTTGGCGATATTAACTCAACTTATTAATATATTTCCAAGGGTAAACTTTTAGGCAGCCATGGAGGTTAGGTGTTTTCACACGCAGCAGGAAAAAAAAAAAAATCTGAGGTGACAATTCGAAATTCACTCACTGCGTGCAAGCCATTCTGGTTCAGCATTATCTTTACAGGTTAAATGTCTGGACTCAATCGGTCCATGTTGTTTGCTTGTATATCATAAACTTTCGGATACCCGAGTTTTCAAGCCCCTGCATCTGATTTATAAAAAATTAAAATTAAAAAATTAGGGCCACGCTCTTTCCACCCCTATATCCACCCCTATATGAATAATCCATTTAATTCTTTAATAAAAAGGCAAAAATAGCCCTAATCATTTAATTGTAATATGTAGCTGTGGCCCCATTTCTTCTTTTATTTATTTATTCTAGTTGCCATAATTGAATTGCAACATTTCACGTGTTTTAATCTTTTGGGCTAATATTATGAAAAAATTTAAATTGGTACACTTGTGACAAATTTATCTTAAATTATTTTTTACCACAAAAAAATCTCAAATTGGTACAGTTGTGATAAATTTGCCCCAAATTATTTTTTGACCACCATTAATCCTAAACTGGTACCTCTATAACAGATTTACATTGAATAAATTTTTTTAATCGTGAAAAATCCTAAATTAGTATATCTGTGACAAATTTTTACTTTCTGTTAAATTGTGTTAATACCATGAATTTTTTTAAATTGATATACATGTGACAAACAGAGGGTAAAAATCCCAAACTGATACACTCGTCAATTGCGATGTGTCATAAACTTAGCATCTTAACAGTTATATTTAACGAAAACTAACGGATGGTAAATTTATTATAGATGTACCAGTTTGAGATAAAATTGTCACAAGTATATCGATTTGGGGTGGTTAAAAATATAATTTATGGTAAATTTTGTGTACAAGTTTGGAGTTTTCTATGATGTTAACCCTAATTTTTGTATATCATGGGTACCCACACATAAAATAGCACTATATTCTCTTTTTCCTTTTTAGACTTTACTTCTATAGAAATAAGTTTTTTCAAAAAGAGAATTTTTCAAGAAAATATATATCAACTCCCTCAATTATTACATCAAAGAATTTGTCTCTTTTCGTTACTGTTGTTGAAGTATTTTTACACAACGCATGTAATTAAATATAGAAGGTGAAAAAGTGATGCATAATGAAACATATTGCTATTTTTTGTAAACATTTCTCGGATGATGTTAATTTTTGTCCATCCAAAATGATGAGACCTTTCAGGCATATTTAAAAAAAGAAATTCTTTTTTATGTAATGTTTTGAGCTAATTAAGTTGCCTCTTTTCAAGTTTTATATTGGGGAATGCAACGAAGAATTTTTTTTTGTTTCATCATACTATCCCACTATATGTACATGTGTATAAAAGGCAACTAATAATAATATTTTTTTTATGGTGACATGCACAGCAAAAGCGAAAGTTTATAAGCAAGTGATAGTTTTATAAAAAAAAAGCATATGTCAAAATTTTCTAGATAGTACATGATAATTGTTTCATTAATTTGCTTGACAAAATAGAAAAAATTATTTCTTTTCTAATTCTTCCTTTTGACAAAACTAATTCCTACATAAGTAAACTCTAACAGTAAAATGAAAACATAGTGCATGCAATCAACAAAACAAAAAATATGTAAAACTCTTAATCATGGTAATTAGATCCTACATAGAAATTCAAAACTAAAAAGGAAGCAAAGTAAATAAATTCAGGACTACTATTTTACATTGCAACAGAATGATTGAGGGTGATTTTGTCTTTTTGGTAAAAAAAAATGGGTGGATTTATTCATAAAGGGGATGGAAATGGCGCCGCCCAAAAATAATTAATTATGTATAAAAGGGAGAAGTTCTGTGGATTTTAAACTCTTAAGTGAATCCTGACAAAAAAAAAAAATCACTGAGTGAATGAATCTAGATGGATTTTCAAGCAAAAGGTAAATGAAAAAATCATATTGATTGACTCAATTCATTGAATTTGTTCTACTATGAATTCACACATCTATTTCCATAGTATATAAGATGATCTATTTTCAAACAAAAAAGACCGAAAAAAAAAAGAGTAGACTTTGTAATTCCCTCCCTAAAGGATCGCTGACCACATGACACTACATTTTTCAGAGATTAGTTTGAAACTAGATGACTACAAATTGTATCAACAAACATCCAAATTTACGAACTCGATTATTTTCACATTTTAACTTACCACTTCTTCTACCGATTTGGCCAGCGGTCTTACGGAAATTAAAAATATAGTTCTCAAATTATTGCCCCCATATTCAATTATTACATGGACTCGTTCTTCACT
Organism: Rhodomyrtus tomentosa; assembly: GCA_028455895.1. Classification (NCBI taxonomy): domain Eukaryota; kingdom Viridiplantae; phylum Streptophyta; class Magnoliopsida; order Myrtales; family Myrtaceae; genus Rhodomyrtus; species Rhodomyrtus tomentosa. Next base: position 13,768,600 of record JAPCWY010000008.1, read on the forward strand.
GAGATGAACCAACGTCTTATTGTAGCTTTAAAGGATCGGTCAATGACAACAACAGGCCAGATCACTAAGTCTTTCGGGTAAATTTGTTAAAAAGCCGCTAAATTTATTGCTCTTTTGTAAATTCAGTCGCAACCTTTAATTGTGCTAATTGACTCGTCAATATTTTCACGTTTTGCCAACTAAGTTCTTTCAATCAATTTTGGCTGAAAAATTTATTGTTGTGGAGTCAGTCATCCTATGTGGCGCGACCGACAATGACATTAATAATAATTTTTTTTTCTTTTTTTCCTTCTTCACTCTTTGTTTACTGTTGCCGGTGGTAGGCAAGGATCACGTACCTCACCCTTGACCTTGCCCAATGGACGACGACTCACCTACCACAATAAGAAAAAAAGAAGGGTAAGAGAAGAAAAGTAAAATAAACATTGAAAATTTTTAAAAAAATTGCACACGTCGGCTCTAGCCATGCAACGTAGAATAAATGGCATTCACGTCAACGATTTCAAGAAGAAATTGGCCGGATGGACTTAATTAGTAAAATCAAAAGGTGGAAAGATTTAGTGCCATAATTAAAAGCTGAATTTGTAAAATTGCAATAAGTTTATTTTATTTTTTTTGTACAATTTCCCCTACTATTCCGCTACCACTTGAGGTCCTTTGACTTGCAGAGCACCATATGCAGAAGCCCTAACTACATATCCACTTGGGATCTTAAAGTACCAAGTCCACCCTCCCATTGTATTGTCCTCAAGAAGCGTTGTGTCCACAAAATATACCACATTGAAATTGGCAACAAAGGGCCAGTACACCGGTGGAAAAAAAAAACAATTTTCGATGGTGTTATCCAAGTTAGGCATTTTTCCACTGGATTACGACTTAATCATTATTTTTATGGGTGGGCTTGGAAAAAGTCAAAGCATGTGGGAGGGTGCTGACTGAGGCAGGCGAGAGAGAAGCCGGACAAAGTTGCAGTCAACGAGAAGTTACGTAAGCAGCATGGAAAAAAGGAAGAAAGATCAGAGGCGTAGGACGGGAGGCCCTCGAATTTTGGTACACAAATCCAATTTTGCCAACATCGAGAGCAAGACTAGTGGGAGCTTTGATTTGTATAGATTGGTACGATTGAGTCCGAAGATTATGTTGATCATGTAGACTCCTTTCACACACCAAGTTAAGTCGATCTAGACTATATTCCATTGAAATTGGAATTGTTATATCAACGAAGATTCACATATGGCAGATTTTTACATATTTTACTAAAAAAAAATTAGGGATAAGAAAAAAGTCGTGTAAAAAATTCAATTTGCTATTTATTTGGCTGTCCAAATGAGGTGATAAAACCTTTGTTCGGTCCCAACCCTCGAAAAGCCATCCTTAGACTGATTTTAATGCAATGAACTCATTAATTAATTTGATATAGGTGAGACCTTGTCTAATAAGTCCTTTTGATGATGACATTCGCGATGTTAGACTAATCTTGGCGTCTATTAGGTGTTGTGGCTTATAAAGACCTACCTTTTTATTTCATCTACGTGCAAAGATTAGGCGCCTCTAACACACTACCGGAGGTTTTGCTAGCACGTGTGCGAGTTGGGCTTTTTCCTGGTTAGAAAAAGGGATCATTTCGGATTCTCTATATCAATACCAGGCTCATATTTGTCGCGGAACCAAATTGTCGAAAAATTCCATACTCTCAACATCGCGCTAGAAATTACTTTGCACTACAATTTCCAATTAGTCAAGTGCGTTATGGAGCGCATCAATTAAACTAGGAGCTTATACATAAGCGCTATTATTGAAATTGGTGCACATGTTTGATTGATTGGCCCAGTAATCGGTCGCCGCACTTTTGCATCCAGATGCGTGAGTTGTCCCACTAACAAAGGGCAGGTTTGCAACGAGGGCAACTCATCTTTCTAGGAATCAATAAAAAAGCAAAAGGAGAAAGAAAATATGAAATAGAAGAATTTCGAATTGGGAAGTTCATGTCAAGTTTGGGACCCTACCCTTCTCTTGAAAGTATCCCGTTTGACTTTTCCCCGCTGGAACATGCTTGGACATGCCCCTTTAACAATTTGTGAATATTCTAACAAGTTGGATATCTTAATAACCAAGCTTAAAAAGCAGCAAAAATAAATAATAAAATAAAAAAGGGTCCAATCATAATGCATCTCTCCTAAATGGAGGATAATATCAAATTATTGCTTAGTTAGAATCAAAAGGGTCTGTGGGTTAGGTATATTACTACATGTTCAATGAAAGGATCATGTGAAAAAGAGTGTACTTAGGGCATATGCTTTGCAGCTACATGCCAATTGTTAAAGAAGCAAAGCATTAACAAAGTCGAAATCAAATCGTCATTGAGTCAATTAAAAAAAATATAGAGTAGTATGGATAAATACCCCTTGGGCATGTAATAGCTAATTTGATTGAACAAAATAGAAGGCAATAATCTACTTCTTCTCTCTTTACCTTCCCTAAATCTTATGGAACGCTTTTTGACCTTTATTCCAAGACCAAAAAAAAAAAAAAAATCTCAGACCCTTTCAAAATTATATAATAATTGATTTGTAAATGGGCAGCACCATTTCCACTCACATTTTGGCTAAGATACTCGTTTTTTTAGTTAAATGACTGCAATACCCTCATTTCTCTCGTCGACATATTTGCCATGCTGAGTCTTGTCTACGTTAGTCCAACTAACCAAAAACTACTTTTATTTTTATAATCTTTCTTGTTAGTTTCACCATACAAATGCTCCATAATATTCAACGAGACATCATCTTATCGTGCATCATGCTATCACTTTGCCTAGTGAAGGTTGTTAAATTTAAGTTATGGCTTCGTCTTTTTAATTCCAAAAGCTACATAGAATATTATAATTTTCTATATATGACATCTTGGAAGCACGCAATTATTTTGCCTATTTTTTCATCAAATATTTTGGGAATATATTTCAAAGTTGAAGATCAAAATTCAATCTAATTATCGAGCTGTTTCCATTGTTGATCAAAATATCGCAAGGCTAGTTTGTTAGAAATCCAAATGTCAAATATGTTTAAGATGTGATCATATCTACATACTAACAAACCATAAGCCCAAAAAGGAAAAAAAAAAAAAGAACTTCTTGTTGTTTTACTCCTACCATGAAGAAAGTTATTAATACAGATCGTAGATTCAACCTCATAGGAAGTGGATCAAAATATTCAAATATGATTAAAACTTTCCTTTGAAATAATTTGATATTAGCTTGAAAGAAGCAGAATGTGTAACAAGATTTTCAATGGCTTTCTTGTGATTCAGACTAAAATGTAACACAAACTAAATAATGTTTAAATTTAAAAATTAGCAAATTTATTTAGGAAAAAAACCTGCAAGGTCAAGATTGGTTAGATAAATAGATTGAATTTTAATTTCATTCTTTGAAATAAAGTTTTCCTCAAATTATTCGATAAAAAATATGCCATTAATTGTTTGTTGATAAGCTGTATAGTCATCATAAATAGAATTTTATAACAATCTATGTAGCTTTTATGATTAAAAAATGAGTTTATTTATGAAAATTAACAACTTTCTCTAGAAAAAGTGATTAAAAAAATGCATGATAAGATGATATCTTGTTAAGTATAATTGAGTACTTGTATTGTGAAACTGACAAGAGTAACGGTAGAAATAAATTGAGTTTTGTCGATTAGTCTAATAGTAAAAAGCAACAATAAGTTGAAGAGAGAAGATATTATTTTGGTCATTTAACTGAAAAAATGAATGTCTTAATCTTAGCCAAAATGCGGATGAGAATAGCGCTACCCTTTGAAAATTCAGTACATATACACATACGATGAACTCATATGCGTAGTTTTAGATTTTAATCAAGATTTCAAAACTCAAACGGGCCTCCAACAATTGAATTTCAAAGACCTTTTAAGATCGGAAGACACAAATTTTCTCGATTTGTAGCAATTCCAAAAAAAAAAAAATCTCAGCTGTCCACATAAAGTAGGAATATTTCTTACTTTTTATTTGTAATTTCTCTTTCTATTCTAATTATAAATATTTGTCGTGGATTTTTCGTTCAATTTGGAAGGTGGCAGAGCAAAAGTGCATCACCAACCAACAATCCGCGGTTGCAGGCGCGAAATAGCGAAATGCATGCAACCATGTCAACCTTTTCACGAATAGCATGGCCCCACAAGCTTTTGTGGGGGTCCACGTCAAAGGACAGCTCGACTCTGTGCGCCTAATTCATTGTCGACTTTTGGCACCAATGAGGAATTGCCATCAAATATCTTACGAAGTAGCGAAGAAAGCTTACGTGTAAGCCCCCATCTATTTTGCAAAAAATAAAAAAAAAGGTATGTACATCGCGTCAAAACATATCACGAAAATACAATTAAATCTCAAAACTTATAAAAAAGTAAAATCAAATCTTAAAACCTATCAAATTAGTGCAATTGAGTCCTTCTATTAATCCTGTCTAATTTGGTGAGCGGAAAATGCTTACATGATTTTTTTTTTCTTATTTTTTCTGTCCTACGTGACCTTGAAGCAGCCAAAACGATGTTTTGATCCAAGTCTCGTGTTTTAATGTAAAATTTATTTAAGCAATCATTTCTATAAAATATTATTAAAATCGTTCATTTTTCGCGAAACAAACAGAGATTTGCTTAAGACACGAAGCGTCTGATCAGCACACATGTTTGCTAAAGTAAATAAAAGTGATATATCGAGATCTGTTAAATTTATGTCCAAAATATGGACGCGAAATGGTATGAATTTCTGATGAATTTTAAATTAGGTAATATCATGAAAAATCTCAAATTGATATATTTGTGACAAATTTAAAATTATTTTTTACTATAAAAAATCTCGAACTGGTACAGTTATGAGAAATTTATTTTCCATTAATTTTCATTAGATTTTATCGTTAAATTACTGAATTTGATTATACGTAGCAGTAGACGAGTGCATCGATTTGTGTTTTTTTACCATTTATTTGCCACATGTATCAGTTTGAGATTTTTCGCAATATTAACCCAATTTAACGGATACTAACAAAGAGTAAATTTGTCACAAGTTTATCAATTTAGTATTTTTGGTATGAAAAAATTAATTTAGTATAAATTTATCACATGTATACTGATTTGATGTTCTTTTTTTTGGTCAGGTGATTTGATGAAAAATTTTAAGATAAATTTATCACGGGTATTGTGATAAAAAAGTTTTCATATGTGTACAAGTTTGAATTTTCTAGTGACAAAAAATAATTTAATGTTAATTTATTGCCGGTATACGAATTTCGGATTTTTCGTGGTATTTGACTCTCTTAAATTTACGTTCTCTCTTATCTTTTTTTGGTAGGACGAGTACTGTTTTTTTTTTTTTGCCCGACAAGTACTATTTATTTCATAAGATATCTGGTTTTTTTTTTTCATCCAAAATGTAGATATTGACTTGATCCAAATCTCGCAACTTTTACATTATTTAAATCTGAATTGTTCGTGTAAACATTGACAATAGATTCGCATATATGGTTTTTTAAAAATATTTAGATAGTAATTTAATTTTTTGACATAAATATTAACATATAATATATCTCTACTTTAGTAGTATTATGACCCGTTGAAATGTAGTTCTCCGATAAATTTATCCCATAAACCACTAGCGGAGGTTCATTAATCGTTAGCCGTCCTATGTGGTATTCTATCATGTTAGCAATTTTCAACGAAAATTGATCGACATGACTAGATTGAAATTTCTGGCAACTATTTAAAACTAAATTGACATTCGTACAATATTTGAAGTTGATTGGATAATTATAACCCAGTCATCTCTTTTTGATCTTAATGTTTTATTTGTGAAATTTTAAATCGGAACAACGTAGAGATACGAATAAAGAAAGAAAATTAGCAGTAGGCATATATCATTTTTAGAATCACGATTTTTTCAAGTCTACCGACATTTTAAAATTTTTTTCAGATTCACTCAACTTCAATATAATAATTGCATGTACGAAAATTTTAAGGCTAGCATGTTTACATATTGATTCCAATCTAATGTTATCTTCACTGCTAAAGTTGCCACGCCTAAATATTCAATTTAGTGACCATTATAATTAGGCCCCATTTATTTCATAAAAATTTAATAATTAGGAAAAATATTTATCTAGAAATAAATACGTGTATCCTTTGCGAAAATGAGTGTACAAAAAACATTTTACCGTCTATGAAAATATTTAGTAAAAAATTATTGTCGATAATGATAATTTCTTCGTTATTTCAAGCGATACAAGTAATCATATTCGAAAAATATATTTTAAATGATTTATTTTTTGCAAAATAAATGAAGCGAAATGCATTTTACAACTTAATTCGATTTATTCATTCATCTGCGAAGTGGGCTAGTAGTAGCCATGCGGACAATTTTAGTCTCGTTTCGCATTATGTTAATATGGACTAGTTATCATTTTCTTTTCCGTAAATTGGTAGGGCGTGTCTCGAATTACTTTCAAGTTTTACTTCTCCTTCCTTTTTTTTCAATCAATTTTTACGGCTCATACATATTATAAAATGTTTGTTATGTTTTTCCAGGAAATAGAAAACTTTCAGCCAAAATCTTTAATGTAATATATTAGAATAATATAAGAAACGGGGAAGTTGACGTGCCTCAGACCTCAGACGATATAGTATTAATGGTCTTTTCATATTTGCCTTGACATGAGATGATATATATATATATATATATATATATATTCTCATTTATGTCAAGAACGAAATTAATATGATTATGTGATTGAGACCCAGATTAAGTTACTAAATCAGAAAAGGCAATATAAAGTTCACAATCCTCTAATTTCGTGCAAAAGTGGAAAATAAAAAAGGAAAACACCATAACCTTATTTTGTTTTTGTCCTATTTTTGTACCTTTTTTTTTAGCCAAATCTATTTTAAAATTAATAAAAGTAAAAAACAAAACATTCTGAAACGCTCCTCGTGGCTTTTCCTCTTCACGCTCCACAACATGAACGCAGAGAAATCTCCGCCTATGACAACTCTCTCTCTCTCTTCATCGATTCAAATGCATCGTTTACCATTCCACGAGACCAGTCTACGTTCTCTCTCTCTCTCCCTCTCTCTTCGAACGCATCGTTTACCATTCCGTTCCCTCTCTTCCTTTCTCTCTCTTACGTTACAACCTTTGACCTTCCTTCATCTTTCTTCGTCTCCTCCTCCTCCTTCTGCTACTTCCTCCTTCGTGCTCTGTACTCAAAGTTCGTGCGGGTCCAACAAGCTTCTTATACCCCTCGCCTGTCGATACCCTCTTCGTCGCTCCGAGTCCGGAAGCTCCCGCCCCTTCGACCGTCGGATCGATCGCTCGCTCGCTCGCTCGCGGAACAGTGAGCCACTGTCTTCTTTCCCTTTGCCCTGTTTTTTGCCACCGAGTAGCATTTATTGCGCCTTCTCTTTCCAGGCACCACATAGTAATTTGTGGTGGCTGACGCGGGTTCGAAGCTCCGAGTGTTTCTGATATTTTCCTTCTGTGCCGTGCTCTCTTCCTGCGGGTTTTTTACCTCTGATTTTGTCGAGGAGGCGAGGTGATCGTGTTGTGTGAGGGAAAGCGTTCTGGGTTTCTCCTTTTGCTGTGATTCGCGTGGTTTGAGGTTGTTCCTGGTTGGGATCTTGCGAATTCAAAAATTCTTAATGCCCATTGTGTCTTGTCCTTGATCTTGATGTTGCTGATTGTATGCTTTGGTTTTTCTAGAATTTTCTTCCTAAATGGCTTGATTTTTGGAATTTTCGAATGTGAAGTGCTTTGGGAATCTTTAACTTGCTGTCGAAACGATTTGATCTTTGGGAACTTTTAGCATCTTTTAAAGATGAGCTTCTTCTCTGGTGAGTCGCTGGATTGCGACATTCTGGTTTTTACCTCTTCTTCTGCTTGCCGCGAGCACATAATCCCATGGGACAAGTTGTGAATTATCAGTTGGAGCCATGAATTTTTTGGGTTTCCAGATTGATGCTATCCTTCTGATAATAATTTCACAAATTTTGAAGATTTGTGTCCCTTTTGACTTGATGGGGCCTGCTAGATTCTGCCATTAATGATTTTGTTTTCTAGGGCATGTCAGTTGGTACGTTGCTGTTTTGCAAAATGGCTGATATTATTTGGTGTTTTGCTGCAACAGGAGCTTATCGAGGAGGTCTAATTCTTGCCTATTGCTGCTGAGAGACTGAATCATTGCGTCCATAATTAGCCGGTCGCATTCAAATGCTAAACATTGGTAGAAATAGAAGTCAGGGCAGGTCTAACCGATCAATGTCATTGGGAATGGGAAGTAAGTTTTCATGCAGTACCTTAGTCAAGTCAATTTGAGCATTCATTTGAATGTATGAATTTCAGTTTGCATTCTAGTTTGAAACAGTCTGATGTTTTATACTGCGTTGGAATGAACCCTTATAGTTTTGCGCTCTGATGTTATTGTTTTGAGCTTGAAATCTATTCTTTCCTTTTTGCCTGCACTATGAAAGTTACAGAATTAGAGAAGAGAGGAACAAACATATTTTTATTTTCGATCATTAGGCGCACTAATCAACGATCAATTTTTTTTTTTACTTACCCCAAAAAAAGTACGTATGCACTTTTTTCAAATGAACTCGTCTTTGGAGAACACCAACATATTTGGTAAACTTAAAATTTGAATCTTTTATTGGGATCACTGTTTTCTCCATTACAGCTTTTTGGATGCAGAAAGATCCTGTGCAGGAAATCATTTGAATTTCCTTGAAAATCTAAAAGAAGTTTCTTTCTAATATAACATGGGATATGTTCCGACTTACATTGCAGAGAGGTACTTCAAAGGTACCTCAATGCAGAGAGGTACTCCAAAGGTAACTTTCCTCATTGAGAAGTTGGTACAAACCACTCTTTTCAGCCACTTCCCTTATATTCTTGCCATTTTATAATTCAAAGTGACCTTGATAGAAGAAATTGGGTGGAAATGGAGTTGACAATGTCAACTACCATTTTGCGTCTTGCGATTATGTGAGTTTGCGATTCTATTTGTAGACGCTAGATTGGTAGGGAGGTCTGCTCATTCCGTTGTCAGACAAGGGACAATGCAGTTTTACTTCCTAGTCATCTTCTTTCTCTTTCACGCTTCTTTCATGGGACACACGCGTCATCTTGACCCGTCTTCATTTGAGTTCCTGCAATTCATTCATTTTTCAAATCCATTATTTTGTCCATTCTTTTTTTTTTTTCTATTTGATTCTATTTCTTTTTGACAAAAGCTCTCTCCTGTTGTGGGTTAACAATATGGCATTTGATCAAATTTGTTTTGTTTTGCATTCATTACATGTTATTTGTTGCTTATCGATGAGAAATAACTTCCTTTACATGGGTATGCCGATTTGATACAGGCATGGAGTATGCAGATCCGAAAAAAAAGACCAATACTGTAGGGAAGATTATCTTGGCTGCTACCCTTACTGCACTATGCATAATAATGCTGAAGCAATCCCCAAATTTCAGTACACCGAGCCGGGTAATTACCGACAAAATGCCAAGAACAATACTTGTTGAACTCCTATGATCTTATTAATTCTCCTGCATGCCTGCCCTTCCTAACACGCTCTACCGTACGGCAAATGGAACAAAGAATAGGCAATTGTTAATCTCCTATAATTCTAATGGCATGTTAATTCTTCCTGCATGCCTGCCCTTTCTAATACTCTCCCCATGCGGGCAGGTGGAAAAAAATGTAAGTTACCCAAGTGGGTGATAAAGAAAGATCCACAAGCATAGTTGTGGATGTGACTGCATTAATGCCAAAAAAAATAACACTTCATGTGACTGACTTATTGCATCACACTTTTCTTTGTCTCTAGTTTTCCAAGCAGGAAGCTTTTCGTTATCAATTGTTAGTTTGCTAGTTCTAATCTTCTGTCTTCCTTGTAGTTCTCCATTCATGAACAGGGAGTGACCCATGTCTTAGTTACTGGAGGGGCAGGTTATATTGGTTCTCATGCAGCATTGCGGCTTTTGAAGGACTCGTATCGTGTGACCATAGTCGTACGCAACTTCCTAATATCTCTATTTCTAGTTTGGATCATTGTTCTTTTCTCCCCTTGTGTACTGAGCATCAAGAAAAATTGTTGTCTCTCAGGATAATCTCTCTCGGGGAAATCTAGCTGCTGTAAAGATTTTGCAGGAACTGTTTCCCGAGCCTGGAAGGCTGCAGTTTATCTATGCAGATTTGGGGGATGCAAAAAGTGTATCCTTAATGCGCAATCATTTATTAGATTTGTTGGTTGTTTTGTCGGGGTACTCCAAGGGGTTAGGGTGGCTTGAGGCTTTTGGGCTTTGGCTATGGCTTTTACAGTTGATATTATGTTCTATCAAGAAAAGATGTTTAAACATTTAACTAATAAATGACTTTTTAATGCGAATAACATTGAGCAACTCAATGTCAAATTTTGAACAAAAGGTACATATTTGCAATTATAGCGACTAAGGTTATTTGTATAATCTTTTGTATTTACTGAAAATAAATCCTCAAATTCAAAAGTCTGAAGCTGGGTTTTCTAGCTTCATGTGTTTGGCTTTAGCCGAAGCCCATGCCTAACTGATCTGCCAAACCAAATATTTGGCAGGAGAAGCCATTAGTTGGATGCAAAAGTCCCCTTACAAATGAGCAACATTGTTATTTGGAAATTTGGTTTGGATTTGTTTTCTTTGATTTGCCATTAGGTCAACAAAATATTTTCAGAAAATGCATTTGATGCTGTGATGCATTTTGCTGCTGTAGCGTATGTTGGAGAAAGTACTCTGGAACCTCTGAGGTATGCTTTTTTGCTAGTATATATTTGGCCTTTTAAATATATCACCTAAAATTAGTGCCTGAATGTTTTGTGAGTCTGCATGTAGGTCTTTCGGTATAGGTAGTATGTCAGATCTGCCTTTTGCTTTGCTGATGTGAACTGAGTGATAAATGGTTTAATGCGAAATGGTAAGAATATGGACACTTATGTTCTGTCGACATTGGATAGACCAGGCTTCAAATATTAAGGATTAGGAATTACACGGGCAACAACCGCGTTTACTTTGTTATTTCATGTACATGCAATACATTGCAATTTTTTTGCCTTTTAATTTGAGACTGTATAGGGTCCTGTGTGGAAAGGTCATTGTAGTGCCCTTATCTATTCTGTTCTGTTCCACGTTCTACTGCTCTTAGTTATTCCGCTAGGATGGTTTGGCTTTGGCAGTTAACTCTAACTGATTGAGAGATACTTATTATTCTGATAGTTTGACAAGATGAACACGTTGATTGAGAGTTACTTATTCTTCTGACATGTCTGTTTGACAAGATGAAAGTTTTGATAGTTTGCTTGTTGTTATGGTTCGAAGTACCCTGCATTTTCATACATCTGAGGCTTTCCTATACTATAATTGTCAGAGTTGTCATTTTATATCCCCACTTTTATTTTCTCCATGGGATGTCAAAATTCACTGAATTTCCTCAGATGTAAATTGTGGTTTCATGTCTGACCTGCCATGACGAAAAATCCTCTTTGTTTAGCGATTTGTCATTTCTTTCTAGTGAAATTCTATACCAAGCAAAACACCATTGCGTTTGCTGGAGCAGTGGATTTTCCAGCAAAGTTGCATTATGTCACGGAGCTTCTCTCGCTAATTTGTGACCCACCGTGAATGGAAAACTTTAGTTGTCTAAAACTTCTCAATAAATGCTGGGTATGAGTATAACAACTGTTTCTGCACAATCTACTTACTCTTTTCACTAGTTGAACAGTCTTACATTCACGGAGAAAAGATATGTTGATTGGTTGGCAAACGGCCCATATCTAGCTATTAAAACTTGGATGCATGTTATTGTAGATAAGGAGGCCGTTTCACGTGACACAGGCATGATGCCATAAGTATTTTTGATGGATGGATATGCCTTTCTTTTCTAATCACTGCCTATACAAAAAATTAAATCACATGGTTGTACTGCAAATTTATCCTTTTCTGTTTTGATATTTAGAGATAGGCTGTCCATAACCCATGGTGTTGATAAGATGTTCCGACGTACTTCATCCATCTTGTTGTTCAACATTAGGGTGGTGTACTATATGTCATTGAAAATGATGGGTGATTGAGCATGTCTTCTATTTTCCCTCTAAAATTTTTAAACATAGTATACTCAAGTAGGACTTTGGAGTAGGTGACATATTTTGGAGTTGCATTCATCCAGCTGACATTAGGTGGATTTGAGTTTTTTTTTTATTGATGAACGTGAATAAAAGGTTGATTCTTTGGCCCTCTTTAGTCAATTGATGATGTGCTCCCTACCTTGCCAATTGTGACTGATTCTCTTAAGTTACTGAATCCAGATTCAGCAACAGACTATTAACATCACTTTCTAAAGGTTTGCGACTTTTCTATGATGATTTAAAAAATTAAACTGCCTTTCAAGGATGCTTGTAAGCTCGATTGTGAACAGGGGTTCTACTTCTTATTGGGGTTCTGGCTTTTTGTTATAAATTTCCTCCTGTGAATATTTGTGATGTTCTGAGTAGGTATCGGCCAGCCCGTGGGCAAAGAAGTCAGTAATTTTAAAACATGATTTAAATTTTAAGTTTTTGTGGGTTATCACACTTATTTGATAAAATAAAAAATGTTGGGATGAGAAAGTTCTCAATACCTTTTTAACACTAACATGCGGCTTCTTAATATGTCTATGTAAATGAAATGCTATATTTTGTTAGCATTAGATTTGACTGCGCAATTGTTTTTTCTAAAACCATAAGCTATTAGAGAAAGCGCATATATTTTACATCTTAAGTCCATCCCTTATAGGAAGATTGACAGGATGATGCAGGCCTTACAGCATGCAAACCTGATAAGTGTCGGTGAAACAATTTGTCAACATCAACGTTATCATCACCTTTATCCCAAACTAGTTGAGGTCGGTGGTCGATGAACCTAACAATAAATACAATAGAAGTAAAACCGATTGTGGAAAAAGAAATAATTATATAAAAATAAATAAATAAAAATAAAAATATTAAAAAATATAAAGATATATACGGGAAAAAAGAGTAAAAAGGACAGTCAGGAACATATGAATGCCGCCCTCCACAATTCTAATAGCTTTCCTCCACTCTGTCTTGAGACAAACAAATCTATTTCCCACTAATTTGTAAATGAAGAGGTATAAAATGGGAGACCCAGATATATTTTTCAGCTATCAAACTAAGGTTGAGTGTGCAATTGTCTCTAATAGAACTTTAGGTGAATATAGAATTTAAAGTTAGACCTTAACAGTTTGCAAGGGTGATTCAACCAGCAGTTATTGAAGTCTGTACGATTTGCAATTAGTTAACCTTGATTTCAATCACTTGGAGTCCACATCAGCACCATGAGCGTCCGTGTCAATACTTGGAAAATTGGTTCACTCGTATTAAGCTGCATCAATTGCAAAGAAATGGAAGTTTAGTACCCTTTGGTGATTGTTAACTGCACCATAGTTCAGTGATCGTAAGTTATAGTTACCCGAAATTGCATATTCCCTATCTCGGTCATTTTAAACCGAGTGCTCATTGCTTATTATTATTATTATTTTGTTCCGATGATCTGAAATTGCTTTTGTGGCTTGAAATCATCATTTAATGATCTTGGCAGGTACTACCACAACATCACATCGAATACACTGGTAGTATTAGAAGCTATGGCTGCGCATGGTGTCAAGACCTTGATATATTCTAGCACATGTGCAACTTATGGGGAGCCCGACAAGATGCCTATTACCGAGGACACTCCGCAGGTGAAAGTTATCACTTGTTGCAACTCTTTACCGGAGTATATGTCCTTGCATGATTCTCGATGTTTTCTTTTTCCGCTGGGGCTGACTGCATTTTATTGTGGTGTAAGTTCAGGTACCAATTAATCCTTACGGAAAGGCGAAAAAGATGGCAGAAGATATCATTCTTGATTTCTCTAAAAATTCTGACATGGCTATCATGATACTACGGTATGTCTTGTACATGGGGCACACATTTGGTTTAAGAAAATCGAGACAATAATTTGTTTTTCCATTTGGTAGGTTAATTTTTTTTTCCTTTATCAATTTTGTTTGCTTAGAATTTGGATGGCCTTTTGTCGTTTTGTTGCTCTTATATATTTTTCTCTTTTCCAAGACTAATTTTTATCAATCGAAATCAAACACTTTTTTTAGTTAATGTTTTTTTTTTTTAATAATTGAAATGGTATTCTTATACACTAATTATTTTATGAATCTTTTTGGGATATGTCAGTCTGTTTCTGTGAAGCTGTCACAGTATTGTAGGGCATGATTGCCACCCACGCTGTACACATGCAATTCTTGGGGGAGAACTCCCCACTTCGAAAGTTGTTTCTTTTTGCTCCATCTATGATTTTCATGTTGCAGCATTGGCTGACCTGAAATATTTATAACAGTGCTATACTGATAGTCTTGTATTTCTTTTTTATGATACTGCCAATTTTTCTTTTCTAAATGTTTAATGGGTGAATACTCCCAGGTACTTCAATGTGATTGGCTCAGACCCTGATGGTAGACTGGGAGAAGCACCACGGCCTGAATTACGTGACCATGGACGAATATCGGGTGCTTGTTTTGATGCTGCCCGTGGTATCATTTCTGGGTTGAAGGTACAATGATATTGGGGTTTTATTGTTTTGTCCAATTCTGCACTGTTTTTTACTGGTATTAAGTTTGGCAATGATGGTCTTTTGTTGTTTGAGTGGTTAGGAAATAGGACAGAGCACTTGCCAATCTGAAGTTTTTTTGTTTTCACAGGTTAAAGGAACAGACTATAGCACGCCGGATGGTACTTGTGTCAGGGATTATATTGATGTAACTGATCTAGTTGATGCTCACGTGAAAGCTCTTGAAAAGGCTAGACCCAAGAAAGTAGGAATATACAATGTTGGCACTGGCAAAGGTATCGGAAATGAAGTTTATTCTTTTGATAAGAGGCACCTTTCCATTTTCTTGTTTTCGTATTTGTTGAAAAGTTAGAGAGCTAACTTTGCTTTTGGTGGCATCCTTTGAAAAGCAAACTCTGGGAAAGTAGAGTAGGATACAAAAATTGTTTTGAAGCTTTCTAACTATATTTCGGAAAATTAAATTTTACTAGTACCTTTTATCAGTTGCAAAAACCTTAACTGTAATGAGAGCTATTATTGATAAAATAGGATATATGTGGATTGACAGAATTCCGAGTCACTTTCTTGAGAAGGTAGAAATTAAAAACATGTTTCTGTTTGTGAACAGATGAGGAACTCGGATATGCTGGAATTTGTCTGTTTATGCTTTGTGAGAAATGGATCTGTTTGCTTTTTTTTGTGGTCATAGCAGATGTTTCTGTTTATTCTCTATCTTAGATATGTTGGTATTTATGCAAACAGGTAGATCAGTGAAGGAATTTGTAGAGGCTTGCAAGAAGGCAACCGGAAGGGACATCAAAGTCGATTACCTGCCACGCAGGCCTGGCGATTATGCAGAGGTGTATAGTGATCCCACCAAGGTCAAGCATGAGCTAAATTGGACAGCGAAATACACCGATCTTCAACAGAGCTTGGGTGTTGCATGGAGATGGCAAAAGACGCACCGCAACGGGTACGGAACTTCTAGATTGGCTGCTTGAAGCATCATATGTGCGAGAGTCGTTATTAGGAAACTAACACGACCCCTGTCATGAAGTGCTGACTACACTCGATGTTTCGATCTTCAGCCATCGCAAAAAGTTAGAATGAAGGGGTTGGGAAGTGAGGATAGATTTGGTACCTTCGTCTTCTATTATATTGGGTTAATTACAGGGAAGAAGCAGCTCATTCTTTGCATGTATTGTAAACAGTTTAAATAAGGAAGCAGGCCCTCCTTATAGTCCCACGAGTATCGTCCTACTCTCTCTCTCTAATGTTTTGGAAAACCGAACTTTGGCCGATACGCAATCAGGTGAAATCATCATAGCATTTTGCGTATCGGGTTGCCCTGTTATGTGTAGACGTGTATATTGAAAATAAGCTATGCATGGAATATGACATTGAAAGAGACATTGAACCGGACACAATCGACTGAAGCCAGAGATCGAATTTGCGAAAGCCGTTTTCCGAAAATTTAGATATTCGAATTTTGGATGATGCTTTTTAAAATGAAATTAGGCGATTTGAGAACGGCTAGCACCTCTAGGTATCATTTTAGTTCTATATTTTGAAAGATCATCATCTACCAATTTTCGTTGCGTGGGGATACAGGAGATCCCTAATTTCAGGATGTGTAATCGACGTCAAGAAGTCGCAGACTGGTGTTTAAGAATTTTGCCTTTTGAAAGCTACCATGTTAGCTATGAAAGATATAAATAATATCCGAATGGGCACAAAGGGTAAGATCGAACGTTGGAATAACGTTCGAAAACTTGTGGTGGAACATGCCGTACTTCTCCCCTCTCTTTCTCTCTCAAAACAAAAACAAACAAAGTAAATGCATTGCAATATCATTTTGAGAAGAAAAAATTTCAAAAAAGGGCTCCAAGTAATCTCATTTTCTCAATTAAGGGTCTCAAGTGAATTTTATTTCAAATAAGGGCCTGAACTCCCATCATTGTCTCAAAGAAGGGCCTTAAGTGACTATTGTTGTTTCAAATAAGGGCCTGATCTCGTCGGACAGTCAAATTTTCCAACCGATCAAGTGCATTTTGATAAAAATTTAATTTTTTTTTAAAAAGAAAAATCAAGCAGGACATCTGACCTCTCTTGCCTGTGACTGCCACCCCACAGCCGGTGAGGCGGCGGCAACGGCCATTGGCGTCTTGGCGAGGGCCGGCGACCCCACCAGCCGAGGGCTGCGGCTGTCGGCCAAGACCGGACTGGAGTCGCAAATGGCAAGAAGACTTGTTGAACGATTGCTGCACAACCATTGACGACTCCCCTGTTTGGTAGAGTTCCTATCGCGGGACATCAACCTTCCCGCGGGAGGCTCTGGTTTCTGCCCATTCTTCTGTAGGTTTTTTAGGGAATTACCGAACAAATTATCAGCGTCTTCCATCCTCGCCCACAAGATTGAGCTTCAATTTCCTGGCAAAGTCAGCAACTCTAAGCCCAGAAGACATACTAGTCTTTTGAAACTCGCGTCTGACAACAAATTATTATTTTTAATGGTGATGGAACCCAAACTGAGCGCATCGTCGCCATCAACCTTGAAACTGATGAAGATTTGTCAATTTCGATCGTGGGCCGATTACCCTCGTCCAGAGCTGGGAGAGGGTCGCGGCCCTCATCCTCTCCCGACCCTCGCCTCTTGTCGAAGGGGTTATCAGTCCTCACCAAGGCGCCGACCACCTTGACAGTCATACCCACCGGTGGGAACGGCTGCATAGACGGGAGGTTTTGTCTTTGTGTTTTTTTTTTCCTTTCTTTTTTAAAAAAATCTAAAAAACAGAAAATTTAAAAATAAAATAAAATAACAAATGACTAAAATGCCCCTAACTAAATTGATTCGAATCCTTTTTTGAGATTAATATAGTTACTTCGGCCCTTATTTAAAATAATGTGCACTTCACGCCATTCTTCGACACGATGAGGTCACTTCATGCTCTTATTTGAAACAAAATTCATTTGATATACTTATTTGAGACAAAAAAAGTAGCTGGGACCTTTTTTTGAAATTTTCTCTTTTGAAAATTGATGGCATCTACGTGGTGAAACGTGAATGTCTTCATGATCATATTCGGACCATCGTGGGTTGAAGAGTCACGGAGGAAGCGTCGATGATTAAACGAAGTTTTTGGGCGGTTCCGCAATCGAATATTGATAGAGGTAAGTCCAGTCTATGAATGCTAAATTTCAATATCAGTATTAGAGCTTGATTAAGAATCTACGCCTTATCTTGGTCAAGTTTTGGCTTGATTGATTACGAATTTATTGTTGTATGAATAAATGCATAAAAACTGGGTGCACGAAAACAAGGGAAAATTTTAAAAAAACATACGAAATACTCTCATTTTTTCAAATAAGAGCCTCAAGTGAACTTTATTTTAAATGAAGGTATAAAGTGACATAATATATTTTAAATAAAGGTTTGAAATAGTCATAGAGTTTCAAAAAAGGGCTTGGCCGCATTTACGTCATTTCTCATTATTTATTTGTTTTTTCCTTATTTTGATTTTTAAAAATGAAATAATAATAATAAAAATAAAAGAGCGGCCGCAAGCGGGATGGTTGCCCCTCCTTCTCGTAACAGCCGACCCACCACTGGTGGTGGGTCTATGAGCGTGTGCGAGGTTGACCAGAGGCAGGAGCCTCTGGCCCTCACCAAAATCGGGAGAGGGTTGGGCCCTCTCCCGAATCTGGGTGTGGACGGGCGACCAAGCGGCCCAGGACCTGGCGGGGGTCGCCAACCCCTCTCGGTTAGGGAGGGGGACGGCGATCGCCTGCCCAGATCCGGGAGAGGGCTCGACCCTCCCGATTTTGGCGAGGGCCTTGGTCGGCGTGTCTTTTTTTTTGTTAACTTTTAAAGAAACAGAAAAAGAAAATATAAAATTTTAAAAAATCAAATATAAAAAGATTGAAATACCCTTGGGATCAAGATTTTCTTTTGAAATTTCATGGTTAGTTCAGGTCTTTATTTGAAACAACGTTCACTTCAGGCCCTTATTTAAGAAAATGAGGACACTTCAGACCTTTATTTGAAAGAATGTTCACTTGAAACCCTTATTTGAAAAAATTGAGAGAACTTGGGACTTTTTTTTTTTTTTGAAATTTTCCCTAAAAACAGTGGAGAAAATTAAAAAGAAAAGAAAAGATTGAAATAGTCGCGTCAGACGCGAAATGAAGAAAGATGCATGCACCTGCGCTCCAATTGCGAGCGCGTACAAGACACTCGCCAGTGCTCCTGTGCCTTGCACATGCCAGAGCGGTGGTTTCGGGCGATTTTTTTTGTTTTGTTTTTTTCCCCACGTAATTTTTTTTCGGTTCTGCCCTCGCTCACGCCAGAATTTTTCAGTCTTACAATTGCTGGTTATTTACTTTTTTGCCCCTGTAAGCATATATATTTTTTTGGTTTTGTCCTTCCATGCAATTTGGTTGATATATGGATTTCTGTTTTACATGTGAAATTAAATATGCGTATGAGGTTCGATCAAGGCATTATTGGTACTTGCGTGTTCATATTGAAATGATCTATATTGTGATGTATTTAATATATGTTGATAAAAGTAAATATGTATTAAACTTTTCATTGCACTAGGTACAAGAATGTAACCAGACACAAAAATCATGAACCCAAAATGTCATCATTATGGGCCATAGAGGATTCAACGGTGAACCGGTTGCAAGATACAATACCGCGTCGAAAATCACCCAACCAAAGGCTAACACCAGCCAAGAGAAGCAGCAAAAACATGGCCAAACAAGCAACCAAAGGAAGAGAAGCGTCGAACAACGAGGGCGTGACCAAACCAACTAAACCTACTCGGCCAAGGCAGCGGCCAGACGAAAATAAGATCAGCAATAGACAAGCCAACTAGTCAGCCAAAATCAGAGTAGAACCAACCAATAGACGAGCCAAACAAGGCGGCTGAAAACTGAGCAGCTCGAATAAGGAGGAGAGGCCAAAACACAGCCAAAACAACAACAAAGCAAGGCCAAACACACAGCCTGAAAACAAAATAGTAAATAAGTATAAAGTTCATGAAAAACAGCAATCAACAACCAGCTCAAACAGTGGCTAAACAACGTGATGGCTGTCCTAAAAAATAGTAGGAGAGAGGGCCCCAATTCCTTATCAGACGCCTATTGCAGGGATGATCTCGGATGTGACCAAGGGAGAGAGCTTTGTCTTCGACCATTTTGATAAGGTACATCATCATTGACGGTGCAAAGAGAGGCTTGTCACAGAAAATGATAATGTTTCTCTCGATCCAAATAGTGTGACATAAGGCACCGAGAGAGTATCCGGCAATTTTGTCAGAAAAGGATCGGCCACCTATGTGTCGCTTCGCCTGCCGAATATGATCACTCCATAAACGATTCCTCCAGGAAAGATTACACTTGGACGCCCAAATAGAGCTAGACTACCAGTGATCGAGCAACCAAAAAATAGATGATCAACTGAGTCCGGTCTACATCGATAGAAGGCACAAGAACCATCCTTAATTGTACGATACTGGAGTAACAAAACCTGCGTAGGTAATTGGTTATGAGAGGCTAACCACATAAGAAAGGCATCACATGGAACAAATGCATCATCTCACATAAATGAATGCCAATGAACATGTCACCCTTTGAATCTGATAGAATCCCAAGCCAATGCAACCAAGAAGTCCCTATAAAAGTGACCTACCCAAGTGAATTTATCATCCCTATTTTCCACAAAAGAGTGTGCCGGCTCCAACCAAAACAAAATGTATCCAACATGCCAGATGGTGGCCAATCTGAATAAAAGAAATCCCGAACAGTGACCTATCGAGGAATCCTAGAACAGTAGATGTCCCGGCCGTGAAAAGCTTATAGAAAGGACCTTTCTCATGTCAATAGTCAAATTAGAATGACGTCGAGTGTCCATTACAATCCTCCATTTAAATTGTAGAGAGAAGTTCGGGTGGAGATCCAAGATTTTCTTCCATACCCAATAATACAAAGTGGGTCTAGTGGCTACTAAAAAGTTCATGTTCTTCAAGAAAGTCGAATGAATCCACTTGCATCGTAAGGATTCATTATCAGTGAAAAGAACCAAGACATGTTTAAGAGTCATCGCCTTGTCATACTCCACAAGCCTACGGATCCCCAAGCCACCCTCATCTTTAGGAAGACAAATATCTGTCCAGGAGACCTTAGCCCCCCCAATGTTAGGGCCTTTTCAAAAGAACTGTCTAAGGATAAGCCCAATTCTATTCAAAATAGACTTCGAAAGAGTGAAGACACTAGTCTAATATACATGGATAGAATGCAAAACAGATTTTAAGAGCTGCAAATGCCCAACATAGGATAAATATCTTTGAGACCAAGATCGAGCTCTAACAGTAATAGAATTCAATAGAGCCTCACAATCAAATTTGTAGATTCTAGAAGCAATGACAGGAACTCCTAGGTATCGAAAAGGGAGAATACCTTCTTGGAAGTCCAAGTAATGTCGAATCTGCCCTTGTAGGATAGTTGTGCCACCTGAGAAGACGACTTCACTCTTGTCCGCATTCGGCTTGAGACCCGACCAGAAAAGATCTACCTTATCCTTTAGCAAGTTGATGGCGCCTAGGTTTCTTTAGGCAAATAAGTGCACATCATCGTCAAAAAATAGGTGAGAAACCCAAGAATGCTTGCATCACTAGAAGAATTTGAAGCTTGGTAGACTAGTCTTGGCATGCAAGATGTTAGAGAGTACTTCTATGTCCAAAGTGAAGAGGTATCGAGATAACGGATCACCTTGTCGAATGCATTTAGAACTTGAGAAGAAACCATGAAGCTCCCCATTAATAGTAACTGAGAACTTAGGCACCAATACACATTCCAAAATCAATTTAACAATGAATTTTAGGAGCCTAAAAGCTTGTAGCACCAACTCAAGGAAGGCCTAATCCACAGTGTCATAAGCCTTACGGAAGTCAACCTTAATAGCACATTTAGGGAGGTATGACTCATGATGAAAGTTCGCAAACAACTCTTGAGCAAGCATGATATTATCGCTAATCTCCAACCTCTAATAAAAGCAGTTTGGGATGGGAAAATGATAAAGGACAATATAGATGCTATCTGGTTGGCTAAAATCTTGGTGATGCATTTGTAATTCATGTTACAACATGCAATAGGCCGGAAGTGATGCACAACCAAGACATTAGGAATCTTCGGCATGAGGGATATGATGGTTGTGCTGGTTTCTTTAAGCAAGCAACCGGTCTTAAAAAACTATTTAATTGCCAAGATAACCGATGGACCAACAATGTCCCAAGAAGATATAGAGAACTCGCATTGAAACCATCAAGGCCAGGAGCTTTACCTTTAGCAAGTGAGAAGAAAGTACTTCGGATTTCCTCCTCCGTGACAATCCGAGATAAACACTTGGTCATCATATAGTGTACAACCAAGGAATCCACAAATGTCAAGGATCCCTTGCCGAGTAGTAGTAGAGCCCTAATTGAGCAAATTCTCAAAATGGCCAATAATATGCTCCCGAACCTAAATTGATTCGGTCAAAATAGAGCAAGTTGAATTCAAAATTGATAGGATATGGTTCTGAAGTCTCTTCTTGTTGACGAAATGGTGGAAATATCTAGTATTCATATCACACTCCTCGAGTCACCTAATTCTTGATTTTTGTCTATAGAATGATTCTTCATACAGTTTAAGAGCAAAAAAAGTCCTGAAGTGCTCGAATTCACAGTCCACCAAAGTCTGGTTTGTGAGGTCAAGTTCTAAGGCATTTTGAACTGAAGTGAAAGCTAACCTGGCTTGCTTAGTCCGATTTGAGATATCAGAGAAGGTGCTCCTATTAAATTGTTTGAGTCGGCATTTGAGGAGTTTGAGTTTGTGACAGACCACATACATAGGAGTGCCGCCAAAGGAAGTGGCCCAAACCTGCGCAACAATATCCTAGTAGGAAGGGTTGGAAGTCCAATAAATAAAGAACTTGAACGGCTTCTTTGAGATAGGAAGGGGTATAATTTTGACCACCATGAGAGTATGATAAGAGATCCCAGGGGCCAAGAATGTAACCTCAAAGAATGCAAATAGATGGTTCCAGTGTTCATTGATAAGGACACAATCAATCTTGCGCTGCTTTCGAGATTCACCGGAAGAAGTGGACCAAGTGAACCTATGCCCCACATATCTAGGATCATCCAGACCCGCTTGAGCTAGACAATCCCCAAACTCATCAAAAAGCAGGAATCTAAGTATTTGAGCTACCTATTCTATCTGTATGTCACGAATCTCATTGAAATCTCCAGTTACCATCTACGGCTCCTCATGAGCACTAAGTCGAACAAGATCGGCCCAAAAAGCTCTCCTAGAAATAAAAGTGTGATCACTATAAATAATTGATAGAAGATAAGACTTGTTCATGGCAATAAATCTAAGTTTGTACATGAATCATCTGAGTTGAAGTCGCAAGAACAAGTAGCTCAATTGCCTGAGGATCCTAGCAAATCCAGATCCTACCACGAAATGAATAATCATAGTTGAAAGTCCAACGCCACCCCGGTACTAACCCAATAGAAATGAACCAAAAAGAGACGGCTTAACCTTCGTCTCTAAAATACCTATACAAGAAAGACGGTTGCTTTTAACAAGGGATAGAATTTTTGCTTGCCTGAGGGGGTCAACATGACCCATGATATTCCAAACTCCAATAAACATATGTACAAGGAGGGAGGGAGGGTTACCAAAATTTATTCTTAGTCTTTTTCTTCCTTGATTTTGGGTTATCTTTCTTGGAAGAAGAAAGACTGTTTTCCTCTCTAATGGGTGGCTCCACAAGTACAACATTCAGCTGAGGGTACAGTTGATTTGGGTCCATGGTGAGAGCAAAAACCATCGCTCGAGAGCTAGTGATTGGTGGGAAGGGGGAAGAGATATCATCCTCAACATCACTGCCAATATTGCTTGCTGTCTCCTCCCCATTTTCTGGCCTAGAGGAAAAAATAGAGGCTGCCCGAGGACAGTAAGTCAAGAGGAGAAGCTGCTGATCACCTGCTACTTAGGAGAGATTATAGCCCTTGGCCATCACCTTAGCCACGTTGGCCTAAGTTTGTGGCTGCCCGTGTGCCCCATTCTGAGGTTTAGGCCTACTCTTACTTCGACCAGCTCCCTTAACAATATCCACAATAGGCCAAGATGGACCAGCATCTTTTTGGCCTTTTTGAGCACTATTTAGGACAAGAAGAGGCCTAGACTTCCTCCTAATAGATTTACCCTTGCTACAGCTTCGCTTAAGATTATGCTCAACCACTCATCGAGCCCCCATTATGTCCTCACCAACTGGAGCAGCAGCAACAGGCTTTCCCTTAACACTATGGACGCTTTGACCACCAACTAGGCCAGCAACAATCGGGACATTAATACGACCAACCAGGCCAGCAGCCTCCACTATAGGCTAAGTAATAGCTTCAGGGATAGAGGAAGAAATTACCTCGTAAAGGGAAGCCATACAAAGGGGCGGCTCGAGCTGATGTCGGGCTCACAACTGAAGAATGGAGAGCATTCATTGTAGCATTTGCAGTAGCCATTAATTCCAACCAAGCAGCCACCAATCCAAACAAAACCAAGCTCTAACCACCAGTTAGGGATGCAGGGTTTAAAGAGAGTCAAGGAGGAGCCAAACCAACCAGTTCCTTCTCGGCCCTGAGTCACCACATAAGGTGCAGCAGCTTGAGTAGAATAGATTCACCATAGAGAGGAAGTGGCTCACCAAGAGAATCCATAGTGAAATCGAGCTAGGAGCTTGAAGATGAGGGTAATACGACTTACAACACAAAGTTACAGGCCAAATCAAATCGAAAAACCACAGATACAAAGAAAACCAGGACGGTTAGTCCCCGTTTTAGCGGAGCATGCCAACTCGACGAAAGGAGTAGGTGCACGGGGAAATACTTTCAACGAACTCCAGACAGCTTTAGCGAGATTGAAGAGGGGTAGTATGCAACCTCCCAGCTCGAAGGATAGCCTTAGGTGCCCGTCGGAATGGCCGAAAACCGTCACGGGCCTTCCTACGAGCTGCAGCGAACATGCGTCATGGTAGATCTATTTCGCGGGCCAAAATATTCCACCAACTTGAAAATCGTTTGTAGGGATTGAAGAGCAGAGAGTGGTGACCTTCAAATCCAAAGATCAGCCTCAACAGCCACCAGAGTTGCTCGAAAATCGCCCTAAACTGAGTTGTACCCGGAGCAATCGAATACTACACCAGGGGCAAAAACTTGTGGGAGCTCCACGGGTCAGAATACTTCACGAATGCTCACGCCGTTTGGAGGGATGATAGAGGAGAGAAAGAGGAATCTTGCCTCTAAAGATTAGCCCCAACGGTTGCGGAGCTGACCTGAATTAGCGAATTCCCGCCAGATGAACAGTGCCCGTGTGAACATGGGACAAGAGCATTTTGAACCCGACGCATGAACAGTACGCGCGCGTGCCTAGGTCAATATGTTTGAAGCACTTAAAATCCTAGAAATGCATACGAAACCCTAACTAGTCATATATTTGTTGGTATTTTTGTATTTTTACTGTATTTCCCTATGATTTTTGGAAACATATAACTTAGCCTTACATGTAAGGGGCCATGTACATCTAATATATTTCATGGCTCATATTTAGCATGTATAAAATTTTTGCCATTTTAGTTCAAAACGAACTCGAATAATGGTAGGAGATTTACCTTGTATTCCGCATTCGATGATAATTGATGCTTGAATTACTTATATATGGATTCACATCATGGTATGTTGTATGATTATAATAAAACGAGATCGTTGGATCATATGTCTTGATTATATTTTTTAGTGGGAATTTATAGGTTGGTAGAATTTGATGGAATTCTCACCTAGAACTTATATTTTGCACAAATTGAACTAAATGTATGATAGTGAGACAATCATAACACAAAAGCTGATTTGGAATACATTGAACTTTTGTGTCAGTGTCTTTTGTTAAATTGTCATTTATTTAAGTTTCTCTTTAGTTCAAAATAAATATGTGTGTTAATGTAAAAAATGTGCTACTATTAATTATGCGATTGTTCTGTCAATATATAATTGTCATTAAATATGACTTCGAAATTTAAGATTATTGCGGCTGACCTCATCAAGGAAGAGAAATTACACAATGATAATTATGATATATGGCACCGAAAGGTTCAGTACACCCTTGAAGAGCAAGAGGTTTTGGAAATCCTCAACCACACCATAGATGAACCTAAGTAAGGAACTTCTGCTAAGCACATAAGAGATCAAGAAGCTTGTCAAATTAAATAGAAAAAATAGCACTGCTCACATCACATTGCTCAGCTATATGTAGGATGATATAACATGTGAGTTTGAAGGCTTCAATAACGCTCTAGAAATTTGGGTTCCCTTGAAAGATAAGTTTGGCAGTACGTCTGCTGATAAATTGAGAAAGCTTGCCAAGTGTCAAACTTGATACGTGAGCTCAAGACGATAGGTCATACTCTAACCGATAAACATTGAGTTCAGGCTTCTATCAAGTCCCTATTTGATAGTTGGGAGCATATGAAGATCAACATAATATAATGAGAATATAATAATTTTTGATAATATATCACATCATTTGAAATTAGAGGATGAGTGCATAGAGGCCGTGAGATCTTCTGCAGATGCTTATGTTGTTGAATTTAGTTCGCGCAAGGCCTTAGGCTTCAAACGCTAGATAAACTATAAATTCAACAATAATAGAAAGGAGACTGGTTAGGCACCCAAGAGAATAAAAGCCATCCTATGCAAGAAGCATGGTAGGAATAAGGACAAGACCAAGATGAAATGCTACAAATGTGGCAAGTTGGGTCATTTCGCTCTTGAAGGCATTGAGCCGAAAGAAGTAGACAATTACTCCATTTCTTTAGGAAATACTTTTTTCTCTAGCATTATAATGCTTGCTGAAATATTTCATATGAGAACTGAAGTCTCAGGAGCAATGGATCATGTAGCTAGAGACCGAGCAACATTTATGGAGTATCATTGGATACCGCCTAGAAATAGATGGATATATATTTGAAATAACTTATAATTGAGGTGAAAAATATCGATGCATGTGAATTGAACTTATGTGGTGGTCGAATTCGATTCCTACATGATGTCCTCTATGCTTCTGATATTCGGTGGAACATAATTTCTGTAGCTATCTTTCTAAGCTTAGGTTATGTTTTGAATTACCATGGTGATTGCGTTGATATTGAGTTTGAAATACTTTATTATGATTCTATTTATGTATTGAATGGTTTTATGATTTTCGACATTGATGATATTTTGTACAATGTTAATATTGATGGTTGTTTTTTCTTTAGTTGCATCTTGAGTAACTTGAATATTGATGTAAATATTTGGCATGCTCATGCTAGGTTGGGTCACATTGTGTTAGAAAGAATGAAAAGATTAGCTAGAGAAGGCATTTTTAGGGTTACTTGCTAAAATCGATCTACCCATATGTGAACATTCTCTAGTAGGAAAAACAACTAGAAAACCATTTGCTAATGGAACTAGGACTGAACTCTATTGCAACTTCTACATTCTGATATTTCTGGTCCATTGAATGTGAGGGAGAAACATAGAGCCTCATAGTTTCATCACTTTTATAGATGACGTCACACGTTTCGATTATTTTTTTTTATCTTCCATATATCTGAAGCACTGAATTGCTATAGACGATATATGAGTTTGGTAGAGAATCAATCAAAATGAATTGCGGACATAAGTATCTATTTGAGCAATTTGAGTCTCTTTGTCATGAAAAGGGTGTAGTAAGACATTTGCCTATTAGTGGTACCCTCGCACAAGATGGGGTTACTGATATAAGGAATAGAACCCAATTGAAAATGGTCAAGTCTATAATGACATAGGCAAATCTATCGATCTTATTTTGGGAGATGCGCTATTACTGCCACCTATTTACTTAATCATGTACCCTCTAAGTCAATCACTTCCAATCCTTATGAATTATGGACTGGTAGAAAATCGGATTTTTATAATCTGCGACCTTGGGGGTGCGCAGAAATTTGTTCACAACTTTTCCCGTAAATATGGATAATTAGGTCCTTGTGGGAATAAATGTGTTTTCATTAGATACTCTGAGCACTCCAAAGGGTATGTGTTCATGGATGAACAAGCTAATGAAAGCGTAATTGAAATAGAGTCACAAGATGTCACATTCTCGGAGAACATTTTTCCTAATAGTATAAGAGTTTTAATTATATGAAATAAAAGATCCTGATAACGAACCCACTAATGTCGATTGAAAAATATAATGATTTACCTCAACATATTGGATCTAGTGGGAGTGTTGCAACGTCAAGTGAGCTGAAATCATAAGGAGTTCAGTTATGTAAAAGAAATCATAAAAGCATTTTTCTTTGTCATTTTGAGATTGGATGCCGAGCCTAAGACAGTTGAAGAGGCTCTCACATCTCATGACAAGAAAGAATGAAAAAATGATTTGAAAGATGAAATACAGTCTATGAGAGCAAATCATGTAGACTTGGTTGATCTACCACCCGGACGCAAGGTGGTTGATAATAGATGAATTTTCAAGATCAAGCATATGGGGGATGGATTCGTTGAAAGCATACTCAACAAGAAGGCATAGCCTATAAGGAAACCTTTTCACCAGTTGTAAGGTTTGCCTCCATATGCCTTACCCTAGTTATAGTCGTAAGTTTGGACTTAAAATTACATCAAATGGACGTAAAAGATAACATTTCTCAATGGAGAACTAGATGAGAAAATCTATATGAAGCAACTAATAGGTTTCATAGCTAGGTCGGAAGCGAAAGGTTTGCAAGCTTCATCGTTCGATATATGACCTTAAGTTATCATCTAGACACTGGTACCCTCATTTTTTTCCCATCGAGCCATAACTTTTTCCGGGTTTATGATGATTGAATAAGATCATTGTGTGTATGTCAAATAGTCGGAAGATAAATTTGTGATTTCATCACTTTATGTGGATGATATTCTATTAGCTGAGAATGATAAAGGTTTGGTTATCACTATTAAAGAATGGTTGTCTTCTAATTTTGAAATGAAAAATATGGGAGAAGTTGCTTATATATTGGAAGTTAAGATAAAAAAAGAAAGCTAAAAAAACTTTCTTACTCTATCTCAAGAGTCTTATATTAGAAAGAATCTCAAGCATTTCAATATGTATCATTATAATCACATTGATGCACCTATAATATAAGGTTAATGTTTGAGCTCTAAGATGTATCATAAGACTCCATAAGAAACAAAAGAAATGTAAACTGTTCCATACTCTAGTACTATCGGGCATTTGATGTATGCTATGATGTGTACTCGATCCGACATATGTGATGCAAAGGGCTTAGTGAGTCGCTACCAGTCAAATATTGGTCAAGCACACTGGAAAGTAGTATAGAGGATTTTGAGGCGCTTAGGAGGAAATAGGGACTATCAGTTATATTATCAAGGGAGTGATTTACTCTTAATTCGTTACACTGGTGTTGATTTGGGGGGGGGGGACCTAGATGAGCGCAAATCAATAATTGGATATTCGTTCTTGCCAAATGAGTATGCAATTTTTTTGGAAAAGCAAGAAACATACGTGCACACTCAATGTACGATGGAGGCTGAATTATTGCATGCTTTGTTGAAGTGCAAGAAAAAGTATGGCTAGAAAAGTTTTTTGGAAAATTTATCCATTATGAGTGATTTTCAAAATCAATGATAGTTTATTGTGGTAGTCAAGAAGAATTTCCTATGTGAAAGATTCTAAGTATCATGGTACAACGAAGCGCATCGACATAAATGAAAACTTCATTATAAATATAATGAGATTGGCGCAAGCATGCAAAGGTATGTCACCAGGCAATGATTAGCTCACTCACATAAGCAATCGCCTCAAGTTCTATAGTAAGTAAGCTGAGATGACGCGATAAATATGAAGAATGCTAGAAGAGCAAAATTGATATATAGTATATTTTACGCCGCCTTGATTGGAATCAAGATGAGCTCTGTGTATTATGTGATAAAACCGAACATGATAGTCCCATAACCATGTATGCCCGATGGAAGCTGGATGCAAGTGCTTAATTGGATGTTGTTGAGAGCGAGCTGATATAGCACTCGAGCTACACACACAGACACATATATATGAGATACATGTGACTATGTTTAGACTAAGATTTGTATAGTGGATATGTTTTGATAAATGGCATACGCTCTTATAGAAAGAGAAATTTACTGTAGCATGTAATTCATACTACAGGTGCTTTATTCGATCGACAATGGATATGAGTATAATTATCCTTGAGATAATTTGTGAATTAATTATCTCATTTTGCACCCTACATTATTTCTGATTATGTTCTCAAAGTGACAGATCACTGTTATTGCTTTAGCATGTAACCGGCAGTCAAGAAATTAATATGGCTTTGTGGGACGTGTCTAGGAAAGAAGGTGTTCTGAAATTGAGAGAGCTAAGGGTGCGAAGGAAGACTATTATTATTTTACATCTACCACGTGTATTTACAGCTTGAACAATTATATTGCTTATTGTGGGTGCAGATATAATTGTAAATGATGAGTTAAGCATAGTCAAGTATAGTCTTTAAGGGATATGTATACTTCGACTTTTGTAACAAAATATGTCTGGGGTACTATGAAGCATTATTTTAACTTTTGGGATTGTAATTGTTATGTAATCTTAATAAATGCATAACTGAGCTCCCAAGTGCCTAGTGTACTCACTAGTCGCACGACGTATTTGCAAGTACGAATCGTTTCTAAAGTAGACAATATTAATTGCCTTACATTCTTGATAGAGGATTATCAAGCCCATCATGTTCGAGTACGATTTGTTAGATTACATCCATGAATGGGTGTGTTTGAGAAAACCCCACAAAGAGGTGCCTTTCGAAATGCTACCTTGTTATCTATAGAAGATATAGAAAATATCGAAGGGACACAAAAGTAAAATTGACGTTTGAATGTATAGAGGAACTACGTTACTTGTCCCCTCTCTTTCTCTCTCAAAACAAAAACAAACACAATAAAGACATTATTTTATTATTTTGAGAATCAATCGCATTTACATGGTAAAATGTGAATATCTTTTTTGGTGATTATATTCAGACCATCGTGGGTTGAAAATTCATGGAGGAAACGTCGGTGATTCAACGAAGCTCTTGGGCAATTCCACAATCGAACGTCGATAGATACTAGTCCAATTATTGATGTTAAATGCCAACGAGTCGGAAAGAGGTAAAAATCGACTGTTGAGCTCAGGTGGCAATATGATTGTCAAATGACTCGTCTTGACAAGTAGAACCCATTCTCCGGGCTTAAAAAGTGTTTTGAGACTTGCATCTCACCGATCAACCTTTGGTTAACTCTGGGTGAGATTTAAAGAGGGTTTTTTTTTTGTTTTTAATGAGAAAAAAATTGATGGCAATTGAACTTCAACTTTTTTGTCCATGGATTGAAAATACAAACCTTCCCCGTATTAAATCGAGAAGCAGACTTAAAATCTTAATTTGAAGCAGTTAGAAAGGTTTGTTTTGAAACGACGTAATAAGGAAAAAAGTGAGGTCCTAAAGATCAAACTAGACTCCGCGGTCAAAGGTTGAGCTGTACTTTGAGCTCTAAGAGATTGTACTTGAAAGCCTAAACTCTTAAAGCTAGGTGTCGAATTAGACTATCAAGTCTAAAAGATCGAACTAGACTGAATGTAGCACCTAAAATTGTCGGAATTGGATTTCTTCTTTGCAAAATATGGAGCAAGTTGGGTTCTGTGTGACTCCATGTCAGCTCTAGGTGTATTTTTCATTCAAGATGGTGCATGTGTACCAATCAACTTTTACTTTCATAACTGTAGATTACACGACAAACTTTGAATACTTGTGTCGTTTTGTGTCAGCTTTAAGCTGCATGACCCATGTGTCAACTCAATCCGGGCATAGGCCCATTACGATTTTCCAAGGTACTTTTGGCACTTTTAAGAATACTTCTAGCTATTCCCAACATTTTTAGTAATCCTTCTGCTCTCAGTTTAGACCTATAAACAGAGGCCTCATTTCCCATTTTTTTTTTCAAGACGTAGGTTGAGTCTAAGCTCCCTCTCCCTTATAATATTGGCTCTTGCTGGCCTATGGCGAGGCCGATCATCATTGGCCTATGGCGAGCCTTACTTGAAGCTGGGTCTCCCTTGACCAGATCTCGGCGAGGATGGTCGGCCCTTACCTTGGGCCAGACGAGGTTGAGGGGTGACCTTACTAGCTTTAGACGAGGTTGGCTTCGCCAGATTTGCGAAAGTTGAAGCTTGGTTGAAGTTGACAAGGCCAACCCTCACCATATCATGGCAAGGGTAAGTGAGGGTGACCTCCTTGAGGCTGGCAAGGGCGGACCCTCGCTAGTCGTGCAATTGGCCGATTGCTGGACATCGTTGAGGCTTTGGCAATAGGTGAAGAAAGAATGAAAGAAAAAAAGACAGAAATAAAATAAAAATGTCAAAAAATTATAAAATTTGTTCACATTAACGTTGGTCATGTGACATAGGACGCACGACATCTACGTTAGTGATTTCCGATCAAAATTGGCTGGATGGGCTATATTGACAAATTTTGTCAAGTTTTAGAAGGTTTAAAACTCAAGTGGCCAAATTGAGAAATTTAGGCCTGAATTTGTACAAATACAATAGGTTTAGGACTTTCTTTTGGTAATTCTCCCAACTCAAAAAATCACGTATTGAATTTAGTCATAAATTCT
Source organism: Rhodomyrtus tomentosa (assembly GCA_028455895.1). Taxonomy (NCBI): domain Eukaryota; kingdom Viridiplantae; phylum Streptophyta; class Magnoliopsida; order Myrtales; family Myrtaceae; genus Rhodomyrtus; species Rhodomyrtus tomentosa. Next base: position 13,801,077 of record JAPCWY010000008.1, read on the forward strand.
ATTTTTTCGTCAATTGAATCATAAAACCTTTTGTAATTTTGCTAATTCAGTCTATTTGCTCGGTCGACATTGACGTGGCAATTTTTAATAATATTTCTTCAACGTTTTCAATTATTTTTCAATAATTTTTTTGTCTCTTTTTTATTTTAGGGCAAGTTAGAGGCTGCCGTCAGCATCAGCCGGCTAGATGGCATAAATTAATACAATTATAAAAGGTCAAAGATTGAAATTAGGACAACATCGATGCAAGGAAAAAGTACAAAAAAAAGTCATAAACCTTTTGCATTGGTACTAATTCAGTCATATAAACTTTTCGATTGAACCAATTCAGTCCTAAACCTTTTGCTTTGATACCAATTAAGTCCATTTGGTCAAAATTGACCGGAAAAGTCTGATGTGGACTCCAAATCAGCACCGGTCGGCCCAAGTGGCGCTGACATGGACACCGAAAAGGGAAAATGAAGTTGTTCCCTTAAAAAAAAGTTGATTGAAAATTTTTATTGCCTAAACAGCTCTCTTCAACCCATACGATCGCTCTTCTACTCTTGTGGCCAAATCATATCCCTCCCTTTCCGCCCAAATCCATCTTCCACTAAATCAATCTTTGCCAATATGGCTTGCGCAAATCGATCTTCACCCAAAACCTTCATTAGTCGCCTTCGTCTGATTTTGATTTGCGTGTAAATCATCAGTCGCCTTTCGTTTGTCATCCCATGTGTTTGCCTTCATTAAATCGCTCGACGCCCAAATCGTTAATCAAGACCCCTGTCGACAGACGCCTTTGTCCACTGCCCGACGCTTAGCCTTCATCCCATCGTTCTTGTTTTCTTACTGCTTCAGTTTCCTCTGAGAAAGGTAATTCCCAACTCTCTTTCTCTAAAAGCTCGCCAAATTTAAGGATGCTTCATCTGCTGAATTTATTAGTCACGTTAGAAGGAAATGTCAGTTTGTGATGGGTGGTACACGAAATGAGTAAAGTTGAGTTTGCAAGGTGAAATGCCAAAGTGGGTTTAGCTCCTAGTAAGTATTGCAAGTTTCAAAATGGTTTGACCTTGTTTGAGTATATTTGAACCATTGGGATTTCGTAGAGGTTTGATATATAAACCTGTCATTTTCAAAAATGCTATATACTTGCTACACCAAGATCACAAAATCATTGTCAGTGACAAGGATGATAAATATGCACCTTGTTATGATGTAGTACTTTTAGACTTGACTGCTCATATGAGGTGCATTATGCAATTGAACGCCAGACAATATAAAATATGTTGAACTGCTGCTATTGAACTTCTTTATAGGTTAGGAATGCTCCAACAGTACTATTGATTCTAAAAATGCTCCAACAGTACTATTGATTCTAAAATCATGAATTGCAGTTCTCCTACAATCATCACAATGGATGAAGACATCAGCGAATTCATTATAATCGATGATATCAGTCCCACTTATCATGACTAAAATGTCATCTACAAATAGCAAAGACGAAGGAGAATCAATAAAGAAGATATCATGGCTGTCTGCAAAATTGAAGAGTTACGCCATGGGTGCTTATATAATTCTAGGAAATACGCCATTTGTAAATTTTGAATATGAATTATGTAATGAGCTTGCCGTAGGCTATGCTAAATTGACTGTGTTATGTTTTTATTACATTTATCCAAATGTGGAGTATGAGCATGAATAAAGTGGGAGTTGTTTGTAAACTCTTCGTATGCAATCTGTTTCTCAATCTCTATACCAAGAGATATAACATTTCATTGCAATCTGTTTTGCTTTGAAGTACGATATGAGGAAAAAAAGAGAGGGTACAATATGACAAAAAAGCAATACAATGTCACTAGTTCATGAACAAACAAAAGCAAACCAATTTCATTGCAATAAGAGAGGTTTCCTACTGCCGTACAAGCAACCATTTAAGCCAAATCATAAAAAAGTTACAATTACACAACTTCACTGAACCCATCATTACAAAAAAAGATAAAAAGAAAGATAGAGAAAAATGAGCTACGACATGTCAACACGGCTTCATTAGACCTCACTTCCAGTTACTTCTGTTTCTTCGAGCAACTTTGGCCACTCACACCTTTGCCTGGAGGAATCGCACCAGTAGGGTTATAGCTACTAGCACTTGCGCCTTTGCCTTTACGCCTTTGAACCTGCAAAGAGTATATTTGTTTATAGTCTTATTATTAATAAGGCAAGTATGACACAATGAAAATATGTAAGCATCAACCGATTTTTTTTTCCTTGAAAATTGTGTTTGAGAAGATGTAGATCCACTCTTCTTATTTTGACATTCAGACTATTGTGTCCCATCTTGAAGCAAGTTCGGCATGCCATCTTCATTCCAATCCTCGACATCCTAGTTCCACTTGCCACCTCACTTTCCTCCCTTGATCTTTTCTGTTTATGTCTTCCGAGCTTCACCCTGATTGGAAGTGGTTCAGGTGGCTTCCTATTAGTTTGTTTCCCAAAATTTTCTCCTCGAATTGGCATCAACATGTTCTCATATGCAGCTAAGAACTTAGCCTTCTTATAACACTGCCTTTTGCATATCAGGTTTTTCGACCTTCAATGTAATATTACTTCCAGGATTTCTCTCCCTAAGCTCATTCGCATAATCCCACAACTTTGCGTATTCCTTCTTATAGTTTCCCATTAACATTTGATAAGTAAACAACTTAGCGTTCTTACACTAATTATGCTTACATCTAAGCTTAGTTGCTCCTTCATAAGCTCCTTGCAAGCAATAGTCTTAATAGCTGGCATTGCTCTTATCATAGAAATATATTGATTTGCTAACCAAGAACTTGTCACCCTCGTATTTTTTAAGCTAATGCTACACGTATGTTCTGAATGATAGGTCTTCACATGAAATGATCCCGTACGAATATCAACAGATCCAGAAATCTTCCAAGGACAACTTTCATGAGCACATTTTGATCTAACAAATTTCTTATCGTTCTTTGTAAATTTGATCTCTCTACGCTCAGCCACTGAATACTTTTTCAGAGCATCCTTGAAATGCATGCTACTATCAAATGTCATAGACACAGGAGACACATGCACAACACAATTAGGATCATGTCTCAGAAACCTACTTCTCCTTCTAGTAAAATCATCATTTTCTTCCCCTTCACTAGACCCCAAACTCTCATTTTCATTTGTTTCACAATACTTTGTCTCATAACCAACATTGGCATCAATTACATTATCCATGTTTATTCGCTGGGATGGTGCCAATTCTGTGGATGGTTCCTCTATAATCAGATTCTTTGAAACCCTTCCGCGGAACTCTGTCATGTTCTCCCTTGCTTCTAAAAGCTCCTCATTATCATGATCATCATCATCAGTCATTAATCTTACATCAAGAAAGAAGTCTGTCTCATTGTCATCGTCATCATCCACAATTTAATCACGTTCATCAATTAAGTCATCAGAATCTAAATCACTCTCATGCTCAATCAATACCTTATTACCTAAACCAACATCAATACAAGCACCCTCATCGGGCCCCGGACCAGCACCTGCATCGGCACCTGCACCCACACCTACACCTACACCAACACTGACACCTTCACCTTGACCATCGCCCTCACCTACTTCATCGGCTACAAAATTTCCTCCAAATACCTCAATTAACCCTAAATGCAAAGAGCTGAAAACTAGATCGACAACTCTGCTTTCATTCCATATATATGTCATCCCATCTTCTATAGAATTTCCAGGAATCCTAAAATAAAGTTTTTCGAATTTACTATTTACCCCATTGTCTCTTGTGAATCTCTCATAGCTCGGTGAAATGACATCAACTTTGACTAAATCAAACTTTCCCCGAACATATTCAAGCATTGGGCGACGGGAAAAATTTCCACCATGAAATACGCAAACCCACGCTGACTTGTCGCTCATCTTGACCATACACAAAAAACACAAGTTCATTGTATAATCATGCTCATTTATTTTATAATCTAAGCTACAGTATTTCACAATTTCATGATATGCAAGAATAGTTTGAAGATATACGCAGTGACCAATTCAGTCCATGCTTTTCCTTCCCACATAAATGATCAGATTATGATATGTGCATGTAGCAAAAGGCAAGTGGCTTTCTCTTGAGACATTAACGATAACACCATCAAACGTAAAAAGAAGAAAAAGAAGCCGGCCAAGGTTAAACCACACCAAAAACTAAATAAGGAAGAGATCAAGACCACCCATTTGCAACAAAGCTCGGCCATTGCAGACCATAAACCAAGTGAAACCATGGATATGTAAAATTCTTTGCACATTAGAGCGTAACCTGGCTTGGGGAAATTTGGGATGATGCGAATCGTAGAGGCGATTTTGGCAAGATGTGGGTCTTGACCGCTTTCAAATTCTTTGTGTTGATCTCGCACTGGCTGAAGCAGAAACCAAAGTAGCCAAAGAAATTATGCCGTTGGGTGACGGGCGAAGGCGTTGGGCATCGGCCGACGAGCGAAGGCATCTGGCGTCGATCAAAAGGGGGCTCGATTAGAGAAGGTGACCGATGATTTTTGAGAAAATGAAGCTGGGGTTTAAGGATGATCGATTTGAGGCAAATGTAGTTGAGGGATCCACATAAGGGAGGTTTAGAGCGATTGAGAGGAAGGCAATAGGGGACGTGATTTGGAATTTTGTTCAAGCTTTTTTCTTTTTTTTTTTAAGGCAAAGTCATTTCCATCTCCGACGTCCATGTTAGTGCCGGCGATGCTGGCGGGCGCTGACTTGGGATCCACGTCAGGCTTTTCCGGTCAATTTTGGCTAGATGGATTTAATTGGTACAAAAATAAAAATTTTAGGATTGAATTGGTTCAATTAAAAAGTTTAGAACTAAATTAGTACTAATGCAAGAGGTTTAGTAATTTTTTGGTACTTTTCCCTTGTTACAATAACAATAGATTTAAGATTTTTTTAAATGTAATTATCCGTTTTTTAGTTCGTCTATCATTGCTGAGGTCGTTGGGAAGCTCGTGGATCGCACGAATTGCACATGGAATGCGCACGATACAAAGCTCAGAAAGGAAAAAGTAAGGCATCTTTATGGGGAGCATGAACCCAAGAGCGGAACTTACATGGTCCGCCGGTCTGTGCTAGCATATGTTCATACAAGAATATGTACATCGAACTAAAATTACCTTCAGCAAATGAAGTACAATATCTGTTCACACTTTCATATCGTCCTTTCCTTCTCTCGAATACGATTCTCGGGCATTGATGACTTAATCTCAAATCAAACATCACGAATTTCGAATCCTCGGAGCTTCGTGCTCTTGAAAAAGCTTTTTAATCTACCAAAGAAAGAAAGAAATAAATAAATAAATAAAAATAAACATCATTATGATTAGTTGATGTAAGATTTTCCATCATAAATAGAGGAGCCTCTTATCTATTGAGAGGAGGAGAGGACCCATTGACCATCATCGTATTGGAATCTGATTAGTTGATGTAAGATTTTCCATCGTAACTTTAGATTTAAACAAATGTCCAATTTGGATGGATGCCTGATTCAAGTAATTGTTGAATACTAAACTAATAAATTAGTTTTCATGAACCCATTTCTCGTCTATTTTTATTTTCTAAAAACATCACAATTTCACATGAAGCAGACTTTGAACTAAATTATTTTAATTATCATTTTTTGCAGCTCAATTTGAAATAAGTGAGATCTAAATTAATCGTAAACTATCCACCCATAGGTAGCTCAGTTGTTTAGGGCGCACTTGGGATTGTGTGGTTAGGCGCACTGGTCCCAAGTTCGATTCTCCAAATGAGTACCTGTGACGGTGGATTGCTGTGCTAGTCTATTCCGAGGAATAGTTGAAGTGCGCGCAAGCTGACCCAGACATCTTGGTTATCAAAAATAATGATAATAATAATAATCGTAAACTTGTATAAAATAAGTTGCAACTTTTGTCCTTCTGTGGTGACATTTAAATTTAGTCAATATTAAGTAATAAAACAATATATCTTTCAAGTTAAATTTCTGGAGTTAACAATAATGTACTTATTCATGTAAATAACGAAAGTTATACTTCACATTACTGAGTATTGCTCACGGTAATAGGATGTATTTGTTTTCATTTTAAATGCCAAATTAACTCGATACATTATATATTGAAAGACAATTTATCTTTATTTCTAGTTGTTTCAACTTCAAAATCAATGAGATAAGATGAAATAGAAAATTTACGGGAATGATAATATAAAAATTTATATCAAGATATATTATCCTTATCTACTGTATTTACAGAATTTATTCGGAGACAGTTCCTCTTCGTTTTTAATCACAATTCAGTATGTGTGATAAAAAGTCGAGGATGATAAATCGGCTAAACTAATGCAAAATGGTCGAATATGGAGCCACGTGGCAATTCAAGTATGTGATGAGCACAGAAACGAAGGTTCTCATAATCTTGACTTAAACTCTAAGTAATAGATTCTGAAATTTAATCTTCCACTCTCTCGTAGTAAGTTGTTGTCTCGTCCCGTAGCGAGCAGTTGGGATCATTGCGTTTATTTAAATTCTTACCAATTATTTCAAAAATTAGAGTTGCGTTAATTTACTCAAAATCTTTTGTTTTTCTAGCTCGTGGTAATGCTTGATTTTAATCAAATAAATCCGATCAAGCTTAGTCATCATAATATCTTTCTCGTTATATCTAGTACGTACTACTTTTAATGATTGTATTAGTCAAGCCGCCACATTTGGTCGGCCGGTAACCCATACACGTGACCAAAAAGATCGTGTTATAAAGTTGTACGATGTCCTAACAATGTTGTAATCGGATAGCCGAGGATGATAATGTTCAATTCGAACATGTGAACTAAGGCCCCGGTGCATGCCATTACATCTTTCATGAATTCTGAAAAGCTTGTTTTCAGAAGTTATTTCCCTTTTCGAAACGGCATAAAGAGATCAACATCGGGAATCTTCGTAAATGTTATCATGCGTGGATTAACCCGACACATAGGAGAGATGGCTTAACACTTTTTTGATTATGGATATACTAGAAATTCACAAGCTTCCTACCATGCATTCATATCTCATTTTGCCATGTCATCAGGCAGGTATCTTAGCCATACCATTGTACCGCGCAGTCATGCATGTCCATAGCACAAACCTTACATACTTACATCATCGTTTGCCGCGTCATCACTGCATATTTATGCCACGTCATCACCATTATTTGGAGAGGCTGATCAATAGATGGGCCCAAACACTCGGGTCGGGATTAATTTACTGTTCAATAACAAATAGATATTTTGCGCATAGAATTTGATAGTCGACCAGGGCTTCATAGCTAAATAGCACTGGCTAAGCCCGTCCAAAAGTCTATGATCCATGCTTATGCCACGTCATCTTGGATGTCTCGCTTTGCCGCATCACGGGCCTATCTTCGCCACGTCATATATGCAAGTGTGTATCATCATATTCCATGTCATGTTGCATGTCTCTCTATGCAACTTCTATTGGCATGAGCTGTAATTCCTTAATTTGTAGGAGATTTTATTTTTCTTTAGATATGTAAATGATTTTTTTTCCTATTTTGTAGAGACTTGACTTGTAAAAGAAGTACGTCTGATTGTATATCTATGGGTTTGTACATACTTGACGAAATAATAAAAAGGAAAAAGAAAAAAAGAGAGAATAAGATGTTTGACCGAGTACGTAGGCACATTACTAAACCTCGTTAAATAGTGTATTTTTTTATGTTCTTTATTTGCTTTTCAACATAGTATCAGAGCCTAGTGTTTGCTTTCTATGAATAATGTACGTCAATATCCGATTACGGCAGTCCCTTGCCTTGTGAGTACTGCACGTCAATTCCTGATTACGAAAGTCCTTTACCTTGTGATGCTATACGTCAATTCTCGATTATGTCAATTCACTCGTCTTCTTTGCTATGCCGGACGTCCAACGTTGTCCTTCGCCTTGTTCTCGCGATCCACCTTAGATTCATGACGGATCAAAATCCTACGGTTATTCCCCACCAAAATCAAGGGGGAATTCGACCATATAAGCACTTTTGGAGAATCTGACCATCAAATTGACTTATATTCTGACTCAAATCAAACTCTACCAACACTGACACCGTCGAATGATTCATCTTCATCACATATCGCAGTTAAGTTGGCTGGAAGCAACTATGACTTATGGTCTCAAGTTATCGAGATATATATCATAGGCAAAAACAAGCTGGGATACATCAATGAAGACCTCCCTCGGCCTTTACCTACTTATCCACAATTTCGAAAGTGGAAAACTGAAAACCCAATTGAAAAAGGATGGCTGATAAGCTCCATGAACCCAGCCTTAATCGATAACTTTATTGGTTTCCCAACTGTGAAAGCGATTTGGTATGTAGTAGCTATTACTTTTATTTATTTATTTATGGGATTGATGCTTCTCAGATTTATGATTTGAAGAGGTGTGTTACAGGATGAGACAGTCTGGAGGACCTATTGAAACCTATAATAAAGGCCTTCAAGGGTTTTAGAGAGAGGGATTGATTTCTGATACCCGAATCCGATGGCATGTCCAGATGATATTATGAGATACTATTTAGCTACTCAGGAGGATCATGTGCACATTTTCCTCAATGGTTTAGATGATCATCTAGATAATATACGAGCTGATATGCTATAGATGCAGCTATTTCCTACAGTTGAGCAGGCTTATGCTCGGGTTTGCAGGGATGATATGCGACAATGAGTGATGTTGAGCAGTGGAAGTACTACTCATAATTCTGTGGCGATGTTATCGCTAGGAGAAAAGCCTAGCCTAAGAAAAGCCCAGGAGCCGAATTTACATATGGCTAAACCAGGAGGTGGGCGACCAAGTATAACCCTAAAACAGAGAGCTCCTCCAAGTGGTTGTTGCTCTCATCGTGGGAATGCCAAACACACTTGAGAGATGTACTTTAAACTGCACGGCTATCCTGATTGATGGAAGAAGATCAAGGCTCAATAGCAAACATAGGGAGAAGGAAACAATGATAAAGGGAATGTGTCTCTAGTTATGGGAGAGCATCAGTTGTCACTAGTGCCACAGCTTGAACCACAGAGTAAGATACCCACAGAGAGGGAGGGTAATTATGATTTTGCATTAGTTGCTTCTCTACAAAATGATTGTAGTCAATGGGTTGCAGATTCTCAAGCTGCTAATCACATGGTTTTTATTGCGGATGACTTTGTTAGTATTACAGAACCTTGACGTTGTAATATCTCGAATGCTAATGGAGTGTCGTATCCAGTAACTAGAGTTGGAGCTGTTAATATTTCTCATTCCTTCTCACTACTAAATATACTCATGTCAGTCAGGCAGGTTGTACAGAAATTAAATTGTATTGTGCTACTGTATCCATGTTTATGTCTATTTTAGAATATCCTCATGAAGAAGATCATTTGGGCGTAGTACTAAGAAGGGAGGTTGTATTACATGAACGGCTTCAGCTCTGGGAATGTCAATCAGGTCCGGGGATCATCTACAAGTCGAGAAACATAGATATGGCACTGGCATAAGCGATTGGGACATCTGTCGTTCAGTCACATGAAAAAGTCATTTCCTAAGTTTTTTTTTTGGTTTGAATGAGTTTCAGTTTGATTGTCAAACTTGCATTTTGGAGAGAAGCTATTGTATCCTTTTCCTATCAGTTTAAATAAAAGTTCAATTCCTTTCTCTTTGACTCATTTCGATGTGTATGATGCTTATCCTATTATTTTTGTGTTTGGTAGTTGATGATTTGCTCTTTTTGTTGGTGATAGCACTGGAATGACATGATTATATCTGATATTTTTAGGTTTGATCGATTATCAGTTTGGTTTTCAAACTTGCATTTTGGTGAAAAGTTGTTGTGTACCTTTTCCTATCAGTTTAAATAAAGTGCAATTCCTCTCTCATTGATTCATTCTGATATGTGAGATGCTTCTACTATTATTTCTGTGTCTGGTAGTCGATGGTTTGTTCTTTTTGTTGGTGATTGCATTGGAATGGTATGATTATATATGATATTTATAATTTTGAATGGTTATCAGTTTGGTTATCAAACTTGCATTTTGACAAAAAGCCATCGTATACCTTTTCCTATCAGTTTAGATAAAAGTGCAATTCCTTTATTTTTGATCTACTCTGATGTGTGAGATGCTTCTCTTATTATTCCTGTGTCTGGTAATTGATGGTTTGTTCTTTTGTTGATGATTGCACTAGAATGATACGATTATATCTGACAAAAACTAAAGATAAAGTTTTTAATGTGTTCAATATTTTTCAAACTATGGTGCAAATTCAATTTGGTGGGAAGCTCAATCCTTTGCAGTGATAATAGTAGTGAGTACATTAATCAAGATCTCAAAAAATATTTTCTACAACATAGCTTATCCGACGAAAGGTCATACTCAGGAACATCACAACAAAATGGGGTAGTAGAAGGAAGAACATGCATATCCTTGAGACATCTCGTTTTTTATTATTTGAAAATAATGTCCCTCACCATTTTTGGAATAATGCAGTGACTACAGCGATCCACCTTATTAATAGAATGTCATCAAAGGTATTAGAATTTCAAGCACCATTGGAAGCTCTCCTCTCTCATGTGCAACCCTTAGTTCTTACTATTTCCCCTAAAATGTTTAGCTACGTCGCCTTTGTTCATATTCCCAAAACACAACGCACAAAACTTGGACCTTGTGCTGTACAATGTGTGTTTTTAGGCTATAGTTCACATTAGAAAGGGTATTGGTTCTATAATCCATCTACTAAGAAGGCATGCGTTACAATGGATGTAACATTCCTTGAAATAGAATCTTTCTTTCGGGATACCACTTCTTCTTTCTAGGGAGAGATACAGAAAGAAAAAAAAATTAATAGGAGACTAGTGGTGTTATTATCGCCCCATGAGCAGGTGGAATGTCGACATTGTCGCCGGCAGCTCAGGTAGGATTAGGCTAGAATTTACCGACGAAAGTTGAGCAAGAAGTCTTGGAATGTGGGCAAGCTATTTTGAAAAATTCAAAACAAATTTGTCAAAGGAAGGTCAAGTCCTCAAGAAGCCGAGTTTGTAAGACCAGCCGATTCTTCCAGAAGACCTTCCCTTGTCTTCATTAGTACTCGACCCAACTCTTGAGAAAATCCCCGAGGTAACTTCTCATGCTCTTTTTTTACATGATGATTCTAACATTTATGTGAGATATAAATTACCGGTCAAGCAAAATCAAGGAAAGCCCCGAATAGATACTCGCCAGATATTGGAGGGAAAGAGAAGTCTGCCTATACGATCACTAACTATGTTTCGATTGAGAAACTATCTGAGCCATTAAGGACGTTTCAAATGTATCATCATTATATATTTCGGGTGGAGTTTAGGATGCCTTGAAAGATCCTAAGTGGGTTCAAGCTACGAAAGAAGAGGTAGAGGCGTTGCAAAAAAACAATACTCAGAAGCTGGTTGAATTGCTCAAAGGAAAAAAAATAGTGGATGCAAATGGGTGTTCTCGGTTAAGTATAAACCAGATGGGTCTATTGAAAGGTATAAGACAAGGTTGGTAGCAAAAAGATATACACAAACATGTGTGGTGAATTTTCAAGAAGTTGTTGCGAAACTAAATATTATACGAGTGTTATTACCTCTTGCAGCTAATTTAGATTGACTACACCAACTTGATGTCAAGCCTTTCTCCATGGTGACCTTGAAGAGGATATCTATATGTATATTCCACCGGGTTACAGTCCTTCCTCATAATCAGGACTAGTTTATAAGTTGGAGCAATCACTATATGGATTGAAACAGTCTCCAAGAGCTTGGTTTGGATGATTTAGTGTGGCTATGAAAATGTATGGGTATGTTCAGAGCAATTATGATCACATCATGTTCTTGAGGGGAAGTCAAGATAAGATAAATGCACTGATTATTTATGTAGATGATATGATTATCACAGGAAATGACCATGAAGAAATCGCGAAATTACAACAGAAGCTCTCAACTGAGTTCGAGATGAAAGATCTTGGTGGACTCAAGTACTTTTTGGAGATAAAAGTAGCAAGATCTAAGGAATGTGTTTTTCTATCTCAGAAAAAATATATTTTGGATTTGTTGGCTAAAATAAGAATGCTATATTGTATACTTGCAGACAAACCAATTGTTCAGAATCACAGATTTGGAGAGTATCCTGATCAGGCCCTTACAAATAAAGAAAGATATTAACGATTAGTTGGCAAACTGATTTATTTGTCACATACATGTCCAAATATTGCCTATGCAGTAAGTGTTGTAAGTCAGTTTATACATGCTCCTAGTGAAGATCATATATGGTATAATGCGAATCATTTGGTGTATAAATGGAGCTTCAGGGAGAAGGCTTCAGTTTCAGAAGAGTGGGCATCTTAAGATCGAATGTTTTACTGACGCAGACTAGGCTAAAAGTGTGTTAGATAGAAGATCAATTTCGAGGTACTTTACCTTATTGGGAGGGAATTTAATTACTTGGAAGAGAAAAAATAACAAAATAGTAGCTCTCCCAAGTGTAGAGACAATTTAAATGAATGGTGAATGGTTAAGGAACCTTGTAAGCTCTTATGGCTTCGAAAACTTATGATAGAACTTGATTTTACTCATGTGTCCGAAATGGAGTTATTTTGTGATAACAAAGCAGCTTTGATATATCTCACAATCCCATCCAACATGATCACACCAAACATATCGAGGTGGATCATCACTTCATTAAGCAAAACTTGAATTCCAAGGTGATTCATTTTCCATTCATGAAATCCAAAGACCAACTAGCAAATATTTTAACGAAAGTTGTTTCAAGCAAGGCGTTATACAGCTCACTAGGTAAGTTGGGCATGCGAGATATTTACGTGTCAGCTTGAGGGAGAGTATTGGCATGAGTTGTAATTCTCTAATTTGTAGAAGATTTTATTTTTTCCTCGAAATTTGTAAAGGATTTCTTTTTCCTTTTTTTATAGAGATTTTACTTGTAGAAAAAGCCCGTCCGATTTGTATATTTATGGGCCTGTACATTAGACATGATCACGAGCTGATTTAGGCCCGAAACTGACCCGTTGACCGAGCCTGCCGGTTTTGAACCGAAACCAGTCCGGCCCTATAGGTCGATTAAGGTTCAACAAATGTTGGAACTGGCGGTTCTTAGCCAGTTCCGAACCGGCTAATTATCATTTAAAAATATTATTATTATTATTTATTTTTTAAAATTTATTAAAACTATGACTGAGTCGCCATTTTATAAGATGATGCCCCTATTTTACTCTACTTATTAGTCAATGTAGGACTTTTGTGTTGGTTATGAACCACAAAAAGATGAGGGAGGAGTTCCATATTATTTGGTAAGAGATAGACATATAAGAACACCTTTTACGGAGTCATGATGAGGGCCGAAGACTTAAGCAAAGAATCCCACATCGATTGTTTAATGGGAATTACGTGTGAGATGCTTCTTTAAGATGCTTAATGACTGAGTTGAAATTAGTCGCTTCTATTGGTTCAATGGCTCGGATGAAGTTTAGTTTAGTAAAGAAATTTCTTTTTTTAGCACTTGCATATCAATTCGGGGTTGGTTCTCTCTTGTTAAGTCATGTGGGGTTCTTTTATTATTTTAGGGTTGTTTATTAGTGTTTTGGACTTGGCCCATCTATTGTAACATTATCTATTATAATTACAAGCTATGTGACTAACCTAGACGCACGGTTTCTTCTCATCCTCTCTCTAACGTCCCTCTTTCTTCTCTTTTATTTCTTGCCGATTTCATGGTATCAGAGCATGGACTTGTTTCATCCCTTGTTTTGATCGACCCTCACCTTCTCCTCCTCTTTTTTTTTCCTTCTATAATGGACATGCAACAGCATGACTTCTAACCCACAGATTTCTTGCCGTCTGGTCTTCTGCTTCTAGCTCTGAGGTGCTGGTGCTTTTATCTTCTTATTCCGTTCCACAGGTGCCGATTTCTTTATGTGGAGACCTAGCGGGTGTCTCTTTTCTTTTTTCTATGCAACAACAATGGCATGAGATGATCCATAGAAGGAGGTAATCACACTTGACGGTTCTAGAGCAATGAAGGTTGCGAGTTCTTTGGGCTCCAGCAGTACTGAGAGTATTGTCTCTTTTCCAACAAGATTGTCCATAAAAAACTTAAGGAGCCCTAAATTTTTAGATATGGGAAAATACTATTCTTGTTAGTTTAAAAGGTATGGGTAAGGCGAAACACTTGACTGATTTGCCTTCTTGTTCTACCGACCCTAATTATTTGAGTTAGGAGATTGAAGAGAACCGTATCTTCAGAATTTTCTTAAATTCCATGGATGGCAAAGTTAAGGTTATGATTGCTAATTGTCAAACGATTTGAGATTTATGGAATCGCTTGACTAAGTTACTTTCAAATTCCAACAACAAGTCTCGTGTGTGCGCGATGTGTTGAAGAAATTATTTTAACTAAATCAGGAGGAGCGATCTATTCAAGAGTTTTATGTTGAGCTTCAGGCCTTGTTTGATGAACTTAATTTATTGTGGCCGATTCCAACTAGTCTTGGTGAAATGGTTGCACAAAGAGAGCAGCTCGGTGTTATGTGTTTCTTGTCCAGTCTCCATCCCGGACTTGAGCCAATTAAAAAATCAGATCCTCTTCGAAAAGGTTCCTCTATTTATTCTTGAGGTCTACAATCGGCTAAGTAGCGTTTCCATTGGGGCTTATACTTTACATGTGCAACTAGAATTTAGTGACAAGTCTTCTTTGTTCTCTTCTTCTAGGAGTGGTAGATCACATGGTGATCCTGAAGGCCGTGGTGGTCGTGGAGGTCGTGGCGGTAGCAAGGATCAGTGTGTTTTTCATCATTGTGGTATTCTCGGTCATCTAATGAGCAACTGTCATAAGTTGCATGGTTATTCGAGTAGTAACAAAGTGGCCAATGCCTCGGTACTTGTATCTTCTGAGATCCAAGAGACCTCTCCTATTTTTAGAAGGAGAATGATTGCGATGACTGAAGAGGAGTTTGCACAGTATACTCAGTTTTAGGTGGATGGGCAAGTGTCTACTTGCTACATATGCACAAACAGGTAATCATATGACATGTGTTTTCATGTCTCGTGGCAAATGGGTTGTTGATTTCGGTGCTTCAGATCACCTGACAAAGATAGTAAGTAATCTCACAACCTATTTTTCTTCATCACGTGTCAGTGCTATTATTGTGATGGATGGCTCTTCAGCAATTGTAAAAGGGAGTGGGACTTCCTGCCTTACATCGGATTTAACATTGTCTTCTGTGCTTTATGTTCTGAATTCACCTTTTAATCTACTGTCGGTTAGTCAGTTCACAAAATAATTGAATTGTTCAGTCTCATTTTTCCCCGATGGTTGTGTTTTTCAGAATCTTTCGACGAAGAATGCCATTAGTAGGGAAAGGGTCGAAGAAGGAGTTTGTTATTGAAGGCACACATCCATCATTAGCCTGTTCCGCTACACCTCCTAGTCCATACGAGATTCACTTTCGTCTCTACCATCTAGCTCCGACTTCCGTCCATAAGTTATATACTCAGTTTAAGAATGTCTCTTTTGAATATGAGTCATGTCAGTTTGCTAAGCATCATATCGTGCCTTATTCTTCAAGAGCCAATAAAAGATTGTTAGCTTCGTTTGAGTTAGTCCATTCAAACATATGAGGTCCTTGTCCTATCGTGTCAAAGCTTGGTTTCAAGTATTATGTGACCTTTGTTGATGACCATTCACGGGTGACGTAGGTCTATTTAATGAAAAATCATTTTGAGATGTTCCAATTTTTTTTGTGAATTTTATACTGAAGCTCGAACTCAATTCTCCACTTCTATTAAATGTTGCGCAGTGATAATGGTCGAAAATATTTATCCTCTCAATTCATGTCGTTTCTTTCCCGTAATGGTGTTGTCCATCAAACTTATTGCCTTGATACACCACAACTGTTAGAGGTTGCTTGTGCTCTCTTGTTCCAGCACAATGTTCCTAAGTCATTTTGGGCGGATGTAATTTTGACCGCTTGTTATCTTATTAATCGTATTCCCTCTATTATTCTCAATGGAGAAATCTCTTTCTGTGTGCTCTTCCCTATTAAATCTCTATTTCCTCTCTTTCCCAAGATCTTTTGATATGTGTGCTTCGTTCGTGATACACGACCTCAGGATTCTAAACTCGGCCTTAAGTCTCTTTGTTGTATTTTTCTAGGTTATGCTCGTGCTAATTTCGCGACTAAAATCTGTCGACTCATGACAAATGGTATCAGACCCAAGCTCCAGCCAACGTAGGCAAGCATTCATCCAAGAGGTGTGATGTATCCTGTCAATGCTGCTCGTGTCCAAGGCGAGGAGGTCGTGGACGAGATGAGGGGGAAGGCTACCGAGGTGCTCGAGAAGTCGAAGAAATGTGGTCCTAGTTCAAAGGAGTTGATGGGAAACTTGGAGACTCGCATTGCGCGAATGGAGATTGCACTTGCGATTGTCCAAGGCACGGTCGGGGAAGTGTTATTTGTCAAAATCACAAACATTCTCGCATCGAAGCATTCTGTGATGAGGATTAGGCTGGATCTCATGTTGATAGGTGACCTACATCTGGTTTTGCTATATTTATGGGTGGTAATCTTGCCTTGTGGAAGCATAAGAAGCAAAATGTAGTTGCTCGGTCTAGTTGCGAAGAAAGTATTGTTCAATGGCAAATACAACTGTTGAGATTATGTGGTTGTAGTAACTTTTGACGAAGATAGGTTATTCTATTGATTGTTCTTCCAAATTGTGGTGTGATAATCAATCAGCCCTACATATTAGAGATAATCGAGTTTTCATGAGAGGAATAAACACATCGACATTGATTGTCACTTTGTCAGATGCGCTTTACTCAAGAACATCATTGGGTTCGGATATATTCGGTCCAGTGATCGACTTGTAGACATTCTTACAAAATTTACCACTGGAAAGAGGATAGAGTTCATTTGTAACGAGCTGAGCATGACGAATACCTATGCTCTAACTTGAGGGGAGTGTTAAGTCACGTGAGATTCTTTATTATTTTAATGTTGTTTATTGATGTTTTGGATTTGGCCCATTTATTATAATTACAAGTTATGTGACTAACCTAGACACACGATTTATTCTCATCCTCTCACTAACGTCACTCTTCCTTCTCCCTCTTTTATGCTGATTGCACACCCAAATGTATAATTTAATTATAATTTATAATTAATAATAATTTATTTATTATTTAAATTTAAAAATCAAACTGAAACTGGCCCTTGAACCGGTCCGAAACCGGCAGTTCTGGATCGAAATCGGGACTGCCCCTTCAAAGGTCGATTCCAGTTCAGTGTTAGCCATGAACCGGAACCAGCGGTTTCAAAACTGTGGCCATGTCTATTGTACATATTTCATGAAATAACAAAGAAAAAAGAGAGGTGTTCGACCGATGACATATACACATTGCTGATACTCGTTCAATCATGTATTTTTTTTATGTTCTTTATTTTCTTTTCAACATCATCATTTGTGTCCCATTTGTAATGCATATGCTCATGTCACCACATCGCAGCGTCATCATGCATACATACAAACAACGGCACCATGTGTGCTTGAATCATCATCTCACCACATGCCGCATGACCATATATGTCGTGCCACGACAGACATCACGTACGCCACAACATCATCCCCATGTCATGTCAGATGACACTTTTGCATGCTATGTCATTCATCACCATGACTTGTGCATGTTCAGTATATCTTCCCGCTAGGTCATGCATTTTATTACATCCATAACCTCACCAAGAAGATCAGTAAGGCAGTTTATCTTATCTGTTCTAGCTTGCTATAGATGTACATAAAAGACTTTAACCACATATATTAGTTCTATTGGATGACTGGGGGGAAAACAGATGTGAGAAGTACAATCAATTGAACACAGAAATGGTTTTGATCATTTATATGATATAATCCTCATTCCACTGTAGATAAAAACGCCAGTAAAATACAAAGATAGCTTATCCAAGATCATCACCCTCAGCCAAAACCAAATGCTCTATCAAATGGAGTTTTGACTACATGTGAGTTAAAAGGGGAAAAAGAACTAGTAAACCATCACTACTTACTGAAAGCATGAGATGCCTCAAGCAACCGACTGTACTGCTCTATCAAAACTCTCTTCCGCAGCAGATACCCGTTTAACAAGCATATGGTCTGGATGGGAGAGTTTCAACTGGCTGCAGATAGAGGTAAACCGGTGAAGTCAGTCAAAACACCCCAGATTTAGCAGGGTCTACAAACACTAACTTTGGGAATGGACGGATTTAAATCAGTCAACTAATCTAGAATCTTAAAAAACACAGGAGGCAGAACATCTGAAGAAATACAACGTTATTTGAGCTCCATTAGTAAAAGCAACTGGAAGGATAAATTACACTAAAATCCCCGACCACAATGCAATACACTTCACATCCATAGAGATCTGGTACCCGAGAAGACTGACAGTGTAAGATATAGCAGAATTTATGATCGCATGCTTTGGGAGCACAACAAAGCTCCTGAATGCCAAAACTCTCTCTTTTTTTTTTCCTGGTCGGACTGAATGCCAAGGGTGAGCTAAAATAAGATCTCACTATCCATTAGTTACTGTTCATCAACAAGGGGGCTTTCATGTGACACTTCATCAGTCTGTTCCCTGAAATTCATAACTAAAAAAATTCTATAAACATTTCTCATTTGACCAACATTATAGTCATTATTTACTCTGCCATTACTTCCACATAAAGTACAATGGTTTGACTAAGACCCTGAATCCTAATAATATCACTCCACAATCAAGTATATCCAGAACAAAACTACCATAAATGCAGCACCCAGTCAAAAGACCCGTAATAAAACACTTCCAGCCAGGATCAGCAAGAGTAAGCTGATGCTGAAAAAATTTCTGTCAAGCACTGCTCCTCAACCACAGTTACACAGACAGAAGGCCTTCCTTTGCCATGCTTTTGACTAATCACATCGTATCAAGAAATTAAATGCAATGAAGTATGCAATTTGATCAGTGAAAGATGCATCACAATGCCTCATCCGCTACCAACTTCCAAATCCTGAGAGCCTGGTCCCAGATGAATAAAGAAAAGGAAGAGTTGAAATATAAGTGCACTCATTCATGAAAGAGGCAATTCCTCCAGACCCTCCATCTCAAAAAGTGTGAAACATGCAGTCAATCACCCACTTAAACGATGCTCAAATAAAAAGAAGCAGTTTATTCAGCAAGAATAAAAAAGAAACTCATGCAAAAACATGAAGATGGTTTAGACAGCTTGTCATCCGCTTCACATTCATTTTGAGGAACGATTTCCTTTGAGAATCTATAACAAATTTAACTTCAATTTCGCAAAGTTTAACATTCTCTTATAGACAGTCACCTCACTGTCTCTCTATAAGTCCAGTTTCATCAGACAAGCAGAATACATAGAAGCAGAAATTTATCGTCCCAGTAAGAGGTTAGGTCACTTTGCTTGGATCTATAAGTATCTTGAGAGCACAATTTAGGAAGATGACAGCCGAGATTGTGTCCTCGCAGGTTAAAATGAGCAGATTTATATACACCCCCAACAGCTTCGAGAATGACAATTCTGGAGTTGTATCGAAGTCTCTATGAAAGATAATGTAATATTACCTGAGATAACGGGAAGCCGGTTTACCAAGGTGAAGACTGCAGACAACCAGATTGGCCAAAGTCTCTGGGTCCTTCGCATCCTATATCACAAAACGACTAGTACCTCTCATTCACTTCTTAAATAAAGCATCATTGCATATTATTCAATGAAATAGAGAACAGAAGTTCCAAAATTTGGTAAGATGATGAGGTTTGCCATCAGATATGACCAAACAGATTAACGCACAGTTGTTCTCAATGAGGGAGTTTTACCAATCCCCATCTGTAAATATTTTCAGGTCATCGGTCTATAAACCTTGGACCTTGCAGTCCCATCCCCAACCCCTTTGCCAGTAGTTGAGTGCCTAATAACTGTTTGTGCTCCCTAACTTAACAACGCACAACCCTACCCTAAAGTGGAAATCAGTTAGTTCATGTTTGTTTGTTTTAAAGGGCATAGTGTTTCAGATGCTTCTTTTGGTAAAAGTTAACCTTTACCCTTTGAGTGAAATTGCAAGTGCATGGTCTGTCAATCTAAGAATAAAGTGTCTGAGCTATGGATTAAAAAGATAAACATATGTTTTCCATCTACTTAACAGAATAGAAAGTAGTCACAGGAGCTATATGACTTGCCTTATTCAAAGCTTCAAGCAACAAGGTTTCAGCTTCATCAAAATTTCCCATGTGCATGCAGCAAACAGCCTTCCCATTCAATATCAACCCTGTCATCTGATACTTCTCAGAGAAATCTTGGAAAATGAGATATGCTTCCTGTATCTTGGCACCGCCCTAATTTTGTGGAGAAGTGTCATCACAACCAATTCAAGTTTTCCATTAAGCAAAAAAAATGAGAAGGTAAAAATAAATACCACAGCCATGTCTAGCCATGCATTTGCAAGTTGAGTTAGTGAGTGATCCTCATCAATCTGTTGCATGATCCTTAGCTGTTTCTCAGCATAATCAGACCTGTACATCTTAAGAAATATTTGGACATTCAACGCATGCCTGCAAAAGAACGGGAAGATTTTATGAGCTCTTAAAGTGTCTTAGCCTGCAACACTTATTGTCAGAGCAATTCCAGAAAACTATGTCTTAGCCTGCAACACTAATTGTCATGTGAACCACCTTGCATTAAGAGTTTTGCAAAAGGAAGGTTTTGATGTATCTAGACCAACCCATCTATCAAGTTCAAGTAGCTATACATATACTTATCACAAGATTAAAGAGAGAATATCAGATGCAAAGTTGGCAGCATCAACTAATAAATGCCCTCAACGATTATCAAATCACACCACAAAATTCAAATGATGTTAAAGAACAAATAAAATCATTCATTTCAGAAAGCAAAAAACACTCAAATGATGTCAATCAGTCTATTAACATGAGCACATAACCTGGTATACTTGCTAACCAGAACATAAGTATGAATTTGCACTTTCTACCATCTGGTTCTAAGGCATGTATCCCGCATATCTATTGATGAGAAGACTCAACAGAAGCTCTCATAATCGGCATAATCTAGCAGCTTTAGAAGAACTTGTGTATAACAGATATAAAGACAGATAAAGTAGCAATGAGGCTCGAACTTAAAAGAAGGGTTATCAACTTTCTTTGATGGAAAGAATATTCGGCAGAGGACTTCATTAAAGAGAAGTCTCAGAGAAATCAAAGCCCGAAATAATTCAGAATATTCTAATATGAGTCTCCCAGAAAAACTGACCATGTTAACAATGCAGATCAGATAAAGTGGAAGAATTGAAGTTTATTAAACAATACCACATTTTGGCCCATGTGCAATGTGTGGAACTTGGCATTAACGACAGGTTAGATTTTGGTCTAGGTTTGAATTCACCAGATGCTTCCTCCTCAAACTTCAGCGGCAACAATACATATTAGAAGCATAATCCAATGTTAAGTAGTCGACTGTCCCTTAGGCAATCTTTTAGTTAAAGTCGTAAAAGATACCATGCCAAAAACTAACAATGTATTCTAGTGGAGGTCTCTTAATCTAACTACTCTTGGAGGAGGAAAACATATAAGACCAACATATAAGTCCCTCACTCAATTTTAATCCTTTTGAAGAAAAAAATCCACACTCAGAGAGAAACGACTTCATAATGTGACAAAAAGTTCACACGTAGGACCATAAAAAGTTGAATTTTGTAAACATGACTCAATTTATTCTTTGATACTTATTTATTACCCTCAGGGCATCCGTAAAAAATAATTGCAAACCAAAATGCTAGGGCAAACGCGCTACCTTTATAAAATGTTACATCCCACGAATAAAGTACCTCGGTGGAAACATAATACCAGATTTAAACAAGTTGATGTAACAGCAGGCATGAGATCTCTTGGCCAAACCAAAAAATAACACAATGACGCACACTTTGCCTCCCCTACTCCCTTCCCTCCTACTCTCAATATGAAACCTATAACCTCTCTGTTTTCTTGAAGATTGTTTTCCTGTACAGTTAACTTTTTATTGACAACACAACAAAAAAATAATTCAAAAGTACAGTGTGTGGCAGATTTTACGATTTGAACACTAACTTTATGGCGTACACCAGTACAAAATGTCATTTCCAGAACTGCTATGTCCAAGCAATCAGCAAGTCCATCCGATGAAGTCCACAAATCATGAGTTTCAGATACATTTACTGAATAAACTACTGGGTTACATATAGCCCCTGGGCAACTCTTCATTTTACACATGGACCGGAGAGTGTTCTTGCTAAATAAGGGATGCTTCCCACTGAAAACACTGAAACACTGAGTGCACTCTCACTTTACCCCTGCTTGAATACAATGACATGTTTGCATCTGATAACCGTCTTTAAGGTCCTTGATTGAGATTTTGATGTTCTAATTCAGGCATGTTCAATATAGTTAATGACAGCACCCCTACAACAAATGCATAATTGGGCATCTCAACTATCTAGAGGACTTGGATTGCCTTCTCAAGAAAATTCCTCACAAACTTAGCAGGCCAATTTATATGAAAGAGAAGACTGGTAGGTCTTAACATTCACAGATGATGAAGCATGTTGAAACAAAGAAAAAAGGGAGTAAACAACATCATGTTTTTCATCCATTTCCTCACAACAATTAGTACTAACAGAGCATAGTTAGGACTAGAAAATGTAAGCATCTTGAGTGACACTTAAGCCTTCAGAGTTTAATAGAACTTACAAATCCATGGTTCCCCCAGCATTTGTGTGCTTAAGGGCTTCATTATAGTCTTGTTCATGCAAGAATATTGTCCCAGCAATCAATCGCAAAGTGGGATTGTTTCCGATAGCAGGATCTCCCAGCCAATCTTTTAAACTCGAGATCACTGACTCCTGTTCGATTCACGAAGCATCATTTAATGGCCGAATCAGACCTTGACAAATGAAGATCGCACATAATTCAAAGAAGAACGCCATATTTCGCAAGTATGAAGAATCCTTTCACCCACAAACTTGAAACAAGCCACAAAACTGAAACAAGAAATTGCCACTAGCCTTGATTTGAACTCATATAACTCTAAGAATGTTTAAACAAGTCTGCAGATTCCCATAAACCACGCATGAGTTTCACATAAAAGTCAGATCCCATGCCCGTATAGACAGTTCTACTTGGGAAGAACAAATCAGATCTCTCACAATCAACATGATTCAATTCGCACTTCAGCTCACAGTCAAATCGCAACCCAGCAAAATCCCAGATCTCCCACAGAACCAACGGAAACACGAAGCAGAGAGAATGAACCTTGTTATCGGGAGACGAGAGATAGAGAGCGAGCAACTTCACGGCCTGAAGAGGCGTGGCAGCCGACGCATCGATCTCATTGATCACAAGCTGTTTCAAACACCACACAGAACCACCAAACCAAAACGGAACAACATCAAAACCTCCAAATCACAGAGCAGGGCGAAAACAAAAACCAACCGATCTCAAACGAGAGAGAAAGAGAGACGATGATCGTGCCTGGTAGCTGCCGAGGGCGACGTAGGATCGGAAGACGAGGCAGTCCCGCTCGAGGGACTCGTCGGGGGAGAGAGGCGGGAGCGAGTCGCTGCAGTTGATGGCGGCCTGGTAGGCTCCCAGGTAGAAGTTGTTCCTCATGTTGAACAGGTGATCTGGGGTCGTCGCTGCTACTGCCGACGCCATTTCCCCCGCAAAAATTTCGCCTAGGGATATCGCGGTGACGAGATGCAGTCGGATCTGGCGTTACTGATGCTTCGAGGCGCTTGTTGAAGTTCTTGCTCTCGTTAATGGCTGCTCGCAAAATCGCCGTGTTCTCCTCTCTCGGTTGTCGCAAGGCCTGGCTTTGGAAGATAAAAGGGACAGGAGGAAGAGGAAGAGGAAGAGGAAAAGGAAGAAGAAGATGGGGATGTGAAAGTTGGGCCTGTGGCCCAGCCCAACATAGACGGCTCAGCCCAACTTTATAATACCTTGCACTTGAGTTCCGAGTTCAAGAAAACTAAGCTAAGTAAATTGATTTCTTTTTCTCGCTTTAACAGTTTTTCACTTTGGTGCTCTTCGACTTCTACTCTATGTAGAAGATGGGGATGTGGAATTTGGGCCTGTGGCCCAGCCCAACATAGACGGCCCAGCCCAACTTTATAATACCTTTCACTTGAGTTCCGAGTTCAACAAAACTAAGGTAATTAAATTGATTTCTTTTTCTTGCTTTAACAGTTTTTCGCTTTGGTGCTCTTCAACTTCTACTCTATGTAGTACGGACACGCCGACTAGGAGAAATTTTGCATGTCGGACACGGCAACAAGGCCGGGACACGACCGGACTCGAGGGACCGCTTGTTCGAATGACTGACAAAATAGGATAGGCGTGTCTGACACATCTGGGACACGTCCCGACACGTCTCGACACATCCGGTTGGTAAAAAAATATTTTTAAAAATATTGCGATCTTATAAGTTTGAAACCACTATTTGGAGTCACCGTTATCACAAAACAATAATATATGAATGTCAAATATGAAATAACTATGATATATAATCATAGTGATATATATATATATATATATATATATATATATATATATATATATAAATATGTGTCGTGTCCTGCCGTGTCGAAATTTTTTATTTTTTTAGATTTGTCGTGTCGGCATGTCGTGTCGTGTCGTGTCCTGTATCCTGTGTCGTATCGGTGTTACGTAACTTCTACTACTACACTAAAAAAATTGTGGGTTGGATAGGATATGGATGGGTAAAAAATGGGTCCGACTCAAATTACTTATTTAGCTCATGTAAATTCATTTTCATGTAATAACGATCTTTAACGAGGTATCCTCGACTCGACCCGCAGGCATTCCGTACCCAACCTAACTTGACTTACCCGCAATTTTTTCTTGAGATAATTCTAGCCATATTGATGTAACCTAGTAGCTCAAATGGCCTCCTTTCTGGGCTTTACAATGGGGCTCGGGATAACTTGTGTTTTCAAATGACTTTGTCTTACTCTCTCTCCCCCTCCGTCGTATCTAAGGTTGCGACCCTGGATTTGACGTGGCTGGGCGCTGGTCCCTGTGGTCACGGCCTTGTGACGACCCGGAACCCCTTTGTCTTCATTGACGGAGCGCACGACAAGGGTTGTCGGAATAGTTGAGGCTCAATGTTTCACCGGCGACGAATGAGGGTAGCGTCAACTTCCTCGATGGTGGACTTGGTGGAGGATGAAGGCGAGGAAGAAGTGACATCAAATATTTGAACCTCCATTGTACTTAAACCTATTAAGACCCCTTCTGATCGAACTTTTGAGTTCCATAGTCCACTTTCACCCGAGCCTTCAATGGCCAAATAACCATAGATAACTTAGTCCCTAGAATCTTAGCGAAAGAGCAAATACATAACCCATTTTGACACCTTTTAGGTGGTGCATGGACAACACTTTCAATTTTTCATTTTCCTGCTATAAGTCAATCTGGCAGAAAATTCGTTTTGTAAAATCTTATTTGAAGCAAAAATGCATTTGATAAAAAAAAAATTGATTTCTGATATGATTTTCTACTCCCGCCGTCAAATATTTTTTTAATAATGTTTCGAAAATAGAAATTTTTAATTATTACCAAACGAATATCTCTAATCAGAATCAATCTGATCGAGAAGTAGAAAAATCAATTTCTGATTTTGAATAGAAGTTGAAAAATTAAATTCTTATCAGAAATTGAAAATCTTGCCAGAAGTGTTATCATGCGCATATTTAGTCTCCACTTAAATTCTCCAATATGCGAATTTATTGTTGTATTGATGTCAACCTCCTTATTTCTTTCCATTGTTCTAACAGGATAAAGTTTCACGATATTGACAACATCATCGTAAACACCTAATTTTTTCATCGGGTTTGACTAACATCAATCCGAAAACAAAATTGGTGATGAAAGGCCGATGAGATGGCGCAATTGGATGACACCCGCCGATAGCTTTCCGACCATATACAATCCGCCTCAATCTGACACTGGAATAAGGAAAAATATAGCCTTTTTCACATGAATAGGTTGATAGTGATATATATATATTTTCACATGAATAGGTTGATAGTGAGATATATATATATATATATATATATATATATAAGTGGAACTTGTGCTTTTTTCCTTATTCATGGTTGTGTTCGTAATGTGTAAGGCGTGCTCTTTTGACGCAGCAAGAACGAAGCTAGTGAGAGCAAAAAATAAGGGGAAAAAAAAATCTCGAGTCCAAATTATGGAAAGATGAAAAAACAAAAAACAAATCACTTGACTTTAAGATGACTTAACAAATATGGATTGTCTATTTTTTAGATGGACGGCCCAGATCATTTATATAAGGAGAGTTTTTTAAAAGAAATGATCTGGACCATTTATCTAAATAATTGACGGCTCATATTTGTTAAGTCACCTGTCTTAAAGGGAGATGATTCGGATCCGAAATAACACGCTATTTTAAGAAAAATTTCGAAATTCGAGTAGAATTGAGAGAGAGAGAGTGAACTCAAATCGTACAAGAGCTCGCTGATGATATGAATTACTAATTCATAGACTTCATGTTGACTTTTTTCCAGAATTGATTGGGGTTCGGGTCGCGTAAGTCGGCAGATTGAATTTTAATAGTGTTTTGTCATGTGCCTTAACCAGAGAAGGTGAAGCGAGATGATAACATTGGACGAAATTTCACAAGGTTCGAGATCTTGTTAGTGGTTTGATTACTCTTGGAAAAATCTGCACAAATGCCGAGCAATTGAGGAATCAAAAGATCTCGTAGCTCTAATTGGAACTTTATCTAGTAGCTCTAATTCGGAAAGGAAATAAATCGCGACACCGAATTTACGTGATTCGTTTCGAATGTCGACATCCATATTTGCGGGGAGAGCAATGCGAGAGACCCACTATAGAAATGAGAAGTATAATGGAGAAGGGGCATTGTTCTCTTATGAAGCTTCATGCGCGCAAACTTTTCCCATACTTCGCCTGAAGAAGTCCAACAACAATTAAGACCCAGCCGAGCAAAACAAAAGAAGGGGCTTCTATTCGCAGTATTGGACTTGATTTACTCGGCCGGACTTGAACGCATTATTTTTAACCATGTTCATCGACGGGCTCGATGTTTTCAATAATCTCCTCGTAGGCTCGACATTTGAGCCAAGTTACAATTATTTCAATGGAATCTAATCTTCACTACTACTCTCTCACGAGCGCGCTTAACCGCCACGGAGTGATTCCAAGTGTAAGCTGCGCTTGAATCTCGCCCTAAGGACCTCATCAATATACAAACTCTACCTACACCTTTAGGGAGCGCATGAAAATACTTATAGAGTATAAATCCGTTTGGTAACGCAACTTTTGAAGCAGAAATTCATTTGGCTATGCAATTTTATTTTTCTAATTTTGGAGCATTTTTTGCTTTAAAGAAGTAATTTTTGAGCAACTTGAAAAAGTAAAAAAAAAAAAAACTACTTATCCATAAGTTAAAATTAGAAAGAGACGATCTAGAAGGCTTGACTTCGTCTAGTTTTGGAAACCCGACCCGGTTCAATCCTATACAATAATAAATAAATAAATACATAAAATAAGATATAAAAATTCGAAAAAATGATAAAAACAAGGAAATGGTAGGGAAGTGCATTTTCTTGCCTTTTATTCTAATTAGTGCTTTCTTATACTTAATATATGGCGATAGACCGATGTGCAATTCGATCTCATTTTTGTACGTCCAATTAGCATTGTAACTAAATACCCGACAAATTACGGGGCTTTCACTTCCAATACCTAGTTAGATTCTTTAATTATTTTGGTGTTTACTTATTGCACTGTAATTCAATAAATTGGATGTTAATCGCATTCCTAAACATTAGACTAGAATCTTGATAAAAAGAAAATCACAAAAACATTTGCATGATCACTTAGTATTGGTGACGCCTCTAGGATCGAATGGCTATTCCAAATACATGATCACTTTGAAAAATGACCAATTAGTTAGATATTAAAAGGGAGTTAATTAGACTATCAGCGTAAATAAGTCCCCGATCCTAGAATTTCTGGTCACGTGGGAATCGAGATGACACTCTCCACGCTTGGTTGGTTTCTAGCTGACCCCAATAGGCTAGTGGTGACTCCTAAAAATATTTAGGTGTCGCAACCCTCAATTGCGTCGTCGTCAAGAGTTAATGAGCCGTGTCATCTGGTCGGACACGGGTCTCTCTCAAGGCCTGTTACCCAAGTCTCAACGGAGGTATATGTGACCAACCTTCAATGTGGTCTAATGACATGTGCTACGTATGCATGCCAATGAGTCGACACTAATCATTTCGTGGATGGTACGGCTGAAAATCCTATCGAATAGTTGGGAAATTCTATTCGATTCTGCGAGAACCAGAGAAGTGAGATTTGAGACTTAGTTACACCAACTATCAGAGTTGACGCCCTTTCGGTATCTAAGATGATTGAATTATCTAACTCAAGATTTCATGCAGATGAGTGTTGTACGAACCATAAATTTGAGAGTTCATGCAGATAGGAGTAACTACCCTAGCACTCACAATCAGTAAAAAAATGTGCGCAAATCAAGGATCCAAGACATCGGGATAAATCACATGAATAGAGCATGACATCCTTAGTAAGGCCCTATTGACCTAGAGAAGTGTTAATCACGGTTCAAGAATGATTTAGACATATTTATTCACGAGGGGAAAAATCGTAATTTTGAAGAAAATTTGGAGACAATTTGCTCTTGTCCTCCGGTATGTTGCTCCATCATCTTCTATCCTGCGCCTAAGTAGTTGAAGGGGCCAAGTTGCATAATCGTTCCGGCTCATTATACTTCGCTTGCTTGCACGACCGCCACTCCATTCCTCTTTGCTTTCAAAAGAAAATATTACTTTGCTACCTTTCTCTGAGCTCCTAGGCAACAAATTCTACTCCCTAAGAAAAGTCATTAAGAAAGAGGGATTCTTTTTGATAATTCATGGAATGATCTATAATTTCATTCATAGAGAAAATGAGACAAGAGTTACTCATTCTATTTCTAGTATACAATAAACAGGAGGCCAAAGACTGAGGACTAATGTGGGACTACTACAAACACTACTACTAGAAACTAACACTATATACAATATACATTAACATCCCACCACCAAAAAGGGTAAAATCATCATTTCAGAAAAAACATAGAGCTAAAAGGGGTCAAAAAGAGGATTCATCATCAAATTGATCTATTTCCTATTTTTTTTTTACTATTTTCATAATTTTCTGGAATTTTAAAAAGCGATTTACCCTTTGAAGGGTAAAATCATCATTTTTCTAAAAGGAACAAGACGTGAAAATCTTAGACAGAAGGATTGGCCACTTACCTGACCCATCACCTAATTCTGGTAATTCTCACGACTCATCGAAATGAAGGAGAGGATTTACCTTTTGAGGGGTAAAATCGTCATTTCAGGAAAATACGATATTCGAAAATTTAAGCAGAAGGATTGACTGCCTAACTGACCCTAATCCTAATTTAGACATTTTCGACATATCTCATATACAAAAAAGAGATAATTTACCTATAATGGGTATAATCGTAAATTTTCGAAAAAAACGGATAAGAAATCTTAAAAATAGGATTGACCAATTTTCTTTGGCCATTCCTCAATTTTCGAAAACTTCTGGAGTATCTAGGAATTTTCTATAAATTTTTCTACATTTTTTGAGATTTTTCTATGATTTTCCCTTTATTTTTGGATTTTCTAGGATTTTTTAAAAAATCATTTTTTGATTTTTTTATTTTAAAAAAAAAGCCCGGGTCGGGTTGACCCGGCCCATGCCTCGCGGGAGCCCGGCCCGGTCCGTGCGGGTTCAAACTAGTTAGACAAAAACAATGCCACTTTGGGTTCAGCACAAATCCTCTCAAAACGATGTAGTTTCGTGCGGGAGCCCAAAACGACGTAGTTTTGGAGGGTTTAGGAGCAAATTTCAGATTTTCCCTCCACAATTTCGAATTTCAAATGGACGCACCAAATGAAGACACGTGGTATGATCATGAATGTCCGATCTAGACCTAAATTTGAATATTCAGAAAATGGACGGATAGTCCAGATCGCAATGTGTGGCCACAACTCGGCCGCAGATTGCATTATCATTTATTTTCTAGAAAATGATTTTTAATTTCATAAAAAGCGAGATGACGACATGTGGTATATCTACACCGCTAGATCAACTTTTATTTTTGGTTATTTGTTATAATAGACCTCGCTGACGTGGTCGCCACATGGCTACCACGTCAATGACACATAAGCATTGACCGAGTCAACTTTCATTGACCAATGGTTCGCCGTGGAAACGACTGACGCCGAAATTTTGCGTCGACGCCGAGCCGAAAAGCTGCAATAGACCACACATCAGGCATCGACAAAGGCTTAGGAATCTTATATGGACATCATCATCACTCAGCGACCATCCGACGAAGTTCCCGTTCGTGACGTTGGTGAGGTTCGGGAGGGGCTCGACCATGGAGAATTCACCATTTGATGCATAAAGAAATGATATGGCTAGGCTTAGAAGTCGTTCTAGATGCTAATCAAAGTGCAAGCTACACGAAAACAGGTCCAGCAATTCATGGCGAAGCTTGGACATACATTACGACGAAAAACAGAGTAATATTGCGACGAGAAGAACTGACTTGGTTTCTTCAGTGATGGTGATCTTGACGGCGCGACAACAGTGATTCGGACTCTCTATCTCTTCTCCGCTTCCCGGTGAAGATCTGGAACTGAAAAAAAGAACCAGCTCTCTCTCGACTATCACTGTACAGAACAGTCCACGAGCTTCCCTATTTTTTCTCTGATCGTTCCTGAACTTACTGGTGACGGTGGAAGCCCGGCGAGGCGCAGCGGTTATGAGCTCCACTCGGTTCCGATCTCCCTCTCTAGCTCCTGCTCTTTTCCGGTCTGTTGTCGAACTCTCCCAACTGAATCTATTCCTTTTTTCAGTTTACTACCTAGATTCGGTTATAGGCCTGCCAACCTGGTCTTGCACGTGCAACGCGGGTTTTGGCCAATTGGATATCACCAGGACGGTGTGAGTAGCCAACTCGAGCCCAATCGTGGTCTGGGCATGCCAATTTGAGGTCCAATTTGGCCTTGCTTTCTCTTCAAGTTTGTTGTGCACGAAGAAGAAGGAGAAGAACAGAGCAATTCTGTTCTATTTTAGTCAACTGGGTTGACTGGACCGGGTCAACTCGACCCGGTTGACCCGTTTCAGTATTTCCTTCAAATTAAGCTCCCAAATAAACAAAAATCACAAAATTGATCATGAAATCAAATTCTATGTTACGAAGTCCATCTACAAATGTGATTTTCGTGACCAAAACACCTATACTTGTGTGAAAGCCGTAAATGCCATATAGGGTCCGATTATCCAAATTGTCAAATTGAAATCCCTAATGGCCAAATCAGACCAAATTACCCCCACCAATCGATTCAGAATGGTCAACAACATGAGGGAGAGGTCTTACCTTCACATGGTGATCCCTGAATTAGAAGTAATTTCATTTGTATCAAATTCGGGGACCAAATTGCAATCAAAGTATGCAATTTTATCCAATTTGTGCAATCAAGCAATTTTAATGAATAATTAGACCTAATTGCAATGCAAGACAATCCAATTGAATGTCTAGACTCTTAAAATGCCAAAATTACAAACTAAAAGACTCAAAACATATTTTTTTGACAAATTCAATCCCATGTGTTACGAAGAAACACACGAAATTAAACTTAAATTTTGACTTATGATGAGGTAAAAATGACACGGGGATTAAAAGAAAAATATAGAATACTTTTTCATATTTTTGTGACCTCCATTGCTATTTATTTTATTTTTTCATCTATTTTCCTATTTTTTAAAAAATACTAAAAAATAATAAAAATAAGAAAATTTATTTTTTTTGTCAAAAATAGTTCCCTAGGCTTGCCAAGGACATCAAAGTTAATTTTGTAATTTTTTATGAATTTGTTTATGAATTTTTTAAAAATAAACTGGAAAAAACTAATTCAAAACCAGATGTCAACATTAGGTTATCAAGAATTTAAAATAAAATTCGACGTGACACAAGCTGTGGGCTTGGGAGATAGCATGTCTAAATTGTAGGCCATACGGCTCACTTTTTGGGCAATGCCCCATGAACCCATTATCTTCTAACTGCCTCGGAAAAATGGGTCGCAACAATACTTGCCAGTCGTAAAGGCCTCACTAGTGGGGCCATGAATATCCTGGGTGCAGCCTCATAGGAGCAAATCCCTCCTATTATCAAATGTTTTTTATAATCAGAAATTAACTTCTGGAGTAGAAGTAGAAAAATCAACTTCTTATAATAAGTTGATTTCTAGAGCAGAAGTTTTGCCATGCATGCTAGGCCAAAAGTTGATTTTTAAAGCAAAAATGTTGTTATGTGCGCAGCTACTTTTGGCCCACAAATAAAATGAAACCATAATTGCATCCTATCCGTAAGGAGATCGAACACACACCTTGTCAAGTTCAGTAGTTATAGCAATTGTTAGCTCTACCAGTTTCACTTGCTACAAATATAATTTGTGTCGATTATTCGCAAGTACATGTTACCTTAGTAGTTTCTTAAAACTTGTTCAAATCAGAAGCTACAAAGAAAATAAAAGAAACAAGTTACATTAAAAAAATTAAAATATCGTTAAAATTTATTCATATCAGTGTTGGACATTCCATGCAGGATGACAAGCATCAACGTCAGTGATTTTCGATCAAAAAATTGGCCGAATAGACTTAATTGACAAAATATAAAAATGTTTAATATCCAATTAATACTATTAAAAGATTTAAGACTGAATGGACAACTTTCCCGCTTAAGATAGGAGATATTTGACCCTCTAGAGGGGAGGTTGGCAAGCAAAGCCACTCTTTAGATACTTTTTAATTTAAAGTGGCATTATTTTAAAGAAATGAAGTCCATGTAGACTTGTCAAATTTAAGAACAATTAAAAATTAAATTAAAAATAAGCTTAAAAATTTAACAAAAAAATGTTAAAAAACTAAAATGGGGGGAATTAAAGATTTTAAAAAATCAATAAGAATAAAAAAATAAAAAATAAAAAGGAGTGTACATTCCAAAAATAAAAAAAAAATAAAAAAGTCAAATGTTTTAAAAAAATTAAAATAAAAGATGATTTTTTCAAAAACAAAAAAATCTTGCCATCTGATTCGTCCCGCCCTCCCCTGCCTCCCCCTTTTAACTTTTTTATAGCTTTTTTATGCTAAATTATTAAGCATATTTTTAAACTAAATTTAAAAAGAATTTGTATTTTTTTAAATTAGCTTTTAGCAAATTTTTTAAAAAAATGTTTTTTTTTTAATTTTTAGCTTTTTATAGGGACTTGCAATATTTTTGGCAATTCAAATGAGTAACCTAACGACATATCCTAGATTTTATGATTCCAAACAAATATTATGACTTCCTATGAGCGGTTCCAAGTTTCAGTATTCCAAGTTCCGTACAAGTTTCAATTGCAACTTGAAACCTACTCGTTGGAATAGGTTTTTCATTTTTTAGAATATAGAACTTACCTTGTATATCCTAGAACCTGTCCAAGGTTGATTCTAGGGTACTCGAGAACCTATCAATTTTTTTTTTGCATTTTTAGTTAAGCAAAATGAGAGTCAACGCAACAATAAAAAGTAAAAATTTCTCCTAATGTTTGTAAAATTCTGGCTTCTCTCTTCAAGTGAAAATTCTGGCTTTTTTCCAAATTGTTTTTCAATTTTTTTTTAGATTTTTTCAGCTTTAATTTAAATTTGAATAAAATCTCAAAATATAAAAATAGAAATTGATTTACAAATGCCATGTTACATTTTCCATTAGACGATTTAATGGTGTTAATAGAATGAGTTAATTGAACCAATTCGACAAGTTTTAGAACTTAATTATATTTTCATGGCAAGTTTTAGGATTTCTAATAAGCATATATGTTCGTTATATGCTACTAGTTCTGTGCAACGAATCAAATTAGTTAGTTAACTCATGTAGATTCACTTTCGTGGAATGCAATCTTAATAATCTATACTCAACTTGACCTGTACTGTACGCACTCCGTGGCCAATCTAACCCAAGTTAGCCGCATTTTTCTTTTCTTGAGATAATTCTGACCTTATTTCAAAAAATAGGGGTGGGCTTTAAAATGGGGATTGGGACAACTCGGGTCTTGAATTGACTCACTCTATCCTCGTCTTACTAAGGTCGCGACCCAAGATTTGACACGCCGCTGGTCATGGCCTAGTCTTCATTGATAGAAGGTATAACAAGGATTACCGGCACAGTCAAGGCTTGATGTTTCATCGGCGGCAAATGACGGTAGCATCAACTTCCTCGGTGGCAGGCTCGGTGAAGGACGAAGACGAAGGAGTGGTATGAAAATTTTTACTGGATGTTTCACCAGAGACTAACGACAGTAGAATCAACTGCCTCGGTGAAGAACGGAGACGAAGAAGTGGTAGGAAATTTTTTTGAATCTCCTCTGCATTTAAATGGGCCAAAAATAGATTCTCCAGAAACACATTAAGGCCCCTTCCTCTGGTCGGACTTCGAGTTTTATGGTCCACTTTCACGGTTTCACCTGAGTGAAAAAAGGAAAAGAATAGAAATTTTCACTTAGATTCACCAGCGAACGAATTTATTGTTGTAGTGACGTCAACTCTGCTTTTTTCCTAGTATTCCGACGCGATTATGTTTCGTAATTTTGACAAAATCATTGTAATTTGTAAAAACCTAATTTTTACTGGGGTTCTATTAACTTTGGCCAGACAAAAAAAAAATCGTGAAAAAGCCTGATCAGATGATGCAATTGGACGACATTCGCCGAGAGCTTTCCAATAATGTACGATTCGCCGCAAAGGATATCGTGTCTTTTTACATGAATAGTTTAATAGCGATGTCTTTAATGAAACTCGTGATTTGTTGTCTCATTCGGAGTCATTTTCATATTATTCGAGGCTCTCTCATCAAAGATACATGTTAATCACACTCAAAATGTGGTAAAATTGAACTGTAAAAGGACGAAATAGGAATAAGAAAAAAAAAAGAGACAAAAAACAAGTTTTAAGATAAATTTCGGAACTCGAGCAGAACTACAGGAGAAAGAGACACTGTAGGAACTCAAATCGTACAAGAGCTTGTTGATGATATTAATTACTTATTCGATACTTCATTTTGAGTTTGTTTTTCCAGAATTGATTGAGTTGGGATTAGACGCATAAATACAACAAAATAGAGAATAAATGCGAGAAAAAAGTATCAAGACGCAAGGTTTATACTAATTCACCCTTAAATTAGGGCTTTGTCTAGCAAAAGATTTCATTATTATTAGCAATTCAAACCTCTCTATTACAATTATAGTTGTTAAGGCGATAAGGTGACAAGGCGAGCAGAGGCCTCTAAAACGCCTAGGCAATTAGGCGCTCGCCTAGTCGTCCGCAAGGTGATAAGGCGACAATGTAGCTAAATTTATTTATATATATATATATATAATTGTATATTTTACATTTGTACTTCAAAACTTACATTCATGATTCAATAGAGCAAATATATGCATGAAAGATTATTAAAAATAAACAACTATCAAATATATTTAAGATACATAATAATCATAAAATGGAGTAGGTAATCGAGATTGAGTAACTATAAGTTCAATAATTTCAAAATAATCTAACATGCTATACTAAATAAGTTTCAAATATAAAGAATGGCCACAAATATATAAAAGTGGTAACTCAAATAGTGTCATCAAGCATCACTTCATCTTCATTGTTCCCCCGAACTACTAGGTTGTGATTGTGAAGGAATAGATGTTGGCAAGCCATAGTCATCTTCAATATCTAAATCACTGTTGGAGAGAATAAGCTCATCTTCTTCCTCCCCAACTTCTACGCAAACTTCTTTAGTTTCAAGTGCACGGCTAACCATTCTTGGAAGACGACAACCCACACTCCCAACGATTGCTTCTATAGCTATATCAACTTGTTCATATGTAAGATCGTCATTGAGATGAACTAGATCTTGAGTGGGATCGTCTACAATCCACTCATTGTTCCAATCAAATTCTTCCAACTATAAAGGATCATATTTTTCTCCTAACTCGCTCCTTTTCTTGAATCTTGATGTAAGCTGCGTATTTCATCCGTATACAGCAACCCAAGATTCACACATACAGATATATGAATCTTCAATCCATAGAGTTAAATAATTAACACACATTGTTTCGGATTCATCGTTCTTGATGCGGAATTGCGATAATCCGATGCCCATGAGCTTCTCCTCTATGAACCCTCTTTATCACTAGCTTCAATAAGACGGCCCATCACTATTGCTTCAGACAATTTTAGATATGAGGTTATGTGGAAATTAGGGTTTAAAGGAGGGATTTGAGCTCTATCTATAGAGAATGAAACCTATCACCTCATCAAAGGTTAGATTTATTTCAGTCTACACTATCCAACCCCATATCCGACTAGAATTAAGAAACTGTATATATCTTTCTTTATTATACAAATTAATTTACAATAACAATTAATAAAGCCCACAATGAATATATTATAAGATATTCTAACATTCTCCCACTTGGATTATATTAATTGAAATTATACTGTATATGCGCGTCTTTATGTTGGTCTAGAGATAATTTCCAATGGTCAATTCGATCGCATAAAGTCTTAAGCACCGGACGATGTCAGTAACTACATCAGAAGACACAGAGCCATCCATGACCACAAATACTCTTAACTCTACTTATACGGATTTGATATGGTAGTGTGGTAATCGGATAACATCTCAAACAATACAGACATCTTATATGTTATCCTCCTTGTCAGTTACCATTCTCTCATCTTATGTGTCACGAAATCGGATGTGTCACGAGGGAACATCTCTACAGTTCCAGCGAACCAACATATGTATTGCCTTTATAGTTAACTATACTTTATGTGTAACAGGATACATGTTTTTGGCTAAAATAAAAGCCCCAGCTATCACTCAAGGTTTACGCAATTCTTTGAGATTTTCAACGAATATGCATTCAATAAAAATATCACATTCATAAACGCTTCAAAGAATGTAAAAAGTCAATACATATCAAAAATCATTACTAAAAGTAACATAATACTGTAAACTTTATTGGAGCAAAAAATGGAAAGCTCCCACTAAACAATGGCATCCCATGATGCTTCTAAGCCCATATTAATGACACGTCGCTCAAATACATAAGGGCATAGACCTTTAGTTAGTGGATCGACAATCATAGCATCTGTATTTATATGTTCTACCGCAACGTCACCATTCTGCATATGTTTTTTTATGGTAAAAAACTTGACCTCCATATGCTTAGACCCCTTGAGACCTCTGTTGTTATTAATGAACAACACTGTAGAGCTATTGTCACAATACAACTGTATGGGTCTATCAACAAAATCAAACATGGTTAATTCCCTAATGAGATTCTAGAGTCAAATAGCCTAAGTAGTAGCTGTAAAGCTTGCTATAAACTCCGCTTGCATAGTAGAGAATGATACCGTTTTCTGTTTCTCACCTTTTCATGATACTGCACAACCTGCTAGCATAAAGATATACCTTGTTGTTGAATTCTTGTCTTCCTGACAACCAGCATAATCTGAATCTGAACACCCAACTAGTTGCAAGTTTTGAACACATCTATAAATCAGCATAATGCCTTTAGTCCTTTTTAAGTACCTTAAAACCTTCTTGGCAGCAATCCAGTGATCGTGTCTTGAATTTGACTAATACCTACCTAGAAGTCTTGTTGCAAAAACAATGTCTGACCTAGTACAAACTTGAGCATACATAATACTACCAAGTGCACAAGCATAAGGTACATTCTTCATTTGTGCTTTCTCAATATCTGAATGAGGGCATTGTGAAAGACTCTATTTATCATTTTTGCAGACAGGAGCAATTCCTGGTTTGCACTCTTGTATATTGGATTTCTTCAAAATACGATCAATATAAGCCCAATATGCGACGAGAACAACCCCTATGGATCTTAATCCCAAGGACAAAAGTCGCTTCATCAAGATCCTTTATATCAAAATTCTGTGA
The DNA here is from genome assembly GCA_028455895.1 of Rhodomyrtus tomentosa. Lineage (NCBI taxonomy): Eukaryota > Viridiplantae > Streptophyta > Magnoliopsida > Myrtales > Myrtaceae > Rhodomyrtus > Rhodomyrtus tomentosa. The sequence goes on from JAPCWY010000008.1 coordinate 13,839,346, forward strand.
CAATATTCTCTGTCTCATGCATTAATGCAATATCGCTCCTAGCGATCAAGATTTTATCAACATAAAGAATGAGAAAAATAAATTTTCTCCCACTGACCTTGCAGTATATACATTGATCTAGCTTGTTCACAACAAAACCAAAAGAAGTAACAACACTATGAAACTTCAAGTACCACTATCTAGAAACTTGCTTCAAATCATATATAGACTTTTTCAATATACAAACCATATTACCTGTATCATCTGCTTCAAAACCTTCTAGCTGTGCCATATAAACTTGTTCATGTAGATCACCATTCATAAAAGCAATTTTAACATCCATCTGGTGAAGCTCCAATCAAAATGAGCAACAAAAGCCATAATTACTCTAAAAGAGTATTTAGAAGAAACTGGAGAAAATGTTGTTTCATAATATATTCATTCTCTTTGAGTAAATCTCTTAGCTACTAATCTAGCTTTAAATTTTTCAATTTTTATGCGGAGTCTTTCTTGGTCTTAAAAATCCACTTACAACCAACAGGTTTATTACCTTCAGGTAATTCAACAAGCTCCCAAACATCATTATGTTTCATAGGCAACATCTCATCTTTCATTGCACCTAACCATAAATCAGATTGATGACAAGAAATAGCTTTTGTATAAGTCACCGGATCAACAACACAACCAATATCATAATCTTGTTCTCCCAGGAAGACTATATAGTTTGGTGGTATAACTGATCATTTCTGCCTAACATATCTCCGCAGAGGAACATCTTCTACCACATTCTGTTCCTGAGAAGCTTGAGAAAATTTATCAAGAACTACTTCAATAACAGATTCCTAAGCGTCAACAGGTTCAATATATGGTACATGAATTTTCACAATTGTTTGTACATGTATAGAAAACGACATATGAGTACTCACTATGCTGTTATCCTCAATAGTCTGCGAGCAATCACCCTTTTTGCTACATCAAGCTCTAGGAACTTTGCCGTTTGTGAATCTACAATTCTCGTTCCTCCATTGGAATTATAAAACCGACATACTTTTGAATTATCTAGATAAGACAAAATAACGAGTGATTTTGGAGTTCAATTTGCTCATAGTCGGATTATATAATTTTACTTCTACAGGCATCCCCAAACTTTCAGATGATTCAAACTAGGCTTTCGTCGAATCCACAATTCAAAAGGAATAAGTGGCGCAGATTTAGTAGGAACGCGATTCAATATCTAAAGCACCGTTTTCAAGTCCTCACCCCATAAAAAAATCAGGTAAATTAAATTTGCTAATCATACTCCTTGCCATATCCATAAGAGTACGATTACGCCTTTCAGCCACACCGTTTTGTTCAGGACTATCAGGCATAATAACTAAGTCACAATCCCAAAATTCTCTAAGTACTTAGCGATTGGCTCTTTAAGCTATCCAGCATTGCCATGTCGACAATATTATTCATCACCGCGATCAGATTTGATAATTTTTATGATGTTCCCCAGTTATTTCTCGACTTCAGTCCATAAAATCTTGAACTTATCAAGAGATTCAGACTTTTCCTTAGTCGAGTACAGATAACCATATTGTGAATAACCATATATAAATGTGACGAAATAAAAATTCCTACACAACGTTGCTATATAGGGTTTACTTATATCTGTATGAATGATCTCTAACAAATGAGAACTACGGACTGTAGTTTTCTACTTTGTTCTGGTCATCTTACCTCTACAGCAGTCTACGCATGTGTCTAGGTCACTTATAAGAGTGGGTAGAATGTCATATTTTATCAGTCTTTCTACTCTTTCTTTAGAGATGTGGCCAAGACGTTTGTGTCATATTGCATATGACTATTCTTTAGATAGAGGTCTTTTGAAAACAACCTTTTCAGCTATATAAGCGACGTATATTTCGTTGGGAGATAAACATAATCTACAGTATCCAATTTTATTTGAATTACAAGAAATAAAAATTGCAGAATTTGAAATCTCAAAAGAGTAACCGCACATGTCCAAATTTAATACGAAAATTAAATTCCGTTTAAAAGAAGGTACATAAAATATATTCCTTAACATCAAATTAAAACCAGAATCTAGAATTAAAATAACATCTCCCACGAACTCGACGTCAACTTTATTATTGTTTCCTACGGTGAGCTTTGATTCTTCCTTATTTGGCTTCCTCCGATTTATGAATCTCTTGTATGGTAAACGCAATATGGTTAGTTGCACCGCTATCTAGCCACCACGAACTAGATGAGGCTTTTGATAGATTAGATTCACAAACCAATGCTAAAGAGCCATCACCTTTAGGCTCATGCTTAAATAACTAATTCTTATATTTAGCGCAGTCTTTCTTTCCTGTACTTGCTTCTTTATAGAAAATACAAAGACCATCTTTACCAGCATTACCATCCCTTTTAAAGGTCGATTTCTTCGGACCCAAGTTGTCACGCTGACCGGCAGATGAATTAGTTTATTTACGATTCTTGTTGCCCTTGCCCTTTTTGGCACCAGAACTGGAAGCAGCATACATAGCCATATGCGTGTTACCTTTCTTCAACTCGGTCTCTTCTAACACCACCCTTTCAATTAAGTCATTGATTGTCCATGCCTGATCATCAATATTATATGGTGTTTTGATAATACAAAACTCAGGTGGAAGAGAATTGAGCGCAAGATGTGTACTGCAAGCATCAAGAATTGGAACATTAAGCGCCTTGAGCTTTGATTGTAGATCTGCCATCCTTAGGACATAGTCCCTGACACCAGTACAACCATCATACTTCAAACTGAATAATCCTAACATATGTGTCCCAACTTCAGCATTAGGAGAGTCACGATTTCTAGCCACCAAGGCTTTCATTATTTGTCTAGCAGTGATGTCAGCAACAAAATCACTTCTAAGATGTTTCTGTATGGATCACTTTATTAACAGTAAGTAAATCCTATTGCTCTTTTCCCAAGTAGCAAAATGTGCCTTTGGAGCATTTACACTTTCATCAGTAAGAGCTATTGGCCTATCTTTATTAAGAGCAATATTAACATCCGCTAGTTCCATACCAAACAGAAAATCATCTCTCCACTTCTTAAAATTACACCAATAGGAATCTCTATAGATATGGAGTTGCTGTTTATAGAAAGTGTGACTGAAAAATAACTAATATTTTTAATTAACAGAATGTGAAATTTTACTTTGAGAGATACATACATCATCATATAATCATTTTTGGGCAGAAAACATGACATGTAGTTGTATACTCCTCACATTACAACGACCATGAGAATTTATTTCAATCTTTGTTAATCACCACCTTTGGGCGTATGACAACACTTAGACTAATCGTTTCTCAATCATATGATATACATGTAACCCTATATGCATCAATACGTAATTACCTCTTTTGGGAGTATAAATACGCTTAAAACAAGAGATATCCCAATATTATATAACATGTTATTTATTAAACTCAACCAAACGTGCCGCTTTGGCGGTCACAACCCAACTGAATTTACCTCAAATTCCTCACATTTACCGTATGCATGTAATTTCAGAAATTAAGGGCAGACATCCTCAAAATTACACGCCTTACTAATTTTCATCGATACCTCAACAATTCATGTCAAATCATAAACATGTAATTGATAAATCATGCTCCACATAGAAATACCATAAAATATGTGGTACTTACATGTAAGTTTTGTATTTGTATTTCATAAATCCATAAATAAATACTAGAAAATACTTCGAAAATACCCCAAAATATACACGTTTTTGGAGTTCCATAGGTATTTTCCTTTCATAAAAGTATCAAACATGCAAAATAAATATATCATCTTGTAGAGCATGAGCATATGAGTACGCCGATATTTAGAACACCTTCATCGAACCTGTCACGCTCCCTCACATGCTGCTTGAAACTTCGGCGTGTGAGGCCCATGCGGTAACACGTGCTGCGCATGTGTCCCGATCTCTAGCCGATTCTGAAATCGGTCCAACCAGCAAGACCGATCCAACTGCTCCTTGACCGAGCTTTGCCAACCGAGTCGAGGCAGTCTGGTCGAACTGCTCAACGACCAGTCCAACCGAACGGTCCGAGTCAACGATCAACTGATTCGGATCACGGGTCGGGTCAGGTTTGACGTGAGCTGACGTCAGCCCTACACGTGCGGGCTTGATTAGAGCATGAGGCGCGTTGCCACCACGCGCCCGATTGGTAACGGCGACTAACCGTTCATGGTGACGCGTCCGGCGGTAGCCGACGACGATCTTGACACAATTTTTCTCGTCTCGTCGAGCCTTTTTATAATAAATAATTTTCTTTTGATTTTAACAAAAATAAAATTTCAAAAAAATACCGAGAACGCGATTCACGACCTAATACGCGCAAGCTCTGATATCACATGTAAATTACGTATTTCATCCGTATGCAGCAACCCAAGATTCATACGTATAGATGCATCAATCCCCAAGCCATAGAATTAAAGAATTAATGTCAAGCCCCGAACCCGGCGAGCACGTGAACATCCCACCTGGCCGTTGATCTTCAATAATCTCCCAGGATCTCTCAGCTAATTAATCACAACTCCAAAATAATACAAGATCACGGAAGCAATTAAACAGCTCCATACAAATTCACAGTGAGATTACTCAGGACAAATGGGTACACATATCGCATAAATAATAAGGTTAGTTACAAATCTAACTCCAACGACTTCTTCAAATGCCATCCCATGGCAAGTCCCGATTTCCTTCGCGTGAGACCTAAAAAAGATAAGTCCCTACTGGGGTGAGATATAAATCTCAATAAGTGAAACATAATCCTAAACCTAAACACCAGTCCCTCCAGACCACACACCATGCTATTAGATGCAAGCATTTTGCAATTCAATATCACAAGACATCAAACCGTCTAACAAATCAACAAGCCAGACATGCATAAAAATCACAGGCATCAATATTCAACCTCAAGGGTTCAAGCTCACCGCACATGCAACACGTAATTCGATATATAATTTTCATTACTTTCTCGTTACCCCACGTGACACTCCTTCCATCTGACATCACCGGAGTCATCAGATCAAACGATGTCCACGTACCACTGGAGTCATCAGACCAATCGGTACTTTCCAAGCTTACAGACACTTAATGCCACAGGGGTTATCAGACTTCATCAGACCAATCAGTATTCTCCAGGTTTACAGCCACTTAATGCCACTAGGGTCATCAGACCAATCGGCATTCTTATTCTCATTCAATTTCATCACCTTCCGATACCATCGGGGTCATCAGAACAATCGGTATCATCATTAATTCCCAGGGCTCACAGCCATTGCGATCTCCGGAGCCACAGTCCAACGATCGCTGGGGCATTACAACCCATTCATAAAGCATTGGCACTATAGCTGTTACATAACATAGACATTATAGCCAAATCACTAGCAGAGCTTCAAAACCAATTCATATAAATCCATGGCTCAATAACGGAAGTATATTACCAAGCTCAATAGCCAATAAAATCACACAATCGCCACTCAAACTGACATACCACACGGCCATGCAAGCATCCGTGTCATTCCAGTACACAAACCATCAATTATAGCATGAAAAATCACAATTTTACCCCAAGCAAGCATGTGTGGTTCGGACCACTCGCATTCGATGCGACCATTAACAATTCAAACACCTTAGGTGCACAATTTCATCAATTCACCACCCAACCTCATCCAGTAGTGTTCTAGCATTTAAATAAAGGTTTAGGAAATACTTACCTAGATCAATTAGCTAAATCTCACACCAAGCGACTCTCCTAAATGCCACAAGTATATAACCCCCAAAAATTCCTCATCCACCTAGAAAAGTTCACCAATCTTGAATCAAAAGTCAGTGAATTCTCACTTCCTTTAACCCAATTTCTCATTAGCCACACCATAGGCAATTCAAGACACTTTATTAATCAATTGAACACATATCAACACTCTCACGAACCTTCAATATGTTCAGTTCATATGAGCACATGCAAGGTGGAATACAACTTGGGGTTTTATGCTCCAATTAGCCCTTAAATCACTTCTAATTCTCATTCCACTTCACATACTTCCTATTAACACCTTACACAACATCCTATGAAGTCTTATGAGCTATTTTGAAGTCAATATACCACTTAAATGGCCATCACCAGGTTCGGCCAGAACAGATACTCCCCCAAAACAGAATCAATTTTGGTTCAATTAGTACAATCAATCCATAAATCAATTTCAAACTTCAATCAATCACAAAATTAACTCGTCATAACCTTAATCTACATGTTAAGGGAGTTCACCGAAAATTTGGAAGTAAAATAATATCTCAAAGACCTTTGAACAGCCCGGTTCCTTCACAATACTCACACGGTCAGAATTTGTCCGGTATAAACCTCCACAAACTAGCAATCTACACCAATAAAAAATCATATAAAACCTTAATTTCAACTTTCTAAACTCTTATACTATGAGTTTAGAAGAGCTCACCGAAAATTTGGATTGATTTGGAGTCTTGAAGCCCCAAAAAATGCAACCTTTCCAAAACAGGGTCAGATTTGACCTTTGCCCACTCAAACAGACATATGGGACAAACGGCTAAGCCAAATTAAGCTCATAATAAATTTTTAGAATATTAAGACGATAAGCTTTAAGATTACGGTGGTTTTACCTTAATCCGATGTCGGACGACAACGTTATGACCAAAACAGTGAGCTGATTTTTCCCTATCTACGAGAAACCCATTCGGCTGAGAGGAAAAAAATGAAGGAGAGGAAGATGGTGGGAAATGGTGGCCGATCAAATGAAGAGAGAGAGAGAGAGAGTCCAATATACACCAATAATTTATTTTTAGTCAATTAGACAAGATGGGTAATTAATGGTCATTTAATGCTTGACATTTCCTTTGGTTGACACTTGGCAACCTCCCATTGGTTGCTTCATTGACTTTGACTTCCTTTGACCATATCCATTCACCATTTTCGGAAGCGTATAGGGGTGTAGATTAACCAAAATAACCTTCTAAACTTCTTAAGGCAAGGCCAAAGGTTGATGGGCAAAATGGTCATTTGGCACTTTTCGTTCGAAATTCTATTTTTTCAATATAAAACACCCTCGATAAGGCGGCGTCCATTTCAATTCAAATATTGAAATTCCTCAATGTCCAATACCCAAATCTCGAGATCTAATTTCATGTCGAACTCTCGTCGACTGTAATTCCAATTTATCTCAAACTGGCGGGCGACTCTTACAGGCGCTACGCGTATCGACCTTGAAATTTTTCTCAAGCCTTGGCAATTTTGATTGTCATATAATTGCGAGGGTTTATCGTTCATTTTTTCAATCATAATCATCGAAATCTGATTTAGGAAATTCTCGCAAATTACACATTATTTAAGCGGAATCACCTGCATCCCAACGTATAACGCTAGCAAAGCATTCCATGATCGTCCTTAGATCTATCTCTGTCGACCCAAGATATTCCCTCGACAATCGTTATGGTCAAAGTGCCATTTCTTATTTAAATTCTCCAAGTCCACGTATCTGACTCCGCGTTAGTCTTTCCCATTTGGTCAAATAACTCAAGAGTGGCCAACTCCGAGCGAGTTATAACTGGAATACAACGATCGATATCCTTCCATTCAATAGCCTTGAGAGGGTCGAAATTCGGATTGTCACAATTAACGCACCTTGTTTCAGATTTATCATTCTTGATGCGAAATTGCGATAATCCGATGCCCAAGAGCTTCTGCTCTATGAACATTCTTTATCACTGGCTTCAATGAGATGGCCCTTTACTATCGCTTCAAACAATTCTAAATGTGAGGTTATGTGGATATTAGGGTTTAGAGGAGGGACTTGAGCTCTATTTATAGAGAATGAAACATATCACCTCATCAAAGATTAGATTTATCTCGACCCACACTATCCAACCCTATATCCGACTAAAATTAGGCAATTGTATATATCTTTTTTATTAGACCAATTAATTTACAACAATAATTAATAAAGCCCACATCGAATATATTGTAATATATTCTAACACTTGACACTAGGCGTCGATTGTATTGGACAAACACCAAATCATCCGATCGTTGGTGTTTCAATCTATTTCGCTTCTTTGTATGGATCTAAATATATCTATTAAAGAAAAAAGTACATATATATATAAGTGAATGACTTAATTGCGAAATGATAATATAAAAAATTAAGACATTTTTAATTTGAACTCACAAGGTCAAAAGTACTCCAATTGCGCTCACAACCGGAGGAGGAGCAACAAAGGCTAAGGATACGCTTTGCAAATTTTGTGAGCTCACGAGCACGACCACCAAACGAGGTCCACCAATCAACTAATACATTGAAAAGAAATAACTAATAATCACAAATAGAATTAATAAATATATAAAGAGCGAAACTCACTTGGATTCTTCATTATTTGTTGCCTAATTGCCATGTCAATTCCAAAGTTGTCTCTTGCCCCATCATAGGCATCGACAAGAAGACTAATCTTGTCTTGCAATTTTTGATCGGATACCATTTTTGCAAGAACAATATTGAAACTAGCCGTAAAATTGACGCTAAATTGGGATCTTTCTCCTTGAATTCAAAATATTTACCTAGATTTAGAAACTAAGTAGCTCCATACAAATTTTGTTGCATTTGACATTTCCAACGTTCCTCAACAACCCCAATCACCTTTTTGCAAAGTCCTTGATTTTTCTCAAAAGCTTTTTTAATTTTCTCCATTGCCATATCCATTGCTGCATAAACCTCAAGTAGAGCAGGCTTTTCATCACCATCAACAATCCTCAACACCACTAAAAGAGGTTGTGATGCTCTAATACAATCCTGCACTTTATTCCAAAATTGAGTGGAAAAGATGGTCTCCGCTATTTTCTTCTCTGCCTCTGTTTTGGACTATTTGCATTTTGTCCAACTTTCATCGACAAACAATTTTCTCAAAGCATCTCTATGTTTGAGTAAGCTTTGAAGAGTGAAGAATGCGGTAGCAAATCTAGTGACTGCGGCTCTCACTAGATCTTTTCCCTCTCTTTTTTTTCCCTCAAAGCATTAAGGATGCGCCCATGCCTGTAAATGATAGTTGTTATACCTCTTGCCTTTCTAATTGTTGTTTTAAATTCTTTCATATTCCCTATATCTTCAATCATGAGGTCAAGCCAATGGGCGGCACAAGGTGTCCAAAATAAAGCCTTCCCCTTTTCCATCAACAATTTACCAGCTGCCTTATAGTTGGAAGCATTATCTGAGACCACCTACACCAAACGAATGAGAGAAAATAAAACAATTACCTACCATTTCAAATTGTTAATAAAATTATAAATACTAAAAATATGAAATAATTTATCCACTTGAATCACATTCTCCGACCCAAGTTTCTCAATCTTGCTATCAAACAAATCGGCTAACATGTTAGCATTTTGGGATTGACTAGAAGCATCATCAGATCCCAAGAAGTAAGTTCCTGCTGGACTATTGGCAAAAAAATTGATCAAATGTCGATTTCTTCTATCAGTCCATCCATCAGACATAAGAGTGCAGCCATATTCTTTCCAAGCAACTTCATGTTGCTTTCTCAATTGTTCAGTTTTCTTTTTTGCCTTCTCAAGATAAATGACCCTAAGCTCATGATAACTAGGGGGCTTCAAACCAGACCCATATTGGCCAATAGATTCAATCGTCACCTCAAAACTCCTCAAAGTAGATGTATTAAAAGGAATCCCGGCCTCATAAAACCAATCAGCAATATGCTGATGTACTTTCTCTTTCTCTTCTTTAGTCCGCAACCAATTCTAAATAGTTATTTGACTAGGACCTGCTCTATGTCTATTATCAACAACATCTTCAAGTGACATCCTAACACGAGCTTCAATTGTAGGAGAATTCGACTTTGGTTTTGGGATATGAAACTAAAATGTAGATTTCTTCCTTTTATTAGATGTCCCAGAACTAGAATACTTAGCTTTAGAAGGATTACTATCATTTCCATCGTCAAGATGTGAATCAATATCAATTGAGTTGGTAATAGAATTAGATGAGCCAAGACTACCAATATCATCGTCAAATGTTGGCTTGCTCTTTTGCCCTGCCAATAGCGCCGCTTTCATTTCTTGGGCAATTGCTACTGTTGTCTTCGAGCACTTGACTGCATCTCCGTATTTGCCGACCAAGTGCTGTTTAAGTATCTTTATTCCTCCATTAAGATTTTTATGACAAAGAGCACAAGCAACAATATTTTTATTATCCATCTTTGGCCAATACCCACACTTCCATCACAGATCACTCGATTTTGCCTTTCTTGTAGGATCCTTAGTAATATCATAATCTGGGTTCGTTTCATCATTTATCTAGTAATCAAATGTAATGACTCGAACCACCAGTTCTACTTCTTCAATACCACCTATAACAACCCGACTCCTCAACAGTCAACTCCTCAACCTTCATGTAACTAATTGAGAACAAAAATAAAGAACAATATTTGATGATTTGATCACAGGAACTCGTACGAATGTCTCACGAATTTCACCCAGAAAAGACCCATTCGGGTACCTACAGCTCCAGGCTCCATCGCTCGAAATTCTACTTCTCCAACACGTTCACCGAGTACATATTACGTACGTATCCATTCTTTCTCATGAACATCCCCATTACTCGAATCAAAATCCTCAGTCGTCGTTTCTCGTTCAAAAATTCAACAACCAATACACGATTTAGAAGACGAATTAGAACCCGACTTGCCTTAAGATGGCAGTGGCTGAGTCGTGCGACTGAGAGGACAGCAGGGAGGAACTTCGAATATGCTCGCTTGAATGATGGCTGTATAGAGGGCGGGCTTCTGTGAGTTGCCCCGCTTGTGCGTGTTCTCTTCTCGATAGAAAGGAGAAAGAAAAGGTCGCACCCTCTTCGGCACCGCTTGAGATAAGAGTTTGACAGCAAACACAAAAAGAAAACCTAGTGGGTTTGGGTTTGGCCTTCTTCTTTATTCTCGGGGGCCACAAATTAAGTCCAAATTTAGCCAAAATAAAAGTGGATTGGCCCTTTTGGTCGTGGACCACGTTGGCTCGAAATAAGAAAAAGACCGAGCCTTTCTCAAGGCGCCCAAGGCGTCTAAGGCACCCAAGGCGTTCACAAGGCAATGCCTAGACAATCAAGGCGCCCGTCTTGAGGAGAACCAACAAGGTGACAGGATGCCCAAGGGCGCCTTGTCTCCTGGGCGTCGCCTAGGCGACCCCTTGATAACTATGGTTATAATTATCAATTACAAGAGATTAAATATTATAGTAACTATTCGTAAATCCAAGCCTAAATTACTAATAAAACGCGAGTCAAATTATAAAATCCATCCATCGGCCCAAGGGTGCTGCCCCCTTGAAATCCTTGCCAACTCGTATCCTCGTATGCTCACTTACTTTTTTGTCGATAGAGAGTATGAATCATACCCTGATAGATTGGAGCTCGGTTGCATTGCATAAGTTGGCAAGTTGAAATTTACTAGCGTTTTTTCATGCACCTCATTGAGAGGAATTTGAAATAAAGTTATTGTGACTCATTAAGTCATGAACGTGCAATTCGCGTGAAGAAAAGAAGAGTTCGGACAATTGGTTTGATTACTCTTGAAAAAAATCTACACAAATGTCAAGCATTTGCGGAATCCAAATATCTAGCAACTCTATTGCTGGGTGAGTTATTTTCAACTTTGATTTCATACAAAGTTGACATTGAAAATTTGGTTGTAAGAGGAACCCACGAGGTAAATGACCATTACTCTTGTGAAAATGTGGGACAATCAGATCATATGATAGATAGAAGGAAGGAAATAAATTGAACATCGGATTTGCATAGTTCATCCAAATGTTGGAACCTACAATGGAGATTATAATCACTTGATTGTTGAAACGCTCTCTTGGTAATTCCTAAGTTTAAGTATACCGCAAGTGCGAAAACTTGAGTACGGCGTTCACTTTAATGCCAAAAATTTCAAAACGATCACTTAAGTACCAACTTTTTTTTAAAAAAAAGTGATAACTTAAGTACAAACTTCTTTTAAAAATGATCATTTCAGTATCAACTCTGATAAGACACATCAGCTCAATTAATAATAAAAAAATAGCACTTGTCGGATTTTTGGTGTGCCACGTCAGCTTAAATAGAAGTTGGCATTGAATTGATCGTTCTTTAAAAAAAGTTGGCACTTAAGTGATCGTTTTGAAAGTTTTGGTACTAAAGTGAGCGCCATACACAACTTATGGCACTTGAGGTATACTTAAGCCGTAATTCTTGATGGGCTATATCCTAAATCGAATAAGAACAATTACACAAAAAAAATGAGAAAAAGATGACACATGGGTTTATTTAGGTTCACCCCAAAATAGGGTCATGTCGTGCAAAGAGATTCCATTATGATTTTTTAGGTTTATCATCCACACCCACTTATTACAATGATCCATGATACGAGTGTAATATATAGGACTTAAAATGGACCCAAAATCCAAACTTATCTAAACTCCTTTAATTCCACAATAAATGGGTCAACTTAAAACGCAAGTCTAAAATCCGATGTTACTTGGATAGCGAAACCCCCGCCCGCTGTTCGAGTAGGGGGACACCTGACATTTCGTGCACATAAGTCACGTCATCAATTCATACTTCAATTTTCCTAAGCTCACGTAAGCGAATCCGATCTGAGAAACAAGGGTCTCCGAAGCATTTGCCAACTCTGACAATTGCCAACCCTAGTTACACCCAATAAATCACTTAATGTTTAACACTTCACACTTCCTAGTGAAATCTTACTTAGGGAATTACAAAAATTGTAATCCCAAGAATTTAAGTAGCTAAATGACAAAAGTGCAATAGCAAACCAACCTAAATTCGCTGGAGAGGAACTCTCTAAACATTTTCTCCAATCTCTTTTGTGTAGGCTTAGATCTCTCTCTCTCTCTCTCTCTCTCTTCACACTTCATGTTCGAGCTTTACTGAGGAACCTTAACAATGGTGAGAGGAAATGAAGAAGACGAGGTGTAATTTATGGCCATTGAGTGGTCATCATTGCACTTGTGTCCCGTGCTTAGAGTTTCCTTAGCTACGGAATAGCTTGTGGAGCGCCTAGCGAGTTATTCGGGCCAAGTCAGCCTTTTTTCTTTAGTTGTCCCATGGAACACTCAAGCGAAATCTTTCTCGTATCTAGTCGTACCACACCTAGTCTAACTCGAGCATTCTTCGTATCGAGCGATAACAGTCTACATCAAACATCACAACTAGTCTTGGTCTGCCATGACCTCATCAGGAGATTGACATCAACTCTCAATCAGTTTGTACATGCGAGGCTAACCTCGCATTCAGACCTCCTAAAACAATCTATTCTATATAGTTCTAGAACTCCTAGTACAAATCGGTCTAACACCACCCCCACAATCCAGTTGCTTTCTTACCCTCCTATTGCTCATGAGTTATGTTCGACACAAAAAAGCATCACTTTAAGGTTTTCGAGTATGGAAGGACCTCACGACACCAGTCGTTCAATCTCCTGTTCTATTTAGGGGATATGAAACTCCCAGCCCATGTCATTCTCCCGCACTCATTCCCATAACGCCCTCGTTGCAAGTACTGTCGCTTCCTTGCGCATTTTCCTCCATGGAAGGCGGGTGCTTGCCCAACAGAACTATTTTTCCTCAAAATTGGTAACTTCTTTTTCCTTTTGTTTTGCTTTTGTTCTGATGGCTGTTCAAGGAGTCACTCTGTGAATTAGTGTGGCACTCTGGCCAACTGCCTTTTTGGTTCAGCATTACCGTTTTGTAGTCACTGACGCCTCTCTAGGTGTGGCGCATTGGCCAATTGCTTTTTTTTTTTTTTTTGTTCAGCAGCAGCGTTTTCACCTTAATAAGCACTTTTTCTTTTTCTCTCCTTTTTTTTAGCTAACCAATGAAGGGTTTTCCTTGTTTTAAATATGGAATAAGACTCATCTTGAGATTCACTGAATTTGATCCAGGAACATTTCCTAGTTTAGCGTGGAGTCGGTTTCTTCCTGTGCCCCCATTGGCATCCTAGAAGCAGGTCAAGAGCCGCACATTGTCTAAGCCTTTTTTTGTGTGCATGTTGGCTTCAATAATTCACTCTCTACACTCGTAGGATTAGGTAGACCACAAGTTACTTCCGACTCACACACCTATTGAAGTGATTCCTGCTCTGGTACCAATTCTCACGGGCTCATATTTTCTTTGGCCGTGGAATAGCCCGTGGGGTGCCTGACTTGTCGTTTAGGCCAGGTCAGTCCTTTTTCTTTAGTTGTCCCATGAAACACTTAGGCGAATATTTTTCCTTGACGAGCCGTACCACGCCCAACTTAACTCAGGCATCATTTGCATCGGGCGATAACAGTCTACATCAAGTATCTGTTTCGGCTTGCCATGGCCTCATCAGGAGAGCGGCATTAGCTTCCGATCAATTTGTACACGGGAGACCAACCTCGCCTTCAAATCTCCTAAGAAATGTAGTTTATCTAATTCTAAAACTTCTAGTACAAATCGATCCGACACCACTCTCACAACCCAGTTGCTTTCTTACCCTTTATATCGCTCATGAGTTATTTTTGATACCAACAAGCATCACTTTATGATTTTAGAGTATGAAAAGACCCCACGATACTAGTCGTTCGATCCCCTACGCTATTTGGGGGACACGAAACTCACAGCCCGTGTCACTTGCACGTCATCCTCCCTTTCTCTTTTGTCATGAGGTACTTCTCTTTCTCTTTGTGCCCTGCAATGAATTCCCATCATTGCACTGTTATATTGTAAAACTTCTTCACACGAGCCAACTTTTCCCGTGCTTCACTTGAAAAAGTCCAACATCAATTAAGCGACAGCTAAACAAAACAAAAGAATGGCTCCTTTTTGCAGAAAATGAAGGCAATAATAGTTGACTTCATTTATTCGATCGGACTTGATCGTTTTAATTTGGACCATACTTATCAACGAGCTCAAAATTGCAACATATTTTTAATAATATTCATGTTAGGTTGACATTTGAGCCAAATTACAATCGTTTCAGTGGAATTTAATCTTTATTGCTATTCTCCCACATCCCCTCATAAGCTTAACCGCTATAGTGTGTTTCTAAATCTAAGTTACGCTTGAACTTAGCTATAATTAGTAGACCTCATCAAGATATCAACCCTTTATGCCCCTTTAGCTACTTCACAACGATTTTCAAACATGACCTCCTTAACCATAGATAAAACAAAACGATAGTTGCACATATCTGTAAGAAGAGCGAATACCATTGTCAAATTTAGTGGTTATAGCAAATGTTGAATCTATAGACTCCACTTATTACAACCCTCATCAGTGTTGATTATTTCGCTAATATTTGTTACCTCAGAAGTTTCTCAAAAATCGTTCAAATTAGAGGCAACAAAAAATTACATAATATTAAAATACTATTCAAAATCATTCATGTTTGTCGCGACTCTCCCCATTGCATGCGAGGGGTTCGTTAGTTCGATCGCTTGCTTTCAAGGGCTAATGGGTTGCTCTTCGACCCAGCTCGCGATGGCATGGACTTCGGATGTAGGCCCCTCCCAAAGCTCATTACCCAATTCGCAAAGGCTGGATGGAAAAGGAACTAAAATCGAATCGGGTCGATCTTAGTGCAGTCTAGTAGTATGTGTATAGTATACGTGACATTGGAGTCGCCACTAATCATTTTTTGAAGGGTATAGTCGGAAACCCAATCAAAAGGTCGGGAATTACTAATCGATTCTACGAAAATCAGAGAAATTGGTTCGGAGATTTGGTTACGTCGAGAATGTCATCGACACCCTTTCGGTATCTAAGTTAAATGATTTCTTAGACTAAGAATTCATGCAAACGCTTTTGGAGGTGATGCAGGCTCTAACAACCTAAATGTATCATACGTATCGAGAATTTTCTATCATATCAATCACAATCAATAAGGAAAGTGTGCAAATCAAAGACAATCATAAATGTGTAGATAAAACACATCAAATCAATTAGTCAGATCAAACATGGCAGGCCTAATATAGCCGTATAGGCTTAGAGAATAACCAATCTAAGTTTGGGGGTTGGTTCGAAAAATTTGATTGCCAAATGTCAAGAAGGATAAAATGGTCAATTTGAAAGGTTCGAAAATCCAAAAATCACAAATTGGGGTTAGACCAATTGAATGTGGTCATTTCTATTTTTTTTTTTGTGAATTTTCAGAATTTTTTGGGATTTGTTTTGATTTGGAATTTTTTACAATTTATTATTATTATTATTATTATTATTATTAATTTTTAATTCTATTGATTGGGCGCCCGACCCAGACCTGACTCCGGACCGCCTAAGACCAAAATGATGCCATTTATATATATATATATATATATATATATATATATATATATTGATTTTTCTATTTTTATTCTATTATTCAGAATTATTAAAACCTAATTACCAATCTGACGGTCCCTAATGAACCACGTGGCGCCCTACTGGATGTCCGATCATTTTATTATTATACTAATAGAACTAATGACTCGCTGACATGGCTGCCACGAGTCGAGCCATGTGTCCACCACATTAGCGCCACCTAGGACGCTGACCAATCAACACCGCCATGTCAGCTTCATCTTCTTCACAAGACTTCACAAGACAGATTACCTAATGAACAACCGACAGTTTTCCGACGAGATCCGAAGGTGAAACCTCGGCCAATCGACCTGAAATCGATGCTGATCGACTCGTTTAAACTTCACCTACAACATATCTCGAAATCAAAGCATTGCATCCATAGAATCACCATAATCGAAGCTCGAACCAATACGGCCATGGCAATTCCAATCAACGAATATAGAGCATAACTATCTAATTCCTTCGCACATCAACATCACAAGGAGTTTAAGGGCTTACCTCGAACTTCAATTGAGCTCATAATGGCTAGAAATGCCTGGCCAATGTTCGACCAGACTGTGACAGGTTGGAGGTTCGACTCAGGGTGATCGAATAAAATCGATGCAGAAATAAAGTGCGACCCTGATCAGCATAGCTCAGGGACGAAAACGCACACAATAGCTCGCAGAGTGATCACCATAACTGAGAGATGTCGTGTGAGTGTAGAGGTAAAGCTCGAAGTTCGACTCACTATTTTAGGAGATCATTGGCAGTGAGACTAGTGGCAATCGCTTCCTTGGAATTCAAGCGAGCTTCCTGAGGTGATTTGATATCTCAATTTGGCCTGAATTTGGCGGGCCAAGGTTGTGAAGCTTTGGTCTGAAGCTTCATCAATGGTGCTCCCAAGAGCCTCTCTCTAGCTTTTTTCTCTTTCTCTATCTTATTTGTTGTCTAAGAACACGAATGAGTGATCCCTTCCTTGTAGAAAGCGTTGGAATCAAGTATGCCTAATTTTGAAAACTCGCGCATTCGGGGTGCATCCACCGACTTGGAATCGCACGTGCTACCACGTGCATTTTGGCACATCGACGGCGAGGAGACGGTGGGGACCCCATCAAGGCCAATTAGTTCTCCGGCATGCACGAATTGGACATCAATTTGGACGGTCTATCATGGTTGACTTTCGCAGGTGGCCATGGCATTAACCAATCAATTCCACCTTGCTCCGGCGGCCATTGGTTACGATTCCGATCCCGATCGACGCGGCCTGTCGTGGGGAATAAAACACCTCCCAAAGCACCTCTAATTATGGCCGATTAGTCCTTCAATTTGCTCATCAAATTCAAGCTTGCAAAAAATTCAAATCGCAGGAGCTGGTAGGGAAGATGGCACTGTTTGACCGGATCGCTTGGTCGGAACCGGTTCGATTCGACAAACCAAGACGATCTAATTTCTTCAAATTAGCCTTCAGTTCTTGATAATTTGTCAAATTAAACCATAAAATTGAAATTAGGGGCATGAATCTAAAAAAGAAATTTTCTACAAAAATTTGCAAGGAATTGCATGAAGGCCAAATTACTCGTTGGATCCAAAAATCGAAATTGAGCAATTGGATCCCTAAATGGCCAAATTGGACTTGGCCACCCCCACCAATAGATTCAGGAGGTCGAAAAATATATGGAGGAGGTCTTACCTTTAGATGACAATCCCTAAATTTTGACTAATCTCGATTCAATTGAAACCCAAGGACCTAATTATAAGAAAATTATGCAATTTTACCCAATCCATGCAATTCACGCAATTGAGGGGGCAAATGGACAAAATTGAAGTGCAGAATACTAAAATTGGATGTCATGACTCTAAAAATGTAAAGATTACAAAAAAAAAAATGACTCAAATTGTAATTTTTGGCTCAATTTAGGACTATGCCTAATGAAGAGACATAAGCTCCTGAATCGAATTTATGAAATTTCAAGATATCAAAATGAAAAAGGAATTAAAATAAAATATTGGCTATTTTTACATATTTTTTTACCTCAAATGCTATTTTCTTTTTATGAATTGTCATGAATTTTTCTATTGTCAAGAAAATATTAAAAAATGTGAAAATATGAAATTTATTTTTGTTCAAAAATAGTTTTCTAGACTGGGCTAAGGTCACCAAAGTTGATTTTTCCATTTTTTTTAGTTTTTATGAATTTTTTTATGAATTTTCTAAAAAGAAATAAACTGAAAAAGGATTGATAAAAAAAAAATAAGGTGTCAAAATTGTCAATATCTGATGTGCCACGTAGGACAACTAGTGTCCACGTCAGTGATTTTTGATGAAAATTTGTCGGATAGACTCAATTGGCAAATGTGAAAATGTTTAAAACTCGATTGACATAATTAAAAAATTTAGAGCTGAATCGATAAAAGTGCAATATGTTCAGGACTTTTTGGACATTGCACTTAGAACTTCCTTTCCCAATAAGTTCTGAGATAAACTCGAGAGCATGGCACTATCCATCTCCTTTGAAGTTATATTTTTCCGTTTAGCAACTTCATTTTGTTGTTTGTTGAAGAATTATCCCAAAACTAGCGCACAACTCCTTTTAAGTTCGTAGAACCGTATTCTCCTCCTGAAATGAAACCATACGCCATTAAAGCTGAAGGCCCAGAGTATTTGTTGCCACAAAACGAGGCCATGAGGTTTGAATCTCTCCAACAGCAATACTAGAATCTACCATAGGAACGTCTCCAGAAACATCGTTGACATTAATGGCTACTTGATTGTTCAAGCATCTCGATTTTCAAATAAGCCCAACGAATAGTCAAGAACTAACAGCCTTAAGATTGTTGTGTACGTAATAAGATACTGTTTGTTGTAACCAGTGAATTTAAACAGAAATAATAACTCTGAGAAAGCAAAAACATATTTAATAAAGAGTAAGTCAATGAATATATACATATGTACGTTTAATGACTTTTTTGAACAAATAAAGAGGATTGATTTTACAAACCTGATATAGATTTTCTTGAATCCTATAAAATTATAATACAATTAAACACCATGCAAATAAAGAGGTGAAGCACAGATTGCCAGATCTCCTTTAGGTGATTAGCTCACACCAACGGTGCTTTGTAGATTAAGAAATTATGCCTCCCGAGATAAGATACCTCAAACCTTTTTGTATTAACACCATGCAAACAAGACTCAATCGAACATTTCATTGAACAACCACACTTGGAGATTGAAACAGTTTTCTAAGCACAAAAACATAGTGCATTCTTGTTCCAGACAAATGATATGTTATTTAAATTGGCAGAACACCAGAGGTATCAAAATTCATGTACAATGTTCACTGTAGTGCTAAAGTTTTTCGCAGGTTCACTTAAGTACCAAATTGAAGAAAAAAATGATTATGTAAATGCAAATGGTGAGAGAATCCCGGTCATACTAATTACGTGGCATTTTTTAATGATCAGTGGCAATTTTTTCTTTAAAAAAAAAATTGGTCCATGTGGAGTCCACAAGGAAGTTTTTTAAAAACATCAGTCCACGCGGAAAATTTTTAAAAGATTTAACTAATTTTAAAAAAATAAGCTAAAAAGTTTAGAAATTTGATTTTTCTTGTCTTCCACTTTTATCCATGGCCACCCTTCGATCGGCATCTCCACCACTCAAGTGACCGCCTCCTTCACTCTCAATCCCAATGTGCGCCATGGCCTCCACGCCCGCCGGCGAGCCACTTCTAGTGAATTTCAGATCTGAAATGGTCCAAATCCTATGAAGCCACACGACTAAGGGGTGGAAGTGGAAATTGTTAGAATATTTTATTGATTTTATATATATTTAGAATTATTGTTATTTATTCTCTGTGATTGTTTTCTCATTGATCAGGCTTCATTGTATCTATTTATTACGGCTTTATGTCTCAATAAAATATACAACTCAATTCTCTAGATCTTTTTTTTTATATCATGGTATTAGAGTCAGGGTTTGCTTCTTACCAATTTTAGATTTTTTTTTTTGCTCATCTTCTTCATCGTGCCGGTCGCCCGACGTTGTTTTTGTCGCACCGACTTCGTAATTTAACGTTGTTCGATATGGTTGATTCGAGTGATCGAATTGATGTCAAACTAGATGGCTCCAATTATGCTTTTTGGCAGCCATTAGTTATGGCTGCACTTGTCTATCAAGATCTGTTTCAGCATGTTGTGGGTGTTCGCGTATGTCCTGCCAAATTCAAGGATGTTGAGCAATCCAAACTCATAGATAATGCGATTCCTCAGCGTAAATCTGAAATCCGAAATTGGACCGTTGCTGATCGAAGGGCTTGGGGCGATCATATTCGGCTCTCTTGGTCATACCCAATTGATTTCAATTAGAATATGCATATGGAATTCGAACCAGGCTAGCCCATGATCATGATATGATATCATCATTAGGTGGTGAGAAACTACGCCTTATGACGAAATGAGAGCATTACGTCCGATCAAGACACCTGTAGGTGGCTTTTTAAGTCCGTCGTCAAATCTCAAGGCTCAACCCTAGATAGGCGGTGGAAACTATCTGTTCGATTCGGGTGCTTATTTCAGTTAAACACTAAATTGAACCCATCCTTGATTTGAGATATTGATAAGGTGAATACTCTTTGATTTCTTGTTATTTTCTTTTTTCATATTCTATTTCTTCATTCTCTCCTACGCGGTGTTCTTTCCGATCTCTACCCATTTCACCACTCCACTGGAAATTCCCTCTACCCCTACAGTTTAAGTGATTCACGAAAGACGTCCTACCAAGTGGTGGAATTTTGTAAAAGAAGAGTCGTCTCATTTCCAGATCAGGTTCAACCTCAAGAGAGTCATCATAAGGTCTTGCTTTGAGGAATGGACAAATCAGATAGTTCGTCCACAATTTGCTCACATCATAGG
The DNA here is from genome assembly GCA_028455895.1 of Rhodomyrtus tomentosa. Classification (NCBI taxonomy): domain Eukaryota; kingdom Viridiplantae; phylum Streptophyta; class Magnoliopsida; order Myrtales; family Myrtaceae; genus Rhodomyrtus; species Rhodomyrtus tomentosa. The sequence continues at coordinate 13,860,670 of JAPCWY010000008.1, forward strand.
TGCGAAGAATCTATGGGATTGGCTTGCAAACATGTTTACTTAGACTAGTTCTATCCGTGTCTACCAGTTGCATTACTCAGAGCGCTCGATCAGTCTGAGAGTCTTATAATCATTTGAAGTCGCTTGGGAGTCAGCTCGATGTTTTGTCTCCCGCTTTACGTTCCACATGTTCTAGTCGTGGCACATGTTAGTCTTCTTGGCTATAGACTCAAGATCCTCTACGACTATATGATTTTCTTATGAAGCTTCGACCTGCTTTTGAGGGTGCTCGTATTCAGATTCTTTATAGGAATTCTTCACCTTCTCTCGTTGATGCTATTAAGGAGCTTCAATATGAGGAAACCCGATTGGGTCTTCTCTCATCTTTTGAGGTATTTGATCTCACAGTCATTCTAGCTACTCCTTCATGGGCTACTGCTCGATCTAAGCCTCTGCTTCATGCTCCAAATTAGGGTTCTCATCAGTCTGCGCCAACTCATGGTTCTGGGTTCCCATCAATTGCTTGAACTCAACGTTCTCTTCGGACTGCTCAGTGCTCTTATTGTCATCGCCATGGTCATATTAAGTCATGTTGTTATAGGAAGCGACGTGATATATAGCGCTCTCCTCGGAGTCCATTTGCTTCTGCTCCGGCTTAGAATGTTTCTCTTGTCTCTCCTTCTGTGGATGAGCGATTTGCTGCTCTTGAGGCTTAGCTAGCCAGTTTGAATCAATTTACGCTTGGATCTCAATTGTCAAATTTGAGCCCTTCAGTTGCTGTCGCTCCTGTTGGTTCTTCTATAGCTACTGCTGCTCCCTCAGGTGGTTCTTCTACTGCCTAAATTCTTGACTCAATAGCTGCTATATACATGTCTACTTCTGCTGCTTGTCTCACTGAGCTTTCTGAGTTCAAGTCTCCAGCGCAGTTCTTTATAGCCGATAGTTCTCCTCTTTTGGCTACCCAACAAGGGACTCTTGTTTTTCCTCGGGATTTTTGTGTTCCTGATGTGTTGCATGTCCCGTCTATGCACTTAATTTGTTGTTTGTGGGCCAGCTTACTGATGTCAATTGTATTGTGAATTTTACTGACCACTCTTATTTAGTACATGATCGTTCGAGTGGCAGGATGATTGGTAAAGCCAATAGGCATGGTGGAATATACACTACGCAATCTCTTCACCTTCCATTCACCTATACTTCCCTCTCCTTATCATGTGCTGGCTGCTGTGGATCTTGCGCGATGACATCAGTGTCTTGGGCACCCTTCCTCTTCTCGTCTCTCTATTCTTCATCAACTTGGTCCAGTTTCCTCTAGTGTTCTCGCTCCCTGCCCTATTTATCCTTTAGCAAAGCAATCGGCTTTACGTTTTCCTATTAGTAATTCTAGTTCTAGCAGCATTTTTGATCTTGTTCATTTTGATGTATGGGGCTCGGCTCCTATTTCATCCAAGAGTAGTCTCAAATATTATATTTCGTTTATTGACAATTATTCTTGCTATACTTAGATCTATCTTATGCGTTAGCATAGTGATTTTCGTACCATTTGTCAAACTTTCAATGCAATGATATCTACACAATTTCATAAGAAAATTAAGGTCCTTCACTCTAATTCTGGGGGGAATACCTCTCGGGTGCTGTTTGTTCTCTTAGCCAATGATGGGATATTGTCGCACCTCTCTTATCATGGTGTCCCAGCTCAACATGTGGTTGATGAACGTAAGCATCGACATATTCTTGAAATCATTCGTGCTCTTTTATTTTCTACTTCGGTTCCTACTGAGTTCTGGGTCGAAGCTCTTCTCACCGCAGTTCATCTCATTAACCGCCTTCCCTCACATATTCTTTATCAGGCATCGCCTTTTCAGTGACTCCATTCCTGCTCTCCTACTTATACACGTCTTCGAGTTTTTGGTTGCACATGTTTTGTGCTTGTCCCTCCTATTGAACGTACGAAATTGACTGCTCGATCCATGTCGTGTGCATTCTTGGGATATAGTAGTGAACACAAGGGCTATCGTTGTTATGACCCAATTGCTCAGCGTATTCGTATTTCTCGTAATGTCAATTTTCATGAGCAAGTTCCTTACTTCTCTGCTACTACTTCTTCTTCAGTTTCAAAACTTATTGCTTTTGCTCTTCCAAATATCTCTGCTTCTCCTCCTCCAGAGATCTTTGCCCCTCCTTCTCCGTCTGAGTTCCCTTTTGTTATTGCTCTTCCTACTCCCCTGCCACCGACGATTCTACCCCTTTGGAGTTGCGCTATAATCCTCTTTGGAATCGTCGGCCTCCTGTTCAGTACGTTGCTGCTGCTTCTTATTCTGCCGAGTTTGGCTCCTTTTTGGCTGCTATTCATTATGTGCAGGAACCTATTAGCTACCGCGAAGAAGTACAACATGCTAAGTGGCATCAGACTATTACTGAGAAGCTTTCTACTTTACAGAGCATTGTTACTTGGGAACTTATTCCTCTTCGATTCGGTCGATCCTTGGTATCATGCCGCTAGATTTACAAGGTAAAAACTTGTTCTGATGGTAGTATTGAGCGTTAAAAAGCACATTTGGTTGCACGAGATTTCTCACAAGAATATAACCTGGTGTTGTCCTTGTATGTGAGCCCACCCTCATTAGTCAAATTTCACGCGTTGCTCGTGATCCGGTTTGCATGTGAGAGGAGAGTTAAAGTTGTTGTGTCCTACATCGACTAACAATGAATCTTATATGCTCTCTAAATTCATGTGGCCTTCTTAAGCTTTTAGGTTGAATTTTATCACATGGTATTAGAGCATGAGATCCTAAGTTCAAATCTTTTCAGGCCCCTATTTGCATCTTCAATAAATATGTCTTAGGTAAAAGACTAAATTAACCGTGAGAGAATGTGTTGAAATATATAAATATTAAATTACGCATTCTTCTGATAACTTAAGTTTTTTAGAGCAGTTGACAGTGATCCTACAAAATCCCATATGGTATTCATAACTCAAATTTGTGGATGATAGGTTGTCCATGGCCAACCATTGCTCTGCATCTTTAGATCTGTGGATGAGCGCTTGTATCCGGTGATGCCATGGATGACAGAAGGAAGTGAGTCATGTGAACTTATCAGTGGCAAACAATGCTCCGTCGCAGCATCTCCTCCACACATGCGAGAGAACTAAAGACCAAAAAGATACCCATCTTTAGAAACTTGTGTGTTCGACCGAAAATCGTGCGGCTCGTACTCATTTTCGAGACCTAGGCAGAGAATGAAACGTGTGAACAACAGTGGAGTCACCCAAAAGTGGGAGTTAACAGCGGGGATCCCAACGACTGCCCTGCTGTGGAAAAGGGCAATGGCGCCGTCGATGGAGCAGGAGGTCACGGCATGGAGAGCGATGGAAAGAAGTAAGTGGTGCAATATTGTGATGAAATTTTGCCAGATTTGAAACCATTTCAGATTTAGGAGTTCACCAGTGGAACCGCCATTAGGCGTGGCATCTATTTGGCTTGGACGCGTAGCCATTCGGCTTCGATGTGGTGCCGGCAACTCCACTATTGGCCACGACGGGTTTGGATGTGCAGCCAGTCCCCTCATCGGGCATGGCCGGAAGAGGCGCAGAGATTGAGCCTCATGGTTCCCATCGTGGTTCCAAACGAGATAGAAGGAAGAGAGAAACATGTATTTTTCTTTTAAAATCTAATCCATGTCGAGATGTATGTGTCCGTTTGTAATTCGCTTGATGTGAATAAATGCATGCCACGTTGGCTTGACGTGGCCCTTGCAAGCCCAACCATGATTTTTTTTTTTAACTTTCTCTTATTTTAGTTTTTAGCTTATTTTATATTTTTAGTACTTTTAAATTTTTTTTACTGCTAACTAGGATCCTCTAGCAAGTCATGGAGGATTAAGTTATTAATAAAAAAAATGCTATGTAAGATTTCCGGCAAAACTCAATAGAGTCGATACTCAAATAATCATTTTTCAAAAAATTTGGAGTGGTACCACTCAGACCTTAAAGTCGGTGACGGCCATGGTGGTGATAGCCTAAATAGCACCGACACCGATACTAACATTCGGACATCACACGACACGACACGATACGTTGGCACGTCATTTCTCAAAAAATATAAAAATCTGGCACGGGGGGACACGTGTTTAAATGTGTATTTTAAAATATAAAAAAAATCAATAAGGCCAAAACAAGTATTATATGCTGAAAATCAATGAAATCAACAATTTATTGGTTTCATCATCATTTATACTTTGAATCATAAGTCTATAATTGATCTTATATTGATAATGAAGGAGAGAGATACAAACATGAAGTCTTTTTAAAAAACTAAATAAGACACTTTGACACTTACTTCTTGAACAAAACAGTCCCACATTGGTTGCTTAATGAGTATAATAAGTGGGATGGATATTTAAAATGCCAATAGATGGACATGGAGGCTTATTTCAAATTAAATTACACTCGAGCATTAACCAAACTTCCAAATATTACGTTTTTTTTTAAATTAGATTTCAAGTGTCGACACGTCAGACACGAGTGTCGACCGCGTGTCCGATGCGTTGATCGCGTGTCGATGTCCTCACACGCGGTCAACGCATGTCCGTGTTCGACACGCGTTCGACACTGGCACCTAAACCCATGAGAGGTGTCGGTGCTATATAGATGGTAGCAGAGGTAGCGGGATAAGGTTTTTGTGGAGGTGAAGGAAGAAATATAAATGATGATAGATCAGGGTGGTTGCTGGATTAGGAGGTGAATGAGGTGGCAAAGCAGAATGATACCAATCCACTAGTCCATTGGGAAATCGGATCGGACCTGTCCGGTTATAGGGACTTATGGTCCGATCCTCGGTTCCAGAAATTGAGAACTGGGGACCACTTCCGATTCCCAGTTCCTGAGGGGGATCGGATTGGGAATCGGTTGCTCCTAGTCTCCTGAGACTCATTTCAGTTGTTCATTTCCTTAAGCCAATCAAGTGTTTGCTCTTGTTCTTTGAAAAACATTTGTGTTGCCGTCCATAAGTTGTGAAAATTGTCCAAAAAGTTCTGAACCTGTTGAACAGTGGCCGATTCAGTCCTAAACGTTTTAGTTGTGCAAATTTAGTCATAAACATTTTGAGAATTTGTTAATATGATCATAAACATTTCAATTGTATCAATTTAGTCCTAAATCTTTTGAAGTTTTGTCAATTTAGCCCTAAACTTATATAGGCAGAAAGTACTATATTGACAAATTATCAAAAAGATTAGGAATAAATCTGCAAATCATCAAAAGATGTAACACTAAAATGGTAAAATTAAAAAGTTTAGGACTAAATTGACAGATCGCCAAAAAGTTTAGGACTACATTGGTTAGGGATGAATTGTCCGCCATACAATAATTTTAAGAATTTTTGTACAATTGGCTTTCAATTAGTTCGTTCATCAGTATTAGAAGCCAATCATCAACTTTCTTTTCCTTTCTTCGTGCGAAATCATTCTGAGGGAGGATACTTTTCGTTTTATCGAAACAATTCAAGGATGACACTGAGTCGGAGGCGCAGGCACACGAAGAAGCACTGTACATCGAATCCACGTAGGTACGTTTCAAGCTCGACACATATACGCGTTAGCTAATCACGTATTTTAGTTTCGAAACTCGCGCGATAACCCGTATTTACGAACTCAGACGGCTTGATTAATTCCAGAGTTGAAAAACACATTCCTCCTGGTGCTGTTCTTATCGTGGTGGCCTGGTGGGTTCAATTGCGGATATGAATCGAAATGGTCCACACGGATTAAAGATGGGAGAGATTTGATCCTTTGGAGGTCGACGAGCAGAGCGACTCTTCAGCGACAATGTGGAAGGTAAGATCAGACAATGATTTCTCATCACAGCGAAACCACAAGCCAAGAAAACCGCGTATTAATGGCTTCACCATGAATCCTGCGCGCATGAATGTCATCCTGCTTCGCGGCTCTATTTCTGGTAAGAAATAATTTTTTTTCGTTTCTATTTATTAGACAAATTTCTCAATCAAAAATCGCGTTTGATAACGATATAATTTTTCTATTTCCGAAACATAAATTCGTTTGATAATAGCATAAAATTTCTCTTCCTTAACCCTATTTTCGGCGGAGGTCGGCGGCGGCGATCGGCGGCGGCTAGAGGCCGAGGGCTGGCGGCGACCGGCGGCCGACGGTGACGAGGGAGGAAGAATGAGCAAATTGTTTCAAATTTTCGTTTCTAAAACAAAAAAGTAGCTTTTTATGACTTCTCATTTCGCTTCCTAAATTTATTTCTGAGTCAAAAGTTTGGCCCGGGAATAGAAAAATTCCATTACGTTGTCAAACGAATTTCTATTTCAAACCTATTTCCCGAAACAAAAAAAAAAAAGAGAAACAGAATGACATTTATGCGCACCCTTAGTACTTTCCCAAATCATGCTTAGGCAACATATTGAAAATAGAAGTTTACGTGTTGAGGAAGTGTTATTAGGAGCTCCTGGCTTGGAGTCTCTTCCAAATTTAAGAGTTATGTCTTACGACGATCAAGCTTCTAAATGTGAAATACGAGGAATGGGGACTAATTATTTACAAATTCGAACAATATTGTTTGGAATAGATAGAATCTATGACTAGGTTTATCGATCTATTTTTGTAATATTGACCATCCATTGAAATTTCACATATGGTGAGAGATTCAAGAGCAACTGTTTTTTTTTTTAAGGTTATTAAATTGGTCACACCTGTGGCATGTTTAAACCCGAGAACCGGTGGCAAAGGAATTTGTTGGACTTTGGACCGAGTTGGGTCCGCTACTGGTGGCCCGACCCGTACCCGGCTCGTGTGATCTAAATATTTCTCTGCAGGGAACGGCTATTGGAAGACGAAACTTCTACTAAAAGCAGCACACGATCAGGACGTGCTCAGCTAGAAAGAATGAGAAGGTGGTCTTTCTTCATCTCCTTGCATGGATATTAGAGGCCCGTCAGTGTGAAATAGACATTAACATCTGAAACACCCTCAACAAGATGCCAAAACAAGTTCTCATTCAATCATCAACCGCAAGGACGCATTCCCATCTCGATTCGCGTTTTCGACAGACAACACAACTGTTGAGATACACACATGAGTTGTACTAGAGAAATTCTATATCGAAGAACTGATGTGTGGTGTGAAGCAGTTAATATATCTATGTTGATGATTTTCGGTAGGGGCTAGTCCAACCTGATTGATGACGAACTCGGACTTGAACTCTCTTTTGGAGATCTCTCTATATGAAGGTATTGAACTTTTACTGCGCTCCCAACGATACCAAGCGCAAAGAGGAAACAAATATTGATTGTAGGATGCGACAAAAGGTACAATCTCGCTAGCTACGACAACCAACATAAACTGAGGACTTCAGCGCGCACGGTTCTATTATGCCTGCTGATGCGACAGAAGGTACAGTCTCGCTAGCTAAGATGTCATATGTAATGTTGCTTACTCAAGTTCCGGGGTAAGAAACTGCAAACTACTTAAGCCAATTCCTTTCTATGATCGTCAAGACTTGGACTCTCTTTTGGAGATCTCTCTATACGAAGGTATCGAACTTTTACTGCGCTCCCAATGATACCAAGTGCAAAGGGGAAACAAATATGGATTATAGGATGCGACCAAAGGTACAATCTCGCTAGCTACGACAATCGACATAAACCGAAGACTTTAGCGCGCACGGTTCTATTGTGCCTGCCGATACAACAGAAGTTACAGTCTTGCTAGCTAAGATATCATATCACGTTTAAATAATAAGCAAGAGATTTCTTATAATTCCGACAAGATATATAAAAAAGGTAAATTAGTTGATATGCTAGGAGGTATTAGCTCTATTAATTTAGAAGATGATGATATTATGAATGTGGATTAATTTCCATATAGAAAATATTTTGATTGGAGAATTTTCGATTTTTGTCTTAGAAATAAAGTCGATATTGAGTCTTGGATTGATATCTATCCCAATGGTAATAAAAATACTAAGAATGGGGTTAATAATTATCAAATAATTGATAAAATAATTAATAAAATGGATCAAAAAGGTCTTTTTTATCTTAAAATTTCCCAAAATGGAGGAATTAAGGCATCCAACAAAAAAAAAGACCTTTTTGATTAACCAAGGACCTTAGACGATAGCTAAGAGATAGGGTTGGAGGTTCAGGTTGCGTCCCCTTGGTCCAGTGATTAACAAACATCTTGGCTTGTTTACGCTTTTCAGACTGTGCTGGGCTGGGATACAAAGGGATTCGCAAATAAAAGCGCTAAGGCTACAACCAATCCATAAATTGTTAACGCTTCCATAAAAGCCAGACTAAGCAATAAAGTACCTCAATGGCTGTTCTCCACTAACCACAAGGATATAGGGACTCTATATTTCATCTTCGGTGCCATTGCTGGAGTGATGGGCACATGCTTCTCTGTCCCGATCATACCACTGCTTGAAGCTCTTCCCCGGACACCATCTTTAAGAGTGAAGTAGAAGTCTAGAGTTTGCAAGTCTAGTTGTCACGAGCGAGGACTTCGTCTTTCAATAGAAGAAGCATTTTAGAGTGCAGTCCAGCGCTTCGGCTTAGGGCTAATAGCCCAGTCAATGGTAGCCGACACCGGTTTAGTTACCATAGCCCTAGTCTTTTAGCATTGCTACTGGATGCACGCCAATGGGACCCTATAATAAGTTTATTGGAATTGGCTCTGTATCAATGGAATCTGATCATCCATACATAATGAATTGATGTGGTATATTCATATCATAACATATAAACAAATAGTAAGAACTCCGATTCTTATTGAGACTCGAACTCATAGGGAAGAAAATCGATTTATGGATGGAATCAAATATGCAGTATTTACAGACAAAAGTATTCGGTTATTGGGAAAAATCAATATACTTTTAATGTCGAATCAGGATCAACTAGGACAGAAATAAAGCATTGGGTCAACTCTTCTTTGGTGTCAAGGTAAAAGCTATGAGGAGGACTTTGTCATCATTTACATCATTTATTTACAAGCAACTTGCCTTCTTTTATTAGATCCTTCGACATGGCATGATACATATCCCTTCTTTCGTCCAATCCAGGGGGTGGAAATTCTAAGACAAATGGCACACCTTGATCCAACGGCAAAAGGCTATTGGCTGGGATGCGTAGCTCGGGTGCTCGATAATCCCAGAACATCTACGGGGGAAGAAAGTCTAAAGAAGCTTTATGCGATTTTGGATGAACTCCAGAGTAATGGACGTCACTCGGACGCTTTCCTATCAATGATAGAATAAACAAAAAAATTTTATGTTCCCCTAAATATACCGATACCAAATTGACTTCTTTCTGAGGAAATCTGATCAAATAAGGGATCAAATCGTTCTTGGTGTTCGAACTAGTTATTTTATTAATGGTCAGCTTAATCACTCCTACCACTCGGGTCGAGGTTGACACTCGGCCCTAAGACGGATCAAAGAAGAGTGGGGAACCTCTCACTGGTTTTTGGAATTCGACATCAGGAAGTGTTTTCACACCATCAACTAGATCAACACGTTATTGCTTCAAGAGAAGTTCCTATTGAGATTCACTATGAATCTTTGGGTACCTATCATGAAATTTATGGGCACTATCTAATAGTAAGAAGTGTAAAAAAAGAAATTATTTGTATATACATTCGAACAACTGTCGGTCATATTTCTCTTTTGAGAAATCGAAGAAGCTATACAAGGGTTTTGTCGAGCCTGCATGGGCTTCCAAGCGCGGGTGACTCCATAATGATGCGACCTTTGAGCGAGCACGTAGACTCAAGGGAATTTATCCAAAACGAAATAAGAGATTTGGAGTTTTTTCTTGATCAGGCGACACCCAGATTTGAACTGGGGAAAAAGGATTTGCAATCCTCCGCCTCACCGCTCTGCCATGCCGCTAAAAAAAATGTATGATACCCTACAAAATAGCTGAAAAAGTCTCCCTTTGTTTGCGTGGGGGGGGGGATTCTTAAACTTCTTTTTTTATTAGACTTTGCATCTTTAATTTTCTCCTTTCTTTTCGATAGCGTATTTTCGTAGTCGCAGAAGTAAGGTCTCAGACTTGCAGAAGAAAGTATCTCGAGGTTTCGCCGCTTTGATGAAACAAGTTGTTTCAAAATATCGCAAAAATTCAGCGTGATTTTTCCATAAAAACTCGGAAGGTTTCGCCAGAAAGAGTTTGGGATTAAATCGTTTGGTCTTTGGAAGTTCCCTGATTGGTTTGAGAACCTAATTGAAGAAGACCAGAATTTTGGAATACACGTGGATCTACGGATCCAGTGTTTGAAGTTATTCTAGTATCTTTTAGGGATGGGATTCCATAGTTCATACAGAGACGTTGTTGAGTATGTGGCATGACTGGATCCAAGGTGACTCAAGTCTCGATTGAGCAGTCATTTTTTATAGTCATGGGTCCTGCTTTAGCACCCTTTCACATTTGCAACTGTAGAGGGCGGTTTGTGACCTTCCAATTTTCCAGTGAAACTGGGGATCGAAAGGTCTTAGACCATTCATGGGCATGAACCTACCTTCAAAGGCGAAGAATTGGTCTCAACTCCAATCCAATAGTCTAAGACCGATCCGATCAAATGGTGAAGGCTCCATCACCAGCTGGTGGTGAAATCTTCTAGTTCTTACTATTTGACCTGAAACCGATCGATCTAGCCATGAGCAGGTTGAAGAGAGCTCTAACAGGCCTTGGAGAACCGAACCCACGTATGTGGCAAAATATGGGGTAATGTTGCTTACTCAAGTTCCGGGATAAGAAACTACAAACTACTTAATCTAATTCCTTTCTATGACTATCAAGTCGTCGGTGCTTTCATGACCAGCCGCAAAAAGCAGATATACGTCAAATCAAATTAAACATACGTGGGGGGGACTGCAGATGGAGTTCCGGTTGAGATGTCTTGGCTTTTAAAGAACTTGACGGAGCCATGTATGGATGAAAGCTTCGATCACCAGCGCGTGAGGCGAACTGGGAGGCCTTTCTGGGGGGCAGGCATCATGTCCCCAACGATATTCTCCTCTGGATCCACCAGCTCCCATTTGAACCTCTTGACCACATTGTGAACGAACGCGAGGATCGCCAATCGCGCGTACTCTTTGCCTGGACCGGAGAATTCAGGACCAGAAGTCAATTGCTTTTCAAGAATATGAAGATAACTTGTCGCGATGAATAAAACCCTGATCTCCGGTCTTTACATGAGCGAACTCTTAGACGAGATGCATGTATGTAGGGGATGTATGAGATCCTTTTTTTTTTCCCTCATTCTTTACCTGGGCACAATCTAGGACCACCTCCAAAGGGAACGAATGTGAATGGAGGGAAAGTGTTGCCATCCTCGTGTCTTGATGGATCAAACTTCTCCGGGTCTGGAAAGTACTCTGGGTTCTTGTTTGTCGTGCTGACAGTCCAGTAGACCTAACCAAGACAATCAAAATTATGAATCCCAAATCTTTTGGAAGATGTACATGCGTAAAGAGTAGGTATGTAAAAAGATTCACGGCCGAAACGCGATAATTGCAATTCATTTTTTAACGCTCGATCGCGTTCGTGTGGTGTTGAGCACTAATTCTGATGCGTGAGGCTTAATCTAGTCGGGAACAGCATGCGATCTTGACGTCGAAAGCTCGACTTTTAACGTCCTTTCGTTCGACGATCCCATTCATCACGGATCCGATCGAGTCGACTCGATTAGACTCCTCAAGCTAACTGTTGCTGTCTCCGTTTGGAATCTTTCATCTTCACTGACCAATCCCAGATTCAGGAGGAAGACAAAAATAATGTGAGAACCAACTACCAACGGCAACGACGGTATCACTGCCCATCAGTTATTACGAACCCCACACCAACCACCCCCTCCCCACACAAAAACAAACCAATCGCTTCCTGTTCGTGTCCGGACGAAAGCTCCCGCACATACAGTAGGGAGGCTCTGCATCATCTTCTTCGTGCGTGGTCTCGATGACGTAGTTGGAAGAAGAAGAAGAGGAGGGACGCGAGGGATGGTACCCATCACCCTCTTCGTCATTCTCCTCCTGTCTTTCGTCTCCCTCCTCTCGACACCGAGCTGGTCAATGGATCCATCCCGCAGCTAACGAGGATCAGACGCGAGACATTTCCTCCTTATTCTCCCCAATAGGCTTCCGTTTCATCCACCTGAATGCCCGGTCTTTCCTGTGAAGCCGCTCGAGTCCAATCCGCAGTGACCGGGGGTGGCGACTTTTGATGGTCGGTGATAAACGTGTCTCGAAATCGTCGGCCCCCGACCCGCTTTCTAACGTTTTAGGACTCATTTGCCGTGATAAGTTTCAAGACTCATTTGGACAAATTTCATAACGTTCTAGGACTCATTTGCCGTGATAAGCTTCAGGATTTTCAATATACTTATCCCGTATTTATAGGAATTTACTAGGTTGAGCAGCCCCAAAGAGGGTGAATTCACGTACCTTCCATCCCTTGGGGACGGTGTAACCAGCATAAGTGAAGTCGGTGAGGGCCTCTCTGAAGGTTCCTTGGAGAGGTGGAGTGAGTCTCATGACTTCATTGAGCACGTTCCATGAGTACTTCATCTTGTTGACGTCATCCCACTCCAGCAACTCCCCGGGTTTCTTTGATGCTGCAACCTCCATTTGCTCTATATTCCAAAGGACGGGGAAAAAAACGCCATGAGATATATCTAATAATTCAATTTTTTTTTTTAAAAGGAAAGGAATTAATAGGTCGAAGTGCTTACCATCCAGCACCTTCTTGTAAATATCAGGCCTCTCTCCAACATACTTCATGAAGAAGGTCATGGCAGTGGCTACGGTGCTATACCCAGCGGTCAAAAACCCCATGATCTTGTCGGCAATCTCGGCCTCCGGCATGTGTTTTCCGGAGGGATCACTCCCCACGATCATGTGTGACAATATGTCTTGCATCGGCGCACCGCTCGAGATGGCGGCCTTCTTGTCTTGGATCACCGCCCTCAGCTCCTTCCTGATCGCCATGGCAGCCTTGTTGGCCTTGTAGAAGATGGTACCAGGGAAATTGAAAGTGATCGAGTGCAAGCCGAGCGTTATGTCGTCGAAATAGTCCACGAGCCGCGCGATCCGCTCCGGCTCATCGGTGCCGAGGAAAAACTTGCATGCCAGGGTGAGCGTCAATGACTTGGCTTGAGGGTAAACCCTAACTTCCCTTTTGCCTTCCCACTCGCTTTGAATTTGTTGTTGTGTGATAAAGTCCATCTTCCCCAAGTACCTCACTAGAGCTTCGGGCTTGAGAAACCCAGGCGAGCGGAGGATTTTCGCCTCCTCGTCTTTGACGGGCTGGGCTGCGGGGACGGGGGGCGGAGGCGGGGCCGCCTTCTCGTAGGACCGGAAGATCATTTGCATGGAGTGGGGCCGGAAGGCAGTGAAATACCTATGCTCATTGGTGAAGAGGAACTTGTGCCCGCTCGGACCGCAGATGACAGCGGTGTCTTCTCCGAGGATCCGGGTCTTGAAGATGTTGGGAGAGTACCTCGCCATCCTGTTGAAGACGAACTTGTCGGGCTTGCCGAACAGGAACTCGACAGTCTCGCCTATGATCGGCCATCCGAAGCTGCCCGGCGGGAGGTTCCCGTCGCTGCGTTTGCCGTGTCCCAATGCGAAGAGGGTCAACGCAAGTGTGAGAGCTATGGCTACCAAAGCAAGGACGACGAAGAAGGCCTCCATGGCTGGCAGTGGACCTGGTGAGGTTGGGGTTATGCGAAAGAAATGAAGATGAGAAAGAGAGAGGCCGAGACACTCTGGTTAATATAGAGGAGAGACCTATCCGACAAGCCTCAGAAGCTCCTTTAGCTTAAGCCGTCACTTCACACCACAAAGCCTACTCTCTTTGAATTGACCCAATCGTCTTCTTCTTTAGTCATTATATACTCTCTCTCTCTCTCTCTCTCTCTCTCTCTCTGCCTAATTCTGCATCTGGGTAGCCAAGGAAGAAAAATTGATGAGGTGACTATTTTTAATTTACTAAGAGAAAAACGGTTCATTCTGAGCTACAAAAATATATCAAAAAAATATAAATGAATTTTGCTTGCACAATATTCTCTGTGCGGCCACGTGAATAACAACATATTATAAGCAACAATTCCTTAAAGAATTGAACCATACAATAATTTTTAATTGCTATTTATTTATTTATTTATTTGCTCAGGACCGGCAGCTAATATCACAGTTGATTGAGGATGGTAATATCATCACTTATCATTAGAAACTTATTTAGCTGTCCGCTCCTTCGAGGATTTACGGCCCGCTGCATGCCGTTACTCTCACGTTCACCTGCTTATGTGCTAGCAAAAACGATAACAAAAGCTAGAACGTGGCCACGGTGACCGAGAATAATTAAAGTTCCATCATTTAATTACGACCGGAGACAAAGGGCATAAACAAATAGCAGCGCATGAGTCACGTTACTGAACAGCATACAGTGATCCAGTCTGATTCTGAGCTACCTTTTCTGTTCAAGCCGGCCAGAATCTGCAGCCAGATCAGGGAAGAAAGAATATAAAAAGGCTTCACCCACGATGCAAGGTCTACGCATCCAAATTAAAATGCGCCGCCCCCGAAGATTAATTTAATTGGGAGATGCTCTTAATTAAATACTTAATCCGTTGAGAGATGACAGAGTGTAAAAAGTCAGTAGAAAACTGCAATCGAGGCCTTCGGACTTCGGACTAACAGGAGCTTGTGACAGATGCAATCCAAATTTTTCAGATGGCAGCCCTTATTGAAAATTGTGGTGCTGGCAATCCAAATTTTACCAGATGGCAGCCATTATTGAAAATTGTCACGTTCAAGAAGTTGAACAGACAATGAGCGTAAGAACATGGACCATACTTCCCAGAAGATGTTTCAAATTACATCGCCTCAGTTAAATTTTTGAATCCTTGGAAAAAGGATAATTTTCATATATTTAACAAAAAATTATAAAAAAAGTCTTAAATTTATCGCAATTGTGTCAATTCAGTCCTAAACCTTTTTTTTTGTCGATTCAATTCTAAACCTTTTACAATTATGCCAATTCAGTTCATCTGATGATTTTTGGCCAGCTAGCGACCCAATATTTTAGTTTTTTATTATTTTTTCCTTTTTTTCTTTGCTTTTGCTTTTCTTATTTTATTTTTTTTCTTCCCTTCCCCTTCCTGTTCTTCGGCTTCAACTTCCCTCTTTGTCTGCTTCATCTACTGGCTACAGCAATTCACTGAAGGAGAGAACATAACCAACTACCGCCGCCGCCGTGCCCCCGCCTCCCACTTCCTCGCCACCCTCACCCCCCCATCTCCTCGCCGCCTTTGTCCCCCCTTCTCCCACACCTTCTCGCCACAGTCACAGCGGCGACTCTCCCAGGTCTGCGTGTCGAGGCCGATCGTGTGTGCACGCTCGCCAGACCTCGGTGAGGTTCAACCTCGCTCCCCAACCATGGCAATGCTCAACCTCCCCAAATCTGGGTAGCGAGGTCATCCTTTGCCCGGCCATAGCGAGGCTTGGCTTTGCCCAACCCAACCTGGTGAGGCCAGCGAGAGCCTCACTAGTTATCCTTTGGACAGTTGCCAACTCCATGACCAACTAGAGGTAGAATGGGGAAGGCAAAGGGAAAGAGGAAGAGGGTGGATGTATGGGGAGATTGAACGAGAAAGGAAAAGATGAAAGGGGGAGGCAAAAAATATAAAAATAAAAAATTATAGAAATTCACAAAAACTATTAAAATATTAAGTCGCCAGCCAGTCGGCGTCCACATCAGCCCCGACAGGCCAAAAATTACCGAATAGACTAAATTGACATGATTACAAATTTTTTATGACTGAATCTGTAAAAAAAAAAATATTTAGGACTAAATTGACACAATTGCAATAGCTTTAAGAATTTTTTTGATAATTTTCCCTATATTTAACTAAGAATGAGCAGTTATAGGTTTCTTTCAGGTTTCACATTTCGTCAAAATCGATTTTTCATTTTTATTTTTTTTGGAATTTACAACCTACCTTGCATACCCTAAAACTTGAAACACACCCTGTCACAAGTTCTCGGATCGATTGCAAAGTCTATCAAAGTTACACTTGTATTCTTAATTGAACAATTGTAATGAATTATCACATCAAATGATTATAATTTGTTGCTATAGTCTAATAGTCATCTCTTATATTTAAACACACAAAGAATATGAAACATAGATAAAGTAAAAGCCTCATCATGTATATCACCGAAAATGAAGATTAGACTAATTGTTCTAAATTACACACTTATCATCTGATGCAATGGAATGATGCAAGATGGCGCAATGACATAGAATAAGAAAAACGCAAAGACTTTTTCTAGGGTCTCAATTTCCCCTTAGTGAAACTTGGAACCTACCAATCAAAATCGATCTTCTAAATTTTGAAACTTAAAACATACCCTACACAACCTAAAATCTAGAACTTGAAAACTACAATTTTGGTTCTCTGATTCCTAATTCTACCCTAAAATCATGCTCAACCTTACATTGAATTAAGATAGAAAGTATATTCCCTTTTTCCTTTTTTATTTGCTTTGTTAGATTATCAAATATAAATGTTATGATTTGCATTTTCTTGCATGTCTCACTCAATGAGTTTTTCCGTATTTCAGATATGGTTAACCACCCATTGCATCCCACCATGTTTCAGGCACAAGTTTGATGATGTTGTCAAGACTTGGCAACTGAAAGATTTGATCGAAAAGGAGATTCGAAAAATGATCGAGCATGTGTGGACTGATAAAAAGCATGGATTTTTTTTAGAATTGTTAAATGATTTATGCATAAAGAAAGGTATAGTGAGACACTGCACGTATTGCGGAGAGCAGAATATTGTTAGGGATAGCTCATAAAATGCTCTTTAGTGTTGATATAACGAGGAGATTCATAGCAAATGCGCTTAGTACAGTGAGCTGCCTAATGAAATATCGAGTGTGATTAGATGTCGGACTCTTGAAGAAATGTGGTTAGAAGACATTGTTGATTATTATGTTATTAAAATATTTATTTGACCATGTTATGTTCGAACGAGTGATGATAAGCTCAATGCAAGGGCAAAAAAATATATGTTCCTAAGCTATGCACTAGGTGAGCAGGGTTATCGAATGTGATGTCCATAATTAAATTCAAATGTTATCAATAGAGAAGCTATATTTAACGAGTCTCTAGTACTTTTAACTAGGAGTGATTATAGCAATATTTTTGCGAATCTGGACGGTGTTCAGCTTGAGGTAGAGTTGTAACCATAAACTCTAGAGGAGTGAGAACTCGCGAGGTAATTGACACAAATACTAATTATAGCTAGGTACAACTTATAGAGCCAACAATTCCTGCAACTACTAATATTGACATGGTACTTCTTTAATCTCCTAACATATATGGATACAACGGTGGTTTCTCTTTATTTATGGCTGAAGGGATTGTGTCTGAAAGTCTTTACGGAGCAGTTAATGGTGCAGGTGAATTGATGTTCTGGGGAGGTACACGGTTGTTGTGAAGTAAACGACGTTTGTGGCGATTTAGCCTATTTGGGCTGTGTAATGCCTCACGTCCCTTGGAGCTTATCACATTCACCTTAGGCCAGTAATTACCCAGAAACCTCATACGGCCTAGTATGAAATGAAATACGCACACGAAAGGAAAGATAACATCGCCGTACAAAAAAAAATAAAAAGGAAATTTGAAATGATTAAAGGCACACCCATTTATACATCCTGCAACTATCCAGTACAAACAACGGAATAGAAAAGACAAAAAGATAAAGCCACACACACGGGTAGAAAAAAGAAACTAAAGCCTATGGTCCAAAAATTACCACTTAACCTACCCCTGAGCCTAACACCAAAGTAGTTCCTAAATTCCTATTTTACTTAAACCCCTACATAGAGTTACTTGGAAGAACCGCTTGAATGATCGCTTCCATTGTCCTCTTCTTCGTCTGGGTTGTAGTCAAAAAATGTCTCAGATGGCACCTCCTCTGATGATTCTTCAGTGTCCTCCTTGGTTTCCTCTTTAGCTTCTACTTCGTTGTCCTCATCGGTGGCCTCGACCGCATCGACAGAAATCTCAATGTAATTCATCTATTCCTCTAAAGGCAATGGAGGCTTCAACTCTTCAGGTATGTTCCTCGAACCTCCAACTGACGCTGGGTTCTCCACTTCGATCTCTAGTCTGAACGGATGACATCAATTTGGAACCACCTCTGACGGAACATCCTCAGGCAGCAAAGGTCTCATCAAGCTATTGTTTCCCAGTCGATTGTACCATGCCTCGAAGCGGTAGGGCTGTAACTCCAATTTACCCTCGTTTATCCAGACAGTCGTGCGCTTCCTTATATACACAATACCATTCCTGGCATGAAATTCATCAAAAAGAGCGGCATCTCTTTTGGATCGCCCAGTTGGATTGGCAGCATAGTTATGGCTTGGGGTCTGAAAAGTTTATCCCACTACGGGGTGAGATCGACATCTCAGAAAGTGAAACCTAAACCTATACCTCAACGCTAGTCCCCTCAGACCACATACAAATGCCACCAAAATGCAAGCATGCATCAATGTAATAGATCATGGCATCAACAAAATAGGAATATCAATAGTCAAGCATGGATAAGCAATACAATCAACCACAATCAACTTCAGGGTCTCAAGCTCACTACACAAGCAACATGCAAGTCGATAAGCAATTGCCATCACTTTCTCATTCTCCCACGTACTCCTCTAGCACTCTTGCCAACTAACATCACTAAGGCCACAGGCCAATCGATATCTTGGTACCACTGGGGCTACAGGTCAATCAATACTTTTGAGGCTCGCAGCCATTCGATGTCACTGAGGCCACAAGCTAATCGGCATTCTCATTATTATTCGAGCTCATAACCATTCAATACCACTGGGGCCATAGGCCAATCGGTATCCTCAATATCTTTCTCTTTGAGTTCACAATATCATCATAACACACAATTCAAGTCACAGATTTCACCAGTCATTCAATTCATTCAATAAATTGTCCAACTGTGTCCTAGCATTCAGATAAAGGTTTAGGAAACACTTACATTGATCAATTAGCAAAATCTCAACCCAAGTGACTCTCTTCAATGCCACAAGTAAGCAATCCCCAAGAATCCCTCGTCAACCTAAAAATGTTCACCAATCTTGGATCAAAAGCCATTGAATTCTCACTCTCATTAACCTAATTTCTCATTAGCCATACAATTGGCAATTCCAGGCACCTTATCAATCAATTGAACACATAACAACACTCCCACGAACCCTTAATATGTTCGGTTCATATGGCCACAAACAAGGCAAGATACAACTTAGAGGCCACAAACAAGGCAAGATACAACTTAGAGGGTCATGCACCAATTTTGCCTATAGTTCACTTCTAACACTCAATCCACTTCATATACTCCCCATTAACACCTCACATCACATCTTATAGGATATTATGAGTCAATTTGAAGTCACGATACTCTTTAATTAGCCCCCAACAGAACCGGCTAGAATAGGGTTCATCCACAAAACAGAACAGGTTTTCGGTTCAACTAGCATAATCAAGCCATAACTCAACCTTAAGCCTCAATTCTTCACAAAAAAAAAAAACTTGCTAGGACCTTAATTTATGTGTTTAGAAAGACACCAAGAGATTTGAAGTGGAACGACACTCCAAGGACCTCTGAACAGCCCGGCTTCCACACGGCTCTCGCATAGTCAGAATCTGTCTAGTTTTAATCATTCACAATCAGCCATGAAAACCTATTTTAACACTACCAAACATGCAACCACAGACCATTCAATTTGAGTACTAGATGTTAGGAAGATCTCCTAAAAAAGTTGAGACCAATCGGAGTTTCTAAGAGGGAGAACGGAGGCCTTTCCCCAGCTCGCGTGGATTCTATTCAGTTTTGGTCAAAGGGTTGGTCGGGAAAAACAACTCGACCAATTGACAAACCACCGCTTGAAACTTGTCAAGGACACGTTAAACTTGCTTCTGGTGGTCGGAGCACGGCAAGACGGCGCCAGAAAGTGGCCAGCGAGCAGACCAAACCAGCAGGTTGAAACCGGCCTTCTGGGCAATTTTCGGTAGAAAGGAAAAATGGAGAGAAAAATCAAAGGAAATTGAGGGGAGGCTATGCACGGCTGAAGATGCTCTTTGGCAAGTTGTTTCATACAAATTATTGAGGTTAAATGACAAGACTTGATTTGATAGGGGTAATTAATGCTTAGGGCCTTCATTAGTTAACTTGTGGCATATCCAAATAACACAACTCAAATCTTTGACCTATCTTTGACTCCATGCATATGAATTTCGACAGCCATATGGGAAAGATGGAATGACCATTTTGTCCTTCTTGAATTCTTAAGGCAAAGCAAATGGTCAAGAGGCAAAATGGTAATTTTGCACTTTCAGTCCAAAACTTCGCTTTTTCGATTCGAAATTACCATTAACGAGACGACGTCAAATCCTTATCTAAAATTGGAAGTCTCTATTTCTAATTGTCAATTTTGAGCTTTCATTTCGTGATTAATCATCCGTCGATCGTAGCTTCAGTTTATCCCGAACTAACGGGCGTCTTTTACAGACATTATGCATATCGACTCTGTGACTCTCATCACACTTAGGACAACTCAAGTTACGATAGCTTTGGTTGTCATGTAATTACGAGAGTTCATCGCTAGTTCCGACGACTTCGATCATTATAACTCGATTTAGGGAAATTTGCAAATTATACATTGGTTAAGCGGCATCACCCGCGCTCCAATCGTATAAAGCTAGCAATGTGTTCCTTAACCATTATCTGATCGGCTTCATTGATTCTAAATATTTCCTCGACAATCCTTATGGTCGAAGCGTCATTTTCTTTTTTCGAGTTTCCTAGGTCCACGTACCTTATCATGCGTTTTTCTCTTTTGGTTAGTTTACTCAAAATTGATTAGATCTGAACGAGACAAAACTAAAATACATCAAAAGATACATTCTCATTCAATAGCCTCAAAATGGCAGGAATTTCAAAATGTCACAAGATGTGAGAGACTAACGAAGAAGTTTGAAATTTTGGCGAATCCATCATGACTTGGCTCAAATGTTGAACCAAAGTGGAAATTATTAAAATGTGTCTCAAGTTTTTGCCAGTGAATCAAATCTAACTCAAGATAAATTGAATACGTGTGAATGGTAGTGGTGATGTGTCATGGAAATCATATTTGTTGTTCGTCAAGATATTAAATTGGTAAGCAAGAGTTGTCGATCAAGGAAAGAAAATAAAAAAGAAAAGAAAGTTCATGTCTGCTTATATTCCTATAGGATGTGTTTAGTCATCCAAATTTATAGCCGGGATAGGATTGGATAGCATATGAAAAGAAATCCAAGGGTTTTATTATATTCTATCTACTATTTGATGAATTGGGTATAAAGTTCGATAAGTAGAGAGACAAGGCACGGCTGAGATCAACTATATTTTTTTAAAACATCATAATGCTCTAGAAATTTTTCAGTGATGACTTTTGATGAGCGAGTTATTGTTGAGCAGAGAATTGTGTTATGTAAATTCGAGCACGCCATCAATCAAGCAAACCGAGTAAAACTAGAGGTCTTGATTTGGAGTCCATCCTTTGAAAATCATCCACTAGCCTTGCTTATTGTGTTTGCCAAGTGAGTAAACAAGTGCTAAATAATAGAATTGTATAGCCTCTTTTCACAAGTTGAAGATGCATTCATCCAGGTCGTCAAAGAAAGCTATCTTGAAAGTCGATGATCAATCTCAAGTTCTTCATAATATGTCGAGACCCCTTTCAAATGCTGAAAAGGTTCAAACAATTGAAGAACAAGGGACAAGATCTCATATCATTTCAAATTATCGATTAACGAACGAGGTCGTGGACATACCTGGCTTTATTGTTAGGGACCCTAGCCTGGCACCGCCGGAGAGGCGGCCATATTTAACGGTTGCCGCAGTTAGAGAGGTAGCCTAATGTAGCGGTTGATATGGGAAAAACCCGATTCTTCTCATGTTTTTTCTCTTCAGAAATCTTATCCGGACCTATTCCGCCCCTCTCCCTAGGATATTTCTACTTGGACTATATCCCTCTTTATCCTATTCTGGACATCTACCGAATACATGATAGGATCAAACATATCATATCCTGATTTTTATTCTAACGGTCAAACACAGTCATACATATGTGGTTTTGGACTCAATGCGTGAAGAGAGAACTCAAATTAGGATATTTGAGTTTGAACTTTGACTAAGATCTCTTTGCACATTTATATAAAACATATATATGTGTATATAAGTGTGTCCACGGGCGTGCTTCTTCGTCAAATGAAAAAGAACGAGTAGGGTGGTTCTTCTTGCCATTCATGAAATAAAGCTTTGTTCTCGAGTCACATCCAAAAGCCTGAAAACTTTTAGAGCAGAAGCCATGAAATCTTGTGTTTAAGATTGTGTAATTCATTTTTAAATTGAAATATTATTTCGTAAGGAATTATAGAGCTAGACACTACATAAGCCATTAGATATAATTGGGGCTGTGAAACATTATGAGTATTTGAGTAATTCGAATGTGATTTGTAATCCCCATTACATCACTATATAGTGAAATTTGTTGTTGCTCTTCATGTGGGTGTAGGTTTCTATGAACAAACCACGTAAATCTGATCTCCGCTTTATTTTCTTGCGCTTTCTATTTAATGATTCGATGGTTTGCTTCCGACCAACATTCCTATGTCATTTCTCTTTTGTTTGAAATAGGGTTTCGTTGCCAATAACTCTATAAATGTTGGCTTCACAACTCCTTTTTGGTTTTTACATGACTGATTTCATTTATGCGAGTTTTCCTCTCCTTAAATTCTTCTATACTTTTCTCTAAATTCTTAGGTGTAAATTTTCCCTCCGGATCACTTCCGTCTTGCATCATTGATCCATACAAATGATGGTAGCGTTGCCTGTGAATATTGGCATGCCATTTTACTTCATTATCTGGTTTTGAATGTTTTTTTTTATGTCATGCTGCTTGTGAATATTGTCATGTTCTGTCATTGTGTTATCGTGTTTTGAACCCGATTTGACATGTCATGTTGCATGTGAACTGTCTCGAACTTAGTTTGCGATATCACGTCATTTTTACTAGGGTATTGAATCCAATTTATCATGCCATGTGGATGTTGCTATGTTCGTTATCATGTCTCTAATTTGATATGATTTGCCAAGTTATGCTGCGTGTGAACATTGTCTTGTCATGTCATTTCGTAACTATGTCTTCAATCTCATGTGCCATGTGTTGTTATATGTGAAAATTGCAACTTCATGTCATTCCGTATTATGTTTTAAATTCGATTTGTCGAGTTATGTGGCTTTACATGTAGCATGAAATAGCAAATCCGATGCCAAAAATAACAATAAAAATGACACGACATGTCAATTATCTAATATGAGGAGTCAATGTCATCAATTTGTGGCTATCCCGAGACATGGTAACAGTTAAAACACAAAATCATCCTTCCATATCAAAAACCTTTCTTCAAATAAAGTTCACAAAATGAATCATCGCGTGCCCGAGGCCTCAGTTCATGAGTGCGAATCGCGATGTTTAGGAACTTTTGAATTCCAGCTGCTTTAGCCTGTCCTAAACTCAAGTCTTGATCCCCTCGAGATACGGCCTATGGGATGGCTCACAGATTAACGGGGTTTTCTAATGCAGCACTCTAATATATACACCGCTTATTAATCCCTCCAAACTGCTTAGTTTATATATCGGCGGTAACATCGTTCACTCTATCGTATTTGTATCACGGCCAGCATCATAACAGCCTAATTCCAAACCTAAATAGTCATTATGACGGCTTACTGACATGCATAATTTCTAGATATTTCAACAATACGATGATCTAAGAACATGCATTTTCAGGTAGTCAAACAGGCAGCAGAGCGATGTATCCTAAGCTTTTGAAATTTCGTTTCCCCATCGTGACGGCTTAGGGACATGCATTTTTTTGCTATTCGAATGAGCAGCCTAACGACATATCTAGATCTTATGAATTGAAACAAACATTACGACATCCTCGTATGCATGTCCCCATGCATTGAAAGAAAAGGAATCGAGACTTTCCTTGAAAGCGCAAGAGTTTCGGTACCTACATAAATTGGGAAAATACGCAAAAGCAAGAGAAACGCAAGAACCGAGCTCAACTTGAGAGAATTCCATGAACAAGAGAAAAATGAATAAACTTATACACCCTAAAACTACAGATACAAGGGGCAAATATAGGTATTTCAGCGCGCCTCAAGATGACGTGCTGCTTCAACTCCGAGCAGGCACACTTCGAGTAGGGGTGTCAAAAAGGCCCGGGCTGAACGGGCCAATCCCTACTCGAAGTGTGCCTGACCGGAGTTGAAGCAGCGCGCCCGGCACGGCCCGGCCCGAAAATTCAATTAATTTTCGAGCCTTTTTGGGTCGGGCCTGCCGACGCCCGATTTTTTTTAATGAAAAATTTGGTGGGATCACTTGCCAACTGCCTTAAAAGTTTAAGCTATTAGAAGAATAAGTGATTTAATATTTATATATTTCAACGCTCCCCATCACTCTTAGTCTGGTCTTTTGCCTAGTACTAAGTGTGAACAAATTCAAGAGCTTTTCAACAAGCCAAATATAATTAAGTTTAATCACGAAATCACGGACACGAGATTTCAACCCACTGCGCGGCTGAAGGCTCAAGTCCATGAACTAAGGGTCGCTTCGTTTCGGAGACTTAACATTTCCAAAAACCATGTTTACCATAATTTAGAGGTCTGGAAAGTTTCGTTTTACTTTGAGACCTATGGGTACAGTTTTGGGCCAGGGGATCTTTCTTTTATGTTTCCGACGGTTGACTTTTTAATTAGGGTTTATGCCCTCATTTGACTTTCGTTCGCCGTCGTTGTTATTTGTGTTGGGATGTTTGCAATCCCTAGTTTTCGAATGTGCAACCCGGCACCGCGGACAACGGAACGACGTTCCCAAAGGGTCAAAAGTCGACTTTAAAAATCAGTTGGCGATGCATGTGTCAAATGAATTCGTTTTAATATGTAAAATCCGTTTCAACGTCTAAAATGTACTTTGGGACTCGTATCTCGCTGATCAAACTCAATGATTTATGGGAACGAGGGGCAAGATTTGAGATGACAGCAAGCGCTTTTGAGGTCGACTCGAGAGCTCGAGTTGAACAAGCATGAGATTATTGGAATAATTACGTATTAATATAACGGTTTAAGCTTTTGGGTTGGACCTTTTAACATGATTTCAAGGCAAAAGTTTCTCGAAAACTCCATGTGAATGTGTGGTGATAAAAAAAAATTACTCAAAAACTCGCGTAGTCAAAGTGGGGGTGTTGAAATATGTTCCACATTACTGGACAATGGATTCTGAATGTTCTTTAAATTCATCTCCTCTCCTTCTACCTATTAGCTTAAGCTTTTAGAATAGTTAACGGTGGTATCACAATATCTCACATGGTATCGGAACATGAGATTATGAGTTCAAATATTTTCAAGCCTCTAATTGACTCTCCAATTAAATATGCCCATGCTCAGTACTAATTACATATTAAACCACGGTCCCACAATATCTCACAGAGACTAGAACCGAGGCTCGCCCTTGATCCAGGGCTCGTCCTCGCTAGATCCTCGTATCTGGAGATAACCACGAAAACAAAGAAATTGACATGAGATGAGCAAAGAGAGATTGTGATGCGCGTGTGGTGCGAGGGAATATGGCTTGAGACGGTGAAGAGCCCTCAACGAAGACAACAACGGCCGGCGGCCGAGGCGGTGGTGAAACGAGACGACGATGGGCGGTGGATGCGTGGCTCTCAACCTTAAATAGGGAGATATTTCCAGGACTCTATTTCCTCACTTTGTTTGCTTTATGTGAGTATGAGTTTCGGATACCTCACGTTATCAAAGGATTTTTCTTTTCCTCTGCCCACTCTGACTTCCGTAGGTTTTCCTATAATAATTAATAGGGAGATATGCTAGAACTCTTATGTACGTCACACCATTTCTTCGGGGTTGTCTGCTCATAGCCCGATGGAATCGTCCGATTGTAGCCTGATGCGCTGCTTCAATGGCTCAATGTAAAAGATGATCAGCTCTACAACTCTTACTGTCATATCCTTCAAACACTCAATTGTGTACTATTTGATTCGTATCCCCTATTTATCTATATTGCATACTTTCGGATTAGCACATTTACCTTTTTCTTAACTATAAGAAATCCATAATTTGACACCTAAGATTCTGTTATGAATAGATACTTCCGCAGGAGCATAATCGATTTTTCTGGTTAGCTGCATTACGAAATGTTTTTCCGTATTTTCCGCATTCAGTTCTAGCTATTTTCGCACCTTATGATCGATCTGAACAGCACATGTGGATCCCCTAAGCCCCGGTTTTCATTACTAATGGAATATCATTCTCAATAATACTAAATATAAAAGGAAATTATCTTTCTTTCTTTTTCTTTTTTTTTGTTCCACCATTGAAAAGAGATGTCTTGAGCAATGGAAGTAGCACTTTAATAAACAAATTTGATCTTGACCGAATCAATAATGGTATTAGTCTTTATTCTGGAAAAATCAATAAAAGAGCTTTAAATTTACTGTATTTGTGTGAATTTAGTCTTAAACTTTTTTATTGTGTCAATTGAGCCCTAAATATTTTCACATTTTGCCAATTTTGTTTGTCCTATCAATTTTGATCAGAAATTGATGACATGGATGTCGTCCATTTACCGATAGTCCTACGTAGCATGTTCAGCACCAACATTAATTTTTCATTTGTCCTTTTTTCTTTTCTTTTTATTGTTAAGGGAGGCAAGAGGTCGCCGATATCCGGCTAAGGCCTGGCAACCTCCACTGGCCATTGGGCAAGGGATTGCCTTGCTGGTCTCTGGTGAGGATTGCGACCCTCACCCATTTGTGAGAGAAGGCCGTGAGCCCTTGCCCAGTTGTTGTCGAGGGCTGCAAGCCCTCCCCAATCCTCGACTAGTGGTCAGGGGGCCTCTTACCGGCCCTTACCAATTTGAAAAAAAAAATTAAAAACGTGTAAAAAAAATCCACATTGACACAGCAGTACCTCGTAGAATAGATGTGGACGGTTGACGTCCATGTCATCAATTGACCCACTAGACTCAACTGGTAAAATGTGAAAAGGTCTGTGGCTCAATTGACATAACCAAATAATTTACGATTGAATTGGTACAATTGAAATAAGTTTAGGACTCTTTTGGTAATTTTCCCCAATAACAGTCTTCGAGACTCTCCAAACGGACATAATAATTTGTTTCCTTGTTTAATCTAGTTATGTGAATCTGTCCGGAACTTAGAATAAATATTTTTGCCAAAGTTCGCTACTCGGAGAGTCATTTTCCCATCATTGGAGGTCGCGTAAAAATACAGGATGACTCGAGGGATTCCCCAGACCATTTGGCGTCTCTCTCTCTCTCTCTCACCCATGAACAAAGTCTTCGTGCGCGACACAAGGCGGTCAAAATCGTACTGCCTGGCCTAAATGTCTACAGATTGTCTCCAATTCAATATGACGGAAGTCTTCTTTTGCACTCGCACGATTCCCCTTAGTTTCCTCTACTTGCGGGAGGGTCTCATGACGATAGTAGGGGAAAGAAAAACAAAGCAAAACGTTTGAACAGGAATAATTACAAATACAAGTCGACAAAGAATAAAATGATATGTAAGATTCAAGTTTGAAATTGAAGCGCCACCCTCGGATTTGCTTGATCGGTAGTATAAATAGCAGCATTAGGTTGACGTGAAATTAGAATTTTCGTGGACGTCCCCAAGGTGCAATTAATCGCACTTATGAGTATTTCAAATTGGGCACTATGGAAGGAAGGTCCAACATGCACAGATTAATTTAGAACGATTTCTGCGGGACGCGAAGTCAAGATCAGCACCGGCAAAATAGAATTTTCTCTGACGTTCCCAAGGTCCGATTAACTTTGCTCCTTTGCAATCCCTTAAACTGCTTCGTTTATTACCTCCTTTGGACCTTGGGATCTCTTGGACGTAAAACACACAAAGGGTATTCCCCGCCAATTGGGGGGAAGATATGTTTGGCAACAAGGGAGATGGCGCAGTAAGGAAGGTAGATCCTACGTTCGATTTGGCTGTCTATCGTCAGGTAGGATCTCATAGTAGCGTCCCGCGCTTGAAGTGAGTCATCGGAGCTTCGGCTCCTGCGTAATCGACCTGTGCTTTGCACTATGTCTATAATCGACTTGTCGGCTGCATGCCCTTGGTTATACACACGGTGCGACTACACTTATGGAGTATTTGAAATTGGGCCATATGAAAGGTAAGAACCACATGCACAGATTAATTTAAAACGCTTTCTATGGCAAGCAAAGTCAAGGTCGGAACCGGCGTACAGTTCAACATCGGCGTCCTGTTCAAAACAAATAAAAAAAAGGAAATAACAGAGCGCAAATCCCAATAGATACAAATAAACTATAATTGACCAGTTGTCTAAAGCCTTTTACTATGCATATATGAGAGATTGGTCTTCTAAAGTATACTCTCCAAGTCGAATCAACTCACCCGAAAATCAAGACTTTTTTTTTATTTTATTTTTTTAATCTCTCTTTCCTCCTTTTTTTTTCTCTTTTTTTATTTGATTATCACAAACGTAACATCCTGACGAATTGGGATTTAAACGAACAGTAGAGAGTAAAGACGTGGGGTTTCACTCACGTATGGATAGCTTAATTGGTTAGGGCGCACTTAAAATTGTGTGGTTAGACCCACTAGTATCAGGTTCGATTCCCCATATGAGCACTCGTGATTTAAGTGGGAGACCGTGACGGTGGGTTGCAGTGCTAGTCTCTTCCGAAAAATAGTCGAGATGCGTGCAAACGGATCCGGACACCTTGGTTATCAAAAAAAATAAAAATAAAGTGAGGTTTTCTCATTGAGAGAGTTCACTACATCACCCGCTAAGAAACTAACACAAACAACACAAATAGATTATTAAAATTGTGCCTTCGACTTATGCTCCGTCTTTTTCCTCGCGTTCCGTCGAAATTTAATGATGATGGACTTTAATGTAGACCTACAACAACCGCTCCTTTGCCATCTCTGCTGCAATATAATATCGCGAGGTCCATCTTCGTCTTCGCTCCAAGTGTTGCCGCCAGGACTGGAATTGATGAGATATCTCAGGGTTTATCAGGACTCGAATGCGAAGGATTGATTTTGGAATTCCAGGCTGGTATTGAAACTTTAGTTGGTCATCCAAGAAACGACGTTGCTTATCTAAACAAACACGGCATCATTTCGTCCGATATCAGTCCAAGTCACGCCATTGTTGTCACACGTAGACAACAGTGATGACTGAACTGCCACGTTAGATAAATCAAACGAGACTCGCGCGAGACTTGATGTAGGATAACCTCAGTATTACATGTCTATACTTGTATGAATTGTGGAGATTTGAAGTGTTTCGTGTTTTAAGTAAGTCAAAGTGCATAGGCCACACTTAAGATTTAGATTGACTGGAATATAAAATCCAAAATTTACTACATCCCTTCATTTGTATGTTGAGTCAATCACAACAACCGGGAGCTTTTCTTGATTTAACGAACTTTGGTGCGACGAGGTCTTTAGGAAAATGAGCGCAACCATGACGCCCTTTTGGGCCGGAATGAAATACATGATGCATATGATAACACTTATAGAATTGGATTTCTACTCTAAAAGTTATTTTGGAGTAGAAATTTGTGTAGCGATATAACTTCTAAAGCAGAAATCCGTTTGGTAAAAAATTTTACTTCTGATTTACACTTCTGAATTTATTTTTTCCCTAATTTGAGAAGTTAAAAAAATAGCTTCTCCAACACAAAAAGTACTTCTCGCCTCACTTTCTTTTCATTAATCTCACCTCTGCCAACCTCCACCGTCGATGATCTCTATCGACTGCCACTCATGACCATCGCCAACCGCCAACCATCACTTGCCCCCCCCACAGCAGATCCTTCGTCGGCTGCTGCCAACCATCGCATGCCCCTCCACAACAGACCTTCGCCGGCTGCCGCCACCAGCCATCCCTCGATACTCAACCACCGCCGACCTTTGCCGGCCGTCACCCATCGCCGCTTGCGACCTCCGCCAATCTCCGTCGACCGCTGCTAACCGCCTTCCATCGTCACTGCCAACTACCGACTTTCGCTGGTCGCAATTGTCGTCAATAATCAACCACCATGCCAAAAAATAAATAATGAATTTTTATTATTTTTAAAGAAATTTAAAAGTTCAAAAATGAAGTAGAAATTTTTCAATCATCGATAATAATTTTTCATAAAAAATTTTGTGTTAATAATACTTCAGAAGTAGAAATTTTCAACCGTTACCATATGAATTTCTCTAATCAAAAATAAATTCTAGAGAAGAAATAGAAAAATCAACTCCTGCTTCTAAGAAGAAGTAGAAAAATCCACTTCTCACCAGAAATTGATTTCTGAAGCAGAAGTCTTACCATGCGTGTCTAGAGTGAAGTCACGTTTCCTATTCTTTCTTTGAACCCCACTACTAATAAAGGTGTTCATTTCTTGAAATATCCCATATATCTAGGCGGGAAAAGAGGAAGAGAAGTTAGAAGGTCATATGTTGTAGCACGATACAATTTTTATTTTGGTGCTACCAAAACCAATCGACAAGTTTTTAGTTATAATTCAATAATTGTGGCTTAATGTTAAGATATTAAATATTAAATTACGCTTCCATTCAATAATTGTCGGAAATAAGGTTGAGAGTGCCGTGAGACGGGTGACGGGGCAGGAAAACATG
The DNA here is from genome assembly GCA_028455895.1 of Rhodomyrtus tomentosa. NCBI lineage: Eukaryota > Viridiplantae > Streptophyta > Magnoliopsida > Myrtales > Myrtaceae > Rhodomyrtus > Rhodomyrtus tomentosa. Next base: position 13,891,515 of record JAPCWY010000008.1, read on the forward strand.
AAGTGACTCCCCCTTGGTTTGAGTCCTATGTGGTCTTGTATTTGATTTGCAAGAGTTGACCGACGCAATCAATATCAGTGATTGTAATTATTGATATGCATATATAAGTCGTACTAGAAAACAGTTTTGGGTATAAAGGTTAACATATTTTAGTTCGCACATGAGTCATTAGTTTAAGTTTTTGAGTGAATGTAGGTCCAATTTTATATATATATATATATATATATATATATTAATAGGCTCGAACTTGGTTCGTTTGTTGATGATCTCCCTTGGGCAAAGGTTCTGTGTTTCTACTATGCACTCTCATCAATAGGTAATAGAGCTAATGGTTGATTGATGGTCACTCTCAATTTGTATTGGTATTTGTGACTCGAGGAAAGATACATGTACTAAAGGCTCATAATATATACCAATGTTTGGCGAAAATCTTGAGGAAGGACACCTAAATTAAGAGAAGCGGACTAAAAACTAAGCTCACACGTTAGGAGAAGATTGTTGAGATGCATATGCGAGTTGTTAAGATGGGTTCAATTGTATGAGCTAGGATTTGTTAAAAATGCATACGTGAGTTGTGGGCTAAAGTACACTACAAGTGTCAAAACTTATGTACGACACTCATTTTAGTATCAAAAATTTCACAATGATCACTTAAATGTCAATTTTATTTATAAAAAAAAAGGTCATTTAAGTGCCAACTTTTTTAAAAAATAATCATTTCAGTGTCAACTCCAATTTAAGCTAACATGACTCGCCAGAAGTCCGACATGATCTATTTTTTTATTAATATTTGAGCTAACGTGGCTCGCCGGAGTTGACACTGAAGTAAGCCATTTTAAAAAAAAATTGGCACTTAAGTGATCGTTTTATAAAAAATCAGTACGTAAGTGATCGCTTTGAAAGTTTTGACATTAAAGTGAACGTCGTACACAAGTTGTGGCGCTTGTGGTGTACTTAAGTCGTGAGTTGTGCTAAAAAGTCTTACATCGGAATAGAAAGTCCATATAGGAGAATTTTTGCGGCATTGAGTAGTAAATATATTTTAATTGGTCCAATCTCATTGATTTAGGTTTTTCAATAAATATTGGTTCAACTATATATGTTGACATAGTCAGACTTAGACTCCCTCTTGAGCTTCTTCCTAGATGAAGGTATCGGGTATTTATTGTGTGCTCCCAATATCATTCGAGATTGTGGTAACAATAAGGGATAATTACACAAATAGTCCACAAACTTTGGCAAAATGTGCAATCTAGTCCTTAAATTTTTAATTTGTTCAATTTAGTCCTTGAACTTTGGCAAAATGTGCAATTTGGTCCCTAAACTTTTGACTTATTCAATTTAGTCCCTAAATTTTTAATGCATGTTCAATCTAGTCCCTACATTATAGGAAAATGTTCAATATAGTCCTTTTATTAATTTAAGATCGGTGATAACGTTGAACATTTTTCATATAGTTCAGGGACTAAATTGAACATTTACTAAAAGTTCAGGGACTGAATTAAACAAGTCAAAAGTTCATGGATCAAATTACACATTCTGTCAAAGTTCAAGGACTAAATTGAACAAATTAAAGGTTTAGAGACCAAATTGCACATTTTGTCAAAATTCATGGACTATTTGTGTCATTTTGCCTAATAATAAAGTACCAACAACCCTTTCCTCACTTAACAAGTCACAGTTCGAGCAAAAAAAATTGTCCAAAAAGTCCTATACCTATTATATTTTTGTCAACTCGGTCCTAATATTTTTTTTACTTTTATCAATTGAGCCCTAAACATATTTATGTTTTGCCAATTGAGTTCATCTGATAAATTTTGATAGGAAATCGCTGTCATGGGTGCCGACCGTCTTATCTGACACTTGCCGCTTCCAGGGGTCAATGAAGTTTTTTTTCTTCGCTTTCTTCAATTTGAAGGATTACTAAAATCAAGCATACGTAATAGTATATCCCAAACTCAAACTTTTACATGAAACCTCTTTAGAGTCCATAGAAATAATTATTATCTAACAACAGACGATGTTGAAAATATATGGCACCTCGTAAATCACTCAAACGATAACATTTGTGAATTACTATAGATAATTTGGATGATAAAACGATATTACCATGCACTTTAAGTCAATCAAAATTTGGGCGTTGTATTATGCTGGCATCGATAATAACTGTGGTTGTTAACAAGTGTCACCGTAGCTTTACTTTTGGAAAATGCTTGGTATATTCTAAGATCGATTGACAAATTGATATACTAAATGTTGTGATATTTTTATTTAACGTCGAACATGTTTTACTTATTCAAATATCGACATCGAATCTTCACATTACCTAGTACATCTATGAGTTACGAAAAATTGAGACTAATTCAAAAATGATATGCAAATTTATTTGGCATTCTTATTAAGTGTTAACATGGCCAATTGATTTAAATATCAACTTATTTGAGCCAAGTCAACTAACACATCAATCTCGTAGTTATGGCAAATTGAGATTAATGTATAAAATGATACCCACAAATATTTGACGTTCTTATTGAGTGCTGTCAATTGATTTGCCACATCAACTAACATATCACCATCCAATCCCCACATAATTGAGTATATCGATTGAGCATGGCTTATCGAGAATAGTATATCTAAATGATTTCACCTTCCTATTGAGTGCTTAATATGGTTAATTTGTTTAATGTCAACTTATATGATATGCCACGTCAATATCTAAATGATTTCACCTTCCTATTGAGTGCTTAATATGGTTAATTTGTTTAATGTCAACTTATATGATATGCCACGTCAACACATCAATTTTGTGAAAAGTTTTTAGCTTACCTAGTGTTACTTTTATCCCTAAAAAGAGACTGTCAAATGGTATTGGATCGCGTTTAGTCCTGCTTCATCAAAATTTCTTCCGCGACGAAATTTCTTTCATCAAAATCTGTTCTTCAAATTTTAAATCAGAGGGCATAAATTATGTGACGATTCCAGTCTGAAAATATTAGCAGTAATAAGAAAGTCAACTACTTGACTTTTAGTGGTATTGTCCATGTTCTTTTATTCTCAATTTCCAAAATCCATTAATTTATGGTCATTTTTTAGAGTTAAGTCCTCCTCAACATTTGATTTAGGGTTCGTAATACATCAAGATCGCAAGCGAATTTTGAAAGTTCAAGCTTGAGAGGAGTCGGTCATTAGGGATGAGCGATTCCCAGTCCAATTCGATCCCCCTGAAGAACCGGGAACCGGACCAATGATCCTAGTTCCCATTTTTCGAAACCGGGGACCTGACTGGCCATCCCGAGAACCGTGGTCCGGTCCAATTCCGGTCTTGTTCCAATGACCCAATAAGCGCAATCAAAATCCATCCAAAGGACTAAAAGTTGAGAGACATGTCTTTGATCTCCATCTCACCCGGACTATTTCGAATATCAGTAGTGTATTTCCTGCAATTATGTGACCCATACAGTAGAGGCTAAAAAGAAACAACTCATTCTCGATTATTGACCTAATCTTTAGGCCAATGCACAAGCACAATCTTATACTCCGAACCTTCACAAGCACAATCACAATCATGTACTCTATCCTGAGCAAGTTGACAATAAAAGATTCAATCAACGCTATATTATTAAAAAGAAAAAAGAAATTCAACTGGTCCGATCTGGACCGTCTGGTCCGGTTCTATAGCCCTAAAACCGGGAACCAGACTACTCGATCACCAATTCCAATTTTAAGAACCGGGAACCGAACCGGACATCTCTAGAATCGAGACCAGCCCATCGATCCGGTCCGGTCCATGTTTAGGGAGACCAATTTGCTCACCTCTATCAGTCATTACTCAAGCACAAGTTAGAGTCCTAATCAATCCTTCGTAGATAGGGCCAATTATCCTTGTTCAAATCCGATTAAGCCAAATTAACTCCAATTCAATGTCATTTTTTTTTTGGGAGCCAAAAAAAAATGTCAATTTTGAGAAAGCCATGATATTGTGGCAGGATGTAGTTAAAATGACGAATCGAGATCGACAGGGTCAGGTTGGGTCAATCCGTTGACCCGAACCGGTTTGGCCCATTGGGCCGAATCAATTGTGGTGGTCAAGCCCAATAATAAGCAATAATGAATTTAAACTATCGGAAGACCCTGAGTTAACCCGCTCCACCCGGGCCGACCCAACTAGGCTCGGCCCATTAGCCAGACCAACCCAGTCCTTAAGCCCATTCGGCCGGTCTTCACTTTACTTTCACATAATTAAAAAAGCGTGGTGGTATTTATAGTGGATGAGCCATAACTGTTCCCGAGCGACTTCCAGTTATTTCATTCATATTCTTCTTCTATTCTTGAATATCCAAAATTCATTGATTTCTTGCCATTTTTTAGAGTTGATTGCTTCTGGCCATTTGATCTAGGTTCTCAATACATCAAGATTGCGGGCCAATTTTAAGAGTTCAATCTTGAGTCGGATTGGTCATTGCTCAAGCACACGTTTAGAGTCCTAATCGGTCCTTCATAGATAGGGCCAATCTATCTATGTTCAAATTCTCTTCGATTTTAGCGAAATCATGATAAATTTGCGGAATTTAGTTAAAATGACAATTCGAGGCCGATAAGGTTGGGTCAATGTGGTCGACCCGATCCGATTCAGCCCACTTGGGCGGAATCAATTGTGGTGACCAAGCTCAACAGCAAAATTAGAGCTAATTTAGAAGATCGAAAGACCCCGAGTCTAACCAGTCCGCCCAGGCTGATTGGGCTCTGCCCATAGGGCCGAACCAGCCCGCCCACAAGTTCATTCAGCCAGCCCTCTCTTCACTTTCTCATAATTATAAAATTGACACTCATAACAATTAATAAATGCCATGGCATGTCTTTCAATCCAAGTGAAAGTCTATTCTAGCCACTTATTAATCCTCCAATCTCGGCCATATAGAATGTCATGACACCAATTCTTGCATTCTTTCAAAAGACAATCATAAGCTTTCCTAATCAATAATGATTCAATTTGAGCCTTCGGAATAAATGAGTTGTATGGTTTGGATGAAGCATTGAATTCAAATTTTCCTTCCTTTTTTAAGAACAAAATCCTCCTCTCTCACTTGGGCGCCAACTTTCTCCCCCTTAGTGCACTTAAAAATTCTTTCCAATTCCCTCTCTTTGCCACAGTTAAGAATGGTCCCCTCCTTCGCCCATTGTCGCCGATCGTCGGGAGGTTCTTGGCCTCATTCCGCCGGACTTGTTGAACAATGGCCATCCTCAAGGTGTCGCACGCCTGGTCATTGCCGGAGTTATCCAGAATTGCCACCGGCGCTTCCTAAATTCGACTTTTTTTTTTTAGTGATTTGTGGGTGATCACCCGAGGTAAGTTTGAGCAACTGGATTTTAATGGGTAATTTCACATGATCATCCAATGACGCAAGGATGGGTACAGTCTAAAATTGAAGAATATTCTTCGATCTATGTTCAGTTCTAAGCTAGGATGTGATGGAAATTTGGTTTACCGTTTAAGATCATTCGTTAAAGTCACGAAGTATGCAGGTTAAGAGGCCTTAGGATCATCAAACCCATACTCGTCCGAACCATTTAGGAAAATATCTTGCTTAATTCAAGTCAATTTCATGTTATAGAACTAGAATTTGCATGTTTAGTACATATATTCCTGAGAATTAGTTCTAATATAGTTTAGTGCCATGATTTGTATGATCAATTCCATAAATCTCCTCATGTGGCTGAAGATCTTGTAGCACAATTTAGATGTCCATTTTCGTGTTCATTTGTCCTTTGTTTGGTATATGATAGATGAGTGATGATTATGATGAATTTTGATTGATTTTGGTGATGTTTCCTTAAAGTTTTCATGAATAGATGAATGATCTAGGCGTTCTTTGTTGTTGAATGTATGAAATGAGGTAGAATGTTCGCTAGCATGAGTTTAAAGATGCTATAGTTATGAAAAAAATGCTTAGAACATAGTTGCATGTGTTTGAAGATGTGAAAGAAATTCGGGAATTGGAGTTTGATCCGACCTTTGCATGCTCTTCGATTTTTCTGAAAAAATATGTTTAGAATTAGAAAAAAGTTAATCTTATATCCAAGATCACAAGCTTTTCAGTGATGTAAAATTCATTGAATTCGAAATTCATTCGGTTCGTCCGAAGCCTATTCAAAAAAAGTAAAAGTAAAATTGGCTTTAAAAGCCATTTTTTAAGAACCCTAAGGAACAAAAGTGGTAGAGGTTGCCCTAAAATGAAAATATGAAATATTTCATAATATTTGAATAATATTTGGGCTGGAAATTTGATTAAATTCAGACAAGGTAAGATTTGACTCAAAAAATGTTCAGAATTGAGTCTAGGGTGTGTTTAATGCATATTTGCTACTTCTATAAGGAGCTCTTTGGCAAAAAATGATCAAACAAAAGTTGAAGAGCTAGTGCATGGTAAGGCTGCATTTGGTAACACTACAAGGAAATTGTTTCTGTTCCAAAAGTGCAGGGTAAGGCTGCTTGTAAAAATTTTCGGCATTTCTTCGTTTGCTATTTTTTTCCGTATTTTTTTTTCGAAAAATTAGGTACTAACCGGGTCAGATCTTGAGTGGGCGAGTAATATTAAACAAAACGGGGTTGATTGGTTCATAATCATAGAAAATGATCTTCATTTGACTCTTTTATTAGCCGCTGGAATCATTCAATTTGGGCTACGTTAGGTAGAAATAAGAGAAAAACAGAGAATTGATACTATTGGGTCACTAATGGGCTTCTTGATTTCTAAGGCTAATTACCCTAATTGCCATGCTCGGTTGGGCTCGTGCGTGACTGACTAGATGTATGTTCAGCTCAACTGAAAAATAACCAGGTACGATACTTCGGCAAGTAATTTAGGAAATGAGATTAGTCCTTAAGTAGTCACTGGTGACGTAGCTCACCCCTTGGTGAAACTCAATCGGGGGTTAACTATCACTTTGCGTTAATTAATCAACCCCTAATTCCCTGAGGTGGATGGATGAATCGAACCGAATCGCATGATCGAAGCCAAAATTCCCGGGCCAAACTCGATTCCTTTTATTATTGATTTGATTGTGGGCTAGCTAATTCTTTGAGTTGACTGAATGCATGTGTTGAATGATCGTATGGCGGAATCGACGACGGAGGTCAGTGGCTGAGAGCTCTCCGTATTGGCGGTCCATGGTAGATGGTAGTGGTCCTAGGCGTTTGTTAGATTTAGGATTACTAGCTTGATACAGTATTGATTAAGCTAGCCGTAAACATAGGGAATAGCTTAGACTTAGTTGATATTTAGTTCAGCTTGAAAATCAAATAAAACTAATTGCTAGTCTATCATAGATTAATCTCATCACCAAATAAGAATGAGTAGATTTAGTCTCGCCCTAATCTAAAGCAATTTTTAGGAGTAGCATTAGCCTCTAATCTCAAGCCTATGGGTATCATGTCCCAAGGCTTATAATAAAGCAATTTAATATTCTTTGCTTTATGGGGTTCGTGCCTCAAGATTTAAGACCATGGCCACGTAATATTCTCTGCCTGACATGTATTGGATTTTCATTTTTACACTTCCATTTCGTTCTTTCAATACATTAATTGATTAATTCCGCACTTCGAAGAAATTGGTTGTTTCTTTTCCTTTCCTAAAATGGTTAGGACAACCCTTAAGAACATAACAAACCCCGAAGATATGTATGCACATGTAGCTACTTAAAGACCTTTAGGATTATAGTTGGTAAAAACCTGCTTGATCATTTAAATGAACGATCCCACTGACTTAGACGATCAGCATAATCAAGTTCCCGAACTAAGTAAATTTTGAGTTGGGAAAAGAGACAAAACTCCCATGTTTATTTTGATTTTTAGCCGACCTTGAAAAGGTAGTGGTGACTCCTATAATTCCCTAGGCTAATCAAGACTTAAAACGAATTCCAACATTACAAGAGATAAAAGATTAGGAGAGCCCGAGCCTAATCGAGGACCATCAGCTTGCCTTAGGCAATGCCCCTAAACTCTCTTCTTGTGTCCCCGGCCATCATCGGAAAACTTAGAGTTAAATCGCAAAAGATACACCAACGCGTTTCGAGGAAAATTAGCCGGAGATTATATTACACTTTCGAGAAAAATTTTAGGACTAAATTGATAAAATTAAAAAGTTCAGTAATGATTTAGCATTCACACAATAGATTTAGAATTGATTGGACAATTTCCCCCACTAAACCAATATACCAACACGATACAACAAGTTCTCAGTATAATTCAACACTCTTACCATGGTATGGCCAAATAAAGTTTGTAGCCTCCAAGATAATTTTAACCAAACACAACAGATAGGTAACACCAACATTCTAAGACTTCTAAATTGTACTGTGAATATACGATATGGATTGGAGACGATAAACTTTTAAGTCAAAAATTAGTTCAGCCACAGAAAAGGGAAAGAGGATGCCTCGAGATATCATCAAGGAGTACTTGCATTTTTTTATCAAGTTGTGCATTTCCTCTGGTCTTCATGGTTTCTATACGTTCTAGTTACCTTCGCACCACATTTAAATTACAGACCATTCTCTCAGTTCATATTGCAAAATCCCCAGGAACGTTTGTCGGCACATTATTGATAACAGAAACTCCGCTTGGTGATGCAACCACCGCAGTGCAACTGCAATTTCAATGACAACAAGAGAAAGGCGCTTCCATCAGCTTAACAAGCACAAAGAGAATTTCAAGAACGTTTCCATTAAATAGAAAATGTAATGAATTCCGCAATTTTTTCCCTCTGAATATCACATCCCCGGTCTAGCTTTCTGAATGTGATGAGAATCTTGATTATATCACTTCATAACAAGCTACAAATTGCGCTAAGAGATGTTTTAATTTTAACATGATGACATATCAATACTACTGAGATAAGTTGTGGATATGGATAGGCACATAAGATTAAGCAAAAATACGCCAAAATTATCTGATAAGTTAGGATCTACTCAAGACAAATACAAACTTCAGCGAGAACAGACAACACGAAGGATTGGTGTCACATAAAGTGTCACATAAACATTGGTGAGATGGCATGCGACCTATGACAGAACCGTCTCTCACTATCAATGGGGTAAACTCTGGTTTCCAATATCCGAAAGTGATGTAGTGATCCATAAACATATCCATGGACTACCAGATAACACTCAGATGCTGCTCTAGACTTACGTTAAACTACATAAAATCCAGCACCCGAGCCTATCGGTTTGAAAATCTACCCTCTCCAAACACAAAAATTGCTAGCTTAGCAGTTTTCTGGAACCATAGTATGAGATATAGGATCTCAGAAATTTTAAAAAAAAAAAAAATCAAGGAATCACTCAGGGTTAGAATTCTTTGCCAAGCAATAGCAATTGTTCCTGAACATGGTCCAAGAATATAATCAGCAGATGAAGGTGTCGTGCCATATCTCCAGGGATCATTTAGCGGACAGGCCAAGTCTAAATTAAAAGTTCATACAGTTAGTATTTCACCTATGATTGTCTCCCCCATATACCATCGGGTGATGGCAAAGAAAAATAACTGCATGCCAGAATCTAACAGATGAAAAATCAATAATTTTTTAAGAAACACTTTAGTGATATCACCTGTTGAATCCTCGCAAGACAGTCCACTGAAGAATATCTAATTGATATTGAACAGAGACACAGTTCGTGAAATGGAACAAAGTAGATTACTGTTGAAACCTCTTTATGTTTATTGTTAATGTTAGTAAGCCTAGTTATTTAGGCTTAGTTTATTGTTTAGAAGTCTTAGGGTTGAGGTCTATCTCTACTCTATATATATTGTATCTTTTATCTTTTTAAAGCATGAATAAAAATAACCCCTTCATTCAACATGGTATCAGAGCCGTATTAGCCTCTCAACCCAAAAAAAAAACTCATCGCCATCAACGTCAGCCACCAAATCACCCCCAAAGCCAACGTCGGCCAAGCACCTTCAGGCCAGAGGAGGTCAGATCGAAGTCACCCAACCCAGGCGACTCGGAACCCAACGTCGCTCAGACCAGGCGACTCTCCCCTGGTGGTCGCCCAACATCGCGCAGGCTAGGCGACCCAGAACCAGAAGTCACCCAGCCCAGGCGACCCTCTCCTAGTGGTCGCCTGACGTCGCGCAAGTCAAGCGACTTCTTTCTAGTGGTCGCCTGACATCACCAAGGTCCGGCGACCCCTTTCCAGCGATGTCAAGGCCCGACGACCTTTTTTCTACGATAACTTGAAGTAGCTCAGGTCCGGCAATTCTTGTCTAGTGTTTCCAGTGGTTGCCTGACATCATCAAGCCACAGCAACTGATCTTCTTCTTTTTCCAATGCTATCGGCAACCTTAATATTCTGTCCAGTGCCTCCCGAGAGCTTTCTTGTTGCCGACCAGCATTGATATTATTCAGTTCATTCATTATATGATCTAAATCGTGTCCTTTTATATATATATATACAACTTTTTATCCAAGACCATGTCAGAAACAGAAAAAATTTCGGACTCTCTTGGGGAATTGAGCCGTAGTGCTCCTAGTATGTATCCCTCTTTTCTGACAAATCCCATCAAGTTAGATAGCTTCAACTACCTGATTTGGTCTCGCTCTTGTTATCTCACCATTGTTTCATGTGGTCTTACCGGCTATCTTACTAGAGAGAGCGTGAAACCTACTACTAGAGATGATGCTATCCGCAGGTGGATCTCCGAGAATGCTCTGGTTGTGGCTTATCTTGTCAATTCAATGACCGACTCAATCGCGCGTGGCTACTTATTCTTGGATACAGCAGCAAAGATTTAGGAGGCTGTTCAAAACACTTATTCTCAAGTAGGGAAGATGCCCAAATCTATGAACTCCAACAAAAAATTCATGAAACCAAGCAAAGGGAGTTGTCATTATCTCAATATTATTCCGAGTTACGTAGTCTATGGCATGAACTAGACTTTTATGATGATTTTCATCCTTCCAACCCCCGTGATGCTGTTGCCTTTCAGAAGAGAGTGGATAAATTTCGTGTGTTTTGAGTTCTTGGCTAGCCTTAATATGGAGTATGATCAGATTCGAACCCAAATATTGTGTCGTGTTCCTTTTCCGACCTTGGAACAATCTTATGCCATAGTTCATCTGGAGGAAAAGCGCCGGAGTGCGATGCATCAACCTGTTGTCCTAGAGCACTCTGTCCTTTACACTTCTGTGGGAAGTGAATCTCGCGATCATTTTGGCAATGACAGGCCGGCTGTGAAGTGTGATTATTGTGGAAAATAATGTCACACTCGTGAAACTTGCTACAAATTTCACGGGCGTCCTTTCAACGCTGGTCATGGTGGTGGAAGGGGTTGTACCGGGCCTCGGGTACACTTGAGTGAAGCCTCAGGTCAACAACAAGCAGCTCCATCAAACTCTCTATTTGCTGCCGAGTTGACTAGTCTGTGTCTTCTCTTAGCACGCAATGTAGACAACCCTGCCACCTCTACATCATCGGCCTCTGGCACTATGGCCTCTAATCTCGCACAATCAGGTAGTTTTTTCGGTGGTTTGTGTAAATTTTCTCAACCGTGGATCCTTGATTCGGGTGCCACACACCATATGACTAGTGATATTATACTATTTGCTGATTATTCTCATTCCTCTAAGTATGATTGTATTACTATTGTTGATGGTTCGTTAGCCCCTATAGCTGGTCAGGGCTCGGTATCTATTACCCGTGATATTACTCTATCATCTGTTCTACATGTTCCTAAAGTTTACACTAATCTACTATCAATTGGTTCCTTGACCCGTGATCTGAAGTGCCAAGTGTTTTTCTTTTCATCTCATTGTGTCCTGCAGGACTTGGCAACGGGTCGGAAGATTAGTCGTGGTAGAGTAGAGGGGGGCTTACATGTGCTTGATTCACTACCATCAACTCATCTTATCACTCCAACTTCCTCACCTGCCTTATTCGAGCTATACATTTAGCATCGCCATTTGGGACATCCCCCGCTTGGAACTTTAATAAAGATTTGTCCAGATATAGTTGATAAATGTAGTGGCCAAAATTTCTTTTGTGATTCTTGTGTTCTAGCAAAGCAAACTCGAATTAATTATTCTCCTATTAATAATAAAATTGATGCACCTTTTGCTCTTGTGCATTCGGATGTTTAGGGTACTTCCCATGTTTCCTCCATCTCGGGTCATCATCGGTTTGCGACATTTATTGATTGTTGTACCCGCACTACCTTGGGTTTATTTATTGCAACAGAAGAGCGATGTTTTCCAATGCTTTCAGCAGTTTCTAGCAATGATCTAAATACAATTTGATGCAAGCTTCGCATCCTTCGAAGTGACAATGGAATGGAATACACCAAGTCAGATTTTCAGGCATTTTTACAAGACCGTGGTATTATCCATCAAACAAGCTGTGTTAATACTCCTGCACAAAAATGGTGTGCCAAAACGCAAGAATCGCCACCTCTTAGAGGTGGCCTATTCCCTTATGTTTTCCATGAATGTCCCAGCTCACTATTGGAGTGATGCCATTTTGACTGCAGCTTATTTGATCAATCGACTCCCACACGCATTCTCCAATATCGCTCTCCCATTGAGACTCTTACTAATTCCCATAAGTTCTTGGTTCCTTCAAAGGTGTTTGGGTGTGAATGTTTTGCCCGTATCACTCACCCAGTCGATAAGCTTGCCCCTCGCAGTGTCAAGTGCATTTTTTTGGGATATTCTTCCACGCAAAAAGGATACAAGTGCTATTGTCCCTCCACTCGATGTTATTTTATTCCCACGGATGCTATCTTTCATGAGTCTCGGCCTTTTTACTCCCGGACACATCTTCAGGGGGAGTCTACTCATGGTGAAGATGTGTCCTCTAGTTTGGATGTGACACCTATCCAGAGGGAGTTAATTTCAACCATCTCGGGTGAAAAATCAGATTCTACAGCTATTACCCATACAGAAAACACAGCCAGCACTGAAGACTCCGCAAGTACTGAAAATCCTGACTCTGTCAATGTAGAAAATTTAGCAGAGGTTCCTTCAATTCAGGGACAGTTTCGGTACCCGATTGTGTTTCATCAACGAAATGTTCATAAAGCTCCCTCTATCACTACTCTACTCTTCGACAAATCTCCTCCTGCCAGTCCTACAACCACAATTCCGGGTAATGACTCCTCTAAGATTATTGATAATGATGATAGAACTGATGACTTACCTATTGCACTTAGGAAAGGAAAATGTTCATATACACAACATCCCATATCCAATGCTGTGTCATATGATCGACTGTCTTCATTCTATCGTGGCTTTTCTTTATCTCTATTGTGTACAGCTATTCCCGAAACATGGCAAAAGGCCTTAGCTGACAAAAAGTGGAAAGAGACTATATTAGAAGAGATGAAAGCTCTTAAGAAAAATGGTACTTTGGAGTTAGTTCAGCTTCCTCGAGATAAAAGTACCTTTGGATGTAAGTGGGTGTTTACTATCAAACAAAAGGCTGATGGAACTATTGTCGCTACAAAGCTCCCTTGGTAGCCAACTGGTACTCCCAAACCTATGGCCTTGATTATACTGAGACATTCGCACCGGTTGCCAAGATGAACACCATTACAGTTCTTATCTCATGTGTTGTCATCTTGAATGGGACTTACAACAACTAGATGTGAAGAATGCATTTCTTCATTGGGAACTTGAAGAAGAAGTGACATGGACATTCCTCCAGGTTTTTCTGGCCCGGAGAAAAAAGGCCATGTGTGCAAACTCAAGAAGGCTTTATATGGCTTAAAACAGGCCCCTAGAGCCTGGTTTGGTCGATTCCAAAATGCTATGATTGCCTTTGGTTTTACACAAAGTAATGTTGATCATACCTTATTCATCAAACGATCAAGTACTTGGGTTGTTGTTCTCATCGTATATGTCGATGACATTGTAGTGACCGGGAATGACACAATAGAAATTTCTCATCTTAAGCAATATCTGGGGAAAGAGTTTGAAATTAAAGACTTAGGAGATCTTCGGTATTTTCTAGGTATTAAAGTTGCTCGGTCTGAAAAAGGGGTATTTCTCTCCCAATTGAAATATATACTGGATCTTTTAATTGAGATTGGAATGCTTGGATGTAAGCCGACTGAAACCCCTATTGAGGCCAATGGCCATTTGCAGTCTAAAGAGGGAGAGCCCGTGGATAAAGGAAGTTACCAACGATTGGTAGATCGACTAATTTATCTCTCCCATACTCGACCTGATATAGCATATGCAGTGAGCTTGGTGAGTCAATATATAAATGATCCACACTCTTCACACCTTGAAGCGGTTCACAAGATACTTCGTTATTTGAAATATACTCCAGAGAAAGGGATTTTATTTGCATCTCATGGTCATATTTCTGTGGAGTCTTATACGGATGTCGATTGGGCTGAATCTATGGATGATCGACGATCTACTTCCAGTTCTTGTACTTTTGTTGGAGGTAACCTAGTCACCTAGCGCGGTAAAAAGCAAGATATAGTTTCCCGCTCAAGTGCCGAGACTGAATTTCGTGCTATGGCTCAAGGAGTTTGTGAATTATTTTGGCTAAAGACCCTTCTCACTGATCTCAGAGTTGTTGTTCCACAACCAATGCGATTTTATTGTGATAGCAAGTCTGCTATAGGCATTGCTCATAATCCGGTACAACATGATTGCACCAAGCATGTAGAAATTGATCGTCATTTTATAAAGGAAAAATTGGACAACAATCTCATCAACTTGTCTTTCGTTGCCTCTAATGATCAGCTTGCAGGCATCTTTGCCAAAGGCTTGAATGGGCGCACGTTTCATACCATCCTCAACAAGTTGGACATGTCCAGTATCTATGCTCAAACTTGAAGGGGAGTGTTAAAACCTCTTTACGTTTATTGTTAATGTTAGTGAACCTAGTTATTTAGGCCTAGTTTATTGTTTAGATGTCTTAGGGTTCAGGTCTATCTCTACTATATATATATATATATATATTGTATCTTTTATTTTTTTAGAGCATGAATAAAAATAATCCCTCTGTTCAACAATTATTATCGACGAAAGACGACAAGAATAGCGGTATCATTGCCCTTCTTTCATATTCAGGAGTTTGATGTTCAAAATAATGATCATAAAGATGCAGTGACAAGTAACTTCGACCTTTGTATGATGAAGAAGCTATCCCTTGTCATCTATGCACAAGGAAAAGCTTTTAAGATGATTGCTTTAGGAAAAACTAAAACATAGCTGGCACCACTGCCATTCTTATCACCATCAGCATCTCCACCACCATTGCCATGGACGAATTGAAACTGGGCAAATGACAGTGGAGGTGGCAATGGTGGGGCAATTATGATAACAGCAACAGGAGTGGTTGAGGCAGCGGTCTATTTGTTTCTTTAGAACATGAAATTATTTTTTCAAATTGTTCTCAACTTTATCTCCTCTGATATTTAAACAAAAAAAATCAAAGACTCACATCCTAATTTTCAATCTGAATTAAATAGTTATGTCGATAAGACGGCCATACAAATCTACTGCCGATTAGAATTTCCTGAAAATAACCCCACACATGAAAACAATATTTCCTTTTAATCCAGAAGATTGTGTAGGCACGTTCCAAGATGTGCTCTATGAAGATTACATAGAAAAGTAGTGGGCACACCTAAAACAAGCGAATTAGAGCTACTTGTTTATTAGTCTTGCCTTGAATGGACAAAAGGATTTTCTGCATTTCTTGTTTCCAAATAAAAGGGTTTATGATCTGATTCATCAAAGGGGAATATTGAGAAAGATCTTTGTTCAGATGTTAATCAAGCTTGCCATTTTCTAAACATCCATGACATGTGTATATATATACACACACACGGAAACATAACAAGGAAGCTTAGTGAGATAGAAGTAACTCGAAGATTAAAAACCCTCTTGCAGACCATGGAAAAAATGGTTGTCATGTCATGCATCATATAATTGTGACTTATTGTGTGTTACTGACTAAGAAGCATGCTGCTGCAACACTCCAAGAGTGACCAAACAAATTTCCTTCGATACGAATCCAAGAAATGTACCAAAAGAATGAGGTTTAACTCACGGAAACTTAGAAATGACCCCATGGTCCACCACTCCATCAACTCTGTCAAGGCTGTCAGCTACTTGAGCTACAATTACATTAAAGAGAAGTCACACACGTTACCATAAATCAAAAAGGAAAATAAGAGAAGCAAATCAGTTTTGGGCATTATACCGAGGTTTGCAATTGGAGATGTGAATATGACATCAAGAACATTATGGCCATCCTTGGTAATTACAGGAAAATCTCCACCTAATGGATCAGCATGTCCTATTGATGGTCTTCTCCAGACCTTCGACAGAAGAGAAAATTAATCATACAAATCATAGTAACAAAAATTCGCACACATTAGAGTCTCCCAAGTCCGCCCAGCTGCAGTTGTCACAAAACCACAGTAACAAAAATCTGCACACCCACAAAGTGAGTGCCAAATGATACTTTGCTGACACTAGTCATGACATGACAAGTTAACAAGTATTATATTAAGAGATGATGGTTTATAACCGTAGGGATATTTTTCCATCCCCTATCCTATGCTGTTATCTATACAATAAACATAAAAAAGAAGCACTGTTAAGTTCTGACAGATCAAAGATGTAGGGATATTAAATGTTTAATCACAGATCAGTTTTAAGTTCTTTAAATAAAGTCCAGAATCAGTCCCTAGTATTTATGTTTCATCAAAAACCAAACCTCAGCATCTCCCAGAAACAAATCATCAATCTCTTCAGCTGTCTCCATCCAGTTGAGCTGGCAATAGAATCTTTACTTCACTATCATTCTCTTGAGCACTTTAACATATGTAGATGACATATATGTGCGTAGCTGCTTACAGATTGAACCAAGACTGGAACAGAACCATCAAGAGCACCTTTATAATTGTTCTCTGTGATGATAAATACAAGTCTCTTGGCTGCATTAAGTACAAACTGCAAACAACAGAATAACAACCCAGTCAGTTCACAGTTAGAAGGAAGAAACAGCATACCATTACATCATACAGGGATAGACTAGTAAGGCTCATCTTATGGTGTCAAAAAGAGACTAACTTTCTCTTGGATTATTGACTCTCCGCCTTCCAATTTTCGGCGGCCAATGACGGCAATGAGTGTGTCTTCTTCTATGATATCAGCATCATCAAAGGCAAAGTCAATCTACCAAAAACCAAGTAAATACAAAAATTATAGCGACAGAAAGACATACTTGGGCATAACCTAGAGCATCAAACTCCTACTATGAAGAGGATAAGTAAAGCAACTAATCGAATAAACAACATGCATTATGTGGTTTCTCCCAATTCGATTTTCCAGCATGTTAACTTGCAAAAATACAAGTAGGAAAACACAACATGTCATGGACCATTCTTTAGTGCTTTGCTGCAAGACTGCTAAGCTGCACATTACACGTCTATGGACTCAATCCTTGACTAACTCAGTTCATGCAAAACTGCAGCTTGGGAAAATCCTCGGGTGGGATCATTATCGAAAATTGATCTTTTGATGTGAACTTCATGCAGCTGAACAAATTTCCATGGTAACAATTTCACCGCTGACTTAGATCCTGCCATTTCAAGAACCGTTTACCAAATTTCCAAAAGAAATCTGTCACAAAGAAAGAAAAAGACAGTGATAGACACAGGGAAGCTGAGTATGAATTATTTATGTGTCCACACCTCAGAATATCCTCGGTAGTTATCCAAAGGAATTCCTGATTTCGCTCCTTCGCTAGCACTTGTAACAGACCTACATAAGATTTTTAAGGAAGAATGAGAAAACGGACCAGGAACAGAATGATGTATGATTTGACCCTAAAAGTTATGTTGCTTAAGAAACTTTAACATGTACAAGTATCTCAGCAAAAGATATTCAGTATTTAGTTTTTAATCTCATCAAAGCCTGTTTGGTCAGTGAAAATGAAAATTTATTTCAGAATTAAAAATAGAAAAAAAAAAAAAAAACAACAACAACAACAGCAGCATTTATTCTCCATCAGTGTAAAGAGGCTTTCCTCATGGGATTCCAAACGCTCTAGAATTCATTGCAATGAAATCTATGAAAAGAATTAAAAGGTTACCAACAGTTTAATCAAATCAGATTCCCTTGTTTTAATTGTTCATGCTGCCAAAAAAAAATGTTGAAGGAGAGAAAACTAATGTATTATTCACTCCAACATGACTACTCATTCCAACAAAAGAAATAGATCGTAAATAAATACAAAAGCAGAAGATTTAGAAAACTTTCAGGAACACAATAGGGACTTAGCTCTTTATTTTGAATTCCGGTACCCCTCTCTATTGGTTTTTCTATTCTACTCTGATATCTATCCTACATCTACTTGATATGTAAGGCCAACCTCATACCGTGGAAAGTGTACTAAAGACTACATATGACATTGTTATCCCATTTGAAGAAAAATTAGTATTTTCTATGTTATTATTTATCGAGCGTTGCCCAGAATCAAGTCAAGGATAGCCCAAACAGTTTGCGAAGGGATCTAATGATATTACGGCAGCTTTACCTTCTAAAATGGTTTTTCACCAATCGAATGGCCGAAAACTACCATCAACTGAGCAAGAATTCAGGATTTGAAGAATGTTTCTTTTTTCTATGTTATTATTCATTGCACATTGTCGAAAATCAAGTCAAGAATCGCCACAAACAGTTTGCAAAGGGATCTACTGATATTATCGCAGTTTTACCTTCTATAATGGTTTTTCACATATGAACGGCCAAAAACTACCATTAACTGAGCAGGAATTCAGGGTTTGAAGAATGTTTCTTTTTTCTATGTTATTATTCATTGAACGTTGCACAAAATCAAGTCAAGAATCGCCAACCTGTTATGAAGCAAATAAGAGAACACTGGATGTTGAACTACCAGAAGGATGCTTCTACATTATACATGTGTTCAAATGCGTATGTGAATTGCATTAAAAACGCCTCGTATTGGAAAATTAGTATGTTGCGGAGCAATTAATAATCCTAATTGGCTTAAATTTTTGAGTAAAAGTGGGTTCAACTAGATTTGTTGATCTTACCCAAAAAAAAAAAAAAAAACTAGATTTGTTGATGGCTTAGATATGGGCACCGTCTTAGTGATCTCCCTGCTTCAAGTATCAGAATTCTACTTCCAACTCCCAACATATAGTATTGAAAAGATGGTTGATTGGTGAGTCCCAATCTGTATCAGCATCCTGGACTAAAAAAGGAACTTTGCAGTTGCCAAGTGCGGTTTGCCAGCACGTTCCAGGGAGGAGATCATGGGGGAGAGGCATGTACTGGTTGGCGATGATTGAAGATTGAGAATGAGACTCTTCATGCAGAAGAATGCCTGAACTAAGGTGGAGCAGACCTAACACTGAAATCACATGTAGGAGAAATTGTTCACACGAACAATCTCCCCTCCTAAAGATATTAGCTTTTGCTACGCGCTCCGAACAATATCCTTGACAATCATTTCTTAAGGTGCAAATTCACACCCCTGATCTTCACTAACAACTTCAGTCCCTAAGCTGTCCATTTTAGTCATATCTCAAATTTTGTCAACCTTCTATTTCGGAATAGAAAATGTTGGAATATATAAATATTAAAGCATGCCTTCCTCTAACAGCTTAAGCTTTTAGAGTAGTCGGTTGTGGTCTTATCAAATCTTACACGGTATCAGAGCAAGAGATCTTGAGTTCAAATATTTCTAGGCCCCTATTTGCCTCCCCAATGAATTTGTCCACTCTTAGTACTAAGCAAAAGATCAAACTAAGCGTGAGGGAGAGTGTTGGAATATATAAATATTAAACCGCGCCTTCTTTTAACAGCTTAAGCGTTTAGAGCAATCAGTTGTGATCTTATCAAATCTTATAGAAACCATAGTGCAAAAATAGAAGTATGGCAGATAGTCAGCCATGAGGGCCCAAGGCTGGTGAGGGGTGCCAGACCATATGGGCGAAGCGACATCGTGGCTGCGCAAGACCACGTGGGGGCAACAACACCATGGTGGCGCCCCCAATGGAGTCAAACCATCCCCCAACCCCAACACACTTAAACAAATAGAGAAAAGGAAGAAAGGCTTGATGAGCCAGTTGATGAAATTAAATAAATTCAAGGGCTAAATCGGAACTTATGCATTCTCTTTTGTCAGTAGAAGCTATTTGACTTAGTAGATTTTTTATTAGAATATTTTTACCATCTTAGGCAGAAATTTGACAACTGAATCGCACAATAAATGAGTAAATTTTAGCAAGTACGACTAACCCCCATATAATGTCAGCCCAAGGCAGAAGACACTAGACAAATCATGACCTACCAGGTTATGTAGAATAAATAGTCTCTTAGAATCACAAAAGAATTGGTCTGTCAATGAACAATCGTCAACCATATGGTCAACATCATAAATAGACAGTATACAGTTGCTCCCCGATAACCGACCATCCATGGCATGTTCTCTACCACGGCGAATAAATGTAGCAAAAGTGCCTGATTGATTAATAACGTAATCAAGAAACACAAACAGGATGGAGCCAATGTACTGCAAATAACTGATTTCTATTATAAAACAGAGAAGAAGGCCTTGGCCTTGCAATTGCAACTGTAAGAAAAACTCACGTGGGTACCCCTACTATATCTTCCAAAGCACCTGCATGGAGTTGCTGACCAAGATAATTTATCGCCATGCTAGAAGCATTACCAGATCCTAGCCCAACCACCATTCCACTTTTGATGTATCTGTCAACCTGGAAATGAAATGTCAGTGAAAAATTCCTGACATATAACAATGTAAGGACACCAGCCGGAGAGACAAAGTCAGTCATATTATGACTTCAAAAGTAGCCCCAATTACTTTGCATTACATTTGTTCACAACTCATTCGATCAAAATATCCAGTGGAAGAACTCCTACTTTGATTTTATATTGAGAGATGACAATATAGGATATCAAGAAAGGAAACTAACTGCAGTCAGCGAATGATGACAATCAGAACCGGAATGAACTTCTCTGGGATGTTAAATAGAGCAACTAGGCTCTTCACAGGGTTTAGATTGGCAACAGAAGAGGTAGAGCACAGGGTCTCATCTTCTGTCACCAATGACACAATAATGTGACGCAAAAGTTGAGATCTGTCAGTCTTTGCTCTTCATTGTCATATCCAGAAGTAAAATCTAGTTAAAACATTATGTGAGATGGGGATAAATGTAGAATGTGTTCATCCTGCTCATTTGGCAACTACTGCAAGTGGGGAGGAGGGTTTCTTGTCATTGACTCAAAGGACGCAGCTAGCTTTGGATGTTTGGAGCTCATATGAACGATTTGAGACAAATAAAAGAGCTCCCAGTACAATGTGGTTTTGAACTAGATCCTGCTTACTTTTCATAAAAGAAAGTCTCATGAGCTTACAGCCTTGAATTTCCAGGAGACAAAAAGAATTCATCACATCATGGAGGGGAATCATATCTGCAAAGTGTGGATGGTAATTCAGCAGAGAGAAGTTAGCACATGGTTTTTGATGGTAGAGAGGCGTTCGGCAAAATTGGAGTCGGTTCTTAGATAATGTTCGCTTTATGATTGGTAACTTAAGTTTGTCAGGTTTTGCCAACATGCAGTGACCATCTCAAATTAAGGTTCTCCTGACAGTTCTCGTTCACTATGACCAAAGGCATCTGATCGCGGTTTTGCGACAACAAAATTGCCGCAGCACAAAAAAATATGTGCTCCATACAAAGAAAAATTCTTGCTAATCACAGAAACCAACCGTCTATGCACAATTATTTGGCAGGATCCCAATTGCAATACGCATGATCAGGCGCCCTTAATGACAGGGATATTGGTACTTATATGATTCGCCTTTCTATCTCAGTTACAGCTGATAAAATTTTGTTGGCAGATGGAGGCTGATCCAAAACTACTATTCTACGAGCAAATTGCAAAACCCGTCAAAGGAGAGGAGAGTTAGTGGTTAACAGATCTACAATGAGGAAGCAAATTCTTTGATCAAGGAACAGAGCTGTGAGTTTGGATTAGGCACACAACAGAAATTCAAATACCCATAAAATTAACTGCAGAGGATACGGTATTTAGGCCACCCACCTGGGCTTAACTGACATCCTACGTACATTAAAGTTAGCGAAATATATAATGAGAACTGCTTTATCTTCCTGACATCTCCAATGCAGTTTGTGAAGATATTAGCCTTAGAGTAATATGACAAAACGTAAAGCTTCTAGTTAGGAGGAGCAATGAACAGTCCATCTCCAGGCAATACTTGGGCGGCAAATGCGCCCAAGCTTGAATCAATCAACACCAAATTCTCTGAGTTTTCGAATGAGACAATAAACAAAGGACAAAGAAATTTCACAGGCATGCATTTCGCTGGCCAACACTCTTGTACAACTAGACCAGAAGAACCAGCAAGAAAAACCGCGAATGACGTCGAAAGAAAGACGGCGGGGGAGGGAAGTCGTACGGTGTACTTGGCGGCGCGGAACAGAGGAGGAGCACCGATGTCAGATTGGGCGGAGCACCGTACGGCGCTGGGCGGAGGTGCTCTCGCTCGGCCGTTGCAGCTTGTGAAAGAGATAGAGAATCGAACCGACGGTGCTAGTGATGCTGCTGCTGATGCCGCCATTTCCCCCCACTTCCGTCTCGGAATGCGTTCTTCCGGCGAGGGACCCGTCTCAGTAGGATAAGGGGGGGACCCACTTCTGTTTTGCCTACGTTTTTACACTACACATCAAAAAGGTTTTTTCTTTTTCTTTTTTTTTATTACTGGTCTTATTCCATTTAAAACCTTCAGCTTAAAATAAAATAAACTTTGAATTAACGTAGATAATAACATCTGAACGTTCAAGGAATTAATATAGAATTGTCATTGTTCCTAACCATATACAACGTAAATTACTTACTAACCATAAAGAATAATGTGGTCCCTAAGGCAAGTTAATAAGACTACAAAAATAAAATTTTATAGTAAATTCATATTGCTTACAAGATTTCATGAAAAGATACAAACGTTAGGAAAGAAAAAATGACACTAATAAATCTACAAAGCTTGATGTAACGTGCAATGTCATCCATAAATTATTAGCTTTTTCACTTTAGTCCTTTTGTTCAATTAAAACAAAGGAGAAAGTCATCAAAAGTCCGTTAAATATTGTCAAACAGTGCAATCTACTCCCCAAAATTTTAGTTTATTCATTCTAGTCCATCAAACTTCCAGAACAATTTATTCACAAGCTTTCATTATTACACTATTGCCCATTTCATAATTTTTTTTTTTCATTTCAATTCATTGTCTAAAACAACAACAAAAAAAGTGCTATCTGTTTTGTTTTTATAAAATCTTTTGTTGGATCATTACTTATGGAACTCGAAAACACACAAATTTAACTAAAATTTGATCAAGAAAACAAGAGTCACAAAAGTTTGAGAAGTTTACCTTTCTGAAAAATTAGGAATAAGATTTGGATTAATATGAGTATGATCTTTTTAATAAATTAATATTGTTTTTAAATATTCTTATGAAAACACTTGGACTTAATCCGAGTAACAATATGATTATGAATATTTATGAATCCTTTTTTTTTTTCTGTCGAATAAGGATTTGCATTCTCATTAAGCAAAAGTCCGAGTGGGCAAGATATATGCTTCAGAGCATAGCAATTCTAAAAGACAGGTAGGGGCAGTTGGAAGGCAAATTTTTATTGCCGTGGGCTATGACGACCCAATTCGTAACCTTATTACATTCTCCCTTGAAATAGGCCGTCTTCAAATTTCGAAAGAGCTTTGCACGAGCTTGAGCCTCTATTTTAACCGCACGTGCTTCCCAGCTGACTTGATTTATATGCCTTCACCGGTAGCCCACAAATGTAATTATGAATATTTTTGAATCGTGCAAAGCACTAGTTTAACTTTGTTATGAAAAATTGATGGGCTAAATTGAAAATGTAAACCTTCTATTGCACATTTGCGTTAGTATAGCGACTAGATAGTCTAGAATGCATATCTGGTGATAGTTCAGTCCAAGACTTAGCTTGGAGGTTGTTTGGACTTTGCCTTAATAGCGTAGGGACGTGGACTATCAATTTTTCACTGCATAAGCCCATTGCAGGAAGTCAAAATGACACAAATAATCCATAAACTTTGACAAAATGGGCAATCTAGTCTCTGAACTTTTAATTTGTTCAATTTAGTCACTGAACTTTGGTAATGTATAATTTGATCCCTAAACTTTTAACTTGTTCAATTCAGCCCCTAAATTTTTGGTAAATATTCAATTTAGTTTTTGCACTATATGAAAATGTTTAATATTATCCATAATCTTAAATTAACAAAAAGACTATATTGAATATTTTCCTATAATTCAGAGATTATGTTGAACATGAACTAAAAGTTTATGGATTAAATTGAACAAGTCAAAGTTTAAGGATCAAATTGCACATTCTGTCAAAGTTCATAAACTAAATTGAACAAATTAAAAGTTCAGGGACCAGATTGCACATTCTACCAAAGTTCATGAACCTTTTATGTAAATATACCTTGCAAAAATGACATTAGTTTGGTCGATGTCGCCGTTTTTAACTAAGCTTGAACAAGATTAAAACGTGATCGTAGACTTGTTTGGTTCATCTTTTGGCCAAGGTACTTCGAGTGAATGCAAGTACCTTTGGGCTAAAATGCAATTAGTGTTTGGCAAAATATTTTTTAAAAACGCTTTTGAAAGTATTTTTTACGTGAATGCCGTTTAGTGAAAAATATAATATGTAAAGTATTTTTACTTTTTTATTAAAAAATGACGGCGGGGACTGGCGAAGGGTGGTGCCGGTGGTAACTGATGGCAGCGGCAGGTGGCCGGCAACAGCGGGTGGTGACCGGCGACGAGTGACAACCGATGGCTGCGACTAGTAGCGACGAGCGGCGGCGACCAAAGACTGGCGGCGACTGGCGGCGTCAACGACCGGCGACCGGAGGCGGCAACGACGATGACCAGCTACTAGTGGCGGGGGCGATGGCAATCGGTGGCTGCGGCTAGCGGTGGTGGTGTCTGGCTGCAAAGGAGAGGCGACAAGTAAATGTGACAAATTTTTTTAAAAAAAATTTACATTTGAGATATAACTTATCAAAGTACCTCCAGAGATAATTTGGCCTAAAGTATTTTGGAGAACATTTGAGATGCAATTGTATTTATTCAAAGTGAGCTAAAAAATGAACCAAACAACATTTGCATTTGGCCAAGAGACTTTAGAATCCCAATACTCATCTTAAATACTGAACCAAACAGGGCCTATATCAAAGATGGCTAAAGTGAGGCAAGGTCATGGGTTTTGATAGAATCAGAATTGAGTCAATTGGCCAACCATTTACAAGTCGATTAAGCATGGAATCGTTGGCCACGAAATCCGATGGATGCTAATGAAATGTAAATTTGGTATAATGATATTAATTTGTGGATTCTATTGATCGAAAAAATAATTTGTAATATTAATTATCGATTTTTTTAAAATGTGAAATATCTGAAAAATTCGCAAGATGTAAAGATTAGCACGAAATTTTGTGAATATTGTCCACATTTAAATTCCTTATGGATAAATTCCACTAAAAATTTCAATCTGGTACATAAATTTATTCCAAAATTATTATTTTTACCACAAAAAAGCACCAAACTGTGATAAATTTATGCCAAACTATATTTTTAACGCCAAAAAATCTCAAATTAATACACTTGAGATAAATTTATCCCAAACTGACATATTTGGGATAAATTTAATCTTCGTTAATTTTCGTTAAGTTGAGTTAACCACACAAAAAAAACTCAAAATATGATATAAAGAGGATAAAATTCTAAATTAATATATTGTCTAATTCAGTAATTTGATAATAAAATTTTAATATATATATTAATTTAAATTTTTTCGTGATATTAAAATTAACGAGTACCGTACTTTTGCTCCCTTTTGCTTAGAGCAAAAGAACACAGGAAAGAATATTTTTGTCAAATGTGCCGCTTTTGTTTCCTGTTTGTTTTTCAGTTTTTACGATTTGAGCTGAACCGAAGCAGCAATTAGGTGGACCACGGGTCGACCCAACGCGGCTACCCTCAACCGATTCCCCCCCTTTTCATTCAAGGAAAAAGGGACTCGAACAGCAGAATTTCGGCGCAGCATCTCGCCTCGCAAAAGACGGCGAGTGGATATTACGCACCGTCGTCCTCCGTCGGCGAACGGTGAACCAGCAGAAACACAGAGAAATCAATCATGGCTTCTTCCGATCCCGATACACTCATGCTTAAGGCCGACAAGCAGTTCTCTCTCTCTCTCTCTCTCTCTCTCTCTCTCTCTATGTTATGTGCACATACTTCCAAGATTGTGAATCACTTCGATTGTTGCCGAGAGAATCTGCGCGTTCTGTGATTTCTCCGATGCGATCGCAGCATCAATTCGAGCTCTTGCAACTCCGGACTTTTTCGCGTGATGTAATTGCAGGAAAGCTAGACTGATAGAGCAGTTCGCGTGGTTAAATGAGAGTGAAATTCGTGCAGAGTGCATTTTGCTTTCCTTTTGCATCTCGCGCGATCTGGTTTTGAAATGGTTTGGCTTGCGACTGGGATACTGTCTGTGACTTTTCAGTGTTTATGGTATCGGATGGACAAGAATCTTACCTTGGCTTCTACATTTAAGTTTCTCATCTTTCTTATTAGACGCGGGCTTGAATGATGTATTCATATGGGGAAGATATGTTACTGGTTAATGACAGAATGCACATGTTGTTTGAAATGCCTAATACTTGTTTTTTTTTTTCCCTTGGCTCCAAGCCTTGTTTTATTCACTTGGAAACGATGATTTTCTTTTCAACATGTTGAAGTTTATCCTATGCTATTTACATTTGATTTATTCTCTTGCACTTGCTTTTGTTAGAACAAAGTTGAGCCTTACAAGGTGGAGTGCTGATTGGAGGAGTGCAACTGAACTGTATGAACGGGCTGGTAGGTTGAAATTTTATGCTGTTAACTTAGTTCCACTATCTAGAGATCATTCTTTAAATGATATAAACAAATGAAATGTTGGGACTGCTTCATTGTAACTGCCAACTAATATATCTGCTGTTCAAGCTATTGGGTATAGGCTTGCTAAAAATTATGAAAAAGCAAAGGAAGCATTTGAAAAAGCTTCGAAAGGCCAGGAGATGCTCTCCTCGTATCCTTTTGTTTGTTATATTCATGTTCTGTTTCCACATGCTTTGCTTTTCTTTTCTTTTCTTTTGCATCCTTGATGGGAAAATAGGCCCTGGGATGCGGCCAAACACATGGAGTCTGCCGCTTCTGTAGCTAAGGAATTGAGAAATTGGAATGAGGTTGCAGACTTCTATAGAAGAGCATCCGAATTGTACAGTGAATGCGGGAGATCGCAGCCTGCATCAGATGCTCTGATGAAAGGGGCTCGGTAATCTTGCGATTATCTTTGCCTTTTGAAAATATTCTATTTCTTTTCAATTAGTATGTTCCTTCGCGTGTGTTATTTTGTTGCTCGAGTTTCATCATTCTCATAGTGAGCTGAACTGTGCAGATGCTTTTGAAAATTGCAATTGGATGTCTTCGTTGATTGGATATCCAATTTGACAATTATGTAAATCAGCAGTCATATGTCCCAGCAGAGTTGGAGAATTTGGTTAAAGCAGGATATGGATTAGTATTTCAAATGTTGTTTAGTTTGATGCTCTAGTTTCCTCTTCCCCATAGGCTCTCTGCTGATGCTGTGAATATTTCTTTTGAATGAACTATATTATTATGATCTTTCCTGGCACATTTGCTTAACCTAATTGCTTTGATTAAAGTATTTTTAGTCATTGTCTGGTTGGCTAATTCAAGATTACTTAAGGTCAAATGTACGTTGTGCCATCTTTCCTTTCATATTATTACTTGCTGGATCGATATTTCACAGGGGTGGCATCCCCTCACAGTATTTCAAATGTTGTTTAGTTTGATGCTCTAGTTTCCTTCTTCTTAATACCACTTCCTTTGAGTGCTCTGTTCTCTATATACCCTAAATTGTGAAACATTTATGTCCATGGCAGTGTTCTTGAAGAGGTTGTCCCAGAAGAGGCTATCAAGCTATACACAGATGCTTGTGTTATTCTTGAGGAAGATGGCAAGCAACAGATGGCATTTGATTTGTACCGTGATGCCACAAGTGTTTATATTAAGCTTGAAAAGTAAAGATCTTGTCTTCACTATATATACAAATATATATATATATATATATATATATATGCTTGATGTCCTTATGAAGATTCTTATTTTTGTCTAAAGAAATCTTATGGAAGACATCTTCAAGTTTAAAGGTGTTACAAGTAACTTGAATTTAGGGGCATTTGCTTTGGTTTTGGCCAAAATGAGAGCATGATATAAACTTGAAATCTCATACTTATTGTGTGATCTTTCTTCCACTGCCAGTACTAGGAAAAAGAGTATTATTAATAGCGTCCCAGTTTTTGTGGGATAGGACCTGCTCTTACATCTGCCGCATCACACATCCAACTTTCATGTATGAAAATTCTGTCAGAAGTTTCATATTTATGTAGGTCTAAATTTTATGCATTTTCACTGTGCCAAGTTTTTCAAGTGACAAACAACGCTTGTGTATGGCTTTTCTCTGTTTTGGGGTAACTGTGTCAGGCATTATAGTTGTATTGGCTAAGGAAATCTTAAAGAAACATTGTTGTGAGCTTTTGATCTTGCTGTATTCTGGAACATGTATGAACAGAAAATACTCTATGATTTGATCTGCCAACGCCAAATATGGCACTTAGGATAATGTCCACAGACGGCTTTTTCTGGATCTTCACAGAAGAAATTGATAACTTTTACTGTATTCCTGTTATATGACTCCTTCGATTTTCATAGATGTCAATACATATATGGTGAATTCATTGCATAATCTTTCTCAGGTTTACAGATGCTGCGGCAACTTTGTTAAGATGGGGCCTTGCAGCAGACAAGTGCAATGCCACTAACAGCCAGTGCAAGGTGGGTCTAGCAGAATGGCTTCTTTATTTTTTTTCCTTCAGGGGAAATTACCTGCATCCTTGTTTTGATTTTTGACACCATACTTAAATCTTCTGAGGTGCGATATTCTGAGAAAATCCCTTCTTAGAAGTTGCTAAAGAGAATCTTTTCTGTACAAATTGTTCGAATGAAAATTCTTTTATGAAATTTTTGGTGGAACTTTTAAATTATGAGCTATATTCAAGATACATAAATTAATTGTTCATTGTCATGAAAATTAGTCATTCATAGTGAAAAGTTGCATGCTGTTTACTACATCTTCACAATGCTGTTCTAGCGTGGGATGGTTTTAACATGTATAACAGTAATCTTCCGGAACTAAGTCCTAGGTTGTCTATTCATTGTCTGGAAAAATGGCAGGAGAGGTCTTGTGACTGTCATTTGCTTATAAATTTTGCAGTTGGAGTGATCTTTATCTTCTTTAGAGTGCTTATGATCACCTTTCTTATTTCCAGAGAAATACTTCAACTCTGAATTACACAAACTCATTACCAAGGAAACTCCTTTAACTTAATATTACACTTGCTGTCTTGGGGACAGTTGTAATTTTGCTGAATGAAACTGTGCGAAACTGCAACTCTTATGTTGTGGTCACTCCATGGTCAACTGAACATGATTTGGATGTGGGCAGTATGGGGATTCGTTGCTCGACATCGATCATGCAGCATTAATGTCTAATTGCTTGATTATTATGGTCCATGAAACCATTATAATAAGAATACCATAGAAATGACAACGACAACAAACTAAACCTATCTCACTAAGTTGGGAAGAAAAATCTGAAGAAAGCTATAAAATATTAGAAAGTTAGGAAATAAACATTCACGAGGTCATTAAAGCTCGATCTTATAATACATTCTAAGAGGGAATCATTTTTTGTTATTTGATATTCCTCTATAATAATGTTCCAGTATCAAAGTTTTATAATGATTATATGACCAGTCCACTATCTCATAATACGATACATACACAGGATACCAAGACAGTTCTGTACCAGATGTTTATGTCCAAGTTTAAATACCCTAGATAATTAAAGTTATCTGGTTTGTGAATCTGATCTTTTTTGAGGTAGTCGGTATTGTCCTTTGTGAAGTAGGAGTCGAATATCCTCTTTGATGTGAGTGCATCTCTATTCACTTCGTTTGGGAGGATGTACATAATTCACTTCCTCATCTGATGAGACAGCATCCCAAATCATTGCTCATGGAAGAATGATCCTAATGCACTTCCATGTCTGGTATTCATGACGGGACATTCAGAAAAGTCTTTGTAGAAGTTTCCCTAATTAGGAGAAACCTTGGTTATGGATGTTTCAAAATATTCTGCTGTTATCTCAGCATAAAGTGCAGTGTGAACCTATCAGAAGATGATAAGCATTGTCTACCGTTGTGCTTGTTTGTTTTAAGAATGTTTGCAAAGCAATTTTACTATATGCCAACATTTACTTTTAGTGTATTTTCTGAGAAGCAAACGGCCTTTTTGTCTGCACTTATTTCATTTGCATTGTTTTTCAAGCTCACTCTTCCTCTGGTTTTCAATTCAGGCATATCTTAGCGCAATCATTGTCTACCTCTATCTCCATGACATTAGCCAAGCGGAGAAATGCTATAATGACTGTTCACAGTGAGTACACTTCACTATTTTCCCCTGCTTGAGTGTAATTTGCATATTTCACTTTGCAAGTGGGAGATTCAGGTGGCATCATTGGGGATTTCAGGGGGGCTTTTCGGCCTTTCCAGTTTAATGCCATGCGTGATACCATTGTGTTATGTCTTATGCAGCACACCCATGACGTGTAATTGTGATATTGTTGTTGCTTCCTTGGCCAGCATCAATCTGGTTGATATTGCTTTAAAAATCGGCTTAAGTTCTGTTTAGTTTGTGTAGATGTAGGTGTGGATATCAATCCCATCAACCATTTTCTGGTTCCTGTTTCTGTTCCTGTTTTAGAGTCTTGTAAATGCACTGATCTGGAGAGTGTATAAACTTTTAAATTGGAAGAGCGGTGCCTATTTTAGTATTTTCTCTCAATACTAAAAGTGAAACCATAAACATGCTTAGATATCGACACAGAATCTGGTATAAATTGAGCCCTTTCCATCTGAGTTTCGGAAACCGAAAAAGGGAGTAGGGGATTAAAGTAGATGGTTGAGCTTTTTCTGGCATGTTGAGACATAGTCTATGCAATTCTGTTCTTGTGGCAAAGAAAAGATTGTCTCACTCAGGTTATGTGATAGTATTAGGCAATTTTGATTGAGAACGATCTTTTCCATATGTTGCAGGGTCGATGCATTTTTGAGAAGTGACCAGAATCGCTGTGCCTCTAAGCTTCTCTCTGCCTATGCTGAAGGTGATGTAGAAGAAATTAAGCGCATAGCTCATTCTAGCACCATTACCCATCTTGATCATGTGGTAAGTAGTTACGTTTTGCGTACATTGAATTGACCAGAAAGTCGGTCTACAAATTTCTTGCATTAAAATGATAATTATTTAATAGTCATTATGGTGACGTCTTCATTTCGTCAATAGTTTTGGAAGAACACACCAAAAAAAAAAATAAGTGAGGTGCTTGTTGGAAGAGTCTTATTATAGTTGCCTTCACATAAAGGCAAAAAGAATATCAGATAGTTCTCATGGAATTGACATGGTGTGGTTTGGCTGTGTAGCTATAGTGATGTCTGATATTTTTCTTGAATTCATGGCTTGTTTTTCACATCCCACTAAAAAAAAAATGCGAGGTGCTTGTTGGAAGAGTCTTGTTATAGTTGCCTTCTCATAAAGGAAAAAAGAATATCTGATAGTTCTCATGGAATTGACATGGTGTGGTTTGGCTGTGTAGCTATAGTGATGTCTGATATTTTTCTTGAATTCATGGCTTGTTTTTAACATCCCACTTAAAGAATAGTGAGTTGCTTGTGGAAAAACACTCTCCTAGATGATTGCCTGCTACATATCCCGTATAAGGAAAAGATGATCATATAATTCTCATGGGATTGGCATCATTTTGATAGTTTTCTGAAATCTTCATAGTGACCATGTTTATGGTGTTTGCAATGACAAAAATTTCCTATCATGTCCTAAGGTGTTCATCGTCCTACACTGAAAACAAATTATTTCTTTACTTAAATTTCATGTTTAGAGTTGTTGCTTATCTCTTTGGGGTAACCCTATGTCAGTTGAAACATAAAACCTAGGGTTTGGTGAAAAAAATACCTTGTCACCTCTATCAAGTAATTGGCACTTGCAAGTTGCAGGGCATCCTTTTGGTACTAAATTTGCTAAGACACATCCTAAGCATATAGTGATCAAATAAATTTTCTAGCCTGTGTGAAAGGAATATTTAGACAACATTGGGAATCTAGCCTGCACTACATTTGTTGTGAGGCTTTGATGGAGAATATACAATTGTCATTAATCTGAAATAAATGGACCCATTTTCAAACAGATGGCGAATAGATTAATCCTGTTTAATAAGGAAAATTTGATGGGTATGGTAGGGATCGGGACCCACAGTTGTCAATGTTTCTGCAAGCTTAACTTCATATGGTACACGATGAATTGAAAGTTGGTCAACTTCTGAAGTTGTGTCCAAATTTGAATTCTTTTAACTGCAAAATCATTGGCAGTGTATCAAAATTAATAAGAAGTCTTACTATTTAATTTTCACAATTTTGCAGACTGTTTGAAGTACTTTGTGTTACCTTTGCCTTTAAGAAGAGTTTTTGTTCTTTTCATTTAATGAACAGATTATTCAAATATCCAGATTCTTCAGTAACCGTTTTAGGGTTTACTTTTTGAGAGTTCTTGCAAATAGAAGAAGCAACCTATATTTGGAGATCCGTGATCAGTTTATTGATGTAGACATCCTGTGTTCTTCATACATCAGTTGTCATCTTGTCATGGTCATCCCTTCAAATTGCAACTGAGCAGGAGACTTCAACTAAGCCCGAAATCTTATGAATGTACTGGTTTGATGAGATTTTGCTTGCTACAGATAATCAGACTTGCGAGGAAATTACCTACAGGGGAGGTCACTGCCCTTGAGAACGATGCCTCCAAGGAACAGGAAGAGCCGCTTGACGAAAATGACCTGACTTAGGTTTTCAGTTTGCTTTTAATGGCGGTGATGGGTCATCTGTTTTATATGCTTAACTCTGATTGGAAAGGCATTCTGCTGCCATGTCTTATGTACAGCGAAGATTTGATTTCTTCGCCGTTTTCTAGCGGCTATGACTATCGGCAGCTCTTTGGCCCCAGCAATGTCGGAGTATTTCCCTATGAATCCTTGCTTCTAAACTATGATGTCATGTAAAGCCATGTAAATTTCAGGGATTCTGCTGTTTTTTTTCTTAGCAACTCTAAATGAAATGATCGCTGCACAAGTTCTTGAACAATTTGCGGTTGCTGAATTTGGCGTTTAAAAAGGCATCATTAATTTAGACTAGTATCCTTTTGCCTTTTTAGGTGTCAAGATACTGTAAAGAATAGCAACTCTAATTCGTCCTTTATTTATCTTAGTTAAACTTAGTGACTTCGGTGTTAACTTTACCTTAGCATTTATACTTTCCTCGCACGTGGGTAGTTTACTTTGTGCATGTCGTTCCGCTGCTTTGCTTTACCATACGTATTTTCCCTTTTGCTAATTTCATGTAATGTGGTCCTGCGATTTGTCATGTTGACGACAAATATTGTAATCCGACCAAGTTCGCTGTAAGTTCATTTTCCTATTGTTAGTAAATCACCTGATGGATAGTATGTTTCAATTTGCATTCGTAATTGTTTAGTAATTTGTCGCGAATCCTTTCCTAACTTATCTTTAGTTATTGTTAGTGATTAATATCCTATACGGTAACGTATGAAGGATGGTCTCCCTCGTATCTTTTCTTTAACATGGGGGCCGCCTCTTTTTTGGTAAACTGAACAGAGTGATGGATCGTAATTTTGGTTTAACTTGTTTTCCAAAAGTGAGTGATTAGAAAAATGTTTTCCTAAAAATGATTGTATGTATTAGGGGTGAGCAAATCGGGATTCTTGGACTGATGGTCCGGTTCCCTATTCTAGAGGGCGGCGGTCCGGTTCGTAGTTCTTAAGATTGGAGTCGGTAGCCCTGCAAACCGGTTCCTGATTCTAGGGGCATCGCCCGGACTGAACTAGTTGATTTTTTTTAAGTATCCCTAAATAAATTTCGCACCGGAAGAGGAGGAATTTCACTCGGCTTTGGATTTGGTTGAGGGAGTTTAATTTCGATTCAGTCAAACATGGGTTGGCCTTTTCTGCGATGATTATTTCATTATAGCTTGGCAAATCAGGAAAAGAGAGATAGCGTCGGACCAGCACACGCACTCACGTCGGAATGCATCAGTGGCCGAGTGTATTCCTA
The DNA here is from genome assembly GCA_028455895.1 of Rhodomyrtus tomentosa. Lineage (NCBI taxonomy): Eukaryota > Viridiplantae > Streptophyta > Magnoliopsida > Myrtales > Myrtaceae > Rhodomyrtus > Rhodomyrtus tomentosa. Next base: position 13,925,986 of record JAPCWY010000008.1, read on the forward strand.
TGTGTAGAAGTACCAAAGAGTACACGGTCAGGCCCAAATGGTAGCGTGCTTTACCCAGAACCAAATACCTGCATAAGGTGAGCGTATGTTGGGAATCTCAAAATCAAGAATCTTGGTAATTCAAGCTCATCATAAATTGAAGTTTTGGAAGTTGTTAAATCTTTCAATTATTATCTAGGGAGTTGTTACCTAGGAGATTATGCATATTTATTGTTGCTAGTCTTTCAAGATAGCCTTGAATATTATGTATCTAGACGTGTCTGTTCGTGTGTCTAGAATAGATGTAGAGTTATGTTTTAAGCTTATAAATATTCGTGTTTTGTAATCATTTTAGTATGAGCATGATTGAATAAACTTCATTCCATATTTCTTTTTTCAAACATTTCGGTATCGGAGTGTTGCGCCTCTGAGATCCAACATTTGGTATCAGAGCCAGTTTGACCAGTTTAGCCAATTTGGCTAAGTTTTGTGAAATCAACTCTCTAGTCAGATGGCTTTTGTGAGTGGTGCCGGGATGCTCCAACCTCAACTCCCAAGGTTCGATGGGAAGAATTTTGAGCATTGAAAGATCTAAATGGAGGCGTTATTCGGGTTTCAGGAGCTGACCGAGATTATGGAAGAATGATTTGATGAGCCAGAAGCGCCAGCAGATTTGACAACGAGGAGCAGAAGACACTAAAAGATAATCGTAAGAAAGATCGTAATGCTTTCTTTTACATATTTGAAGCAATAGATTCGTCAATCTTTAAAAAAGTGGCGAATTAGAAGACGACAAAAGAAGCGTGGGGCACACTCATCAACATATACAAAGGTGTTGAGAAGGTCCAGAAGTTTCGGTTTCAGACTCTTCATCAACAGTTCGGGCTCCTTTAGATGGAAAAGTCGGAGTCCATTTCCGACTATTTCTCACGGACATTGGCTCTTGTCAATCAAATGAAGGCCAATGGTGAAATTATTGCTGATCAACATATCGTCGAGAAGATTCTTCGGACTCTAACTTTGCAGTTCGAATATATTATGACTTTCATTGAAGAGTCACGTGACCTTTCTATCTTATCCGTTGATGAGTTGGTGGGCTCTCTACAAATGCACAAGTAGCTACTTAAAGAGAAATCCAAGATGGTGGAGGAAGCTCTACAAAGCCAATTGATGTTGCCCGATGAAAAGAAGAATCTTTCTAATCAAAGGAAAGATCCAAAGCGGCACGAGAAGTATGCCGGACAACGAAAAGATAAGTCCATTATTCAGTGTTTTAATTGTAAAAAGTATGGGTATTATAAATCTGAATGTCGAAGCAGGAAGACTGGTGGTCAAAAGTTCTATGCCAAGGTGGCAAGAACTGCCGATAGACATGTCGATGGTGACGGTGAGCAAGATAATGCTCTTTTATTTACATGTAATTCTGCAGTAGAAAACCAGAAGAATGTTTGATACTTAAACACCGAGTGTAGCAATCACATGTGTGGCGAGAAGGAATTGTTCTCGAAATTCAATGACACCTTTCGTTCAGAGGTGAGGTTTGGGAACAATACCAAAGTTCCTATAATGGGAAAGGGAACAATTAAAATCAAGGCGAAGTATGGGTTGGTTCAAATTTCCAACGTCCATTATGTTCCCAGTCTTCAAGAATATCTTCTAAGTATGGGACAATTGTCTGATCAAGGCTATCACATGATCATAGGATGAATTTTACACGATTCATGATGGCAAAGGAGGTTGATTGCCAAGGTAAAAATGGCTCGAAATCGACTTTTTCCTTTGTATATTAATTATGCTACGCCGTGTTTTAGTATCTCGGTGCAAGATTTGACATGGCCTTGGCACAGCGGTTTGGGCATGTGAATTTCAACAACTTGAAACTGTTGTCTAAGAAGAAAATGGTACGTGGACTACTCGAAATTTCTTCTCCGAAGTAGATTTGTGAACCATGTGTTATTGGGAAGAAGCGCAGAGAAAGCTTCCTTTCGGGAAAATCATGTAGAGCTTCAAGACCGTTGGAGTTAGTGTACTCCGACCTTTGCGGACCACTCAGTGAGTCGTCGAGTCAGGGGTACAGGTATTTGTTAGCTTCATCGATAATTTTAGTCGAAAAACATTGGTTTATTTTTTGAAGCAAAAGTCAGATGCCATCGATGCTTTTAAGGAGTCCAAAGCCTATGTAGAAAAGCAAAGTGGGCACCCAATTCTAATTCTCCAAACTGTTTGTGGCACAGAATATTTGGTTGGAGATGGTTTCTTCAAGCAGTGCAGCATTAAGCATCAGTTGACAGCACATCATACTTCTCAACAGAACGGAGTAGTGGAGAGAAAAAATCGCACTATTATCGATATGGTACGTACCATGCTCCATTCCAAACATTTGCCAAAACAATTCTGGGTAGAAGCAGTTGCTTGTACTATTTATTTGCTGAATCGATGTCCTCCTAAAGGTCTTGAGTTCAAGAATCCAACGGAGGTGTGGAGTGGTCAAATCTCTTCAGTTTGGCATCTTCGCGTGTTCAGGTATATTGCTTATGCCCATGTGCCAAATGAACGTCACAAGAAGCTTGATGAGAAGAGCAAGAAGTGCATCTTTCTCGGTTATAACGATGAGACAAAGGGTTATTGCTTGTATAATCCTATAATAAAAAAAGTGTTTATTAGTCGAGATGTTACGTTCGATGAGGAAGCTGAGTGGACGTGGAACACGAAAGAGAAGAAGCAGTTCAAGTTTGTCCTCGATGAGGAGAAGTCGGCTCAACCCGATTCAGATAGTCAATCTGAACCAGCAACGGGTTCGACGCAACCTAATTCAACAACATATCCTGTCGAAGACCCTGTCGAAAATTCTGTCGACAATCTTGTCGAAAATCTTGTCAACATGTCCTCATGTCCATGGCAAGAACGAGTTGTCCATGGCGAGAACGAGTTTTACCTACTTGTTTGAGGGATTGTTCTTTGTCGAATAATGATGATCCCTCTAATGGAGAAATTATCAATTATGCTCTTTTCGCAGATTGTGATCCGACACACTTTAAGGAGGCTTCCCATGCCATAGATGATGCGATATATGCGATCGAGAATAATGATACGTGGGAACTCACGTCTCTTCCAGAAGTAAAGAAATCCATCAGCGTGAAATGGGCCTGTAAGACCAAATATAAGCCTAATGGTGATGTTGATCGGTTGAAGGCTCGCTTTGTAGTCAAGGGTTACAAACATAAACCCGGAATTGACTATTTCGAAGTATTTGCTCTGGTTGCACGAATGGATATTATTCGCATGATTTTTGCTTTAACATCTTAAAGGCGCTGGAAAATACACCAAATGGATGCCAAGTCCACATTTCTCAATGGCGTACTTGAGGAGGAGGTGTATGTGGATCAACCATAGGGCTCTGTCAAGGAAGGACAAGAGGGCTCAGTCTACAAGTTGAAGAAATCTTTTTACGGTTTCAAGCAAGCACCACGAGCCTGGTATACCAGAATTGATTCTTATTTCTTGAATCATGGTTTATCCGTTGTCCTTATGAGCATACTTTATATTGAACAGTGAGATGCTCATTGTTTGCTTATATGTTGATGATCTCATATTTACTGGAGATTGTCCAAAGATGATTTGTGACTTTAGAGAGGCAATGACCCGTGACTTCGAGATGGCGGACGTAGGTCATATGTATTATTTTCTTGGCCTTGAAGTTACACAATTGGAGGATGGTATTTTTGTTTGTCAACAAAAGTATGCCAAAAATATTCTTAAGCATTTCAAGATGGCTGCTTGTAAACCAATTAACACTGGGAAAGATTGAAGTTGACGAAAGACTGAAGTGGTTCCGAAGTCGATCCCACATATTTCAAGAGGTTAGTTAGGAATCAACAATATTTGACTTCTACTCGGCCAGATCTTGTTTATAGTGTTGAGATGGTAAGCAGATTTATGGAGACTACTAGACAATCACACTTGCAGGCGACAAAAAGGATTTTTCGGTACATTAAAGATATTGTGGATAATGGTATATTTTACACATTTTCCAATGATTTTTAGCTTGTGGGATATATAGAAGTGATTGGGGAGGCGGTATTGGAGAAAGAAAAAGTACTTCCGGTCATGCTTTTTTTTTAGGAAATGGAATTTTTTTCCTAGTCTTCGAAGATGCAGCAGTTGGTTGCTTGTCCAGTGCAGAAGCAGAATACGTAGCAACGGCTTATTGTGCTACTCAAGCAGTTTGGCTACGTTTGATGCTCGCTGAACTTCATCATAAGCAGGAGCATTCGACGGTAATTAATTGTGATAACAAGTCAACAATTGCCCTTGTAAAGAATCCGGTCTTTCATGGAGTAAGCAAGCACATTGATATAAAGTATCGCTTCATTCGAAATCTAGTGAAGTCCGAGAAAATTGTGCTGCAGTATTGCAAGTCAGAAGACTAAGTGGCTGACATGTTCACAAAGCCGTTGAAGACAGAATCCTTCTTTAAATTCAAGAGAATGATCGGTATGGTCAAGATGAGCTCGGTTTAATGGAGTTTGTTGGGAATCTCAAAAGTCAAGATTCTTTATAATCCAAGCTCATCGTGAATTGGAGTTTTGGAAGTTGTTAAGTCTTTCAATTATTATACCTAGGAGATTATGTCTATTTATTGTTGCTAGTCTTTCAAGATAGCCTTGAATGTTATGTATCTAGACGTGTCTGTTCGTGTGTCTAGAGTAGACGTAGAGTATGTCTTAGGATTATAAATATGCATGTTTTGTAATCATTTTAATATGAGCATGAGTTAATAAATTTCATTCCAGATTTCCTTCTTCAAATCTTTTGGTTTCATAGTGCTGCGTCTCTGAGATCCAATAGTGTACAAACTCTAAGCCACCAGCGGTAAAGCACCATCAAACATCTGGCATGTAGAAATTTGTCATGTTATTGGTTCCTTAGAAATGCCCAGGAGCCGAATCGGATCGACGGTTCGGTCCCATTTTCGATTGTCAGTCCGGTTCCCGATTCTCAATTTTTAAGAAGAATTAGACCGAACTGAAAACTGATCACCTATGTATCGTTTGAAATAATTAGTCAATGAAATCTATTTTTTATATCAACAATAATGTGTGTCTAAACAATTGCATATGTGATGCAAATATTTTTCGTCCGTTCATCTTTTGAAAGTGACATAAGCAATTATTTTTTTAAAAAATATTTTCGAAATCACTCATTTATTGTAAAATAAATAGAGTCTAATGTATAATTTTATTTGACTCACGCTTTTTCCACTTCTCATGTCACTTTGACACTTTTTTTTTTGGGTGTTTTGACTATGCCCGCATCTAGTACAAATTTATATATTATATTATTATTGGACCAACTCTTTTATTTTGCTTCTTCTTTTTTTCTCTGCTCATCCACGTTCTTTCTTCTTCTTTCTTTTTCATGCCGCCTGCTCGTCCAGCTGTTTTCTCTTTTGCAGGTCATTCTCTCTCTCTCTCTCTCTCTCCTGCTCCTTTCAGAAATCCCGTCGTCCTCTGTTTCTTCCTTGCCTGTGCCTCCGCCACAAATCCAGCACCTCACCACCCCCGCTCACCTGCTACTACCGTCACACAGGTGCGGCTGCCGCTGTGTCCCCGCGATCTTCGCCTTCGCCCGTTGCCGTTGTCACGCAAGAAAACCCCTGTTCTTTGCTCATGAAAGGAGGGGTTGTGCGTGCCACCAACAGCACCAGCCGCACGGCAGAAGCCGCGGCTGACGCCGAGGTCGTGGCCTGAGATTGCCTGAACTTAGCGACCACCGCTCTGAGGTCGCGAGCCTCAAACCCGAGGTCAATGGAGACGGAGTGCGCTAGGGTCGACCTCACAATTGTGAGGGAGAGAGAGAGTGTGTGCGGGAGATGGGCTGCGATGGGGCCAGCAGGCCGGCGAAGCGTAGCAGTGTCGTTCTGTGGCCGATGATGACTGGGCACCGGTGGCTGGCAACGGCGGATGACCGTGGCCACTGGCCAGAGAGGGCCGTGCTCGGGAGAAGATGAAGGAGGGCAGTTCGGTAAAAACAGAGAAAAGGGCAAAGAAAGGAAATAAAAGAAACTAATAAAATATGGTTGTATTTGGATGGATCCATCTTTCAGGATTAACGTCCGTTAATTTTAGAGTATAATCCAATTTATTAAATAGAAAAAACTATCAAAAAAATTCTAAACTTATTATTTAGCCATAAATACTTTCTTTTTATCAATTTAGTACTAAATAATTTTGTATTTGTGACAATTCCTCATCCGGTCAACTTTGGCCTGCCTACGTCGACGTTGCAATTTTTTAATAATACATTAATATTTTTTTCAAATTAGTTTTTTTTAATTATTCTCCTTCTTCCTTCAGTCAGCGACCAGCGAAAGTCTAGGATTGGAAAGAACGATCTTACCAGCCCTTGCCCCTCGCAGGTCAGTGGCCGTCGAAGGAAGAAGGAGAAGAAAAGAAAAAGGTAAAAATGTATAAATGTTTTGATATTCTATCAAAATATTGTTACAAATTTTCATATCAACATCGACCTTCAAAAAATTGATCGGGCAAGCTGAATTGGTACAAGTGCAAGAAAGTTTGGATTGAATTGATAAATAAAAAAAAGATTTACCACTGAATCGACATAATTACAAAAAATCTATGACTTTTTTTTGTTAATTTTCTCTTATAAAAGAATTATGAAAATGATTTTTTTTTGTGGAAAAATTACGGAAATGAGTTCAAATGGAAAAAAGAAAAATCTACTGATAAATGACGGGCTGATAAACAGTGTGGTTTTTTTAATTACTTTTTTCATCATAATTATGTTTCTTGACTTAAATTGTAAACTGAAAAATTACCTCACAAATTTCATAGATCAGCCAAAGAATAAGCCAACAGCCTAACACTATGCTTAGCTTAGTGGCCCAAGCAAGGAATTTTTTTTTTTTTTTGGTGGTGTGAATATTCGTCCCATTAATCTCATGGGAAAATAATTAATACTCGAACTAAGTTTTTGGCAATTGATCCAAATATGAAATTATTTGTATTCTATATTATATTAACGGTAATCGCAACTTATATATAAGTCGGTTCAAGTGAGCCACGACTGAAAAGATTACGTTCGAGTGGCAAAACTTATTTCGGTTGCAACCTCTCGGTTCCCCATTTCAAGAACCCACGCGCCCTCTTTCCCGTCCGGTCATGGCCACCACCTTCCAACTCCTCCTCCTCCTCCTCCTCGTCCTCCACTGCGTCCTCCTGACTGCCGCCGCCGCCACGTCGGCCTCTCCATCACCATCTCCGGCCGTTCCCGCCGCCACAGCTCTGCCTGCGGACGGCACCTGCTGTCTCCAGCAAGTCGGCAATATCCTCGACGCCTTGCTTAGCTCCGGCGACTTCGGCAACTGGGCCTCCGTCCTCTCCGCCATCGACCCCTCGACCCTCCCCGTCTCGGCCACCATCTTCGTCCCCGCCGTCGCCGCTCTCCCGAGGGACCCTCCCTCTCTCCTCTACCACGTCGTCCCTCAGCAACTCGCCTCCTCGCAGCTCAAGCTCTTCCGCGAGGGCTCTCGCCTGCCGACCCTCCTGCCCAACAACTCCATCCTCGTCACGGGCGGCTCCCCATCCAACTTCACCCTCGACGGCCTCCCCCTCGTCGAGCCCGACCTCTTCTCCTCCGATGGCCTCGCCGTGCACGGCGTCGCCGGGGTCCTTAACTACACGGCATACGGCGGCGCCAACGGGCTCCCTCCGCCGCCGCCGCAGCAGCAGCGGGCGACAGGCGATGCTGCGACTGCGGCGACATTCTCGCCGGCTCAGGGAATGACTGACCGGCGCATGCCGCATGCTCGCGCCTCATGCAGCACCAGGCGCACGGGGGCGGCTGTTACGTCCCTTCTTGGCTTGGCACTCTTGGGTTTTCAAGATCGGGAGGGATTTCTGGGTGTCTCGTTGATGGGTCTTTGATGGTTGCAGAGGCTTGAAGAGCAAAGGATTCAAGGTCATTTTTGCTCTGCTTTTTCAGTTCTTTGTCGAGCCATTTGAAGCCATTCGAGCAAAACTTCGTTTTCGTTTCTGTAAATTTCTGAGATCATACGAAGTCCATTTACAATTTCGATTCCTAAGTTGGGAGATCAAGAAGGAGAGAAGCCCGTGCTCTTTCCGAGTTCGTTGGCTTGGTTGCAAATCAAGAAAAGTTTAGGAGAGGACAGTGCAAATCTTCTCTGGTTTAAAAAAAAAAAAAAAAGGATTAGTTTCTTCTGGTGTTTGCTGACTGTCCTCGGATTTCTGGTTTACATTTTCTGTTTTTGATTCATTTTATCTTTGGGAGCACGACACAAACGTGTATCCCTCCACTTTAGCCGAACATGCCACGTAGTCCCTGGGCTGTTTAAATTGTCTTTAGGCGAACGTGCAATGTCGTATCTCAACATTTTAAATTATTTAGTGTGGTACATAAATTTTTTATGCACGTTCAATTGATTCCATGAACTATAAGAAGATGCTCGATATTGTCCTCGAACTTAAAAGATTTTTATATAGATCATAAACTAAATTGAACATGCATAAAAAAAAAAATTCGAGTACCACACTAAATATTTTAAAAAGTCGGGAGATCATATTACATATTAAACTAAAATTCATGAACTACGTTAAACAAACTAACAGTCCATGGACTAAAATTTACAGACCGTTGATGTCATTAATCCTTTTTATCTTTTTCACCTCCGCATGGGGTGAATTTTTGTCAGTGGAGGGAAAAATGGTGAGCCCAGGTTTGATAACATGCGAATCAAAATTTTGGCGAGTGATATAAATATGAAATCATTTTGTGCTTGGTGAAGTGAATACTGGAATCCATGCAGCGCATCAGATGACTTATGTTGCTCAGCGAATTTTCGGGCATCGCGGACGGCTCATCGGTCGTCCATTTGGAACCCTCCGAGACCCCAAAATGCACCACCGCAAACTCTAACCTCGCTCGTCATCGACCCCACTCCACCGTTGTCCGAGCTCCTCCTCTCTCTCTCTCTCTCTCTCTCTCTCTCTCTCTCTCTCTCTCTCTCTTCACCGGGGTTGCTGTCTCCTCTCTCTGCAGTCGCTCCATATGATGACAGACCTCCATGGACGACCTCGACTAGTCCTAATTTTTAACCTCTTTCGCCAACCAAGAGGAAACCCATTCCCGCCCCCAAGTCCACCCTGGCGGAGTAAGAGAATTGGACCGTGCAGCTCTAGTTTTCTCAGATAGTGTTAAGCACGATACCCAGAAAAACTAATAGCAAAGACAGCTGCAATAGTCACACATTTTGATGGAAACAAGATCGCCTGATGAAGCTTGACGACGACCTTACAAACCATTTTTTTGCCAGGCCAAGAAATATTTCTCCGACCCAGACAGATGATACAGAACTCGGAATGCTTACCTAATAACATCCGGCAATTCATGAATGAACCGTTTGCAGAATACTCGGTTAGGTTTTCTCTGATTGAGCTTGTAATGTTAGTATGATAAATGGATTTTCGTCATGTTTCTACCCTTTCAAACGTGTGTCCATACCACATTGCAACAGACAGTCATATATACTGCAAAGCCAATCCTCAGACATTAACTTACCATATCGCATCATGTTTCGCAGGTTATTTTGGGTTTCGGAATTACCACCCACACAAGACGATTATGACACTGAAACACGTCATTTTTACACCTTTTCCTGTCAAAGGTGCTCGTGTAGGTACAATGGACACCATCAAAATGATTTCATAGCAGCGTACCATGTTTGGAGCTTCCTTCAGATTAAGCTCAGGTTGCTTTTCTTGAAACCGTGAAACAAAGGAAGGCTAAGCAGGAAAACAAGCAAAGTGTATGCATGCTAGGCAGAAGACACAACGTAGGGGAAGAGGGCAATATGCACAACGGGCAAAACATACCATAAACTTTTTCAGATGATGCAAATTCAATGGTCTACAAAGGCGCTTGTCAATTGGCATCCTACATTGATACTCGAGTCTAGGCAATGGCACTTGGAAAAACCGTGCACATCTCCCACGTGCAGAGCGCCCCTATAATCCCTACTGGCCACTAAAAAGAATATACCTAGAGATAAGCATATGAGTGAAAAAAAAAGCCTAACATTAATGAGAAAGAATGGTTATAACTCTACCTCTTGCGTCCCTTTTCCCTTATTTATTGACACGCTCCCTTGAAATATCCTAGATGAATGTTGTCAATGCCGTTTCCTATCAGCACTTATTGCGAAACATCCTATTCCCTACTTCATTTCTTCCGTGAAGGCCTCTCCCTAACAAGCTTCATAGGATCCGTCACGTTGTCAACAGGAAGAAAAACCTTCGTTAGCTGAATTTCTCTGCTCCTGTTTCACCAATGTACAACCAAAATTCTCCGCAACTACAACTCTGTGACTTAAACCAAAATTGTGCTTATTGATGCCATCCGATGCCGCCGAAAGAAGCAGTTCCGTTGCACTTGTTATTCCAGTACTCTCCACATAGATGATCTGGGTCCAGAGCCTCGATAGCCTGAGGAGTGTATTAAAGTACAACCACAAATTTAGCAATCATTATCACAATATTTAGCTCATGGCTCACATCCTAATTCCAATAAATCTATTTAAAAAAAAAATGGCTGATATACTCTATAAGAAGCCTATACATTATTTATGCTTCACACGTGGGTGGCGAATCAGCAAAGCTGTGTGTACGGTGCACTGGTGTTGGTGGTTGTAGGTTCAATTTTCTTTCCTATGCGTTAGATGATGATCCAATATAGGAAAACCTTTTCCCTATTTGATATATAAACGGGAGCAGACAACCCAAGTCCAATATCAACGGGAAAGTTGGTTGCCACCGCATGAAAACCATTGGTCTTAGATTGGAGAATTTTTTTATCAGTTGTTTCTCCAAAAATATCTCTCTGCATTCTAATAAGATGTTCAACTTGACCTGTTAAAACTAGAGAGACTTTCCACAAATACAACAAACTCCAAGAGTTCACAAATTAAATGTCTACAATTCATCCTCTAACAAAAGCAACATAAAGATAAAAAGTATTTCATCATTCATTCTCACACTTACCTTTCCTCAATAAATCAAAAACTTCTAATTTTTTTCCCTTTTCAGGAGAAAACAGGAAGAATGATTTGCAGTGAACAAACCCATGTAAACAAGTGTTTCCAGCTGCCCATTTTATGTCGGGCCAAAATTTTTGAAAAGCTGATGATCTAACTGTGATAGAAATAAGCATGTCAATAGGGCTCCATCCAGGGTTATTTCATAGATGAGTAAACTAGGTGCTGTGAATATTGTCCATATATATATATATATGACCATACGAACTAAAATACTTATGACTCTCTTTAGCATTGCCTTTCTTTTCATCATTGTATTAACATAAAAGAAATCAGATAGTTAGTATATATTGTATAAGAAAATAGTATTATTAACCTTACCAAAAAAAAAAAAAAATAGTATTATTAACGAGTGCCCTAAGGAATTGGTAAAACGTCCTTGACAAGAAATGTTTTGATTTTCAAGTTTCGGGTTCCAAATAACATGAGGTATGCAATGCATATGCAACTGCAAACATTACTTTTTTGTTTGATTAATAAGCATCCCAAGGGCAGTCAATATCCTGAGAGAAAATTGACTAATGACATGACTAGAAAGAGAATCAAGCTACTGCTGTCACAAACTTTGCCTATACCATAAACTAAAGCCCCATAAATTATACAAAGTATGAGCATCCTCTGAAATATGACTGGAAAAATGTTCAATTATTGAAGTCACAAAATAAGAGAGGCCTCATGAAGGACAGCTGCTTGTTGCAACCATAATGCTTATCCTCAAGTGTCTATAATGAATGGTTCAAACATCACATTCTGTCACAGAAAATCCTAATTGGCAGATAGAGCCCAAGATTTCAAATGTCTAGTGAATCACTTATGAGGTTACAAGTGTTCCCACAGAAAAACTGAATTGTTGGAAATTCCTCTTAGATTGTCTTACCTGGATGATATCTGGGGAAAGAAACCCAAACATTTCAAGGCCATTGACACTCTGCAAGTGAAAAGGAGGAAGCTGTCCTTGCACCCCTAAGCTGCTCTGTCGAAGAATTTCTTCGTTAAGGCGTCGCACTACCAATTCCCAGCACTTCTCTGCTGAAGTATCAGCAAAGGTTACAGTTGGACATTCTTCCAGGGTAACCTGAAATTTACAGAAAAAAGACTGAGAATACAGACATTTAATTAAATGGAATGCAAAAATGCTTAGACCATGATATCAGTTGCTTTGTATTAAGGAGATGCTATTTCCTTATGTACACCAATGATCAAAGTAAACATGCGATTCATCAGGAAATATTTGCAAGTTTCATTTCTTATGAAAAAGTTCCTTAAACCACACTTGGTATTTCCAACAAAAGTACTTCCTTCAATGCTATTCTAGTAATTGATTTGATTTCCAATTAGAGCGACTTCAGTAAGATATATTAAAAAACGGGCTACCACTTAGAGAAAAAGCAAAAAACCACTTTCTTGCTTCAACCAAAATGTATTCTAATACATCGTAAGTAGGGAAAGGATCATTTTGACAGAAAATTTTCAGCCGCTCATTAGAGAACAATGTCATTATAAGCAAGAAAATTTCCGAAACACATCTACTTTTATTTAGTAGATATACGCAAAGAATTGCCAACAGGCGCATCTATGCTGTATTTTCCATCAATCATCCCAAGCAGCAAATTGACAGTAGGTAAAGAACAAGTGGCAAAAGTAAAATTCTCCTTTCCAAAAGTAGAGGGAAAACAAACCTTAAAAATAGGGCCGAGTAGCCCTGCATCCACAACTTCTGATATATAGCCACAAATCTTTCCAGGGTTCAGCACACTGAAGAAATCAACCCGACTTTTATACCCTGCAAAAAAAGTCAGCAATTGAGGGTTATTACAAGTAAGTCAATTAGCCCCTCCCAAAAAAAAAAAAATTCATGTTTTCTTGAAACTTTTAAAATTATAGTGTACCTTTGGGGAAAATGGCCCGTTTTGAGCACCAACATTTTCCAGCCATAATGGAACCGAAATGAATGGGCTCAACACAAGTTGTGAACTCCTTAATGGGATAATCAGAGAGCTTCACTCCAGGACTATCCACACATTTGGTTGTGAGCAAATTGCTGGAGAGAGCAGCAGGATGTTGATCGGGAAACAAAAGATTAACCCCAAATAATTTGCAATCACCATGTGAGCTCGTATTCCAATTATTCCTGGCAGACATAGTAAGATCGCTCTTAGAAATTGCACATGCCATTGACGACTTGGAGTCTTTAACAAGCTGCATATCCAATGATCTTTTGATTGAATGCGCGATGGCTTTGCTCTCCTCCCAGCAAACTGATACACAAGTATCCTCCAAACTTCTGATACCTCCAGTGATTTCAAGAGTGTTGTTCTCTCCTCCATCAGGCTTCATGCCAATGTCCAGGTCAGTGCTGCAATTACATTTATCACCATCATTCCTTGAGAGAACTTTATTGCGGTTATCACTATCTTCGCATTCCATGGGAGATGCTCTTAGGTTCAGACCATCTTGCTCGGACTCCAATAATACTACTTTCATGGAACACAGCAAACTTTCATTGGGTTCAGAGCTCTTAATTCCACTTGCATGCCTATCGATACCCGGATTAGTTCCAGTTTCCAAAGCTTCCACCAACCTCTTAAGTTCATAGATGGTATAACGGAGGAGGACAAACTTATCGCCTCCTTCACAAGAGCATGAAAAATCTGCATGCCTGAGACATGCATATTGTTCAGGGGAGCACTTGCAGCTGATGGCAGATAAATGCAAGTCATAAAAGCATGTAAAACATTCTCTCTCATCATTCAAATCAAAGTCTGTCCCCATTTTTCGCAGTTCCACACAATTTGGAAGGGACTTGACTTGTTCTTCCAGCATCTCCACTCTTGTCTGTTAAAAGAGAAAAACAAGGGAACCAAACAAGCACATGAGCATTGATCCATCTATAAGGACACATCCACATTTTAATCGAAGAATACAAGGCGGGATAAAGAAATGCAAAAACCGAAGAGGCTCTAAGCAGACAATCCAGGGAGTACCTTTATAGCTCTGGTAAGAACACCTTCTTTCCCACAAACAGCATACCACTTCAAATTTGCTGGAGTATCCTTCAAGATTGATCGTTCCCAAAGAGCTTGCAGAGCTGCCTTAGCTGATCTAAACAGCAGTTTGTCATGAGATATTGATGTTTTCCTACACTGCTTGCTATAAAGCTCCACTGCATTTTGTCCATGCCCTAACCAGTCAACGGGAGCAACGTTCACTGCTTCCGCGCAGTTAAACCCACAATTAAACCCTGCATGGTAAGCCCTCGGAAAAGTAAGAACGAACTCCCCAGCTTGCTGGACAACACGATATACTGGTACCCCTTCATCCTTTAAAATGGATGGAGATAGCTGAGTGACCTGCATAGGCATAAAAATCAGAACATGCAACAAATAGGGTGAAAACCAATCAAAGCATGGTATATACTTTCAGAAAAGCTTTCTGCACTACCGCTGTTAGTAGATAGAAGGAGACACAAATTGAGCAAGAGTATTTCAACACTAGCAAGTGCTTAAACATATTCTTAAAAGACATAAAAAGATAAAAGCAAGAGATAACATGTATGTTTTACTTGTGGTACATACAACCTATTAAGCCACTACAATAGACAACAAATCAAATAGAAAAGAAAAGAACTGCTTACTAATTCATTCAGTAAATCTGGTTGCTCTTCAAACAAATCAGGTAGATGTGTCTTCATAGTTTTCTCCAGCATGGGAGCACTGCTTCCAGGTACTCCATACCATACTTTTGCGTCGCCAAAGTGAAGATAGTTAAGAGAATAGAGGTGGTGGTCTTCTACATGCTGTTCAGTAAAAATAAATTCAGGAGAAAGAGATATCAATGACACCATCAGATAGTACGAACTGGAAAAAGGCAGCAATTATGCAGTAGTCATCCTTTAAAAAGAATAATTAAATGAAACAAGAAACAAAAATTTAGACAGGTCAGCGAGGATCAGGACAAGTATAAAACTATCAAATTCTGTAATTCCAGCACAGTAATCTAGCACAAAAAGAAGGCTACCATATAAAACAAGAAAGAGCAATTTCTAGATATAAGCCACGATCAGAACAAATGTAAATCAGTCCACTCTGTATTCTACCTTTTAAATAGCTAATGCCACTGATAAAAAAAAAAAGGTAATGCAGAATAAGCTCTTAAAAGAAACGTTTCAGGGGTGTATCAATCCGTCTTAGATTATATATGCGATATGATCATTCAATTGCTCGACAGAATGGTGAATCTACGGTAAAATGAAGCCCTTCTCTCAAGAAACTTTCAAAAGTGCCACGAAAAGTTCCTCCTTTCAACGAGCGAAGCAGCTTCTTAAGTTTGTCATCAAAAGATTGGCAGTAAACTTACAATATCAAAATATTTTACATAGTGAAGCCAGATATAATTGACAGAGAGAGCCTTATGAAAAAGCAATAAGGCCAAGGATGTACCAACAGAACGACTACCAACATCTTCCCACTTAGAATGGTCAGCAACATGAACTCTCTTATGACATTGTACTTACTTATTAAAAGAGTCTTCCAACAAGATCAAGATCCAATGACAAAAAACAACTTTTCTTTGAACTTTCTGCCAAATTCCAGTAATGTATTCCATCAGCCTATGCTATCTAAAGTTAAATCTTTCAACAAAGCGCATAGAGTTCCTTGCTCATGTATTTAAACCAACTCAGATGAGCTTTTTCTGTCTCATTTTATCCTCAAGGTTTACACCAGCTTTTCCTCAAATAGATCCCAACCTTCAAAACCACCAATCAATTTGATACACATTCATTTTATTTTCAGTAAGAATCGATCAACTAGACTCTGCACATTGTCGAGTTTTAATTCCTAGATACATTATTGCCCGGTTTCATGATTTTATCAGTTTGTAAAAGAAACTAAAAGTCATGTTCATGCTTCAATTTCCTACAAAATAGCAGGGACATCTTAATGGGAGAAATATAAAATGAAAAGACCGATCAATTGATTCAAAAAGCTCTGGGTGTAAATTCAATCATTACACCACAGAAGGATACAGATAGGTTCACAAAATATACAAGAAATGGCTCTTTCTGAGGCAGAAACAACTCCACCTCACTCTTAAGCAAAAATAGTGTGGTGACCACTGAAATAACATTATTGTAGTGCTTCATTATGAAGATTCGACATTTCATGATGTGTGAGATTATGCTAGCTCATGGCTGCATAAATATCAAAACCACTTCATAAAACAATTGCACTTTTTCCAACGAAGTTAAACAATGTGGCATACAGCAAATAACAAGATAAAAACCAAAGAAGAAAGAAAAGAGTACATATACTACTGACCAATCAAAGGTCTACAAATATCTCTCTACACAAGATTTTTAGATGGGGCATCAGGACATACCCAACAAAATGACGAAAAGCACATTCCAACATAGAGCCACGGCACTAAAACCCCTGATATGTCACTTTCCTCAAAAGATAGTACTGAGCCTGACAAGCGTGGGAAGTTATTCAGGTTCCATCCTGACTTTACATACTGATCTGAGCTGCCGCCATTTGCGGTGGAAGCCGCTTTGGGAAATCCACTTCCAAATGCACCCGCTTCTAAATCAGCCCCATAATATATCTGTGCCACAATAAATATAATGCCATCATTAGTTCTTATCTCAAGAAGATCTGTCATTAAGCCATAAAAGGAAGTGATGAAAATCTCAATCCATACCTCAACCTCATCTGTTGGTTGCTCCACTATCCGCCAGTATTCACCCTCAATGTCCTCTATAGAGGGTTCCCATCTTTTGTTTGACTCACTCCGCACATTAGTTCTTTGATCACTCTCAGCATCCTTAAATCCAAAATAACATTCTTTGAAGTCAGCAGCATGTTTTTCGAAATCTGCAAGTGTGAAATCAGGTCCAGTCTGGAAGCCAAACTTCTCATCACAGTCTGAAGTTGAATTAGGTTCTAACTCAGGGTTGGCATTCAGTTTGCCAGTCCCTCTTCTGGAATGCCTCTTCCTCTTCCTCTTCCGGCCTCTTTTCTTCCTCATGGGCTCCCTATTTTGGAGCAAATCAATTTGCTGGATTCTAGTGGAGAACTTTGAATGTTCCCATATGTCTTTCTCTTTAAGACGGCAGGGCGGAATCCAGGAAGCTGGTGGGGCTATTCGGCATATGCCATATGATTCTGCTTGATGACGTATCTTTGATATGTATGCAAGTGTATCTTCAAATTCCTGATGATCATTTGTAAACAAAGTTCTTACACTTTTAACAACGGTAAGAACATGGCACTGTGATCACCAATTCCAACAACATAGACATGATACTCAAATGGCCAATATAAATAAAGGGTTTACCTCTGCAGTTGGGTAAAATACAGGAGCATCATCAATGGCAGGTCGGCATGCTTCAGTAGGATCCCACCTCGCTGACATCTGCAATAATTGTATTGCAGAATGGTCATGCAACCCTTTTTTTATCTCAATAATCCAGAACTTTGAAGAAAAAATTATTCAAAGTCTTATTCATCGTGAATGGATTTTCTCCAAAATTCCAGACAAGATGACCTATTTGAAAATTCCTGAATCTATAAATCTTTTTTATGCAGTTATAGATGTTCAATATTACTAATCATCACTGTACGGTCTCAAATTGACATTGCGATCTTTAAGACCATCACAGTAAAATATGTTTAGACTAAAGATCATATTGAATATGCTAAACAAGATGCATTGGCAGGTCGAAATTTATTGAAATGATCCAGGGAAAGAATTAGAGATCGAAGAAGAGATACTTAGAAGTTGATCGCAAATGTAGAGTAGCAACAAATAAACTGAGGAAGACAATCAAGAAACAAATCCAAAGAATTAACTAACAAAGACACTATAACAACAGAGTTGACACAGTGTTGAATCCCGTGATAACATCTATCAACTTTGAGGGCATCAAAAGTTAGGGTTACAAGGACCTATTAAGGACCGCAAAACATGTGATAATGGTTAAATGGAAAAGAACAACTGTAAAGAAATGCTAAAATGGCTAATTTATCAGAGACGACCAGCAAAATGAAATCTTGATGTACAGTACATGAACCACGAATAAACCCACTGACAATATTGTGAAATCTGACCTCTTTAGGATGAGATTCTATTGCAGACTCAAACCGTGCCATTGGCTCACAACAACCCTAAATCTTCAACAATCGTTCCAGCATGAGAGAATCTTCTTGCTCACGCCAGGTATAACTAAGGACCTTTACCAAAAGAAACAGCGCAAACAATTTGTCTCAAAACTGTTCCTTCTCCGATTGACAAAAATCAGACCTCAGAGGACACGAAACCCTAGAATCAAAACAGAATACAGGAGTAAGAACATTCTAAATAAATAAATAGCAAACAGACAATCAAATTCACAGACAACAAAAGGGCTGATTATTCTTAGTAATATGAAGAAATGCTGAACGCAAAGACGTTTGATTAGTACCCAATTGAACTGGCAAACCCCAAACGAATTGAATTCAGATGTTGACAAAAAGAAAAACCTAAACAGAACCTGAAATTGGGAGAAAGGAGACAAGAACAACAGGCACAAACTGAACAATACAACGATGGGTACAAAAGATTTCATCAATCAATCAATACCATATAGAACAAAGGAAGTACCTTCAAGAAAGGCGTGGATCCTAGGGGAAGCACCCAAACTTGTTGAGCCCTTGTCTTGTTATCTGCCCTTTATGTCTTTCTTTTCTCCCCCAAAAAAAAAATTTGAAACTTTCAAATAAATAAACAAAAACTGCCTGTGATCTTTTGTTTCCAAGTGGGTAATCCGGAAAAGGAAAGGAGGAGCAATAGCAGAACGAATTTTGGTAGGACAAGGACTCCTCCCTCTAAACTGGGGAAGTTTTGAATCTTGGTTTTCTTCAGATTTTATCAGTTACGTTCTTTGAAGCGTCAGAGAGAGAGAGAGAGAAAGAAGAGAGAGAGATAAAGTGATTGAGTGACGGGAAGGGTCAAGGGAGGAGGAACGACGGAACCCGCCCAAATGCACGCAGTTTTAACGGAAATCTACGAAGAGACCAACCAACCAAAGTCAGACGAAAGACCCGACCACCAAAGTCTGCCCCTCTGAACACAACACAAAAACCTTAAACGACTTCTCCGTCATCTCTACTCGTCGTTTTGTGTGGTTTGGGCCAATTCCACGTTGTCGTGCCGATGAAAACTGGCCTGGGACCAATTCCTCTGGTGGATCTTTTTGGGAATACTAAGGGCTTATCAAGATGAAGACATATTCCAAACATATCGGAAGTTACTATTCACGTCATTGAATTGAGCATGTTGAGAGTTAATTTTTATGCATTCGAAAGAACGATGCTAAGGCAACGGCATCGTTAATCAATGTGAATAAAGGGTGCCTTTTTGTTCGTGACCATAAATTTACCTTTTCCAATAACACGGCAAACGTATGGATAGACATGAAGCAAATTTGGAAACGAATCTTGATACAAAATTGCTAGTTATTGGACAACATTTCTATTTTCAAAATAGAAAATGAGACCCACAAGAAGGAGACATAATACTTGAATGTAAAACTCAATTTAATTTGCAACATAATCACGAAGGCATGTACACCTGTGGTAATTAAAAAAGAAAGCCAAATTAATAATCCATACATGTGTTTTTACCCGACAAGTGAAAATAAGTACACTGCGTTAAGTGTCTTTCTAGCCTTTGTTGAACTTTAGACACAACACATACTAAGTTAAATTATTTTGTATTCTCTGACAAAAACAAAACTTATATGGAATTGAAGTCGGCACAAATGGTGAAAAAGTAGAGTTGTGCAAAAAAAAAAAAATGCGAGGCGGAAAAATGTGAGGCAAAAAATCTGAAAATAAATTTATTTCTTTTTTTGGCCTGTCACAAGATGATTATTTGGATTTTCGAGTTTAGAGCGGCTCCAATGGCTTAAGCTGAATTTATCCACGCTTTAATTTGTGTAGATTAGGTGGTGCTGCTATTACTAAAACAAACAGCCTAAAAATTAAATCAAAAGTCATAGCATAAACATTTAAAGTTTGCATGTAATTTTTTTACAAGTTTGGACTTCTATGAGTTTTAAGTTGGGTAAGACATTAGAATTGAAAAAAATTGAGGACCGAATAGGAGCTCCACTAGAACTTTTTTTCGTGATTAAGTTTGCGATCCATAGCAAGAAATGCAATTAAGTTTGCGAATTGCTATTATCCTAGAAAGTAGAAACCAATCAAAGAAGTGGCCCACTCTCCAGTTTCAAATGAGTGGTTGATGCAGCTCCGTCGCTCTTGGGAGACAGAGCCGTCATCCACTCATTTGTCCAATCGAAAATTTATGTACTTTACTATGTTAACAATTACTAAGCCTTTTGAAAGTTACGTTGAGTTAAAAAAAAAAATGACTACAGAGACGCCTATTGTTGAACAAATACAGGCTACTAACCTCATACAATTTGCTAGTAAAGATCCAAGTTTTGTGAAGTTTCTTTAGAATCCAAATGAACACAATTGTCATTAAATTGGAAGATTTATAGTTGTAAGCCTTGCAGCTAAACTTTATTATAATTTTAAAAATTCTTTTAGATAAACTATGGCCCTGAACATGTGCTCCAAACTCTGAGATGTTTTTTAGAATGAAAATGATATAATTATAAGTAAATTAGAATATTTGAAAGTTTGAAAAGTCATAAAATCAAGCATTTGGCCCAGCTGAGTCTTTGTATTTCCGTTATCTTATTATCATTTAGTAAATGACATTTACATCTTTGTTTGGTCAATGCCAGTCATTATCCATTCTGACCAGCAAAAAAAGCTATCGATTATTAGAATTAAATTCGAAAATGAATAAAGAGAAAGCGAATTAGTGGATTATGTGTATTAAATTGACATTTACCCGAGCCCGATTTGGACTGGAGTGGATATTTGTTGAATTTCTAAATTGATTGCAAATCTTAGATAAGCTCGTGCTTACCACATGGCATTTAACTTTACCGAAGTGCCACGGGACAGGCCACGAGGTATAGTTTTGTCTCACTTGTATCAGTTATTAAATTAAAATTTTAATATGGATAAAGAGACAGACTTTTTAAATTTATTCGTAACTTATATTCGACAAAGTTAGATGGACAAGGATAAAGCATCTTGAAATAAACTAGTACTTTCGACCAAAATGAAAAGAAATAAACTAGTATTGTCCTTTTAAACATTTATCTCATTGGACCTATCTTATTTATTCTAAGTTGGAAAACAAAAAAATATAGTTGAAGTGTATTTGAATGTATCCATTTGATTTGAGATTGATTGAAAAAGAGAAATATATATTTGTTAAATGACTAATACTCATAATTTGAAGTATAATTTCTGTTTAATTACGTCAATGAACCCATTAATTATCCATTTAATATCAAATTACATTAATTTAATTTGCAAGACAAATTTTTTTGTTGCTTGAATACATTTCACTTTAAAAACAAAAAACAAAGCAAAAGGGTTCGAGAAGGGGGGACCAACATAGGCATTACAATAAAAGTTTCCTATTAGCTACCAAGTGTATGGTTTGAAACATCACCATGTAATAATAATTATTGCAAAACCATTCCAAACATGCATGTTTACGTTTCCTTAGGTTTTATTTCCGTCTTTTAGAATCAAACTTATTTTAAATACACCCTATACCACATGAAGCAAATTTGATTAGCACAAAACGAACGTGAATATAATGCTGTCCAAATTTTACTTAATTTGAAATTGAGATAATATAGAAAAGACGAATATGCTAAAAGAAAAGTCCATGAGTTTTAAATTATTAGCTTATTATTCGACAATTAGCCGATTAAATAGAGCAAATTGACATTTAACCAAGTCAAATGTGAAATACGTTGTATATTATTCTACATTCATGATCAAAAATAGAAGAATCGTAAATAAGCCTAATAAGACAAATATAAGCTTTAAAGGCTCGTCTCCGCCTTTATAAATTTGAAACTCCTCCGTTTAGTTTGGACATCCCCCGCACGAGACATACCGAGAATTCGTGGCATTGTGCTAGAAAGCCTCCAATCGGAGAAAATATTTGTTGTATCAATCGGTGCTATCCACTAAGATAGTAGAAGTTCATATATTAAGATTATTGTCGCTTATAAGCGGGACTTGACGAAATATAGGATAATTAGGTTAAAAACAAACCTGAAGCCAATGCAAATAAATAAATAAATAAAAATTGATCTAACCTCAACGAAATGATGTTGTGTCATTAAGAAGAATTTGCCCCATCAGTCAGTACTCAAGGACGTTGGACAAATGTCTCCCGGGATAGAACGGATCGCGTTCCTTTGAAGTGGTACATTTTCAAAGTACTCATTCGAACGCAAATTTGCATAACAATCGTACAAATAATGAAGATGATGAATAAATGACAAACATAACAATTGTATCTAATATTTGTATCTGATACTCATGTCTAATGTGGTGGTCAATGCTATATATTTATAGAGAGTAAAGCGAAGAGTTGTGAAGACATGTGACTTTGTCGAAAGGATTTGTCAACGAAAAGGCACAATTTCGTCGAAAGGATTCAACGAAACATCACGAAGTCGCACGGTTTCATCGAAAAGATTCGATAAAACGAAACAACTCTTTATTTCTATTACGAATCAAAATAACTCTTCATTTCTCATTCAACTTCGTATAAGACCTTGCGAAAATATTTCAACAATCCCCCACATGAATGAGAATTTCAATTATTAAAACTCTCTATGAATGCATGATATGCAATGTGCGAATATTCCATGAGAGAACATTGCATCGAGATAAGTAGTATGAAACTTTGAACTTTCCCTAGTGAGATCTATCGACTTACTCGGTCGATCAGTAGACTTGATTTTTTGAACTGTCGACCTTTGGTGTAAGCCTAGATAATAGAAATCACACAACTATTTCTCGAACAAAATTGGTTCTCACTGCTGTGTTCGTTTTGACCATGAACATTGGTCTCATGAGTGTTTTAGAAAATTTCAGCCTTTTTCAATTCTCACATAAGCGACCCTTACTTCACATTCACATATGTGATTTCTGAATGGATGATATATATCATACTCAATTCAAGATCATTAAAAGGTTTTGTTTAACCTTCACATATTAGTATTGTGTTTTTTTGGGAATGAATAAAAATTTTCAGTACTCTACATTGTTTTCATAACTTGATTGTCCCTTTGAACCTAGATCTTGGAATCTCCAGTCATTAAGGTAGAGTTTCCGCTATGATGACTTACTTATCGGCCTTAACCCCATTCCGTTTGATATTTTCACAATCATCTCTCTAGTTAGGCATTTTGTTAATGGATTTGCAATATTATCCTTTGACTTCAATTTCACTAGAGAGAAGTTATCTTGTCAATATACATAACATTTATCGCCCCCACACTTTGAAATAATTCTTGAAATCTTTTCAAGACGGTGGTAGCTTTTCAATGAAAGTAGCCATTTGAAATGATTTACTTAGAACCATATCTTTGGCAAGAATATTATGCCTAATTCTTGGAATTTTCAAGACTTGAATTAAGACGATTATAAAATCAACCATCTTTAAGTCCAAAAACTTGCCAACGATGAATCTTTTCAATCCATCATATCATGCTTTATATTTCTTGTCCAGACTTTCCCATAATTCCTTAGCCATTTTAGCGTCTATAAATATTATAGAGGGAATTATCTAGACCATTTAGAATTTAGTTGTGACACAGGAAGTCAAAATACTTCCACACAGCTACAGTAACAATCCTTTCCATGTTTGTTTCTTCTTCATCCAACTTACTTAGGAACATCCTTATTGAGGAATCTTGCCAAATTCAATGTCATGACATAAAACAACATCTTCTATTGTCATCTCTTAAAAATCAGACCATTAAACTTTTTTGGTTTCTCTTCAAGAGTTGGGATAGATGCAATAGACGTTATCGATGTCAAAACTATGAAAATAGCCCAACATACCCTTAAAAAATACATGTGCATATGATTTCATATGCATTCTAATAATTTTATATGCATCAAATATATTCAAATAATATATCAAAATGAAGATAATTTCGAGATGAACGCAACG
Organism: Rhodomyrtus tomentosa; assembly: GCA_028455895.1. Lineage (NCBI taxonomy): Eukaryota > Viridiplantae > Streptophyta > Magnoliopsida > Myrtales > Myrtaceae > Rhodomyrtus > Rhodomyrtus tomentosa. The sequence continues at coordinate 13,950,206 of JAPCWY010000008.1, forward strand.
GTATCAAGAATGTCCCAATCGGAGTTCGTACGCGTTCGTATGAGCCAGTCAAAGTTTTTGTTTTGACCGGTCAACGACGGTCAACAGGTCGAAATGCAATTTCTAAAAAGTTCAAGGGCCGAGGCACAATTTTCGAAAACTCCATAACTAAATTGAAATTTTCGAAAGAAAAATTGGGGAAAAATTACAATTTCGAAAAAATTCAGAGATCAAAATGAAATTTTCGAAAATTGATCAAAAAGTCAACGATTAGCCGGGTCAATGGATTGGTATTCGGGTCGGGTCAAACTCAAAACGGGCCGGGTCAGAACCGGATCAAAGAGTCGGGTCAGAATCGAGTAAGAAGGTCGAGTCGAAATTGGGTCAATAGGTAGGGTCGAGTCGCGTCTTTTCGGATCAGGCGCTTGAATCCCACGTGCAAACGTCGTCACGGCGCTTGAGGGCGCGTGTGGCTGAATCCGGTAACCATTCGAGGCTGGCGACCACTATTTTTTCTCGTATTAACAAAGATGAATTCAATGGTATGATCAAAATCAACTTTCATTGTATAAATTTTTGCGTACCCGCAACATTTCGCTGCGAAACCCCGGGGCCGACGTCATCGTGGCGCGTATGGCCTCATACGGCCTCCTCCGGGGATGTGCGACCACTCATTATTCTCGTCTCGACGAGACGAGTCAGACCGTATGTTCAAAAATAAACTTTATGGACCATAACAATCTCAAAACACTATAAATAGTATATTCTCTCAAGACTCATTATATTGACAATTCGTATTCATCCATTGCAGTTCATCGTATCGACCAATTCAAAACTCGATGGAAACAAGACAAAGATTCTAACTCGGCTTTGATACCTTTTCTTATAATTTTAAACATTTTTCTAACACCATAATGGAGTGCGTACAACAAAAATAATTATACTAACCAAGCACATGAAATATAATTCGTCTTAAGATTGTTGTCCACTAAGAGAGTAGAAGTTCATATATTAAGATTGTTGTCGCCTATAAGCGGAGCTTGATGAAGTATAGGAAAATTAGGTTGAAGACAAACCTGAAACCAATGCAAATAAATAAAAAGAATGTTGATCCGAGCCCAACGAAATGATCTTCTGTTCTTAAGATGAATTTGCCCCCTCAATCAGTACCCGATGACGTTAGACAAATGTATCTTGGGATAGAATGGATCGCGTTCCTCTGAAGTGGTACGTCTTCAAAGGACTTCTTCGAACGCAAGTTTGCAAAACAATCACACGAATGATAAAGATGATGAATGAATGACGAACATAATAATTGTATCTAATACTTATATCTGATACTCATGTCTAATGTGATGGTCAATACTTTATATTTATAAAGAATAAAGCGAAGAGTTACGAAGACATATGATTTCGTCGAAAGGGTTCGTCGACAAAACGAAAAGGAACTATTTCGTCGAAAAGATTCGATGAAACAAAACAAGTATTCATTTCTATTATGAATCAAAATAACTCTTCATTTCTCATTCAACTTCATATGAGACTTTGCGAAAAAGTTCCAACAATCGCCACGTCATAGGCTGACGTGACACACACTTGTCCAATCAAATCCACTTATCGCTTGACAAGTGGCAATTGAGACAAAATCGATAAAATAAACATAAAAATCGACCTCACAGTGTGCAAATCCTTTTTCTTTCGTAAAACCATCAAATTTTAAATATCATTGTCGTGGAGCTTGCTTCAAACTATACAAGTTTTTCTTCAAGTGACATACCAGGTATTCTTTACCTTTGACTTCAAAACCTATAGGTTGCGCCATGTATAACTCTTCATCTAAATCACCATCGTTTTTACATGTAACTGCTCTAGATGAAGATCATCCACTGTAACTATACTCAGCAAAACTCTGACTAACGTCATCTTCACTACTGGTGAAAATATCTCGGAGTAGTCAATCCCTTCTTTTTGAGAAAATCCCTTTACTACAAGTATCGCCTTGTATCTAATACTACCATCAGCTTCATTTTTTATCCTATACACACAATTGTTTAACAAAGCTTTTTTACCTATGGGCAACTTAGTCAACTCCCAAGTTTTATTCTGAATTAACGAGCTCATCCCGTCTTTCATAGCACGCTCCCACTGCATGTGAGATGTGTCTTTCTTTGACTCATCATAAGTCTCCAGCTCTCCCGAATTTGTATATAAGACATGGCTCAGAACAATATTAACTAAAGGATTAAAAATTTACTTTGGCTTTCTCACACGTGTAGATCTCCTCAAAATAGGTAATTCATGGTTACTAGTTTATTCCAGATCACCACGTTTCTCTTGAACTGCTTGCTCATTAGTAATATGTTCATCTCGAACCTCCTTTTCAGGTGCACTTTGATCTGCTGAAATTATCTTCATAGGAATTATGTCCAGCTCAACATATTCTGGTTCTACTGCCGTCTCATGCTCTATCTGACGATCCTTGTGCATCTTTTTTTTATGGAACACCACATTCCGACTGCGAATGACTTTGCTATTCTCATAATTCCAAAGCCTATATCCATATTCATCGTCGCCATATCCAATAAAGACACACTTCTGGGACTTAGCATCAAGCTGTTTTCTGTCCTCTCTGTCAATCAAAACATATGCAATACAATCAAAAACTTTTAAATGTAAATAATTGACCTCTTTACCTAACCACTGCTATTGCACTACTCCTCCATCCAGCGCACTAGATGTACTCTTGCTAATCAAATATACAACTGCATTAACTATAGTAGCCCATAAGTATAACGGGAGACCAATGTGTAGCCTCGTGAATCTCGCACGCTCCAAAATAGTCCTATTTATCCTCTCGGCTACACTATTCTCTTGAGGGGTTCTAGGAACAGTCTTTAACTCATGTATGTCTTCTCGGCTCAAATATTCTGCAAATGCATTGCTCGTGTACACACCACCATTATCAGATTTTAGAGCTTTAATTTGATATCTTATTTCTTTTTCTACCATGGTTTTCCACATTTTGAAATCCTGAATACTTCTGATTTTTCTTTGAGAGCATATATCCAAGTCTTTCTCATTGCATCATCAATAAAAGTGACAAAATATCTCTTACCATCATAAGAGAGTTCCTGAGCCGGTTCACACACATCAGTATGAACCAACTCTAATTTTTGCTTTTTATTCTATCGTACATTTAATTGAAAATTAACTCCCTTTTATTTTTCATAAATGCAATTTTCACAGAAATTTAATTCAACTTTCTGCAAACCTGGAAGCAACTTTCTTGAATGTAATCGCTTGACACCTTTTTCACCAAGATGTCTCAAATGATAATGCCAAAGAGTAGACAAATTACTTGTAGCCACTGTAGTTGCAACCATATCACTGATATTGTATCCCTGGAGAAGGTAAAGTGTACCTGTACGCTTTCACTTTTCTACTACTCTTGCTCCTGAGATTATATTCCACTCTCCGTCTCCAAAAGTTGTCACCATACCTTCTTGGTCAAGTTTACTAGTTGAAATCAGATTTTTCTTCAACTCGATATTATGTCTGGTTTCGCGCAAAATTAGACGTCCGCCACATGAGATGTTCAAAACTACAGTTTCTTTTCCTACAATTGGACACATGTGACCGTTTCCCACAACTACTTGCCCAAAATCTCCACTGGCATAATCAATAAATATATTTCTTTGCGAAGTACAATGAAAAGAAGCACCATAATCAAGAAACCACTTATCTGTTGTCAAGTCAATCATTGCAAAAAAACACAAGTTTTTTAGCAAAGGTTCATCACTTACCACATTAACTCCTTGAGTCTCATCTCACAGCTTCTTTTTTTAGGCTTCACACTAAAATCTATGATGTCCTGCCTAGTGACAAAACCAACACTCATATTTTGTAACCTCTCTCTTTCCCCTGGATTGTGACCTACCAAGCACGCTGAATTTTTCTCTACTTTTACTTCTTCCACGGTTCTCCACTACTAGTGACGTTGAAGATGCAGATGCCGAAAATTTATCTCCACCTGAGACTATTCATCGCATCTCTTCATCCATGATACTGCTCACAGCATCATCCAGAGTTAAATCATCCTTCATGGTGCTCGAAATTCCTTGCACAACGATGTTGTAGCTTTCCGAAATGGAACATAGAAATAACAAAGCTTGTAACTTCATATCCAGATTTATGCACGCGAATTCTAGCTGACCTGTAACCTGCGTAAAACTGTTAATATGCTCTGTAACAGAAGCTCTGTCAGATAATTTCATATTAATCAACTTTTTTAGCAAAAATATCCGATTCGATGTGGATGGCTTCTCATAAATATTCATTAAAATATCCATGGCTTCTTTTGCAGTCTTTGCTTTCGTGATGTGGTATCTTGTTTTTTTCGTCAAACCTAGACGAATCGCACCTAACGCCTTTTGATCAAGAATTTTCTATCCTAATTCTGTCGTTGTATCTACTTCCGTGAGTTCAGGTTTCCAACCTTCAAGTGGTGCATAGATATCTATCTGATAAAGATAGTCCTCTATTTAGAGTTTTCACCATCCGAAATCATGCCCATCAAACTTATCGATCCTAATTTTATCTTCTACCATACCGTTTGCTTTCAATCGAACGTCATCGAAAAACTCTCGATGTTCTCGATTAGCCAACCTAGGCTCTGATACCAGTTGATAGTAATCGTGCCCCAATTTCAGAAAAATAACCCAAGCAAACAATACGCACTAGTAGAATATAATAATAAAATAACAGAATCAGAAGAACACACCAAAGAATTTGTTATCGAAGTTCACCCAAACCTGGGCTACGTCTCGGCGCAGAGACACTCTGCGAATCCACTAGTCTTCGAGAAATGTAGGAATATAACTGACGATCTTCTCACAAGGTCAAAGTAAAAAGAAAACGAGAACTCTCAAAAACGCCGTCACGGCATCTCTCTTTTTCTTTTTCTCTCTATTCACTACTTTGCGTATTTTATCTGCTCTTGCGCTTTCTATCTGCTCTTCCTTATGCTCTCGTCTTCGGCTACAAACTGTATATCCCTAATATATAACGTGTATCTTTTAATCTATAAGAAAAGCCAAAAGATAAAAAGAAATCTTAATGATATCTTTTGATATATTTTGGCTTCACGCCAATATTGACTTTGGGCTAACTCGCATCCAAGTTTAGATTTTTCTAGTGTTTGAGTGTCTCATACTTATCTCGCAACTTTCACTATCGCTATTGTTGTATTGAAATGATACAGGGAAAAAAATTCACACCTAAAAAACATTGAGGAAATGTTTCAAATGCCTTAAATTTAATATTGTTATACTGAAATGCTTTCATACATCCCACATCTAGATCTTTCTTCTTCCTAAAAAACAATCTAAACCACTCCATGTTGAGCTTTCCCCAGCAATTTTCGTAAGATGTTGATCTGTTCTGTTGGGTACGAGTTCTGAGACACTATGCACAGAAGGACAGATTCTTCCCGAACCTGCTCATGAGATGTCTCTTCAACCTTTGCAAAGCTCCAAATTAAGATTAATCATTTTCTATTACAAATCAATTTATAAGGGGCACGTGATTGCAGGCCAAGAACAGCCATTCAATTGCGTTGAGAACCATTTTGTGTTCTTGGCAGTAGCAAAACAAAATCGAAACCGGATCTTCTAAAGTGAAAGCTCAAACACATCCAAAATCACCATCAAAAGAAAAAATAAAACGCGGTTGTTGGCCTTCAAAGGGAAGGTGGAGGTCCTACCAAAGCGAAGAATAGCAGTCATCTAAGCGTGGGGTCGAGCGGCAGTATGCAACATTAGAGTTGGACGGAAATGAAGAAGAAGGGTTTTTCTCTGGTCTGAAACAGAAGATCTAAGAGAAAGAAAGAACAAAGGCTTCTTCTGAAGTTGTGAACAAAGGTTGAAGAGAGGTGTTGGCATGGTGTTTAAAATTTTCCCAAAGCCTGCTCCACGATAAGTGGAAATTTTCCAAATAAGGTCTCGGAGTGCCGTCATTTTCTCAAAATAAGATCCGAAGTAAACCTTATTTCAAATAAGAACTTGAAATGGCATAATGGGTTTCAAATAAGTACCTGAAATGATCGGAGATTTTTTTTAAAAAAAAGCCTGGCCTAGAAAGCATTTTCATCATTTGCCCTTTTTGATTTTTGATTTGTTTTTCCTTTTTCTATTTTTTTTACATTTAAAAAAAAAAAACCCACACACAGAGGCAAGAGGTCTTGAGGCCGCCGCCCCACCACCAAGAGGGGGCGAGGTGAAAATCGGTAACATCACCAATCAAAGGCGCGGGAGGGTCGGGCACTCTCCTAGACCTAGGCGAAGGACTAGGGCAGGGGTTGTCGGTCTCCCGCCCCCCCCTCCCCAAAAAAAAAGGTGGGGCACCAGCCTCGCCTATGTGAGGGGTTATTTTTTAATTAAAAAACAAGGAAAGGCAAATAAAAAAGAAAAAAATAAAATAAAGAGAAACGACGAAAATACCCTTGAGACCAGGCCTTTTTCGAGGCTCCATGACCGCTTCAGGCCATTATTTGAAATATAGTTCACTTCAAGTCTTTATTTGGAAAAAAAAAATTTGAAGGCGCTTTGGATCCTTATTTGGAGTTTTTCGCCACATTTATTTCTTCATTCGAATTCAATTGCAATGTTATTGGATAAATATGCTGCGTCGATGATAATATTTTTCTCCTCTCGAACACTGGAAACTTCATCAATTCTAATCCTAACCACGATAGAGAGCTCAAACCCTAAGCCGTCATCGCCAAAATTTCCGTAAACTCCACAACCAACCCGCATTGAATTTGAACTCACCGGCGTCAAAATCAAACTCTTCTCCTGTCCGAGTTTACAAAATTTTGAGGTTTTTGCAAATTAAAGCGCTAGAGATTGCACTGTCATTTTGCAGATAAAAATGCTCAAGTCCTTTAACTGTTTTATTTTTTAAATATTTTTTTTACCTTATTGTTAAATTTTTAATATTGCTTGAAATTTTTTTATTAAGGTGACTGGACGCGGTTTGCAGACGTACTCTTTTTGTTTGTCGAAGCTTCTGTTGAGCAAAATACAAGTTATTACAAAGTGCCTGCATGCTGGTCAGAAGGTGAAAAATGTCACTAGGGTTCCGTCCCATAAGCCAATGACAACTTCCGGAAAATATTTATCGGTTTTTTTTTGTGTTCTTTCACGAAAAATAAATGAGTCAATAAAAATATTTTTCGTCAATAGAATGAAAAGTCTTAAGAAATAGAAAAAAATAATTTTCTCCTTTTGACAAGTGAAAATCATTTTTCATGAAGACCAATCTCTCTCTTCTCTATCTACTTCTTCAAATTTCTAATTATTTTTTATTTTTACTTTATTTTCTTATTCTTTTTCTTGAAGGAGGCTAGGCCTCAGTGTCTTGGGAATTGGTCGAAGAAGAAGAGAAAAAAAATGAAAAAGAAAAAGAAAAGGGGAAATGTAAAAAATAAGTAAAATTGATAATTAAGAAACTAAAAAATAAAATTAAAAATTATTTAAAGGAGTGCACCGAGGAGTACAATCAAATCCAATTTTCCATACCAAACAGGTACAAGTATTTTACCTTGCCTATTCCCAAGAATATTCTAGAGCACTCCGGAAAACGAAGTTAAAGTGAAATTCTCATTTTTTATTGAAGATTAAGATCAGCAACCCAGATAGTCATTTCGTTGGCTGCAGAAATACTTTGAGGTTGCATTTCATGGCCCGAATTTGGGCCCACATAGGATAGGATAAGGTTGGATTACAAAATCCTTTGGAGGCAAATCTACTTGATGGAGAAAACAAAATATTTGGATGAAGAAAATAAGAGGTTGTGGAGGCCCCACGAGCACGAAAGGAACAATATTTGGTTCTGGTGGGAGTATGAGTGAATAAACATAAAGTCCTATATAACACACTAATATTTTGAAATTAATCATGCTAATTACACGTGGCTAAATCAAGTGTTATCAATGCTCCAATGTGAAATATTTGGTGATTTTAACCAAGCTGAAAAATGATACTTCATGGACAGATATAACAAATTCATACAATTTGCACATAGCTTCAACATTATATAAACCATGATACTTCTAAATTTCTAATGCACAAATTCATGGACAGATATAAAGGTTCTCAAGACAAATCATTCTTCCTTTTCTGACATTATCAATTATATCAAGGGCTTCAACATTATATAAACCATGATACTTCTAAATTTCTAATGCACATCAACAGAGCTCTACATACTGTAGGAAATGCTAGAGATGATGCAGGAAGACTGCCAGTCCCAGGCTGAATAGCAATCTTACAGTATTGAGGCAGTGAGCTCTCGTAAAAAACCTCACAAGCATTTTTGCAATGTTGTACCTCTAGAATGAATTACACCACACATGAAAGTTTCTCATCATGGGAAGTCAGATAGACCACAGAATCTAATTTTTATGACGATCATCTCCACGTCGATTGAAGACTCACGATTTGTCTTGAGAACCTTTACAGAGACTTTGTGCCGGGCCGATTGCATGGATCAAACACGCCGAAGAGAAGCCAACCTCTTCTCCAGATCCTCCACATCTGGAGATTCAGAACTACATTGCAGTAAAATAAAGTAGTCAGAGAAATTAAGTGATTACAGTAAGGATGTTGATCCTTTCTTTCTTTGCAGCCTGATGGATAAGAACATTATGATGATTATCATACTGAAAACGCTTAATTAATCATAAGTCATTTAATTTCTGCTTATAGTTCAGAGGAAATCAGGCACATCACTTTATGTATACTAATCAGTGTAGTAATTTGATTATTACTTAATAGCATAACTGATTATGAAAAAATCAGCGTCTGTGTTCTTGTTTGGCTTGTGCCGGCATTGGCACACACCAAGCATTTAAAAAGAACAAGGAGAAAACTATGGAGAAATACTGTGTCTTCAAATTTGAGTACCCATTAGCTCCATAAGGGAGAAAAGACTAAAAGAAAAAAGAAAAAGAAAGTACACCATCCAACGCAAAGTTTCAGCATGTTAGTACTTTCAAAGTGAGTGTCTTCATAATAAACAGTTTCGTGGAAAGATGCACTAACCTAGTCACAACAGTCTCCACTTTCTTCGATGAGATGCGACCCTTGGGTGCTGAAGATAGCTGTTAGGAACAAAAAAGAGGGAAGAAAGTGAGTTCTTTCAATATCCAAACAACCATATATCAGGAGCTTAGGTTTGTGGACATTGTCTAGGAGACCAACCTGTGAAGCGATATCAACACCAATTTCATCAAGCACCTACAAGCAAGCAATTTAAATTAGTGACAACCCAAAAGGCTTTGAGAGGAGCGATAGCGAAAGGAACATAAACCTGATTAGTCAGCTCCTCTGTTTCCTCTTCAGCCTCATCCTTGTCTAAGGTCTCATCTATAGACTCTGACATCATCTCAATCTATTGGGGAAGAGATGAGAATGAACAAGTTATTGTGAAATATATGGACACAAACTAAGATGTTAGGGAAAGAAATCCAAAAATCATCAATGGAAAAGCCTACATATTACTCATTCAAAATTCATGCTGAGAGTTAAATCCCACAATTACTCCAACAAATGACACCAATGCACAAATCCGTGCCAAATACATATACTCCGCTGCAGCTCATTTAATTGCCAGTAAATTATATACAGTTCAGGACAGAAAGCATCCTCAAGTCAAAGGAAACAAGAAATATTAGGCAAAACATATAAAAGCATTACCGTCATATCCAGTTGTGCAGACTGTTTCTGAAATTCTTTGATCACTTTGGCTTGTTTTGCAGGAACCATTTCCTGGAAGGTACAAGCAGGAGATTTCAATACCGGTCCAAACAAGTAGGCGTTTTCTTTTGTATTTTGAGCAAACAAAGACTAAATGATTTTGTAAAACTAAAAGTATATATATACTAACTCTGAAAATCTCATCATGCATCTGGAAAAGGACAAGAAATCAAAGGCGCTTAACTTATGCATAGTTTCTTTTTTGGGAGGAATTTCAAAAGTCAAGACTTCTCGAATGATCAATCACGGTCAAAATTCTACACGTTTTTCATTAAAGAAATGCCGGTATAGATAGCCCATACATCTTCTAGTTGGGCCTTCTAGTAGCATTATGGAACCATTTATTTAACTTACACATATTTTCTTTTTTGGGAGGAATTTCAAAAGTCAAGACTTCTCGAATGATCAATCACAGTCAAAATTCTACACGTTTTTCATTAAAGAAATGCCAGTATAGATAGCCTATACATCTTCTAGTTGGACCTTCTAGTAGCATTATGGAACCATTTAATATGCATACCTTGTTCATTGCAACCATTGCTTTTGTTGCACCTTTCATTCCATTGGAAATAGATGTGCTGGCATGTAAAGCCTAAAAGACGTAAAAGCAAGAGAGAATTAAAATGTTAAAATGAAAATTCTCATCAACAGTTGTAATATATGTAAAGAGAGAGACAAGAGTTATTACCTGAGTATGAGTCGCCACCCCTCTGATTTGAGCACGACTTCCTTGCAGATTAGTTATCTGTTGTCGTAGACGCACAAGTTGACGAGCCAAAATTCTAGTTGCTGCCTGGTTACATGGAGGTGATTGTTCGCCAAAACAGACAATAAAAGTATAAACAAGATGACCGTGCTATCAGATAATAACTTTATGCAACAAAGGATTAGCTCATGGGCAGCTCTGTGGACTCTAGAAAGCTAGCATGCAAATCAATAAGGAGAACTTGACAGCATATCCAAGGATTTGATTTGCATTCCAAATTAATTTCTCTATTGAAACCCATAGCTAGGATTTACAATTAATATGACAGCCAAAATAAAAGAGGAAAGTTGTAAACAAGGAATGGTAAAATGCTTTGCATTTCACATAAGCTGTGGCCTGCAGGGCTTGAATAAGGATTCCATACACTTGTCCTCGATGGTCATACAAATTGATCAACAATTTGTTTCATTGTTAATCAATGGCCACAAAGATATTCTAAATGACAATTATAGAAAAAAAAAATTATTTGATCAGTTCTTAATAATCTCATCAATCATTAAAATTCCTAATTATACAAGAAAACTGATCTAAACATTCAACATTTCCTTTTCTCTCTCGTCATATTGATTTGCCAAATGCTGAAGCAAATGTTCGTCAAAGACATTATTGATGTGAACGGGTAGAAATTTTAAGGAACCAAAGTAAATTGAAATTACCTCATCTTATACTTTTATGATCTTTCAAATCATTTGATTTAACTCTTTTAGAACTTCCAAAGGTTTGGAGCGCAAGTTGATAGCCATTATTCAATCTAAATGAAAAACTTCTCATTCTACACATATTTGTCAATAATTGTTTGTTTTGAAATACTTGGAAAGTTTACATTGATAAAAAATAAAATTTCGAACGCCACAAGAAACTGACAAGGCAAAAGGCAGTGTTTGATCAAGATGTATATCAATATCACAGTCCCTACAGTGAATGCCTTGCAAATAGATCTCTGGAATAACAACATTTCAGGTACAAGATGGATCATTTACTCCATTGGAAAATTAAAGTAATTTAATTTGCGCAATGAGAAATCCGGACTGATTAAAGCAGAAATCAGTTCTATGATTTCAGGTACAACATGGGTCATTTACTCCATTGGAAAAATAAAGTAATTTAATTTGCGCAATGAGAAATCCGGACTGATTAAAGCAGAAATCAGTTCTATGAGTACCAACTTACAGTTTCATTACATTTGAAATTGCAGAATGCGTACACGGAAATCACCCTCTCAAGCAAAGAGAGGAAAGTACTCCATGCAAGCCGTTTGACCATTCAAAACTGCAGGATGCATAAAAACAGAAACTACCCTCTCAAGTGAATAGTGGAAAGTACTCCATGCTAGCAGTTTGACCACTAAAGCAGAAACCAGCTCTATGAGTACCTACAGTTTTTTTTTTTTCCAGAATTGCAGAATGCGTAAATACAGAAACTATCCTCTCAAATAAAGAGAGGAAAGTACTCCATGCAAGCAGTTTGACCATTCAAATTTGGAGGATGCCTAAAAACAGAAACTAGTATCTCGAGTAAATAGTGGAAAGTACTCCATACAAGCAGTTTGACCACTAAAAGCATGAACATCGAACACCAATCCCTCTTGTCGAGTACAGTTGGTGTATTGTGAATCGTACTTCCCGCATATAATTTTGAAGCTAAGTAGTCATGATACTTACAGCCTGAAGAATGTTAGTAATTATGTACAAATTGATCTTTTGACTCAATAATCAGGAGATCCAGCTATCTATCCTATGTTTTCTAGTATAGGATATTAATGGGCAGAACTGCTTCAGTGTAATCACGTTTATATAGTCGAATGTCAGCTCATAATCCATCATAACAAGTTCACTTACGTCAAAGTAATTGAATTAAAAAGAACTGAACAATATCAGTAAATATATACAAATTGAGCTAAGTAGTCATGATACGTACAGCCTGAACGATATCTGTATGTACAAATTGATCTTTTGACTCAATATTCAGGAGATCCAGTTCTCTATCCTAAGTATATCTAGTATAGCATTAATGGGCAGAACTGCTGTAGTGTAATCACATTTATTTAGTCGAATGTCAGCTCATGATCCATCATAAAAAGTTCACTTAAGTAAAAATAATTGAATTAAGAATACCGATACATGAGCTGATAGTGAAATTAGCAAATGTTCGATAACTAATAGGGAAAAAACTTACCTCATTGCCAGTCTTGGCTGTTTTCTTAATCTCTGCCACCAACTTTTTCTCCTGACAGCTCATTAACAGTTAAAAAATTTAGCAAGAGAATACCCATGGCAATTCACTATTGCAAGTAGCAGGAATATACCTCCAATTGAAGGGATGCTATCTCTCGTTCAATACCTAATAAATAAATAAAAATGGCTAAGGATATATAGAGAAGAACATGAGCAAGAAGAAGACGGTCTTCGTTATTATGAAAATTTATAGGCAAAAGTGGAACTACCAAATGACTCGATCTAATATTCTCACTCTACCTGCAAAACTCCTTGTTACTGAGACAACTGAGGGTTGACAAGAGCATGCTTGCTCCTATTTTATCATGTTAGAAGAATGTGGGTAGGCAAGGCAGCCATACGTGGATTATTGTCAGTTACAAAACTTGGCCTGTGAGAAATCAACTGGCATCTAATAGGCCGCAGAGGCTCCAAATCACAGCTAATAGTTGTCTTTTCCTCTTATTTTCCTTCTTGTTTTGTCCAGATAACTCACAATACCACTATTTCACAACACAAAAAAGAAGAAAGAATTTCTATATCCTTAGTGAAGTTCGGTAAGCACTTTCCATGGTTAAGACCTGCTTTCAGCCAATTACGATTTTTTTATTTCTAGTTTCAATTTGTTGATTCCTGCTTCCCGCTTCCCGCTTGTATGTTGAATATTCATAGGCTAAGTTTCTGAAAAAAGACCAGACCCGACCAGAACAGCGAAAAATTGGTCCAGATCAAATCGAGTCTGTTCAGTCTTGGGCGGAACAGCAAAGACCCCATTTTTTTTTTTAACAATTTTTCATATCAACAGTAGTGCACCAATCACACTAGCACATCTAGCATATACGACTTATCTTGTATTGATCAACTAAATTCCAATGTGCAACACCGGGTGCAAGAGAAACTACAAAGAACAAGGAGCGACACCTCGCGTGGCAACTGCCATTTCTCTCTTGCTGGTCCTGAGGGCTTCTGTCAAAGAAGGCAAGGACGGAGAAGCAGAAGTCAATATAGGATTGAACATTCACACGAAAAAAAACAGAGCAGAGACGGGGGAAAAAACACACGCACAAGGAAATTAACGGAAGTCTAGAATTTTCAAGTTCCCAGCAACGAAAATTACCAATTATACACATAGCCCAGATGAAAAATCCACAAAAGCACAGACATTTGAAGAACAACTTCTCGAACGAGAAATCAGGGACAGTTCCGAACGTGCCATTTGAGGATCAGACCCATCGATCAAAACCCATACCCTAAAAGAAGAATACCCTAGTCCAAAGCAAGAGGAAAATACAAGGGAAAACTCAAAGATGCTACCTTTGGGGGACGTTTTCTTCTTGAAGATGTTGACGATCTTCGACATTTCTTCTTCCCAAACCACTTCAGGGAACACGCACAGGCACGCGAACAGAGAGGACACCGGTCGATGCTTCCCCCCCGTAGGTTGTCCCTGTTTTCTCTGCCGACACGATCAGGCGATGCTGAGCAAGGGAGAAATGACGGCGGTCCTTGAGATGGGGCTCTCGCTCGCTTGCTGGCTGATGCAATAATGGAGAAGGGGAGAGAGAGAGACTCTTTCACTCGGAGAGCGTGCTGCTGCTGCTGCTGCTGCTGCTTGAACGGGTGTCCAACGGTACCACCCCAACTAGCCGTTGCTCGTGTGGCCAATATTTTTTTATTTTTTTTTTGGGAAAGGTCCGGGTACCGACGACATTTCTGTTTTATAATGAATTTTTAGAAAAGAAATACTTTTTTAAATTTTTTTAGATGATTTTTTGAAAAAAATTACGTTTGATAATAATATAAAATCTTTTATTCTAGAATAGAAATTTATTTAACCGGAGGGGCAACTGACGGCAGCGACCGGTGACGGCGAGGATGGCGGTGGTCAATAGAGATTTTTATTTTTATTTTTATTTCTCGAAAACGTAACTTTTTTTTTCTTATTTCTATTTCAAATTCATTTCTTGAAAATGCATTACAAAATGAATTTATATTCCAAACCTATTTCAAAAATAGGTTTTTGTTTCGAAAACTATTTTTGGATAGTTTTCATGTGCACCCTAAAAGAGCCCGATATTATTTAAGTGATTAATTAAACAAACATTTGAGAATGTTATGCATTGATTGTTATAGTAATCAAATTAACGAAAACCTCGAAAATTTTCCTTCAAGTATTGATTTATCAGTGGCTGGTGCCCCGGGCCACTAGTTGACAAGCTTCACTCGAAAGATTTTATAAAATTAGTTGCTCATACTACTTATATATATATATATATATATATATATATATATATATTCCAAAAATTATTTCCATTTTCCAGACACTGATCATCCATAAAGCAATTCATTGAATATGTGAGTAATAATATTAGCAAATCTGACGCAAAAGTCAGTCAGATGAAAACGAGAATAACAAAGATATTGCTGATCACTTTTTATTTGGATATTTAATCTGAACTATGATGATGTCCTTCAATTTTCTCATTTTATGTGTGCGTTTTTTTTTTCCCCACAAAAAAAAAAATATCTTTCAAAAACTAATCATTTATATCGCTTAAAATAATTTACCAATAAAAATATTTTCCAATAATTCATGTCCAAATATTTTTGTAAGCGAATGAAATATTTTTCCTCTTCATCCATTCTTGTGAGGCGCGTAAGCGATCACCTTCAGGAAAACATTCGCCTTAAACCGTTCATTTTCTGCGAAACGAACCGATTCAAATCCTTTCTTCAAACAATTTGCATCGTGCGGAATCATCCGGAGCAACACTAACGCGTATTGTATGCTCCTCCATTCAAATACTCGGTGACGGTCCTTGTATAACCTTTGTAAAAAGTGAATGAACTGCACCGAAGGAACTCTTTTTTTTTTTTTCTTTTTCTTTTTTCATTGAATTTCTTAGTCAAATCCGCCCCTTGGACAAATGAACTTTGTCGGATAAAGAGGAAGGTTTCGGGCACCGTTCACCGATTTAAAGAGACTTCATAACATGAAGTAACCAAAACGCCGTCGTATCGTAGCTAGTAAAAGGAGGCTGCACAATCACGGAAAGATAAGCTAATGTCTCGGGACATGTCGAGGGCGTGAATGATGCAGGCGGCCGAAATCCGTAGAGCAATGAAAAATCAAGTTTTTTTTTTTTTTTGTCTTGTAAATCTTTTGAATATCAAAATCATGTCGTCAGCATTTTACCACTGGTCTTAATGAACTAAGCATTGTTCGGCCCAAAAAAAAAAGAGCTAAACATTGTTGGGCCTTTTGTCATGGGCCTGAATTGTGAGCATAAACGAAGCCGCACATTCAAGGTCCACTGTCTAACTAAACTAGGATTCTAAATTATTTTGTCTTTCTTGGCAAAAATTTTGATACTAATAATACATGTACCCGATAAACTGCTATAATAACACCCGCCCCCCCTTTTTCGGGTTCGACAAGAGCCATTTCCTTTTCCGATTCGGGTTGGAGAAAATTTCGTCCAACCAGACGTCCGATCGGTGTATCGCAAGCACGGACATTACCCATTCGATTTTGGCTTTGCACTTATGATGCGGGGATCCCTTCCGAGAGTTACCGCGAGGGTGCCAATTATCGTTAATTTTGCATGCAGAAGATGTTTAGTACGTGCCATCCACACTGGTCAGCGATGTGGTTGGAAAGAATTTTTTTTTTTTTTCGACCAATTTGAAAGAAGACATTGTTTGTCGGGTCGATAAAGTCTCTCGACCCATGCTTTAGTTTCTTTTCCCAACGACGACTCTATGAGCCCCGTCGCCGTTCTCTCCCCAACGCAAACGACAAAACTCAACCCTTTGTCCTTTTCATATGACTCGCTTCTATCCACAGACAGGAGAATCAAAGTGTCATTAGCACCACCCAACAAAATATCGACACCGGCCATATTAAACTAATAAACCCCAACTCATAACGATTAGCATCTCCTAAACACCATGATTAAAGACACCGTTCTTGTGTCGGATGAAAATGCGAATTTTAAATTGAGAAAAACGCACGATCCATAAACTTTGATCCAACGTGTAACATGGTATATAAACTTTTATTTTGTTTAATTTAGCCATTAAACTATATAAAGATGTTCAATATTATCCCTCACCCTGAATTAATGAAAGGACAACGGTGCTTTATGTGGGACCCTTTCTAATCATTGCCATAAGAGTACCACTTAATTTTGGTTGGGATTGCATGCAGAAGATGTTCATTACATGCTATCTGCCAATCATACATGTGGGTGGAAAGAGTTTTCCCGCATCTAAATTGAAAGAGATGGTCAATAGTATCTCGATCCATGTTTAATTTCATTTTCAAAGGACAACTCTATGAGAAGGCCAATTTGAGAACTTGGAAAGAATGTTCATCAGGATAAGGGAAAAATCGTCCAGAAAATTATAAACATATCGTACTTTTGTCAATTCATTCATGAACTTTTTAATTCCGCTAATTGAGTCGTGTTGACAACTGAGTCTACTCAGTCAATTTTGATCCGAAATTGCCAACGTTGCACAACTAAATGGCCGGCGCTAACATGAATAATTTTTAATTATATTAAAGCTAGAAATATAATTAAGGTTGAGCCCTTAGTTTTGAGTGTTTCGTACTTTCACGAGCAACATTCCAAACTAAGAGTAAGCATTATTAATTAAAATCGAAATCTAACCGCAGAACGGTCGGAAAGAAAACCTCTTTCTCTCCGCTGCAGCAACTGTACACCATCCATCTGCACGGATGGTGGCCATCATTCAACCACCCAGCTGTACGCGGCCAACCCTACGACTCTGCTCTTTTCTGTCTTTTTCTGCATCGTTCAACGGTTCATGGTTATTCAAACCTGGAAATGATATTATCAGCGAGCTTATATGAATTATATTTTATATATTATACACCACAAAAGTTTCCACCGAATCAATCATTTTCACGTTTTACCAATTAAAAATATCTAATCAATTTTGACTGAAAATCAATTAGGCTGGCAGTTTTTAAGAATATTTTAATATAATTTCGATCTTTTTATTGAGTTTCTCCTTTTTCTTATCTTCCCTTACTGCTGCAGGTCTCGTCGGCCACAATAATGAAAAACAAAGGAAATGAATAAATAAAAGATTATTTTAAAATTCAAATAAAATAGATAAAATATTTTTAAAACTATTCACGCCAGCATCGGGGCCGTGCCACATAAGACAGCCGACGTCCACGTCATCAATTTTCAAAAAAGTGAAAAGGTTTACGACTCAATTTTCAAAATCAAAAGTTTTCGAACTGAATTAATAAAATTGCAATGGGTTCACGAGAGAGTGTTTTGCATTATGCCAAACCAATAGGTACGGGCGACCAGAGATCTCACACATTGCCCGCAGTTTTCCTTTTGGAGAATTTGGTGCCATAGCGTAAAAGCACCCACGCGAGCACTCCTTTTGTTTTACTTTGTCTCTTGCGGTTACGCCCTTTCGGCTAGGCAATGCGGGTCTATTTGTTTTTACAATTGATCATGGGCCGGGTCGGGACAGCCCATCATGGGTGGCCCCACCCAGTCTAAAAGCCCAATACTATCCATCTTATAATTTGCATGAGTGCGAACACAATTGAGATTTGAGACTCTTCTTCCAAAGAGACTGGAGGTACCTACGTAGGATAAATTGTCATTATTGTTTAGGATTTTCTGCAAAAATTGAATGTTTCGAAAGCTATTTCCTAAAAAGGATAGCCTGTGTTACCTTAAAAAAATGAATGGAAGAAAATAATCTCATTGTTCACAATAATTTTTAAGACAAATATTGTTATAGATAAAGAAACCTTTTTAAATTAACTAATTATTTTAAGCGATACAAAGGGTTGATTTAAAAAAAAATTAAAATAACTCATTTTTACGAAATAAACAGAGCCTTAAACAGCCTGTAAATTGATCTCCTCATAAGTGCAAAGGCGGTGTGGTCCACCCACGAACATCGAGCTAGGAAGGAAAGTACTAAGATATGAATCCTTGAACTTCCAATGTCTTGTCGGAATGTCTACATTAAAAGCATGAGATGTTTGTTGAAGGAGTGATTTTACTATTACCGATATTGCAATACCAATCCCGGCATGCACACTAAATTTTGATTTTTTTTTTCAAAAAAAAAAAAGAAAAAAGAAGAAGGGAGAAACGAACACGGGTCGCGGGTCTCAAAAGATCCGAACGTAGGATCTCTTCCGATTACTTCAAGAGGTCTCAATGAAATACTACTTCTTTCCTTTTGTCTTTGGAAATTTGCCAAAACGGGCCACGTGGCGAATGCGAAAGAATCTTTTCTTTTCGGGGGAATAATCCAATTCATTCTGACTTCCTGTCTGCTTCGCACACGTGTTCCCTCCTTCCCGAATTTTAACTTGAACGATTTATTTATTTATTTATTTATTTTTTATTTTGGGACGAAGTTTGGCCTCACCGTCGCCATCCCCTCCAGCGCAAACGACAGAACTCAACTCCTCTGTCCTTTGCCACCGGCGAAAGACCAACCGACGTCACATATTCCTTTTTATTATTATTATTATTATAAAAACCCGATTTCTATTTCGCGTTTCGCGGACAGGGGAATCGAAATAAACATCAGTACCCCACCACCCAACACATCTCGACACCACCCGCATTAACCTAATAAAACCCATCTTTAATGATTAAACCTCATAAGCCCCATGATTAAGGAGACCATTCTTCTGTCGGATGAACAAGTGAATTTTTAAAAATCGGATGAGTGTACTGGAATTCCTAAAACTTATCATGGAAGTGCAGTTATATCTCAAAAATTTGGAAAACAAAATGCAATTAAATTGTAAAACTTTCAAAAAATGTAATCAAATCCTAAAACTTGTCGAAACAGTGCAATCGAATTATAAAATTTTCAAAAGGTGCAATCGAGTACTGAAACACCTCGCCGAAGCGCAGTTGAGTCCTTAAAATTTCAAAAATGTGCATTTGAGCCCTAAAACCTTCAAAAGTTGCAATCAAGTCCGTAAGCGAGTCACGAAGGTGCAATTGAGTCCTAAAAAATTTCAAAAAATGCGATCAAAAGAAAGGACTCAATTTCATCAATTCGACATATTTTAGAACTCGATTGCACTTTCGTGACGCGTTTTAGGACTTGATCGCACTTTTTGAATGTTTTAGGGTTTAATTGCATTTCCGGACAAGTTTAAGGACTTAATTGCGATTCCTAAAAAGTTTTAGAACTCGATTGCAATTTCGTGATCAATTTTAGAACTTCCAGCACACTTGTCTCTTTTGAAATTTGCCTTGAAACAAGAAATTGAAGAAAAACATATCATTATACTAATCAATGCTGCTCAACCACTGATGTGGTCCGGCATGGAGGGCGTGGAGGCCATGTCTTGAGTCCCAAGTCCTCTTTGGCTCTTTTGGCCCTTTTCCCCCTTTCACCTAACGCTTCAATGGGTCGGTGTCCCCTCCCTCTCCGGTGACGTACATTGACTGCAAATTTTGAAAATTTCGACCCCTAATTGCTTCATTCGGATGAGAGAATCCATTAACTCGATTTCCACGTTCCTACTCCATGGTTTTATTACATGACGGAAAGATCAATCCCAAGATTGTAATATCATCTTACCTGAAATAGATATATTTATGGTTCGTGGTCATTCTTCTTCTCTATTATCCTTTCGACTTAGGAAGTAAACTCAAAATGAGATGATTTTTTTTATTTAAAAAAAAAGAGTCAAGTAACAGCTGATGCTCTGATCATGGTCTAGAGACATTTTGATTCCCAACGATACCGGTCTCGGATATGATACCCGCTACAGGCAATCCAACATGGATCCATGTAGTGCATGATACTTTCTGTTCTACTTCTGGCTCATTCGCGCAAGCGCAAATTTGAAACGCGTAACTCGAGTTTAAAGGCAGCGTGAGAATTTCGACCAGCCGTGATACATTTTGTACTGTGAAATCAAATAGTATATGTAGTTTTATATGTCCACAGTATAAAATATCGCTAATTACCACCTATTTTTGATATTGTACGATGTTCAATTTTTTAACTAACGAGAAATCAACTAATTCTTCCGTCCTTAATCATTCGAATCTGTCCCTACATAATGTGACAGCTTCCAAGGAAAGCAAATTAAGGGTGTCAATTAACTATTTAAACTAATAATTGAATGTACATGTACAATGTACTCATCAAAACGTGATAAATTAAATCCACATTATTTATGTTCCCCAGGTCTCTTCCGCGATGAGGAGGACAAGAGTCGAAGCAAAATACGCCACGCACGCTTTGGAGGCGTCGGTGATCCGTAAGAGATAGAGAGAGAAAGAGAGTGAGAGGAGAATGTTTTGGGCTGAAACGGCTTGCGTTTAAATCGGCTGAGTTTTTACTCATCATAATTTCGGCTTAATTTCCCGCAAAAAAAAAAATCCGCAACTCTAAATTCAGTCTCAAATCTACCTCAAATTTTAAGTCCAGTCTCAAATCTATCTCGAATTTTATTTTATTTTATTTAAAAAAAAAATCAATAATTTTCAATATATTCTTAAGTCTATCCTGTAATAAAATCCCGACCTGACGTGACATTTTCACGTTGATGATAAATTCAGCTCAATAAAAATCACTGCAATTCTCCAAAAGAGATTTTTGGAAGCACCAACAGAGATTTTTGGACAGAGGGCTAATGGGGGTAGATTTGATATTAGAGCAAAAGTTGGTAATTTTTTTTCTTGGACAAAAAAAAAAAGGTTTGGATAGAATTGAGAGTGGACTTTAAGTGTGTGATTTTTAAAATGACAAAAAAACATTCGGGGGCAAATTCGAATATTTTAGGGTTTCTTTTTTAGTGAATTAGACCACACGATTTCCTTCTTTTTATCTCCTATAAATGTGTGTGTCTATACATTTCTCTTTTTGAAAAGGCGAGGGTAACTTATTTAACCGAGGGCGGGAGGGGCTGGTTGTGTTTGGGGGTGGGGGGACACTTCCCGCGTGGGGGCGCCACTGAATATTTGAAACGACGCCACGGTAAGTATTGGACCAGGGCATGAACATGAACAATGATGATATCCTTCATGGCATGAAATTATCAGAAAAAGGGCGAAGGGTCCATCCTTCTCCCTCAAGCTTTAATCGAGTGTTGCCCATGAATTGCTCGACGAAATGCCTCCCTTCCACCTAAAAAGCTCAAAGGCCCCCGGCCGGCGCCACACCAACAACTCCCTAACGCGCGAAAGTTCCAAAGAATCATGCGTAAAAAAAGTGGGGCTGCATGCATATGGGGAGTGCGACCGGTTGATATTATTTGCAAGATGCGGTGCCCGTGCAAAAGTTTGTACTATGGAGGGAAAAAAGTAAAGCAAAGTATTTGATCTCGGCGGTAGCTTTATCTCGAATTAAAGGGCACTCGATCAATGATAGAATTGCCCAAAAAATCATAAACATGTTGTATGTTGATCAATTCAATAAAAAAAATATTTCAATTTGGCCAATCTAGTCCTATTTGAGTCGAAAATTGATGACCTGTGGTGCATAGTTGAGCTGATGTGGACAATTTTCGCAATCTTTATAAATTTTTTCTCTTTTTTTTGTCATTTTCTTCTGTTTCGTTTGTACTTTTACCTTTTGTTGTCCTCTTTGCCAGCAGCTAATCTCCATGATGGCCAATAATTAGGGGTGTGCAAACGAGATCGGACCGGTTCAGAACTGACCCGGATCGATCCGGTTGGTCAGGTCCTTGAGGATGGCGGTCCGGTCCCCAGTCCCAATAAATGAGATCGATGATTGGGCGGTCCGATTCCCGGTTCCGTGGTTTAGGACTAGAGCGACTCGGCCCGGACCACCAATTTTTTTTAAAATTAATCTATATTTAAACTTAACTTATTTTTTAATATTTTGAGAAGCCCATGAATCTCATCTCACGCATCTTGAGTTTAGTGGTGTCATTATACGTAATATTTAGCCATTTGAATTTTGATATTACTTTGGAACAAAATCAAGTCTTAATTAATGATAAGATTTATTATTTATGATGCGCACGTGCACAAAGAATAACCACGTACGTGCATGATTACACAAACTCAAGTCATTATGCATATTTGAGAAATTTATTTTTTTTTTCACAACAAAAATTAAAAAAGAAATAAATAAAAATCCGAGTTATGTTTCATCGCTCACCTAAGTTCAGTGGGTCACATGTGGGCGTTGATTACGAGCTTTAAAGATCATGTGAAGTCAAATCGAACACACGTTAGGTGTTCCTAGTATTTTCATGGTTGTATTGCCGTATAAGTTGATTATAAATTATAAATTAACATTGTATTGTAATTTCTAAGGGCTAGATTTTTATAGTAGTTAAAGTCAACGGTCCTACTGGGCCCAGACCGGGACCGGCTTGGTTCGGCCCGTGGTCCGAAAAATATGGGGACCGGAACTATTAGTCTGGTCCCAGGTTCCATGCCAAGATCGGACCGGCCCGAACCATGCACACCCCTACTAACAATTGACCACAAACAAAATAGTTGAGTTCGTCCAAATCCAGTGAGGATGTCTCAACCATCACCGAGATCGGCCACAAAAGCCGAAAAAATAGATTTTTTTTTAAGTTTTAAAAAAAATCGTCCACCTCATCCAGCGATGATCGATCAAAATTGGCCGAAATTGTTACAGTGAAAAATCATCAAAATATTTAGAACTAAATTATCGCAGTTTAAAAGTTTAAAATTGAATTGAATTCCGTATGACAAATTAAAGATATTTTGGACAATTATTCCCAAAATTTGTTGAATCTTGATCCTTTTACGAGACGCTTCAAATCTCAAGACATGATTTCCAAATCAGCTAATGAGCACGATATTGCGCGGACCTAGTGCAACTGTTAGTGTACTGTACAATATCAAGACGAAGTGGGAACTATATCTTTCTTCGCATATGTTGTGTCTCTCTACTCTCCTGTCCTGCAAAATAAAAATAAAAATAAAATCTGAAAAATTCACTCATTAATAGCATCCGGTTCGATCCAAAAAAAAAAGAAAAAAAGCATTTTGCTGTGTATGAATGTGAGCCCGGTTCACTTGCACCGTCGGATGAGACGGGACCTACATGCCCCCATCCCATCCAAGGGTTTCCGTCCAGTTGAGCTCACTGGACGGGGAGCATGCAATCATGTCACTGGCTGCGCCTCGTCTTATTTTGGGAGAGAGGCAAGACATGATACTTAATAAGCAGGTACAAGACGTGGGTACAACTAATAGTGACAGGGCATTAGGGGGCCCCCGGTCGACTTAGGGAAGATGATAAAAGCTGAATTGGAAGCAAGAAAAATTATGTCCTATAGTCCTACATTTGGATTGAAGTTCGAACCACCAGATCTTGTTGTACAACATGAGTCCCCGATTTGCCCTGCCCTACTAGGATTTTCCCTGTTTGGTCTCATCTCACATCTGAATTGATAGAAGGTAAGTCGTCGTCGGCTCTCGCGAAATCGTACACTACCTCGAAACAGATCACTGCACCAGTCTCACATGCCTCGAACAGGTGTCGAGACGAGTTACCGACACGCGGATGGCAGAGATGTTCACCAAGGAGAACCATAATCGAGACCATTAGCTCCGTTGGCCGAAACGATGGCGTCGTTTGCCGGGTCAGAGTTTTAGATTGCAGAGTGGGGGTCGAACCGGTCGGAATCACAAAGTCCCTCAACCGTCGGTCTCCTCCCTCGCGGCCAGCCACTGATCAACGTCTTCTTTATATAGTCGTAGCAGTAAAGAATAGCGGCCTGGGGCTATGCCCAAAACACCAGGACGTCTACGAAATTCTGAATTGCCTTGGGAATTTTACCTTTACCATGCCCCAAAAAAAATAGATGACGACGTTGTTCACGTCATCAAATCATGCATGGTCACAGAGGAGACAGCGGCAATGGCGATTTCATGATTTAGTGTCGTGACAAGAGCAACTTGCCACGAACTTTTTGCGGTCAGATATCACCCGAGCACATAGGAAAACACAACACAAATGGCCCCAAATTTTTGATTCAATATTCAATATGATTAATAATTTTTTAATTTATTCAATCTGATCCATAAATTTTAATGCGATACCCCTGAAAAACAACGAAAAAGGTGGGTACAATGGATACAACCATAGTGACTGACGTAGGGCATTGTGAATTTAGGAAAGATGATAAAAGCCTGAATCGGGGAAAAAAACTGTCTCTGCATATGAATTGGCGTTTGAATCCTTACATCTTGTTATTCAACATAAGTCCTTGGTTTGCTTTGTCCCACAGAATTTTCCTGTTTGGTCTCGTCTCACATCTCAACAAATATAGGCAAGTCATCATCGATTCACAACATTGTACGCTATACCGATCACGCACATTCCCAGCTCAAACGTGTGTCAACACGAGTTGTCAACATGCAAATGGCGTGGATATATCACGAAGTTGAACCGTAAGTAAGACCATTGACTCTGACTTTTTATGGTCACTTCGGTCGAAAGCGATTGTAAGCTAACCAAGATATCACCGAGTGAATCAAAATGAAATACCGATTAATAGCAAAATCAAAATATTGAAAGAATACAGATCAAATATCTATAAGTAAATTTTAGATCCATATTTAGATCTAGTTCGGGATAGTGAAATTCCCGGATCTAAATCTAAATCTAAATTGAGAAGATGAGAACGACCTAATTTTTGGAGTGGTTATGGAGCCACGTCACGAACATCTTCCTCGATGACTGTCGAATGGACGAATGGCTAAATTGATTTCTACATTCGCCCAAGATTGGCTGCAAAAATTTATTCACTCAACGATGATGGGCACATCGAACGTAGATGTGTACCGCAAGTCGTTAAAAATGACATGAGAGATCTCGGCGCATGTTTATCACTGAATTAGCTGATTGGCTGCCAATCGTTTAACGCGACAGATATGATCTTATGGAATGAAATGTTTTTGTCAATTTTAAAAAAATAAAATGAAATAGTGAAAGCCAAGACAATTGCTGAGAAAGCAACCGTTGGGGTGATTAAAGAGAGAGTAAAGGAATGATGGCCATGTCAAAGAGAATAATCATCGTCATCGGTGCTAGTACAGTGGGCCGATTCCATATTTAAAAAAAAAAAATTGTAAAAGAATCATATGAAAATAAGAAGCTGGGGAATTGTCAAAAGAGCAGTTACATTATAGGCGGGAGGAAGTTACAAAATGGGCACGCGGAATCGCCGATTAATCGCCAAACGAAATGATCGGGGGTCGCTCTCTTCTCGTTTCGCCAGCGCGCCTCTTTAAATCGCCACCGGTTCTCACTTCTTTGTCCTCGTCAACAGCTCTCTCTCTCTCTCTCAAATAGCTTCCCGCAAAAGAGCACAAAAAAAGATGGCGGCACTTCCAAAATCTCCACTGCGGCACTCGGCTTTCGAGGTCGACAAGCTCACCAGCGAAATCTTCTCCATCCTCGAGAACAAGTTCCTCTTCGGCTACGACGCCCCCAACTTCGCCGCCCCAAAACCCCACCAACCTGGCAAGTTCGCCGCCGGCAAAGTCAGGATCCTCTCCATCGACGGCGGCGGCGCCACCGACGGTGTCCTCGCCGCCAAGTCCCTCGTCCACCTCGAGGCATCTCTCCGCCGGAGGACCGGCGATCCGAATGCTCGCATCGCCGACTTCTTCGACGTCGCCGCCGGCTCCGGCTCCGGCGGGATCCTGGCCGCGCTGCTCTTCACGCGCCGGAAGGATGCCGGAGAGGGCGGCCCTCCCACGGTCACGGCGGAGGAGGCTCTGGGGTTCCTCGCCCGCTGCCGGAAGGCGTCCCGGGGGCGAATGTTCCGGCGTCGGTGGCCGGGGGGCGGGGCGGAGAAGAAGCTGCTGAGGGAGGCGTTCGCGGACGAGCTGACCATGCGAGACGCGATGAAGCCGGTCCTGATCCCTTGCTACGACCTCGAGTCCCGCGCGCCCTTCGTGTTCTCGCGCGCGGACGCCCTCGAGATGGACAGCTACGACTTCAAGCTGAGGGACGTGTGCGCCGTGACGGTGGCGGAGAGGCCAATGGAGCTGAAGTCCGTCGACGGGAGGACGAGAATCGTGGGAGTCGACGGGCGGGTGGCGATGAATAACCCGACAGCCGCGGCCATCACGCACGTGCTGAATAACAAGCAGGAGTTCCCGTTCTGCAACGGCCTGGAGGACTTGCTGGTGCTCTCCTTGGGGAATGGCGGGTCGGATTTTGAAGATCCGGGCCGGTCAGGGCTCGCCCGGATCACTGAAGATGGAGCTTCTGCCATGGTACGTTTGACCCATGTTCAAATTCTTTCCCTTCTCGATTCATTCGCAACGTAATAGGATGGAGCTTCTGCCATAATTGATACGTCCAACACATCTGAGCTCGTGCTGTTCAAATGATCAGGTGGATCAAGCTGTGTCCATGGCATTTGGTGAATCAGGAAGGCTCAATTACGTCCGCATTCAGGTGGGTTCTTTCTTTCTTTCCATCTCTCTTCGCCATGTTTCCAAAATTGTTCGGCGTCTGACGATTTCGGGGACACATGTCGTTGCAGGCAAACGGTTTCGCGGGAACAAGGCAAGGCCTCGCCAAGCATAAGAAGAAGACCAGAGACATATTGGAAAGCGCCGAGGAGGTGCTAGCGCAGAAGCACGTAGAGTCGGTACTGTTCCAAGGGAAGAAGATGGGGGAGACGACCAACATAGACAGACTGGAGCTGTTTTCAGGGGAAATCCTCAAGGAGGAAGAGAGGAGGAAAACCAGCATACTGCCGACGGTCGTCTTGAAGCGGAGCTCCCCGCATTCGCCGAGAACGTCGTCCGCCACTTCTCTCTCTGTTTCGTCTTCGGTGTAGATGTAGATCGGAAGAAGCAGCCAAGAAATGCCGCAGCGGACATAGTTTTTTGGCGGAATTTGTTTTGTCGAATCGATTCATCTGGCCTGTGGCTAGATCGCGACGAACGGAAATCGCGACCGGAGTTCGAACTGAAGCAAATTCGTTACGAAGGGGGTCACTTTGGCATCCGATCAACTTGGTTTGGTTTAACAGAGTTAGTCAGGGGAAGGCTTGGTTTTATGAGTTCAGTGGCCAAGGAGATTAGTTTTTTCTTTTAGTGTTTTGGTTCCCCCCTTGAAATGGGGCAGTCTATACGGATCCTGGCATTGAACTTTGACTTGCTGATGATGTTCCAAGCAAATTTAGAAGCACTGGTATTAATTCGTGTAAGCCTTTGATATCCTTCTTAGGATCCTCATGAATGTAAGAAGTAATATAGTAATATGCCACCAACATGTATGAAGCTCTTTTTTTTTTTGGAAAATAATTTTTCGACAGTATTGTCAAGCACTCGAGAGATCAGACATCGTAATATCAGAAATAACAGACATTCGTCATACTATTAATTTATTTTTCTCCTAGAAACGATGGTGTGCGAGGACAACCATGTAATAGTCTCCTCCGGTAGCCTCTCTCCAAGAGAAAATATTAAGCACACCTGTTTTGCCACCAGGACCATGCGTAAGTTCACTCATTGATCGCCACGTGGCCAAATTGGCCCACCGTTTGCATCTTTACTCACTCTCTCCTTCTCCCTTCGGCCATCTTCTTAACCCGCATGGGGCGTCGACGTTCATTTGCCCTCTCCTTCACCTGAGGATGCACCTCCGGACGAGCCAGCTAGATCTAGCAAAACAACGCCGACGACGGCCACGGATGAGCGTTTAGCTCTCGTCCTGAGCAATCGCGATAATAAAAAATGATAACAGCGCTGATGACGGCAATGGGATGAGCGTCGGCGTTGCTCGTGAGCCAGTCATCCATCGTTGGCCAGTGAGGTCTTACAGATAAAAAAAAAAAAAAATCCCTTCTTCATCCATGGTGGATGGGAAAGATGTAATCCCAGGGGATCAATAGCAATGCCCGAACGATGCCGACGACGGCCATGGATGAGCGTTGACCGGATCCCAAAGCTCTAAAGCCGTGGACTCGCCTCTGGGGAGGTCTTCTTCAGATGGGCCAACCCGGGCCAACCCGGTGAATATGACCCCCACCGACCTAGGTCACCTAGATAGACATGAGCCTATTTCGTTATGGATTGGCTCTAAAAGTTCAGTTCTTAGGCTCGCTAGATCTAAACCTCTGACTCGCCAAAAACTAAGCTAATTGGGAGCGTACCTTTATCTAGTAGTGCCAGCTGTTGCATAATAACACTTTAAAATGAAAATTTATTTGTCATAAATTAATTTGATATAGAAATTCGTTTGGTAAAATTAATTTCGAAGTAAAAATGCGTTCGGTAAAAAAATTAACTTATAGTATGATTTTCTAATTCTGGTTGAATTTTTGGCCAACTTTGAAAAGTTAAAAATTTTTATTTATCGACTTCATAATCACTTCTTTGACCACATAGGTCTCCGCCAACCACTATTGCCACTTGTGGCTAGCCGTTGGTTGTTGGCCAACTGCAGCCTCCGCCGCCGGTCGCCGATGTTAAACACTTGATTTTGGATTAGTTTTTTTCAAATTATTTTTGAAAATTTTTAAAAAATGTTAAAAAATTATAAAATCAACTTTGGTGATCTTGATCAGGCTTAAGTAACCATTTTTGACCAAAAAAAAATAATTTTTCATATTTTTATCATTTTTTGATATTTTCAAGAAATAAGAAAATGCATGAAAAATCAAGAAAAATACTATTTGAGGTCACAAAAATATAAAAAAATGTTCAATATTTTTGTTTTAATTCCTTTCTCATTTTGACCTCATAAAACGTCAAAATTCACGTTCAATTTTATGTGTTTCTTTGTTACACATATAGCTAAACTTGGTTAAAAAATGTCAATGGAGCATTTTAATTTGAAAATTTGGCATTTTAAGAGTCCTCTCATTCAATATGATTATAGTTTAGTTGTAATTTAGTCCAACCGTTTGCTTAAATTGCTCAATTACACGATTTGGATAAAATTGCACATTTTATTGCAATTTAGTCATTGAAATTGGTAGAATTGAAATTACTTTTAATTCAAGGACTTTCATAATAAATTGGAACCACTGCCCAATATTTTTCACCACTCTGAATCGATTGGCATGGGTGATTTGGTCCAATTCGACTATTTGAGCCCTCAATTTCATAATTTCTCGAATTGCAATTAAAAATAAATTTGGGTTTTTCATATAAATTGACAATACCTTTTGGGCAAAACCATATTTTTAGACAATATTCATGCCCTAAGTTTGATTTTGAGGCTTAATTACAAAAATTCCCCACAAATTAGGATTAATTTTGGGAAAAATCTAGTTGAATCGGATCTGACCGGTCGAACCGATCCAATCAGTGCATCATCTTCCCCAAAATTTATCGTGACTTTTGCAAGTTTGAAGACCGAATTTCAATCAGGAAATTGAGGGCCAATTTGGACATAATCAAAGGGATTACGGAGGGTGTTTGGTTTCTCACTTCAAGATGAGTCGATTGAGACCAACCTCGTTGCGAACGATAGCAGGAGACGAACGGAATCGGCTGGTCAAGGTCGCGGACCTACAAAAGTCAACATTTCTCATACACATACTAAATCTGTGCCAAATTCACATGAAATGGGACTTGCCAGAGAATCAAACGGAGCTGAATGGAATACCCAACATCTTTGTCGCCGTTTGAACCAAATGGCACGCACGATCACGTGCCGTTTAGCGTCAGTGAGCATCCCTCGATCAGTGCCAAAATTTTCAAAATGGATATATGGCCTCCGATGGCTTTCTAAAAAAAAAGGAGGTTCATTTTGTTGAGAGAGAAAGCTCACTCTCCGGCCCCCGTCGTCGAGAGCTTGAGCTTGAACTGTGAGTGGTCGGCGGGGACAATCAGGCTGAATCGAGCCACGATTTCACTTCGAGAAGCTTGCTTGAGCTCTGTAGAGTTGATCGCACCAGTTCGTGCTGCCTACGATCTCGAAAAACGATAAGTCGACCTTTGAGCTTGACTTCTGGTCTTTAATGGCAAAGCTCCATTTTTGCTTTGATTCTTATAATTGATATGTACGAATTATATATGAGACATCATTAAGCATGGCTCTATGTTTTGATTGTATTGAAATCGAGTCAAACCTCGCATTCGCACCCCGTCGCCATCGTCGTTTCAGTCTAAATTGTCTAGTCTATTTTAGACCTTGCCAAGTTAATCTAACCTACAGGTAAGTGTTCTGAATTTATCTAGATGCGATTGTGTGAAGGAATTAGCCCAATATGCTCTCTGTCGCCTGATTAGAGTAGCCATTGCCATACTTATTCAAGCTTGATTAGCCTAACTTCTGTGGATAATCATGTTTGATATTGAGATATGTTGCGTGCAATGTTAAGACAAGTCGAATGGCACTAGTTTCATGCCAATCGTCTTAGGTTTAGTCGTCGATCAGTGCCGAAGAAGTCTCGGCCGTCCATTCCTTCGAGATCGAGAGGTTGAAGACGAAGCTGATGTGGCTGGTCAAAAAGTCAGCGTCTTAGGTGTCAGTCTGTCATTGGTCCACGTATTTGCCTAATCAGCATGGCTGTTAGGGTCTGTTATTCGAATAAGAAGATCGTACGGCTTAGACAAATCGAGTCTAATGATTAGTAGTCGTCCGATTAGTAATTAGAAATATTAGAAAATAGGCTTATAATCAGAAAATAAAAAAAATACGAAAATGGTGTCGTTTAGGTTAGTGGTCGAGTAGCGTCGTTTAGGTTAGTATGAATGAACAGTCCAGATCAATTTGACCCTTTTAATCGTAACCGTTGATCTCAGTAATCCAATCAAATGGCATAGGATTAGTCACCGTGCGATCCTGACCGAAGATTTAGGTATGCTGATCTGAGGGCGGTGGCTTAGCCACGCGGGCGAGTCTGGACCGTAGGATTATACATTTTTTTAGATAATCCGAAAAGGTTTTAAAAAAATTAGAAAATAAAAAAATAGTAATAAGCACGGAACGACGTCATTTTGGGGCTGGCCTCCGCGTGGGTCTGAGTATCTGGGCTACGTGGATCGGGTCGACCCAGTTTGTAACGCCCCACGTTCCTTGCAGCTCATTACATTCACCTCAAGCCAAACAATTATCCAAGAATCTCACACGGCCTAGTATGATATGAAATACACAAACAAAAGCGAGCATCTCCGTACACTAGGAAATAAAAAGAACATGAAAGTTTTGGAAGAATTCAAAATCCATCATTTATACATAGCAAAATCATTCATTACAAACAGTGAAAGGGAAAAGACAAAAATATAAAGCCGCACACCATGGGTAGAAAAGGAACTAAGGCTTAGGGTTCAAAGGCTACTACTAAACCTTTTTTAAAGCCTAACAAAAAAATTGTTCGTCACCTAACCCCCTTCGTACAGACTTGTCTTTAGAACAGTTTGAATTATCTCTTCTATCGTCCCCCTCAGCATCTGGGTCGTAATCCGAAAAAGTCTTGAATGGAACATCCTCTGAAGGCTCTTTGGTGTCTTCTTTGGCTTCCTCATCTTCTTCTTCTGCTTCATTTTCTTCGTCAGTGGCCTCGATAGCGTCAGCAGAAATCTCTACTAGCTCATGTACTCAGCAGAGTACAATGGAGACTCCGGTATTTTAGGTATGTTTCTTGAATCTCCCACAGATGCTGGGTTGTCCACTTCTATGCCAGGTCGGGACGGATGGCACCAGGTAGGAATCACCTCCACGGAACATCCTCTTGTAGTAGGGGTTCCATCAAGCTGCTGTCTCCCATCGAACGAAACCAGGCTTCAAAGCGAAGGGGTTGTAGTTCCGGCTTCCCTTCGTCTACCTAGATTGTTATGCGCTTCCTGATGCACGTAATACCCTTCCGGTATGGAAACTCATCAAAATCGGTGACCATTTCCTTACGATTGCCTAGACAAATTGGCAGCATGACTAAGGTTTTGGGTCTGAAAAATTTGTCCCACTAAGGGGTGAGATCGACATCTCAGAAAGTGAAACCTAGCTTTATGTCTCAATGCCAGTCCTACCAAATCACACACAAATGCCACCACTAGACATGGACAATCAATACACAAACACATGTACATCACATTCACCACAGCCACCACTATCTCAACCAGCTACATACTCCACTTCCTACCACCTGGCATTACCGGGGTCATCAAACCAAATGATGTTTACATACACAGGGGTCATTAGACCAAACGTACACTCCAGGCTTACAGCCACTCCATGCCGCCGGGGTCATCAGACCAAATGGCATCCACATTTTTATTTAATTTCACCACCCTCCGATACTGCCGGAGTCATCAGACCAAATGGCATCCTCCACACCTTTCTCATTCAGTTTCACCATGCCTTCAGGACACACATGCAATTCATTTCACTAAAATTCATTAGTCAATCACGTCATTCAATTAGTTATCCAGCGTGTCTTAGCATTCAGAGAAAGGATTAAGTAACACTTACCTAATTAAATTTCACAATACAACACCAAACAATTCTCCTCAAAATCACAAGTACAGAATTCCCACGAATGCGTTGTCAACCTAACAAGATTAATCAATCTTAAGTCATAAATCATAGAATATTCACTTCTATCAACTCAATCTTTCTTTAGCCACGTCATTGGCAATTCAAGACATTTTTTACAATAATGTGACACATGGAAATGCTTACTCTGAACCCTTAATATGTTCAGTTTACTCAGCCATAACATGACAATACTTAATTTAGCGTTTTGTGCACCAAACTTGCCATAAATCACCTTTAAACCTCAATCCACTTCTCACACTTCCCATTGACACCTCTTGTCATCTCATACAAGTCATTATGAGTCATTTGAAGTCTAAATATTGTTCATTCAACCCTTAAATAGAACCGACTAGCATGTATACATCCTCAAAACAGAACTGGTTTCGGGTTCTAACCGCTCAATCGAGCCATACTTCAATCTCAAGTCTAACTATTTGCACAAACAACATTCCAAGACCTTCATTTACATGATTAGAAGGGTCACCAAGTGATTTGGAGTCGGTCGACACCCCAAAGGAGTCGGAACAGCCCGATCTCCTCTTGCTCAGGATATGTCCATATTTTACCGTTAGTGTTCAGCTATGAAAATCAAAGTTAACACCATCTATTTGCAACCACAAACCATATAAACATAATACTATGTGTTATGAAGCTCTCATAAAAATTTGAGGTCATTCGAAATTTCTAAGAGGGTATACGGTAGCCTTATCTCAGTTCGCGTCGATTTCGTCCAGTTTTAGTCTCGGAATCACATCGATAAAACTACTTATCCAAATAAAAAAATTTCAATCAAGGACACATAGACCTTATCTCTGAAAGTCAAAGCACCTCAAATGGCCTTCGGGAAGGGCTGCTTAACTGCACTAAACAAAAGGGACGGAATCAGTTTTTCTGAGTAGTTTTCGGTTGAGGCAAAATGGAGAGGAAAAGGCAATGAACGTGAGGGAGTGGTATACATAGCAGACGAGGTCTTCAATTTACTTGTCACACATAAATTATTGAGCTAAAATTGATTAGACATGGGTTGGTAAAGTCATTAATGCTTGGGGGTCTCAATTGTTGACAAGTGGCAAACTCCAATAATACAAACCAAGGCTTTGACTCACTCTTTAACCCCATGGACATGTGATTTTCGGCAGCCAGAAGGGTAGGAGGAATATCCATTTTGTACTTCATGATTTCTTAAGGCAAGGGTAAATGGTTGAGGGGCAAAATGATAATTTTGCACTTTCAGTCTAAACTTCACTTTTTCAATTCGAAATTACCATTTGGCGAGACGTCGTCAAATTCCTATCAAGAATTAAAATTCTCTATTTCCAATTACCAATTTTGAGCTTCCATCTCATGATCATTCGTCCGTCGATCGTAATTCTAGTTTGTTTCGAACTAACGGACGACTTTTGTAAACGTTACGCGTATCGACTCTGCTATTCTCATCAATCTGAGGAAACTCAAGTTATGACAGTTTTGGTTGTCATGTAATTGCGAGGGTTCATCGCTAGCTCTGACGGTTTCGTTTGTCATAGTTCGATTTAGAAAAATTTACAAATTATACATTGGTTAAGTGGCTTTACCCGCGATCCAATCGTATAATGTTAGCATTGTATTCTTTAAGCGTTATCTGATCGGTCTTATTGGCTCTAAATGTTCCCTCGACAATCCTTATGATCAAAGCGTCATTTTCTTTTTCGAGTTTTCTAAGTCCATGTACCTTGTCATGCGTTAACCTTTTTCTTTTGGTCAGTTTGCTCAAGATTGATTAGATCTAAGCGAGATAAAACTGAAACATATCGAAAGGTACATTCACATTGAATAATCTCAAAATGGCAAGAAATTCAGAATGTCATGCGGTTGAGTAAAATATTTTTTTTAATAAATATATATATTTTAAAAATTATTTTAAAAATATAAAAACAATGGAAATATTCTAGAAAATTCTAAAAAATGCTAGAAAATCCAAAATTTTTTGGAAAAATTGTATAAAATTCCTAAACATTTCAAAAATCCTCGAAAATTGAGGAATGATCATATATAACTGGTCAATTCTATTTTTGGGATTTCTTATTTATTCTTCTTGAAATTGATGATTTTGCCCTTTAGGGTTAAATTGACCCTGCTTTATATACGAGATAGGTCAAAAATGCTAAGATAAAGATTAGGGTTAGTTAGGTGGCTAATCATTCTGCTTGGGTTTTTCAACCTCATCCTTTTTCTTGAAATGACGATTTTATCCCCCAAAGGGTAATCGTATTTCCTATTCCAATGAGTTGTGAAAATTGCTCAAAATTAAAATTTTAATTTGATGGTTGACCAATCTTTCTGTTTGGGATTTTCAGTTATTGTCATCTTCTGACAGGAAGATTTTACCCCTCGAAGGGTAAATCATTTCCAAAATTTCTAAAAATTTAGAAAATTATCGAAAAATAGGAAATGGATCAATTTGATGATCAATTCTATTTTCGACTCCTTTTGACTCTATATTTCTTCGAAAGTGGCAATTTTACCTTTTGGTGCAAATTGTCCCAAATTTCTTCAAAATTACGATTTTGCCCCTCATGGACAAATCATGTCTAAATCGCTCTTGAGCCGTGACTGATACTTCTTTAGGCCAATAGGGCCTTACTAGGGATGCCATGTTGTATTCATGTAATTTATTCGCATGTCTTGGATCCTTAATTTGCGCATCTTCTTTACTAATTGTGAGTGTTAGGGTAGCCACTCCTTTCTGCATGAACTCCTAGATTTAGGGTTTATGCGTCACCTATCTGCATGAAATCTTAGGGTTAGATAATTTATTCAACCTAAGTACCGAAAGGGCGTCGACTCTGATAGTTTGCGTAACTAAGTCTCTGATTTCATTTCTCTGATTCTCGCAGAATCGAATAGAAGCTTTCAACTATTCAATAGGGTTTCCAATCGTACCATCCACGAAACGATTAGTAGCGACTCATTGGTATGTACATATATTACATGTCACCAGACCACACTGAAGGTCAACCACGTATAACTCCGTTGTGACTTGGGTAACTAGCCTTGGAAGAGGTTTGTGTCCGATCAGATGGGATGACCTATTAGCCTACGCCACTCGAGATCCGCTTGCGATGGTCGCGACAGCCGGCCTCCCGTCACCTCCCCTATCGATCGCCAACCACCCGGCTTTGCCATTGCCGGTAGCTCGCTCGCAGTCGCCAAGGCAAATATTTTGTTAATAATGTTTCAAAAATGAAAATTTTCAATCGTTACCAAACAATTTTCTATTATCATTAGTCAATCTAGAGTAAAAGTAGAAAAATCAACTTATGCTTTTAAAGAGAGGTAGAGAAATCAATTTCTAATCAGAAGTTGAGAAATTAGTGAGAAGCGTTACCATTCGCTACCTTAACTAGTCTTAGGGTGCACATGACAATACTTTTGGCAAGATTTTCAATTTTTAGTAAGAAGTTGATTTTGCAACTGCTACTCAGAAGTAGGAGTTGATTTTTTTAATTCTCGACCATATTGACTTATGATCAGAGAAATTCGTTTGATAATGATTACAAATTTTTATTTTCAAAATCTGATTAAAAAAATATTTAATGGCAGCTTGTGGCGGCTACCGGCGGTGGTGGCCGCTTGCGATCGGTAGTGGCCGGCTGTGGCGGTTGACGATGGCGAGAATGGTGGATGCCGGGGGCGACGGTCGGCGGCGGCGATTGGCGATGGTAAGAATGACTTGTGGAAGCCAGAAGTCAAAGTTGGTCCAAAATTTTGCCAGAAGTAGAAAATCTTACTAGAAATCGATTTTTTTACTAAACACATTTCTGCTTCAGATTTGGTTTTACCACATTAATTTTTTTTGCCAGATTGACTTCTGATAGGAAAATTACGGATCGAAAGTGTTTTCATGCGCACCCTTAAATTACAGCAGAATGAGTCTCCTTCGTCTTGTTCCTGCTGAAAATTCACGGGAAACGACAAAAACACATTGACGTCTAGAAATCTCTTGTGCTACAAGGGCTGTATAAAATCATAATATGAATAGAGCAACTTTTTTTTTATTCACAGTAAAATTGGTTGAGTATCAATAAGTACATATTTGGCTTTATCGTCTCCCCACCTTTACTTCACATAACTGTTCTTGAAATGACTTAGAGCGACAATCAAGAGTGAGTGAATAGGTAGTTTTAACCTTTTTCGAGAGGGTTATAAAAAACCGCCAACTCTAGTAATAACGACGATTTAGCCTGAACTTTATTTTTATCTCATAAAAAATATTAATTTTAGGTCCAATAATGATTCTGACCCAAATTTTTTTCATCCCATGAAAAAATATAAATTTTAACTCAAATACCAAATTCGGCCTCCTTAATTTGGAAACACTAGTTGTACAACATGGCAATATCAAGTTATTAATAAATTCACGTGGCTTTCTCATGTGGATTTAAGATATCGTTTTCTTAGCATGAAATTTGAAATTATTCATCTTTTTCACCTCTGGCACAACTTGAAAAAAGATGGTTAACCTATTCATCGTCTCATTCACTTCACCCGCAAGCATCGACTGTTTAATTGAAATTTAAAGTTGTGTATTACCATTCATGAAGAGACGTAGTGGACGAGATGCTCACAATTAAAGCCTTCTTTTTTTAACAACCCCAGCCCTATACTCTCTCCGAAAAGGATAAAAAATATCATATTTCATGTCAATAAGAAGATGAATAGTATCTTCAATCCATATCAACAAACCACGTAGATTTATTGATGACATGAAATTGCCATGTTGGACAACAAATTGTTCCACATTAAAGGGGACTGTATTTGGAATTCGAGTTAAAGTTTGTGCTTTTTCATGGTATGAAAAAAAATTTTGGGCCAGAATCGTCATTAGCCTTAAAGTTGGCGCTTTTTTATAAAACAAAAAGAAGTTCGGGGTGTGAATGTGCTTTTGTAGAAGGACGTTAGTTCTACAAATGTAATAACTCGACTGTCCTTGTTTGTTATACATGTTACATGAATTATTTTGAAAATCCTCTCAATGTCACCCCTAACTTTATGTTAGGGGATCCGGATCCGGGCTCGATTCATCGATTGAGTTGATGGCTTGCATGTACACATGTGATTTAAATTGTAATTATAGTCGAATATTGTTGTTATATGCATTTAGACTTGTTAAATGGATGGATATGATCGATTTTGGGTTGAGTCATAAATGATCTGGCCCAAATTCATTCATTCATTCAATTCATTACACGAATGTGATTGAGGCAAAAATGTTCACTCAATTTGGCATTCAATTGCCTCAACATCGGCTTTTGGATTACTTATGCATATCTATTTCCCCTAAATAACTAAGGCTGCATTTGGTTGTCGGGATTTCTGATGAGGATAGGATATGATATGATATGATATGATAGGGTAAGAAATATAGGGATTTCACCGTATTCTATCCATTGTTTGATGAACTACGGATTTAAAGATGGATATTTTCATATTTTATCCTATCCTGCATTTGGTAAAAACTGTATATCAATATAAAGTACATATATGCCCCTGCATGATGCTCATAAAATATTTCGATCTTATTATATAAAAATAAGATTATCATATACAAATAAACTTGAAAATACGCACATTTTATTAGATTTTCAAACCTCTTTGCAAAAAAAAAAAAAATGAAAATAGAAACAAAATATGTATTTTTTTACCATGGGTTGATAAGCCAACTACATGCCCCCTACAGATCCTAGATCAACGAACTTCCAGATCTAGACATGGCAATGACAGATCATCAATCGCGTGGAGCAACGATGATAAGCCTCAATGTAGACATGCCATCTTACACCGACGGTCCACAAAATTTCTACTTGAGTAACCAAAATAGATGTCGCTAGAACGGCTATTGATGAATAGGCAAGAGGGTTCTCTTCAAGAATGATCATTTCCATCATTTCCTCAAGATAAATGGGAGTGAAAAACTAACGAAAAATCCATGATTTTCACTTAATGAGGAAGCTCTGAACTAACACAGCGACAAGAAAGAGAAGGAATCAGTCTACAAGGAGACTTCACAATAAACAAATAGAAACAACTGAGACATTACTCTTGTATCGTCTCTTGAATAAAGCTCCAAACTTCACAAGAAACAAATAGAAACAACTATAAATAAAGCTCTAAACTTCACAAGAAACAACACATTCCAAAAAACTAAAGCATTCCAACAAATAGTAAAATCATCATTGTTCGATGTTGTTCATTGTCTAAAAACAACAAAAAGAGATTACACACGACATTACTCTTCTATCATCTCTTGGGGAAGCATGTCCAAAAATGTCTCTTCCTATCATCTCTTTAAGAAGGTTTTCATTGATTTTTCTCTTGTCGTCATCTAAATCTTTAGCATGTCCGATGCGGCTAGAAATCATCTCCATCCTTTTGTTAGTTTTTTTCCATAAAAGAGCCAAAGTGCTTGCAATTTCAATTAACCCAGCAGCCCACTTGTCACTTGCTTTAGCCCTTTTTCTTCTTGAAGAATCGACAATATTTTGCATTTGAGAATATGATAGTGGCAGTAAGTTTTGACTTGCACCAGTATTAGGCATGTCATAATGATTATCACCTTCTTCATTATTTATAGCCGCATGAGCTTCTGAAGGGTCTTCACTGAGATTTCTCTTGGCACAGTCTTTTTCAAATAGAGTTGCCAGTCGATCATACTGAGGGAAGGACTTTCCTCTCAAAGAAACAGCTCCTGTGTAGGCCTACAAAGAAAATATATTGTTTTTTTTAAGAAACAAGTTGTAAAGAAGAAAAATGAGAAGAAGTAACACTAACCTTGTAATATTTTTGCCAACTATCTTTCAAATGAATATCAACAGAATGTTTTTCGTGATCCCATCCAAAACCATTTTGATCCTTCAAGTCATAAATCTGATTATACGACTTTTTCAAGTTTCTTATTTTCGACTCAA
Source organism: Rhodomyrtus tomentosa (assembly GCA_028455895.1). NCBI lineage: Eukaryota > Viridiplantae > Streptophyta > Magnoliopsida > Myrtales > Myrtaceae > Rhodomyrtus > Rhodomyrtus tomentosa. Next base: position 13,990,437 of record JAPCWY010000008.1, read on the forward strand.
TATGAGGATTACCCTTAATGCCAGAACCAATAAATTTTTCTTCAAACCACTTCTCTAACATAAGCATGCAACCACTCTTGAAGCCGTTATCGGCTTTCATTCCTTGCGCAACTAGTTCTTCAAGACCATCTAGAAGTCCATTTTCTTCATCTATTGTCCATAAACGTCGGTTTCTCTTTGTTCCCCTTCCTTGAGTTGAACTAAAATCGCTACCTTCCATTCTTAAACATCTCATTGCAATTTTACAAAATTTAATGATAGAGGATAACATGATAGAGAAAATTTAAGGATAGATACAACATAGCAATAAAAATTTAAAATGTTATAGCCATAATTCAAACATGAATTTTTGAATATCAAAATGTTATAGCCATAAGGAATATTTTTCTCCATGTGCTCAACTTGTAGTAATTAGAAACAAATGAGATAAGGAATAATGTCAAATCAGGCGACTCCTCCATGTCCTTGACTTGCATTCCAATCATTAAACATTTGTATTGCCAAATTTTGCCTCCATGTTGTCTAATGATCTGATGGCTCAAGAACATTAACTGTTTCCACATCTTCAATGGTGTTAGCAACTTCATCTTATTGTGCATCCATTGGATCAATTGCCATTTCTCTTCTTATCAAGTTGTGTATAAGGCAATAAGCTATAATAATTCGACCTTGCGTTCTAATTAGATAGAAAGATGGACTCTTAAGAATAGCCCACCATAACTTTAGTAAACCGAATCATCTTTCTATGACATTTCTAGCTTGCGAATGCTTCATGTTGAAGTACTACTCCTCAAGGGAATTTGGCATATAACCTTTTCTCCACTCGGATAGGTGATATCGAGTACTTCTATAAAGAGCAAGAAAGCCCTCCCCATTTGTGTATGTGGCACCTACAAGATAATAATTACCTAATAAAAAATGATAACATTATTAATTGTCTTAGAATTGTCAAAACCTACATGTTAAATAATGTAACATATTGATACGGGCTTATCTTACCAACAGGAATCTTCAGGCCATTGGGTTTAGCTAAAGCATCTTGAAGCACTTTAGAATCTGTTGCTGAGCCTTCCCATCCAAGTAAAACGTACACGAGTGTCATGTCACATGAGCAAACTCCTAACACATTGGTCGCTATCTCACCCTTTCTATTTCAGTACCTTGGTTTATCAACCTCTGGAACACGTACCCTTATGTATGTGCCATCTAATGCTCCTAAGTAACTCTAGAAACATGAAATTAATAGAATAACCTTATCTTTAAAGTATTAAATTAATCCATGTAATAGCAAAACAAACATACCTTAAACCATTTCCATCTCTCATCGGTATATTCCACTGGAACTGCTTTGGGTGACATAAGAAGCACACTATGCATTCTTATCACAGCTTACTTAAAACTAAGTTAAAATAACTACTTATTATCTTTCCGGACCTCATAAATATGAACTTGATAACACGATTTTTCACATGACGGGTAAGTATATGTAGGAACATTGCCATTTGTTCTTCTATAATCACAATTCCATCTTCTTTTAACCCACCAATTGTACGTGCCAACTCACATAGTAGATTAAATGTACGTCTATCCATCCTAAGTTGTTCCACACAATTCAAGTCACTACTGTTAATGAAGCAATCAAGTTGATCTAAACGAGCTTGCCTTTTAAAAAACATGCAATCCTTCAATATATGTGTATGGTAGTGCCTTTCAGCAGTCGTGGATGCCACACAATCATATACATCATACACAAAAGCAACATCTGCAGGTTCATCTCCTATAATATGAAAATGCTAAAAATTTCTTCTATCTCATCGTGATCCATTTCTAATAAAGAAAAAAAACACTAACATTAGGCAAATACTAACTAGTAGGTTAGATAATAGCAAATACTAACTAGACGTTCAACTCTAGCGTTCTCGAAATTTCCCACGAAAGACACTTGTACATACATTCGTTTGAGTCAAGCGATGGAAACAAGAGTGCGTCTTTTACGGAGATCTAACGAAATTATATACGGGCTAAGATGCTCGAGGAAAAGGCATGCTCCAACCATTAATTGTAATTATAACTCACAAACGGACGCAAAACATTTGGATTGGGAATTCATACACTCCTAAAATCTCTGTGGCCGCGCACACAAATCCAACATTGCCACGGTCCTTGGCTTAGCAAAAGAAAACTGGGAAAAAAACTTTGCACTTGAGACGTCTCTTTTAAAGCACAATCAAGGATGTCAAAAATGAAAGCACCACTAACTCTGAATGAGTGATAAAATCCAGCTTTATGGACTTCACATGTGAAAGATCTGAAGTTTCAAATACTCCAGGAATAAAGATTCTGAATTTCCAGAGTCATTTAGCGCAAATCCTCACCAGATAAAACTAACTCCACCACACATCCTCGACTTCTTGTCAATCAGACATCGGAGATAACAAAACGACATTCTAGTCAAATGAAATCCTAAATCAAGCAAAACCAAAAGGCCTAACCGAGAGGATCTCCAGCTAGTCAACAAACAATTCATCCGCTCAACCATTAAAAAGAATTTCGCCAGCAACTGCGACAAGGTAGGGACTATTCCAGCAACACTAGATCAGAAACAGCAGAAGAGATGAAAAGCAAGAAATGGAGATAGGAAATCAAATGTACCGCGGGGATGAGGTCGATGAGGTAGAGACTATTTCAGTCTTCTTCTTTTTCGTAAAAGGATCAATGAAGAAACCCTAACGTAGGGGATTCTAAATAAATCCTATCCAACCTTATTCTACCTCCTCCCAAGATTTTTTTTTTTGTTTTTATCTAGGTTATATACCCTCTATATCCGACGTTATATTATCCGGAACACCTACCAAACACGGGATATGATAAAATATATCATATCTCGAGTTTTATATGGACGACCAAACGCAGCCTAACGGTTTATCGGTTGAGATTAGTTATAATTAACCTTTGCTTGTGTTCACAAAGCGATATGCTTATACCACCAATCACTAATTAACTCTAATCATCCCTCACTAATTAAACCTTGAAGCTGTGGTATTAATTCGATTCGTGGTGAGATTGGGTGAGATTGCTGAACGTGTTTGACGGAATGAAAGTGCTTGATGTGTTTACGAAGAAAGTAACTTTGGGATAGAAGAGTTCAACGCCAGGCATAAAGGATTACTTCACCAGCCAAGGATAAAGGACTCGAATATCACCACCAACGTATAAATGATTACACCACCAGCCAAATACAAAGAAGCCTAAAGGTTCACAACCAATGTGAATTGGATAGATAACAAACAAGAATCACTCAATTGAGAAAAATTCTCATGTTTTATTGTCAACTCAAAAAATTTACACCTTACAACTGAGGAGAACCTCTTATTTATAGAAAGACTAGGACGCTTAGGGGATGCATAATTATTTTTCTATTTTTTTTTGTTTTTTTTGTTTCATGGAATAGTTTTGGAACATAAATGCGTTTAACAACGCAATGTAGTTTTTTTTTATTTATTTCGGGGCTAGTTTATTGGCTAAGAAAAAGATTTGGCTAATACTTGAGAAATAGAAAAAAATGACTTTTTTGTTTCTGAAATAGATTTGAGAAATAGAAAAAATTCGTCGCCGGCCGGCCGGCCGGCGCCGGTTGTCGCCCACCTTCGCCGGCCACCGCCAACTTGGTGGATACTTCGCACTTGGTGGATACTTCACACCACTATGTATTATCAAACGAATTTCTATTTCGAAAATAGAAATTTTATATCGTTATCAAACGTGACTTTTAGTTGAGAAACTCATTTATGAAATATAAATCAAAAAATCTATTTCTTGTCAGAAATAGAGTACTGAAATATAAAGACAATCATGCACCCTTTAACTAGGAAACACCAAAATAGAAAACCTTAAAATAGGATATATCTTTGATTAAAAAAAAAAACTAGCAAATATGAAAATATGAAACGTTAGAATAGGAAATCTTAAACTAGGAAAATAGGAAACAAAACAACTCAAATTAGGAAATAACCTCTTTTTGCTTGCATAAACATTAAATTATCTTTAATGGAGTTTGATTGATGGCGCCTCACTGGTTTTGGGCTTTGCGAAACAGGGAAATTCATGTTCTGCGCAATTTTCTTGTAGATTTCCAGAACTCGAAATTGTGAATTAGCCGATGTCCATTGATGCCTGCCCTTCACGATCTTCAAACTTCCCCGACATGTTCGGGCCGCACCATATCCGGACAAAATCCTGGCCCGTCCAAGAGGACAAGCTAAAAGCAGCCTATCTAGCCCGTGTGCAGAGAAATTTGCCAGCAACCGGCGATGCGGAGCCTGTCTTCTGTGCAGATGGAATCCCTCTCTCCTCTCTCCCCCCGCAATTTCTGCTGTTCCAACGCCCCTGCAGGTGCGACGGCCCGCCGGAAATCCAAATTCCATCTTCCTCCTTCGCGGAAGAATCCTCGACTTCTTCGCACCTTCCCTTCGTCCCTCTCTCCCCCTCTCTTCATCGGCTCCATCTTCTTCCGGAAGAACTCGCGTGCGTGCGACTTCATCGCTTTGAGCTCGCTTTCTGGCCAAGACCCACCTCAAGAGCTCGCTCTTCTTCTTGAAGTTGAAGGGTGGGCTGACTTTCTCATTTTCTTTCTACTATTTTGGGTTTTCTTTCCTCATCTTTATCTTGTGTTTGGATTTCCCCTAGAGTCCTTGTGGATGCCCACCGGATGGCCAATCGCCAGGCCTTCAATTTGGGTAAGCTCAACTTCAGGGAGTGCGCCTTTTAACACTTTACAGTGTCATTTCTTTTAGTTTGCAAATGTTTTAATATGGAAATGCCGCTAAACTCTCTATTTCCGTTCTGGGTATGTTCAGCATTTAGAAAGCTTGGGCTGGACTGCGCGAATTGGACCGAGCCTGTCTACCTAGACCTCGTAAGGTTTGGAAAAATTAGTCACTGATGCATTCATTTCTCATCTGGTCTGTAATTATGTTCCCATGTCAGGTTCGTACACATTGGCTATCTGTAAAAGTCGATATTATTCTTCCCACCGTTTCTCTTGACTCATTTCTTTACAAAAGGATAGCTCACTCTGTTGATGTAAAAATGGGCTTGCAGTGGGAATTAGTCCTCCCACAATTCACAAATTTTTCCCTAAAAGACTATTTACTTATGGGAGAAGAAATTTCCCTCCTTCCTTGTCTCCAACTGCATTACTGTCGGAACTGTACTGTGTGCACATCAAATATCTTGATGCAGTGAATATTCTTGCGTCTTAAGTAGTTTGACATTGAATGGTGAAGCGTCTTGTAAGGGATTGTTCCTGAAATTAAGGTGCTGTCCTTGGTTTTGTCATGACATCCAGGAAGAGTGCCGCTGATGAAGAAAGGATGCTGATTCTATATTTTAACCGTGTAAGCTCTTTTTCCTCTCTTGCCTTCATCTATAGGGATATAATAGATCTTGTGTATCTATTTCCACGTTTCATATTCTTCCTGTTTTATTTCTTACCTGATGTTACATCTAAATATAGATTGGTTGGCCTACTTCATTGCCCACTAGCGAGAAGAGTTCATTTGTGAAAAGTGTCTTGCGAGAGAAGGTAAGTTGACTAATTTGTTCTTGAGCTCAAGCTTCTTTGGCGTTAGATGTACAAAACACGCTATCAATTCTCTCATGGTCCCCTTGCTAGAAATCTCGAGCAAGACAAGTATTCTCATTTACTGAGTATATGCAAAATTTTTGTGATGAATGTAAAAGCTAGTGAAAGCCTCGGACGCCTCGTATTTCTGTTGAAATTCGTTGATAGAGATTCACTGTGACAAGAGCAACCATTGTTGTTTGTGTATCACTATATATTTTGTCAGGCCCATAACCTGATTTTGCTGTCCATGTCTATTATGCTTCACAGCCTTGTCTATTCCATCTAATGCACTTCATTTTATAACGTTATTGGTGGGATTTTTTTTTTCTCTTCCTTGCACTTAGATAACTTTCTTATAAGACACTTATCATTGTAGTTGGTTGCTGCAGAAAAATACAATGGATGAACTTATCATGTCAAAAGATTTACCTTTACGACCTGGAATTCAAGAGTAAGTTCTTCCATCTAACAATATGCCAGTAAATTATCTGCTTTTTCTGAAGGTATAATTTCTTTTATGTGTGTGATAAGGAAAAGTTTCTTTTTTATCACTTGTCTTTTTACGGTAGTCTTCAAAATACCATTTTTGTCACAGCTTGTTACTTGTCTTTTTACGGTAGTTGTCAAAATACCTTTTTTCTCGCAGCTTGTTACTTGTCTTTTTACGGTAGTCGTCAAAATACCTTTTTTCTCACAGCTTGTTAAATGTATCACTATGGACATGACTGTCCTTTCAATTAGAGATATTATTTTTGCTTGCTCTTTGAATTTTATAGTTGTAGAAAGTGAAAAGCTTCTGTTACTTTTAGTTATAGAAAGAAAATCAACGCTACTTAGATCTCTCTTGATTCTTTGGTTTAAAGGACATAACCATATTATTAATTATTACTGAAATTTTCCAACAGTATCGGCAATTGCATGTTTGGCAAGGGTAAAAAAAATTGACATCTGATATTAGATTTTAAGCCATCAGCGCACAACTTTCTCTTCCATACTTGAGCACTTAAGGTTATCAACACTTAAAAAGTCAATGTTGGAATTTTGACTATTTTTTTGTATAGTTCCATCAAACAAGACCTAAATTTGGGTTTAAATTCCTTACAAGTGGAGTAGGAGATTTACGAAGTCCATGAAGGGCCATTTAGTTCATCGACTTAAGTTATTTCTGAGTGAGATAAACTACTGAGGTATTGGTCTGCTTTACATGCTTCATATCTTATCGTATTGTTTAGAATTCAGTACAGAAGGGCACTTTAGTCTGGAGGTGTCCCGCAAAATGTTGGCACTTGTTGGAATGAATTACTGTTACTTTCCTTTAACATGAAAAAAAGGATAAGTTAGCTTGTGCTGAAGTCCTGATAGTATGCACAATAAGTCAAGGCCTAGTACCCAAGTAAGATGACCTTGTTCTTTGGTGGCATCCTCAATTCCAGAAGATCCTAGTGCATTAATGAATGGTGCAGTTCTTCTGCATTCTTTTTTTCTGGCTGAAAAGCAAATTCGTGTTTATATGTCATCGGTCGTAAGTAATGTAGTCTGTTTGACATCAGATAAGGAGGTAATGAAGAAATATGCATTTCTTGGCACCTATCCCTATGCTGGTCTCATGAGTAGACGGTCCTCTTAGCATTTTGCTGTAGTGGCGTACTTCCTCTTCCTAGCTGCCAATAGAAGGTTGGCTTCAGAACATGTTTGGCATGTGGTTGGAACTCCTTATGGGGGGTTTTGATGGACATCTTCCATTTAGCATGGAAATTGATAGCTTCTGTTTTGTACAGACAACCTTAGGGGTGAATTTAAAGGAAAAAATGTCATACATGCAAACTTCTAGGGCAGAAATTCATTGAAGATACTGCACTGGCAAGAACCCGTTGCCGTTCTCTCCATTAGTGCACTTGGGTGTGCTTCTTAACATGCATCTGACTGAAGCTAAATCCATGCATACATTTAGTATCTTTCTATCTTTGGACTTTTAAGGACTTCACCCCAGATTCAAGGATTTCATTGTTCTTCCTGAAAACTATCATGCAGAGTACATGTTTTGCAGAATGATTGCTCTCTACTTTTTCCTAAAAATTGTTCCTTCTGCCAATTTATTTTGCAGTTTTATTGATAATGCATTGGATGAAGGTATACCTGTGCTCATCATGACTGCATACAGTAAAAGTGGGGATAAAATTGCCAGGTATCCTTTCCTGATCAGACTTTACGGAATTGCAATGTTGTTAAATTTACATTCCATGTTCAATTTTTCATCCTTGAGCACTAAGCGGTTGCTTCTTTATGTAGATAACTGGTTCATGGACTGCTTACAGTATAAGTGGGTATATGCACTTAACCTGACCAAGTATCGTAGTGCTTTACTGTGATAGTGTTGAAACCTCTTTATATCTCTTTGTGTTTTTTGTTAGTGTTAGTGGGCCTAATTAGTTGGACCTAGTATATTTATTTATTGTTATAGGGTTGAGAACTATCTCTTCTCTATATATAGTGTTGAAACCTCTTTATATATTTATTTAGTTGGCCTAATTATCTTTTCTTTCAACATGGTATCAGAGCTAGGTTCCGTAACCTAGCGTCCATTCTCTAAAATCTGCCAGCCGCCATCCTTCTCTCGCCCCTGCCCTTTGAAATCTGCCTTATTCCTTTATCTCTCGGCCTTCTTCCCAGCAATCCGCGATCTTCCCTCCCAAACCCTAGCATATCCTTCATCTCCAGCAACCTTGATACCTGTCGGCAGCTACTCTTTTCTCTGTTGTAGCTGTCGGCAACTTCTTCTCCCTCCCAATGCTATCGACAGCCTCCATGCCTTGTTCGGCACTTTTCGAGAGCCTCCTTGCTGCCGACTAGGCATGATGTTGTACGGATCATACGTTATATGATCTAAATCTTGTTCTTCGATACAACTTATCATCCGAGACCATGTCAGAGACTAAAGCTTCGGACTCTCCTAGGGAACTGAGCCATAGTGCTCCTGGTGTTTATCCCTCTTTTTTGACAAATCCCATCAGGTTCAAATCCCATCAGGTTATATGGCTTCAACTACCTGATTTGGTCTCGCTCTTGTTACCTCACCATTGTTTCATGTGATCTTACCAGCTATCTTACTGGAGAGAGCGTGCAACCTACTACCGGAGATGATGCTATACGCAAGTGGATCTCCGAGAATGCCTTGGTTATGGCTTACCTTGTTAATTCAATGATAGACATTATCGCCCGTGGCTACTTATTTTTAGATACAGCAGCAAAGATTGGGGAGGCTGCTCGAAATACTTATTCTCAAGTGGGGAATAATGCCAAAGTCTATGAATTCCAACAGAAAATTCATGAAACCAAGCAAAGGGAGCTGTCCTTATCTCAATATTATTCTGAGTTACGTAGTTTATGCAATGAACTGGATTTTTATGATGATTTTCATCCTTTAAACCCCCTTGATGCTGCTGCCTTTAAAAAAAGGGTGGACAAATTTCGTGTTTTCGAGTTCTTGGCTAGCCTTAATATGGAGTATGATCATATTAGGGCCCAGATCTTGTGTCGGGTCCCTTTTCCGACCTTGGAACAATCCTATGCTATGGTCCATCTAGAGGAAAAGCGTCGAAGCGTGAAGCATCAGCCTGTTGTCCTAGAGCGCTCTGTCCTTTATACATCTGTGAGAAGTGAATCTCGCGTCATTTTGGCAATGACAGACCGGTTGTGAAGTATGATTATCGTGGAAAAGAACGTTACACCCGCGAAACTTGCTATGAACTTCACGGACGTCCTTCAAATGCTGGCTGGGGTTGCGGAAGGGGTCATACCGGGCCTCAGGTACACTTGAGTGAAGCTCTGGGTCAGCCACCAGCAGCTCCGTCGAACTCTTTATCTGCTGCCGAGTTGACTAGTCTGCGTCTTCTCCTAGCACGCAACGTAGACAGCCCTGGCACCTCTACATCATTGGCCTCTGGCATTTTGGCCTCTAATTTCGCACAGTCAGGTAGCTTTTTCGGTGGTTTGTGTAAATCTTCTCAGCCGTGGATCCTTGATTTGGCTGCCACGCATCATATGACCGGTGATATTACACTCTTTGCTGATTATTCTCATGTCCCTTAGCATGATTGTATTACTGTTGCTGATGGTTCCTTAGCCCCTATAGCCGGTCAGGGCTCGGTGTCTATTACCCGTGATATTACTCTATCATTCGTTTTACATGTTCCTACAGTTTACGCTAATCTCCTATCAGTTGGTTCCCTGACTCGTGATCTGAAGTGCCAAGTGTTTTTCTTTCCATCTTATTGTGTCGTGCAGGACTTGGCAACGGGTCGGGAGATTGGTTGTGGTAGAGTAGAGGGGGGCTTATATGTGTTCGATTTACCACCATCAGCTCATCTCGTTACTTCAACTTCCTCAGCTGCCTTATCTGAGCTACATGTTTGGCATCGCCGTTTGGGACATCCACTGCTTGGAACCTTAATAAAAGATTTGTCCAGAATTAGTTGATAAATGTAGTGGTTAAGATTTCTTTTGCGATTCTTGTGTTCTAGCAAAATAAATTCGAGTTACTTATTCTCCTATTAATAATAAAAGTGATGCACCCTTTGCTCTTGTGCATTTGGATGTTTGGGGTCCTGCCTGTGTTTCCTCCATTTCGGGTCACCGTTGGTTTGTAACATTTATTGATTGTTGTACTCGCACTACTTGGGTTTATTTATTGCAACAGAAAAGTGATGTTTTCCAATGCTTTCAGCAGTTTCTGGCAATGGTTCAGACACAGTTTGATGGCAAGCTTCGTATTCTTCGAAGTGACAATGGAACGGAGTATACCAGGTCAGATTTTCAAGCGTTTTTTACATGACCGTGGTATTCTCCATCAAACGAGCTGTGTTAATATTCCTGCACAAAATGGTGTGGCGGAACGCAAGAATCGCCATCTCTTGGAGGTGGCTCGTTTCCTTATGTTTGCCATGAATGTTCCAGCTCAATATTGGAGTGATGCTATTCTGAGTGCGGCTTATTTGATCAATCGCCTACTATCACGGATTCTCCAATATCACTCTCCCATTGAGGCCTTTACTGGTTCTCATAAGTTTTTGGTCCCTCCGAAGGTGTTTGGGTGTGAATGTTTTGTACGTATTACTCACCCAGCTGGTAAGCTTACCCCTCGCAGTTTCAAGTGTATTTTTTTGGGTTATTCTCCCACACAAAAGGGCTACAAGTGCTATTGCCCCTCCACTAGGCGCTATTTTGTTTCCATAGATGTTATCTTTCATGAGTCTCGGCCATTTTACCTGCGGACACCTCTTCAGGGGGAGCCTACTCATGGTGAAGATGTGTCCTCTAGTGTGGATGTGATACCTTTACAGGGGGAGTTAATTCAGGACATTTTTGGTAAAAAATCTGACCCTGCAGCTGCTGCCAATACTGAGAAAACAGCCCCACCAGCAATTACAACAGATTTGGCGGCAAGTACTGAAAATCTTGATTATGACAATGCAGAAAATTTAGCAGAGGATCCCCCGATTTAGGAACAGTTTCGGTACCCGATTGTGTTTACTCGATAGAATGTTCGTAAAGCCCCCTCTATCACTACTCTACTCTTTGACAAATCTCCTCCCGCCAGTACTATTAGCCACAGTTCCGTGTAATGACATCTACCCAATGATTATTGCTAATGATGATACAAATGATGAATTATCGATTGCACTTAGAAAATGCAAACGTTCATGTACACAGCATCCCATATCCAATGTACACAGCATCCCATATCCAATGCTGTGTCATATGATTGATTGTATTCATCCTACCGTGCTTTTTCTTTATCTCTATTGTCTATAGCTGTCTCCAGAACATGGCAAGAGGTCCTAGCTAACAAAAAATGGAAGGAAGCTATGTTAGAAGAGATGAAAGCTCTTCAGAAAAAATGGTACTTGGAAGTTAGTTCAACTTCCCCAAGATAAAAGTACTGTTGGATGCAAGTGGATGTTTGTCGTCAAACAGAAGGCCGATGGCACTATTGACCGCTACAAAGCTTGCCTGGTGGCCAAGGGTTACACCCAAACCTATGGCCTTGATTACACTGAGACATTCGCACCGGTTGCCAAGATGAACAGTATTAGAGTTCTTTTCTCATGTGCTGTCAATCTTGGATGGGACTTACAACGGTTGGATGTGAAGAGTGCATTTCTTCACGGGGAGCTTGAGGAAGAAGTGTATATGGACATTCCTCCGGGCTTTTCTTGCCCGGAGACAAAAGGTCATGTGTGCAAACTCAGAAAGGCATTATGTGGCTTAAAACAGTCCCCTAGAGCCTGATTTGGTCGATTTCAAAAGGCTATGATTGGCTTTGGTTTTACTCAAAGTAATGCTGATCATACCTTATTCATCAAACGATCAGGTAGTCAAGTTGCTGTTCTTATTGTATATATTGATGACATTGTAGTGACCGGGAATGATACGGTTGAAATTTCTCGTATTAAACAATATTTGGGGAGAGAATTTGAAATTAAAGACCTAGGAGGTCTTCGGTATTTTCTAGGTATCGAAGTCGCTCGGTCTGAAAAAGGGGTATTCCTCTCACAATTGAAGTATATTATGGATCTTTTGGCCGAAGTTGGAATGCTCGGATGCAAGCCGGCTGAAACTCCTCTTGTGGCCAATGGCCACTTGCGGTTTAAAGAAGGAAAGCCCGTTGATAAAGAAAGTTGCCAACGATTGGTGGATCGGCTAATTTATCTCTCCCATACTCGACCTGATATAGCGTATTCGGTGAGTTTGGTGAGTCAATACATGCATGATCCATACTCCTCGTATCTTGAAGCAGTTCACAGGATTCTTCGTTATTTGAAATCTGCTCCAGGGAAAGGGATTTTATTTGCACCTAATGGTCATCTTTCTGTGGAGTCTTATACGGATGCCGATTGGGCTGGATCTTTGGATGATCGACGATCTACTTTCGGTTATTGTACTCTTGTTGGAGGTAACCTGGTCACGTGGCGTAGTAAAAAGCAAGCCGTGGTTTCCCGCTCAAGTGTCGAGGCAGAATTTCGTGCTATGGCTCAAGGAGTTTGTGAGTTATTTTGGCTAAAGACCGTTCTCACTGATCTCGGAGTTGTTCCACAACCAATGAAACTTTATTGTGACAGCAAGTTTGCTATAGGCATTGCTCATAATCCAGTACAACATGATCGCACCAAGCACGTGGAGATCGATCGTCATTTTATAAAGGAAAAATTGGACAACAATCTCATCAACTTATTCTTCGTTGCCTCTAAGGATCAGCTTGCAGATATCTTCACCAAAGGCTTGAATGGGCGCACGTTTCATACCATTCTTTGCAAGTTGGGCATGTCCGACATCTATGCTCCAACTTGAGGGGGAGTTTTGAAGCCTCTTTATACCTTTTTATGTTTATTGTTAGTGTTAGTGAGGCTAATTAGTTGGGCCTAGTTTATTTATTTATTGTCATAGGGTTGAGAACTATCTCTTCTCTATATATATTGTATCTCTTGCTCTTCTAAAAGTATGAATGAAATTATCCTTTCTTTCAACAGATAGGAAGTAATTTATCTACAGTAAAATCATCTAGGCCTTTTTACTTCTCTGACATTGCTTTGTGTAACTCACATACTACAGTTCTTGACATGTATAAATCATCTAGGCCTTTTTAGCATTCTAACATTGCTTTGTGTAACTCACATTATACAGCTCTTGACATGCATTGGGGTAATGGCGCAGCAAGTCCATGAACTTTTCTCATTGTTCAATGTGGCCTTTGAACATTTTTTTTTTCAATGTGGTCCATGAACTTTGTTTTGTTAAATGTGGTCCTTGAACTTTTGAAAATCAGCTCAACGTAATTGTTCTGTTAGTCTGGGCATAATGTCGTGTATTTTCTTTTACATGGACTGCCAACTCAGCAGTGATTGGACCAAGATAATGGATGTGGAGTGCCACTTCACTTTTTTTTTTTTAATTTAAAAAAACTCAGCCTTTGTTCTTTTTTTATGGTTGTCTCCATCGATGCAGACCTTACACCTCTGTTTTATTCGTAGAAGTTATGCCGCTGCGGCACCCTCTCTCTCGTAATCAACATAAGCTCTGGATTGGTCCTCTCTCTGTAATCACCACCCTTGTTGCCTCTCTCTCAGGTGAAAAGCAACTTTGAGCTTGACAATTTCACTAAATTGGAGATAGACACGATCTCCAGTATCTTTGACAGCTTTTCTGCTGTAGCAACTATTAACTGGACCTTAGAGCAAGGAAGTTTAGCCACAATTGCCCAATCCTCGCAGTGCTTCGGCTTTAAAACCCTAAAGAACTTACAAGTGAATTTGAATATGGATTTCTTAGCTAAAATTTGTGTTTTGAGGGCAACTAAGAGTTATTCAACGTGGGCTGTTCCCTCTACATTGTTTGTAGAGATCTTTTTCTTTCTCCAAAATCTGCTTCTCCCATGGAGGTAATTAGGACAGGTTGTGTTAATTGCTCGTATGGATAGTGCCGACTTTAGGTCCTAGTGGCGGCGGTGGCGGCTGAGTCTGGTTGTGGCGGCAGCAGTGGCAGCGCCGAGTTTGGTGGCTTCAGAGGTGAGTTTGGTGTTGGTGGCAGCACCGGCAGTCATGGGGTTTGCTTGTGTTATTTTTTTATTTTTGGTGGAGAGAGAGGAGTGGACATGGACAACACATCAAACTGTGGATGCTAGCTTGTGCAGATTAATGGCATCATCGTCCACGTTAGCTAATGCCATCTGAAATTTTAATAGAAGGACAAACTGGAGCCAATTTTCAAAAGTTTAAGGATTGGGTTGGAAAAAAAATCCAGAGACCACATTTAACATTGAGAAAAAATTGAAGGACTTCCTGTGTCATAATTTCACTTCCATTTAATGTGAAAAATTAGAAATTTTCAGTCTTCCTTTGATGATTTTTGTGTGGTTGCATATATGATTGTAAAAATCATCAAATTGCCATTAGAAACTTTAGTGTCGATTTGCTGATTTTTTTTAAATCTTTTACCAGTAGAAGTGAGATGCTGCTTCTAAATGAGTTTTTGGAAAGTTTTAGCAAGCTTGTTAGTCTATCAAAGCTCTTTTTAAAAAAAAAAATTGTGTGACAGGAATGATTACGTCATGAATGCTGTCAACCTTTGTTTTCTTATTCATGTCCACGGAATCATGCTTTCTTAGGTTGTGGAAGATTTTGACCTTTCTTGTATGCTTTTCAGATGTATTTTTGTTGTACTAGCGTATTCATTGTCATTGCGCTTCCTAATGAGAAATTCATTTTCTTTGGTGATTTTATTGCCACCTGTTTTCTCAGGTTTGAATGTAATCTTGTGCAAGATTTACAATTGTTGGCTGATGGAAATGATCTATACTCCAACAATCGCATTGTGATCAATGTAAAGATAAAGAAATATCATATCTTCCATGTGGAAAGTCCATCTAATTAAAAATGCAATATCGATTAGTCACTCAGTCATATTCTATTTTAGCTTAAGTAGCAGGGTATATCACTTGATCAATGACTCATTCCTGTTTGTAAGGATCCTTTCAATTCTTTTGGTACAAAACAATCTAGGTCAGTTGCTGAAAAGCTTGGTCAAGAAAGGATCTCCAGAGTGAAGATTTTAGGCCCTGCAGAGGCTGAACAGAGTTTCTACGGGCAACTAGTGCTTGGCAAAGGAGTGTCTTCAGGGTTGGATGAGGTGCTGGCTAAGGAAGTGGCCAAGGCAGGTAGACATGCCGCTTAAATGTTAGTTTGCAACATTTTATTTCCTCTGTCCAATAAGGTTGTTGATTTTCAGCCTTTTCTTGTTATTTCCGCCTTAAATTCTACTCATTCTTGTTTTTTATCCTTAGATTAAGCATGTAAGGTCAACAAACGTTCAACTAATGTAGAGCTTTGTTTTCACAATAGAACACCGATGATGGAGGAAAATGATCAGATTGAATCATTGAGTAAATTACCAGTCTCGTTTGAGTAGGTTAATCTATTGGCTTCACACTCAAATTGATGATTCCTACATGCTATTAACCTACTCAAATGAAGATTACTAATTTACTCAATAAGATATTTGTTAACTCTTACGCTGGTTGGAACTGGCCACAGTGAGCTAAATTCGAATTTGAGTCACTAATTTTACTGTGCAAACATTGATGCAGCTGGTAAATTTTGAAAGAGTTAGATAAATTTCTATTGACTTTGACGTTGGTAAAATTGCAACTTTGTTGTTAACTTTACTAAAAAAAGTTAACCTGACAAAAAATGCCAGCATCCTCATTTTCACCTACACTATTTTGATTTTCTCTTATGATACATTACCAGCCATGGACAAAATGTCTGTGCACGCTCCAATTCTGCGCGTATTGCCATTTATTTGAGTGCAAGGGAAGCTTTATCCACTTTGGTCTTTTTCTTCTCCTCTCAACTTCTACATTGATGCGGACTAGTATAGTAAATGTAATTCAGGACATCCTTTTCATTAATCTGTTGGCATGATGTAAGTGTAAAGATTGCCATTTTGGAATTTCTTATGCAGGAATTTGGAATGGCTATATATTGGAGTCTTGATATATATGAAGCATTTGAATGCTTTTGCGTAACGGTGGTCTCTTGAGTAGTTTTTTGCTGTCGTTAACAGTGGTTTAGGAGTGTTGATAAGTACTGACAGCCCTATAAAAAGGGGGGGATTATGCCATGCAATGAGAATAAAATATCTTCTTCATGAACAAGTTCTTACTCTCTACAATGACATGGATTATCGTAAAAAAAAAAAAAATCTCTGAGAAAGAAAATTTACTGCTCTCTTAGATATTACTTTTCATCATGTTCTATTAGTTATCTTAGACTCCGTTTGTTTTGTGGAAAATAAATTATTTTGAAAAATATTTTCCCAAAAGTCATTGCTTGCATCGCTTAAAATAATTAATCAATGAAATATGCATCTGACGACAATTTATGTCAAATCATTTTCGTGGACAATGAAAATATATTTCGTTCATTCATTTTTTTAAGCAATACAAGCAATCATTTTTAGGAAAATATTTTCGAAATCATTTATTTTCTGTGAAGCATATGGAACCTTAGAGTTAAGAAGCCTGGGTGCTAAAAGACTCCTTTTCTCGGGCCAGCTTCTGCAGAGAAACAAAGAGTAGCAGAGGAGGTTGCTTCCATGCTAAAATTGAGTGTAGAGATTGATACCACCTCATCTGAAAGGTAAAATGGTTCATGCCTTGTTTTTCTTCCAAGCTCGTATTTCCCAATGAATAGCAATAGGTCGTCAAATTTCTTAGCTTTCCTGTGACTCAAAATGTGGAGATATCTTTCTCATTTGCAGCCGTACAATTTTGAAGTTACTTAAATCTGTGAAGAAAGTGCATAAATGTTTCCAACTTCGAAATTACTCTCTTTATGTGGTAGTATTCCATCAGTCAATCTGTGAAGGAATTGCATAAATGTTTGTGATTTATCTGCATCCTGGAAAGAATCTAAGTTTGATCAGTGTGTTCTGGGCCTACCCTTTGCTATTATATGCTTTTATTTATGTGAAGTCGTTGAGGGATTCATTCATGATTTCTCAGTTTTCACAGAACTATGCTAGGAAACTTCAAATGTAGGAAGCTCGGGAAACATCAAATTACTTGAAGTGCTGTGGAATTTTTCACTGAGTCAAAATGATTGGTGTGGACCAGTGGTTTTCTGTTTTCTAATTTTGTGGCACCTTTGGGATTCAGCTTAGAGAAGATTGTAGTTGCATTGCGTGCTGGTGCCGAATTTGCGGGGGTTCCTGTCTGCAGATGTATCCTTATAGCAGGAAGCAAATCTGGCGTGGCTGCAGCTGAGAGAATCGGGATGCCATGTATTGTTGTACGGAGCAGGTAATCACCTCCCGTTTGTCAGATTTCTTACATGCACATCATTGTGTCTACCAATGGAATTACTGCTGATGCACTTGCTACATTGTGTACCTGATGCACGAGCATAGTTTTATTTAAGAGTTACTGTATCTTCTTTACCCAAGTCTTTTCTTATATGCTGTTATATTATAGCTAGTATTCCGATAGGCATGTGACACTTATGGCTCGGAGGCTGAGAGTATAAATTTGATGTCTAATCCAAGGTTGAGATCTTGTTATGTCTGGGGCATAAATAGGCCTTTCCAGTGACTTTCTCACCAGTTGTTTTCTTCTTAATGAACATTATTGTTTTACTAAACCTTAGAACAGTATTTTCGGTGCAATCACAATTCTTTCAAATTTTAATGTTTGTTTGAATACATTTCTAATTACAGTGAGAATTAGTGTATACTATAGATATGCCTGAAAACCGTACTAAATTTTGGCTTTGCCACACTGCAAATGCGAACTTCATGATGAAGGCTTAAGCTCTGAATTCTGATGGAAATTTAAGTGACTGAGTAGTCTTTCTGAATTCTGATGGAAGAGATCGGTAGAAACTTACTTGGGGGAAAGTAGTAAAATAAGATTTAATGAAGTGGGAAATAGATTGGAGTACGGTTTGTCTGAGAATGGAGTGGAGGAAAGCTATTAGCATTGGGGAGGGGTGGAGTTCCTATGTTCCAGCTTGCCCTTTTAAGTCTTTAGTCCTTTTTTTCTTATTCTTATTCTTAGTTTTATTTATATTTTATTCTATTTTTATTTTTATTAACATTGGGTTCATTCACCGCTGACCCCAACTAGTTTGCGATAATTGTGATGTTGATGTTGAAGGAAATTGTGGCAATTCTCTTTAGAAGCAGCTTGCAATTTTTCCCCTTCTTTTTCTGTTGTGTTTTGTCTTTACCAGTTATGTCCTTCAGTTGATACCATAAAGTTTGGAACACCTTGTCCTTATTGTCTAATTAAAGGAATGGTGGGCGCATTCTTAATACATCAATATTAAGTGCACACCCTTACTCCAACATATCATTCTTCGCTCCTCTCTCTTGTATGTGCATGCCCTCAGAGTGCCCAATTGGCACACAAACTCAAGAGTCTCATTGGCTTGTTTCAACAAACAATTATTAGAAATTTTAGCTTTGCCAACTTCGATCTTGCTAGATATATTTTTAGTGTAGACAGATGAAATAAATATCGCGGGCTGTCTTAACAATTATTCCCTACTGTTCATTGGCTTCTTCTGGAACAATGGCCATTAACAGAAAATCCTTTTTCTGCCACAAGCTAATGGTGGTGAATTAGAAATAATTTAGTGCGAGAGTTTAGAGATACGGGCACTCTAAGAACATTTTAGAGAGTAGTTGATTCTGAACGCTAGAAGGCATGTACAGGGCCTCAAAGATAAGACTTATGGCAGTTTGTTTTCACTCTTTTCATAGGCTGTATTGAGCCTTCATCTGTGTCGATTCCTTCAGATATCATTTACTTACTGGGAAATTTGGACTGTAAGAATAGAATTTTGGCACTTAGGGAGGACATAAGACACCATAGATAAGCTGTCTATCTACTGTGGAAGTGTAGTGGCGGATGCTTGAAAACCAAAGGAATCGAGGGGCCAGTAGGACTAGGTTGATGATGCGAATAACTGTGCAATATATATATATATATATTTTGGTAAGGGTAACTGTGCTATATATATATATATATATATATATATATATATATATATATATATATATATATATATATATATTGGTAAGGAAAAGTGTGCAATATTGATGTTTGCTTACTTCCATAAACCCGTTAGTATTTCAGTTTGATATGGAAAAAAGAGTCCTTGCTCCTTTTACTTCAAGTCCCTTGCTGGATGTTTTCTCTAATGAATGCTCAGGCACACTCGCAGAGGACATATATTTTGACAAAACCCACCTTGTTTTGAGTTCTCCAAGGAAGCTTAGGCACTTTGCGAACCCTGATCTTTTTGTCTTTCCCTCGTAAAAGTTTGACTTCCAGAGCAGAGTTTCCATCAGCTAAGGCAGTTATGGACGGCTTTGGAGGTGCAGATCTGACCATCTCAAAGCTGACGGGCAGAAATTGGTCATGAAGGTTCACCAAGGTTTTGCTGCTAATCAACGTCAGAACGCTTTTGAGTTCATTGAGAGATTGTGGTGGTTCATACATTGATATTTGCTACTTTAGTAGGAAAAAGGGACGTGGCATATATGCGCAAGTGCTTGACTTTCTCTGTTGTTATTCATAACATCAGTTAGTGCACTGCCCATCTTTCTACAACTGTCTGTCTATACATAGATACATATATTTCGACCCCCAACCCTTGTTGGATTGGTTTAGTTGTTTGTTGCTGGGATTCGAGCTTACACATCGGGTGTTCAAATCACCGCGTTGCCTACTAATATTAACATTTAAGGCCACTCTATCCTGTTGGAGCTTTGCCCGATGTACATCGATGGGGCATTTCATTGTGCGTCGTTAAGGATTAGTCGAGGCCCAAAGTTTGAATTTAAGGCAAAGAAGAAGAGTGCTTTGATATTGTATTCACATGCTATTTTTATTTGTGCTTTTGATTTACAAATTCTCGCTTCTTTCACATGATGTGCTTAGAAAGAAGCGATTCGCATCATCTAAGTTGTGATGATATCCAGTTTGTGTAAGTTCTCCCACATAACATAAAAGATAGCATGAAAGTTCAACAAAGTCAAAATTCTTACAATTGACAAAAGGTAATATTAGCATTTCACTCGCGTTGTTCGCATTTGAGTTATGTTGAAGTAAAATAAACGGGTGGAGGAATCGATTGTTTTGGGCTGATTATTTTACTACAAAGTATTCGACGATTCCGACCCATCAGTTTTTCAGCTGGCAAAAGCAACTTGTGGTTTCACACTCCAAATAAATATTTTTCTTCACTGGCGCGCTACATACAGACATTATCCGCGTGATGTCATTAGGGATGTGCATGGTTCGAGTCGGTCCGATCTTGACATGGAACCGAGGATTGGATCAGATCAATAGTCCCGGTCCCCATATTTGCGGGACCACGAACCGGACCAGGACCGGTGGTCCGGGCTGGTCCCGATTCGGATCCAATAGGACCGCTAACTTTAACTATTTATAAAAAAACTACTTATAAAAATTTAGCCTTTAGAAATTACAATATAATGTTAATTTACAATCTATAATCAATTTACAACGGCAAGACAACCAACCACGTAAATACTAGGGTCACCCAACGTTTGTTCGATCCGGCCTTGAAGGCTTCACGTGATCTTTTATACTCGTAATCGACCCTCACATGTGGCTCGCTGATATGCTAATTTACAATATAATGTCAATTTACAATCTATAATTAACCTACGACTGTAAAACAACTAATCACGTAAATGCCAGGGACACCCAACGTTTGTTCGATCTTTTATGCTCGTAATCGATGCCCGCATGTGGCTTCCTAAATTCAAGTAGGCGATGGAATCGAACTCGATTTTATTTCTTTCTTTTTTATTTTTGGTTGTGAAAAAAAATAGATTTCTCAAATCTGCATAATGACTCGAGTTTCTATCCTCATGCATGTACGTGCTTATTCTTCGTGCATGTGCCCATCATAACAAACAGATTTTATCATCAATTAAAGCTTGGTTTTGTCCAAAGTAATACCAAAATCCAAATTGCTAAATAATACGTACAATGAAATCACTAAACTCAAGAAGTATGAGATGAGATTCATGAGCTTCTTAGAATGTTAAAAATAGATTAACTTTACACGTAGATTAATTTTTTTTATAAAAAAAAACTTTGGCGGTCCGGTCCCAAATCATGGAACCGGGGACAAGACTGCCTAGTCACCGGTCCAATTTATTGGAAACGAACCGCCAACCTCAAGGACCTAACCAACCCGGCCGGTTCGGGCTGGTCCTGGGCCGGTTTGCACACCCCTAGATGCCATTGTCAATATGCACAAAATTTAAGGAGCCATTTGTTTCACGGACAGTAAATAATTTAAAAAAATATTCTTTTGGAGATAATAACTTACATTGGAAAATGTTCTCACTGTCGATGACAGTTTATGTCTAAATGTTTTTGTAGACGATGAGTTTTTTTTTCCGTTTATTTATTTTGGTAGGCGATATCATCAATTATTTTTTAAAAAAATATTTTTCAAATCGTTCATTTTCTATGGGATAAACACATAATGAGTTTTCTTTACCCCAAAAAAAAAACACACAATAAGTTTGAAAGAAGAACAAAATCGTTTATTACCGGAAAAGTGCAATGAAAATCCTAAAACTTATCACGAAATTGTTATTAAATCTAAAAATTTTAAAAAGTATAATCAATTTATAAAACTTATCAAATTAGAGCAATTAAGTCATTCGTTAACTTCTTTAAATTTGGCTAACGAAAAATAATGAGGTAACTTTTTTTTTTGTTATTTTCTTTTTCACATGTTGCGCTAATGTGGCTAAAATATGAAAATCATAATTTAAATGACATCTTTTGGGTCCAAATATAATTTTTCCAAATCTTGTTTACCTTAGATTTTAAAAAATAAGCTAAATTCAAAAAGAAAAATCTAAAATAAAAATAAAAATCAAGCGAGGGTTGGAGTAAACTAAAGGGCTTGATTGAATCAATTTGTCAAGTTTTAGGATTTAATTGCGTTTTTTTTTTAAAATTTTTAGGACTAATTATGCATTCATACAAGTTTTAAGATTTTTAGAGCACTTTATTATTATTACTTTTATTATCAATGTATGCATTGACCCCACTTTCTCCAGTTTTCTAAACATGACAGGGATTTTTTAAAAAACAGCTTTTGTAGATGGGCTAAGAAAACGGAAAATTGAGATTTATAGAAAGAAACCAAAGAAAAGAGAGAAGTAGAAACAAGAAGAATAGGTAAAGTCTAGTGAATTCCCAAAGGGGTAAAAGCCTTTTTGTTACAATGCGAAAAGTTATGTTTATAGATGTGTAATTTTTTTTTATGATCGAGATATCCTTACCATCTTGTGCACACCTCGATTATTCCTCGGAGGGGCTAGCACAACAACCACCGGCTGCGCCCCCCACTTAAATCGCGGAGCATGAATTGAGAGATTTGAACCAGGGATCTACCTAATAAGGGATAGTCTATTTCTTAATCAATTCGGCCATACGTAAGTGGGTTAGATGTGTAATTTTGTCCTTTCATATTTGAGAAAAGTAAATATAATACTTAATATTAATTTAGTTACTAACATATGTCATTATTGGGAATTTGTTGCATGTTTATTTCATGTGAGCGTTGCTCCATGCGAGAATGTCTGAGGATAAGTAGCAGCAACCTAGATTACTCTTCTACGTTTGAAATGCTTTTAGGAGGGGTCTTTAGGGATGGTTCGGCTATTCCCTAACCCTTTCTAGTGGATTTGATGTCTACCGGTGTCCTCCTGACATGCAAGAGTCCATGATTGACCTGTATCTCCCGACACATAGTAGTAGCCTATCAATCATCAATTTCCCAGGTCGGGTTGTCACATAGCATACGCTTGCTAACATAACAGTTTATAACAGTTTTTGAGTGACTAAGAGAATAACAAGACGTCGTGAATAGCAAATTATTAAAGCAGTGGACTCATAAAAATACCTGATTATCTCTTTTTTGTTTGTGGCTTGGAATTTAATCCCACAATTGATTAAGAACAACGCCCACATAATCATTTCTCCATAGCATAATCCTACCAATCAATCCTTTTGATCTTTTGAATATAAATGCTCCATCGGTTCAGTTCCTGTAGGGGATCTTTTTGACTTGTGAAAATCTTAGTCTTTAGCACTTAGTTGAACTCGGCAGCAAACCAGTGACAAAACTCTCCAATGAGCGACTCATCGTTCCTCACCGATTAGTGTCAATTTAGTCTTAAGTCTTTTAATTGTGCAAATTTAGTCCTAAAGTTTTCGACGATTTGCCTTAATGGCCCGTCTGATTGTACGTCCATGGGTTTGTACATGCTTGATAATATAATCAAGAAGAAAAAGAAAAAGGAAAAAAAAAAGGAAAAACAAAGAGAGTGGGTGAGGTGTTTGACTGAGGATATAAACATATTGTCGAACCTCGTAAATCATGTGTTCTTCGATATTTTTTTTTATTATCAGTTTTCGACAGCATTGGGAGATCTTCAAGGAAAAGAAAACTCAGTATGTTCATGCTGGTTTTCTTGTACACTTTCACGTGTTTTGACTTAGATGTTGGACCTAAGGCTAAGGATGTCCCGTTTTCATAAGCCACGAGTAAAGACTGACTCTTTGATTTTGAGAGATGTAAAGCCCGGCTTGTCGCAAAAGATTCGCTCAAAAGGAGGTCTTCTTCTTCTCCAGCGTCTAAGAATGACACTTTTGAGATAATCATGGCCTTTGCAGCTCATTTTGTCCGAGAGCTACAGCAAATGGAAGTGAAAAACATATTTCCAAACCGATCTGCAAACTAAGGAATTTAACATATGGACTAAAATAGGCTTCCAGTTATTTACACATTGAAATCCAATCGAGGGCGCAACACCCAAGTTAAACATAGACACCGAAATTCTAAGTGACGGCACGAATCCGGGGAAACAAATGTATAGTGCGCACGTTCCAATGATGCCATGATCTTGTTTTTCAAGTGGATGTCCCTCTGCAAATGCATATGCTAACTGTCCCACCATCGCAATAATTTCAATAAGCAATATTTGTTGCTTTAATCACGTGTTGATGACGTGATCATTTTTTGGTTCAAACGGGCAGTCCGGACAAAACTTAGGACAGGACAAGGTGAATCCGTGTCTCTTTGTAGCCAATCATCTGTTTGGAGTCCTACACGATATGAGATCGGATAAAAAAACATGCTTTATGGTACAAGTGACTTCGAAAATGTTCAAAATACAAAAAATAAGAATTAAAATAAAAAAAAAATAGTGATATGGGTCACCAGATGCCAGCCTGCGACAACGTCCTTGTTATGTGGCGACGAAGGTTACCCTTGTCATTGGCAACTGCCATGACGTGATCGAGCCGGCAACAACCACCAGGCACCAGTACTTGCTAATGTCGCGGTGGATCACCGCCGATGGATCTCAAATGAACTCGAGCCGCGGAACCAGATCTGAATTAACTCGAGCACGCGTGAGCCAGATTTGAAGCAATCGACTGCCCCCGAACTGTCATGACCGGGGAACTGTGTAGTTGCCGTCGACTTAGTAGCAGATGCGAGTGACCGCGTACCTCCTGGTGGTGGTTGTTGACCACCACGAAGGATTGCAGCCTGCCGCAGGTTTGATCGTGCGATAAGAGAGAGGAAGGAAATCTCATGTGACCACCACGGCCGGTCAGGTTTTCGTTTTAATCATTTGGCAATTCTACGTTGTCATCCAAGCTTGTCCACTCCAAGATAGGATTGGCATGTCTAGTTTAGTCCGAAGCCTGCTTGGTATGATTGTGAGTGAGCCGTAGCTGGTCGTGTGTTAACTGGACGATTGTCGTTGGAATTTCCGCAAACATAGTAGTTTGTGTGTTACCTTGGATAGAGTTCACGTGAAAGAACAATACATAACGTGACGACTCCTTTGTTGCGAAACTGGCTGTGTCCATCGCGCGGTTTCACCGAATAATATCGGAATAACTACAGAACCAGCTCGGTTACAGAGGACAGTAGAGAAGAGGAACTGACGAAAACATTACAAAGCCAGTCCATCGAATGACTTTTGATTGCCAATTCTGCATGTGTACAACCGCATTTCTCATATTCGGCAATTCAAGCTCACAGGCCACTTGGGTGCTTTGAGTGGGTGGTGATGAAGGACAAGAGCTCATCGGCCGTCCATGTCACTAGGGAGAGGTTGCGCAGAAGGCTCACCGATTCCTCACTCAGCACAGAGAGTGTCGATAAACAACCTGACGAGAGAAATGGATTAATAGAGGCTTAAGCGGGAACAAACTGTAGATATTTGGTATGGAATGCCCTTCTCATTAAATTTAGCTAAAAACACAGGTGCTGGCATTCTGTAATGCTTTAATCTGAAGGAATGAGTTATCGAAGACTTATCACCAAACGGCCACGATAAATCTGAAGAATTAGATGGTACCAGAATCATTCACTTTTGTCATCCCGGATGGAAAAGATGTATTCCTGCGATAGTTAGATAGGGGACAAGTACCTGAAGCCTTGACGAGATTTAGAAGCGAGGACGATGCCAAGACTCTCTCCTCCAGGGCTCTATCAAAGTTCAATGACTTTAGCATCTGTGGCATTAAAATTGAGCATGCCTCCAACCGTAGACCTCCGTCTTCGACCAAATGGAGAAATCCACTCAGCCATGAGACAGTGACGATGCCAGCTCGCACCAATACAGGGATACCATTTTCGATCGCACCCGAAAGGGCAGTCAAGAACCTCATTCTGCCATTCCTGAGCAAGACGAGAGCTGTTTTCCTTAGCCAGTTCTCGGTTTCCTCTTCCTCGTCCTAAAAATTGCAGCACTGATTAGCCAATTAGAAATGTTCCAGGTTACAGTCAGAGCACAACTTACTTTTCCGCAAAAAGAGAGACAAGAAGTACATTTTATTTGTTATAGTTGCTAGTTCAAAAGAGGACGGAATTCCCAAGGCCTGTTGCAACTTCCAACAAGAAGCAGCTGAATAATGTGTTGTGGAATTATCAACTTGTTAATGCCATACTAGCTTCAGAACTCTCAATGTGTCGAGGATTCATGTGTAGCAGTGATGTTATGCAATTCTTATGGCTATTGAGGCTTAACCGAGAATACCACTAACCTTTACGCTAATGTAATTCACTATCGAGGAATTTTGCGCTAGGCAGACCACTTCTGACTATACAATTCCACTTCAGAATGACGTTCCCTTGTAAGACAAACTAAAAATCCCTTTCCTTGGGCTCCCTTTCCCTGGAAACATCTCAAATAATCTACTTTGGGGATGAATTCGAATAATGCACTTACCCTGGGCATTTTCGTAACGAGAGCTGTATCTTTGGCGAGGAGTGCCACATCCGGATCTTCTGTAAAACCCAACTTCTGCAGAAGCCATTGCTCAGTCACCGGCTCTCCTGTCAAAAGAAAATGGCCTCCGAGCATCAGGAGACTTCTTGACACTTGTTCTTGGATATTTTCACTGACTAAATGACAATCCAAAGCTGCAATGATCGCCTCGAGTGCTTCTTCTCTGTATAAACTGCACATCCCACTGTCTCCCTGCAAGAAACTGCGGTTCCTTATGGAGGTTGTTCTAGGATCTTGAATCAGGATTTCGACAGAAAATAAAAAAGCTCAGCAATTAGATTTTTTCGAGTATTAATATATAGAATCAAAATTACCAGAAGATCAAGCTGCAGTATAATAGTGGCAAACAGCGGGCGTTTTTCCGGTGAAGCTTTCTGGAGGTAGATCAGCAAGAGGTGCATAGCATTCAGCCCGCCCCATCCACTTTTAAATCCATCCAGGAACTTGTTTATCTGCGACCTTCTGTTATAATAACATGACTGAGGCTATTAATCTGGTCTCGCAAATATAGCTAAAGTACAATGTTTGTAGAGACAAGAAAAAAAAAATGTACCTGCTAAGGCAAAGAAACTCAATAAGTAGATTCAAAGCGCGAGTAGATTTCGTTTGGTATTCAAGTACAATCAGTTCGAGCAGAGAAGCCTTGTTTATATTTTGAGCGACATAATTTCGACATGTCCCATCAGCTTGGATGCAACATGATGTGAGAACTGCAGCATTTATCCTCTCATGAAATTCTCCTACATTGATCAGCTTTACAAGAAGATTCAATCCCCCAAGTGAGACTAAATCTCTAGCATTTTCCAAGTTTTTGTCCTCGTCAAAACCGAAAACAAGTTGGTTTAGCATGTAGAAGGCAGCTACTTTAGGAGCACAGCGAACGGTGAAAAGGGTCTGCAGTTGGTCGCCAAACTCAAGGACTCGAAGGATGAGCGGGACCCACTCGGTGGATATCATCTGCTTTGCCTTCGGTTTCAAGTGATAAAGCAGAACGGCAGCTTTTAGGAATACACTCGAACATTTCAAAAGTCTTATGAAGATCTCGAGCTGCGGGTCAGAGCTTAAAACTATCTGGCTGGTACTCCCATTTCGCACCACTATTTCTGCTAACAGTGAGATCACTAGCTCAAGAACTTCGTCATCTTGTGATGCAAATAAAACCTCAAGCATCCCCTCAATGACCGGAGCTTTCGAGATTGATGCTTCAATGGTGTGATCACCATGCGAGCTCAACCAGGCCTTTGTTATTACATGGACAGCAGTTTCACATTCGCTCAGAATATTGGAGCAACATAAACGGGAGATGGCTTTACCTAGATCATCTGAGATATGAGAATCAATTTCTTCCAGTTTATTCTGGCTATTGCTGGAGATGCTGTTTCCGCTAACCAGGCATCGGATGGGCACACTTTGGCAGTTAAACAATGAGAAGTAGTTTGATTTCTGCGTCTTAGGCCACAGATCAACTTTCTGATTCTCGCAATATTTTCTTGATGATATTCGAAGAGTCTCGTTCTGCATTGAGGCAATTGAATATATTACAGAACTGACACTCGTAAAGAAAGTTTACACACAGGGCACAAAATTCGAGGCTGAATATTTAAACATACATGAATGATTCTGGTGCTACTACAGTTTCCTTCACTAGTACAGGGATTCCCTTCATCAACCGAACCAAATTTTCTACTTCTAAGCTCGAGGTCCATAGATCGTTCATCCAGTCGGGGGCCAAACACTGCTTTGTATCTTGAGTGACATGGAAGACCACATAGAGTATTAGACGGACAGCATGTGTTAATCACCTGAAAGTGTTGGGAGTGAAAAATTACTGGGCATGAGTTTCATACACTTACAGATCTCCACTAATTGAGGAATGTGTAGTATATGAATCCAGCGAATGCCTTCGAGTTGATCTGTGGCTATGTGTTCTTTGTGGTTTCACGTTCCTTGAAAATTCATGGCTAGGTTTCAATGGCAAAGGCACATCTGGAACTGAAGGAGCCTCCACCCCAACTCTAAGCCACTGTTTGTAATAAAGCGCAAACCGAGCAGTGCCCATATCCAGTTGGTCATTGTACAACTTGCTTAAGCTTTTCAATTTCCTCTCGCCCTCAACATCGTCCGAGCTTGAGAGGAATTCGACTTCCCTTGTGTACCAAACCTTGAGGTGAAGAAGGTGAGGAAGGAAGAGATGCTCCCACAGGTCGGGAAGCAAGTGAGTCCTAGCAAGAAATGGCGAATCGCAGAAAATCTGAAGCAAGTGCCTAGCTGAGATTCTATCATTCTTCTCTAGCTTGTAGCTAATGGAGAGGTACAACTGAGCGCAAGCCGAGAGATATGAATTGGGTATCCCACAAGTGGAACCGTTCCTTGATTTCTCCGAATTCAAAGATGCGACAACATTCAGAAGCCTAATGGAGTTTCTCAGGGACTTCATCCTCAGCTCCTTTCTTTTTATACCTGGAACGTCCACCAACTTCTCGATGCCATCGATGCCCATTTCGATGCTCCTTAGGATCTCATCATCGGCATTACTTTTCTTCCACGCCAAGCAAGAACTTCGTTTCCTGCGGATGCTGATCCTGAAGCTCTCATCATTAATGTACCGACCGGCATAGCCACTTAGTATGGAGATCACTGCTTTGACAGCCACCATATCGATGGCAGGCTCATCTCTTCTCTCTGACACCAGTGAATTATTAGCATTCAATCTCTCTGACATGGAAGCGGCCCTTTCGGAGACCGAAGCCGACAAACTATTCCTCCGCCTATTGGGCCTGATGGGTTTCTGCTCTGCAAACTCGAGGCTTTTCCGATCGCGGCAGAAGTGCAAAGGCAATTGCTTCAGCTCATTGCTTCGTGTCATATCCAGGAACTTCGCTGGGGCGGCCGACCACAGCTGTTCGTCCTCGAATCCTTCTTCTGCCAGCAATTCCTGCAGGGCAGCCATTCTGAGGATACGGAGACTCAGACGTGGAGGAGTGAAGAGGAGGAAGAGAGGGTTGAAAGCTCCGGTTCTGTCATTCTTGGAAGAAGATAACGAAAGACAGCTTGGGAAGCACAGAATGAGGTGAGGAAAGACGAGAGGAGGACAAACACTTGTTTGGGCATCTTTCATTTAAACCCCCGCCCCTGGACCACCCTGGTGCTGGTGCTGGTGCTGGTGCCACGGCAGTTTTCTTGAGCCGGTTCCTGAAGTTAAAAACCGAGCCGGTCCCCCCAAAAAAATCGCCAATTTAAGGTTGAATTTCGATTCTGCTCCAACTTTTTTTTCGCTTAAATAATAAAAATTTAAAATTCCGTTCAAAATGGCTGCTCTAACGTGGTAATTTCCGGTCAGCAATAAATTTACGGATTGAGAAACGGGTCCTGACAGACTTAAATACAGAAATAAAAAGAAATGAAAACAGAAAAGGAAATACAAGTGTAAGAGAGTGTCATACCGGTGGTCGAAGAGATGAAGTCGGAGGTGATGAATGGGTGACGGCTACGCAACCCATCCACCGTCGAAGATCCAGCGACCCTCCGCCGTGTTTAGGCCTATCACATCCGTCACTTCCCCCCTCGTAGCAGAGAACACAGAGCTCTATCTATTTTGGAGACTTCGGGAAGTCTGTGCAAGCCTATCACCTATCACCACCACCACCGTACTTGTCGTCGTAGCCGTCGCTTACCCCTCTCCGCTCCGCCGACTCCGTCAGAGCTCTAGGACGTCGCCGGTGGCCCAACAGCTCCCCTCCAAGCGAGGACGACTTGCAGCAGTCCCCGTGACGGCCTCGACCGCCCCAACACCTATGTCTCTCTTCCAACACATCCCTGCCGCAAGAACTCGTCCACTAGCGATTGACGATGACGAATCAACCCAGGTCCGAGGTCGAGCTGAACTCAAGATGTCGAATCTAGGGCTCGCTCGAGCTTAGATAAAAAAAATCCGAGGCTTAGGTTCGCCGGCCGAGCTCGACGGCGGCGAAGACGAGCCGCGACTGGGCTGGAGCAGAGGCTTTAGCGGTGGAGATCTGTGAGCGAGGGATTGGGGGAAAACAGAGATCATCGGCGGTTGAGAGCGGAAGTGAAGATGGGGCTGTGGTGGGAAGGCCGGGAGGGACGGAGGACTGGGACCCGAAGGACTGGGACGGCGGTGACGTGGTGGCGGAAGGCGAGTCACGGGATTGAGTTGACGACGAGTCTAAAAGTTGATGATTTGTTTAATAGACAAATTTCAAAATTTAGAATTCCTAGATTTTTTAAGATAATTATACCTAAAAACGAAAGTCCTTGCCTACTAGAACTGAGCCTATTTCTTTGCTTTGAAAAGAAAAACAATTATCTATTAATAAAAGTGTCAAAAATTTCGGAAAGTAATTACCTTTTTTATTTTTCAACATTGATTTAAGTGCTGACAATAAATTCAGAAAGTAAATATTACGTAACTTTTATAATAAAATATATAGTCTGACATGGCACTTTTATACCAAAATAAAGTCCGTGTGGATTTCCTAAACGACGTCGCACCCACAAAATGTGGGAGCATCTGTCGACCCTACAGTTCCATCCCCCTCCCTCCCTCTCTCCTCCGCCGTGAACCTCATTTGATTATCACCACCTGAGACGACGGCGTCGCTGGTGAGGCTCAAGCTCAGTCCCATGTGCTCCGCCACTCTGGAAACCCCGGAGTCGGACGCGGCGATTCAGCCCATGAAGCACGCGGGAGGCTGATCCACTTGAAAAACGCTCCATAGCCACAGCAGCGTAGAACCCCAAAAGGCGAAAAGCATGAGTCAAAATGATGAGTGCTGCGAGGAGAGTGTGGTTTCGGAGGGGAAGAGCGTGGGTTTAAATTTGGGATAAATTCAAATGAAGATTTTAAATTTACGATCAAAATTAGGATTTTAAATTTGGGGAAAAACATGTAGGTGACGCCGGTTTAGGGAACTATATGCTGGTTGGGCAAGCGGGCGCGTCACTTCGATCAGAAAAATTAAGAAAATATATTTAGCTTAAATTTTCGACCATCTAAATCAAAGTTAGCTCTTAAGTGATCGTTTTATTTTAAAAGTGACACTTTTTTTTATACCGAAGTGAGCGTCCTATGAAAATTTGACACTTCTAATGTACTTATCTCTTGTTCACTCCAAATCTCACACGGTTTATATTATTGATCGGAGATTAATTTAATTGGATGATGCGCTAACCAACAATTCTTGACAGACACCATGGTCCGTCGGTCCTTGTATTCGATTGACGGATAATACACCAAGAATAGAATTAGGAATTCGCTAAGTGAGTTAACAAACTGGAGTTACGCAAAGAACTCCTAAGTACAAGGGCTATATCGACTGAAAAGGCTATGAGTAAAGCGCGGGGAAACCAATCGGTAAATAAAGCACATCGACCGATGAAAATTGATTTCATTCTTTTTGTGTGCATCTCTTTAATTGTCAGTGCCCTTTTCTTAAGAATACGTCCTCGACAATCATGTAACCATTGGCTCTTAAATTAAATCGTTTATATTACGAAAAAAATTCAAACTCGTAAAATTTATAAATTAGTTTTTTTTAATACAAAATCCTAAATTCGTACGACTATGAATTAATTTACTATATGATAATTTTTATTGTTAAATTATTGAGTTGCATGACACGTGATAGTTGACTAGTGTATCTTTGAGATTTTTACACACCGTTTATCACAGTTATGCCAGTTTAGAGTTTTTTTTTTATAGTAATAACCCTATTTAATAGAAACTCATGGAGGGTAAATTTATCATAAATGTATCAGTTTGAGATTTTTGGTGGTTAAGAAATAAGTTTGGGAGTAAAATCTATTATATTTGTACTAGTTTTGAGTTTTTAGCAGTCGAAAATTTAGTTGGGTGTAAATTTATCGCAAGTGTAATATTTTGAGATTTTTCGTGGCACTAGTCCTAAATTAAAATCAATTGTTTGCACCCAGTCCATTTTCCCTCTTAAACTTGTTGTACGATTATGTATAACTTCATAGATGACGCCAATACTTTACATTAGGGGTGAGCGAAAGAATCGGATCAAACTAGGAACCAACTAGATAGAACTAGCCGATTCTATGTGGTTCTCACGATTACCGATCCGGTTCTCAGAATTTGAAACCGATGAATATTGGTTTGATTCTCAATTTCAAGTATGAATCCACTCACTCGAACCATCGGCAGTGGACACTTTTTTTTTTTATTCTTATTGTTACAAAACTTAAAATTCCAATTACTAATTCTTCATCCTTCATCTTTACTCTCCCACGACGAAAACCTAATTTCCCTGTTCTTAATTTGAAGTGAAGCTTAAGAACTTTGAGGTAAACACGCAGATTTGGTTCTTGATGTTCATTTATTTTCTCATGAGCTTGTTCTATCAACATCGCTGGTGTAGTAGTTTCCAAAATGCAACAACAGTTGTAGTCTTACAAGAAATAGGGGAAGAATAAAGGGGAGTTTATTTTATTTACCCCCCCAAAAAAAGGGGAGTATCCCGCTGGTTCCTAGACCTAGGGGAACTAAACCGGACTGGTCGGTTGATTCACGGGTGGGCCTAGGATGAGGTGGGTAGTTCTCGGTTCTACAAATTGGGAACACACTTTTTTGATATGTTTAATGCTTCTAAGGTAGGAATCACGTAGATCCGAAAACCGATTGTCCCTACTTTATATGGGCTTTCCCAAACTTTGCTAATCGCATTGCAACTTGGTTACACGTATAGTATTGATCGAACAAGACTAGAGCTAGCGCTTATCTATTCTATTCTAGACCGGCAATAGCTAAGTATGCCTTGCCTCTGCAAACCCTAGAATACAAAATAAAAATTAGTTGAGATGTTCTCAGTAGTTTAAAACTTTAATGTCGAGAATAAATTGAACTCATTATTTCCCCGTCACAGTACCTTTAGACAAGACTATTTGAAAAGAGCAATGAATATATAGGGAATTAATTTGATTTTTTTTTTCCTTTGGTCAGAAGGAATTAATTTGAGTTGAATATTGAGTTTGGTAGGCCTTGGGTAAATAAAATTAGTAATTTTTTTTTTAAAAATCTGGGTTGGGCCACTCATCATGTTGGCTAAACCTGGCCCAGTATATCACACCGTTGAACGGGGTGTTTACAAAACAACTTCCACTCCACTTCAGAACAGGAGGACAGCCCTTCCTGCATGAAACCAGTGTGAGCAAAAGCTAAGCCCTAGCAATGAGGTCGTTAAAGTAGCTAGAGAGATTACTTGACTATCGGGGTGTGGTTCATACTGTCAATCGACGGGAAGTCACAATGTCTTGCTCCCACGACTTTTATAATTTGAGCCCGTATTTTATTGGTATTCGAGTTTGGGAGTATGAATGGTTATAGTCTTCTGTAATCTCTTTTTCATGTCACAGAGAGTCTACAACAAAAATGTGAGAGATGCTAATTACAGTGGAATTATCTATTGGACGTAACCCTAAATTTAAAGGTCAACCACCATAAACGTTGTGCCTCGATTTCTATTTATCGTTTTTACTCTCTATTTTGTTGGATTTGTGCGCCTGATCCGAACACTGGCGAGGTGAAGCGGGACCCAAGCACCTTTTGCCTAATGTATTTACCAAATCTGTCTATAACATGAAGAATATTAGGCCCTTCTGGGTAAAGTAGGGGCGGACCGAACTATCTCAAGCCAACCCAGCCCATACTCCTTTATCATAGGTCCCTCTTTTCTTTTCTTTTTCTTTTTTTTCTTTTTTTTTTAATTCCTTGTATGGTGTAACTGTGGAAGACAACGACGGAAATTGTAGTCAAATTTTGTAAAAATCAAATTGCAATTAAGAGCTCATGCAGTCTTATCTAAAAATATTTTTTAACAATCGCAATTAAGAGCTAATGCGGTCTTGTCCAAACAATAAGAAAGAATTAGCTTTTGCACTCGTGCCACGCAAGCGAAGAATTGCAAATAGAATTCATAAATGATTATGTGTCAGCAAAATAGATAAGTTTAGGAGAGGAAGTAGACTATTTTTCTTAAAGTAAGATGTCCCACGATTCACTTAGTTCAATTTTTTTTTTTTTGGCTATTTTTCCCATATCATCTAAAATTTGCAACTCTCCTCTTCTAGAGTTTATGCATGTTTGTCATCAATTCAATCTAATTCTTCTAACATGTTTTTGAAATAGGATATCACTAAGTCTCCTTATTATTTTTAATTAATTATGCAACTTGATATCTCATCGGTTATAGACTGGTTAAGGTATATTTTACTAAGATAATTTTAGGGGTTGTAAAAGATATTGATAATCTTCTCATTGAATAATAATCTGAATACATATATATATATATATATGTATATACCATTCACCCTTATTACTATTTTACCCTCACAATTAACAAATATTTTCCAACACCCCCCCTCAACTTGGGATGTAGATATCAAATAATCCCAACTTGTTACATAAGAAGCTCACTCTATTTCCTCATAAAGACTTAGTAAAGATGTCCGCCAGTTGATCTTCTGTCCTTATGTGTTGAAGAATAATTCTCCCTTTATGAACTTTTTCTCGAACAAAATGACAATCAACCTCTATGTGTTTGGTTCGCTCATGGAAGACAAGATTCGATGCAATATGAATGACAGACCGATTATCATAATATAACAATGATGGATTTGACATTGACATTTCACTCTTTGACAACAGCATCCTTAACCACATTAATTCACTGGTCACATGTGTCATAGCACGATATTCAGCTTTAGCGCTTGACCGAGAAGCCACATGCCGTTTCTTGTTTTTCCAAGCAATTAAATTACCTCAAAGAAACACACAATAGCCTGAAGTAGACCTCCTATCCATAGGACATCCGGCCCAATCAACATTAGAGTATCTTGTAGTGTTTAAATGGCCATAGTTCTTAAACAAGAGTCCTTTATCTAGTGCTCCCTTCAAATACTTGACAATTCGAAGTACAACGTCCCAATGAGTAGTACGAGGAGAACTCATGAACTGGCTTACTACACTCACAACAAATGATATATCAAGTCTTGTGATGATAAGATAGTTTAACTTGCTAACTAATCTTCGATATTTTGCTGGATTTTGCAGTAATTCTTCATGTTCTGCATCATGTTTTACATTGGGATCCATAGAGGTATCAATTGGCTTTGCTCCGAGAAATCCAACCTCACCAAGAATGTCAAGTACATATTTTCGTTGTAATAAAGTGATACTGGCATTTGAATAGGCCACTTCAATACCAAGAAAGTATCGAAGATGTCCTAAATCTTTAGTACTAAATTCCATATGCAACAATTTCTTGAGTTTCTGAATATCATCCAAATCAATGCCAGTAATGATAATATCATCCACATTTACCGCTAGAAGTATACAACCAGCCGAAGAGACAGAGCTGAAAATTGAATGATCTACCTCACATCGCTTTAATCCAAATTTGAGAACTGCATTACTAAATCTACCAAACCAAGCGCGATGAGATTGTTTAAGTCCATATAAAGCCTTATGTAGATGACATTCCATATTCTCCCCCAAAGCAACAAACCCAAGTGATTGCTCCATGTAGACCTCCTCAGCTAGATCACAATGTAAAAAAGCATTTTTCACATCCAACTGATGAAGAAACCAGCCAAATCGCGCAGCCAACGAAATAATTACACGAACTGATGAAATCTTGGCCACCGGAGAGAAGGTGTCATCATAGTCAACACCATAAGTTTGAGTATACCCTTTCGCAACTAATCGTGCCTTTAAACGGTCAAGAGTACCATTTGGATATATTTTAACAGTGAAAACCCAACGCCAACCCACAGGTCTCTTACCTATAGGTAGGGAAGTAAGTTGCCAAGCTTTGTTCTCAATGAGCGCATGCATTTCATCCTCCATGGCACGACACCATCTTGGATGAGCAAGAGCTTCAGCAACACTGCGAGACACAGAAATAGAAGACAACGACAAGACAAAGGCAGAGAAAGTAGGAGATAAACGAGCATAGGGTAGAAAATTAGAAAGAGGATGTCGTGTACTGATGTAATCAAAAAGACCAGAATATGGAGCATAACGCTCAACAAGGCGATCAACATAAGAGCGTGTACCTTTTCTCGAAGCAACGGGTAGATCAGGATTTGAGACTGGTGCTGTAGATGGGAGAACAGATGAATTGGGTACTGATGGAGGTTGTACTGTCATAACAGGTGCTGCACTGTGTCGTTGATAGGTGCGCTCAGCAAACTGAAATCCAGTGGATGTAGCTTGTGAAAGTGAAGGAGGCGGAAGTGTCGGTATGACACAACCATCAACAATATCAGATGTTGTGGGAACAGTCTGAGAGGTAAAATATGACTAGTCTTCAAAAAACGTCACATCTACATACTCAAATACACGACGGCGAGTAGAGCTGTAACACTTGTATCCTTTTTTAGTATAAGAGTATCCCACAAAGATACATTTTTCAGCATGAGAATCCAGTTTATCAAGACTTGGAGTGAGAGAATGTACAAAACAAACGCATCACTCGAAGTGGTAAAGAAAAAAGGGGACGATCTGGATGTAAAGTAGTGAACAGTGTCTCCTCCTGAAGTACAAAAGTTGGAAGCCTATTAATTAAATAACATGCTGTAAGAACAGCATTGCCCCAAAATTTTTTAAAGAGACTCATGTGAAATACAAGACAACGAGCAACATCAAGAAGATGACGATTTTTACATTCATCAACACCATTTTGTTGAGGGGTGTATGAACACGAAGTCTGAGGATAATACCATGATAATCAAAGAATGGTTGGAAACCAAAAGTTGTAGCAAGATATTCTCCAGCATTGTCTGAACGTAAACATTTGACAGAGACATTATACTGATTTAACACTTCAAGGTAGAATAGTCGAAAACAATGGAAAATTTCTGTACAGTCATTTATTAAGAATAACCAAGTCAGTCGTAAAAAATTATTCACGAATGTAACAAAATATTTGAATCCAGAAACATCAGACACATGACATGGACCCCATACATCTGAATGAATCAACTCAAATGGACTAGACACACGACTTTGAATACGGGAAGGAAAAGATGCTCTTTGATGTTTATCTAACTAACACGTTTCACATTGAAAAGAATTCACAGACTCGAACTCTGAAATCAAACGCCAAAGTATGTTTGGTGGTGGATGACCAGCTTGACAATGGATCCGATATACATTAGTGGATGTACGCTTCATAGTTGCGGCAGCTAACACTCTCTTGTCAAGATAGTACAATCCATTTGATTCATACCCCCCACCAATCGTCTGTCCAGTCCTCAGATCCTAAAAGATACAGTGAGAAGTAGAAAATGTTATAGAACAATTCAATTGTTTAGTTAATGAACTAACAACAATCAGATTATAAGGAGATTGAGATAGGTGAAGGACAGATGAAAAAGAAAGAGAATGACTCAAATGAGCAACTACTGTACCAGTAACTTGAGATTGGAAGCCATTTGCTAATGTAATCGAGTTTGACAGTGAAGGAGACATAGAATGAAATGAGTATAGTAGATTAGAATTACCAGTCATGTGATTGGTAGCTCTTGAGTCTATGACCCAAGAGTCAGATATCGCTGAAAACAAACAAGATGAACTACCTTTGGATGTTTGCGCTAAAGTAGCAGTATGAGCTGAAGTTCCAGCCATCTGTTGAGAGCGTATCAATGTATCATACTTAGCACGTGTCAATGTAACCGAATCACCTGTACGTTGTGTTGTGTTCGAACTAGATGGAGTCGTTGAATAAGGAACAATAGGATTCTCCACTTCGGCATATGCGACAACAGTTGGTTTGAGCTCTGGGTGAAGAGTATAACAATAAGCTTCTGTATGACCAACTCTTTGACAATGATGGCAATAATGTAAACTCCGACTATTCCTAGAACTAATGACACTGCGAGTGTTGACCCCTCCATCATGACCTCCACGACTACCACTGTAAACAAAGCCACGTCTACAAGCTCAGTAACCTGGACCACGATTCCCACGTCCACCAGGACCATGGGAAAGTATAGCGCTCGTCTCCAAAGTTGACATGGATGAAACTTTTTTAGTAACTGTAGAACGAAGAACTCGAGAGAAGACTTCATCCATGGTGAGAAGTGAACTTTGTGACGTAATATGTTGCTGAAGATACGAATATTGGGGCCCCAATGATTTGAGATATAATATTGTCCGCAGATTATCTTGTCGCTTGGCCAAAACATTTGGATCATCAAAGGCAGGAAAATAAGTATCCAATCGTTGGCAAATGGTAGTAAATCGAGCATAATGATCAAATAAAGATTAGTCCCCATGCTGAATATCAAATAATGCTTCCCACGTATCACATACTCGTGTCATATTATTCTGGCTAGAATAGAGCAACGCACATTTCTCCCAAACCGCCTTAGTAGTCTTACACCGAATAAAGTGGAGACTAAGCTTAGGGTCTATGCTATTCCATAAAAGGGTTCGAATTATAGCATCTCCTGTAATCTACTTGGTCAGTTTTTCTTTCTCAGATGGTGCTGGTGCCGTAGACGTAAGAAAATCAATTTGTTCGGTGGCAGTAAGGTAGACTTCAACAACTGTAGACCATGACGGATAATTTGTACCATCCAACTTGATAGATGTCAATTGAAGATGACCAAAAGTAGATTTAGAACTCGAAGGAACTTGTTGAAATCCAAACACAAATAAATGTCACAATAATTAAGTTACTGAGACTTAAAAAATAATATATTAACCAGCTATACTATAATTTCTTGAACAGAAAATAGAGTTCAATCCACGTTAGCTCACAACTTCATTCCCAATATTGCTTATAACATAATGATCATCGCAAAAAAGAAAAAGAAAAAGAAAAGTAATCTCAACAGTTGTCAGCCAAAAGACAACATACTTCTGCTAGATAGAACTTCAGGTTCATTCCCCCAACCAATGCGTCAATTGCACACAAAATTCTCCAATAATGCCACTCTACTGACTTCACGGCCCCAGAGAACCAATTGAAGCAAAAAGAAGGAAAACCAAAGGCCACAGAGAGATCACAGGAACAATTCACGAGAGAGATCCACACAAAAAGAAGACATTTGGACTAGACACTGATTTTCTCATGTCTTCCAACCCATGAACTGTATTGACGGCGCTAATCGAAGTAAGCAAGTGAGGTCTCAGTACACCAACTGCTTCCTTGATCTTTAAATGCTAGGGAAAGATGCGAAGATTGAATGCGAGCAAGGCAAAAAAGAACATTTGAACAAGCGAAGCAGGAATGAGCATCGGAAGTCCCCAGGTACCGAACTCGCCAGGCTAGGCGACGATGAATCTGGGCATCCCCAGCCTAGCCGACGCCGACGATGATGGGTCTGGGCTTCCCTAGCCTAGCCGATGCTAGGCGACGTCGGATCGGGGACTCGTCGGCCTACCCGATGCCGGACGACGCCGGATCTGGTTTCGCCTGGTTTGGGCGACTTCGACGATTGATGGTGTGCTTCGCCTGACTTGGGCGACCTCGACGGTGGACGACGACAGTGGTCGGCGATGGTGGCGGAGGGCGGTGGTGGGTGATTAACGGCGGTGGGTATTTAGGTTTGGGGCTCTGATACCATGTAAAAAGATATTGATAATCTTCTCATTGAATAATAATCTAAATACATATATATATATACACACACACACATACACACACCATTGGCCCTTATTATTATTTTACCCTCACAACAAACAAAAATTTTGTACGACGTACACTTAAGTACATTAACTTTCAAAACGTTCACTCCAATGCTACATTGAAGAAAAAAGTTCAGGTGAGTGCCAATTCCGGCTAAAATCGTTCATCTAAGTGTTATTTTCACCGAAAAAAATTTAGATGTGAAATTTTCACTATTATTTCATTGATTTTGAGAGTGCCATGTGGATTTTCTTTACATTTTTTCAGTGGCACTGCCGGCCACCAATGGCCGGCCCAAGGGCCATGGTCGGCTCGCTAGGCCGACGAGGCCGCGATGTCCCTAGGCGACGACCATTGCGGCCTGGGATGGCGAAATCGAGGGCTTGAAGCCCTCGCCAAATCTGGCCAAGGGCTTCGCGTCCTCAATCGCCGCTGTCTAGGCCGCGGCGGCAGTCGACTAGGGCCATCGTGGCCTCGCCAGCCCAGAGCGAGCCGACCCTGACTCCTCGGTCGGTCAGTGGTGCCCGATAGCGACCCTTGCCGACCACCACAGAGAATATCAGTGATTTAGCCTCTTAAAAAAACGCGAATCATAAAAATAAAATATGCAAAAAATTACTGAAAAATGACACGTGTACATTAAATATTCAGAGAAATCGATTCGCCGGCTTCACGTCATCATTTTCGGCGTCCACGTCATCTTTTCTAACGGCCACATCAACATTGACGCTCAAGTGAATGCTTTTTAAAAGTTAAAGCATTTGAGTGAAACTTTTGAAAGTTAAGACACTTAAGTGAATGTCATAAAAAAAAATTAAGGCACTTTTAGTATACTTTTCGTGATAATTGTACATTATTATTTGAAGCAAGAACTTATAAGTTCTTAGGCTGCGCTAGGTAGGCAGGATTAAAAATTATTCTATTCTCTTTCCCGAAAAGAAAAATCGCTTTCCCAAACCACCGTCCCACATGTATGCTCACACATAGTAGAGAATCATTATCGCGCGAAGTTTCATGACCATTAAGAGACTAAGTTTGCTCATTCTTTTCATCTTCAATTATTTTTTGTGGCGTCCAATTGCCTTATGCTTCATATTTTAATTATGTCTTAGATACTATCTTCATATCTTACCCTAGAAACAAGCATAATTATAGCGAGAGAAATACATTTTGAAAGTAAGATCTTTACATCGATAAAAAAATCCATCTTATTTTTATGAATAAGTGCACTGGAAGTCCCAAAAGTTATCACGAAAGTGCAACCAAATCATAATATTTTCAAAAAGTGAAATGAAGTCCTAAAATTTGTCAAAAATTACAATTGTATCCTAAAACTTTCAAAAAGTGCACTCAAATCCTTAAACCGTTCCATTAACTCTGTCTAGCTTGATAAGTGAAAAATGATAACAAATTTCGGGACTTGATAGCACAAACTTTACAAGCTAAAACTTGATTGTACTTTTTGAGAGTTTTGGGAATCAATTACACTTTTGTAATAATTTTAGAACCAGATTGTACTTTTTGAAAATTTTAGGATTCAATTATAATTTTGCGACAAGTTTTAGGAGGTCTAAGCACACTTATTCCTCTTATCTCTCACATAACTATATAATTAAGAATTAGTTACTTCTAAAACGATTGTCAAGGAAAAGTCCGTATGTTGTTTTGGTTGAAAGGGAAAAATTAACATCGTAAGATAGAATCCAAATCGTACCAATTGCAGGGGGGAGAGAGAGAGACTTCTCGCGGACATAGGCGATGGGGACGAGGATAGAGAGAGCGAGGAGGTCCCGAAAGACGCAGAAGACGAGCTGATTGACACTGACATTGAGGGCCACTTTGGTAATTACGTGGTACCCTCCATAGCAGGATCCGGATTCCCTATCATGATGGTAGGGAATCATAGAATCTTGACCCTCCATTCTTTATTTATAGGGGGCAAAGGTTTGGAGGTAGGTAGGGAATGGAGGGCCAAGATGTTAATGGTAGGAAATCTTTAACCTCCGTAGCAGAGCTGCACCAGCACCATGGCCGCGTGCGCTCCTCCAACCGCATTCCCATTCCCTGGAGCCGCCATTTCCACACACTACTCTCTGTTTATGAGACAGACACTAAGAAATCTGATAAAAAAAAACAAAGAAGATGAGACTTTCCACACACTAGCGGTTCAAGGAAGAGTAGGTGCTTGATGGAATTGCTTGCTTGGGACGGTTGAAAGAAGATAACTCGAGAGCTGAATCTGGGATTTCCCGTTTCCATGGGCGATAACGATAAAACCTTTCGTTTGGATCAATTTAATCTTAAAGATTTTCACATTCGATCTAATTCAATCCATTCGACCAATTTAAACCCGAAATTGATATCGTGAATGTTGATCATTTTACATGGTATGACCAACGCTGATACAAACAAATTAATAAATGTTCTAATTTTTTTTTTATTATTTTGGTAATTTTCTTTTTTATCTTATCTTTTCTCTTTTTTATTTTTTTTACACTCTAAGTTAGGGGTGATCGGTTCCCGATGCAGTCCGATTTCCCTCAAGAATTGGGGAACCGGACCGGTGGTCTCAGTTTCTATTTTTTGGAACCAAGGACTAGACTGGTCATCCCCGGGACCGCGAATCGGATCGGACTGTGAGTCCGGTCCGGTTCCCAGGCGGTCCCTTGGAACCGGTAACATGACAAAAAAAATGAAATAGAACAGCTTCAAGTCAACATACCGTCGTGCCAAAACATGGAGTCGTGCATATTTCTTCCCACGTCAGGCTCTTGGACAGGGGATTCGAAGTGAACGTAATGGCAACCAAGAGAAACATATGCTAGATGGTTTTAGAGAAGAAATATTCAAGCAAAAAACCTACTGACGTCTGATTCCTGCTTCTTCACTAGACTCATCTGCATCACCATCACTCCTGCCACTATCAGTAGAGTAAATATCTTCCGCAACCTCTATTGTAGCAATTTTCTTAGAGGACCGACTTCCCTTTGACCTAGCAGAACCCGTAGAACTGAGCTTCAGAACGCTGGTGCTTTGAGATGACACTAAATTGTTGATTCGCTTTTCAAAATTTCTTCTTGTTTTTCGTGGATTGAGGTATATTGCAGAAGGTTAAGATATATATTACCCGAAGATTTTGCAGATGACTGATGAACCATATTCGTATATTACCCTAGAGACCATGCAGTTGTTCCCTAGAAAACTTTAGGATTACTTATAATAGTTATATAAAAAAAAAAAATCAACTGGTCCGGTCCAGTTTTATGTCCTTGGAACCGAGAATCGAACCGCCCGGCTACCGGTTTCAATTTTAAGAACCGCGAACCGGACCGCCACCCTCTAGAACCAGGAATCGGACCATCGGCCCCGGTCCGGTCCAGCGGTCCGTGCCACATAAGACGACCGGAGTCCACGTTAGTAATTCCGAGCCTTAATTGGCCGGATGGATTGAATTGATACCAAACTGAAAAGGTTCAATACTAAAACAATACAATCGAAAGATTTGGGATACATATGGTACCACTACACTAGATAGCGATAGGAAAATTGCAAGTTTTAGGACCTAATTGCATTTTCGTGATAAGTTTCTCTCTTATGAGTTTCAATGCATTTTCTCTTCTCTGCAGTCTCCTTCACATCAACGCGTATCTGAGAGAAGCTTAGAACGTTCAAATGGCCAGACCATAACGAAGTGAAAGCACAGCATGATCGTATGAAGACACAAAGTCGGGGAAGAAAATTCAACGAGTATGAGACAATGGCAAAATTGCGCTCAAGATACACTCGAGCAATGAGAAAAATCCCTACTCAACATTATCAATTTTCTATCAGGATGGAAGAGAAGGAATGCATTACTCTGTGTCTCCGGTATCAAAATGGGTTGAAGGCCCATATTTTAACTCATATTTAATGAGATGGATCAAATATGGTTAGTTAAGTTCTCATAAATGGGTTGTGAAAGAGTGAGTTCTAAACTTGATTATATGAGGGTTTTAAATGGGTTTAAAGATAAATTCATTTTTTAACCCGTCCACAAACCATCTAGTTTATAAAGGTTATTGATTGAGTCGGCCCATGTCTCTCGAATAATTTTACAGTATATATATTTTTAATATCTGATTTTTTAAAAAAAAA
The DNA here is from genome assembly GCA_028455895.1 of Rhodomyrtus tomentosa. NCBI lineage: Eukaryota > Viridiplantae > Streptophyta > Magnoliopsida > Myrtales > Myrtaceae > Rhodomyrtus > Rhodomyrtus tomentosa. The sequence continues at coordinate 14,034,795 of JAPCWY010000008.1, forward strand.
TTGTAATTTTAATATTTCCTTTTTCTTTTACATATCAAATTAAAATGGCTAGCACAGAGGAAACACGAGCATAAAATGAGAGTAACGAAAATGAGTATGTTAAGGTAGATGTGTGATCATACAAAGATGGATAAGATAAAGAATAGAGATATTCGATGAAAAGTTGGAGTGGAACCGATGGCAGAAAATATGAGAGAATAAAGATTGAGATGGTTTAGGCATATTCTTCGAAGGCCGCTTAGATACTCCGGTACGAACAGAAGTTTGCTATCGAGAGCATAACACGAAGGAAGAAAGAGGTCGGTCGAAACGTAATTGGGGGAAAGTAGTAAAACAAGATTTAATGGAGTGATAAATAGATTGATGTACAGTTTGTCTTATGACAGAGTGGAGGAATTAGTATTGTGAAGGGGTAACGTGCGTGTGCGCGTGCGTGTGTATATTTATCTTTGTTTATTTATTTTTACACATTTATCTCTTTTCTATCGATTGATTTTGCTTTTGTTTTTATGAATTTTTGGGTGCATCAACCGCGGACTTCAACTAGTTTGAAATAAAGTTGTTGCTGTTGATTTTACATATCAAATTAAAAGTCCGATAACCCGATGTTGCCGCAGCCCCACCGTGCGTCTGCTTGGTCGCCCGCCACCGCCCACCCCCCAAACCCGATCACCTGCCGCCACTCGTTGCTGTCACGTTCCCACCCGGCCTGCCTGCGCTATTTGTTCAAATTGATGCTGGAGGAGAGGTGAAATAGCCTAAAGGGTAAAAAAAAAAATTGCCTTGTAGCTTGTGTATGTCCTCACTCTTTTTGTTTCTAGAGGGCAAAGAACAGAACAATAAATAGAACTATAGAAGTAACAGATCGGATCAGAGTTGAAAATAGCTTTAGTGGAAGATCCCAGGTACGTAAACATTGGTTGGTTGCAGAAAAGCCCCCTCATTGGATCTGTTGCACTTTCAAATTTCCATGCACACCCAATCTTTCAAATCGTTGCAAATGCCCCTCGTAATATTTCAGCCCCAACAAGGGACGTAAATAATTTTAAAATGTCAAAAATAATCTTGGGTGGCCCCATTTCGCCTTACCAACCCCAAAGAAACTCCGAAAATAGGCCTAGGTCGTTTGTATAGACAAATTTTTGGGGGTGCTAAGATCCAAAGTCGAGAGGGAAACAACACTGATTGCATGCTAAGGTCCCTAAGCTATCACTTAGGGGAAAATGGATGTCTATTTGAGTTCCTGTTCAGTACACCGAACATCGATAGCTCTTATTGTCTGTGACTCTTCTGTTCCAACTTAGTCAAAAGATTAATTTTGGCGAAGACCTCCCTTAGCCAGTTAGATTCATTGTTGTCACCAGTAAGATAGACTACCTCATACAGATAGTCCATCTTGGAGGCCGTAGATTTCTGAAGTTTAGGTGGAGGGGCCAATGAGACTGGGAATTCAAGGTGAACAGGGGAAGTGTCTGTAGAAGTTTCCATAGGAATGAAGTTCTTCTCACCATGCAAGTTGTGGCTTGGAATTCTAATCTTAACTTGATTTTGAAGATGATGGCTCTGATACCAAGAAGTAAGCAGAGACAAGCCTGAACTTAAAGCAAATATGATATCTCCAATACCAGGCTCTTCCCACATAGTGTAAAGAGTCCTATTGAGAAGATGATGTGCCATTAGTTTTCAAATGAATAATTGTAACGACCATTGAGGACATCGCCCGATTCACAATGCAATGTGGAGAAGCTGGGTCTCATGATTTATTTGAAGTGGTGCTAAGAAAGAACACATACCCAAAACTTTTTGAAAGTTCGGGATCGTCAGGGGGCTCCTATAGATGTAAAGACTTGACTTCGCTAAGCTTGGGGTAGGACTGTGTCCCAAAGTTCATGCCGCAAGCCGAGGAATCGATTATAGCCCTGGATAGATATTCGGATAGTCTTTGTGGGAAAGAAAATTGAATTGATGGAAGGGAAACTTGAAATTTCATAGAAGAAGAATAGGGTAGAAATAAATAGTTTTTGGGTTAAAATAACTCCAATTTCAATCATAATTCTTGAAAAAGTTTTCGTCCCTGGAAAAGAGCTTGGGGCTGCTAATTCCAAAGACCGGTTGTTTGATAGGAATCATGCCTCAATTTCAGAAAAATAACCCAAGCAAACAATACGCACTGGCATAATATAACAATAAAAGAACAAAATCAAAAGAACACACCAGAGAATTTGCTATCAAAGTTCACTCAAACCTGGGCTACGTCTTCGCGTAGAGGCACTCTGCGAATCCACTAGTTTTCAAGAAAAGTAGGAATACAACTGACAATATTCTCACATGATGAAAGGAAACAGAAAACGAGAATTTTCAAGAATACCGTCACGGCCTCTTTCTTTTTCTTTTTCTCTTTATTCGCTACTTTACATATTCTATCTGCTCTTGCGCTTTTTATCTGTTCTTCTATCTGTTCTCGTCTTCTGACGGCTACAACCTATATATCCATAATATATAAGGTGTATCTTTTAACCTAGAAGAAAAAAATAAAGACAAAAAGAAATCTTAATGATATCTTTTGATATATTTTGGCTTCACGCCAACAATCTCCTACTTGAAGACAAGTATATCTGATGCACTAAGTAACTTTGCATCTATCCTCTTCAAAAACTAGTAGCCAGAACTCGTGCCTCTGTGATACTCCTCATCAATTAATATGGATTAAAACCAATAGTAGTGGCACAAAAAGTATGATTCTCTCTGTCTACTACCTTGGTAAATATGTTAGCTGGATTCTTTGAGTCATCAATCTTTTGTAGTTTTAACTCGTTATCTTTCAATGCTGATCTATAAAGTGATAACGTTTCTTGATATGTCTAGTTCTTCAGTGATAAGCTGCATTCTTTGCTAAGTGCACTGCACTTTGACTATCACTCCACATTATGCTCACTGACTGCTTTCGATGTAGGTCCTCTAGATAATCTTGTAACTACATGATTTCCTTAGAGTCTTTCGTGATCGCCACATATTCTACTTCTGTCGTCGATAGAGCCACTATTTTCTATAGTTGAGATACCCAACTCATTGCTGTACCTGCATTTGTAAAGACATATACAGTGGTACTCTTACCACTATCTCGATCACTCGAGTGATCTGCATCTACATAACCTTGTAATTCTAGAGATGTACCTCCATAACAAAGAGAGTAATTTGATGTACCTGCTAGATGTCTCAATATCCATTTTACAGCATTCCAATGCTCTTTGCCTGGGTTCTACAAATATCGACTCACAACTCCCACTGCCTGTGTAATGTTTGATCTCGTGCTTATCATAACATACATCAAACTTCCAACTGCTGACATATACGGCACTGCCGCCATCTCATACTTCAAAGCTTCAGTACTTGGACACATATCCTTGGAAAGTTTGAAGTGACCCGCTAGAAGAGTCGCAACCGATTTTGCCTCGTCCATGTTGAATTGTTTCAACACTTTGTTCATATAGTCTTCTTGTGACAACTATAATTTCTCATTTTTCCAGTCCTTGATGATTTTCATGCCTAAAATTTTCTTGATCTCTCCCAAGTCTTTCATAGCAAACTGCGCTGCTAACATCTTCTTTACTTCTGTGATTCTCTTCATATTAGAATTAGCTACTAGCATGTCATCAACATATAAAGAAAGATATACAATATCACCATCGCTATACTTTCGAAAATAAACACAATGATTAGCCTCACAGTGTGCAAATCCTTTTTTCTTCCATAAAACCATCAAATTTTAAATACCATTGTCGCGGAGCTTGTTTCAAGGCATATAAGCTTTTCTTCAAGCGATATACTATGTGTTTTTTTATCTTTGACTTCAAAACCTCTAGGTTGTGCCATGTATAACTCTTCATCTAAATTACCATATACAAACGCCATTTTTACATCTAACTGCTCTAGATGAAGATCCTCCACTGCAACTATACTCAGCAAAACTCTGACTGACGTCATCTTCACTATAGGTGAAAATATCTCGGAGTAGTCAATTCCTTCCTTTTGAGAAAATCCCTTTACTACAAGTCTCGCCTTGTATCTGATATTACCATCATATTCATTTTTTTCCTGTACACCTACTTGTTTAACAAAGTTTTTTTACCTGTGGGCTACTTGGTCAACTCCCAAATTTTGTTCTAAATTAACGAGCTCATCTCGTCTTTCATAGCACGCTCCCACTGCATGTGAGATGTGTCTTTCTTTGCCTTATCATAAATCTCCGGCCCTCCCGAATTTGTATATAAGATATGACTTAGAACAATATTAACTAAAAGATAAAAAATTACCTTTGACTTTCTCACACGTGTAGATCTCCTCAAAATAGATAATTCAGGGTTACTAGCTTGTTCTAGATCACCGCGTTCCTCTTGAACTGCTTGCTCATTCGTAATATGTTCATCTTGAACCTCCTCTTTAGGTGCACTTTGATCTGCTGGAATTATCTTCACAGAAATTGTGTTCAGCTCAACATATTCTGGTTTTTCTGCCGTCTCATGCTCTATCTGATGATCTTTGTACATCTTTTCTTCATGGAAGACCACATTCTGACTGTGAATGACTTTGTTATTTTCATAATTTCAAAGCCTATATCCATATTCATCGCCACCATATTCAATAAAGACGCAATTCTGGGACTTAGCATCAAGCTTTTTTTTTGTATTCTCTGTCAATCAAAGCATATGCAATACAACCAAAAACTTTTAGATATGAATAATTGACCTTTTTACCTGACCACTGCTCTTGTCGTACCCCTCCATCCAGCGCACTAGATGGACTCCTGTTAATCAAACATACAGCTGCATCAACTGTAGCGACCTATAAGTATAATGGGAGACCAGCATGTAGTCTCATGCATCTTGCATGCTTCAAAATAATACTATTCATCCTTTCAGCTATACCATTCTCTTGAGGGGTTCTAGGAATAGTCTTTAACCCACGTATGCCTTCTTGGCTCAAATATTCTGCAAATTCATTGCTCGTGTACTCACCACTTTTATTAAATTTTAGAGTTTTAATCTAATGTCCTGTTTTTTTTTCTACCATTGTTTTCCACATTTTGAAAATCCTGAATACTTCTGATTTTTCTTTAAAAGCATATACCCAAGTATTTCTTGTTGCATCATCAATAAAAGTGACACAATATCTCTTACCACCATAAGAGAGTTCCTGAGCTGGTCCTCACATATCAGTATGAACCAACTCTAATTTTTATTTTTTATTCTGTTGCACATTTAATTGAAAACTAACTGCCTTTTGTTTTCCATAAATGCAACTTTCACAGAAATCTAACTCAACTTTATGCAAACTTGGAAGCAGCTTTCTTGAATGTAACCGCTTGACACCTTTTTCACAAGATGTCCCAAATGATAATGCCAAAGAGTAGATAAATTTCATGTAGCCACTGTAATTACAACCATATCATTGATATTGTCTCCCTGGAGAAGGTAAAGTGTACATGTACGCTTTCCCTTTGCTACTACTCTTGCTCCTGAGGTTATCTTCCACTCTCCGTCTTCAAAAGTTGTCACCATACCTTCTTGGTCAAGTTTACTAGTTTAAATTAGATTTTTCTTTAACTTGGGAATATGTCTGGTTTCACACAAAATTAGACGTCCGCCACATGAGATGTTCAAAACTACAGTTCCTTTTCCTACAATCGGACACATGTGGCCGTTTCCCAAAACCACTTGCCCAAAATCTTCGCTGGCATAATCAATAAATATATTTCTTTGCGAGGTACAATAAAAAGAAGCACCATAATTAAGAAACCACTTATCTATTGTCAATTCAAATCCTTAGATAAACACAAAATTTCTGGCAAGGGTTCATCACTTACCACATTTGCTCATTGATTCTCATCTCGCCGCTTCTTTTTGTAGGCTTCACACTGAAATCTACGATGTCCCGCCTAGTGACAAAACTAGCACTCATCTTTTGTAACCTCTCTCTTCCCCCTAGATTGTGACCTACCACGCTCACTGAATTTTTTCCTACTTTTACTTCTTCCACGGTTCTCCACTGCTAGTGCCGTTGAAGATGCAGATGCCGAAAATTTATCTCCACTTGAGACTTTTCGTCGCATCTCTTCATCCATGATACTACTCACAGCATCATCCAGAGTCAAATCATCCTTCATGGTGTTCGAAATTCCTTACACCGTGATGTTGTAGCTTTTCGAAAAGGAACATAGAAATAACATAGCTTGTAACTTCATATCTAGATTTATACCTATAGATTCTAGCTGACCTGTAACCTGCGTAAAACTGTTAATATGCTCTGCAACAGAACCTCTGTCAGATAATTTCATATTAACCAACTTCTTTAGCAAAAATATCTGATTCGATATGGATGGCTTCTCATAAATATTTGTTAGAAGATCCATGGCTTCTTTTGCAGTCTTTGCTTTCGTGATGTGGTATCTTATCTTCTTCATCAAACCTAGACGAATCGCATCTAACACTTTTCGATCAAGAATTTTTCATCTTGATTTTGTCGTCGGATCTACTTCCGCGAGTTCAGGTTTCCAACCTTCAAGTGATGCATAGAGATCTTTCTGATAAAGATAGTCCTCTATTTGGAGTTTTCGCCATCCGAAATCTTGCCCATCAAACTTATCGATCCTAATTTTATCTTCTGCCATACCGTTTGTTTTCAATCGAACGTCACCGAAAAACTCTCGATATTCTCGATTAGCCAACCTAGGCTCTGATACCAGTTGATAGGAATCGTGCTCCAATTCCAGAAAAATAACCCAAGCAAACAATATGAACTAGCAGAATATAATAATAAAAGAACAAAATCAGAAGAATACACCAGAGAATTTGTTATCGAAATTCACCCAAACCTGGGTTACGTCTCTGCCTAGAGGTACTCTGCGTATCTACTAGTCTTCGAGAAAAGTAGGAATACAACTGACAATATTCTCACAAGATCGAAGGAAAAAGAAAACGAGAACTCTCAAGAATGCCTTCACGGTCTCTTTTTTTTTTCTCTCTCTATTCGCTACTTTACGCATTCTATCTGCTCTTGCGCTTTCTATCTGCTTTATTATGACGGCTACAACCTATATATCCCTAATATATAAGATGTATCTTTTAACCTAGAAGAAAAAAAAAAGACAAAAGGCAAAAAGAAATCTTAATGATATCTTTTGATATATTTTGGCTTCACGCCAATACTGTTGTGGTATATTTTGATATGATTACGGATTTGGTTGTGGAAAACTCAAATATGCCTTATTTTAATTTAAAAAAAGGCAATAGTCTCCTCTTCTTCCAGCGAGTAGTCGATTTGCCAGCAAGTCCGGCGATTAGTATCAGTTTAGGGATTGGATTTTTCGTTCATATTCTCACCTTGTAACTCCATTTAGCCCTTATTTTTCTATTACAATCCGTTACACAAGAAGAACAGGGATTTCCGGAAAAAGACATATTATATCCGATTAATAATAAATCAATCTACAAAAGCATAGCCTGCCTAGAAGCGATGTGAGAATGTCTTTGGTTGCAGTGGACCTGAAAGGAGATTTTTATGGTCCTGCAATATGACACAAGTCAAATATTATTTTAAGATATGCGAAGCTGAACTGTCGAAATAAAAACACGAAATTTACCCCTTATTATAAGCATATATTATCAAGAAACCCTGCGGACAGCCAACTGCTACTTACTAGGTTCTTTTGTATATTACTCAGGATAATGTTAGCAAGTTGGAGTTATTTATGTAATTGTACATGGCTCATCCTAAGCTTATAAATATTATTTTGGACCTACATAATATTATTCTCTCTTTTACCAACAACATGGTATCAGAGCACAACCTTTCTACGCAAGAGAAGATGTACGATCACACCTCCGCGGCTACGGTTTCTTCCCATAGTTGCTACTCTTGCAGTTGAGCCCAAAGCCTCCAAGAAATTTCTCTGGTCTCCGCCATCATTCTCTTGAGTTTGTTTTTTAAATTGATCAGTGTTGAGTTGTTTATGGTGATATGATAATTAGATCACAAGTTGTGGTGGTTCGGGTGAGATTCGTGGATGTTCGTGATGGTTTTTGTCTTGTGGTTCCTGACTAGTCAAACTATATTTCAGGTAGTTGACTAGACACTTGTAGTTGACTAGAAGTAAATTTGAAAATTAAAAGTTTCTATGAATCTCACCCTACAGTTCTCTAAGTGGTACTGTGGAAGCTTGTGGTATTTAATTCTAGGATTAATACTATAAAAAAATCCTAAATTGATACACCTGTGATAAATTTACACCAAATTATTTTTTGATCTGGAAAAATCCCTAACTGGTGCAATTGTGACAAAGTTACCAATTATTTTTTTATCACGAAAAATCCTAAAATAGTACATCTGTGACAGATTACCCTAAATTAATTTTTTTGACCATGAAAAATCTCAAATTGGTATACCTGTGATAAATTTATCCTTTGTTAAATTATGTTAATATCACGAAAAATTTCAAATCGATATGCCTATGACAAACATAGGGTAAAAATCCCAAGATAGTACACTCGTCTATTGTGACGTGTCATAAACTTAGCACTTTAATGGTTAAATTTAATGAAATTAAGGGGTGGTAAATTTATCATAAATATATTAGTTTGGAGTAAAATTGTCACAAGCATACCAGTTTGGAGTTTTTGTTATTAAAAAATAATGTATGTTAAATTTGTCACATATGTACAAATTTGAGATTTTCTGTAGTATTAACCCTTTACTCTAAATTTATGCATATGTTTACTAAGCCCATAAGCTCTCCGTCTGTTGTTTCCGGGTGATTCCATCCAATGCTACTTCCGGTTCAGAATCTTTTGGACATACCATAGTGGTACTTATGGCATGACAGGCTTGCGCACTACGTTGGGCAAGTTGGATGGTACGAACTATCATGCTTGGTCAATAGCTCTTTCTACTTTTATTTATACTAATCACCAATCTAGATGGCTTGAAACAGAACGATATACAGATCCAACTAATCTAGAAGAATGGAAGGCCATTGATGCTGCGTTGTGTACTCTTTTATGGGGATATGGCTGAATCTGTTCACCATCTCTTAATGGATTGTGCAATAGCCATGATGTGTGGACTAAATGTGCTTTATTTTATTCCGTACAGAATAATAAAAGTCAAGTTTGTGATATGTGGAATGTTTTATTTGAATCTAAAATTGATGATGTTGGGTTGGCAAGTATTATGCTTGGTGTTTACCTTTGTATCAGTGTCTCAAATCTTAACTCCCACCGGTTACCATAATTAATCAGATGCAGCAATGAGAATCAAACATGATGATAGTCCTCTCTCTCCGAGATCTTGGTCAAGATCAATTGATCTTCGGCGACAGATGTACTTCTTGTAGGCTCTCTACCTTCCATAGAAAAGTGTACTTCAGATTGCACGTTGCACTCCCAGTGCCAAAACTTCAGCGATTACGTCACAAGGATCCATTTTGTAAATTCGGTACAGATAATAATTTGAATGCACTTGAAACACCTCTCTCTCTCTCTCTCTCTCTCTCTCTCTCTCTCTCTCTCTCCGTGTGTGTAATTTCTAGGGTTTTGTAAATCTGTCAGTGCGGATTCATTTGGCATTTTCTTATAGCGACGCTGCGCTTGAGTACCCCCTCGTCCCTCCCTTTCCGTCGCACATGCAGTTCCTCCGTGGGGGAGCAGTGGTTGGAATAAGTAGATGTAGATTTGGCTTTAATCTTTGGAGATCTTCGAAGACTTTTAAGAAAATTTGGCTTCCACATGTCTTTTTTCTTTTCTTTTCTTTTCTTTTTTTAGTCGAAAAGTGTTGATGTTTTTAAGGACAGAAAAAAGTGGAGCGCAGCGAGAGACGAAGGAGAAAGCATCCTCCTCCTCCTTCCCAGTTGGATTCCATCATTTGCCAGTCCCTTGGAGGTGCAGAACCCATCCTTTCTTTCCCAATACATATCGAATTGTGGATGAATATTGATTATATTACATACATCAGTCACTAAAAGATAAATTCTCCATAAACAACCTTCTCTGCCAAAATGATTGGGAAAAAAAATTATAAATCTATTGCAATTGTGTCAATTCAATTTTAGATATTTTATTTTTCAATTTAGTTCTAAATATTTTGCATTTGTGCCATTTTAATACATCCAATCAATTTTGATCGGAAACTATTGAAGTAGATAATTTTAAAATATTCTTTCTCGTTTTTTTTTTCCTGTTAAAGGATGAGGGCTCGCACGCCCTCGCCTAGTGACCAGAGGAGGTGGGTGGGCCTCGGTCGGCGGCCTATTACCAGCCCTAACAAAAAAAAAGAATAGAAAATGACAGGAAAAAAGTTATTAGAAGAATAAATAAATAAATAAATAAATAATTGTAGAATATTAAGATATTACCTAAAAAATTTCACATCGGTGTTGGCAGCGCTACGCATCTGGACAAAATTGGCTGAACGAATTGAATTGATACAAACATAAAATGTTTAGGACTGAATTGACAAAAAAATGATTTAGGACTGAATTGACTCAATTATAATAAATTTAGGACTTTTTTTATATAATTTTCCCAATTTGGTTAGTATAAACATCCACTTTCTCACTAAACGTCGCATTTTTCTCCACTAATGGTTAATATAAGATAAGTACTATAGTTATGACTCGAGAAAATTGTTCGGAAATGTTAACACCATTTTGGCCAATTCAGCCCAAAACATTTTAATTTTGCCAATTGAGTCGTTAACTTTTTCATGTTTTGTCAATTTATTACGTCTGGCCAATTTCGGCTTAAAATCACTAATGTGAACATTGGCTGCCCTACGTAGTATGATCGGCACTGACGTGGATAGTTTCAAATAATATTTTAATACTTTAAAAAAATCATTTATTTTTATTGCATACTTTTTATTTATATATTTTGATCTATCGAGCGAGTAGATTTAGCAAATTCCTCTTTCGCTTCAGCACACCAGTAATTTTCGTGATTTCATTGTAAAAAAAAAAAAAACTTTGAAAGTCTTCTATTCGAGAATTGCGAAGTATGGAATTACGATTTAATGTAAGCGTATCTTTTATGGCATTAATCAATTCATGACAGCACTATAAGTGTGTTATCTCAGACACCTTGAGAGGATTACGGCACCTAAGTTTCTATTAAGATGGGGAGAGCCCATGACCACATAAATCATGTATTAATGTTCCAATACCTCGTACATTTTGTCCAAAAAAAATAAATAAATTCCTCGTACATGAGATCCAGGTCTCATGCTTTTCTATTTGAGATCACAACAATTCATCAAGATTTCAATGCTCGGGTCCTTATTGGAGAACCAAGATCTGTCGGCGGACGGATCTTCTTTCTCAACACTAGAGGCAAATGTTCGATCTTGCCAATACATTGATAAGGAGACAAAATGAAGATAAGCACTTTGTCCAAGGGAAAATTACCAAGAAAGTCCTAAATATATTGCGATTGTGCCAATTCAATCCTAAATCTTTTTTTGGCCGATTTAGTCCTAAATCTTTTGCAATTGTGCCGATTCAGTCCATCTGACAAATTTTGGTCGGAGTGACCTAATATTCTAATAAATTTTTAAGTTTTTTTTTTGAATTTTTTTATTTTCATTTTTACCTTTTTAATTCTTTTCCATAAGTCAGCTTACACTAGTTCAAGAGTTTCTCAAGCTTCTTGTGGATCAATATCACTACCCTACGCGCAACGATTTTTCAGCAGGTTTCTTTAAATATCCCAACAATACAATAAAGTAGGGCTTATACCTAGTTGTAGTTAGGTAGTGCGGTTGTTCGTAATTCATTTTCATTTGCCAAACCAAATCCTATGTTTACACTATGTTACTTATGGAATTTCAAATCATTTTCGAGAAAACTTCGTTCGAATTGCATGTGTTAAGCAAAGTGCAAAAACCAACTTCTTAGCGTTTAGCTACTGCTTATAAGCTTACACCTGTGTCTGAGTACCCGAACCAAAACCTTTCTTTTCTTAAGATTAGATGGAAGGATCACTCCTAAATGTAGCCTTTATCAACTATAATATACCACCCGACGCACTTGGATACTTCCATCCGCCAATCAAGGCTAGTGTAGAGAAGAGAGCCAAAAAACGTGAGTGCCCCTATGCGAGCCTTATCCTTCCACTTTCCCCTTCGTCATCCTCTTCCCCTGTTCTCTCGTGTACCATGAGATTTTCTAATATCGTGGACAACCGGCAAGGCTAGATGACCGACGTCAATGACAGAGGACGATCAGTGAAGCTCTAGCAAGTTTCTATGGCCGAGCAAGACCCGACCTTGCCATGGCCGGCTGAGGTCGAGCCTACCCAGAACTGGACTCGAAAAATTACAGATCGGGGGATTTGGAAAACAGGGTTAGTTTTACGGAGGAACGGGAGTGTCACAGTAAAGGACGAGGAAACAAATCTAGGCGTCATAACGATGGTACGGAACACAAACGAAGTAGGATTTTCTGATCCGATCTGCAATTTTCCAAGGCTGGGCAAGCCTTGACATCGTTAGATCTGGGTTGGCGAGGTGAGCCTAGCCCGGCAATGGCGAGACTGGCGAGAGCCTCTCTGATTGTCCTTTGGCCAGTGGTGAAGGTACGACAATTGGTGGAGAAGAAGTAGCATAGCGATGGGGAAGGGGAATGGGAAAGTGGAAAGAAAATAAAAAATAAAAAATATATGATATTAAGACGCCGGCCGACTAAAATTCGTCGGCTGGACTGAATTGACACATACAAAAGTTTTAAGATTAAATTAGCAAAAAATATTTTAGGATTAAATTGGCACAATTAAAATAGGTTTAGGTCTTTTTGGTAATTTTTTCCTTTGTGGAAAGGTAACAATACAAATACTGTAGCAGGTGTAGCAATCGAAATTCTTGAAAACCCTCAGTATAGATTCGAGTACCATCACTTGGGCAATAATTATAACATAAACCATGGAGGTGGCTAGACCTGTCAAATAGATGAGTATGGTCAGATTATAAGTGATCTGACCAAATATACCCATTTTAACATGTTTATAACTCATTTTCTTACAATGCAAATTTAATGACCAATACTTAACCCGATCCATATCCAACCAATACTCGACTTGACCAATATTTCTAACATAGTGTCATTTTTAATCCATTCTAAAAAAAAACCCATATCGAAATTGAGGTGAGAGCATGGAGTGAGTGAGCATGAGATTGAGAGATAATGAAAAGAGAATTATAGAGGCGGGTTAGGTTTAAATAAGTTATAAACCATTTATGATCAATTTACGATCTATTTATGACTTATGTAACACCCATATTATGTTTAAACCAATTTATTGATTATGACTAACGCATATAATAACTTATCACATCATACATGGATTAAGAAAAAGACTTATGACCCATTTTGACAGGTCTAGAGAGGTGGATTAGGGGTGAGCAAATTGGATCGCCCGGATCAGACCGGGATCGGTGGTTCGGTTTCCGGTTCTAGAGGGAGTGATCCGGTTCCCAGTTCTAGGGCCCTCTAGGACCGGACCGCTTGGACCAGACCGATCGATTTTTTATTATTTTTTTATTTTCCACTTTGAAGGTGCAAGATAGTTGACTGACTTAAGAAGATGCTAAAATACAGGTTTTGTTTGAGCATTCAGAATATTCTCTTGTGCAGAAGGATGTTGAAAACAGGTTTTGCTTCAGAACTAAATTGCACTCTCCTGCACCTGGTGAATTTTAGGAGTAGACCTTCCAAGGAAAGACCAAGAACACTCAAATCCCTATAAAAAAAACATTGAAATATGGAATTCACTTAAAATAAACAGACACTTGTACATTAACATATCAATTTACACATAATTAAATTCCCAGAACCTGATGTAGAGTTATAGGTTCTTCCATTCCCATTTGGACGTTCTTTGAAAAGAATGGAGAACCTATATCCATTTTTATTTTCCACTTTCGAGAGTATTCACAAGGATACTAAAGAACAAACCAAGATTTAGTGAAGGACATTTAGTTCATAATCTCAAGTACTTACTTCGGGTTCAACCAGTAGTGTGTCTCCTTATCATTGTCATCTTTTTGACCAATTATCGCTCATAGTGTTTGACATCAGGTCCTTAGAACCACCCGGGAATCAGACCGAATCGACGGTCCGGTTCTTGATTCCAAAAAATTGGGAACCAATACCACCGGTCCGATTCTCAGTTCTTGAAAAAAATTGGATTGGACCGGGAACCGATTACCCCTATGTACTTTAATCCCAGCTTTTATGGTAATTAACCATGTGGTGCAGGTTTCGATCTATATATACGCAGAGCAGGTGATGGAGGAAACACGAACGACTAGAGACCATCGTCGGCTCAAGAAGGCAACAAAATACAATGGGTTTAGAATTCCTAGGGCCGAAGATCTCATAGATGAACAGAGATAAAAGTATACTTTTAGTATCAAAAAGTTGTGTACGAAGATCAATTTAATGTCAAAAGTTTCAATCGGATCACTTTGGTGATAAGTTTTTTGAAAAACGATCATTTTGGTACCAAATCCAATTTGCTCCTTGAGAATTTTCATGTGACACGTTTTTATTAATATTTTCGATTGACGTGGCTCGCCAATGGTCCACTATGGTATTTTTTTAAAAAAATTGATTTTTTTATTTAAAATAATTTGAGAAATAAGCTGAAAATAGAAATTTAAAAAAAAAAAGGATAGCGGATGCCCCACCATCATCGGTAATAGCCGACAAGTGTGGGGCATAGCCAGCAGGGGTTGTTGAAACCCGGACAGGGGCCATGGGGTTGTCGGCCTTAGGTGAGAGCTTGGAGGCCATTAGCCAGATCGGACGATGGTTGCCGGTCCTCGCTCAGTTTTGGCTAACGGTTGCGACCTTTGCCCAAATCTAGGCGAGGGCCGCCAAGCTCTCACCTAAGGCCGGTAGGGGGCGTTGACCATTGCTGGCAATGGGTGGGTGGCGGCGATGAGGGTTACAACAAGCTCGTCGCCTAACTTTTTTTTTTCCTAGTTTTTATTTTTTATTTTTTCACCTTATTCTAATTTATTTTAATAAAGTTTTTATTTTAAATTTTTTTTGTCAGTTTTTTATTTTTTTAAAATCTTATTTTGTTATTCTTAATTTTTTTTTCTAAATTTTGCATTGTGGACTTCATTTTTTTTTAAATGCCAATTAAAATTTAAAAATTTCACATGGCAATTTTGGCTAGAATTTTTTGCCGGAAGCACCAAAGTAATCCTTTTTTCTCCAATTTGATATTAAAGCGATCCGGTTTAGCCTTTTAGTACCAAAGTGATTTCATTACACAACTTTTAGCGCTAAAAGTGTACTTCTGCCGATGAACAGAGCTTGCAATATTTTTCTCAATTTTGTACGGAAAGTTTTTTTTTTTGGGCAGGTAAAGATGTGTTGGAACTTTTATTTCAAAGTCCCATATGAAATTGAATAAGAAATGATTAGTTGTTTCGGTTTGTAATAGAAATGATTAGTTGTTTCGGTTCGTCGAATCTTTTCGATGAAATTGTGCGACTTTGTGATATTTCATCGAATACTTTCAATGAAATCGTGTCTTTTCGTCGACAAACCATTTTGACGAAATCATATGTCTTCGTGACTCTTCATTTTTTTGAAAGATGTCTATTCGGTTTCGTGACTCTTCATCTATTTGAAAGAGAACTGTTCAGATTCGTGACTTTTCGTTCTTAACCTCTATTTTGTGACTCTTCGTATCATTGTCTATAAATAATAGCATTGATCATCGCATTATAAACGAGTATCGGATACAAGTATTAGATACAATTGTTATGTTCGTCATTCATTCATCATCTTCATCATTTATGCGATTGTTCTGCAAAGTCACATTCGCTGGAGTCCTTTGAAAAAGTACCGCTTCAGAGGAACGCGATTCGTTTTATCCTGTGAGATAATTGTCCAAAGTCCTCGAGTACTGATTAAGGGGGTAAATTCGTCTTGAGGACACAACGTCATTTCGTTGAGCTCGGATCAACTTTCTTTTTATTTATTTACATTGGTTTCAGGTTTGTCTTCAACCTAATTTTCCTAGACTTCATCGAGTTCCGCTTATAGGTGATAACAATTTAATGTACGAACTTCTAATCTCTTAATGGACAACAAGATAGAAAGAAGATTTGATTCCATTGACCACCTTTGCATGAGTGACTTCATCCGGGGGTAGGCAGTTTTATTTTTATCCGAGTCCATTTCTTATTTAGACCACAAGCTGGCAACTTGTCCACAAACATCAGCTGTTGTTTAAAGGGAAAATTGTCCGAAAAGTACTAAACTTACTGTAATTTGGCCGATTTAATCAATTGAGTACTAAATCTTTTTACGCTTTGCTAGTTGAGTCAATCCGCCCAATTTTAGGAGAAAATCGCTGAGGTGAACGCTAGCCGTCCTGCGTGGGTGATTGACACTGACATGAAAATATTTTCTTATTTTTTTTAAATCTATGAATTGTTATGATCTTTTTCTTCTTCTTTTTTTTTCCCTTCAAAGCGCGTCCAATCCTCATTGGCCATCGGGTGAGGGTCGCGTGCGGTGAAGAGTTTTTCAGTTAAGAAAGCATAACATCAATAAAAGTTCTTTTGTATTGTGAAAATTTTTCTATCAGGAAATATTTTCCCGATTTTCTTATCACTTAGAAAAAACGAGTCATTAGAAAGTGTTATCATAAGTCGATGAAAAATTTATGCTCAAATTTCAAAAAAAGGATTAACTCATCTGAAAATCAAAAGTCATTTTCCAGCACGCACGCACGCGACGAGAGCCCAACGCCCCGACCCAGACGGCCGAGCCCCGCCCTAAACCCCAAGACCAAAGCACTCACCCGAGATTGTACTCCGAGATTCGTTTCTCAAACGCGCATTCGTAATTCCGATTGTAACTAATGTGAGAAAATGACTTCCATGACATATGTCGTTACAGCCACAGCCAAAGATATATGGGAAAATGAATTCATTTCTCATGAAAATAACCTCCTGTTTTTCCCGTAAGGTAAAGATAAAGGGAGCATAAATCAGAAGGCTCTGCTCCGTTGGAACGGCAATGTACATAGCCCCACCGTCCACTCCAATCTCGACTCTACTGCAAATCCTGATCCTGTTGTTGACCGAGGAAGACCAGACCCGACCCCGTTGCACCAATCTCTCCTTTCGCCCAAAATTAGCACTGAGTTTCACTCTCGCCAGAAAGATTCTGACCGGTTGACCGGTCTCAACCCACCCCTGCAGCCCCTCCAAAAGGGAAGCAAAAACGCACTCATGTCCGCGTAAACACTCGTTGCGCAGGTGCATAATCTCTCTCTCTCTCTCTCTCTCTCTAGAAGTTGCACTGGCATGGTGGTGAAATGGCCGATCAAGGTGGCGGCGGCGGCAATGTGATGATGAGGGACTACAGGAAAGGGAACTGGAATGTGAACGAGACCATGATACTGATCGAGGCCAAGAGGATGGACGACGAGAGGCGGACGAAGCGGAGCGAGGAGAGCGGCGAAGGTGGGGCCGGGAGAGGCGGCGGGGCCAAGCCATCGGAGCCGAGGTGGAAGTGGGTGGAGGACTACTGCTGGAGGAGTGGTTGCTTCAGGAGCCAGAACCAGTGCAACGACAAGTGGGACAACCTCATGAGGGACTACAAGAAGGTGAGGGACTACAAGCGGCGGAGGGCTGGCGAGGAGGCGGAGTACTGGAAGATGGAGAAGAGCGAGAGGAAGGAGAGGAACCTGCCCACCAACATGATGCCCGAGATATACGAGGCCTTGGTAGATGTGGTGGAGAGGAAAGCAGGAGGAGTAGAAGTAGTAGGAGGAGTTCTGGGGCCCGCCGCCGCTCCTTCCTCCTCCGTCGCCGCCTATTCTATCGGCCACCCGAATCCCGACATCATTGTTACCACTGGTTATTTACCGGAAACGCCCCTTCAGCCTCCGTTGCCTCCGCAGCAGCAGCATGTCTTCCCGGGCCCCATTCCGCTGGCATTGCCTCCTCCTTCTCGGACGCCGGAGGCTCCGCCTCAGCTTCCTTCGGCCACCACTTCTCAGACACTTCCAACACCAGGTATCTCTCTGTAAATATAATCAGACTCTAACCAACCATAATTTTACTTCCTTTCCAAATCGAATCAGAATCCGAACCGAGCGAGCATTCGGACTCGCCCGCTAAGAGGAGGAGGAGAGGCGGAGATCACGGTGGAGGAGCGGGGAGCGGCGACGTCGGCACCGCGATCTCGAGGAGCGCCTCCATAATAGCGGAGGCGCTCCAGGCCCGCGACGAGAGAGAAGAGCGGCGGCACAGGGACCTGGTGGGCCTCCATGAGAGGCGGCTCAAGCTGGAGGAGTCCAAGACGGAGATCAGCCGGCAAGGCATCGACGGCCTGGTGAGCGCAATCAACAAGCTCGCCAGTTCGATCCACGCTCTAGCTTCCAGTAGTAGTAAGAACCAATCCTCTTCATGAGCCAGCCCCCACATTCAAATCTGGTTCTTGTACATAAGGAAAAATTCACAAAAATGTCTCAGATGATCGTCGTCCATTGATGATGATGTTGATGATCTCCATCAACTCCATTTCATTATTGATCGCGATTAGTCCAGCCGGTTTTCGTTTGTAACATTTGTTCTTCCCCTAATATGAATGGATCTCCTCCCTCCCACGCACGAGAGTTCGTCCTATGATGTTTCATTAGCGGGAGAATTTCTGTTTTTTTTTTTTTTCCTAAGTGAAGTGAATCAATTGGAGAGATTGCAATATTGGTGTTTTGCAAGTTTTGGAGCAAGCCAATTTGGTGGTTTTAATCAGCTTCCACGTCTTGGCTTTAGAGTTCCACACTCCCCTAGTTGCACCGCCACGCGCCGCCGTTGGCGCGTGGGGTGAGGGAGGGCTGGGGGCTTATCTATCATTTATGAGGCGCAAATATGAGAAATATTTTGCTACCGAGCAGGACTGACGAGTACTCTGGCAGAAAACAGGTATGGCACTTCCAAAAAGGACTGGTCAAAGGCGACCGGTCAATGACTCTCTGATGATGCCTTTGCTCATAATTACCAGATTGCCATTTATTAATTTATTTTCTACTTATTATTATTATTTTTGTTTTGGCTTGTGGTGCTGGAGTGGAGGGGCTGGAGCGAAAAGCTTTTGGTCCCTCCTTTTGATTTCCCCACTTCTTACTCTCTCTGTGTGGAACTGGGTGGCCATTATTGGCTAATTGGGTAGCCTGGCTCTGTGGTTTCTGACAAAAGGTTGAGCCACGGTTTGCCCGTTTTGCCCCCTTTGATGAGAGAGCCAGCTGGATCTTGTGGGTACTCTCGTAAATTCATGGGCTAAAATTGTTCAATTTTTTTTTTTTGGGGGCCAAAGTATAGTGGACCGACTATTCCTAGGTAATATTACATTTTGATGCTAAGGTTGGTTTGGAGCCTTGAATTTTTTAGTTCCTTTTTTGATAGAGGTAAGAATTAAGATGGAGTTGAACTCAATGTCCCTGCGCGAATTCTCTTTTGATCCATTAGGACTGAGATAAGCTCCCGCAACAAACTCGTCGTGCATTTGTTTATTTGGCAGAACGCGAATGCATGAAATTCAAAAGGACTCGTTGGATATATAACCTTTCTCTCTAATTAGAGCCGGCAAAATTGGTCTATAGCCTTCCTTTTGATGGCGAGGGCTTCATGGCCTCACGCCTAATTACCGGTGAGGGTTCCTCGCTTGTGGTTGATGAGATTGGTCGGCCCTCATCAGACTAAGAATAAAAAAAATAAATAAATTGTTTTTTACAAAAATTATAGGAAATTATTCATAGTGCTTTAGCAATATATATTATTTTAGAATCTTGTAAGAAAGAAGTTTTTCTAGATCTAATTAAATATGAAAGTGTTTCAATAATATGAGTCGAGTTAGATCAGGCATTGGTCGAGTTGATAACGTGCCTCTAGATTTTTTATGCTTTTTTGGGTTGAAATTAGAATTTCATTTCATAAAACCTGAGCCTACCTAGAAGAGTTAGGGGACTTCAAAACATAGGATTTTCCAGAGAGGGGACGGAGGGTTATACCCAATTCAGGGGAGAGGCATTTATAACCCCATTCTGCTAGTCTATTTGAGTTACAGCGGCAATGGGCAAAATCTAGATCCTAGAAAAAGGGCCAAGAGGACGATACAGTCAGTAATAAGTGGCTTAACATCCCAAGGAAAGAGGAAAGAATCTTTCATACAACTTATCAGGATTGAACAATCGGATTCCAACGTTAGTTCCATTCGAGGTCGATCGGCAAAATGTCGGAGAGCATCGAGACAGTCTATAATTTCGGCTTGAGGGGACAAGTGATGCTCGGATCGGGCGGCAATACCTTCAAATCAATCTTCCTTCTGAATCGCGGGGCACACATAAGCGATTGCTCCTTCCATGGTCCCTAAGAGGTGCCCCCTTTCATAGTTCCCGAGAAGTGACACCCATCGATGTTTATTTTTAGTAGTCCTGGGTTAGGTGGTTTCCATCTCGACGATGCATGTCGAGAGCAGAGTGGATTATGCTTATTGGGCATGGATACTTGCGTTGGAAGACGATAGAGTTGTGCGCTAATCAAATATTTCAAAACGTCGCTAAATTTGTATTACATAAAAATTAATGAGAACGAATTAAATATTAATTCGGATTGAATGATTTTAGATCCAACACGTGCCCCCAAAAAATTGTCAACCCCGCTTTTCACATTAATGTCACTTTTTCTGTTTCCCAAACCAATTACTTGGCATCCTAGGTAAAGCCCGCAAAAAAGAAAGACGATATTGCCCCGTGTTGCTCTCAAATCCAATCACTGCGGACCTTGACCTCGGCTCTATCCCTAACCACCCATGGCCTTCTCAGTCACCCCAGCACCAGCGATCACTATCTTCACGTCGTTGCCTTGGACTCTCTCTCGGCCTTCGCAGCAAGGGTCACTAAGACAATCGAAAACCGTCCGAACTAGACCGAACGGGACCCGCCTAAATCCGATCATTTTTTTAATTATTTTATTTTATTTATAAGTGTATACTTAGTAATCACCCGATTTTTTTTTTAATTTTTTTTTGAATGCAAACCTAATCCTAACAATATATTAAAATTAAAATATGTGTTGCTCACCTCATAATCCACCTATCCCATTGGATAGGTGGATTATTTTATTTTAGTTCATGAATTTATGTCAAACTTAATTTTTTTTGACTATATGAAAATATTTAATATTGTCCATAAAATTAAATCAATGAAAGGAAAATATAGAATGCTTTTATACGATTTAAAATTAGATTGCCCACGTGCGATAGATCCATTCTGCTTGGTGCCGTGCGTGCATGCTTCTCACTTGGGAGTGTCAGAACAGAACCAAATTGAAATTTTGTGCATTTTTAGTTCGATTCGAATAATGAAAAAAAAAATAACCATTTTGTTCGGTTAGCCTCATCGTAATTGAAATACTCCAAAAAAAAAAAAACTAAATGAGCAACTTAAAATTTTTCTTCTTTCTCACATCTCTCAAAATCACCCTAAACAATAATCTTTGTCTCTTTTCAACTGAATAATTTGGAAAGTACTAGTTTTGAAGGCCTAATATTGACCCTTTGCCCTTACAATTTTTTGACTTCATTTCTTGATGAAGCGTTTATTTATTTTTTCCTTATAACATATTTATATCACGATATTACACTTTGTACTTTCCTCTTCAATTATCATTTATTTTTTCTTAGATTGGTCAAGCTATACAGTTGCGTACCCATTAAGTTGGCATGAGTGAAAGGTCAATTTAAAATCCACAAACCTTCGCATCCTCGAATAATTATGCCCTGAGTGTCATAACTTATTTATGGCGTTCATTTGAGTACCATAATTTTTTTTTTCGCTCATTTAAGTGTTATAAATTTGAAAAAAAAAATCATTTAAGTGCCATCCCCGATTCGCCTCACCAGAAATCTTACGTGAATGCTGAAAAATTTGGCATGACATCGCTGAAGTAATTTTTTAAAATTTTTCAATATATACGTGGATTTTTATTGTATTTTTTAAGTTATTTTGAATATTTTATTTTATTTTTTCCTCTTTTCCCCTCCTGATCGGCTAGCCATGGGGTCAAGGCTACAATGGCCCTGGTGACAATCGCCGCAGCCCCCCGGCTGAGGGAGAGATGGCCTTCGGTCCCATAGCTAGGGTGGTTGGCGACAGCCCTCACGGTGGCCCTCACGGTGACCCTCACTGGCCATGGGTAATCTAAGTTTTTTTAAAAAAAATATTA
The DNA here is from genome assembly GCA_028455895.1 of Rhodomyrtus tomentosa. Taxonomy (NCBI): domain Eukaryota; kingdom Viridiplantae; phylum Streptophyta; class Magnoliopsida; order Myrtales; family Myrtaceae; genus Rhodomyrtus; species Rhodomyrtus tomentosa. Next base: position 14,057,094 of record JAPCWY010000008.1, read on the forward strand.
TACAATTTAAATTAAAATAAAAACTTCAAAATATAAAAAATCCATAAAATATTAAAAAAAAATCAACGTGTCACTGAAAATTAAATAATAATAAAAAGCCCACCTAAGACATAATTGCCGGAAATAGCACTTGAATGAGTGATTTTACTATGATGTGGCACTCACGTGAACGAGAAAAATTATGGTATTCAAATAAATACCGTACAAAAATTATGGCACTCACGGTATACTTATTTCCCAGACCTTTCAGATAGATGGAAAGCGGCAATTACATGTCAAAAATGGGATACTACTTCACGTTATGAGTTAAAAATAAGAAAAAATTTCGATTGCATTGATAGTAAAATGACTTAAGGTGCGCATGAAAACACTCCTCGCTCAAGAAGTCGATCTGGTAAGGAAGTTGATTTTTCATCTTTTGCTTTGAAGTAGAAGTTGAATTTTTAGTTTCTGCTTCAGAAGTTGATTTATAATAGAGAAATACGTTTGATAACGATTAAAAAAGATAATATTTGAAACATTATTACAAAATTGTTCAATGGCGGCGGCGGTGGCGGCGGCCGGCAGTTGGCCCAGGGGGTGCGGCAGCTGGCGATCGACAGGGGGTGGGGCGGCGACCAACGAGGGGCAGGGGCGGCGGCTAGCTAGGGGCGGTTGCCGTCGGCGTGACGAGAATGACTTCTCAAGGCGGAGAAGTAAAATTTTTTTACTTCTCCAAGTTGACAAAAATTTTTGCCATAAGTAGAAAATTTTGTCAGAAGTAGAAAATCTTGCCATAAGTCAAATTTTTAACCAAACGAATTTCTACCTCGATAATATTTTTATTAAATGAATTCTTTGCCAGATTGAATTTTGGCAGAGAAATTGAGAAGTTGAAGTGCTTTCATGCGCACCCTTAGCTTTCACAATTGAAAAATCAATGAGGAGGTTTGATGATGAGATCTATTAGCCTTGCGGAAGGGTTGGTGTTGCCAAAATTACATTAGAGTTAAAAAGGATTGGTTGTAAAAGATTCTTCCATGTGGCAATCCCGACGTAGAAAATAACGGTAAATAGGCAGCCGCAACTGCATGTTACGAGAAAATGCCTAATCAGAGACTGCCGCATGTCTAGAAAACGCAGCCGAAATCATGGGTATATGTTGGAGATTCAATTCTCAAGGATCCCATTGCTAGTCAAGTAGCATCACATTTTGATTATTATTGGCACTAAAAGCGATCAACTTTTGCTCATTATCATCAAGTGGTCAACTCGATTGATAAAGATAGTTTAATCAGAATAATCGATAAGTTGAACATTCAACGAGATAACTCGCCTAGTAAATTTATCAATAATAGACATAATTTTTTTTTCTTTGACGAGAGCGTTCACCGGTTGGCAAGGTCATTGACAATCATTGAGAGATTACTTATATTAGTGTTGGAACTCGAAGGCAGCGATGATGAATCGACACAAGAACATATCTGTTGGGTGGCTATTTTTATGACTTCTTGTGGATTGGTGTTGCTAGATAGTAGGAGGTGGTGGATAGTGTCACTTCTTGCAACCGACGATATGATTAGCAAGTTCATTTGAATCCAAATGATGTTATGGTGAGATTTGAATACCCCAAAAATACTCTCCGTGAAGGATATCCATCAATCAAAGAATGAACATTGTTCTACAAATTTATCTTCATCTTCGCTGTAATGCTAGCCACTATTCTCTCCAGTTTTATACTTTATTACCTTTAATTTTTTTTTGTCATATACTTTCTATCTAAAAAAGTAAAAAAAATAAAGGATCCTTCTCTATTTTTATCGAACCCCTCATCCGATTTATCTACATTATGAAGAGTATCTTATCGACATTTCCGGTGAAATCGTCCTCAGTGCGAGTATCCCTACAAAAGATGATGAGTGCCATTTTATCTTCATTTTCAAAAGTGATCTGTTGTTAATTACACTTCAAACATATTAATTGTTAGTGGCCAATCTTCAGTAATTACAAGACTGAGTTCTGGTGGCAGTCCATTCTGTTGTATCATTACATTGCATGTACCTAGGACTTAGATTATAATGAGCTGAGCTATGGCATATTCAACCTTAATGCGAGAAGGCAATGAACCAAATAGAATTTGGAAATTGTAGTAAATGTGCTAATTGGCTAGCACATGGAGAAGTGGGTGTCAGTGACATTGAATTTCTTCACCAAATTAGGTTTTCAATAAGGCTGATAAAGAGGACATTGGTGACGGAAATAATGAGTGAAAGACATACTTTCACGGTGCAACTGCTCGTATAAGTGAGGTACACAAATTTACTTGAAGAAGATCAATCGATCCATGTTGGTTGGACAAAGTAGAAATGAAACGATACATGAATTTACGCCGCTTTAACGTATGATCACAGTCGCAATCTTACCCATATCAAGTGTTATTTACGTGGGATTAGGCCTTACGGAACCTCCCAAAAAATCACCACTTGGTAATTGCTCATGGTCACTTCCATATTTCTCCAACATAAGCTTTACCTTTTGCATCCAATACATACAACGCAAGCATACCCTTGACCAACGAAAATTGTAGAAAATTCCTTCCAAAAAGTTGACTCTTTTTAGTATAGTTAACACCACGAACAATAACATACTTGTACACATACGACAAATTTAATTCAAGTTATTTTTTAACATAAAAATTCCAATCTAGTATGCTTGTAACCCTTTACTGGTCTTTACCAAAATTTACTATCAAATTACTGAATTGAATGACACGTGACAGTTGGAGAGTATATTAGTTTGAGGTTCTTACCTCTCTTCTGTTATGTGGTATTAGCTTGAGATTTTTTTTTTGTGGTATTTATCAATTTAATGGAAACTAGCAACGGGTAAATTAATTTATCATAGGTGTGTCAATTTTAGGATTTTTAAATGATTAAAAAACTAGTGTGGGTAAATTTGTCGATAGTGTATTAGTTTGCGGTTTTTTCGTGTTATTTACACGTTATAGTAAGTGCAGTTAACTTATCTCAAATTCTCTTTTCCAGCGGAAATATCATATTAACTCATTAAATTATGTAAAAATAGTTATTGAAAACAAGCAGGCATCTGATGCATCACGATTAAATCCATTTTGCGTTGTGTTGTCAACGTTTTCTTTCAATTCAGTCTTAATGTAATATTGATCGATCTCGTACATACTTTCTCTGTAATCCATTTGTACGATCACTTTTGCTACTATAACACTTATGGTGGAACGACTATTTAGAACAATAATCAACACCCGATTGTATTTTGTAAGCACTGCTCGTTTTTCTATTGCACAACTTGACCAATGTTGGCTTCTGAGCATCTTATTATGGGATCTCCTACTTCAACGAAGAAGGTGAAATCTTCTTAGATGAGAAACACGTGGATGAGCGTAATGTTGCATTTCCGTCATATTTCATGGGTGTAAAGACTCAAAAGGAAACATTTTTCAAAAAAGTTCTAAATCTATCGTATTTTTGTCAATTCAGCTTGGGAATGAGTCTTGTATGCTATATATATTCATGTGGTCTACCTCCACCTAATAGTTTAAGCTTTTGGGCTGGACTTTCTAATAAATGTATTAAAAGATCTAGCTTTAATGACCTCGCGAATGTTCATTTCCTATCTTTCTAATATTTTATAGCTTTCTTCAAATTCTTCTTCCCAACTCAGTGAGATAGGTTTAGTTTGTTGTTGTTGTCATTTCTACGACCATAATAATCAAGCAATTAGACATTAATGCTGCATGATCGATGTTGAGCACCGAATCCCCATACTGCCCAGACCATGGAGTGGCCACAACATAAGAGTTGCAATGACAGTTTCACACAGTTTCGTTCAGCAAAATTACAATTGTCCCCAAGACAGCATGTGTAATATTAAGTTAAAGGAGTTTCCTTGGTAATGAATTTGTGTAATTCAGAGTTGAAGTATTTCTCTGGAAATAAGAAAGGTGATCATAAGCACTCTAAAGAAGATAAAGATCACCCCAACTGCAAAATTTATAAGCAAATGACAGTCACAATCCTCTCCTGCCATTTGTCCAGACGATGAATAGACAACCTAGAACTTAGTTCCGGAAGATTACTGTTATACATATTAAAACCATCCCACGCTAGAGCAGCATTGTGAAGATGTAGAAAACTGCATGCAACTTTTCACTATGAATGACTAATTTTCATGACAATGAACAGTTAGTTTATGTATCTTGAATATAGCTCATAATTTAAAAGTTCCGCCAGGAATTTCATGAAAGAATTTTCATTCGAACAATTTGGGCAGAAAAGATTCTTTTTAGCAACTTCTAAGAAGTGATTTTCTCATAATATCGCACCTCAGGAGATTTAAGTTTCACGTCAAAAATCAAAACAAGGATGCAGGTAATTTCCCCTGAAGGAAAAGAAATAAAGAAAACATTTTGCTAGACCCACCTTGCACTGGCTGTTGGTGGCTTTGCACTTGTGTGCTGCAAGGCCCCATCTTAACAAAGTTGCCGCAGCATCTGCAAACCTAAGAAAGATTATGCAATGAATTCACCCTATATTAATTGACATCTATGAATATCGAAGGAGTCATGTAACTGGAAATACAGTAAACGTCGTCAATTTCTTCTGTGAAGACCTAGAAAAATCTATCTGTGGACATTATCCTAACTGCCATATTTGGCGTTGGCAGATCAAATCATAGAGAATTTTCCATTCATACATGTTCCAGAATACGGCAATATCGAAAGCTCACAACAATATTTCTTTAAGATCATAATGCCTGACACGGTTACCCCAAAACAAAGAAAAGCCATACACGAGGATTGTTTGTCACTTGAATAACTTGGCAAAGTGAAAATGCATAAAATTTAGACCTACACAAATATGAAACTTCTGACAGAACTTTCACATAGAAAAATTGGATTTGTGATGCAACAGATGTAAGAGAAGGTCCTATCCCACAAAAACTGGGATGCTATTAATAATACTCTTTTTCCTAGTATTGGCAGTGGAAGAAAGATCGCGCAATAAGTATGAGATTTCAAGTTTATATCATGGTATCATTTTGGCCAAAACCAAAGCAAATGCCCCCAAATTCAAATTACTTGTAACACCTTAAAACTTGGAGATGTCTTCCATAAGATTTCATCAGACATAAATAAGAATCTTCATAAGGACATCAAGCGTATATATGTATACACATACATGTATATATATGTGTGCATATATATATATATATATATATATATATATATATATATATATAGTGAAGATAAGATCTTTACTTTTCAGGCTTAATATAAACACTTGTCCTTGCCATCTTCCTCAAGAATAGCACAAGCATCTGTGTATAGCTTGATAGCCTCTTCTGGGACAAACTCTTCAAGAACAGTCACGGACATAAATGTTTCACAATTTGGGGTAATATATAGAGAACAGAGTACTAAAAGAAGAGGGACAAGCCGCCCAATCTGTGAAGGAGATGCCGCCCTGTGAAATATCGATCCAGCAAGTAATAATATGAAAGGAAAGATGGCACAAAGATACATTTGACCTTAAGTCATCTTGAATTAGCCAACCAGACAATGACTCAAAATACTTTAATCAAAGCAATTAGGTTAAGCAGATGTGCCAGGAAAGATCATAATAATACAGTTCATTCAAAAGAAATATTCACAGCATCAGCAGAAAACCTATGAGGAAGAGGAAACTAGAGCATCAGATTGCGCAACATTTGAAATACTAATCCGTATCGTGCTTAGCTTTAACTAAATTCTCCCACTCTGCTGCGACATATGACTGCTGATTTACATAATTGTCAAATTGGATATCCAATAAATGAAAACATTCTACTGCAATTTTGAAAAGCATCTGCACAGTTCACTATGAGAATGATGAAACTCGAGCAACAAAATAAATAAATGCGAAGGAACATACTAATTGAAAAGAAATAGAATATTTTCAAAATGCAAGGATAATCACAACATTACCGAGCCCCATTCGTCAGCGCATCTGATGCAGGCTGTGATCTCCCGCACTCACTGTACAATTCGGATGCTCTTCTATAGAAGTCTGCAGCCTCATTCCAATTTCTCAATTCCTTAGCTACAGAAGCGGCATACTCCATGTGTTTGGCCGCATTCCAGGGCCTATTTCCGCGTCAAGGATACAAAAGAAAAGAAAAGCATACGGAAACAGAATATGAATACAACAAACAAAAGGATACGAGGAGAGCATCTCCTGGCCTTTCGAAAGAATGATCTCTAGTTAGTGGAACTAAGTTAACAGCATAAAATTTCAACCTACCAGCCCGCTAATACAGTTCAGTTGCGCTCCTCCAATCAGCACTCCACCTTGTAAGGCTCAACTTTGTTCTAACAAAAGCAAGTGCCAGAGAATTAATCAAATGTAAATAGCATAGGATAAACTTTGACACGTTGAAAAGAAATTCATCGTTTCCAAGTGAATAAAACAAGGCTTGGAGCCAAGGGAAAAAAACGTATTTCGAGACGGAGGTGGAGGAAATGGTGGCATCAACAGCAGCATCACTAGGACCGCCAGTACGATTCTCTATCTCCTTCACAAGCTGCAACGGCCGAGCGAGAGCACCTCCTCCCAGCGCCGTCCGGTGCTCCGCCCAATCCGACATCGGTGCTCCTCCTCTGCTCCGCGCAGCCAAGTACACCGTACGACTTCCTTCCCCCGCCGTCTTTCTTTCGACGTCATTCGCTGTTTTTCTTGCTGGTTCTTCTGGTTTAGTTGTACAAGAATGTTGGCGAGCGAAATGCATGCCTGTGAAATTTCTTTGCCCTTTGTTTATTGTCTCATTCGAAAACTTAAGAGAATTTGTTGTTGATTGATTCAAGCTGGGCGCATTTGCTGACCAAGTATTGCTTGGAGATGGGACCGTTCATTGCTCCTCCTAACTAGAAGCTTTACGTTTTGTCATATTACTCTAAGGCTAATATCTTCACAATCTGCACTGGAGAGGTCAGGAAGATAAAGCAGTTCTCTCTCTTTAATGTATGTAGGATGTCACTTAAGCCTGGGTGGGTGGCCTAAATACCGAATCCTCTGCAGTTAGTTTTATGGGTATTTGAATTTCTGTTGGGTGCCTAATCCAAACACAGCTCTATTCCTTGATGAAAGAATTTGCTTCCTCCACTAACTCTCCTCTCCTTTGATGGGCTTCGCAATTTGCTCGTAGAAATAGTAGTTTTGGATCAGCCTTCATCTGCCAACAAACTTTTATCAGCTGCAACCGAGATAGAAAGGCGAATCATATAAGTATCAATATCTCTGTCATTAAGGGCGCCTATCATGCGTATTGCAATTGGGCTCCTGCCGAATAATTGTGCATAGACGGTTGGTTTCTGTGATTACCAAGAAGTTCTCATTGTAGGGACCACATATTTATTTGTGCTGCGGCAATTTTGTTGTTGCAAAACTGCGATCAAATGCCTTTGGTCATAGCGAACGAGAACTGTCGGGAGAACCTTATTTTGAGATGGTCACTGCATGTTGGCATAACCTGACTTAAGTTACCAACCATAAAGTGAACATTATCTAAGAACCGACTCCAATTTTGCTGAACGCCTCTCTACCATCATAAACCATGCGCTAACTTCTCTCTGCTGAATTACCATCCACGCTTTGCTGATATGATTCCCCTCCATGATGTGATGAATTCTTTTTGTCTCCTGGAAATTCAAGGCTGTCAGCTCATGAGACTTTCTTTATGAAAAGCAAGCAGGATCTAGTTCAAAACCACATTGTACTGCGAGCTCTTTTATTTGTCTCAAATCGTTCATATGAGCTCCGAACATCCAAAGCTAGCTGCGTCCTCTGAGTTAATTGACGAGAAACCCTCCTCCCCACCTGCAGTAGTTGCCAAATGAGCAGGATGAACACATTCAACAATTATCCCCATCTCACGTAATGTTTTAACTGGATTTTACTTCTGGATATGACAATGAAGAGCAAAGACTGACAGATCTCAACTTTTGCCTCACATTATTGTGTATCGGTGACAGAAGATGAGACCCTGCTGCTCTACCTCTTTTGTTGCCAATCTAAACCCCGTGAAGAGCCTAGTTTTAGATGCTCTATTTAACATCCCAGAGAAGTTCATTCCGGTTCTGATCGTCATCATCTGCTGACTGCATTTAGTTTCCTTTCTTGATGTCCTATACTGTCATCTCTCAATATAAAGTCAAAGTAGGAGTTCTTCAGTGGCTATTTTGATCGAATGAGTAGGGAACAAATGTAATGCAAACTAATTTGGGCTACTTTTGTAGTCATAATATGACTGACTTTGTCTCTCCGACTGGTGTCCTTACATTGTTATATGTCGGGAATTTTTCACTGACATTTCATTTCCAGGTTGACAGATACATCAAAAGTGGAATGGTGATTGGGCTAGGATCTGGTAATGCTTCTAGCATGGCCATAAATTATCTTGGTCAGCAACTTCGCGCAGGTGCTTTGGAAGATATAGTAGGGGTACCCACGTGAGTTCTTCTTACCTTTGCAATTGCAAGGCCAAGGCCTTCTTCTCTGTTTTATAATAGAAATCAGTTATTTGCAGTGTATTGGCTCCATCCTGTTTGTGTTTCTTGATCACGTTATTAATCAATCAAGCACTTTTGTTATACTTATTCCCCGTGTTAGAGAACATGCCAAGGATGGTCGGTTATCGGGGAGCAACTGTAAACTGTCTATTTATGATGGCGACCATATGGTTGACAATTGTTCATTGACACACCAATTCTTTTGTGATTCTGAGCGACTGTTTATTTCTACATAACCTGGTAGGTCATGATTTGTCTAGTGTCTTCTGCCTTGGGCTGACATTATATCGGGGTTAGTCGTACTTGCTCAAATTTACTCGTTTATTGTGCGATTCAGTTGTCGAATTTCTGCCTGTGATGATAAAAATATTCTAATAAAAAATCTACCAAGTCAAATAACTTCTACTGACAAAAGAGAATGTATAAGGTCTGATTTAACCCCTTGAATTTATTTAATTTCATCAACTGGCTCGTCAAACCTTTCTTCCTTATCTCTATTTGTTTTTTCTTATTAGCTCACAATCTAAGGTCAAGTGTGTTGGGGTTGGGGAGTGGTTTGACTCCATCGGGGGCGCCACCACGGTGTCACTGCCCCGCCACGATGTCGCTTCCCCCATATGGTCTGGCGCCCCTCACCAGCCTTGGGCCCTCGTGGCTGACTATATGCTATACTTCTAGTTTTGCACTATGGTTTCTATTCTGAAATAGAAGATTGACAAAATTTGAGATATGACTAAAATGGACAGCTTAGGGACTGAAGTTTGTTAGTGAAGATCCGGGGTGTGAATCCGCACCCTAAGAACTAGAGAATCATTGTCAAGGATATTGTTCGGAGCGAGCAGCAAAAGCTAATATCTTTGGTAGGGCAGATTGTTCACACATGCATGCCGACAATTTCTCCTACATGTGATTTCGGTGTTAGGTCTGCTCCACCTTAGTTCAGGCATCCTTCCGCATCAAGAGTCTCACTCTCAATCTCCGATCATCGCAACCAGCCCATGCCTCTCGCCCATGATCTCCTCCCTGGAACGTGATGGAAAACCGCACTTGGCAACTGCAAAGTTCCTTTTTTAGTCCAGGATGCTGATACGGATTGGGACACACCAATCAACCATCTTTTCAACACTATATTTTGGGAGTGGGAAGTAGAATTCTGATACTTCAGGCAGGGAGATCACTAAGATGGAGCCCAAATCTAAGCCATCAACAAATCTAGTTGAACCTACTTTTACTCAAAAACTTAAGCCAATTAGGATTATTAATTGCTCCGCAACATACTAATTTTCCAATGTGAGGCTTTTTTAACGCAATTCACATATGCATCTGAACACGTGTATAATGTAGAAGCATCATTCTGGTAGTTCAGTATCCAGTGTTCTCTTATTTACTTCATAACAGGTTATGCGCAAACTAATTTATCTTCAAAGGGGATAACTATGTCAAATGTAGTCCTTAGTACACTTTCCACAATATGAAGTTGGCCTTACATGTCGAGTAGATGTAGGATAGATGTCAGAGTAGAATAGAATAACCGACAGAGAGTGTACTAAGGATGGCCATAATGTTAACGGTGCTTCTTTTTTTATGTTTATTGTATAGATAACAGCATAGGATAGGGGATGGAAAAATATCCCTACAGTTATAAACTATCATCTCTTAATATAATACTTGTTAACTTGTCATGTCATGACTAGTGCCAGCAAAATATCACTTGCCACTCACTTTGTGGGTGTGCAGATTTTTGCTACTGTGGTTTTGTAACAACTGCGGCTGGGCGGCCTTGGGAGACTCTAATGTGTGCGAATTTTTGTTACTATGGTTTGTATGATTAATTTTCTCTTCTGTCGAAGGTCTGGAGAAGACCATCAATAGGTCATGCTGATCCATTAGGTGGAGATTTTCCAGTAATTACCAAGGATGGCCATAATGTTCTTGATGTCATATTCACATCTCCAATTGCAAACCTTGGTATAATGCCCAAACCTGATTTGCTCTTCTTATTTTCCTTTTTGATTTATGGTGACGTGTGTGACTTCTCCTTAATGTAATTGTAGCTCAAGTAGCTGACTGCCTTGACAGAGTCGATGGAGTGGTGGACCATGGGGTCATTTCGAAGTTTCCGTGAGTTAAACCTCATTCTTTTGGTGCATTTCTTGGGTTCATATCGAAGGAAATTTGTTTGCTAACTCTTGGAGCGTTGCAGCAGCATGCTTCTTAGTCGATAGCACGCAGTAAATCACAATGATATGGTGCATGACATGACAGCCATTTTTTCCATGGTCTGCGAGAGGGTTTTTAATCTTCGAGTTACTTCTATCTCACTAAGATTCCTCATTAAGTTTCCGTGTGTGTATATATATACACATGTCATGGATGTTGAGAAAATGGCGAGCTTGATTAACATCTGAACAGAGATCTTTCTCAGTATTCCCCTTTGATGAATCGGATCATAAACCCTTTTATTTGGAAACAAGAAATGCAGAAAATCCTTTCATCCATTCAAGGCAAGACTAATAAACAAGTTGTGACGTCCTGGAAATTCAACCCTTGTAAGTGCCGGGAGTCGATTTAATGATATGAATGTATATTCATAGTCGACGCCATTTTGGACTATAAGGACTGAAAAGACGAAAATTTGGACGAATTCCGAACTTTAGATTATTTCGAATTGAGTTTCGAAATTAATCCGTGGCGATTTTTAAATTGCCGTTTTTGCAAACGAGCTTAACCCTGATCGAGCTTGACCAGTGAAATTGCCGAAATTACCCTTCGATCAGTACACCAAAAATTTTGTTTCAGTCCCGGCCGCCAAAATTACCATTTTGCCCCTTCCAATAATTCATTCACATGAGACAAAAAAAATTAAAATTTGGCCTCCAAAGTCAAGGTGGTGGGCCATTTCTTCCTCTGCCCAACGCACGCCTGCTGCTGCTCCTTCTTCTCTTCTTCTTCCTGCTGCTTCTTCTTCTCTTCTTCTTCTTTCTTTTATTTCTTCTTGCCGAGAGCCCCTTTGCCGACCAATTCCTCCTCCTTCCGTCGCCATTTTTCGAGACCACCACACCCCCACCGGCAGCCACCGTCCCCAGCCACTCGCCCCCGTTGCCTGGACCCCGGCCGAGCCGCCGCCGTCGCCGTTTCGGCGAAGTAAACCTCCCGGTCGAGCGTCCCCTGTTTCGGGTCAGGAGACCCGAGGGCTCCGCGGCCTCCTCCGGCCGCCACGGCCGCCACCGACGCCGACCACCACCACCCAGCTAACCCCCGACCTCCCCTCGACCGATCCCACCCCTCGTCGCCGACCGTCAGCCGCCGGAACCGCCGGAATCCGGCCCGAAAGTCTCGGTGCTCTGTTTTTGAACCCGGGTTGTTCCGGTCTTCGTTTCGGCCGCCACCGTCGCCGCCGTACCACACCGCCGCCGCCAGACGACTCCCCTGAGTCTCCTCTACCGCCACCCAGCTCAGCTCCGCCGGTCGCCGCGCGTGGCCGCCGGAAACCGCCGCCGACCGAGAGCCCTGTTTCGGCTCGAAAACAGGACAGCCACTGATCGCGGCTGTCCGCCGTCGCCGGCCGCCTTCCGCCGCCGTCCACCTGTCCCGGCCGACTCCCACCGACCCCTAGGTGAGCTCCCGACCCTTGGCCGGCCTTGTCCCGGCCCGTGTCGCCGGAAAACGGCCAAAACAGTGAGGTTGCCGATTGAATATTCTGAGTTGTTTACTGTTGTAGGCCGCCGGCCGCCGCTCGCCGGAGCTCCGCCGCCGGCCACCTGTTCCGGCGACCTCGCCGGACTCCTACGGGGTGTCGCCGAAGTTTGAGCTCGATTCGCCGCGCGATAAACCTTAGTTTTATCGCCGCCGCCGCCGCCGCCGCCGCCGCCTCCGCCGCCGCCGCCGCCGCCGCCGCCGCCGCCGCAGTCGCCGATCGAGCTAACTCAAATAGTGAGTTGACTCTAAACCTTGGTTAGGGCGCTAATTGCGCTTAGGATTAGTCTGTTTTAATTATTTATTTATTTATGTATTTATTTATTTATTTATTATATAAAAAAAATATTTCGATCGGGATCGGTTTAGATAGAAACCATGGTTAGGATACATGGTCGATCGATTATTTGTCTGTGGCTATTTGTGGTAATTTAGCAATTAGTTGTTTGATTGAGTTACTCGCGAGTGAGTGACAGGTTAGAGACGAGCGAACGATTGATTGCTATAATTTGACTAAGAATTAAGATTTTTAATATGAATTGAGCTTGAAATTGCCGGGTTAAGTGGATTACTCGAGAGTGAGTGGATTGCTTGATTGGTTTGTTTGCCTGGCTGAAAAGTTCAATTGGGAATCTTGTGGGCCTTGGGGCCAAGTTGATTGTATTTCTTGTGGATTTTGGCGTTAATCCAAGATAATCAATGAATTGATTGCCGAGTGCAATTTGTGTGGTCATTAAAAGGGTCAATGACGCTACCTGGCAAGTTCGCTTTGTACCGTGGGTACTTGTACCGTATTGATTGTATGGAAATTTGCGACTTGTCAGAAGCACGATAATCCATGCCCCGTGCCAGTCGTACGGTTTTAAGGGATTATCGGATGCCGGTCGCAGCTTGTGAAGGACCGAAGCTCCTTTTTAAGGAATGCCTACTCGCAGTGCCGTGCCGGGTGCACTGGATACACTGCTTGTAGTAGCCGTCGCTGAGAGGGTAAAGTGGACGTAGCCTGGTTTTGCCAGAAGAGTGCGGGATCGCACTATTGATGTATTTATCACGCCAGTCGCGTGGGTCATTGATTAATAATGAACTTGTGTATGCCTGAGTGGTTGTACTTCTGTTGGTGGTAGATTTGTCAGACTTGTTATGATTGATATATTTATATATATATATCTCTGTTGTTATCTTGTGATCTTTTTGTGACACTTAGGATGTTCTGGGCGAATCATTGTCCTAACCGAGATTAGGCTTGATTTACTGAGATTCATTTCTCACCCCGTCGCGGGACAAATTTTTCAGGTCCGAAGTAATGGAAAGACCGGTGCGGTTCGGCACCCCCACTGACTCATCACTTGATATCAGTCTCCATCCGGTACCAGGTACGGACCAGATGTGGGAGCGTCACATCACGACGATATGGGTTGATGAAGGGATGCCACATCTGGTGGCACATCTCTTTAAAGCCTGGTATCTTCGTGATGGGATGGATCTCTTCGGTCCGCTTCGAGGATTTGAGGGGCCACCTCTACAGGGGGTCCCTAATATCCCCGCTTGGGACCCGATGTATATTGATACACCTGATGGGGAAGTGATGGACCCCGCGCCTGATATGGAGCTCGATCTCGAGCCTGAGCAATCGGTAGCCCCCTCTGTGCGTTCTAGCCAGAGTTCTTGTGATGACCCAAATGACCCGGCTCCCCCGTTTGATTATTACGACACGGATGTCGAGTCTTCCCAGTAGTGGGTTAGGGCCTTTTTGTAGTCAGGGAACTGTGGTTATTTTTGTGGGGGATACTGTTTTGGGATAGATGAGAGTTAACCTTACCTGACTCATGTATCTTTTTGTGAGTCCTAGAGGGCCACCCCGAAGCATGGGGTTGTATTTATCAGTTGATGGCTCTGTAAGGTTATGAATCATCTATTCTCATCAGCCTTTTGTATTTTGCAATCTGGCTTTACTTTCTATCTATCCCATGTGATTTTATTGAATGGAAGATGGTACGTTCCGCTTGCGCAATATAAGCTTAGGTCGATAGCAATTGCCTGGGACGCTATCTATTATGACCTGGTGGCGATTTGGCAAGGGATGTCGCGGGCTCGAGAGTCGGGACGTGACACAAGTAGCTCTAATTCACTTGTTTTAGGCGTGCCCGCTACTTGTCTGTGTAATCTTCAGAGAGCACTTCTTGGAACGTGCCTACACGATCTTCTGGATTAAAAGGAACTATTGTCTTCACGTGTGGGGTTATTTTCAGGGCATTCTAATCGGCAGTCGGTTTGTATGGCAGTCTTATCGACGTAACTATTTAATTCAGATTGAAAATTAGGATGCCAATCTTCGATTTTTTATGTTCAAATATCAGAGGAGATAAAGTTGAGAGCAATTTGAAAAAATAATTTCATGCTATGAAGAAACAAATAGACCGCTGCCTCAAACACTCTTCTGTTGCCGTTATCATAATTGCCCCACCATTACCACCTCCACTGTCATTTGCCCACTTTCAATTCGTCCATGGTGATGGTGGTGGAGGTGCTGATGGTGATAAGAGTGGCGATCGTGCCAGCTATGTTTTAGTTTTTCCTAATGCAATCTTCTTACAAGCATTTCTTTGTGCATGTATGGCGAGGGATAGCTTCTTCATCATGCAAAGGTCAAAGTTACTTGTCACCGCATCTTTATGATCATTATTTCGAACATAAGGCTCCTGAATATGAAAGAAGGGCAATGATACCGCTATTCTTGTCGTCTTTCCTCGATAATAATCTACTTTGTTCCGTTTCACGAGCTGTGTCCCTGTTCAATATCAATTAGATATTCTTCAGTGGACCGTCTTGCGAGGATTCAACAGGTGATATCAGCAAAGTGCTTCTTAAAAAATTCTTGAGTTTCCTCTCTTAGATTCTGGCCCGCGGTTACTTTTCTTTGCCATCACCCGATGGTATGTGGGGGAGACAATCATAGGTGAAATACTTGCTGTATGGACTTTTAATTGAGACTTGGCTGTCCACTAAATGATCCCTGGAGATATGGCACGACACCTTCATCTGCTGATTATATTCTTGGATCATGTTCAGGAACAATTGCTATTGCTTGGCAAAGAATTCTGAGTAATTCCTTGATTTTTTTTTTTGAAATTGCAGCTGCACTGCGGTGGTTGCGTCACCAAGCGGAGTTTCTGTTATCGATAATGTGCTGACAAACGTTGCGGGGGATTCTGCAATATGAACTTAGAGAATGGCCTGTTTTTTAAATGTGGTGCGAAGGTAACTAGAACGCGTAGAAACCATGAAGACCAGAGGAAATGCCCAACTTGTTATATCAATGTTGGATTGCCTAAGACAGACTGATGGTCCTCGATTAGGCTCGGGCTCTTCTAAGCTTTTATCTTTTGCAATGTTGGATTTTGTTTTAAGTCTTGATTAGCCTAGGGAATTCCAAGAGTCAGCCACTAGCATTTTAGGGTCGGCTAAAAACCAAAATAGGCATGGGAGTTTGAAATTTACTAAGTCCGGGGACTTGATTATGCTAATCGTCTAATCAGCGTCCTTTTTTATTAACTATAACTCAATCAAGCACGTTTTTACCAATTATAATCCTAAAGGTCTTTGAGTAGCTACATGTGCATGCATATGTTGTTTTTCGGGGTCTGTTATGTTCTTAAGGGTTGTCCTAACCATTGTAGGAAGGAAAAGAAACAACCAATTACTTGAAAGTGCGGAATTAAACACGTAATGTATTGCAAGAACGAAATGGAAGTGTGTAAATGAAAATCCAACACGTCAGGCAGAGAATATTACATGGCCATGGTCTTAACTATTAAATCTTGAGACACGAACCGCATAAAGCAAAGAATATTAATTGCCTTATTATAAGCCTTGGGACATGATCCCAATAAGCTTGAGATTAGAGGCGAATGCTCCTCAATGGACGGACGAGAGTTGAGCCCCAAAAAGATAAAATAAATTTTTTTTTTTTGCAAAACTCATTGCAGTTTGCTTAGGATTTAAGTGATTTTGAATGTTTTGATTGGGTGCGAAAGGATGTAGGAATGAGCATCTTTGGAAAAAAAAATGATAGTTTCATAGGCACGGATATAGGGATAATTGATAAAAATATTACTTTATGAAATGGACGAGAGATGACATGCGTTTTTGTAATTTTCTTTTTTCCAATAAAACACAATATTTAATTTATCACTTCGAGAAGTTGGTATAATTTCTCCCAAAAATGTCACATGTGAATATTCATCCTCATGTCCTATGCATGTTTCAGTAGGCAGAGATGCTTTGGGTCCAAAGTAAAATCCACACGATACAACAAAGTTTTAGATGATTCGTGAAAGAGTATTTTGTCAGTTAATTACATGGTATATTCTCCATAACCAAATGATGGACATTGTGCTATTCTTCAAATTCCGATCGAATTTTGGATATGTTCAAGAATACCTACCGTCCCGTAATCAAGGTGGATTGATCACATGAGTCGACGAGATATTGTGTGGAGCGGACCTAAGTCTTCCTTAAAATATAGATATATAGATACCTTAAATTTCTCACAGGAAAATTGCGAAATTTAATAGAGGGCCAAATTCAAGTTAACATTTTACCGGTTACCTAATCGGAGGAGCTATTGGTGAGATGTCGGCGGTAAGCGCAGTAATCCTATGCATGAGGCTTAGCCATAATTGACCAACTGAGGCAATTTTTTGCTTTTTAAGAATTACGATTGTGCTAATCACCATTTGAAATAAGAAGGGGCAATTTAAAAATATTTCAATCTTGTGTTTTAGATTCTATAGACCTACTTTTCAATTGGTCCAATTTTCCCACCAAAAGAGGAAAAAAGTCCAATTTGACCTCGATTTCGAACTGAGTTGTGTTCTATTATCTTGACTTTGTGAATTAATCAACCGTAACTCGTAATCGCCACATATATAAAAAAAAAATTGTAATCGATGGAGTTGTAATAAAATAACATTTTCAAGCGCCAAGAGAAGGGCTTCCTTGAAACAATAAAATTGAATAAAGTAAAATGAGAAAATGCACATGGAATATAGGTAGAGGTGTATAAATACTAAATATAGTCGGTTTTCTTGCCAAACTCGTATTTCTTCTTGCCGAATAGAAAAAGATTTTTTATTTTTTTTTGGTTTTTTGGTCGAACGAAACATGTATTAAACATCACCGAGTACACGGCATAGAGGAGAGACAAGCCTCCGAGGAGAGTAAAGCCCTAAGTACAAAAGGAGGAGAGACAGCCCAGTTAGAATAGAAAAAGAAATTGAATTGCATTAGACGGAGGAGTACTTGCTCATTTTCATTTTCCCGCTTAGAACTTGCGCTCACCTCTTCTCTCTCTAGCAGGCCGAGAAAAGGAGTGCCATGACCAGCAGGGCCGCTTCCTCCGACGCCTCGCTGCCTTCCCCGTCGTCCTCGCTGGCGTCGGTCACCGGCCAAGCAGGGCCGATGCGCTTCGTCTATCTGGACGAGAAGGGGAAGTTCCGGACGGATCCGGAGGCCGTGGCATTGTTGAAGCCAGTCAAAAAAGCGATCGGCGTGGTCACTATCTGGGGCTGTCCGCGACTGGAGGAGAGCATGATTTTGATGCAGGTGAGCTCCTTCAATTTTGCCGTTGGTTTTGGAGTTTATGAGTATATGGCGGTGGATAGGATTTGAGGTCTCTGGCGTGGTTATGATTTGGGGGAGCTTCTTCAATATCCCTTGGAATTGGTTTATTGTGCCCGAGTGTTATGTTTTCTGCAACTCTAGCTGTGCGGGGGCTGCCTATGAGTAGGGCTTTGATGTTCATCTCTCTGTTGATGATCGGAGCATGATCGAACGTCATCGTAAGGTTGAAAGTCTCCCTTTCTCTGAGTTAATGAGTTGTCAAGTCAAGACGAGAGCAGCACATGACAAACTTTATTCCAAACAGCACGTTCAAGAATCTAAAGCCTCACACATAAGATACATCCTGCTGCTGCTGTAGATACATCCCTATATGAACCTCGAAATAGCCTTAAGATGGCAAATCGCTATGAGGAAATCTCATTTATTTTAGATGGAAATTCTTCCGGTTGTAGTGCATTGGAGATGTAGGAATGGCTGGCCTAGAATGAACGACTGGACTCAAATTCAAGGAATTGATACTGTGAGAAGATACCGAAAAGGTCATGTTGTGGACAATATTGCATACAGAAATGGAGTTCTGGGCAACATGACTAAGACAGAAGATTCTAATTGAAAAACACTAAGCACAGTAAGGAACACTGCTCCCTTCCGCAGCCAAGTGTAGTGCAGGAAAATAAATAGATCATTTGCCTCCTAGATTGTGTTTAAATCTCATTTTCCCTATTCTTATTAGTGTATTAGTCTTCTGGCCGCCGTAATTTCTGCTTTGATTCTAGTTGTACAATTCTTTATTTTGGCCTATGTCAGGTGATCCAGTAAGATGTTAAGGTGCCATGGTATTCTTTGTGATGTTTATTTTTCTCTGTAGACTTTTGGAAAGAGTAGTGCATTCCAAGCACCATCAACCCACAAATCGCGGACTAACGGGCTTTGGTTGATGAGTGCACCAATGAGGAGAAAAGCTCTCGACGGGACTGAGTATGATCTCTTACTTTTGGACAGTGAAGGGGTTGATCGTAATGATCAAATGGTAAGCCAACTTCAATGAACTAATATTTCTTATTGATTGCTGATTTGATTGTTGTAGAATGATGATATATTATCCCATTAAGCATATTTGTTTCCCAACAATAATTCTTACGGTTGTCTTTGCACTCTTTTTTTTTTTTTTTTTTTAAATTTGAAGGGAACATACAGCATGCAGATATTTTCTCTGGCTTTCCTCTTGTCTAGCACGTTGATCTACACCCAGGTTGGTGAAGTCGTGCAGAGCTACAATGACGTTGCTTTCAAGTCCTAGATGTTTAAGATTTGTTATATTAGTTCTAGTTATAAGTTGTTGATCGTGTAACTTATTCCTTTCTCTCAGCTTTATCACTACTTTGCTGGAGTTTTGAATATACTTCAGACTCATGCCTTCTTACAGTACATTTTGCTTGCGTATAACATATTAACATGCATTCAGACGGGGGGGATTGATGAAGCTGCAGTGGACCGACTGTGTCTTCTCACTGAGACGACTAAGCATATTCGTGTGAGAGCATTTGAGTTGGGACACCTCTCCCCTCTATTTGTTTGGCTTCTGAGAGTAATTTCCCCAAACTACTCTGCTTCTTTTGCTCTGGAAACCGTGATTATGAATATGGACTAGGTGAACTGTTTGGATACTGAATTATTGTTTTTGTTGCTACATTACGCAGGACTTCCATTTGGATTTTGTGGAAGACGACAGGGGGATTACACCACGTGAACACCTGGAACTTGCTTTGAGGCCAGTTCAAGGTACTGGAAGAGAAATAGCTGCCAAAAATAAGGTATTATCTGCTTTTTTGTTTTTCCACTTTTAGCGTGGGATCCATGAATAAGAGCTCTTATAAAGATCTTGTCCGACCTTATTTAACCCTGGTTTATGTGAGGCGAATATCCATCTGTGATAGTGGCATGTTTCCATATACGATTTTGTTTGTGTCATCCTAGTTATAAGTACTAGTTGAACTTGTTTCGTTGCAACCAATTGTGTGGTATTATAGGTTTTGGTGGTCAAACATATATTGGAGCTCTGATGATGCATAAATAAAAGGTTCCTTCATTTGTTGAGATTGTAGCTAGACAGCTTGCTTAAGAGCCGATTCATTATAAATTTGGGCTAAAAGCATCTTTTGTCATGCCGTAGTGTTAAAGGAACTTAAGTTAATGCTTCGTCTCTTCATCAGTTTTTTCTTTGCTCGGTTCCTGGTTGCGTCTATGCATGCATCTTTGCTGTCGGGGTACTCCCTGTTTTCAGCGTTTCTTTTTATTGTTAGAGGTTGTAATGAAATACTTTCCAGATTCGGGGGTACTCCCTGTTTTCAGCGTTTCTATTTGTTGTTAGAGGTTGTAATGAAATACTTTCCAGATTCGGGACTCTATTCGATCTCTATTTCCAGATAGAGAATGTTTCACCCTCATGCAACCTTTCAATAATTACAATAATTTCCCGCAGCTTGATCAAATATCGGTGCGTATCTTTATCTTGTCATTATTAGATGCACTTTTATCTACTTCAACAAATACTTTTCACTCATATCTTCTTATTTGACGGTCTCTATGCGATGTTGGATGCAGATAGATAAACTGAGGCCTGAGTTTAGGTCTGGGTCGGAGGCCTTGACAGAGTTCGTTTTCGGGCGAACAAGGCCCAAGCAAGTCGGGGCCACTGTCTTGACTGGCCCTGTTCTATTGGCCATAACAGAGTTTTTCTTGGAGGCCTTGAACAATGGCAAAGTGCCTACAATACCACGTCGTTGGCCGGTTGGTAATATCTTGCATTTCTTTGTGTTTCCAATCTAACAACTTGGCTAGTGACCCAAACTGCGATGGTTCTGAGTAGGCATGAGTTTTCTCCAATGATCGGTACAACAATCTTGTGAAGTATTAAAGGAAACCACCCAGTGCCTCTCTGCCTTCCTCTATTTTATTTTTATTTTTCCCGGAAGTGACTGAGGCTGAGGATTTTTGTGACAAGTTGACTAGTGACTAAATGGGTGTCTACAATGAAGGGCTCGTTTGATAACACTGAAAAATAAGTGCTGAAAATCTAAGTACTGAATATTAAGTGCTAAATTATTTAATTACTGAAAATGAAAAGATAAGAAAGTTCGATAATAGAAAGCAGAATTGGACATTGAATAGTGAGCATTATTGGAAGCTTGGGTTATCAGATTGCTAAGGCTTAAATTTCCACGGACTGTTTGCACTTAACAGTTAAGGAAGGCATTCGTTACCGCACTAAATGATTTTCAAACAAAATGATAGTTGCCTAGTTAAATGTCATCAAACGCACTTACTGACATTAAGCATTAAAAAAAATTAATTCTCAGAGATTTTATGTCGTTATTAATTCAAACACACCCTAAGAGATAGAATCCTTGAAATTCTTGTGTATCTTTTTTTTTCCTTTCCCTGGTCCACGCAGTATTGAAGAGGCAAAGCTATTCATCTAATTAACAAGCATGTCTATCAGGTTTTACAAAGTAAAACTAAGGCACTAAAGATGAACATTTGATTAATTGCGGGAAGTACGATGCATTTTATCGACCAAAATAGTTTTCTCGTCTCACAATTAGATTACTTGATGTGCTTACTTAGACTAAATACTTCGTGTCGCTAGGGAAAAAACTCTTTTTACGAGCTCCCATTGAAAATTGAGTTATCTCATATCAGTGAGCTAAGGAGCTTCTATACTTTGTTTTGACGTCAGGATTTTTTTCACCATGCAAAATGACATATCTGTCCCAAATCTGTGTTTTCTATTATTTCTATGATGCGTTGAGTTAAGTTTTAAATGGCTTTATCAATAAGAATGTTACTAAAGGGGCAAAGCTAAAGAACTGTGTGGCGCTGATTATTGCTTGTCATTGCTCTCTATTGAAATGTGCAGTAGTTATGTTTTCATTCTTATTTTACCTCTTACTTTTGCAGATTGTTGAAGAAGCGGAGTGTCGTAAAGCTTATGATTCAGCTGTTAAGTTTTACATGTCTACTTTTGACCGATCTAAGCCACTAGAGGAAGTAAGCAACGCTTTGCTAGAGAAACGAATGCTCTCTTGTTTGAATATTTTCCTAATTTCAGTTAATGTAGGCTGCCATGACGGAGGCTCATGAGGAAGCAGTGCAAAAGTCATTAGCTGCATTCAATGAGAGTGCTGTTGATGGTGGTTCAGCAAGGAAGAAATATGGCGAGCTTCTCCACAGATTTTTTAGAAGGAATTTTGAGGTTGTTTCTAAGTTGCAAAATGTTGAACATTTTAGCCCCTGCAATGCTACTTTTATCGTGTGTGGATCCCAATAAATTGGTTGGTGGACTACGTTTACTCTTTTCCTTTGTGCTTGCGGTTAGCTGGTTGCCTAGGCTTTGGCTTTCATACCCTTTCTTTCTTTTCTTTTTTTTCATTCAACACTTTATTTCATTTTCTCCCTTTTGTGTGCATTGTCGTGTCAACGTCACGGAGATCCACATCCAGTAGACATTATTTTCATGAAACTGCTGTGGTTTGTTGATAATTATGGTTAATGATGGTTTATTTTTGTTAGGTCATTTTGATTTCTCTATATTCGGGACAATAACTTAAGCAATCCTCTGACTAAATTGGTCCACGCAGGAGTACGAGATGAATGCAATCGGGGAGGCAGACATGAAGTGTTCGCATACTATACGAATCCTGAAAAAGAAGCTGAGAACAGCTTGTCATGAACCTAATGCTGGAATTGATAATGTTTTGAAGGTTAGCACATATTCCTTTTTCTCTTTTTCACTTTTGTCTCGGTACACCTTATATAGAAGTTTTTTAGTCGAACTCGGTTCACCTTATATTATGAGCTTGAATATGTTACTGTTAACTCATTTTGCATCGATATCTCTTTAAATCAAATTGCTTTGGACGATTGGAACCTCTTGTCTTTGTCTAGTGAAAAATAATCTTGTTAAATGCTGTTGATGGTGAAATTCTGAGGCAGCCACCATTGGTGTGGGGTCTGATTAGTGTCTAGTAGATTTTTGACATGTTGAAAGGGTGGAAGAGATGGGGCCATTTGAGAATTCTCCCTGCTCCTACCAAACAAACGAGGTCCAGTTCCAAATGTGGGGAAACTGTGAAGTATCCACTAGTACCATAGGAGTGCAGTGTATCAAGGATGATTCTCTATCTAATGCTTGAGTTGGTAGGCTATTTATTGGTTGATCAATCTCATAAAGGACATGCTAAGCTTTTAGTTAAATCTGAGCGCCTTCCAAGTTGACTGTTGCAAGCATGTGTAGTAATGCTGGGCCCTCATGTAATATTGGTCTTTGGCTTAAGATTAAAGCGTGAAAATTATACATGGGGAGGTAAATAAGGAGTCTACAAATATTCAAACTCACGGCGTCCTCTTTTAGCACTATGTAAAATTGTCGTCTTTTAGTACTATATAAAATTTTGTGGAGCAACTTCTATCTGTTCCAAATTCTAAGCTATTAGATGAAGGCGCGGTTAACATATGTTAGCACAAAGTAATTTTGCTTGATAAACATCCTCACTTCTTTCCTTAAGCTATATTGCATTAGCCGTTAATGAGAAAATACAAATCAAGTCACATGTCGAAATTTGATGTCCAAAATAGAAGCCGCAAAATTTTTGTGCTTATTGTACCCATCATATTATGGAAAAGCATGGATCTTTCGTGTCAGTTTATGCATCATCGTCAGTGTGCTCTATGGATATTCTGCAGGTTCTTGGTGGTCTTTGCTCAGAATATGAGGCAGCATCCCATGGTCCATCGAAATGGCAAAAGCTTGCCGTGTTCTTGCGAGAAAGGTTTTCCCTTTTTTCTTTTGACATTTCCAAACCTGTTTCCTGAGTTTTTTTTTAAATCTCTATCTCCGTCCTTGACTTGCTGCTTTCAATCCACCCAGCTGGGAAGGACCAATAGAAGACCTTGGCAAAAGGCTAATTGATCAGGTCGGATGTCAGAGGAGTTCCTGCATGAGGAAATGTCAGGCCATTGAAGATCAGGTGGGGTTGCTTAAGAAGGAGCTGGAAGCCAGTGAGAATTACAAATCTCAGTACCTGAAGCAATATAAAGATGCCATCAGAGACAAGACGCTTTCTGATGATTATTCAAGCCTGCAGGGTACTTGCGGTTCACTTGAAGAGAGGTCTTCTAGCTTGCTGAAAACATTAGAATCTACAAAGCAAGAGTCTCTGGACTGGAACAGGAAATACGAGCAAGTGCTGTCCAAACAGAAAGCTGAAGAAGACCAGACTAGTTCTGAAATTGCTATCCTCAAGTCCCAGAGCAGTGCTGCTGAGGCAAGAGTAGCTGCTGGTGAGGAACAAGCTCAGTCCAATCTAGAGGAGGCAGAGGAGTGGAAAAGGAAGTATGACCTTGCTGTTAGGGAAGCGAAAGCAGCCTTGGAGAAGGCGGCAATCGCACAAGAGCGCACAGATAAGGATACACCACAAATGGAAGATGGTCTTAGGGTGGAGCTCATTGAAGTGGCTACAAAGGTCTCTCTCTCCCCCGCATGCACACGTCTGTGTTGGGTTGCAATTCCTGTTTCTCGTACCATATTATAGTGGAATCGATGCATTTACCATTTCTCGACGGTTATGCAGGAGGACGAACTGAAGGAGAAAGCGGCACAATTCGAGTATGCTGAGCAGTGCTTGACCAGCATAAAGTCAGAGCTGAAGGTAATCTCCCATCTTCTTGATCTAGGCGTGTTGAAAATGGAAGGCCGTGAATTTTCTGCTGAAGTTTCAGGGTTTAGCGCATTTTCTAATAAAACACGGGAAAGCAACTTGTTAATTAGAATTTTCCATTTTCTTAGCATCTTTATTGTCCCTATCAATTCTGGTCTGTCATCTCCTGTTTGTCATTTTGTACTTTCTTGTGATAAATGATTAATATGCTTTCCAGGCTGCCGAGTCAAAAATAGAGAAATATGACGTGGAGATTATGACCCTGAAGAAAGAAATTAAAGCATTGAGCGAGAAGTTCGAAACAGCAAATGGTAAAGTACAAATTTGGGAAATGGAATCCCTCCGGTTGAAGGAGATTCTGAGAGATGGTTTGCAGTTGCCCATAATGAAAGATCTAGCAGCAAGGGGTGTTTGGCCAGTCTCAACTTCAGTAAATGGAGCATGAAGCTGTTATTTCATTTGGGCCGCGAGGCCGAGCAGACTTTTTTCTTGTTTTTTCTTGTTTAGCTGTAAATAGTTGATAAATGGAAACTAGAAAAACATCGCTAATGGTGATCGATCCTACAAAATGGGAACCGAGAACCGACCATTAGCTCCATGGACCCACTCATGGATGGTTCCATGGAACCGATGTTTCACAAACACTCAGGACAACATGTTGGTACAGTGTTTCATCAACAAATATTCAATTGATATCAATGAGCAATGCTCAATTTCTAACCGATTGCGGAATGAACAGAAGCTACGATCAAATCCCATTTTCGCTTATGAAGAGACTGAAGCAAAGGAACCATGTATCACCTTGAAAACTTTATTTCTAGTAATCCTGTTCCAACTTCCCATATAACGTGCATTCATGTGGCCAAAAAATTCTCAGAGAATCCTCCAATTTACTACATTTGGCGCACATGTCTATGAGGGCATTGCGAACGCGAAAATCCATGGTAAATCCTGACTTTACTAAGCCACGATGGTCTTCTCCCCCAAGATAAATTTCTGCCGCTTCATCTTCCGTCTCCATCGTCTTAAAAAGCTGCATCACTAATTCCCAGTATGACCCATGTAGTATATTACCATTTAGCACGGGATTCCATGATATAGCATTCATATATTTCTATCTTATTAAATAGAGTTGACGCGCAGCAAGTACATTGCCATGCCACCTTAAGCATACATAGCTAGAAGAACTTTGTTAGCCTCAGCATCAAACTCCATTCCTTTCCTTACCGAGTAATCATGAATAGTTGTTCCTAATTCTAACTCACCTAAGTGCCCACGGGCACGGAGAACAAAGGTGATCGTCAATAAATCAAGTGTAAATGCGGTGATCATTTCCCTAGACAATTTGATCTAGTCTTCAAACAAATCCCAGTTGACAATACCCACAGGCCAGGGTGTTCCAACTGACCATATCTCCCAATGCCATCTCATCTAAAAATTGTAAAGTATCCGATGTCGGTATCTACGGAACAGGCATTAGTAGTAAATTAAAATATAAAGGCAGCGGAATCAAAAATAAAATTAGACCACACATTCATTTCTATAGGCATTGTTCTTGTGTTGTTACAAAACATTCGGAAGAACGGAGGGGGTTAAACGGAATACTTCTCATAGCATGCCCAAACCACTTGGTTGGGATGTTCTTCAGCTTGAATCCCACTAATGCTAGACTTTTAATTTAGACACACCGCAAATCGCACGTAGAATAGAAGAAAGAAATCGCGGTAATCACCACTTCAATGTGCATCACGTGCACGCACAGCCATGACCAAAGATAATATAAAACTAAATCCCATTTAATTTAATTTCTGTCCGAATTAATTCGATTGCCATATTGTCTCTTCCGTTTAACTTCATTATGAATTGGTTACGGCGTGTGACAACTCAATGTTCGTGACTCAACTCTTAATGAGAATTACACTAACACATTAGTACTCCCAAGAAATTCAAATATCCTGATGAATCACCATGTCTTGCCAGCCATGATTGACATCTAGCAATATGTGAAGTTTAACTGGACAATGTGAACACTGAATGAACATAATGGACCATCAGCTTTTGCAAAAGTGTAATCCAATCCCTCTATCATATTATGTCTCCATCGAACAAAGATTAATGAATATTTTACAAGCCATTAATTTGATCATATGCGCAAATCTAATTGATATGCAATTTATACGAGACATAACAGTTCAATTTCAGTTACAAACTATGTTGACGATTTCAATACAGTGTGATGATTAGATTGCATAGGATACGATTTTTGTACCTTCCATTTAACAAGAAAGCAGATTCCATCATACACATACGTGTAACTTCATACATGAAACGAACTATGACAATCAACTTCAAAGACGGATCAACAATCCAGTAATATACGCACCTATTAACCATAGCCATCTAAGTCACTATTGTGCCTCATGTCTAAGGAATATTTACACAAGACCAAAGTATGAATGATCATACATTGACAGCGCCCAAAGCTTTCATGTTGCTAATCGTTCTATGTTATCACATAAGTAAACTTGTCTGATATAAGCACATGTATTCTAGCTCGGGCATCACAATGACTCATGACTTATCATTCCCTTAAGTATCAAATACTTAACGGAGAAATTAAGAACACGCCAGCCTCACCATGATTATTAATATCCATTCAATGATCCATTGACCGGAACATTTTAAAGATACAGTCTAACTTTGAACCCGTCACACGCATTCTTAGTTTTTCAAAAATAGGTCTAACCTCAACTGATCTTGTGGAATCGTTCATATAAAAAATTGGACAAATGCATTTTGGGGAAAATGTAAATATTATGTAAAAAATGCTTTGAAAAGCAACTTTGGACTTAAGTATTATTTGGTTGTGTGTATATATATATATATATATATATATATATATATATATATATATATATATCCAAAGGCCACTTGGAGTTGCGTGGGCCAGGATGCCTGAGGTTGCGTGACCTCGCCAGCCCTTGGTTTACCAGATCTAGCTTCGTCAGCTCTCACCAGCCATTCTCACGCAAAAAGTATGAACATGAACGGCATTTGAAAGAATTGGCGAGGGGCAATCCTGAACGAAAATAATATACTTAATGCTAGGCTAGCATTAGGCCAGTTGCTAAAAGCTAGCATTGAGCTTTCCTAAAAGCTATCATTTAGCCAAATACCCCTTGAAAAAGCTTGCCAAACAAAGGCTTGATTCGGCTTCACAGATGTCAAACGGCACAAAACAAAAGCAAATTATGCTTCATATCGGACCAAGACTACTCTAAACAAACACGGCTTGATTTCACAGTTTGTTTTGGTTTTCAATAAGTTAAGCCAAATTGGACCGTGAAATATGGTTTATCGGACTCGATAAACCTTCTCGTCGGGAAAGAAATGCCCCTCGAACCGATTTAAACCACAAAAAAGGTCGCGCTAAATTTCGAGTCCATCTTCCTTCCTTAGGCAGTGAAGAATTACTTCCAAGTCTGCACCGCCGAAATCAAACGCAACGGAAGGTGTCGCTTGATTAATAATAAATTTTTAAACAGTGCTAGGAGTTGCTTCACTTGGAAACAAAGGGGTGTGCTGAAACTAAAATCAAGTTGTAATGATGCCCATGCCGTTCTGCACAGATACATGAAAATCTCCAAAATGCCTATCACGACACTCGGGACTTCGCCTAATCTTCCAAGAGAACAGATAAACAAAATATCTCCAAGTTTTCTGTTTTACCGGGAAAATAAGAGACGGCTAAGTAATATCTTGACCAAGCACCTTCTGATATGCTGATAATCCAAAACATTAACATTAACCGCTTTCCCTTGAGAGGTTCATACAAACCTAATCTAAATTTGACAGTAACGTAAATTAGGTACATGTCAAAAACCCAACAGCGTCCTAATTTATGCAACTCAAAATGTCAAAAGGGAGTAAATAAGACTGAAAAGAATAATGCCTAGGGCAACATGTCCCTGCCACGAGACTAGCCAAAAATTTTCATAATGACACGAGAATTCCTGGAAGCTCTTCGATAGCTGAGCAAATTTTCGCTCACACCAAGTAGTTCCGAAAGAACGTCAGCCTCAATACTTTCTTATCCATGTTGCCTGCCTGATCAGCCTTGATAATCATCTTTTCCAGCACAAGTGTGCATCGCCACAAATAAACTTAATCAGGGCGCGCAGATACTTCGACCCAGAACTATGGGCTTTGGAACCGGTGATCTCAACCCTCTTGAGATGTTTCGCCACACACTGGAAGTTCCCCTTCCTTGAACACAAGAAATCTTCTTCGTCAAATTTAAAACGTTCTTTAGATTCTTTGTCAAGCTGGAAGTGCACGTATATACCCCATTTAAGAAACTTCGCATTAGATGTGGTTCCACAGGAAAAGAAATTATTTGCTCGCTAGAATTTCAAACAAAAAACTGTCATTTGTCCACTGCAGATGCAAGTTAGTTCTACTCCGATCGAGTCTTAATCAATTTAAGCTCTCAAACTCATCTACTCATATAAAACAGGTTCTCTTTCTAAGTCCTCATCGCTAAACTCTAAGTTCAGGATCCTAACGCTACATGGCAGCAAAAGAACACCCAGTACGACACTGAAGTTACTTTACGACAAGAACTAAAACAGATTAAAATTGCCCTGCACAAATGTCTGAGTACACTCACAGATTCATGGGCAACTTTCGATTGCTGGAACAAACAAGGGCTAGAGATTGATCATCTTTGGGTGCTTCAGAAGTTTTAGCTCATTGTTTAAACATTCATGCGAAAGAGAAGTCAGCACAAGGAGCAAGCTGAAAATACCATAGCAACGGAACAAACCTTCAAAGAGTGGTCACCAGTCAGGTGTATATCTAATTCTTCCAGATATTGTGAACTTCGTAGCATATATGCTATCCCGGGAAGGTCCCATTGACTAACACCTGCATGTAGCATCAGATTCTGACATTTTGACAATAGAGAAGGCGCTTCTCCCATCGCCAGAATGGACAGAGCCTAGGCACAAATCCTAGACATATTTTGGAATATAATTTTCGAATTTTAAGTTGTGATAGGACAACCGTTTTCCATTGACTAGGAAAACCTTTTCCATTTACTTATTTTTTTATACGATCTAAACGCATGAAAATGAGAAAAAAAAGTATTTTTCGCGAGGTGTCCGGACCAGTTTGCGCGCACCTCGACTATTCATCGGGGGACTAGCACGATAACCACCGGCCGCGACCCCCACTTAAGTCACGGAGCGTGAGTTGGGAGATTTGAACCAGGAAACTGACAAGGGATAGTACATCTCTTAACCAACTCGACCATGCGTGGGTGGGTGCCTAAGAATATGCTCGTCTAAGGGAAAGTGTTTTCTGGTAATTCGTCTTGTTATGTATAATGAAGCAACCTATCAACCCTTCGAACCATGCCAGCGATCGGCGAGGGCCGCGAAAAGCCGCCAAACCCTCACCAGATCTCGGCAAGGTTGGAACCCTCGCTTGTGATTAATGAGGGGCAGCCGGCGACACTCGTTGGACTTTGAAAAAAATTGAAGTAAAAAATAAAAAAAAGAAAAGGAAAAGAAAAGCAAGGAAAAATAAAAATAAAAATAAAAATATTTTATTTTTTATTTTTTTAAAATAAAAAAATGTCCAACATATTTGGCAATATAATTTTTGTAGTAATTTACAAGTTTTGCTTATTTAAATTAAATTATGTAAGTGCTTTATAATATAGGTTGAGTCGGTCCAGTATGGGTCAAAAAATTTGCATGATAATAAATGGATCATAAATCATTTAATGGGTCAATTTGACTCAGACTATTTATGACTCAATCCAAACTCAATTCCATCGACCCATTTAAAGGGTTTACTGTCAACGCGCATATAAATCTGACCGAATCCACTGGTTTTGAATGGTTCTCTGCTTTTAAGAAGATTTTTTTTTTAAAATGTGAAACCCGTATTGAATCAAAGTCTCAGACAGACGAATGGAACCAATTGTACTAGCTAGCCCACAGGCCCTGGCCGTTGACCTGCTTCGCTCACTCTCCAGTAGCACTCTCTAAAGTTGCGCTCTCCCCTCCTCCGTACTCCGACTCAGCGTCCTTATTCTATCTCTCTTTCCCTCCCTTCGCAGACGGCCACTAGGGTTTTTGATCCGTGGTCTTCTCCATGCATTTGTTGTTTCGAGATTCTTTATTCACTGCGGGTCGTTTTCTCTCAAAGAGCACCTGCCATTCTCTCCAATTTGAATTAATGGCAGATATCTGGCTAAGGAATAATCAAATTTGTGTGCCTTACCAATTTTCTATATGGTGTAAGTTCATTAATTATTTTTTTAGCTGAAATGATGGTGTAGGATCCGAGTTGGATTTTGGTGAACCCAACACATCTTCAATTGGAAGTTAGCATGGAAACTTGAAAGTGCCTATGAACTTTCAATTTCTAATTGCATGTTTTTGTATTACTAGATTGGCAGACATAATTTTATGAATGACATAAATTTTAAGGCCGGCATGACCTAATCAATGGACGGACGAGGGTTGAGCCCAAAAAAGACGAAACAAACTTTTTTTTGCAAAACTCATTGCAGTTTGCTCAGGATTTAAGTGCTTTCGAATGTTTTGATTGGGTGCGAAAAGTTAGGATGTAGGAATGAGCATTTTTGGAAAAAAAAAATCATATTTTCATAGGCAGAGGTATAGGGATAATTGATATAAATATTACGTAATGATAATTTATGCAACACCACTGTGAAGCTTTTTGTGTGTACAGCAAACAGAGAATAGCTAGCTGTGGGGTGAGGGCTACGACGGCCCTAGCGATGATTGTTGCGGCCCCCGCTTGGGCGAGACGGCCCTCGTCCCCATAGCCGGCGCCAACCGTGACCCTATCTGGCCATGGGTACTCCAAGGTTTTTTTTTTTTTTTTTTTTTTTTTTTTTTTTTTTTTTTAATATTGGATTATTAAAATAAAAAATAAAAACTTCAAAAAATAAAAAAATCCATAAAATATTAAAAATAAAAAAATCCACATGTTATTGAAAAAATAAAATAAAAATAAAAGCCCATTTAAGACATAATTGCCGGAAATGGCACTTGAATGTGCAATTTTACTCCGATGTGGCACTCACGTAATCGAAAAAAAAAAATCATTACATTCAAATGAACACCGTACAAAAATTATAGCACTCGCGGTGTACTTATTCACGATATTCAGATAGATAGAAAGCAACAATAGCATGTCAAAAATGGTATACTACTTCACGTTATGAGGTAAAAATAAGAAAAAATTTCGATTGCATTGATAGTAAAATGAGTTAGCTTTCACAACTGAAAAATCAATGAGGAGGCTTGATGTTGAGATCTATTAGCCTTGCGGAAGGGTTGGTGTTGCCAAAAGTGCCTTTAGAATTTAAAGGCTAAATAATAAGTGGAACTGATAGGATATTTTTACTGATAGGATAAAAAAGGATTGGTTGAAAAAGATTCTTCCGTGTGGCAATCCCGGCGTAGAAAATCGCGGTAAATAGGATGCCGCAGCCGCAGGTTAGGATAAAATGCCTAATTAGAGACTGCATCATGTCCAGAAACGCAGCCAAAATCATGGGTATATGCTGGAGATTCAATTCTCATGGATCCCATTGCTAGTCAAGTAGCAAAGCATTTTGATTATTATTGGCATTATCATCAACTGGCCTACTCGATTGACAAAGACAGTTTAATCAGAACAATCGATAAGTTGAACGGTCGAAGTGATAACTCGCCCAGTAAATTTATCGATAACAGACATAATTTTTTTTTTTTTTTATGAGAGTGTTCACCGGTTGGCGAGATCATTGACAATCATTGTAGAGATTACTTATACTAGTGTTGGAACTCGAAGGCAGCGATGATGAATCGACACAAGAACATATCTGCTGGGTGGCTATTTTTATGACTTCTTGTGGATTGGTGTTGCTAGATAGTAGGAGATGGTGGATAGTGTCACTTCTTGCAACCGCCGATATGATTAGCAAGTTTATTTGAATCCAAATGTTGTTATGGTGGGATTTGAATACCCCAAAAATACTCTCGGCGAAGGATATCCATCAGTCAAAGAATGAACATTGTTCTACAAATTTATCTTCATCTTCACTATAATGCTAGCCACTATTCTCTCCAGTTTTATACTTTATTACCTTTATTTTTTTTTTGTCATATACTTTTCTATCTAAAAAAATAAAAAAAATAAAGGATCCTTCTCTATTTTTGTTGATTCCCTCGTCGATTTATCTACATTATGAAGAGTATCTTATCGACATTTCCGGTGAAATCGTCTTCTGTGAGAGTGTCCCTACAAAAGATGATGAGTGCCATTTTATCTTCATTTTCAAAAGTGATCTGTTGTTAATTACACTTCAAACATAATAATTGTTAGTGGTCAATCTTCAGTAATTACAAGACTGAGTTCTGGTGGCAATCCATTATGTTGTGTCATTACATTGCATGTACCTAGGACTTAGATTATAATGAGCTGAGCTATGGCATATTCAACCTCAATGCGAGAAGGCAATGAACCAAATAGAATTTGGAAATTGTAGTAAATGTGCTAATTGGCTAGCACATGGAGAAGTGGGTGTCAGTGACAATGAATTTCTTCACCAAATTAGGTTTTCAATAAGGCTGATAAATAGGACATTAGAGACGTAAATGATGAGGGAAAGACATACTTTCACGGTGCAGCTGTTCGTATAAGTGAGATACACAAATTTACTTGAAGAAGATCAATCGATCCATGTTGGTTGGATAAAGTAGAAATGGAAAGATACATGAATTTACGCCGCTTTAACGTATGATTACAGTCGCGATCTTACACATATCAAGTGTTGTTTACTTGGGACTAGGCCTTACGGAACCTTCCAAAAAATCACCACCTCATGGTCACTTCCACATCTCTCCAACACAAGCTTTACCTTTTGCATCCAATAGACACAACGCAAGCATTCCCTTATAAAAGGGGCCAACGAAAATTGAAGAAAATTCCTTCCAAAAAGTTGACTCTTTTTAGTAAAGTTAACACTACGAAAAATAACATACCGGCACACATACGACAAATTTAATTCAAGTTATTTTTTAAAGTAAAAATTCCAATCTAGTATGCTTGTAACCCTTTACTGGTCTTCACTAAAATTTACTATCAAATTGCTGAATTGGATGACACATAACAGTTGAAGAGTATATTGGTTTGAGGTTCTTACCTCTCTTTTGTTATGTGGTATTACCTTGAGATTTTTTGTGGTATTTACCAATTTAATGGAAACTAGCAACGGGTAAATTAATTTGTTATAGGTGTGTCAATTTTAGGATTTTTAAATGATTAAAAAACTAGTATGGGTAAATTTGTCGATAGTGCATCAGTTTGCGATTTTTTTCGTGTTATTTACACGTTATAGTAAGTACAGTTAACTTACCTCAAATTCTCTTTTCCAGCGGAAATATCATATTAACTTATTAAATTATGTAAAAAATAGTTACTGAAAACAAGCAAGCATCTGATGCATCCGGATTAAATCCATTTTGCGTTGTGTTGTCAACGTTTTCTTTCAATTCAGTCTTAATGTAATATTGATCGATCTCGTACATACTTTCTCTGTAATCCATTTGTACGATCACTTTTGCTACTATAACACTTATGGTGGAACGACTATTTAGAACAATAATCAACACCCGATTGTATTTTGTAAGCACTGCTCGTTTTTCTAGTGCACAACTTGACCAATGTTGGCTTCTGAGCATCTTATTGTGGGATCTCCTACTTCAACGAAGAAGGTGAAATCTTCTTAGATGAGAAACACGTGGATGAGCGTAATGTTGCATTTCTGTCATATTTCATGGGTGTGAAGACTCAAAAGGAAAATTTTTTCAAAAAAGTTCTAAACCTATCGCATTATTGTCAATTTAGCTCGGGAATGGGTCTTGTATGCTATATATGTTCATGTGATCTCCCTCCATCTAATAGTGTAAATTTTCGGGTTGGACTTTCTAATAAATGTATTACAAGATCGAGCTTTAATGACCTCGCGAATGTCCATTTCCTATCTTTCTAATATTTTATAGCTTTCTTCAGATTCTTCTTCCCAACTTAGTGAGATAGGTTTAGTTTGTTGTTGTTGTCATTTCTATGACCATAATAATCAAGCAATTAGACATTAATGCTGCATGATCGATGTCGAGCACCGAATCCCCATACTACCCACATCCAAATCATGTTCAGTTGACCACGGAGTGACCACAATATAAGAGTTGCAACGACAGTTTCGCACAGTTACATTCAGCAAAATTATAATTGTCCCCAAAACATCATATGTAATATTAAGCTAAAGGAGTTTCCTTGTTAATGAATTTGTGTAATTCAGAGTTGAAGTATTTCTCTGGAAATAAGAAAGGTGATCATAAGCACTCTAAAGAAGATAAAGATCACCCCAACTGCAAAATTTATAAGCAAATGACAGTCACAATCCTCTCCTGCCATTTGTCCAGACAATGAATAGACAACCTAGAACTTAGTTCCGGAAGATTACTGTTATACATATTAAAACCATCCCACCCTAGAACAGCATTGTCAAGATGTAGAAAACAGCATGCAACTTTTCACTATGAATGACTAATTTTCATGACAATGAACAGTTAATTTATGTATCTTGAATATAGCTCATAATTTAAAAGTTCCGCCAAGAATTTCATGAAAGAATTTTCATTCGAACAATTTGTGCAGAAAAGATTCTTTTTAGCAACTTCTAAGAAGTGATTTTCTCAGAATATCGCACCTCAGGAGATTTAAGTTTCACGTCAAAAATCAAAACAAGGATGCAGGTAATTTCCCCTGAAGGAAAAGAAATAAAGAAAACATTTTGCTAGACCCACCTTGCACTGGCTGTTGGTGGCTTTGCACTTGTGTGCTGCAAGGCCCCATCTTAACAAAGTTGCCGCAGCATCTGTAAACCTAAGAAAGATTATGCAATGAATTCACCCTATATTAATTGACATCTATGAATATCGAAGGAGTCATGTAACTGGAAATACAGTAAACGTTGTCAATTTCTTCTGTGAAGACCCAGAAAAATCTATCTGTGGACATTATCCTAACTGCCATATTTGGCGTTGGCAGATCAAATCATAGAGAATTTTCTGTTCATACATGTTCCAGAACACGGCAATATCGAAAGCTCACAACAATATTTCTTTAAGATCATAATGCCTGACACGGTTACCCCAAAACAAAGAAAAGCCATACACGAGGATTGTTTGTCACTTGAATAACTTGGCAAAGTGAAAATGCATAAAATTTAGACCTACACAAATATGAAACTTCTGACAGAACTTTCACATAGAAAAATTGGATTTGTGATGCAACAGATGTAAGATAAGGTACTATCCCACAAAAACTGGGACGCTATTAATAATACTCTTTTTCCTAGTATTGGCAGTGGAAGAAAGATCACACAATAAGTATGAGATTTCAAGTTTATATCATGCTGTCATTTTGGCCAAAACCAAAGCAAATGCCCCCAAATTCAAATTACTTGTAACACCTTAAAACTTGGAGATGTCTTCCATAAGATTTCATCAGACATAAATGAGAATCTTCATAAGGACATCAAGCGTATATATGTATACACATATACAGATACATATACATATATGTATATGTATGTGTGCATATATATATTTATAGTGAAGATAAGATCTTTACTGTTCAGGCTTAATATAAACACTTGTCCTTGCCATCTTCCTGAAGAATAGCACAAGCATCTGTGTATAGCTTGATAGCCTCTTCTGGGACAAACTCTTCGAGAACAGTCATGGACATAAATGTTTCACAATTTGGGGTAATATATAGAGAACAGAGTACTCAAAGAAGAGGGACAAGCTGCCCAATCTGTGAAGGAGATGCCGCCCTGTGAAATATCGATCCAGCAAGTAATAATATGAAAGGAAAGATGGCACAAAGATACATTTGACCTTAAGTCAACTTGAATTAGCCAACCAGACAATGACTCAAAATACTTTAATCAAAGCAATTAGGTTAAGCAGATGTGTCAAGAAAGATCATAATAATATAGTTCATTCAAAAGAAATATTCATAGCATCAGCAGAAAGCCAATGGGGAAGAGGGAACTAGAGCATCAGACTACACAACATTAGAAATACTAATCCGTATCGTGCTTTAACCAAATTCTCCCACTCTGCTGCGACATATGACTGCTGATTTACATAATTGTCAAATTGGATATCCAATAAATGAAAATATTCTACTGCAATTTTGAAAAGTATCTGCACAGTTCACTATGAGAATGATGAAACTCGAGCAACAAAATAAATAAATGCGAAGGAACATACTAATTGAAAAGAAATAGAATATTTTCAAAATGCAAAGATAATCACAACATTACCGAGCCCCATTCGTCAGCGCATCTGATGCAGGCTGTGATCTCCCGCACTCACTGTACAATTCGGATGCTCTTCTATAGAAGTCTGCAGCCTCATTCCAATTTCTCAATTCCTTATCTACAGAAGCGGCAGACTCCATGTGTTTGGCCGCATTCATATATTTTCATGAAATATGTTAACTTTTTTTTTTCCCAACATTCATATATTTTCATGAAATCTCGTAATCAACACGAATTTATTGAAAAATTTTATTTTCGTTATCTTATCAACTTACCTTAGGACCACAATATTCTTTACGATTAGTGAGTAATTTACATTGTAGGTTGTTAGGAACATTGATAATTCTATATTAATTCCTTAAACGTTCAGATTAAAATAGAATAAACATAAGAAGGTTTAAATGGAATAAGACCAAATAAAAAAGAAAAGGAAAAGGAAAAGGCCTTTTTTATGGGAAAAACGTAGACAAAACATAAGTGGGTCCCCCCTTGTCCTATTACAAAGAGCATGAAACGAGTCTCTCGAGCCGGAAGAACGTATTTCGAGACGGAGGTGGAGGAAATGGCGGCATCAACAGCAGCATCACTAGGACCGCCAGTACGATTCTCTATCTCCTTCACAAGCTGCAACGACCGAGCGAGAGCACCTCCTCCCAGCGCCGTCCGGTGCTCCGCCCAATCCGACATCGGTGCTCCTCCTCTGCTCCGCGCAGCCAAGTACACCGTACGACTTCCTTCCCCCGCCGTCTTTCTTTCGACGTCATTCGCGGTTTTTCTTGCTGGTTCTTCTGGTTTAGTTGTACAAGAATGTTGGCGAGCGAAATGCATGCCTGTGAAATTTCTTTGCCCTTTGTTTATTGTCTCATTCGAAAACTTAAGAGAATTTGTTGTTGATTGATTCAAGCTTGGGCGCATTTGCTGCCCAAGTATTGCTTGGAGATGGGACCGTTCATTGCTCCTCCTAACTTGAAGCTTTACGTTTTGTCATATTACTCTAAGGCTAATATCTTCACAATCTGCACTGGAGAGGTCAGGAAGATAAAGCAGTTCTCTCTCTTTAATGTATGTAGGATGTCACTTAAGCCTGGGTGGGTGGCCTAAATACCGAATCCTCTGCAGTTAGTTTTATGGGTATTTGAATTTCTGTTGGGTGCCTAATCCAAACACAGCTCTATTCCTTGATGAAAGAATTTGCTTCCTCCACTAACTCTCCTCTCCTTTGATGGGCTTCGCAATTTGCTGGTAGAAATAGTAGTTTTGGATCAGCCTCCATCTGCCAACAAACTTTTATCAGCTGCAACTGAGATAGAAAGGCGAATCATATAAGTATCAATATCTCTGTCATTAAGGGCGCCGATCATGCGTATTGCAATTGGGCTCCTGCCGAATAATTGTGCATAGACGGTTGGTTTCTGTGATTACCAAGAAGTTCTCATTGTAGGGACCACATATTTATTTGTGCTGCGGCAATTTTGTTGTCGCAAAACTGCGATCAAATGCCTTTGGTCATAGCGAACGAGAACTGTCGGGAGAACCTTATTTTGAGATGGTCACTGCATGTTGGCATAACCTGACTTAAGTTACCAACCATAAAGTGAACATTATCTAAGAACCGACTCCAATTTTGCTGAACGCCTCTCTACCATCATAAACCATGTGCTAACTTCTCTCTGCTGAATTACCATCCACGCTTTGCTGATATGATTCCCCTCCATGATGTGATGAATTCTTTTTGTCTCCTGGAAATTCAAGGCTGTCAGCTCATGAGACTTTCTTTATGAAAAGTAAGCAGGATCTAGTTCAAAACCACATTGTACTGCGAGCTCTTTTATTTGTCTCAAATCGTTCATATGAGCTCCGAACATCCAAAGCTAGCAGCGTCCTCTGAGTTAATTGACGAGAAACCCTCCTCCCCACCTGCAGTAGTTGCCAAATGAGCAGGATGAACACATTCAACAATTATCCCCATCTCACGTAATGTTTTAACTGGATTTTACTTCTGGATATGACAATGAAGAGCAAAGACTGACAGATCTCAACTTTTGCCTCACATTATTGTGTATCGGTGACAGAAGATGAGGCCCTGCTGCTCTGCCTCTTTTGTTGCCAATCTAAACCCCGTGAAGAGCCTAGTTTTAGATGCTCTATTTAACATCCCAGAGAAGTTCATTCCGGTTCTGATCATCATCATCTGCTGACTGCATTTAGTTTCCTTTCTTGATGTCCTACACTGTCATCTCTCAATATAAAGTCAAAGTAGGAGTTCTTCAGTGGCTATTTTGATCGAATGAGTAGGGAACAAATGTAATGCAAACTAATTTGGGCTACTTTTGTAGTCATAATATGACTGACTTTGTCTCTCCGACTGGTGTCCTTACATTGTTATATGTCGGGAATTTTTCACTGACATTTCATTTCCAGGTTGACAGATACATTAAAAGTGGAATGGTGATTGGGCTAGGATCTGGTAATGCTTCTAGCATGGCCATAAATTATCTTGGTCAGCAACTTCGCGCAGGTGCTTTGGAAGATATAGTAGGGGTACCCACGCGCAGGTGCTTTGCAAGGCCAAGGCCTTCTTCTCTGTTTTATAATAGAAATCAGTTATTTGCAGTGTATTGGCTCCATCCTGTTTGTGTTTCTTGATCACGTTATTAATCCTTCAAGCACTTTTGTTATACTTATTCGCCGTGTTAGAGAACATGCCAAGGATGGTCGGTTATCGGGGAGCAACTGTAAACTGTCTATTTATGATGGCGACCATATGGTTGACAATTGTTCATTGACACACCAATTCTTTTGTGATTCTGAGAGACTGTTTATTTCTACATAACCTGGTAGTTCATGATTTATCTAGTGTCTTTTGCCTTGGGCTGACATTATATCGGGGTTAGTCGTACTTGCTCAAATTTACTAGTTTATTGTGCGATTCGGTTGTCCAATTTCTGCCTGTGATGGTAAAAATATTCTAATAAAAAATCTACCAAGTCAAATAACTTCTACTGACAAAAGAGAATGTATAAGGTCTGATTTAACCCCTTGAATTTATTTAATTTCATCAACTGGCTCATCAAACCTTTCTTCCTTATCTCTATTTGTTTTTTCTTATTAGCTCACAATCTAAGGTCAAGTGTGTTGGGGTTGGGGAGTGGTTTGACTCCATTGGGGGCGCCACCACGGTGTCACTGCCCTGGCACGATGTCGCTTCCCCCATATGGTCTGGCGCCCCTCACCAGCCTTGGGCCCTCGTGGCTGACTATGTGCTATACTTCTAGTTTTGCACTATGGTTTTTATTCTGAAATAGAAGATTGACAAAATTTGAGATATGACTAAAATGGACAGCTTAGGGACTGAAGTTTGTTAGTGAAGATGGGGGGTGTGAATCCGCACCCTAAGAACTAGAGAATCATTGTCAAGGATATTGTTCGGAGCGAGCAGCAAAAGCTAATATCTTTAGGAGGGGAGATTGTTCACACATGCATGCCGACAATTTCTCCTACATGTGATTTCGGTGTTAGGTCTGCTCCACCTTAGTTCAGGCATCCTTCCGCATCAAGAGTCTCACTCTCAATCTCCGATCATTGCAACCAGCCCATGCCTCTCGCCCATGATCTCCTCCCTGGAACGTGATGGAAAACCGCACTTGGCAACTGCAAAGTTCCTTTTTTAGTCCAGGATGCTAATACGGATTGGGACACACCAATCAACCATATTTTCAATACTATATTTTGGGAGTGGGAAGTAGAATTCTGATACTTCAGGCAGGGAGATCACTAAGATGGGGCCCAAATCTAAGCCATCAACAAATCTAGTTGAACCTACTTTCACTCAAAAACTTAAGCCAATTAGGATTATTAATTGCTCCGCAACATACTAATTTTCCAATGTGAGGCTTTTTTAACGCAATTCACATATGCATCTGAACATGTGTATAATGTAGAAGCATCATTCTGGTAGTTCAATATCCAGTGTTCTCTTATTTACTTCATAACAGGTTATGCGCAAACTAATTTATCTTCAAAAGGGATAACTATGTTAAATGTAGTCCTTAGTACACTTTCCACAATATGAAGTTGGCCTTGCATGTCGAGTAGATGTAGGATAGATGTCAGAGTAGAATAGAATAACCGACAGAGAGGGGTACCGCATTTCAAAATAAAGAGCTGAGGCCCTGTTGTGTTCCTGAAAGTTTTCTAAATCTTCTGCTTTTGTATTGATTTATGATCCTTTTTTTTTTTTGGCAGCATGAACAATAAAAGCAAGGGAATCTGATTTGATTAAACTGATGGTAACCTTTTAATTCTTTTCATAGATTTCATTGCAATGAATTGTAGAGCATTTGGAATCCCATAAGGAAAGTCTCTTTACACTGGTGGAGAATAAATGTTGTTCTTTTTCTATTTTTAATTATGAAATAAATTCTCATTTTCACTAACCAAACAGCCTTTGATGAGATTAAAAACTAAATACTGAATTTTTTTGCTAAGATACTTGTACATTTTAAAGTTTCCTGGTCCATTTTCTCGTTCTTCCTTAAAAATCTTATGTAGGTCTGTTACAAGTGCTAGCGAAGGAGCGAAATCAGGAATTCCTTTGGATAACTACCGAGGATATTCTGAGGTGTGGACACATAAATAATTCATACTCAGCTTCCCTATGTCTATGACAGTATTTTTCTTTCTTTTGTGACAGATTTCTTTTGGAAATTTGGTAAACGGTTCTTGAAATGGCAGGATCCAAGTCAGCAGTGAAATTGTTACCATGGAAATTTGTTCAGCTGCATGAAGTTTACATCAAAAGATCAATTTTCGATAATGATCCCACCTGAGGATTTTCCCAAGCTGCAGTTTTGCATGAACTGAGTCAGTCAAGGATTGAGTCCATAGACGTGCAATGTGCAGCTTAGCCGTGTTGCAGCAAAGCACTAGAGAACGGTCCATGACATGTCGTGTTTTCCTACTTGTATTATTGCAAGTTAAAACGCTGGAAAATCGAATTGGGAGAAACCACATAATGCATGTTGTTTATTCGATGAGTTGCTTTACTTATCCTCTTCATAGTAGGAGTTTGATGCTCTAGGTTATGCCCAAGTATCTCTCTTTCTGTCGCTATAATATTTGTATTTACTTGGTTTTTGGTAGATTGACTTCTCCTTTGATGATGCTGATATCATAGAAAAAGACACTCATTGCCGTCATTGGCTGCCGAAAATTGGAAGGCAGAGAGTCAATAATCCAAGAGAAAGTTAGTCTCTTTTTGACACCGTAAGATGAGCTTTACTAGTCTATCCCTCTATGACATAATCGTATGCTGTTTCTTCCTTCTAACTGTGAGCTGACTGGGGTTGTTATTCTGTTGTTTGCAGTTTGTACTTAATGCAGCCAAGAGACCTGTATTTATCATCACAGAGAACAATTATAAGGGTGCTCTAGATGGTTCCGTTCCAGTCTTAGTTCAATCTGTAAGCAGCTACGCACATATATGTCATCTACATATGTTAAAGTGCTCAAGAGAATGATAGTGAAGTAAAGATTCTATTGCCAGCTCAATTGGACGGAGACAGCTGAAGAGATTGATGTTTTGTTTCTGGGAGATGCAGAGGTTTGGTTTTTGATGAAATGTAAATACTAAGGACTGATTCTGGACTTTATTCAAAGAACTTAGAACTGATCTGAGATTAAACATTTAATATCCCTACATCTTTGATCTGTCAGAACTTAACAGTGCTTCTTTTTTTATGTTTGTTGTATAGATAACAGCAAAGGATAGGGGATGGAAAAATATCCCTACAGTTATAAACTATCATCTCTTAATATAATACTTGTTAACTTGTCATGTCATGACTAGTGTCAGCAAAATATCACTTGGCACTCACTTTGTGGGTGTGCAGATTTTTGTTACTGTGGTTTTGTAACAACTGCGGCTGGGCGGCCTTGGGAGACTCTAATGTGTGCGAATTTTTGTTACTATGATTTGTATGATTAAATTCCCTATCGGGTTTTACAAAGTAAAACTAAGGCACTAAAGATGAACATTTGATTAATTGTGGGAAGTACGATGCATTTTATCGACCAAAATAGTTTTCTCGTCTCACAATTAGATTACTTGATGTGCTCACTTAGACTAAATACTTCATGTCGCTAGGGAAAAAACTCTTTTTACGAGCTCCCATTGAAAATTGAGTTATCTCATATCAGTGAGCTAAGGAGCTTCTATACTTTGTTTTGACGTCAGGATTTTTTTCACCATGCAAAATGACATATCTGTCCCAAATCTGTGTTTTCTATTATTTCTATGATGCGTTGAGTTAAGTTTTAAATGGCTTTATCAATAAGAATGTTACTAAAGGGGCAAAGCTAAAGAACTGTGTGGCGCTGATTATTGCTTGTCATTGCTATCTATTGAAATGTGCAGTAGTTATGTTTTCATTCTTATTTTACCTCTTACTTTTGCAGATTGTTGGAGAAGCGGAGTGTCGTAAAGCTTATGATTCAGCTGTTAAGTTTTACATGTCTATTTTTGACCGATCTAAGCCACTAGAGGAAGTAAGCAACGCTTTGCTAGAGAAACGAATGCTCTCTTGTTTGAATATTTTCCTAATTTCAGTTAATGTAGGCTGCCATGACGGAGGCTCATGAGGAAGCAGTACAAAAGTCATTAGCTGCATTCAATGAGAGTGCCGTTGATGGTGGTTCAGCAAGGAAGAAATATGGCGAGCTTCTCCACAGATATTTTAGAAGGAATTTTGAGGTTGTTTCTAAGTTGCAAAATGTTGAACATTTTAGCCCCTGCAATGCTACTTTTATCGTGTGTGGATCCCAATAAATTGGTTGGTGGACTACGTTTACTCTTTTCCTTTGTGCTTGCGGTTAGCTGGTTGCCTAGGCTTTGGCTTTCATACCCTTTCTTTCTTTTTCTTTTTTTCGTTCAACACTTTATTTGATTTTCTCCCTTTTGTGCGCATTGTCGTGTCAACGTCACGGAGATCCACATCCAGTAGACATTATTTTCATAAAACTGCTGTGGTTTGTTGATAATTATGGTTAATGATGGTTTATTTTTGTTAGGTCATTTTGATTTCTCTATATTCGGAACAATAACTTAAGCAATCCTCTGACTAAATTGGTCCACGCAGGAGTACGAGATGAATGCATTCGGGGAGGCAGACATGAAGTGTTCGCATACTATACGAATCCTGAAAAAGAAGCTGAGAACAGCTTGTCATGAACCTAATGCTGGAATTGATAATGT
Source organism: Rhodomyrtus tomentosa (assembly GCA_028455895.1). Classification (NCBI taxonomy): domain Eukaryota; kingdom Viridiplantae; phylum Streptophyta; class Magnoliopsida; order Myrtales; family Myrtaceae; genus Rhodomyrtus; species Rhodomyrtus tomentosa. The sequence goes on from JAPCWY010000008.1 coordinate 14,101,364, forward strand.
TTTGAAGGTTAGCACATATTCCTTTTTCTCTTTTTCACTTTTGTCTCGGTACACCTTATATAGAAGTTTTTTAGTCGAACTCGGTTCACCTTATATTATGAGCTTGAATATGTTACTGTTAACTCATTTTGCATTGATATCTCTTTAAATCAAATTGCTTTGGACGATTGGAACCTCTTGTCTTTGTCTAGTGAAAAATAATCTTGTTAAATGTTGTTGATGGTGAAATTCTGAGGCAGCCACCATTGGTGTGGGGTCTGATTAGTGTCTAGTAGATTTTTGACATGTTGAAAGGGTGGAAGAGATGGGGCCATTTGAGAATTCTCCCTGCTCCTACCAAACAAACGAGGTCCAGTTCCAAATGTGGGGAAACTGTGAAGTATCCACTAGTACCATGGGAGTGCAGTGTATCAAGGATGATTCTCTATCTAATGCTTGAGTTGGTAGGCTATTTATTGGTTGATCAATCTCATAAAGGACATGCTAAGCTTTTAGTTAAATCTGAGCGCCTTCCAAGTTGACTGTTGCAAGCATGTGTAGTAATGCTGGGCCCTCATGTAATATTGGTCTTTGGCTTAAGATTAAAGCGTGAAAATTATACATGGGGAGGTAAATAAGGAGTCTACAAATATTCAAACTCACGGCGTCCTCTTTTAGCACTATGTAAAATTGTCGTCTTTTAGTACTATATAAAATTTTGTGGAGCAACTTCTATCTGTTCCAAATCTAAGCTATTAGATGAAGGCACGGTTAACATATGTTAGCACAAAGTAATTTTGCTTGATAAACATCCTCACTTTTTTCCTTAAGCTATATTGCATTAGCCGTTAATGAGAAAATACAAATCAAGTCACATGTCGAAATTTGACGTCCAAAATAGAAGCCGCACAATTTTTGTGCTTATTGTACCCATCATATTATGGAAAAGCATGGATCTTTCGTGTCAGTTTATGCATCATCGTCAGTGTGCTCTATGGATATTCTGCAGGTTCTTGGTGGTCTTTGCTCAGAATATGAGGCAGCATCCCATGGTCAATCGAAATGGCAAAAGCTTGCCGTGTTCTTGCGAGAAAGGCTTTCCCTTTTTTCTTTTGACATTTCCAAACCTGTTTCCTGAGTTGTTTTTTTTTTTTCTTAAAATCTCTATCTCCGTCCTTGACTTGCCGCTTTCAATCCACCCAGCTGGGAAGGACCAATAGAAGACCTTGGCAAAAGGCTAATTGATCAGGTCGGATGTCAGAGGAGTTCCTGCATGCTGAAATGTCAGGCCATTGAAGATCAGGTGGGGTTGCTTAAGAAGGAGCTGGAAGCCAGTGAGAATTACAAAACTCAGTACCTGAAGCAATATAAAGATGCCATCAGAGACAAGACGCTTTCTGATGATTATTCAAGCCTGCAGGGTACTTGCGGTTCACTTGAAGAGAGGTCTTCTAGCTTGCTGAAAACATTAGAATCTGCAAAGCAAGAGTCTCTGGACTGGAACAGGAAATACGAGCAAGTGCTGTCCAAACAGAAAGCTGAAGAAGACCAGACTAGTTCTGAAATTGCTATCCTCAAGTCCCAGAGCAGTGCTGCTGAGGCAAGAGTAGCTGCTGGTGAGGAACAAGCTCAGTCCAATCTAGAGGAGGCAGAGGAGTGGAAAAGGAAGTATGACATTGCTTTTAGGGAAGCGAAAGCAGCCTTGGAGAAGGCAGCAATCGCACAAGAGCGCACAGATAAGGATACACCAGAAATGGAAGATGGTCTTAGGGTGGAGTTCATTGAAGTGGCTACAAAGGTCTCTCTCTCCCCCGCATGCACACGTCTGTGTTGGGTTGCAATTCCTGTTTCTCGTACCATATTATAGTGGAATCGATGCATTTACCATTTCTCGACGGTTATGCAGGAGGACGAACTGAAGGAGAAAGCGGCACAATTCGAGTATGCTGAGCAGTGCTTGACCAGCATAAAGTCAGAGCTGAAGGTAATCTCCCGTCTTCTTGATCTAGGCGTGTTGAAAATTGAAGGCCGTGAATTTTCTGCTGAAGTTTCAGGGTTTAGCGCATTTTCTAATAAAACATGGGAAAGCAACTTGTTAATTAGAATTTTCCATTTTCTTAGCATCTTTATTGTCCCTATCAATTCTGGTCTGTCATCTCCTGTTTGTCATTTTGTACTTTCTTGTGATAAATGATTAATATGCTTTCCAGGCTGCCGAGTCAAAAATAGAGAAATATGACGTGGAGACTATGACCCTGAAGAAAGAAATTAAAGCATTGAGCGAGAAGTTAGAAACAACAAATGGTAAAGTACAAATTTGGGAAATGGAATCCCTCCGGTTGAAGGAGATTCTGAGAGATGGTTTGCAGTTGCCCATAATGAAAGATCTAGCAGCAAGGGGTGTTTGGCCAGTCTCAACTTCAGTAAATGGAGCATGAAGCTGTTATTTCATTTGGGCCGCGAGGCCGAGCAGACTTTTTTCTTGTTTTTTCTTGTTTAGCTGTAAATAGTTGATAAATGGAAACTAGAAAAACATTGCTAATGGTGATCGATCCTACAAAATGGGAACCGAGAACCGACCATTTGCTCCATGGACCCACTCATGGATGGTTCCATGGAACCGATGTTTCACGAACACTCAGGACATGTTGGTACAGTGTTTCATCAACAAATATTCAATTGATATCAATGAGCAATGCTCAATTCCTAATCGATTGCGGAATGAACAGAAGCTACGATCAAATCCCATTTTCGCTTATGAAGATACTGAAGCAAAGGAACAATGTCTCACCTTGAAAACTTGATTTCTAGTAATCCCGTTCCAACTTCCTATATAACGTGCATTCGTGAGGCCAAAAAATTCTCAGAGAATCCTCCAATTTACTACATTTGGCGCACATGTCTATGAGGGCATTGCAAACGCGAAAATCCATGGTAAATCCTGACTTTACTATGCCACGATGGTCTTCTCTCCCAAGATAAATTTCTGCCGCTTCATCTTCCGTCTCCATCGTCTTAAAAAGCTGCATCACTAATTCCCAGTATGACTCATGTAGTATATTACCATTTAGCACGGGATTCCATGATATAGCATTCATATATTTCTATCTTATTAAATATAGTTGACGCGCGGCAAGTACATTGCCATGCCACCTTAAGCAGACATAGCTAGAAGAACTTTGCTCGCCCCAGTATCAAACTCCATTCCCTTCCTTACCGAGTTGTTCCTAATTCTAACTCACCTAAGTGCCCACGGGCACGGAGAACAAAGGTGATCGTCAATAAATCAAGTGTAAATGCGGTGATCATTTCCCTAGACAATTTGATCTAGTCTTCAAACAAATCCCAGTTGACAATACCCACAGGCCAGGGTGTTCCAACTGACCATATCTCCCAATGCCATCTCATCTAAAAATTGTAAAGTATCCGATGTCGGTATCTACGGAACAGGCATTAGTAGTAAATTAAAATATAAAGGCAGCGGAATCAAAAATAAAATTAGACCACACATTCATTTCTATAGGCATTGTTCTTGTGTTGTTACAAAACATTCGGAAGAACGGAGGGGGTTAAACGGAATACTTCTCATAGCATGCCCAAACCACTTGGTTGGGATGTTCTTCAGCTTGAATCCCACTAATGCTAGACTTTTAATTTAGACACACCGCAAATCGCACGTAGAATAGAAGAAAGAAATCGCGGTAATCACCACTTCAATGTGCATCGCGTGCACGCACAGCCATGACCAAAGATAATATAAAACTAAATTCCATTTAATTTAATTTCTGTCCGAATTAATTCGATTGCCATATTGTCTCTTCCGTTTAACTTCATTATGAATTGGTTACGGCGTGTGACAACTCAATGTTCGTGACTAAACTCTTAATGAGAATTACACTAACACATTAGTACTCCCAAGAAAATCAAATATCTTGATCAATCACCATGTCTTGCCAGCCATGATTGACATCTAGCAATATGTGAAGTTTAATTGGACAATGTGAACACTGAATGAACATAATGGACCATCAGCTTTTGCAAAAGTGTAATCCAATCCCTCTATCATATTTATGTCTCGATCGAACAAAGATCAATGAATATTTTTCAAGCCATTAATTTGATCATATGCGCAAATCTAATTGATATGCAATTTATACGAGACATAACAGTTCATTTTCAGTTACAAACTATGTTGACGATTTCAATACAGTGTGATGATTAGATTGCATAGGATACGATTTTTGTACCTTCCATTTAACAAGGAAGCAGATTCCATTATACACATACGTGTAACTTCGTACATGAAACGAATTATGACAATCAACTTCAAAGACGGATCAACAATCTAGTAATATACGCACCTATTAACCATAGCCATCTAAGTCACTATTGTGACTCATGTCTGAGGAATATTTACACAAGATCAAAGTATGAACGATCATACATTGACAGCGCCGAAAGCTTCCATGTTGCTAATCGTTCTATGTTATCACATAAGTGAACTTGTCTGATATAAGCACATGTATTCTAGCTCGGGCATCACAATGACTCATGACTTATCATTCCCTTAAGTATCAAATACTTAACGGAAAAGTTAAGAACACGCCAGCCTTACCATGATTATTAATATCCATTCAATGATCCATTAATCGGAACATTGTAAAGATACAGTCTAACTTTGAACCCGTCACACGTATTCTTAGTGTTTCAAAAATAGGTCTAACCTCAACTGATCTTGCGGAATCGTTCATATAAATAATTGGACAAATGCATTTTGGGGAAAATGTAAATATTATGTAAAAAATGCTTTGAAAAGCAAGTTTGGACTTAAGTATTATTTGGTTGTGTGTGTGTGTGTATATATACATATATCCAAAGGCCACTTGGAGTTGCGTGGGCCAGGATGCCTGAGGTTGCGTGACCTCGCCGGCCCTTGGTCTGCCAGATCTAGCTTCGTCAGCTCTCACCAGCCATTCTCACGCAAAAAGTATGAACATGAACGGCATTTGAAAGAATTGGCGAGGGGCAATCCTGAACGAAAATAATATACTTAATGCTAGGCTAGCATTTGGCCAGTTGCTAAAAGCTAGCATTGAGCTTTCATAAAAGCTATCATTTAGCCGAATACCCCTTGAAAAAGCTTGCCAAACAAAGGCTTGATTCGGCTTCATAGATGTCAAACGGCACAAAACAAAAGCAAATTATGCTTCATATCGGACCAAGACTACTCTAAACAAACACGGTTTGATTTCACAGTTTGTTTTGGTTTTCAAAAAGTTAAGCCAAATTGGACCGTGAAATATGGTTTATCGGACTCGATAAACCTTCTCGTCGGGAAAGAAATGCCCCTCGAACCGATTTAAACCACAAAAAAGGTCGCGCTAAATTTCGAGTCCATCTTCGTTAGGCAGTAAAGAATTACTTCCAAGTCTGCACCGCCGAAATCAAACGCAACGGAAGGTGTCGCTTGATTAATAATAAATTTTTAAACAGTGCTAGGAGTTGCTTCACTTGGAAACAAAGGGGTGTGCTGAAACTAAAATCAAGTTGTAATGATGCCCATGCCGTTCTGCACAGATACATGAAAATCTCCAAAATGCCTATCATGACACTCAGGACTTCGCCTAATCTTCCGAGAGAACAGATAAACAAAATATCTCCAAGTTTTCTGTTTTACCAGGAAAATAAGAGACGGCTAAGTAATATCTTGGCCAAACACCTTCTGATATGCTGATAATCCAAAACACTAACATTAACCGCTTTCCCTTGAGAGGTTCATACAAACCTAATCTAAATTTGACAGTAACGTAAATTAGGTACGTGTCAAAAACCCAACAGCATCCTAATTTATGCAACTCAAAATGTCAAAAGGGAGTAAATAAGACTGAAAAAAATAATGCCTAGGGCAACATGTCCCTGCCACGAGACTAGCCAAAAATTTTCATAATGACTCGAGAATTCCTGGAAGCTCTTCGATAGCTGAGCAAATTTTTGCTCACACCAAGTAGTTCCGAAAGAACGTCAGCCTCAATACTTTCTTATCCATGTTGCCTGCCTGATCAGCCTTGATAATCATCTTTTCCAGCACAAGTGTGCATCGCCACAAATAAACTTAATCAGGGCGCGCAGATACTTCGACCCAGAACTATGGGCTTTGGAACCGGTGATCTCAACCCTCTTGAGATGTTTCGCCACACACTGGAAGTTCCCCTTCCGTGAACACAAGAAATCTTCTTCGTCAAATTTAAAACGTTCTTTAGATTCTTTGTCAAGCTGGAAGTGCACGCATATACCCCATTTAAGAAACTTCGCATTAGATGTGGCTCCACAGGAAAAGAAATTATTTGCTCGCTAGAATTTCAAACAAAAAACTGTCATTTGTCCACTGCAGATGCAAGTTAGTTCTACTCCCATCGAGTCTTAATCAATTTAAGCTCTCAAACTCATCTACACATATAAAACAGGTTCTCCTTCTAAGTCCTCATCGCTAAACTCTAAGTTCAGGATCCTAACGCTACATGGCAGCAAAAGAACACCCAGTACGACACTGAAGTTACTTTACGACAAGAACTAAAGCAGATTAAAATTGCCCTGCACCAATGTCTGACTATACTCACAGATTCATGGGCAACTTTCGATTGCTGGAACAAACAAGGGCTAGAGAATGATCATCTTTGGGTGCTTCAGAAGTTTTAGCTCATTGTTTAAACATTCATGCGAAAGAGAAGTCAGCACAAGGAGCAAGCTGAAAATACCATAGCAACGGAACAAACCTTCAAAGAGTGGTCACCAGTCAGGTATATATCTAATTCTTCCAGATATTGTGAACTTCGTAGCATATATGCTATCCCGGGAAGGTCCCATTGACTAACACCTGCATGTAGTATCAGATTCTGACATTTTGACAATAGAGAAGGCGCTTCTCCCATCTCCAGAATGGACAGAGCCTAAGCACATTCAGCAAGCGACATAGAAAAGTTAATATTAATTTTCCTGTTTAACAGGAATATGGACCAACAAAATTACAATCCATCCAGATATGATATCCTTTGACCCTGTCTCCCGTCCGGGGAAAGACCGATAATGACACTACAGTTAGAAACGACCAAGTGCATGTCTTTAAGAATAGAGACTATTTACATATGCTTCCCACAAAGAACTTGTGAACTTTAAAGTATCTGAAAATTCAAGCAGTATCGACCGAAGTCTCCAAGTTAATCCATCCAATTGCCAAGGTAAAACATTTTGGGGATACTCTGTAAGTGGTATCATGGAACAACGGTTCCGTCGACCTAACACGAATAGGTACATTACTCCTCGCCATGTTTCCAGATTGTCGTATTTCCTCTACAAACTGAAAAAATTAATTGAAATAGTAACCATTTCAGATAATCTCTTTATCCGTTTTCCTTGTGAAAATCAAGCATCCTCCAGTGCCGCGTCGAGCAGCATCTATAGTAATGAGCAACATCTAGTGGCATTCATTGCCCCCAATTGAGTGATCCCACATCCATTTTTTTTGGAAGTCAAACAGAGGGAAGAAGAACCGAGATTCACTATATGTTCTTGTCCTGTAACTTAAAACAAAAAGTTAGGAGTCTTCGTATCGGCCAGTAATTAATTACGAATGCATTCCCAATAATTCCCCTTGATGAAAGACGAGAGTGCCACAAAGAGCTGAAGTTACTCGACCAGGGCAACAAACACCGGTAAACGGTGCTAATCACAGACACCATTCAACACTATTGTCTTATAAATGGTTAAAATATTGAGCTTGTACCTGCAAACACCAACCGCCAATGGTGATTGTACGAACTCCGCGCAGCTTCTCAAAAAGTCCCTTCACAAGGTGAAGGGAGTGTGTCCTCTCGAGGAGAGTTTCAAAGACAAAATCCAATTGGGCTTCCACCAAAGAAGATACATCATCAAGTCTGAAACTGGACCACCAGTTCCCAGATACCCGCAATGACAGCAAATGGGGGGCCCAGATTTTTTCCACGTTATGATACTTGCCGACAAGTATCAACTCTTTCAAGCTTGATGAATCTATTATGATGTTCTTCAGCAAGTCGCAGTCGCACAACTTAAGGGATTCTAAAAGAGGACTTCCCACGAAAATTCGCTTGAGGACATCTTCACTCAACTCCACGCTCTTGACCGACAACACCTTAAGACGAGGCCAATTGACAGTCCCATCCAACGAGAAACGGCACGAATGACTGACTTCCAAGCTCACCAACGAACTCAAGCATTACAAGGACGCTGGCAGTGCATACAAGAAGGGCGAGGAAAAAGACAGACGGATGTCCTCCACGTGGCGCTCATTCACGAAGCTCAGACAGGAGTCGAGCTCGGAGCGGACAATCGGATTGTACCCTAAGTTAGTGACCAGTAACCTCTTCACCGTGGGCGATGAGAACCGGGTGCGGATGCTGTCGACGAATGACCCGAAGTCCAAGGAATAGGACCCTCCATCGAAGGCGAGGTGGGTGGTGTTGGTCCAACTGGACCGCCATCTCTTGGAGAGGACGCTGGTCTTGACGACTTCTTCGAACGGCAGAGATCGGAAAATGAGGTCGATCACTTCGTCTGGCAAGGCGCTGATTCGATCCCCAGCTCTTATGCTCCCGTCGCCAGAGGATTTGCGGCGGATGCTGCCGCGGGCGGAGGTGGCCACCATGGATTTGAAATTCTATGGATCTAAAACGGCAACTAGGACTCGTACCAAGGGAACCCTGCGGGTGCCGGGAATCAATCAGGAAGCTAATCGACGGAGCTGCGAGGTTAAAGAAATCGTGGATGCCGAAAAGCCAGACCGACCCGAGCAATAAGTACCCGAAAATTAGGTTAATTTTTCGCCTGAAACCAGATTGAGCTTTTTTTACACCCCTAATTTCCATCTTGATTTTGGCTTTTAACACTTCCAAAATCAATTATTTTTACCGTTTTATTCCTTCTCTTTTCTTGTGCGTTGCACGTTTATCTTTTCATTTTCTATTTATGTTAGACGATAACAGGGAAGGAGTCTTAAACTCCTTAATGACTGTTTGGTAATATTTTTATTTGAAAAGAGATTATGTTTAGAATCAATTTTTGTGATTCTGTTCCTCGGATGATTTTTAGAGAATCAAAACGCGCTTGGTAATTGCAAATTTTCTGTTCTGAAAAATAATTTCCTTTCCTTATTTGTAATTTAAATCAAACAATTACATAATCACGTTTGATCAATTTCCTAGCGCTCTTGTTGCACATTAACATCTTTTTGGCTAAAATAAGGATGCTTTAGATTTGTTTCTTGAAATGATAATACACTAAACTTTTCATTTTTCCATAGTTATCTTGATTCCATGCATATGCCAAGAACGAAATAACTTATTTGATTATTTTTTATTGCTCGAAATAAATAAAATCGGACAACAAATCGAGGCTCAGGCAAAATTGAAAGGTGAAATCAGGATTAGCCAATAGATTCGGTTCATCCTTGTATTTCAGCCAGTAGCTTCTAGTAAGACTCCATTCATTCGGTTATCACCGGTCGATTCACTTCTCCTAGCCCCTTTTAGTCAGGATGGAGCGTAAAAAATCAAAATTGGTGGGGAGCGATTGGTTATAAATCTATCCAGCTGTGTGTCACACGACAGACAAAAGTACAGCTTTTGGTTTAACGATTCATGATCAAATATTGAAAAGATTTTGGTTGTTTCTAAAATTTTATTATTCTTAATGCCCGTCTCCGAACCCAAGCCACCCAAGCCACCCAAGCCAATGGATGAGGATTTCCTAACATTGCTCAAACAATGCTAGGAAAACATTACCAAATCCGAGCCATCCAAATCAAAATGGAGATTTTATACACATCACCAATTTTTTTAAAAAAATTTACAGACTAAAACTTATCCGCTTTTTATTGATATAATCTATATTCAAACCGTCAAACATAATCATATGTGTCTTAACTAGGCTTAAGAGGTGGTCTAACTAGGAATCAAGCCATAACAAGTTCGAAAATCCAATTTGAAGCTCACAGGTTCAAATATGACCAGTCTGACCTTTACTCCTTCAAAACGCTTTATGGGACAAACGGCTAGGCCAAATTGAGCTCACAATATTTCGTTAGAACGACAAGACGATAAGGTTTCTAATGATGGGTGTTTTGTTCACATCCGATAATAGACAAAGATCTTATGGCCAAAATAACGAATGATTCTAGGTCTGGCGGCAAGCTGACTGAGGGAAAGAAAAGGAAATCCGAGAGAGTTAGAGAGAGAGAGAGGATTTGCTCGGCCAAATGAATAAAAGTAAGATGATGAAGGCTTTCTTACTCCCTCTTGGTCAAAGCACAAGAATGGCAATTGGATAAGACATGAATTAATGCTAAGTGGATGTCTCTCTTCTTATAATGACACGATAAGATAAAGAAAATATTGAGAATAAGGGTTATGTGCTAATCGACGAAGTTGCAAGGTCGATCAAGGGTGGGGATCGCCGATCGGCACTGCACACTGAAACCCTAGCGGTGGATGGAAGCGGAACGCCAACTGTCGTCGGTCTTGAATCTAAGTTCCAAAAGAGCGGAAATTGAGAGTCTCGACAGCTAGGCGGTTCATATTTATAATAGTGTCCCGATCACTTGCTTGTCCAGATGTGTGGGCTTCGCACGCGAGCCAGAACACATAGACCAATTGGGCTAGGGCAATACCAAAATCTCCCTCTCAACTTGGTTTGCCCTTTGAGACCATTTTTATGCTCCGAAGCCCACTTGATATATTTTTATCAATTTTGCAAGCCCGCTTGATATAACTGCCGATGGGTTGCGTTATTTTCAGGGGTGTCGATGAGTCCGCCCTTTGACCCAAAAAAAAAGAGTCCGCCCGAAACCAAACAGTACCTAGCTCGGTCTGGCCCAAGGCCAAATTACATGTGCCCTAACTCTTCGCGGCTGGTCGGATTCTCTTTTTTCTCTTTCTTCTTTTTTTTTTATATCAAAATCACTCGACAAGGCCGTCGAATGAAAGTAAAAAAATGAAAATAAATTAAATTAAAGAAATCGTGGGTGCCAAAAAGCCAGAGTCTGCCCGACCCGAGTCTTACATGGACAGTACCGAATCCCAACCTCACAAGGCCCGAAAATTAGGTTAATTTTCCGTCTGAGCTAGCTCGAACTTTTTTTACACCCCTAATTTCCATCTTGGTTTTGGCTTTTAACACTTCCAAAATCAATTATTTTTACCGTTTTATTCCATCTCTTTTCTTGTGCGTCGCACGTTTCTCCTTTCATTTTCTATTTCTACAGTATGTATGTTAGACGATAACAGGGAAGGAGACTTAAGCTCCTTAATGCCTGTTTGGTAATATTTTTATTCCAAAAAGAGATTATGATTAGAATCTCTTTTCGTGATGATTTTTAGAGAATCAAAACGCGCTTGGTAATTACAAATTTTCTGTTCTGAAAAATAATTTCCTTTCCTTATTTGTAATTTAAATCAAACAATTACATAATCACGTTTGATCAATTTCCTAGGACCCAACAAGTGCGATCTTCTTGCACCTTAACATCTTTTTGGCTAAAATAAGGATGCTTTAGATTTGTTTCTTGAAATGATAATACGCTAAACTTTCCATTTTTCAATGGTTATCTTGATTCCATGCATATGCCAAGGACGAAATAACTAACCTTGATTATTTTTTTTTGCTCGAAATAAATAAAATCCGACAACAAATCAGTCAAGGCTTAGGCAAAATCGAAAGGTGAAATCAGGATTGGCCAATTGAATGGATCTATTTCCTATTTTTTTGAGTTTTTTCTTGGAAATTTCATGATTTTTTAGAACGATTTGCTCCAGAGGGGCAAAATTATCATTTGAAGAAATCAAAATAAAAAATCATCAACAATAGAATTGGTTAGTTGAAATGACCCATATCCTAATTTTTGATATTTTGGGATTTTTTTATTTTCCCCAAATTTTAAGATTTTTTTATGAATTTTGCTTTTTGTATTTTAAATTATTTTTTAATTTTGTTAATTTGTTAAAATTTTATTGAAAAAATTATGCAGACCGGGTCTGGTTGACCCAACTCTAGCCTCAAGAGCGCTCGACAAGAATGAAATAAGTCTCTCAAAAGTGTTCCTTCTCTTGAGAAACAACTATTTTTTTCATTAGAATCGAAACAGACCAGTTACCAGATCCACTTATCATCGCCGGCATAACCATTAAAAAAGAGGCCCATTTGTATCGGCTACGATCTATTCCCTTAGGCCCAAGGGCCCCTTCTCAAAAGTAGTTCAAAAGTGTTTCTAGGATTAGAATCAAAATCAATTGCATTACCAAACATATTTCTGATTTTTTTTGTTCCTGAAAATAGAAATGGAGTATCTAACCAACAGGCCATTAGCCTCTCCACAATGCTTTGATGACCAGCAAAATTTCTCTCCCACCCACGTGGTAACCAACTCCGCAAGTCGACCAAATCGCTCAATGAGCTTAGACGGCATGACGACTGATGAGGATGTCCCTCCACGTCTGATGAGGAGGAGGATGAAGATGACGACGTTGAGAAAGAGAATGAGCGAAACAGTTACCGTAAGAGAGAAGAATGAGGCGAAGGAGAAAGGAAATGTGACAAACAATCGGATAACTAGAACATGGATGAATACGAAGAGGATGATGCGAAGTTGAGGCGGTGCTCAGATTGCGCATTCGTGACTTTGCAATGCAAGCTTGGAGCAATGGTAGCCAGATTTTCGAACTTGGCATTGGGTACTAGGTATTGCTTCGAAATTTGGCGGAAAGCAGCAGTGGTAGAAGAGGAGTTATGCCTGCCATTAAATCAGCGATTGTGGATCTTTTGACCATGGAGATCGGATCAAAGGATGAAATCTTAATGGATGCGACCTTTAAGGACATGGTAAACCTTGGTCAGATGGCAAAGAAATTGCCTTGTGGGCACCGTTACTGTGTGGATTGCATCGTGCCGTGGTCGGATGCAAGGGGGATGTGTATGCGGTTTGTCGGTTTGAGTCGTCGACCGAGAATTTGAGTACGAAAACGAGAAGTAGAAGAAAATTGAGGTGAATGTAGGTGGGAGCTACAATTTCATTTCGAAGATTCCGCATAAAAGAAAAGGCAGAAGAACATGGGGCATGCAAATACACCCGCAACGAATGACAGACAAGAATTTGAATTCTCGATCAATTACAATCTTTATTTACGTTTTAGGGTGCGCTTGGAAAGGCTTTTGGGGAAAGTCATTGGGAAAATACAAATGCCTTTAAGTCTGAAGGGATTTGGCGAAATGCAAAGGATGTTTGGTAAAATTGAAACTTAAAACCATCCCACGCTAGAACAGCATTGTGAAGATGTAGTAAGCAGCATGCAACTTTTCACTATGAATGACTAATTTTCATGACAATGAACAGTTAATTTATGTATCTTGAATATAGCTCATAATTTAAAAGTTCCGCCAAGAATTTCATGAAAGAATTTTCATTCGAACAATTTGTGCAGAAAAGATTCTTTTTAGCATCTTCTAAGAAGGGATTTTCTCAGAATATCGCACCTCAGGAGATTTAAGTTTGACGTCAAAAATCAAAACAAGGATGCAGGTAATTTTCCCTGGAGGAAAAAAAATAAAGAAGACATTTTGCTAGACCCACCTTGCACTGGCTGTTGGTGGCATTGCGCTTGTCTGCTGCAAGGCCCCATCTTAACAAAGTTGCCGCAGCATCTGTAAACCTGAGAAAGATTATGCAATGAATTCACCATATATGTATTGACATCTATGAATATCGAAGAAGTCATACAACTGGAAATACACTAAACATTGTCAATTTCTTCTGTGAAGACCCAGAAAAAGCCATCTGTGGACATTATCCTAAGTGCCATATTGGCGTTGGCAGATCAAATCATAGAGTATTTTCTGTTCATACATGTTCCAGAATACGTCAATATCGAAAGCTCACAACAACGTTTCTTTAAGATTATAATGCCTGACATGGTTACCCCAAAACAAAGAAAAGCCATACACGAGGATTGTTTGTCATTTGAATAACTTGGCACAGTGAAAATGCATAAAATTTAGACCTACACAAATATGAAACTTCTGACAGAACTTTCACATAGGAAAATTAGATTTGTGATGCAGCATATGTAAGAGAAGGTCCTATCCCACAAAAATGGGATGCAATTAATAATACTCTTTTTCCTAGTATTGGCAGTGGAAGAAAGTTCACACAATAAGTATGATATTTCAAGTTTATATCATGCTGTCATTTTGGCCAAAACCAAAGCAAATGCCCCCAAATTCAAATTACTTGTAACACCTTAAAACTTGGAGATGTCTTCCATAAGATTTCATCAGACAAAAATAAGAATCTTCATAAGGACATCAAGCGTATATATGTATACACATATACAGATACATATACATATGTATATGTATGTGCGCATATATATATATATATATATATATATATATAGTGAAGATTAGATCTTTACTTTTCATGCTTAATATAAACACTTGTGGCATCACGGTTCAAATCAAATGCCATCCGTTCCTTGCCATCTTCCTGAAGAATAGCACAAGCATCTGTGTATAGCTTGATAGCCTCTTCTGGGACAACCTCTTCAAGAACAGTCATGGACATAAATGTTTCACAATTTGGGGTAATATATAGAGAACAGAGTACTCAAAGAAGAGGGACAAGCCGCCCAATCTGTGAAGGAGATGCCGCCCTGTGAAATATCGATCCAGCAAGTAATAATATGGAAGGAAAGATGGCACAAAGATACATTTGACCTTAAGTCATCTTGAATTAGCCAACAAGACAATGACTCAAAATACTTTAATCAAAGCAATTAGGTTAAGCAGATGTGCCAGGAAAGATCATAATAATATAATTCATTCAAAAGAAATATTCACAGCATCAACAGAAAGCCTATGGGGAAGAGGAAACTAGAGCATCAGACTACACAACATTTAACCAAATTCTCCCACTCTGCTGCGACATATGACTGCTGATTTACATAATTGTCAAATTGGATATCCAATCAATGAAAACATTCTACTGCAATTTTCAAAAGCATCTGCACAGTTCACTATGATAATGATGAAACTCGATCAACAAAATAAATAAATGCGAAGGAACATACTAATTGAAAAGAAATAGAATATTTTCAAAATGCAAAGATAATCACAACATTACCTAGCCCCATTCGGTTGCAAGGCTCAACTTTGTTCTAACAAAAGCAATTGCAAGAGAATTAATCAAACAAGGCTTGGAGCCAAGGGAAAAAAAATTTATTAGGCATTTCAAACGATATGTGCATTCTGCCATTAACCAATAACATATCTTCCCCAGACGGAGCAGAATGAATAAGCTAAAATTTTGGGGAGTAGATTGCTCGTTTGACAATATCTAACGGACTTTTGATAGCTTTCCCCTTTGTTTTAATTGAACAAAAGGACTACAGTGGAAAAACTAACAATTTATGGATGAGATTGCGCGTTATGTCAAGTTTTGTAGACTAGTTAGTGTTAACATTTTTTTTTCCTAAGTCCGTATATTTTCATGAAATCTCGTAAGCAATACGAATTTATTGAAAAATTTTGTTTTCGTTATCTTATCAACTTGCCTTAGGGACCACAATATTATTTACGATTAGTAAGTAATTTACATTGTAGATTGTTAGGAACATTGATAATTCTACATTAATTCCTTAAACGTTCAGATTAAAATAGAATAAACATACGAAGGTTTAAATGGAATAAGACCAAATAAAAAAGAAAAAGAAAAGGAAAAGACCTTTTTTATGGGAAAAACGTAGACAAAACATAAGTGGGTCCCCCCTTGTCCTATTACAAAAAGCATGAAACGAGTCCCTCGCCGGAAGAACGTATTTCGAGATGGAGGTGGAGGAAATGGCGGCATCAACAGCAGCATCACTAGGATCGCCAGTACGATTCTCCATCTCCTTCACAAGCTGCAACGGCCGAGCGAGAGCACCTCCTCCCAGCGCCGTCCGGTGCTCCGCCCAATCCGACATCGGTGCTCCTCCTCTGCTCCGCGCAGCCAAGAACACCGTACGACTTCCTTCCCCCGCCGTCTTTCTTTCGATGTCATTCGCGGTTTTTCTTGCTGGTTCTTCTGGTTTAGTTGTACAAGAATGTTGGCGAGCGAAATGCATGCCTGTGAAATTTCTTTGCCCTTTTTTTATTGTCTCATTCGAAAACTTAAGAGAATTTGTTGTTGATTGATTCAAGCTTGGGCGCATTTGCTGCCCAAGTATTGCTTGGAGATGGGACCGTTCATTGCTCCTCCTAACTAGAAGCTTTACGTTTTGTCATATTACTCTAAGGCTAATATCTTCACAATCTGCACTGGAGACGTCAGGAAGATAAAGCAGTTCTCTCTCTTTAATGTATGTAGGATGTCACTTAAGCCTGGGTGGGCGGCCTAAATACCGAATCCTCTGCAGTTAATCTTATGGGTATTTGAATTTCTGTTGGGTGCCTAATCCAAACACAGCTCTATTCCTTGATCAAAGAATTTTCTTCCTCCACTAACTCTCCTCTCCTTTGATGGGCTTCGCAATTTGCTGGTAGAAATAGTAGTTTTGGATCAGCCTCCATCTGCCAACAAACTTTTATCAGCTGCAACCGAGATAGAAAGGCGAATCATATAAGTATCAATATCTCTGTCATTAAGGGCGCCGATCATGCGTATTGCAATTGGGCTAATGCCGAATAATTGTGCATAGACGGTTGGTTTCTGTGATTACCAAGAAGTTCTCATTGTAGGGACCACATATTTATTTGTGCTGCGGCAATTTTGTTGTCGCAAAACTGCGATCAAATGCCTTTGGTCATGGCGAACGAGAACTGTCCGGAGAACCTTATTTTGAGATGGTCACTGCATGTTGGCATGACCTGACTTAAGTTACCAACCATAAAGTGAACATTATCTAAGAACCGACTCCAATTTTGCTGAACGCTTCTCTACCATCATAAACCATGTGCTAACTTCTCTCTGCTGAATTACCATCCACGCTTTCCTGATGTGATTCCCCTCCATGATGTGATGAATTCTTTTTGTCTCCTGGAAATTCAAGGCTGTCAGCTCATGAGACTTTCTTTATGAAAAGTAAGCAGGATCTAGTTCAAAACCACATTGTACTTCGAGCTCTTTTATTTGTCTCAAATCGTTCATATGAGCTCCGAACATCCAAAGCTAGCTGCGTCCTCTGAGTTAATTGACGAGAAACCCTCCTCCCCACCTGCAGTAGTTGCCAAATGAGCAGGATGAACACATTCAACGATTATCCCCATCTCACGTAATGTTTTAACTGGATTTTACGTCTGGATATGACAATGAAGAGCAAAGACTGACAGATCTCAACTTTTGCCTCACATTATTGTGTATCGGTGACAGAAGATGAGACCCTGCTGCTCTACCTCTTTTGTTGCCAATCTAAACCCCGTGAAGAGCCTAGTTTTAGATGCTCTATTTAACATCCCAGAGAAGTTCATTCCGGTTCTGATCGTCATCATCTGCTGACTGCATTTAGTTTCCTTTCTTGATGTCCTATACTGTCATCTCTCAATATAAAGTCAAAGTAGGAGTTCTTCAGTGGCTATTTTGATCGAATGAGTTGTGAGCAAATGTAATGCAAACTAATTTGGGCTACTTTTGTAGTCATAATATGACTGACTTTGTCTCTCCGACTGGTGTCCTTACATTGTTATATGTCGGGAATTTTTCACTGACATTTCATTTCCAGGTTGACAGATACATCAAAAGTGGAATGGTGATTGGGCTAGGATCTGGTAATGCTTCTAGCATGGCCATAAATTATCTTGGTCAGCAATTCCGCGCAGGTGCTTTGGAAGATATAGTAGGGGTACCCACGTGAGTTCTTCTTACCGTTGCAATTGCAAGGCCAAGGCCTTCTTGTCTGTTTTATAATAGAAATCAGTTATTTGCAGTGTATTGGCTCCATCCCGTTTGTGTTTCTTGATCACGTTATTAATCAATCAAGCACTTTTGTTATACTTATTCGCCTTGTTAGAGAACATGCCAAGGATGGTCGGTTATCGGGGAGCAACTGTAAACTGTCTATTTATGATGGCGACCATATGGTTGACAATTGTTCATTGACACACCAATTCTTTTGTGATTCTGAGAGACTGTTTATTTCTACATAACCTGGTAGCTTATGATTTGTCTAGTCTCTTCTGCCTTGGGCTGACATTATATCGGGGTTAGTCGTACTTGCTCAAATTTACTCGTTTATTGTGCGATTCAGTTGTCAAATTTCTGCCTGCGATGGTACAAATATTCTAATAAAAAATCTACTTAGTCAAATAACTTCTACTGACAAAAGAGAATGTATAAGTTCTGATTTAACCCCTTGAATTTATTTAATTTCATCAACTGGCTCATCAAACCTTTCTTCCTTATCTCTATTTGTTTTTTCTTATTAGCTCACAATCTAAGGTCAAGTGTGTTGGGGTTGGGGAGTGGTTTGACTCCATTGGGGGCGCCACCACGGTGTCACTGCCCCGCCACAATGTTGCTTCCCCCATATGGTCTGGCGCCCCTCACCAGCCTTGGGCCCTCGTGGCTGACTATATGCTATACTTCTAGTTTTGCACTATGGTTTCTATTCTGAAATAGAAGATTGACAAAATTTGAGATATGACTAAAATGGACGGCTTAGGGACTGAAGTTTGTTAGTGAAGATCAGGGGTGTGAATCCGCACCCTAAGAACTAGAGAATCATTGTCAAGGATATTGTTCGGAGCGAGCAGCAAAAGCTAATATCTTTAGGGGGGGAGATTGTTCGCACATGCATGCCAACAATTTCTCCTACATGTGATTTCGGTGTTAGGTATGCTCCACCATAGTTCAGGCATCCTTCCGCATCAAGAGTCTCACTCTGAATCTCCGATCATCGCAACCAGCCCATGCCTCTCGCCCATGATCTCCTCCCTGGAACGTGATGGAAAACCGCACTTGGCAACTGCAAAGTTCCTTTTTTAGTCCAGGATGCTGATACCGATTGGGACACACCAATCAACCATCTTTTCAATACTATATTTTGGGAGTGGGAAGTAGAATTCTGATACTTCAGGCGGGGAGATCACTAAGATGGAGCCCAAATCTAAGTCATCAACAAATCTAGTTGAACCTACTTTTACTCAAAAACTTAAGCCAATTAGGATTATTAATTGCTCCGCAACATACTAATTTTCCAATGTGAGGCTTTTTTAACGCAATTCACATATGCATCTGAACACGTGTATAATGTAGAAGCATCATTCTGGTAGTTCAATATCCAGTGTTCTCTTATTTGCTTCATAACAGGTTATGCGCAAACTAATTTATCTTCAAAGGGGATAACTATGTCAAATGTAGTCCTTAGTACACTTTCCACAATATGAAGTTGGCCTTACATGTCGAGTAGATGTAGGATAGATGTCAGAGTAGAATAGAATAACCGACAGAGAGGGCTACCGGATTTCAAAATAAAGAGCTGAGGCCCTGTTGTGTTCCTGAAAGTTTTCTAAATCTTCTGCTTTTGTGTTGATTTATGATCTATTTTTTTTTTGGCAGCATGAACAATAAAAGCAAGGGAATCTGATTTGATTAAACTGATGGTAACCTTTTAATTCTTTTCATAGATTTCATTGCAATGAATTGTAGAGCATTTGGAATCCCATAAGGAAAGTCTCTTTACACTGGTGGAGAATAAATGTTGTTCTTTTTCTATTTTTAATTATGAAATAAATTCTCATTTTCACTGACCAAACAGCCTTTGATGGGATTAAAAACTAAATACTGAATATTTTTTGCTAAGATACTTGTACATTTTAAAGTTTCCTGGTCCATTTTCTCGTTCTTCCTTAAAAATCTTATGTAGGTCTGTTACAAGTGCTAGCGAAGGAGCGAAATCAGGAATTCCTTTGGATAACTACCGAGGATATTCTGAGGTGTGGACACATAAATAATTCATACTCAGCTTCCCTATGTCTATGACAGTCTTTTTCTTTCTTTTGTGACAGATTTCTTTTGGAAATTTGGTAAACGGTTCTTGAAATGGCAGGATCCAAGTCGGCAGTGAAATTGTTACCATGGAAATTTGTTCAGCTGCATGAAGTTTACATCAAAAGATCAATTTTCGATAATGATCCCACCTGAGGATTTTCCCAAGCTGCAGTTTTGCATGAACTGAGTCAGTCAAGGATTGAGTCCATAGACGTGCAATGTGCAGCTTAGCAGTGTTGCAGCAAAGCACTAGAGAACGGTCCATGACATGTCGTGTTTTCCTACTTGTATTATTGCAAGTTAAAATGCTGGAAAATCGAATTGGGAGAAACCACATAATGCGTGTTGTTTATTCGATGAGTTGCTTTACTTATCCTCTTCATAGTAGGAGTTTGATGCTCTAGGTTATGCCCAAGTATCTCTCTTTCTGTCGCTATAATATTTGTATTTACTTGGTTTTTGGTAGATTGACTTCTCCTTTGATGATGCTGATATCATAGAAAAAGACACACTCATTGCCGTCGTTGGCTGCCGAAAATTGGAAGGCAGAGAGTCAATAATCCAAGAGAAAGTTAGTCTCTTTTTGACACCGTAAGATGAGCTTTACTAGTCTATCCCTCTATGACGTAATCGTATGCTGTTTCTTCCTTCTAACTGTGAGCTGACTGGGGTTGTTATTGTGTTGTTTGCAGTTTGTACTTAATGCAGTCAAGAGACTTGTATTTATCATCACAGAGAACAATCATAAGGGTGCTCTAGATGGTTCTGTTCCAGTCTTAGTTCAATCTGTAAGCAGCTACGCACATATATGTCATCTACATATGTTAAAGTGCTCAAGAGAATGATAGTGAAGTAAAGATTCTATTGCCAGCTCAATTGGACGGAGACAGCTGAAGAGATTGATGTTTTGTTTCTGGGAGATGCAGAGGTTTGGTTTTTGATGAAATGTAAATACTAAGGACTGATTCTGGACTTTATTCAAAGAACTTAGAACTGATCTGAGATTGAACATTTAATATCCCTACATCTTTGATCTGTCAGAACTTAACGGTGCTTCTTTTTTTTAAGTTTGTTGTATAGATAACAGCATAGGATAGGGGATGGAAAAATATCCCTACAGTTATAAACTATCATCTCTTAATATAATACTTGTTAACTTGTCATGTCATGACTAGTGTCAGCAAAATATCACTTGGCACTCACTTTGTGGGTGTGCAGATTTTTGTTACTGTGGTTTTGTAACAACTGCGGCTGGGCGGCCTTGGGAGACTCTAATGCGTGCGAATTTTTGTTACTATGATTTGTATGATTAATTTTCTCTTCTGTCGAAGGTCCGGAGAAGACCATCAATAGGTCATGCTGATCCATTAGGTGGAGATTTTCCAGCAATTACCAAGGATGGCCATAATGTTCTTGATGTCATATTTGCATCTCCAATTGCAAACCTTGGTATAATGCCCGAACCTGATTTGCTCCTCTTATTTTCCTTTTTGATTTATGGTAACGTGTGTGACTTCTCCTTAATGTAATTGTAGCTCAAGTAGCTGACAGCCTTGACAGAGTTGATGGAGTGGTGGACCATGGGGTCATTTCGAAGTTTCCGTGAGTTAAACCTCATTCTTTTGGTGCATTTCTTGGGTTCATATCGAAGGAAATTTGTTTGCTCACTCTTGGAGCGTTGCAGCAGCATGCTTCTTAGTCGATAACACACAGTAAATCACAATGATATGGTGCATGACATGACAGCCATTTTTTCCATGGTCTGCGAGAGGGTTTTTAATCTTCGAGTTACTTCTATCTCACTAAGATTCCTCATTAAGTTTCCGTGTGTGTATATATATACACATGTCATGGATGTTGAGAAAATGGCGAGCTTGATTAACATCTGAACAAAGATCTTTCTCAATATTCCCCTTTGAGGAATCGGATCATAAACCCTTTTATTTGGAAACAAGAAATGCAGAAAATCCTTTCGTCCATTCAAGGCAAGACTAATAAACAAGTAGCTCTAATTCACTTGTTTTAGGTGTGCCCGCTACTTGTCTGTGTAATCTTCAGAGAGCACATCTTGGAACGTGCCTACACAATCTTCTGGATTAAAAGGAACTATTGTCTTCACGTGTGGGGTTATTTTCAGGGAATTCTAATCGGCAGTAGGTTTGTATGGCAGTCTTATCGACGTAACTATTTAATTCAGATTGAAAATTAGGATGCCAATCTTCGATTTTTTATGTTCAAATATCAGAGGAGATAAAGTTGAGAGCAATTTGAAAAAATAATTTCATGTTCTGAAGAAACAAATAGACCGCTGCCTCAAACACTCTTCTGTTGCTGTTACATAATTGCCCCACCATTACCACCTCCACTGTCATTTGCCCACTTTCAATTCGTCCATGGCAATGGTGGGGGAGGTGCTGATGGTGATGAGAGTGGCGATCGGCCCAGCTATGTTTTAGTTTTTCCTAATGCAATCTTCTTACAAGCTTTTCTTTGTGCATGTATGGCGAGGGATAGCTTCTTCATCATGCAAAGGTCAAAGTTACTTGTCACCGCATCTTTATGATCATTATTTCGAACATAAGGCTCCTGAATATGAAAGAAGGGCAATGATACCGCTATTCTTATCGTCTTTCCTCGATAATAATCTACTTTGTTCCGTTTCACGAGCTGTGTCCCTGTTCAATATCAATTAGATATTCTTCAGTGGACTGTCTTGCGAGGATTCAACAGGTGATATCAGCAAAGTGCTTCTTAAAAAATTCTTGAGTTTCCTCTCTTAGATTCTGGCCCGCGGTTACTTTTCTTTGCCATCACCCGATGGTATGTGGGGGAGACAATCATAGGTGTAATACTTGCTGTATGGACTTTTAATTGAGACTTGGCTGTCCACTAAATGATCCCTGGAGATATGGCACGACACCTTCATCTGCTGATTATATTCTTGGATCATGTTCAGGAACAATTGCTATTGCTTGGCAAAGAATTCTGAGTGATTCCTTGATTTTTTTTTTTTTTTTTGATTTCTGAGATCTTATATCTCATACTATGGTTCCAGAAAACTGCTAAGCTAGCAATTTTTGTGTTTATAGAGGGTAGATTTTCAAACCAATAGGCTTGGGTGCTGGATTTTATGTAGTTAAACGTAAGTCTATAGAGCAGCTTCTGAGTGTTATCTGGTAGTCCATGGATATGTTTATTGATCACTACATCACATTCAGATATTGGAAACCAGAGTTTACCCCATTGGTAGTGAGAAACGGTTCTGTCATAGGTCGCATGTCATCTTACCAATGTTTATGTGACACTTCATGTGACACCAATCCTTCATGCTGTCTGTTCTTGCTAAAGTTCGTATTTGTCTTGAGTAGATCCTAACCTATCAGATATTTTTGGCGTATTTTTGCTTAATCTTATGTGCCCATCCATATCCACAACTTATCTTGATAGTATTCATATATCATCATGTTAAAATTAAAACATCTCTTAGCACAATTCGTAGCTTGTTATGAAGTGATATAATCAAGATTCTCATCACTTTCAGAAAGCTTGACCATGGATGTGATCTTCAAAGGAAAATATCGCGGAATTCATTACATTTTCTATTTAATGGAAATGTTCTTGAAATTCTCTTTGTGCTTGTTAAGCTAATGGAAGCGCCTTTCTCTTGTTGTCATTGAAATTGCAGCTGCACTGCGGTGGTTGCGTCAACAAGCGGAATTTCTGTTATCGATCATGTGCTGACAAACGTTGCGGGGGATTCTGCAATATGAACTTAGAGAATGGCCTGTTTTTTAAATGTGGTGCGAAGGTAACTAGAACGTGTAGAAACCATGAAGACCAGAGGAAATGCACAACTTGTTATATCAATGTTGGATTGCCTAAGACAGACTGATGGTCCTCGATTAGGCTCGGGCTCTTCTAAGCTTTTATCTTTTGCAATGTTGGATTTTGTTTTAAGTCTTGATTAGCCTAGGGAATTCCAGGAGTCAGCCACTAGCATTTTAAGGTCGGCTAAAAACCAAAATAGGCATGGGAGTTTGAAATTTACTAAGTCCGGGGACTTGATTATGCTAATCGTCTAATCAGCGTCCTTTTTTATTACCTATAACTCAATCAAGCACGTTTTTACCAATTATAATCCTAAAGGTCTTTGAGTAGCTACATGGGCATGCATATGTTGTTTTTCGGGGTCTGTTATGTTCTTGAGGGTTGTCCTAACAATTGTAGGAAGGAAAAGAAACAACCAATTACTTGAAAGTGCGGAATTAAACACGTAATGTATTGCAAGAACGAAATGGAAGTGTGAAAATGAAAATCCAACACATGTCAGGCAGAGAATATTACATGGCCATGGTATTAACTATTAAATCTTGAGACACGAACCCCATAAAGCAAAGAATATTAATTGCCTTATTGTAAGCCTTGGGACATGATCCCAATAAGCTTGAGATTAGAGGCGAATGCTACTCAATGGACGGACGAGAGTTGAGCCCCAAAAAGACAAAATAAACTTTTTTTTTTGCAAAACTCATTGCAGTTTGCTTAGGATTTAAGTGATTTTGAATGTTTTGCTTGGGTGCTAAATGATGTAGGAATGAGCATCTTTGGAAAAAAAAAATGATAGTTTCATAGGCACGGATATAGGGATAATTGATATAAATATTACGTAATGAAATGGACGAGAGATGACATGCGTTTTTGTAATTTTCTTTTGTCCAATAAAACACGCAATATTTAATAGATCACTTCGAGAAGTTGGTACAATTTCTCCCAAAAATGTCACATGTGAATATTCATCCTCATGTCCTATGCATGTTTCAGTAGGCAAAGATGCTTTGGGTCCAAAGTGAAATCCACACGATACAACAAAGTTTTAAGTGATCGGTGAAAGAGTATTTTGCCAGTTAATTACATGGTATATTCTCCATAACCAAACGATGTACATTGTGCTATTCTTGAAATTCCGATCGGATTTTGTATATGTTCAAGAATACCTACTATCCCGTAATCAAGGTGGATTGATCACATGAGTCGACGAGATATTGTGAGGAGCGGACCTAAGTCTTCCTTAAAATATAGATAGATATATACCTTAAATTTCTCATAGGAAAATTGCAAAATTTAATCGAGGGCAAAATTCTAGTTAACAATTACCGGTTACCTAATCGGAGGTGCTATTGGTGAGATGCCGGCGGTAAGCGCAGTAATCCTATGCATGAGGCTGAGCCATAATTGACCAACTGAGGCAAGTTTTTTCTTTTTGAGAAAGTACGATTGTGGTAATCACCGTTTGAAATAAGAAGGGGCAATTTAAAAATATGTCAATCTTGTGTTTTAGATTCTATAGATCCACTTTTCAATTGGTCCAATTTTCCCACCAAAAAAGGAAAAAAGTCCAATTTGACCTCGGTTTCGAACTGGGTCGTGTTCTATTATCTTGACTTTGTGAATTAATCAATCGTAACTCGTAATCGTCACATATATAAAAAAAAAAAATTGTAATCGATGGAGTTGTAAAAAAATAACATTTTCAAGCGCCAAGAGAAGTGCTTCCTCGGAACAATAAAATTGAATAAAAAAAGATTTTTTTTTTTTTGGTCGAACGAAACATGTATTAAACATCACTGAGTACACGGCACAGAGGAGAGACAAGCCTCCGAGGAGAGTAAAGCCCTAAGTACAAAAAGAGGAGAGACAGCCCAGTTAGAATAGAAAAAGAAATTGAATTGCATTAGACGGAGGAGTACTTGCTCATTTTCATTTTCCCGCTGAGAAGTTGCGCTCACCTCTTCTCTCTCTCTAGCAGGCCGAGAAAAGGAGCCCATGACCAGCAGGGCCGCTTCCTCCGACGCCTCGCTGCCTTCCCCGTCGTCCTCGCTGGCGTCGGTCACCGGCCCTGCTTGGCCGATGCACTTCGTTTATCTCGACGAGAAGGGGAAGTTGCGGACGGATCCGGAGTCCGTGGCATTGTTGCAGCCAGTCAAAAAAGCGATCGGCGTGGTCACTCTCTGGGGCTGTCCGCGACTGGAGGAGAGCATGATTTTGATGCAGGTGAGCTCCTTCAATTTTTCCGTTGGTTTTGGAGTTTATGAGTATATGGCGATGGATAGGATTTGAGGTCTCTGGCGTGGTTATGATTTGGGGGAGCTTCTTCAATTTCCCTTGGAATTGGTTTATTGTGCCCGAGTGTTATGTTTTCTGCAACTCTAGTTGTGCGGGGCTGAGTAGGGCTTTGATGTTCATCTCTCTGATGATCGGAGCATGATCGAACGTCATCATAAGGTTGAAAGTATCCTTCTCTGAGTTAATGAGTTGTCAAGTCAAGGCGAGAGCAGCACATGACAAACTTTATTCCAAACAGCACGTTCAAGAATCTAAAGCCTCACACATAAGATTTTCTACTGCTACTGCGGTAGATACATCCTGCTGCTGCTGTAGATACATCCCTATATGAACCTCGAAATAGCCTTAAGATGGCAAATCGCTACTGAGGAAATCTCATTTATTTTAGATGGAGATTCTTCCAGTTGTAGTGCATTGGAGATGTAGGAATGGCTGGCCTAGAATGAACGACTGGACTCAAATGCAAGGAATTGATACTGTGAGAAGATACTGAAAAGGTCATGTTGTGGACAATATTGCATACAGAAATGGAGTTCTGGGCAACATGACTAAGACAGAAGATTCTAATTGAAAAACACTAAGCACAGTAAGGAACACTGCTCCCTTCCGCAGCCAAGTGTAGTGCAGGAAAATAAATAGATCATTTGCCTCCTAGATTGTGTTTAAATCTCATTTTCCTTATTCTTATTAGTGTATTAGTCTTCTGGCTGCCGTAATTTCTGCTTTGGTTCTAGTTGTACAATTATTTATTTTGGCCTATGTCAGGTGATCCAGTTAGATGTTAAGGTGCCATGGTATTCTTTGTGATGTTTATTTTTCTCTGTAGACTTTTGGAAAGAGTAGTGCATTCCAAGCACCATCAACCCACAAACCACGGACTAACGGGCTTTGGTTGAGGACAAAAGCTCTCGACGGGACCGAGTATGATCTCTTACTTTTGGGCAGTGAAGGGGTTGATGGTAATGATCAAATGGTAGGCCAACTTCAATGAACTAAGTATTTCTTATTGATTGATGATTTGATTGTTGTAGAATGATGATATATTATCCCATTAGGCATATTTGTTTCCCAACAATAATTCTTATGGTTGTCTTTGCACTCTTTTTTTTTTTTTTTAATTTGAAGGGAACATACAGCATGCAGATATTTTCTCTGGCTTTCCTCTTGTCTAGCACGTTGATCTACACCTAGGTTGGTGAAGTCTTGCAGAGTTACGATGACGTTGCTTTCAAGTCCTAGATGTTTAAGATTTGTTATATTAGTTCTAGTTATAAGTTGCTGATCGTGGAGCAACTTCTATCTGTTCCAAAATTTAAGCTATTAGATGAAGGTGCGGTTAACATATGTTAGCACAAAGTAATTTTGCTTGATAAACATCCTCACTTCTTTCCTTAAGCTATATTGCGTTAGCCGTTAATGAGAAAATACAAATCAAGTCACATGTCGAAATTTGACGTCCAAAATAAAAGCCGCACAATTTTTGTGCTTATTGTACCCATCATATTATGGAAAAGCATGGATCTTTCGTGTCAGTTTATGCATCATCGTCAGTGTGCTCTATGGATATTCTGCAGGTTCTTGGTGGTCTTTGCTCAGAATATGAGGCAGCATCCCATGGTCAATCGAAATGGCAAAAGCTTGCCGTGTTCTTGCGAGAAAGGCTTTCCCTTTTTTCTTTTGACATTTCCAAACCTGTTTCCTGAGTTGTTTTTTTTTTTTTTTTTTAAATCTCTATCTCCGTCCTTGACTTGCCGCTTTCAATCCACCCAGCTGGGAAGGACCAATAGAAGACCTTGGCAAAAGGCTAATTGATCAGGTCGGATGTCAGAGGAGTTCCTGCATGCTGAAATGTCAGGCCATTGAAGATCAGGTGGGGTTGCTTAAGAAGGAGCTGGAAGCCAGTGAGAATTACAAAACTCAGTACCTGAAGCGATATAAAGATGCCATCAGAGACAAGACGCTTTCTGATGATTATTCAAGCCTGCAGGGTACTTGCGGTTCACTTGAAGAGAGGTCTTCTAGCTTGCTGAAAACATTAGAATCTGCAAAGCAAGAGTCTCTGGACTGGAACAGGAAATACGAGCAAGTGCTGTCCAAACAGAAAGCTGAAGAAGACCAGACTAGTTCTGAAATTGCTATCCTCAAGTCCCAGAGCAGTGCTGCTGAGGCAAGAGTAGCTGCTGGTGAGGAACAAGCTCAGTCCAATCTAGAGGAGGCAGAGGAGTGGAAAAGGAAGTATGACATTGCTTTTAGGGAAGCGAAAGCAGCCTTGGAGAAGGCAGCAATCGCACAAGAGCGCACAGATAAGGATACACCAGAAATGGAAGATGGTCTTAGGGTGGAGTTCATTGAAGTGGCTACAAAGGTCTCTCTCTCCCCCGCATGCACACGTCTGTGTTGGGTTGCAATTCCTGTTTCTCGTACCATATTATAGTGGAATCGATGCATTTACCATTTCTCGACGGTTATGCAGGAGGACGAACTGAAGGAGAAAGCGGCACAATTCGAGTATGCTGAGCAGTGCTTGACCAGCATAAAGTCAGAGCTGAAGGTAATCTCCCGTCTTCTTGATCTAGGCGTGTTGAAAATTGAAGGCCGTGAATTTTCTGCTGAAGTTTCAGGGTTTAGCGCATTTTCTAATAAAACATGGGAAAGCAACTTGTTAATTAGAATTTTCCATTTTCTTAGCATCTTTATTGTCCCTATCAATTCTGGTCTGTCATCTCTTGTTTGTCATTTTGTACTTTCTTGTGATAAATGATTAATATGCTTTCCAGGCTGCCGAGTCAAAAATAGAGAAATATGACGTGGAGATTATGACCCTGAAGAAAGAAATTAAAGCATTGAGCGAGAAGTTCGAAACAACAAATGGTAAAGTACAAATTTGGGAAATGGAATCCCTCCGGTTGAAGGAGATTCTGAGAGATGGTTTGCAGTTGCCCATAATGAAAGATCTAGCAGCAAGGGGTGTTCGGCCAGTCTCAACTTCAGTAAATGGAGCATGAAGCTGTTATTTCATTTGGGCCGCGAGGCCGAGCAGACTTTTTTCTTGTTTTTTCTTGTTTAGCTGTAAATAGTTGATAAATGGAAACTAGAAAAACATTGCTAATGGTGATCGATCCTACAAAATGGGAACCGAGAACCGACCATTTGCTCCATGGACCCACTCATGGATGGTTCCATGGAACCGATGTTTCACGAACACTCAGGACATGTTGGTACAGTGTTTCATCAACAAATATTCAATTGATATCAATGAGCAATGCTCAATTCCTAATCGATTGCGGAATGAACAGAAGCTACGATCAAATCCCATTTTCGCTTATGAAGAGACTGAAGCAAAGGAACAATGTCTCACCTTGAAAACTTGATTTCTAGTAATCCCGTTCCAACTTCCTATATAACGTGCATTCGTGAGGCCAAAAAATTCTCAGAGAATCCTCCAATTTACTACATTTGGCGCACATGTCTATGAGGGCATTGCAAACGCGAAAATCCATGGTAAATCCTGACTTTACTATGCCACGATGGTCTTCTCTCCCAAGATAAATTTCTGCCGCTTCATCTTCCGTCTCCATTGTCTTAAAAAGCTGCATCACTAATTCCCAGTATGACCCATGTAGTATATTACCATTTAGCACGGGATTCCATGATATAGCATTCATATATTTCTATCTTATTAAATATAGTTGACGCGCGGCAAGTACATTGCCATGCCACCTTAAGCAGACATAGCTAGAAGAACTTTGTTCGCCCCAGTATCAAACTCCATTCCCTTCCTTACCGAGTTGTTCCTAATTCTAACTCACCTAAGTGCCCACGGGCACAGAGAACAAAGGTGATCGTCAATAAATCAAGTGTAAATGCGGTGATCATTTCCCTAGATAATTTGATCTAGTCTTCAAACAAATCCCAGTTGACAATACCCACAGGCCAGGGTGTTCCAACTGACCATATCTCCCAATGCCATCTCATCTAAAAATTGTAAAGTATCCGATGTCGGTATCTACGGAACAGGCATTAGTAGTAAATTAAAATATAAAGGCAGCGGAATCAAAAATAAAATTAGACCACACATTCATTTCTATAGGCATTGTTCTTGTGTTGTTACAAAACATTCGGAAGAACGGAGGGGGTTAAACGGAATACTTCTCATAGCATGCCCAAACCACTTGGTTGGGATGTTCTTCAGCTTGAATCCCACTAATGCTAGACTTTTAATTTAGACACACCGCAAATCGCACGTAGAATAGAAGAAAGAAATCGCGGTAATCACCACTTCAATGTGCATCGCGTGCACGCACAGCCATGACCAAAGATAATATAAAACTAAATCCCATTTAATTTAATTTCTGTTCGATTGCCATATTGTCTCTTCCGTTTAGCTTCATTATGAATTGGTTACGGCGTGTGACAACTCAATATTCGTGACTAAACTCTTAATGAGAATTACACTAACACATTAGTACTCCCAAGAAAATCAAATATCTTGATCAATCACCATGTCTTGCCAGCCATGATTGACATCTAGCAATATGTGAAGTTTAATTGGACAATGTGAACACTGAATGAATATAATGGACCATCAGCTTTTACAAAAGTGTAATCCAATCCCTCTATCATATTTATGTCTCGATCGAACAAAGATCAATGAATATTTTTCAAGCCATTAATTTGATCATATGCGCAAATCTAATTGATATGCAATTTATACGAGACATAACAGTTCATTTTCAGTTACAAACTATGTTGACGATTTCAATACAGTGTGATGATTAGATTGCATAGGATACGATTTTTGTACCTTCCATTTAACAAGGAAGCAGATTCCATTATACACATACGTGTAACTTCGTACATGAAACGAATTATGACAATCAACTTCAAAGACGGATCAACAATCTAGTAATATACGCACCTATTAACCATAGCCATCTAAGTCACCATTGTGACTCATGTCTGAGGAATATTTACACAAGATCAAAGTATGAACGATCATACATTGACAGCGCCGAAAGCTTCCATGTTGCTAATCGTTCTATGTTATCACATAAGTGAACTTGTCTGATATAAGCACATGTATTCTAGCTCGGGCATCACAATGACTCATGACTTATCATTCCCTTAAGTATCAAATACTTAACGGAAAAGTTAAGAACACGCCAGCCTTACCATGATTATTAATATCCATTCAATGATCCATTAATCGGAACATTGTAAAGATACAGTCTAACTTTGAACCCGTCACACGTATTCTTAGTGTTTCAAAAATAGGTCTAACCTCAACTGATCTTGCGGAATCGTTCATATAAATAATTGGACAAATGCATTTTGGGGAAAATGTAAATATTATGTAAAAAATGCTTTGAAAAGCAAGTTTGGACTTAAGTATTATTTGGTTGTGTGTGTGTGTGTGTATATATACATATATCCAAAGGCCACTTGGAGTTGCGTGGGCCAGGATGCCTGAGGTTGCGTGACCTCGCCGGCCCTTGGTCTGCCAGATCTAGCTTCGTCAGCTCTCACCAGCCATTCTCACGCAAAAAGTATGAACATGAACGGCATTTGAAAGAATTGGCGAGGGGCAATCCTGAACGAAAATAATATACTTAATGCTAGGCTAGCATTTGGCCAGTTGCTAAAAGCTAGCATTGAGCTTTCATAAAAGCTATCATTTAGCCGAATACCCCTTGAAAAAGCTTGCAAAACAAAGGCTTGATTCGGCTTCATAGATGTCAAACGGCACAAAACAAAAGCAAATTATGCTTCATATCGGACCAAGACTACTCTAAACAAACACGGCTTGATTTCACAGTTTGTTTTGGTTTTCAAAAAGTTCAGCCAAATTGGACCGTGAAATATGGTTTATCGGACTCGATAAACCTTCTCGTCGGGAAAGAAATGCCCCTCGAACCGATTTAAACCACAAAAAAGGTCGCGCTAAATTCCGAGTCCATCTTCGTTAGGCAGTAAAGAATTACTTCCAAGTCTGCACCGCCGAAATCAAACGCAACGGAAGGTGTCGCTTGATTAATAATAAATTTTTAAACAGTGCTAGGAGTTGCTTCACTTGGAAACAAAGGGGTGTGCTGAAACTAAAATCAAGTTGTAATGATGCCCATGCCGTTCTGCACAGATACATGAAAATCTCCAAAATGCCTATCATGACACTCAGGACTTCGCCTAATCTTCCGAGAGAACAGATAAACAAAATATCTCCAAGTTTTCTGTTTTACCAGGAAAATAAGAGACGGCTAAGTAATATCTTGGCCAAACACCTTCTGATATGCTGATAATCCAAAACACTAACATTAACCGCTTTCCCTTGAGAGGTTCATACAAACCTAATCTAAATTTGACAGTAACGTAAATTAGGTACGTGTCAAAAACCCAACAGCATCCTAATTTATGCAACTCAAAATGTCAAAAGGGAGTAAATAAGACTGAAAAAAATAATGCCTAGGGCAACATGTCCCTGCCACGAGACTAGCCAAAAATTTTCATAATGACTCGAGAATTCCTGGAAGCTCTTCGATAGCTGAGCAAATTTTTGCTCACACCAAGTAGTTCCGAAAGAACGTCAGCCTCAATACTTTCTTATCCATGTTGCCTGCCTGATCAGCCTTGATAATCATCTTTTCCAGCACAAGTGTGCATCGCCACAAATAAACTTAATCAGGGCGCGCAGATGCTTCGACCCAGAACTATGGGCTTTGGAACCGGTGATCTCAACCCTCTTGAGATGTTTCGCCACACACTGGAAGTTCCCCTTCCGTGAACACAAGAAATCTTCTTCGTCAAATTTAAAACGTTCTTTAGATTCTTTGTCAAGCTGGAAGTGCACGTATATACCCCATTTAAGAAACTTCGCATTAGATGTGGCTCCACAGGAAAAGAAATTATTTGCTCGCTAGAATTTCAAACAAAAAACTGTCATTTGTCCACTGCAGATGCAAGTCAGTTCTACTCCCATCGAGTCTTAATCAATTTAAGCTCTCAAACTCATCTACACATATAAAACAGGCTCTCCTTCTAAGTCCTCATCGCTAAACTCTAAGTTCAGGATCCTAACGCTACATGGCAGCAAAAGAACACCCAGTACGACACTGAAGTTACTTTACGACAAGAACTAAAGCAGATTAAAATTGCCCTGCACCAATGTCTGACTATACTCACAGATTCATGGGCAACTTTCGATTGCTGGAACAAACAAGGGCTAGAGAATGATCATCTTTGGGTGCTTCAGAAGTTTTAGCTCATTGTTTAAACATTCATGCGAAAGAGAAGTCAGCACAAGGAGCAAGCTGAAAATACCATAGCAACGGAACAAACCTTCAAAGAGTGGTCACCAGTCAGGTATATATCTAATTCTTCCAGATATTGTGAACTTCGTAGCATATATGCTATCCCGGGAAGGTCCCATTGACTAACACCTGCATGTAGTATCAGATTCTGACATTTTGACAATAGAGAAGGCGCTTCTCCCATCTCCAGAATGGACAGAGCCTAAGCACATTCAGCAAGCGACATAGAAAAGTTAATATTAATTTTCCTGTTTAACAGGAATATGGACCAACAAAATTACAATCCATCCAGATATGATATCCTTTGACCCTGTCTCCCGTCCGGGGAAAGACCGATAATGACACTACAGTTAGAAACGACCAAGTGCATGTCTTTAAGAATAGAGACTATTTACATATGCTTCCCACAAAGAACTTGTGAACTTTAAAGTATCTGAAAATTCAAGCAGTATCGACCGAAGTCTCCAAGTTAATCCATCCAATTGCCAAGGTAAAACATTTTGGGGATACTCTGTAAGAGGTATCATGGAACAACGGTTCCGTCGACCTAACACGAATAGGTACATTACTCCTCGCCATGTTTCCAGATTGTCGTATTTCCTCTACAAACTGAAAAAATTAATTGAAATAGTAACCATTTCAGATAATCTCTTTATCCGTTTTCCTTGTGAAAATCAAGCATCCTCCAGTGCCGCGTCGAGCAGCATCTATAGTAATGAGCAACATCTAGTGGCATTCATTGCCCCCAATTGAGTGATCCCACATCCATTTTTTTTGGAAGTCAAACAGAGGGAAGAAGAACCGAGATTCACTATATGTTCTTGTCCTGTAACTTAAAACAAAAAGTTAGGAGTCTTCGTATCGGCCAGTAATTAATTACGAATGCATTCCCAATAATTCCCCTTGATGAAAGACGAGAGTGCCACAAAGAGCTGAAGTTACTCGACCAGGGCAACAAACACCGGTAAACGGTGCTAATCACAGACACCATTCAACACTATTGTCTTATAAATGGTTAAAATATTGAGCTTGTACCTGCAAACACCAACCGCCAATGGTGATTGTACGAACTCCGCGCAGCTTCTCAAAAAGTCCCTTCACAAGGTGAAGGGAGTGTGTCCTCTCGAGGAGAGTTTCAAAGACAAAATCCAATTGGGCTTCCACCAAAGAAGATACATCATCAAGTCTGAAACTGGACCACCAGTTCCCAGATACCCGCAATGACAGCAAATGGGGGGCCCAGATTTTTTCCACGTTATGATACTTGCCGACAAGTATCAACTCTTTCAAGCTTGATGAATCTATTATGATGTTCTTCAGCAAGTCGCAGTCGCACAACTTAAGGGATTCTAAAAGAGGACTTCCCACGAAAATTCGCTTGAGGACATCTTCACTCAACTCCACGCTTTTGACCGACAACACCTTAAGACGAGGCCAATTGACAGTCCCATCCAACGAGAAACGGCACGAATGACTGACTTCCAAGCTCACCAACGAACTCAAGCAATACAAGGACGCTGGCAGTGCATACAAGAAGGGCGAGGAAAAAGACAGACGGATGTCCTCCACGTGGCGCTCATTCACGAAGCTCAGACAGGAGTCGAGCTCGGAGCGGACAATCGGATTGTACCCTAAGTTAGTGACCAGTAACCTCTTCACCGTGGGCGATGAGAACCGGGTGCGGATGCTGTCGACGAATGACCCGAAGTCCAAGGAATAGGACCCTCCATCGAAGGCGAGGTGGGTGGTGTTGGTCCAACTGGACCGCCATCTCTTGGAGAGGACGCTGGTCTTGACGACTTCTTCGAACGGCAGAGATCGGAAAATGAGGTCGATCACTTCGTCTGGCAAGGCGCTGATTCGATCCCCAGCTCTTATGCTCCCGTCGCCAGAGGATTTGCGGCGGATGCTGCCGCGGGCGGAGGTGGCCACCATGGATTTGAAATTCTATGGATCTAAAACGGCAACTAGGACTCGTACCAAGGGAACCCTGCGGGTGCCGGGAATCAATCAGGAAGCTAATCGACGGAGCTGCGAGGTTAAAGAAATCGTGGATGCCAAAAAGCCAGACCGACCCGAGCAATAAGTACCCGAAAATTAGGTTAGTTTTTCGCCTGAAACCAGATTGAGATTTTTTTACACCCCTAATTTCCATCTTGATTTTGGCTTTTAACACTTCCAAAATCAATTAGTTTTACCGTTTTATTCCTTTTCTTTTCTTGTGCGTTGCACGTTTATCTTTTCATTTTCTATTTATGTTATACGATAACAGGGAAGGAGTCTTAAACTCCTTAATGACTGTTTGGTAATATTTTTATTTCAAAATGGGATTATGTTTAGAATCAATTTTTGTGATTCTGTTCCTCGGATGATTTTTAGAGAATCAAAACGCGCTTGGTAATTGCAAATTTTCTGTTCTGAAAAATAATTTACTTTCCTTATTTGTAATTTAAATCAAACAATTACATAATCACGTTTGATCAATTTCCTAGCGCTCTTGTTGCACATTAACATCTTTTTGGCTAAAATAAGGATGCTTTAGATTTGTTTCTTGAAATGATAATACACTAAACTTTTCATTTTTCCATGGTTATCTTGATTCCATGCATATGCCAAGAACGAAATAACTTATTTGATTATTTTTTATTGCTCGAAATAAATAAAATCGGACAACAAATCGAGGCTCAGGCAAAATTGAAAGGTGAAATCAGGATTAGCCAATAGATTCAGTTCATCCTTGTATTTCAGCCAGTAGCTTCTAGTAAGACTCCATTCATTCGGATATCACCGGTCGATTCACTTCTCCTAGCCCCTTTTAGTCAGGATGGAGCGTAAAAAATCAAAATTGGTGGGGATCGATTGGTTATAAATCTATCCAGCTGTGTGTCACACGACAGACAAAAGTACAGCTTTTGGTTTAACGATTCATGATCAAATATTGAAAAGATTTTGGTTGTTTCTAAAATTTTATTATTCTTAATGCCCGTCTCCGAACCCAAGCCACCCAAGCCACCCAAGCCAATGGATGAGGATTTCCTAACATTGCTCAAACAATGCTAGGAAAACATTACCAAATCCGAACCATCCAAATCAAAATGGAGATTTTATACACATCACCAATTTTTTTAAAAAAATTTACAGACTAAAACTTATCCGCTTTTTATTGATATAATCTATATTCAAACCGTCAAACATAATCATATGTGTCTTAACTAGGCTTAAGAGGTGGTCTAACTAGGAATCAAGCCATAACAAGTTCGAAAATCCAATTTGAAGCTCACAGGTTCAAATATGACCAGTCTGACCTTTACTCCTTCAAAACGCTTTATGGGACAAACGGCTAGGCCAAATTGAGCTCACAATATTTCGTTAGAACGACAAGACGATAAGGTTTCTAATGATGGGTGTTTTGTTCACATCCGATAATAGACAAAGATCTTATGGCCAAAATAACGAATGATTCTAGGTCTGGCGGCAAGCTGACTGAGGGAAAGAAAAGGAAATCCGAGAGAGTTAGAGAGAGAGAGAGGATTTGCTCGGCCAAATGAATAAAAGTAAGATGATGAAGGCTTTCTTACTCCCTCTTGGTCAAAGCACAAGAATGGCAATTGGATAAGACATGAATTAATGCTAAGTGGATGTCTCTCTTCTTATAATGACACGATAAGATAAAGAAAATATTGAGAATAAGGGTTATGTGCTAATCGACGAAGTTGCAAGGTCGATCAAGGGTGGGGATCGCCGATCGGCACTGCACACTGAAACTCTAGCGGTGGATGGAAGCGGAACGCCAACTGTCGTCGGTCTTGAATCTAAGTTCCAAAAGAGCGGAAATTGAGAGTCTCGACAGCTAGGCGGTTCATATTTATAATAGTGTCCCGATCACTTGCTTGTCCAGATGTGTGGGCTTCGCACGCGAGCCAGAACACATAGACCAATTGGGCTAGGGCAATACCAAAATCTCCCTCTCAACTTGGTTTGCCCTTTGAGACCATTTTTATGCTCCGAAGCCCACTTGATATATTTTTATCAATTTTGCAAGCCCGCTTGATATAACTGCCGATGGGTTGCGTCATTTTCAGGGGTGTCGATGAGTCCGCCCTTTGACCCAAAAAAAAAGAGTCCGCCCGAAACCAAACAGTACCTAGCTCGGTCTGGCCCAAGGCCAAATTACATGTGCCCTAACTCTTCGCGGCTGGTCGGATTCTCTTTTTTCTCTTTCTTCTTTTTTTTTATATCAAAATCACTCGACAAGGCCGTCGAATGAAAGTAAAAAAATGAAAATAAATTAAATTAAAGAAATCGTGGGTGCCAAAAAGCGTAGTCTGCCCGACCCGAGTCTTACATGGACGATCTTAGAATCCCAACCTCACAAGGCCCGAAAATTAGGTTAATTTTCCGTCTGAGCTAGCTCGAACTTTTTTTACACCCCTAATTTCCATCTTGGTTTTGGCTTTTAACACTTCCAAAATCAATTATTTTTACCGTTTTATTCCATCTCTTTTCTTGTGCGTCGCACGTTTCTCCTTTCATTTTCTATTTCTACAGTATGTATGTTAGACGATAAGAGGGAAGGAGACTTAAGCTCCTTAATGCCTGTTTGGTAATATTTTTATTCCAAAAAGAGATTATGATTAGAATCACTTTTCGTGATGATTTTTAGAGAATCAAAACGCGCTTGGTAATTACAAATTTTCTGTTCTGAAAAATAATTTCCTTTCCTTATTTGTAATTTAAATCAAACAATTACATAATCACGTTTGATCAATTTCCTAGGACCCAACAAGTGCGATCTTCTTGCACCTTAACATCTTTCTGGCTAAAATAAGGATGCTTTAGATTTGTTTCTTGAAATAATAATACGCTAAACTTTCAATTTTTCCATGGTTATCTTGATTCCATGCATATGCCAAGGACGAAATAACTAACCTTGATTATTTTTTTTTTGCTCGAAATAAATAAAATCCGACAACAAATCAGTCAAGGCTTAGGCAAAATCGAAAGGTGAAATCAGGATTGGCCAATTGAATGGATCTATTTCCTATTTTTTTGAGTTTTTTCTTGGAAATTTCATGATTTTTTAGAACGATTTGCTCCAGAGGGGCAAAATTATCATTTGAAGAAATCAAAATAAAAAATCATCAACAATAGAATTGGTTAGTTGAAATGACCCATATCCTAATTTTTGATATTTTGGGATTTTTTTATTTTCCCCAAATTTTAAGATTTTTTTATGAATTTTGCTTTTTGTATTTTAAATTATTTTTTAATTTTGTTAATTTGTTAAAATTTTATTGAAAAAATTATGCAGACCGGGTCCGGTTGACCCAACTCTAGCCTCAAGAGCGCTCGACAAGAATGAAATAAGTCTCTCAAAAGTGTTCCTTCTCTTGAGAAACAACTATTTTTTTCATTAGAATCGAAATGCATCAGCTTACCAGATCCACTTATCATCACGGCATAACCATTAAAAAAGAGGCCCATTTGTATCGGCTACGATCTATTCCCTTAGGCCCAAGGGCCCCTTCTCAAAAGTAGTTCAAAAGTGTTTCTAGGATTAGAATCAAAATCAATTGCATTACCAAACATATTTCTAATTTTTTTTGTTCCTGAAAATAGAAATGGAGTATCTAACCAATGTGCCATTAGCCTCTCCACAATGCTTTGATGACCAGCAAAATTTCTCTCCCACCCACGTGGTAACCAACTCCGCAAGTCGACCAAAATCGGCTCAATGAGCTTAGGGACGGCATGACGACTAATGAGGATGTCCCTCCACGTCCGATGAGTGAGGAGGATGAAGATGACGACGTTGAGAAAGAGAATGAGCGAAAAACAGCTTTTACCGTAAGAGAGAAGAATGAGGCGAAGGAGAAAGGAAATGTGACAAACAATCGGATAACTAGAACATGGATGAATACGAAGAGGATGATGCGAAGTTGAGGCGGTGCTCGATTGCGCATTCGTGACTTTGCAATGCAAGCTTGGAGCAATGGTAGCCAGATTTTCGAACTTGGCATTGGGTACTAGGTATTGCTTCGAAATTTGGCGGAAAGCAAGAGTGGTAGAAGAGGAGTTATGCTCGCCATTAAATCAGCGATTGTGGATCTTTTGACCATGGAGATCGGATCAAAGGATGAAATCTTAATGGATGCGACCTTTAAGGACATGGTAAACCTTGGTCGATGGCAAAGAAATTGCCTTGTGGGCACCGTTATCGTGTGGATTGCATCGTGCCGTGGTCGGATGCAAGGGGGATGTGTATGCGGTTTGTCGGTTTGAGTCGTCGACCGAGAATTTGAGTACGAAAACGAGAAGTAGAAGAAAATTGAGGTGAATGTAGGTGGGAGCTACAATTTCATTTCGAAGATTCCGCATAAAAGAAAAGGCAGAAGAACATGGGGCATGCAAATACACCCGCAATCTAATGACAAGACAAGAATTTGAATTCTCGATCAATTACAATCTTTATTTACGTTTTAGGGTGCGCTTGGAAAGGCTTTTGGGGAAAGTCATTGGGAAAATACAAATGCCTTTAAGTCTGAAGGGATTTGGCGAAATG
Organism: Rhodomyrtus tomentosa; assembly: GCA_028455895.1. Lineage (NCBI taxonomy): Eukaryota > Viridiplantae > Streptophyta > Magnoliopsida > Myrtales > Myrtaceae > Rhodomyrtus > Rhodomyrtus tomentosa. Next base: position 14,141,376 of record JAPCWY010000008.1, read on the forward strand.
CAAAAGATGTTTGGTAAAATTGAAACTTAAAAATTAATTGCAAAGCAACTTTGGGTAAAATAGCGTTTGGAAAAATTATACCCGTAAAACACTTTTTTTTTCATTTTTAATCTCCCTCATCTTTCTCAGCTCAATCACGGTCCCCAAGCTCTCTCCCAAGTAAAAGAACCTCGTGTGGAAACAACTTCTTATTATTTATTCCAATTTCTAAGAAATCAATTGATCAAATCAATTAGGCATTGGTTTCAATTTAAAATCTTGTTTTCTGTTGCTGTACAATCTAATTTTACCTCCCACAGCTTAAATAAATTGATTCAACTTCTTATATCCTTTACCGAATGCAATCGCTTTATCCTTCAATTTCGCTTCCAACCCTTTTCCTATTTGATGCGGGAGTATTAGGATTGGTGGAACAACTCCAAGGCCCAGTTCAGATTTAATCTATTGATCTTAGCTCAACCATTGTCAACTCGATTTGATGTGTCCAAGGTTGACAATGTCTTTTGTGGAATTGGCATATTTCATGTCGATTTGAGGTTATCGATAGGTCAAGTTTTCGATTGACAAGCGTAAAATCTCTAGTCTAGGCACAAATCCTAGTCATATTTTGGAATATAATTTTCGAATTTTAAGTTGTGATAGGACAACCGTTTTCCATTGACTAGGAAAAGCTTTTCCATTTACTTATTTTTGGATACGATCCAAACGCATGAAAATGAGAAAAAAAATAATTTTCGCGAAAAAAATGGAGCCAAAGAATATAACCGAGATGTCCGGACCAGCTTGGGCGCACCTCGACTATTCATCGGGGGGACTAGCACGACAACCACCAGCCGCGATCCCCACTTAAGTCACGGAGCGTGAGTTGGGAGATTTGACCAGGGGTCGACAAGAGATAGTACATCTCTTAACCAAACTCGTCCATGCGTGGGTGGTTGCCTAAGAATATGTTCGTCTAACGGAAATTGTTTTATGGTAATTCGTCCTTGTTATGTATAATGAAGCAACCTATCAACCCTTCGAACCATGCCGCCGATCGACGCAGGGTCACAATGCCGCCAAACCCTCACTGCATCTCGGCAAGGTTGGAACCCTCGCTAGTGATCAATGAGGGGCACCCGGCGACACTCATTGGACTTTGAAAAAAATGAAAGTAAAAAATAAAAAAAAGAAAAGGAAAAGAAAAGCAAAGGAAAAATAAAAATAAAAAAATGTCCAACATTTTTGGCAATATAATTTTTGTAGTAATTTACAAGTTTTGCTTATTTAAATTAAATATGTAAGTGCTTTATAATATAGGTCGAGTCGGTCGAGTATGGGTCGAAAAATTTGCATGATAATAAATGGATCATAAATCATTTAATGGGTCAATTTGACTCAGACTATTTATGACTCAATCCAAACTCAATTCAATTGACCCATTTAAAGGGTTTATCGACAACGCGCATACAAATCGACCGAATCCACCGGTTTTGAATGGTTCTCTGCTTTTAAGAATTTTTTTTTTAAAATGTGAAACCCGTATTGAATCAAAGTCTCAAGACGGTGCATTTTAATATGACCGATTGTACTAGCTAGCCCACAGGCCCTGGCCGTTGAGTCGCTTTCGCTCACTCTCCAGCGGCACTCTCTAAAGTTGCGCTCTCCCTTCCTCCGTCCTCCGACTCAGCGTCCTTATTCTATCTCTCTTTCCCTCCCTTCGCAGACGGCCACTAGGGTTTTTGATCCGTGGTCTTCTCCATGCATTTGTTGTTTCGAGATTCTTTATTCATCAGGGTCGTTTTCTCTCAAAGATCACCTGCCATTCCCTCCAATTTGAATTAATGGCAGATATCTGGCTAAGGAATAATCAAATTTGTGTGCCTTACCAATTTTCTATATGGTGTAAGTTAATTAATTATTTTTTAGCTGAAATGATGGTGTAGGATCTGAGTTGGATTTTGGTGAACCCAACTCTACAATCATTGGATTTTAGTAATCTCTACAATCATTGTAGAGATTACTTATATTAGTGTTGGAACTCGAAGGCAGCGATGATGAATCGACACAAGAACATATCTGCTGGGTGGCTATTTTTATGACTTCTTGTGGATTGGTGTTGCTAGATGGTAGGAGATGGTGGATATTTTTATTTGAATCCAAATGTTGTTATGGTGGGATTTGAATACCCCAAAAATACTCTCGGCGAATGATATCCATCAGTCAAAGAATGAACGTTGTTCTACAAATTTATCTTCATCTTCACTATAATGCTAGCCACTATTCTCTCCAGTTTTATACTTTATTACCTATAATTTTTTTTTGTCATATACTTTTCTATCTAAAAAAATAAAAAAATAAAGGATCCTTCTCTATTTTTGTTGATTCCCTCATCGATTTATCTACATTATGAAGAGTATCTTATCGACATTTCCGGTGAAATCATCTTCTGTGAGAGTGTCCCTACAAAAGATGATGAGTGCCATTTTATCTTCATTTTCAAAAGTGATCTGTTGTTAATTACACTTCAAACATAATAATTGTTAGTGGCCAATCTTCAGTAATTACAAGACTGATTTCTGGTGGCAGTCCATTCTGTTGTATCATTACATTGGATGTACCTAGGACTTAGATTATAATGAGCTGAGCTATGGCATATTCAACCTCAATGCGAGAAGGCAATGAACCAAATAGAATTTGGAAATTGTTGGTAAATGTGCTAATTGGCTAGCACATGGAGAAGTGGGTGTTAGTGACAATGAATTTCTTCACCAAATTAGGTTTTCAATAAGGCCGATAAATAGGACATTGGAGACGGAAATGATGAGTGAAAGACATACTTTCACGGTGCAGCTGTTCGTATAAGTGAGATACACAAATTTACTTGAAGAAGATCAATCGATCCATGTTGGTTGGACAAAGTAGAAATGGAAAGATACATGAATTTACGCCGCTTTAACGTATGATCACAGTCGCGATCTTACACATATTAAGTGTTGTTTACGTGGGACTAGGCCTTATGGAACCTCCCAAAAAATCACCACTTGGTAATTGCTCATGGTCACTTCCACATCTCTCCGACATAAGCTTTACCTTTTGCATCCAATACACACAACGCAAGCATACCCTTATAAAAGGGGCCAACGAAAATTGAAGAAAATTCCTTCCAAAATGTTGACTCTTTTTAGTAAAGTTAACGCCACGAAAAATAACATACCGGCACACATACGACAAATTTAATTCAAGTTATTTTTTAAAGTAAAAATTCCAATCTAGTATGCTTGTAACCCTTTACCGGTCTTCACTAAAATTTACTATCAAATTGCTGAATTGGATGACACATTACAGCTTGAAGAGTATATTGGTTTGAGGTTCTTACCTCTCTTTTGTTATGTGGTATTAGCTTGAGATTTTTTGTGGTATTTACCAATTTAATGGAAACCAGCAACGGGTAAATTAATCTGTTATAGGTGTGTCAATTTTAGGATTTTTAAATGATTAAAAAACTAGTAGGGGTAAATTTGTCGATAGTGGAACAGTTTGCGATTTTTTCGTGTTATTTACACGTTCTAGTAAGTACGCTTAACTTACCTCAAATTCTCTTTTCCAGCGGAAATATCATATTAACTTATTAAATTATGTAAAAAATAGTTACTGAAAACAAGCAGTATCCGATGCATCGTGATTAAATCCATTTTGCGTTGTGTTGTCAACGTTTTCTTTCAATTCAGTCTTAATGTAATATTGATCGATCTCGTACATACTTTCTCTCGTAATCCATTTGTACGATCACTTTTGCTACTACAACACTTATGGTGGAACGACTATTTAGAACAATAATCAACACCCGATTGTATTTGGTGATCACCACTCGTTTTTCTATTGCACAACTTGACCAATGTTGGTTTCTCGAGCATCTTATTGTGGGATCTCCGACTTCAACGAAGAAGGTGAAATCTTCTTAGATGAGAAACACGTGGATGAGCGTAATGTTGCATTTCTGTCATATTTCATGGGTGTGAAGGTTCAAAAGGAAAATTTTTTCAAAAAAGTTCTAAACCTATCGCATTATTGTCAATTTAGCTCGGGAATGGGTCTTGTATGCTCTATATGTTCATGTGATCTCCCTCTACCTAATAATTTAAACTTTCGGGTTGGATTTTCTAATAAATGTATTATAAGATCGAGATTTAACGACCTCGCGAATGTACATTTCCTATCTTTCTAATATTTTATAGCTTTCTTCAGATTCTTCTTCCCAACTTAGTGAGATAGGTTTAGTTTGTTGTTGTTGTCATTTCTATGACCATAATAATCAAGCAATTAGACATTAATGCCGCATGATCGATGTCGAGCACCGAATCCCCATATTGCCCACATCCAAATCATGTTCAGTTGAACACGGAGTGACCACAATATAAGAGTTGCAACGACAATTTCGCACAGTTACATTCAGCAAAATTATAATTGTCCCCAAAACGTCATGTGTAATATTAAGTTAAAGGAGTTTCCTTGTTAATGAATTTGTGTAATTCAGAGTTGAAGTATTTCTCTGGAAATAAGAAAGGTGATCATAAGCACTCTAAAGAAGATAAAGATCACCCCAATCGCAAAATTTATAAGCAAATGACAGTCACAATCCTCTCCTCGCCATTTGTCCAGTACAACGAATAGACAACCTAGAACTTAGTTCCGAAAGATTATCAAGTTATACATATTAAAACCATCCCACGCTAGAACAGCATTGTGAAGATGTAGAAAAGCAGCATGCAACTTTTCACTATGAATGACTAATTTTCATGACAATGAACAGTTAATTTATGTATCTTGAATATAGCTCATAATTTAAAAGTTCCGCCAAGAATTTCATGAAAGAATTTTCATTCGAACAATTTGTGCAGAAAAGATTCTTTTTAGCATCTTCTAAGAAGTGATTTTCTCAGTAATATCGCACCTCAGGAGATTTAAGTTTGACGTCAAAAATCAAAACAAGGATGCAGGTAATTTTCCCTGGAGGAAAAAAAATAAAGAAGACATTTTGCTAGACCCACCTTGACCGGGCCGTTGGTGGCATTGCGCTTGTCTGCCGCAAGGCCCCATCTTAACAAAGTTGCCGCAAAGCATCTGTAAACCTAAGAAAGATTATGCAATGAATTCACCATATATGTATTGACATCTATGAATATCGAAGAAGTCATACAACTGGAAATACACTAAACATTGTCAATTTCTTCTGTGAAGACCTAGAAAAAGCCATCTGTGGACATTATCCTAAGTGCCATATTTGGCGTTGGCAGATCAAATCATAGAGTATTTTCTGTTCATACATGTTCCAGAATACGTCAATATCGAAAGCTCACAACAATGTTTCTTTAAGATTATAATGCCCGACATGGTTACCCCAAAACAAAGAAAAGCCATACACGAGGATTGTTTGTCATTTGAATAACTTGGCAAAGTGAAAATGCATAAAATTTAGACCTACACAAATATGAAACTTCTGATTAACTTTCACATAGGAAAATTAGATTTGTGATGCAGCATAGGTAAGAGAAGGTCCTATCCCACAAAAATGGGATGCAATTAATAATACTCTTTTTCCTAGTATTGGCAGTGGAAGAAAGTTCACACAATAAGTATGATATTTCAAGTTTATATCATGCTGTCATTTTGGCCAAAACCAAAGCAAATGCCCCCAAATTCAAATTACTTGTAACACCTTAAAACTTGGAGATGTCTTCCATAAGATTTCATCGACAAAAATAAGAATCTTCAGAAGGACATCAAGCGTATATATGTAAACACAGAGACAGATACATATACAGATTTATATCTTTGTGCGATTATATATATATATATATATATATATATATATATATATATATATAGTGAAGATTAGATCTTTACTTTTCAGGCTTAATATAAACACTTGTGGCATCACGGTTCAAATCAAATGCCATCCGTTCCTTGCCATCTTCCCGAAGAATAGCACAAGCATCTGTGTATAGCTTGATAGCCTCTTCTGGGACAAACTCTTCAAGAACAGTCATGGACATAAATGTTTCACAATTTGGGGTAATATATAGAGAACAGAGTACTCAAAGAAGAGGGACAAGCCGCCCAATCTGTGAAGGAGATGCCGCCCTGTGAAATATCGATCCAGCAAGTAATAATATGAAAGGAAAGATGGCACAAAGATACATTTGACCTTAAGTCATCTTGAATTAGCCAACAAGACAATGACTCAAAATACTTTAATCAAAGCAATTAGGTTAAGCAGATGTGCCAGGAAAGATCATAATAATATAATTCATTCAAAAGAAATATTCACAAGATCTAGAAAGCCTATGAGGAAGAGGAAACTAGAGCATCAGACTACACAACATTTGAAATACTAATCCGTATCGTGCTTAGCTTTAACTAAATTCTCCCACTCTGCTGCGACATATGACTGCTGATTTACATAATTGTCAAATTGGATATCCAATAAATGAAAACATTCTATTGCAATTTTCAAAAGCATCTGCACAGTTCACTATGATAATGATGAAACTCGATCAACAAAATAAATAAATGCGAAGGAACATACTAATTGAAAAGAAATAGAATATTTTCAAAATGCAAAGATAATCACAACATTACCGAGCCCCATTCGGTTGCAAGGCTCAACTTTGTTCTAACAAAAGCAATTGCAAGAGAATTAATCAAACAAGGCTTGGAGCCAAGGGAAAAACAATTTATTAGGCATTTCATACGATATGTGCATTCTGCCATTAACCAATAACATATCCTTCCCAGCTACAGAATGAATAAGCTAAAATGTGTTGCTCGTTTGACAATATCCAGGACTTTTGATAGCTTTCCCCTTTGTTTTAATTGGATACAAAAGGACTAAGTGGAAAACTAACAATTTATGGATGAGATACAACATGTCAAGTTTTGTAGACTAGTTAGTGTTAGACATTTTTTTTTCCTAAAGAATGTATCTTTTCAGTGGAAATCTAAGTTAACAGCATACGAATTTATTGAAAGCCCGCTAATTTTGTTTTCAGTTATCTTATCAACTTGCCTTAGGGACTCAATATTGTTTACAAAAGCATTAGTAAGTAATTTAATCATTGTAGATTGTTAGGAACATTGATAATTCTATATTAATTCCTTAAACGTTCAGATTAAAATAGAATAAACATACGAAGGTTTAAATGGAATAAGACCAAATAAAAAAGAAAAAGAAAAGGAAAAAGACCTTTTTTATGGGAAAAACGTAGACAAAACATAAGTGGGTCCCCCCTTGTCCTATTACAAAAAGCATGAAACGAGTCCCTCGCCGGAAGAACGTATTTCGAGACGGAGGTGGAGGAAATGGTGGCATCAACAGCAGCATCACTAGGACCGCCAGTACGATTCTCTATCTCCTTCACAAGCTGCAACGGCCGAGCGAGAGCACCTCCTCCCAGCGCCGTCCGGTGCTCCGCCCAATCCGACATCGGTGCTCCTCCTCTGCTCCGCGCAGCCAAGAACACCGTACGACTTCCTTCCCCCGCCGTCTTTCTTTCGATGTCATTCGCGGTTTTTCTTGCTGGTTCTTCTGGTTTAGTTGTACAAGAATGTTGGCGAGCGAAATGCATGCCTGTGAAATTTCTTTGCCCTTTGTTTATTGTCTCATTCGAAAACTTAAGAGAATTTGTTGTTGATTGATTCAAGCTTGGGCGCATTTGCTGCCCAAGTATTGCTTGGAGATGGGACCGTTCATTGCTCCTCCTAACTAGAAGCTTTACGTTTTGTCATATTACTCTAAGGCTAATATCTTCACAATCTGCACTGGAGACGTCAGGAAGATAAAGCAGTTCTCTCTCTTTAATGTATGTAGGATGTCACTTAAGCCTGGGTGGGTGGCCTAAATACCGAATCCTCTGCAGTTAGTTTTATGGGTATTTGAATTTCTGTTGGGTGCCTAATCCAAACACAGCTCTATTCCTTGATCAAAGAATTTTCTTCCTCCACTAACTCTCCTCTCCTTTGATGGGCTTCGCAATTTGCTGGTAGAAATAGTAGTTTTGGATCAGCCTCCATCTGCCAACAAACTTTTATCAGCTGCAACCGAGATAGAAAGGCGAATCATATAAGTATCAATATCTCTGTCATTAAGGGCGCCGATCATGCGTATTGCAATTGGGCTGATGCCGAATAATTGTGCATAGACGGTTGGTTTCTGTGATTACCAAGAAGTTCTCATTGTAGGGACCACATATTTATTTGTGCTGCGGCAATTTTGTTGTCGCAAAACTGCGATCAAATGCCTTTGGTCATGGCGAACGAGAACTGTCGGGAGAACCTTATTTTGAGATGGTCACTGCATGTTGGCATAACCTGACTTAAGTTACCAACCATAAAGTGAACATTATCTAAGAACCGACTCCAATTTTGCTGAACGCCTCTCTACCATCATAAACCATGTGCTAACTTCTCTCTGCTGAATTACCATCCACGCTTTCCTGATGTGATTCCCCTCCATGATGTGATGAATTCTTTTTGTCTCCTGGAAATTCAAGGCTGTCAGCTCATGAGACTTTCTTTATGAAAAGTAAGCAGGATCTAGTTCAAAACCACATTGTACTGCGAGCTCTTTTATTTGTCTCAAATCGTTCATATGAGCTCCGAACATCCAAAGCTAGCTGCGTCCTCTGAGTTAATTGACGAGAAACCCTCCTCCCCACCTGCAGTAGTTGCCAAATGAGCAGGATGAACACATTCAACAATTATCCCCATCTCACGTAATGTTTTAACTGGATTTTACTTCTGGATATGACAATGAAGAGCAAAGACTGACAGATCTCAACTTTTGCCTCACATTATTGTGTATCGGTGACAGAAGATGAGACCCTGCTGCTCTACCTCTTTTGTTGCCAATCTAAACCCCGTGAAGAGCCTAGTTTTAGATGCTCTATTTAACATCCCAGAGAAGTTCATTCCGGTTCTGATCGTCATCATCTGCTGACTGCATTTAGTTTCCTTTCTTGATGTCCTATACTGTCATCTCTCAATATAAAGTCAAAGTAGGAGTTCTTCAGTGGCTATTTTGATCGAATGAGTTGTGAACAAATGTAATGCAAACTAATTTGGGCTACTTTTGTAGTCATAATATGACTGACTTTGTCTCTCCGACTGGTGTCCTTACATTGTTATATGTCGGGAATTTTTCACTGACATTTCATTTCCAGGTTGACAGATACATCAAAAGTGGAATGGTGATTGGGCTAGGATCTGGTAATGCTTCTAGCATGGCCATAAATTATCTTGGTCAGCAATTCCGCGCAGGTGCTTTGGAAGATATAGTAGGGGTACCCACGTGAGTTCTTCTTACCGTTGCAATTGCAAGGCCAAGGCCTTCTTGTCTGTTTTATAATAGAAATCAGTTATTTGCAGTGTATTGGCTCCATCCTGTTTGTGTTTCTTGATCACGTTATTAATCAATCAAGCACTTTTGTTATACTTATTCGCCTTGTTAGAGAACATGCCAAGGATGGTCGGTTATCGGGGAGCAACTGTAAACTGTCTATTTATGATGGCGACCATATGGTTGACAATTGTTCATTGACACACCAATTCTTTTGTGATTCTGAGAGACTGTTTATTTCTACATAACCTGGTAGGTCATGATTTGTCTAGTGTCTTCTGCCTTGGGCTGACATTATATCGGGGTTAGTCGTACTTGCTCAAATTTACTCGTTTATTGTGCGATTCAGTTGTCAAATTTCTGCCTGTGATGGTACAAATATGCTAATACAACATCTACCAAGTCAAATAACTTCTACTGACAAAAGAGAATGTATAAGGTCTGATTTAACCCCTTGAATTTATTTAATTTCATCAACTGGCTCATCAAACCTTTCTTCCTTATCTCTATTTGTTTTTTCTTATTAGCTCACAATCTAAGGTCAAGTGTGTTGGGGTTGGGGAGTGGTTTGACTCCATTGGGGGCGCCACCACGGTGTCACTGCCCCGCCACGATGTCGCTTCCCCCATATGGTCTGGCGCCCCTCACCAGCCTTGGGCCCTCGTGGCTGACTATATGCTATACTTCTAGTTTTGCACTATGGTTTCTATTCTGAAATAGAAGATTGACAAAATTTGAGATATGACTAAAATGGACAGCTTAGGGACTGAAGTTTGTTAGTGAAGATCAGGGGTGTGAATCCGCACCCTAAGAACTAGAGAATCATTGTCAAGGATATTGTTCGGAGCGAGCAGCAAAAGCTAATATCTTTAGGGGGGGAGATTGTTCGCACATGCATGCCAACAATTTCTCCTACATGTGATTTCGGTGTTAGGTATGCTCCACCATAGTTCAGGCATCCTTCCGCATCAAGAGTCTCACTCTCAATCTCCGATCATCGCAACCAGCCCATGCCTCTCGCCCATGATCTCCTCCCTGGAACGTGATGGAAAACCGCACTTGGCAACTGCAAAGTTCCTTTTTTAGTCCAGGATGCTGATACCGATTGGGACACACCAATCAACCATCTTTTCAATACTATATTTTGGGAGTGGGAAGTAGAATTCTGATACTTCAGGCGGGGAGATCACTAAGATGGAGCCCAAATCTAAGTCATCAACAAATCTAGTTGAACCTACTTTTACTCAAAAACTTAAGCCAATTAGGATTATTAATTGCTCCGCAACATACTAATTTTCCAATGTGAGGCTTTTTTAACGCAATTCACATATGCATCTGAACACGTGTATAATGTAGAAGCATCATTCTGGTAGTTCAATATCCAGTGTTCTCTTATTTGCTTCATAACAGGTTATGCGCAAACTAATTTATCTTCAAAGGGGATAACTATGTCAAATGTAGTCCTTAGTACACTTTCCACAATATGAAGTTGGCCTTACATGTCGAGTAGATGTAGGATAGATGTCAGAGTAGAATAGAATAACCGACAGAGAGGGCTACCGGATTTCAAAATAAAGAGCTGAGGCCCTGTTGTGTTCCTGAAAGTTTTCTAAATCTTCTGCTTTTGTGTTGATTTATGATCTTTTTTTTTTTTGGCAGCATGAACAATAAAAGCAAGGGAATCTGATTTGATTAAACTGATGGTAACCTTTTAATTCTTTTCATAGATTTCATTGCAATGAATTGTAGAGCATTTGGAATCCCATAAGGAAAGTCTCTTTACACTGGTGGAGAATAAATGTTGTTCTTTTTCTATTTTTAATTATGAAATAAATTCTCATTTTCACTGACCAAACAGCCTTTGATGGGATTAAAAACTAAATACTGAATATTTTTTGCTAAGATACTTGTACATTTTAAAGTTTCCTGGTCCATTTTCTCATTCTTCCTTAAAAATCTTATGTAGGTCTGTTACAAGTGCTAGCGAAGGAGCGAAATCAGGAATTCCTTTGGATAACTACCGAGGATATTCTGAGGTGTGGACACATAAATAATTCATACTCAGCTTCCCTATGTCTATGACAGTCTTTTTCTTTCTTTTGTGACAGATTTCTTTTGGAAATTTGGTAAACGGTTCTTGAAATGGCAGGATCCAAGTCGGCAGTGAAATTGTTACCATGGAAATTTGTTCAGCTGCATGAAGTTTACATCAAAAGATCAATTTTCGATAATGATCCCACCTGAGGATTTTCCCAAGCTGCAGTTTTGCATGAACTGAGTCAGTCAAGGATTGAGTCCATAGACGTGCAATGTGCAGCTTAGCAGTGTTGCAGCAAAGCACTAGAGAACGGTCCATGACATGTCGTGTTTTCCTACTTGTATTATTGCAAGTTAAAATGCTGGAAAATCGAATTGGGAGAAACCACATAATGCGTGTTGTTTATTCGATGAGTTGCTTTACTTATCCTCTTCATAGTAGGAGTTTGATGCTCTAGGTTATGCCCAAGTATCTCTCTTTCTGTCGCTATAATTTTTGTATTTACTTGGTTTTTGGTAGATTGACTTCTCCTTTGATGATGCTGATATCATAGAAAAAGACACACTCATTGCCGTCGTTGGCTGCCGAAAATTGGAAGGCAGAGAGTCAATAATCCAAGAGAAAGTTAGTCTCTTTTTGACACCGTAAGATGAGCTTTACTAGTCTATCCCTCTATGACGTAATCGTATGCTGTTTCTTCCTTCTAACTGTGAGCTGACTGGGGTTGTTATTGTGTTGTTTGCAGTTTGTACTTAATGCAGTCAAGAGACTTGTATTTATCATCACAGAGAACAATCATAAGGGTGCTCTAGATGGTTCTGTTCCAGTCTTAGTTCAATCTGTAAGCAGCTACGCACATATATGTCATCTACATATGTTAAAGTGCTCAAGAGAATGATAGTGAAGTAAAGATTCTATTGCCAGCTCAATTGGACGGAGACAGCTGAAGAGATTGATGTTTTGTTTCTGGGAGATGCAGAGGTTTGGTTTTTGATGAAATGTAAATACTAAGGACTGATTCTGGACTTTATTCAAAGAACTTAGAACTGATCTGAGATTGAACATTTAATATCCCTACATCTTTGATCTGTCAGAACTTAACGGTGCTTCTTTTTTTTATGTTTGTTGTATAGATAACAGCATAGGATAGGGGATGGAAAAATATCCCTACAGTTATAAACTATCATCTCTTAATATAATACTTGTTAACTTGTCATGTCATGACTAGTGTCAGCAAAATATCACTTGGCACTCACTTTGTGGGTGTGCAGATTTTTGTTACTGTGGTTTTGTAACAACTGCGGCTGGGCGGCCTTGGGAGACTCTAATGCGTGCGAATTTTTGTTACTATGATTTGTATGATTAATTTTCTCTTCTGTCGAAGGTCCGGAGAAGACCATCAATAGGTCATGCTGATCCATTAGGTGGAGATTTTCCAGCAATTACCAAGGATGGCCATAATGTTCTTGATGTCATATTTGCATCTCCAATTGCAAACCTTGGTATAATGCCCGAACCTGATTTGCTCCTCTTATTTTCCTTTTTGATTTATGGTAACGTGTGTGACTTCTCCTTAATGTAATTGTAGCTCAAGTAGCTGACAGCCTTGACAGAGTTGATGGAGTGGTGGACCATGGGGTCATTTCGAAGTTTCCGTGAGTTAAACCTCATTCTTTTGGTGCATTTCTTGGGTTCATATCGAAGGAAATTTGTTTGCTCACTCTTGGAGCGTTGCAGCAGCATGCTTCTTAGTCGATAACACACAGTAAATCACAATGATATGGTGCATGACATGACAGCCATTTTTTCCATGGTCTGCGAGAGGGTTTTTAATCTTCGAGTTACTTCTATCTCACTAAGATTCCTCATTAAGTTTCCGTGTGTGTATATATATACACATGTCATGGATGTTGAGAAAATGGCGAGCTTGATTAACATCTGAACAAAGATCTTTCTCAATATTCCCCTTTGAGGAATCGGATCATAAACCCTTTTATTTGGAAACAAGAAATGCAGAAAATCCTTTCGTCCATTCAAGGCAAGACTAATAAACAAGTAGCTCTAATTCACTTGTTTTAGGTGTGCCCGCTACTTGTCTGTGTAATCTTCAGAGAGCACATCTTGGAACGTGCCTACACAATCTTCTGGATTAAAAGGAACTATTGTCTTCACGTGTGGGGTTATTTTCAGGGAATTCTAATCGGCAGTAGGTTTGTATGGCAGTCTTATCGACGTAACTATTTAATTCAGATTGAAAATTAGGATGCCAATCTTCGATTTTTTATGTTCAAATATCAGAGGAGATAAAGTTGAGAGCAATTTGAAAAAATAATTTCATGTTCTGAAGAAACAAATAGACCGCTGCCTCAAACACTCTTCTGTTGCTGTTACATAATTGCCCCACCATTACCACCTCCACTGTCATTTGCCCACTTTCAATTCGTCCATGGCAATGGTGGTGGAGGTGCTGATGGTGATAAGAGTGGCGATCGGCCCAGCTATGTTTTAGTTTTTCCTAATGCAATCTTCTTACAAGCTTTTCTTTGTGCATGTATGGCGAGGGATAGCTTCTTCATCATGCAAAGGTCAAAGTTACTTGTCACCGCATCTTTATGATCATTATTTCGAACATAAGGCTCCTGAATATGAAAGAAGGGCAATGATACCGCTATTCTTATCGTCTTTCCTCGATAATAATCTACTTTGTTCCGTTTCACGAGCTGTGTCCCTGTTCAATATCAATTAGATATTCTTCAGTGGACTGTCTTGCGAGGATTCAACAGGTGATATCAGCAAAGTGCTTCTTAAAAAATTCTTGAGTTTCCTCTCTTAGATTCTGGCCCGCGGTTACTTTTCTTTGCCATCACCCGATGGTATGTGGGGGAGACAATCATAGGTGTAATACTTGCTGTATGGACTTTTAATTGAGACTTGGCTGTCCACTAAATGATCCCTGGAGATATGGCACGACACCTTCATCTGCTGATTATATTCTTGGATCATGTTCAGGAACAATTGCTATTGCTTGGCAAAGAATTCTGAGTGATTCCTTGATTTTTTTTTTTTTTTTTGATTTCTGAGATCTTATATCTCATACTATGGTTCCAGAAAACTGCTAAGCTAGCAATTTTTGTGTTTATAGAGGGTAGATTTTCAAACCAATAGGCTTGGGTGCTGGATTTTATGTAGTTAAACGTAAGTCTATAGAGCAGCTTCTGAGTGTTATCTGGTAGTCCATGGATATGTTTATTGATCACTACATCACATTCAGATATTGGAAACCAGAGTTTACCCCATTGGTAGTGAGAAACGGTTCTGTCATAGGTCGCATGTCATCTTACCAATGTTTATGTGACACTTCATGTGACACCAATCCTTCATGCTGTCTGTTCTTGCTAAAGTTCGTATTTGTCTTGAGTAGATCCTAACCTATCAGATATTTTTGGCGTATTTTTGCTTAATCTTATGTGCCCATCCATATCCACAACTTATCTTGATAGTATTCATATATCATCATGTTAAAATTAAAACATCTCTTAGCACAATTCGTAGCTTGTTATGAAGTGATATAATCAAGATTCTCATCACTTTCAGAAAGCTTGACCATGGATGTGATCTTCAAAGAAAAATATCGCGGAATTCATTACATTTTCTATTTAATGGAAATGTTCTTGAAATTCTCCTTGTGCTTGTTAAGCTAATGGAAGCGCCTTTCTCTTGTTGTCATTGAAATTGCAGCTGCACTGCGGTGGTTGCGTCAACAAGCGGAATTTCTGTTATCGATCATGTGCTGACAAACGTTGCGGGGGATTCTGCAATATGAACTTAGAGAATGGCCTGTTTTTTAAATGTGGTGCGAAGGTAACTAGAACGTGTAGAAACCATGAAGACCAGAGGAAATGCACAACTTGTTATATCAATGTTGGATTGCCTAAGACAGACTGATGGTCCTCGATTAGGCTCGGGCTCTTCTAAGCTTTTATCTTTTGCAATGTTGGATTTTGTTTTAAGTCTTGATTAGCCTAGGGAATTCCAGGAGTCAGCCACTAGCATTTTAAGGTCGGCTAAAAACCAAAATAGGCATGGGAGTTTGAAATTTACTAAGTCCGGGGACTTGATTATGCTAATCGTCTAATCAGCGTCCTTTTTTATTACCTATAACTCAATCAAGCACGTTTTTACCAATTATAATCCTAAAGGTCTTTGAGTAGCTACATGGGCATGCATATGTTGTTTTTCGGGGTCTGTTATGTTCTTGAGGGTTGTCCTAACAATTGTAGGAAGGAAAAGAAACAACCAATTACTTGAAAGTGCGGAATTAAACACGTAATGTATTGCAAGAACGAAATGGAAGTGTGAAAATGAAAATCCAACACATGTCAGGCAGAGAATATTACATGGCCATGGTCTTAACTATTAAATCTTGAGACACGAACCCCATAAAGCAAAGAATATTAATTGCCTTATTGTAAGCCTTGGGACATGATCCCAATAAGCTTGAGATTAGAGGCGAATGCTACTCAATGGACGGACGAGAGTTGAGCCCCAAAAAGACAAAATAAACTTTTTTTTTTTGCAAAACCCATTGCAGTTTGCTTAGGATTTAAGTGATTTTGAATGTTTTGCTTGGGTGCGAAAGGATGTAGGAATGAGCATCTTTGGAAAAAAAAATGATAGTTTCATAGGCACGGATATAGGGATAATTGATATAAATATTACGTAATGAAATGGACGAGAGATGACATGCGTTTTTGTAATTTTCTTTTTTCCAATAAAACACACAATATTTAATAAATCACTTCGAGAAGTTGGTACAATTTCTCCCAAAAATGTCACATGTGAATATTCATCCTCATGTCCTATGCATGTTTCAGTAAGCAAAGATGCTTTGGGTCCAAAGTGAAATCCACACGATACAACAAAGTTTTAGGTGATCGGTGAAAGAGTATTTTGCCAGTTAATTACATGGTATATTCTCCATAACCAAACGATGTACATTGTGCTATTCTTGAAATTCCGATCGGATTTTGTATATGTTCAAGAATACCTACCATCCCGTAATCAAGGTGGATTGATCACATGAGTCGACGAGATATTGTGAGGAGCGGACCTAAGTCTTCCTTAAAATATAGATAGATATATACCTTAAATTTCTCATAGGAAAATTGCAAAATTTAATCGAGGGCAAAATTCTAGTTAACAATTACCGGTTACCTAATCGGAGGTGCTATTGGTGAGATGCCGGCGGTAAGCGCAGTAATCCTATGCATGAGGCTGAGCCATAATTGACCAACTGAGGCAAGTTTTTTCTTTTTGAGAAAGTACGATTGTGCTAATCACCGTTTGAAATAAGAAGGGGCAATTTAAAAATATGTCAATCTTGTGTTTTAGATTCTATAGATCTACTTTTCAATTGGTCCAATTTTCCCACCAAAAAAGGAAAAAAGTCCAATTTGACCTCGGTTTCGAACTGGGTCGTGTTCTATTATCTTGACTTTGTGAATTAATCAACCGTAACTCGTAATCGCCACATATATAAAAAAAAAATTGTAATCGATGGAGTTGTAATAAAATAACATTTTCAAGCGCCAAGAGAAGGGCTTCCTTGAAACAATAAAATTGAATAAAGTAAAATGAGAAAATGCACATGGAATATAGGTAGAGGTGTATAAATACTAAATATAGTCGGTTTTCTTGCCAAACTCGTATTTCTTCTTGCCGAATAGAAAAAGATTTTTTATTTTTTTTTGGTTTTTTGGTCGAACGAAACATGTATTAAACATCACTGAGTACACGGCACAGAGGAGAGACAAGCCTCCGAGGAGAGTAAAGCCCTAAGTACAAAAAGAGGAGAGACAGCCCAGTTAGAATAGAAAAAGAAATTGAATTGCATTAGACGGAGGAGTACTTGCTCATTTTCATTTTCCCGCTGAGAAGTTGCGCTCACCTCTTCTCTCTCTCTAGCAGGCCGAGAAAAGGAGCCCATGACCAGCAGGGCCGCTTCCTCCGACGCCTCGCTGCCTTCCCCGTCGTCCTCGCTGGCGTCGGTCACCGGCCCTGCTTGGCCGATGCACTTCGTTTATCTCGACGAGAAGGGGAAGTTGCGGACGGATCCGGAGTCCGTGGCATTGTTGCAGCCAGTCAAAAAAGCGATCGGCGTGGTCACTCTCTGGGGCTGTCCGCGACTGGAGGAGAGCATGATTTTGATGCAGGTGAGCTCCTTCAATTTTTCCGTTGGTTTTGGAGTTTATGAGTATATGGCGATGGATAGGATTTGAGGTCTCTGGCGTGGTTATGATTTGGGGGAGCTTCTTCAATTTCCCTTGGAATTGGTTTATTGTGCCCGAGTGTTATGTTTTCTGCAACTCTAGTTGTGCGGGGCTGAGTAGGGCTTTGATGTTCATCTCTCTGTTGATGATCGGAGCATGATCGAACGTCATCATAAGGTTGAAAGTATCCTTCTCTGAGTTAATGAGTTGTCAAGTCAAGGCGAGAGCAGCACATGACAAACTTTATTCCAAACAGCACGTTCAAGAATCTAAAGCCTCACACATAAGATTTTCTACTGCTACTGCGGTAGATACATCCTGCTGCTGCTGTAGATACATCCCTATATGAACCTCGAAATAGCCTTAAGATGGCAAATCGCTACTGAGGAAATCTCATTTATTTTAGATGGAGATTCTTCCAGTTGTAGTGCATTGGAGATGTAGGAATGGCTGGCCTAGAATGAACGACTGGACTCAAATGCAAGGAATTGATACTGTGAGAAGATACTGAAAAGGTCATGTTGTGGACAATATTGCATACAGAAATGGAGTTCTGGGCAACATGACTAAGACAGAAGATTCTAATTGAAAAACACTAAGCACAGTAAGGAACACTGCTCCCTTCCGCAGCCAAGTGTAGTGCAGGAAAATAAATAGATCATTTGCCTCCTAGATTGTGTTTAAATCTCATTTTCCCTATTCTTATTAGTGTATTAGTCTTCTGGCTGCCGTAATTTCTGCTTTGGTTCTAGTTGTACAATTATTTATTTTGGCCTATGTCAGGTGATCCAGTTAGATGTTAAGGTGCCATGGTATTCTTTGTGATGTTTATTTTTCTCTGTAGACTTTTGGAAAGAGGAGTGCATTCCAAGCACCATCAACCCACAAACCACGGACTAACGGGCTTTGGTTGAGGACAAAAGCTCTCGACGGGACCGAGTATGATCTCTTACTTTTGGGCAGTGAAGGGGTTGATGGTAATGATCAAATGGTAGGCCAACTTCAATGAACTAAGTATTTCTTATTGATTGATGATTTGATTGTTGTAGAATGATGATATATTATCCCATTAGGCATATTTGTTTCCCAACAATAATTCTTATGGTTGTCTTTGCACTCTTTTTTTTTTTTTTTTTAATTTGAAGGGAACATACAGCATGCAGATATTTTCTCTGGCTTTCCTCTTGTCTAGCACGTTGATCTACACCTAGGTTGGTGAAGTCGTGCAGAGTTACGATGACGTTGCTTTCAAGTCCTAGATGTTTAAGATTTGTTATATTAGTTCTAGTTATAAGTTGCTGATCGTGGAGCAACTTCTATCTGTTCCAAAATCTAAGCTATTAGATGAAGGTGCGGTTAACATATGTTAGCACAAAGTAATTTTGCTTGATAAACATCCTCACTTCTTTCCTTAAGCTATATTGCGTTAGCCGTTAATGAGAAAATACAAATCAAGTCACATGTCGAAATTTGACGTCCAAAATAAAAGCCGCACAATTTTTGTGCTTATTGTACCCATCATATTATGGAAAAGCATGGATCTTTCGTGTCAGTTTATGCATCATCGTCAGTGTGCTCTATGGATATTCTGCAGGTTCTTGGTGGTCTTTGCTCAGAATATGAGGCAGCATCCCATGGTCAATCGAAATGGCAAAAGCTTGCCGTGTTCTTGCGAGAAAGGCTTTCCCTTTTTTCTTTTGACATTTCCAAACCTGTTTCCTGAGTTGTTTTTTTTTTTTTTTTTTTTAAATCTCTATCTCCGTCCTTGACTTGCCGCTTTCAATCCACCCAGCTGGGAAGGACCAATAGAAGACCTTGGCAAAAGGCTAATTGATCAGGTCGGATGTCAGAGGAGTTCCTGCATGCTGAAATGTCAGGCCATTGAAGATCAGGTGGGGTTGCTTAAGAAGGAGCTGGAAGCCAGTGAGAATTACAAAACTCAGTACCTGAAGCAATATAAAGATGCCATCAGAGACAAGACGCTTTCTGATGATTATTCAAGCCTGCAGGGTACTTGCGGTTCACTTGAAGAGAGGTCTTCTAGCTTGCTGAAAACATTAGAATCTGCAAAGCAAGAGTCTCTGGACTGGAACAGGAAATACGAGCAAGTGCTGTCCAAACAGAAAGCTGAAGAAGACCAGACTAGTTCTGAAATTGCTATCCTCAAGTCCCAGAGCAGTGCTGCTGAGGCAAGAGTAGCTGCTGGTGAGGAACAAGCTCAGTCCAATCTAGAGGAGGCAGAGGAGTGGAAAAGGAAGTATGACATTGCTTTTAGGGAAGCGAAAGCAGCCTTGGAGAAGGCAGCAATCGCACAAGAGCGCACAGATAAGGATACACCAGAAATGGAAGATGGTCTTAGGGTGGAGTTCATTGAAGTGGCTACAAAGGTCTCTCTCTCCCCCGCATGCACACGTCTGTGTTGGGTTGCAATTCCTGTTTCTCGTACCATATTATAGTGGAATCGATGCATTTACCATTTCTCGACGGTTATGCAGGAGGACGAACTGAAGGAGAAAGCGGCACAATTCGAGTATGCTGAGCAGTGCTTGACCAGCATAAAGTCAGAGCTGAAGGTAATCTCCCGTCTTCTTGATCTAGGCGTGTTGAAAATTGAAGGCCGTGAATTTTCTGCTGAAGTTTCAGGGTTTAGCGCATTTTCTAATAAAACATGGGAAAGCAACTTGTTAATTAGAATTTTCCATTTTCTTAGCATCTTTATTGTCCCTATCAATTCTGGTCTGTCATCTCTTGTTTGTCATTTTGTACTTTCTTGTGATAAATGATTAATATGCTTTCCAGGCTGCCGAGTCAAAAATAGAGAAATATGACGTGGAGATTATGACCCTGAAGAAAGAAATTAAAGCATTGAGCGAGAAGTTCGAAACACCAAATGGTAAAGTACAAATTTGGGAAATGGAATCCCTCCGGTTGAAGGAGATTCTGAGAGATGGTTTGCAGTTGCCCATAATGAAAGATCTAGCAGCAAGGGGTGTTTGGCCAGTCTCAACTTCAGTAAATGGAGCATGAAGCTGTTATTTCATTTGGGCCGCGAGGCCGAGCAGACTTTTTTCTTGTTTTTTCTTGTTTAGCTGTAAATAGTTGATAAATGGAAACTAGAAAAACATTGCTAATGGTGATCGATCCTACAAAATGGGAACCGAGAACCGACCATTTGCTCCATGGACCCACTCATGGATGGTTCCATGGAACCGATGTTTCACGAACACTCAGGACATGTTGGTACAGTGTTTCATCAACAAATATTCAATTGATATCAATGAGCAATGCTCAATTCCTAATCGATTGCGGAATGAACAGAAGCTACGATCAAATCCCATTTTCGCTTATGAAGAGACTGAAGCAAAGGAACAATGTCTCACCTTGAAAACTTGATTTCTAGTAATCCCGTTCCAACTTCCTATATAACGTGCATTCGTGAGGCCAAAAAATTCTCAGAGAATCCTCCAATTTACTACATTTGGCGCACATGTCTATGAGGGCATTGCAAACGCGAAAATCCATGGTAAATCCTGACTTTACTATGCCACGATGGTCTTCTCTCCCAAGATAAATTTCTGCCGCTTCATCTTCCGTCTCCATCGTCTTAAAAAGCTGCATCACTAATTCCCAGTATGACCCATGTAGTATATTACCATTTAGCACGGGATTCCATGATATAGCATTCATATATTTCTATCTTATTAAATATAGTTGACGCGCGGCAAGTACATTGCCATGCCACCTTAAGCAGACATAGCTAGAAGAACTTTGTTCGCCCCAGTATCAAACTCCATTCCCTTCCTTACCGAGTTGTTCCTAATTCTAACTCACCTAAGTGCCCACGGGCACGGAGAACAAAGGTGATCGTCAATAAATCAAGTGTAAATGCGGTGATCATTTCCCTAGACAATTTGATCTAGTCTTCAAACAAATCCCAGTTGACAATACCCACAGGCCAGGGTGTTCCAACTGACCATATCTCCCAATGCCATCTCATCTAAAAATTGTAAAGTATCCGATGTCGGTATCTACGGAACAGGCATTAGTAGTAAATTAAAATATAAAGGCAGCGGAATCAAAAATAAAATTAGACCACACATTCATTTCTATAGGCATTGTTCTTGTGTTGTTACAAAACATTCGGAAGAACGGAGGGGGTTAAACGGAATACTTCTCATAGCATGCCCAAACCACTTGGTTGGGATGTTCTTCAGCTTGAATCCCACTAATGCTAGACTTTTAATTTAGACACACCGCAAATCGCACGTAGAATAGAAGAAAGAAATCGCGGTAATCACCACTTCAATGTGCATCGCGTGCACGCACAGCCATGACCAAAGATAATATAAAACTAAACCCATTTAATTTAATTTCTGTTCGATTGCCATATTGTCTCTTCCGTTTAGCTTCATTATGAATTGGTTACGGCGTGTGACAACTCAATGTTCGTGACTAAACTCTTAATGAGAATTACACTAACACATTAGTACTCCCAAGAAAATCAAATATCTTGATCAATCACCATGTCTTGCCAGCCATGATTGACATCTAGCAATATGTGAAGTTTAATTGGACAATGTGAACACTGAATGAACATAATGGACCATCAGCTTTTGCAAAAGTGTAATCCAATCCCTCTATCATATTTATGTCTCGATCGAACAAAGATCAATGAATATTTTTCAAGCCATTAATTTGATCATATGCGCAAATCTAATTGATATGCAATTTATACGAGACATAACAGTTCATTTTCAGTTACAAACTATGTTGACGATTTCAATACAGTGTGATGATTAGATTGCATAGGATACGATTTTTGTACCTTCCATTTAACAAGGAAGCAGATTCCATTATACACATACGTGTAACTTCGTACATGAAACGAATTATGACAATCAACTTCAAAGACGGATCAACAATCTAGTAATATACGCACCTATTAACCATAGCCATCTAAGTCACTATTGTGACTCATGTCTGAGGAATATTTACACAAGATCAAAGTATGAACGATCATACATTGACAGCGCCGAAAGCTTCCATGTTGCTAATCGTTCTATGTTATCACATAAGTGAACTTGTCTGATATAAGCACATGTATTCTAGCTCGGGCATCACAATGACTCATGACTTATCATTCCCTTAAGTATCAAATACTTAACGGAAAAGTTAAGAACACGCCAGCCTTACCATGATTATTAATATCCATTCAATGATCCATTAACCGGAACATTGTAAAGATACAGTCTAACTTTGAACCCGTCACACGTATTCTTAGTGTTTCAAAAATAGGTCTAACCTCAACTGATCTTGCGGAATCGTTCATATAAATAATTGGACAAATGCATTTTGGGGAAAATGTAAATATTATGTAAAAAATGCTTTGAAAAGCAAGTTTGGACTTAAGTATTATTTGGTTGTGTGTGTGTGTGTGTGTATATATACATATATCCAAAGGCCACTTGGAGTTGCGTGGGCCAGGATGCCTGAGGTTGCGTGACCTCGCCGGCCCTTGGTCTGCCAGATCTAGCTTCGTCAGCTCTCACCAGCCATTCTCACGCAAAAAGTATGAACATGAACGGCATTTGAAAGAATTGGCGAGGGGCAATCCTGAACGAAAATAATATACTTAATGCTAGGCTAGCATTTGGCCAGTTGCTAAAAGCTAGCATTGAGCTTTCATAAAAGCTATCATTTAGCCGAATACCCCTTGAAAAAGCTTGCCAAACAAAGGCTTGATTCGGCTTCATAGATGTCAAACGGCACAAAACAAAAGCAAATTATGCTTCATATCGGACCAAGACTACTCTAAACAAACACGGCTTGATTTCACAGTTTGTTTTGGTTTTCAAAAAGTTAAGCCAAATTGGACCGTGAAATATGGTTTATCGGACTCGATAAACCTTCTCGTCGGGAAAGAAATGCCCCTCGAACTGATTTAAACCACAAAAAAGGTCGCGCTAAATTTCGAGTCCATCTTCGTTAGGCAGTAAAGAATTACTTCCAAGTCTGCACCGCCGAAATCAAACGCAACGGAAGGTGTCGCTTGATTAATAATAAATTTTTAAACAGTGCTAGGAGTTGCTTCACTTGGAAACAAAGGGGTGTGCTGAAACTAAAATCAAGTTGTAATGATGCCCATGCCGTTCTGCACAGATACATGAAAATCTCCAAAATGCCTATCATGACACTCAGGACTTCGCCTAATCTTCCGAGAGAACAGATAAACAAAATATCTCCAAGTTTTCTGTTTTACCAGGAAAATAAGAGACGGCTAAGTAATATCTTGGCCAAACACCTTCTGATATGCTGATAATCCAAAACACTAACATTAACCGCTTTCCCTTGAGAGGTTCATACAAACCTAATCTAAATTTGACAGTAACGTAAATTAGGTACGTGTCAAAAACCCAACAGCATCCTAATTTATGCAACTCAAAATGTCAAAAGGGAGTAAATAAGACTGAAAAAAATAATGCCTAGGGCAACATGTCCCCGCCACGAGACTAGCCAAAAATTTTCATAATGACTCGAGAATTCCTGGAAGCTCTTCGATAGCTGAGCAAATTTTTGCTCACACCAAGTAGTTCCAAAAGAACGTCAGCCTCAATACTTTCTTATCCATGTTGCCTGCCTGATCAGCCTTGATAATCATCTTTTCCAGCACAAGTGTGCATCGCCACAAATAAACTTAATCAGGGCGCGCAGATGCTTCGACCCAGAACTATGGGCTTTGGAACCGGTGATCTCAACCCTCTTGAGATGTTTCGCCACACACTGGAAGTTCCCCTTCCGTGAACACAAGAAATCTTCTTCGTCAAATTTAAAACGTTCTTTAGATTCTTTGTCAAGCTGGAAGTGCACGGATATACCCCATTTAAGAAACTTCGCATTAGATGTGGCTCCACAGGAAAAGAAATTATTTGCTCGCTAGAATTTCAAACAAAAAACTGTCATTTGTCCACTGCAGATGCAAGTTAGTTCTACTCCCATCGAGTCTTAATCAATTTAAGCTCTCAAACTCATCTACACATATAAAACAGGCTCTCCTTCTAAGTCCTCATCGCTAAACTCTAAGTTCAGGATCCTAACGCTACATGGCAGCAAAAGAACACCCAGTACGACACTGAAGTTACTTTACGACAAGAACTAAAGCAGATTAAAATTGCCCTGCACCAATGTCTGACTATACTCACAGATTCATGGGCAACTTTCGATTGCTGGAACAAACAAGGGCTAGAGAATGATCATCTTTGGGTGCTTCAGAAGTTTTAGCTCATTGTTTAAACATTCATGCGAAAGAGAAGTCAGCACAAGGAGCAAGCTGAAAATACCATAGCAACGGAACAAACCTTCAAAGAGTGGTCACCAGTCAGGTATATATCTAATTCTTCCAGATATTGTGAACTTCGTAGCATATATGCTATCCCGGGAAGGTCCCATTGACTAACACCTGCATGTAGTATCAGATTCTGACATTTTGACAATAGAGAAGGCGCTTCTCCCATCTCCAGAATGGACAGAGCCTAAGCACATTCAGCAAGCGACATAGAAAAGTTAATATTAATTTTCCTGTTTAACAGGAATATGGACCAACAAAATTACAATCCATCCAGATATGATATCCTTTGACCCTGTCTCCCGTCCGGGGAAAGACCGATAATGACACTACAGTTAGAAACGACCAAGTGCATGTCTTTAAGAATAGAGACTATTTACATATGCTTCCCACAAAGAACTTGTGAACTTTAAAGTATCTGAAAATTCAAGCAGTATCGACCGAAGTCTCCAAGTTAATCCATCCAATTGCCAAGGTAAAACATTTTGGGGATACTCTGTAAGAGGTATCATGGAACAACGGTTCCGTCGACCTAACACGAATAGGTACATTACTCCTCGCCATGTTTCCAGATTGTCGTATTTCCTCTACAAACTGAAAAAATTAATTGAAATAGTAACCATTTCAGATAATCTCTTTATCCGTTTTCCTTGTGAAAATCAAGCATCCTCCAGTGCCGCGTCGAGCAGCATCTATAGTAATGAGCAACATCTAGTGGCATTCATTGCCCCCAATTGAGTGATCCCACATCCATTTTTTTTGGAAGTCAAACAGAGGGAAGAAGAACCGAGATTCACTATATGTTCTTGTCCTGTAACTTAAAACAAAAAGTTAGGAGTCTTCGTATCGGCCAGTAATTAATTACGAATGCATTCCCAATAATTCCCCTTGATGAAAGACGAGAGTGCCACAAAGAGCTGAAGTTACTCGACCAGGGCAACAAACACCGGTAAACGGTGCTAATCACAGACACCATTCAACACTATTGTCTTATAAATGGTTAAAATATTGAGCTTGTACCTGCAAACACCAACCGCCAATGGTGATTGTACGAACTCCGCGCAGCTTCTCAAAAAGTCCCTTCACAAGGTGAAGGGAGTGTGTCCTCTCGAGGAGAGTTTCAAAGACAAAATCCAATTGGGCTTCCACCAAAGAAGATACATCATCAAGTCTGAAACTGGACCACCAGTTCCCAGATACCCGCAATGACAGCAAATGGGGGGCCCAGATTTTTTCCACGTTATGATACTTGCCGACAAGTATCAACTCTTTCAAGCTTGATGAATCTATTATGATGTTCTTCAGCAAGTCGCAGTCGCACAACTTAAGGGATTCTAAAAGAGGACTTCCCACGAAAATTCGCTTGAGGACATCTTCACTCAACTCCACGCTTTTGACCGACAACACCTTAAGACGAGGCCAATTGACAGTCCCATCCAACGAGAAACGGCACGAATGACTGACTTCCAAGCTCACCAACGAACTCAAGCAATACAAGGACGCTGGCAGTGCATACAAGAAGGGCGAGGAAAAAGACAGACGGATGTCCTCCACGTGGCGCTCATTCACGAAGCTCAGACAGGAGTCGAGCTCGGAGCGGACAATCGGATTGTACCCTAAGTTAGTGACCAGTAACCTCTTCACCGTGGGCGATGAGAACCGGGTGCGGATGCTGTCGACGAATGACCCGAAGTCCAAGGAATAGGACCCTCCATCGAAGGCGAGGTGGGTGGTGTTGGTCCAACTGGACCGCCATCTCTTGGAGAGGACGCTGGTCTTGACGACTTCTTCGAACGGCAGAGATCGGAAAATGAGGTCGATCACTTCGTCTGGCAAGGCGCTGATTCGATCCCCAGCTCTTATGCTCCCGTCGCCAGAGGATTTGCGGCGGATGCTGCCGCGGGCGGAGGTGGCCACCATGGATTTGAAATTCTATGGATCTAAAACGGCAACTAGGACTCGTACCAAGGGAACCCTGCGGGTGCCGGGAATCAATCAGGAAGCTAATCGACGGAGCTGCGAGGTTAAAGAAATCGTGGATGCCAAAAAGCCAGACCGACCCGAGCAATAAGTACCCGAAAATTAGGTTAGTTTTTCGCCTGAAACCAGATTGAGATTTTTTTACACCCCTAATTCCCATCTTGATTTTGGCTTTTAACACTTCCAAAATCAATTATTTTTACCGTTTTATTCCTTCTCTTTTCTTGTGCGTTGCACGTTTATCTTTTCATTTTCTATTTATGTTAGACGATAATAGGGAAGGAGTCTTAAACTCCTTAATGACTGTTTGGTAATATTTTTATTTCAAAAAGAGATTATGTTTAGAATCAATTTTTGTGATTCTGTTCCTCGGATGATTTTTAGAGAATCAAAACGCGCTTGGTAATTGCAAATTTTCTGTTCTGAAAAATAATTTACTTTCCTTATTTGTAATTTAAATCAAACAATTACATAATCACGTTTGATCAATTTCCTAGCGCTCTTGTTGCACATTAACATCTTTTTGGCTAAAATAAGGATGCTTTAGATTTGTTTCTTGAAATGATAATACACTAAACTTTTCATTTTTCCATGGTTATCTTGATTCCATGCATATGCCAAGAACGAAATAACTTATTTGATTATTTTTTTTTGCTCGAAATAAATAAAATCGGACAACAAATCAAGGCTCAGACAAAATTGAAAGGTGAAATCAGGATTAGCCAATAGCTTCGGTTCATCCTTGTATTTCAGCCAGTAGCTTCTAGTAAGACTCCATTCATTCGGATATCACCGGTCGATTCCCAAAAAGACAAAATAAATTTTTTTTTTTTGCAAAACTCATTGCAGTTTGATTAGGATTTAAGTGATTTTGAATGTTTTGCTTGGGTGCGAAAGGATGTAGGAATGAGCATCTTTGGAAAAAAAAAATGATAGTTTCATAGGCACGGATATAGGGATAATTGATATAGATATTACGTAATGAAATGGACGAGAGATGACATGTGTTCTTAGGGTGTGAATCCGCACCCTAAGAACTAGAGAATCATTGTCAAGGATATTGTTCGGAGCGAGCAGCAAAAGCTAATATCTTTAGGGGGGGAGATTGTTCGCACATGCATGCCAACAATTTCTCCTACATGTGATTTCGGTGTTAGGTATGCTCCACCATAGTTCAGGCATCCTTCCGCATCAAGAGTCTCACTCTAAATCTCCGATCATCGCAACCAGCCCATGTCTCTCACCCATGATCTCCTCCCTGGAACGTGATGGAAAACCGCACTTGGCAACTGCAAAGTTCCTTTTTTAGTCCAGGATGCTGATACCGATTGGGACACACCAATCAACCATCTTTTGCTAGACCCACCTTGCACTGGCTGTTGGTGGCATTGCGCTTGTCTGCTGCAAGGCCCCATCTTAACAAAGTTGCCGCAGCATCTGTAAACCTGAGAAAGATTATGCAATGAATTCACCATATATGTATTGACATCTATGAATATCGAAGAAGTCATACAACTGGAAATACACTAAACATTGTCAATTTCTTCTGTGAAGACCCAGAAAAAGCCATCTGTGGACATTATCCTAATTGGCGTTGGCAGATCAAATCATAGAGTATTTTCTGTTCATACATGTTCCAGAATACGTCAATATCGAAAGCTCACAACAATGTTTCTTTAAGATTATAATGCCTGACATGGTTACCCCAAAACAAAGAAAAGCCATACACGAGGATTGTTTGTCATTTGAATAACTTGGCACAGTGAAAATGCATAAAATTTATACCTACACAAATATGAAACTTCTGACAGAACTTTCACATAGGAAAATTAGATTTGTGATGCAGCATATGTAAGAGAAGGTCCTATCCCACAAAAATGGGATGCAATTAATAATACTCTTTTTCCTAGTATTGGCAGTGGAAGAAAGTTCACACAATAAGTATGATATTTCAAGTTTATATCATGCTGTCATTTTGGCCAAAACCAAAGCAAATGCCCCCAAATTCAAATTACTTGTAACACCTTAAAACTTGGAGATGTCTTCCATAAGATTTCATCAGACAAAAATAAGAATCTTCATAAGGACATCAAGCGTATATATGTATACACATATACAGATACATATACATATGTATATGTATGTGCGCGCATATATATATATATATATAGTGAAGATTAGATCTTTACTTTTCAGGCTTAATATAAACACTTGTGGCATCACGGTTCAAATCAAATGCCATCCGTTCCTTGCCATCTTCCTGAAGAATAGCACAAGCATCTGTGTATAGCTTGATAGCCTCTTCTGGGACAACCTCTTCAAGAACAGTCATGGACATAAATGTTTCACAATTTGGGGTAATATATAGAGAACAGAGTACTCAAAGAAGAGGGACAAGCCGCCCAATCTGTGAAGGAGATGCCGCCCTGTGAAATATCGATCCAGCAAGTAATAATATGGAAGGAAAGATGGCACAAAGATACATTTGACCTTAAGTCATCTTGAATTAGCCAACAAGACAATGACTCAAAATACTTTAATCAAAGCAATTAGGTTAAGCAGATGTGCCAGGAAAGATCATAATAATATAATTCATTCAAAAGAAATATTCACAGCATCAACAGAAAGCCTATGGGGAAGAGGAAACTAGAGCATCAGACTACACAACATTTAACCAAATTCTCCCACTCTGCTGCGACATATGACTGCTGATTTACATAATTGTCAAATTGGATATCCAATCAATGAAAACATTCTACTGCAATTTTCAAAAGCATCTGCACAGTTCACTATGATAATGATGAAACTCGATCAACAAAATAAATAAATGCGAAGGAACATACTAATTGAAAAGAAATAGAATATTTTCAAAATGCAAAGATAATCACAACATTACCGAGCCCCATTCGGTTGCAAGGCTCAACTTTGTTCTAACAAAAGCAATTGCAAGAGAATTAATCAAACAAGGCTTGGAGCCAAGGGAAAAAAAATTTATTAGGCATTTCAAACGATATGTGCATTCTGCCATTAACCAATAACATATCTTCCCCAGACGGAGCAGAATGAATAAGCTAAAATTTTGGGGAGTAGATTGCTCGTTTGACAATATCTAACGGACTTTTGATAGCTTTCCCCTTTGTTTTAATTGAACAAAAGGACTACAGTGGAAAAACTAACAATTTATGGATGAGATTGCGCGTTATGTCAAGTTTTGTAGACTAGTTAGTGTTAACATTTTTTTTTCCTAAGTCCGTATCTTTTCATGAAATCTCGTAAGCAATACGAATTTATTGAAAAATTTTGTTTTCGTTATCTTATCAACTTGCCTTAGGGACCACAATATTATTTACGATTAGTAAGTAATTTACATTGTAGATTGTTAGGAACATTGATAATTCTACATTAATTCCTTAAACGTTCAGATTAAAATAGAATAAACATACGAAGGTTTAAATGGAATAAGACCAAATAAAAAAGAAAAAGAAAAGGAAAAGACCTTTTTTATGGGAAAAACGTAGACAAAACATAAGTGGGTCCCCCCTTCTCCTATTACAAAAAGCATGAAACGAGTCCCTCGCCGGAAGAACGTATTTCGAGATGGAGGTGGAGGAAATGGCGGCATCAACAGCAGCATCACTAGGATCGCCAGTACGATTCTCTATCTCCTTCACAAGCTGCAACGGCCGAGCGAGAGCACCTCCTCCCAGCGCCGTCCGGTGCTCCGCCCAATCCGACATCGAAGCTCCTCCTCTGCTCCGCGCAGCCAAGAACACCGTACGACTTCCTTCCCCCGCCGTCTTTCTTTCGATGTCATTCGCGGTTTTTCTTGCTGGTTCTTCTGGTTTAGTTGTACAAGAATGTTGGCGAGCGAAATGCATGCCTGTGAAATTTCTTTGCCCTTTTTTTATTGTCTCATTCGAAAACTTAAGAGAATTTGTTGTTGATTGATTCAAGCTTGGGCGCATTTGCTGCCCAAGTATTGCTTGGAGATGGGACCGTTCATTGCTCCTCCTAACTAGAAGCTTTACGTTTTGTCATATTACTCTAAGGCTAATATCTTCACAATCTGCACTGGAGACGTCAGGAAGATAAAGCAGTTCTCTCTCTTTAATGTATGTAGGATGTCACTTAAGCCTGGGTGGGCGGCCTAAATACCGAATCCTCTGCAGTTAATCTTATGGGTATTTGAATTTCTGTTGGGTGCCTAATCCAAACACAGCTCTATTCCTTGATCAAAGAATTTTCTTCCTCCACTAACTCTCCTCTCCTTTGATGGGCTTCGCAATTTGCTGGTAGAAATAGTAGTTTTGGATCAGCCTCCATCTGCCAACAAACTTTTATCAGCTGCAACCGAGATAGAAAGGCGAATCATATAAGTATCAATATCTCTGTCATTAAGGGCGCCGATCATGCGTATTGCAATTGGACTAATGCCGAATAATTGTGCATAGACGGTTGGTTTCTGTGATTACCAAGAAGTTCTCATTGTAGGGACCACATATTTATTTGTGCTGCGGCAATTTTGTTGTCGCAAAACTGCGATCAAATGCCTTTGGTCATGGCGAACGAGAACTGTCCGGAGAACCTTATTTTGAGATGGTCACTGCATGTTGGCATGACCTGACTTAAGTTACCAACCATAAAGTGAACATTATCTAAGAACCGACTCCAATTTTGCTGAACGCCTCTCTACCATCATAAACCATGTGCTAACTTCTCTCTGCTGAATTACCATCCACGCTTTCCTGATGTGATTCCCCTCCATGATGTGATGAATTCTTTTTGTCTCCTGGAAATTCAAGGCTGTCAGCTCATGAGACTTTCTTTATGAAAAGTAAGCAGGATCTAGTTCAAAACCACATTGTACTTCGAGCTCTTTTATTTGTCTCAAATCGTTCATATGAGCTCCGAACATCCAAAGCTAGCTGCGTCCTCTGAGTTAATTGACGAGAAACCCTCCTCCCCACCTGCAGTAGTTGCCAAATGAGCAGGATGAACACATTCAACGATTATCCCCATCTCACGTAATGTTTTAACTGGATTTTACGTCTGGATATGACAATGAAGAGCAAAGACTGACAGATCTCAACTTTTGCCTCACATTATTGTGTATCGGTGACAGAAGATGAGACCCTGCTGCTCTACCTCTTTTGTTGCCAATCTAAACCCCGTGAAGAGCCTAGTTTTAGATGCTCTATTTAACATCCCAGAGAAGTTCATTCCGGTTCTGATCGTCATCATCTGCTGACTGCATTTAGTTTCCTTTCTTGATGTCCTATACTGTCATCTCTCAATATAAAGTCAAAGTAGGAGTTCTTCAGTGGCTATTTTGATCGAATGAGTTGTGAGCAAATGTAATGCAAACTAATTTGGGCTACTTTTGTAGTCATAATATGACTGACTTTGTCTCTCCGACTGGTGTCCTTACATTGTTATATGTCGGGAATTTTTCACTGACATTTCATTTCCAGGTTGACAGATACATCAAAAGTGGAATGGTGATTGGGCTAGGATCTGGTAATGCTTCTAGCATGGCCATAAATTATCTTGGTCAGCAATTCCGCGCAGGTGCTTTGGAAGATATAGTAGGGGTACCCACGTGAGTTCTTCTTACCGTTGCAATTGCAAGGCCAAGGCCTTCTTGTCTGTTTTATAATAGAAATCAGTTATTTGCAGTGTATTGGCTCCATCCCGTTTGTGTTTCTTGATCACGTTATTAATCAATCAAGCACTTTTGTTATACTTATTCGCCTTGTTAGAGAACATGCCAAGGATGGTCGGTTATCGGGGAGCAACTGTAAACTGTCTATTTATGATGGCGACCATATGGTTGACAATTGTTCATTGACACACCAATTCTTTTGTGATTCTGAGAGACTGTTTATTTCTACATAACCTGGTAGCTTATGATTTGTCTAGTCTCTTCTGCCTTGGGCTGACATTATATCGGGGTTAGTCGTACTTGCTCAAATTTACTCGTTTATTGTGCGATTCAGTTGTCAAATTTCTGCCTGCGATGGTACAAATATTCTAATAAAAAATCTACTTAGTCAAATAACTTCTACTGACAAAAGAGAATGTATAAGTTCTGATTTAACCCCTTGAATTTATTTAATTTCATCAACTGGCTCATCAAACCTTTCTTCCTTATCTCTATTTGTTTTTTCTTATTAGCTCACAATCTAAGGTCAAGTGTGTTGGGGTTGGGGAGTGGTTTGACTCCATTGGGGGCGCCACCACGGTGTCACTGCCCCGCCACAATGTCGCTTCCCCCATATGGTCTGGCGCCCCTCACCAGCCTTGGGCCCTCGTGGCTGACTATATGCTATACTTCTAGTTTTGCACTATGGTTTCTATTCTGAAATAGAAGATTGACAAAATTTGAGATATGACTAAAATGGACGGCTTAGGGACTGACGTTTGTTAGTGAAGATCAGGGGTGTGAATCCGCACCCTAAGAACTAGAGAATCATTGTCAAGGATATTGTTCGGAGCGAGCAGCAAAAGCTAATATCTTTAGGGGGGGAGATTGTTCGCACATGCATGCCAACAATTTCTCCTACATGTGATTTCGGTGTTAGGTATGCTCCACCATAGTTCAGGCATCCTTCCGCATCAAGAGTCTCACTCTAAATCTCCGATCATCGCAACCAGCCCATGTCTCTCACCCATGATCTCCTCCCTGGAACGTGATGGAAAACCGCACTTGGCAACTGCAAAGTTCCTTTTTTAGTCCAGGATGCTGATACCGATTGGGACACACCAATCAACCATCTTTTCAATACTATATTTTGGGAGTGGGAAGTAGAATTCTGATACTTCAGGTGGGGAGATCACTAAGATGGAGCCCAAATCTAAGTCATCAACAAATCTAGTTGAACCTACTTTTACTCAAAAACTTAAGCCAATTAGGATTATTAATTGCTCCGCAACATACTAATTTTCCAATGTGAGGCTTTTTTAACGCAATTCACATATGCATCTGAACACGTGTATAATGTAGAAGCATCATTCTGGTAGTTCAATATCCAGTGTTCTCTTATTTGCTTCATAACAGGTTATGCGCAAACTAATTTATCTTCAAAGGGGATAACTATGTCAAATGTAGTCCTTAGTACACTTTCCACAATATGAAGTTGGCCTTACATGTCGAGTAGATGTAGGATAGATGTCAGAGTAGAATAGAATAACCGACAGAGAGGGCTACCGGATTTCAAAGTAAAGAGCTGAGGCCCTGTTGTGTTCCTGAAAGTTTTCTAAATCTTCTGCTTTTGTGTTGATTTATGATCTATTTTTTTTTTTGGCAGCATGAACAATAAAAGCAAGGGAATCTGATTTGATTAAACTGATGGTAACCTTTTAATTCTTTTCATAGATTTCATTGCAATGAATTGTAGTGCATTTGGAATCCCATAAGGAAAGTCTCTTTACACTGGTGGAGAATAAATGTTGTTCTTTTTCTATTTTTAATTATGAAATAAATTCTCATTTTCACTGACCAAACAGCCTTTGATGGGATTAAAAACTAAATACTGAATATTTTTTGCTAAGATACTTGTACATTTTAAAGTTTCCTGGTCCATTTTCTCATTCTTCCTTAAAAATCTTATGTAGGTCTGTTACAAGTGCTAGCGAAGGAGCGAAATCAGGAATTCCTTTGGATAACTACCGAGGATATTCTGAGGTGTGGACACATAAATAATTCATACTCAGCTCCCCTATGTCTATGACAGTCTTTTTCTTTCTTTTGTGACAGATTTCTTTTGGAAATTTGGTAAACGGTTCTTGAAATGGCAGGATCCAAGTCGGCAGTGAAATTGTTACCATGGAAATTTGTTCAGCTGCATGAAGTTTACATCAAAAGATCAATTTTCGATAATGATCCCACCTGAGGATTTTCCCAAGCTGCAGTTTTGCATGAACTGAGTCAGTCAAGGATTGAGTCCATAGACGTGCAATGTGCAGCTTAGCAGTGTTGCAGCAAAGCACTAGAGAACGGTCCATGACATGTCGTGTTTTCCTACTTGTATTATTGCAAGTTAAAATGCTGGAAAATCGAATTGGGAGAAACCACATAATGCGTGTTGTTTATTCGATGAGTTGCTTTACTTATCCTCTTCATAGTAGGAGTTTGATGCTCTAGGTTATGCCCAAGTATCTCTCTTTCTGTCGCTATAATTTTTGTATTTACTTGGTTTTTGGTAGATTGACTTCTCCTTTGATGATGCTGATATCATAGAAAAAGACACACTCATTGCCGTCGTTGGCTGCCGAAAATTGGAAGGCAGAGAGTCAATAATCCAAGAGAAAGTTAGTCTCTTTTTGACACCGTAAGATGAGCTTTACTAGTCTATCCCTCTATGACGTAATCGTATGCTGTTTCTTCCTTCTAACTGTGAGCTGACTGGGGTTGTTATTGTGTTGTTTGCAGTTTGTACTTAATGCAGTCAAGAGACTTGTATTTATCATCACAGAGAACAATCATAAGGGTGCTCTAGATGGTTCTGTTCCAGTCTTAGTTCAATCTGTAAGCAGCTACGCACATATATGTCATCTGCATATGTTAAAGTGCTCAAGAGAATGATAGTGAAGTAAAGATTCTATTGCCAGCTCAATTGGACGGAGACAGCTGAAGAGATTGATGTTTTGTTTCTGGGAGATGCAGAGGTTTGGTTTTTGATGAAATGTAAATACTAAGGACTGATTCTGGACTTTATTCAAAGAACTTAGAACTGATCTGAGATTGAACATTTAATATCCCTACATCTTTGATCTGTCAGAACTTAACGGTGCTTCTTTTTTTTATGTTTGTTGTATAGATAACAGCATAGGATAGGGGATGGAAAAATATCCCTACAGTTATAAACTATCATCTCTTAATATAATACTTGTTAACTTGTCATGTCATGACTAGTGTCAGCAAAATATCACTTGGCACTCACTTTGTGGGTGTGCAGATTTTTGTTACTGTGGTTTTGTAACAACTGCGGCTGGGCGGCCTTGGGAGACTCTAATGCGTGCGAATTTTTGTTACTATGATTTGTATGATTAATTTTCTCTTCTGTCGAAGGTCCGGAGAAGACCATCAATAGGTCATGCTGATCCATTAGGTGGAGATTTTCCAGCAATTACCAAGGATGGCCATAATGTTCTTGATGTCATATTTGCATCTCCAATTGCAAACCTTGGTATAATGCCCGAACCTGATTTGCTCCTCTTATTTTCCTTTTTGATTTATGGTAACGTGTGTGACTTCTCCTTAATGTAATTGTAGCTCAAGTAGCTGACAGCCTTGACAGAGTTGATGGAGTGGTGGACCATGGGGTCATTTCGAAGTTTCCGTGAGTTAAACCTCATTCTTTTGGTGCATTTCTTGGGTTCATATCGAAGGAAATTTGTTTGCTCACTCTTGGAGCGTTGCAGCAGCATGCTTCTTAGTCGATAACACACAGTAAATCACAATGATATGGTGCATGACATGACAGCCATTTTTTCCATGGTCTGCGAGAGGGTTTTTAATCTTCGAGTTACTTCTATCTCACTAAGATTCCTCATTAAGTTTCCGTGTGTGTATATATATACACATGTCATGGATGTTGAGAAAATGGCGAGCTTGATTAACATCTGAACAAAGATCTTTCTCAATATTCCCCTTTGAGGAATCGGATCATAAACCCTTTTATTTGGAAACAAGAAATGCAGAAAATCCTTTCGTCCATTTAAGGCAAGACTAATAAACAAGTAGCTCTAATTCACTTGTTTTAGGTGTGCCCGCTACTTGTCTGTGTAATCTTCAGAGAGCACATCTTGGAACGTGCCTACACAATCTTCTGGATTAAAAGGAACTATTGTCTTCACGTGTGGGGTTATTTTCAGGGAATTCTAATCGGCAGTAGGTTTGTATGGCAGTCTTATCGACGTAACTATTTAATTCAGATTGAAAATTAGGATGCCAATCTTCGATTTTTTATGTTCAAATATCAGAGGAGATAAAGTTGAGAGCAATTTGAAAAAATAACTTCATGTTCTGAAGAAACAAATAGACCGCTGCCTCAAACACTCTTCTGTTGCTGTTACATAATTGCCCCACCATTACCACCTCCACTGTCATTTGCCCACTTTCAATTCGTCCATGGCAATGGTGGGGGAGGTGCTGATGGTGATAAGAGTGGCGATCGGCCCAGCTATGTTTTAGTTTTTCCTAATGCAATCTTCTTACAAGCTTTTCTTTGTGCATGTATGGCGAGGGATAGCTTCTTCATCATGCAAAGGTCAAAGTTACTTGTCACCGCATCTTTATGATCATTATTTCGAACATAAGGCTCCTGAATATGAAAGAAGGGCAATGATACCGCTATTCTTATCGTCTTTCCTCGATAATAATCTACTTTGTTCCGTTTCACGAGCTGTGTCCCTGTTCAATATCAATTAGATATTCTTCAGTGGACTGTCTTGCGAGGATTCAACAGGTGATATCAGCAAAGTGCTTCTTAAAAAATTCTTGAGTTTCCTCTCTTAGATTCTGGCCCGCGGTTACTTTTCTTTGCCATCACCCGATGGTATGTGGGGGAGACAATCATAGGTGTAATACTTGCTGTATGGACTTTTAATTGAGACTTGGCTGTCCACTAAATGATCCCTGGAGATATGGCACGACACCTTCATCTGCTGATTATATTCTTGGATCATGTTCAGGAACAATTGCTATTGCTTGGCAAAGAATTCTGAGTGATTCCTTGATTTTTTTTTTTTTTTGATTTCTGAGATCTTATATCTCATACTATGGTTCCAGAAAACTGCTAAGCTAGCAATTTTTGTGTTTATAGAGGGTAGATTTTCAAACCAATAGGCTTGGGTGCTGGATTTTATGTAGTTAAACGTAAGTCTATAGAGCAGCTTCTGAGTGTTATCTGGTAGTCCATGGATATGTTTATTGATCACTACATCACATTCAGATATTGGAAACCAGAGTTTACCCCATTGGTAGTGAGAAACGGTTCTGTCATAGGTCGCATGTCATCTTACCAATGTTTATGTGACACTTCATGTGACACCAATCCTTCATGCTGTCTGTTCTTGCTAAAGTTCGTATTTGTCTTGAGTAGATCCTAACCTATCAGATATTTTTGGCGTATTTTTGCTTAATCTTATGTGCCCATCCATATCCACAACTTATCTTGATAGTATTCATATATCATCATGTTAAAATTAAAACATCTCTTAGCACAATTCGTAGCTTGTTATGAAGTGATATAATCAAGATTCTCATCACTTTCAGAAAGCTTGACCATGGATGTGATCTTCAAAGGAAAATATCGCGGAATTCATTACATTTTCTATTTAATGGAAATGTTCTTGAAATTCTCTTTGTGCTTGTTAAGCTAATGGAAGCGCCTTTCTCTTGTTGTCATTGAAATTGCAGCTGCACTGCGGTGGTTGCGTCAACAAGCGGAATTTCTGTTATCGATCATGTGCTGACAAACGTTGCGGGGGATTCTGCAATATGAACTTAGAGAATGGCCTGTTTTTTAAATGTGGTGCGAAGGTAACTAGAACGTGTAGAAACCATGAAGACCAGAGGAAATGCACAACTTGTTATATCAATGTTGGATTGCCTAAGACAGACTGATGGTCCTCGATTAGGCTCGGGCTCTTCTAAGCTTTTATCTTTTGCAATGTTGGATTTTGTTTTAAGTCTTGATTAGCCTAGGGAATTCCAGGAGTCAGCCACTAGCATTTTAAGGTCGGCTAAAAACCAAAATAGGCATGGGAGTTTGAAATTTACTAAGTCCGGGGACTTGATTATGCTAATCGTCTAATCAGCGTCCTTTTTTATTACCTATAACTCAATCAAGCACGTTTTTACCAATTATAATCCTAAAGGTCTTTGAGTAGCTACATGGGCATGCATATGTTGTTTTTCGGGGTCTGTTATGTTCTTGAGGGTTGTCCTAACAATTGTAGGAAGGAAAAGAAACAACCAATTACTTGAAAGTGCGGAATTAAACACGTAATGTATTGCAAGAACGAAATGGAAGTGTGAAAATGAAAATCCAACACATGTCAGGCAGAGAATATTACATGGCCATGGTCTTAACTATTAAATCTTGAGACACGAACCCCATAAAGCAAAGAATATTAATTGCCTTATTGTAAGCCTTGGGACATGATCCCAATAAGCTTGAGATTAGAGGCGAATGCTACTCAATGGACGGACGAGAGTTGAGCCCCAAAAAGACAAAATAAACTTTTTTTTTTTGCAAAACCCATTGCAGTTTGCTTAGGATTTAAGTGATTTTGAATGTTTTGCTTGGGTGCGAAAGGATGTAGGAATGAACATCTTTGGAAAAAAAAAATGATAGTTTCATAGGCACGGATATAGGGATAATTGATAAAAATATTACTTTATGAAATGGACGAGAGATGACATGCGTTTTTGTAATTTTCTTTTTTCCAATAAAACACAATATTTAATTTATCACTTCGAGAAGTTGGTATAATTTCTCCCAAAAATGTCACATGTGAATATTCATCCTCATGTCCTATGCATGTTTCAGTAGGCAGGCAGAGATGCTTTGGGTCCAAAGTAAAATCCACACGATACAACAAAGTTTTAGATGATTCGTGAAAGAGTATTTTGTCAGTTAATTACATGGTATATTCTCCATAACCAAATGATGGACATTGTGCTATTCTTCAAATTCCGATCGAATTTTGGATATGTTCAAGAATACCTACCGTCCCGTAATCAAGGTGGATTGATCACATGAGTCGACGAGATATTGTGTGGAGCGGACCTAAGTCTTCCTTAAAATATAGATATATAGATACCTTAAATTTCTCACAGGAAAATTGCGAAATTTAATCGAGGGCCAAATTCAAGTTAACATTTTACCGGTTACCTAATCGGAGGAGCTATTGGTGAGATGTCGGCGGTAAGCGCAGTAATCCTATGCATGAGGCTTAGCCATAATTGACCAACTGAGGCAATTTTTTGCTTTTTAAGAATTACGATTGTGCTAATCACCATTTGAAATAAGAAGGGGCAATTTAAAAATATTTCAATCTTGTGTTTTAGATTCTATAGACCTACTTTTCAATTGGTCCAATTTTCCCACCAAAAGAGGAAAAAAGTCCAATTTGACCTCGATTTCGAACTGAGTTGTGTTCTATTATCTTGACTTTGTGAATTAATCAACCGTAACTCGTAATCGCCACATATATAAAAAAAAAATTGTAATCGATGGAGTTGTAATAAAATAACATTTTCAAGCGCCAAGAGAAGGGCTTCCTTGAAACAATAAAATTGAATAAAGTAAAATGAGAAAATGCACATGGAATATAGGTAGAGGTGTATAAATACTAAATATAGTCGGTTTTCTTGCCAAACTCGTATTTCTTCTTGCCGAATAGAAAAAGATTTTTTATTTTTTTTTGGTTTTTTGGTCGAACGAAACATGTATTAAACATCACCGAGTACACGGCATAGAGGAGAGACAAGCCTCCGAGGAGAGTAAAGCCCTAAGTACAAAAGGAGGAGAGACAGCCCAGTTAGAATAGAAAAAGAAATTGAATTGCATTAGACGGAGGAGTACTTGCTCATTTTCATTTTCCCGCTTAGAACTTGCGCTCACCTCTTCTCTCTCTAGCAGGCCGAGAAAAGGAGTGCCATGACCAGCAGGGCCGCTTCCTCCGACGCCTCGCTGCCTTCCCCGTCGTCCTCGCTGGCGTCGGTCACCGGCCAAGCAGGGCCGATGCGCTTCGTCTATCTGGACGAGAAGGGGAAGTTCCGGACGGATCCGGAGGCCGTGGCATTGTTGAAGCCAGTCAAAAAAGCGATCGGCGTGGTCACTATCTGGGGCTGTCCGCGACTGGAGGAGAGCATGATTTTGATGCAGGTGAGCTCCTTCAATTTTGCCGTTGGTTTTGGAGTTTATGAGTATATGGCGGTGGATAGGATTTGAGGTCTCTGGCGTGGTTATGATTTGGGGGAGCTTCTTCAATATCCCTTGGAATTGGTTTATTGTGCCCGAGTGTTATGTTTTCTGCAACTCTAGCTGTGCGGGGGCTGCCTATGAGTAGGGCTTTGATGTTCATCTCTCTGTTGATGATCGGAGCATGATCGAACGTCATCGTAAGGTTGAAAGTCTCCCTTTCTCTGAGTTAATGAGTTGTCAAGTCAAGACGAGAGCAGCACATGACAAACTTTATTCCAAACAGCACGTTCAAGAATCTAAAGCCTCACACATAAGATACATCCTGCTGCTGCTGTAGATACATCCCTATATGAACCTCGAAATAGCCTTAAGATGGCAAATCGCTATGAGGAAATCTCATTTATTTTAGATGGAAATTCTTCCGGTTGTAGTGCATTGGAGATGTAGGAATGGCTGGCCTAGAATGAACGACTGGACTCAAATTCAAGGAATTGATACTGTGAGAAGATACCGAAAAGGTCATGTTGTGGACAATATTGCATACAGAAATGGAGTTCTGGGCAACATGACTAAGACAGAAGATTCTAATTGAAAAACACTAAGCACAGTAAGGAACACTGCTCCCTTCCGCAGCCAAGTGTAGTGCAGGAAAATAAATAGATCATTTGCCTCCTAGATTGTGTTTAAATCTCATTTTCCCTATTCTTATTAGTGTATTAGTCTTCTGGCCGCCGTAATTTCTGCTTTGATTC
This sequence comes from Rhodomyrtus tomentosa, assembly GCA_028455895.1. NCBI lineage: Eukaryota > Viridiplantae > Streptophyta > Magnoliopsida > Myrtales > Myrtaceae > Rhodomyrtus > Rhodomyrtus tomentosa. The sequence continues at coordinate 14,183,070 of JAPCWY010000008.1, forward strand.
TAGTTGTACAATTCTTTATTTTGGCCTATGTCAGGTGATCCAGTAAGATGTTAAGGTGCCATGGTATTCTTTGTGATGTTTATTTTTCTCTGTAGACTTTTGGAAAGAGTAGTGCATTCCAAGCACCATCAACCCACAAATCGCGGACTAACGGGCTTTGGTTGATGAGTGCACCAATGAGGAGAAAAGCTCTCGACGGGACTGAGTATGATCTCTTACTTTTGGACAGTGAAGGGGTTGATCGTAATGATCAAATGGTAAGCCAACTTCAATGAACTAATATTTCTTATTGATTGCTGATTTGATTGTTGTAGAATGATGATATATTATCCCATTAAGCATATTTGTTTCCCAACAATAATTCTTACCGTTGTCTTTGCACTCTTTTTTTTTTTTTTTTTAAATTTGAAGGGAACATACAGCATGCAGATATTTTCTCTGGCTTTCCTCTTGTCTAGCACGTTGATCTACACCCAGGTTGGTGAAGTCGTGCAGAGCTACAATGACGTTGCTTTCAAGTCCTAGATGTTTAAGATTTGTTATATTAGTTCTAGTTATAAGTTGTTGATCGTGTAACTTATTCCTTTCTCTCAGCTTTATCACTACTTTGCTGGAGTTTTGAATATACTTCAGACTCATGCCTTCTTACAGTACATTTTGCTTGCGTATAACATATTAACATGCATTCAGACGGGGGGGATTGATGAAGCTGCAGTGGACCGACTGTGTCTTCTCACTGAGACGACTAAGCATATTCGTGTGAGAGCATTTGAGTTGGGACACCTCTCCCCTCTATTTGTTTGGCTTCTGAGAGTAATTTCCCCAAACTACTCTGCTTCTTTTGCTCTGGAAACCGTGATTATGAATATGGACTAGGTGAACTGTTTGGATACTGAATTATTGTTTTTGTTGCTACATTACGCAGGACTTCCATTTGGATTTTGTGGAAGACGACAGGGGGATTACACCACGTGAACACCTGGAACTTGCTTTGAGGCCAGTTCAAGGTACTGGAAGAGAAATAGCTGCCAAAAATAAGGTATTATCTGCTTTTTTGTTTTTCCACTTTTAGCGTGGGATCCATGAATAAGAGCTCTTATAAAGATCTTGTCCGACCTTATTTAACCCTGGTTTATGTGAGGCGAATATCCATCTGTGATAGTGGCATGTTTCCATATACGATTTTGTTTGTGTCATCCTAGTTATAAGTACTAGTTGAACTTGTTTCGTTGCAACCAATTGTGTGGTATTATAGGTTTTGGTGGTCAAACATATATTGGAGCTCTGATGATGCATAAATAAAAGGTTCCTTCATTTGTTGAGATTGTAGCTAGACAGCTTGCTTAAGAGCCGATTCATTATAAATTTGGGCTAAAAGCATCTTTTGTCATGCCGTAGTGTTAAAGGAACTTAAGTTAATGCTTCGTCTCTTCATCAGTTTTTTCTTTGCTCGGTTCCTGGTTGCGTCTATGCATGCATCTTTGCTGTCGGGGTACTCCCTGTTTTCAGCGTTTCTTTTTATTGTTAGAGGTTGTAATGAAATACTTTCCAGATTCGGGGGTACTCCCTGTTTTCAGCGTTTCTTTTTGTTGTTAGAGGTTGTAATGAAATACTTTCCAGATTCGGGACTCTATTCGATCTCTATTTCCAGATAGAGAATGTTTCACCCTCATGCAACCTTTCAATAATTACAATAATTTCCCGCAGCTTGATCAAATATCGGTGCGTATCTTTATCTTGTCATTATTAGATGCACTTTTATCTACTTCAACAAATACTTTTCACTCATATCTTCTTATTTGACGGTCTCTATGCGATGTTGGATGCAGATAGATAAACTGAGGCCTGAGTTTAGGTCTGGGTCGGAGGCCTTGACAGAGTTCGTTTTCGGGCGAACAAGGCCCAAGCAAGTCGGGGCCACTGTCTTGACTGGCCCTGTTCTATTGGCCATAACAGAGTTTTTCTTGGAGGCCTTGAACAATGGCAAAGTGCCTACAATACCACGTCGTTGGCCGGTTGGTAATATCTTGCATTTCTTTGTGTTTCCAATCTAACAACTTGGCTAGTGACCCAAACTGCGATGGTTCTGAGTAGGCATGAGTTTTCTCCAATGATCGGTACAACAATCTTGTGAAGTATTAAAGGAAACCACCCAGTGCCTCTCTGCCTTCCTCTATTTTATTTTTATTTTTCCCGGAAGTGACTGAGGCTGAGGATTTTTGTGACAAGTTGACTAGTGACTAAATGGGTGTCTACAATGAAGGGCTCGTTTGATAACACTGAAAAATAAGTGCTGAAAATCTAAGTACTGAATATTAAGTGCTAAATTATTTAATTACTGAAAATGAAAAGATAAGAAAGTTCGATAATAGAAAGCAGAATTGGACATTGAATAGTGAGCATTATTGGAAGCTTGGGTTATCAGATTGCTAAGGCTTAAATTTCCACGGACTGTTTGCACTTAACAGTTAAGGAAGGCATTCGTTACCGCACTAAATGATTTTCAAACAAAATGATAGTTGCCTAGTTAAATGTCATCAAACGCACTTACTGACATTAAGCATTAAAAAAAATTAATTCTCAGAGATTTTATGTCGTTATTAATTCAAACACACCCTAAGAGATAGAATCCTTGAAATTCTTGTGTATCTTTTTTTTTCCTTTCCCTGGTCCACGCAGTATTGAAGAGGCAAAGCTATTCATCTAATTAACAAGCATGTCTATCAGGTTTTACAAAGTAAAACTAAGGCACTAAAGATGAACATTTGATTAATTGCGGGAAGTACGATGCATTTTATCGACCAAAATAGTTTTCTCGTCTCACAATTAGATTACTTGATGTGCTTACTTAGACTAAATACTTCGTGTCGCTAGGGAAAAAACTCTTTTTACGAGCTCCCATTGAAAATTGAGTTATCTCATATCAGTGAGCTAAGGAGCTTCTATACTTTGTTTTGACGTCAGGATTTTTTTCACCATGCAAAATGACATATCTGTCCCAAATCTGTGTTTTCTATTATTTCTATGATGCGTTGAGTTAAGTTTTAAATGGCTTTATCAATAAGAATGTTACTAAAGGGGCAAAGCTAAAGAACTGTGTGGCGCTGATTATTGCTTGTCATTGCTCTCTATTGAAATGTGCAGTAGTTATGTTTTCATTCTTATTTTACCTCTTACTTTTGCAGATTGTTGAAGAAGCGGAGTGTCGTAAAGCTTATGATTCAGCTGTTAAGTTTTACATGTCTACTTTTGACCGATCTAAGCCACTAGAGGAAGTAAGCAACGCTTTGCTAGAGAAACGAATGCTCTCTTGTTTGAATATTTTCCTAATTTCAGTTAATGTAGGCTGCCATGACGGAGGCTCATGAGGAAGCAGTGCAAAAGTCATTAGCTGCATTCAATGAGAGTGCTGTTGATGGTGGTTCAGCAAGGAAGAAATATGGCGAGCTTCTCCACAGATTTTTTAGAAGGAATTTTGAGGTTGTTTCTAAGTTGCAAAATGTTGAACATTTTAGCCCCTGCAATGCTACTTTTATCGTGTGTGGATCCCAATAAATTGGTTGGTGGACTACGTTTACTCTTTTCCTTTGTGCTTGCGGTTAGCTGGTTGCCTAGGCTTTGGCTTTCATACCCTTTCTTTCTTTTCTTTTTTTTCATTCAACACTTTATTTGATTTTCTCCCTTTTGTGTGCATTGTCGTGTCAACGTCACGGAGATCCACATCCAGTAGACATTATTTTCATGAAACTGCTGTGGTTTGTTGATAATTATGGTTAATGATGGTTTATTTTTGTTAGGTCATTTTGATTTCTCTATATTCGGGACAATAACTTAAGCAATCCTCTGACTAAATTGGTCCACGCAGGAGTACGAGATGAATGCATTCGGGGAGGCAGACATGAAGTGTTCGCATACTATACGAATCCTGAAAAAGAAGCTGAGAACAGCTTGTCATGAACCTAATGCTGGAATTGATAATGTTTTGAAGGTTAGCACATATTCCTTTTTCTCTTTTTCACTTTTGTCTCGGTACACCTTATATAGAAGTTTTTTAGTCGAACTCGGTTCACCTTATATTATGAGCTTGAATATGTTACTGTTAACTCATTTTGCATCGATATCTCTTTAAATCAAATTGCTTTGGACGATTGGAACCTCTTGTCTTTGTCTAGTGAAAAATAATCTTGTTAAATGCTGTTGATGGTGAAATTCTGAGGCAGCCACCATTGGTGTGGGGTCTGATTAGTGTCTAGTAGATTTTTGACATGTTGAAAGGGTGGAAGAGATGGGGCCATTTGAGAATTCTCCCTGCTCCTACCAAACAAACGAGGTCCAGTTCCAAATGTGGGGAAACTGTGAAGTATCCACTAGTACCATAGGAGTGCAGTGTATCAAGGATGATTCTCTATCTAATGCTTGAGTTGGTAGGCTATTTATTGGTTGATCAATCTCATAAAGGACATGCTAAGCTTTTAGTTAAATCTAAGCGCCTTCCAAGTTGACTGTTGCAAGCATGTGTAGTAATGCTGGGCCCTCATGTAATATTGGTCTTTGGCTTAAGATTAAAGCGTGAAAATTATACATGGGGAGGTAAATAAGGAGTCTACAAATATTCAAACTCACGGCGTCCTCTTTTAGCACTATGTAAAATTGTCGTCGTTTAGTACTATATAAAATTTTGTGGAACAACTTCTATCTGTTCCAAATTCTAAGCTATTAGATGAAGGCGCGGTTAACATATGTTAGCACAAAGTAATTTTGCTTGATAAACATCCTCACTTCTTTCCTTAAGCTATATTGCATTAGCCGTTAATGAGAAAATACAAATCAAGTCACATGTCGAAATTTGATGTCCAAAATAGAAGCCGCAAAATTTTTGTGCTTATTGTACCCATCATATTATGGAAAAGCATGGATCTTTCGTGTCAGTTTATGCATCATCGTCAGTGTGCTCTATGGATATTCTGCAGGTTCTTGGTGGTCTTTGCTCAGAATATGAGGCAGCATCCCATGGTCCATCGAAATGGCAAAAGCTTGCCGTGTTCTTGCGAGAAAGGTTTTCCCTTTTTTCTTTTGACATTTCCAAACCTGTTTCCTGAGTTTTTTTTTAAATCTCTATCTCCGTCCTTGACTTGCTGCTTTCAATCCACCCAGCTGGGAAGGACCAATAGAAGACCTTGGCAAAAGGCTAATTGATCAGGTCGGATGTCAGAGGAGTTCCTGCATGAGGAAATGTCAGGCCATTGAAGATCAGGTGGGGTTGCTTAAGAAGGAGCTGGAAGCCAGTGAGAATTACAAATCTCAGTACCTGAAGCAATATAAAGATGCCATCAGAGACAAGACGCTTTCTGATGATTATTCAAGCCTGCAGGGTACTTGCGGTTCACTTGAAGAGAGGTCTTCTAGCTTGCTGAAAACATTAGAATCTACAAAGCAAGAGTCTCTGGACTGGAACAGGAAATACGAGCAAGTGCTGTCCAAACAGAAAGCTGAAGAAGACCAGACTAGTTCTGAAATTGCTATCCTCAAGTCCCAGAGCAGTGCTGCTGAGGCAAGAGTAGCTGCTGGTGAGGAACAAGCTCAGTCCAATCTAGAGGAGGCAGAGGAGTGGAAAAGGAAGTATGACCTTGCTGTTAGGGAAGCGAAAGCAGCCTTGGAGAAGGCGGCAATCGCACAAGAGCGCACAGATAAGGATACACCACAAATGGAAGATGGTCTTAGGGTGGAGCTCATTGAAGTGGCTACAAAGGTCTCTCTCTCCCCCGCATGCACACGTCTGTGTTGGGTTGCAATTCCTGTTTCTCGTACCATATTATAGTGGAATCGATGCATTTACCATTTCTCGACGGTTATGCAGGAGGACGAACTGAAGGAGAAAGCGGCACAATTCGAGTATGCTGAGCAGTGCTTGACCAGCATAAAGTCAGAGCTGAAGGTAATCTCCCATCTTCTTGATCTAGGCGTGTTGAAAATGGAAGGCCGTGAATTTTCTGCTGAAGTTTCAGGGTTTAGCGCATTTTCTAATAAAACACGGGAAAGCAACTTGTTAATTAGAATTTTCCATTTTCTTAGCATCTTTATTGTCCCTATCAATTCTGGTCTGTCATCTCCTGTTTGTCATTTTGTACTTTCTTGTGATAAATGATTAATATGCTTTCCAGGCTGCCGAGTCAAAAATAGAGAAATATGACGTGGAGATTATGACCCTGAAGAAAGAAATTAAAGCATTGAGCGAGAAGTTCGAAACAGCAAATGGTAAAGTACAAATTTGGGAAATGGAATCCCTCCGGTTGAAGGAGATTCTGAGAGATGGTTTGCAGTTGCCCATAATGAAAGATCTAGCAGCAAGGGGTGTTTGGCCAGTCTCAACTTCAGTAAATGGAGCATGAAGCTGTTATTTCATTTGGGCCGCGAGGCCGAGCAGACTTTTTTCTTGTTTTTTCTTGTTTAGCTGTAAATAGTTGATAAATGGAAACTAGAAAAACATCGCTAATGGTGATCGATCCTACAAAATGGGAACCGAGAACCGACCATTAGCTCCATGGACCCACTCATGGATGGTTCCATGGAACCGATGTTTCACAAACACTCAGGACAACATGTTGGTACAGTGTTTCATCAACAAATATTCAATTGATATCAATGAGCAATGCTCAATTTCTAACCGATTGCGGAATGAACAGAAGCTACGATCAAATCCCATTTTCGCTTATGAAGAGACTGAAGCAAAGGAACCATGTATCACCTTGAAAACTTTATTTCTAGTAATCCTGTTCCAACTTCCCATATAACGTGCATTCATGTGGCCAAAAAATTCTCAGAGAATCCTCCAATTTACTACATTTGGCGCACATGTCTATGAGGGCATTGCGAACGCGAAAATCCATGGTAAATCCTGACTTTGCTATGCCACGATGGTCTTCTCCCCCAAGATAAATTTCTGCCGCTTCATCTTCCGTCTCCATCGTCTTAAAAAGCTGCATCACTAATTCCCAGTATGACCCATGTAGTATATTACCATTTAGCACGGGATTCCATGATATAGCATTCATATATTTCTATCTTATTAAATAGAGTTGACGCGCAGCAAGTACATTGCCATGCCACCTTAAGCATACATAGCTAGAAGAACTTTGTTAGCCTCAGCATCAAACTCCATTCCTTTCCTTACCGAGTAATCATGAATAGTTGTTCCTAATTCTAACTCACCTAAGTGCCCACGGGCACGGAGAACAAAGGTGATCGTCAATAAATCAAGTGTAAATGCGGTGATCATTTCCCTAGACAATTTGATCTAGTCTTCAAACAAATCCCAGTTGACAATACCCACAGGCCAGGGTGTTCCAACTGACCATATCTCCCAATGCCATCTCATCTAAAAATTGTAAAGTATCCGATGTCGGTATCTACGGAACAGGCATTAGTAGTAAATTAAAATATAAAGGCAGCGGAATCAAAAATAAAATTAGACCACACATTCATTTCTATAGGCATTGTTCTTGTGTTGTTACAAAACATTCGGAAGAACGGAGGGGGTTAAACGGAATACTTCTCATAGCATGCCCAAACCACTTGGTTGGGATGTTCTTCAGCTTGAATCCCACTAATGCTAGACTTTTAATTTAGACACACCGCAAATCGCACGTAGAATAGAAGAAAGAAATCGCGGTAATCACCACTTCAATGTGCATCACGTGCACGCACAGCCATGACCAAAGATAATATAAAACTAAATCCCATTTAATTTAATTTCTGTCCGAATTAATTCGATTGCCATATTGTCTCTTCCGTTTAACTTCATTATGAATTGGTTACGGCGTGTGACAACTCAATGTTCGTGACTCAACTCTTAATGAGAATTACACTAACACATTAGTACTCCCAAGAAATTCAAATATCCTGATGAATCACCATGTCTTGCCAGCCATGATTGACATCTAGCAATATGTGAAGTTTAACTGGACAATGTGAACACTGAATGAACATAATGGACCATCAGCTTTTGCAAAAGTGTAATCCAATCCCTCTATCATATTATGTCTCCATCGAACAAAGATTAATGAATATTTTACAAGCCATTAATTTGATCATATGCGCAAATCTAATTGATATGCAATTTATACGAGACATAACAGTTCAATTTCAGTTACAAACTATGTTGACGATTTCAATACAGTGTGATGATTAGATTGCATAGGATACGATTTTTGTACCTTCCATTTAACAAGAAAGCAGATTCCATCATACACATACGTGTAACTTCATACATGAAACGAACTATGACAATCAACTTCAAAGACGGATCAACAATCCAGTAATATACGCACCTATTAACCATAGCCATCTAAGTCACTATTGTGCCTCATGTCTAAGGAATATTTACACAAGACCAAAGTATGAATGATCATACATTGACAGCGCCCAAAGCTTTCATGTTGCTAATCGTTCTATGTTATCACATAAGTAAACTTGTCTGATATAAGCACATGTATTCTAGCTCGGGCATCACAATGACTCATGACTTATCATTCCCTTAAGTATCAAATACTTAACGGAGAAATTAAGAACACGCCAGCCTCACCATGATTATTAATATCCATTCAATGATCCATTGACCGGAACATTTTAAAGATACAGTCTAACTTTGAACCCGTCACACGCATTCTTAGTTTTTCAAAAATAGGTCTAACCTCAACTGATCTTGTGGAATCGTTCATATAAAAAATTGGACAAATGCATTTTGGGGAAAATGTAAATATTATGTAAAAAATGCTTTGAAAAGCAACTTTGGACTTAAGTATTATTTGGTTGTGTGTATATATATATATCCAAAGGCCACTTGGAGTTGCGTGGGCCAGGATGCCTGAGGTTGCGTGACCTCGCCAGCCCTTGGTTTACCAGATCTAGCTTCGTCAGCTCTCACCAGCCATTCTCACGCAAAAAGTATGAACATGAACGGCATTTGAAAGAATTGGCGAGGGGCAATCCTGAACGAAAATAATATACTTAATGCTAGGCTAGCATTAGGCCAGTTGCTAAAAGCTAGCATTGAGCTTTCCTAAAAGCTATCATTTAGCCAAATACCCCTTGAAAAAGCTTGCCAAACAAAGGCTTGATTCGGCTTCACAGATGTCAAACGGCACAAAACAAAAGCAAATTATGCTTCATATCGGACCAAGACTACTCTAAACAAACACGGCTTGATTTCACAGTTTGTTTTGGTTTTCAATAAGTTAAGCCAAATTGGACCGTGAAATATGGTTTATCGGACTCGATAAACCTTCTCGTCGGGAAAGAAATGCCCCTCGAACCGATTTAAACCACAAAAAAGGTCGCGCTAAATTTCGAGTCCATCTTCCTTCCTTAGGCAGTGAAGAATTACTTCCAAGTCTGCACCGCCGAAATCAAACGCAACGGAAGGTGTCGCTTGATTAATAATAAATTTTTAAACAGTGCTAGGAGTTGCTTCACTTGGAAACAAAGGGGTGTGCTGAAACTAAAATCAAGTTGTAATGATGCCCATGCCGTTCTGCACAGATACATGAAAATCTCCAAAATGCCTATCACGACACTCGGGACTTCGCCTAATCTTCCAAGAGAACAGATAAACAAAATATCTCCAAGTTTTCTGTTTTACCGGGAAAATAAGAGACGGCTAAGTAATATCTTGACCAAGCACCTTCTGATATGCTGATAATCCAAAACATTAACATTAACCGCTTTCCCTTGAGAGGTTCATACAAACCTAATCTAAATTTGACAGTAACGTAAATTAGGTACATGTCAAAAACCCAACAGCGTCCTAATTTATGCAACTCAAAATGTCAAAAGGGAGTAAATAAGACTGAAAAGAATAATGCCTAGGGCAACATGTCCCTGCCACGAGACTAGCCAAAAATTTTCATAATGACACGAGAATTCCTGGAAGCTCTTCGATAGCTGAGCAAATTTTCGCTCACACCAAGTAGTTCCGAAAGAACGTCAGCCTCAATACTTTCTTATCCATGTTGCCTGCCTGATCAGCCTTGATAATCATCTTTTCCAGCACAAGTGTGCATCGCCACAAATAAACTTAATCAGGGCGCGCAGATACTTCGACCCAGAACTATGGGCTTTGGAACCGGTGATCTCAACCCTCTTGAGATGTTTCGCCACACACTGGAAGTTCCCCTTCCTTGAACACAAGAAATCTTCTTCGTCAAATTTAAAACGTTCTTTAGATTCTTTGTCAAGCTGGAAGTGCACGTATATACCCCATTTAAGAAACTTCGCATTAGATGTGGTTCCACAGGAAAAGAAATTATTTGCTCGCTAGAATTTCAAACAAAAAACTGTCATTTGTCCACTGCAGATGCAAGTTAGTTCTACTCCGATCGAGTCTTAATCAATTTAAGCTCTCAAACTCATCTACTCATATAAAACAGGTTCTCTTTCTAAGTCCTCATCGCTAAACTCTAAGTTCAGGATCCTAACGCTACATGGCAGCAAAAGAACACCCAGTACGACACTGAAGTTACTTTACGACAAGAACTAAAACAGATTAAAATTGCCCTGCACAAATGTCTGAGTACACTCACAGATTCATGGGCAACTTTCGATTGCTGGAACAAACAAGGGCTAGAGATTGATCATCTTTGGGTGCTTCAGAAGTTTTAGCTCATTGTTTAAACATTCATGCGAAAGAGAAGTCAGCACAAGGAGCAAGCTGAAAATACCATAGCAACGGAACAAACCTTCAAAGAGTGGTCACCAGTCAGGTGTATATCTAATTCTTCCAGATATTGTGAACTTCGTAGCATATATGCTATCCCGGGAAGGTCCCATTGACTAACACCTGCATGTAGCATCAGATTCTGACATTTTGACAATAGAGAAGGCGCTTCTCCCATCGCCAGAATGGACAGAGCCTAGGCACAAATCCTAGACATATTTTGGAATATAATTTTCGAATTTTAAGTTGTGATAGGACAACCGTTTTCCATTGACTAGGAAAACCTTTTCCATTTACTTATTTTTTTATACGATCTAAACGCATGAAAATGAGAAAAAAAAGTATTTTTCGCGAGGTGTCCGGACCAGTTTGCGCGCACCTCGACTATTCATCGGGGGACTAGCACGATAACCACCGGCCGCGACCCCCACTTAAGTCACGGAGCGTGAGTTGGGAGATTTGAACCAGGAAACTGACAAGGGATAGTACATCTCTTAACCAACTCGACCATGCGTGGGTGGGTGCCTAAGAATATGCTCGTCTAAGGGAAAGTGTTTTCTGGTAATTCGTCTTGTTATGTATAATGAAGCAACCTATCAACCCTTCGAACCATGCCAGCGATCGGCGAGGGCCGCGAAAAGCCGCCAAACCCTCACCAGATCTCGGCAAGGTTGGAACCCTCGCTTGTGATTAATGAGGGGCAGCCGGCGACACTCGTTGGACTTTGAAAAAAATTGAAGTAAAAAATAAAAAAAAGAAAAGGAAAAGAAAAGCAAGGAAAAATAAAAATAAAAATAAAAATATTTTATTTTTTATTTTTTTAAAATAAAAAAATGTCCAACATATTTGGCAATATAATTTTTGTAGTAATTTACAAGTTTTGCTTATTTAAATTAAATTATGTAAGTGCTTTATAATATAGGTTGAGTCGGTCCAGTATGGGTCAAAAAATTTGCATGATAATAAATGGATCATAAATCATTTAATGGGTCAATTTGACTCAGACTATTTATGACTCAATCCAAACTCAATTCCATCGACCCATTTAAAGGGTTTACTGTCAACGCGCATATAAATCTGACCGAATCCACTGGTTTTGAATGGTTCTCTGCTTTTAAGAAGATTTTTTTTTTAAAATGTGAAACCCGTATTGAATCAAAGTCTCAGACAGACGAATGGAACCAATTGTACTAGCTAGCCCACAGGCCCTGGCCGTTGACCTGCTTCGCTCACTCTCCAGTAGCACTCTCTAAAGTTGCGCTCTCCCCTCCTCCGTACTCCGACTCAGCGTCCTTATTCTATCTCTCTTTCCCTCCCTTCGCAGACGGCCACTAGGGTTTTTGATCCGTGGTCTTCTCCATGCATTTGTTGTTTCGAGATTCTTTATTCACTGCGGGTCGTTTTCTCTCAAAGAGCACCTGCCATTCTCTCCAATTTGAATTAATGGCAGATATCTGGCTAAGGAATAATCAAATTTGTGTGCCTTACCAATTTTCTATATGGTGTAAGTTCATTAATTATTTTTTTAGCTGAAATGATGGTGTAGGATCCGAGTTGGATTTTGGTGAACCCAACACATCTTCAATTGGAAGTTAGCATGGAAACTTGAAAGTGCCTATGAACTTTCAATTTCTAATTGCATGTTTTTGTATTACTAGATTGGCAGACATAATTTTATGAATGACATAAATTTTAAGGCCGGCATGACCTAATCAATGGACGGACGAGGGTTGAGCCCAAAAAAGACGAAACAAACTTTTTTTTGCAAAACTCATTGCAGTTTGCTCAGGATTTAAGTGCTTTCGAATGTTTTGATTGGGTGCGAAAAGTTAGGATGTAGGAATGAGCATTTTTGGAAAAAAAAAATCATATTTTCATAGGCAGAGGTATAGGGATAATTGATATAAATATTACGTAATGATAATTTATGCAACACCACTGTGAAGCTTTTTGTGTGTACAGCAAACAGAGAATAGCTAGCTGTGGGGTGAGGGCTACGACGGCCCTAGCGATGATTGTTGCGGCCCCCGCTTGGGCGAGACGGCCCTCGTCCCCATAGCCGGCGCCAACCGTGACCCTATCTGGCCATGGGTACTCCAAGGTTTTTTTTTTTTTTTTTAAATATTGGATTATTAAAATAAAAAATAAAAACTTCAAAAAATAAAAAAATCCATAAAATATTAAAAATAAAAAAATCCACATGTTATTGAAAAAATAAAATAAAAATAAAAGCCCATTTAAGACATAATTGCCGGAAATGGCACTTGAATGTGCAATTTTACTCCGATGTGGCACTCACGTAATCGAAAAAAAAAATCATTACATTCAAATGAACACCGTACAAAAATTATAGCACTCGCGGTGTACTTATTCACGATATTCAGATAGATAGAAAGCAACAATAGCATGTCAAAAATGGTATACTACTTCACGTTATGAGGTAAAAATAAGAAAAAATTTCGATTGCATTGATAGTAAAATGAGTTAGCTTTCACAACTGAAAAATCAATGAGGAGGCTTGATGTTGAGATCTATTAGCCTTGCGGAAGGGTTGGTGTTGCCAAAAGTGCCTTTAGAATTTAAAGGCTAAATAATAAGTGGAACTGATAGGATATTTTTACTGATAGGATAAAAAAGGATTGGTTGAAAAAGATTCTTCCGTGTGGCAATCCCGGCGTAGAAAATCGCGGTAAATAGGATGCCGCAGCCGCAGGTTAGGATAAAATGCCTAATTAGAGACTGCATCATGTCCAGAAACGCAGCCAAAATCATGGGTATATGCTGGAGATTCAATTCTCATGGATCCCATTGCTAGTCAAGTAGCAAAGCATTTTGATTATTATTGGCATTATCATCAACTGGCCTACTCGATTGACAAAGACAGTTTAATCAGAACAATCGATAAGTTGAACGGTCGAAGTGATAACTCGCCCAGTAAATTTATCGATAACAGACATAATTTTTTTTTTATGAGAGTGTTCACCGGTTGGCGAGATCATTGACAATCATTGTAGAGATTACTTATACTAGTGTTGGAACTCGAAGGCAGCGATGATGAATCGACACAAGAACATATCTGCTGGGTGGCTATTTTTATGACTTCTTGTGGATTGGTGTTGCTAGATAGTAGGAGATGGTGGATAGTGTCACTTCTTGCAACCGCCGATATGATTAGCAAGTTTATTTGAATCCAAATGTTGTTATGGTGGGATTTGAATACCCCAAAAATACTCTCGGCGAAGGATATCCATCAGTCAAAGAATGAACATTGTTCTACAAATTTATCTTCATCTTCACTATAATGCTAGCCACTATTCTCTCCAGTTTTATACTTTATTACCTTTATTTTTTTTTGTCATATACTTTTCTATCTAAAAAAATAAAAAAAATAAAGGATCCTTCTCTATTTTTGTTGATTCCCTCGTCGATTTATCTACATTATGAAGAGTATCTTATCGACATTTCCGGTGAAATCGTCTTCTGTGAGAGTGTCCCTACAAAAGATGATGAGTGCCATTTTATCTTCATTTTCAAAAGTGATCTGTTGTTAATTACACTTCAAACATAATAATTGTTAGTGGTCAATCTTCAGTAATTACAAGACTGAGTTCTGGTGGCAATCCATTATGTTGTGTCATTACATTGCATGTACCTAGGACTTAGATTATAATGAGCTGAGCTATGGCATATTCAACCTCAATGCGAGAAGGCAATGAACCAAATAGAATTTGGAAATTGTAGTAAATGTGCTAATTGGCTAGCACATGGAGAAGTGGGTGTCAGTGACAATGAATTTCTTCACCAAATTAGGTTTTCAATAAGGCTGATAAATAGGACATTAGAGACGTAAATGATGAGGGAAAGACATACTTTCACGGTGCAGCTGTTCGTATAAGTGAGATACACAAATTTACTTGAAGAAGATCAATCGATCCATGTTGGTTGGATAAAGTAGAAATGGAAAGATACATGAATTTACGCCGCTTTAACGTATGATTACAGTCGCGATCTTACACATATCAAGTGTTGTTTACTTGGGACTAGGCCTTACGGAACCTTCCAAAAAATCACCACCTCATGGTCACTTCCACATCTCTCCAACACAAGCTTTACCTTTTGCATCCAATAGACACAACGCAAGCATTCCCTTATAAAAGGGGCCAACGAAAATTGAAGAAAATTCCTTCCAAAAAGTTGACTCTTTTTAGTAAAGTTAACACTACGAAAAATAACATACCGGCACACATACGACAAATTTAATTCAAGTTATTTTTTAAAGTAAAATTTCCAATCTAGTATGCTTGTACCCTTTACTGGTCTTCACTAAAATTTACTATCAAATTGCTAAATTGGATGACACATAACAGTTGAAGAGTATATTGGTTTGAGGTTCTTACCTCTCTTTTGTTATGTGGTATTACCTTGAGATTTTTTGTGGTATTTACCAATTTAATGGAAACTAGCAACGGGTAAATTAATTTGTTATAGGTGTGTCAATTTTAGGATTTTTAAATGATTAAAAAACTAGTATGGGTAAATTTGTCGATAGTGCATCAGTTTGCGATTTTTTTCGTGTTATTTACACGTTATAGTAAGTACAGTTAACTTACCTCAAATTCTCTTTTCCAGCGGAAATATCATATTAACTTATTAAATTATGTAAAAAATAGTTACTGAAAACAAGCAAGCATCTGATGCATCCGGATTAAATCCATTTTGCGTTGTGTTGTCAACGTTTTCTTTCAATTCAGTCTTAATGTAATATTGATCGATCTCGTACATACTTTCTCTGTAATCCATTTGTACGATCACTTTTGCTACTATAACACTTATGGTGGAACGACTATTTAGAACAATAATCAACACCCGATTGTATTTTGTAAGCACTGCTCGTTTTTCTAGTGCACAACTTGACCAATGTTGGCTTCTGAGCATCTTATTGTGGGATCTCCTACTTCAACGAAGAAGGTGAAATCTTCTTAGATGAGAAACACGTGGATGAGCGTAATGTTGCATTTCTGTCATATTTCATGGGTGTGAAGACTCAAAAGGAAAATTTTTTCAAAAAAGTTCTAAACCTATCGCATTATTGTCAATTTAGCTCGGGAATGGGTCTTGTATGCTATATATGTTCATGTGATCTCCCTCCATCTAATAGTGTAAATTTTCGGGTTGGACTTTCTAATAAATGTATTACAAGATCGAGCTTTAATGACCTCGCGAATGTCCATTTCCTATCTTTCTAATATTTTATAGCTTTCTTCAGATTCTTCTTCCCAACTTAGTGAGATAGGTTTAGTTTGTTGTTGTTGTCATTTCTATGACCATAATAATCAAGCAATTAGACATTAATGCTGCATGATCGATGTCGAGCACCGAATCCCCATACTACCCACATCCAAATCATGTTCAGTTGACCACGGAGTGACCACAATATAAGAGTTGCAACGACAGTTTCGCACAGTTACATTCAGCAAAATTATAATTGTCCCCAAAACATCATATGTAATATTAAGCTAAAGGAGTTTCCTTGTTAATGAATTTGTGTAATTCAGAGTTGAAGTATTTCTCTGGAAATAAGAAAGGTGATCATAAGCACTCTAAAGAAGATAAAGATCACCCCAACTGCAAAATTTATAAGCAAATGACAGTCACAATCCTCTCCTGCCATTTGTCCAGACAATGAATAGACAACCTAGAACTTAGTTCCGGAAGATTACTGTTATACATATTAAAACCATCCCACCCTAGAACAGCATTGTCAAGATGTAGAAAACAGCATGCAACTTTTCACTATGAATGACTAATTTTCATGACAATGAACAGTTAATTTATGTATCTTGAATATAGCTCATAATTTAAAAGTTCCGCCAAGAATTTCATGAAAGAATTTTCATTCGAACAATTTGTGCAGAAAAGATTCTTTTTAGCAACTTCTAAGAAGTGATTTTCTCAGAATATCGCACCTCAGGAGATTTAAGTTTCACGTCAAAAATCAAAACAAGGATGCAGGTAATTTCCCCTGAAGGAAAAGAAATAAAGAAAACATTTTGCTAGACCCACCTTGCACTGGCTGTTGGTGGCTTTGCACTTGTGTGCTGCAAGGCCCCATCTTAACAAAGTTGCCGCAGCATCTGTAAACCTAAGAAAGATTATGCAATGAATTCACCCTATATTAATTGACATCTATGAATATCGAAGGAGTCATGTAACTGGAAATACAGTAAACGTTGTCAATTTCTTCTGTGAAGACCCAGAAAAATCTATCTGTGGACATTATCCTAACTGCCATATTTGGCGTTGGCAGATCAAATCATAGAGAATTTTCTGTTCATACATGTTCCAGAACACGGCAATATCGAAAGCTCACAACAATATTTCTTTAAGATCATAATGCCTGACACGGTTACCCCAAAACAAAGAAAAGCCATACACGAGGATTGTTTGTCACTTGAATAACTTGGCAAAGTGAAAATGCATAAAATTTAGACCTACACAAATATGAAACTTCTGACAGAACTTTCACATAGAAAAATTGGATTTGTGATGCAACAGATGTAAGATAAGGTACTATCCCACAAAAACTGGGACGCTATTAATAATACTCTTTTTCCTAGTATTGGCAGTGGAAGAAAGATCACACAATAAGTATGAGATTTCAAGTTTATATCATGCTGTCATTTTGGCCAAAACCAAAGCAAATGCCCCCAAATTCAAATTACTTGTAACACCTTAAAACTTGGAGATGTCTTCCATAAGATTTCATCAGACATAAATGAGAATCTTCATAAGGACATCAAGCGTATTATGTATACACATATACAGATACATATACATATATGTATATGTATGTGTGCATATATATATTTATAGTGAAGATAAGATCTTTACTGTTCAGGCTTAATATAAACACTTGTCCTTGCCATCTTCCTGAAGAATAGCACAAGCATCTGTGTATAGCTTGATAGCCTCTTCTGGGACAAACTCTTCGAGAACAGTCATGGACATAAATGTTTCACAATTTGGGGTAATATATAGAGAACAGAGTACTCAAAGAAGAGGGACAAGCTGCCCAATCTGTGAAGGAGATGCCGCCCTGTGAAATATCGATCCAGCAAGTAATAATATGAAAGGAAAGATGGCACAAAGATACATTTGACCTTAAGTCAACTTGAATTAGCCAACCAGACAATGACTCAAAATACTTTAATCAAAGCAATTAGGTTAAGCAGATGTGTCAAGAAAGATCATAATAATATAGTTCATTCAAAAGAAATATTCATAGCATCAGCAGAAAGCCAATGGGGAAGAGGGAACTAGAGCATCAGACTACACAACATTAGAAATACTAATCCGTATCGTGCTTTAACCAAATTCTCCCACTCTGCTGCGACATATGACTGCTGATTTACATAATTGTCAAATTGGATATCCAATAAATGAAAATATTCTACTGCAATTTTGAAAAGTATCTGCACAGTTCACTATGAGAATGATGAAACTCGAGCAACAAAATAAATAAATGCGAAGGAACATACTAATTGAAAAGAAATAGAATATTTTCAAAATGCAAAGATAATCACAACATTACCGAGCCCCATTCGTCAGCGCATCTGATGCAGGCTGTGATCTCCCGCACTCACTGTACAATTCGGATGCTCTTCTATAGAAGTCTGCAGCCTCATTCCAATTTCTCAATTCCTTATCTACAGAAGCGGCAGACTCCATGTGTTTGGCCGCATTCATATATTTTCATGAAATATGTTAACTTTTTTTTTTCCCAACATTCATATATTTTCATGAAATCTCGTAATCAACACGAATTTATTGAAAAATTTTATTTTCGTTATCTTATCAACTTACCTTAGGACCACAATATTCTTTACGATTAGTGAGTAATTTACATTGTAGGTTGTTAGGAACATTGATAATTCTATATTAATTCCTTAAACGTTCAGATTAAAATAGAATAAACATAAGAAGGTTTAAATGGAATAAGACCAAATAAAAAAGAAAAGGAAAAGGAAAAGGCCTTTTTTATGGGAAAAACGTAGACAAAACATAAGTGGGTCCCCCCTTGTCCTATTACAAAGAGCATGAAACGAGTCTCTCGCCGGAAGAACGTATTTCGAGACGGAGGTGGAGGAAATGGCGGCATCAACAGCAGCATCACTAGGACCGCCAGTACGATTCTCTATCTCCTTCACAAGCTGCAACGACCGAGCGAGAGCACCTCCTCCCAGCGCCGTCCGGTGCTCCGCCCAATCCGACATCGGTGCTCCTCCTCTGCTCCGCGCAGCCAAGTACACCGTACGACTTCCTTCCCCCGCCGTCTTTCTTTCGACGTCATTCGCGGTTTTTCTTGCTGGTTCTTCTGGTTTAGTTGTACAAGAATGTTGGCGAGCGAAATGCATGCCTGTGAAATTTCTTTGCCCTTTGTTTATTGTCTCATTCGAAAACTTAAGAGAATTTGTTGTTGATTGATTCAAGCTTGGGCGCATTTGCTGCCCAAGTATTGCTTGGAGATGGGACTGTTCATTGCTCCTCCTAACTTGAAGCTTTACGTTTTGTCATATTACTCTAAGGCTAATATCTTCACAATCTGCACTGGAGAGGTCAGGAAGATAAAGCAGTTCTCTCTCTTTAATGTATGTAGGATGTCACTTAAGCCTGGGTGGGTGGCCTAAATACCGAATCCTCTGCAGTTAGTTTTATGGGTATTTGAATTTCTGTTGGGTGCCTAATCCAAACACAGCTCTATTCCTTGATGAAAGAATTTGCTTCCTCCACTAACTCTCCTCTCCTTTGATGGGCTTCGCAATTTGCTGGTAGAAATAGTAGTTTTGGATCAGCCTCCATCTGCCAACAAACTTTTATCAGCTGCAACTGAGATAGAAAGGCGAATCATATAAGTATCAATATCTCTGTCATTAAGGGCGCCGATCATGCGTATTGCAATTGGGCTCCTGCCGAATAATTGTGCATAGACGGTTGGTTTCTGTGATTACCAAGAAGTTCTCATTGTAGGGACCACATATTTATTTGTGCTGCGGCAATTTTGTTGTCGCAAAACTGTGATCAAATGCCTTTGGTCATAGCGAACGAGAACTGTCGGGAGAACCTTATTTTGAGATGGTCACTGCATGTTGGCATAACCTGACTTAAGTTACCAACCATAAAGTGAACATTATCTAAGAACCGACTCCAATTTTGCTGAACGCCTCTCTACCATCATAAACCATGTGCTAACTTCTCTCTGCTGAATTACCATCCACGCTTTGCTGATATGATTCCCCTCCATGATGTGATGAATTCTTTTTGTCTCCTGGAAATTCAAGGCTGTCAGCTCATGAGACTTTCTTTATGAAAAGTAAGCAGGATCTAGTTCAAAACCACATTGTACTGCGAGCTCTTTTATTTGTCTCAAATCGTTCATATGAGCTCCGAACATCCAAAGCTAGCAGCGTCCTCTGAGTTAATTGACGAGAAACCCTCCTCCCCACCTGCAGTAGTTGCCAAATGAGCAGGATGAACACATTCAACAATTATCCCCATCTCACGTAATGTTTTAACTGGATTTTACTTCTGGATATGACAATGAAGAGCAAAGACTGACAGATCTCAACTTTTGCCTCACATTATTGTGTATCGGTGACAGAAGATGAGGCCCTGCTGCTCTGCCTCTTTTGTTGCCAATCTAAACCCCGTGAAGAGCCTAGTTTTAGATGCTCTATTTAACATCCCAGAGAAGTTCATTCCGGTTCTGATCATCATCATCTGCTGACTGCATTTAGTTTCCTTTCTTGATGTCCTACACTGTCATCTCTCAATATAAAGTCAAAGTAGGAGTTCTTCAGTGGCTATTTTGATCGAATGAGTAGGGAACAAATGTAATGCAAACTAATTTGGGCTACTTTTGTAGTCATAATATGACTGACTTTGTCTCTCCGACTGGTGTCCTTACATTGTTATATGTCGGGAATTTTTCACTGACATTTCATTTCCAGGTTGACAGATACATTAAAAGTGGAATGGTGATTGGGCTAGGATCTGGTAATGCTTCTAGCATGGCCATAAATTATCTTGGTCAGCAACTTCGCGCAGGTGCTTTGGAAGATATAGTAGGGGTACCCACGCGCAGGTGCTTTGCAAGGCCAAGGCCTTCTTCTCTGTTTTATAATAGAAATCAGTTATTTGCAGTGTATTGGCTCCATCCTGTTTGTGTTTCTTGATCACGTTATTAATCCTTCAAGCACTTTTGTTATACTTATTCGCCGTGTTAGAGAACATGCCAAGGATGGTCGGTTATCGGGGAGCAACTGTAAACTGTCTATTTATGATGGCGACCATATGGTTGACAATTGTTCATTGACACACCAATTCTTTTGTGATTCTGAGAGACTGTTTATTTCTACATAACCTGGTAGTTCATGATTTGTCTAGTGTCTTTTGCCTTGGGCTGACATTATATCGGGGTTAGTCGTACTTGCTCAAATTTACTAGTTTATTGTGCGATTCAGTTGTCCAATTTCTGCCTGTGATGGTAAAAATATTCTAATAAAAAATCTACCAAGTCAAATAACTTCTACTGACAAAAGAGAATGTATAAGGTCTGATTTAACCCCTTGAATTTATTTAATTTCATCAACTGGCTCATCAAACCTTTCTTCCTTATCTCTATTTGTTTTTTCTTATTAGCTCACAATCTAAGGTCAAGTGTGTTGGGGTTGGGGAGTGGTTTGACTCCATTGGGGGCGCCACCACGGTGTCACTGCCCTGGCACGATGTCGCTTCCCCCATATGGTCTGGCGCCCCTCACCAGCCTTGGGCCCTCGTGGCTGACTATGTGCTATACTTCTAGTTTTGCACTATGGTTTTTATTCTGAAATAGAAGATTGACAAAATTTGAGATATGACTAAAATGGACAGCTTAGGGACTGAAGTTTGTTAGTGAAGATGGGGGGTGTGAATCCGCACCCTAAGAACTAGAGAATCATTGTCAAGGATATTGTTCGGAGCGAGCAGCAAAAGCTAATATCTTTAGGAGGGGAGATTGTTCACACATGCATGCCGACAATTTCTCCTACATGTGATTTCGGTGTTAGGTCTGCTCCACCTTAGTTCAGGCATCCTTCCGCATCAAGAGTCTCACTCTCAATCTCCGATCATTGCAACCAGCCCATGCCTCTCGCCCATGATCTCCTCCCTGGAACGTGATGGAAAACCGCACTTGGCAACTGCAAAGTTCCTTTTTTAGTCCAGGATGCTAATACGGATTGGGACACACCAATCAACCATATTTTCAATACTATATTTTGGGAGTGGGAAGTAGAATTCTGATACTTCAGGCAGGGAGATCACTAAGATGGAGCCCAAATCTAAGCCATCAACAAATCTAGTTGAACCTACTTTCACTCAAAAACTTAAGCCAATTAGGATTATTAATTGCTCCGCAACATACTAATTTTCCAATGTGAGGCTTTTTTAACGCAATTCACATATGCATCTGAACATGTGTATAATGTAGAAGCATCATTCTGGTAGTTCAATATCCAGTGTTCTCTTATTTACTTCATAACAGGTTATGCGCAAACTAATTTATCTTCAAAAGGGATAACTATGTTAAATGTAGTCCTTAGTACACTTTCCACAATATGAAGTTGGCCTTGCATGTCGAGTAGATGTAGGATAGATGTCAGAGTAGAATAGAATAACCGACAGAGAGGGGTACCGGATTTCAAAATAAAGAGCTGAGGCCCTGTTGTGTTCCTGAAAGTTTTCTAAATCTTCTGCTTTTGTATTGATTTATGATCCTTTTTTTTTTTTGGCAGCATGAACAATAAAAGCAAGGGAATCTGATTTGATTAAACTGATGGTAACCTTTTAATTCTTTTCATAGATTTCATTGCAATGAATTGTAGAGCATTTGGAATCCCATAAGGAAAGTCTCTTTACACTGGTGGAGAATAAATGTTGTTCTTTTTCTATTTTTAATTATGAAATAAATTCTCATTTTCACTAACCAAACAGCCTTTGATGAGATTAAAAACTAAATACTGAATTTTTTTGCTAAGATACTTGTACATTTTAAAGTTTCCTGGTCCATTTTCTCGTTCTTCCTTAAAAATCTTATGTAGGTCTGTTACAAGTGCTAGCGAAGGAGCGAAATCAGGAATTCCTTTGGATAACTACCGAGGATATTCTGAGGTGTGGACACATAAATAATTCATACTCAGCTTCCCTATGTCTATGACAGTATTTTTCTTTCTTTTGTGACAGATTTCTTTTGGAAATTTGGTAAACGGTTCTTGAAATGGCAGGATCCAAGTCAGCAGTGAAATTGTTACCATGGAAATTTGTTCAGCTGCATGAAGTTTACATCAAAAGATCAATTTTCGATAATGATCCCACCTGAGGATTTTCCCAAGCTGCAGTTTTGCATGAACTGAGTCAGTCAAGGATTGAGTCCATAGACGTGCAATGTGCAGCTTAGCCGTGTTGCAGCAAAGCACTAGAGAACGGTCCATGACATGTCGTGTTTTCCTACTTGTATTATTGCAAGTTAAAACGCTGGAAAATCGAATTGGGAGAAACCACATAATGCATGTTGTTTATTCGATGAGTTGCTTTACTTATCCTCTTCATAGTAGGAGTTTGATGCTCTAGGTTATGCCCAAGTATCTCTCTTTCTGTCGCTATAATATTTGTATTTACTTGGTTTTTGGTAGATTGACTTCTCCTTTGATGATGCTGATATCATAGAAAAAGACACTCATTGCCGTCATTGGCTGCCGAAAATTGGAAGGCAGAGAGTCAATAATCCAAGAGAAAGTTAGTCTCTTTTTGACACCGTAAGATGAGCTTTACTAGTCTATCCCTCTATGACATAATCGTATGCTGTTTCTTCCTTCTAACTGTGAGCTGACTGGGGTTGTTATTCTGTTGTTTGCAGTTTGTACTTAATGCAGCCAAGAGACCTGTATTTATCATCACAGAGAACAATTATAAGGGTGCTCTAGATGGTTCCGTTCCAGTCTTAGTTCAATCTGTAAGCAGCTACGCACATATATGTCATCTACATATGTTAAAGTGCTCAAGAGAATGATAGTGAAGTAAAGATTCTATTGCCAGCTCAATTGGACGGAGACAGCTGAAGAGATTGATGTTTTGTTTCTGGGAGATGCAGAGGTTTGGTTTTTGATGAAATGTAAATACTAAGGACTGATTCTGGACTTTATTCAAAGAACTTAGAACTGATCTGAGATTAAACATTTAATATCCCTACATCTTTGATCTGTCAGAACTTAACAGTGCTTCTTTTTTTATGTTTGTTGTATAGATAACAGCAAAGGATAGGGGATGGAAAAATATCCCTACAGTTATAAACTATCATCTCTTAATATAATACTTGTTAACTTGTCATGTCATGACTAGTGTCAGCAAAATATCACTTGGCACTCACTTTGTGGGTGTGCAGATTTTTGTTACTGTGGTTTTGTAACAACTGCGGCTGGGCGGCCTTGGGAGACTCTAATGTGTGCGAATTTTTGTTACTATGATTTGTATGATTAAATTCCCTATCGGGTTTTACAAAGTAAAACTAAGGCACTAAAGATGAACATTTGATTAATTGTGGGAAGTACGATGCATTTTATCGACCAAAATAGTTTTCTCGTCTCACAATTAGATTACTTGATGTGCTCACTTAGACTAAATACTTCATGTCGCTAGGGAAAAAACTCTTTTTACGAGCTCCCATTGAAAATTGAGTTATCTCATATCAGTGAGCTAAGGAGCTTCTATACTTTGTTTTGACGTCAGGATTTTTTTCACCATGCAAAATGACATATCTGTCCCAAATCTGTGTTTTCTATTATTTCTATGATGCGTTGAGTTAAGTTTTAAATGGCTTTATCAATAAGAATGTTACTAAAGGGGCAAAGCTAAAGAACTGTGTGGCGCTGATTATTGCTTGTCATTGCTATCTATTGAAATGTGCAGTAGTTATGTTTTCATTCTTATTTTACCTCTTACTTTTGCAGATTGTTGGAGAAGCGGAGTGTCGTAAAGCTTATGATTCAGCTGTTAAGTTTTACATGTCTATTTTTGACCGATCTAAGCCACTAGAGGAAGTAAGCAACGCTTTGCTAGAGAAACGAATGCTCTCTTGTTTGAATATTTTCCTAATTTCAGTTAATGTAGGCTGCCATGACGGAGGCTCATGAGGAAGCAGTACAAAAGTCATTAGCTGCATTCAATGAGAGTGCCGTTGATGGTGGTTCAGCAAGGAAGAAATATGGCGAGCTTCTCCACAGATATTTTAGAAGGAATTTTGAGGTTGTTTCTAAGTTGCAAAATGTTGAACATTTTAGCCCCTGCAATGCTACTTTTATCGTGTGTGGATCCCAATAAATTGGTTGGTGGACTACGTTTACTCTTTTCCTTTGTGCTTGCGGTTAGCTGGTTGCCTAGGCTTTGGCTTTCATACCCTTTCTTTCTTTTTCTTTTTTTCGTTCAACACTTTATTTGATTTTCTCCCTTTTGTGCGCATTGTCGTGTCAACGTCACGGAGATCCACATCCAGTAGACATTATTTTCATAAAACTGCTGTGGTTTGTTGATAATTATGGTTAATGATGGTTTATTTTTGTTAGGTCATTTTGATTTCTCTATATTCGGAACAATAACTTAAGCAATCCTCTGACTAAATTGGTCCACGCAGGAGTACGAGATGAATGCATTCGGGGAGGCAGACATGAAGTGTTCGCATACTATACGAATCCTGAAAAAGAAGCTGAGAACAGCTTGTCATGAACCTAATGCTGGAATTGATAATGTTTTGAAGGTTAGCACATATTCCTTTTTCTCTTTTTCACTTTTGTCTCGGTACACCTTATATAGAAGTTTTTTAGTCGAACTCGGTTCACCTTATATTATGAGCTTGAATATGTTACTGTTAACTCATTTTGCATTGATATCTCTTTAAATCAAATTGCTTTGGACGATTGGAACCTCTTGTCTTTGTCTAGTGAAAAATAATCTTGTTAAATGTTGTTGATGGTGAAATTCTGAGGCAGCCACCATTGGTGTGGGGTCTGATTAGTGTCTAGTAGATTTTTGACATGTTGAAAGGGTGGAAGAGATGGGGCCATTTGAGAATTCTCCCTGCTCCTACCAAACAAACGAGGTCCAGTTCCAAATGTGGGGAAACTGTGAAGTATCCACTAGTACCATAGGAGTGCAGTGTATCAAGGATGATTCTCTATCTAATGCTTGAGTTGGTAGGCTATTTATTGGTTGATCAATCTCATAAAGGACATGCTAAGCTTTTAGTTAAATCTGAGCGCCTTCCAAGTTGACTGTTGCAAGCATGTGTAGTAATGCTGGGCCCTCATGTAATATTGGTCTTTGGCTTAAGATTAAAGCGTGAAAATTATACATGGGGAGGTAAATAAGGAGTCTACAAATATTCAAACTCACGGCGTCCTCTTTTAGCACTATGTAAAATTGTCGTCTTTTAGTACTATATAAAATTTTGTGGAGCAACTTCTATCTGTTCCAAATCTAAGCTATTAGATGAAGGCACGGTTAACATATGTTAGCACAAAGTAATTTTGCTTGATAAACATCCTCACTTTTTTCCTTAAGCTATATTGCATTAGCCGTTAATGAGAAAATACAAATCAAGTCACATGTCGAAATTTGACGTCCAAAATAGAAGCCGCACAATTTTTGTGCTTATTGTACCCATCATATTATGGAAAAGCATGGATCTTTCGTGTCAGTTTATGCATCATCGTCAGTGTGCTCTATGGATATTCTGCAGGTTCTTGGTGGTCTTTGCTCAGAATATGAGGCAGCATCCCATGGTCCATCGAAATGGTAAAAGCTTGCCGTGTTCTTGCGAGAAAGGTTTTCCCTTTTTTCTTTTGACATTTCCAAACCTGTTTCCTGAGTTGTTTTTTTTTTTTAAATCTCTATCTCCGTCCTTGACTTGCTGCTTTCAATCCACCCAGCTGGGAAGGACCAATAGAAGACCTTGGCAAAAGGCTAATTGATCAGTTCGGATGTCAGAGGAGTTCCTGCATGCTGAAATGTCAGGCCATTGAATATCAGGTGGGATTGCTTAAGAAGGAGCTGGAAGCCAGTGAGAATTACAAATCTCAGTACCTGAAGCAATATAAAGATGCCATCAGAGACAAGACGCTTTCTGATGATTATTCAAGCCTGCAGGGTACTTGCGGTTCACTTGAAGAGAGATCTTCTAGCTTGCTGAAAACATTAGAATCTACAAAGCAAGAGTCTCTGGACTGGAACAGGAAATACGAGCAAGTGCTGTCTGAACAGAAAGCTGAAGAAGACCAGACTAGTTCTGAAATTGCTATCCTCAAGTCCCAGAGCAGTGCTGCTGAGGCAAGAGTAGCTGCTGGTGAGGAACAAGCTCAGTCCAAGCTCAGTCCATCTTGATTTTGGCTTTTAACACTTCCAAGGACGAAATAACTAACTTTGATTATTTTTTATTGCTCGAAATAAATAAAATTCGACAACAAATCAATCAAGGCTTAGGCAAAATCGAAAGGTGAAATCAGGATTGGCCAATTGAATGGATCTATTTCCTATTTTTTTGAGTTTTTTCTTGGAAATTTCATGATTTTTTTAGAACGATTTGGTCCAGAGGGGCAAAATCATCATTTGAAGAAATCAAAATAAAAAATCATCAACAATAAAATTGGCTAGTTGAAATGATCCATATCCTAATTTTTGATATTTTGGGATTTTTTTATTTTCCCCAAATTTTAAGATTTTTTTTTTATGAATTTTGCTTTTTGTAGTTTAAATTATTTTTTAATTTTGTTAATTTGTTAAAATTTTATTGAAAAAATTATGCGGACCGGGTCTGGTTGACCCGGCTCTAGGCTCAAGAGCGCTTGACAAGAATGAAATAAGGCTCTCAAAAGTGTTCCTTTTCTTGATAAACAACTATTTTTTTTCATTAGAATCGGAACAGACCGATTACCGGATTCACTTATCATCGCCGGCATAACCATAAAAAAAGAGCCCCATTTGTACCGGCTACGATCTATTCACTTGTCGGTTTGAGTTGTCGACCGAGAATTTGAGTACGAAAACGAGAAGTAGAAGAAAATTGAGGTGAATGTAGGTGGGAGCTAGAATTTCATTTCGAAGATTCCGCATAAAAGAAAAGGAAGAAGAACATGGGGCATGCAAGTACACCCGCAACGAATGACAGACAAGAATTTGAATTCTCGATCAATTACAATCTTTATTTGCGTTCTAGGGTGCGCTTGGAAAGGCTTTTAGGGAAAGTCATTGGGAAAATACAAATGCCTTTAAGTCTGAAGGGATTTGGCGAAATGCAAAAGATGTTTGGTAAAATTGTAACTTAAAAATTAATTGCAAAGCAACTTTGGGTAAAATATCGTTTGGAAAAATTATACCTGTAAAACACTTTTTTTTTCATTTTTAATCTCCCTCATCTTTCTCGGCAGTTCAATCACAGTCCCCAAGCTCTCTCCCAAGTAAAAGAAAGCTTTTTGCAAAAACGAAGAAGAAACATGCGACCCTCGTGTCGAACAACTTCTTATTATTTATTCCAATTTCTAAGAAATCGAATTGATCAAATCAATTAGGCATTGGTTTCAATTTAAAAGCTTGTTTTCTTTTGCTGTTCAATCTAATTTTACCTTTCACAGTTACATAAATTCGAGTCAACTTCTTATATCCTTTACTGAATGCACTGCTTTATCCTTCAATTTCGCTTCAAACCCTTTTCCTATTTGATGCGGGAGTATCAGGATTGGTGAAACAACTCCAAGGCCCAGCTCAGATTTAATCTATTGATCTTAGCTCAACCATTGTCAACTCGATTTGATGTGTCCAAGGTTGACAATGTCTTTTGTGGAATTGGCATATTTCATGTCGATTTGAGGTTACCGATGGGTCAAGTTTTCGATTGACAAGCGTAAAATCTCTAGTCTAGGCACAAATCCTAGTCATATTTTGGAATATAATTTTCGAATTTTAAGTTGTGATAGTACAACCGTTTTCCATTGACTAGGAAAATCTTTTCCATTTACTTATTTTTGTATACGATCCAAACGCATGAAAATGAGAAGAAAAGTATTTTTCGCGAAACAAATGGAGCCTAAGAATATGTTTTTACCAGCCGCGACCTCCACTTAAGTCACGGTACGTGAGTTGAGAGATTTGAACCAGGGACCTGACAAGGGATAGTACATCTCTTAACCAACTCGGCCATGCGTGGGTGGTTGCCTAAGAATATGTTCGTCTAAGGGAAATTGTTTTTTGGTAATTCGTCTTGTTATGTATAATGAAGCAACCTATCAACCCTTCGAACCATGCCAGCGATCGGCGACGGCCGCGAAAAGCCGCCAAACCCTCACCAGATCTCGGCAAGGTTGGAACCCTCGCTTGTGATCAATGAGGGGCAGCCGACGACACTCGTTGGACTTTGAAAAAAATGAAAGTAAAAAATAAAAAAAGAAAAGGAAAAGAAAAGCAAAGGAAAAATAAAAATAAAAAATAAAAAAATGTCCAACATATTTGGCAATATAATTTTTGTAGTAATTTACAAGTTGTGCTTATTTAAATTAAATATGTAAGTGCTTTATAATATAGGTCGAGTCGGTCGAGTATGGGTAGAAAAATTTGCATGAATGAGCAATTTTACTCCGATGTGGCACTCACGTAATCGAAAAAAAAAATCATTACATTCAAATGAACACCGTACAAAAATTATAGCACTCGCGGTGTACTTATTCCCCATATATTCAGATAGATAGAAAGCAACAAT
Organism: Rhodomyrtus tomentosa; assembly: GCA_028455895.1. Lineage (NCBI taxonomy): Eukaryota > Viridiplantae > Streptophyta > Magnoliopsida > Myrtales > Myrtaceae > Rhodomyrtus > Rhodomyrtus tomentosa. Next base: position 14,212,616 of record JAPCWY010000008.1, read on the forward strand.
TGCATGTCAAAAATGGGATACTACTTCACGTTATGAAGTAAAAAAGAGACAAAATTTCGATTGCATTGATAGTAAAATGAGTTAGCTTTCACAACTGAAAAATCAATGAGGAGGCTTGATGTTGAGATCTATTAGCCTTGCGGAAGGGTTGGTGTTGCCAAAAGTACCTTTAGAATTTAAAGGCTAAATAATAAGTGGAACTGATAGGATATTTTTACTGATAGGATAAAAAAGGATTGGTTGAAAAAGATTCTTCCGTGTGGCAATCCCGGCGTAGAAAATCGCGGTAAATAGGATGCCGCAGCCGCAGGTTAGGATAAAATGCCTAATCAGAGACTGCAGCATGTCCAGAAACGCAGCCAAAATCATGGGTATATGTTGGAGATTCAATTCTCATGGATCCCATTGCTAGTCAAGTAGCAAAGCATTTTGATTATTATTGGCATTATCATCAAGTGGCCTACTCGATTGACAAAGACAGTTTAATCAGAACAATCGATAAGTTGAACGGTCGAAGTGATAACTCGCCCAGTAAATTTATCGATAACAGACATAATTTTTTTTTTTATGAGAGCGTTCACCGGTTGGCGAGATCATTGACAATCATTGTAGAGATTACTTATATTAGTGTTGGAACTCGAAGGCAGCGATGATGAATCGACACAAGAACATATCTGCTGGGTGGCTATTTTTATGACTTCTTGTGGATTGGTGTTGCTAGATGGTAGGAGATGGTGGATATTTTTATTTGAATCCAAATGTTGTTATGGTGGGATTTGAATACCCCAAAAATACTCTCGGCGAAGGATATCCATCAGTCAAAGAATGAACGTTGTTCTACAAATTTATCTTCATCTTCACTATAATGCTAGCCACTATTCTCTCCAGTTTTATACTTTATTACCTTTAATTTTTTTTTGTCATATACTTTTCTATCTAAAAAAATAAAAAAATAAAGGATCATTCTCTATTTTTGTTGATTCCCTCGTCGATTTATCTACATTATGAAGAGTATCTTATCGACATTTCCGGTGAAATCGTCTTCTGTGAGAGTGTCCCTATAAAAGATGATGAGTGCCATTTTATCTTCATTTTCAAAAGTGATCTGTTGTTAATTACACTTCAAACATAATAATTGTTAGTGGCCAATCTTCAGTAATTACAAGACTGAGTTCTAGTGGCAATCCATTCTGTTGTATCATTACATTGCATGTACCTAGGACTTAGATTATAATGAGCTGAGCTATGGCATATTCAACCTCAATGCGAGAAGGCAATGAACCAAATAGAATTTGGAAATTGTAGTAAATGTGCTAATTGGCTAGCACATGGAGAAGTGGGTGTCAGTGACAATGAATTTCTTCACCAAATTAGGTTTTCAATAAGGCCGATAAATAGGACATTGGAGACGGAAATGATGAGTGAAAGACATACTTTCACGGTGCAGCTGTTCGTATAAGTGAGATACACAAATTTACTTGAAGAAGATCAATCGATCCATGTTGGTTGGACAAAGTAGAAATGGAAAGATACATGAGTTTACGCCGCTTTAACGTATGATCACAGTCGCGATCTTACACATATCAAGTGTTGTTTACGTGGGACTAGGCCTTACGGAACCTCCCAAAAAATCACCACCTCATGGTCACTTCCACATCTCTCCAACATAAGCTTTACCTTTTGCATCCAATACACACAACGCAAGCATTCCCTTATAAAAGGGGCCAACGAAAATTGAAGAAATTCCTTCCAAAAGTTGACTCTTTTTAGTAAAGTTAACACTACGAAAAATAACATACCGGCACACATACGACAAATTTAATTCAAGTTATTTTTTAAAGTAAAAATTCCAATCTAGTATGCTTGTACCCTTTACTGGTCTGCACTAAAATTTACTATCAAATTGCTAAATTGGATGACACATAACAGTTGAAGAGTATATTGGTTTGAGGTTCTTACCTCTCTTTTGTTATGTGGTATTAGCTTGAGATTTTTTGGGGTATTTACCAATTTAATGGAAACCAGCAACGGGGAAATTAATTTGTTATAGGTGTGTCAATTTTAGGATTTTTAAATGATTAAATTTGTTATAGGTGTGTCAATTTTAGGATTTTTAAATGATTAAAAAACTAGTATGGGTAAATTTGTCGATAGTGTATCAATTTGCGATTTTTTTCGTGTTATTTACACGTTATAGTAAGCACAGTTAACTTACCTCAAATTCTCTTTTCCAGCGAAAATATCATATTAACTTATTAAATTATGTAAAAAATAGTTACTGAAAACAAGCAGGCGTCTGATGCATCCTGATTAAATCCATTTTGCGTTGTGTTGTCAACGTTTTCTTTCTATTCAGTCTTAATGTAATATTGATCGATCTCGTACATACTTTCTCTGTAATCCATTTGTACGATCACTTTTGCTACTATAACACTTATGGTGGAACGACTATTTAGAACAATAATTAACACCCGATTGTATTTGGTGATCACCGCTCGTTTTTCTATTGCACAACTTGACCAATGTTGGTTTCTGAGCATCTTATTGTGGGATCTCCGACTTCAACGAAGAAGGTGAAATCTTCTTAGATGAGAAACACGTGGATGAGCGTAATGTTGCATTTCTGTCATATTTCATGGGTGTGAAGACTCAAAAGGAAAATTTTTTCAAAAAAGTTCTAAACCTATCGCATTATTGTCAATTTAGCTCGGGAATGGGTCTTGCATGCTATATATGTTCATGTGATCTCCCTTCACCTAATAGTCTAAACTTTCGGGTTGGACTTTCTAATAAATGTATTATAAGATTGAGCTTTAATGACCTCGCGAATGTCCATTTCCTATCTTTCTAATATTTTATAGCTTTCTTCAGATTCTTCTTCCCAACTTAGTGAGATAGGTTTAGTTTGTTGTTGTTGTCATTTCTATGACCATAATAATCAAGCAATTAGACATTAATGCTTCATGATCGATGTCGAGCACCGAATCCCCATATTGCCCACATCCAAATCATGTTCAGTTGACCACGGAGTGACCACAATATAAGAGTTGCAACGCCAGTTTCGCACAGCTACATTCAGCAAAATTATAATTGTCCCCAAAACATCATGTGTAATATTAAGTTAAAGGAGTTTCCTTGTTAATGAATTTGTGTAATTCAGAGTTGAAGTATTTCTCTGGAAATAAGAAAGGTGATCATAAGCACTCTAAAGAAGATAAAGATCACCCCAACTGCAAAATTTATAAGCAAATGACAGTCACAATCCTCTCCTGTCATTTGTCCAGACAATTAATAGACCACCTAGAACTTAGTTCCGGAAGATTACTGTTATACATATTAAAACCATCCCTCGCTAGAACAGCATTGTGAAGATGTAGAAAACAGCATGCAACTTTTCACTATGAATGACTAATTTTCATGACAATGAACACTTAGTTTATGTATCTTGAATATAGCTCATAATTTAAAAGTTCCGCCAATAATTTCATGAAAGAATTTTCATTCGAACAATTTGTGCAGAAAAGATTCTTTTTAGCAACTTCTAAGAAGTGATTTTCTCAGAATATCGCACCTCAGGAGATTTAAGTTTCACATCAAAAATCAAAACAAGGATGCAGGTAATTTCCCCTGAAGGAAAAAAAATAAAGAAAACATTTTGCTAGACCCACCTTGCACTGGCTGTTGGTGGCATTGCACTTGTCTGCTGCAAGGCCCCATCTTAACAAAGTTCCCACAGCATCTGTAAACCTAAGAAAGATTATGCAATGAATTCACCCTATATTAATTGACATCTATGAATATCGAAGGAGTCATGTAACTGGAAATACAGTAAACGTTGTCAATTTCTTCTGTGAAGACCCAGAAAAATCTATCTGTGGACATTATCCTAACTGCCATATTTGGCCTTGGCAGATCAAATCATAGAGAATTTTCCATTCATACATGTTCCAGAATACGGTAATATCGAAAGCTCACAACAATATTTCTTTAAGATCATAATGTCTGACACGGTTACCCCAAAACAGAGAAAAGCCATACACGAGGATTATTTGTCACTTGAATAACTTGGCAAAGTGAAAATGCATAAAATTTATACCTACACAAATATGAAACTTCTGACAGAACTTTCACATAGGAAAATTGGATTTGTGACGCAACAGATGTAAGAGAAGGTCCTATCCCACAAAAACTGGGACGCTATTAATAATACTCTTTTTCCTAGTATTGGCAGTGGAAGAAAGATCACGCAATAAGTATGAGATTTCAAGTTTATATCATGGTGTCATTTTGGCCAAAACCAAAGCAAATGCCCCCAAATTCAAATTACTTGTAACACCTTAAAACTTGGAGATGTCTTCCATAAGATTTCATCATACATAAATAAGAATCTTCAGAAGGACATCAAGCGTATATATGTATACACATATATAGATACATATACATATATGTATATGTATGTGTGCATATATATATAAATATATATAGTCAAGATAAGATCTTTACTTTTCAGGCTTAATATAAACACTTGTCCTTGCCATCTTCCTCAAGAATAGCACAAGCACCTGTGTATAGCTTGATAGCCTCTTCTGGGACAAACTCTTCGAGAACAGTCATGGACATAAATGTTTCACAATTTGGGGTAATATATAGAGAACAGAGTACTCAAAGAAGAGGGACAAGCTGCCCAATCTGTGAAGGAGATGCCGCCCTGTGAAATATCGATCCAGCAAGTAATAATATGAAAGGAAAGATGGCACAAAGATACATTTGACCGTAAGTCATCTTGAATTAGCCAACCAGACAATGACTCAAAATACTTTAATCAAAGCAATTAGGTTAAGCAGATGTGCCAGGAAAGATCATAATAGTACAGTTCATTCAAAAGAAATATTCACAGCATCAGCAGAAAGCCTATGAGGAAGAGGAAACTAGAGCATCAGATTGCACAACATTTGAAATACTAATCCGTATCGTGCTTAGCTTTAACCAAATTCTCTCACTCTGCTGCGACATATGACTGCTGATTTACATAATTGTCAAATTGGATATCCAATAAATGAAAACATTCTATTGCAATTTTTAAAAGCATCTGCACAGTTCACTATGAGAATGATGAAACTCGAGCAACAAAATAAATAAATGCGAAGGAACATACTAATTGAAAAGAAATAGAATAAACATTGATAATTCTATATTAATTCCTTAAACGTTCAGATTAAAATAGAATAAACATAAGAATGTTTAAATGGAATAAGACCAAGTAAAAAAGAAAAAGAAAAGAAAAAGACCTTTTTGATGGGAAAAACGTAGACAAAACATAAGTGGGTCCCCCCTTGTACTATTACAAAAAGCATGAAACGATTCCCTCGCCGGAAGAACGTATTTCGAGACGGAGGTGGAGGAAATGTTGGCATCAACAGCAGCATCACTAGGACCGCCAGTACGATTCTCTGTCTCCTTCACAAGCTGCAACGGCCGAGCGAGAGCACCTCCTCCCAGCGCCGTCCGGTGCTCCGCCCAATCCGACATCGGTGCTCCTCCTCTGCTCCGCGCAGCCAAGTACACCGTACGACTTCCTTCCCCCGCCGTCTTTCTTTCGACGTCATTCGCGGTTTTTCTTGCTGGTTCTTCTGGTTTAGTTGTACAAGAATGTTGGCGAGCGAAATGCATGCCTGTGAAATTTCTTTGCCCTTTGTTTATTGTCTCATTCGAAAACTTAAGAGAATTTGTTGTTGATTGATTCAAGCTTGGGCGCATTTGCTGCCCAAGTATTGCTTGGAGATGGGACCGTTCATTGCTCCTCCTAACTAGAAGCTTTACGTTTTGTCATATTACTCTAAGGCTAATATCTTCACAATCTGCACTGGAGACGTCAGGAAGATAAAGCAGTTCTCTCTCTTTAATGTATGTAGGATGTCACTTAAGCCTGGGTGGGTGGCCTAAATACCGAATCCTCTGCAGTTAGTTTTATGGGTATTTGAATTTCTGTTGGGTGTCTAATCCAAACACAGCTCTATTCCTTGATCAAAGAATTTGCTTCCTCCACTAACTCTCCTCTCCTTTGATGGGCTTCGCAATTTGCTGATAGAAATAGTAGTTTTGGATCAGCCTCCATCTGCCAACAAACTTTTATCAGCTGCAACTGAGATAGAAAGGCGAATCATATAAGTATCAATATCTCTGTCATTAAGGGCGCCGATCATGCGTATTGCAATTGGGCTCCTGCCGAATAATTGTGCATAGACGATTGGTTTCTGTGATTACCAAGAAGTTCTCATTGTAGGGACCACATATTTATTTGTGCTGCGGCAATTTTGTTGTCGCAAAACTGCGATCAAATGCCTTTGGTCATGGCGAACGAGAACTGTCGGGAGAACCTTATTTTGAGATGGTCACTGCATGTTGGCATAACCTGACTTAAGTTACCAACCATAAAGTGAACATTATCTAAAAACCGACTCCAATTTTGCTGAACGCCTCTCTACCATCATAAACCATGTGCTAACTTCTCTCTGCTGAATTACCATCCACGCTTTGCTGATATGATTCCCCTCCATGATGTGATGAATTCTTTTTGTCTCCTGGAAATTCAAGGCTGTCAGCTCATGAGACTTTCTTTATGAAAAGTAAGCAGGATCTAGTTCAAAACCACATTGTACTGCGAGCTCTTTTATTTGTCTCAAATCGTTCATATGAGCTCCGAACATCCAAAGCTAGCAGCGTCCTCTGAGTTAATTGACGAGAAACCGTCCTCCCCACCTGCAGTAGTTGCCAAATGAGCAGGATGAACACATTCAACAATTATCCCCATCTCACGTAATGTTTTAACTGGATTTTACTTCTGGATATGACAATGAAGAGCAAAGACTGACAGATCTCAACTTTTGCCTCACATTATTGTGTATCGGTGACAGAAGATGAGACCCTGCTGCTCTCCCTCTTTTGTTGCCAATCTAAACCCCGTGGAGAGCCTAGTTTTAGATGCTCTATTTAACATCCCAGAGAAGTTCATTCCGGTTCTGATCGTCATCATCTGCTGACTGCATTTAGTTTCCTTTCTTGATGTCCTATACTGTCATCTCTCAATATAAAGTCAAAGTAGGAGTTCTTCAGTGGTTATTTTGATCGAATGAGTTGTGAACAAATGTAATGCAAACTAATTTGGGCTACTTTTGTAGTCATAATATGACTGACTTTGTCTCTCCGACTGGTGTCCTTACATTGTTATATGTCGGGAATTTTTCACTGACATTTCATTTCCAGGTTGACAGATACATCAAAAGTGGAATGGTGATTGGGCTAGGATCTGGTAATGCTTCTAGCATGGCCATAAATTATCTTGGTCAGCTACTCCGCGCAGGTGCTTTGGAAGATATAGTAGGGGTACCCACGTGAGTTCTTCTTACCGTTGCAATTGCAAGGCCAAAGCCTTCTTCTCTGTTTTATAATAGAAATCAGTTATTTGCAGTGTATTGGCTCCATCCTGTTTGTGTTTCTTGATCACGTTATTAATCAATCAAGCACTTTTGTTATACTTATTCGCCGTGTTAGAGAACATGCCAAGGATGGTCGGTTATCGGGGAGCAACTGTAAACTGTCTATTTATGATGGCGACCATATGGTTGACAATTGTTCATTGACACACCAATTCTTTTGTGATTCTGAGAGACTGTTTATTTCTACATAACCTGGTAGGTCATGATTTGTCTAGTGTCTTCTGCCTTGGGCTGACATTATGACGGGGTTAGTCGCACTTGCTCAATTTTACTAGTTTATTGTGCGATTCAGTTGTCGAATTTCTGCCTGTGATGGTAAAAATATTCTAATAAAAAATCTACCAAGTCAAATAACTTCTACTGACAAAAGAGAATGTACAAGGTCTGATTTAACCCCTTGAATTTATTTAATTTCATCAACTGGCTCATCAAACCTTTCTTCCTTATCTCTATTTGTTTTTTCTTATTAGCTCACAATCTAAGGTCAAGTGTGTTGGGGTCGGGGAGTGGTTTGACTCCATTGGGGGCGCCAACACAGTGTCACTGCCCCGCCACGATGTCGCTTCCCCCATATGGTCTGGCGCCCCTCACCAGCCTTGGGCCCTCGTGGCTGACTATATGCTATTCTTCTAGTTTTGCACTATGGTTTCTATTCTGAAATAGAAGATTGACAAAATTTGAGATATGACTAAAATGGACAGCTTAGGGGCTGAAGTTTGTTAGTGAAGATCAGGGGTGTGAATCCGCACCCTAAGAACTAGAGAATCATTGTCAAGGATATTGTTCGGAGTGAGCAGCAAAAGCTAATATCTTTAGGAGGGGAGATTGTTCACACATGCATGCCCACAATTTCTCCTACATGTGATTTCGGTGTTAGGTCTGCTCCACCTTAGTTCAGGCATCCTTCCGCATCAAGAGTCTCACTCTCAATCTCCGATCATCGCAACCAGCCCATGCCTCTCGCCCATGATCTCCTCCCTGGAACGTGATGGAAAACCGCACTTGGCAACTGCAAAGTTCCTTTTTTAGTCCAGGATGCTGATACGGATTGGGACACACCAATCAACCATATTTTCAATACTATATTTTGGGAGTGGGAAGTAGAATTCTGATACTTCAGGCAGGGAGATCACTAAGATGGGGCCCAAATCTAAGCCATCAACAAATCTAGTTGAACCTACTTTTACTCAAAAACTTAAGCCAATTAGGATTATTAATTGCTCCGCAACATACTAATTTTCCAATGTGAGGCTTTTTTAACGCAATTCACATATGCATCTGAACACGTGTATAATGTAGAAGCATCATTCTGGTAGTTCAATATCCAGTGTTCTCTTATTTACTTCATAACAGGTTATGCGCAAACTAATTTATCTTCAAAGGGGATAACTATGTCAAATGTAGTCCTTAGTACACTTTCCACAATATGAAGTTGGCCTTACATGTCGAGTAGATGTAGGATAGATGTCAGAGTAGAATAGAATAACTGACAGAGAGGGCTACCGGATTTCAAATAAAGAGCTGAGGCCCTGTTGTGTTCCTGAAAGTTTTCTAAATCTTCTGCTTTTGTATTGATTTATGATCTATTTTTTTTTTTTGGCAGCATGAACAATAAAAGCAAGGGAATCTGATTTGATTAAACTGATGGTAACCTTTTAATTCTTTTCATAGATTTCATTGCAATGAATTGTAGAGCATTTGGAATCCCATAAGGAAAGTCTCTTTACACTGGTGGAGAATAAATGTTGTTCTTTTTCTATTTTTAATTATGAAATAAATTCTCATTTTCACTGACCAAACAGCCTTTGATGAGATTAAAAACTAAATACTGAATTTTTTTGCTAAGATACTTGTACATTTTAAAGTTTCCTGGTCCATTTTCTCGTTCTTCCTTAAAAATCTTATGTAGGTCTGTTACAAGTGCTAGCGAAGGAGCGAAATCAGGAATTCCTTTGGATAACTACCGAGGATATTCTGAGGTGTGGACACATAAATAATTCATACTCAGCTTCCCTATGTCTATGACAGTCTTTTTCTTTCTTTTGTGACAGATTTCTTTTGGAAATTTGGTAAACGGTTCTTGAAATGGCAGGATCCAAGTCAGCAGTGAAATTGTTACCATGGAAATTTGTTCAGCTGCATGAAGTTTACATCAAAAGATCAATTTTCGATAATGATCCCACCTGAGGATTTTCCCAAGCTGCAGTTTTGCATGAACTGAGTCCGTCAAGGATTGAGTCCATAGACGTGCAATGTGCAGCTTAGCCGTGTTGCAGCAAAGCACTAGAGAACGGTCCATGACATGTCGTGTTTTCCTACTTGTATTATTGCAAGTTAAAATGCTGGAAAATCGAATTGGGAGAAACCACATAATGCCTGTTGTTTATTCGATGAGTTGCTTTACTTATCCTCTTCATAGTAGGAGTTTGATGCTCTAGGTTATGCCCAAGTATCTCTCTGTCTGTCGCTATAATTTTTGTATTTACTTGGTTTTTGGTAGATTGACTTCTCCTTTGATGATGCTGATATCATAGAAAAAGACACACTCATTGCCGTCATTGGCTGCCGAAAATTGGAAGGCAGAGAGTCAATAATCCAAGAGAAAGTTAGTCTCTTTTTGACACCGTAAGATGAGCTTTACTAGTCTATCCCTCTATGACGTAATCGTATGCTGTTTCTTCCTTCTAACTGTGAGCTGACTGGGGTTGTTATTCTGTTGTTTGCAGTTTGTACTTAATGCAGCCAAGAGACTTGTATTTATCATCACAGAGAACAATCATAAGGGTGCTCTAGATGGTTCTGTTCCAGTCTTAGTTCAATCTGTAAGCAGCTACGCACATATATGTCATCTGCATATGTTAAAGTGCTCAAGAGAATGATAGTGAAGTAAAGATTCTATTGCCAGCTCAATTGGACGGAGACAGCTGAAGAGATTGATGTTTTGTTTCTGGGAGATGCAGAGGTTTGGTTTTTGATGAAATGTAAATACTAGGGACTGATTCTGGACTTTATTCAAAGAACTTAGAACTGATCTGAGATTCAACATTTAATATCCCTACATCTTTGATCTGTCAGAACTTAACGGTGCTTCTTTTTTTTTATGTTTATTGTATAGATAACAGCATAGGATAGGGGATGGAAAAATATCCCTACAGTTATAAACTATCATCTCTTAATATAATACTTGTTAACTTGTCATGTCATGACTAGTGTCAGCAAAATATCACTGGGCACTCACTTTGTGGGTGTGCAGATTTTTGTTACTGTGGTTTTGTAACAACTGCGGCTGGGCGGCCTTGGGAGACTCTAATGCGTGCGAATTTTTGTTACTATGATTTGTATGATTAATTTTCTCTTCTGTCGAAGGTCTGGAGAAGACCATCAATAGGTCATGCTGATCCATTAGGTGGAGATTTTCCAGCAATTACCAAGGATGGCCATAATGTTCTTGATGTCATATTTGCATCTCCAATTGCAAACCTTGGTATAATGCCCGAACCTGATTTGCTCCTCTTATTTTCCTTTTTGATTTATGGTAACGTGTGTGACTTCTCCTTAATGTAATTGTAGCTCAAGTAGCTGACAGCCTTGACAGAGTTGATGGAGTGGTGGACCATGGGGTCATTTCGAAGTTTCCGTGAGTTAAACCTCATTCTTTTGGTGCATTTCTTGGGTTCATATCGAAGGAAATTTGTTTGCTCACTCTTGGAGCGTTGCAGCAGCATGCTTCTTAGTCGATAACACACAGTAAATCACAATGATATGGTGCATGACATGACAGCCATTTTTTCCATGGTCTGCGAGAGGGTTTTTAATCTTCGAGTTACTTCTATCTCACTAAGATTCCTCATTAAGTTTCCGTGTGTGTATATATATACACATGTCATGGATGTTGAGAAAATGGCGAGCTTGATTAACATCTGAACAAAGATCTTTCTCAATAGTCCCCTTTGAGGAATCGGATCATAAACCCTTTTATTTGGAAACAAGAAATGCAGAAAATCCTTTCGTCCATTCAAGGCAAGACTAATAAACAAGTAGCTCTAATTCACTTGTTTTAGGTGTGCCCGCTACTTGTCTGTGTAATCTTCAGAGAGCACATCTTGGAACGTGCCTACACAATCTTCTGGATTAAAAGGAACTATTGTCTTCACGTGTGGGGTTATTTTCAGGGAATTCTAATCGGCAGTAGGTTTGTATGGCAGTCTTATCGACGTAACTATTTAATTCAGATTGAAAATTAGGATGCCAATCTTCGATTTTTTATGTTCAAATATCAGAGGAGATAAAGTTGAGAGCAATTTGAAAAAATAATTTCATGTTCTGAAGAAACAAATAGACCGCTGCCTCAAACACTCTTCTGTTGCTGTTACATAATTGCCCCACCATTACCACCTCCACTGTCATTTGCCCACTTTCAATTCGTCCATGGCAATGGTGGGGGAGGTGCTGATGGTGATAAGAGTGGCGATCGGCCCAGCTATGTTTTAGTTTTTCCTAATGCAATCTTCTTACAAGCTTTTCTTTGTGCATGTATGGCGAGGGATAGCTTCTTCATCATGCAAAGGTCAAAGTTACTTGTCACCGCATCTTTATGATCATTATTTCGAACATAAGGCTCCTGAATATGAAAGAAGGGCAATGATACCGCTATTCTTATCGTCTTTCCTCGATAATAATCTACTTTGTTCCGTTTCACGAGCTGTGTCCCTGTTCAATATCAATTAGATATTCTTCAGTGAACTGTCTTGCGAGGATTCAACAGGTGATATCAGCAAAGTGCTTCTTAAAAAATTCTTGAGTTTCCTCTCTTAGATTCTGGCCCGCGGGTACTTTTCTTTGCCATCACCCGATGGTATGTGGGGGAGACAATCATAGGTGTAATACTTGCTGTATGGACTTTTAATTGAGACTTGGCTGTCCACTAAATGATCCCTGGAGATATGGCACGACACCTTCATCTGCTGATTATATTCTTGGATCATGTTCAGGAACAATTGCTATTGCTTGGCAAAGAATTCTGAGTGATTCCTTGATTTTTTTTTTTTTTGATTTCTGAGATCTTATATCTCATACTATGGTTCCAGAAAACTGCTAAGCTAGCAATTTTTGTGTTTATAGAGGGTAGATTTTCAAACCAATAGGCTTGGGTGCTGGATTTTATGTAGTTAAACGTAAGTCTATAGAGCAGCTTCTGAGTGTTATCTGGTAGTCCATGGATATGTTTATTGATCACTACATCACATTCAGATATTGGAAACCAGAGTTTACCCCATTGGTAGTGAGAAACGGTTCTGTCATAGGTCGCATGTCATCTTACCAATGTTTATGTGACACTTCATGTGACACCAATCCTTCATGCTGTCTGTTCTTGCTAAAGTTCGTATTTGTCTTGAGTAGATCCTAACCTATCAGATATTTTTGGCGTATTTTTGCTTAATCTTATGTGCCCATCCATATCCACAACTTATCTTGATAGTATTCATATATCATCATGTTAAAATTAAAACATCTCTTAGCACAATTCGTAGCTTGTTATGAAGTGATATAATCAAGATTCTCATCACTTTCAGAAAGCTTGACCATGGATGTGATCTTCAAAGGAAAATATCGCGGAATTCATTACATTTTCTATTTAATGGAAATGTTCTTGAAATTCTCTTTGTGCTTGTTAAGCTAATGGAAGCGCCTTTCTCTTGTTGTCATTGAAATTGCAGCTGCACTGCGGTGGTTGCGTCAACAAGCGGAATTTCTGTTATCGATCATGTGCTGACAAACGTTGCGGGGGATTCTGCAATATGAACTTAGAGAATGGCCTGTTTTTTAAATGTGGTGCGAAGGTAACTAGAACGTGTAGAAACCATGAAGACCAGAGGAAATGCACAACTTGTTATATCAATGTTGGATTGCCTAAGACAGACTGATGGTCCTCGATTAGGCTCGGGCTCTTCTAAGCTTTTATCTTTTGCAATGTTGGATTTTGTTTTAAGTCTTGATTAGCCTAGGGAATTCCAGGAGTCAGCCACTAGCATTTTAAGGTCGGCTAAAAACCAAAATAGGCATGGGAGTTTGAAATTTACTAAGTCCGGGGACTTGATTATGCTAATCGTCTAATCAGCGTCCTTTTTTATTACCTATAACTCAATCAAGCACGTTTTTACCAATTATAATCCTAAAGGTCTTTGAGTAGCTACATGGGCATGCATATGTTGTTTTTCGGGGTCTGTTATGTTCTTGAGGGTTGTCCTAACAATTGTAGGAAGGAAAAGAAACAACCAATTACTTGAAAGTGCGGAATTAAACACGTAATGTATTGCAAGAACGAAATGGAAGTGTGAAAATGAAAATCCAACACATGTCAGGCAGAGAATATTACATGGCCATGGTCTTAACTATTAAATCTTGAGACACGAACCCCATAAAGCAAAGAATATTAATTGCCTTATTGTAAGCCTTGGGACATGATCCCAATAAGCTTGAGATTAGAGGCGAATGCTACTCAATGGACGGACGAGAGTTGAGCCCCAAAAAGACAAAATAAACTTTTTTTTTTTGCAAAACCCATTGCAGTTTGCTTAGGATTTAAGTGATTTTGAATGTTTTGCTTGGGTGCGAAAGGATGTAGGAATGAGCATCTTTGGAAAAAAAAATGATAGTTTCATAGGCACGGATATAGGGATAATTGATATAAATATTACGTAATGAAATGGACGAGAGATGACATGCGTTTTTGTAATTTTCTTTTTTCCAATAAAACACACAATATTTAATAGATCACTTCGAGAAGTTGGTACAATTTCTCCCAAAAATGTCACATGTGAATATTCATCCTCATGTCCTATGCATGTTTCAGTAAGCAAAGATGCTTTGGGTCCAAAGTGAAATCCACACGATACAACAAAGTTTTAGGTGATCGGTGAAAGAGTATTTTGCCAGTTAATTACATGGTATATTCTCCATAACCAAACGATGTACATTGTGCTATTCTTGAAATTCCGATCGGATTTTGTATATGTTCAAGAATACCTACCATCCCGTAATCAAGGTGGATTGATCACATGAGTCGACGAGATATTGTGAGGAGCGGACCTAAGTCTTCCTTAAAATATAGATAGATATATACCTTAAATTTCTCATAGGAAAATTGCAAAATTTAATCGAGGGCAAAATTCTAGTTAACAATTACCGGTTACCTAATCGGAGGTGCTATTGGTGAGATGCCGGCGGTAAGCGCAGTAATCCTATGCATGAGGCTGAGCCATAATTGACCAACTGAGACAAGTTTTTTCTTTTTGAGAAAGTACGATTGTGCTAATCACCGTTTGAAATAAGAAGGGGCAATTTAAAAATATGTCAATCTTGTGTTTTAGATTCTATAGATCTACTTTTCAATTGGTCCAATTTTCCCACCAAAAAAGGAAAAAAGTCCAATTTGACCTCGGTTTCGAACTGGGTCGTGTTCTATTATCTTGACTTTGTGAATTAATCAATCGTAACTCGTAATCGTCACATATATAAAAAAAAAATTGTAATCGATGGAGTTGTAAAAAAATAACATTTTCAAGCGCCAAGAGAAGTGCTTCCTCGGAACAATAAAATTGAATAAAAAAAGATTTTTTTTTTTTTTGGTCGAACGAAACATGTATTAAACATCACTGAGTACACGGCACAGAGGAGAGACAAGCCTCCGAGGAGAGTAAAGCCCTAAGTACAAAAAGAGGAGAGACGGCCCAGTTAGAATAGAAAAAGAAATTGAATTGCATTAGACGGAGGAGTACTTGCTCATTTTCATTTTCCCGCTGAGAAGTTGCGCTCACCTCTTCTCTCTCTCTAGCAGGCCGAGAAAAGGAGCCCATGACCAGCAGGGCCGCTTCCTCCGACGCCTCGCTGCCTTCCCCGTCGTCCTCGCTGGCGTCGGTCACCGGCCCTGCTTGGCCGATGCACTTCGTTTATCTCGACGAGAAGGGGAAGTTGCGGACGGATCCGGAGTCCGTGGCATTGTTGCAGCCAGTCAAAAAAGCGATCGGCGTGGTCACTCTCTGGGGCTGTCCGCGACTGGAGGAGAGCATGATTTTGATGCAGGTGAGCTCCTTCAATTTTTCCGTTGGTTTTGGAGTTTATGAGTATATGGCGATGGATAGGATTTGAGGTCTCTGGCGTGGTTATGATTTGGGGGAGCTTCTTCAATTTCCCTTGGAATTGGTTTATTGTGCCCGAGTGTTATGTTTTCTGCAACTCTAGTTGTGCGGGGCTGAGTAGGGCTTTGATGTTCATCTCTCTGATGATCGGAGCATGATCGAACGTCATCATAAGGTTGAAAGTATCCTTCTCTGAGTTAATGAGTTGTCAAGTCAAGGCGAGAGCAGCACATGACAAACTTTATTCCAAACAGCACGTTCAAGAATCTAAAGCCTCACACATAAGATTTTCTACTGCTACTGCGGTAGATACATCCTGCTGCTGCTGTAGATACATCCCTATATGAACCTCGAAATAGCCTTAAGATGGCAAATCGCTACTGAGGAAATCTCATTTATTTTAGATGGAGATTCTTCCAGTTGTAGTGCATTGGAGATGTAGGAATGGCTGGCCTAGAATGAACGACTGGACTCAAATGCAAGGAATTGATACTGTGAGAAGATACTGAAAAGGTCATGTTGTGGACAATATTGCATACAGAAATGGAGTTCTGGGCAACATGACTAAGACAGAAGATTCTAATTGAAAAACACTAAGCACAGTAAGGAACACTGCTCCCTTCCGCAGCCAAGTGTAGTGCAGGAAAATAAATAGATCATTTGCCTCCTAGATTGTGTTTAAATCTCATTTTCCCTATTCTTATTAGTGTATTAGTCTTCTGGCTGCCGTAATTTCTGCTTTGGTTCTAGTTGTACAATTATTTATTTTGGCCTATGTCAGGTGATCCAGTTAGATGTTAAGGTGCCATGGTATTCTTTGTGATGTTTATTTTTCTCTGTAGACTTTTGGAAAGAGTAGTGCATTCCAAGCACCATCAACCCACAAACCACGGACTAACGGGCTTTGGTTGAGGACAAAAGCTCTCGACGGGACCGAGTATGATCTCTTACTTTTGGGCAGTGAAGGGGTTGATGGTAATGATCAAATGGTAGGCCAACTTCAATGAACTAAGTATTTCTTATTGATTGATGATTTGATTGTTGTAGAATGATGATATATTATCCCATTAGGCATATTTGTTTCCCAACAATAATTCTTATGGTTGTCTTTGCACTCTTTTTTTTTTTTTTTTTTTAATTTGAAGGGAACATACAGCATGCAGATATTTTCTCTGGCTTTCCTCTTGTCTAGCACGTTGATCTACACCTAGGTTGGTGAAGTCGTGCAGAGTTACGATGACGTTGCTTTCAAGTCCTAGATGTTTAAGATTTGTTATATTAGTTCTAGTTATAAGTTGCTGATCGTGGAGCAACTTCTATCTGTTCCAAAATCTAAGCTATTAGATGAAGGTGCGGTTAACATATGTTAGCACAAAGTAATTTTGCTTGATAAACATCCTCACTTCTTTCCTTAAGCTATATTGCGTTAGCCGTTAATGAGAAAATACAAATCAAGTCACATGTCGAAATTTGACGTCCAAAATAAAAGCCGCACAATTTTTGTGCTTATTGTACCCATCATATTATGGAAAAGCATGGATCTTTCGTGTCAGTTTATGCATCATCGTCAGTGTGCTCTATGGATATTCTGCAGGTTCTTGGTGGTCTTTGCTCAGAATATGAGGCAGCATCCCATGGTCAATCGAAATGGCAAAAGCTTGCCGTGTTCTTGCGAGAAAGGCTTTCCCTTTTTTCTTTTGACATTTCCAAACCTGTTTCCTGAGTTGTTTTTTTTTTTTTTTTTTTAAATCTCTATCTCCGTCCTTGACTTGCCGCTTTCAATCCACCCAGCTGGGAAGGACCAATAGAAGACCTTGGCAAAAGGCTAATTGATCAGGTCGGATGTCAGAGGAGTTCCTGCATGCTGAAATGTCAGGCCATTGAAGATCAGGTGGGGTTGCTTAAGAAGGAGCTGGAAGCCAGTGAGAATTACAAAACTCAGTACCTGAAGCGATATAAAGATGCCATCAGAGACAAGACGCTTTCTGATGATTATTCAAGCCTGCAGGGTACTTGCGGTTCACTTGAAGAGAGGTCTTCTAGCTTGCTGAAAACATTAGAATCTGCAAAGCAAGAGTCTCTGGACTGGAACAGGAAATACGAGCAAGTGCTGTCCAAACAGAAAGCTGAAGAAGACCAGACTAGTTCTGAAATTGCTATCCTCAAGTCCCAGAGCAGTGCTGCTGAGGCAAGAGTAGCTGCTGGTGAGGAACAAGCTCAGTCCAATCTAGAGGAGGCAGAGGAGTGGAAAAGGAAGTATGACATTGCTTTTAGGGAAGCGAAAGCAGCCTTGGAGAAGGCAGCAATCGCACAAGAGCGCACAGATAAGGATACACCAGAAATGGAAGATGGTCTTAGGGTGGAGTTCATTGAAGTGGCTACAAAGGTCTCTCTCTCCCCCGCATGCACACGTCTGTGTTGGGTTGCAATTCCTGTTTCTCGTACCATATTATAGTGGAATCGATGCATTTACCATTTCTCGACGGTTATGCAGGAGGACGAACTGAAGGAGAAAGCGGCACAATTCGAGTATGCTGAGCAGTGCTTGACCAGCATAAAGTCAGAGCTGAAGGTAATCTCCCGTCTTCTTGATCTAGGCGTGTTGAAAATTGAAGGCCGTGAATTTTCTGCTGAAGTTTCAGGGTTTAGCGCATTTTCTAATAAAACACGGGAAAGCAACTTGTTAATTAGAATTTTCCATTTTCTTAGCATCTTTATTGTCCCTATCAATTCTGGTCTGTCATCTCTTGTTTGTCATTTTGTACTTTCTTGTGATAAATGATTAATATGCTTTCCAGGCTGCCGAGTCAAAAATAGAGAAATATGACGTGGAGATTATGACCCTGAAGAAAGAAATTAAAGCATTGAGCGAGAAGTTCGAAACAACAAATGGTAAAGTACAAATTTGGGAAATGGAATCCCTCCGGTTGAAGGAGATTCTGAGAGATGGTTTGCAGTTGCCCATAATGAAAGATCTAGCAGCAAGGGGTGTTCGGCCAGTCTCAACTTCAGTAAATGGAGCATGAAGCTGTTATTTCATTTGGGCCGCGAGGCCGAGCAGACTTTTTTCTTGTTTTTTCTTGTTTAGCTGTAAATAGTTGATAAATGGAAACTAGAAAAACATTGCTAATGGTGATCGATCCTACAAAATGGGAACCGAGAACCGACCATTTGCTCCATGGACCCACTCATGGATGGTTCCATGGAACCGATGTTTCACGAACACTCAGGACATGTTGGTACAGTGTTTCATCAACAAATATTCAATTGATATCAATGAGCAATGCTCAATTCCTAATCGATTGCGGAATGAACAGAAGCTACGATCAAATCCCATTTTCGCTTATGAAGAGACTGAAGCAAAGGAACAATGTCTCACCTTGAAAACTTGATTTCTAGTAATCCCGTTCCAACTTCCTATATAACGTGCATTCGTGAGGCCAAAAAATTCTCAGAGAATCCTCCAATTTACTACATTTGGCGCACATGTCTATGAGGGCATTGCAAACGCGAAAATCCATGGTAAATCCTGACTTTACTATGCCACGATGGTCTTCTCTCCCAAGATAAATTTCTGCCGCTTCATCTTCCGTCTCCATCGTCTTAAAAAGCTGCATCACTAATTCCCAGTATGACCCATGTAGTATATTACCATTTAGCACGGGATTCCATGATATAGCATTCATATATTTCTATCTTATTAAATATAGTTGACGCGCGGCAAGTACATTGCCATGCCACCTTAAGCAGACATAGCTAGAAGAACTTTGTTCGCCCCAGTATCAAACTCCATTCCCTTCCTTACCGAGTTGTTCCTAATTCTAACTCACCTAAGTGCCCACGGGCACGGAGAACAAAGGTGATCGTCAATAAATCAAGTGTAAATGCGGTGATCATTTCCCTAGACAATTTGATCTAGTCTTCAAACAAATCCCAGTTGACAATACCCACAGGCCAGGGTGTTCCAACTGACCATATCTCCCAATGCCATCTCATCTAAAAATTGTAAAGTATCCGATGTCGGTATCTACGGAACAGGCATTAGTAGTAAATTAAAATATAAAGGCAGCGGAATCAAAAATAAAATTAGACCACACATTCATTTCTATAGGCATTGTTCTTGTGTTGTTACAAAACATTCGGAAGAACGGAGGGGGTTAAACGGAATACTTCTCATAGCATGCCCAAACCACTTGGTTGGGATGTTCTTCAGCTTGAATCCCACTAATGCTAGACTTTTAATTTAGACACACCGCAAATCGCACGTAGAATAGAAGAAAGAAATCGCGGTAATCACCACTTCAATGTGCATCGCGTGCACGCACAGCCATGACCAAAGATAATATAAAACTAAATCCCATTTAATTTAATTTCTGTTCGATTGCCATATTGTCTCTTCCGTTTAGCTTCATTATGAATTGGTTACGGCGTGTGACAACTCAATGTTCGTGACTAAACTCTTAATGAGAATTACACTAACACATTAGTACTCCCAAGAAAATCAAATATCTTGATCAATCACCATGTCTTGCCAGCCATGATTGACATCTAGCAATATGTGAAGTTTAATTGGACAATGTGAACACTGAATGAACATAATGGACCATCAGCTTTTGCAAAAGTGTAATCCAATCCCTCTATCATATTTATGTCTCGATCGAACAAAGATCAATGAATATTTTTCAAGCCATTAATTTGATCATATGCGCAAATCTAATTGATATGCAATTTATACGAGACATAACAGTTCATTTTCAGTTACAAACTATGTTGACGATTTCAATACAGTGTGATGATTAGATTGCATAGGATACGATTTTTGTACCTTCCATTTAACAAGGAAGCAGATTCCATTATACACATACGTGTAACTTCGTACATGAAACGAATTATGACAATCAACTTCAAAGACGGATCAACAATCTAGTAATATACGCACCTATTAACCATAGCCATCTAAGTCACTATTGTGACTCATGTCTGAGGAATATTTACACAAGATCAAAGTATGAACGATCATACATTGACAGCGCCGAAAGCTTCCATGTTGCTAATCGTTCTATGTTATCACATAAGTGAACTTGTCTGATATAAGCACATGTATTCTAGCTCGGGCATCACAATGACTCATGACTTATCATTCCCTTAAGTATCAAATACTTAACGGAAAAGTTAAGAACACGCCAGCCTTACCATGATTATTAATATCCATTCAATGATCCATTAACCGGAACATTGTAAAGATACAGTCTAACTTTGAACCCGTCACACGTATTCTTAGTGTTTCAAAAATAGGTCTAACCTCAACTGATCTTGCGGAATCGTTCATATAAATAATTGGACAAATGCATTTTGGGGAAAATGTAAATATTATGTAAAAAATGCTTTGAAAAGCAAGTTTGGACTTAAGTATTATTTGGTTGTGTGTGTGTGTGTGTGTATATATACATATATCCAAAGGCCACTTGGAGTTGCGTGGGCCAGGATGCCTGAGGTTGCGTGACCTCGCCGGCCCTTGGTCTGCCAGATCTAGCTTCGTCAGCTCTCACCAGCCATTCTCACGCAAAAAGTATGAACATGAACGGCATTTGAAAGAATTGGCGAGGGGCAATCCTGAACGAAAATAATATACTTAATGCTAGGCTAGCATTTGGCCAGTTGCTAAAAGCTAGCATTGAGCTTTCATAAAAGCTATCATTTAGCCGAATACCCCTTGAAAAAGCTTGCCAAACAAAGGCTTGATTCGGCTTCATAGATGTCAAACGGCACAAAACAAAAGCAAATTATGCTTCATATCGGACCAAGACTACTCTAAACAAACACGGCTTGATTTCACAGTTTGTTTTGGTTTTCAAAAAGTTAAGCCAAATTGGACCGTGAAATATGGTTTATCGGACTCGATAAACCTTCTCGTCGGGAAAGAAATGCCCCTCGAACCGATTTAAACCACAAAAAAGGTCGCGCTAAATTTCGAGTCCATCTTCGTTAGGCAGTAAAGAATTACTTCCAAGTCTGCACCGCCGAAATCAAACGCAACGGAAGGTGTCGCTTGATTAATAATAAATTTTTAAACAGTGCTAGGAGTTGCTTCACTTGGAAACAAAGGGGTGTGCTGAAACTAAAATCAAGTTGTAATGATGCCCATGCCGTTCTGCACAGATACATGAAAATCTCCAAAATGCCTATCATGACACTCAGGACTTCGCCTAATCTTCCGAGAGAACAGATAAACAAAATATCTCCAAGTTTTCTGTTTTACCAGGAAAATAAGAGACGGCTAAGTAATATCTTGGCCAAACACCTTCTGATATGCTGATAATCCAAAACACTAACATTAACCGCTTTCCCTTGAGAGGTTCATACAAACCTAATCTAAATTTGACAGTAACGTAAATTAGGTACGTGTCAAAAACCCAACAGCATCCTAATTTATGCAACTCAAAATGTCAAAAGGGAGTAAATAAGACTGAAAAAAATAATGCCTAGGGCAACATGTCCCTGCCACGAGACTAGCCAAAAATTTTCATAATGACTCGAGAATTCCTGGAAGCTCTTCGATAGCTGAGCAAATTTTTGCTCACACCAAGTAGTTCCGAAAGAACGTCAGCCTCAATACTTTCTTATCCATGTTGCCTGCCTGATCAGCCTTGATAATCATCTTTTCCAGCACAAGTGTGCATCGCCACAAATAAACTTAATCAGGGCGCGCAGATGCTTCGACCCAGAACTATGGGCTTTGGAACCGGTGATCTCAACCCTCTTGAGATGTTTCGCCACACACTGGAAGTTCCCCTTCCGTGAACACAAGAAATCTTCTTCGTCAAATTTAAAACGTTCTTTAGATTCTTTGTCAAGCTGGAAGTGCACGCATATACCCCATTTAAGAAACTTCGCATTAGATGTGGCTCCACAGGAAAAGAAATTATTTGCTCGCTAGAATTTCAAACAAAAAACTGTCATTTGTCCACTGCAGATGCAAGTTAGTTCTACTCCCATCGAGTCTTAATCAATTTAAGCTCTCAAACTCATCTACACATATAAAACAGGTTCTCCTTCTAAGTCCTCATCGCTAAACTCTAAGTTCAGGATCCTAACGCTACATGGCAGCAAAAGAACACCCAGTACGACACTGAAGTTACTTTACGACAAGAACTAAAGCAGATTAAAATTGCCCTGCACCAATGTCTGACTATACTCACAGATTCATGGGCAACTTTCGATTGCTGGAACAAACAAGGGCTAGAGAATGATCATCTTTGGGTGCTTCAGAAGTTTTAGCTCATTGTTTAAACATTCATGCGAAAGAGAAGTCAGCACAAGGAGCAAGCTGAAAATACCATAGCAACGGAACAAACCTTCAAAGAGTGGTCACCAGTCAGGTATATATCTAATTCTTCCAGATATTGTGAACTTCGTAGCATATATGCTATCCCGGGAAGGTCCCATTGACTAACACCTGCATGTAGTATCAGATTCTGACATTTTGACAATAGAGAAGGCGCTTCTCCCATCTCCAGAATGGACAGAGCCTAAGCACATTCAGCAAGCGACATAGAAAAGTTAATATTAATTTTCCTGTTTAACAGGAATATGGACCAACAAAATTACAATCCATCCAGATATGATATCCTTTGACCCTGTCTCCCGTCCGGGGAAAGACCGATAATGACACTACAGTTAGAAACGACCAAGTGCATGTCTTTAAGAATAGAGACTATTTACATATGCTTCCCACAAAGAACTTGTGAACTTTAAAGTATCTGAAAATTCAAGCAGTATCGACCGAAGTCTCCAAGTTAATCCATCCAATTGCCAAGGTAAAACATTTTGGGGATACTCTGTAAGAGGTATCATGGAACAACGGTTCCGTCGACCTAACACGAATAGGTACATTACTCCTCGCCATGTTTCCAGATTGTCGTATTTCCTCTACAAACTGAAAAAATTAATTGAAATAGTAACCATTTCAGATAATCTCTTTATCCGTTTTCCTTGTGAAAATCAAGCATCCTCCAGTGCCGCGTCGAGCAGCATCTATAGTAATGAGCAACATCTAGTGGCATTCATTGCCCCCAATTGAGTGATCCCACATCCATTTTTTTTGGAAGTCAAACAGAGGGAAGAAGAACCGAGATTCACTATATGTTCTTGTCCTGTAACTTAAAACAAAAAGTTAGGAGTCTTCGTATCGGCCAGTAATTAATTACGAATGCATTCCCAATAATTCCCCTTGATGAAAGACGAGAGTGCCGCAAAGAGCTGAAGTTACTCGACCAGGGCAACAAACACCGGTAAACGGTGCTAATCACAGACACCATTCAACACTATTGTCTTATAAATGGTTAAAATATTGAGCTTGTACCTGCAAACACCAACCGCCAATGGTGATTGTACGAACTCCGCGCAGCTTCTCAAAAAGTCCCTTCACAAGGTGAAGGGAGTGTGTCCTCTCGAGGAGAGTTTCAAAGACAAAATCCAATTGGGCTTCCACCAAAGAAGATACATCATCAAGTCTGAAACTGGACCACCAGTTCCCAGATACCCGCAATGACAGCAAATGGGGGGCCCAGATTTTTTCCACGTTATGATACTTGCCGACAAGTATCAACTCTTTCAAGCTTGATGAATCTATTATGATGTTCTTCAGCAAGTCGCAGTCGCACAACTTAAGGGATTCTAAAAGAGGACTTCCCACGAAAATTCGCTTGAGGACATCTTCACTCAACTCCACGCTTTTGACCGACAACACCTTAAGACGAGGCCAATTGACAGTCCCATCCAACGAGAAACGGCACGAATGACTGACTTCCAAGCTCACCAACGAACTCAAGCAATACAAGGACGCTGGCAGTGCATACAAGAAGGGCGAGGAAAAAGACAGACGGATGTCCTCCACGTGGCGCTCATTCACGAAGCTCAGACAGGAGTCGAGCTCGGAGCGGACAATCGGATTGTACCCTAAGTTAGTGACCAGTAACCTCTTCACCGTGGGCGATGAGAACCGGGTGCGGATGCTGTCGACGAATGACCCGAAGTCCAAGGAATAGGACCCTCCATCGAAGGCGAGGTGGGTGGTGTTGGTCCAACTGGACCGCCATCTCTTGGAGAGGACGCTGGTCTTGACGACTTCTTCGAACGGCAGAGATCGGAAAATGAGGTCGATCACTTCGTCTGGCAAGGCGCTGATTCGATCCCCAGCTCTTATGCTCCCGTCGCCAGAGGATTTGCGGCGGATGCTGCCGCGGGCGGAGGTCGCCACCATGGATTTGAAATTCTATGGATCTAAAACGGCAACTAGGACTCGTACCAAGGGAACCCTGCGGGTGCCGGGAATCAATCAGGAAGCTAATCGACGGAGCTGCGAGGTTAAAGAAATCGTGGATGCCAAAAAGCCAGACCGACCCGAGCAATAAGTACCCGAAAATTAGGTTAATTTTTCGCCTGAAACCAGATTGAGCTTTTTTTACACCCCTAATTTCCATCTTGATTTTGGCTTTTAACACTTCCAAAATCAATTATTTTTACCGTTTTATTCCTTCTCTTTTCTTGTGCGTTGCACATTTATCTTTTCATTTTCTATTTATGTTAGACGATAACAGGGAAGTAGTCTTAAACTCCTTAATGACTGTTTGGTAATATTTTTATTTCAAAAAGAGATTATGTTTAGAATCAATTTTTGTGATTCTGTTCCTCGGATGATTTTTAGAGAATCAAAACGCGCTTGGTAATTGCAAATTTTCTGTTCTGAAAAATAATTTCCTTTCCTTATTTGTAATTTAAATCAAACAATTACATAATCACGTTTGATCAATTTCCTAGCGCTCTTGTTGCACATTAACATCTTTTTGGCTAAAATAAGGATGCTTTAGATTTGTTTCTTGAAATGATAATACACTAAACTTTTCATTTTTCCATGGTTATCTTGATTCCATGCATATGCCAAGAACGAAATAACTTATTTGATTATTTTTTATTGCTCGAAATAAATAAAATCGGACAACAAATCAAGGCTCAGGCAAAATTGAAAGGTGAAATCAGGATTAGCCAATAGATTCGGTTCATCCTTGTATTTCAGCCAGTAGCTTCTAGTAAGACTCCATTCATTCGGATATCACCGGTCGATTCACTTCTCCTAGCCCCTTTTAGTCAGGATGGAGCGTAAAAAATCAAAATTGGTGGGGAGCGATTGGTTATAAATCTATCCAGCTGTGTGTCACACGACAGACAAAAGTACAGCTTTTGGTTTAACGATTCATGATCAAATATTGAAAAGATTTTGGTTGTTTCTAAAATTTTATTATTCTTAATGCCCGTCTCCGAACCCAAGCCACCCAAGCCACCCAAGCCAATGGATGAGGATTTCCTAACATTGCTCAAACAATGCTAGGAAAACATTACCAAATCCGAACCATCCAAATCAAAATGGAGATTTTATACACATCACCAATTTTTTTAAAAAAATTTACAGACTAAAACTTATCCGCTTTTTATTGATATAATCTATATTCAAACCGTCAAACATAATCATATGTGTCTTAACTAGGCTTAAGAGGTGGTCTAACTAGGAATCAAGCCATAACAAGTTCGAAAATCCAATTTGAAGCTCACAGGTTCAAATATGACCAGTCTGACCTTTACTCCTTCAAAACGCTTTATGGGACAAACGGCTAGGCCAAATTGAGCTCACAATATTTCGTTAGAACGACAAGACGATAAGGTTTCTAATGATGGGTGTTTTGTTCACATCCGATAATAGACAAAGATCTTATGGCCAAAATAACGAATGATTCTAGGTCTGGCGGCAAGCTGACTGAGGGAAAGAAAAGGAAATCCGAGAGAGTTAGAGAGAGAGAGAGGATTTGCTCGGCCAAATGAATAAAAGTAAGATGATGAAGGCTTTCTTACTCCCTCTTGGTCAAAGCACAAGAATGGCAATTGGATAAGACATGAATTAATGCTAAGTGGATGTCTCTCTTCTTATAATGACACGATAAGATAAAGAAAATATTGAGAATAAGGGTTATGTGCTAATCGACGAAGTTGCAAGGTCGATCAAGGGTGGGGATCGCCGATCGGCACTGCACACTGAAACCCTAGCGGTGGACGGAAGCGGAACGCCAACTGTCGTCGGTCTTGAATCTAAGTTCCAAAAGAGCGGAAATTGAGAGTCTCGACAGCTAGGCGGTTCATATTTATAATAGTGTCCCGATCACTTGCTTGTCCAGATGTGTGGGCTTCGCACGCGAGCCAGAACACATAGACCAATTGGGCTAGGGCAATACCAAAATCTCCCTCTCAACTTGGTTTGCCCTTTGAGACCATTTTTATGCTCCGAAGCCCACTTGATATATTTTTATCAATTTTGCAAGCCCGCTTGATATAACTGCCGATGGGTTGCGTTATTTTCAGGGGTGTCGATGAGTCCGCCCTTTGACCCAAAAAAAAAGAGTCCGCCCGAAACCAAACAGTACCTAGCTCGGTCTGGCCCAAGGCCAAATTACATGTGCCCTAACTCTTCGCGGCTGGTCGGATTCTCTTTTTTCTCTTTCTTCTTTTTTTTTATATCAAAATCACTCGACAAGGCCGTCGAATGAAAGTAAAAAAATGAAAATAAATTAAATTAAAGAAATCGTGGGTGCCAAAAAGCCAGAGTCTGCCCGACCCGAGTCTTACATGGACAGTACCGAATCCCAACCTCACAAGGCCCGAAAATTAGGTTAATTTTCCGTCTGAGCTAGCTCGAACTTTTTTTACACCCCTAATTTCCATCTTGGTTTTGGCTTTTAACACTTCCAAAATCAATTATTTTTACCGTTTTATTCCATCTCTTTTCTTGTGCGTCGCACGTTTCTCCTTTCATTTTCTATTTCTACAGTATGTATGTTAGACGATAACAGGGAAGGAGACTTAAGCTCCTTAATGCCTGTTTGGTAATATTTTTATTCCAAAAAGAGATTATGATTAGAATCACTTTTCGTGATGATTTTTAGAGAATCAAAACGCGCTTGGTAATTACAAATTTTCTGTTCTGAAAAATAATTTCCTTTCCTTATTTGTAATTTAAATCAAACAATTACATAATCACGTTTGATCAATTTCCTAGGACCCAACAAGTGCGATCTTCTTGCACCTTAACATCTTTTTGGCTAAAATAAGGATGCTTTAGATTTGTTTCTTGAAATGATAATACGCTAAACTTTCCATTTTTCCATGGTTATCTTGATTCCATGCATATGCCAAGGACGAAATAACTAACCTTGATTATTTTTTTTTGCTCGAAATAAATAAAATCCGACAACAAATCAGTCAAGGCTTAGGCAAAATCGAAAGGTGAAATCAGGATTGGCCAATTGAATGGATCTATTTCCTATTTTTTTGAGTTTTTTCTTGGAAATTTCATGATTTTTTAGAACGATTTGCTCCAGAGGGGCAAAATTATCATTTGAAGAAATCAAAATAAAAAATCATCAACAATAGAATTGGTTAGTTGAAATGACCCATATCCTAATTTTTGATATTTTGGGATTTTTTTATTTTCCCCAAATTTTAAGATTTTTTTATGAATTTTGCTTTTTGTATTTTAAATTATTTTTTAATTTTGTTAATTTGTTAAAATTTTATTGAAAAAATTATGCAGACCGGGTCTGGTTGACCCAACTCTAGCCTCAAGAGCGCTCGACAAGAATGAAATAAGTCTCTCAAAAGTGTTCCTTCTCTTGAGAAACAACTATTTTTTTCATTAGAATCGAAACAGACCAGTTACCAGATCCACTTATCATCGCCGGCATAACCATTAAAAAAGAGGCCCATTTGTATCGGCTACGATCTATTCCCTTAGGCCCAAGGGCCCCTTCTCAAAAGTAGTTCAAAAGTGTTTCTAGGATTAGAATCAAAATCAATTGCATTACCAAACATATTTCTGATTTTTTTTGTTCCTGAAAATAGAAATGGAGTATCTAACCAACAGGCCATTAGCCTCTCCACAATGCTTTGATGACCAGCAAAATTTCTCTCCCACCCACGTGGTAACCAACTCCGCAAGTCGACCAAATCGCTCAATGAGCTTAGACGGCATGACGACTGATGAGGATGTCCCTCCACGTCTGATGAGGAGGAGGATGAAGATGACGACGTTGAGAAAGAGAATGAGCGAAACAGTTACCGTAAGAGAGAAGAATGAGGCGAAGGAGAAAGGAAATGTGACAAACAATCGGATAACTAGAACATGGATGAATACGAAGAGGATGATGCGAAGTTGAGGCGGTGCTCAGATTGCGCATTCGTGACTTTGCAATGCAAGCTTGGAGCAATGGTAGCCAGATTTTCGAACTTGGCATTGGGTACTAGGTATTGCTTCGAAATTTGGCGGAAAGCAGCAGTGGTAGAAGAGGAGTTATGCCTGCCATTAAATCAGCGATTGTGGATCTTTTGACCATGGAGATCGGATCAAAGGATGAAATCTTAATGGATGCGACCTTTAAGGACATGGTAAACCTTGGTCAGATGGCAAAGAAATTGCCTTGTGGGCACCGTTACTGTGTGGATTGCATCGTGCCGTGGTCGGATGCAAGGGGGATGTGTATGCGGTTTGTCGGTTTGAGTCGTCGACCGAGAATTTGAGTACGAAAACGAGAAGTAGAAGAAAATTGAGGTGAACGTAGGTGGGAGCTACAATTTCATTTCGAAGATTCCGCATAAAAGAAAAGGCAGAAGAACATGGGGCATGCAAATACACCCGCAACGAATGACAGACAAGAATTTGAATTCTCGATCAATTACAATCTTTATTTACGTTTTAGGGTGCGCTTGGAAAGGCTTTTGGGGAAAGTCATTGGGAAAATACAAATGCCTTTAAGTCTGAAGGGATTTGGCGAAATGCAAAAGATGTTTGGTAAAATTGAAACTTAAAAATTAATTGCAAAGCAACTTTGGGTAAAATAGCGTTTGGAAAAATTATACCTGTAAAACACTTTTTTCATTTTTAATCTCCCTCATCTTTCTCGGCAGTTCAATCACAGTCCCCAAGCTCTCTCCCAAGTAAAAGAACCCTCGTGTCGAAACAACTTCTTATTATTTATTCCAATTTCTAAGAAATCGAATTGATCAAATCAATTAGGCATTGGTTTCAATTTAAAATCTTGTTTTCTGTTGCTGTACAATCTAATTTTACCTCCCACAGTTAAATAAATTCGATTCAACTTCTTATATCCTTTACTGAATGCACTGCTTTATCCTTCAATTTCGCTTCCAACCCTTTTCCTATTTGATGCGGGAGTATTAGGATTGGTGGAACAACTCCAAGGCCCAGTTCAGATTTAATCTATTGATCTTAGCTCAACCATTGTCAACTCGATTTGATGTGTCCAAGGTTGACAATGTCTTTTGTGGAATTGGCATATTTCATGTCGATTTGAGGTTATCGATAGGTCAAGTTTTCGATTGACAAGCGTAAAATCTCTAGTCTAGGCACAAATCCTAGTCATATTTTGGAATATAATTTTCGAATTTTAAGTTGTGATAGGACAACCGTTTTCCATTGACTAGGAAAATCTTTTCCATTTACTTATTTTTGGATACGATCCAAACGCATGAAAATGAGAAAAAAAATATTTTTCGCGAAAAAAATGGAGCCAAAGAATATAACCGAGATGTCCGGACCAGCTTGGGCGCACCTCGACTATTCATCGGGGGGACTAGCACGACAACCACCAGCCGCGATCCCCACTTAAGTCACGGAGCGTGAGTTGGGAGATTTGACCCAGGGACTGACAAGAGATAGTACATCTCTTAACCAACTCGTCCATGCGTGGGTGGTTGCCTAAGAATATGTTCGTCTAACGGAAATTGTTTTATGGTAATTCGTCTTGTTATGTATAATGAAGCAACCTATCAACCCTTCGAACCATGCCAGCGATCGACGAGGGCCGCGAAATGCCGCCAAACCCTCACCAGATCTCGGCAAGGTTGGAACCCTCGCTAGTGATCAATGAGGGGCAGCCGGCGACACTCATTGGACTTTGAAAAAAATGAAAGTAAAAAATAAAAAAAAGAAAAGGAAAAGAAAAGCAAAGGAAAAATAAAAATAAAAAAATGTCCAACATATTTGGCAATATAATTTTTGTAGTAATTTACAAGTTTTGCTTATTTAAATTAAATATGTAAGTGCTTTATAATATAGGTCGAGTCGGTCGAGTATGGGTCGAAAAATTTGCATGATAATAAATGGATCATAAATCATTTAATGGGTCAATTTGACTCAGACTATTTATGACTCAATCCAAACTCAATTCAATTGACCCATTTAAAGGGTTTACTGACAACGCGCATACAAATCTGACCGAATCCACTGGTTTTGAATGGTTCTCTGCTTTTAAGAATTTTTTTTTTTTAAAATGTGAAACCCGTATTGAATCAAAGTCTCAGACAGACGAATATGACCGATTGTACTAGCTAGCCCACAGGCCCTGGCCGTTGAGCTGCTTCGCTCACTCTCCAGCGGCACTCTCTAAAGTTGCGCTCTCCCTTCCTCCGTCCTCCGACTCAGCGTCCTTATTCTATCTCTCTTTCCCTCCCTTCGCAGACGGCCACTAGGGTTTTTGATCCGTGGTCTTCTCCATGCATTTGTTGTTTCGAGATTCTTTATTCACTGCGGGTCGTTTTCTCTCAAAGATCACCTGCCATTCCCTCCAATTTGAATTAATGGCAGATATCTGGCTAAGGAATAATCAAATTTGTGTGCCTTACCAATTTTCTATATGGTGTAAGTTAATTAATTATTTTTTTAGCTGAAATGATGGTGTAGGATCTGAGTTGGATTTTGGTGAACCCAACTCTACAATCATTGGATTTTAGTAATCTCTACAATCATTGTAGAGATTACTTATATTAGTGTTGGAACTCGAAGGCAGCGATGATGAATCGACACAAGAACATATCTGCTGGGTGGCTATTTTTATGACTTCTTGTGGATTGGTGTTGCTAGATGGTAGGAGATGGTGGATATTTTTATTTGAATCCAAATGTTGTTATGGTGGGATTTGAATACCCCAAAAATACTCTCGGCGAATGATATCCATCAGTCAAAGAATGAACGTTGTTCTACAAATTTATCTTCATCTTCACTATAATGCTAGCCACTATTCTCTCCAGTTTTATACTTTATTACCTATAATTTTTTTTTGTCATATACTTTTCTATCTAAAAAAATAAAAAAATAAAGGATCCTTCTCTATTTTTGTTGATTCCCTCGTCGATTTATCTACATTATGAAGAGTATCTTATCGACATTTCCGGTGAAATCATCTTCTGTGAGAGTGTCCCTACAAAAGATGATGAGTGCCATTTTATCTTCATTTTCAAAAGTGATCTGTTGTTAATTACACTTCAAACATAATAATTGTTAGTGGCCAATCTTCAGTAATTACAAGACTGATTTCTGGTGGCAGTCCATTCTGTTGTATCATTACATTGGATGTACCTAGGACTTAGATTATAATGAGCTGAGCTATGGCATATTCAACCTCAATGCGAGAAGG
This sequence comes from Rhodomyrtus tomentosa, assembly GCA_028455895.1. Lineage (NCBI taxonomy): Eukaryota > Viridiplantae > Streptophyta > Magnoliopsida > Myrtales > Myrtaceae > Rhodomyrtus > Rhodomyrtus tomentosa. The sequence goes on from JAPCWY010000008.1 coordinate 14,244,785, forward strand.
CAATGAACCAAATAGAATTTGGAAATTGTTGGTAAATGTGCTAATTGGCTAGCACATGGAGAAGTGGGTGTTAGTGACAATGAATTTCTTCACCAAATTAGGTTTTCAATAAGGCCGATAAATAGGACATTGGAGACGGAAATGATGAGTGAAAGACATACTTTCACGGTGCAGCTGTTCGTATAAGTGAGATACACAAATTTACTTGAAGAAGATCAATCGATCCATGTTGGTTGGACAAAGTAGAAATGGAAAGATACATGAATTTACGCCGCTTTAACGTATGATCACAGTCGCGATCTTACACATATTAAGTGTTGTTTACGTGGGACTAGGCCTTATGGAACCTCCCAAAAAATCACCACTTGGTAATTGCTCATGGTCACTTCCACATCTCTCCGACATAAGCTTTACCTTTTGCATCCAATACACACAACGCAAGCATACCCTTATAAAAGGGGCCAACGAAAATTGAAGAAAATTCCTTCCAAAATGTTGACTCTTTTTAGTAAAGTTAACGCCACGAAAAATAACATACCGGCACACATACGACAAATTTAATTCAAGTTATTTTTTAAAGTAAAAATTCCAATCTAGTATGCTTGTAACCCTTTACCGGTCTTCACTAAAATTTACTATCAAATTGCTGAATTGGATGACACATTACAGTTGAAGAGTATATTGGTTTGAGGTTCTTACCTCTCTTTTGTTATGTGGTATTAGCTTGAGATTTTTTGTGGTATTTACCAATTTAATGGAAACCAGCAACGGGTAAATTAATCTGTTATAGGTGTGTCAATTTTAGGATTTTTAAATGATTAAAAAACTAGTAGGGGTAAATTTGTCGATAGTGGAACAGTTTGCGATTTTTTCGTGTTATTTACACGTTCTAGTAAGTACAGTTAACTTACCTCAAATTCTCTTTTCCAGCGGAAATATCATATTAACTTATTAAATTATGTAAAAAATAGTTACTGAAAACAAGCAGGCATCTGATGCATCGTGATTAAATCCATTTTGCGTTGTGTTGTCAACGTTTTCTTTCAATTCAGTCTTAATGTAATATTGATCGATCTCGTACATACTTTCTCTGTAATCCATTTGTACGATCACTTTTGCTACTACAACACTTATGGTGGAACGACTATTTAGAACAATAATCAACACCCGATTGTATTTGGTGATCACCGCTCGTTTTTCTATTGCACAACTTGACCAATGTTGGTTTCTGAGCATCTTATTGTGGGATCTCCGACTTCAACGAAGAAGGTGAAATCTTCTTAGATGAGAAACACGTGGATGAGCGTAATGTTGCATTTCTGTCATATTTCATGGGTGTGAAGGTTCAAAAGGAAAATTTTTTCAAAAAAGTTCTAAACCTATCGCATTATTGTCAATTTAGCTCGGGAATGGGTCTTGTATGCTCTATATGTTCATGTGATCTCCCTCTACCTAATAATTTAAACTTTCGAGTTGGATTTTCTAATAAATGTATTATAAGATCGAGATTTAACGACCTCGCGAATGTACATTTCCTATCTTTCTAATATTTTATAGCTTTCTTCAGATTCTTCTTCCCAACTTAGTGAGATAGGTTTAGTTTGTTGTTGTTGTCATTTCTATGACCATAATAATCAAGCAATTAGACATTAATGCCGCATGATCGATGTCGAGCACCGAATCCCCATACTGCCCACATCCAAATCATGTTCAGTTGAACACGGAGTGACCACAATATAAGAGTTGCAACGACAATTTCGCACAGTTACATTCAGCAAAATTATAATTGTCCCCAAAACGTCATGTGTAATATTAAGTTAAAGGAGTTTCCTTGTTAATGAATTTGTGTAATTCAGAGTCGAAGTATTTCTCTGGAAATAAGAAAGGTGATCATAAGCACTCTAAAGCAGATAAAGATCACCCCAACTGCAAAATTTATAAGCAAATGACAGTCACAATCCTCTCCTGCCATTTGTCCAGACAACGAATAGACAACCTAGAACTTAGTTCCGAAAGATTACTGTTATACATATTAAAACCATCCCACGCTAGAACAGCATTGTGAAGATGTAGTAAGCAGCATGCAACTTTTCACTATGAATGACTAATTTTCATGACAATGAACAGTTAATTTATGTATCTTGAATATAGCTCATAATTTAAAAGTTCCGCCAAGAATTTCATGAAAGAATTTTCATTCGAACAATTTGTGCAGAAAAGATTCTTTTTAGCATCTTCTAAGAAGGGATTTTCTCAGAATATCGCACCTCAGGAGATTTAAGTTTGACGTCAAAAATCAAAACAAGGATGCAGGTAATTTTCCCTGGAGGAAAAAAAATAAAGAAGACATTTTGCTAGACCCACCTTGCACTGGCTGTTGGTGGCATTGCGCTTGTCTGCTGCAAGGCCCCATCTTAACAAAGTTGCCGCAGCATCTGTAAACCTGAGAAAGATTATGCAATGAATTCACCATATATGTATTGACATCTATGAATATCGAAGAAGTCATACAACTGGAAATACACTAAACATTGTCAATTTCTTCTGTGAAGACCCAGAAAAAGCCATCTGTGGACATTATCCTAAGTGCCATATTGGCGTTGGCAGATCAAATCATAGAGTATTTTCTGTTCATACATGTTCCAGAATACGTCAATATCGAAAGCTCACAACAATGTTTCTTTAAGATTATAATGCCTGACATGGTTACCCCAAAACAAAGAAAAGCCATACACGAGGATTGTTTGTCATTTGAATAACTTGGCACAGTGAAAATGCATAAAATTTAGGCCTACACAAATATGAAACTTCTGACAGAACTTTCACATAGGAAAATTAGATTTGTGATGCAGCATATGTAAGAGAAGGTCCTATCCCACAAAAATGGGATGCAATTAATAATACTCTTTTTCCTAGTATTGGCAGTGGAAGAAAGTTCACACAATAAGTATGATATTTCAAGTTTATATCATGCTGTCATTTTGGCCAAAACCAAAGCAAATGCCCCCAAATTCAAATTACTTGTAACACCTTAAAACTTGGAGATGTCTTCCATAAGATTTCATCAGACAAAAATAAGAATCTTCATAAGGACATCAAGCGTATATATGTATACACATATACAGATACATATACATATGTATATGTATGTGCGCATATATATATATATATATATATATATATATATATAGTGAAGATTAGATCTTTACTTTTCAGGCTTAATATAAACACTTGTGGCATCACGGTTCAAATCAAATGCCATCCGTTCCTTGCCATCTTCCTGAAGAATAGCACAAGCATCTGTGTATAGCTTGATAGCCTCTTCTGGGACAACCTCTTCAAGAACAGTCATGGACATAAATGTTTCACAATTTGGGGTAATATATAGAGAACAGAGTACTCAAAGAAGAGGGACAAGCCGCCCAATCTGTGAAGGAGATGCCGCCCTGTGAAATATCGATCCAGCAAGTAATAATATGGAAGGAAAGATGGCACAAAGATACATTTGACCTTAAGTCATCTTGAATTAGCCAACAAGACAATGACTCAAAATACTTTAATCAAAGCAATTAGGTTAAGCAGATGTGCCAGGAAAGATCATAATAATATAATTCATTCAAAAGAAATATTCACAGCATCAACAGAAAGCCTATGGGGAAGAGGAAACTAGAGCATCAGACTACACAACATTTAACCAAATTCTCCCACTCTGCTGCGACATATGACTGCTGATTTACATAATTGTCAAATTGGATATCCAATCAATGAAAACATTCTACTGCAATTTTCAAAAGCATCTGCACAGTTCACTATGATAATGATGAAACTCGATCAACAAAATAAATAAATGCGAAGGAACATACTAATTGAAAAGAAATAGAATATTTTCAAAATGCAAAGATAATCACAACATTACCGAGCCCCATTCGGTTGCAAGGCTCAACTTTGTTCTAACAAAAGCAATTGCAAGAGAATTAATCAAACAAGGCTTGGAGCCAAGGGAAAAAAAATTTATTAGGCATTTCAAACGATATGTGCATTCTGCCATTAACCAATAACATATCTTCCCCAGACGGAGCAGAATGAATAAGCTAAAATTTTGGGGAGTAGATTGCTCGTTTGACAATATCTAACGGACTTTTGATAGCTTTCCCCTTTGTTTTAATTGAACAAAAGGACTACAGTGGAAAAACTAACAATTTATGGATGAGATTGCGCGTTATGTCAAGTTTTGTAGACTAGTTAGTGTTAACTTTTTTTTTTTCCTAAGTCCGTATCTTTTCATGAAATCTCGTAAGCAATACGAATTTATTGAAAAATTTTGTTTTCGTTATCTTATCAACTTGCCTTAGGGACCACAATATTATTTACGATTAGTAAGTAATTTACATTGTAGATTGTTAGGAACATTGATAATTCTATATTAATTCCTTAAACGTTCAGATTAAAATAGAATAAACATACGAAGGTTTAAATGGAATAAGACCAAATAAAAAAGAAAAAGAAAAGGAAAAGACCTTTTTTATGGGAAAAACGTAGACAAAACATAAGTGGGTCCCCCCTTGTCCTATTACAAAAAGCATGAAACGAGTCCCTCGCCGGAAGAACGTATTTCGAGATGGAGGTGGAGGAAATGGCGGCATCAACAGCAGCATCACTAGGACCGCCAGTACGATTCTCTATCTCCTTCACAAGCTGCAACGGCCGAGCGAGAGCACCTCCTCCCAGCGCCGTCCGGTGCTCCGCCCAATCCGACATCGGTGCTCCTCCTCTGCTCCGCGCAGCCAAGAACACCGTACGACTTCCTTCCCCCGCCGTCTTTCTTTCGATGTCATTCGCGGTTTTTCTTGCTGGTTCTTCTGGTTTAGTTGTACAAGAATGTTGGCGAGCGAAATGCATGCCTGTGAAATTTCTTTGCCCTTTTTTTATTGTCTCATTCGAAAACTTAAGAGAATTTGTTGTTGATTGATTCAAGCTTGGGCGCATTTGCTGCCCAAGTATTGCTTGGAGATGGGACCGTTCATTGCTCCTCCTAACTAGAAGCTTTACGTTTTGTCATATTACTCTAAGGCTAATATCTTCACAATCTGCACTGGAGACGTCAGGAAGATAAAGCAGTTCTCTCTCTTTAATGTATGTAGGATGTCACTTAAGCCTGGGTGGGCGGCCTAAATACCGAATCCTCTGCAGTTAATCTTATGGGTATTTGAATTTCTGTTGGGTGCCTAATCCAAACACAGCTCTATTCCTTGATCAAAGAATTTTCTTCCTCCACTAACTCTCCTCTCCTTTGATGGGCTTCGCAATTTGCTGGTAGAAATAGTAGTTTTGGATCAGCCTCCATCTGCCAACAAACTTTTATCAGCTGCAACCGAGATAGAAAGGCGAATCATATAAGTATCAATATCTCTGTCATTAAGGGCGCCGATCATGCGTATTGCAATTGGGCTAATGCCGAATAATTGTGCATAGACGGTTGGTTTCTGTGATTACCAAGAAGTTCTCATTGTAGGGACCACATATTTATTTGTGCTGCGGCAATTTTGTTGTCGCAAAACTGCGATCAAATGCCTTTGGTCATGGCGAATGAGAACTGTCCGGAGAACCTTATTTTGAGATGGTCACTGCATGTTGGCATGACCTGACTTAAGTTACCAACCATAAAGTGAACATTATCTAAGAACCGACTCCAATTTTGCTGAACGCCTCTCTACCATCATAAACCATGTGCTAACTTCTCTCTGCTGAATTACCATCCACGCTTTCCTGATGTGATTCCCCTCCATGATGTGATGAATTCTTTTTGTCTCCTGGAAATTCAAGGCTGTCAGCTCATGAGACTTTCTTTATGAAAAGTAAGCAGGATCTAGTTCAAAACCACATTGTACTTCGAGCTCTTTTATTTGTCTCAAATCGTTCATATGAGCTCCGAACATCCAAAGCTAGCTGCGTCCTCTGAGTTAATTGACGAGAAACCCTCCTCCCCACCTGCAGTAGTTGCCAAATGAGCAGGATGAACACATTCAACGATTATCCCCATCTCACGTAATGTTTTAACTGGATTTTACGTCTGGATATGACAATGAAGAGCAAAGACTGACAGATCTCAACTTTTGCCTCACATTATTGTGTATCGGTGACAGAAGATGAGACCCTGCTGCTCTACCTCTTTTGTTGCCAATCTAAACCCCGTGAAGAGCCTAGTTTTAGATGCTCTATTTAACATCCCAGAGAAGTTCATTCCGGTTCTGATCGTCATCATCTGCTGACTGCATTTAGTTTCCTTTCTTGATGTCCTATACTGTCATCTCTCAATATAAAGTCAAAGTAGGAGTTCTTCAGTGGCTATTTTGATCGAATGAGTTGTGAGCAAATGTAATGCAAACTAATTTGGGCTACTTTTGTAGTCATAATATGACTGACTTTGTCTCTCCGACTGGTGTCCTTACATTGTTATATGTCGGGAATTTTTCACTGACATTTCATTTCCAGGTTGACAGATACATCAAAAGTGGAATGGTGATTGGGCTAGGATCTGGTAATGCTTCTAGCATGGCCATAAATTATCTTGGTCAGCAATTCCGCGCAGGTGCTTTGGAAGATATAGTAGGGGTACCCACGTGAGTTCTTCTTACCGTTGCAATTGCAAGGCCAAGGCCTTCTTGTCTGTTTTATAATAGAAATCAGTTATTTGCAGTGTATTGGCTCCATCCCGTTTGTGTTTCTTGATCACGTTATTAATCAATCAAGCACTTTTGTTATACTTATTCGCCTTGTTAGAGAACATGCCAAGGATGGTCGGTTATCGGGGAGCAACTGTAAACTGTCTATTTATGATGGCGACCATATGGTTGACAATTGTTCATTGACACACCAATTCTTTTGTGATTCTGAGAGACTGTTTATTTCTACATAACCTGGTAGCTTATGATTTGTCTAGTCTCTTCTGCCTTGGGCTGACATTATATCGGGGTTAGTCGTACTTGCTCAAATTTACTCGTTTATTGTGCGATTCAGTTGTCAAATTTCTGCCTGCGATGGTACAAATATTCTAATAAAAAATCTACTTAGTCAAATAACTTCTACTGACAAAAGAGAATGTATAAGTTCTGATTTAACCCCTTGAATTTATTTAATTTCATCAACTGGCTCATCAAACCTTTCTTCCTTATCTCTATTTGTTTTTTCTTATTAGCTCACAATCTAAGGTCAAGTGTGTTGGGGTTGGGGAGTGGTTTGACTCCATTGGGGGCGCCACCACGGTGTCACTGCCCCGCCACAATGTCGCTTCCCCCATATGGTCTGGCGCCCCTCACCAGCCTTGGGCCCTCGTGGCTGACTATATGCTATACTTCTAGTTTTGCACTATGGTTTCTATTCTGAAATAGAAGATTGACAAAATTTGAGATATGACTAAAATGGACGGCTTAGGGACTGACGTTTGTTAGTGAAGATCAGGGGTGTGAATCCGCACCCTAAGAACTAGAGAATCATTGTCAAGGATATTGTTCGGAGCGAGCAGCAAAAGCTAATATCTTTAGGGGGGGAGATTGTTCGCACATGCATGCCAACAATTTCTCCTACATGTGATTTCGGTGTTAGGTATGCTCCACCATAGTTCAGGCATCCTTCCGCATCAAGAGTCTCACTCTGAATCTCCGATCATCGCAACCAGCCCATGCCTCTCGCCCATGATCTCCTCCCTGGAACGTGATGGAAAACCGCACTTGGCAACTGCAAAGTTCCTTTTTTAGTCCAGGATGCTGATACCGATTGGGACACACCAATCAACCATCTTTTCAATACTATATTTTGGGAGTGGGAAGTAGAATTCTGATACTTCAGGCGGGGAGATCACTAAGATGGAGCCCAAATCTAAGTCATCAACAAATCTAGTTGAACCTACTTTTACTCAAAAACTTAAGCCAATTAGGATTATTAATTGCTCCGCAACATACTAATTTTCCAATGTGAGGCTTTTTTAACGCAATTCACATATGCATCTGAACACGTGTATAATGTAGAAGCATCATTCTGGTAGTTCAATATCCAGTGTTCTCTTATTTGCTTCATAACAGGTTATGCGCAAACTAATTTATCTTCAAAGGGGATAACTATGTCAAATGTAGTCCTTAGTACACTTTCCACAATATGAAGTTGGCCTTACATGTCGAGTAGATGTAGGATAGATGTCAGAGTAGAATAGAATAACCGACAGAGAGGGCTACCGGATTTCAAAATAAAGAGCTGAGGCCCTGTTGTGTTCCTGAAAGTTTTCTAAATCTTCTGCTTTTGTGTTGATTTATGATCTATTTTTTTTTTGGCAGCATGAACAATAAAAGCAAGGGAATCTGATTTGATTAAACTGATGGTAACCTTTTAATTCTTTTCATAGATTTCATTGCAATGAATTGTAGAGCATTTGGAATCCCATAAGGAAAGTCTCTTTACACTGGTGGAGAATAAATGTTGTTCTTTTTCTATTTTTAATTATGAAATAAATTCTCATTTTCACTGACCAAACAGCCTTTGATGGGATTAAAAACTAAATACTGAATATTTTTTGCTAAGATACTTGTACATTTTAAAGTTTCCTGGTCCATTTTCTCATTCTTCCTTAAAAATCTTATGTAGGTCTGTTACAAGTGCTAGCGAAGGAGCGAAATCAGGAATTCCTTTGGATAACTACCGAGGATATTCTGAGGTGTGGACACATAAATAATTCATACTCAGCTTCCCTATGTCTATGACAGTCTTTTTCTTTCTTTTGTGACAGATTTCTTTTGGAAATTTGGTAAACGGTTCTTGAAATGGCAGGATCCAAGTCGGCAGTGAAATTGTTACCATGGAAATTTGTTCAGCTGCATGAAGTTTACATCAAAAGATCAATTTTCGATAATGATCCCACCTGAGGATTTTCCCAAGCTGCAGTTTTGCATGAACTGAGTCAGTCAAGGATTGAGTCCATAGACGTGCAATGTGCAGCTTAGCAGTGTTGCAGCAAAGCACTAGAGAACGGTCCATGACATGTCGTGTTTTCCTACTTGTATTATTGCAAGTTAAAATGCTGGAAAATCGAATTGGGAGAAACCACATAATGCGTGTTGTTTATTCGATGAGTTGCTTTACTTATCCTCTTCATAGTAGGAGTTTGATGCTCTAGGTTATGCCCAAGTATCTCTCTTTCTGTCGCTATAATTTTTGTATTTACTTGGTTTTTGGTAGATTGACTTCTCCTTTGATGATGCTGATATCATAGAAAAAGACACACTCATTGCCGTCGTTGGCTGCCGAAAATTGGAAGGCAGAGAGTCAATAATCCAAGAGAAAGTTAGTCTCTTTTTGACACCGTAAGATGAGCTTTACTAGTCTATCCCTCTATGACGTAATCGTATGCTGTTTCTTCCTTCTAACTGTGAGCTGACTGGGGTTGTTATTGTGTTGTTTGCAGTTTGTACTTAATGCAGTCAAGAGACTTGTATTTATCATCACAGAGAACAATCATAAGGGTGCTCTAGATGGTTCTGTTCCAGTCTTAGTTCAATCTGTAAGCAGCTACGCACATATATGTCATCTACATATGTTAAAGTGCTCAAGAGAATGATAGTGAAGTAAAGATTCTATTGCCAGCTCAATTGGACGGAGACAGCTGAAGAGATTGATGTTTTGTTTCTGGGAGATGCAGAGGTTTGGTTTTTGATGAAATGTAAATACTAAGGACTGATTCTGGACTTTATTCAAAGAACTTAGAACTGATCTGAGATTGAACATTTAATATCCCTACATCTTTGATCTGTCAGAACTTAACGGTGCTTCTTTTTTTTATGTTTGGTGTATAGATAACAGCATAGGATAGGGGATGGAAAAATATCCCTACAGTTATAAACTATCATCTCTTAATATAATACTTGTTAACTTGTCATGTCATGACTAGTGTCAGCAAAATATCACTTGGCACTCACTTTGTGGGTGTGCAGATTTTTGTTACTGTGGTTTTGTAACAACTGCGGCTGGGCGGCCTTGGGAGACTCTAATGCGTGCGAATTTTTGTTACTATGATTTGTATGATTAATTTTCTCTTCTGTCGAAGGTCCGGAGAAGACCATCAATAGGTCATGCTGATCCATTAGGTGGAGATTTTCCAGCAATTACCAAGGATGGCCATAATGTTCTTGATGTCATATTTGCATCTCCAATTGCAAACCTTGGTATAATGCCCGAACCTGATTTGCTCCTCTTATTTTCCTTTTTGATTTATGGTAACGTGTGTGACTTCTCCTTAATGTAATTGTAGCTCAAGTAGCTGACAGCCTTGACAGAGTTGATGGAGTGGTGGACCATGGGGTCATTTCGAAGTTTCCGTGAGTTAAACCTCATTCTTTTGGTGCATTTCTTGGGTTCATATCGAAGGAAATTTGTTTGCTCACTCTTGGAGCGTTGCAGCAGCATGCTTCTTAGTCGATAACACACAGTAAATCACAATGATATGGTGCATGACATGACAGCCATTTTTTCCATGGTCTGCGAGAGGGTTTTTAATCTTCGAGTTACTTCTATCTCACTAAGATTCCTCATTAAGTTTCCGTGTGTGTATATATATACACATGTCATGGATGTTGAGAAAATGGCGAGCTTGATTAACATCTGAACAAAGATCTTTCTCAATATTCCCCTTTGAGGAATCGGATCATAAACCCTTTTATTTGGAAACAAGAAATGCAGAAAATCCTTTCGTCCATTCAAGGCAAGACTAATAAACAAGTAGCTCTAATTCACTTGTTTTAGGTGTGCCCGCTACTTGTCTGTGTAATCTTCAGAGAGCACATCTTGGAACGTGCCTACACAATCTTCTGGATTAAAAGGAACTATTGTCTTCACGTGTGGGGTTATTTTCAGGGAATTCTAATCGGCAGTAGGTTTGTATGGCAGTCTTATCGACGTAACTATTTAATTCAGATTGAAAATTAGGATGCCAATCTTCGATTTTTTACGTTCAAATATCAGAGGAGATAAAGTTGAGAGCAATTTGAAAAAATAATTTCATGTTCTGAAGAAACAAATAGACCGCTGCCTCAAACACTCTTCTGTTGCTGTTACATAATTGCCCCACCATTACCACCTCCACTGTCATTTGCCCACTTTCAATTCGTCCATGGCAATGGTGGGGGAGGTGCTGATGGTGATAAGAGTGGCGATCGGCCCAGCTATGTTTTAGTTTTTCCTAATGCAATCTTCTTACAAGCTTTTCTTTGTGCATGTATGGCGAGGGATAGCTTCTTCATCATGCAAAGGTCAAAGTTACTTGTCACCGCATCTTTATGATCATTATTTCGAACATAAGGCTCCTGAATATGAAAGAAGGGCAATGATACCGCTATTCTTATCGTCTTTCCTCGATAATAATCTACTTTGTTCCGTTTCACGAGCTGTGTCCCTGTTCAATATCAATTAGATATTCTTCAGTGGACTGTCTTGCGAGGATTCAACAGGTGATATCAGCAAAGTGCTTCTTAAAAAATTCTTGAGTTTCCTCTCTTAGATTCTGGCCCGCGGTTACTTTTCTTTGCCATCACCCGATGGTATGTGGGGGAGACAATCATAGGTGTAATACTTGCTGTATGGACTTTTAATTGAGACTTGGCTGTCCACTAAATGATCCCTGGAGATATGGCACGACACCTTCATCTGCTGATTATATTCTTGGATCATGTTCAGGAACAATTGCTATTGCTTGGCAAAGAATTCTGAGTGATTCCTTGATTTTTTTTTTTTTTTTTATTTCTGAGATCTTATATCTCATACTATGGTTCCAGAAAACTGCTAAGCTAGCAATTTTTGTGTTTATAGAGGGTAGATTTTCAAACCAATAGGCTTGGGTGCTGGATTTTATGTAGTTAAACGTAAGTCTATAGAGCAGCTTCTGAGTGTTATCTGGTAGTCCATGGATATGTTTATTGATCACTACATCACATTCAGATATTGGAAACCAGAGTTTACCCCATTGGTAGTGAGAAACGGTTCTGTCATAGGTCGCATGTCATCTTACCAATGTTTATGTGACACTTCATGTGACACCAATCCTTCATGCTGTCTGTTCTTGCTAAAGTTCGTATTTGTCTTGAGTAGATCCTAACCTATCAGATATTTTTGGCGTATTTTTGCTTAATCTTATGTGCCCATCCATATCCACAACTTATCTTGATAGTATTCATATATCATCATGTTAAAATTAAAACATCTCTTAGCACAATTCGTAGCTTGTTATGAAGTGATATAATCAAGATTCTCATCACTTTCAGAAAGCTTGACCATGGATGTGATCTTCAAAGGAAAATATCGCGGAATTCATTACATTTTCTATTTAATGGAAATGTTCTTGAAATTCTCTTTGTGCTTGTTAAGCTAATGGAAGCGCCTTTCTCTTGTTGTCATTGAAATTGCAGCTGCACTGCGGTGGTTGCGTCAACAAGCGGAATTTCTGTTATCGATCATGTGCTGACAAACGTTGCGGGGGATTCTGCAATATGAACTTAGAGAATGGCCTGTTTTTTAAATGTGGTGCGAAGGTAACTAGAACGTGTAGAAACCATGAAGACCAGAGGAAATGCACAACTTGTTATATCAATGTTGGATTGCCTAAGACAGACTGATGGTCCTCGATTAGGCTCGGGCTCTTCTAAGCTTTTATCTTTTGCAATGTTGGATTTTGTTTTAAGTCTTGATTAGCCTAGGGAATTCCAGGAGTCAGCCACTAGCATTTTAAGGTCGGCTAAAAACCAAAATAGGCATGGGAGTTTGAAATTTACTAAGTCCGGGGACTTGATTATGCTAATCGTCTAATCAGCGTCCTTTTTTATTACCTATAACTCAATCAAGCACGTTTTTACCAATTATAATCCTAAAGGTCTTTGAGTAGCTACATGGGCATGCATATGTTGTTTTTCGGGGTCTGTTATGTTCTTGAGGGTTGTCCTAACAATTGTAGGAAGGAAAAGAAACAACCAATTACTTGAAAGTGCGGAATTAAACACGTAATGTATTGCAAGAACGAAATGGAAGTGTGAAAATGAAAATCCAACACATGTCAGGCAGAGAATATTACATGGCCATGGTCTTAACTATTAAATCTTGAGACACGAACCCCATAAAGCAAAGAATATTAATTGCCTTATTGTAAGCCTTGGGACATGATCCCAATAAGCTTGAGATTAGAGGCGAATGCTACTCAATGGACGGACGAGAGTTGAGCCCCAAAAAGACAAAATAAACTTTTTTTTTTGCAAAACTCATTGCAGTTTGCTTAGGATTTAAGTGATTTTGAATGTTTTGCTTGGGTGCGAAATGATGTAGGAATGAGCATCTTTGGAAAAAAAAAATGATAGTTTCATAGGCACGGATATAGGGATAATTGATATAAATATTACGTAATGAAATGGACGAGAGATGACATGCGTTTTTGTAATTTTCTTTTTTCCAATAAAACACGCAATATTTAATAGATCACTTCGAGAAGTTGGTACAATTTCTCCCAAAAATGTCACATGTGAATATTCATCCTCATGTCCTATGCATGTTTCAGTAGGCAAAGATGCTTTGGGTCCAAAGTGAAATCCACACGATACAACAAAGTTTTAAGTGATCGGTGAAAGAGTATTTTGCCAGTTAATTACATGGTATATTCTCCATAACCAAACGATGTACATTGTGCTATTCTTGAAATTCCGATCGGATTTTGTATATGTTCAAGAATACCTACCATCCCGTAATCAAGGTGGATTGATCACATGAGTCGACGAGATATTGTGAGGAGCGGACCTAAGTCTTCCTTAAAATATAGATAGATATATACCTTAAATTTCTCATAGGAAAATTGCAAAATTTAATCGAGGGCAAAATTCTAGTTAACAATTACCGGTTACCCAATCGGAGGTGCTATTGGTGAGATGCCGGCGGTAAGCGCAGTAATCCTATGCATGAGGCTGAGCCATAATTGACCAACTGAGGCAAGTTTTTTCTTTTTGAGAAAGTACGATTGTGCTAATCACCGTTTGAAATAAGAAGGGGCAATTTAAAAATATGTCAATCTTGTGTTTTAGATTCTATAGATCTACTTTTCAATTGGTCCAATTTTCCCACCAAAAAAGGAAAAAAGATTTTTTTTTTTTTTTTTTGGTCGAACGAAACATGTATTAAACATCACTGAGTACACGGCACAGAGGAGAGACAAGCCTCCGAGGAGAGTAAAGCCCTAAGTACAAAAAGAGGAGAGACAGCCCAGTTAGAATAGAAAAAGAAATTGAATTGCATTAGACGGAGGAGTACTTGCTCATTTTCATTTTCCCGCTGAGAAGTTGCGCTCACCTCTTCTCTCTCTCTAGCAGGCCGAGAAAAGGAGCCCATGACCAGCAGGGCCGCTTCCTCCGACGCCTCGCTGCCTTCCCCGTCGTCCTCGCTGGCGTCGGTCACCGGCCCTGCTTGGCCGATGCACTTCGTTTATCTCGACGAGAAGGGGAAGTTGCGGACGGATCCGGAGTCCGTGGCATTGTTGCAGCCAGTCAAAAAAGCGATCGGCGTGGTCACTCTCTGGGGCTGTCCGCGACTGGAGGAGAGCATGATTTTGATGCAGGTGAGCTCCTTCAATTTTTCCGTTGGTTTTGGAGTTTATGAGTATATGGCGATGGATAGGATTTGAGGTCTCTGGCGTGGTTATGATTTGGGGGAGCTTCTTCAATTTCCCTTGGAATTGGTTTATTGTGCCCGAGTGTTATGTTTTCTGCAACTCTAGTTGTGCGGGGCTGAGTAGGGCTTTGATGTTCATCTCTCTGATGATCGGAGCATGATCGAACGTCATCATAAGGTTGAAAGTATCCTTCTCTGAGTTAATGAGTTGTCAAGTCAAGGCGAGAGCAGCACATGACAAACTTTATTCCAAACAGCACGTTCAAGAATCTAAAGCCTCACACATAAGATTTTCTACTGCTACTGCGGTAGATACATCCTGCTGCTGCTGTAGATACATCCCTATATGAACCTCGAAATAGCCTTAAGATGGCAAATCGCTACTGAGGAAATCTCATTTATTTTAGATGGAGATTCTTCCAGTTGTAGTGCATTGGAGATGTAGGAATGGCTGGCCTAGAATGAACGACTGGACTCAAATGCAAGGAATTGATACTGTGAGAAGATACTGAAAAGGTCATGTTGTGGACAATATTGCATACAGAAATGGAGTTCTGGGCAACATGACTAAGACAGAAGATTCTAATTGAAAAACACTAAGCACAGTAAGGAACACTGCTCCCTTCCGCAGCCAAGTGTAGTGCAGGAAAATAAATAGATCATTTGCCTCCTAGATTGTGTTTAAATCTCATTTTCCCTATTCTTATTAGTGTATTAGTCTTCTGGCTGCCGTAATTTCTGCTTTGGTTCTAGTTGTACAATTATTTATTTTGGCCTATGTCAGGTGATCCAGTTAGATGTTAAGGTGCCATGGTATTCTTTGTGATGTTTATTTTTCTCTGTAGACTTTTGGAAAGAGTAGTGCATTCCAAGCACCATCAACCCACAAACCACGGACTAACGGGCTTTGGTTGAGGACAAAAGCTCTCGACGGGACCGAGTATGATCTCTTACTTTTGGGCAGTGAAGGGGTTGATGGTAATGATCAAATGGTAGGCCAACTTCAATGAACTAAGTATTTCTTATTGATTGATGATTTGATTGTTGTAGAATGATGATATATTATCCCATTAGGCATATTTGTTTCCCAACAATAATTCTTATGGTTGTCTTTGCACTCTTTTTTTTTTTTTTTTAATTTGAAGGGAACATACAGCATGCAGATATTTTCTCTGGCTTTCCTCTTGTCTAGCACGTTGATCTACACCTAGGTTGGTGAAGTCGTGGAGAGTTACGATGACGTTGCTTTCAAGTCCTAGATGTTTAAGATTTGTTATATTAGTTCTAGTTATAAGTTGCTGATCGTGGAGCAACTTCTATCTGTTCCAAAATCTAAGCTATTAGGTGAAGGTGCGGTTAACATATGTTAGCACAAAGTAATTTTGCTTGATAAACATCCTCACTTCTTTCCTTAAGCTATATTGCGTTAGCCGTTAATGAGAAAATACAAATCAAGTCACATGTCGAAATTTGACGTCCAAAATAAAAGCCGCACAATTTTTGTGCTTATTGTACCCATCATATTATGGAAAAGCATGGATCTTTCGTGTCAGTTTATGCATCATCGTCAGTGTGCTCTATGGATATTCTGCAGGTTCTTGGTGGTCTTTGCTCAGAATATGAGGCAGCATCCCATGGTCAATCGAAATGGCAAAAGCTTGCCGTGTTCTTGCGAGAAAGGCTTTCCCTTTTTTCTTTTGACATTTCCAAACCTGTTTCCTGAGTTGTTTTTTTTTTTTTTTTTAAATCTCTATCTCCGTCCTTGACTTGCCGCTTTCAATCCACCCAGCTGGGAAGGACCAATAGAAGACCTTGGCAAAAGGCTAATTGATCAGGTCGGATGTCAGAGGAGTTCCTGCATGCTGAAATGTCAGGCCATTGAAGATCAGGTGGGGTTGCTTAAGAAGGAGCTGGAAGCCAGTGAGAATTACAAAACTCAGTACCTGAAGCGATATAAAGATGCCATCAGAGACAAGACGCTTTCTGATGATTATTCAAGCCTGCAGGGTACTTGCGGTTCACTTGAAGAGAGGTCTTCTAGCTTGCTGAAAACATTAGAATCTGCAAAGCAAGAGTCTCTGGACTGGAACAGGAAATACGAGCAAGTGCTGTCCAAACAGAAAGCTGAAGAAGACCAGACTAGTTCTGAAATTGCTATCCTCAAGTCCCAGAGCAGTGCTGCTGAGGCAAGAGTAGCTGCTGGTGAGGAACAAGCTCAGTCCAATCTAGAGGAGGCAGAGGAGTGGAAAAGGAAGTATGACATTGCTTTTAGGGAAGCGAAAGCAGCCTTGGAGAAGGCAGCAATCGCACAAGAGCGCACAGATAAGGATACACCAGAAATGGAAGATGGTCTTAGGGTGGAGTTCATTGAAGTGGCTACAAAGGTCTCTCTCTCCCCCGCATGCACACGTCTGTGTTGGGTTGCAATTCCTGTTTCTCGTACCATATTATAGTGGAATCGATGCATTTACCATTTCTCGACGGTTATGCAGGAGGACGAACTGAAGGAGAAAGCGGCACAATTCGAGTATGCTGAGCAGTGCTTGACCAGCATAAAGTCAGAGCTGAAGGTAATCTCCCGTCTTCTTGATCTAGGCGTGTTGAAAATTGAAGGCCGTGAATTTTCTGCTGAAGTTTCAGGGTTTAGCGCTTTTTCTAATAAAACATGGGAAAGCAACTTGTTAATTAGAATTTTCCATTTTCTTAGCATCTTTATTGTCCCTATCAATTCTGGTCTGTCATCTCTTGTTTGTCATTTTGTACTTTCTTGTGATAAATGATTAATATGCTTTCCAGGCTGCCGAGTCAAAAATAGAGAAATATGACGTGGAGATTATGACCCTGAAGAAAGAAATTAAAGCATTGAGCGAGAAGTTCGAAACAACAAATGGTAAAGTACAAATTTGGGAAATGGAATCCCTCCGGTTGAAGGAGATTCTGAGAGATGGTTTGCAGTTGCCCATAATGAAAGATCTAGCAGCAAGGGGTGTTTGGCCAGTCTCAACTTCAGTAAATGGAGCATGAAGCTGTTATTTCATTTGGGCCGCGAGGCCGAGCAGACTTTTTTCTTGTTTTTTCTTGTTTAGCTGTAAATAGTTGATAAATGGAAACTAGAAAAACATTGCTAATGGTGATCGATCCTACAAAATGGGAACCGAGAACCGACCATTTTCTCCATGGACCCACTCATGGATGGTTCCATGGAACCGATGTTTCACGAACACTCAGGACATGTTGGTACAGTGTTTCATCAACAAATATTCAATTGATATCAATGAGCAATGCTCAATTCCTAATCGATTGCGGAATGAACAGAAGCTACGATCAAATCCCATTTTCGCTTATGAAGAGACTGAAGCAAAGGAACAATGTCTCACCTTGAAAACTTGATTTCTAGTAATCCCGTTCCAACTTCCTATATAACGTGCATTCGTGAGGCCAAAAAATTCTCAGAGAATCCTCCAATTTACTACATTTGGCGCACATGTCTATGAGGGCATTGCAAACGCGAAAATCCATGGTAAATCCTGACTTTACTATGCCACGATGGTCTTCTCTCCCAAGATAAATTTCTGCCGCTTCATCTTCCGTCTCCATCGTCTTAAAAAGCTGCATCACTAATTCCCAGTATGACCCATGTAGTATATTACCATTTAGCACGGGATTCCATGATATAGCATTCATATATTTCTATCTTATTAAATATAGTTGACGCGCGGCAAGTACATTGCCATGCCACCTTAAGCAGACATAGCTAGAAGAACTTTGTTCGCCCCAGTATCAAACTCCATTCCCTTCCTTACCGAGTTGTTCCTAATTCTAACTCACCTAAGTGCCCACGGGCACGGAGAACAAAGGTGATCGTCAATAAATCAAGTGTAAATGCGGTGATCATTTCCCTAGACAATTTGATCTAGTCTTCAAACAAATCCCAGTTGACAATACCCACAGGCCAGGGTGTTCCAACTGACCATATCTCCCAATGCCATCTCATCTAAAAATTGTAAAGTATCCGATGTCGGTATCTACGGAACAGGCATTAGTAGTAAATTAAAATATAAAGGCAGCGGAATCAAAAATAAAATTAGACCACACATTCATTTCTATAGGCATTGTTCTTGTGTTGTTACAAAACATTCGGAAGAACGGAGGGGGTTAAACGGAATACTTCTCATAGCATGCCCAAACCACTTGGTTGGGATGTTCTTCAGCTTGAATCCCACTAATGCTAGACTTTTAATTTAGACACACCGCAAATCGCACGTAGAATAGAAGAAAGAAATCGCGGTAATCACCACTTCAATGTGCATCGCGTGCACGCACAGCCATGACCAAAGATAATATAAAACTAAATCTCATTTAATTTAATTTCTGTTCGATTGCCGTATTGTCTCTTCCGTTTAGCTTCATTATGAATTGGTTACGGCGTGTGACAACTCAATGTTCGTGACTAAACTCTTAATGAGAATTACACTAACACATTAGTACTCCCAAGAAAATCAAATATCTTGATCAATCACCATGTCTTGCCAGCCATGATTGACATCTAGCAATATGTGAAGTTTAATTGGACAATGTGAACACTGAATGAACATAATGGACCATCAGCTTTTGCAAAAGTGTAATCCAATCCCTCTATCATATTTATGTCTCGATCGAACAAAGATCAATGAATATTTTTCAAGCCATTAATTTGATCATATGCGCAAATCTAATTGATATGCAATTTATACGAGACATAACAGTTCATTTTCAGTTACAAACTATGTTGACGATTTCAATACAGTGTGATGATTAGATTGCATAGGATACGATTTTTGTACCTTCCATTTAACAAGGAAGCAGATTCCATTATACACATACGTGTAACTTCGTACATGAAACGAATTATGACAATCAACTTCAAAGACGGATCAACAATCTAGTAATATACGCACCTATTAACCATAGCCATCTAAGTCACCATTGTGACTCATGTCTGAGGAATATTTACACAAGATCAAAGTATGAACGATCATACATTGACAGCGCCGAAAGCTTCCATGTTGCTAATCGTTCTATGTTATCACATAAGTGAACTTGTCTGATATAAGCACATGTATTCTAGCTCGGGCATCACAATGACTCATGACTTATCATTCCCTTAAGTATCAAATACTTAACGGAAAAGTTAAGAACACGCCAGCCTTACCATGATTATTAATATCCATTCAATGATCCATTAATCGGAACATTGTAAAGATACAGTCTAACTTTGAACCCGTCACACGTATTCTTAGTGTTTCAAAAATAGGTCTAACCTCAACTGATCTTGCGGAATCGTTCATATAAATAATTGGACAAATGCATTTTGGGGAAAATGTAAATATTATGTAAAAAATGCTTTGAAAAGCAAGTTTGGACTTAAGTATTATTTGGTTGTGTGTGTGTGTGTGTGTATATATACATATATCCAAAGGTCACTTGGAGTTGCGTGGGCCAGGATGCCTGAGGTTGCGTGACCTCGCCGGCCCTTGGTCTGCCAGATCTAGCTTCGTCAGCTCTCACCAGCCATTCTCACGCAAAAAGTATGAACATGAACGGCATTTGAAAGAATTGGCGAGGGGCAATCCTGAACGAAAATAATATACTTAATGCTAGGCTAGCATTTGGCCAGTTGCTAAAAGCTAGCATTGAGCTTTCATAAAAGCTATCATTTAGCCGAATACCCCTTGAAAAAGCTTGCCAAACAAAGGCTTGATTCGGCTTCATAGATGTCAAACGGCACAAAACAAAAGCAAATTATGCTTCATATCGGACCAAGACTACTCTAAACAAACACGGCTTGATTTCACAGTTTGTTTTGGTTTTCAAAAAGTTAAGCCAAATTGGACCGTGAAATATGGTTTATCGGACTCGATAAACCTTCTCGTCGGGAAAGAAATGCCCCTCGAACCGATTTAAACCACAAAAAAGGTCGCGCTAAATTTCGAGTCCATCTTCGTTAGGCAGTAAAGAATTACTTCCAAGTCTGCACCGCCGAAATCAAACGCAACGGAAGGTGTCGCTTGATTAATAATAAATTTTTAAACAGTGCTAGGAGTTGCTTCACTTGGAAACAAAGGGGTGTGCTGAAACTAAAATCAAGTTGTAATGATGCCCATGCCGTTCTGCACAGATACATGAAAATCTCCAAAATGCCTATCATGACACTCAGGACTTCGCCTAATCTTCCGAGAGAACAGATAAACAAAATATCTCCAAGTTTTCTGTTTTACCAGGAAAATAAGAGACGGCTAAGTAATATCTTGGCCAAACACCTTCTGATATGCTGATAATCCAAAACACTAACATTAACCGCTTTCCCTTGAGAGGTTCATACAAACCTAATCTAAATTTGACAGTAACGTAAATTAGGTACGTGTCAAAAACCCAACAGCATCCTAATTTATGCAACTCAAAATGTCAAAAGGGAGTAAATAAGACTGAAAAAAATAATGCCTAGGGCAACATGTCCCTGCCACGAGACTAGCCAAAAAATTTCATAATGACTCGAGAATTCCTGGAAGCTCTTCGATAGCTGAGCAAATTTTTGCTCACACCAAGTAGTTCCGAAAGAACGTCAGCCTCAATACTTTCTTATCCATGTTGCCTGCCTGATCAGCCTTGATAATCATCTTTTCCAGCACAAGTGTGCATCGCCACAAATAAACTTAATCAGGGCGCGCAGATGCTTCGACCCAGAACTATGGGCTTTGGAACCGGTGATCTCAACCCTCTTGAGATGTTTCGCCACACACTGGAAGTTCCCCTTCCGTGAACACAAGAAATCTTCTTCGTCAAATTTAAAACGTTCTTTAGATTCTTTGTCAAGCTGGAAGTGCACGCATATACCCCATTTAAGAAACTTCGCATTAGATGTGGCTCCACAGGAAAAGAAATTATTTGCTCGCTAGAATTTCAAACAAAAAACTGTCATTTGTCCACTGCAGATGCAAGTTAGTTCTACTCCCATCGAGTCTTAATCAATTTAAGCTCTCAAACTCATCTACACATATAAAACAGGTTCTCCTTCTAAGTCCTCATCGCTAAACTCTAAGTTCAGGATCCTAACGCTACATGGCAGCAAAAGAACACCCAGTACGACACTGAAGTTACTTTACGACAAGAACTAAAGCAGATTAAAATTGCCCTGCACCAATGTCTGACTATACTCACAGATTCATGGGCAACTTTCGATTGCTGGAACAAACAAGGGCTAGAGAATGATCATCTTTGGGTGCTTCAGAAGTTTTAGCTCATTGTTTAAACATTCATGCGAAAGAGAAGTCAGCACAAGGAGCAAGCTGAAAATACCATAGCAACGGAACAAACCTTCAAAGAGTGGTCACCAGTCAGGTATATATCTAATTCTTCCAGATATTGTGAACTTCGTAGCATATATGCTATCCCGGGAAGGTCCCATTGACTAACACCTGCATGTAGTATCAGATTCTGACATTTTGACAATAGAGAAGGCGCTTCTCCCATCTCCAGAATGGACAGAGCCTAAGCACATTCAGCAAGCGACATAGAAAAGTTAATATTAATTTTCCTGTTTAACAGGAATATGGACCAACAAAATTACAATCCATCCAGATATGATATCCTTTGACCCTGTCTCCCGTCCGGGGAAAGACCGATAATGACACTACAGTTAGAAACGACCAAGTGCATGTCTTTAAGAATAGAGACTATTTACATATGCTTCCCACAAAGAACTTGTGAACTTTAAAGTATCTGAAAATTCAAGCAGCATCGACCGAAGTCTCCAAGTTAATCCATCCAATTGCCAAGGTAAAACATTTTGGGGATACTCTGTAAGAGGTATCATGGAACAACGGTTCCGTCGACCTAACACGAATAGGTACATTACTCCTCGCCATGTTTCCAGATTGTCGTATTTCCTCTACAAACTGAAAAAATTAATTGAAATAGTAACCATTTCAGATAATCTCTTTATCCGTTTTCCTTGTGAAAATCAAGCATCCTCCAGTGCCGCGTCGAGCAGCATCTATAGTAATGAGCAACATCTAGTGGCATTCATTGCCCCCAATTGAGTGATCCCACATCCATTTTTTTTGGAAGTCAAACAGAGGGAAGAAGAACCGAGATTCACTATATGTTCTTGTCCTGTAACTTAAAACAAAAAGTTAGGAGTCTTCGTATCGGCCAGTAATTAATTACGAATGCATTCCCAATAATTCCCCTTGATGAAAGACGAGAGTGCCACAAAGAGCTGAAGTTACTCGACCAGGGCAACAAACACCGGTAAACGGTGCTAATCACAGACACCATTCAACACTATTGTCTTATAAATGGTTAAAATATTGAGCTTGTACCTGCAAACACCAACCGCCAATGGTGATTGTACGAACTCCGCGCAGCTTCTCAAAAAGTCCCTTCACAAGGTGAAGGGAGTGTGTCCTCTCGAGGAGAGTTTCAAAGACAAAATCCAATTGGGCTTCCACCAAAGAAGATACATCATCAAGTCTGAAACTGGACCACCAGTTCCCAGATACCCGCAATGACAGCAAATGGGGGGCCCAGATTTTTTCCACGTTATGATACTTGCCGACAAGTATCAACTCTTTCAAGCTTGATGAATCTATTATGATGTTCTTCAGCAAGTCGCAGTCGCACAACTTAAGGGATTCTAAAAGAGGACTTCCCACGAAAATTCGCTTGAGGACATCTTCACTCAACTCCACGCTTTTGACCGACAACACCTTAAGACGAGGCCAATTGACAGTCCCATCCAACGAGAAACGGCACGAATGACTGACTTCCAAGCTCACCAACGAACTCAAGCAATACAAGGACGCTGGCAGTGCATACAAGAAGGGCGAGGAAAAAGACAGACGGATGTCCTCCACGTGGCGCTCATTCACGAAGCTCAGACAGGAGTCGAGCTCGGAGCGGACAATCGGATTGTACCCTAAGTTAGTGACCAGTAACCTCTTCACCGTGGGCGATGAGAACCGGGTGCGGATGCTGTCGACGAATGACCCGAAGTCCAAGGAATAGGACCCTCCATCGAAGGCGAGGTGGGTGGTGTTGGTCCAACTGGACCGCCATCTCTTGGAGAGGACGCTGGTCTTGACGACTTCTTCGAACGGCAGAGATCGGAAAATGAGGTCGATCACTTCGTCTGGCAAGGCGCTGATTCGATCCCCAGCTCTTATGCTCCCGTCGCCAGAGGATTTGCGGCGGATGCTGCCGCGGGCGGAGGTGGCCACCATGGATTTGAAATTCTATGGATCTAAAACGGCAACTAGGACTCGTACCAAGGGAACCCTGCGGGTGCCGGGAATCAATCAGGAAGCTAATCGACGGAGCTGCGAGGTTAAAGAAATCGTGGATGCCAAAAAGCCAGACCGACCCGAGCAATAAGTACCCGAAAATTAGGTTAGTTTTTCGCCTGAAACCAGATTGAGATTTTTTTACACCCCTAATTCCCATCTTGATTTTGGCTTTTAACACTTCCAAAATCAATTATTTTTACCGTTTTATTCCTTCTCTTTTCTTGTGCGTTGCACGTTTATCTTTTCATTTTCTATTTATGTTAGACGATAACAGGGAAGGAGTCTTAAACTCCTTAATGACTGTTTGGTAATATTTTTATTTCAAAAAGAGATTATGTTTAGAATCAATTTTTGTGATTCTGTTCCTCGGATGATTTTTAGAGAATCAAAACGCGCTTGGTAATTGCAAATTTTCTGTTCTGAAAAATAATTTCCTTTCCTTATTTGTAATTTAAATCAAACAATTACATAATCACGTTTGATCAATTTCCTAGCGCTCTTGTTGCACATTAACATCTTTTTGGCTAAAATAAGGATGCTTTAGATTTGTTTCTTGAAATGATAATACACTAAACTTTTCATTTTTCCATGGTTATCTTGATTCCATGCATATGCCAAGAACGAAATAACTTATTTGATTATTTTTTATTGCTCGAAATAAATAAAATCGGACAACAAATCAAGGCTCAGGCAAAATTGAAAGGTGAAATCAGGATTAGCCAATAGATTCGGTTCATCCTTGTATTTCAGCCAGTAGCTTCTAGTAAGACTCCATTCATTCGGATATCACCGGTCGATTCACTTCTCCTAGCCCCTTTTAGTCAGGATGGAGCGTAAAAAATCAAAATTGGTGGGGATCGATTGGTTATAAATCTATCCAGCTGTGTGTCACACGACAGACAAAAGTACAGCTTTTGGTTTAACGATTCATGATCAAATATTGAAAAGATTTTGGTTGTTTCTAAAATTTTATTATTCTTAATGCCCGTCTCCGAACCCAAGCCACCCAAGCCACCCAAGCCAATGGATGAGGATTTCCTAACATTGCTCAAACAATGCTAGGAAAACATTACCAAATCCGAACCATCCAAATCAAAATGGAGATTTTATACACATCACCAATTTTTTTAAAAAAATTTACAGACTAAAACTTATCCGCTTTTTATTGATATAATCTATATTCAAACCGTCAAACATAATCATATGTGTCTTAACTAGGCTTAAGAGGTGGTCTAACTAGGAATCAAGCCATAACAAGTTCGAAAATCCAATTTGAAGCTCACAGGTTCAAATATGACCAGTCTGACCTTTACTCCTTCAAAACGCTTTATGGGACAAACGGCTAGGCCAAATTGAGCTCACAATATTTCGTTAGAACGACAAGACGATAAGGTTTCTAATGATGGGTGTTTTGTTCACATCCGATAATAGACAAAGATCTTATGGCCAAAATAACGAATGATTCTAGGTCTGGCGGCAAGCTGACTGAGGGAAAGAAAAGGAAATCCGAGAGAGTTAGAGAGAGAGAGAGGATTTGCTCGGCCAAATGAATAAAAGTAAGATGATGAAGGCTTTCTTACTCCCTCTTGGTCAAAGCACAAGAATGGCAATTGGATAAGACATGAATTAATGCTAAGTGGATGTCTCTCTTCTTATAATGACACGATAAGATAAAGAAAATATTGAGAATAAGGGTTATGTGCTAATCGACGAAGTTGCAAGGTCGATCAAGGGTGGGGATCGCCGATCGGCACTGCACACTGAAACCCTAGCGGTGGACGGAAGCGGAACGCCAACTGTCGTCGGTCTTGAATCTAAGTTCCAAAAGAGCGGAAATTGAGAGTCTCGACAGCTAGGCGGTTCATATTTATAATAGTGTCCCGATCACTTGCTTGTCCAGATGTGTGGGCTTCGCACGCGAGCCAGAACACATAGACCAATTGGGCTAGGGCAATACCAAAATCTCCCTCTCAACTTGGTTTGCCCTTTGAGACCATTTTTATGCTCCGAAGCCCACTTGATATATTTTTATCAATTTTGCAAGCCCGCTTGATATAACTGCCGATGGGTTGCGTCATTTTCAGGGGTGTCGATGAGTCCGCCCTTTGACCCAAAAAAAAAGAGTCCGCCCGAAACCAAACAGTACCTAGCTCGGTCTGGCCCAAGGCCAAATTACATGTGCCCTAACTCTTCGCGGCTGGTCGGATTCTCTTTTTTCTCTTTCTTCTTTTTTTTTATATCAAAATCACTCGACAAGGCCGTCGAATGAAAGTAAAAAAATGAAAATAAATTAAATTAAAGAAATCGTGGGTGCCAAAAAGCCAGAGTCTGCCCGACCCGAGTCTTACATGGACAGTACCGAATCCCAACCTCACAAGGCCCGAAAATTAGGTTAATTTTCCGTCTGAGCTAGCTCGAACTTTTTTTACACCCCTAATTTCCATCTTGGTTTTGGCTTTTAACACTTCCAAAATCAATTATTTTTACCGTTTTATTCCATCTCTTTTCTTGTGCGTCGCACGTTTCTCCTTTCATTTTCTATTTCTACAGTATGTATGTTAGACGATAACAGGGAAGGAGACTTAAGCTCCTTAATGCCTGTTTGGTAATATTTTTATTCCAAAAAGAGATTACGATTAGAATCACTTTTCGTGATGATTTTTAGAGAATCAAAACGCGCTTGGTAATTACAAATTTTCTGTTCTGAAAAATAATTTCCTTTCCTTATTTGTAATTTAAATCAAACAATTACATAATCACGTTTGATCAATTTCCTAGGACCCAACAAGTGCGATCTTCTTGCACCTTAACATCTTTCTGGCTAAAATAAGGATGCTTTAGATTTGTTTCTTGAAATGATAATACGCTAAACTTTCCATTTTTCCATGGTTATCTTGATTCCATGCATATGCCAAGGACGAAATAACTAACCTTGATTATTTTTTTTTGCTCGAAATAAATAAAATCCGACAACAAATCAGTCAAGGCTTAGGCAAAATCGAAAGGTGAAATCAGGATTGGCCAATTGAATGGATCTATTTCCTATTTTTTTGAGTTTTTTCTTGGAAATTTCATGATTTTTTAGAACGATTTGCTCCAGAGGGGCAAAATTATCATTCGAAGAAATCAAAATAAAAAATCATCAACAATAGAATTGGTTAGTTGAAATGACCCATATCCTAATTTTTGATATTTTGGGACTTTTTTATTTTCCCCAAATTTTAAGATTTTTTTATGAATTTTTCTTTTTGTATTTTAAATTATTTTTTAATTTTGTTAATTTGTTAAAATTTTATTGAAAAAATTATGCAGACCGGGTCTGGTTGACCCAACTCTAGCATCAAGAGCGCTCGACAAGAATGAAATAAGTCTCTCAAAAGTGTTCCTTCTCTTGAGAAACAACTATTTTTTTCATTAGAATCGAAACAGACCAGTTACCAGATCCACTTATCATCGCCGGCATAACCATTAAAAAAGAGGCCCATTTGTATCGGCTACGATCTATTCCCTTAGGCCCAAGGGCCCCTTCTCAAAAGTAGTTCAAAAGTGTTTCTAGGATT
Organism: Rhodomyrtus tomentosa; assembly: GCA_028455895.1. Taxonomy (NCBI): domain Eukaryota; kingdom Viridiplantae; phylum Streptophyta; class Magnoliopsida; order Myrtales; family Myrtaceae; genus Rhodomyrtus; species Rhodomyrtus tomentosa. Next base: position 14,272,347 of record JAPCWY010000008.1, read on the forward strand.
AGAATCAAAGTCAATTGCATTACCAAACATATTTCTGATTTTTTTTGTTCCTGAAAATAGAAATGGAGTATCTAACCAACAGGCCATTAGCCTCTCCACAATGCTTTGATGACCAGCAAAATTTCTCTCCCACCCACGTGGTAACCAACTCCGCAAGTCGACCAAATCGCTCAATGAGCTTAGACGGCATGACGACTGATGAGGATGTCCCTCCACGTCTGATGAGGAGGAGGATGAAGATGACGACGTTGAGAAAGAGAATGAGCGAAACAGTTACCGTAAGAGAGAAGAATGAGGCGAAGGAGAAAGGAAATGTGACAAACAATCGGATAACTAGAACATGGATGAATACGAAGAGGATGATGCGAAGTTGAGGCGGTGCTCAGATTGCGCATTCGTGACTTTGCAATGCAAGCTTGGAGCAATGGTAGCCAGATTTTCGAACTTGGCATTGGGTACTAGGTATTGCTTCGAAATTTGGCGGAAAGCAGCAGTGGTAGAAGAGGAGTTATGCCTGCCATTAAATCAGCGATTGTGGATCTTTTGACCATGGAGATCGGATCAAAGGATGAAATCTTAATGGACGCGACCTTTAAGGACATGGTAAACCTTGGTCAGATGGCAAAGAAATTGCCTTGTGGGCACCGTTACTGTGTGGATTGCATCGTGCCGTGGTCGGATGCAAGGGGGATGTGTATGCGGTTTGTCGGTTTGAGTCGTCGACCGAGAATTTGAGTACGAAAACGAGAAGTAGAAGAAAATTGAGGTGAACGTAGGTGGGAGCTACAATTTCATTTCGAAGATTCCGCATAAAAGAAAAGGCAGAAGAACATGGGGCATGCAAATACACCCGCAACGAATGACAGACAAGAATTTGAATTCTCGATCAATTACAATCTTTATTTACGTTTTAGGGTGCGCTTGGAAAGGCTTTTGGGGAAAGTCATTGGGAAAATACAAATGCCTTTAAGTCTGAAGGGATTTGGCGAAATGCAAAAGATGTTTGGTAAAATTGAAACTTAAAAATTAATTGCAAAGCAACTTTGGGTAAAATAGCGTTTGAAAAAATTATACCTGTAAAACACTTTTTTTCATTTTTAATCTCCCTCGTCTTTCTCGGCAGTTCAATCACAGTCCCCAAGCTCTCTCCCAAGTAAAAGAACCCTCGTGTCGAAACAACTTCTTATTATTTATTCCAATTTCTAAGAAATCGAATTGATCAAATCAATTAGGCATTGGTTTCAATTTAAAATCTTGTTTTCTGTTGCTGTACAATCTAATTTTACCTCCCACAGTTAAATAAATTCGATTCAACTTCTTATATCCTTTACTGAATGCACTGCTTTATCCTTCAATTTCGCTTCCAACCCTTTTCCTATTTGATGCGGGAGTATTAGGATTGGTGGAACAACTCCAAGGCCCAGTTCAGATTTAATCTATTGATCTTAGCTCAACCATTGTCAACTCGATTTGATGTGTCCAAGGTTGACAATGTCTTTTGTGGAATTGGCATATTTCATGTCGATTTGAGGTTATCGATAGGTCAAGTTTTCGATTGACAAGCGTAAAATCTCTAGTCTAGGCACAAATCCTAGTCATATTTTGGAATATAATTTTCGAATTTTAAGTTGTGATAGGACAACCGTTTTCCATTGACTAGGAAAATCTTTTCCATTTACTTATTTTTGGATACGATCCAAACGCATGAAAATGAGAAAAAAAATATTTTTCGCGAAAAAAATGGAGCCAAAGAATATAACCGAGATGTCCGGACCAGCTTGGGCGCACCTTGACTATTCATCGGGGGGACTAGCACGACAACCACCAGCCGCGATCCCCACTTAAGTCACGGAGCGTGAGTTGGGAGATTTGACCCAGGGACTGACAAGAGATAGTACATCTCTTAACCAACTCGTCCATGCGTGGGTGGTTGCCTAAGAATATGTTCGTCTAACGGAAATTGTTTTATGGTAATTCGTCTTGTTATGTATAATGAAGCAACCTATCAACCCTTCGAACCATGCCAGCGATCGACGAGGGCCGCGAAATGCCGCCAAACCCTCACCAGATCTCGGCAAGGTTGGAACCCTCGCTAGTGATCAATGAGGGGCAGCCGGCGACACTCATTGGACTTTGAAAAAAATGAAAGTAAAAAATAAAAAAAAGAAAAGGAAAAGAAAAGCAAAGGAAAAATAAAAATAAAAAAATGTCCAACATATTTGGCAATATAATTTTTGTAGTAATTTACAAGTTTTGCTTATTTAAATTAAATATGTAAGTGCTTTATAATATAGGTCGAGTCGGTCGAGTATGGGTCGAAAAATTTGCATGATAATAAATGGATCATAAATCATTTAATGGGTCAATTTGACTCAGACTATTTATGACTCAATCCAAACTCAATTCAATTGACCCATTTAAAGGGTTTACTGACAACGCGCATACAAATCTGACCGAATCCACTGGTTTTGAATGGTTCTCTGCTTTTAAGAATTTTTTTTTTTTAAAATGTGAAACCCGTATTGAATCAAAGTCTCAGACAGACGAATATGACCGATTGTACTAGCTAGCCCACAGGCCCTGGCCGTTGAGCTGCTTCGCTCACTCTCCAGCGGCACTCTCTAAAGTTGCGCTCTCCCTTCCTCCGTCCTCCGACTCAGCGTCCTTATTCTATCTCTCTTTCCCTCCCTTCGCAGACGGCCACTAGGGTTTTTGATCCGTGGTCTTCTCCATGCATTTGTTGTTTCGAGATTCTTTATTCACTGCGGGTCGTTTTCTCTCAAAGATCACCTGCCATTCCCTCCAATTTGAATTAATGGCAGATATCTGGCTAAGGAATAATCAAATTTGTGTGCCTTACCAATTTTCTATATGGTGTAAGTTAATTAATTATTTTTTTAGCTGAAATGATGGTGTAGGATCTGAGTTGGATTTTGGTGAACCCAACTCTACAATCATTGGATTTTAGTAATCTCTACAATCATTGTAGAGATTACTTATATTAGTGTTGGAACTCGAAGGCAGCGATGATGAATCGACACAAGAACATATCTGCTGGGTGGCTATTTTTATGACTTCTTGTGGATTGGTGTTGCTAGATGGTAGGAGATGGTGGATATTTTTATTTGAATCCAAATGTTGTTATGGTGGGATTTGAATACCCCAAAAATACTCTCGGCGAATGATATCCATCAGTCAAAGAATGAACGTTGTTCTACAAATTTATCTTCATCTTCACTATAATGCTAGCCACTATTCTCTCCAGTTTTATACTTTATTACCTATAATTTTTTTTTGTCATATACTTTTCTATCTAAAAAAATAAAAAAATAAAGGATCCTTCTCTATTTTTGTTGATTCCCTCGTCGATTTTTCTACATTATGAAGAGTATCTTATCGACATTTCCGGTGAAATCATCTTCTGTGAGAGTGTCCCTACAAAAGATGATGAGTGCCATTTTATCTTCATTTTCAAAAGTGATCTGTTGTTAATTACACTTCAAACATAATAATTGTTAGTGGCCAATCTTCAGTAATTACAAGACTGATTTCTGGTGGCAGTCCATTCTGTTGTATCATTACATTGGATGTACCTAGGACTTAGATTATAATGAGCTGAGCTATGGCATATTCAACCTCAATGCGAGAAGGCAATGAACCAAATAGAATTTGGAAATTGTTGGTAAATGTGCTAATTGGCTAGCACATGGAGAAGTGGGTGTTAGTGACAATGAATTTCTTCACCAAATTAGGTTTTCAATAAGGCCGATAAATAGGACATTGGAGACGGAAATGATGAGTGAAAGACATACTTTCACGGTGCAGCTGTTCGTATAAGTGAGATACACAAATTTACTTGAAGAAGATCAATCGATCCATGTTGGTTGGACAAAGTAGAAATGGAAAGATACATGAATTTACGCCGCTTTAACGTATGATCACAGTCGCGATCTTACACATATTAAGTGTTGTTTACGTGGGACTAGGCCTTATGGAACCTCCCAAAAAATCACCACTTGGTAATTGCTCATGGTCACTTCCACATCTCTCCGACATAAGCTTTACCTTTTGCATCCAATACACACAACGCAAGCATACCCTTATAAAAGGGGCCAACGAAAATTGAAGAAAATTCCTTCCAAAATGTTGACTCTTTTTAGTAAAGTTAACGCCACGAAAAATAACATACCGGCACACATACGACAAATTTAATTCAAGTTATTTTTTAAAGTAAAAATTCCAATCTAGTATGCTTGTAACCCTTTACCGGTCTTCACTAAAATTTACTATCAAATTGCTGAATTGGATGACACATTACAGTTGAAGAGTATATTGGTTTGAGGTTCTTTCCTCTCTTTTGTTATGTGGTATTAGCTTGAGATTTTTTGTGGTATTTACCAATTTAATGGAAACCAGCAACGGGTAAATTAATCTGTTATAGGTGTGTCAATTTTAGGATTTTTAAAAGATTAAAAAACTAGTAGGGGTAAATTTGTCGATAGTGGAACAGTTTGCGATTTTTTCGTGTTATTTACACGTTCTAGTAAGTACAGTTAACTTACCTCAAATTCTCTTTTCCAGCGGAAATATCATATTAACTTATTAAATTATGTAAAAAATAGTTACTAAAAACAAGCAGGCATCTGATGCATCGTGATTAAATCCATTTTGCGTTGTGTTGTCAACGTTTTCTTTCAATTCAGTCTTAATGTAATATTGATCGATCTCGTACATACTTTCTCTGTAATCCATTTGTACGATCACTTTTGCTACTACAACACTTATGGTGGAACGACTATTTAGAACAATAATCAACACCCGATTGTATTTGGTGATCACCGCTCGTTTTTCTATTGCACAACTTGACCAATGTTGGTTTCTGAGCATCTTATTGTGGGATCTCCAACTTCAACGAAGAAGGTGAAATCTTCTTAGATGAGAAACACGTGGATGAGCGTAATGTTGCATTTCTGTCATATTTCATGGGTGTGAAGGTTCAAAAGGAAAATTTTTTCAAAAAAGTTCTAAACCTATCGCATTATTGTCAATTTAGCTCGGGAATGGGTCTTGTATGCTCTATATGTTCATGTGATCTCCCTCTACCTAATAATTTAAACTTTCGGGTTGGATTTTCTAATAAATGTATTATAAGATCGAGATTTAACGACCTCGCGAATGTACATTTCCTATCTTTCTAATATTTTATAGCTTTCTTCAGATTCTTCTTCCCAACTTAGTGAGATAGGTTTAGTTTGTTGTTGTTGTCATTTCTATGACCATAATAATCAAGCAATTAGACATTAATGCCGCATGATCGATGTCGAGCACCGAATCCCCATACTGCCCACATCCAAATCATGTTCAGTTGAACACGGAGTGACCACAATATAAGAGTTGCAACGACAATTTCGCACAGTTACATTCAGCAAAATTATAATTGTCCCCAAAACGTCATGTGTAATATTAAGTTAAAGGAGTTTCCTTGTTAATGAATTTGTGTAATTCAGAGTCGAAGTATTTCTCTGGAAATAAGAAAGGTGATCATAAGCACTCTAAAGCAGATAAAGATCACCCCAACTGCAAAATTTATAAGCAAATGACAGTCACAATCCTCTCCTGCCATTTGTCCAGACAACGAATAGACAACCTAGAACTTAGTTCCGAAAGATTACTGTTATACATATTAAAACCATCCCACGCTAGAACAGCATTGTGAAGATGTAGTAAGCAGCATGCAACTTTTCACTATGAATGACTAATTTTCATGACAATGAACAGTTAATTTATGTATCTTGAATATAGCTCATAATTTAAAAGTTCCGCCAAGAATTTCATGAAAGAATTTTCATTCGAACAATTTGTGCAGAAAAGATTCTTTTTAGCATCTTCTAAGAAGGGATTTTCTCAGAATATCGCACCTCAGGAGATTTAAGTTTGACGTCAAAAATCAAAACAAGGATGCAGGTAATTTTCCCTGGAGGAAAAAAAATAAAGAAGACATTTTGCTAGACCCACCTTGCACTGGCTGTTGGTGGCATTGCGCTTGTCTGCTGCAAGGCCCCATCTTAACAAAGTTGCCGCAGCATCTGTAAACCTGAGAAAGATTATGCAATGAATTCACCATATATGTATTGACATCTATGAATATCGAAGAAGTCATACAACTGGAAATACACTAAACATTGTCAATTTCTTCTGTGAAGACCCAGAAAAAGCCATCTGTGGACATTATCCTAAGTGCCATATTGGCGTTGGCAGATCAAATCATAGAGTATTTTCTGTTCATACATGTTCCAGAATACGTCAATATCGAAAGCTCACAACAATGTTTCTTTAAGATTATAATGCCTGACATGGTTACCCCAAAACAAAGAAAAGCCATACACGAGGATTGTTTGTCATTTGAATAACTTGGCACAGTGAAAATGCATAAAATTTAGACCTACACAAATATGAAACTTCTGACAGAACTTTCACATAGGAAAATTAGATTTGTGATGCAGCATATGTAAGAGAAGGTCCTATCCCACAAAAATGGGATGCAATTAATAATACTCTTTTTCCTAGTATTGGCAGTGGAAGAAACTTCACACAATAAGTATGATATTTCAAGTTTATATCATGCTGTAATTTTGGCCAAAACCAAAGCAAATGCCCCCAAATTCAAATTACTTGTAACACCTTAAAACTTGGAGATGTCTTCCATAAGATTTCATCAGACAAAAATAAGAATCTTCATAAGGACATCAAGCGTATATATGTATACACATATACAGATACATATACATATGTATATGTATGTGCGCATATATATATATATATATATATATATATATATATATATATATAGTGAAGATTAGATCTTTACTTTTCAGGCTTAATATAAACACTTGTGGCATCACGGTTCAAATCAAATGCCATCCGTTCCTTGCCATCTTCCTGAAGAATAGCACAAGCATCTGTGTATAGCTTGATAGCCTCTTCTGGGACAACCTCTTCAAGAACAGTCATGGACATAAATGTTTCACAATTTGGGGTAATATATAGAGAACAGAGTACTCAAAGAAGAGGGACAAGCCGCCCAATCTGTGAAGGAGATGCCGCCCTGTGAAATATCGATCCAGCAAGTAATAATATGGAAGGAAAGATGGCACAAAGATACATTTGACCTTAAGTCATCTTGAATTAGCCAACAAGACAATGACTCAAAATACTTTAATCAAAGCAATTAGGTTAAGCAGATGTGCCAGGAAAGATCATAATAATATAATTCATTCAAAAGAAATATTCACAGCATCAACAGAAAGCCTATGGGGAAGAGGAAACTAGAGCATCAGACTACACAACATTTAACCAAATTCTCCCACTCTGCTGCGACATATGACTGCTGATTTACATAATTGTCAAATTGGATATCCAATCAATGAAAACATTCTACTGCAATTTTCAAAAGCATCTGCACAGTTCACTATGATAATGATGAAACTCGATCAACAAAATAAATAAATGCGAAGGAACATACTAATTGAAAAGAAATAGAATATTTTCAAAATGCAAAGATAATCACAACATTACCGAGCCCCATTCGGTTGCAAGGCTCAACTTTGTTCTAACAAAAGCAATTGCAAGAGAATTAATCAAACAAGGCTTGGAGCCAAGGGAAAAAAAATTTATTAGGCATTTCAAACGATATGTGCATTCTGCCATTAACCAATAACATATCTTCCCCAGACGGAGCAGAATGAATAAGCTAAAATTTTGGGGAGTAGATTGCTCGTTTGACAATATCTAACGGACTTTTGATAGCTTTCCCCTTTGTTTAATTGAACAAAAGGACTACAGTGGAAAAACTAACAATTTATGGATGAGATTGCGCGTTATGTCAAGTTTTGTAGACTAGTTAGTGTTAACTTTTTTTTTTTCCTAAGTCCGTATCTTTTCATGAAATCTCGTAAGCAATACGAATTTATTGAAAAATTTTGTTTTCGTTATCTTATCAACTTGCCTTAGGGACCACAATATTATTTACGATTAGTAAGTAATTTACATTGTAGATTGTTAGGAACATTGATAATTCTATATTAATTCCTTAAACGTTCAGATTAAAATAGAATAAACATACGAAGGTTTAAATGGAATAAGACCAAATAAAAAAGAAAAAGAAAAGGAAAAGACCTTTTTTATGGGAAAAACGTAGACAAAACATAAGTGGGTCCCCCCTTGTCCTATTACAAAAAGCATGAAACGAGTCCCTCGCCGGAAGAACGTATTTCGAGATGGAGGTGGAGGAAATGGCGGCATCAACAGCAGCATCACTAGGACCGCCAGTACGATTCTCTATCTCCTTCACAAGCTGCAACGGCCGAGCGAGAGCACCTCCTCCCAGCGCCGTCCGGTGCTCCGCCCAATCCGACATCGGTGCTCCTCCTCTGCTCCGCGCAGCCAAGAACACCGTACGACTTCCTTCCCCCGCCGTCTTTCTTTCGATGTCATTCGCGGTTTTTCTTGCTGGTTCTTCTGGTTTAGTTGTACAAGAATGTTGGCGAGCGAAATGCATGCCTGTGAAATTTCTTTGCCCTTTTTTTATTGTCTCATTCGAAAACTTAAGAGAATTTGTTGTTGATTGATTCAAGCTTGGGCGCATTTGCTGCCCAAGTATTGCTTGGAGATGGGACCGTTCATTGCTCCTCCTAACTAGAAGCTTTACGTTTTGTCATATTACTCTAAGGCTAATATCTTCACAATCTGCACTGGAGACGTCAGGAAGATAAAGCAGTTCTCTCTCTTTAATGTATGTAGGATGTCACTTAAGCCTGGGTGGGCGGCCTAAATACCGAATCCTCTGCAGTTAATCTTATGGGTATTTGAATTTCTGTTGGGTGCCTAATCCAAACACAGCTCTATTCCTTGATCAAAGAATTTTCTTCCTCCACTAACTCTCCTCTCCTTTGATGGGCTTCGCAATTTGCTGGTAGAAATAGTAGTTTTGGATCAGCCTCCATCTGCCAACAAACTTTTATCAGCTGCAACCGAGATAGAAAGGCGAATCATATAAGTATCAATATCTCTGTCATTAAGGGCGCCGATCATGCGTATTGCAATTGGGCTAATGCCGAATAATTGTGCATAGACGGTTGGTTTCTGTGATTACCAAGAAGTTCTCATTGTAGGGACCACATATTTATTTGTGCTGCGGCAATTTTGTTGTCGCAAAACTGCGATCAAATGCCTTTGGTCATGGCGAACGAGAACTGTCCGGAGAACCTTATTTTGAGATGGTCACTGCATGTTGGCATGACCTGACTTAAGTTACCAACCATAAAGTGAACATTATCTAAGAACCGACTCCAATTTTGCTGAACGCCTCTCTACCATCATAAACCATGTGCTAACTTCTCTCTGCTGAATTACCATCCACGCTTTCCTGATGTGATTCCCCTCCATGATGTGATGAATTCTTTTTGTCTCCTGGAAATTCAAGGCTGTCAGCTCATGAGACTTTCTTTATGAAAAGTAAGCAGGATCTAGTTCAAAACCACATTGTACTTCGAGCTCTTTTATTTGTCTCAAATCGTTCATATGAGCTCCGAACATCCAAAGCTAGCTGCGTCCTCTGAGTTAATTGACGAGAAACCCTCCTCCCCACCTGCAGTAGTTGCCAAATGAGCAGGATGAACACATTCAACGATTATCCCCATCTCACGTAATGTTTTAACTGGATTTTACGTCTGGATATGACAATGAAGAGCAAAGACTGACAGATCTCAGCTTTTGCCTCACATTATTGTGTATCGGTGACAGAAGATGAGACCCTGCTGCTCTACCTCTTTTGTTGCCAATCTAAACCCCGTGAAGAGCCTAGTTTTAGATGCTCTATTTAACATCCCAGAGAAGTTCATTCCGGTTCTGATCGTCATCATCTGCTGACTGCATTTAGTTTCCTTTCTTGATGTCCTATACTGTCATCTCTCAATATAAAGTCAAAGTAGGAGTTCTTCAGTGGCTATTTTGATCGAATGAGTTGTGAGCAAATGTAATGCAAACTAATTTGGGCTACTTTTGTAGTCATAATATGACTGACTTTGTCTCTCCGACTGGTGTCCTTACATTGTTATATGTCGGGAATTTTTCACTGACATTTCATTTCCAGGTTGACAGATACATCAAAAGTGGAATGGTGATTGGGCTAGGATCTGGTAATGCTTCTAGCATGGCCATAAATTATCTTGGTCAGCAATTCCGCGCAGGTGCTTTGGAAGATATAGTAGGGGTACCCACGTGAGTTCTTCTTACCGTTGCAATTGCAAGGCCAAGGCCTTCTTGTCTGTTTTATAATAGAAATCAGTTATTTGCAGTGTATTGGCTCCATCCCGTTTGTGTTTCTTGATCACGTTATTAATCAATCAAGCACTTTTGTTATACTTATTCGCCTTGTTAGAGAACATGCCAAGGATGGTCGGTTATCGGGGAGCAACTGTAAACTGTCTATTTATGATGGCGACCATATGGTTGACAATTGTTCATTGACACACCAATTCTTTTGTGATTCTGAGAGACTGTTTATTTCTACATAACCTGGTAGCTTATGATTTGTCTAGTATCTTCTGCCTTGGGCTGACATTATATCGGGGTTAGTCGTACTTGCTCAAATTTACTCGTTTATTGTGCGATTCAGTTGTCAAATTTCTGCCTGCGATGGTACAAATATTCTAATAAAAAATCTACTTAGTCAAATAACTTCTACTGACAAAAGAGAATGTATAAGTTCTGATTTAACCCCTTGAATTTATTTAATTTCATCAACTGGCTCATCAAACCTTTCTTCCTTATCTCTATTTGTTTTTTCTTATTAGCTCACAATCTAAGGTCAAGTGTGTTGGGGTTGGGGAGTGGTTTGACTCCATTGGGGGCGCCACCACGGTGTCACTGCCCCGCCACAATGTCGCTTCCCCCATATGGTCTGGCGCCCCTCACCAGCCTTGGGCCCTCGTGGCTGACTATATGCTATACTTCTAGTTTTGCACTATGGTTTCTATTCTGAAATAGAAGATTGACAAAATTTGAGATATGACTAAAATGGACGGCTTAGGGACTGACGTTTGTTAGTGAAGATCAGGGGTGTGAATCCGCACCCTAAGAACTAGAGAATCATTGTCAAGGATATTGTTCGGAGCGAGCAGCAAAAGCTAATATCTTTAGGGGGGGAGATTGTTCGCACATGCATGCCAACAATTTCTCCTACATGTGATTTCGGTGTTAGGTATGCTCCACCATAGTTCAGGCATCCTTCCGCATCAAGAGTCTCACTCTGAATCTCCGATCATCGCAACCAGCCCATGCCTCTCGCCCATGATCTCCTCCCTGGAACGTGATGGAAAACCGCACTTGGCAACTGCAAAGTTCCTTTTTTAGTCCAGGATGCTGATACCGATTGGGACACACCAATCAACCATCTTTTCAATACTATATTTTGGGAGTGGGAAGTAGAATTCTGATACTTCAGGCGGGGAGATCACTAAGATGGAGCCCAAATCTAAGTCATCAACAAATCTAGTTGAACCTACTTTTACTCAAAAACTTAAGCCAATTAGGATTATTAATTGCTCCGCAACATACTAATTTTCCAATGTGAGGCTTTTTTAACGCAATTCACATATGCATCTGAACACGTGTATAATGTAGAAGCATCATTCTGGTAGTTCAATATCCAGTGTTCTCTTATTTGCTTCATAACAGGTTATGCGCAAACTAATTTATCTTCAAAGGGGATAACTATGTCAAATGTAGTCCTTAGTACACTTTCCACAATATGAAGTTGGCCTTACATGTCGAGTAGATGTAGGATAGATGTCAGAGTAGAATAGAATAACCGACAGAGAGGGCTACCGGATTTCAAAATAAAGAGCTGAGGCCCTGTTGTGTTCCTGAAAGTTTTCTAAATCTTCTGCTTTTGTGTTGATTTATGATCTATTTTTTTTTTTGGCAGCATGAACAATAAAAGCAAGGGAATCGGATTTGATTAAACTGATGGTAACCTTTTAATTCTTTTCATAGATTTCATTGCAATGAATTGTAGAGCATTTGGAATCCCATAAGGAAAGTCTCTTTACACTGGTGGAGAATAAATGTTGTTCTTTTTCTATTTTTAATTATGAAATAAATTCTCATTTTCACTGACCAAACAGCCTTTGATGGGATTAAAAACTAAATACTGAATATTTTTTGCTAAGATACTTGTACATTTTAAAGTTTCCTGGTCCATTTTCTCATTCTTCCTTAAAAATCTTATGTAGGTCTGTTACAAGTGCTAGCGAAGGAGCGAAATCAGGAATTCCTTTGGATAACTACCGAGGATATTCTGAGGTGTGGACACATAAATAATTCATACTCAGCTTCCCTATGTCTATGACAGTCTTTTTCTTTCTTTTGTGACAGATTTCTTTTGGAAATTTGGTAAACGGTTCTTGAAATGGCAGGATCCAAGTCGGCAGTGAAATTGTTACCATGGAAATTTGTTCAGCTGCATGAAGTTTACATCAAAAGATCAATTTTCGATAATGATCCCACCTGAGGATTTTCCCAAGCTGCAGTTTTGCATGAACTGAGTCAGTCAAGGATTGAGTCCATAGACGTGCAATGTGCAGCTTAGCAGTGTTGCAGCAAAGCACTAGAGAACGGTCCATGACATGTCGTGTTTTCCTACTTGTATTATTGCAAGTTAAAATGCTGGAAAATCGAATTGGGAGAAACCACATAATGCGTGTTGTTTATTCGATGAGTTGCTTTACTTATCCTCTTCATAGTAGGAGTTTGATGCTCTAGGTTATGCCCAAGTATCTCTCTTTCTGTCGCTATAATTTTTGTATTTACTTGGTTTTTGGTAGATTGACTTCTCCTTTGATGATGCTGATATCATAGAAAAAGACACACTCATTGCCGTCGTTGGCTGCCGAAAATTGGAAGGCAGAGAGTCAATAATCCAAGAGAAAGTTAGTCTCTTTTTGACACCGTAAGATGAGCTTTACTAGTCTATCCCTCTATGACGTAATCGTATGCTGTTTCTTCCTTCTAACTGTGAGCTGACTGGGGTTGTTATTGTGTTGTTTGCAGTTTGTACTTAATGCAGTCAAGAGACTTGTATTTATCATCACAGAGAACAATCATAAGGGTGCTCTAGATGGTTCTGTTCCAGTCTTAGTTCAATCTGTAAGCAGCTACGCACATATATGTCATCTACATATGTTAAAGTGCTCAAGAGAATGATAGTGAAGTAAAGATTCTATTGCCAGCTCAATTGGACGGAGACAGCTGAAGAGATTGATGTTTTGTTTCTGGGAGATGCAGAGGTTTGGTTTTTGATGAAATGTAAATACTAAGGACTGATTCTGGACTTTTTTCAAAGAACTTAGAACTGATCTGAGATTGAACATTTAATATCCCTACATCTTTGATCTGTCAGAACTTAACGGTGCTTCTTTTTTTTATGTTTGGTGTATAGATAACAGCATAGGATAGGGGATGGAAAAATATCCCTACAGTTATAAACTATCATCTCTTAATATAATACTTGTTAACTTGTCATGTCATGACTAGTGTCAGCAAAATATCACTTGGCACTCACTTTGTGGGTGTGCAGATTTTTGTTACTGTGGTTTTGTAACAACTGCGGCTGGGCGGCCTTGGGAGACTCTAATGCGTGCGAATTTTTGTTACTATGATTTGTATGATTAATTTTCTCTTCTGTCGAAGGTCCGGAGAAGACCATCAATAGGTCATGCTGATCCATTAGGTGGAGATTTTCCAGCAATTACCAAGGATGGCCATAATGTTCTTGATGTCATATTTGCATCTCCAATTGCAAACCTTGGTATAATGCCCGAACCTGATTTGCTCCTCTTATTTTCCTTTTTGATTTATGGTAACGTGTGTGACTTCTCCTTAATGTAATTGTAGCTCAAGTAGCTGACAGCCTTGACAGAGTTGATGGAGTGGTGGACCATGGGGTCATTTCGAAGTTTCCGTGAGTTAAACCTCATTCTTTTGGTGCATTTCTTGGGTTCATATCGAAGGAAATTTGTTTGCTCACTCTTGGAGCGTTGCAGCAGCATGCTTCTTAGTCGATAACACACAGTAAATCACAATGATATGGTGCATGACATGACAGCCATTTTTTCCATGGTCTGCGAGAGGGTTTTTAATCTTCGAGTTACTTCTATCTCACTAAGATTCCTCATTAAGTTTCCGTGTGTGTATATATATACACATGTCATGGATGTTGAGAAAATGGCGAGCTTGATTAACATCTGAACAAAGATCTTTCTCAATATTCCCCTTTGAGGAATCGGATCATAAACCCTTTTATTTGGAAACAAGAAATGCAGAAAATCCTTTCGTCCATTCAAGGCAAGACTAATAAACAAGTAGCTCTAATTCACTTGTTTTAGGTGTGCCCGCTACTTGTCTGTGTAATCTTCAGAGAGCACATCTTGGAACGTGCCTACACAATCTTCTGGATTAAAAGGAACTATTGTCTTCACGTGTGGGGTTATTTTCAGGGAATTCTAATCGGCAGTAGGTTTGTATGGCAGTCTTATCGACGTAACTATTTAATTCAGATTGAAAATTAGGATGCCAATCTTCGATTTTTTACGTTCAAATATCAGAGGAGATAAAGTTGAGAGCAATTTGAAAAAATAATTTCATGTTCTGAAGAAACAAATAGACCGCTGCCTCAAACACTCTTCTGTTGCTGTTACATAATTGCCCCACCATTACCACCTCCACTGTCATTTGCCCACTTTCAATTCGTCCATGGCAATGGTGGGGGAGGTGCTGATGGTGATAAGAGTGGCGATCGGCCCAGCTATGTTTTAGTTTTTCCTAATGCAATCTTCTTACAAGCTTTTCTTTGTGCATGTATGGCGAGGGATAGCTTCTTCATCATGCAAAGGTCAAAGTTACTTGTCACCGCATCTTTATGATCATTATTTCGAACATAAGGCTCCTGAATATGAAAGAAGGGCAATGATACCGCTATTCTTATCGTCTTTCCTCGATAATAATCTACTTTGTTCCGTTTCACGAGCTGTGTCCCTGTTCAATATCAATTAGATATTCTTCAGTGGACTGTCTTGCGAGGATTCAACAGGTGATATCAGCAAAGTGCTTCTTAAAAAATTCTTGAGTTTCCTCTCTTAGATTCTGGCCCGCGGTTACTTTTCTTTGCCATCACCCGATGGTATGTGGGGGAGACAATCATAGGTGTAATACTTGCTGTATGGACTTTTAATTGAGACTTGGCTGTCCACTAAATGATCCCTGGAGATATGGCACGACACCTTCATCTGCTGATTATATTCTTGGATCATGTTCAGGAACAATTGCTATTGCTTGGCAAAGAATTCTGAGTGATTCCTTGATTTTTTTTTTTTTTTTATTTCTGAGATCTTATATCTCATACTATGGTTCCAGAAAACTGCTAAGCTAGCAATTTTTGTGTTTATAGAGGGTAGATTTTCAAACCAATAGGCTTGGGTGCTGGATTTTATGTAGTTAAACGTAAGTCTATAGAGCAGCTTCTGAGTGTTATCTGGTAGTCCATGGATATGTTTATTGATCACTACATCACATTCAGATATTGGAAACCAGAGTTTACCCCATTGGTAGTGAGAAACGGTTCTGTCATAGGTCGCCTGTCATCTTACCAATGTTTATGTGACACTTCATGTGACACCAATCCTTCATGCTGTCTGTTCTTGCTAAAGTTCGTATTTGTCTTGAGTAGATCCTAACCTATCAGATATTTTTGGCGTATTTTTGCTTAATCTTATGTGCCCATCCATATCCACAACTTATCTTGATAGTATTCATATATCATCATGTTAAAATTAAAACATCTCTTAGCACAATTCGTAGCTTGTTATGAAGTGATATAATCAAGATTCTCATCACTTTCAGAAAGCTTGACCATGGATGTGATCTTCAAAGGAAAATATCGCGGAATTCATTACATTTTCTATTTAATGGAAATGTTCTTGAAATTCTCTTTGTGCTTGTTAAGCTAATGGAAGCGCCTTTCTCTTGTTGTCATTGAAATTGCAGCTGCACTGCGGTGGTTGCGTCAACAAGCGGAATTTCTGTTATCGATCATGTGCTGACAAACGTTGCGGGGGATTCTGCAATATGAACTTAGAGAATGGCCTGTTTTTTAAATGTGGTGCGAAGGTAACTAGAACGTGTAGAAACCATGAAGACCAGAGGAAATGCACAACTTGTTATATCAATGTTGGATTGCCTAAGACAGACTGATGGTCCTCGATTAGGCTCGGGCTCTTCTAAGCTTTTATCTTTTGCAATGTTGGATTTTGTTTTAAGTCTTGATTAGCCTAGGGAATTCCAGGAGTCAGCCACTAGCATTTTAAGGTCGGCTAAAAACCAAAATAGGCATGGGAGTTTGAAATTTACTAAGTCCGGGGACTTGATTATGCTAATCGTCTAATCAGCGTCCTTTTTTATTACCTATAACTCAATCAAGCACGTTTTTACCAATTATAATCCTAAAGGTCTTTGAGTAGCTACATGGGCATGCATATGTTGTTTTTCGGGGTCTGTTATGTTCTTGAGGGTTGTCCTAACAATTGTAGGAAGGAAAAGAAACAACCAATTACTTGAAAGTGCGGAATTAAACACGTAATGTATTGCAAGAACGAAATGGAAGTGTGAAAATGAAAATCCAACACATGTCAGGCAGAGAATATTACATGGCCATGGTCTTAACTATTAAATCTTGAGACACGAACCCCATAAAGCAAAGAATATTAATTGCCTTATTGTAAGCCTTGGGACATGATCCCAATAAGCTTGAGATTAGAGGCGAATGCTACTCAATGGACGGACGAGAGTTGAGCCCCAAAAAGACAAAATAAACTTTTTTTTTTTGCAAAACTCATTGCAGTTTGCTTAGGATTTAAGTGATTTTGAATGTTTTGCTTGGGTGCGAAATGATGTAGGAATGAGCATCTTTGGAAAAAAAAAATGATAGTTTCATAGGCACGGATATAGGGATAATTGATATAAATATTACGTAATGAAATGGACGAGAGATGACATGCGTTTTTGTAATTTTCTTTTTTCCAATAAAACACACAATATTTAATAGATCACTTCGAGAAGTTGGTACAATTTCTCCCAAAAATGTCACATGTGAATATTCATCCTCATGTCCTATGCATGTTTCAGTAAGCAAAGATGCTTTGGGTCCAAAGTGAAATCCACACGATACAACAAAGTTTTAGGTGATCGGTGAAAGAGTATTTTGCCAGTTAATTACATGGTATATTCTCCATAACCAAACGATGTACATTGTGCTATTCTTGAAATTCCGATCGGATTTTGTATATGTTCAAGAATACCTACCATCCCGTAATCAAGGTGGATTGATCACATGAGTCGACGAGATATTGTGAGGAGCGGACCTAAGTCTTCCTTAAAATATAGATAGATATATACCTTAAATTTCTCATAGGAAAATTGCAAAATTTAATCGAGGGCAAAATTCTAGTTAACAATTACCGGTTACCTAATCGGAGGTGCTATTGGTGAGATGCCGGCGGTAAGCGCAGTAATCCTATGCATGAGGCTGAGCCATAATTGACCAACTGAGGCAAGTTTTTTCTTTTTGAGAAAGTACGATTGTGCTAATCACCGTTTGAAATAAGAAGGGGCAATTTAAAAATATGTCAATCTTGTGTTTTAGATTCTATAGATCTACTTTTCAATTGGTCCAATTTTCCCACCAAAAAAGGAAAAAAGTCCAATTTGACCTCGGTTTCGAACTGGGTCGTGTTCTATTATCTTGACTTTGTGAATTAATCAATCGTAACTCGTAATCGTCACATATATAAAAAAAAAATTGTAATCGATGGAGTTGTAAAAAAATAACATTTTCAAGCGCCAAGAGAAGTGCTTCCTCGGAACAATAAAATTGAATAAAAAAAGATTTTTTTTTTTTTTTTTTTGGTCGAACGAAACATGTATTAAACATCACTGAGTACACGGCACAGAGGAGAGACAAGCCTCCGAGGAGAGTAAAGCCCTAAGTACAAAAAGAGGAGAGACAGCCCAGTTAGAATAGAAAAAGAAATTGAATTGCATTAGACGGAGGAGTACTTGCTCATTTTCATTTTCCCGCTGAGAAGTTGCGCTCACCTCTTCTCTCTCTCTAGCAGGCCGAGAAAAGGAGCCCATGACCAGCAGGGCCGCTTCCTCCGACGCCTCGCTGCCTTCCCCGTCGTCCTCGCTGGCGTCGGTCACCGGCCCTGCTTGGCCGATGCACTTCGTTTATCTCGACGAGAAGGGGAAGTTGCGGACGGATCCGGAGTCCGTGGCATTGTTGCAGCCAGTCAAAAAAGCGATCGGCGTGGTCACTCTCTGGGGCTGTCCGCGACTGGAGGAGAGCATGATTTTGATGCAGGTGAGCTCCTTCAATTTTTCCGTTGGTTTTGGAGTTTATGAGTATATGGCGATGGATAGGATTTGAGGTCTCTGGCGTGGTTATGATTTGGGGGAGCTTCTTCAATTTCCCTTGGAATTGGTTTATTGTGCCCGAGTGTTATGTTTTCTGCAACTCTAGTTGTGCGGGGCTGAGTAGGGCTTTGATGTTCATCTCTCTGATGATCGGAGCATGATCGAACGTCATCATAAGGTTGAAAGTATCCTTCTCTGAGTTAATGAGTTGTCAAGTCAAGGCGAGAGCAGCACATGACAAACTTTATTCCAAACAGCACGTTCAAGAATCTAAAGCCTCACACATAAGATTTTCTACTGCTACTGCGGTAGATACATCCTGCTGCTGCTGTAGATACATCCCTATATGAACCTCGAAATAGCCTTAAGATGGCAAATCGCTACTGAGGAAATCTCATTTATTTTAGATGGAGATTCTTCCAGTTGTAGTGCATTGGAGATGTAGGAATGGCTGGCCTAGAATGAACGACTGGACTCAAATGCAAGGAATTGATACTGTGAGAAGATACTGAAAAGGTCATGTTGTGGACAATATTGCATACAGAAATGGAGTTCTGGGCAACATGACTAAGACAGAAGATTCTAATTGAAAAACACTAAGCACAGTAAGGAACACTGCTCCCTTCCGCAGCCAAGTGTAGTGCAGGAAAATAAATAGATCATTTGCCTCCTAGATTGTGTTTAAATCTCATTTTCCCTATTCTTATTAGTGTATTAGTCTTCTGGCTGCCGTAATTTCTGCTTTGGTTCTAGTTGTACAATTATTTATTTTGGCCTATGTCAGGTGATCCAGTTAGATGTTAAGGTGCCATGGTATTCTTTGTGATGTTTATTTTTCTCTGTAGACTTTTGGAAAGAGTAGTGCATTCCAAGCACCATCAACCCACAAACCACGGACTAACGGGCTTTGGTTGAGGACAAAAGCTCTCGACGGGACCGAGTATGATCTCTTACTTTTGGGCAGTGAAGGGGTTGATGGTAATGATCAAATGGTAGGCCAACTTCAATGAACTAAGTATTTCTTATTGATTGATGATTTGATTGTTGTAGAATGATGATATATTATCCCATTAGGCATATTTGTTTCCCAACAATAATTCTTATGGTTGTCTTTGCACTCTTTTTTTTTTTTTTTAATTTGAAGGGAACATACAGCATGCAGATATTTTCTCTGGCTTTCCTCTTGTCTAGCACGTTGATCTACACCTAGGTTGGTGAAGTCTTGCAGAGTTACGATGACGTTGCTTTCAAGTCCTAGATGTTTAAGATTTGTTATATTAGTTCTAGTTATAAGTTGCTGATCGTGGAGCAACTTCTATCTGTTCCAAAATCTAAGCTATTAGATGAAGGTGCGGTTAACATATGTTAGCACAAAGTAATTTTGCTTGATAAACATCCTCACTTCTTTCCTTAAGCTATATTGCGTTAGCCGTTAATGAGAAAATACAAATCAAGTCACATGTCGAAATTTGACGTCCAAAATAAAAGCCGCACAATTTTTGTGCTTATTGTACCCATCATATTATGGAAAAGCATGGATCTTTCGTGTCAGTTTATGCATCATCGTCAGTGTGCTCTATGGATATTCTGCAGGTTCTTGGTGGTCTTTGCTCAGAATATGAGGCAGCATCCCATGGTCAATCGAAATGGCAAAAGCTTGCCGTGTTCTTGCGAGAAAGGCTTTCCCTTTTTTCTTTTGACATTTCCAAACCTGTTTCCTGAGTTGTTTTTTTTTTTTTTTTTTTAAATCTCTATCTCCGTCCTTGACTTGCCGCTTTCAATCCACCCAGCTGGGAAGGACCAATAGAAGACCTTGGCAAAAGGCTAATTGATCAGGTCGGATGTCAGAGGAGTTCCTGCATGCTGAAATGTCAGGCCATTGAAGATCAGGTGGGGTTGCTTAAGAAGGAGCTGGAAGCCAGTGAGAATTACAAAACTCAGTACCTGAAGCGATATAAAGATGCCATCAGAGACAAGACGCTTTCTGATGATTATTCAAGCCTGCAGGGTACTTGCGGTTCACTTGAAGAGAGGTCTTCTAGCTTGCTGAAAACATTAGAATCTGCAAAGCAAGAGTCTCTGGACTGGAACAGGAAATACGAGCAAGTGCTGTCCAAACAGAAAGCTGAAGAAGACCAGACTAGTTCTGAAATTGCTATCCTCAAGTCCCAGAGCAGTGCTGCTGAGGCAAGAGTAGCTGCTGGTGAGGAACAAGCTCAGTCCAATCTAGAGGAGGCAGAGGAGTGGAAAAGGAAGTATGACATTGCTTTTAGGGAAGCGAAAGCAGCCTTGGAGAAGGCAGCAATCGCACAAGAGCGCACAGATAAGGATACACCAGAAATGGAAGATGGTCTTAGGGTGGAGTTCATTGAAGTGGCTACAAAGGTCTCTCTCTCCCCCGCATGCACACGTCTGTGTTGGGTTGCAATTCCTGTTTCTCGTACCATATTATAGTGGAATCGATGCATTTACCATTTCTCGACGGTTATGCAGGAGGACGAACTGAAGGAGAAAGCGGCACAATTCGAGTATGCTGAGCAGTGCTTGACCAGCATAAAGTCAGAGCTGAAGGTAATCTCCCGTCTTCTTGATCTAGGCGTGTTGAAAATTGAAGGCCGTGAATTTTCTGCTGAAGTTTCAGGGTTTAGCGCTTTTTCTAATAAAACATGGGAAAGCAACTTGTTAATTAGAATTTTCCATTTTCTTAGCATCTTTATTGTCCCTATCAATTCTGGTCTGTCATCTCTTGTTTGTCATTTTGTACTTTCTTGTGATAAATGATTAATATGCTTTCCAGGCTGCCGAGTCAAAAATAGAGAAATATGACGTGGAGATTATGACCCTGAAGAAAGAAATTAAAGCATTGAGCGAGAAGTTCGAAACAACAAATGGTAAAGTACAAATTTGGGAAATGGAATCCCTCCGGTTGAAGGAGATTCTGAGAGATGGTTTGCAGTTGCCCATAATGAAAGATCTAGCAGCAAGGGGTGTTTGGCCAGTCTCAACTTCAGTAAATGGAGCATGAAGCTGTTATTTCATTTGGGCCGCGAGGCCGAGCAGACTTTTTTCTTGTTTTTTCTTGTTTAGCTGTAAATAGTTGATAAATGGAAACTAGAAAAACATTGCTAATGGTGATCGATCCTACAAAATGGGAACCGAGAACCGACCATTTGCTCCATGGACCCACTCATGGATGGTTCCATGGAACCGATGTTTCACGAACACTCAGGACATGTTGGTACAGTGTTTCATCAACAAATATTCAATTGATATCAATGAGCAATGCTCAATTCCTAATCGATTGCGGAATGAACAGAAGCTACGATCAAATCCCATTTTCGCTTATGAAGAGACTGAAGCAAAGGAACAATGTCTCACCTTGAAAACTTGATTTCTAGTAATCCCGTTCCAACTTCCTATATAACGTGCATTCGTGAGGCCAAAAAATTCTCAGAGAATCCTCCAATTTACTACATTTGGCGCACATGTCTATGAGGGCATTGCAAACGCGAAAATCCATGGTAAATCCTGACTTTACTATGCCACGATGGTCTTCTCTCCCAAGATAAATTTCTGCCGCTTCATCTTCCGTCTCCATCGTCTTAAAAAGCTGCATCACTAATTCCCAGTATGACCCATGTAGTATATTACCATTTAGCACGGGATTCCATGATATAGCATTCATATATTTCTATCTTATTAAATATAGTTGACGCGCGGCAAGTACATTGCCATGCCACCTTAAGCAGACATAGCTAGAAGAACTTTGTTCGCCCCAGTATCAAACTCCATTCCCTTCCTTACCGAGTTGTTCCTAATTCTAACTCACCTAAGTGCCCACGGGCACGGAGAACAAAGGTGATCGTCAATAAATCAAGTGTAAATGCGGTGATCATTTCCCTAGACAATTTGATCTAGTCTTCAAACAAATCCCAGTTGACAATACCCACAGGCCAGGGTGTTCCAACTGACCATATCTCCCAATGCCATCTCATCTAAAAATTGTAAAGTATCCGATGTCGGTATCTACGGAACAGGCATTAGTAGTAAATTAAAATATAAAGGCAGCGGAATCAAAAATAAAATTAGACCACACATTCATTTCTATAGGCATTGTTCTTGTGTTGTTACAAAACATTCGGAAGAACGGAGGGGGTTAAACGGAATACTTCTCATAGCATGCCCAAACCACTTGGTTGGGATGTTCTTCAGCTTGAATCCCACTAATGCTAGACTTTTAATTTAGACACACCGCAAATCGCACGTAGAATAGAAGAAAGAAATCGCGGTAATCACCACTTCAATGTGCATCGCGTGCACGCACAGCCATGACCAAAGATAATATAAAACTAAATCCCATTTAATTTAATTTCTGTTCGATTGCCATATTGTCTCTTCCGTTTAGCTTCATTATGAATTGGTTACGGCGTGTGACAACTCAATGTTCGTGACTAAACTCTTAATGAGAATTACACTAACACATTAGTACTCCCAAGAAAATCAAATATCTTGATCAATCACCATGTCTTGCCAGCCATGATTGACATCTAGCAATATGTGAAGTTTAATTGGACAATGTGAACACTGAATGAACATAATGGACCATCAGCTTTTGCAAAAGTGTAATCCAATCCCTCTATCATATTTATGTCTCGATCGAACAAAGATCAATGAATATTTTTCAAGCCATTAATTTGATCATATGCGCAAATCTAATTGATATGCAATTTATACGAGACATAACAGTTCATTTTCAGTTACAAACTATGTTGACGATTTCAATACAGTGTGATGATTAGATTGCATAGGATACGATTTTTGTACCTTCCATTTAACAAGGAAGCAGATTCCATTATACACATACGTGTAACTTCGTACATGAAACGAATTATGACAATCAACTTCAAAGACGGATCAACAATCTAGTAATATACGCACCTATTAACCATAGCCATCTAAGTCACCATTGTGACTCATGTCTGAGGAATATTTACACAAGATCAAAGTATGAACGATCATACATTGACAGCGCCGAAAGCTTCCATGTTGCTAATCGTTCTATGTTATCACATAAGTGAACTTGTCTGATATAAGCACATGTATTCTAGCTCGGGCATCACAATGACTCATGACTTATCATTCCCTTAAGTATCAAATACTTAACGGAAAAGTTAAGAACACGCCAGCCTTACCATGATTATTAATATCCATTCAATGATCCATTAATCGGAACATTGTAAAGATACAGTCTAACTTTGAACCCGTCACACGTATTCTTAGTGTTTCAAAAATAGGTCTAACCTCAACTGATCTTGCGGAATCGTTCATATAAATAATTGGACAAATGCATTTTGGGGAAAATGTAAATATTATGTAAAAAATGCTTTGAAAAGCAAGTTTGGACTTAAGTATTATTTGGTTGTGTGTGTGTGTGTGTGTGTGTGTGTATATACATATATCCAAAGGCCACTTGGAGTTGCGTGGGCCAGGATGCCTGAGGTTGCGTGACCTCGCCGGCCCTTGGTCTGCCAGATCTAGCTTCGTCAGCTCTCACCAGCCATTCTCACGCAAAAAGTATGAACATGAACGGCATTTGAAAGAATTGGCGAGGGGCAATCCTGAACGAAAATAATATACTTAATGCTAGGCTAGCATTTGGCCAGTTGCTAAAAGCTAGCATTGAGCTTTCATAAAAGCTATCATTTAGCCGAATACCCCTTGAAAAAGCTTGCCAAACAAAGGCTTGATTCGGCTTCATAGATGTCAAACGGCACAAAACAAAAGCAAATTATGCTTCATATCGGACCAAGACTACTCTAAACAAACACGGCTTGATTTCACAGTTTGTTTTGGTTTTCAAAAAGTTAAGCCAAATTGGACCGTGAAATATGGTTTATCGGACTCGATAAACCTTCTCGTCGGGAAAGAAATGCCCCTCGAACCGATTTAAACCACAAAAAAGGTCGCGCTAAATTTCGAGTCCATCTTCGTTAGGCAGTAAAGAATTACTTCCAAGTCTGCACCGCCGAAATCAAACGCAACGGAAGGTGTCGCTTGATTAATAATAAATTTTTAAACAGTGCTAGGAGTTGCTTCACTTGGAAACAAAGGGGTGTGCTGAAACTAAAATCAAGTTGTAATGATGCCCATGCCGTTCTGCACAGATACATGAAAATCTCCAAAATGCCTATCATGACACTCAGGACTTCGCCTAATCTTCCGAGAGAACAGATAAACAAAATATCTCCAAGTTTTCTGTTTTACCAGGAAAATAAGAGACGGCTAAGTAATATCTTGGCCAAACACCTTCTGATATGCTGATAATCCAAAACACTAACATTAACCGCTTTCCCTTGAGAGGTTCATACAAACCTAATCTAAATTTGACAGTAACGTAAATTAGGTACGTGTCAAAAACCCAACAGCATCCTAATTTATGCAACTCAAAATGTCAAAAGGGAGTAAATAAGACTGAAAAAAATAATGCCTAGGGCAACATGTCCCTGCCACGAGACTAGCCAAAAAATTTCATAATGACTCGAGAATTCCTGGAAGCTCTTCGATAGCTGAGCAAATTTTTGCTCACACCAAGTAGTTCCGAAAGAACGTCAGCCTCAATACTTTCTTATCCATGTTGCCTGCCTGATCAGCCTTGATAATCATCTTTTCCAGCACAAGTGTGCATCGCCACAAATAAACTTAATCAGGGCGCGCAGATGCTTCGACCCAGAACTATGGGCTTTGGAACCGGTGATCTCAACCCTCTTGAGATGTTTCGCCACACACTGGAAGTTCCCCTTCCGTGAACACAAGAAATCTTCTTCGTCAAATTTAAAACGTTCTTTAGATTCTTTGTCAAGCTGGAAGTGCACGCATATACCCCATTTAAGAAACTTCGCATTAGATGTGGCTCCACAGGAAAAGAAATTATTTGCTCGCTAGAATTTCAAACAAAAAACTGTCATTTGTCCACTGCAGATGCAAGTTAGTTCTACTCCCATCGAGTCTTAATCAATTTAAGCTCTCAAACTCATCTACACATATAAAACAGGTTCTCCTTCTAAGTCCTCATCGCTAAACTCTAAGTTCAGGATCCTAACGCTACATGGCAGCAAAAGAACACCCAGTACGACACTGAAGTTACTTTACGACAAGAACTAAAGCAGATTAAAATTGCCCTGCACCAATGTCTGACTATACTCACAGATTCATGGGCAACTTTCGATTGCTGGAACAAACAAGGGCTAGAGAATGATCATCTTTGGGTGCTTCAGAAGTTTTAGCTCATTGTTTAAACATTCATGCGAAAGAGAAGTCAGCACAAGGAGCAAGCTGAAAATACCATAGCAACGGAACAAACCTTCAAAGAGTGGTCACCAGTCAGGTATATATCTAATTCTTCCAGATATTGTGAACTTCGTAGCATATATGCTATCCCGGGAAGGTCCCATTGACTAACACCTGCATGTAGTATCAGATTCTGACATTTTGACAATAGAGAAGGCGCTTCTCCCATCTCCAGAATGGACAGAGCCTAAGCACATTCAGCAAGCGACATAGAAAAGTTAATATTAATTTTCCTGTTTAACAGGAATATGGACCAACAAAATTACAATCCATCCAGATATGATATCCTTTGACCCTGTCTCCCGTCCGGGGAAAGACCGATAATGACACTACAGTTAGAAACGACCAAGTGCATGTCTTTAAGAATAGAGACTATTTACATATGCTTCCCACAAAGAACTTGTGAACTTTAAAGTATCTGAAAATTCAAGCAGTATCGACCGAAGTCTCCAAGTTAATCCATCCAATTGCCAAGGTAAAACATTTTGGGGATACTCTGTAAGAGGTATCATGGAACAACGGTTCCGTCGACCTAACACGAATAGGTACATTACTCCTCGCCATGTTTCCAGATTGTCGTATTTCCTCTACAAACTGAAAAAATTAATTGAAATAGTAACCATTTCAGATAATCTCTTTATCCGTTTTCCTTGTGAAAATCAAGCATCCTCCAGTGCCGCGTCGAGCAGCATCTATAGTAATGAGCAACATCTAGTGGCATTCATTGCCCCCAATTGAGTGATCCCACATCCATTTTTTTTGGAAGTCAAACAGAGGGAAGAAGAACCGAGATTCACTATATGTTCTTGTCCTGTAACTTAAAACAAAAAGTTAGGAGTCTTCGTATCGGCCAGTAATTAATTACGAATGCATTCCCAATAATTCCCCTTGATGAAAGACGAGAGTGCCACAAAGAGCTGAAGTTACTCGACCAGGGCAACAAACACCGGTAAACGGTGCTAATCACAGACACCATTCAACACTATTGTCTTATAAATGGTTAAAATATTGAGCTTGTACCTGCAAACACCAACCGCCAATGGTGATTGTACGAACTCCGCGCAGCTTCTCAAAAAGTCCCTTCACAAGGTGAAGGGAGTGTGTCCTCTCGAGGAGAGTTTCAAAGACAAAATCCAATTGGGCTTCCACCAAAGAAGATACATCATCAAGTCTGAAACTGGACCACCAGTTCCCAGATACCCGCAATGACAGCAAATGGGGGGCCCAGATTTTTTCCACGTTATGATACTTGCCGACAAGTATCAACTCTTTCAAGCTTGATGAATCTATTATGATGTTCTTCAGCAAGTCGCAGTCGCACAACTTAAGGGATTCTAAAAGAGGACTTCCCACGAAAATTCGCTTGAGGACATCTTCACTCAACTCCACGCTTTTGACCGACAACACCTTAAGACGAGGCCAATTGACAGTCCCATCCAACGAGAAACGGCACGAATGACTGACTTCCAAGCTCACCAACGAACTCAAGCAATACAAGGACGCTGGCAGTGCATACAAGAAGGGCGAGGAAAAAGACAGACGGATGTCCTCCACGTGGCGCTCATTCACGAAGCTCAGACAGGAGTCGAGCTCGGAGCGGACAATCGGATTGTACCCTAAGTTAGTGACCAGTAACCTCTTCACCGTGGGCGATGAGAACCGGGTGCGGATGCTGTCGACGAATGACCCGAAGTCCAAGGAATAGGACCCTCCATCGAAGGCGAGGTGGGTGGTGTTGGTCCAACTGGACCGCCATCTCTTGGAGAGGACGCTGGTCTTGACGACTTCTTCGAACGGCAGAGATCGGAAAATGAGGTCGATCACTTCGTCTGGCAAGGCGCTGATTCGATCCCCAGCTCTTATGCTCCCGTCGCCAGAGGATTTGCGGCGGATGCTGCCGCGGGCGGAGGTGGCCACCATGGATTTGAAATTCTATGGATCTAAAACGGCAACTAGGACTCGTACCAAGGGAACCCTGCGGGTGCCGGGAATCAATCAGGAAGCTAATCGACGGAGCTGCGAGGTTAAAGAAATCGTGGATGCCAAAAAGCCAGACCGACCCGAGCAATAAGTACCCGAAAATTAGGTTAGTTTTTCGCCTGAAACCAGATTGAGATTTTTTTACACCCCTAATTCCCATCTTGATTTTGGCTTTTAACACTTCCAAAATCAATTATTTTTACCGTTTTATTCCTTCTCTTTTCTTGTGCGTTGCACGTTTATCTTTTCATTTTCTATTTATGTTAGACGATAACAGGGAAGGAGTCTTAAACTCCTTAATGACTGTTTGGTAATATTTTTATTTCAAAAAGAGATTATGTTTAGAATCAATTTTTGTGATTCTGTTCCTCGGATGATTTTTAGAGAATCAAAACGCGCTTGGTAATTGCAAATTTTCTGTTCTGAAAAATAATTTCCTTTCCTTATTTGTAATTTAAATCAAACAATTACATAATCACGTTTGATCAATTTCCTAGCGCTCTTGTTGCACATTAACATCTTTTTGGCTAAAATAAGGATGCTTTAGATTTGTTTCTTGAAATGATAATACACTAAACTTTTCATTTTTCCATGGTTATCTTGATTCCATGCATATGCCAAGAACGAAATAACTTATTTGATTATTTTTTATTGCTCGAAATAAATAAAATCGGACAACAAATCAAGGCTCAGGCAAAATTGAAAGGTGAAATCAGGATTAGCCAATAGATTCGGTTCATCCTTGTATTTCAGCCAGTAGCTTCTAGTAAGACTCCATTCATTCGGATATCACCGGTCGATTCACTTCTCCTAGCCCCTTTTAGTCAGGATGGAGCGTAAAAAATCAAAATTGGTGGGGATCGATTGGTTATAAATCTATCCAGCTGTGTGTCACACGACAGACAAAAGTACAGCTTTTGGTTTAACGATTCATGATCAAATATTGAAAAGATTTTGGTTGTTTCTAAAATTTTATTATTCTTAATGCCCGTCTCCGAACCCAAGCCACCCAAGCCACCCAAGCCAATGGATGAGGATTTCCTAACATTGCTCAAACAATGCTAGGAAAACATTACCAAATCCGAACCATCCAAATCAAAATGGAGATTTTATACACATCACCAATTTTTTTAAAAAAATTTACAGACTAAAACTTATCCGCTTTTTATTGATATAATCTATATTCAAACCGTCAAACATAATCATATGTGTCTTAACTAGGCTTAAGAGGTGGTCTAACTAGGAATCAAGCCATAACAAGTTCGAAAATCCAATTTGAAGCTCACAGGTTCAAATATGACCAGTCTGACCTTTACTCCTTCAAAACGCTTTATGGGACAAACGGCTAGGCCAAATTGAGCTCACAATATTTCGTTAGAACGACAAGACGATAAGGTTTCTAATGATGGGTGTTTTGTTCACATCCGATAATAGACAAAGATCTTATGGCCAAAATAACGAATGATTCTAGGTCTGGCGGCAAGCTGACTGAGGGAAAGAAAAGGAAATCCGAGAGAGTTAGAGAGAGAGAGAGGATTTGCTCGGCCAAATGAATAAAAGTAAGATGATGAAGGCTTTCTTACTCCCTCTTGGTCAAAGCACAAGAATGGCAATTGGATAAGACATGAATTAATGCTAAGTGGATGTCTCTCTTCTTATAATGACACGATAAGATAAAGAAAATATTGAGAATAAGGGTTATGTGCTAATCGACGAAGTTGCAAGGTCGATCAAGGGTGGGGATCGCCGATCGGCACTGCACACTGAAACCCTAGCGGTGGACGGAAGCGGAACGCCAACTGTCGTCGGTCTTGAATCTAAGTTCCAAAAGAGCGGAAATTGAGAGTCTCGACAGCTAGGCGGTTCATATTTATAATAGTGTCCCGATCACTTGCTTGTCCAGATGTGTGGGCTTCGCACGCGAGCCAGAACACATAGACCAATTGGGCTAGGGCAATACCAAAATCTCCCTCTCAACTTGGTTTGCCCTTTGAGACCATTTTTATGCTCCGAAGCCCACTTGATATATTTTTATCAATTTTGCAAGCCCGCTTGATATAACTGCCGATGGGTTGCGTCATTTTCAGGGGTGTCGATGAGTCCGCCCTTTGACCCAAAAAAAAAGAGTCCGCCCGAAACCAAACAGTACCTAGCTCGGTCTGGCCCAAGGCCAAATTACATGTGCCCTAACTCTTCGCGGCTGGTCGGATTCTCTTTTTTCTCTTTCTTCTTTTTTTTTTATATCAAAATCACTCGACAAGGCCGTCGAATGAAAGTAAAAAAATGAAAATAAATTAAATTAAAGAAATCGTGGGTGCCAAAAAGCCAGAGTCTGCCCGACCCGAGTCTTACATGGACAGTACCGAATCCCAACCTCACAAGGCCCGAAAATTAGGTTAATTTTCCGTCTGAGCTAGCTCGAACTTTTTTTACACCCCTAATTTCCATCTTGGTTTTGGCTTTTAACACTTCCAAAATCAATTATTTTTACCGTTTTATTCCATCTCTTTTCTTGTGCGTCGCACGTTTCTCCTTTCATTTTCTATTTCTACAGTATGTATGTTAGACGATAACAGGGAAGGAGACTTAAGCTCCTTAATGCCTGTTTGGTAATATTTTTATTCCAAAAAGAGATTACGATTAGAATCACTTTTCGTGATGATTTTTAGAGAATCAAAACGCGCTTGGTAATTACAAATTTTCTGTTCTGAAAAATAATTTCCTTTCCTTATTTGTAATTTAAATCAAACAATTACATAATCACGTTTGATCAATTTCCTAGGACCCAACAAGTGCGATCTTCTTGCACCTTAACATCTTTCTGGCTAAAATAAGGATGCTTTAGATTTGTTTCTTGAAATGATAATACGCTAAACTTTCCATTTTTCCATGGTTATCTTGATTCCATGCATATGCCAAGGACGAAATAACTAACCTTGATTATTTTTTTTTGCTCGAAATAAATAAAATCCGACAACAAATCAGTCAAGGCTTAGGCAAAATCGAAAGGTGAAATCAGGATTGGCCAATTGAATGGATCTATTTCCTATTTTTTTGAGTTTTTTCTTGGAAATTTCATGATTTTTTAGAACGATTTGCTCCAGAGGGGCAAAATTATCATTTGAAGAAATCAAAATAAAAAATCATCAACAATAGAATTGGTTAGTTGAAATGACCCATATCCTAATTTTTGATATTTTGGGATTTTTTTATTTTCCCCAAATTTTAAGATTTTTTTATGAATTTTGCTTTTTGTATTTTAAATTATTTTTTAATTTTGTTAATTTGTTAAAATTTTATTGAAAAAATTATGCAGACCGGGTCTGGTTGACCCAACTCTAGCATCAAGAGCGCTCGACAAGAATGAAATAAGTCTCTCAAAAGTGTTCCTTCTCTTGAGAAACAACTATTTTTTTCATTAGAATCGAAACAGACCAGTTACCAGATCCACTTATCATCGCCGGCATAACCATTAAAAAAGAGGCCCATTTGTATCGGCTACGATCTATTCCCTTAGGCCCAAGGGCCCCTTCTCAAAAGTAGTTCAAAAGTGTTTCTAGGATTAGAATCAAAATCAATTGCATTACCAAACATATTTCTGATTTTTTTTGTTCCTGAAAATAGAAATGGAGTATCTAACCAACAGGCCATTAGCCTCTCCACAATGCTTTGATGACCAGCAAAATTTCTCTCCCACCCACGTGGTAACCAACTCCGCAAGTCGACCAAATCGCTCAATGAGCTTAGACGGCATGACGACTGATGAGGATGTCCCTCCACGTCTGATGAGGAGGAGGATGAAGATGACGACGTTGAGAAAGAGAATGAGCGAAACAGTTACCGTAAGAGAGAAGAATGAGGCGAAGGAGAAAGGAAATGTGACAAACAATCGGATAACTAGAACATGGATGAATACGAAGAGGATGATGCGAAGTTGAGGCGGTGCTCAGATTGCGCATTCGTGACTTTGCAATGCAAGCTTGGAGCAATGGTAGCCAGATTTTCGAACTTGGCATTGGGTACTAGGTATTGCTTCGAAATTTGGCGGAAAGCAGCAGTGGTAGAAGAGGAGTTATGCCTGCCATTAAATCAGCGATTGTGGATCTTTTGACCATGGAGATCGGATCAAAGGATGAAATCTTAATGGATGCGACCTTTAAGGACATGGTAAACCTTGGTCAGATGGCAAAGAAATTGCCTTGTGGGCACCGTTACTGTGTGGATTGCATCGTGCCGTGGTCGGATGCAAGGGGGATGTGTATGCGGTTTGTCGGTTTGAGTCGTCGACCGAGAATTTGAGTACGAAAACGAGAAGTAGAAGAAAATTGAGGTGAACGTAGGTGGGAGCTACAATTTCATTTCGAAGATTCCGCATAAAAGAAAAGGCAGAAGAACATGGGGCATGCAAATACACCCGCAACGAATGACAGACAAGAATTTGAATTCTCGATCAATTACAATCTTTATTTACGTTTTAGGGTGCGCTTGGAAAGGCTTTTGGGGAAAGTCATTGGGAAAATACAAATGCCTTTAAGTCTGAAGGGATTTGGCGAAATGCAAAAGATGTTTGGTAAAATTGAAACTTAAAAATTAATTGCAAAGCAACTTTGGGTAAAATAGCGTTTGGAAAAATTATACCTGTAAAACACTTTTTTTCATTTTTAATCTCTCTCGTCTTTCTCGGCAGTTCAATCACAGTCCCCAAGCTCTCTCCCAAGTAAAAGAACCCTCGTGTCGAAACAACTTCTTATTATTTATTCCAATTTCTAAGAAATCGAATTGATCAAATCAATTAGGCATTGGTTTCAATTTAAAATCTTGTTTTCTGTTGCTGTACAATCTAATTTTACCTCCCACAGTTAAATAAATTCGATTCAACTTCTTATATCCTTTACTGAATGCACTGCTTTATCCTTCAATTTCGCTTCCAACCCTTTTCCTATTTGATGCGGGAGTATTAGGATTGGTGGAACAACTCCAAGGCCCAGTTCAGATTTAATCTATTGATCTTAGCTCAACCATTGTCAACTCGATTTGATGTGTCCAAGGTTGACAATGTCTTTTGTGGAATTGGCATATTTCATGTCGATTTGAGGTTATCGATAGGTCAAGTTTTCGATTGACAAGCGTAAAATCTCTAGTCTAGGCACAAATCCTAGTCATATTTTGGAATATAATTTTCGAATTTTAAGTTGTGATAGGACAACCGTTTTCCATTGACTAGGAAAATCTTTTCCATTTACTTATTTTTGGATACGATCCAAACGCATGAAAATGAGAAAAAAAATATTTTTCGCGAAAAAAATGGAGCCAAAGAATATAACCGAGATGTCCGGACCAGCTTGGGCGCACCTCGACTATTCATCGGGGGGACTAGCACGACAACCACCAGCCGCGATCCCCACTTAAGTCACGGAGCGTGAGTTGGGAGATTTGACCCAGGGACTGACAAGAGATAGTACATCTCTTAACCAACTCGTCCATGCGTGGGTGGTTGCCTAAGAATATGTTCGTCTAACGGAAATTGTTTTATGGTAATTCGTCTTGTTATGTATAATGAAGCAACCTATCAACCCTTCGAACCATGCCAGCGATCGACGAGGGCCGCGAAATGCCGCCAAACCCTCACCAGATCTCGGCAAGGTTGGAACCCTCGCTAGTGATCAATGAGGGGCAGCCGGCGACACTCATTGGACTTTGAAAAAAATGAAAGTAAAAAATAAAAAAAAGAAAAGGAAAAGAAAAGCAAAGGAAAAATAAAAATAAAAAAATGTCCAACATATTTGGCAATATAATTTTTGTAGTAATTTACAAGTTTTGCTTATTTAAATTAAATATGTAAGTGCTTTATAATATAGGTCGAGTCGGTCGAGTATGGGTCGAAAAATTTGCATGATAATAAATGGATCATAAATCATTTAATGGGTCAATTTGACTCAGACTATTTATGACTCAATCCAAACTCAATTCAATTGACCCATTTAAAGGGTTTACTGACAACGCGCATACAAATCTGACCGAATCCACTGGTTTTGAATGGTTCTCTGCTTTTAAGAATTTTTTTTTTTAAAATGTGAAACCCGTATTGAATCAAAGTCTCAGACAGACGAATATGACCGATTGTACTAGCTAGCCCACAGGCCCTGGCCGTTGAGCTGCTTCGCTCACTCTCCAGCGGCACTCTCTAAAGTTGCGCTCTCCCTTCCTCCGTCCTCCGACTCAGCGTCCTTATTCTATCTCTCTTTCCCTCCCTTCGCAGACGGCCACTAGGGTTTTTGATCCGTGGTCTTCTCCATGCATTTGTTGTTTCGAGATTCTTTATTCACTGCGGGTCGTTTTCTCTCAAAGATCACCTGCCATTCCCTCCAATTTGAATTAATGGCAGATATCTGGCTAAGGAATAATCAAATTTGTGTGCCTTACCAATTTTCTATATGGTGTAAGTTAATTAATTATTTTTTTAGCTGAAATGATGGTGTAGGATCTGAGTTGGATTTTGGTGAACCCAACTCTACAATCATTGGATTTTAGTAATCTCTACAATCATTGTAGAGATTACTTATATTAGTGTTGGAACTCGAAGGCAGCGATGATGAATCGACACAAGAACATATCTGCTGGGTGGCTATTTTTATGACTTCTTGTGGATTGGTGTTGCTAGATGGTAGGAGACGGTGGATATTTTTATTTGAATCCAAATGTTGTTATGGTGGGATTTGAATACCCCAAAAATACTCTCGGCGAATGATATCCATCAGTCAAAGAATGAACGTTGTTCTACAAATTTATCTTCATCTTCACTATAATGCTAGCCACTATTCTCTCCAGTTTTATACTTTATTACCTATAATTTTTTTTTGTCATATACTTTTCTATCTAAAAAAATAAAAAAATAAAGGATCCTTCTCTATTTTTGTTGATTCCCTCGTCGATTTATCTACATTATGAAGAGTATCTTATCGACATTTCCGGTGAAATCATCTTCTGTGAGAGTGTCCCTACAAAAGATGATGAGTGCCATTTTATCTTCATTTTCAAAAGTGATCTGTTGTTAATTACACTTCAAACATAATAATTGTTAGTGGCCAATCTTCAGTAATTACAAGACTGATTTCTGGTGGCAGTCCATTCTGTTGTATCATTACATTGGATGTACCTAGGACTTAGATTATAATGAGCTGAGCTATGGCATATTCAACCTCAATGCGAGAAGGCAATGAACCAAATAGAATTTGGAAATTGTTGGTAAATGTGCTAATTGGCTAGCACATGGAGAAGTGGGTGTTAGTGACAATGAATTTCTTCACCAAATTAGGTTTTCAATAAGGCCGATAAATAGGACATTGGAGACGGAAATGATGAGTGAAAGACATACTTTCACGGTGCAGCTGTTCGTATAAGTGAGATACACAAATTTACTTGAAGAAGATCAATCGATCCATGTTGGTTGGACAAAGTAGAAATGGAAAGATACATGAATTTACGCCGCTTTAACGTATGATCACAGTCGCGATCTTACACATATTAAGTGTTGTTTACGTGGGACTAGGCCTTATGGAACCTCCCAAAAAATCACCACTTGGTAATTGCTCATGGTCACTTCCACATCTCTCCGACATAAGCTTTACCTTTTGCATCCAATACACACAACGCAAGCATACCCTTATAAAAGGGGCCAACGAAAATTGAAGAAAATTCCTTCCAAAATGTTGACTCTTTTTAGTAAAGTTAACGCCACGAAAAATAACATACCGGCACACATACGACAAATTTAATTCAAGTTATTTTTTAAAGTAAAAATTCCAATCTAGTATGCTTGTAACCCTTTACCGGTCTTCACTAAAATTTACTATCAAATTGCTGAATTGGATGACACATTACAGTTGAAGAGTATATTGGTTTGAGGTTCTTACCTCTCTTTTGTTATGTGGTATTAGCTTGAGATTTTTTGTGGTATTTACCAATTTAATGGAAACCAGCAACGGGTAAATTAATCTGTTATAGGTGTGTCAATTTTAGGATTTTTAAATGATTAAAAAACTAGTAGGGGTAAATTTGTCGATAGTGGAACAGTTTGCGATTTTTTCGTGTTATTTACACGTTCTAGTAAGTACAGTTAACTTACCTCAAATTCTCTTTTCCAGCGGAAATATCATATTAACTTATTAAATTATGTAAAAAATAGTTACTGAAAACAAGCAGGCATCTGATGCATCGTGATTAAATCCATTTTGCGTTGTGTTGTCAACGTTTTCTTTCAATTCAGTCTTAATGTAATATTGATCGATCTCGTACATACTTTCTCTGTAATCCATTTGTACGATCACTTTTGCTACTACAACACTTATGGTGGAACGACTATTTAGAACAATAATCAACACCCGATTGTATTTGGTGATCACCGCTCGTTTTTCTATTGCACAACTTGACCAATGTTGGTTTCTGAGCATCTTATTGTGGGATCTCCGACTTCAACGAAGAAGGTGAAATCTTCTTAGATGAGAAACACGTGGATGAGCGTAATGTTGCATTTCTGTCATATTTCATGGGTGTGAAGGTTCAAAAGGAAAATTTTTTCAAAAAAGTTCTAAACCTATCGCATTATTGTCAATTTAGCTCGGGAATGGGTCTTGTATGCTCTATATGTTCATGTGATCTCCCTCTACCTAATAATTTAAACTTTCGGGTTGGATTTTCTAATAAATGTATTATAAGATCGAGATTTAACGACCTCGCGAATGTACATTTCCTATCTTTCTAATATTTTATAGCTTTCTTCAGATTCTTCTTC
Source organism: Rhodomyrtus tomentosa (assembly GCA_028455895.1). NCBI lineage: Eukaryota > Viridiplantae > Streptophyta > Magnoliopsida > Myrtales > Myrtaceae > Rhodomyrtus > Rhodomyrtus tomentosa. Next base: position 14,308,990 of record JAPCWY010000008.1, read on the forward strand.
CCAACTTAGTGAGATAGGTTTAGTTTGTTGTTGTTGTCATTTCTATGACCATAATAATCAAGCAATTAGACATTAATGCCGCATGATCGATGTCGAGCACCGAATCCCCATACTGCCCACATCCAAATCATGTTCAGTTGAACACGGAGTGACCACAATATAAGAGTTGCAACGACAATTTCGCACAGTTACATTCAGCAAAATTATAATTGTCCCCAAAACGTCATGTGTAATATTAAGTTAAAGGAGTTTCCTTGTTAATGAATTTGTGTAATTCAGAGTCGAAGTATTTCTCTGGAAATAAGAAAGGTGATCATAAGCACTCTAAAGCAGATAAAGATCACCCCAACTGCAAAATTTATAAGCAAATGACAGTCACAATCCTCTCCTGCCATTTGTCCAGACAACGAATAGACAACCTAGAACTTAGTTCCGAAAGATTACTGTTATACATATTAAAACCATCCCACGCTAGAACAGCATTGTGAAGATGTAGTAAGCAGCATGCAACTTTTCACTATGAATGACTAATTTTCATGACAATGAACAGTTAATTTATGTATCTTGAATATAGCTCATAATTTAAAAGTTCCGCCAAGAATTTCATGAAAGAATTTTCATTCGAACAATTTGTGCAGAAAAGATTCTTTTTAGCATCTTCTAAGAAGGGATTTTCTCAGAATATCGCACCTCAGGAGATTTAAGTTTGACGTCAAAAATCAAAACAAGGATGCAGGTAATTTTCCCTGGAGGAAAAAAAATAAAGAAGACATTTTGCTAGACCCACCTTGCACTGGCTGTTGGTGGCATTGCGCTTGTCTGCTGCAAGGCCCCATCTTAACAAAGTTGCCGCAGCATCTGTAAACCTGAGAAAGATTATGCAATGAATTCACCATATATGTATTGACATCTATGAATATCGAAGAAGTCATACAACTGGAAATACACTAAACATTGTCAATTTCTTCTGTGAAGACCCAGAAAAAGCCATCTGTGGACATTATCCTAAGTGCCATATTGGCGTTGGCAGATCAAATCATAGAGTATTTTCTGTTCATACATGTTCCAGAATACGTCAATATCGAAAGCTCACAACAATGTTTCTTTAAGATTATAATGCCTGACATGGTTACCCCAAAACAAAGAAAAGCCATACACGAGGATTGTTTGTCATTTGAATAACTTGGCACAGTGAAAATGCATAAAATTTAGACCTACACAAATATGAAACTTCTGACAGAACTTTCACATAGGAAAATTAGATTTGTGATGCAGCATATGTAAGAGAAGGTCCTATCCCACAAAAATGGGATGCAATTAATAATACTCTTTTTCCTAGTATTGGCAGTGGAAGAAAGTTCACACAATAAGTATGATATTTCAAGTTTATATCATGCTGTCATTTTGGCCAAAACCAAAGCAAATGCCCCCAAATTCAAATTACTTGTAACACCTTAAAACTTGGAGATGTCTTCCATAAGATTTCATCAGACAAAAATAAGAATCTTCATAAGGACATCAAGCGTATATATGTATACACATATACAGATACATATACATATGTATATGTATGTGCGCATATATATATATATATATATATAGTGAAGATTAGATCTTTACTTTTCAGGCTTAATATAAACACTTGTGGCATCACGGTTCAAATCAAATGCCATCCGTTCCTTGCCATCTTCCTGAAGAATAGCACAAGCATCTGTGTATAGCTTGATAGCCTCTTCTGGGACAACCTCTTCAAGAACAGTCATGGACATAAATGTTTCACAATTTGGGGTAATATATAGAGAACAGAGTACTCAAAGAAGAGGGACAAGCCGCCCAATCTGTGAAGGAGATGCCGCCCTGTGAAATATCGATCCAGCAAGTAATAATATGGAAGGAAAGATGGCACAAAGATACATTTGACCTTAAGTCATCTTGAATTAGCCAACAAGACAATGACTCAAAATACTTTAATCAAAGCAATTAGGTTAAGCAGATGTGCCAGGAAAGATCATAATAATATAATTCATTCAAAAGAAATATTCACAGCATCAACAGAAAGCCTATGGGGAAGAGGAAACTAGAGCATCAGACTACACAACATTTAACCAAATTCTCCCACTCTGCTGCGACATATGACTGCTGATTTACATAATTGTCAAATTGGATATCCAATCAATGAAAACATTCTACTGCAATTTTCAAAAGCATCTGCACAGTTCACTATGATAATGATGAAACTCGATCAACAAAATAAATAAATGCGAAGGAACATACTAATTGAAAAGAAATAGAATATTTTCAAAATGCAAAGATAATCACAACATTACCGAGCCCCATTCGGTTGCAAGGCTCAACTTTGTTCTAACAAAAGCAATTGCAAGAGAATTAATCAAACAAGGCTTGGAGCCAAGGGAAAAAAAATTTATTAGGCATTTCAAACGATATGTGCATTCTGCCATTAACCAATAACATATCTTCCCCAGACGGAGCAGAATGAATAAGCTAAAATTTTGGGGAGTAGATTGCTCGTTTGACAATATCTAACGGACTTTTGATAGCTTTCCCCTTTGTTTTAATTGAACAAAAGGACTACAGTGGAAAAACTAACAATTTATGGATGAGATTGCGCGTTATGTCAAGTTTTGTAGACTAGTTAGTGTTAACTTTTTTTTTTTCCTAAGTCCGTATCTTTTCATGAAATCTCGTAAGCAATACGAATTTATTGAAAAATTTTGTTTTCGTTATCTTATCAACTTGCCTTAGGGACCACAATATTATTTACGATTAGTAAGTAATTTACATTGTAGATTGTTAGGAACATTGATAATTCTATATTAATTCCTTAAACGTTCAGATTAAAATAGAATAAACATACGAAGGTTTAAATGGAATAAGACCAAATAAAAAAGAAAAAGAAAAGGAAAAGACCTTTTTTATGGGAAAAACGTAGACAAAACATAAGTGGGTCCCCCCTTGTCCTATTACAAAAAGCATGAAACGAGTCCCTCGCCGGAAGAACGTATTTCGAGATGGAGGTGGAGGAAATGGCGGCATCAACAGCAGCATCACTAGGACCGCCAGTACGATTCTCTATCTCCTTCACAAGCTGCAACGGCCGAGCGAGAGCACCTCCTCCCAGCGCCGTCCGGTGCTCCGCCCAATCCGACATCGGTGCTCCTCCTCTGCTCCGCGCAGCCAAGAACACCGTACGACTTCCTTCCCCCGCCGTCTTTCTTTCGATGTCATTCGCGGTTTTTCTTGCTGGTTCTTCTGGTTTAGTTGTACAAGAATGTTGGCGAGCGAAATGCATGCCTGTGAAATTTCTTTGCCCTTTTTTTATTGTCTCATTCGAAAACTTAAGAGAATTTGTTGTTGATTGATTCAAGCTTGGGCGCATTTGCTGCCCAAGTATTGCTTGGAGATGGGACCGTTCATTGCTCCTCCTAACTAGAAGCTTTACGTTTTGTCATATTACTCTAAGGCTAATATCTTCACAATCTGCACTGGAGACGTCAGGAAGATAAAGCAGTTCTCTCTCTTTAATGTATGTAGGATGTCACTTAAGCCTGGGTGGGCGGCCTAAATACCGAATCCTCTGCAGTTAATCTTATGGGTATTTGAATTTCTGTTGGGTGCCTAATCCAAACACAGCTCTATTCCTTGATCAAAGAATTTTCTTCCTCCACTAACTCTCCTCTCCTTTGATGGGCTTCGCAATTTGCTGGTAGAAATAGTAGTTTTGGATCAGCCTCCATCTGCCAACAAACTTTTATCAGCTGCAACCGAGATAGAAAGGCGAATCATATAAGTATCAATATCTCTGTCATTAAGGGCGCCGATCATGCGTATTGCAATTGGGCTAATGCCGAATAATTGTGCATAGACGGTTGGTTTCTGTGATTACCAAGAAGTTCTCATTGTAGGGACCACATATTTATTTGTGCTGCGGCAATTTTGTTGTCGCAAAACTGCGATCAAATGCCTTTGGTCATGGCGAACGAGAACTGTCCGGAGAACCTTATTTTGAGATGGTCACTGCATGTTGGCATGACCTGACTTAAGTTACCAACCATAAAGTGAACATTATCTAAGAACCGACTCCAATTTTGCTGAACGCCTCTCTACCATCATAAACCATGTGCTAACTTCTCTCTGCTGAATTACCATCCACGCTTTCCTGATGTGATTCCCCTCCATGATGTGATGAATTCTTTTTGTCTCCTGGAAATTCAAGGCTGTCAGCTCATGAGACTTTCTTTATGAAAAGTAAGCAGGATCTAGTTCAAAACCACATTGTACTTCGAGCTCTTTTATTTGTCTCAAATCGTTCATATGAGCTCCGAACATCCAAAGCTAGCTGCGTCCTCTGAGTTAATTGACGAGAAACCCTCCTCCCCACCTGCAGTAGTTGCCAAATGAGCAGGATGAACACATTCAACGATTATCCCCATCTCACGTAATGTTTTAACTGGATTTTACGTCTGGATATGACAATGAAGAGCAAAGACTGACAGATCTCAACTTTTGCCTCACATTATTGTGTATCGGTGACAGAAGATGAGACCCTGCTGCTCTACCTCTTTTGTTGCCAATCTAAACCCCGTGAAGAGCCTAGTTTTAGATGCTCTATTTAACATCCCAGAGAAGTTCATTCCGGTTCTGATCGTCATCATCTGCTGACTGCATTTAGTTTCCTTTCTTGATGTCCTATACTGTCATCTCTCAATATAAAGTCAAAGTAGGAGTTCTTCAGTGGCTATTTTGATCGAATGAGTTGTGAGCAAATGTAATGCAAACTAATTTGGGCTACTTTTGTAGTCATAATATGACTGACTTTGTCTCTCCGACTGGTGTCCTTACATTGTTATATGTCGGGAATTTTTCACTGACATTTCATTTCCAGGTTGACAGATACATCAAAAGTGGAATGGTGATTGGGCTAGGATCTGGTAATGCTTCTAGCATGGCCATAAATTATCTTGGTCAGCAATTCCGCGCAGGTGCTTTGGAAGATATAGTAGGGGTACCCACGTGAGTTCTTCTTACCGTTGCAATTGCAAGGCCAAGGCCTTCTTGTCTGTTTTATAATAGAAATCAGTTATTTGCAGTGTATTGGCTCCATCCCGTTTGTGTTTCTTGATCACGTTATTAATCAATCAAGCACTTTTGTTATACTTATTCGCCTTGTTAGAGAACATGCCAAGGATGGTCGGTTATCGGGGAGCAACTGTAAACTGTCTATTTATGATGGCGACCATATGGTTGACAATTGTTCATTGACACACCAATTCTTTTGTGATTCTGAGAGACTGTTTATTTCTACATAACCTGGTAGCTTATGATTTGTCTAGTCTCTTCTGCCTTGGGCTGACATTATATCGGGGTTAGTCGTACTTGCTCAAATTTACTCGTTTATTGTGCGATTCAGTTGTCAAATTTCTGCCTGCGATGGTACAAATATTCTAATAAAAAATCTACTTAGTCAAATAACTTCTACTGACAAAAGAGAATGTATAAGTTCTGATTTAACCCCTTGAATTTATTTAATTTCATCAACTGGCTCATCAAACCTTTCTTCCTTATCTCTATTTGTTTTTTCTTATTAGCTCACAATCTAAGGTCAAGTGTGTTGGGGTTGGGGAGTGGTTTGACTCCATTGGGGGCGCCACCACGGTGTCACTGCCCCGCCACAATGTCGCTTCCCCCATATGGTCTGGCGCCCCTCACCAGCCTTGGGCCCTCGTGGCTGACTATATGCTATACTTCTAGTTTTGCACTATGGTTTCTATTCTGAAATAGAAGATTGACAAAATTTGAGATATGACTAAAATGGACGGCTTAGGGACTGACGTTTGTTAGTGAAGATCAGGGGTGTGAATCCGCACCCTAAGAACTAGAGAATCATTGTCAAGGATATTGTTCGGAGCGAGCAGCAAAAGCTAATATCTTTAGGGGGGGAGATTGTTCGCACATGCATGCCAACAATTTCTCCTACATGTGATTTCGGTGTTAGGTATGCTCCACCATAGTTCAGGCATCCTTCCGCATCAAGAGTCTCACTCTGAATCTCCGATCATCGCAACCAGCCCATGCCTCTCGCCCATGATCTCCTCCCTGGAACGTGATGGAAAACCGCACTTGGCAACTGCAAAGTTCCTTTTTTAGTCCAGGATGCTGATACCGATTGGGACACACCAATCAACCATCTTTTCAATACTATATTTTGGGAGTGGGAAGTAGAATTCTGATACTTCAGGCGGGGAGATCACTAAGATGGAGCCCAAATCTAAGTCATCAACAAATCTAGTTGAACCTACTTTTACTCAAAAACTTAAGCCAATTAGGATTATTAATTGCTCCGCAACATACTAATTTTCCAATGTGAGGCTTTTTTAACGCAATTCACATATGCATCTGAACACGTGTATAATGTAGAAGCATCATTCTGGTAGTTCAATATCCAGTGTTCTCTTATTTGCTTCATAACAGGTTATGCGCAAACTAATTTATCTTCAAAGGGGATAACTATGTCAAATGTAGTCCTTAGTACACTTTCCACAATATGAAGTTGGCCTTACATGTCGAGTAGATGTAGGATAGATGTCAGAGTAGAATAGAATAACCGACAGAGAGGGCTACCGGATTTCAAAATAAAGAGCTGAGGCCCTGTTGTGTTCCTGAAAGTTTTCTAAATCTTCTGCTTTTGTGTTGATTTATGATCTATTTTTTTTTTTGGCAGCATGAACAATAAAAGCAAGGGAATCTGATTTGATTAAACTGATGGTAACCTTTTAATTCTTTTCATAGATTTCATTGCAATGAATTGTAGAGCATTTGGAATCCCATAAGGAAAGTCTCTTTACACTGGTGGAGAATAAATGTTGTTCTTTTTCTATTTTTAATTATGAAATAAATTCTCATTTTCACTGACCAAACAGCCTTTGATGGGATTAAAAACTAAATACTGAATATTTTTTGCTAAGATACTTGTACATTTTAAAGTTTCCTGGTCCATTTTCTCATTCTTCCTTAAAAATCTTATGTAGGTCTGTTACAAGTGCTAGCGAAGGAGCGAAATCAGGAATTCCTTTGGATAACTACCGAGGATATTCTGAGGTGTGGACACATAAATAATTCATACTCAGCTTCCCTATGTCTATGACAGTCTTTTTCTTTCTTTTGTGACAGATTTCTTTTGGAAATTTGGTAAACGGTTCTTGAAATGGCAGGATCCAAGTCGGCAGTGAAATTGTTACCATGGAAATTTGTTCAGCTGCATGAAGTTTACATCAAAAGATCAATTTTCGATAATGATCCCACCTGAGGATTTTCCCAAGCTGCAGTTTTGCATGAACTGAGTCAGTCAAGGATTGAGTCCATAGACGTGCAATGTGCAGCTTAGCAGTGTTGCAGCAAAGCACTAGAGAACGGTCCATGACATGTCGTGTTTTCCTACTTGTATTATTGCAAGTTAAAATGCTGGAAAATCGAATTGGGAGAAACCACATAATGCGTGTTGTTTATTCGATGAGTTGCTTTACTTATCCTCTTCATAGTAGGAGTTTGATGCTCTAGGTTATGCCCAAGTATCTCTCTTTCTGTCGCTATAATTTTTGTATTTACTTGGTTTTTGGTAGATTGACTTCTCCTTTGATGATGCTGATATCATAGAAAAAGACACACTCATTGCCGTCGTTGGCTGCCGAAAATTGGAAGGCAGAGAGTCAATAATCCAAGAGAAAGTTAGTCTCTTTTTGACACCGTAAGATGAGCTTTACTAGTCTATCCCTCTATGACGTAATCGTATGCTGTTTCTTCCTTCTAACTGTGAGCTGACTGGGGTTGTTATTGTGTTGTTTGCAGTTTGTACTTAATGCAGTCAAGAGACTTGTATTTATCATCACAGAGAACAATCATAAGGGTGCTCTAGATGGTTCTGTTCCAGTCTTAGTTCAATCTGTAAGCAGCTACGCACATATATGTCATCTACATATGTTAAAGTGCTCAAGAGAATGATAGTGAAGTAAAGATTCTATTGCCAGCTCAATTGGACGGAGACAGCTGAAGAGATTGATGTTTTGTTTCTGGGAGATGCAGAGGTTTGGTTTTTGATGAAATGTAAATACTAAGGACTGATTCTGGACTTTATTCAAAGAACTTAGAACTGATCTGAGATTGAACATTTAATATCCCTACATCTTTGATCTGTCAGAACTTAACGGTGCTTCTTTTTTTTATGTTTGGTGTATAGATAACAGCATAGGATAGGGGATGGAAAAATATCCCTACAGTTATAAACTATCATCTCTTAATATAATACTTGTTAACTTGTCATGTCATGACTAGTGTCAGCAAAATATCACTTGGCACTCACTTTGTGGGTGTGCAGATTTTTGTTACTGTGGTTTTGTAACAACTGCGGCTGGGCGGCCTTGGGAGACTCTAATGCGTGCGAATTTTTGTTACTATGATTTGTATGATTAATTTTCTCTTCTGTCGAAGGTCCGGAGAAGACCATCAATAGGTCATGCTGATCCATTAGGTGGAGATTTTCCAGCAATTACCAAGGATGGCCATAATGTTCTTGATGTCATATTTGCATCTCCAATTGCAAACCTTGGTATAATGCCCGAACCTGATTTGCTCCTCTTATTTTCCTTTTTGATTTATGGTAACGTGTGTGACTTCTCCTTAATGTAATTGTAGCTCAAGTAGCTGACAGCCTTGACAGAGTTGATGGAGTGGTGGACCATGGGGTCATTTCGAAGTTTCCGTGAGTTAAACCTCATTCTTTTGGTGCATTTCTTGGGTTCATATCGAAGGAAATTTGTTTGCTCACTCTTGGAGCGTTGCAGCAGCATGCTTCTTAGTCGATAACACACAGTAAATCACAATGATATGGTGCATGACATGACAGCCATTTTTTCCATGGTCTGCGAGAGGGTTTTTAATCTTCGAGTTACTTCTATCTCACTAAGATTCCTCATTAAGTTTCCGTGTGTGTATATATATACACATGTCATGGATGTTGAGAAAATGGCGAGCTTGATTAACATCTGAACAAAGATCTTTCTCAATATTCCCCTTTGAGGAATCGGATCATAAACCCTTTTATTTGGAAACAAGAAATGCAGAAAATCCTTTCGTCCATTCAAGGCAAGACTAATAAACAAGTAGCTCTAATTCACTTGTTTTAGGTGTGCCCGCTACTTGTCTGTGTAATCTTCAGAGAGCACATCTTGGAACGTGCCTACACAATCTTCTGGATTAAAAGGAACTATTGTCTTCACGTGTGGGGTTATTTTCAGGGAATTCTAATCGGCAGTAGGTTTGTATGGCAGTCTTATCGACGTAACTATTTAATTCAGATTGAAAATTAGGATGCCAATCTTCGATTTTTTACGTTCAAATATCAGAGGAGATAAAGTTGAGAGCAATTTGAAAAAATAATTTCATGTTCTGAAGAAACAAATAGACCGCTGCCTCAAACACTCTTCTGTTGCTGTTACATAATTGCCCCACCATTACCACCTCCACTGTCATTTGCCCACTTTCAATTCGTCCATGGCAATGGTGGGGGAGGTGCTGATGGTGATAAGAGTGGCGATCGGCCCAGCTATGTTTTAGTTTTTCCTAATGCAATCTTCTTACAAGCTTTTCTTTGTGCATGTATGGCGAGGGATAGCTTCTTCATCATGCAAAGGTCAAAGTTACTTGTCACCGCATCTTTATGATCATTATTTCGAACATAAGGCTCCTGAATATGAAAGAAGGGCAATGATACCGCTATTCTTATCGTCTTTCCTCGATAATAATCTACTTTGTTCCGTTTCACGAGCTGTGTCCCTGTTCAATATCAATTAGATATTCTTCAGTGGACTGTCTTGCGAGGATTCAACAGGTGATATCAGCAAAGTGCTTCTTAAAAAATTCTTGAGTTTCCTCTCTTAGATTCTGGCCCGCGGTTACTTTTCTTTGCCATCACCCGATGGTATGTGGGGGAGACAATCATAGGTGTAATACTTGCTGTATGGACTTTTAATTGAGACTTGGCTGTCCACTAAATGATCCCTGGAGATATGGCACGACACCTTCATCTGCTGATTATATTCTTGGATCATGTTCAGGAACAATTGCTATTGCTTGGCAAAGAATTCTGAGTGATTCCTTGATTTTTTTTTTTTTTTTGATTTCTGAGATCTTATATCTCATACTATGGTTCCAGAAAACTGCTAAGCTAGCAATTTTTGTGTTTATAGAGGGTAGATTTTCAAACCAATAGGCTTGGGTGCTGGATTTTATGTAGTTAAACGTAAGTCTATAGAGCAGCTTCTGAGTGTTATCTGGTAGTCCATGGATATGTTTATTGATCACTACATCACATTCAGATATTGGAAACCAGAGTTTACCCCATTGGTAGTGAGAAACGGTTCTGTCATAGGTCGCCTGTCATCTTACCAATGTTTATGTGACACTTCATGTGACACCAATCCTTCATGCTGTCTGTTCTTGCTAAAGTTCGTATTTGTCTTGAGTAGATCCTAACCTATCAGATATTTTTGGCGTATTTTTGCTTAATCTTATGTGCCCATCCATATCCACAACTTATCTTGATAGTATTCATATATCATCATGTTAAAATTAAAACATCTCTTAGCACAATTCGTAGCTTGTTATGAAGTGATATAATCAAGATTCTCATCACTTTCAGAAAGCTTGACCATGGATGTGATCTTCAAAGGAAAATATCGCGGAATTCATTACATTTTCTATTTAATGGAAATGTTCTTGAAATTCTCTTTGTGCTTGTTAAGCTAATGGAAGCGCCTTTCTCTTGTTGTCATTGAAATTGCAGCTGCACTGCGGTGGTTGCGTCAACAAGCGGAATTTCTGTTATCGATCATGTGCTGACAAACGTTGCGGGGGATTCTGCAATATGAACTTAGAGAATGGCCTGTTTTTTAAATGTGGTGCGAAGGTAACTAGAACGTGTAGAAACCATGAAGACCAGAGGAAATGCACAACTTGTTATATCAATGTTGGATTGCCTAAGACAGACTGATGGTCCTCGATTAGGCTCGGGCTCTTCTAAGCTTTTATCTTTTGCAATGTTGGATTTTGTTTTAAGTCTTGATTAGCCTAGGGAATTCCAGGAGTCAGCCACTAGCATTTTAAGGTCGGCTAAAAACCAAAATAGGCATGGGAGTTTGAAATTTACTAAGTCCGGGGACTTGATTATGCTAATCGTCTAATCAGCGTCCTTTTTTATTACCTATAACTCAATCAAGCACGTTTTTACCAATTATAATCCTAAAGGTCTTTGAGTAGCTACATGGGCATGCATATGTTGTTTTTCGGGGTCTGTTATGTTCTTGAGGGTTGTCCTAACAATTGTAGGAAGGAAAAGAAACAACCAATTACTTGAAAGTGCGGAATTAAACACGTAATGTATTGCAAGAACGAAATGGAAGTGTGAAAATGAAAATCCAACACATGTCAGGCAGAGAATATTACATGGCCATGGTCTTAACTATTAAATCTTGAGACACGAACCCCATAAAGCAAAGAATATTAATTGCCTTATTGTAAGCCTTGGGACATGATCCCAATAAGCTTGAGATTAGAGGCGAATGCTACTCAATGGACGGACGAGAGTTGAGCCCCAAAAAGACAAAATAAACTTTTTTTTTTTGCAAAACCCATTGCAGTTTGCTTAGGATTTAAGTGATTTTGAATGTTTTGCTTGGGTGCGAAAGGATGTAGGAATGAGCATCTTTGGAAAAAAAAAATGATAGTTTCATAGGCACGGATATAGGGATAATTGATATAAATATTACGTAATGAAATGGACGAGAGATGACATGCGTTTTTGTAATTTTCTTTTTTCCAATAAAACACACAATATTTAATAGATCACTTCGAGAAGTTGGTACAATTTCTCCCAAAAATGTCACATGTGAATATTCATCCTCATGTCCTATGCATGTTTCAGTAAGCAAAGATGCTTTGGGTCCAAAGTGAAATCCACACGATACAACAAAGTTTTAGGTGATCGGTGAAAGAGTATTTTGCCAGTTAATTACATGGTATATTCTCCATAACCAAACGATGTACATTGTGCTATTCTTGAAATTCCGATCGGATTTTGTATATGTTCAAGAATACCTACCATCCCGTAATCAAGGTGGATTGATCACATGAGTCGACGAGATATTGTGAGGAGCGGACCTAAGTCTTCCTTAAAATATAGATAGATATATACCTTAAATTTCTCATAGGAAAATTGCAAAATTTAATCGAGGGCAAAATTCTAGTTAACAATTACCGGTTACCTAATCGGAGGTGCTATTGGTGAGATGCCGGCGGTAAGCGCAGTAATCCTATGCATGAGGCTGAGCCATAATTGACCAACTGAGACAAGTTTTTTCTTTTTGAGAAAGTACGATTGTGCTAATCACCGTTTGAAATAAGAAGGGGCAATTTAAAAATATGTCAATCTTGTGTTTTAGATTCTATAGATCTACTTTTCAATTGGTCCAATTTTCCCACCAAAAAAGGAAAAAAGTCCAATTTGACCTCGGTTTCGAACTGGGTCGTGTTCTATTATCTTGACTTTGTGAATTAATCAATCGTAACTCGTAATCGTCACATATATAAAAAAAAAATTGTAATCGATGGAGTTGTAAAAAAATAACATTTTCAAGCGCCAAGAGAAGTGCTTCCTCGGAACAATAAAATTGAATAAAAAAAGATTTTTTTTTTTTTTTGGTCGAACGAAACATGTATTAAACATCACTGAGTACACGGCACAGAGGAGAGACAAGCCTCCGAGGAGAGTAAAGCCCTAAGTACAAAAAGAGGAGAGACAGCCCAGTTAGAATAGAAAAAGAAATTGAATTGCATTAGACGGAGGAGTACTTGCTCATTTTCATTTTCCCGCTGAGAAGTTGCGCTCACCTCTTCTCTCTCTCTAGCAGGCCGAGAAAAGGAGCCCATGACCAGCAGGGCCGCTTCCTCCGACGCCTCGCTGCCTTCCCCGTCGTCCTCGCTGGCGTCGGTCACCGGCCCTGCTTGGCCGATGCACTTCGTTTATCTCGACGAGAAGGGGAAGTTGCGGACGGATCCGGAGTCCGTGGCATTGTTGCAGCCAGTCAAAAAAGCGATCGGCGTGGTCACTCTCTGGGGCTGTCCGCGACTGGAGGAGAGCATGATTTTGATGCAGGTGAGCTCCTTCAATTTTTCCGTTGGTTTTGGAGTTTATGAGTATATGGCGATGGATAGGATTTGAGGTCTCTGGCGTGGTTATGATTTGGGGGAGCTTCTTCAATTTCCCTTGGAATTGGTTTATTGTGCCCGAGTGTTATGTTTTCTGCAACTCTAGTTGTGCGGGGCTGAGTAGGGCTTTGATGTTCATCTCTCTGATGATCGGAGCATGATCGAACGTCATCATAAGGTTGAAAGTATCCTTCTCTGAGTTAATGAGTTGTCAAGTCAAGGCGAGAGCAGCACATGACAAACTTTATTCCAAACAGCACGTTCAAGAATCTAAAGCCTCACACATAAGATTTTCTACTGCTACTGCGGTAGATACATCCTGCTGCTGCTGTAGATACATCCCTATATGAACCTCGAAATAGCCTTAAGATGGCAAATCGCTACTGAGGAAATCTCATTTATTTTAGATGGAGATTCTTCCAGTTGTAGTGCATTGGAGATGTAGGAATGGCTGGCCTAGAATGAACGACTGGACTCAAATGCAAGGAATTGATACTGTGAGAAGATACTGAAAAGGTCATGTTGTGGACAATATTGCATACAGAAATGGAGTTCTGGGCAACATGACTAAGACAGAAGATTCTAATTGAAAAACACTAAGCACAGTAAGGAACACTGCTCCCTTCCGCAGCCAAGTGTAGTGCAGGAAAATAAATAGATCATTTGCCTCCTAGATTGTGTTTAAATCTCATTTTCCCTATTCTTATTAGTGTATTAGTCTTCTGGCTGCCGTAATTTCTGCTTTGGTTCTAGTTGTACAATTATTTATTTTGGCCTATGTCAGGTGATCCAGTTAGATGTTAAGGTGCCATGGTATTCTTTGTGATGTTTATTTTTCTCTGTAGACTTTTGGAAAGAGTAGTGCATTCCAAGCACCATCAACCCACAAACCACGGACTAACGGGCTTTGGTTGAGGACAAAAGCTCTCGACGGGACCGAGTATGATCTCTTACTTTTGGGCAGTGAAGGGGTTGATGGTAATGATCAAATGGTAGGCCAACTTCAATGAACTAAGTATTTCTTATTGATTGATGATTTGATTGTTGTAGAATGATGATATATTATCCCATTAGGCATATTTGTTTCCCAACAATAATTCTTATGGTTGTCTTTGCACTCTTTTTTTTTTTTTTTTTAATTTGAAGGGAACATACAGCATGCAGATATTTTCTCTGGCTTTCCTCTTGTCTAGCACGTTGATCTACACCTAGGTTGGTGAAGTCTTGCAGAGTTACGATGACGTTGCTTTCAAGTCCTAGATGTTTAAGATTTGTTATATTAGTTCTAGTTATAAGTTGCTGATCGTGGAGCAACTTCTATCTGTTCCAAAATCTAAGCTATTAGATGAAGGTGCGGTTAACATATGTTAGCACAAAGTAATTTTGCTTGATAAACATCCTCACTTCTTTCCTTAAGCTATATTGCGTTAGCCGTTAATGAGAAAATACAAATCAAGTCACATGTCGAAATTTGACGTCCAAAATAAAAGCCGCACAATTTTTGTGCTTATTGTACCCATCATATTATGGAAAAGCATGGATCTTTCGTGTCAGTTTATGCATCATCGTCAGTGTGCTCTATGGATATTCTGCAGGTTCTTGGTGGTCTTTGCTCAGAATATGAGGCAGCATCCCATGGTCAATCGAAATGGCAAAAGCTTGCCGTGTTCTTGCGAGAAAGGCTTTCCCTTTTTTCTTTTGACATTTCCAAACCTGTTTCCTGAGTTGTTTTTTTTTTTTTTTTTTTTAAATCTCTATCTCCGTCCTTGACTTGCCGCTTTCAATCCACCCAGCTGGGAAGGACCAATAGAAGACCTTGGCAAAAGGCTAATTGATCAGGTCGGATGTCAGAGGAGTTCCTGCATGCTGAAATGTCAGGCCATTGAAGATCAGGTGGGGTTGCTTAAGAAGGAGCTGGAAGCCAGTGAGAATTACAAAACTCAGTACCTGAAGCGATATAAAGATGCCATCAGAGACAAGACGCTTTCTGATGATTATTCAAGCCTGCAGGGTACTTGCGGTTCACTTGAAGAGAGGTCTTCTAGCTTGCTGAAAACATTAGAATCTGCAAAGCAAGAGTCTCTGGACTGGAACAGGAAATACGAGCAAGTGCTGTCCAAACAGAAAGCTGAAGAAGACCAGACTAGTTCTGAAATTGCTATCCTCAAGTCCCAGAGCAGTGCTGCTGAGGCAAGAGTAGCTGCTGGTGAGGAACAAGCTCAGTCCAATCTAGAGGAGGCAGAGGAGTGGAAAAGGAAGTATGACATTGCTTTTAGGGAAGCGAAAGCAGCCTTGGAGAAGGCAGCAATCGCACAAGAGCGCACAGATAAGGATACACCAGAAATGGAAGATGGTCTTAGGGTGGAGTTCATTGAAGTGGCTACAAAGGTCTCTCTCTCCCCCGCATGCACACGTCTGTGTTGGGTTGCAATTCCTGTTTCTCGTACCATATTATAGTGGAATCGATGCATTTACCATTTCTCGACGGTTATGCAGGAGGACGAACTGAAGGAGAAAGCGGCACAATTCGAGTATGCTGAGCAGTGCTTGACCAGCATAAAGTCAGAGCTGAAGGTAATCTCCCGTCTTCTTGATCTAGGCGTGTTGAAAATTGAAGGCCGTGAATTTTCTGCTGAAGTTTCAGGGTTTAGCGCTTTTTCTAATAAAACATGGGAAAGCAACTTGTTAATTAGAATTTTCCATTTTCTTAGCATCTTTATTGTCCCTATCAATTCTGGTCTGTCATCTCTTGTTTGTCATTTTGTACTTTCTTGTGATAAATGATTAATATGCTTTCCAGGCTGCCGAGTCAAAAATAGAGAAATATGACGTGGAGATTATGACCCTGAAGAAAGAAATTAAAGCATTGAGCGAGAAGTTCGAAACAACAAATGGTAAAGTACAAATTTGGGAAATGGAATCCCTCCGGTTGAAGGAGATTCTGAGAGATGGTTTGCAGTTGCCCATAATGAAAGATCTAGCAGCAAGGGGTGTTTGGCCAGTCTCAACTTCAGTAAATGGAGCATGAAGCTGTTATTTCATTTGGGCCGCGAGGCCGAGCAGACTTTTTTCTTGTTTTTTCTTGTTTAGCTGTAAATAGTTGATAAATGGAAACTAGAAAAACATTGCTAATGGTGATCGATCCTACAAAATGGGAACCGAGAACCGACCATTTGCTCCATGGACCCACTCATGGATGGTTCCATGGAACCGATGTTTCACGAACACTCAGGACATGTTGGTACAGTGTTTCATCAACAAATATTCAATTGATATCAATGAGCAATGCTCAATTCCTAATCGATTGCGGAATGAACAGAAGCTACGATCAAATCCCATTTTCGCTTATGAAGAGACTGAAGCAAAGGAACAATGTCTCACCTTGAAAACTTGATTTCTAGTAATCCCGTTCCAACTTCCTATATAACGTGCATTCGTGAGGCCAAAAAATTCTCAGAGAATCCTCCAATTTACTACATTTGGCGCACATGTCTATGAGGGCATTGCAAACGCGAAAATCCATGGTAAATCCTGACTTTACTATGCCACGATGGTCTTCTCTCCCAAGATAAATTTCTGCCGCTTCATCTTCCGTCTCCATCGTCTTAAAAAGCTGCATCACTAATTCCCAGTATGACCCATGTAGTATATTACCATTTAGCACGGGATTCCATGATATAGCATTCATATATTTCTATCTTATTAAATATAGTTGACGCGCGGCAAGTACATTGCCATGCCACCTTAAGCAGACATAGCTAGAAGAACTTTGTTCGCCCCAGTATCAAACTCCATTCCCTTCCTTACCGAGTTGTTCCTAATTCTAACTCACCTAAGTGCCCACGGGCACGGAGAACAAAGGTGATCGTCAATAAATCAAGTGTAAATGCGGTGATCATTTCCCTAGACAATTTGATCTAGTCTTCAAACAAATCCCAGTTGACAATACCCACAGGCCAGGGTGTTCCAACTGACCATATCTCCCAATGCCATCTCATCTAAAAATTGTAAAGTATCCGATGTCGGTATCTACGGAACAGGCATTAGTAGTAAATTAAAATATAAAGGCAGCGGAATCAAAAATAAAATTAGACCACACATTCATTTCTATAGGCATTGTTCTTGTGTTGTTACAAAACATTCGGAAGAACGGAGGGGGTTAAACGGAATACTTCTCATAGCATGCCCAAACCACTTGGTTGGGATGTTCTTCAGCTTGAATCCCACTAATGCTAGACTTTTAATTTAGACACACCGCAAATCGCACGTAGAATAGAAGAAAGAAATCGCGGTAATCACCACTTCAATGTGCATCGCGTGCACGCACAGCCATGACCAAAGATAATATAAAACTAAATCCCATTTAATTTAATTTCTGTTCGATTGCCATATTGTCTCTTCCGTTTAGCTTCATTATGAATTGGTTACGGCGTGTGACAACTCAATGTTCGTGACTAAACTCTTAATGAGAATTACACTAACACATTAGTACTCCCAAGAAAATCAAATATCTTGATCAATCACCATGTCTTGCCAGCCATGATTGACATCTAGCAATATGTGAAGTTTAATTGGACAATGTGAACACTGAATGAACATAATGGACCATCAGCTTTTGCAAAAGTGTAATCCAATCCCTCTATCATATTTATGTCTCGATCGAACAAAGATCAATGAATATTTTTCAAGCCATTAATTTGATCATATGCGCAAATCTAATTGATATGCAATTTATACGAGACATAACAGTTCATTTTCAGTTACAAACTATGTTGACGATTTCAATACAGTGTGATGATTAGATTGCATAGGATACGATTTTTGTACCTTCCATTTAACAAGGAAGCAGATTCCATTATACACATACGTGTAACTTCGTACATGAAACGAATTATGACAATCAACTTCAAAGACGGATCAACAATCTAGTAATATACGCACCTATTAACCATAGCCATCTAAGTCACCATTGTGACTCATGTCTGAGGAATATTTACACAAGATCAAAGTATGAACGATCATACATTGACAGCGCCGAAAGCTTCCATGTTGCTAATCGTTCTATGTTATCACATAAGTGAACTTGTCTGATATAAGCACATGTATTCTAGCTCGGGCATCACAATGACTCATGACTTATCATTCCCTTAAGTATCAAATACTTAACGGAAAAGTTAAGAACACGCCAGCCTTACCATGATTATTAATATCCATTCAATGATCCATTAATCGGAACATTGTAAAGATACAGTCTAACTTTGAACCCGTCACACGTATTCTTAGTGTTTCAAAAATAGGTCTAACCTCAACTGATCTTGCGGAATCGTTCATATAAATAATTGGACAAATGCATTTTGGGGAAAATGTAAATATTATGTAAAAAATGCTTTGAAAAGCAAGTTTGGACTTAAGTATTATTTGGTTGTGTGTGTGTGTGTGTGTATATATACATATATCCAAAGGTCACTTGGAGTTGCGTGGGCCAGGATGCCTGAGGTTGCGTGACCTCGCCGGCCCTTGGTCTGCCAGATCTAGCTTCGTCAGCTCTCACCAGCCATTCTCACGCAAAAAGTATGAACATGAACGGCATTTGAAAGAATTGGCGAGGGGCAATCCTGAACGAAAATAATATACTTAATGCTAGGCTAGCATTTGGCCAGTTGCTAAAAGCTAGCATTGAGCTTTCATAAAAGCTATCATTTAGCCGAATACCCCTTGAAAAAGCTTGCCAAACAAAGGCTTGATTCGGCTTCATAGATGTCAAACGGCACAAAACAAAAGCAAATTATGCTTCATATCGGACCAAGACTACTCTAAACAAACACGGCTTGATTTCACAGTTTGTTTTGGTTTTCAAAAAGTTAAGCCAAATTGGACCGTGAAATATGGTTTATCGGACTCGATAAACCTTCTCGTCGGGAAAGAAATGCCCCTCGAACCGATTTAAACCACAAAAAAGGTCGCGCTAAATTTCGAGTCCATCTTCGTTAGGCAGTAAAGAATTACTTCCAAGTCTGCACCGCCGAAATCAAACGCAACGGAAGGTGTCGCTTGATTAATAATAAATTTTTAAACAGTGCTAGGAGTTGCTTCACTTGGAAACAAAGGGGTGTGCTGAAACTAAAATCAAGTTGTAATGATGCCCATGCCGTTCTGCACAGATACATGAAAATCTCCAAAATGCCTATCATGACACTCAGGACTTCGCCTAATCTTCCGAGAGAACAGATAAACAAAATATCTCCAAGTTTTCTGTTTTACCAGGAAAATAAGAGACGGCTAAGTAATATCTTGGCCAAACACCTTCTGATATGCTGATAATCCAAAACACTAACATTAACCGCTTTCCCTTGAGAGGTTCATACAAACCTAATCTAAATTTGACAGTAACGTAAATTAGGTACGTGTCAAAAACCCAACAGCATCCTAATTTATGCAACTCAAAATGTCAAAAGGGAGTAAATAAGACTGAAAAAAATAATGCCTAGGGCAACATGTCCCTGCCACGAGACTAGCCAAAAAATTTCATAATGACTCGAGAATTCCTGGAAGCTCTTCGATAGCTGAGCAAATTTTTGCTCACACCAAGTAGTTCCGAAAGAACGTCAGCCTCAATACTTTCTTATCCATGTTGCCTGCCTGATCAGCCTTGATAATCATCTTTTCCAGCACAAGTGTGCATCGCCACAAATAAACTTAATCAGGGCGCGCAGATGCTTCGACCCAGAACTATGGGCTTTGGAACCGGTGATCTCAACCCTCTTGAGATGTTTCGCCACACACTGGAAGTTCCCCTTCCGTGAACACAAGAAATCTTCTTCGTCAAATTTAAAACGTTCTTTAGATTCTTTGTCAAGCTGGAAGTGCACGCATATACCCCATTTAAGAAACTTCGCATTAGATGTGGCTCCACAGGAAAAGAAATTATTTGCTCGCTAGAATTTCAAACAAAAAACTGTCATTTGTCCACTGCAGATGCAAGTTAGTTCTACTCCCATCGAGTCTTAATCAATTTAAGCTCTCAAACTCATCTACACATATAAAACAGGTTCTCCTTCTAAGTCCTCATCGCTAAACTCTAAGTTCAGGATCCTAACGCTACATGGCAGCAAAAGAACACCCAGTACGACACTGAAGTTACTTTACGACAAGAACTAAAGCAGATTAAAATTGCCCTGCACCAATGTCTGACTATACTCACAGATTCATGGGCAACTTTCGATTGCTGGAACAAACAAGGGCTAGAGAATGATCATCTTTGGGTGCTTCAGAAGTTTTAGCTCATTGTTTAAACATTCATGCGAAAGAGAAGTCAGCACAAGGAGCAAGCTGAAAATACCATAGCAACGGAACAAACCTTCAAAGAGTGGTCACCAGTCAGGTATATATCTAATTCTTCCAGATATTGTGAACTTCGTAGCATATATGCTATCCCGGGAAGGTCCCATTGACTAACACCTGCATGTAGTATCAGATTCTGACATTTTGACAATAGAGAAGGCGCTTCTCCCATCTCCAGAATGGACAGAGCCTAAGCACATTCAGCAAGCGACATAGAAAAGTTAATATTAATTTTCCTGTTTAACAGGAATATGGACCAACAAAATTGCAATCCATCCAGATATGATATCCTTTGACCCTGTCTCCCGTCCGGGGAAAGACCGATAATGACACTACAGTTAGAAACGACCAAGTGCATGTCTTTAAGAATAGAGACTATTTACATATGCTTCCCACAAAGAACTTGTGAACTTTAAAGTATCTGAAAATTCAAGCAGTATCGACCGAAGTCTCCAAGTTAATCCATCCAATTGCCAAGGTAAAACATTTTGGGGATACTCTGTAAGAGGTATCATGGAACAACGGTTCCGTCGACCTAACACGAATAGGTACATTACTCCTCGCCATGTTTCCAGATTGTCGTATTTCCTCTACAAACTGAAAAAATTAATTGAAATAGTAACCATTTCAGATAATCTCTTTATCCGTTTTCCTTGTGAAAATCAAGCATCCTCCAGTGCCGCGTCGAGCAGCATCTATAGTAATGAGCAACATCTAGTGGCATTCATTGCCCCCAATTGAGTGATCCCACATCCATTTTTTTTGGAAGTCAAACAGAGGGAAGAAGAACCGAGATTCACTATATGTTCTTGTCCTGTAACTTAAAACAAAAAGTTAGGAGTCTTCGTATCGGCCAGTAATTAATTACGAATGCATTCCCAATAATTCCCCTTGATGAAAGACGAGAGTGCCACAAAGAGCTGAAGTTACTCGACCAGGGCAACAAACACCGGTAAACGGTGCTAATCACAGACACCATTCAACACTATTGTCTTATAAATGGTTAAAATATTGAGCTTGTACCTGCAAACACCAACCGCCAATGGTGATTGTACGAACTCCGCGCAGCTTCTCAAAAAGTCCCTTCACAAGGTGAAGGGAGTGTGTCCTCTCGAGGAGAGTTTCAAAGACAAAATCCAATTGGGCTTCCACCAAAGAAGATACATCATCAAGTCTGAAACTGGACCACCAGTTCCCAGATACCCGCAATGACAGCAAATGGGGGGCCCAGATTTTTTCCACGTTATGATACTTGCCGACAAGTATCAACTCTTTCAAGCTTGATGAATCTATTATGATGTTCTTCAGCAAGTCGCAGTCGCACAACTTAAGGGATTCTAAAAGAGGACTTCCCGCGAAAATTCGCTTGAGGACATCTTCACTCAACTCCACGCTTTTGACCGACAACACCTTAAGACGAGGCCAATTGACAGTCCCATCCAACGAGAAACGGCACGAATGACTGACTTCCAAGCTCACCAACGAACTCAAGCAATACAAGGACGCTGGCAGTGCATACAAGAAGGGCGAGGAAAAAGACAGACGGATGTCCTCCACGTGGCGCTCATTCACGAAGCTCAGACAGGAGTCGAGCTCGGAGCGGACAATCGGATTGTACCCTAAGTTAGTGACCAGTAACCTCTTCACCGTGGGCGATGAGAACCGGGTGCGGATGCTGTCGACGAATGACCCGAAGTCCAAGGAATAGGACCCTCCATCGAAGGCGAGGTGGGTGGTGTTGGTCCAACTGGACCGCCATCTCTTGGAGAGGACGCTGGTCTTGACGACTTCTTCGAACGGCAGAGATCGGAAAATGAGGTCGATCACTTCGTCTGGCAAGGCGCTGATTCGATCCCCAGCTCTTATGCTCCCGTCGCCAGAGGATTTGCGGCGGATGCTGCCGCGGGCGGAGGTGGCCACCATGGATTTGAAATTCTATGGATCTAAAACGGCAACTAGGACTCGTACCAAGGGAACCCTGCGGGTGCCGGGAATCAATCAGGAAGCTAATCGACGGAGCTGCGAGGTTAAAGAAATCGTGGATGCCAAAAAGCCAGACCGACCCGAGCAATAAGTACCCGAAAATTAGGTTAGTTTTTCGCCTGAAACCAGATTGAGATTTTTTTACACCCCTAATTCCCATCTTGATTTTGGCTTTTAACACTTCCAAAATCAATTATTTTTACCGTTTTATTCCTTCTCTTTTCTTGTGCGTTGCACGTTTATCTTTTCATTTTCTATTTATGTTAGACGATAACAGGGAAGGAGTCTTAAACTCCTTAATGACTGTTTGGTAATATTTTTATTTCAAAAAGAGATTATGTTTAGAATCAATTTTTGTGATTCTGTTCCTCGGATGATTTTTAGAGAATCAAAACGCGCTTGGTAATTGCAAATTTTCTGTTCTGAAAAATAATTTCCTTTCCTTATTTGTAATTTAAATCAAACAATTACATAATCACGTTTGATCAATTTCCTAGCGCTCTTGTTGCACATTAACATCTTTTTGGCTAAAATAAGGATGCTTTAGATTTGTTTCTTGAAATGATAATACACTAAACTTTTCATTTTTCCATGGTTATCTTGATTCCATGCATATGCCAAGAACGAAATAACTTATTTGATTATTTTTTATTGCTCGAAATAAATAAAATCGGACAACAAATCAAGGCTCAGGCAAAATTGAAAGGTGAAATCAGGATTAGCCAATAGATTCGGTTCATCCTTGTATTTCAGCCAGTAGCTTCTAGTAAGACTCCATTCATTCGGATATCACCGGTCGATTCACTTCTCCTAGCCCCTTTTAGTCAGGATGGAGCGTAAAAAATCAAAATTGGTGGGGATCGATTGGTTATAAATCTATCCAGCTGTGTGTCACACGACAGACAAAAGTACAGCTTTTGGTTTAACGATTCATGATCAAATATTGAAAAGATTTTGGTTGTTTCTAAAATTTTATTATTCTTAATGCCCGTCTCCGAACCCAAGCCACCCAAGCCACCCAAGCCAATGGATGAGGATTTCCTAACATTGCTCAAACAATGCTAGGAAAACATTACCAAATCCGAACCATCCAAATCAAAATGGAGATTTTATACACATCACCAATTTTTTTAAAAAAATTTACAGACTAAAACTTATCCGCTTTTTATTGATATAATCTATATTCAAACCGTCAAACATAATCATATGTGTCTTAACTAGGCTTAAGAGGTGGTCTAACTAGGAATCAAGCCATAACAAGTTCGAAAATCCAATTTGAAGCTCACAGGTTCAAATATGACCAGTCTGACCTTTACTCCTTCAAAACGCTTTATGGGACAAACGGCTAGGCCAAATTGAGCTCACAATATTTCGTTAGAACGACAAGACGATAAGGTTTCTAATGATGGGTGTTTTGTTCACATCCGATAATAGACAAAGATCTTATGGCCAAAATAACGAATGATTCTAGGTCTGGCGGCAAGCTGACTGAGGGAAAGAAAAGGAAATCCGAGAGAGTTAGAGAGAGAGAGAGGATTTGCTCGGCCAAATGAATAAAAGTAAGATGATGAAGGCTTTCTTACTCCCTCTTGGTCAAAGCACAAGAATGGCAATTGGATAAGACATGAATTAATGTTAAGTGGATGTCTCTCTTCTTATAATGACACGATAAGATAAAGAAAATATTGAGAATAAGGGTTATGTGCTAATCGACGAAGTTGCAAGGTCGATCAAGGGTGGGGATCGCCGATCGGCACTGCACACTGAAACCCTAGCGGTGGACGGAAGCGGAACGCCAACTGTCGTCGGTCTTGAATCTAAGTTCCAAAAGAGCGGAAATTGAGAGTCTCGACAGCTAGGCGGTTCATATTTATAATAGTGTCCCGATCACTTGCTTGTCCAGATGTGTGGGCTTCGCACGCGAGCCAGAACACATAGACCAATTGGGCTAGGGCAATACCAAAATCTCCCTCTCAACTTGGTTTGCCCTTTGAGACCATTTTTATGCTCCGAAGCCCACTTGATATATTTTTATCAATTTTGCAAGCCCGCTTGATATAACTGCCGATGGGTTGCGTCATTTTCAGGGGTGTCGATGAGTCCGCCCTTTGACCCAAAAAAAAAGAGTCCTCCCGAAACCAAACAGTACCTAGCTCGGTTTGGCCCAAGGCCAAATTACATGTGCCCTAACTCTTCGCGGCTGGTCGGATTCTCTTTTTTCTCTTTCTTCTTTTTTTTTTATATCAAAATCACTCGACAAGGCCGTCGAATGAAAGTAAAAAAATGAAAATAAATTAAATTAAAGAAATCGTGGGTGCCAAAAAGCCAGAGTCTGCCCGACCCGAGTCTTACATGGACAGTACCGAATCCCAACCTCACAAGGCCCGAAAATTAGGTTAATTTTCCGTCTGAGCTAGCTCGAACTTTTTTTACACCCCTAATTTCCATCTTGGTTTTGGCTTTTAACACTTCCAAAATCAATTATTTTTACCGTTTTATTCCATCTCTTTTCTTGTGCGTCGCACGTTTCTCCTTTCATTTTCTATTTCTACAGTATGTATGTTAGACGATAACAGGGAAGGAGACTTAAGCTCCTTAATGCCTGTTTGGTAATATTTTTATTCCAAAAAGAGATTACGATTAGAATCACTTTTCGTGATGATTTTTAGAGAATCAAAACGCGCTTGGTAATTACAAATTTTCTGTTCTGAAAATAATTTCCTTTCCTTATTTGTAATTTAAATCAAACAATTACATAATCACGTTTGATCAATTTCCTAGGACCCAACAAGTGCGATCTTCTTGCACCTTAACATCTTTCTGGCTAAAATAAGGATGCTTTAGATTTGTTTCTTGAAATGATAATACGCTAAACTTTCCATTTTTCCATGGTTATCTTGATTCCATGCATATGCCAAGGACGAAATAACTAACCTTGATTATTTTTTTTTGCTCGAAATAAATAAAATCCGACAACAAATCAGTCAAGGCTTAGGCAAAATCGAAAGGTGAAATCAGGATTGGCCAATTGAATGGATCTATTTCCTATTTTTTTGAGTTTTTTCTTGGAAATTTCATGATTTTTTAGAACGATTTGCTCCAGAGGGGCAAAATTATCATTTGAAGAAATCAAAATAAAAAATCATCAACAATAGAATTGGTTAGTTGAAATGACCCATATCCTAATTTTTGATATTTTGGGACTTTTTTATTTTCCCCAAATTTTAAGATTTTTTTATGAATTTTGCTTTTTGTATTTTAAATTATTTTTTAATTTTGTTAATTTGTTAAAATTTTATTGAAAAAATTATGCAGACCGGGTCTGGTTGACCCAACTCTAGCATCAAGAGCGCTCGACAAGAATGAAATAAGTCTCTCAAAAGTGTTCCTTCTCTTGAGAAACAACTATTTTTTTCATTAGAATCGAAACAGACCAGTTACCAGATCCACTTATCATCGCCGGCATAACCATTAAAAAAGAGGCCCATTTGTATCGGCTACGATCTATTCCCTTAGGCCCAAGGGCCCCTTCTCAAAAGTAGTTCAAAAGTGTTTCTAGGATTAGAATCAAAATCAATTGCATTACCAAACATATTTCTGATTTTTTTTGTTCCTGAAAATAGAAATGGAGTATCTAACCAACAGGCCATTAGCCTCTCCACAATGCTTTGATGACCAGCAAAATTTCTCTCCCACCCACGTGGTAACCAACTCCGCAAGTCGACCAAATCGCTCAATGAGCTTAGACGGCATGACGACTGATGAGGATGTCCCTCCACGTCTGATGAGGAGGAGGATGAAGATGACGACGTTGAGAAAGAGAATGAGCGAAACAGTTACCGTAAGAGAGAAGAATGAGGCGAAGGAGAAAGGAAATGTGACAAACAATCGGATAACTAGAACATGGATGAATACGAAGAGGATGATGCGAAGTTGAGGCGGTGCTCAGATTGCGCATTCGTGACTTTGCAATGCAAGCTTGGAGCAATGGTAGCCAGATTTTCGAACTTGGCATTGGGTACTAGGTATTGCTTCGAAATTTGGCGGAAAGCAGCAGTGGTAGAAGAGGAGTTATGCCTGCCATTAAATCAGCGATTGTGGATCTTTTGACCATGGAGATCGGATCAAAGGATGAAATCTTAATGGACGCGACCTTTAAGGACATGGTAAACCTTGGTCAGATGGCAAAGAAATTGCCTTGTGGGCACCGTTACTGTGTGGATTGCATCGTGCCGTGGTCGGATGCAAGGGGGATGTGTATGCGGTTTGTCGGTTTGAGTCGTCGACCGAGAATTTGAGTACGAAAACGAGAAGTAGAAGAAAATTGAGGTGAACGTAGGTGGGAGCTACAATTTCATTTCGAAGATTCCGCATAAAAGAAAAGGCAGAAGAACATGGGGCATGCAAATACACCCGCAACGAATGACAGACAAGAATTTGAATTCTCGATCAATTACAATCTTTATTTACGTTTTAGGGTGCGCTTGGAAAGGCTTTTGGGGAAAGTCATTGGGAAAATACAAATGCCTTCAAGTCTGAAGGGATTTGGCGAAATGCAAAAGATGTTTGGTAAAATTGAAACTTAAAAATTAATTGCAAAGCAACTTTGGGTAAAATAGCGTTTGAAAAAATTATACCTGTAAAACACTTTTTTTCATTTTTAATCTCCCTCGTCTTTCTCGGCAGTTCAATCACAGTCCCCAAGCTCTCTCCCAAGTAAAAGAACCCTCGTGTCGAAACAACTTCTTATTATTTATTCCAATTTCTAAGAAATCGAATTGATCAAATCAATTAGGCATTGGTTTCAATTTAAAATCTTGTTTTCTGTTGCTGTACAATCTAATTTTACCTCCCACAGTTAAATAAATTCGATTCAACTTCTTATATCCTTTACTGAATGCACTGCTTTATCCTTCAATTTCGCTTCCAACCCTTTTCCTATTTGATGCGGGAGTATTAGGATTGGTGGAACAACTCCAAGGCCCAGTTCAGATTTAATCTATTGATCTTAGCTCAACCATTGTCAACTCGATTTGATGTGTCCAAGGTTGACAATGTCTTTTGTGGAATTGGCATATTTCATGTCGATTTGAGGTTATCGATAGGTCAAGTTTTCGATTGACAAGCGTAAAATCTCTAGTCTAGGCACAAATCCTAGTCATATTTTGGAATATAATTTTCGAATTTTAAGTTGTGATAGGACAACCGTTTTCCATTGACTAGGAAAATCTTTTCCATTTACTTATTTTTGGATACGATCCAAACGCATGAAAATGAGAAAAAAAATATTTTTCGCGAAAAAAATGGAGCCAAAGAATATAACCGAGATGTCCGGACCAGCTTGGGCGCACCTCGACTATTCATCGGGGGGACTAGCACGACAACCACCAGCCGCGATCCCCACTTAAGTCACGGAGCGTGAGTTGGGAGATTTGACCCAGGGACTGACAAGAGATAGTACATCTCTTAACCAACTCGTCCATGCGTGGGTGGTTGCCTAAGAATATGTTCGTCTAACGGAAATTGTTTTATGGTAATTCGTCTTGTTATGTATAATGAAGCAACCTATCAACCCTTCGAACCATGCCAGCGATCGACGAGGGCCGCGAAATGCCGCCAAACCCTCACCAGATCTCGGCAAGGTTGGAACCCTCGCTAGTGATCAATGAGGGGCAGCCGGCGACACTCATTGGACTTTGAAAAAAATGAAAGTAAAAAATAAAAAAAAGAAAAGGAAAAGAAAAGCAAAGGAAAAATAAAAATAAAAAAATGTCCAACATATTTGGCAATATAATTTTTGTAGTAATTTACAAGTTTTGCTTATTTAAATTAAATATGTAAGTGCTTTATAATATAGGTCGAGTCGGTCGAGTATGGGTCGAAAAATTTGCATGATAATAAATGGATCATAAATCATTTAATGGGTCAATTTGACTCAGACTATTTATGACTCAATCCAAACTCAATTCAATTGACCCATTTAAAGGGTTTACTGACAACGCGCATACAAATCTGACCGAATCCACTGGTTTTGAATGGTTCTCTGCTTTTAAGAATTTTTTTTTTTAAAATGTGAAACCCGTATTGAATCAAAGTCTCAGACAGACGAATATGACCGATTGTACTAGCTAGCCCACAGGCCCTGGCCGTTGAGCTGCTTCGCTCACTCTCCAGCGGCACTCTCTAAAGTTGCGCTCTCCCTTCCTCCGTCCTCCGACTCAGCGTCCTTATTCTATCTCTCTTTCCCTCCCTTCGCAGACGGCCACTAGGGTTTTTGATCCGTGGTCTTCTCCATGCATTTGTTGTTTCGAGATTCTTTATTCACTGCGGGTCGTTTTCTCTCAAAGATCACCTGCCATTCCCTCCAATTTGAATTAATGGCAGATATCTGGCTAAGGAATAATCAAATTTGTGTGCCTTACCAATTTTCTATATGGTGTAAGTTAATTAATTATTTTTTTAGCTGAAATGATGGTGTAGGATCTGAGTTGGATTTTGGTGAACCCAACTCTACAATCATTGGATTTTAGTAATCTCTACAATCATTGTAGAGATTACTTATATTAGTGTTGGAACTCGAAGGCAGCGATGATGAATCGACACAAGAACATATCTGCTGGGTGGCTATTTTTATGACTTCTTGTGGATTGGTGTTGCTAGATGGTAGGAGACGGTGGATATTTTTATTTGAATCCAAATGTTGTTATGGTGGGATTTGAATACCCCAAAAATACTCTCGGCGAATGATATCCATCAGTCAAAGAATGAACGTTGTTCTACAAATTTATCTTCATCTTCACTATAATGCTAGCCACTATTCTCTCCAGTTTTATACTTTATTACCTATAATTTTTTTTTGTCATATACTTTTCTATCTAAAAAAATAAAAAAATAAAGGATCCTTCTCTATTTTTGTTGATTCCCTCGTCGATTTATCTACATTATGAAGAGTATCTTATCGACATTTCCGGTGAAATCATCTTCTGTGAGAGTGTCCCTACAAAAGATGATGAGTGCCATTTTATCTTCATTTTCAAAAGTGATCTGTTGTTAATTACACTTCAAACATAATAATTGTTAGTGGCCAATCTTCAGTAATTACAAGACTGATTTCTGGTGGCAGTCCATTCTGTTGTATCATTACATTGGATGTACCTAGGACTTAGATTATAATGAGCTGAGCTATGGCATATTCAACCTCAATGCGAGAAGGCAATGAACCAAATAGAATTTGGAAATTGTTGGTAAATGTGCTAATTGGCTAGCACATGGAGAAGTGGGTGTTAGTGACAATGAATTTCTTCACCAAATTAGGTTTTCAATAAGGCCGATAAATAGGACATTGGAGACGGAAATGATGAGTGAAAGACATACTTTCACGGTGCAGCTGTTCGTATAAGTGAGATACACAAATTTACTTGAAGAAGATCAATCGATCCATGTTGGTTGGACAAAGTAGAAATGGAAAGATACATGAATTTACGCCGCTTTAACGTATGATCACAGTCGCGATCTTACACATATTAAGTGTTGTTTACGTGGGACTAGGCCTTATGGAACCTCCCAAAAAATCACCACTTGGTAATTGCTCATGGTCACTTCCACATCTCTCCGACATAAGCTTTACCTTTTGCATCCAATACACACAACGCAAGCATACCCTTATAAAAGGGGCCAACGAAAATTGAAGAAAATTCCTTCCAAAATGTTGACTCTTTTTAGTAAAGTTAACGCCACGAAAAATAACATACCGGCACACATACGACAAATTTAATTCAAGTTATTTTTTAAAGTAAAAATTCCAATCTAGTATGCTTGTAACCCTTTACCGGTCTTCACTAAAATTTACTATCAAATTGCTGAATTGGATGACACATTACAGTTGAAGAGTATATTGGTTTGAGGTTCTTACCTCTCTTTTGTTATGTGGTATTAGCTTGAGATTTTTTGTGGTATTTACCAATTTAATGGAAACCAGCAACGGGTAAATTAATCTGTTATAGGTGTGTCAATTTTAGGATTTTTAAATGATTAAAAAACTAGTAGGGGTAAATTTGTCGATAGTGGAACAGTTTGCGATTTTTTCGTGTTATTTACACGTTCTAGTAAGTACAGTTAACTTACCTCAAATTCTCTTTTCCAGCGGAAATATCATATTAACTTATTAAATTATGTAAAAAATAGTTACTGAAAACAAGCAGGCATCTGATGCATCGTGATTAAATCCATTTTGCGTTGTGTTGTCAACGTTTTCTTTCAATTCAGTCTTAATGTAATATTGATCGATCTCGTACATACTTTCTCTGTAATCCATTTGTACGATCACTTTTGCTACTACAACACTTATGGTGGAACGACTATTTAGAACAATAATCAACACCCGATTGTATTTGGTGATCACCGCTCGTTTTTCTATTGCACAACTTGACCAATGTTGGTTTCTGAGCATCTTATTGTGGGATCTCCGACTTCAACGAAGAAGGTGAAATCTTCTTAGATGAGAAACACGTGGATGAGCGTAATGTTGCATTTCTGTCATATTTCATGGGTGTGAAGGTTCAAAAGGAAAATTTTTTCAAAAAAGTTCTAAACCTATCGCATTATTGTCAATTTAGCTCGGGAATGGGTCTTGTATGCTCTATATGTTCATGTGATCTCCCTCTACCTAATAATTTAAACTTTCGGGTTGGATTTTCTAATAAATGTATTATAAGATCGAGATTTAACGACCTCGCGAATGTACATTTCCTATCTTTCTAATATTTTATAGCTTTCTTCAGATTCTTCTTCCCAACTTAGTGAGATAGGTTTAGTTTGTTGTTGTTGTCATTTCTATGACCATAATAATCAAGCAATTAGACATTAATGCCGCATGATCGATGTCGAGCACCGAATCCCCATACTGCCCACATCCAAATCATGTTCAGTTGAACACGGAGTGACCACAATATAAGAGTTGCAACGACAATTTCGCACAGTTACATTCAGCAAAATTATAATTGTCCCCAAAACGTCATGTGTAATATTAAGTTAAAGGAGTTTCCTTGTTAATGAATTTGTGTAATTCAGAGTCGAAGTATTTCTCTGGAAATAAGAAAGGTGATCATAAGCACTCTAAAGCAGATAAAGATCACCCCAACTGCAAAATTTATAAGCAAATGACAGTCACAATCCTCTCCTGCCATTTGTCCAGACAACGAATAGACAACCTAGAACTTAGTTCCGAAAGATTACTGTTATACATATTAAAACCATCCCACGCTAGAACAGCATTGTGAAGATGTAGTAAGCAGCATGCAACTTTTCACTATGAATGACTAATTTTCATGACAATGAACAGTTAATTTATGTATCTTGAATATAGCTCATAATTTAAAAGTTCCGCCAAGAATTTCATGAAAGAATTTTCATTCGAACAATTTGTGCAGAAAAGATTCTTTTTAGCATCTTCTAAGAAGGGATTTTCTCAGAATATCGCACCTCAGGAGATTTAAGTTTGACGTCAAAAATCAAAACAAGGATGCAAGTAATTTTCCCTGGAGGAAAAAAAATAAAGAAGACATTTTGCTAGACCCACCTTGCACTGGCTGTTGGTGGCATTGCGCTTGTCTGCTGCAAGGCCCCATCTTAACAAAGTTGCCGCAGCATCTGTAAACCTGAGAAAGATTATGCAATGAATTCACCATATATGTATTGACATCTATGAATATCGAAGAAGTCATACAACTGGAAATACACTAAACATTGTCAATTTCTTCTGTGAAGACCCAGAAAAAGCCATCTGTGGACATTATCCTAAGTGCCATATTGGCGTTGGCAGATCAAATCATAGAGTATTTTCTGTTCATACATGTTCCAGAATACGTCAATATCGAAAGCTCACAACAATGTTTCTTTAAGATTATAATGCCTGACATGGTTACCCCAAAACAAAGAAAAGCCATACACGAGGATTGTTTGTCATTTGAATAACTTGGCACAGTGAAAATGCATAAAATTTAGACCTACACAAATATGAAACTTCTGACAGAACTTCCACATAGGAAAATTAGATTTGTGATGCAGCATATGTAAGAGAAGGTCCTATCCCACAAAAATGGGATGCAATTAATAATACTCTTTTTCCTAGTATTGGCAGTGGAAGAAAGTTCACACAATAAGTATGATATTTCAAGTTTATATCATGCTGTCATTTTGGCCAAAACCAAAGCAAATGCCCCCAAATTCAAATTACTTGTAACACCTTAAAACTTGGAGATGTCTTCCATAAGATTTCATCAGACAAAAATAAGAATCTTCATAAGGACATCAAGCGTATATATGTATACACATATACAGATACATATACATATGTATATGTATGTGCGCATATATATATATATATATATATATATATATATATAGTGAAGATTAGATCTTTACTTTTCAGGCTTAATATAAACACTTGTGGCATCACGGTTCAAATCAAATGCCATCCGTTCCTTGCCATCTTCCTGAAGAATAGCACAAGCATCTGTGTATAG
The DNA here is from genome assembly GCA_028455895.1 of Rhodomyrtus tomentosa. Classification (NCBI taxonomy): domain Eukaryota; kingdom Viridiplantae; phylum Streptophyta; class Magnoliopsida; order Myrtales; family Myrtaceae; genus Rhodomyrtus; species Rhodomyrtus tomentosa. Next base: position 14,342,112 of record JAPCWY010000008.1, read on the forward strand.
CTTGATAGCCTCTTCTGGGACAACCTCTTCAAGAACAGTCATGGACATAAATGTTTCACAATTTGGGGTAATATATAGAGAACAGAGTACTCAAAGAAGAGGGACAAGCCGCCCAATCTGTGAAGGAGATGCCGCCCTGTGAAATATCGATCCAGCAAGTAATAATATGGAAGGAAAGATGGCACAAAGATACATTTGACCTTAAGTCATCTTGAATTAGCCAACAAGACAATGACTCAAAATACTTTAATCAAAGCAATTAGGTTAAGCAGATGTGCCAGGAAAGATCATAATAATATAATTCATTCAAAAGAAATATTCACAGCATCAACAGAAAGCCTATGGGGAAGAGGAAACTAGAGCATCAGACTACACAACATTTAACCAAATTCTCCCACTCTGCTGCGACATATGACTGCTGATTTACATAATTGTCAAATTGGATATCCAATCAATGAAAACATTCTACTGCAATTTTCAAAAGCATCTGCACAGTTCACTATGATAATGATGAAACTCGATCAACAAAATAAATAAATGCGAAGGAACATACTAATTGAAAAGAAATAGAATATTTTCAAAATGCAAAGATAATCACAACATTACCGAGCCCCATTCGGTTGCAAGGCTCAACTTTGTTCTAACAAAAGCAATTGCAAGAGAATTAATCAAACAAGGCTTGGAGCCAAGGGAAAAAAAATTTATTAGGCATTTCAAACGATATGTGCATTCTGCCATTAACCAATAACATATCTTCCCCAGACGGAGCAGAATGAATAAGCTAAAATTTTGGGGAGTAGATTGCTCGTTTGACAATATCTAACGGACTTTTGATAGCTTTCCCCTTTGTTTAATTGAACAAAAGGACTACAGTGGAAAAACTAACAATTTATGGATGAGATTGCGCGTTATGTCAAGTTTTGTAGACTAGTTAGTGTTAACTTTTTTTTTTCCTAAGTCCGTATCTTTTCATGAAATCTCGTAAGCAATACGAATTTATTGAAAAATTTTGTTTTCGTTATCTTATCAACTTGCCTTAGGGACCACAATATTATTTACGATTAGTAAGTAATTTACATTGTAGACTGTTAGGAACATTGATAATTCTATATTAATTCCTTAAACGTTCAGATTAAAATAGAATAAACATACGAAGGTTTAAATGGAATAAGACCAAATAAAAAAGAAAAAGAAAAGGAAAAGACCTTTTTTATGGGAAAAACGTAGACAAAACATAAGTGGGTCCCCCCTTGTCCTATTACAAAAAGCATGAAACGAGTCCCTCGCCGGAAGAACGTATTTCGAGATGGAGGTGGAGGAAATGGCGGCATCAACAGCAGCATCACTAGGACCGCCAGTACGATTCTCTATCTCCTTCACAAGCTGCAACGGCCGAGCGAGAGCACCTCCTCCCAGCGCCGTCCGGTGCTCCGCCCAATCCGACATCGGTGCTCCTCCTCTGCTCCGCGCAGCCAAGAACACCGTACGACTTCCTTCCCCCGCCGTCTTTCTTTCGATGTCATTCGCGGTTTTTCTTGCTGGTTCTTCTGGTTTAGTTGTACAAGAATGTTGGCGAGCGAAATGCATGCCTGTGAAATTTCTTTGCCCTTTTTTTATTGTCTCATTCGAAAACTTAAGAGAATTTGTTGTTGATTGATTCAAGCTTGGGCGCATTTGCTGCCCAAGTATTGCTTGGAGATGGGACCGTTCATTGCTCCTCCTAACTAGAAGCTTTACGTTTTGTCATATTACTCTAAGGCTAATATCTTCACAATCTGCACTGGAGACGTCAGGAAGATAAAGCAGTTCTCTCTCTTTAATGTATGTAGGATGTCACTTAAGCCTGGGTGGGCGGCCTAAATACCGAATCCTTTGCAGTTAATCTTATGGGTATTTGAATTTCTGTTGGGTGCCTAATCCAAACACAGCTCTATTCCTTGATCAAAGAATTTTCTTCCTCCACTAACTCTCCTCTCCTTTGATGGGCTTCGCAATTTGCTGGTAGAAATAGTAGTTTTGGATCAGCCTCCATCTGCCAACAAACTTTTATCAGCTGCAACCGAGATAGAAAGGCGAATCATATAAGTATCAATATCTCTGTCATTAAGGGCGCCGATCATGCGTATTGCAATTGGGCTAATGCCGAATAATTGTGCATAGACGGTTGGTTTCTGTGATTACCAAGAAGTTCTCATTGTAGGGACCACATATTTATTTGTGCTGCGGCAATTTTGTTGTCGCAAAACTGCGATCAAATGCCTTTGGTCATGGCGAACGAGAACTGTCCGGAGAACCTTATTTTGAGATGGTCACTGCATGTTGGCATAACCTGACTTAAGTTACCAACCATAAAGTGAACATTATCTAAGAACCGACTCCAATTTTGCTGAACGCCTCTCTACCATCATAAACCATGTGCTAACTTCTCTCTGCTGAATTACCATCCACGCTTTCCTGATGTGATTCCCCTCCATGATGTGATGAATTCTTTTTGTCTCCTGGAAATTCAAGGCTGTCAGCTCATGAGACTTTCTTTATGAAAAGTAAGCAGGATCTAGTTCAAAACCACATTGTACTTCGAGCTCTTTTATTTGTCTCAAATCGTTCATATGAGCTCCGAACATCCAAAGCTAGCTGCGTCCTCTGAGTTAATTGACGAGAAACCCTCCTCCCCACCTGCAGTAGTTGCCAAATGAGCAGGATGAACACATTCAACGATTATCCCCATCTCACGTAATGTTTTAACTGGATTTTACGTCTGGATATGACAATGAAGAGCAAAGACTGACAGATCTCAACTTTTGCCTCACATTATTGTGTATCGGTGACAGAAGATGAGACCCTGCTGCTCTACCTCTTTTGTTGCCAATCTAAACCCCGTGAAGAGCCTAGTTTTAGATGCTCTATTTAACATCCCAGAGAAGTTCATTCCGGTTCTGATCGTCATCATCTGCTGACTGCATTTAGTTTCCTTTCTTGATGTCCTATACTGTCATCTCTCAATATAAAGTCAAAGTAGGAGTTCTTCAGTGGCTATTTTGATCGAATGAGTTGTGAGCAAATGTAATGCAAACTAATTTGGGCTACTTTTGTAGTCATAATATGACTGACTTTGTCTCTCCGACTGGTGTCCTTACATTGTTATATGTCGGGAATTTTTCACTGACATTTCATTTCCAGGTTGACAGATACATCAAAAGTGGAATGGTGATTGGGCTAGGATCTGGTAATGCTTCTAGCATGGCCATAAATTATCTTGGTCAGCAATTCCGCGCAGGTGCTTTGGAAGATATAGTAGGGGTACCCACGTGAGTTCTTCTTACCGTTGCAATTGCAAGGCCAAGGCCTTCTTGTCTGTTTTATAATAGAAATCAGTTATTTGCAGTGTATTGGCTCCATCCCGTTTGTGTTTCTTGATCACGTTATTAATCAATCAAGCACTTTTGTTATACTTATTCGCCTTGTTAGAGAACATGCCAAGGATGGTCGGTTATCGGGGAGCAACTGTAAACTGTCTATTTATGATGGCGACCATATGGTTGACAATTGTTCATTGACACACCAATTCTTTTGTGATTCTGAGAGACTGTTTATTTCTACATAACCTGGTAGCTTATGATTTGTCTAGTATCTTCTGCCTTGGGCTGACATTATATCGGGGTTAGTCGTACTTGCTCAAATTTACTCGTTTATTGTGCGATTCAGTTGTCAAATTTCTGCCTGCGATGGTACAAATATTCTAATAAAAAATCTACTTAGTCAAATAACTTCTACTGACAAAAGAGAATGTATAAGTTCTGATTTAACCCCTTGAATTTATTTAATTTCATCAACTGGCTCATCAAACCTTTCTTCCTTATCTCTATTTGTTTTTTCTTATTAGCTCACAATCTAAGGTCAAGTGTGTTGGGGTTGGGGAGTGGTTTGACTCCATTGGGGGCGCCACCACGGTGTCACTGCCCCGCCACAATGTCGCTTCCCCCATATGGTCTGGCGCCCCTCACCAGCCTTGGGCCCTCGTGGCTGACTATATGCTATACTTCTAGTTTTGCACTATGGTTTCTATTCTGAAATAGAAGATTGACAAAATTTGAGATATGACTAAAATGGACGGCTTAGGGACTGACGTTTGTTAGTGAAGATCAGGGGTGTGAATCCGCACCCTAAGAACTAGAGAATCATTGTCAAGGATATTGTTCGGAGCGAGCAGCAAAAGCTAATATCTTTAGGGGGGGAGATTGTTCGCACATGCATGCCAACAATTTCTCCTACATGTGATTTCGGTGTTAGGTATGCTCCACCATAGTTCAGGCATCCTTCCGCATCAAGAGTCTCACTCTGAATCTCCGATCATCGCAACCAGCCCATGCCTCTCGCCCATGATCTCCTCCCTGGAACGTGATGGAAAACCGCACTTGGCAACTGCAAAGTTCCTTTTTTAGTCCAGGATGCTGATACCGATTGGGACACACCAATCAACCATCTTTTCAATACTATATTTTGGGAGTGGGAAGTAGAATTCTGATACTTCAGGCGGGGAGATCACTAAGATGGAGCCCAAATCTAAGTCATCAACAAATCTAGTTGAACCTACTTTTACTCAAAAACTTAAGCCAATTAGGATTATTAATTGCTCCGCAACATACTAATTTTCCAATGTGAGGCTTTTTTAACGCAATTCACATATGCATCTGAACACGTGTATAATGTAGAAGCATCATTCTGGTAGTTCAATATCCAGTGTTCTCTTATTTGCTTCATAACAGGTTATGCGCAAACTAATTTATCTTCAAAGGGGATAACTATGTCAAATGTAGTCCTTAGTACACTTTCCACAATATGAAGTTGGCCTTACATGTCGAGTAGATGTAGGATAGATGTCAGAGTAGAATAGAATAACCGACAGAGAGGGCTACCGGATTTCAAAATAAAGAGCTGAGGCCCTGTTGTGTTCCTGAAAGTTTTCTAAATCTTCTGCTTTTGTGTTGATTTATGATCTATTTTTTTTTTTGGCAGCATGAACAATAAAAGCAAGGGAATCTGATTTGATTAAACTGATGGTAACCTTTTAATTCTTTTCATAGATTTCATTGCAATGAATTGTAGAGCATTTGGAATCCCATAAGGAAAGTCTCTTTACACTGGTGGAGAATAAATGTTGTTCTTTTTCTATTTTTAATTATGAAATAAATTCTCATTTTCACTGACCAAACAGCCTTTGATGGGATTAAAAACTAAATACTGAATATTTTTTGCTAAGATACTTGTACATTTTAAAGTTTCCTGGTCCATTTTCTCATTCTTCCTTAAAAATCTTATGTAGGTCTGTTACAAGTGCTAGCGAAGGAGCGAAATCAGGAATTCCTTTGGATAACTACCGAGGATATTCTGAGGTGTGGACACATAAATAATTCATACTCAGCTTCCCTATGTCTATGACAGTCTTTTTCTTTCTTTTGTGACAGATTTCTTTTGGAAATTTGGTAAACGGTTCTTGAAATGGCAGGATCCAAGTCAGCAGTGAAATTGTTACCATGGAAATTTGTTCAGCTGCATGAAGTTTAGATCAAAAGATCAATTTTCGATAATGATCCCACCTGAGGATTTTCCCAAGCTGCAGTTTTGCATGAACTGAGTCAGTCAAGGATTGAGTCCATAGACGTGCAATGTGCAGCTTAGCAGTGTTGCAGCAAAGCACTAGAGAACGGTCCATGACATGTCGTGTTTTCCTACTTGTATTATTGCAAGTTAAAATGCTGGAAAATCGAATTGGGAGAAACCACATAATGCGTGTTGTTTATTCGATGAGTTGCTTTACTTATCCTCTTCATAGTAGGAGTTTGATGCTCTAGGTTATGCCCAAGTATCTCTCTTTCTGTCGCTATAATTTTTGTATTTACTTGGTTTTTGGTAGATTGACTTCTCCTTTGATGATGCTGATATCATAGAAAAAGACACACTCATTGCCGTCGTTGGCTGCCGAAAATTGGAAGGCAGAGAGTCAATAATCCAAGAGAAAGTTAGTCTCTTTTTGACACCGTAAGATGAGCTTTACTAGTCTATCCCTCTATGACGTAATCGTATGCTGTTTCTTCCTTCTAACTGTGAGCTGACTGGGGTTGTTATTGTGTTGTTTGCAGTTTGTACTTAATGCAGTCAAGAGACTTGTATTTATCATCACAGAGAACAATCATAAGGGTGCTCTAGATGGTTCTGTTCCAGTCTTAGTTCAATCTGTAAGCAGCTACGCACATATATGTCATCTACATATGTTAAAGTGCTCAAGAGAATGATAGTGAAGTAAAGATTCTATTGCCAGCTCAATTGGACGGAGACAGCTGAAGAGATTGATGTTTTGTTTCTGGGAGATGCAGAGGTTTGGTTTTTGATGAAATGTAAATACTAAGGACTGATTCTGGACTTTATTCAAAGAACTTAGAACTGATCTGAGATTGAACATTTAATATCCCTACATCTTTGATCTGTCAGAACTTAACGGTGCTTCTTTTTTTTATGTTTGGTGTATAGATAACAGCATAGGATAGGGGATGGAAAAATATCCCTACAGTCATAAACTATCATCTCTTAATATAATACTTGTTAACTTGTCATGTCATGACTAGTGTCAGCAAAATATCACTTGGCACTCACTTTGTGGGTGTGCAGATTTTTGTTACTGTGGTTTTGTAACAACTGCGGCTGGGCGGCCTTGGGAGACTCTAATGCGTGCGAATTTTTGTTACTATGATTTGTATGATTAATTTTCTCTTCTGTCGAAGGTCTGGAGAAGACCATCAATAGGTCATGCTGATCCATTAGGTGGAGATTTTCCAGCAATTACCAAGGATGGCCATAATGTTCTTGATGTCATATTTGCATCTCCAATTGCAAACCTTGGTATAATGCCCGAACCTGATTTGCTCCTCTTATTTTCCTTTTTGATTTATGGTAACGTGTGTGACTTCTCCTTAATGTAATTGTAGCTCAAGTAGCTGACAGCCTTGACAGAGTTGATGGAGTGGTGGACCATGGGGTCATTTCGAAGTTTCCGTGAGTTAAACCTCATTCTTTTGGTGCATTTCTTGGGTTCATATCGAAGGAAATTTGTTTGCTCACTCTTGGAGCGTTGCAGCAGCATGCTTCTTAGTCGATAACACACAGTAAATCACAATGATATGGTGCATGACATGACAGCCATTTTTTCCATGGTCTGCGAGAGGGTTTTTAATCTTCGAGTTACTTCTATCTCACTAAGATTCCTCATTAAGTTTCCGTGTGTGTATATATATACACATGTCATGGATGTTGAGAAAATGGCGAGCTTGATTAACATCTGAACAAAGATCTTTCTCAATATTCCCCTTTGAGGAATCGGATCATAAACCCTTTTATTTGGAAACAAGAAATGCAGAAAATCCTTTCGTCCATTCAAGGCAAGACTAATAAACAAGTAGCTCTAATTCACTTGTTTTAGGTGTGCCCGCTACTTGTCTGTGTAATCTTCAGAGAGCACATCTTGGAACGTGCCTACACAATCTTCTGGATTAAAAGGAACTATTGTCTTCACGTGTGGGGTTATTTTCAGGGAATTCTAATCGGCAGTAGGTTTGTATGGCAGTCTTATCGACGTAACTATTTAATTCAGATTGAAAATTAGGATGCCAATCTTCGATTTTTTACGTTCAAATATCAGAGGAGATAAAGTTGAGAGCAATTTGAAAAAATAATTTCATGTTCTGAAGAAACAAATAGACCGCTGCCTCAAACACTCTTCTGTTGCTGTTACATAATTGCCCCACCATTACCACCTCCACTGTCATTTGCCCACTTTCAATTCGTCCATGGCAATGGTGGTGGAGGTGCTGATGGTGATAAGAGTGGCGATCGGCCCAGCTATGTTTTAGTTTTTCCTAATGCAATCTTCTTACAAGCTTTTCTTTGTGCATGTATGGCGAGGGATAGCTTCTTCATCATGCAAAGGTCAAAGTTACTTGTCACCGCATCTTTATGATCATTATTTCGAACATAAGGCTCCTGAATATGAAAGAAGGGCAATGATGCCGCTATTCTTATCGTCTTTCCTCGATAATAATCTACTTTGTTCCGTTTCACGAGCTGTGTCCCTGTTCAATATCAATTAGATATTCTTCAGTGGACTGTCTTGCGAGGATTCAACAGGTGATATCAGCAAAGTGCTTCTTAAAAAATTCTTGAGTTTCCTCTCTTAGATTCTGGCCCGCGGTTACTTTTCTTTGCCATCACCCGATGGTATGTGGGGGAGACAATCATAGGTGTAATACTTGCTGTATGGACTTTTAATTGAGACTTGGCTGTCCACTAAATGATCCCTGGAGATATGGCACGACACCTTCATCTGCTGATTATATTCTTGGATCATGTTCAGGAACAATTGCTATTGCTTGGCAAAGAATTCTGAGTGATTCCTTGATTTTTTTTTTTTTTTTGATTTCTGAGATCTTATATCTCATACTATGGTTCCAGAAAACTGCTAAGCTAGCAATTTTTGTGTTTATAGAGGGTAGATTTTCAAACCAATAGGCTTGGGTGCTGGATTTTATGTAGTTAAACGTAAGTCTATAGAGCAGCTTCTGAGTGTTATCTGGTAGTCCATGGATATGTTTATTGATCACTACATCACATTCAGATATTGGAAACCAGAGTTTACCCCATTGGTAGTGAGAAACGGTTCTGTCATAGGTCGCATGTCATCTTACCAATGTTTATGTGACACTTCATGTGACACCAATCCTTCATGCTGTCTGTTCTTGCTAAAGTTCGTATTTGTCTTGAGTAGATCCTAACCTATCAGATATTTTTGGCGTATTTTTGCTTAATCTTATGTGCCCATCCATATCCACAACTTATCTTGATAGTATTCATATATCATCATGTTAAAATTAAAACATCTCTTAGCACAATTCGTAGCTTGTTATGAAGTGATATAATCAAGATTCTCATCACTTTCAGAAAGCTTGACCATGGATGTGATCTTCAAAGGAAAATATCGCGGAATTCATTACATTTTCTATTTAATGGAAATGTTCTTGAAATTCTCTTTGTGCTTGTTAAGCTAATGGAAGCGCCTTTCTCTTGTTGTCATTGAAATTGCCGCTGCACTGCGGTGGTTGCGTCAACAAGCGGAATTTCTGTTATCGATCATGTGCTGACAAACGTTGCGGGGGATTCTGCAATATGAACTTAGAGAATGGCCTGTTTTTTAAATGTGGTGCGAAGGTAACTAGAACGCGTAGAAACCATGAAGACCAGAGGAAATGTACAACTTGTTATATCAATGTTGGATTGCCTAAGACAGACTGATGGTCCTCGATTAGGCTCGGGCTCTTCTAAGCTTTTATCTTTTGCAATGTTGGATTTTGTTTTAAGTCTTGATTAGCCTAGGGAATTCCAGGAGTCAGCCACTAGCATTTTAAGGTCGGCTAAAAACCAAAATAGGCATGGGAGTTTGAAATTTACTAAGTCCGGGGACTTGATTATGCTAATCGTCTAATCAGCGTCCTTTTTTATTACCTATAACTCAATCAAGCACGTTTTTACCAATTACAATCCTAAAGGTCTTTGAGTAGCTACATGGGCATGCATATGTTGTTTTTCGGGGTCTGTTATGTTCTTGAGGGTTGTCCTAACAATTGTAGGAAGGAAAAGAAACAACCAATTACTTGAAAGTGCGGAATTAAACACGTAATGTATTGCAAGAACGAAATGGAAGTGTGAAAATGAAAATCCAACACATGCCAGGCAGAGAATATTACATGGCCATGGTCTTAACTATTAAATCTTGAGACACGAACCCCATAAAGCAAAGAATATTAATTGCCTTATTGTAAGCCTTGGGACATGATCCCAATAAGCTTGAGATTAGAGGCGAATGCTACTCAATGGACGGACGAGAGTTGAGCCCCAAAAAGACAAAATAAACTTTTTTTTTTTTTGCAAAACCCATTGCAGTTTGCTTAGGATTTAAGTGATTTTGAATGTTTTGCTTGGGTGCGAAAGGATGTAGGAATGAGCATCTTTGGAAAAAAAAAATGATAGTTTCATAGGCACGGATATAGGGATAATTGATATAAATATTACGTAATGAAATGGACGAGAGATGACATGCGTTTTTGTAATTTTCTTTTTTCCAATAAAACACACAATATTTAATAGATCACTTCGAGAAGTTGGTACAATTTCTCCCAAAAATGTCACATGTGAATATTCATCCTCATGTCCTATGCATGTTTCAGTAAGCAAAGATGCTTTGGGTCCAAAGTGAAATCCACACGATACAACAAAGTTTTAGGTGATCGGTGAAAGAGTATTTTGCCAGTTAATTACATGGTATATTCTCCATAACCAAACGATGTACATTGTGCTATTCTTGAAATTCCGATCGGATTTTGTATATGTTCAAGAATACCTACCATCCCGTAATCAAGGTGGATTGATCACATGAGTCGACGAGATATTGTGAGGAGCGGATCTAAGTCTTCCTTAAAATATAGATAGATATATACCTTAAATTTCTCATAGGAAAATTGCAAAATTTAATCGAGGGCAAAATTCTAGTTAACAATTACCGGTTACCTAATCGGAGGTGCTATTGGTGAGATGCCGGCGGTAAGCGCAGTAATCCTATGCATGAGGCTGAGCCATAATTGACCAACTGAGGCAAGTTTTTTCTTTTTGAGAAAGTACGATTGTGCTAATCACCGTTTGAAACAAGAAGGGGCAATTTAAAAATATGTCAATCTTGTGTTTTAAATTCTATAGATCTACTTTTCAATTGGTCCAATTTTCCCACCAAAAAAGGAAAAAAGATTTTTTTTTTTTTTTTTTGGTCGAACGAAACATGTATTAAACATCACTGAGTACACGGCACAGAGGAGAGACAAGCCTCCGAGGAGAGTAAAGCCCTAAGTACAAAAAGAGGAGAGACAGCCCAGTTAGAATAGAAAAAGAAATTGAATTGCATTAGACGGAGGAGTACTTGCTCATTTTCATTTTCCCGCTGAGAAGTTGCGCTCACCTCTTCTCTCTCTCTAGCAGGCCGAGAAAAGGAGCCCATGACCAGCAGGGCCGCTTCCTCCGACGCCTCGCTGCCTTCCCCGTCGTCCTCGCTGGCGTCGGTCACCGGCCCTGCTTGGCCGATGCACTTCGTTTATCTCGACGAGAAGGGGAAGTTGCGGACGGATCCGGAGTCCGTGGCATTGTTGCAGCCAGTCAAAAAAGCGATCGGCGTGGTCACTCTCTGGGGCTGTCCGCGACTGGAGGAGAGCATGATTTTGATGCAGGTGAGCTCCTTCAATTTTTCCGTTGGTTTTGGAGTTTATGAGTATATGGCGATGGATAGGATTTGAGGTCTCTGGCGTGGTTATGATTTGGGGGAGCTTCTTCAATTTCCCTTGGAATTGGTTTATTGTGCCCGAGTGTTATGTTTTCTGCAACTCTAGTTGTGCGGGGCTGAGTAGGGCTTTGATGTTCATCTCTCTGATGATCGGAGCATGATCGAACGTCATCATAAGGTTGAAAGTATCCTTCTCTGAGTTAATGAGTTGTCAAGTCAAGGCGAGAGCAGCACATGACAAACTTTATTCCAAACAGCACGTTCAAGAATCTAAAGCCTCACACATAAGATTTTCTACTGCTACTGCGGTAGATACATCCTGCTGCTGCTGTAGATACATCCCTATATGAACCTCGAAATAGCCTTAAGATGGCAAATCGCTACTGAGGAAATCTCATTTATTTTAGATGGAGATTCTTCCAGTTGTAGTGCATTGGAGATGTAGGAATGGCTGGCCTAGAATGAACGACTGGACTCAAATGCAAGGAATTGATACTGTGAGAAGATACTGAAAAGGTCATGTTGTGGACAATATTGCATACAGAAATGGAGTTCTGGGCAACATGACTAAGACAGAAGATTCTAATTGAAAAACACTAAGCACAGTAAGGAACACTGCTCCCTTCCGCAGCCAAGTGTAGTGCAGGAAAATAAATAGATCATTTGCCTCCTAGATTGTGTTTAAATCTCATTTTCCCTATTCTTATTAGTGTATTAGTCTTCTGGCTGCCGTAATTTCTGCTTTGGTTCTAGTTGTACAATTATTTATTTTGGCCTATGTCAGGTGATCCAGTTAGATGTTAAGGTGCCATGGTATTCTTTGTGATGTTTATTTTTCTCTGTAGACTTTTGGAAAGAGTAGTGCATTCCAAGCACCATCAACCCACAAACCACGGACTAACGGGCTTTGGTTGAGGACAAAAGCTCTCGACGGGACCGAGTATGATCTCTTACTTTTGGGCAGTGAAGGGGTTGATGGTAATGATCAAATGGTAGGCCAACTTCAATGAACTAAGTATTTCTTATTGATTGATGATTTGATTGTTGTAGAATGATGATATATTATCCCATTAGGCATATTTGTTTCCCAACAATAATTCTTATGGTTGTCTTTGCACTCTTTTTTTTTTTTTTTTAATTTGAAGGGAACATACAGCATGCAGATATTTTCTCTGGCTTTCCTCTTGTCTAGCACGTTGATCTACACCTAGGTTGGTGAAGTCGTGCAGAGTTACGATGACGTTGCTTTCAAGTCCTAGATGTTTAAGATTTGTTATATTAGTTCTAGTTATAAGTTGCTGATCGTGGAGCAACTTCTATCTGTTCCAAAATCTAAGCTATTAGATGAAGGTGCGGTTAACATATGTTAGCACAAAGTAATTTTGCTTGATAAACATCCTCACTTCTTTCCTTAAGCTATATTGCGTTAGCCGTTAATGAGAAAATACAAATCAAGTCACATGTCGAAATTTGACGTCCAAAATAAAAGCCGCACAATTTTTGTGCTTATTGTACCCATCATATTATGGAAAAGCATGGATCTTTCGTGTCAGTTTATGCATCATCGTCAGTGTGCTCTATGGATATTCTGCAGGTTCTTGGTGGTCTTTGCTCAGAATATGAGGCAGCATCCCATGGTCAATCGAAATGGCAAAAGCTTGCCGTGTTCTTGCGAGAAAGGCTTTCCCTTTTTTCTTTTGACATTTCCAAACCTGTTTCCTGAGTTGTTTTTTTTTTTTTTTTTAAATCTCTATCTCCGTCCTTGACTTGCCGCTTTCAATCCACCCAGCTGGGAAGGACCAATAGAAGACCTTGGCAAAAGGCTAATTGATCAGGTCGGATGTCAGAGGAGTTCCTGCATGCTGAAATGTCAGGCCATTGAAGATCAGGTGGGGTTGCTTAAGAAGGAGCTGGAAGCCAGTGAGAATTACAAAACTCAGTACCTGAAGCGATATAAAGATGCCATCAGAGACAAGACGCTTTCTGATGATTATTCAAGCCTGCAGGGTACTTGCGGTTCACTTGAAGAGAGGTCTTCTAGCTTGCTGAAAACATTAGAATCTGCAAAGCAAGAGTCTCTGGACTGGAACAGGAAATACGAGCAAGTGCTGTCCAAACAGAAAGCTGAAGAAGACCAGACTAGTTCTGAAATTGCTATCCTCAAGTCCCAGAGCAGTGCTGCTGAGGCAAGAGTAGCTGCTGGTGAGGAACAAGCTCAGTCCAATCTAGAGGAGGCAGAGGAGTGGAAAAGGAAGTATGACATTGCTTTTAGGGAAGCGAAAGCAGCCTTGGAGAAGGCAGCAATCGCACAAGAGCGCACAGATAAGGATACACCAGAAATGGAAGATGGTCTTAGGGTGGAGTTCATTGAAGTGGCTACAAAGGTCTCTCTCTCCCCCGCATGCACACGTCTGTGTTGGGTTGCAATTCCTGTTTCTCGTACCATATTATAGTGGAATCGATGCATTTACCATTTCTCGACGGTTATGCAGGAGGACGAACTGAAGGAGAAAGCGGCACAATTCGAGTATGCTGAGCAGTGCTTGACCAGCATAAAGTCAGAGCTGAAGGTAATCTCCCGTCTTCTTGATCTAGGCGTGTTGAAAATTGAAGGCCGTGAATTTTCTGCTGAAGTTTCAGGGTTTAGCGCATTTTCTAATAAAACATGGGAAAGCAACCTGTTAATTAGAATTTTCCATTTTCTTAGCATCTTTATTGTCCCTATCAATTCTGGTCTGTCATCTCTTGTTTGTCATTTTGTACTTTCTTGTGATAAATGATTAATATGCTTTCCAGGCTGCCGAGTCAAAAATAGAGAAATATGACGTGGAGACTATGACCCTGAAGAAAGAAATTAAAGCATTGAGCGAGAAGTTCGAAACAACAAATGGTAAAGTACAAATTTGGGAAATGGAATCCCTCCGGTTGAAGGAGATTCTGAGAGATGGTTTGCAGTTGCCCATAATGAAAGATCTAGCAGCAAGGGGTGTTTGGCCAGTCTCAACTTCAGTAAATGGAGCATGAAGCTGTTATTTCATTTGGGCCGCGAGGCCGAGCAGACTTTTTTCTTGTTTTTTCTTGTTTAGCTGTAAATAGTTGATAAATGGAAACTAGAAAAACATTGCTAATGGTGATCGATCCTACAAAATGGGAACCGAGAACCGACCATTTGCTCCATGGACCCACTCATGGATGGTTCCATGGAACCGATGTTTCACGAACACTCAGGACATGTTGGTACAGTGTTTCATCAACAAATATTCAATTGATATCAATGAGCAATGCTCAATTCCTAATCGATTGCGGAATGAACAGAAGCTACGATCAAATCCCATTTTCGCTTATGAAGAGACTGAAGCAAAGGAACAATGTCTCACCTTGAAAACTTGATTTCTAGTAATCCCGTTCCAACTTCCTATATAACGTGCATTCGTGAGGCCAAAAAATTCTCAGAGAATCCTCCAATTTACTACATTTGGCGCACATGTCTATGAGGGCATTGCAAACGCGAAAATCCATGGTAAATCCTGACTTTACTATGCCACGATGGTCTTCTCTCCCAAGATAAATTTCTGCCGCTTCATCTTCCGTCTCCATCGTCTTAAAAAGCTGCATCACTAATTCCCAGTATGACCCATGTAGTATATTACCATTTAGCACGGGATTCCATGATATAGCATTCATATATTTCTATCTTATTAAATATAGTTGACGCGCGGCAAGTACATTGCCATGCCACCTTAAGCATACATAGCTAGAAGAACTTTGTTCGCCCCAGTATCAAACTCCATTCCCTTCCTTACCGAGTTGTTCCTAATTCTAACTCACCTAAGTGCCCACGGGCACGGAGAACAAAGGTGATCGTCAATAAATCAAGTGTAAATGCGGTGATCATTTCCCTAGACAATTTGATCTAGTCTTCAAACAAATCCCAGTTGACAATACCCACAGGCCAGGGTGTTCCAACTGACCATATCTCCCAATGCCATCTCATCTAAAAATTGTAAAGTATCCGATGTCGGTATCTACGGAACAGGCATTAGTAGTAAATTAAAATATAAAGGCAGCGGAATCAAAAATAAAATTAGACCACACATTCATTTCTATAGGCATTGTTCTTGTGTTGTTACAAAACATTCGGAAGAACGGAGGGGGTTAAACGGAATACTTCTCATAGCATGCCCAAACCACTTGGTTGGGATGTTCTTCAGCTTGAATCCCACTAATGCTAGACTTTTAATTTAGACACACCGCAAATCGCACGTAGAATAGAAGAAAGAAATCGCGGTAATCACCACTTCAATGTGCATCGCGTGCACGCACAGCCATGACCAAAGATAATATAAAACTAAATCCCATTTAATTTAATTTCTGTTCGATTGCCATATTGTCTCTTCCGTTTAGCTTCATTATGAATTGGTTACGGCGTGTGACAACTCAATGTTCGTGACTAAACTCTTAATGAGAATTACACTAACACATTAGTACTCCCAAGAAAATCAAATATCTTGATCAATCACCATGTCTTGCCAGCCATGATTGACATCTAGCAATATGTGAAGTTTAATTGGACAATGTGAACACTGAATGAACATAATGGACCATCAGCTTTTGCAAAAGTGTAATCCAATCCCTCTATCATATTTATGTCTCGATCGAACAAAGATCAATGAATATTTTTCAAGCCATTAATTTGATCATATGCGCAAATCTAATTGATATGCAATTTATACGAGACATAACAGTTCATTTTCAGTTACAAACTATGTTGACGATTTCAATACAGTGTGATGATTAGATTGCATAGGATACGATTTTTGTACCTTCCATTTAACAAGGAAGCAGATTCCATTATACACATACGTGTAACTTCGTACATGAAACGAATTATGACAATCAACTTCAAAGACGGATCAACAATCTAGTAATATACGCACCTATTAACCATAGCCATCTAAGTCACTATTGTGACTCATGTCTGAGGAATATTTACACAAGATCAAAGTATGAACGATCATACATTGACAGCGCCGAAAGCTTCCATGTTGCTAATCGTTCTATGTTATCACATAAGTGAACTTGTCTGATATAAGCACATGTATTCTAGCTCGGGCATCACAATGACTCATGACTTATCATTCCCTTAAGTATCAAATACTTAACGGAAAAGTTAAGAACACGCCAGCCTTACCATGATTATTAATATCCATTCAATGATCCATTAATCGGAACATTGTAAAGATACAGTCTAACTTTGAACCCGTCACACGTATTCTTAGTGTTTCAAAAATAGGTCTAACCTCAACTGATCTTGCGGAATCGTTCATATAAATAATTGGACAAATGCATTTTGGGGAAAATGTAAATATTATGTAAAAAATGCTTTGAAAAGCAAGTTTGGACTTAAGTATTATTTGGTTGTGTGTGTGTGTGTGTGTATATATACATATATCCAAAGGTCACTTGGAGTTGCGTGGGCCAGGATGCCTGAGGTTGCGTGACCTCGCCGGCCCTTGGTCTGCCAGATCTAGCTTCGTCAGCTCTCACCAGCCATTCTCACGCAAAAAGTATGAACATGAACGGCATTTGAAAGAATTGGCGAGGGGCAATCCTGAACGAAAATAATATACTTAATGCTAGGCTAGCATTTGGCCAGTTGCTAAAAGCTAGCATTGAGCTTTCATAAAAGCTATCATTTAGCCGAATACCCCTTGAAAAAGCTTGCCAAACAAAGGCTTGATTCGGCTTCATAGATGTCAAACGGCACAAAACAAAAGCAAATTATGCTTCATATCGGACCAAGACTACTCTAAACAAACACGGCTTGATTTCACAGTTTGTTTTGGTTTTCAAAAAGTTAAGCCAAATTGGACCGTGAAATATGGTTTATCGGACTCGATAAACCTTCTCGTCGGGAAAGAAATGCCCCTCGAACCGATTTAAACCACAAAAAAGGTCGCGCTAAATTTCGAGTCCATCTTCGTTAGGCAGTAAAGAATTACTTCCAAGTCTGCACCGCCGAAATCAAACGCAACGGAAGGTGTCGCTTGATTAATAATAAATTTTTAAACAGTGCTAGGAGTTGCTTCACTTGGAAACAAAGGGGTGTGCTGAAACTAAAATCAAGTTGTAATGATGCCCATGCCGTTCTGCACAGATACATGAAAATCTCCAAAATGCCTATCATGACACTCAGGACTTCGCCTAATCTTCCGAGAGAACAGATAAACAAAATATCTCCAAGTTTTCTGTTTTACCAGGAAAATAAGAGACGGCTAAGTAATATCTTGGCCAAACACCTTCTGATATGCTGATAATCCAAAACACTAACATTAACCGCTTTCCCTTGAGAGGTTCATACAAACCTAATCTAAATTTGACAGTAACGTAAATTAGGTACGTGTCAAAAACCCAACAGCATCCTAATTTATGCAACTCAAAATGTCAAAAGGGAGTAAATAAGACTGAAAAAAATAATGCCTAGGGCAACATGTCCCTGCCACGAGACTAGCCAAAAAATTTCATAATGACTCGAGAATTCCTGGAAGCTCTTCGATAGCTGAGCAAATTTTTGCTCACACCAAGTAGTTCCGAAAGAACGTCAGCCTCAATACTTTCTTATCCATGTTGCCTGCCTGATCAGCCTTGATAATCATCTTTTCCAGCACAAGTGTGCATCGCCACAAATAAACTTAATCAGGGCGCGCAGATGCTTCGACCCAGAACTATGGGCTTTGGAACCGGTGATCTCAACCCTCTTGAGATGTTTCGCCACACACTGGAAGTTCCCCTTCCGTGAACACAAGAAATCTTCTTCGTCAAATTTAAAACGTTCTTTAGATTCTTTGTCAAGCTGGAAGTGCACGCATATACCCCATTTAAGAAACTTCGCATTAGATGTGGCTCCACAGGAAAAGAAATTATTTGCTCGCTAGAATTTCAAACAAAAAACTGTCATTTGTCCACTGCAGATGCAAGTTAGTTCTACTCCCATCGAGTCTTAATCAATTTAAGCTCTCAAACTCATCTACACATATAAAACAGGTTCTCCTTCTAAGTCCTCATCGCTAAACTCTAAGTTCAGGATCCTAACGCTACATGGCAGCAAAAGAACACCCAGTACGACACTGAAGTTACTTTACGACAAGAACTAAAGCAGATTAAAATTGCCCTGCACCAATGTCTGACTATACTCACAGATTCATGGGCAACTTTCGATTGCTGGAACAAACAAGGGCTAGAGAATGATCATCTTTGGGTGCTTCAGAAGTTTTAGCTCATTGTTTAAACATTCATGCGAAAGAGAAGTCAGCACAAGGAGCAAGCTGAAAATACCATAGCAACGGAACAAACCTTCAAAGAGTGGTCACCAGTCAGGTATATATCTAATTCTTCCAGATATTGTGAACTTCGTAGCATATATGCTATCCCGGGAAGGTCCCATTGACTAACACCTGCATGTAGTATCAGATTCTGACATTTTGACAATAGAGAAGGCGCTTCTCCCATCTCCAGAATGGACAGAGCCTAAGCACATTCAGCAAGCGACATAGAAAAGTTAATATTAATTTTCCTGTTTAACAGGAATATGGACCAACAAAATTACAATCCATCCAGATATGATATCCTTTGACCCTGTCTCCCGTCCGGGGAAAGACCGATAATGACACTACAGTTAGAAACGACCAAGTGCATGTCTTTAAGAATAGAGACTATTTACATATGCTTCCCACAAAGAACTTGTGAACTTTAAAGTATCTGAAAATTCAAGCAGTATCGACCGAAGTCTCCAAGTTAATCCATCCAATTGCCAAGGTAAAACATTTTGGGGATACTCTGTAAGAGGTATCATGGAACAACGGTTCCGTCGACCTAACACGAATAGGTACATTACTCCTCGCCATGTTTCCAGATTGTCGTATTTCCTCTACAAACTGAAAAAATTAATTGAAATAGTAACCATTTCAGATAATCTCTTTATCCGTTTTCCTTGTGAAAATCAAGCATCCTCCAGTGCCGCGTCGAGCAGCATCTATAGTAATGAGCAACATCTAGTGGCATTCATTGCCCCCAATTGAGTGATCCCACATCCATTTTTTTTGGAAGTCAAACAGAGGGAAGAAGAACCGAGATTCACTATATGTTCTTGTCCTGTAACTTAAAACAAAAAGTTAGGAGTCTTCGTATCGGCCAGTAATTAATTACGAATGCATTCCCAATAATTCCCCTTGATGAAAGACGAGAGTGCCACAAAGAGCTGAAGTTACTCGACCAGGGCAACAAACACCGGTAAACGGTGCTAATCACAGACACCATTCAACACTATTGTCTTATAAATGGTTAAAATATTGAGCTTGTACCTGCAAACACCAACCGCCAATGGTGATTGTACGAACTCCGCGCAGCTTCTCAAAAAGTCCCTTCACAAGGTGAAGGGAGTGTGTCCTCTCGAGGAGAGTTTCAAAGACAAAATCCAATTGGGCTTCCACCAAAGAAGATACATCATCAAGTCTGAAACTGGACCACCAGTTCCCAGATACCCGCAATGACAGCAAATGGGGGGCCCAGATTTTTTCCACGTTATGATACTTGCCGACAAGTATCAACTCTTTCAAGCTTGATGAATCTATTATGATGTTCTTCAGCAAGTCGCAGTCGCACAACTTAAGGGATTCTAAAAGAGGACTTCCCACGAAAATTCGCTTGAGGACATCTTCACTCAACTCCACGCTTTTGACCGACAACACCTTAAGACGAGGCCAATTGACAGTCCCATCCAACGAGAAACGGCACGAATGACTGACTTCCAAGCTCACCAACGAACTCAAGCAATACAAGGACGCTGGCAGTGCATACAAGAAGGGCGAG
Organism: Rhodomyrtus tomentosa; assembly: GCA_028455895.1. Lineage (NCBI taxonomy): Eukaryota > Viridiplantae > Streptophyta > Magnoliopsida > Myrtales > Myrtaceae > Rhodomyrtus > Rhodomyrtus tomentosa. The sequence continues at coordinate 14,362,351 of JAPCWY010000008.1, forward strand.
GAAAAAGACAGACGGATGTCCTCCACGTGGCGCTCATTCACGAAGCTCAGACAGGAGTCGAGCTCGGAGCGGACAATCGGATTGTACCCTAAGTTAGTGACCAGTAACCTCTTCACCGTGGGCGATGAGAACCGGGTGCGGATGCTGTCGACGAATGACCCGAAGTCCAAGGAATAGGACCCTCCATCGAAGGCGAGGTGGGTGGTGTTGGTCCAACTGGACCGCCATCTCTTGGAGAGGACGCTGGTCTTGACGACTTCTTCGAACGGCAGAGATCGGAAAATGAGGTCGATCACTTCGTCTGGCAAGGCGCTGATTCGATCCCCAGCTCTTATGCTCCCGTCGCCAGAGGATTTGCGGCGGATGCTGCCGCGGGCGGAGGTGGCCACCATGGATTTGAAATTCTATGGATCTAAAACGGCAACTAGGACTCGTACCAAGGGAACCCTGCGGGTGCCGGGAATCAATCAGGAAGCTAATCGACGGAGCTGCGAGGTTAAAGAAATCGTGGATGCCAAAAAGCCAGACCGACCCGAGCAATAAGTACCCGAAAATTAGGTTAGTTTTTCGCCTGAAACCAGATTGAGATTTTTTTACACCCCTAATTTCCATCTTGATTTTGGCTTTTAACACTTCCAAAATCAATTATTTTTACCGTTTTATTCCTTCTCTTTTCTTGTGCGTTGCACGTTTATCTTTTCATTTTCTATTTATGTTAGACGATAACAGGGAAGGAGTCTTAAACTCCTTAATGACTGTTTGGTAATATTTTTATTTCAAAAAGAGATTATGTTTAGAATCAATTTTTGTGATTCTGTTCCTCGGATGATTTTTAGAGAATCAAAACGCGCTTGGTAATTGCAAATTTTCTGTTCTGAAAAATAATTTCCTTTCCTTATTTGTAATTTAAATCAAACAATTACATAATCACGTTTGATCAATTTCCTAGCGCTCTTGTTGCACATTAACATCTTTTTGGCTAAAATAAGGATGCTTTAGATTTGTTTCTTGAAATGATAATACACTAAACTTTTCATTTTTCCATGGTTATCTTGATTCCATGCATATGCCAAGAACGAAATAACTTATTTGATTATTTTTTTTTGCTCGAAATAAATAAAATCGGACAACAAATCAAGGCTCAGGCAAAATTGAAAGGTGAAATCAGGATTAGCCAATAGCTTCGGTTCATCCTTGTATTTCAGCCAGTAGCTTCTAGTAAGACTCCATTCATTCGGATATCACCGGTCGATTCCCAAAAAGACAAAATAAACTTTTTTTTTTTTGCAAAACTCATTGCAGTTTGATTAGGATTTAAGTGATTTTGAATGTTTTGCTTGGGTGCGAAAGGATGTAGGAATGAGCATCTTTGGAAAAAAAAAATGATAGTTTCATAGGCACGGATATAGGGATAATTGATATAAATATTACGTAATGAAATGGACGAGAGATGACATGTGTTCTTAGGGTGTGAATCCGCACCCTAAGAACTAGAGAATCATTGTCAAGGATATTGTTCGGAGCGAGCAGCAAAAGCTAATATCTTTAGGGGGGGAGATTGTTCGCACATGCATGCCAACAATTTCTCCTACATGTGATTTCGGTGTTAGGTATGCTCCACCATAGTTCAGGCATCCTTCCGCATCAAGAGTCTTACTCTGAATCTCCGATCATCGCAACCAGCCCATGTCTCTCACCCATGATCTCCTCCCTGGAACGTGATGGAAAACCGCACTTGGCAACTGCAAAGTTCCTTTTTTAGTCCAGGATGCTGATACCGATTGGGACACACCAATCAACCATCTTTTCAATACTATATTTTGGGAGTGGGAAGTAGAATTCTGATACTTCAGGTGGGGAGATCACTAAGATGGAGCCCAAATCTAAGTCATCAACAAATCTAGTTGAACCTACTTTTACTCAAAAACTTAAGCCAATTAGGATTATTAATTGCTCCGCAACATACTAATTTTCCAATGTGAGGCTTTTTTAACGCAATTCACATATGCATCTGAACACGTGTATAATGTAGAAGCATCATTCTGGTAGTTCAATATCCAGTGTTCTCTTATTTACTTCATAACAGGTTATGCGCAAACTAATTTATCTTCAAAGGGGATAACTATGTCAAATGTAGTCCTTAGTACACTTTCCACAATATGAAGTTGGCCTTACATGTCGAGTAGATGTAGGATAGATGTCAGAGTAGAATAGAATAACCGACAGAGAGGGCTACCGGATTTCAAAGTAAAGAGCTGAGGCCCTGTTGTGTTCCTGAAAGTTTTCTAAATCTTCTGCTTTTGTGTTGATTTATGATCTATTTTTTTTTTGGCAGCATGAACAATAAAAGCAAGGGAATCTGATTTGATTAAACTGATGGTAACCTTTTAATTCTTTTCATAGATTTCATTGCAATGAATTGTAGTGCATTTGGAATCCCATAAGGAAAGTCTCTTTACACTGGTGGAGAATAAATGTTGTTCTTTTTCTATTTTTAATTATGAAATAAATTCTCATTTTCACTGACCAAACAGCCTTTGATGGGATTAAAAACTAAATACTGAATATTTTTTGCTAAGATACTTGTACATTTTAAAGTTTCCTGGTCCATTTTCTCATTCTTCCTTAAAAATCTTATGTAGGTCTGTTACAAGTGCTAGCGAAGGAGCGAAATCAGGAATTCCTTTGGATAACTACCGAGGATATTCTGAGGTGTGGACACATAAATAATTCATACTCAGCTTCCCTATGTCTATGACAGTCTTTTTCTTTCTTTTGTGACAGATTTCTTTTGGAAATTTGGTAAACGGTTCTTGAAATGGCAGGATCCAAGTCAGCAGTGAAATTGTTACCATGGAAATTTGTTCAGCTGCATGAAGTTTAGATCAAAAGATCAATTTTCGATAATGATCCCACCTGAGGATTTTCCCAAGCTGCAGTTTTGCATGAACTGAGTCAGTCAAGGATTGAGTCCATAGACGTGCAATGTGCAGCTTAGCAGTGTTGCAGCAAAGCACTAGAGAACGGTCCATGACATGTCGTGTTTTCCTACTTGTATTATTGCAAGTTAAAATGCTGGAAAATCGAATTGGGAGAAACCACATAATGCGTGTTGTTTATTCGATGAGTTGCTTTACTTATCCTCTTCATAGTAGGAGTTTGATGCTCTAGGTTATGCCCAAGTATCTCTCTTTCTGTCGCTATAATTTTTGTATTTACTTGGTTTTTGGTAGATTGACTTCTCCTTTGATGATGCTGATATCATAGAAAAAGACACACTCATTGCCGTCGTTGGCTGCCGAAAATTGGAAGGCAGAGAGTCAATAATCCAAGAGAAAGTTAGTCTCTTTTTGACACCGTAAGATGAGCTTTACTAGTCTATCCCTCTATGACGTAATCGTATGCTGTTTCTTCCTTCTAACTGTGAGCTGACTGGGGTTGTTATTGTGTTGTTTGCAGTTTGTACTTAATGCAGTCAAGCGACTTGTATTTATCATCACAGAGAACAATCATAAGGGTGCTCTAGATGGTTCTGTTCCAGTCTTAGTTCAATCTGTAAGCAGCTACGCACATATATGTCATCTACATATGTTAAAGTGCTCAAGAGAATGATAGTGAAGTAAAGATTCTATTGCCAGCTCAATTGGACGGAGACAGCTGAAGAGATTGATGTTTTGTTTCTGGGAGATGCAGAGGTTTGGTTTTTGATGAAATGTAAATACTAAGGACTGATTCTGGACTTTATTCAAAGAACTTAGAACTGATCTGAGATTGAACATTTAATATCCCTACATCTTTGATCTGTCAGAACTTAACGGTGCTTCTTTTTTTTATGTTTGGTGTATAGATAACAGCATAGGATAGGGGATGGAAAAATATCCCTACAGTCATAAACTATCATCTCTTAATATAATACTTGTTAACTTGTCATGTCATGACTAGTGTCAGCAAAATATCACTTGGCACTCACTTTGTGGGTGTGCAGATTTTTGTTACTGTGGTTTTGTAACAACTGCGGCTGGGCGGCCTTGGGAGACTCTAATGCGTGCGAATTTTTGTTACTATGATTTGTATGATTAATTTTCTCTTCTGTCGAAGGTCTGGAGAAGACCATCAATAGGTCATGCTGATCCATTAGGTGGAGATTTTCCAGCAATTACCAAGGATGGCCATAATGTTCTTGATGTCATATTTGCATCTCCAATTGCAAACCTTGGTATAATGCCCGAACCTGATTTGCTCCTCTTATTTTCCTTTTTGATTTATGGTAACGTGTGTGACTTCTCCTTAATGTAATTGTAGCTCAAGTAGCTGACAGCCTTGACAGAGTTGATGGAGTGGTGGACCATGGGGTCATTTCGAAGTTTCCGTGAGTTAAACCTCATTCTTTTGGTGCATTTCTTGGGTTCATATCGAAGGAAATTTGTTTGCTCACTCTTGGAGCGTTGCAGCAGCATGCTTCTTAGTCGATAACACACAGTAAATCACAATGATATGGTGCATGACATGACAGCCATTTTTTCCATGGTCTGCGAGAGGGTTTTTAATCTTCGAGTTACTTCTATCTCACTAAGATTCCTCATTAAGTTTCCGTGTGTGTATATATATACACATGTCATGGATGTTGAGAAAATGGCGAGCTTGATTAACATCTGAACAAAGATCTTTCTCAATATTCCCCTTTGAGGAATCGGATCATAAACCCTTTTATTTGGAAACAAGAAATGCAGAAAATCCTTTCGTCCATTCAAGGCAAGACTAATAAACAAGTAGCTCTAATTCACTTGTTTTAGGTGTGCCCGCTACTTGTCTGTGTAATCTTCAGAGAGCACATCTTGGAACGTGCCTACACAATCTTCTGGATTAAAAGGAACTATTGTCTTCACGTGTGGGGTTATTTTCAGGGAATTCTAATCGGCAGTAGGTTTGTATGGCAGTCTTATCGACGTAACTATTTAATTCAGATTGAAAATTAGGATGCCAATCTTCGATTTTTTACGTTCAAATATCAGAGGAGATAAAGTTGAGAGCAATTTGAAAAAATAATTTCATGTTCTGAAGAAACAAATAGACCGCTGCCTCAAACACTCTTCTGTTGCTGTTACATAATTGCCCCACCATTACCACCTCCACTGTCATTTGCCCACTTTCAATTCGTCCATGGCAATGGTGGTGGAGGTGCTGATGGTGATAAGAGTGGCGATCGGCCCAGCTATGTTTTAGTTTTTCCTAATGCAATCTTCTTACAAGCTTTTCTTTGTGCATGTATGGCGAGGGATAGCTTCTTCATCATGCAAAGGTCAAAGTTACTTGTCACCGCATCTTTATGATCATTATTTCGAACATAAGGCTCCTGAATATGAAAGAAGGGCAATGATGCCGCTATTCTTATCGTCTTTCCTCGATAATAATCTACTTTGTTCCGTTTCACGAGCTGTGTCCCTGTTCAATATCAATTAGATATTCTTCAGTGGACTGTCTTGCGAGGATTCAACAGGTGATATCAGCAAAGTGCTTCTTAAAAAATTCTTGAGTTTCCTCTCTTAGATTCTGGCCCGCGGTTACTTTTCTTTGCCATCACCCGATGGTATGTGGGGGAGACAATCATAGGTGTAATACTTGCTGTATGGACTTTTAATTGAGACTTGGCTGTCCACTAAATGATCCCTGGAGATATGGCACGACACCTTCATCTGCTGATTATATTCTTGGATCATGTTCAGGAACAATTGCTATTGCTTGGCAAAGAATTCTGAGTGATTCCTTGATTTTTTTTTTTTTTTGATTTCTGAGATCTTATATCTCATACTATGGTTCCAGAAAACTGCTAAGCTAGCAATTTTTGTGTTTATAGAGGGTAGATTTTCAAACCAATAGGCTTGGGTGCTGGATTTTATGTAGTTAAACGTAAGTCTATAGAGCAGCTTCTGAGTGTTATCTGGTAGTCCATGGATATGTTTATTGATCACTACATCACATTCAGATATTGGAAACCAGAGTTTACCCCATTGGTAGTGAGAAACGGTTCTGTCATAGGTCGCATGTCATCTTACCAATGTTTATGTGACACTTCATGTGACACCAATCCTTCATGCTGTCTGTTCTTGCTAAAGTTCGTATTTGTCTTGAGTAGATCCTAACCTATCAGATATTTTTGGCGTATTTTTGCTTAATCTTATGTGCCCATCCATATCCACAACTTATCTTGATAGTATTCATATATCATCATGTTAAAATTAAAACATCTCTTAGCACAATTCGTAGCTTGTTATGAAGTGATATAATCAAGATTCTCATCACTTTCAGAAAGCTTGACCATGGATGTGATCTTCAAAGGAAAATATCGCGGAATTCATTACATTTTCTATTTAATGGAAATGTTCTTGAAATTCTCTTTGTGCTTGTTAAGCTAATGGAAGCGCCTTTCTCTTGTTGTCATTGAAATTGCCGCTGCACTGCGGTGGTTGCGTCAACAAGCGGAATTTCTGTTATCGATCATGTGCTGACAAACGTTGCGGGGGATTCTGCAATATGAACTTAGAGAATGGCCTGTTTTTTAAATGTGGTGCGAAGGTAACTAGAACGCGTAGAAACCATGAAGACCAGAGGAAATAGAGAATGGCCTGTTTTTTAAATGTGGTGCGAAGGTAACTAGAACGCGTAGAAACCATGAAGACCAGAGGAAATGTACAACTTGTTATATCAATGTTGGATTGCCTAAGACAGACTGATGGTCCTCGATTAGGCTCGGGCTCTTCTAAGCTTTTATCTTTTGCAATGTTGGATTTTGTTTTAAGTCTTGATTAGCCTAGGGAATTCCAGGAGTCAGCCACTAGCATTTTAAGGTCGGCTAAAAACCAAAATAGGCATGGGAGTTTGAAATTTACTAAGTCCGGGGACTTGATTATGCTAATCGTCTAATCAGCGTCCTTTTTTATTACCTATAACTCAATCAAGCACGTTTTTACCAATTACAATCCTAAAGGTCTTTGAGTAGCTACATGGGCATGCATATGTTGTTTTTCGGGGTCTGTTATGTTCTTGAGGGTTGTCCTAACAATTGTAGGAAGGAAAAGAAACAACCAATTACTTGAAAGTGCGGAATTAAACACGTAATGTATTGCAAGAACGAAATGGAAGTGTGAAAATGAAAATCCAACACATGCCAGGCAGAGAATATTACATGGCCATGGTCTTAACTATTAAATCTTGAGACACGAACCCCATAAAGCAAAGAATATTAATTGCCTTATTGTAAGCCTTGGGACATGATCCCAATAAGCTTGAGATTAGAGGCGAATGCTACTCAATGGACGGACGAGAGTTGAGCCCCAAAAAGACAAAATAAACTTTTTTTTTTTTTGCAAAACCCATTGCAGTTTGCTTAGGATTTAAGTGATTTTGAATGTTTTGCTTGGGTGCGAAAGGATGTAGGAATGAGCATCTTTGGAAAAAAAAAAATGATAGTTTCATAGGCACGGATATAGGGATAATTGATATAAATATTACGTAATGAAATGGACGAGAGATGACATGCGTTTTTGTAATTTTCTTTTTTCCAATAAAACACACAATATTTAATAGATCACTTCGAGAAGTTGGTACAATTTCTCCCAAAAATGTCACATGTGAATATTCATCCTCATGTCCTATGCATGTTTCAGTAAGCAAAGATGCTTTGGGTCCAAAGTGAAATCCACACGATACAACAAAGTTTTAGGTGATCGGTGAAAGAGTATTTTGCCAGTTAATTACATGGTATATTCTCCATAACCAAACGATGTACATTGTGCTATTCTTGAAATTCCGATCGGATTTTGTATATGTTCAAGAATACCTACCATCCCGTAATCAAGGTGGATTGATCACATGAGTCGACGAGATATTGTGAGGAGCGGATCTAAGTCTTCCTTAAAATATAGATAGATATATACCTTAAATTTCTCATAGGAAAATTGCAAAATTTAATCGAGGGCAAAATTCTAGTTAACAATTACCGGTTACCTAATCGGAGGTGCTATTGGTGAGATGCCGGCGGTAAGCGCAGTAATCCTATGCATGAGGCTGAGCCATAATTGACCAACTGAGGCAAGTTTTTTCTTTTTGAGAAAGTACGATTGTGCTAATCACCGTTTGAAACAAGAAGGGGCAATTTAAAAATATGTCAATCTTGTGTTTTAAATTCTATAGATCTACTTTTCAATTGGTCCAATTTTCCCACCAAAAAAGGAAAAAAGATTTTTTTTTTTTTTTTTTGGTCGAACGAAACATGTATTAAACATCACTGAGTACACGGCACAGAGGAGAGACAAGCCTCCGAGGAGAGTAAAGCCCTAAGTACAAAAAGAGGAGAGACAGCCCAGTTAGAATAGAAAAAGAAATTGAATTGCATTAGACGGAGGAGTACTTGCTCATTTTCATTTTCCCGCTGAGAAGTTGCGCTCACCTCTTCTCTCTCTCTAGCAGGCCGAGAAAAGGAGCCCATGACCAGCAGGGCCGCTTCCTCCGACGCCTCGCTGCCTTCCCCGTCGTCCTCGCTGGCGTCGGTCACCGGCCCTGCTTGGCCGATGCACTTCGTTTATCTCGACGAGAAGGGGAAGTTGCGGACGGATCCGGAGTCCGTGGCATTGTTGCAGCCAGTCAAAAAAGCGATCGGCGTGGTCACTCTCTGGGGCTGTCCGCGACTGGAGGAGAGCATGATTTTGATGCAGGTGAGCTCCTTCAATTTTTCCGTTGGTTTTGGAGTTTATGAGTATATGGCGATGGATAGGATTTGAGGTCTCTGGCGTGGTTATGATTTGGGGGAGCTTCTTCAATTTCCCTTGGAATTGGTTTATTGTGCCCGAGTGTTATGTTTTCTGCAACTCTAGTTGTGCGGGGCTGAGTAGGGCTTTGATGTTCATCTCTCTGATGATCGGAGCATGATCGAACGTCATCATAAGGTTGAAAGTATCCTTCTCTGAGTTAATGAGTTGTCAAGTCAAGGCGAGAGCAGCACATGACAAACTTTATTCCAAACAGCACGTTCAAGAATCTAAAGCCTCACACATAAGATTTTCTACTGCTACTGCGGTAGATACATCCTGCTGCTGCTGTAGATACATCCCTATATGAACCTCGAAATAGCCTTAAGATGGCAAATCGCTACTGAGGAAATCTCATTTATTTTAGATGGAGATTCTTCCAGTTGTAGTGCATTGGAGATGTAGGAATGGCTGGCCTAGAATGAACGACTGGACTCAAATGCAAGGAATTGATACTGTGAGAAGATACTGAAAAGGTCATGTTGTGGACAATATTGCATACAGAAATGGAGTTCTGGGCAACATGACTAAGACAGAAGATTCTAATTGAAAAACACTAAGCACAGTAAGGAACACTGCTCCCTTCCGCAGCCAAGTGTAGTGCAGGAAAATAAATAGATCATTTGCCTCCTAGATTGTGTTTAAATCTCATTTTCCCTATTCTTATTAGTGTATTAGTCTTCTGGCTGCCGTAATTTCTGCTTTGGTTCTAGTTGTACAATTATTTATTTTGGCCTATGTCAGGTGATCCAGTTAGATGTTAAGGTGCCATGGTATTCTTTGTGATGTTTATTTTTCTCTGTAGACTTTTGGAAAGAGTAGTGCATTCCAAGCACCATCAACCCACAAACCACGGACTAACGGGCTTTGGTTGAGGACAAAAGCTCTCGACGGGACCGAGTATGATCTCTTACTTTTGGGCAGTGAAGGGGTTGATGGTAATGATCAAATGGTAGGCCAACTTCAATGAACTAAGTATTTCTTATTGATTGATGATTTGATTGTTGTAGAATGATGATATATTATCCCATTAGGCATATTTGTTTCCCAACAATAATTCTTATGGTTGTCTTTGCACTCTTTTTTTTTTTTTTTTAATTTGAAGGGAACATACAGCATGCAGATATTTTCTCTGGCTTTCCTCTTGTCTAGCACGTTGATCTACACCTAGGTTGGTGAAGTCGTGCAGAGTTACGATGACGTTGCTTTCAAGTCCTAGATGTTTAAGATTTGTTATATTAGTTCTAGTTATAAGTTGCTGATCGTGGAGCAACTTCTATCTGTTCCAAAATCTAAGCTATTAGATGAAGGTGCGGTTAACATATGTTAGCACAAAGTAATTTTGCTTGATAAACATCCTCACTTCTTTCCTTAAGCTATATTGCGTTAGCCGTTAATGAGAAAATACAAATCAAGTCACATGTCGAAATTTGACGTCCAAAATAAAAGCCGCACAATTTTTGTGCTTATTGTACCCATCATATTATGGAAAAGCATGGATCTTTCGTGTCAGTTTATGCATCATCGTCAGTGTGCTCTATGGATATTCTGCAGGTTCTTGGTGGTCTTTGCTCAGAATATGAGGCAGCATCCCATGGTCAATCGAAATGGCAAAAGCTTGCCGTGTTCTTGCGAGAAAGGCTTTCCCTTTTTTCTTTTGACATTTCCAAACCTGTTTCCTGAGTTGTTTTTTTTTTTTTTTTTTAAATCTCTATCTCCGTCCTTGACTTGCCGCTTTCAATCCACCCAGCTGGGAAGGACCAATAGAAGACCTTGGCAAAAGGCTAATTGATCAGGTCGGATGTCAGAGGAGTTCCTGCATGCTGAAATGTCAGGCCATTGAAGATCAGGTGGGGTTGCTTAAGAAGGAGCTGGAAGCCAGTGAGAATTACAAAACTCAGTACCTGAAGCGATATAAAGATGCCATCAGAGACAAGACGCTTTCTGATGATTATTCAAGCCTGCAGGGTACTTGCGGTTCACTTGAAGAGAGGTCTTCTAGCTTGCTGAAAACATTAGAATCTGCAAAGCAAGAGTCTCTGGACTGGAACAGGAAATACGAGCAAGTGCTGTCCAAACAGAAAGCTGAAGAAGACCAGACTAGTTCTGAAATTGCTATCCTCAAGTCCCAGAGCAGTGCTGCTGAGGCAAGAGTAGCTGCTGGTGAGGAACAAGCTCAGTCCAATCTAGAGGAGGCAGAGGAGTGGAAAAGGAAGTATGACATTGCTTTTAGGGAAGCGAAAGCAGCCTTGGAGAAGGCAGCAATCGCACAAGAGCGCACAGATAAGGATACACCAGAAATGGAAGATGGTCTTAGGGTGGAGTTCATTGAAGTGGCTACAAAGGTCTCTCTCTCCCCCGCATGCACACGTCTGTGTTGGGTTGCAATTCCTGTTTCTCGTACCATATTATAGTGGAATCGATGCATTTACCATTTCTCGACGGTTATGCAGGAGGACGAACTGAAGGAGAAAGCGGCACAATTCGAGTATGCTGAGCAGTGCTTGACCAGCATAAAGTCAGAGCTGAAGGTAATCTCCCGTCTTCTTGATCTAGGCGTGTTGAAAATTGAAGGCCGTGAATTTTCTGCTGAAGTTTCAGGGTTTAGCGCATTTTCTAATAAAACATGGGAAAGCAACCTGTTAATTAGAATTTTCCATTTTCTTAGCATCTTTATTGTCCCTATCAATTCTGGTCTGTCATCTCTTGTTTGTCATTTTGTACTTTCTTGTGATAAATGATTAATATGCTTTCCAGGCTGCCGAGTCAAAAATAGAGAAATATGACGTGGAGACTATGACCCTGAAGAAAGAAATTAAAGCATTGAGCGAGAAGTTCGAAACAACAAATGGTAAAGTACAAATTTGGGAAATGGAATCCCTCCGGTTGAAGGAGATTCTGAGAGATGGTTTGCAGTTGCCCATAATGAAAGATCTAGCAGCAAGGGGTGTTTGGCCAGTCTCAACTTCAGTAAATGGAGCATGAAGCTGTTATTTCATTTGGGCCGCGAGGCCGAGCAGACTTTTTTCTTGTTTTTTCTTGTTTAGCTGTAAATAGTTGATAAATGGAAACTAGAAAAACATTGCTAATGGTGATCGATCCTACAAAATGGGAACCGAGAACCGACCATTTGCTCCATGGACCCACTCATGGATGGTTCCATGGAACCGATGTTTCACGAACACTCAGGACATGTTGGTACAGTGTTTCATCAACAAATATTCAATTGATATCAATGAGCAATGCTCAATTCCTAATCGATTGCGGAATGAACAGAAGCTACGATCAAATCCCATTTTCGCTTATGAAGAGACTGAAGCAAAGGAACAATGTCTCACCTTGAAAACTTGATTTCTAGTAATCCCGTTCCAACTTCCTATATAACGTGCATTCGTGAGGCCAAAAAATTCTCAGAGAATCCTCCAATTTACTACATTTGGCGCACATGTCTATGAGGGCATTGCAAACGCGAAAATCCATGGTAAATCCTGACTTTACTATGCCACGATGGTCTTCTCTCCCAAGATAAATTTCTGCCGCTTCATCTTCCGTCTCCATCGTCTTAAAAAGCTGCATCACTAATTCCCAGTATGACCCATGTAGTATATTACCATTTAGCACGGGATTCCATGATATAGCATTCATATATTTCTATCTTATTAAATATAGTTGACGCGCGGCAAGTACATTGCCATGCCACCTTAAGCATACATAGCTAGAAGAACTTTGCTCGCCCCAGTATCAAACTCCATTCCCTTCCTTACCGAGTTGTTCCTAATTCTAACTCACCTAAGTGCCCACGGGCACGGAGAACAAAGGTGATCGTCAATAAATCAAGTGTAAATGCGGTGATCATTTCCCTAGACAATTTGATCTAGTCTTCAAACAAATCCCAGTTGACAATACCCACAGGCCAGGGTGTTCCAACTGACCATATCTCCCAATGCCATCTCATCTAAAAATTGTAAAGTATCCGATGTCGGTATCTACGGAACAGGCATTAGTAGTAAATTAAAATATAAAGGCAGCGGAATCAAAAATAAAATTAGACCACACATTCATTTCTATAGGCATTGTTCTTGTGTTGTTACAAAACATTCGGAAGAACGGAGGGGGTTAAACGGAATACTTCTCATAGCATGCCCAAACCACTTGGTTGGGATGTTCTTCAGCTTGAATCCCACTAATGCTAGACTTTTAATTTAGACACACCGCAAATCGCACGTAGAATAGAAGAAAGAAATCGCGGTAATCACCACTTCAATGTGCATCGCGTGCACGCACAGCCATGACCAAAGATAATATAAAACTAAATCCCATTTAATTTAATTTCTGTTCGATTGCCATATTGTCTCTTCCGTTTAGCTTCATTATGAATTGGTTACGGCGTGTGACAACTCAATGTTCGTGACTAAACTCTTAATGAGAATTACACTAACACATTAGTACTCCCAAGAAAATCAAATATCTTGATCAATCACCATGTCTTGCCAGCCATGATTGACATCTAGCAATATGTGAAGTTTAATTGGACAATGTGAACACTGAATGAACATAATGGACCATCAGCTTTTGCAAAAGTGTAATCCAATCCCTCTATCATATTTATGTCTCGATCGAACAAAGATCAATGAATATTTTTCAAGCCATTAATTTGATCATATGCGCAAATCTAATTGATATGCAATTTATACGAGACATAACAGTTCATTTTCAGTTACAAACTATGTTGACGATTTCAATACAGTGTGATGATTAGATTGCATAGGATACGATTTTTGTACCTTCCATTTAACAAGGAAGCAGATTCCATTATACACATACGTGTAACTTCGTACATGAAACGAATTATGACAATCAACTTCAAAGACGGATCAACAATCTAGTAATATACGCACCTATTAACCATAGCCATCTAAGTCACCATTGTGACTCATGTCTGAGGAATATTTACACAAGATCAAAGTATGAACGATCATACATTGACAGCGCCGAAAGCTTCCATGTTGCTAATCGTTCTATGTTATCACATAAGTGAACTTGTCTGATATAAGCACATGTATTCTAGCTCGGGCATCACAATGACTCATGACTTATCATTCCATTAAGTATCAAATACTTAACGGAAAAGTTAAGAACACGCCAGCCTTACCATGATTATTAATATCCATTCAATGATACATTAACCGGAACATTGTAAAGATACAGTCTAACTTTGAACACGTCACACGTATTCTTAGTGTTTCAAAAATAGGTCTAACCTCAACTGATCTTGCGGAATCGTTCATATAAATAATTGGACAAATGCATTTTGGGGAAAATGTAAATATTATGTAAAAAATGCTTTGAAAATTAAGTTTGGACTTAAGTATTATTTGGTTGTGTGTGTGTGTGTGTATATATACATATATCCAAAGGCCACTTGGAGTTGCGTGGGCCAGGATGCCTGAGGTTGCGTGACCTCGCCGGCCCTTGGTCTGCCAGATCTAGCTTCGTCAGCTCTCACCAGCCATTCTCACGCAAAAAGTATGAACATGAACGGCATTTGAAAGAATTGGCGAGGGGCAATCCTGAACGAAAATAATATACTTAATGCTAGGCTAGCATTTGGCCAGTTGCTAAAAGCTAGCATTGAGCTTTCATAAAAGCTATCATTTAGCCGAATACCCCTTGAAAAAGCTTGCCACACAAAGGCTTGAAACGGCACAAAACAAAAGCAAATTATGCTTCATATCGGACCAAGACTACTCTAAACAAACACGGCTTGATTTCACAGTTTGTTTTGGTTTTCAAAAAGTTAAGCCAAATTGGACCGTGAAATATGGTTTATCGGACTCGATAAACCTTCTCGTCGGGAAAGAAATGCCCCTCGAACCGATTTAAACCACAAAAAAGGTCGCGCTAAATTTCGAGTCCATCTTCGTTAGGCAGTAAAGAATTACTTCCAAGTCTGCACCGCCGAAATCAAACGCAACGGAAGGTGTCGCATGATTAATAATAAATTTTTAAACAGTGCTAGGAGTTGCTTCACTTGGAAACAAAGGGGTGTGCTGAAACTAAAATCAAGTTGTAATGATGCCCATGCCGTTCTGCACAGATACATGAAAATCTCCAAAATGCCTATCATGACACTCAGGACTTCGCCTAATCTTCCGAGAGAACAGATAAACAAAATATCTCCAAGTTTTCTGTTTTACCAGGAAAATAAGAGACGGCTAAGTAATATCTTGGCCAAACACCTTCTGATATGCTGATAATCCAAAACACTAACATTAACCGCTTTCCCTTGAGAGGTTCATACAAACCTAATCTAAATTTGACAGTAACGTAAATTAGGTACGTGTCAAAAACCCAACAGCATCCTAATTTATGCAACTCAAAATGTCAAAAGGGAGTAAATAAGACTGAAAAAAATAATGCC
Source organism: Rhodomyrtus tomentosa (assembly GCA_028455895.1). NCBI lineage: Eukaryota > Viridiplantae > Streptophyta > Magnoliopsida > Myrtales > Myrtaceae > Rhodomyrtus > Rhodomyrtus tomentosa. The sequence continues at coordinate 14,377,576 of JAPCWY010000008.1, forward strand.
TAGGGCAACATGTCCCTGCCACGAGACTAGCCAAAAATTTTCATAATGACTCGAGAATTCCTGGAAGCTCTTCGATAGCTGAGCAAATTTTTGCTCACACCAAGTAGTTCCGAAAGAACGTCAGCCTCAATACTTTCTTATCCATGTTGCCTGCCTGATCAGCCTTGATAATCATCTTTTCCAGCACAAGTGTGCATCGCCACAAATAAACTTAATCAGGGCGCGCAGATACTTCGACCCAGAACTATGGGCTTTGGAACCGGTGATCTCAACCCTCTTGAGATGTTTCGCCACACACTGGAAGTTCCCCTTCCGTGAACACAAGAAATCTTCTTCGTCAAATTTAAAACGTTCTTTAGATTCTTTGTCAAGCTGGAAGTGCACGCATATACCCCATTTAAGAAACTTCGCATTAGATGTGGCTCCACAGGAAAAGAAATTATTTGCTCGCTAGAATTTCAAACAAAAAACTGTCATTTGTCCACTGCAGATGCAAGTTAGTTCTACTCCCATCGAGTCTTAATCAATTTAAGCTCTCAAACTCATCTACACATATAAAACAGGCTCTCCTTCTAAGTCCTCATCGCTAAACTCTAAGTTCAGGATCCTAACGCTACATGGCAGCAAAAGAACACCCAGTACGACACTGAAGTTACTTTACGACAAGAACTAAAGCAGATTAAAATTGCCCTGCACCAATGTCTGACTATACTCACAGATTCATGGGCAACTTTCGATTGCTGGAACAAACAAGGGCTAGAGAATGATCATCTTTGGGTGCTTCAGAAGTTTTAGCTCATTGTTTAAACATTCACACGAAAGAGAAGTCAGCACAAGGAGCAAGCTGAAAATACCATAGCAACGGAACAAACCTTCAAAGAGTGGTCACCAGTCAGGTATATATCTAATTCTTCCAGATATTGTGAACTTCGTAGCATATATGCTATCCCGGGAAGGTCCCATTGACTAACACCTGCATGTAGTATCAGATTCTGACATTTTGACAATAGAGAAGGCGCTTCTCCCATCTCCAGAATGGACAGAGCCTAAGCACATTCAGCAAGCGACATAGAAAAGTTAATATTAATTTTCATGTTTAACAGGAATATGGACCAACAAAATTACAATCCATCCAGATATGATATCCTGTCTCCCGTCCGGGGAAAGACCGATAATGACACTACAGGTAGAAACAACCAAGTGCATGTCTTTAAGAATAGAGACTATTTACATATGCTTCCCACAAAGAACTTGTGAACTTTAAAGTATCTGAAAATTCAAGCAGTATCGACCGAAGTCTCCAAGTTAATCCATCCAATTGCCAAGGTAAAATATTTTGGGGATACTCTGTGAGAGGTATCATGGAACAACAGTTCCGTCGACCTAACACGAATAGGTACATTACTCCTCGCCATGTTTCCAGATTGTCATATTTCCTCTACAAACTGAAAAAATTAATTGACATTGTAACCATTTCAGATAATCTCTTTATCCGTTTTCCTTGTGAAAATCAAGCATCCTCCAGTGCTGCGTCGAGCAGCATTTATAGTAATGAGCAACATCTAGTGGCATTCATTGCCCCCAATTGAGTGATCCCACATCCATTTTTTTTGGAAGTTAAACAGAGGGAAGAAGAACTGAGATTCACTATATGTTCTTGTCCTGTAACTTAAAACAAAAAGTTAGGAGTCTTCGTATCGGCCAGTAATTAATTACGAATGCATTCCCAATAATTCCCCTTGATGAAAGACGAGAATGCCACAAAGAGCTGGAGTTACTCGACCAGGGCAACAAACACTGGTAAACGGTGCTAATCACAGACACCATTCAACGCTATTGTCTTATAAATGGTTAAAATATTGAGCTTGTACCTGCAAACACCAACCGCCAATGGTGATTGTACGAACTCCGCGCAGCTTCTCAGAAAGTCCCTTCACAAGGTGAAGGGAGTGTGTCCTCTCGAGGAGAGTTTCAAAGACAAAATCCAATAGGGCTTCCACCAAAGAAGATACATCATCAAGTCTGAAACTGGACCACCAGTTCCCAGATACCCGCAATGACAGCAAATGGGGGGCCCAGATTTTCTCCACGTTATGATACTTGCCGACAAGTATCAACTCTTTCAAGCTTGATGAATCTATTATGATGTTCTTCAGCAAGTCGCAGTCGCACAACTTAAGGGATTCTAAAAGAGGACTTCCCACGAAAATTCGCTTGAGGACATCTTCACTCAACTCCACGCTTTTGACCGACAACACCTTAAGACGAGGCCAATTGACAGTCCCATCCAACGAGAAACGGCACGAATGACTGACTTCCAAGCTCACCAACGAACTCAAGCAATACAAGGACGCTGGCAGTGCATACAAGAAGGGCGAGGAAAAAGACAGACGGATGTCCTCCACGTGGCGCTCATTCACGAAGCTCAGACAGGAGTCGAGCTCGGAGCGGACAATCGGATTGTACCCTAAGTTAGTGACCAGTAACCTCTTCACCGTGGGCGATGAGAACCGGGTGCGGATGCTGTCGACGAATGACCCGAAGTCCAAGGAATAGGACCCTCCATCGAAGGCGAGGTGGGTGGTGTTGGTCCAACTGGACCGCCATCTCTTGGAGAGGACGCTGGTCTTGACGACTTCTTCGAACGGCAGAGATCGGAAAATGAGGTCGATCACTTCGTCTGGCAAGGCGCTGATTCGATCCCCAGCTCTTATGCTCCCGTCGCCAGAGGATTTGCGGCGGATGCTGCCGCGGGCGGAGGTTGCCACCATGGATTTGAAATTCTATGGATTTAAAACGGCAACTAGGACTCGTACCAAGAAGGGAAACCTGCGGGTGCCAGGAATCAATCAGGAAGCTAATCGACGGAGCTGCGAGGTTAAAGAAATCGTGGATGCCAAAAACCCAGACTATTCCCGACCCGTATGTTAATTTTCTGACTGAGGCAGCTCGAGCTTTTATTACGCACTTAATTTCCATCTTGGTTTTGGCTTTTAACACTCCCAGGGACGAAATAATTTGATTATTTTTTATTCCTCGAAATAAATAAAATTCAACAATAAATCAATCAAGGCTTAGGTAAAATCGAAAGGTGAAATCAGGATTGGCCAATAGCTTTGGTTCATCCTTGTATTTCAGCCAATAGCTTCTAATACTCCATTCAATCGGATATCACCGATCGATTCCCCTTCTCCTAGCCCCTTTTAGTTAGGATGGAGCATAAAAAATCAAAATTGGTGGGGATCGATTGGTTATAAATCTATCCAGCTGTGTGTCACATAACAAATAAAAGTACAGCTTTTGGTTTAACGATTCATGATCAAATATTGAAAAGATTTTGGTTGTTTCTAAAATTTTATTATTCTTAATGCCCGTTTCCCAACTCAAGCCACCCAATCCAATGGATGAGGATTTCCTAAAATTGCTCAAACAATGCCAGGAAAACATTATCAAATCCGAACCATCCAAATCAAAATGGAGATTTTATACACATCACCAATTTTTTTAAAAAAATTTACAGGCTAAAACTTCTCCGCTTTTGATTGATATAATCTATATTCAAACCCTCAAACATAATCATATATGTCTTAACTAGGCTTAAGAGGTGGTCTAACCAGGAATCAATCCATAACAAGTTCGAAAATCCAATTTGAAGCTCACAGGTTCAAATATGACAAGTATGACCTTTACTCCTTCAAAACGCTTTATGGGACAAACGGCTAGGCCAAATTGAGCTCACAATATGTCGTTAGAACGACAAGACGATAAGGTTTCTAATGATGAGTGTTTTGTTCACATACGATAATAGACAAAGATCTTATAGCCAAAATAACGAATGCTTCTAGGTCTGGCGGCAAGCTGACTGAGGGAAAGAAAAGGAAATCCGAGAGAGTTAGAGAGGGAGATGATTTGCTCGGCCAAATGAAGAAAAGTAAGATGATGAAGGCTTTCTTACTCCCTCTTGGTCAAAACAAATTGGATAAGACATGAATTAATGCTAAGTGGATGGCTTTCTTCTTATAATGACACGATAAGATAAAGAAAATATTGAGAATAAGGGTTATGTGCTAATCGACGAAGCTGCGAGGTCGATCAAGGGTGGGGATCGCCGATCGGCACTGCACGCTGAAACCCTAGCGGTGGACGGAAGCGGAACGCCAACTGTCGTCGGTCTTGAATCTGAGTTCCAAAAGAGCGGAAATTGAGAGTCTCGACAGCTAGGCGATTGATATTTATAATAGTGTCCCGATCACTTGCTTGTCTAGATGTATGGCCTTCGCACGCGAGCCAGAACACGCAGACCAATTGGGCTGTGGCAACACCAAAATCTCCCTCTCAACTTGGTTTGCCCTTTGAGACCATTTTTATGCTCCGAAGCCCACTTGATATATTTTTATCAATTTTGCAAGCCCGCTTGATATAACTGCCGATGGATTGCATTATTTTCAGGGGTGTCAATGAGTCCGCCCTTTGACAAAAAAAAAAGAGAGGCCGCCCGAAACCAAACAGTACCTAGCTCGGTCTGGTCCAAGGCCAAATTACATGTGCCCTAACTCTTCGTGGCTGGTCGGATTCTCTTTTTTCTCTTTCTTCTTCTTTTTTTTTTATATCAAAATCTCTTGACAAGGCCATCGAATGAAAGGAAAAAAAATGAAAATAAAATAAATTAAAGAAATCGTGGGTGCCAAAAAGCCAGAGTCTACCCGACCCGAGCCTTACATGGACAGTACCGAATCCCAACCTCACAAGGCCCGAAAATTAGGTTAATTTTCCGTCTGAGCCAGCTCGAACTTTTTTTACACCTCTAATTTCCATCTTGGTTTTGGCTTTTAACACTTCCAAAATCAATTATTTTTACCGTTTTATTCCTTCTCTTTTCTTGTGCGTCGCACGTTTCTACTTTCATTTTCTATTTCTACAGTATGTATGTTAGACGATAACAGGGAAGGAGACTTAAGCTCCTTAATGCCTGTTTGGTAATATTTTTATTCCAAAAAGAGATTATGATTAGAATCACTTTTCGTGATGATTTTTAGAGAATCAAAACGCGCTTGGTAATTACAAATTTTCTGTTCTGAAAAATAATTTCCTTTCCTTATTTGTAATTTAAATCAAACAATTACATAATCACGTTTGATCAATTTCCTAGGACCCAACAAGTGCGATCTTCTTGTAACTTAACATCTTTTTGGCTAAAATAAGGATGCTTTAGATTTATTTCTTGAAATGATAATACGCTAAACTTTTCATTTTTCCATGGTTATCTTGATTCCATGCATATGCCAAGGACGAAATAACTAACCTTGATTATTTTTTATTGCTCGAAATAAATAAAATCCCACAACAAATCAATCAAGGCTTGGGCAAAATCGAAAGGTGAAATCAGGATTGGCCAATTGAATGGATCTATTTCCTATTTTTTTGAGTTTTTTCTTGGAAATTTCATGATTTTTTAGAACGATTTGCTCCAGAGGGGCAAAATCATCATTTGAAGAAATCTAAATAAAAAATCATCAACAATAGAATTGGTTAGTTGAAATGACCAATATCTTAATTTTTGATATTTTGGGATTTTTTTATTTTCCCCAAATTTTAAGATTTTTTCTATGAATTTTGCTTTTTGTATTTTAAATTATTTTTTTAATTTTGTTAATTTGTTAAAATTTTATTGAAAAAATTATGCGGACCGGGTCTGGTTGACCCGGCTCTAGCCTCAAGAGCGCTTGACAAGAATGAAATAAGTCTCTCAGAAGTGTTCCTTCTCTTGAGAAACAACTATTTTTTTCATTAGAATCGAAACAGACCAGTTACCAGATTCACCTATCATCGCCGGCATAACCATTAAAAAAGAGGCCCATTTGTATCGGCTACGATCTATTCCCTTAGGCCCAAGGGCCCCTTCTCAAAAGTGGTTCAAAAGTGTTTCTAGGATTAGAATCAAAATCAATTGCATTACCAAACATATTTCTGATTCTTTTTTGTTCCTGAAAATAGAAATGGAGGATCATAAATGCTACCCAACAGGCCATTAGCCTCTCCACAATGCTTTGATGACCATCAAAATTTCTCTCCCACCCACGTGGTAACCAACTCCGCAAGTCGACCAAATGGCTCAATGAGCTTAGACGGCATGACGACTGATGAGGATGCCCCTCCACGTCTGATGAGGACGAGGATGAAGATGACGACGTTGAGAAAGAGCATGAGCGAAATAGTTACCGTAAGAGAGAAGAATGAGGCGAAGGAGAAAGGAAATGTGACAAACAATCGGATAACTAGAACATGGATGAATACAAAGATGATGATGCGAAGTTGAGGCGGTGCTCATATTGCGGATTCGTGACTTTGCAATGCAAGCTTGGAGCGATGGTAGCCAGATTTTCGAACTTGGCATTAGGTACCAGGTATTGCTTCGAAATTTGGCGGAAAGCAGCAGTGGTAGAAGAGGAGTTATGCCTGCCATTAAATCAGCGATTGTGGATCTTTTGACCATGGAGATCGGATCAAAGGATGAAATCTTAATGGATGCGACCTTTAAGGACATGGTAAACGTTGGTCAAATGGCAAAGAAATTGCCTTGTGGGCACCGTTACTGTGTGGATTGCATCGTGCCGTGGTCGGATGCAAGGGGGATGTGTATGCAGTTTGTCGGTTTGAGTCGTCGACCGAGAATTTGAGTACGAAAACGAGAAGTAGAAGAAAATTGAGGTGAACGTAGGTGGGAGCTACAATTTCATTTCGAAGATTCCGCATAAAAGAAAAGGCAGAAGAACATGGGGCATGCAAATACACCCGCAACGAATGACAGACAAGAATTTGAATTCTCGATCAATTACAATCTTTATTTACGTTTTAGGGTGCGCTTGAAAAGGCTTTTGGGGAAAGTCATTGGGAAAATACAAATGCCTTTAAGTCTGAAGGGATTTGGCGAAATGCAAAAGATGTTTGGTAAAATTGAAACTTAAAAAGAACCCTCGTGTCGAAACAACTTCTTATTATTTATTCCAATTTCTAAGAAATCGAATTGATCAAATCAATTAGGCATTGGTTTCAATTTAAAATCTTGTTTTCTTTTGCTGTTCAATCTAATTTTACCTCCCACAGTTAAATAAATTCGATTCAACTTCTTATATCCTTTACTGAATGCACTGCTTTATCCTTCAATTTCGCTTCCAACCCTTTTCCTATTTGATGCGGGAGTATCAGGATTGGTGAAACAACTCCAAGGCCCAGCTCAGATTTAATCTATTGATCTTAGCTCAACCATTGTCAACTCGATTTGATGTGTCCAAGGTTGACAATGTCTTTTGTGGAATTGGCATATTTCATGTCGATTTGAGGTTACCGATAGGTCAAGTTTTTGATTGACAAGCGTAAAATCTCTAGTCTAGGCACAAATCCTAGTCATATTTTGGAATATAATTTTTGAATTTTAAGTTGTGATAGGACAACCGTTTTCCATTGACTAGGAAAACCTTTTCCATTTACTTATTTTTGGATACGATCCAAATGCATGAAAATGAGGAAAAAATATTTTTCGCAAAAAAAATGGAGCCAAAGAATATAACCGAGATGTCCGGATCAGCTTGCGCGCACCTCGACTATTCATCGGGGGGACTAGCACGACAACCACCAGCCGCGATCCCCACTTAAGTCACGGAGCGTGAATTGGGAGATTTGAACTAGGGACTGACAAGATATAGTACACCTCTTAACCAACTCGGCCATGCGTGGGTGGGTGCCTAAGAATATGTTCGTCTAAGGGAAATTGTTTTATGGTAATTCGTCTTGTTATGTATAATGAAGCAACCTATCAACCCTTCGAACCATGCCAGCGATCGATGAGGGCCGCGAAAAGCCGCCAAACCCTCACTAGATCTCGGCAAGGTTGGAACCCTCGCTTGTGATCAATGAGGGGCAGCCGGCGACACTTGTTGGACTTTGAAAAAAATGAAAGTAAAAAATAAAAAAAAAAAGAAAAGGAAAAGAAAAGCAAAGGAAAAATAAAAATAAAAAAAATGTCCAACATATTTGGCAATATAATTTTTGTAGTAATTTACAAGTTTTGCTTATTTAAATTAAATATGTAAGTGCTTTATAATATAGGTCGAGTCGGTCGAGTATGGGTCGAAAAATTTGCATGATAATAAATGGATCATAAATCATTTAATGGGTCAATTTGACTCAGACTATTTATGACTCAATCCAGACTCAATTCAATCGACCTCTTTAAAGGGTTTACTGATAACGCGCATATAAATTTGACCGAATCCACTGGTTTTTAATGGTTCTCTGCTTTTAAGAAATTTTTTTTTTAAATGTGAAGCCCGTATTGAATCAAAGTCTCAAACAGACGAATGAGACCGATTGTACTAGCTAGCCCACAGGCCTTGGCCGTTGAGCTGCTTCGCTCACTCTCCAGCGGCACTCTCTAAAGTTGCGCTCTCCCTTCCTCCGTCCTCCGACTCAGCGTCCTTCTTCTATCTCTCTTTCCCTCCCTCCGCAGACGGCCACTAGGGTTTTTGATCCGTGGTCTTCTCCATGCATTTGTTGTTTCGAGATTCTTTATTCACTGCAGGTCCTTTTCTCTCAAAGATCACCTGCCATTCTCTCCAATTTGAATTAATGGCAGATATCTGGCTAAGGAATAATCAAATTTGTGTGCCTTACGAATTTTCTATATAGTGTAAGTTAATCAATTATTTTTTTAGCTGAAATGATGGTGTAGGATCTGAGTTGGATTTTGGTGAACCCAACACATCTTCAATTGGAAGTTGTCATGGAAACTTGGAAGTGCCTATGAACTTTCAATTTCTAATTGCATGTTTTTGTATTACTAGATTGGCGGACATAATTTTATGAATGACATAAATTTTAAGGCCGGCATAATTTTCCGATGTGGCACTCACATAATCGAAAAAAAAAATCATTACATTCAAGGGAACACCGTACAAAAATTATGGCACTCGTGATGTACTTATTCCCTAGATATTTAGATAGATAGAAAGCAATAATTGCATGTCAAAAATGGGATACTACTTCATGTTATGAGGTAAAAATAAGAAAAAATTTGGATTGTATTGATAGTAAAATGAGTCAGCTTTCACAACTGAAAAATCAATGAGGAGGTTTGATGTTGAGATCAATTAGCTTGCGGAAGGGTTGGTGTTGCTAAAAGTACCTTTAGAATTTAAAGGCTAAATGATAAGTGGATCTGATAGGATATTTTTACAGATAGGATAAAAAAGGATTGGTTGAACAAGATTCTTCCATGTGGCAATCCCAGCGTAGAAAATCGCGGTAAATAGGATGCCGCAGCCGCAGGTTAGGAGAAAATGCCTGATAAGAGACTGCAGCATGTCCAGAAAACGCAGCCAAAATCATGGGTACATGTTGGAGATTCAATTCTCATGGATCCCATTGCTAGTCAAGTAGCAAAGCATTTTGATTATTATTGGCATTATCAAGTGACCTACTCGATTGACAAAGACAGTTTAATCAGAACAATCGATAAGTTGAATGGTCGAAGTGATAACTCGCCCAGTAAATTTATCGAATAAATTTTTTTTTTGATGAGAGCGTTCACCGGTTGGCGAGATCATTGACAATCATTGTAGAGATTACTTATATTAGAGTTGGAACTCGAAGGCAGCGATGATGAATCGACACAATAACATATCTGCTGGGTGGCTATTTTTATGACTTCTTGTGGATTGGTGTTGCTAGATGGTAGGAGATGGTGGATATTTTTATTTGAATCCAAATGTCGTTATGGTGGGATTTGAATACCCCAAAAATACTCTCGGCGAAGGATATCCATCAGTCAAAGAATGAACGTTGTTCTACAAATTTATCTTCATCTTCACTATAATGCTAGCCACTATTCTCTCCAGTTTTATACTTTATTACCTTTAATTTTTTTTGTCATATACTTTTCTATCTAAAAAAATAAAAAAAAATAAAGGATCCTTCTCTATTTTTGTTGATTCCCTCGTCGATTTATCTACATTATGAAGAGTATCTTATCGACATTTCCGGTGAAATCATCTTCTGTGAGAGTGTCCCTACAAAAGATGATGAGTGCCATTTTATCTTCATTTTCAAAATTAATCTGTTGTTAATTACACTTCAAACATAATAATTGTTAGTGGCCAATCTTCAGTAATTACAAGACTGAGTTCTGGTGGCAATCCATTCTGTTGTATCATTACATTGCATGTACCTAGGACTTAGATTATAATGAGCTGAGCTATGGCATATTCAACCTCAATGCGAGAAGGCAATGAACCAAATAGAATTTGGAAATTGTAGTAAATGTGCTAATTGGCTAGCACATGGAGAAGTGGGTGTCAGTGACAATGAATTTCTTCACCAAATTAGGTTTTCAATAAGGCCGATAAATAGGACATTGGAGACGGAAATGATGAGTGAAAGACATACTTTCACGGTGCAGCTGTTCGTATAAGTGAGATACACAAATTTACTTCAAGAAGATCAATCGATCCATGTTGGTTGGACAAAGTAGAAATGGAAAGATACATGAATTTACGCCTCTTTAATGTATGATCACAGTCGCGATCTTACACATATCAAGTGTTGTTTACGTGGGAATAGGCCTTACGGAACCTCCCAAAAAATCACCACTTGGTAATTGCTCAAGGTCACTTCCACATCTCTCCAACATAAGCTTTACCTTTTGCATCCAATACACACAACGCAAGCATACCCTTATCAAAGGGGCCAACGAAAATTGAAGAAAATTCCCTCCAAAAAGTTGACTCTTTTTAGTAAAGTTAACACCATGAAAAATAACATACCGGCACACATACGACAAATTTAATTCAAGTTATTTTTTAAAGTAAAAATTTCAATCTAGTATGCTTGTAACCCTTTACTGGACTTCACTAAAATTTACTATCAAATTGCTGAATTGGATGACACATAATAGTTGAAGAGTATATTGGTTTGAGGTTCTTACCTCTCTTTTGTTATGTGGTATTAGCTTGAGATATTTTGTGGTATTTACCAATTTAATGGAAACCAGCAACGGGTAAATTAATGTGTTATAGGTGTGTCAATTTTAGGATTTTTAAATGATTAAAAAACTAGTAGGCGTAAATTTGTCGATAGTGCATCAGTTTGCGATTTTGTCGTGTTATTTACACGTTATAGTAAGTACGGTTAACTTACCTCAAATTCTCTTTTCCAGCGGAAATATCATATTAACTTATTAAATTATGTAAAAAATAGTTACTGAAAACAAGCAGGCATCTGATGCATCCTGATTAAATCCATTTTGCGTTGTGTTGTCAACGTTTTCTTTCAATTCAGTCCTAATGTAATATTGATCGATCTCTTACATACTTTCTCTGTAATCCATTTGTACAATCACTTTTGCTACTACAACACTTATGGTGGAACGACTATTTAGAACAATAATCAACACCCGATTGTATTTGGTGATCACCGCTCGTTTTTCTATTGCACAACTTGACCAATGTTGGCTTCCGAGCATCTTATTGTGGGATCTCCGACTTCAACGAAGAAGGTGAAATCTTCTTAGGTGAGAAACACGTGGATGAGCGTAATGTTGCATTTCTGTCATATTTCATTGGTGTGAAGGCTCAAAAGGAAAATTTTTTCAACAAAGTTCTAAACCTATTACATTATTGTCAATTTAGCTCGGGAATGGGTCTTGTATGCTCTATATGTTCATGTGATCTCCCTCCACCTAATAATTTAAACTTTCGGGTTGGATTTTCTAATAAATGTATTATAAGATCGAGCTTTAACGACCTCGCGAATATACATTTCCTATCTTTCTAATATTTTATAGCTTTCTTCATATTCTTCTTCCCAACTTAGTGAGATAGGTTTAGTTTGTTGTTGTTGTCATTTCTATGACCATAATAATCAAGCAATTAGACATTAATGCTGCATGATCGATGTCGAGCACCGAATCCCCATACTGTCCACATCCAAATCATGTTCAGTTGACCACGGAGTGACCACAATATAAGAGTTGCAATGACAATTTCGCACAGTTACATTTAGCAAAATTATAATTGTCCCCAAAACGTCATGTGTAAAATTAAGTTAAAGGAGTTTCCTTGTTAATGAATTTGTGTAATTCAGAGTCGAAGTATTTCTCTGGAAATAAGAAAGGTGATCATAAGCACTCTAAAGCAGATAAAGATCACCCCAACTGCAAAATTTATAAGCAAATGACAGTCACAATCCTCTCCTACCATTTGTCCAGACAACGAATAGACAACCTAGAACTTAGTTCCGAAAGATTACTGTTATACATATTAAAACCATCCCACGCTAGAACAGCATTGTGAAGATGTTGTAAACAGCATGCAACTTTTCACAATGAATGACTAATTTTCATGACAATGAACAGTTAATTTATGTATCTTGAATATAGCTCATAATTTAAAAGTTCCGCCAAGAATTTCATGAAAGAATTTTCATTCGAACAATTTGTGCAGAAAAGATTCTTTTTAGCAACTTCTAAGAAGGGATTTTCTCAGAATATCGCACCTCAGGAGATTTAAGTTTGACGTCAAAAATCAAAACAAGGATGCAGGTAATTTCCCCTGATGGAAAAAAAATAAAGAAGACATTTTGCTAGACCCACCTTGCACTGGCTATTGGTGGCATTGCACTTGTCTGCTGCAATGCCCCATCTTAGCAAAGTTGCCGCAGCATCTGTAAACCTGAGAAAGATTATGCAATGAATTCACCATATATGTATTGACATCTATAAATATCGAAGGAGTCATACAACTGGAAATACAGTAAACATTGTCAATTTTTTCAGTGAAGACCCAGAAAAAGCCATCTGTGGACATTATCCTAAGTGCCATATTGGCGTTGGCAGATCAAATCATAGAGTATTTTCTGTTCATACATGTTCCAGAATACGTCAATATCGAAAGCTCACAACAATGTTTTTTTAAGATTATAATGCGTGACATGGTTACCCCAAAACAAAGAAAAGCCATACACGAGGATTGTTTGTCACTTGAATAACTTGGCACAGTGAAAATGCATAAAATTTAGACCTACACAAATATGAAACTTCTGACAGAACTTTCACATAGGAAATTTGGATTTGTGATGCAGCAGATGTAAGAGAAGGTCCTATCCCACAAAAACTGGGACGCTATTAATAATACTCTTTTTCCTAGTATTGGCAGTGGAAGAAAGATCACACGATAAGTATGATATTTCAAGTTTATATCATGCTGTCATTTTGGCCAAAACCAAAGTAAATGCCCCCAAATTCAAATTACTTGTAACACCTTAAAACTTGGAGATGTCTTCCATAAGATTTCATCAGACATAAATAAGAATCTTCATAAGGACATCAAGCGTATATATGTATACACATATACAGATACATATACATATGTATATGTATGTGTGCATATATATATATATATATATATATATATATATATATATATATATATAGTGAAGATTAGATCTTTACTTTTCAGGCTTAATATAAACACTTGTGGCATCACAGTTCAAATCAAATGCCATCTGTTCCTTGCCATCTTCCTGAAGAATAGCACAAGCATCTGTGTATAGCTTGATAGCCTCTTCTGGGACAACCTCTTCAAGAACAGTCATGGACATAAATGTTTCACAATTTAGGGTAATATATAGAGAACAGAGTACTCAAAGAAGAGGGACAAGCCGCCCAATCTGTGAAGGAGATGCCGCCCTGTGAAATATCGATCCAGCAAGTAATAATATGAAAGGAAAGATGGCACAAAGATACATTTGACCTTAAGTCATCTTGAATTAGCCAACCAGACAATGACTCAAAATACTTTAATCAAAGCAATTAGGTTAAGCAGATATACCAGGAAAGATCATAATAATATAGTTCATTCAAAAGAAATATTCACAGCATCAACAGAAAGCCTATGGGGAAGAGGAAACTAGAGCATCAGACTACACAACATTTAACCAAATTCTCCCACTCTGCTGCGACATATGACTGCTGATTTACATAATTGTCAAATTGGATATCCAATCAATGAAAACATTCTACTGCAATTTTCAAAAGCATCTGCACAGTTCACTATGAGAATGATGAAACTCGAGCAACAAAATAAATAAATGCGAAGGAACATACTAATTGAAAAGAAATAGAATATTTTCAAAATGCAAAGATAATCACAACATTAACGAGCCCCATTCGGTTGCAAGGCTCAACTTTGTTCTAACAAAAGCAAGTGCAAGAGAATTAATCAAACAAGGCTTGGAGCCAAGGGAAAAAAAAATTTATTAGGCATTTCAAACGATTTCATTTCCTCAAATCAATTAAAGAATGATCTCTAGTTAGTGGAACTAAGTTAACAGCATAAAATTTCAACCTACCAGCCCGCTAATACAGTTCAGTTGCACTCCTCCAATCAGCACTCCACCTTGTAAGGCTCAACTTTGTTCTAACAAAAGCAAGTGCCAGAGAATTAATCAATTGTCAATAGCATAGGATAAACTTTGACATGTTGAAAAGAAATTCATCGTTTCCAAGTGAATAAAACAAGGCTTGGAGCCAAGGGAAAAAAAAATTATTAGGCGTTTCAAACAACATGTGCATTCTGCCATTAACCAGTAACATATCTTCCCCAGATGGAGCAGAATGAATAAGCTAAAATTTTGGAGAGTAGATTGCTCGTTTGGCAATATCTAACGGACTTTTGATGGCTTTTCCCTTTGTTTTAATTGAACAAAAGGGTTACAGTAGAAAAATTAATAATTTAAGGATGAGATTGCACATTATGTCAAGTTTTGTAAACTAGTTAGTGATATTTTTTTTCTTTCCTAACGTCCGTATTTTTTCATGAAATCTCATGAGCAATACGAATTTATTGAAAATTTTTATTTTCGTTGTCTTATTAACTTGCCTTAGGGACCACAATATTCTTTACGATTAGTGAGTAATTTACGTTGTAGATCGTTAGGAACATTGATAATTCTATATTAATTCCTTAAACGTTCAGATTAAAATAGAATAAACATATGAAGGTTTAAATGGAACAAGAGCAAGTAAAAAAGAGAAAGAAAAGGAAAAGACCTTTTTGATGGGAAAAACGCAGACAAAACATACGTGGGTCCCCCCTTGTCCTATTACAAAAAGCATGAAACGATTCCCTCGCCGGAAGAACGTATTTCGAGACGGAGGTGGAGGAAACGGCGGCATCAACAGCAGCGTCACTAGGACCGCCGGTACGATTCTCTATCTCCTTCACAAGCTGCAACGGCCGAGCGAGAGCACCTCCTCCCAGCGTCGTCCGGTGCTCCGCCCAATCCGACATCGGTGCTCCTCCTCTGCTCGGCGCAGCCAAGTACACCGTACGACTTCCCTGCCCCGCCGTCTTTCTTTCGACGTCATTCGCGGTTTTTCTTGCTGGTTCTTCTGGTTTAGTTGTACAAGAATCTTGGCGAGAGAAATGCATGCCTGTGAAATTTCTTTGCCCTTTGTTTGTTGTCTCATTCGAAAACTTAGAGAATTTGGTGTTGATTGATTCAAGCTTGGGCGAATTTGCTGCCCAAGTATTACTTGGAGATGGGACTGTTCATTGCTCCTCCTAACTAGAAGCTTTACGTTTTGTCATATTACTCTAAGGCTAATTTCTTCAAGATCTGCATTGGAGACGTCAGGAAGATAAAGCAGTTCTCGCTCTTTAATATATGAAGGATGTCACTTAAGCCCGGGTGGTTGGCCTAAAAACCGAATCCTCTGCTGTTAATTTTATGGGTATTTGAATTTCTGTTGGGTGCCAAACCCAAACACAGCTCTATTCCTTGATCGAAGAGTTTGCTTCCTCCACTAACTCTCCTCTCCTTTGATGGGCTTCGCAATTTGCTCGTAGAAATAGTAGTTTTGGATCAGCCTCCATCTGCCAACAAACTTTTATCAGCTGCAACTGAGATAGAAAGGCGAATCATATAAGTATCAATATCTCTGTCATTAAGGGCGCCTGATCATGCGTATTGCAATTGGGCTCCTGCCGAATAATTGTGCATAGACAGTTGGTTTCTGTGATTACCAAGAAGTTCTCATTGTAGGGACCACATATTTATTTGTGCTGAGGCAATTTTGTTGTCGCAAAACTGCGATCAAATGCCTTTGGTAATAGCAAACGAGAACTGTCAGGAGAACCTTATTTTGAGATGGTCACTGCATGTTGGCATAACCTGACTTAAGTTACCAACCTTAAAGCGAACATTATCTAAGAACCGACTCCAATTTTGCTGAACGCCTCTCTACCATCATAAACCGTGTGCTAACTTCTCTCTGCTGAATTACCATCCATGCTCTGCTGATATGATTCCCCTCCATGATGTGATGAATTCTTTTTGTCTCCTGGAAATTCAAGGCTGTCAGCTCATGAGACTTTCTTTATGAAAAGTAAGCAGGATCTAGTTCAAAACCACATTGTACTGCGAGCTCTTTTATTTTTCTCAAATCGTTCATATGAGCTCCGAACATCCAAAGCTAGCTGCGTCCTCTGAGTTAATTGACGAGAAACCCTCCTCCCCACCTGCAGTAGTTGCCAAATGAGCAGGATGAACACATTCAACAATTATCCCCATCTCACGTAATGTTTTAACTGGATTTTACTTCTGGATATGACAATGAAGAGCAAAGACTGAGAGATCTCAACTTTTGCCTCACATTATTGTGTATCGGTGACAGAAGATGAGACCCTGCTGCTCTACCTCTTTTGTTGCCAATCTAAACCCCGTGAAGAGCCTAGTTTTAGATGCTCTATTTAACATCCCAGAGAAGTGCATTCCGGTTCTGATTGTCATCATCTGCTGACTGCATTTAGTTTCCTTTCTTGATGTCCTATACTGTCATCTCTCAATATAAAGTCAAAGTAGGAGTTCTTCAGTGGCTATTTTGATCGAATGAGTTGTGAACAAATGTAATGCAAACTAATTTGGGCTACTTTTGTAGTCATAATATGACTGACTTTGTCTCTCCGACTGGTGTCCTTACATTGTTATATGTGGGGAATTTTTCACTGACATGTCATTTCCAGGTTGACAGATACATCAAAAGTGGAATGGTGATTGGGCTAGGATCTGGTAATGCTTCTAGCATGGCCATAAATTATCTTGGTCAGCAACTCCGTGCAGGTGCTTTGGAAGATATAGTAGGGGTACCCACGTGAGTTCTTCTTACCGTTGCAATTGCAAGGCCAAGGCCTTCTTCTCTGTTTTATAATAGAAATCAGTTATTTGCAGTGTATTGGCTCCATCCTGTTTGTGTTTCTTGATCACGTTATTAATCAATCAAGCACTTTTGTTATACTTATTCGCCGTGTTAGAGAACATGCCAAGGATGGTCGGTTATCGGGGAGCAACTGTAAACTGTCTATTTATGATGGCGACCATATGGTTGATAATTGTTCATGGACACACCAATTCTTTTGTGATTCTGAGAGACTGTTTATTTCTACATAACCTGGTAAGTCATGATTTGTCTAGTGTCTTCTGCCTTGGGCTGGCATTATATCAGGGTTAGTCGTACTTGCTCAAATTTACTCGTTTATTGTGCGATTCAGTTGTCAAATTTCTGCCTGTGATGGTAAAAATATTCTAATAAAAAATCTACCAAGTCAAATAACTTCTACTGATAAAAGAGAATGTATAAGTTCTGATTTAACCCCTTGAATTTATTTAATTTCATCAACTGGCTCATCAAACCTTTCTTCCTTATCTCTATTTGTTTTTTCTTGTTAGCTCACAATCTAAGGTCAAGTGTGTTGGGGTTGGGGAGTGGTTTGACTCTATTGGGGGCGCCACCATGGTGTCACTGCCCCGCCACGATGTCGCTTCCCACATATGGTCTGGCGCCCCTCACCAGCCTTGGGCCCTCGTGGCTGACTATATGCTATACTTCTAGTTTGGCACTATGGTTTCTATTCTGAAATAGAAGATTGACAAAATTTGAGATATGACTAAAATGGACAGCTTAGGGACTGAAGTTTGTTAGTCAAGATCAGGGGTGTGAATCCGCACCCTAAGAACTAGAGAATCATAGTCAAGGATATTGTTCGGAGCAAGCAGCAAAAGCTAACATCTTTAGGAGGGGAGATTGTTCACACATGCATGCCAACAATTTCTCCTACATGTGATTTCGGTGTTAGGTCTGCTCCACCTTAGTTCAGGCATCCTTCCGCATCAAGAGTCTCACTCTCAATCTCCGATCATCGCAACCAGCCCATGCCTCTCGCCCATGATCTCCTCCCTGGAACGTGATGGAAAACCGCACTTGGCAACTGCAAAGTTCCTTTTTTAGTCCAGGATGCTGATACGGATTGGGACACACCAATCAACCATCTTTTTAATACTATATTTTGGGAGTGGGAAGTAGAATTCTGATACTTCAGGCAGGGAGATCACTAAGATGGAGCCCAAATCTAAGCCATCAACAAATCTAGTTGAACCTACTTTTACTCAAAAACTTAAGCCAATTAGGATTATTAATTGCTCCGCAACATACTAATTTTCCAATGTGAGGCTTTTTTAACGCAATTCTCATATGCATCTGAACACGTGTATAATGTAGAAGCATCATTCTGGTAGTTCAATATCCAGTGTTCTCTTATTTACTTCATAACAGGTTATGCGCAAACTAATTTATCTTCAAAGGGGATAACTATGTCAAATGTAGTCCTTAGTACACTTTCCACAATATGAAGTTGGCCTTCCATGTCGAGTAGATGTAGGATAGATGTCAGAGTAGAATAGAATAACCGACAGAGAGGGGTACCGGATTTCAAAATAAAGAGCTGAGGCCCTGTTGTGTTCCTGAAAGTTTTCTAAATCTTCTGCTTTTGTATTGATTTATGATCTTTTTTTTTTTTTTTGGCAGCATGAACAATAAAAGCAAGGGAATCTGATTTGATTAAACTGATGGTAACCTTTTAATTCTTTTCATAGATTTCATTGCAATGAATTGTAGAGCATTTGGAATCCCATAAGGAAAGTCTCTTTACACTGGTGGAGAATAAATGTTGTTCTTTTTCTTTTTTTAATTATGAAATAAATTCTCATTTTCACTGACCAAACAGCCTTTGATGAGATTAAAAACTAAATACTGAATATTTTTTGCTAAGATACTTGTACATTTTAAAGTTTCCTGGTCCATTTTCTCATTCTTCCTTAAAAATCTTATGTAGGTCTGTTACAAGTGCTAGCGAAGGAGCGAAATCAGGAATTCCTTTGGATAACTACCGAGGATATTCTGAGGTGTGGACACATAAATGATTCATACTCAGCTTCCCTATGTCTATGGAAGTCTTTTTCTTTCTTTTGTGACAGATTTCTTTTGGAAATTTGGTAAACGGTTCTTGAAATGGCAGGATCCAAGTCAGCAGTGAAATTGTTACCATGGAAATTTGTTCAGCTGCATGAAGTTTACATCAAAAGATCAATTTTCGATAGTGATCCCACCTGAGGATTTTCCCAAGCTGCAGTTTTGCATGAACTGAGTCAGTCAAGGATTGAGTCCATAGACGTGCAATGTGCAGCTTAGCAGTGTTGCAGCAAAGCACTAGAGAACGGTCCATGACATGTCGTGTTTTCCTACTTGTATTATTGCAAGTTAAAATGCTGGAAAATCGAATTGGGAGAAACCACATAATGCATGTTGTTTATTCGATGAGTTGCTTTACTTATCCTCTTCATAGTTGGAGTTTGATGCTCTAGGTTATGCCCAAGTATCTCTTTCTGTCGCTATAATTTTTGTATTTACTTGGTTTTTGGTAGATTGACTTCTCCTTTGATGATGCTGATATCATAGAAAAAGACACACTCATTGCCGTCGTTGGCTGCCGAAAATTGGAAGACAGAGAGTCAATAATCCAAGAGAAAGTTAGTCTCTTTTTGGCACCGTAAGATGAGCTTTACTAGTCTATCCCTCTATGACGTAATCGTATGTTGTTTCTTCCTACTAACTGTGAGCTGACTGGGGTTGTTATTCTGTTGTTTGCAGTTTGTACTTAATGCAGCCAAGAGACTTGTATTTATCATCACAGAGAACAATTATAAAGGTGCTCTACATGGTTCTGTTCCAGTCTTAGTTCAATCTGTAAGCAGCTACGCACATATATGTCATCTACATATGTTAAAGTGCTCAAGAGAATGATAGTGAAGTAAAGATTCTATTGCCAGCTCAATTGGAAGGGGACAGCTGAAGAGATTGATGATTTGTTTCTGGGAGATGCAGAGGTTTGGTTTTTGATGAAATGTAAGTACTGGGGACTGATTCTGGACTTTATTCAAAGAACTTAGAACTGATCTGAGATTAAACATTTAATATCCCTACATCTTTCATCTGTCAGAACTTAACGGTGCTTCTTTTTTTATGTTTGTAGTTAGATAACAGCATAGGATAGGCGGCATGCAACCCAAACACCCGAGCTCTCATCTCTGAACTTCCCCACCAGCAAAAAAAAACCAGAAAGAAAAGATCTTTCTCCCATCTTCCATGCCTTCACTCACCCCCCAAAACCCTAACCTCTTCCTCTCCGTCAGTGGACGCCACCCACCTGAACAACAGCCTCGTCTCGCTCTCACTCCGCTCCCTCTCTCCGCCTCTCCCGGCGTCTTCCTCAAGAACAGGTCCTTCCGGCCGTTTCGCCGCAAGAGCCTGTGCCTAGCGGAGTAGCGTCCATCTCCGAGACTCTGTTGCGGGGGTCGCTCAGGGAGGGGTGGAGGCGGCGCGGCGAGGTCGTTGTGAGCCAGAAGGAAGTTGAGCTCGGTGACTAGAAGAGCTGGATGCACCAGAATGGGCTCCCTCCGGTCGTGCTCAAGGAGAAGGCCTCTTTTTCTTCGACCTCGCTCACGTTTTTCCCATTAAAAACCTCGGACACGACTGTTTTTTTTTAAACCAGCCGGACACGTGGTCGGCTGTGTCCGTCCTTGTCGGACACGGTGCCGTGTCCGACACGCAAAAAACCTAGAGACCGGCGTGTTCATACTATATAGCTTGTTACAGTGCTGGTAAGCCCTCCCTCATTCCAAATCTCAGATCCGATAGCTCGATGGCTTCATTGGTTATTCATTTCCGGTTGTTGCGACTCGCATGCTTTCAGAGCAGATCCAAATCATGAAGGATGGCAACGACATCCAGGAGGATTCTCCTAGGGATTCGAAACAGAAGGGGATATCGAAGAAACGTCCTAGGGCTTCGAAGCGGAAGCGGGTCTTGAAGGCACGCAAGGATCTCCAAAATGATGCTCCTACCTCTTGCACTGCCGGTAGGCCCTCCGTCATTTCAGATCTCAGATCTGATGGCTCAATTTTCAGTTGGCTTTATCGGTTTATGATTTTCAGTCATTGCGATTCTTATGCTTTTTGTGAATACCGCGTAGACCGGAGGGAGATCTATGATTGTTGTCGATCTTTGGTCGAGGAAAATTTGTGTGGAATTGCTTTTTCTCGCGTGATTTCCTGTTCCGTGTTTATAGGTCTCTCCCACTTTTGGCTGAGATTCCTGGGCCTGTTTATCCTTGTTCTTAAAGGTTGAATCGTCTTTGCCTTAGGTTATAGTAATGTGCGACTTTTTCTGCTTTTCCGTGTAAACTCGAGTTAGATTGCCACTTTTTGTGATGTTCGGATATTTCTGGGTCTGCAAAAAGAAGAGGTAACTAATGTGTGCTCTGCAAACGCAATAGTCGTCTTCTTCCCACGGAACCTGCTGGTTTTATCTATGCAGTTATTCTTTCTACTGTTGCTAGAATACCCGCAAGCTACTCTGGGATTACTGTATAACATCCGGCATTCTCTTGATGTGCAGAAACAATCATAGAACAGGATTACTACTGTTCACATCCTAGTTCTTCCTGTGGATACTGCGATGTTTGCGAGGAATACCTTCCAGTATATTGTCATCCGCCAATTGGAACTTGTGCTGAGGGTATGGCATCTTTTGAACCACATGCTAATTAGAGATTTTGAGTGATGTTTTGCTTGAACCGGAACCCCTGCCAAGGTGGGATCTAGGCAGGGGTGCCCAGGTTCTAATCCCAGTCGTCCGATTCGAACGGACGGCTGAGATTTAGTCACGTCATAGTAACAAGAGTGTCCAAAATTTAGGCGCCAATTACTTACAAAAAAAAAAAAAACTCATTTTGAAACCTGCGTGATCTCTTTCTCTCTCTCCTTTCTCTGCCCGCGTTTCTTCCCCCCCAAAGAGTTCTCTCCTCCTCTGCTCTCTCGCGTTTGGGATCGCCTCCTGAATCGCCAGCCATCTCTCCGATTCTTCGCCGGTCGTCTCTTCGATTTCTCTAGTGAGTTTTCTCTCTCCTCGCATGCATTTTCCCTTGTCCTCGATTCCTCTCCGAAAATCTCTCCGCTCTGACCTTCGCACTTGGAATCGCTCGACGTTCCTTTGTCCTTGTCCGTCGCCTTT
Organism: Rhodomyrtus tomentosa; assembly: GCA_028455895.1. Lineage (NCBI taxonomy): Eukaryota > Viridiplantae > Streptophyta > Magnoliopsida > Myrtales > Myrtaceae > Rhodomyrtus > Rhodomyrtus tomentosa. The sequence continues at coordinate 14,400,032 of JAPCWY010000008.1, forward strand.
CCTTGACGCCGGCTTTCTCTCAACTACTCTTCTCGCTGGCTTCCTCTCAGCTACGCTGAGAATGTGGCCAAGGATTCGGGCGACGGCGACTCCACGGCCAAATCGGCGGAGCTGCGTCGACAAGAACAAATGGTGTGATGAGGATGAAGAATCACCTTGTAAGTTCACAATATTTTCCTCCTGTGGGTATTCTTGACAATATTGACGGCACCTATGGTGTTTGGAGTTGATTATTTTGTTGCCTGGGGACTAGATCTGGAGACTTCTCTGCAATTGAAATGTAGATTTGAAAGAAGGGTAATTGTCGAAAGGTCTTATGTGGAATAAGATGGCTGTTGTCTGACATACTTATATTTATTTGTGTGTCGCGTTTCTGTTTCATTTTGAGCGTCTTCTTTTCTGCATAGCATTTGGTTGTCTATGTTGTTCATTCGACCTATTCGTTTGTATTGTTGGAGACAAATATTTTAGTGGATTATGGGGTTTTAACAACCCATTCTTTCCTTGTGATGATTCATTTGTTGATGAGAAAATTTTGTGGCAAAAGAAGAGTAAGCAGAAAGAATTTGCCTGTTGCTAGTGTTTTTTTCAGTTGCTAATGACGGAGGACAGTTTAAAAAAAGTGTCTTTTCCATGTTCTTGGCCGTGTAAATGTACTGGCGCCCATCCACCCTGAACAGATAGAAAAGTAAACTTCGTAGAGGATCTGTTGCTGACCATTCATTTTCAGTGACCAAGTTTCAATCACTTCAATAGTTTAGCAAGCTTATTGAAAATTCTTAATATTCATTAACCTAATTTGATGTAATTGCCAGATCAAATACTCGTAGTTTCTCTTTTTTCGAATTGAAGTATTCTTTACATTGACCATAAATATAAGCGTAAACTTTGCTTACACAGTGTAATTATCTTTCTTGATGTTTTGAATTCTTTCCTTGTATAAGGGCGTATATCACTGCTTTCTGGCGCATATAAATGGCTTAGAAAGCCTCGTGCTTAGCTGTCCTCCTCAAGTATATGTACTTTGAGATTAAGAATATGGATGACTCGGCTTCAGTTTTCATGTGAATGCTTGTATCGTCTAGAATGTCTTTACTCCACACCTCAGGAGCTACACTTGATATTACTTACTTTCAGGCCTTTAGGGGTCTTCTGCTCACAAATTAAATGTTGCATGTTGCATCCATGAGATGTTTTGCTTATTTAATGGATGTTTCACTCATCTGAACCGTCTTTCTTTCTTTTCTTTTTTTTGGCAGTTGATTTAGGATCTGATGGCGATGCTACGGTAATTGGATGGACTCTTACATTGTCTGTGCGTAAATATATTTCATAGAATAGACAAACTTACCATGTCATTTGTTCCGCTGCAGTATGGAGGTGAAGACGATGAAAGCAGTGATGATGAAGGAATGCTCTGTGAGTTGAACAGAACTTTGTTCTATTAAAATGTTCATTAATTACTGAAATATGTTGTTGGTTGCATATTGTGTTTTTGTTGATAAAAAATTCTTTGTTTTTCCCACACAAAATCCATGGACATTTGCAGTTTAGGGCAATGCTAGAGATGTTGAAACTTGTTTATTAAGATTGATTTATTTAGTAACGTGATCCTCTATAAGTGGTTATTTAACTCAGAGTGCCAACTTGTGTAATAAGTTGCCACATCACTTAGTAGACGAGTCTTAATATGTTTGTATAATTGTCTGTTTTAAGTTTCTTTATCTTTGTAGTAATGATCAGTTTCTCTCTGCTTCTTTGAGCTTTATCAAATAGTGGAAAATTGAGTCTTTTTTCTCGTTGAGAAACTTGTTTGCTTTTTAGTCAAATATGGAGGTTCATATATACCTACTTAGATGAGAAATTATCTCATATTAAGACTATTGTACGGAAGCCAATTAGCCGTAAACTTTTTAATTGTGTCAATTTAATCCTAAATCTTTTGATAATTTGGCACTTCGGTCATAAACCTTTCAATGATGCCAATTTAGGTCTAAACATTTTGAGGATTTGTCAATTTAATCCTAAACCTTATAATGATTGCCAATTAGTCCTTCTGACTAATTTCGTCTGGAATTCGCTGAAGTTGACAACTTTTAATTATTATTATTATTATTATTTTTTCGTTTTTAGTGATTTTTTACTTTTCTTGTATTTATTTATTTCTTTTCTTTTCTTTTTTGTTTCCTTTTATGTTTGTATATTGTGCTTGCATTATGTCTCAAATGATGCGAAGTTTCTCACAACAGTGTATTTTTACAGATTACAAGTAACCATTTGCAGTGACATCTTGGAGCTTCTGCTATGGTAGTTTACCTCCAAATAGCATTTCTCAAGGACTGGATATGTAATTTACTTAAACAACACAATTCGAAAGGGGGCAAACATGCATAAATCACAAATGAAACTGCTGCTGGATTTAGTTCTTCCCTAAAATACATTGACGCATAGAATGTGTTTGAAATTGAATCTCTTTTGACCTGAAAAGATAGAGAAGCTGACCTCTCATCTTGTGGAGAAACAAGTCCATTGGTATCTAAACCAAAAGAGGGTAGAAAAAAGGAGCAAACAATGAGGGAGATTGTTATGTATGGATATTATACTGCCTCTATCTGGTTCGCAGCATAGGCATTCGACTTGATTAGCTTTTAAGTGTTCCTTCCCATTTTTTTTTTTTTGGGTAAAGTAGCTTTTGTTTTTCTACTTGTAATTTTTACTTATCAATGGAAAAATCATAAATGACTTTGTACAACTCTTTGTGATGTTTGACCTTATATCCTACTAGCTAGTGCATATATGATGTTTGACCTAATATCCTATCCATGTTGTCAATCACCGTTCTGACACATTTCCATCGGGAATTTGAAATGGATAGGGAAGGAGCACTATGTCCATTGCTTAGTACTAGCTGTTAAATTTTTCCTCAAATGGAAACTCCCTCTCAAACGGGTGATGATGGCATAAGGTTAGTAATGTCTTCATGAAAGTAAGTTGGGCTGTCATGCCTGAATGGGAATCAAATTAGTTCGAGGGAGCGGTAAATATCTTGTGAATGATTTTGAGCCAAATCATTCTCATCCACTTCACTTTGCGGAGTATACTCACTTGATACCGTCACATAGGCAAATAAGGGATGTCCAAGCTCAGCAAATTGTTTTGGCTGACAATGCAGGCCTCACACAAAGACAGTAACATGACTTGTCTAGTGTACAATCTGGGGGAAGAGAAAATGTTGGTTACACGAGGGTTGATGTGAAAAACTACATTTGCACTAAACGAGGGAGAGACATGGAGTTTGGAGAAGCTAGATGTTTATTGAGATACTTCGAAAAAAGACAGATCTTAGATACATCTTTTTTCTATGTTGTTCAGCTTGATAGTAATGAGCAAATAACAAACATATTTTGGGCAGATTCTAGGATGGTTATTGATTATGCTCTTTTTGGTGATGTTATGACCTTTGACACCACATTTTCCACTAACAAGGAGTACAAGCCACTCAGTATATTTATTGGATTCAATCATCATAGAGAGCTTGTGATTTTTGGCGCCGCACTTTTATATGATAAACCGCTGATTCCTTCAGATGGCTTTTCGAAACATTCTTAGAGGCTCACAAATTTAGAAGGCTCGCAACAATTTTTACTGATCAAGACGCAGTAATGTCAAAAGCATTAGAATAGGTCATTTCCGAGACAATACATGGATTGTGTACATGGCATCTAATGCAAAATGCCATAAAAAATGTTGGTCATTTAATGAAGAATGGATCTAATTTTTTGACTGATTTGAAAAAGCTTGTGTATGAATATGTAGAAGTGCAAAAATTTGAAGAAGCTTGGGATTCATTACTTTCTACTGACAATTCTTGGCTCCTAAATCTGTATAAGTTAAAAGAGAAGTGCGCTAGATGTTATATAAAATCTACAATGACCTTGGGGATACGTAGTACACAATTGAGTGAGAGTTTGAATGGAGATTTAAAGGATTATCTTGCATGTAATATAAATATAAATGGATTTTTCAAGAGATTTGATAAGGTGGTGAGCGATAAGCGGTACAAAGAGTTACGGGCTGAGTTTAATGCTAGAGAGAAATTGCCAATGATTTTGTGTCAGACATAACCTATGTTGCAGCAAGCAAGTAAGGTCTATACACCTTCGATGTTTGAAAAATTTCAGACAGAATGGATGAAAACTTTAGGCTTGGTTATCAAGGAACATAATGAGATGTCCCTCTTGCGAGAATATGTTGTTGGCTCATTTGGTACAAATGATCTAGAGTACAAGGTGATGGGTGGCTCAAGCAATGAAGTGGTGAATTGTGCTTGTGATCAATTTGAGACCGTTGGGATCTTATGTTGCCATGTCTTGAAGGTGCTTGATATGGTTAACATTAAGCTAATTCCTAGTGCTTACATTTTGAAGAGATGGACACGTGAAGCAAGGGATGGAATAATAGAGAAACATGGTTTAGATACTCAAGTATAAATTATCGTTATACTCTTTTTTTCTCAATGTAATGTTTTAATTTATTGGGAACTTCTAATAAATTCTATATTTTTGTATCAAGGGAATGGTGACATGGATGTTACTGATAGATATAGAGAGGCGTGTCCCAAGTTTGTGAAGATAGCAGTTGAGGGCTCATAAACTATTAAGAAATATGAATCTATCAAGAAGATGATATTGACCATCAACAAATCTCTCCACGAAATGTCACTTGGAGGTGAGTCTCAGATAAATTTGACAGGTTTAAATGAAGATACGAATCTCGTTGAAAATGTACGGGCCTCAAGAAGAAAGATGCACGCAAAGGAGGAAAACGAAATAAAAGTTGTCTAGAGAAGAATAAAACAAAAAGAAAGAAGCAAGGAAACGCACCTCAACCTTCTTTGCAAACATCTTGTGCACCTCAAGTTCTTGGAAGTTACAATAATCCTCCGAGTTTTTACAGTAATCTACTCAGTAGTTTGGAGGCACCACAAGGTTTGAACATGCCTTCCACGATAACACCGCTTGGTGACCGATAATGCACTATTCTATTTGCACTAAGTTATGTTCATTTTATCACGCATGCTAATTTATAATTAAATTAACTCTTTATTTTTTCTATTTGACAGTCAGTATGTTGTACAAGATATTCCGATATACTTACGTGAATTGGAAAAGATCTTCTTCATCGTTGGAGTCCGCTTGAGTCACACACACACACACACACACACACACACATAAAGAGATCTTACCTGCCAATGTCGATGACCGGCCGTTCTAACTCTATTCAGTCTAGTTCTTGTTTTGGGATTTTTAAATTTCCATTTTCAATTCTAACCATATTTGTTTACATGTGTATGCAATATTTATTAATTCCAGGATGACAAGTAGGAGCGGACAAGTTTGAAATTGTTTTTTTGGTGCATTTTTTGGTGGACTAGAGTAGCTTTTTGTAGTCCGGATTTGAACAAGATGGAAGAAGTGAAATCTCGAGTAGCCTTGTACTTGGATATGGGAATGAATGAGAAGAATTTCGATGGAAGAGATGAATCAAAAGGTATGTGGCCTATGCACTTATTTTGACTTGCATTGACGCAAATACGCTTCATATAGAGGCTGAGAAAATATGTAACATATGATTTTTTAAGCGAGGGAGGGAAGCAAACTAAGTTTACAGCTTAGGAAATCTTGGAACTCTTTCGTGGACATTGTGTATGTATTTTTCCAGTTACTGGATGTTGGATGTCCTAATCGAGTCACCAATTTAGTAACCTGAACAGTGTAATGGTTAGTGTGTAGTGATATATCAGATTAAGAGTCCGTCGATCCCAATAAGGAAATAGACCTTTGAATCACAATATCCTATATTCCCAAGCGGACATTCTTATTGAGCTGTTACCATGACACTGCAATGGTTTTTTGATGCTTTTCTTTCTCTATTACCGTTTTTAATTCAAGTTGAATATTCATGTAGAAAAGGTGTGTCCAAACATATTAATCATGCAGTGCCCGATCTGAACACTCTTGAGCTTTATACATCTAACAATATGATTGATCTAGTTACTAGTTGCTCTTCTTCTCTTTCCATTCTGTAGATCGTCAATGACGCAAGTGAAGAATTTTGTATGTTTTAGGCCCAATGTGATATGCATTTGTTCTTTGAGATATGCAGACAGAGGAAATCACCAGATTAAATGGATTTTACAAGTGATTATTGTCAAATGCTAGTGTCAAATTATTCGAAGGACAAGGAAAGCTAGTTGGTCCCGATGAAGTTGAGGTGACACAACTCGATGGAATGAAGTTGTGCTACTCTGCAAGGCACGTACTTATTGCGACTGGAAGCATAGCTCAACATCCTAATATCCCAGAGCAGGTAGAAGTTTTGTCTTTCTTCATGTATCTTGTAGTACATATGTCAAACAATTGGTCTTCTGAAGCACTCTGCAAGAATCACTTGGTCAATGGACGATTTGTGCTGAAGAAAAGGTCTAATCTGATGGTGAAGGGTGATCATGTCATCCACTGCATTTGGCCCAAGTTTGTACATTTCATTTGCATAATTTTAGGCTTTTAGAGCTTTTTGTTAGTTGGCAAGGCATGAATAGGAGTATGTAGGCTCATCGGCCATGGGGAAGTGATCCAAGATGGGGTGACCCACTGGATAATCACATTTTTTTCATAAATGCGACAAAACGAATGAAACTAACCTAGTTAGATGACAAAAATTAGAATTTGCATGTAGAAATTGTGGTTGTCAATGTCTATGCAATTGTTGGCTGTGTATTCAAGTTGAGTCCAAGTATTAGCTGGTGTTTATCATGAATGTATGAAGCATAAATTTGTGTTTGTGCTGTTTTCCTGGGTTTATATGCTTTTGGCATTTCATGAATCTTGCATATATACTTTAAGTTGGAAAGACTGAATTGGTTATTCAAAGCTATGCTCCAGTTGATTAATTACACATAATTTAACTAATCACCACAGCCTAAGCTGCTGTAATATAACCCGAATTCCATGCATTGGATAAGTGATGCGCCAGGCATTTTATTGATGACATAGGTACTAATTGAGGGCTACTTCTTGGTACTGAAATCAGCGAAAGAAAGTTTAGAAATTTGTTAAGATTTGCTCCAGTCGATTAATTACATGCTAATTTAATGATTGTTACATAGTTACCGACTATATCTTAATATTTTACTTACTGTGGTAGCATAATCAACAAAAGAAGTCAGTTTCAAAATATGTTAAGATGTGCTCCAGTTGATTAATTATGCATAATTTAACTGATTAATTTAATATCAAATGATGGAAAGCAAAAGAAGTCAGTCTATGGATAACCTGGTACTGTTTCTCATACATGGAAAATTAGTGCCCTGTTCTTGCACTGTTCATTCAAGGATTGAGTACACTCTTTGTTTGTTTTTGAAGAATTTTTGTTCATGTAAGTTTGCTTTATCTAAGTGGGAAAAAGAGTTTTGCTTTATCTATATGTTTTATCTAGAATATTTAAGAACCTGCTTTTGTTTTTTCTAATGCAGGAAGAATTGCAAAAACACTTTCCTTTATCTGCTTTCCATCATTTGATATTTTTTTATTGGTACAAGAAACGAAGACTCGAAGCACTTCTTGCTGATGTTCTATGCCAGATAGAATCGAATCAACTTGAAATTCAGCGTGAAGGGAGTTATATGAAGCAACAGCTTCAGGAGGTCATCGCAACAATGCAAGACTATGATCGACGACAAGGGGAAGTGGACAGACATTTATCCATCAGAAGAGAATGTGTAAACTAACAGAGCATTGGATGAACACCTTTCGAATTTCAGGAGAAATGTCAGAAGCTACTTGCTCTGGAATCATTGACATTTTAGTACAGCTATCTTTACATCTCTACTATCTCGTTGTGTTTTGGTTTCTCCTATATCTCTCGCTACTCTAACATGAGTACCTGTCACCATACAATACTAATTCTGGCCTAGCATTAAATTTGGGAAGCAATGTAGATAGGAGAGTTTTGTCTGAGGAGTGGGAACTTCCATTTCATAATTCGAATTTTGAACTAGCAATCACCGTGCACTATCTTATTCATAAAATAAAGAAAATTAAATAGAAAATCAAATGTTGAGTATTTTCGTATTTTTTTCGCCGTTCCCTTTATTATGAACCTTTCGTTTTTTTATATACAAAAAAAAATTCTCAGCTTTATTAATAAAATGAAAATTTATACATAAACATCAAATAAAACATCAAATGTAGATTATTTTCGAACTTGTTTCTTTGTTTTCTTTTTTGTTATGTCCCTTTCGTTTTTTTATATAAAAAAAACGTGTTTCGAATTATATGTTATATTTCATAAAGAATACGAGGATTTTTATTCATAACATAAACAAAGTTAAATAGAAACATCAAATGTATGGTATTTCCGAATTTTTTTTTTCATCTCTTTTGTCAAGTCCATTTCGTTTTTTTATATTAAAAAACACGTTTCTACTTCTTCGTTACTTTTCTTTACGAATGCAAGGCTATTATTCATAACATAAAAAAGTAAAATAGAAATGTGAAATGAAACATCAAATGTATGATATTTACAAACTTTTTTTTCCTGTCCCTTTTGTTATGTACCTTTTGTGTATATATATATATATATATATATATATATATAACATGGTTTTAATTTTACGTTATATTTTGTAAAGAATGGCTATACATTCATAACATAAAACAAATAAACAGAAATGTCAAATGAAATATTAAATATAGGGTATTTTCAAACTTTTTTTCTCTTTTTTTATTAGTAAGATAAATATGAATTGAATATTCAAAAACTAGGTACAATAATGAAACCGTACACAAAAATTATGAAACAATAGTGAAACATTTTGTACAAAAATGGATTCAACGGTGAAACGGCTTCAAAATACAACATTGCGGCAACGCGCGTCTACCTAGAAGCCAAGAGATGGCTACAGAGAACAGACTGTCAAATAAAAGATTCAAAAGACCTAGGCCCTGGAAAGAGATGTAACAAAAAGCAAGGCCAAACAAGCGGCCAAACAACAAACAAATAGCATTGGCTACTTTTACCAGGGCAAAAAGCAAACCAAGTAAGAGACAACCAATACAAGTGAAGTAGTGAGCAAAAGCCATCAGACAAGGCAGCAAACCGGCGAACCCATCCATGAAGAACAGGAACGTAGGGACAAGGGCAAGCCTGAGCAGCAACAAGTGTGGGAGCCCGCAGATCTGGAAATTAAGCCAGCAAAAGAAGCAAGGAAAGTAACGGCATTGAAAGTGCAGCACCCTTCGTAGTAGCCTGGGCAGCAACTTAGGAAGTAGAGTAAATTTAACCAAGTGGGATAAAGCCCACCAAAAGAAGGCCAAACAGCTGCAGAATATTGGAGATCGCAGCTTTGCCAGTGGACAGTGTACTCCCAAGAAATTACACCTGTGTTGTAAGAAGAAAATCCCTGGGACGAAGACGTAAAGGCATGGCTTTGCAGCAGTAAGGCAGCTCCACAGCAGCAAGGAAGCCAGTTCAACCACAGCAAACTTGGAGGTTATAGTCAAGCCAGTGAACAACCCAACTTGAAGAAGAAGAAGAAAGGTAACCAAAAACCAGCAAAAAGAAAAAACAAACGCAAGGCCAAAACAATAGCCAAAAGAAGAAGGAGGGAGAAAACCAGTATAGAACAACAGAATGTGCAAAACCCACCAACAGGACAAGGCCTAACCAAAAGGACCATAGCCAAAACAGAAAGAAAAGAAGGCCAAAGGCTCGCTGGCCAGAAAAAGGAAGAGACAAGCAGACATAAAACCAAACCAAAGCTAACTGGGACAAAAAAAACCAGCCAACAGAACAAGCCACAACTCAGCCAGCCAGAACCTAAAGGGCCAGAAATGCAACAGAGCAGTAGCAGGATCACAGCAGCAAATAAGGAGAAGAGTAGATCCACCCAAAGCACTCCACTTATCGGCCAGACAGAAAAGAAAGGGCCAGAAATACAGTAGAGCAGTAGCAGGATTGCACGGCACAGAAAGAGAAGAGCAGTTCCAACCAAGCAATCCAAATGGTTAGGAAGCATACAATGACAGCCGAGACACATATACAAACCCAGCCAAATCAGGACTTAGAAGAAATAGATAGGCAGACAGCTTGAAAAGCCAACCTTAGAATAGGAAATCCAACACACAGCTCCAAAACATAATAGAACTGCAGCCCAGCAAGTTAGAAGAAGGTCTCGCCATCAAAGACTTGACCCTATAGCATACAAGTCCAACAAATGAGGTCAGGAAAAGGAAATCCATTGAGTGCATGAGAAATACGAAGAATGTCAATGTTCATCAAAAATAGTGGAAGAGAGTCCTCAATTACGTTGGAGACATCTATTACGGGGGTGATCACGAATAGGCCCTATAGATGTCTAGCAATTTTTTTTTTTGTGTCAAATACTCCCATCCTATTCAAATTCCTGATGAAAATGCCGGCCATCATCATCTGCAGAAAATGGCTACATTGAGTCACGCTTTTACACCTATAATGTCTAATTGCATTTTGCTATAAACACTGCGTTTTCTATTCAGATGAATTACTAGTAGACTATAAGTTTTTCCAGAAAAAAAATTAGCAAGAAATGACACAAATAGATACTCTAAATTTTCGGTCAAATGTTGTCTAAACATATGAACCATAGAAACACTTGAGTACAAAACATGATGGCGAACAGAGTAACAGAAACAATGATTATTCTACGCAGTTATGAAATTACATCAAGAATCCTGTCTAATAACTAACAAGTCGATTAATAGCTGTGGACCATATCAAAACATATTCAAATTGACCAATTCCAAGAATTAATTCATGATTGTATCTCAGGACATATCATCAAAGAGAAGACAAGTTAACACCAGACATGTCTAGCTATCGCACATGGTGTCCGAGCAAGAATTATTATGAGACCTGCTTGTCCACTTCCGACATGCAATTAAATATGATGTGTTCAGTTCATCGACTCTACAGATTGCAGTATACTTCTGCATGTTATTCCCACATACCAGGAGCCACTTTCAATAATTTCCACATGACTAAATGAGTGCATCGTACATGAATCCTCTAACAACCATCCATGTTTCTCCATGGCATTATACATATAAAAATTTCTATTTGGTTCTGCACGAATAGCTATAAGCTCCAAGAACTCTGTCAGGCAAATCCATTAGCTAGGTGACCATTTAGAAGACAAGGACAACCAACCTCTTTTGCATGCAAATTTTAGGAAGTCCAAGATGGGCATAATACATGCATCAAACATGTCAAATATAAATTGAACATACTCAAAACAAGGTCCTATCGTTCTCTCTTTTCACAGGAGTAGTTTATCACAAGGGTGACATACTATGTGCAAAAAGAATAATTTCCAACATTTAGAACAAGTACTAGATCCGCATTCTGCAAGAACCCAAAGAAAAGAATAAAGCACAACAAAGCAGTTAAGACTACAATTTCCACGAAAGCTTAAAATGCCCAAAAACATGCCCATTGCCCATGCTGTATGTAGACCATACATCTCAACAATTCATCTCAAGTATAAGGCGGACCTTACACGAGAAACCTAGGATGTAGATCTACCGCATCAAGCAACAAAGCAAGGAGTAACAACCAAAATCAAAACAACAGGGAGTGACTTAAAGCTTAGATAGATAAATGATAAAGGGCCTCGAACCTGCAGTTTCATAGGGGTAAGATATGCATCGGCTCTAATAAATCCAGGGCTTGTCAAACCCACCTACAAGAACCAAAATACATCGAGTTAGATTTAATATGCTGAAAGATACCTTGCAAGCCACGCATTGAACTTGAATATTTCTCACGACGAAGAACTACTGAAGTATAATGGAGAATAATCAAGTACTCCTATTTTCAGCACGCGACTGCACAGTAGCAATTATAATCTGGATCATACGTCAAGGTGCATCTCTGACAATTTTTTAGCATTTCAAGTATTATCAAATAAGACACTAATGGTTGGACAGATGAGAATGGTACCTATGAACCATGCCTATGGCTCGACTACAGCAAAGAGGCACAAATAGACCTGTGCATTCATGTTTTCTCCATCCATGTACGTGACCTTCGTTGTCATCAATTATCTTGCATATCTCATCTATGCCTTCCTCAGACACTCCATGGATTGAAGGATATGTGAACTGAAGTTCGCATTTAAACAAGATAAATAACAAGGTCCTGATTATATCATTGGTCTAAAATCTATGAAAAATTATTTTCCAGTTAATGAGAAATCAGGCTCACCATAAGGGTAGACAAACTCACCTATTTTCTTCCGCTGCTTTTCTCAGCTCCTCGATGTTGATATTACCCTTGGCATCAGTTCTAATAGCAACAATTTTCATACCACACATAGCAGCACTGGTAGGATTCGTCCCATGAGCAGAGACAGGAATGATGCACACCATGAGCAGGCACTGCTAGTCATGATCCACGCAGGATGCTCTTGGTAGTTTTCCCGAATCACTTCTTGGAAACTCCTTATGTTCTCATCAGCCCTCTTACCTCCCTTCATCTGGTCACACTTTGTGAAAATGAAGGTTAGAGGTATCTGAACAAGTGGAGAAGAGTAACATCATCAGTCCGTTCAGCCACTATTGAATGTTCATTACAACTAAGAAACTAAGAAAGCGGCGTACATTTTTGCGTTCCAACCAACTTGCACAATCAAGGTCAATCTTTTGATGAGGAACACTCGCATCGACAAGAAGTAGGATGGCAACTAGTGTATCTCTATTCAAAAAGTAGCCCTTTGTAAATGCTGACCAATCCATTCGAACAGATCCCGGGGCCTTAGCAAACCTACCAATGATCAAGAAATCCACGAAGAGAATGCCTTACTCTATTGTTCAACAACGTAACACTTCAACAACGTAACACACCAGAATATCTCATCCAAAGACAAGGTCGATATGGTTAATAGACAAATAATATAGCATATCCGTAGTCTGTGGTCGCCTTGCCTCGACGCCAGAATGATCAAACATGGAATACAACCATGGTCAATGTCAAGAGTAATAATGAATTAACTAAATGTAAGGGTACCACACAATAAAAACACTCGGTTGGAATCTTAAAAATGTATTGCCAAAGAACTGTGATTTCAGATCACAACCTATAACTGGAAGCGGGTATACCAAAAGCAGCTATAACTGAAAGCGGGTATACCAAAGGCAGGTCCCAAACTGGTGTAAGACACCAAATGCTAAATCTATTGCGAGGTAAATAGCTCGGTGCCTCCAGGTAAATCATAACACGATACTAACCTAGAAAAACAAGCTGGATATTCTAGAAAGCAAAAGAGAAGCCTACAACGTTTAAGCATTTTCCATCAGTCAGAAAACCTAGAAACAAAATCACAAAAGATGAAACGAATTATTGCAATTGCTAAAAGTAAAATACAAGCCATAAAATCTGATCTAACACAGGATTAATACAGTGAGCGCAGTATATTTAGCAGTTATATATTTTCACATATTTGCAGATGTCCATGACCACTTATATGCTTCTAAAAAGATATATATCAAGCATCATACAAAACTGTCAAGTTACAAAAGCAGAAATGAAAAGCCACGTATATACAAGTTCACTTCTTCTGCATTAGGATTCATAGCAAAAGATGGAAACTAGCCCTTTGCCGCTTGTTAAAGGGTTCATCACGTCAAGAACAGAAAGATCACAAATTGAAGAGGAATTCCCAGCATGCACATCTTAGCTAAAAGAGTTACTGCATTGGCATAAAAAAAAGCGTCAGGCCACAAACGCTCAAACCATTTAAGCCCAATTAATCTAACTTTAGAAGCTCGTCAAAAAGTTGCCATCTAATAATGGTTTCTCACTATCCCATTAACAACTTCGAATCGACCTTCCTCACTCAATTAATTGCAGCATCCCAAGAAACAGAACTTACATATTAACTCACATTCAGTGATCTTCTCTCCCTTTTTTTTTTTTTAATAATCTGCTGGACAACATAAGAAGTTTAAGCAAAGGTGCTTAAAGCTCACCCGTAACACAGCAAATCCACAATATACCAACTCTTGTTCACCAAGAAGTGATTTATAAGCTGAGTCTTACCTGCAACATAAATTGACGCATCAATCAAATAGCTCATACCTCGCCACCAAAGTAAAACCATACGAAACAACATCATTGGACACATTGATAAGAAGGGGGAAAAAAACCTGGCTTCTTGGACGTAAGTGCTACTTCCTTCTTCCGAACCAGAGCATTGATAAGCAAAGACTTGCCCACAATAGACCGACCTAGAATTGCAAACTCGGGCCTCCCATCTTTGGGACAGTCCTTGGCCCTCCCGCTACTCTTCACGAACTCCGCCTCCTTAATCTGGGCATGACCCGCGTAGGGTTCGATGACGATGTTTGAACCGGGAAGCACCATGTCTTCGGAGACCTCGGCCGGATAGACCCCGGTCGGGACGAAGACCACTTTCCGAATGAACCGGGCTGAGTCCGAGGCAGTCAGGCTCGCGGATCTGGAAGCGGAGGCATGGAAGCTCAGGCCGTGGCAGGTGGGCGGCGAGAGAGGACGGGTCTTGACAGAGGGCGAGAAGAGCAGGGCATTCGGAGATGGCCGAAGCGAAAGTTGAAGGAGAGAGATCAAGTGCAGAGTAAGGAGGCGATTTCGCAGTATAATCGCTATTGTCGGAGACTCAGAGGGATTTGGATCCTTGATGCGAGGGAGCTCGACACAGCTCCGGCGAAGAATCGAAGAGATGGCCGGCGATTTAGGAGGCGACCCCAAGAGAGCACAGGAGGAGAGAATGTTGTCTGTCTGTCTGAGGGGAATCGAGGCGGGCGGAGAGAGTAGAGAGAGACAAAACTCACCGGAGGAATCGAAGAGACGGCTGACGAAGAATCGGAGAGACGGCCCACGATTCAGGATGCGATCCTAGACGCAAGAGAGCAGAGGGGGAGAGAACGCTCTGGAGGGGAAGAAACGCGGGCGGAGAGAGGAGAGAGAAAGAGATCACGCATGTTTCAAAAGGAGTTTTTTTTTCTTTTTAGTAATTGGCGCCTAATTTTTGGGCATTCCTGTTACATGACGTGGCTAAATATTATCCGTTCGTTTGAATCGGACGGCTAGGATTAGAACCTAGTCACCCCGCCTAGATCCCACCGTGGCAGGATCCCAATCCGTTTTGATTGCATAATTTTTTCGTTTTAACTCTGAAATAAATAGCAAGCCCCCTCACACTTTACCCACCTCGATATTTGCAAAAGTTAAAAAAGTATTTGTTCAGCTATTTTGCAGTGATATTGTGTCCGGAGACTTGGACATTTCTCCTTTGAGCTTTGCGTTTATGTGTCAGAAGACGGTGAGTTTCCGCTGTGCTGGAAAGCAAAGACAAGGAAAGAAGTTTGTTTATGTTTTACTTATTGCCGTGTCGTATTCTGAATGAACCCTGCCTAATTAAGATTAGGATTCAATAATCGCTTGCGTGGATTCCATCCGTCACTTTAAATAGTCCAGTCTTGCCTTTGTTAGACAGTGTACGTAGTCCAACATGGAAAAGTTCCATGTCAATTTGATCAAAACTGTAAAATAATCTTGAACTCTGGGGATCATGATGCTGGAGACTTTCTCTGAAATAGCTCAGGGTGACCTTACGTTTCTTTCGCAAGAGGAAATCTCTGGCTTTTCGTGTGTCATATGCGCGTAGCTTTTACCATTTATTTACCTAGCTGGATAAGATGTATATGAGAGCTTATACATGCAATGAATTAAGAACATTTTGGGCTGAATGGGTCTATCCCGTCCTTAATAGCGACATCTTTTGGTTAGAATGTGCAACATCTTCTTTCAAGGTGGTGTCGTGTTATGAATTAGATATCGCCATTGATTTTCGTGCGCTTACTATCTTCTTTTCATCCCAAGTAGTATCAAAAGAAAAAACAGATAGTTGTGAAAGTCTATTGAACATCTAACTTAAATTCTCCATGGGGCAATTTATTAATTGATCTACATGGGTCGGTTCAATCAATGGACAAGAGTACTTCGGAGATGAGCTTGTCCAGGTTATTGTGCGAAGATCCACCGAGCTCAATTGCTTCCTTGGCCTTCGTCTTCCACTCCATGGCCTTCTTCCTCATCTCCTTCCCCTTCTTTCCCTCCATCAACTCCCTCACCAATCTTTCCACTTCGTCCCTCTTCACGTCATTGTCGATCTCCATCCCGATCGCCCACTCCGTGCAGCTACACCGGCAGTTAGTCTGCTGCTCCGCAAAGAACGGCCTGCTTATCACCGGCACGTCGCCACAGAGGCTCTCCAGTGTCGAGTTCCACCCGCTGTGTGTCAGGAAACTCCCTACCGCCCAATGCTTCAGGACCTCCTCCTGCATGCACCAGCTCGCCACAACATCCCTCGGCCTGCGATCTCTTCCGTGAACTCGGGCGGCAACACAGCCGACTCGTCCGCCATGAGGTCCGGCCTTGTGATCCACAGGAACGGCTTCCGGCTGTTAGCCAGTCCCCATGTGAACTCGGTTAGCTGGCCCGCTGTCATGACCTTGACGCTGCCGAAGTTCACGTACACCACCGGGCCAGGCTCCTTTGAGTCGAGCCATGGCAAGCACCCGGGCTTCTCTCTCCCTAAGTTGCCCCCCACCGATCCCAGGTCTTCGTCATGGATCTGGTGGAGCAGCCCGATGGTGTAAATGCGGGGAAAGATGGAGGAGAGATACTTGAGGACGTCGTGCTCGAGGGCGTAGAAGGTGTTGAGGATGACTGCGGAAGCCCTGGATGACATCTCGGCTTCTTGGATGAGGTAGTTGAGTATGATGTCATGGCGGTTTAGGGTTCAGATGAAGCTGGGCAAGTCGTGACTCTCAGGCGAATGCTTCTCATGCCTGAAGTCCAGCTCACCGTGGTCCACAGATATCCATTGGACGAGTCGGTTGGGTCTGTCATCCCCTTAAAAACATAGAGTTATGTCACAAACAAAGGGTTTAAAGAACTAATGAGAATACGATTCAAATACTTATCTTTATTTTGTCACGGATCATCTTTTATTTTCCCTAGCAATATACTCATAATAACATTAACAACAAAGATGCTAGGGGTTCAAACCGTATGTGTTCATATATCTTTTTGTTGTAGTGAATTATGTGAGCTCTGTCTTTTCGTTGCTTGGACACGAAAATGGGGCACGGCCACTTGTATGTTTTTCGTAGAACTACTATTTTTTTGTCACTTGTACCCTAGCACCTTGTTGCTGTCCTTGGACAAATATAATATGAAGTGCGTACCTTCCTTAGTGAAACCATCCATGACAAGACGCCGATGCATAGTGTAACCAAGCAGCCCACAAGCACTGGGCGTCCAAAACACAACTTCAGGAATCTTCAACTCCTCGGCAGCGTCCACTCTCCACAGTGAACGACATCACGCTGTCGGACACGATGACACCGCCTTTGGATTGTTCTCGGAGCTCGACGAGAAGGCTCTTGAACGACAGTAGCCCGTGTTCATTTAGAGACGCGCAGACTGAGGGGAAGTCCTGGGTGGAGTTGCCGTCCGAAGGCTGGAGGCCGTCCGTGGGGGATAGAGGCGAAGCGGAAATGGGCTAGCCCGTTGAGGGAGCGGGGCCCCGCGACCGAAGCAAGCGCCGGGGGTTGTATTCGGTGTTGACGAAGGTGATGTGGAAGCCATTTTGGTGAAGGAGCTTGGTCAGTTTGAGCATGGGGTTGACGTGGCCCTGTGGTATGCGATGCATACAGCATGAGGCTTCTCTGTTGATTGAGGATAACCCATCTCTCTCTCTCTCTGTTGTGTGCGTGTGGAAGAAGTTTGTGAGCCTCTGACTCCTTTTATAAGCCAGTAATGTTACTTGAACATTCAGATTTATCGATGGAAATTGGCATTTTAAGTGATGTTGCAGATTTTCATCCGCGGTTGAATATGGATATTTGTCTTCATATTTAAACATGGTACTCGATGAGAGTTGCTTTCCTAATAGTGTGTGACAGTAATATCATTTTTTCTGAACCTCACGATTTTTTAATTAATGAGTGTTTTATGCAAAGCACGCGGTGATAGTCTATGGACAATAATAACTGACATCATAGTCAGACCGTCACTGAAGTATTTCTCATACTTAATATATTACCGTTTACGAGATTGGCTTCCCTGCGCCCTACACCGTCAGATCATCCCTCCTTATTTAAGGGGATGATCTGACGTCCCTAATTGTAGGGATCCCCTGCCCTTAGGGCAAGGGGCAAGGGGGATCCGGACTCCTTTCCCATTACTCTTTGTGCGTGGGTTTTCTTGGAAATTTGGCCTCGGCACCGGCAAGCGGTGAATTTCGAAAAAGAAAGGACAAGTTTGGAACTTGGGTTGAACAAGAACAAGAAGTGGAATGAAATGGGCCTAATCGCACGTGCTATAGGCACTCAAAGTTAAATCCTGGTTGATGCGCAGAGGCGAATTGGCCAAGTCCCTGGTGGTTAATTTTTTTTTCCTTTTCTTTCATTTTTTTTCCAACCGGTTATCGACAAGATAGCTCTCACCTTGTGCTTGGAGGGCCTGGGCAATAGCTGCAACCCTCCCAACCACAATGAAAATGAATTTAAAACTGCAACAGAAACTGCCATGTGCCATGCTGAGGAGTGAGGAATACATTGGCAATTGTGAACAAATTTAAAACCGAATTAACCGAATTGAAAGATTTAGGTCTGAGTTGATATCCGCACAATAGTTCTAAAAGACTTTTTTGGTTATTTTTACCTGCCGATGCATGCATGCAGTCTCCAATCAATAAAGCAACCTTCCATCGATCAACGTCCCCGTCTTGATATCGTTCCCCCATCCATGCGCCAGGACCAGGTATGCCCATTATAATTCTCAAAACTCTCCTGAGACCATCCTCGAACATGATCGAGTCCTCAATCATTTGGTAGAGCTGAGGATGAGGTTACTGTTTCGTAGTCCGGCAAAGATATCCACACTTCATTCCGATCAAAAGAGGGCTTTCAAGCTTTATTAGCCCGAATCAACCAAATTGGACATCCTCATCATCTTTAACTTTCTTGATTTTACTGCTATAGAGATCCATTTGCGTAAGATATTTCTCTTAACTGGCAAGACCAACACGAGGGGGGCTCATATATATCTTCGGAACTCCAGTCAACTTGGACAGATTTAGCTTGACGCTCCCATTAAATTATGTCAGTCTTACGATGCTCAGCTATGAAAATTGCCACAATTCGACAAATTTATCTCTTAAAGATCACTTTATACTCCTAGAAGTAGAAACGGCACTAGCAAGAAACGTACACATGACTGGCTGCTGTAAACAGGATCCGGCTGTACAGCGATTTCGGCCACATCCATGATTCCCCCAGGCTTGAAAACCATCGTTAAACAATCATAAATCAACGTAATGGCATCTGTAAATATAACTTGAAAATAAAGTGCTAAGTGATCTAAACCACCTCACATCCATTCACCACAATAGGAAAACCGCTCTGTTAGTGTTACTATCAATGGATATAACAGAACATCGTGTCTCCCCTCTCAAGTACCTTTAATTGCACTTGGAAGTGCACATCTCGCAAGACGAAGACACGAGTCATGCATTCTGATGCCCTTCCGCTTCTTCCCCAAAAGATCAGACACAGTCATCACATAAAAAAGACATAAAAGGCCACACTGGGGCAGCTTCTGTCTAGTGCCTACACAGTGTAAATCCAACCCCTCAAGAAACATACATTCAGTAGTAGGGACTGTATCGCATTGTCGCCCTGAACCTTGGAATTTTCCTGCAGAGATGAGATGTCTGCGAACCATTCAGTATCGATAGTGGAGTGCGTGACCCATTCGAGACATGCAGAGGTACAAGCAGTTTACCCATATCCGTATGGAGGGTAAAATGGAGGCATGTAAGGACTCCTGAACCGGGCTCCCATAAAAGGGTTAGACCGACGAGGACGATGTTGCTTCATACCAGGAACATTGATTCGTTTGGCAGTTACCTATAAAAAAACCATTTAAATCTTTCACTGAATTCATGGGAAAAAAGAAATAAAATTGGTCAAAAATCAGCCTCAAGAACACAATAAAAGGGGTTGACTGGAATGGCAACCACTATCCCTAGGGTACCTGTGTGTGTCTTGTTTATGTAGAAACCACAACCACCCCCCCAAATAAATAAATAAATAAAATGCATAGAAGAAGAGATCACCAAAGCAGAAATTCTGCACCTTTAGTTGACGACCATGAAGTTCAGATTCATTCAGAAGGAATTCTACATAAGCATATCCCTTTGGTTGGCCATACTTGTCAGTACGTATGGTCTCTATTCACTGTCCCACACGACTGAAAATGCTGCTGCACTTCCTCAGGAGTACATGCGTAGTCCACCTGCAAAAGAAGATATTGCCAGACGCAAGCTCCGACTCCAATTTTTAAGCAATATGTGGATCAAATAACCAAATAACCCGGTTAATTTGCACTAGTTAGAAACATTAACGGACAAAATATGCTGCTCCGCTAGCTTTGAACTTCTATATGCATTTCAGACAGGCTCATCAGGAGCAAACAAATACCACTCGAAAGTATCCATGATGGATGGTCGGCAATTCAATTCATAGGAAATAGAAACCATCACTGGTGAATAAAGAAATTGAACACCATGAACACACTCTTTCCCTCCCTTGGTGAAGTGTGACGCCATGACTGATATGCAAAACGGCTGAATCGAGACATATGTAGAACTGACAGTTCTTATTAATGAAGCAGAATAAAAGAAGGTAGACGGCAATATCAACATCAGGGAAGGCAAGCCACAGGCCCTCAAGTAGCAAATGCAAACATATGTGCTAACAAAGAAATTCAAACAATGCAAGCAATAACAATCATTAAAAAGAGATCACATTGCCGACAAAGACTGATCGAGAATCAATTTCTTCTTTATTTGCTTGACTTGCAGCTGTATTAATAGGATCTAATTGCAAAAGAAACAAAGAAGAGTGAAGTTGGATAGGGTATCACAAACTAAATTTTACAAGTACAATAACAAGTAGAGGAAAAACCCATCATAGTAGAAAACTACCAAAGATGGAAAAATCAACAATTCAACTTGCATTTGCACCGTCAATAATTTCATCCTATGAAATAATTGATTGTTGTGAGCTCAATGCAATAATGCACCGTGAGAAATAGTCCTAGAACAAATAAAAATCCAAGAACTACATTTGCAAGCACAACAACCAACTAAAGGAATCATAATAGACACACTGCCAAAGATGAAGGCAAAAAGCTTAAGTTGATTTAGCACTATAAGTAATGCCATACTGTTAGACAACAGCTAGTGTGAGACAACGAAATATACAATTATGAACCATCACGATAGCTTTGCCGCTGGTAAGACCTGAGGTCAAGCTTGTCCTGCTTCACCCACTCAAAACTCAAAA
The DNA here is from genome assembly GCA_028455895.1 of Rhodomyrtus tomentosa. NCBI lineage: Eukaryota > Viridiplantae > Streptophyta > Magnoliopsida > Myrtales > Myrtaceae > Rhodomyrtus > Rhodomyrtus tomentosa. The sequence continues at coordinate 14,421,526 of JAPCWY010000008.1, forward strand.
TCACAGAACAATACAAGATGACACCCCTACTGACTACTCACGATATCTAGCTACCAATCTCTTTGGTCTCTACTTTATCCATCCCTCGATAAATAAGGCCCTGCTTGAGATTTAGGTTAACTGGTCGCAAGCATGTCAGATTGCATGCGTGGAGGGAGGCGATGAGAGGTAGAGGAGGAGGACATAAATACCTCATAAATGAAGTTGTCGGTCAAATGAGCGTCATGAGCAGCAGTTTCTGATACGTGTTCAACGAACAATGCAGCCTCCTTGAGTTTGCTGTCATCGGGGAGCTTATCGGCTACTAGGGCCGAGAGCTCTTCAGCCACCTTCTCTACCACCTCAGCCACAATCTCGGCATCTTCTATCACCTCTTCAGCCTTCCCTGAAGATTATCTTCATTAGGGGAAAAAACCACTTAAAAATACTTTGTTTCTGAAATGCTATATCCAATACAGTCGAGTTAGCTTAAGTTAAGTACCAACACCGAATTGAACTATCTCGGAGGCCCAGCTGCAAGCTACGAGTCATTTATGAGCCTTACCGAATCATTTGAAGAAAACATGTATGAAACCCTTATTGATGTTATGTAGACTGAACACAGAGAAGAAAAAGAACGTATATTGATAATAAGGGATTACAATCATATATATAACTTAGTAATAATGAGAAAGACTAAACTACCCTTGTCAACAAATGAGCCTAGTAAAATAACGTTTCAACACTTCCCTTCAAGTTGGTGCATAAACATCAAAGAGCCCCAACTTGTAACATAATGTAATTACTCTACTACCCCGCAATGACTTAGTAAAAAGATCAACAAGTTGATCCTCAGTTCGTGTGTATTGAAGTGACACTTCCTTGTTCTAAATCTTTTCTCGCACAAAATGGTTATCTACTTCAATATGCTTCGTGTGTTCATGAAAGATCGGATTTGAGGCAATATGCATAGCGGATTGATTATCACAACACAGAACTGAAGGAGACGAGGATGACATGCTGAGTTCGGATAACAACATCCTCAACCAAAGCAACTCACTAGTCAGATGAGACATGGCTCGATATTTTGCCTCTGCACTCGATCGAGACACAACTTGTTGCTTCTTGCTCTTCCAACTCACAAGATTGCCTCCCAAGAACACACAATAGCTAGAAGTCGATCTTCTATCAATAGGACACCTAGCCTAATCAGTATCAGAGTAGCCAATGCCATTAAGATGTCATCGATTCTTGAATAAAAGACCTTTAACTGGTGTTCCCTTCAAGTACTTAACAACATGTAGCACTGCTTCTCAATGTGTAGTGCGAGGAGCACTCATAAACTGACTAACCATGCTAACAGCAAAAGAAATATCTGGCCGAGTGATAGTTAAATAGCTGAGTTTACCCACTAGCCTTCGATACTTAATTAGATCATGAAGTAAGTCACCTTGTTCCGCATCAAGTTTCACATTATGATCCATTGAGGTGTTGATAGGCTTTGTACCAAGAAAACCAACCTCAATCAGAATATCCAGAACATGTTTCCGCTGTGATAAGGAAATACCATCACGGGAGTAGGCCGCCTCAATGCCCAGGAAGTACCGTAGGTTACCCATATCTTTCGTGCTAAACTTTGTCTGCAAAAACTGTTTCTACTTTTGTATACCTGCGGAATCACTACGAGTGATGATAATATCGTCCACATAAACAACCAGGAGCACACACCCCTTAAGAGAAGTGGAGCTAAACACAGAATGATCCACGGTACAATGTTGTAACCCGAACTGAATAACTGCATCACTAAAACGGCCAAACCACTGTGAAAACCCAACGACACCCCACAGCTTGTTTTCCATCAGGTAACGATGTAAGCTGCCATGTCTCATTATCCTGTAGGGCCTGCATTTCATCCTCCATAACCTGTCGCCAACCAGGATGGGCAAGAGCTTCTGCAACAGTACTTGGCACGGACACAGTAGATAAAGAAGCAATAAACGATGAATATGTGGGAGAAAGACAATCGTATGATAAAAAATGAGAAAGAGGGTGACGAGTATGTGTATGACTAGACAAACCAGTATAGGGAGCAAGTCGAGAATTGGGTTGACCGACACAAGAACGCGTACCTTTGCGCAATGTAATAGAAATATTTGTAGTAGAATCAAGTTCAGAATAAACTGGCGGATCAGAGGTTGGATCATCAATTGGTGGAGAAGCATGCATGTCTAATGCTGACGGCGACTGTACTACCTCACACGGAATAGAACGGCATCGTTGATAGGTCTGGTCGAAAAATTGAAAATCGCGTGATGACCCGGGCATCCCTCTCATGGGGATAGACAGTAGTGGAGTCGTGGGCGAGGATAAAATATCTTTAGAAGGGGTGAGCCCCTAATCAGTAGAGTAATAATATGACTAATTCTAAAAGAAAGGTTACATCTGCCAACACATATAACCTCCAACTAATCGGATTGTAGCACTTATACCCTTTTTGAGTTCAAAAGTACCCAAGAAACACACACTTTTCAGATCGTGGATCAAGCTTATCATGACCAAGACCAAGCCGATGCACAAAACAGACACATCCAAATACACTGAATGGTAAAGAAAAAAGTGGACTAGTGGGATGGAGAGTAGAAAAAGGTATGCCTCTAGAAAGCACAGAGGATGGAAGACGATTTATGAAATAGCATGTTGTAAGAATAGCATGCGCCTAAAATATTTTGGGGAGATTCATATGAAAAAATAGACAACGAGCAGCATCTAAGAGATGGCGATTTTTTCGTTCTGCCACTCCATTCTACTGAGGAGTATAGGGACAAGATGTCTGATGCAAAATCCCATGAGATATAAGAAATGATTGAAAACCAAATGAACTAGCCATATATTCTCTAGCATTATCAGAACGCAAACATTTAATTGAGGTATGATATTGGTTGAGAATCTCGAAGTAAAACATACGAAAACAGGAAAAAACTTCAGTTCGATATTTTATTAAATATAACCATGTTACACGGGAATAAACATCTACAAATGTAATAAAATACTTGTAACCAGACATATCTTTGACATGACACGGTCCCCATACATCAGAGTGTACCAGCTCAAAGGGACTTGATACACGACTTTTGACACGGGACGTAAAAGATACCCGATGATGCTTGCCAAATTGACAGGCATCACACTGGATAAGACTCATAGACTTTGAAATAGGAAGGAAATGATGAAGTATTTCAGACGGTGCATGACCCATAGGACAATGCATCTGAAAGAAGTTTGAGGTGATGCTCTTCTGAACGGCAGAAGCAATAAGATCTTTGTTTAGGTAGTACAGCCCATTTGACTCATGCCCTCTACCAATCATCCGTCTGGTCCTTAGATCCTGAAAGACACAACTTATAAACGTAAATGTCACAGAGTAGTTCAAGTCTTTGGTGAGAGAACTAACAAAAAGCAAGTTATATGGAAAAGCTAGTAAATGATAAACGGAAGAGAGAGAAAGAGAAGAACTCAAAGTTACATTCCCTTGACCAGTGATATGAGACTGTGAATCGTCAGCAAGTGTGACAGAATTAGGAGACACAGAGATAATATCAGAAAATAAGTTAGAATTACCAGTCATATGATTGGTGGCACCTGAGTCTATGACCCAAGAAGTGGGTGCATCGGAGAGTAAACAGGACAAATTGCCTACTGAAGTCAGTGCCAAAGTAGCAGTAGGAGCAGAGGAATCCAACACCTGGTTGGGACGAACTAGGGACTCATACTCGGTCCGAGACAACATAATAGTGTTAGGCAGCTCCCGTGTCGGATTAGGTTCTTTTTGAACTGGAAACTCAACAACATCAGCATAACCAGCTTGCGGTCGGAGCTCAGGATGTAAGGTATAGCAATAAGCCTCAATATGGCCAGTTCGCTGATAATGGTGGCAATAACGAGAACTGCTAATACCCCTAGCTCCATCACGGCCACGACCAGGTGAAAAACCAGATCTGCCATGGCCACGGTGGCCACGTCCCCGACCTCCATGATTACTAAATGATTGTAAAACCATAGCACTTGCGAAAGGAGTAGATGATGAGTCAAGTGTGTACCGAAGAACCCGAGAGAACACTTCATCAACTGATGGGAGAGTACCCTGAGAAGTAATTTGCTGTCGAAGAGAAGAATGAGTAGAACCAAGCCCCCGAAGAAATAACATAACTTGCATATCCTCCTGACGCTTGGCCAACTCTTTAATGTCATCAGTGGTAGGTAAATAAGTATCTAATTTCTCACAAAGAGTGGTAAACTTGGAGTAGTAATTTGATATAGACATATACCCTGCACGTAGATCAAATAGCTTTTTCCAGCTTCTCAATCCACTTGGGTGCCAGCTCGGGATCTCCAGTCCCATCGAATTGAATCGGCTTCAGCTTTATGAACTGCTCCACCAGCTGGCCCATCTGTCTGGCCATGATGATCTCTTCTTGGGCATTCACAGTCTCATTGTCCTGGCCATGTTCATTCTGAATTCCATTACCACCATTGTTGCCATTGTTGGCATTGACGGCTGCTATGACAGCTCCTACTGCTTGGGCGATGGCAGCGTCCCGATCTTGAGCATGCCTATCAATCATGTTGCTAATTCTTTCCAATGCCCTCAACACGCCATCCATTCTTGGATTTTCAGCGACTTCACCTCTGGTTCTTCCAAACCTTCTAGATGGGTTGCTCATCTTTATCACTTTCTATTGAACCTGGTCCACCATAAGTTCAGCGAGGAGTTAGTAACTTACTCAATCATTCAAATCTAGAGCTACTAACTAATCCTTAACAGAAACAGTTACAATCGGACAGTACTCCATACCACAGACTCCAGAAACATTTCAACAAACAGCCTATGGCCAATTCTCAGTTCCATCCACTTCCGTGATTCACTAAAACCAATCGCTTTCATTCCATAAACAAACCAAAGTCTAGAAATGACCCTCAATCCCAAGCAGGGAACTAAATCCTTATGCATTTCCACAACCCTGCCAAGGTCAAACACCAACCCTAAGTACTCACGGACGGTCACGATCACATCAAATTGCAGCTGAGCTATTTTTTTTTTGGTCACTTTTGGGTCAAATCAATCACAGCCGACCGTCCAATCAACAGATGGCTATGATGCGCCCGAGCACCGCTGTCCCTTTTGCGGCTAGGCAGGGGATCTGGTCGGTGTTCACCTACCTTAAAAATTAACTCTACCTAAAAAAATAATGTGAAAGTGACTTTTAATAGCCGGTTCCTTACAAGCTATAGTTTTCTTCCGTCATTGCTTGGGGGGTTCCCTTTAATTTAACTGATTAACAGTCGCATGTCATGGACAAGGTACTAGGAAAAGGAAGGACACAAGCAATTTCAACGATTCAACCCCAAAACATGTCCTCAAGCGAAGTCACAATTCAAAGTCATATAAGCACGCCACATGTTATAGAAATTATTATGTAATCTTAAATAATTCCTTCCTTACATCGTCTTAGATTATATTAAGGCGTATGATAACAAGGCGCGTCTCGTCCTCCCGTTAGATTGGAAATGAGGGGGCTTGTTAATGCACAGGATCAATGTCTATGTCAAGGACAAAAAAATGCTTTTGGGTTTCCTAGATGTTAAAATTAATTTTAGTGGGATCACACATATGGATATTTTAATAATTTAATAAAAATATTATTTAACAAACTAACCAGATTATAGCATGTTATTAAGATCGCCCATCACAAAGAATTCAATAGTACATACCTCGGTCAAGTCCAATAAACACGGGTGGCAAAAGACTAATTTGGAATCACCATGGACAAAATAAAATAAAATAAAATAAAAAGGGACGCAAATTTCAATACTAGTAGAGATGGCAAATGGATCTAAAACCCATATTTTAACTCATATTTAATATGCACGTCATAAATGATTGCCTTAAGTTTTTTAAAAGCAAGCTTAAGTGGGTCATATATGAGTTGTCTAACAACTTAACAAGTCATAAATAAGTTGAGAACTAACCCAGAAAAAAAAATAAAGAACTTTTTCATTGGTCTTGCAGTGATAAATAAAGCGACCAATGCGACAAGTGAAGTTAGAGATGTCATGAAAATTTTATAATTTTTTATTTTTAAAATTTTTCTAAAATTTATATATATATTTTTCTTTTTCTTGTTTCCCTTTTTTTCCCTTTTTTTTTCTATGAAGTCCGGTTAGGGATGTGAATCCTTGCCATATCTGAGCTGTCACGCCCTAAACCCGTCGAGCACGCGCACATCCGTGCAAGCAAACAACACATCTCTCGTGGTCCCAAGATCCACAGACATGTCGAGAGATAATATATATACATTAAACATGCGGAAGCGGTACTCAAATAAATCCCCATACAAAATATAAGTTAAGTGAGACTTGGATAGCATAATAACTTTTATACATCATATCATACTGTTCGTGCAAATATCGACTATTACAATCCGCTAGGCAAGGGGCGACGAGGTAAACCATCAAAAAAAGAAAGGTGTGACTGTCATCGACATCCAAAATAGCCATGGTCGGGGGTCGCCATCACAAGATCGAGCCAGTAAACTAGGACACCTAAGATGAGCTGCTGGAGTCCCCTATATCCTCTGCATCCTCTATCGGCTCATACTCTGAGAAGGTCTCTGACTGGACCTCGATGGAATCCTTCATGGTTGCCTCATGTGACGGCTCTGCGAGATCCTCCTCGGTAGCCTCCACGACAATCACCTCATCCTCAGTGAACTCCAAGGTCGGGGTCTTCTCCGGTCCATTCCTAGACACAACTACAGACCCCTCTGGCAGCTCTTGCTCCCCGGCGGTCTTGTACCAATCGGGGATAACTCCCTGGGGTACCTCGTGGCGCTTTAGCGACCCAATCCTTTCGTCTCCGACCTTCTTAAACCATGCCTCGAACTTATGAGGCTTTCAGTCTGGACTTCCCTCGTCAACCTATACAACCGTACACTTTATCACATAAATATTCCCCTGACTATCCGGGAACTCGTCAAAATATGCCATCATCTCCTTGGGATCCCCAAAACGAATAGGCCACATAGCTAAGGCTTATGATTTGTAAAAATAGGGGTCCCCAAAGGGGTGAAATACACAACTCAGTAAAAGAGTCCTAACCCTAAGTCAGGTTGATCTTCCACTCAAGCAGTCATCTATCCCAAAATTCCAACTCATAATCATACAGGCACATACAAATAAAGATAGTGACACACAGATGATGGGCATGCAACTATGACACCATGTCACACTCAGATGATTATGCACACCTTATCCAGCCATTTCACCACAATCACCTCTTCCTGCCTGCCTCATTCTCTAGCCCGCGATTAGATCGCATCAGGCTCGGTCCGCGTAAATACATCAGACCGTCATTGGCAACCCGAGTAAACGCATCATGTTCCAATGAATCTCTAGGCCAATATCATTACCTTATACCTCCGTCCCACGAATAATTCGCATCAGGACCGTGGACATCTCAACCCCGCGATTAGATCGCATCAGGGTATCCACCTCCCGCCCCGCGTCTCATACGCCTCAGGGCCTCGCCATGTCATGCTATGATTTTTGAATTCGTTTTTCATACATGACAACATGTGCAATTCAGGCACAATTCAAAGAACTCATGGCATGCAAGGCAATCAAGAGACGCACACACATGGTGAATGATTTAAACACAAACAATAACACACATAACCCTCCTATAACCACTTAGGATATACCAAGAGCTATCCTTTGGGAAAAATTCTCATAAATCAATCACTTTAATCCTCGACTCGCCCAATTGAGTCCAACCTTCCTATCCTAAGTTTAGAATTCCCTTACCTTAAATTTGATATCACACAAATTCTCTTCTTGGTCCTCAAAGGTTCGGCCCCCCCAATGGTCCAACACCAAACCCACCGCATAACCTAATAAAATCCAATCAATCTATCAATTTCCATGTCCAAGCCCTCAATCCATGAACCATAAACCTCCATAGTATAATCCTCATCATCTTAACATGTCTTAATCTCCAATTTGAGGCTCTAAACCAAACATCATCAGCCCCCCCACAAACTCGGTTTGCCCGGAATCGAACCGGTCCTTCTCGGTTCCGTGCAAACCGAACACAACCGGTCCTCAATCTCTTCCAAATCCACCATTTAAGTACTATTCTACCTCTTAACATGTCTATCTAAGGATCTAAGGGTCTTACCGAGGGTTTGAAGTCGTGTCGTCGCCGGAATCCCGTCGAAAGTTGCCGGATCGTCCAAGGTCAGTACCGGCAGTTTTCTATGCAAGGTTTACAAGACCGATTCGAGGTTAAAACTTCATCAAATCAAGCTCAACTTTTTACCACAGATTGATATACATGTCTTTTAGATCTCCACAAAATTTGACCTCAAAACTCCAACATTTCAGCCTACAAAAGGGTCAGAAACCCAACCTACCTCAGGTTGAGCTCGATTCTGTCGGCTTCCGGGAAAACTCTTGGCCGGAGCTCTTCGGTGGTCCAAATGCCATGCTTCCACTTCGAGGAGGTCGGAAAGATGTAGAGTTAGGTTGGTATGGTCGGCTGGTAGTCAGACGGTGGCCGGAGGGTGGCGTCGATGACGGCGAAGAGAGGTGGCAGATCTAGTCGGCGACGGGCAGAAAAAGCAAGAGGAAGAAGAAGATGACCATCAGTGATTGAGGGATTCTATGGCCGGTCATGTGAGCTGAGAGAGAGAGGAAAAAGACTATATACTAAGCTTGAGTCAATGGGTTGAATGGTAGGTATGGCATAGTGGATTTGACCACTCTTTTGCCCATCCATTGACACTTGTCCCTCCTTGTCTTTCAAGCTTGATCCAATGGCCCATAATCCTCCTTGTGTTCGGCAGCCTTGGGGGGTTTAAAGTCTAAAATGCCCTTCTTCAAATGCATGGGCAAGGCTTTAAGCTTGAGGGGCAAAAGGATAATTTTACCCCCGATGTTCGGAACGTCGTTTTTCTAGCTCCAAAATTCTTCGACAGGGCGACGACCAATCCGAATAACGTTGGAATTCTGGATTCTCCATTTCAAATTTTTCAAGACTCGTTTTTGATGGTTTCCTCTATCAGACGTGGTTCCAGCCTATCTCGAACCGACGTGCGGCTTTTGCAGACTTTACGCGTATCGACCTTGTGATTCTCATCACATTTAGGGCTCGTCAATTCGATGCAGCTTTGGTTGTCATGTAATTGAGAGGGTCTATCACTAGTTTCTTTGGTCTCGATCGTCACTGTCCGATTAGGGAAAATTTTGCAAATCATACGTTGGTTAAGCGGCATCACCCGCGCTCCAATCGTATAACACTCGCAAGGCATTCCCTAATCGTTCTTGGATCGGCCTTTTGCGGCTCTAAATATCCCCTCGACAATCCTTATGGTCAAAGCGTCATTTCTTATCCGAATTCCCTAGGTCCATGTACCATGTCTCGCGTTAGCCTTTCTCTTTTGGTCAGTCTACTCGAATTGATCAGATTTGAGCGAGATATGACTGAATTACATCTCTAGATTCATTTCTCATTAATGAGTTCGAAATTGACTGAAAATTAGAATGTTACATGAGTGATGGCTCAACCCTCTCCCACGACTAGTGGGGGCTGCTAGAGGGTCGGCTGTCAACCCTCGCCGGACTTAGAAGAGAAAAATTGAAAAGAAATGAAGAACATTTAAAAATAAAAAAAATGAAAAATCAACATATTTTAAAAATTTTGTAAAAGCTGTCAACTAGGTTTGTATTGCATAAAATTTTTGAAAATTCTTTAAAAAAGTTTTCTTAGATTAAGTTAAATATACAATTGTTTTTGCAATATGAGTCATGTCGGGCGTGGCTCACTGGAGTATTGTATAAAAATTGATCAATTTTGGTTATATCATTTTCAATTCAACCCAATCCCAACCCGACCCGACCCACTCGTTTGATGGATTTAGATATTGGTCAAGCCACTTACAATCAAGACAGGAGCAAGATTACTCGTGGCTGGACTCTAACTCATGAAGACCGAATGAGGACACAACAATCGTGGTTATGATCGGTTCACTCCAATAAAGTCACAATCAACGACATATACAAAACATTTTCAAAATGAAAGAAACAAGTAGAGACTCACGAACCACGATCGACAATGACAATAAGTGGTAGCAACAACAAGCATTGACACCATATTCTTGTAATCGTACCTAAATTGATAAAATATTGCTTCGACAATCCTTATGTTCAAAGTATCATTTCTTATTCGAGCTCCCAGATCCACGTACTTGACTCTGCGTTAGCCTTTCCCTTTTAGTTAGTTAACTCAAGAGTAGTCAGCTCCAAACGAGATACAACTGAAGTACACCAATCAATATCTTTCCATTCAATAGCCTCAAGCAAAGTTAGAATTTAGAATGTCACAACTCTCCCCCCTTAAAGAAATTTCGTCTTCGAAATTTACAACTTTCCAATTATCCGACTTTATGGGGTGTTGACGCCTTATCGCTTTCTCACCTCCCAAGGAGTTCCTTTTTGCTCGTGATGTTTCCATAATCGTCCTTACCGACGAACGTTGCCATCCCTCGGAGTTTGTCTTCTTCCATCCCCAAATCCGTACTTGTCTCCCTACCAACGATATCTCATTGCCTGTCTCCATAGCTTCGCGTTCCATGACTAGCTGTTGTCCAGCTCATACTTCCTCAGTGCGGTTATTCTGAATTATACTCTCTTTTCCTTCAGATGGGAATGGGTCTTTCCCTTGTGACACTTTGTAATATATGTGATTTCTTTTTCTCCATGAACTTTTAAAAATCATGTCCCTCGTGCTTTGCTTTCCTTCTTGAGTCTCTAGAGGTCCGTGTCGCTCATCTATCTTTCTCTTCTGAGCACTCTTAAACTTCCTCGACTATCCTTACTCGGATCTCTTGGTTGCTATGTTTACCCTGACTCTTCATGCTTCCTTCATTAACTTCATTCCAATAAACTGGGTTTCCTTGATTCACCTCGTTCGACGCTCTTAGCGTTGTTAGTCCAATCTTTTGTTAATAACGGTCATTTCAGGTGAGCTTCTTTCACAGGTAGTCACCTTCCCTACTCTCCTCCAACATTCATAATGTCTATCGGTAGCACACCTTTGAGCATTCTAATTGTCCTTCCAGTTTGCTTAATGGTCCGAGGATAATCGGTACGACTTATCATAATTTTGTCTTTTCATATTCCTTAACTCGAAGATTCTTCCCAAAACATTATATCAAACTTATGATCTTTATCTATCACCATCGTTGTCAAATCGCCCTAAGGCCATGCTCCTTTGTGAATATACCGACGTTCTATTCAATTCAAATGCCCTTTTTACACTATCAGACACACATATATTCAAATCGACTTATTCACAACCCTCCAAGTTGAGTTGTAGCCTTCTTGGCCTTTACCTGATCTTGTGATTAAGTCCATAATAACGACTCCTAGTTTTCCATTCGGGGTTTCCAAAGGTCTTGATGACCCTTCAATCTACGATGTTGTGTCTTCTCTTGTTGGCATGCCTTAATTCTTGGTCACGTGCTTGGCTACTTCCGCTTTTATTCCACACCATCGCTAGTACCGATGCAAGACCTGGTACTCCTTTGTACTGGCCAATGAACACAATGGTCATTCTAAGGAGCTTCCGATAATATTCTTTTCCTGTAAGTCCTCCTTTCTTGGCTTTGTACACCCGTCCATGAAACTTTGAGGTTTCTATCCTCAAGTACTTGAAGGTCTAGATTTTCTCGCTGCTACTTTTATCTGCCATATCCTTTGGACATTAGGGTCCTGAATTACCAGAGTCCGTTCATCGCGACGTCTTAATCCTTGTCTGACCTTCAGGTCTAATACTCTAGGTAGCCTTCCAAATTTGCCTGTTGGTAAACTTTCAATTTAGAAGTTGAATCTTTTGTTCAGTGAGGTGCGGTCTGTGCTCCAATTGCCAATTGCGCGACACTCGATAATTTCTTTTTTCATTATAAGCATCAGCTATCTCCTTTATCTTTCCAACGTGACCTGGAATATCTCATCCTTAGTCCTTAGACGGCTCTTTCATCCACGTCACTTCTCATTCAATTCCTTTCGAGAAACCGATACCTTAAGTCCTGATGGTTCATACAACTTCGGAATACCCCTTGTCTCAAAATGATGTTCCTCATTTCTCATACAAAGGCGGCAACCAACGATTCCACGCCATACCTTGGATTACTCATATCTTTAGGCCTTACCATCGTGGTGTATAGGCAACAAGCCTCCCACGTTGTAATGCCTTGCGTCCCTTGGAGCTCGCCACATCTACCTCAGGCCAGTAAATACCCAAGATCTACACAAGGCCTAGTATGAAATGAAATGTGCACACAAAAGGAGATAACATCCCCATACAAAAAGAAATAAAAAGGAAATTTGGAATGATTTAAAAGCACATCCATATATACATAACACAACATCCAGATACAGTAGACATAAAGGAAAGGAAAAAAGGTAAAGCCGTACACCCGGGTAAGAAAATGAACTAAGGTCTAAGTTCAAAAGGTTAACACTTAGCCTTCCCTAAGGTCTAGCACCAAAATTATTCCTAATCCCTTATAGCATCAACCCCTTTCATCCATACTACTCGGAAAAACCGCTTGATCTGTCACTTCCATCGTCTTCTTTGTCCTCTGGGTTGTAGTCGGAAAATGTTTTAGATGGCACCTCCTCAGACGCTTCCTCAAAATCCTCTTTAGTTTCCTCTTTGTTGTCTTCGTTGGTGGCCTCGAGTGCGTCGGCAGAGATCAAAATATAGTTCATGTATTCCTCAGTAGGAGGAGACTTCGACTCTTCAGGGATATTTCTCGAACCTCCCACTGACGTTGGATTTTCCACTCCAATCTCTGGTCGGGACGGATGACACTAGTTTGGAACCACCTCTGATGGAACATCCTTAGGTAGTAGAGGTCCCATCAAGTTGCTTTTTCCCAATCAATGGAACCATGCTTCAAAGCAGTGAGGTTGTTACTCCAGCTTTCCCTCGTCTACCCAGACGGTCGTGCGCTTCCTGACATACACAATACTTTTCCTCGCAGGGAACTGATCAAAAAGGGCGGTCATCTCCCTTTGATCGCCCACTCAGATCGGTAGCATAGTTAAGGCTTGGGGTCTGAAAACGTGTCCCACTACGGGGTAGATTTACATCTCAGAAAGTGAAGCCTAAATCTATACCTCAACACCAGTTCCCCCAGACTACACACAGATGCTAACAGATGCAAGCATTTATTGATGCAATGGCGCAATGCATCACCAAAACAGGCAATCACCAAAACAGGCATGGATAAGAAACACAGTCACTCACACTTAACTTCAGGGTTTCAAGCTCACTACACAAGTAACATGTAATTCAATACACAATTATCATAGCTTTCACATCCACTCATCGCCTGGGCTCTCAGCTAGGATGTAGTTCTCTGACTCTTTGGCCAATTGATATCACTGGGGCCACATGCCAATCGATATCATCATGACTTTTAGTCACTGGTACCATCAGGGCCACAGGTCAATCGGTACCTCTAGGCTCACAGCCAATTATCATTTCAGGCACCACAGGCCAATCGATACTACCGGGGCACAGGCCAATCGACATCATCACTTTCTTTCACAGTAAAATTCATACATCATGGCATCAATAAATTTCAGGTTATAGACCTCATCAGTCATTTAATTCATTCACTAAACCGTCCAGCAGTATTCTAGCATTTAGATAAAGGTTTAGGAAACACTTACATTGATTGATTTGCAAACCTCCACACCAATTGATTCTCCTCAAGTCCACAAGTATGTGACTAACCAAGGATCACTCGTCAACCTAGAAAAGTTCATCAATTTCGAATAAAAAAGCCATCGCATTCAATTTCCACTAAACCAATCTCTTAATAACCATTCAATTGGAAACTCAAGATGCTTTATCGATCAATCGAACACATGACAATACTTCCACGAGCCCTCAATACATTCGGTTCATGTAGCAACACGCAGGGCAGAATGTAACTCGGAGTTTCGTGCACTAATTAGCCCTTAAATCACTTCTAACTCCAAATCCACTTCACATACTCCCCATTAACACCTCACATAATGTCTTATGAAGTCTCATGAGTAATTTCGAAGTCAAAATATCTCTTAAATGGTCTCCATCAAGTTCGGCCAAAATAAGGTACTCTCAAAATAGAACCGGTTTTTTGTTCAATTCGCACAATCAAGCCGTATCTCAATCTTAGATCTCAATTTCTTACGAAATATACTTGTTAGAACCTCAATCTATATGTTTAAGAAGCTCATCAAGAGTTTTGTTGCGAGATAAATCCACAAAACCTTCAAACATCCCCGTTCCTCCACGGTCCTCACATAGTCAGAATCTGTCAAATTATAATCACCCACAATCAGCTATGAAAACTTATTTTATCACCAGAAAACTTGCGACCACAGACCATCCAACCTGAGTACTAGATGTTATGAAGATCTCACAAAAAGTTTGTGGCCAATCGAAGTCTCTAAGGGAGAGAATGGAAGCCTTACCCCAGCTCGCTTAGATTCTGTCTGGTTTTGGTCTCGGGGCTGCACGGCAAAAACTACTCAACCAATTGACAAACCACCACTTGGAACTTGTCAAGAGAGGTTGAGACTGCTTGTGTTGATTGGAGCACGGTGAGGAGGCGATTGGAGGTGGCGCTTGAGCACACCGAACAGAAGGCATAGAACTAGTTGGCAAAGCAGTTTTCGGGTGAGAAGGAGAGGGAGAGGTACACGGCTGAAGAGGGTCTCTAATGAGGTGTTTCACACAAATTATTGGGATTAAAATTGACTAGACGGGCTTGGTGGGGTAATAAATGCTTGAGGTCTTCAATGAGTGACACATGACACATATCAATAATACAACCCTTAGCTTTGACTCTTCTTTGACCTTATGCACATTACTTTCAGCAGCCATATGAGGAGCTTGGAATTGACCATTTTGTCCTTCTTGAAATCCTAAGACAAGGCAAATGGTCGAGGGGTAAAATGGTAATTTTGTACTTTTAATCCGAAACTTCATTTTTCCAATTCGAAATTACCATTGACGAAATGACGTCAAATCCTTTACTAATATTACAATTCGTTATTTTCAATTACCAATTTTGAGCTTCAATTTCATGATTAATCGTCCGTCGATCGTATCTTCAGTTTGTCTCGAACTAACAGGCGGCTTTTGTAGACGTTACAAATATCGACTCTGTGATTCTTTTCACACTTAGGATGACTCAAGTTACGACAGCTTTGGTTGTCATGTAATTGCGAGGGTTCATCGCTAGTTCCGACGGCCTTGATCGTCATAGCTTGATTTAGGAAAATTTGCAAATTATACATTGGTTATGCGACATCACCTGCGCTCCAATCGTATAACCCTAGCAATGGATTCCTTAATCGTTATTGGATCAGCCTTTATTGGTTCTAAATATTTCCTTGACATTCCTTATGGTCAAAGCGTCATTTCCTTTTTCGAGTTCCCTAGGTCCACGTATCTTGTCATGTATTAGCCTTTCCCTTTTGGTCAGTTTACTCAAGATTGATCAGATCTGAGCGAGACAATGCTGAAATACATCGATAGATACATTCTCATTAAATAGCCTTAAAATGACAAAAATTTAGAATGTCACAATTCTTTTCCCCTTACATAAATTTCGTCATCGAGATTTACAATAAACCCAACTATCCAAACAAATGGTGGTATTGACGTCTCATGATCTATTTGCTTTCCCACGTAGCGCCTTCCGTTCGGTGATGCTCTAAAATCACTTTAACTAACGAAATCGTCTTATTCCTCAAGACTTGCTCCTTCGATCCTCAATTCTGATGGGCTTTTCCACATACGATACCTTATCATCTATTTCAATGGTCTCAAAATCCAGAACATGAGTCGGATCTAGCTCGTACTTTCTTAGCATTGACACATGAAACATATTGTGCACTTGTGACAAGTAGGCGGTAGGGCGAGTCTGTAGGCCAAAGTTCCAATTCGTTCTAGAATTTCAAAAGGACCTACGTGTCTCCGACTTAGTTTTCTTTTTTTTCCCAAATCGAGATAATCCGCACATTGGTGATACTTTCAGGAAAACATGATCACAAACTTGAAATTCCAATAGTTTACGTCTTCTATCAGCATAGCTCTTCTATCGACTTTGTGCTGTTCTCAACTTTTCCCTAATGACTTTAATTGCCTCAACAGATTGTTCCACTAATTCAGGGCCTGTAATACTCCTTTCTCCAACTTCATCCCAACATATAGGCGTTCCACAAGCTCTACCATAAAGTGCTTCAAACGGTGTCATATCGATACTTTGCTGGTAGTTATTATTGTATGCAAACTCCATTAGATGTAGTTGATCCTTCCATCCACCTTTAAAATCTATGAAGCATGCTCGTAACATATCCTCAAGCGTCTGAATCGTCCTTTCTGACTGTCCATCAGCCTGTGGATGATATGCCGTACTGAACTGTAATCTAGTTCCCAAGGCCTCCTGAAGACTTTTCCAAAAATTTGCTGTAAATTTGGGATCTCGATTCGATGTAATCATGACTGGAACTCCATGTAATCGTACAATCTAATGCATATACAACTCTGCGTACTTATCCATGGCAAAATCCTTTCGCATGGGTGTGAAATGTGTCGACTTGGTCAATTTATCCACGATTACCTACATTAAGTCATGACCTTTCTGACTCTTTGACAATCCCATCACAAAATTCATCGTCACATGCTCCCATTTCCATTCAGGAATTTCTAAAGGTTACAGCAATCCTCCAGGCTTGCAATGTTAAGCTTTCACCTGTTGATAGGTCAAACATTTCGCTACATGCTTAGCTACATCCACCTTCATTCCATTCCACTAGTAATGTTGACGCAGGTTCTAATACATCTTGGTGCTACCTGGATGAATACTATAGTTGCTCCCGCGAGCTTCCGACAAGATATTTTCCTTAAGTTCCTCATCCCCAAGCGCACACAGACGTCCACAAAATTTCAGAATCCCATCTTCTGACACTTGAAACTCAGGTTTCCTTTTCGCCGCGTCCATCTAAAAAATCTTTTGAATCTCTGAATCCGTAGACTGCAAGGCCTTTACTCTTTCTTGAATTTCAGGTTCAATTCTCAACGTTGCCACTAAACTAGACGGTTGGCAAAGTTCCAATTTAAACTCGGAATCTCTTAATTCCTCTAGTAAGGACAATCCCTTAATCGACAAGAGTGCAATGCTTGATTTCTGACTAAGCGCATCCGCGACTCTATTCGCCTTTCCAAGATGATACAAAATCTCGTAATCATAGTTCTTGAGTAACTCCATCCACCGTCGCTGTCTCATGTTCAATTTTTTCTGTGAAAATATGTATTTCAAACTTTGATGATCTGTATAAATCTGAAGTCTTTCGCCACACAAATAGTGTCTCCAAATCTTTAGGGAGAAAATGATGGCAGCTAATTTCAAGTCATGCGTTGAGTAATTCATCTCATGAGGTTTTAATTGTCGTGAAGCATAAGCAACCACTTTCCCATATTGCATCAACACACACCCTAACCCTTTTAACGAAGCATCGTTATATATCTCATAACCTCCAGGTCCAAAAGGAATAGTTAATACCGGTGCGGTCGTCAATAGGTGCTTAAGTTCTTGAAAACTTCTCTCACACTTATCAGTCCACTCGAACTTCACTTCTTTCTTTGTTAGCCTCCTCAATGGAATGGCTATAGATGAAAACTTTTCTATGAATCGCTTGTAGTAGCCTGCCAATCCCAGAAAATTTCTAACCTTAGTAACTGTCGTTGGTCTAGGCCATTTCATTACTGCCTCAATCTTTGAAGGATCCGTGGAAATTCCACCTCCAGAAATCACATGACCAAGGAAATCTACTTTACTCAACCAAAATTCGCATTTACTAAACTTGGCGTAAAGCAAATGCTCCCTCAAAATCTGCAGAACCACCCTCAAATGTTTTTCGTGTTCATCATTACTCTTCGAGTAAATCAAGATGTCGTCTTTAAAAACAATGACGAATCAATCCAAATATTCCTTAAATACTCGATGCATCAAATCTATGAATGCAGCAGGGGCATTAGTCAAACTAAAAGGCATAACTGTGAACTCATAGTGTCCGTACCTTGTTCTAAAGGCAGTTTTTGGTATGTTTTCTTTCTTAATCCTTAGCTAGTGATGACCAGTCCTCAAGTCTATTTTAGAAAACATAGATACTCCTTGCAGCTGATCAAACGAATCATCTATCCTCGGTAACAGATACTTGTTCTTGATAGTTACTTGGTTCAACTGCCTGTAATCGATACATAAACGCAAGGATCCATCCTTCTTTCTTACAAACAGCACCAACGCTCCCTATGGCGACGCACTCGATCTAATGAACCCTTTATCTAGTAACTTCTGCATCTGTACTTTTAGCTCTTTCAATTCAAACAAGGACATTCTATATGGCGCCTTCACAATTGGCTTCGTTCCAGGAGCTAACTCAATCACGAACTCAATTTCTCTCTCAAGTGGTAATCCTGGCAATTCTTTAGGAAAGACATTAGGAAACTCACGTACCACCGCTATACTTTTCAACTTCGATTCCTCAACTGTTGTGTCAATCGCAACAGCTAGGTAAGCTTGACACCCTTAGTTTAACAACTTAGTCGCCTCAAGTGACGAAATTAAAGGAATTGAGGTCCCTACCCGACTTCCTGTAAATTAAAAATTAAGGTGATATTCTAGATAAAAACGAATTATCCTGTTACCACAGTCAACTACAACCCTTTATTTTTCCAACTAATCCATGCCAACAATCACATCAAAATCATATATAGGTAGCACAGCCAAATCTATCCTTTCTACCCTACCACCAAT
Organism: Rhodomyrtus tomentosa; assembly: GCA_028455895.1. Classification (NCBI taxonomy): domain Eukaryota; kingdom Viridiplantae; phylum Streptophyta; class Magnoliopsida; order Myrtales; family Myrtaceae; genus Rhodomyrtus; species Rhodomyrtus tomentosa. The sequence continues at coordinate 14,440,443 of JAPCWY010000008.1, forward strand.
CACTATCTTACAGTACGCACAACCTAGCGAGACTAGCACATTATCCTTTAATGGTGTAGCAACATGCAACAACACATTCAACGGTTTCAACTCTACGCCTACTAGATGAGCAAACTGAGCGGATATAAAGAAATGCGAAGCCCCGAGATCAAATAGAGCATAGGTAGCTTGATCACATAAATAAATCGTACTAGTGACCACGCCAGACGCTTCCTCCGCCTCTCTACGTGCCACATCATACACTCTTCCTTGGGCTGGTGGTTGATTCTGTTCGTTTTGTGGGGCTACGGTTAGCTGTCCAGCCTGCGGTCTTTGTCCTTGAGCTCGGTTCCCTAGAGCTTGATTCGGACAATTCTTCATCTGATGGCCCAGCTAACCACATTTATAACATGCTCCTGTCCTAGCAAGGCAAGGACACTTCCATGCCTCCTACCATAAATACGGCAATATCAACTTGACTGGTTCGACGGTTTTTCGATATTTCTTCGTACTGGAGGGACAAATTGTTGTTCACCATTGGCCTTTTTCCCAACTGTCGATTATCTCTCAAAGGAGTAAACCACGATCCAAAAGCGACGCCTCTTTCTTTGATGTCCCTCTCGATCATTTGACTCCTCTCATAAATCTCTCAATACGTTCTTAAGTTCATCGTTATTATCCGGCTTCGAATTTCTGGTCTTAAACCATCTCGGAATCTTTACGCTTTTTCAAGTGGATCCTCATCTGACCTTGGTGCATAAGTCGACAGTCTTGCGAACTCAGCCTCGTACTGGTCCATCGTGAGCTGATTCTGTCGCAACTGTTGAAATTTCACTTGTTTCCTCTCACGTGCTGTCTCAGAAAAGTACTTGTCATTAAAAGCGGCAGTGAAGGCAGCCCAAGTTAAGGCCGTACCTTCAGGAATTACTCCTTCCTTCGAAGCACTTCACCAATCATTCGCTATTCCCTCTAACTGATACATAGCTAGCAATACTTTCTCTTCATCAGTGCATCTCAGCACTCAAAAAGCCTTTTCGAGTTTCTCAATCCATCTCGGTGCTAAATCAGGATCTCCAGTGCCATCAAACTGGGTCGGTTTCAGTTTTATAAACTGCTCAACCAACTGACCCATCGGTCTATTGGCGTTAACATCACCTTGAGCATTCTCAGGTTCAGCACCCTGGGTATTATTTCCATTTACCATATTTACAGCTACCACTGCAGCTTCAGCTGCTTAAGCTATAATCTTAGCTCTATCTTCAGTTTGTCTAAGGGCTGTAGCTGCTCTATCTTGAGCTTCCTTTCCCATTAACTCGCCAATTTGTTCTAAAGCTCTCAAGACTTCATTCACTCTTGGATCCTTGGCCACTAGTGCCCTCGAGCTAGAAGCTCCACTTCTCGGCCTTCCAGGTCTATAGCTCATACTTACTCAACTTAGCTTAGCTGAGTCACTACAATTTCACCACGGAATTAGAGACCTAAGTCTCTTACTCAAGTCTTAATAATTCTATGCTACTCAACGAGGCAACAATCATAAAACAACAGCCAATCATTAAGGTATTCTCATGAACATATCAATCAGGGATACAAATCCAAATCCTAAGTCCAAACTCATCTGCAAGTTAGTATAATCAAAGGTAAAAACTCACTCTTCAAACCAACATCCACAACAATTCAATGCGCCAAGTGCAGAGCTTAAACCACATAACTTCACCACAGCTATTCCAATTCAAGATGCCAATCACATGCGCCAATCATATGACATGCATTAATGCTTGACTCTATCGACTCCCCCTAGGGTCTCACTTCCCCATCATCCAAATTTCTTTACTCTTTATTAATCAAATCTTCAATCTGTTGTAATCTGGTTAACCTGGCTCTGATACCACTCAAACGGGGATGTAACGCCCCGCATTCCTTAGAGCTCGTCATATCCACCTCAAACTAGTAAATACCCAGGATCCACACAAGGCCTAGTATGAAATGAAATGCGCACACGGAAGGAGATAACATCCCCATACAAAAAGAAATAAAAAGAAAATTTGGAATGATTTAAGAGCACACCCATGTATACATAACACAACATCCAGATACAATAGACAGAAAGGAAATGACAAAAAGGTAAAGCCGTACACCTGGGTAATAAAAAGAACTAAGGTCTAAGTTCAAAAGATTAACACTTAGCCTTCCCCAAGGTCTAACACCAAAATTGTTCCTAATCCCTTATAGCATCAACCCCTTTCATCCATACTACTCGGAAAAACCGCTTGATCCGTCACTTCCATCGTCTTCTTCGTCCTCTGGGTTGTAGTCAGAAAATGTTTTAGATGGCATCTCCTCAGACGCTTCCTCGAAATCCTCTTTAGTTTCCTCTTTGTTGTCTTCGTCGGTAGCCTCGATTGCGTCGGCAGAGATCAAAATATAGTTCATGTATTCCTCAGTAGGAGGAGACTTCGACTCTTCAGGGATATTTCTCGAACCTCCCACTGACGTTGGATTTTCCACTCCAATCTCTGGTCGGGACGGATGACACTAGTTCGGAACCACCTCTGATGGAACATCCTCAGGCAGTAGAGGTCCCATCAAGTTACTGTTTCCCAGTCGACGGAACCATGCTTCAAAGCGATGGGGTTGTAACTCCAGCTTTCCCTCATCTACCTAGACGGTCGTCTGCTTCCTAACATACACAATACCTTTCATTGCAGGGAACTCATCAAAAAGGGCGGTCGTCTCTCTCGGATCGCCCAATCGGATTGGCAGCATAGTTAAGGCTTGGGGTCTAAAAAAGTATCCCACTATGGGGTGAGATTTACATCTTAGAAAGTGAAGCCTAAACCTATACCTTAATACCAATCCCCCCCAGACTACACACAGATGCTACCAGATGCAAGCATTTATTGATGCAATGGCACAAGGCATCACCAAAACAGGCATGGGTAAGAACAGTCAATCACACTTAACCTCAGGATTTTAACCTCACTGCACATGCAACATGTAATTCAATATACAATTATCATAGCTTTCACATCCACTAATCGCCTAGGCTCTCAGCCGCGATGTAGTTCTCTGGCTTACTGGCCAATTGATATCACCGGGGCCACAGACCAATAGATATCATCATGACTTTTAGTCAACTGGTACCACTGGGGCCACAGGCCAATCGGTATCTCTAGACTTACAGCCAATTATCATTTCAGGGGCCACATGCCAATCGATAGTACCGGAGCCACAGGCTAATCGGTATCATCACTTTCTTCCATAGTAAAATCCACACATCATGGCATTAATAAATTTCATGTCACAGACCTCATCAGTCATTTAATTCATTCACTAAACCGTCCAGTAGTGTCCTAGCATTTAGATAAAGGTTTAATGAAACACTTACATTGATTGATTAGCAAAACTCCACACCAATTGATTCTCCTCAAGTCCATAAGTATGCAACTAACCAAGGATCACTCGTCAACCTAGAAAAGTTCATCAATTTCGAATAAAAAAGCCATTGCATTCAACTTCCATTAAACCAATCTCTCAATAACCATTCAATTGGCAACTTAAAATGCCTTATCGATCAATCGAACACATGACAATACTTCCACGAGCCCTCAATCCATTCGGTTCATGTAGCAACACGCAGGGCAGAATGTAACTCGGAGTTTCGTGCATCAATTAGCCCTTAAATCACTTTTAACTCCCAATCCACTTCACATAATCCCCATTAACACCTCACATAACTTCTTATGAAGTCTCATGAATCATTTCGAAGTCAAAATATCTCTTAAATGGCCTCCATCAAGTTTGGCCAAGATAAGGTACTCCCAAAACAGAATCAGTTTTGGGTTCAATTCACACAATCAAGTCATATCTCAATCTTAAGCCTGAATTTCTCACGAAATAAACTTGTTCAAACCACCAAGAGTTTTGTTGTGAGATAAATCCACAAAACCTTCAAACAGCCATGTTCCTTCACGGCCCTAACACGGTCAAAATCTGTCCGATTATAATCACCTACAATCAGTCATGAAAACTTATTTTAACACCATCAAAATTGCGACCACAGATCATTCAACTTGAGTACTAGATGTTATGAAGATCTCACAAAAGTTTGAGGCCAATCAGAATCTCTAAAGGAGAGAACGGAAGCCTTACCCCAGCTCGCTCAGATTTTGTCTGGTTGTGGTCTTGGGACTACACGACAAAAACTACTCAACCAATTGACAAATCACCACTTGAAACTTGTCAAGAGAGATTGAGATTGCTTGTGGTGGTCGGAGCACGGCGACGTGGCAACTGGAGGTGGCGCTCGAGCACACCAAACAGAAGGCACAGAACAGATCGGCAAAGCAGTTTTCGGGTGAGAAGGAAAAGAGAGAAAAATCAAAGAGAAAAGGAGAGGGAGAGGTACACGGCTGAAGAAGGTCTCTAATGAGGTGTTTCACACAAATTATTGGGATTAAAATTGACAAGATGGGTTTGGTGGGGTAATAAATGCTTGAGGTCTTCAATGAGTGACACATGACACATATCAATAATACAGCCCTTAGCTTTGACTCTTCTTTGACCTTATGCATATTATTTTCAGCAGCCATATGAGGAGCTTAGAATTGACCATTTTGTCTTTCTTGAAATCCTAAGACAAGGCAAATGATCGAGGGACAAAATGATAATTTTGCACTTTCAGTCCAAAACTTCACTTTTTCAATTCGAAATTACCATTGGCGAAACGACGTCAAATCCTTTACTAATCTTGGAATTGTCTATTTTCAATTGCCAATTTTGAGCTTCAATTTCATGACTAATTGTCCGTTGATCGTATCTTCAATTTGTTTTGAACTAACAGGTAGCTTTTGCAGACGTTACGCGTATCGACTCTGTGATTCTTATCACACTTAGGACGACTCAAGTTACGATAGCTTTGGTTGTCATGTACTTGCGAGGGTTCATTGCTAGTTTCGATAGCCTCGATCGTCATAACTCGATTTAGGAAAATTTGCAAATTATACATTGGTTATGCGGCATCACTCATGCTCCAATCATATAACACTAGCAATGGATTCCTTAATTGTTATTGGATCGATCTTTATTGGTTCTAATTGTTCCCTTGACAATCCTTATGGTCAAAGCGTCATTTCCTTTTTCGAGTTCCCTAGGTCCACGTATCTTGTCTTGTGTTGCCTTTCCCTTTTGGTCAGTTTACTCAAGATTGATCAGATCTGAGCGAGACAAAGCTAAAATACATCGATAGATACATTCTGATTCAATAGCCTCAAAATGGTGGAACTTTATAATGTCACACACGTTGTACGGATACGCATTCTAATTCCCTTCGCTACACGTCACTGAAATTCACATTACCTTTCATGCCCAGATGGAATCGCTTATAACAATGTTGCTATCATTCCTTGCTTAATTACCAAAATTCCTTTCGTACTTATCTTTTCATTCACGTGACTTTCTATCCTCAGTTGACCTTACCACCGGAAACATTTCCATGGGGAACCTTTCCACGAACCGTTAATGACAATTCCTATCCAGGAACTTCAAACTTCCATAACCCACATCATGCTTAGCCAATTCATTACTCACTCTAATTCTCAAGGGTTTCTTAGAGGTTCTATTTCCCATAAACTTCATAACCAAACAATATCGCTTATCAACATCAAAAACTCGCGCTCTTTGCACCTAGCACATAACGAATGTTCTCTTTGGGATCTTCATGACAATTCTAAATTTCCATTTGTGATTCTCATGATTCCCCAGGTAAATCCAATTATCATTCACAGAAGCAATAGTAAGATAGTCTGATTGTTTCTTCATCAAATGCTGACTACTCCAATTGCTCCTTGCTTCGCTACATGATAGTCCACGATCTGGCTCCCTGTTTCTTTAGGTATCCCATTGGACCACACGATATTTTATTCATTTTTATCACTCTTTCCACATGAAGTACCAACATCCGACTATAGGACCCATGATCACCCAATGCGACCTTCTCTTAATTCCATTTGTTCGGCTGAACGTCGACATTATCCTGGAATTCGATGTCGTTCCAATATAAACTTCTCAAAATTGTTTTCTGAAGATCTTCTGAGCTCTGCATCTTCTTCTCCAATCCAAACATTCAATCTTAATTCCCAGACGATTGGAATCTCTTACTCCAAGAAGGTATCTATACACTTCAACGTCATCCTCTTATTAACAATTTAGTCACTTCGAGTGACACAGCTCTAGAGATCGAGGTTCCTCCTCGGTTTCCCATTACTTCACACTTAAGGCGGTCGGTTTGATCAAATTGGGCCTTCTGCCATTACAATCCAAAGCAGTTTTTGCTGCTTACCTGTTACTCCATTTCTACTATACGTCGGGACTACGCATAGCAAGACTGTCAAACCTACTCATTTTCCTTTTTATCAACGACCATCTCATGGTCCAATCGTCTTAAAACAACCAACGCCCTTTTCCTTAGGAAATAATATCTTATAAATCCATTTCTAATGGTCTTAGTTCGACCTCAGTCCATTCATTAGACTAGACCAGATCCGAGGGGCAGACATTTCTGTCCCTTTAACATTCTCCAATCCTCGACAATGTCTTAAGAACAATAATAACCAGGGCAATTTTCCTTCTTTAGGATACCCAGAAACCTATAAGGTTTATCGTTAGACCTTCAATCTGAAGACAAATAATTTAAGGGCTGCTTATCCACTTGGTGATTTCCATTTCCATCCTCTATTGTCCACATGTCTTCCAATCCTTACTTTGGTAACAACAACCTCAATCGTCTTAGCGACTTAGCCAGCGGTGATAGTTCCTTCTTGAGTCCGCTTGCCCATCAACTCTCACTTCTTTCCAGGTTCTCATGACTCTCCAGTTCTTGGGTCTCTCACAACCTTCAAACTTAGGTCTGGCGCTCCTTCAACGCCTTTACTCTTTTAACCCATGCTTACTAGGTTCTCGTGATTTACAATCACCACAATCCCTCTAGGGATTAAAGACCTGGGTCATTACTCGGGTCTGGCAGCCCCAGATTGCTTAACATAACCGTAATCTTAATTAAGCAGTCCCTCATCCAGGGGTCTCAGGCAAATCTCAACTAGTCGCCAATTACCAAGCATGTCTTAACTAGGTAACATCAAGAAATCACATCACAGTGTTAATTTCAATAGAGGATAAACTCGTGCCCTAAGTCCAGATGCATCTGTAACTTAGCGATAACTCAACGTGCCGGCTAATTCCTCAATTAGACATCGATCATAACAACTTACAAGATTGAACACACAACTTACCAAACAAGCCAATTTCAAGCGCCAATTTCCTTTCAAATGACACCTACTACCAAGTACGAAACTCCTAATCATGTTAATCACATACGCCATTGCAAATGCCATGCAAAACGTGCCTTACAACCACCTAAAGTCTTACTATCTAGTCGTTCTAAAGTCCTTACTCCTTATCACTCTAAATCTCGATTAGATTGGATTGAGCTAACCATGCTCTGATACCAAAATAAGCAGGGATGTCACGCCCCGAGCTCGACGGGCACACGAACACCCCTCCCCGGCTGTTATCTTTGATTGTCTACCAGGATCCAACGGGTACAACTTCAAAAGGCTTAAATGAACATACATGCGGAAGCGAGAAAACAAACCTACACCTAATAAATAGAAGACGACTTTAGAACCATGCATCATAAAGTAAATCAAAATACAACTCAAGAGAGGAGTTCGTTACTCTAGAGTCTAACCCCTCACTACTAAACGACAGCTCAAAAAGGAACATGCTAGATGGTTACACTCAAAATGTCAAACTCCTAGTCGTCAGTCGACAATCCTGCATCTCCAAGGTCAACCTTGGGGGCCATAGGAGCGCTCGCAGCGACATCGTCCTCGGTGATGGTCGATGGCACAAGACCAGGTCCCTCAAGCGGGTCAACCACCCATAACGCGTCAACCAGTACGGTACTCGCCGGCAGTGGCCCAACAAAGGTACCCTCATCTTGGAGCGTCCAAGCCCAAAAGGTAAGGGGGCTTAAGTATGGACATCTATCATCAACCAAACAACACTCAACCTCTTAGAATATGCTAAACCCCCACAAACAGTAAATCTTGAGGTCAAGGTCTCAATATCCCTGGGACTCCAAAGCACTGAGGTAGAGCATCCACGGTCTGAGGTCGATGGTCTGAAAAAGAAAATCCCACGACGGGGTAAGATATAAATCTCAGTAAACTAAACCTAACCCTACACCAGGTCGCTAGTATCTCCAGACAATTTATAAACACATGTGTTTTTGGAAACAAGGTAAAGTGGAAGCTTTAGTAAAGCAAGGCGCGGTTTTGAAAAAACGGCGTTCCAATCTTTCTAAATTGACTCGACAGCCGAAAAAACCAAAGTAAAATCTCAGCTTCGTAGTTAGGCAGGGTTTTCAATTAAATAGACTCAGAAGACAACTCTTTATCCAAAACTAACGTTCGATTCCATTATTCTCAAGAAACTTGACATTTAGTCATCAGTAACCGAACGTTACTCGCTCGTGCTAAAGCACCTCAGGACTCATTGGGAAAAATCCATTTAATCAAGTCATTTCTTGTCATAAAACCAGTTAATCACATAAAATAACTTCATCTTTTCTTTTTCATTCATGGTTTTCACTTTTTACGACGAGATGATTTAGTCTTCATAGCGACTCTCGCTCCCCAGCATGTCAAGATGATTCGGTTGACTATGAGACTTCGTCATGGCCAATCTTGCGAGATGATTTTGTCAAACATGTGACGCTCGATGCCTTAACTCTCTCGAGAAAAGTCGACATGATGACTCTCGCGTCTGGGCTTAGAGATGATTCGATTGATATAGTGACTCTCGATACTCCAGCACCTCGAGATGATTTGGTTAACTATATGACTCTCTAGCCGCAATGACCTCGTCAGGCCATAAATAGGATTAAGCCCCTTGAGCTCAATTATTGGGATCAAACACCTAAGCACAGGATCAAACACTCGTAAATTCAGTCGGGATCAAACACTTGATCGATTGGCCATAAGCTTTCTTTCAATTCCAGCAAATTCAGACGATGCAAAAGACTCACGACCTCAATTCTCATTCCAAAATTTCACAATTGTATTATTCGAATTCAAACAACAAGGTCATTTTAAAATAAGCACAAACCATGTTACCACGCATAAGTCAACTTAGCATATGCATCGACTAACCACTCTTTTCAATTCAAGACTTAGTATTCATTTCAATCACTCCCGTGCTTGTTAATCTAATCAAATAAGATAATCACCAAGGCACGAAATCACGGCCCTACATTGCCCATCTCGAGTTCTCGACATCTCCCAAGTTATCACACACTTGATTTAACGACCTATGTCACTTAATACGCTTAAATCAAGCAAGAATTTCCATAAGGCATATCAAATTATCCAACTATCTCTCACGATCAGATTAGAACCCCGCCATTAAACCTTACTTTCACAGATTTTAAATCAAGAATCACTCAAGCACAACTCATCCCAACATAGGCAAGTTCGGGTTAGTGTTTCTAGCCTAAACTGGTTCGTAAACTTGTCGATTCTTCAAACAAGAACGTCTAGTTGTAACCTAACAACCTAGTAATGGTTTAAGAATAGTTTACCGAGCTATCCAAGCAAGCAAACTTCACCAAGCGAGCACATAAAGCCCTCGGCTAAGCTGGTCAGTGGAGGGCAACTTCTGTCCTTAGAGGATACCAAATGAAACCGGTCATTAAAACTCATATAAACTCCATTCTAACTCTCGTACACCTTGCTAACATATCATACCATGGCTTAAGATGACTTACCGACGATTTCTAAGTCAAATGACTCCTCGATGGGCCTTAAAGTGCCACGGTTCCAAATTGGTTCGGTGGGGCAGATTCTATGCTTTGAAAAATCATAGAGATTTAACCATCAAATTCCTTCCAAAATTCAACCAAACTTAAATCTCAAGTTGCTAAACCCTTAGGCTATGTCTTAAAAGTGTCTTATCGAGAGTTGGAAGTGAAATAAGCTTTCTAAGGTGGCTTGAAGAAGCTCTCAGTCAGACCGAGTCTGGCGACGACCAATCTTGCTTCCGATGGCTGTACGGATGGAAAGGTGGCAAAGAAAGGTGGTCTGAGGTGGTGGAGAGGTCGGCAAGGTAGTGAGGAGTGTGGTGGCAATCATAGTTGGGGTGAATGGTCGCCGGAGGCCGATGTTGAGAGAAGCGACTGAGCGGCGAGGGAGAGAATGAGCGAGGGAGAAGAGTGAGCAGAGAGAGAGAGAGAGAGAGAGAGGCCTTCTTAATCCTCAAGGAAAAAGCAAGAAGTGACTTGGGTGGTTGAGATTGGACAAGCAATTATTGACTTAACTAGGAGTCTAACCTCTAGCTATTAGGTTGTCTTATCACCCTCATAAAATTCAAGAGGCCAAATGACTAATTTATCCTCAAATTTTCGGCCAAAGAGGGAGAGAGAAGAAAGACCAAAATGCCTTTGTCCATTCTTAAAGGCATGAATAGTCTCTGAGGGCAAACGAGTCATTTTTCACTTTCAGTCCAAAATTGCGCTTTTGTAATCTTATAGGGTGAATCATGACCTTAATTTCCCCCCCTCCCCCGATAAGGCGGCGTTCAAATTTTTTAATGTTGGAATTTTTCAATTTCCGATACCCAACTCATGACAAGTTTCCCGTCTACTGTAATTCTACTTTATCTCAAACTAACGGGCGTCTCTTGCTGGTACTACGTATATCGACCTTAGGATTACTCAACTCATGGCAGCTTTGGTTGTCATGTGATTATGAGGGCTTATTGCTAGTTTCTGCGGTCTTGATTATCGAAAATTCGATTTAAAATATTTTCGCCAATTACACATTGGTTAGGCGGAATCACCAGCGTTCCAACGCATAAGGCTAGCAAAGCATTCCATAATCGTTCCTAGATCGATCTCTGCTGGCCCAAAATATCCACTTGATAATCCTTATGGTCAAAACATCATTTCTTATTCGAGCTCCCAGATCTATGTACTTAACTTTGCGTTAGCCTTTCCCTTTTGGTCAGTTAACTCAATAGTGACCAACTCCGAGCGAGATACAACTAAAGTACAACGATCAATATCTTTCCATTCAATAGCCTCGAGGAGGGCCGAAATTCAGAATGTCACATTTGGGTTTAGTATCTGGTTTGGTTATATGAGTAACTGCCTTGTTTGATTATTGATTGATATGATAATCGATTTGGGGTTAATGACCCCATTTTTGTTGAAAATGTTCGGGGCATATTATCATGTATTCATATGACCATGTACAACATTCAGTATATGTTATATTATGATATTGGTCTTGGGTTGAGTTGCAAGTGTGGCTTATGAGTATTCGACTAAATGTGAAACTATAAACTAGCCAACTATTAGTGTATTTGAAAGGTCATATGATAATTTGAATTGTACCAGTCGTACGATTCTCTAGTAAGCTCATGCCGTAGCAAACGTACGGATTTTCATGGTTTATTAGACGCCGGTCGTAGCTTGTGATGGACAGAAGCCCTACAGGGATGTTTGATAGTGCCGTGTAATGCCAGCCGTACAAATCATATGGAATATTAGGTGTCGTCGTCGAAAGTAGGGAACGATGCCTAGCTATGCCAGTAAACATTGACAGCCGTAGTGTAAAACACCGCTAAACGTAGTGTCATGCCACACCAGACATGTGCACATGGCCAAATGGCCGTTAATAATTGGACTACGTGTGATGTACTAAGTATGCCAGTTGATTGTGATACTTTGTTTGTGATTGAGCTATATATCTAGTGATATGACTTTGGTTGTTAGAATGTCTGAACGAATCATCACCCTACTCGAGCCTTAGGTGTTGACTTACTGATATTTATTTCTCACCCCGTCATGGGAATCATTTTCAAGTTTAGAACTTATGGCTATTAAAGAACTGAAGCTGAGAACGTCCAGTGTAGATACGATGCTGACCCTATCCCGCCTCGAAGTATGAGGCTAATTAGTGTATTATCCTAATCGGATTAAGAGAATTCATTTATGAAATTATGTTTTATGAATTGATACGCTTCCTACTTTTCTATCCCTATTTATTTTACTGTCTGGGAGTTATATATGTTTCCGCATGCGTAGTTAATTTTTTGGGTCGATGGCGAACCTGGGACGCTATCCTTTATAACCTTTAGGATGATTTGACCTGGATGCCACGTACCTGGGGTTTGGGGCATGACAAACATGGCTTGTCAGTCGCCGTTGCCGAAGTAATGGGATGAAGCCCAACCCTGCTGGAAGAGCATGGTTTTTTCTAAGATTGAGAACGGTTGTTAATGATTGGAATATGCATGGTGCATCATGCATGCAAATTGGGATGAGTGATATAGTTATGGACCTTAGCTATATGCAATTGATTGCATGTTATATATAAACTGTTTATGTGTAGACCAAGGCGGGGTAAGCTCACTTGTGATTGATAACTCATTGTGGTATTGTGCTTGATCATGTGGTAGCTAGAGCGTGGTATGAGTCGCAAGCTATCGATTTATTATCGATATTTCCCGCATGTTTAGGTTGCCTTGAGCAAGTCAGTGTCTTGCTCGGACTTAGGCATTGACTCACTAAGATTTTATATCTCACCCCATTGTTATTAACTATTTTTCAGGCCCTTAGCCGTAGAGAGCTGGAAGTGGACATGAATTCTTTGTGAGTAGCATGGAGTAACGTTAATTGGGGGTTGTGGGAAGTGGCCCTAAGGTAGGGCTTGTATATACATACTTCCTAGGATTAATAGTAAATAAATAAAAATGATTGTTACTTATGTTGAATGACCTGACTGTTTGTTTGACGTCCTGCTTTTCTATCCCTATAGATTTTATAATTATTTGGGAGTAGCACATTTCACATGCGCTAATTAAAAGATGAAAAGAATGGGTCGATGACGTGCCTGAGACATCGTCATTTTATGACCTAAGGTGATTTGGTAGGTTTGCTATGGGCCTGGGAATCGGGCTGTGACATGCAAGCTTGCACCAGTAGCTGCTGCTGCTGCAAGCTGGTGCAAGCTTACACCAGCAACTGATTGCACTAGCAGCAACTGTTGCATGTGTTGCAAGCGTGCACAAGCAGCTGCTGCAAGGTCCGAGTTGTTGCTAATGTAGGTTCACCTAGCATTTGAAGTTGTCATAACTTAATCACTACTAGCATTGAAATGGCCATTTTCACTTAAACTTGGCACTGAAGTGGTCATTTAACAAGAACTTGGCACTTAATTGATCACTTCAATAAAAAAATGGCACTGAAATATAAATTTTTCAACCTCGACTTGTTTTCAAGTGATCACTTTCAGCAAGCCATTACTCTTTCATTTCATTGCGTTTGCAATAAGAAATTACAACAAACTTAATCACCGACAACTAACATTTCTGTGACATTCTGATTTTTAGTCAATTTCAGACTCATTAATGAGAAGTAAATCTAGAGATGTATTTCAGTTGCATCTCGCTCGAATTTGATCAATTCGAGTAGGTTCACTAAAAGGGAAAAGGCTAACGCAAGACGAGGCACGTGGACCTAGAAAACTCGAATAAGAAATGGCACTTTGGCCATAAGGATTGTCGAGGGTATATTTAGAACCATAAAAAGGCCGATCTAAGAACGATTAAGGGATGCATTTGCTGGCGTTATACGATTGAAGCGCGGGTGATGCCGCTTAACCAATGTATAATTTGCAAAAAATTTTCTAAATCGAACAGTGACGATCGAGGCCATTGGGACTAGTGATAGACCCTCACAATTATATGACAACCAAAGTAGCAATAAATTGACGAGCCCTAAATGTGATATGAATCACAGGGTCGATACGCGTAATGTCTGCAAAAGCCGCCCGTCGGTTCGGGATAGGCTAGAACCACGTCCGATAGAGAAAACAATCAGAAACGAGCCTTGAAAATTGAAAATGGTGAATCAAGAATTTCCAATGTTATGTTCGGATTAGCCGTCGCCCTATCGAAGATTATTGAAACAAGAAAAATAACGTTCCGAACGTCGGGGTAAAATTACCATTTTGCCCCTCAAAGCTTTAGCCTTGCCTATGCAAATGAATAAGGGCATTTTGGTCTCTTAATCCCCCCAAGGCTGTCGAAAAAGGAGAAGAAATTGTGGCCATTGGATTGAGTTGATTGACACTTAGGACAAGTGTCCAAAGATAGGCTAAAGAGTGGTCATGTCCACTATTCACCACCTACCATTCAACCATTGACTTTTGAGATTGGATATAGACTCTTTTCTCTCTCTCTCTCTCTCTCTCCTCACTTTGGACGGCCATTCACCCCACCATCACCGAAACTCCTTCTTCTTCCTTCTTCCTCTTTCTACCACAGACGATAATTTATAGGCTTCCTGTTTGCTGCCGCCGACGCCACTCTCTAGCGACCACCAGCCGGCGAGATGACCACCAAAGCCTAGCCCCACCTCTTGCCGACCTCCTCGAAGTGGAAGCACGTCGATTGGACCATCGAGGAGCTCCGGCCAAGCATTCTCCCGGAAGCCGACAGAAATTGACCCAATCTGAGGTGGGTGAAGTTTTTGACCATTAAAGACCTCGAAATGTTGGAGTCTTGAGACCAAATTTTGTGGAGATCTAGAGGACTTGTATATCAATCTGTGGTAAAAAGTTGAGCTTGATTTGATGAAGTTTGGACCCCAAATGGGTCTTGTGAACCTTGGACAGAATCTGCCTGTTTACTGCCTTGAAGGATCCGACGACTTTCGAAGAGATTCGGCGACGACACGACTTCAAACTCTCGGTGAGGCTCTTGGACCCTTAGATAGACATGTTAACAAGTAGGTTAGTAATTAAATGATGGATTTGGAGTAGACTAAGGACTAGACATGCTCGGTTTGCACAGAACCGAAAATAGTCGGTTCAGTTCTGTGCAAGACTGAATCTATAGAGGCTGAGGGTGGTTGATTTTGAATCTCAAATTGGTGATTAAGACATGCTAGGATGATGACCATTGTGTTATGCAGGTTTGTGATTCGTGGATTGGTGAATTGGACATAGGAAATTGACAATTGGTTGGAATTTCCTAGGTTGTGCGGTGAGATTGGTCTTAGACCATTGGGGCCGAATCTTTGAGGTCTCAAGAAGTGGATTTTTGTGGCTTCAAACTCAAGGTAAGGAAATCCTAAACTTAGGATAGGAAGATTGGACTCAATTAGGTAAGTCGAGCGATAAATTGATTGATTGGTGAGAGATTCCAAGATGAATGTTCTTGGTGCATCCTAAGTTGTTATAGGGGATTTATGCATGACCTGCTGCCAACAATCTTTCTTCAGAATTCTACTGAACGGGTCGATCCTCCCCTCCCCTTTATTTTAGCAACAACTCCTAAGGTCTCCTCGCCAAGAGCTTCCCGGCGACGACAGAGGAACCAACCCGCCTGCTGTGGCGGGGCGGCTTTTTTGTTTCACAATAAGACCTGGACGATTATCCCTACCCTCGGTATGTTCAAGTGTCACTTGATTGCCTGGCATGCCATGAGTATATGAATTGTGCTTGAACTGCACCTGTTGTTATTTATGTGAAATGAATTAAAAATCATGGCATGAGTGCAACATAACGAGGCCCTGATGCGTATGAGACGCGGGATGGTGGAATGAGTACCCTGATGCGCTGAGGCGCGGGGTAGAAGTTGTGTGGCGCCCTGATGCGTATGAGACGCGGGGTTGAGATGGCCACGGTCCTGATGTATTTACGTGGGACGGAGATATGAGGTATCGACACTGGCCTGAAGTATCATTGAAACCTGATGCGTTTACGCGGGTTGTCAATGACGGTCTGATGCGTTTACGCGGACCGAGCCTGATGTGATCTAATCGCGGGCATGAGAATGAGGTAGGCAGGAAATGGTGGACGTGGTGATGTGGCGGGACAAGTGTGCATATCACCTGAGTGTGTTATGATGCTACAACTGTGTGCCTGCCATCCGTGTGTTGTTATCTATGTTGCATTTGCCTCGTATATCTATGAGTTTGACTTATTGGGTATGTAACTGCCTAAGTGGACGGTCGGCCTAACCTAAGGTTAGGACCCACCTTACTGAGAAGTGAATCTCACCCGTTGGGGACCCCTTCTTTTTGCAGATCCTATGTCTTGACTATGTGGCCTATTCGTTTTGGAGATCCGAAGGAGATGTCCACTTAATTTGACGAGTTCCCTGACGGGCTGGGAACTATTTATGTAAGGAACTGTACTGTTGTTTGGATAGACGAGGGTAGTATGAGCTGGAAGCTTCATCGGTATAAGACCTAGTTTAGGAAAGTTGGGGATGCGTCTACCGGGCCGCTGAAACCCAATGAGGTGCCCTAGGGAGTTGAGGTGCCCCAGGGAGTTGTCCCTAGTTAGTGCCACCCCACCCGAGACTTAGACCAGGCTGAGGGATCGGTTGCCGGTTCTAGGATTGGACCGGAGAGGACCCCGACCTTGAAAGACACAGAGGATGAGGTCATAGTACTAGAGGCGATAGAGGAGGATCTCGCAGAGCCGTCAGCTGAGACGACCATGGAGGATACGATCGAGGTTCGTTCGGAGACCTTCTTTGAGTACGAGCCCACGGAGGACACCGAGAAGGCTGGGGATTCCAGCAGCTCGTCTTAGGAGCTCCCAGTTTATCAGTTGGTCTTTCGATGGCTATCCTGACCCTGTTCCTTTCGGATGCTGATGATGGATCATTTTGTGTACTTACCCTGTCGCCCTCTTGTTAGCGGATTTAGTAGTTATATTCCAGTATGAACAGTGGGATATTTGTATGACAGTATATTCGCTATCCAGGTTCCATTTCACTATTTGTACAGAGGAGTTATTTCATTGTCGCTTCCGCATGCTTGGTATATGTATATCATGTCTCTCGACTTAGTTATGGATCTTGGGACCGCGAGAGATATTATGTTTTGCTAGCAAGGAGTCGCGTGCTCGTGCCCGGGGCACGGGGCGTGACATCCCCATTTGCTTGGTATCAGAGCAAGGTCAGCTCGAACCAAAGTTGATTGAGGACTGGAGTAATAAGGAGGATTAAGTTGGTACTTGGACGGATAGTGAGACCTTAGGAGACTGACTAGGGTAAGGCATGAGGATTGAGTTCCCTACCTAGTGTTGGAGGTCATTTCTGGATTTTGGCCTGATAAGTGTTTGAACGGGGTTGTTTTAGGGAACCGTTGGAGTGAACGGAATTGAGAAATGGCCATGATGTTGAAATGTCTGTGGAAGTTATTGTGTGAAAGGACTGTTGTAGTGTAACTGTTTCTGTTAAGGATTAGTTAGTAACTTTCGATTTAGATGAATGAGTGAGTTACTAACTCCTTGCCGAACTTGTGGTAGACCAGGTTCAGTAGAAGTAGATAAGGATGAGCAACCCATTCAAGAGAGCTGGAAGATCCAGAGGCGGAACCTCTAACTCGAGGCCGTTTGTAGCGGAGGATCCAAGGATGGAAGGCGTATTGAGGGCATTAGAGAGAATTGGTAACCTTATTGATACGCAAACCTAGGACCGGGATGCTGCCATAGCCCAGGCAGTAGGAGCTGCCACAGTTGCCGTCAACACCAACAACGGCAACAACGGTGGCAATGGAAGCCAGGGTGAGCTTGACCAAGGCAATGAGGCGGTGAAGGCCCAAGAGGAAATCGTAGTAGCCAAACAGATAGGCCAGCTAGTCGAGCAGTTCATAAAGCTGAAGCCGACACAGTTTGATAGGATTGGAGATCCCGAACTAGCACCCAGGTGGATCGAGAAGTTGGAAAAAGCCTTTGGAGTGCTGAGGTGCACGGACGAAGAGAAGGTATTGTTAGCAGTGTACCAGTTGGAGGGTACGACAAATGATTGGTGGGCTGCCACCAAGAATGGAGTTTTCCCTGAAGGAACAACCATGAATTGGGATGCTTTTAAGATGGCGTTCAATGACAAGTATTTCTCGGAGACGGCCAGGGAAAGGAAGCAGGTGGAATTCCTATAGTTACGCCAGAATCAGCTAACAATAGACCAATATGAGGCCGAGTTCTCGAGGCTGTCGAGGTACGCACCTTGATCTGTAGAGGATCCTCAGGAGAAAGAAAGGAGATTTAGGGACGGATTGAGGCCTGAGCTCCATAGTCAGATGGTTGCCCTGAATCTGAGGACCTGTAAGGAGATCTACGAGCGGGGCCAGATGATAGAAAGTGACTTGAAGGAGAGGAACACCGGAATTGGACCGCGGTTTACACCAATTAGAGATAACCGCCAGATGGGCAAGAGACCGATGACGGGAAACAAGCGTTTTGTGCCTCCCGTAAAGAAAAATATTGTGAAGCCGCCGAATCCCACAAACTAGAGCTGCCGCCTTTGTGGCAGAAAACATGGAAATGGGCTGGGGCTTGCTTTAAGTGTGATCAGCTAGGCCACTAGATGAGGATGTGCCCAAATCAAGTTCCGACAAATCGACCTCAAGGACAGAGACCGCAGGCTGGACCATCGACTGCTACTTCCCAAATCGAGCAGAAGCGACCACCGGCATAGGGAAGGGTGTATGCAATAGCCCGCAGAGAGGCGAAGGAAGCACCAGGCATGGTCACGGGTACGGTTTACTTGTGCAATCAAGCTGCACATGCACTGTTTAACCCTGGTGCCACGCATTCATTTGTGTCTGCACAGTTTGCTGATTTGGTGGGTACGAGGTTGAAACCGTTGAATATAATTCTGCATGTTGCCACTCCGTTAATGGATAATATATTGGTTTCATTGGGCTGTACGGGTTATGAAATCGTGATTAGAGGGAGTAAGGAGAGTATTGACCTAGCCGTATTGCCCATGTATGATTTTGACGTAATAATAGGAATGGATTGATTGGGTAAGCAGGGGACAGTAGTGGATTGTGGTAGTAGGATAATCCGGTTTTATCCGAGAGGCCGCCCTAGCTTTGAATTGGTGGGAAGTCGAGGAGGAGTCTCGATTCCCTTAGTCTTATCCCTCGAAGTGATAAAGTTGATGTCTGAAGGGTGTCAGACATACTTAGTGGCAATAATGGACACGACTACCGAAGAGCCAAAGTTAAAGAGTATCCTGGTAGTACGTGAATTTCCTGACGTCTTTCCCCAGGAGTTGCCAGGATTGCCATCGGAGCGAGAGATAGAATTCGTGATCGAGTTAGCTCCTGAAACGGAGCCGATCTCGAAGGCACCTTATAAGATGTCCCTGTCGGAACTGAAAGAGTTAAAGGTGCAAATGTAGGAATTGCTGGACAAGGGATTTATCCGACTGAGTGCTTCACCGTGGAGAGCACCGGTGCTATTAGTAAGGAAGAAGGATGGGTCTTTGCGTCTATGCATCGACTATAAGCAGTTGAATCAGGTAACAGTGAAGAACAAGTCCCCACTGCCAAGAATCGATGATCTGTTTGATCAGTTGCAAGGAGCAGCGTTATTCTCAAAGATTGACCTAAGGACCGGGTACCACCAGTTGAGAATCAAGAAGGAAGACATACCTAAGACTGCTTTTAGGACGAGGTATGGTCACTATGAGTTTACAGTGATGCCTTTTGGATTAACCAATGCTCCAGCCGCATTCATGGATTTAATGCATCGAGTATTTAAGGAATTCCTGGATAGATTCGTCATAGTCTTTATTGACGATATCTTGATTTACTCGAGGAGTGACGCAGAATATGAGGAGCACCTGAGGATTGTTCTGCAAACGCTGAGGGAGAACTCGATATATGCTAAGTTAAGTAAATGCGAGTTCTAGTTGAACAAGGTAGCGTTTCTAGGTCATGTGGTATCTAGAGAAGGGATTACAGTGGATCCTGCAAAGATCGAAGCTGTAACTAATTAGCCTAGGCCCACTACTGTCACAGAAGTCAGAAGTTTCTTGGGATTGACAGGGTATTATAGACGATTTGTGGAGAAGTTTTCATCCATAGCCATCCCATTGACGAGGCTGACAAAGAAGGAAACAAGGTTTGAATGGACAAACAAGTGTGAAAGGAGTTTCCAAGAACTCAAGCATCGGTTGACGACCGCATCGGTGTTGACGATTCCATCAGGACCAGGAGGTTACAAGATATACAGCGATGCCTCGCTAAAAGGACTAGGCTGTGTGTTGATGCAGCACGGAAGAGCAGTGGCCTATGCATCTCGATAATTGAGGCCACATGAAATGAACTACCTAACTCATGACCTGGAGTTAGCGGCGATTATATTTGCTCTGAAGTTTTGGAGACATTACCTATGTGGTGAGAAGTTTCAGATTTACACCGACCACCAAAGCTTAAAGTACCTGTTTTCCCAAAAAGAACTGAATATGAGGCAGCGTCGGTGGATGGAGCTGCTCAAGAACTATGATTGTGATATACTGTATCACCCTGGGAAAGCAAATAGAGTAGCAGATACGCTGAGTTGGAAGTCAAGCATTGCATGTCTGTTGGTGAGAAGTTGGTCGATGATAGAAGACTTGAGAGATTCTGAGTTCAGACTGGAAGTCTGCCAGTTGTCCAGCTTAATGGCTGCATTGAGGGTAGAACCTGAGGTCCAGGGAGGAATAAAGACCTTACAATCTACGGACCCAGAGATTCAGTAGATCCTCTAGATGGATGCGACAAAGAGAAAACTGGAATTTCAGGTGTCGGAGGATGGAATTTTGAAGTTCCGAGGATGATTGTGCGTGCCAAAGGATGAAGGACTCAGGGAAAGGATTTTATCAGAGGCTCACAGGAGCAATTATAGCATCCACCTTGAAAGTACGAAAATGTATCAGAACTTGCGACAGCACTATTGGTGGAACGGGATGAAGGCGGACGTAGCAAAGTATGTGGCTAAGTGTTTGACATGCCAGTAAGTGAAAGCGCAGCACTGTAAGCCTGGAGGATTATTACAGCCATTGGAGATACCCGAATGGAAGTAGGAGCATGTAACTATGGATTTCGTGATGGGACTCCCGAGGAGCCAGAAAGGCCACAACTCTATATAGGTAGTCGTGGACAGATTGACCAAATTCGCCCACTTCATTCCTGGGCGAAAGGATTTCGCAATGGATAGATACACCGAGTTATACATGAGATAGATTGTGAGACTACATGGAGTGCTTGTGACGATTACCTCGGATAGAGATCCCAAATTCACGGCGAACTTTTGGAAGAGTCTTCAAGAAGCCATGGGAACTCGATTGCAGTTTAGTACGGCATACCATTCACGAACGGACGGACAGTCGGAAAGGACGATTCAGACGCTTGAGGACATGCTGCAAGCATGCGTCATAGATTTTAAAGGTGGATGAGAAGACCAGCTACATTTGGTAGAGTTTGCCTATAATAATAGCTACCAGCAAAGTATCCAGATGACACCATTTGAAGCACTCTATGGAAGGGCCTACAGAACCCTGATTTGCTGGGATGAGGTTGGAGAAAGAAGTATCATAGGCCCAAAATTGGTAGAGTAATCGGTGGAAGCGTGAAAATAATTCTGGATAGATTGAGGACGGCACAGAGTCGTCAGAAGAGCTATGCTGATAAGCAGCGTAAGCCCTTGGAGTTTCAAGTGGGCGATCACGTCTTCCTCAAGGTGTCACCGATGAGAGGGTTATCGCGTTTTGGAAGAAAGGAGAAGCTGAGCCCAAGGTATGTAGACCCATTTGAGATACTGGAGCGAATTGGAACCTTGGCCTACATGCTTGCCTTGCCGCCTAATCTATCCCAGGTGCATAATGTCTTCCACGTGTCGATGCTGCGGCAGTATCAACCAAACCCGACACATGTGCTGGACTACGAAGTCATAGAAGTTGATGATCGGGTGTCTTACGTCGAGAAGCTGATAAGGATCGAAGATCGGAAGGAACAAATTCTAAGGAATAAGACGATCCCATTGGTCAAGGTGGTGTGGAAGCACCGTGGAACTAAAGGTGCCACGTAGGAAAACGAAAAGACGATGAGGCGACAACACCCCCATTTATTTGAGTAATCGAGTTTGATGTAAATTTCGGGGACGAAATTTTTGTAAGGGGGGAAGAGTTGTGACATTCTGATTTTCAGTAAATTTCAGACTCATTAATGAGAAATAAATCTAGAAATGTATTTCAGTCGCATCTCGCTCGAATCTGATCAATTCGAGTAGGCTGACCAAAAGGGAAAGGCTAATGTAAAACCAGGTACGTAGACCTAGGAAACTCGGATAAGAAATGACGCTTTGACAATAAGGATTGTCGAGGGGATATTTAGAACCATAAAAAGGCCGATCTAATAACGATTAAGGGATGCATTTGCTAGCGTTATACGATTGAAGCGCGGGTGATGCCGCTTAACCAATGTATAATTTGCAAAAATTTTCCTAAATCGAACAGTGACGATCGAGGCCATTGGGACTAGTGATAGACCCTCATAATTACATGACAACCAAAGTCGCCATAAATTGACGAGCCCTAAATGTGATATGAATCACAGGGTCAATACGCGTAATATCTGCAAAAGCCGCTCGTCGGTTCGGGATAGGCTAGAACCACGTCCGATAGAGAAAACAATCATAAACGAGCCTTGAAAATTGAAAATGGTGAATCAAGAATTTCCAACATTGTGTTCGGATTGGCCGTCGCCCTATCGAAGATTATTGAAACGAGAAAAATAATGTTCCGAACGTCGGGGGTAAAATTACCATTTTGCCCCTCAAAGCTTTGGCCTTGCCTATGCAAATGAAGAAGGGCATTTTGATCTCTTAATCCCCCCAAGGCTATCGAAAAAGGAGAAGGAATTGTGGCCATTGGATTGAGTTGATTGACACTTAGGACAAGTGTCCAAAGATGGGCTAAAGAATGGTCATGTCCACTATTCACCACCTACCATTCAACCATTGAATTTTGAGATTGGATATAGACTCTTTTCTCTCTCTCTCTCTCTCTCCTCACTTTGGCCGGTCATTCACCCCACCATCACCGAAACTCCTTCTTCTTCCTTCTTCCTCTTTCTGCCACCAACGATAATTTTTGGGCTTCCTGTTTGCTGCCGCCGATGCCACTCTCTAGCGACCACCAGCAGGCGAGATGACCACCAAAGCCTAGCCCCACCTCTTGTAGACCTCTTCAAAGTGGAAGAACATCGATTAGACCACCGAAGAGCTCCGGCCAAGCATTCTCCCGGAAGCCGACAGAAATTGACCCAATCTGAGGTAGGTGACGTTTTTGACCCTTAAGGATCTCAAAATGTTGGAGTCTTGAGACCAAATTTTGTGGAGATCTAGGGAACTTGTATATCATCTGTGGTAAAAAGTTGAGCTTGATTTGATGAAATTTTGACCCCAAATGGGTCTTATGAACCTTGGACAGAATCTGCCGATTTATTGCCTTGAAGGATCCGGCGACTTTCGAAGAGATTCCGGCGACGACGCGACTTCAAAATCTCGGTGAGGCTCTAGGACCCTTAGATAGACATGTTAACAAGTAGGTTAGTGATTAAATGATGGATTTGGAGTAGACTAAGGACTGGACATGCTCGGTTTGCACAGAACCGAAAATAGCCAGTTCAGTTCTGTGCAAGAGCGAATTTGTGGAGGCTGAGGGTGGTTGATTTTGAATCTCAAATTGGTGATTAAGACATGCTAGGATGATGAGGATTGTGTTATGCAGGTTTGTGATTCGTGGATTGGTGAATTGGACATAGGAAATTGACAATTGGTTGGAATTTCCTAGGTTGTGCGGTGAGATTGGTCTTAGACCATTGGGGCCGAATCTTTGAGGGCTCAAGAAGAGGATTTTTGTGGCTTCAAACTGAAGGTAAGGAAATCCTAAACTTATGATAGGAAAATTGGACTCAATTAGGTGAGTCGAGCGATAAATTGATTGATTAGTGAGAGATTCCAAGATGAATGTTCTTGGTGCATCCTAAGTTGTTCTAGGAAATTTATGCGTGCTAATGCTTGTGCTTAAATTTTTTGCCATGTTTAAGTGTCACTTGATTGCTTGGCATGCCATGAGTATATGAATTGTGCCTGAACTGCACCTGTTGTTATTTATGTGAAATGAATTGAAAATCATGGCATGAGTGCGACATGACGAGGCCCTGATGCGTATGAGACACAGGGTGGTGGAATGAGTACCCTGAGGCGCTGAGGCGCGGGGTAGAAGTTGTGTGGCACCCTGATGCGTATGAGATGGGGCTTGAGATGGCCACGGTCCTGATGTGTTTACGCGGGATGGAGATATGAGGTATCGACACTGGCCTGGAGTATCATTGAAACCTGATGCGTTTACGCGGGTTGTCAATGACGGTCTGATGCGTTTACGCGGACCGAGCCTGATGCGATCTAATTGCGGGCATGAGAATGAGGTAGGCAGGAAATGGTGGATGTGGTGATGTGGCTGGATGAGTGTGCATATCATCTGAGTGTGTTATGATGCGATAACTGTGCGCCTATCATCCGTGTGTTGTTATCTATGCTTGCATTTGCCTCTTATATCTATGAGTTTGACTTATTGGGTATGTAACTACCTGAGTGGACGGTCGGCCTAACCTAAGGTTAGGACCCACCTTATTGAGATGTGAATCTCATCCCGTTGGGAAACCCTTCTTTTTACAGATCCTAGGTCTTGACGATGTGGCCTATTCGTTTTGGAGACCCGAAGGAGTGTCCACTTAGTTTGATGAGCTTCCTAACGGGCAGAGAACTATTTATGTAAGGAAGTGTACTGTTGTTTGGGTAGATGAGGGTAGTACGAGCTGGAAGCCTCATCGATATGAGGCCTGGTTTAAGAAAGTTGGGGATGTGTCTACGGGGCCGCTGAAGCCCAATGAGGTGCCCTAGGGAGTTGTCCGTAGTTGGTACCACCCCATCCGAGACTTAGACCAGGCCGAGGGGTCGGTTGCCGGTTCTAGGATGGGACCGAAGAGCACCCCGACCTTGGAGGACACCGAGGATGAGGTCATAGTACTAGAGGCGACCGAGGAGGATCTCGCAGAGCCATCAGCTGAGGCGACCATGGAGGATACGATCGAGGTTCGTTCGGAAACCTTTTCTGAGTACGAGCCCATGGAAGACGCCGAGGAGACCAGGGATTCCAGCAGCTCGTCTTAGGAGCTCCCAGTTTATTAGTTGGTCTTTCGATGGCGATCCTGACCCTGTTCCTTTCGGATGCTGATGATGGATCATTTTGTGTACTTACCCCGTCGCCCTCTTTTTAGCGGATTTAGTAGTTATATTCCGGTATGAACAGTGGGATATTTGTATGACAGTATATTCGCTATCCAGGTTCCATTTCACTATTTGTATGGAGGAGTTATTTCATTATCGCTTCCGCATGCTTGGTATATGTATATCATGTCTCTCGACTTAGTTATGGATCTTGAGACCGCGAGAGATATTATGTTTTGCTTGCAGGGAGTCGCGTGCTCGCGCTCGGGGCATGGGGCGTGACAATTTCATTCACAAGTAAAGCAAAGGAAGTTCAAAATATACAACAACTAATCTCAACAAAATAAGTAAATGTGCATACCCAATGAAATCCAACCTCGACTTCAAACAAAAGTGTAGCAAACTCTTGACAGACATCAAACCAGTAACATAGCTACAAATTGCCCTTTACAACTACACATTTCATTCATCTTCAACTATGGTAAATCGAGAAACTTATTCTCATTGGTTCCTTTACATTTTCCCATGAAGGCTATGCAACAAAGCAATAACACAATCAATGATTGAGAACAAATTCTTTCATTTTCATGCTTGAAACTTCCTTCTTCAAATGGTTGGCCAATGATGCTAAAGATTTATTTTCTTCAGCTTGCATTGACTGAACATTGACTTCCTGTAACTCATTTAGTAATGTCAGTAAAGGTTGACGTCGTCCTTCAAGAATCTCTAATATCACCTCAGTCGCTTGTTCGAAGAATTTCGCATCAACCCATTTGAAATATTTTGCACTTCAAGCCTTCTTTATACCTGGCACATCCATTGAATCGGCTTCCCGGATTCAACCAAGTCCAAGATGGTCTTATTGGACTCGGTAACCACAATAACAATAGCACTTGCCTTCTTCGCTTCGAGAAGAATTGGGGTTAGGGTTTGAGGCGCTACCAAAGCCACTACAGCTACTCGTGAAGGCCCTTATTTTCAACTTTGCCCTATCATTTCTTTTTGACAAATCGAATTGTGGTTAGGCTTTGAAATTGAGGATTTTCTTGAGTTGACTGATTTAGGGTTTGTGGCACAATTGAAGCCATTCGTGAAGCCCTTCATTTGCAAGTATGAGGCGCAATTTCTTCGGCTAAATCGACAATGAGGGCTACAGTTCAGAATTTTGGGATTTGCTCTTCAATCGGCTGATTTAGGGTTCGTTTTTGAAGAACCGTTCCTGTGTTATTCCGAATTTCAACCCTCTTCGAGGCTATTATCATGAAATGGGGTCTCGAAATTAGAATTGAACGTCGTCTCATCGAAGGAAATTTATATTGAAAAAGTGAAATTTCGGACTAAAAGTGTGAAATTACCATTTTGCCCTTAGGAGGATAACCTTGCCTTAAGAATTGAACAAGAGAATTTTAGTCTTTTGTCAATCCCTCTAATTGGCCGAAAATTTGAGGGTATAAATGTCATTTGGGCCAAAGAGATTAAGGAATTTGAGGACAAGTGTCATCACAAGAAGGGGTTTATCCAATTAGCCTTTAATGTGGTCTTTTCCCGTCTACCGTTCTTCTTGTTGACCAAGAGAGAATGAAGAAGACTCTCATCTCTCTCTCTCTTCATTTCACTCGGCCGGTCCCTCCTCCATGTCTCTCTTTCTCTTTTCTTTTCTTCCTATTCCTCTTCTCTCTCTCGCGTCCAATCCCGTTGCCAGTCACTATTCTAGTCGTAACTCCGTCGTTCGATATCGGAAGGGGACGAGCCATCCACCATTAGAAAGGTTATACTCTTGCCGTTCTAAAGATATATTATAAATCTAATTTTGCCCCTCCGTTTTTCCCGTGGAGCTGTTTGAAGGAGCAAAGGTCAGAATGGCCAATTTTGAACCCACGAGCTTTAAAGTGGATTTTCGAGCTTGTTATGGCTCGATTCTTGGTAAGACCACCTCTCAACCTCGTTAAGACATATATGATCGTGTTTGAGGGTTTAAAGATGGACTATCTTGGAATTTAAGGGCTGGTCCTCGGGTATTTTTATGGTTAAGAACTGAATTAGGTCTGTCCAGACCAAACCGCAAGTTACAAAGCCATATTGCGGGCTGTTCTCTCTTGATTGAGGTGGTAAGTGTCTCTAAACCTTAGCTTTGTGTGTTAGAAGGTTGATGATTGTAGTTGAATGAGGTTTCGATGGAGTTTGATGGTTGAAATTGCATGTTTTTACAAGGGACATAATTTGTCCTCTAGCAGACCAGTTGGAACCGAGACCCTTTGTGACATTTCGAATTTCGACCCTTTTGAGGCTATTGAATGGAAGATATCGATCGATGTGTTTCAGTTGTAACTCGCTCGGAGTTGGCCACTCTTGAGTTATCTGACCAAAAGGGAAAGACTGATGCGGAGTCGGGTACGTGGACCCAGGGAATTTGAATGAGAAATAGCACTTTAAATATAAGGATTGTCGAGGGAATATTTTGGGCCAGTATAGATCGATCTAGGAACGATCATGGAATGCCTTGCTAGTATTATACGTTGGGACGCGGGTGATTCCGCTTAACCAATGTGTAATTTGCGAGAATTTCCTAAATCGGATTCCGATGATCAGGACCGCAGGAGCTAGTGATAAACCCTCGTAATTACATGACAATCAAAGTCGCCACGGCTTGAGAAAAATCCCAAGGTCGATACGCGTATCGCTTGCAAGATTTGCCCATCAATTAGAGATAAACTGGAATTATAGTCAACGAGAGTTTAACATGAAATTGGACCTCGAGATTTGGGTATTGGACATTGAGGAATTCCAATATTTGAGTTGAAATGGATGTCGCCTCATCGAGGGTGGTTTATGTTGGAAAAATGGAATTTTGGACGAAAAGTGTCAATGATCATTTTGTCCCTCGACCTTTGGCCTTGTCTTGAGAACTAATGGAGGTCATTTTGGTCATTTCATACTCCTATATATGGCTATCGAAAATTGTGAGGATAAGGACAAAGGAAGTCAAGGTCTTCTAGAAGCTAGGCTAAGTGTCATCCAAAGAAGGCTCCAAGCATTAAATACCCACAAAATCAATCTTATTAATATTAAGCCCAATTATTTGTGTGAAAGACTCCATTCTTCTTCCTCATCAGCCATAATTCTCTCTCTCTCTCTCTCTTCACTCTCTCCATTTTCTTCTTCCTCTTCCTTCTCGGCCGAACAACCTAGCTCGACCAGTTCCGACCACCTCTCTTCCTCTGACCAAAACTTTTTCTTTCGACATCGGATTAAGGTAAAACCACCACCATCTTAAAAATTATTATCTTTTGGTTCTAGTGACATATTATAAACTTGGTGTGGCCCAGTCATTTGTCTCGTAGGTCTATTTGAGTGGGCAAAGGTCAGGACGAGGTCAGATTCTGATCGATTTTAGGGAAAGACCTGTTCCGGGGGCTTTTGGACTTCAAATGACTTCAAATTTTCGGTGAAGTCTTCTAAACTTATAATATTAAAGTTGAATGAGCCATGGTTGCAATTTTAGTTGAGTTCAAATGGGTTTTCATGGCTGATTTGAGGCAATTTTTCTGAGGCGGAATCTGACCGCATGTACACCAAGTGGAATCGTCTGATCAGAAGTCCTTGAGGTTTTTATTTTGCTTCCAAATCTTCGGTGAGCTCCCTTAACATGTAGATTAAGGTTATGGCAAGTTGGTTTTGTGATGGATTGAAGTTTGAAATTGATTTATGAACTGATTTGTATGGGTTAGGTCGAAACCGATTCTGTCTTGTTAGTACTCCGTTAGAACCGAACGTTGGGAGTTAAATAATAGGTTTTTTATCTTTAAAATGATTATTGATACACCATAAAATATTATATGAGATGTTATTGAGGAGTATGCAAATTGGATTGGAGATTAGAGGGATTTAAGGGATGAATATTGCACGAAACTCAAGTTATATTCTGCCATGTTAAAGGACTGTTTAAACCAAACACTTTGGGGGTTCGTGGAGTTGACGCCGTGTCTTGAAATGGTTATTAAGACATCGTGGGTTGCCAATTGATGTGTTATTAAGGTATTGGCAAAGTGGGATTGAGAAATGAATAAGGTTCGATGTGATTTTTCCCATGCGCGACATGGATGCCTTGTTCGGTTGTGAGCTTGCTGACCTAGGATGGTCATTTGAGTTGAAATTGCTAGCGCGCTTAAAATTAAGTATTTCCTAAACCCTTACTTGAACATTAAGACACTACTGGATAGAGTGGTTGAATGATTTGATTGCTTGGTGAAGCCTATAGCTTGAATTGCTTGATTGAGTAGTGGATTCCATGACTTGAATGGCATAGCATGACAATTGAACTATGATATGCCTTGATGACATATTTGGCTATTCAGTCCTTGATTGTTTAATTGGCTGTGACACCTATATGACTTATATGGCTATAACGCTTGTGATATTGAAGTGGTCATGAAGCCTTGTTGTTGAATTGGCCATAATGCCCATGTTATTGAGTTGATTTGAGTGTCTATGTTATATAAACGGCTATAGTGCCGATGTTATATGAATGGGCTGTAGTGTCCTAACGATCAATTGGCATGTGGCCCCGGAGATCGCATTGGCTTGGAGCCCTAATGATATTGATTAGCCTGTGGCCCCGGTGATATTAATTGACGATAAGTCCCAGTGATACCGATTGACATGTGGCCCCGGTGGTATCGATTGGCCTATGGCCCTTGAAATGATAATTGACTGTGAACCCTAGAGGTACTAATTAGCCTGTGGCCCCGGTGGTACCAGTTGACTAAAAGTCATGATGATATCGATTGGCATGTGGTTCCGGTGATATCAATTGGCCAGAGTGCCCAGAGAAGTACATGGCGACCTAAGAGCCGGGGGATAAAAGATTGCGATGAATCTGAAAGTGGTGTGTGTTTGTTTATGTGCCATGTGCTTTGAGCATGAACCCATGAAATTGTCTATTCTTGGCTTGTTAACATGTCTAATTTATGAAGGCCTTGTGCCATTGCATTGATGAAGGCCTGCATCTGGTGTTGTTGAGTTGGTCCAGAGGGACTGGTAATCAAGTTTAGGTTTAGATTTCACTTGCTGAGATTTATATCTCACCTCAATAGGGGCTTGACTTTTTCAAGTCCCAGGCGAAAGAATCCCGAACTTGCCAAGGATTGGGCATTCGAGGAAGTAATTGATTAAATGTATTTAAGACGTTGGGTGACCTTGGCGATTATATATTGTTTGGTGGATGTAGAAATTAAACCTTTATTTTTTTACCATTGTAAACGAATTGAGGTGTATTTATAGATACGAGAAGTGTACTATTTTTTCGTCCTAAGTCATCTTGATTTTATTTGTGTACGGAGCAGTTCTTGCTTTCGCATGTACACAAATTGAGGACATGAGGGCCAAAGGTTCTTGGATGCCACAGCTTGATTACAGCCAATGGGATGTTCGTGAGCTAGTCGGATTCGGGGCGTGACACCCTTAGAGGCTCGAGGAAGTGTTCACCTTGCTTCGAAACTCTCGGTAAGACACCTAGGGACATAGATTGATGTGTTAACAATGTGGTTGCATGATATAATTGAGTTTAGAAGAGAATTGATGGCCGGTTTGTGCGATTTTCCTAGGGACTGAATCTGCCCTGCGCTGGATCGAGTGAACTGAGCCATTTGGAGGATTGTCGAGGTGTCGCTTTGCTTCAAAATCATCGGTAAGATATCCTAGAGTGAAGTGTGATATGTTGGCAAGGTGGTTGAGTGAAAGAATTGAATTTAGAAGTGTTACAATGGTTGAATTGTGAGATTTTTCTTAGGACCGCAAGTTGCCCTGTTTTGGCCGGTTGATAACCAAGCCTTGTGGCTGTCATTGACGAGAATTGCTAGCTTAATTGGATTGGTAAGCGACCCCTAAACCCTATTTAGGACGTTAGGGTACTAATGAACGGATTTGAGTATCGAATTGGTAGTTTGTGAACCAATTGTGCTTGAACTGACTTGTGTCGATTGTGGCTTGTGTAAATCGTATTGTGCTTGCTGCCTTGAAATGAAAATTGTGGAATTCTTGGCTGTGATTACCATGTGGACGTTCGGATGGCATGAAGACTTAAAGGGTCGTATGGCAATTGGCCCCTTTGATTGACAAATGGGTGTAATTCATGCTTGAAATTGGCAAGGGAATGCCTTGTTTGATTAATTGCCTTATTGTGCAAGTTGTGTCAAGCCATGTGTGATTCCCTTGTTAAAGACTAATTGCTTGCTTAATCGAGTTATACTCGATCATGAAGTTATTTTAAAGATGAGATATGGCTTGTGAGCCTGGAATTATGAGAAGCGTGTTTTATGAAAGCGAACTTGAATTGATTGATTGACCAATGAGCCAATGGCATGTCAAACCTTGATGCGTCAGAACGCGAGGTTCATTTATATCCTGATGCATCAGAACGCAGGATAAACTTAATATGTGTCGACACGAGTATTGAAATGGAATTTAAAACCTAATGCGTTAGAACGCGGGTTGCCAATCGAAATATTGACTTAACCTGATGCGTATTGGCACGGGCTTGGCCATTGAAATTGGATGCATGATGAGCCTGATGCGTATTGACGCGGGTTTGGCTATTGGAATTAGAAGTTATGGTGAAATTGAGCCTACTCGCTTGTATATGAACGAATTATTACGGTAGTACGAAGCTTGGTCTTATGGATATGGACGCCTCTGAATCATATTTGTTTTATTCCAATCATGATGACTTATTATAAGGCATTAATACCATGTGTTATTTCCCTTGACGAGCTATTGCATGCTCCTTTTAAAAGACGTCTGGGGGTACCAATGGCCTAGTCTAGGTTTAGAGTCAGCTTGCTGAGATTTATATCTCACCCCGTCGTGGGATTAACATTTTTCTGGTTCCAGGTGATGGAAATCCGAGCTTGTCAAGGATTGATATTTGAGGAAGTAATTGGTCGAATAGATATAAAACCTTTTGTGGCCTTAGGGATTATATTTTGTTTTGTGAATTTAGAATTGAACCATTGGCATTTGACCATTGTAACCTCTGAGGTGTATTATATGGATACGAGAAATGTACCATTGTTTCGTCCTAAGTCATTTCATTTTCATTTATGTATGGAGTTGTTTTGTCACTCTCGCGTGCGCATATCATAAATATGGATTTATAAGTTGTGGACGAAGAATTCTAGGTAATAACTACAAAAAGAACGGCCTGGTAGGAGGTTCGCATGTCCACCGGGTTTGGGATGTGACAATTCCCAAAACGATGTTATGGTTATAGATGCTGACTGGACTCTTTGACGGCCACATCGACATCTTTTATTCATAAAATAAGGCTAGGTCAACTTTTCGACAAACCAAAACAGACTTAGCACTAAATTGATTGTTTTTTTAACAACTTGGCACTAAAGTAATCCATTTAAAACTTTAGGCACCAAAGTGATCTTCGTACAAATTTTTTGGCACTAAAACTATAATTTTGCCCAAATTTATCCATGACTTAGATTTTTAATAACTTGCGATCATATTCCAGATCTTACATTCTATTTAGAGGCATTGCCGACTACTATGAGTAGGAGATTAATTTGGCCTAAAATCTCATCATTTACTCATATTTTTTATTGTTTCATTTTGTCGTGACCTAAAATTAGGCTAATGAATTATCAGGTTAATTAAATTAACTAACCTAATTCAGACCCTCCCAAATCTTACCAAATCGTAACTTAGGTTTATTTATGAAAAAATGTTCAATCGGAGCTGCCGCGAATCATTTACGGTAGGTTGATTAAAAACCTATATAAAATAGCGGAAAAACTATTTTATCTCTACGAACCAAAGAAAATGAGTTCGTGGAATTGGCTACATTAATTAAAAATTAATGCCCTTTCGGTACTCAAGTTTCATGAAAGCTCCTTAGTTTGATGATTTGAATTGTTTCGATTTTTCTTTTATTAAACGCAATGCTAATGCAATCTAATTATATGACATGAGTAATGACATGGCAAAGATGTACGACATGGCATAATGATGTAGAAAA
Organism: Rhodomyrtus tomentosa; assembly: GCA_028455895.1. Taxonomy (NCBI): domain Eukaryota; kingdom Viridiplantae; phylum Streptophyta; class Magnoliopsida; order Myrtales; family Myrtaceae; genus Rhodomyrtus; species Rhodomyrtus tomentosa. The sequence goes on from JAPCWY010000008.1 coordinate 14,473,587, forward strand.
TATGGATGACATGGAAAATGTGACAATGCAACCTAAACTATATGCTATGCAGAATGAATTGACATTTTTTGGGTATTTTTTGTATTTTCAGATTTATGAAAAATGAAATAAAATGTTATCCTAAAGTCAAAGGAAACGTGATCTAAATTAAGAAAAGCATGACATTTTTTTAAAATTTTTATGGAATTTATTTAAGCATGAAAACAATAAAATTTGAATAAAAATAAAATTTATCGCCTGTAAAATACCTTTAAATCCAAAAATCTGATTTTATTCACAACATCCCTCAAGATTAGGGTTACCAAGTGAATATATTATAGAATTACCGTCGTCCATATATATATATATATATATATATATATATATATATATATATATATATATATATATGGCAAACATTGAAATTCTATTTAGAAATTAGCAATCCGCTCCTCGAGATCGAAGATTTGATAATTAACTTACTCGTGCGAGCATGATCGTACTTCGAGATCGAAGTCATATGTTGCCTTTAATGTACGTTTTTCGAGGGACAAGGCACAATTGAGGAGCATGTGTTATATCAGTATTGTTTACTAAAGTTCAAACTTTATAATAAAAAATAAATTAGAACAAATAATAAACAATATGCAAAGACAAACATGCTAAAAGAAATTAGCCATCCAGTGCACATGAATTTCGAAAACTAGAAAGGAGACCGCTGAAATTTGTTAGGGTTCAGCTGCTTGATCCGCCAAAGTTCACATCTTTTAAAAGTAAGCAATTATCTATTGAGATTTTGAAAAAAAAATTAGATAATCACCAAATTAGGAAAGATATATTCAGTCCAAGCAAGGATTTATCTGTTATATGTAAAGATACATAAAATATTCACAATGGATGTGCAAACCGGCCACATCAAGTAACGAAAATTTTAAATATTCTTAAGATGAAAATTTGTTACCTAATTTGAAAATTTGCATTGCCAAATTCAAACCCCATGTTAGCTTATGGATCAAACTTGCTCGGTGAGAAACGGTTCACAAATGGCAATGACTGCGTGCGACGGATGCCCGACTAGAATTTATCAATGATGCACGGGTAAGGCCTCCTTGTTAGCCGTTCAAACGGCCGTCCGTCGTCACAAATGACACTGTAGGATCACTGTAATCGAAAACTAGAAACAAAACAATATAGGGGAAGAAATTCGTGCATCTGATTCGTGATTCGTCGTTCTTGAGGCGGAAATCTGACGATTCGGAACTCAAGGCGCAATCCGGACTTGACATTTCCCCTCTATTCCCTCTGAATGCCTAGCGTCGGTGAGGCAGCACTTTCGTATAGCCTATGAAGTTATAAGGGTTAGAGGGGGCGCCCTAGCTATATATATAGAGTTTTTTGGCGGGCCCTCTCACCATGGGCCGGGCTGAACTCTGGCCCACATTAGCCAGGCCCATGTTAGGCCCAATAAGAATCTTTGTATCCCGTCTTTATTAGACTAACCCGTAAACTGTAAATTAATCCCGTAATACGATAATTACAATCTCAATTAATGTAACCTATATCAAGAAAATTCTTACATTCTCCCACTTGAGCTATATTAATTGAAAGTGTACAATAGTGCGCGCATTTATGTTGGTCTAGGGATTACTCTTAATGGCCAATCCGATCTCATAGAGTCTCAAACATCGAGTCATGGCATTAGCTGCAAAACGACTGCTATGTAGGGTAATCCATGGTCACGAGTGTTCTTAACTCTACTGATATGGATTCAATATGGTAGTGTGGCAAATGATGACACCTCATAAAAGAGTTACTTCATGTGTGATCCTTCTGTAGATACAATTCTCTCTCTTTATGTGCAACGAAACCTTATGTGCACTAGAGAATACCTTTATGATTCCAACAAACCTCGATATGTCTCACTTTATAGTTAACCTTACTTTCTGTGTAACAAGACATATCCTTAAAGCTAGTAACTGAATGCCCCCAGCTTTTACTCAAGGTTTACACGTTCCTTAAGATTTTCAACTGATCAACTCAAATACCTTATTGCATTCAATAAAGTTGATACATATCTAAATGTTACAAATGTAACAATCACATATGTAAACTTTATTGGAGCAAACACTGAAAATAGCTCCTACTGAATAAGCGCATCCAATGATGCCACCAAGCCCATCTTAATGACATGTTATTTCAAATACATAAGGGCAAAGACTTTAGTCAGTAGAACTACAGTCATATCATGTCACGCCCCAAACCCATCGAGCTCACGAACATCCCTACAAACAAACCATACAATCTCTCACGGTCCCAAGATCCAGACTTACAAGTCGATAGATAATTTATAAACATAAGCATGCGGAAGCAATACTTAAAAGAAAAATCCCCGCACAGAATATTAGTTAAGTGAGACCTGGATAGCATAATGATTGTCATACATCATAACTAACAGTTCATACAGCTTCGACTACTACAATTCGCTAATAACCTGGGCGACGCGGTAGTACGCAAAAGAGTCCCTCATGACATCCAAAAGGACAGGATCGGGTCGCCACCAAAAAGGTCGAGCTAATAAACTATATCCCCTAGGATGAGCTACTGGAGTCCCCGGAATCCTCTGCGTCCTCGGTCGGCTCATACTTGGAGAACGTCTCGGACGGAACCCCGATGGAATCCTCCATGTTCTCCTCGCGCGACGGCTTCGCCAGGTCCTCCTCGGTCGCCTCCAAGACTATGACCTCGTCCTCCTCGACGGTGAAGTCCAACGTCGGGGTCTTCTTCAGCCCGTTCCTAGAGCCGACTACGGATCCCTTTGGCTACTCCTACTCTCCTGCGGTCTGGCACTAGTCGGGTATCACTCCCCGAGGTACCTCATGGGGCTTCAGCGGCCCAATCTGTGCATCCCCCACCTTTCTAAACCAAGCCTCGAACCTATGAGGCTTCCAATCAGGGCTTCCCTCGTCGACCCATACGACTGTACATTTCCTCACATAAACGTTCCCCTGATTATCCGGGAACTCATTAAAATACACCGTCATTTCTTTGGGGTCCCCAAAACGTATAGGTCACATCTCTAAGACCTAGGATCTGTAAAAATAAGGGTCCCCAAAGGGGTGAGATACTCATCTCAGTAAAAAAATCCTAACCCTAGGTCAAGTCGACCGTCCACTCAGGTAGTCGTACACTCCAATCATTCCAAATTCATAAGCACACGGGCATATCAGGCACAAATCCATAAAACAATAACATACAGATGTCAGGCATATAATGATGACTTCATGTCACACTCAGATGATCATGCACCACCGTCCTGCCACTTCACCACATCCACCAATCTCCGTCTGCCTCAATCTCCAGCCCGCGATCTCGTCGCATCAGGCTTGATCCGCGTAAACGCATCAGATCGTCATCGGCAACCCGTGTAAATGCATTAGGTTCCAATGAATCTCCAGGCTAGTCTCATCATCTCACACTTCCGTCCCGCGAATAATTCACATCAGGACCGTGGTCATCTCAACCCCGCGATCTCGTCGCATCAGGGCGCCACACACAACATCAACTCCACCCCGTGATCTCGTCACATCAAGGTATCCACCTCCCGCCCCACGTCTCATACGCCTCAGGGCCGTGCCATGTCATGCTCATGCCATGATTTTAAATTCAATTTCACAATTCAAACAACAGGTGCAACTCATGCACAATCCGAATACTCATGGCATGCAAGGCAATCACATGACTCACATACGTGGCGGATGATTTCAAGCATAAACAATAACATACATAACCTTTCTATAGCCACTCAGGGCATACCAAGAACTACCCCTTTGAAAAATCCCCATAAATCAACCAATTTCAATCTCGACTCACCCAATTGAGTCCAAACTCTCTATCCTAAGCTTAGAATTCCCTTACCTTGCGCTTAATATCTCCAAATATTTCTTCTTGGGTCCTTAAGGTTCGACCATATGAATCCAAGGGTCAATTCACCGCGCAACCTAGCAATTCCAACCGATTTGTCAATTTTCCAAGTCCAAATCAACCATTCATGAATCACAATCCTCCATAGCACAATCCCCAACATCTTAACACATCTTAAACATCAATTTGAGCCCCAAAACCATCTGTTCTTGCACCCACTAGAACCGGTTTTGCACAGAACCGAACCGATTCATTTCGGTTCTATGCAAACCGTGCACTTCCAGCCATATTTCTACTTCAAATCCAATATTTAAATACTATTCTACCTCTTAACATGTCTACCTAAGGGTTTGAGAGGCTCACCGAAGGTTTGGAGCCAATTAGTCACCGGAAACTCGTCGAACCTCGCCGGACTCCTCAAGTCAGTTTTGCTAATAGTTTTTGTGCAAAGTTTACAAGGCCGGTGCATGGTCAAAACTTCATCAAATTGAGCCTCAATTACTATCAAAGATTCCTACACGTCTCTACTAGATCTCCACAAAATTTGACTCCAAAATTCCAATATTTCAGCCTTTAAAAGGGCTAGGAACCGAACCTACCTCAGGTTGGAGCGGAATCTGTCGGCTCTCGGTGAAATGCTTGCTGGGGACTCCTCGGTGCTCCAAATGACTTGATTCTTATTCGAGGATGTCGGCAAGACGTAGGGTTTCGTTGGTGTGGTTAGCCGGAGGTCGGATGGTGGCCGAAAATGGCCGTCGGAACGGCCGAACAGTGGCGGTAACTCTGGTCAGCGACAAGCAAATTGAAGAGGAAAGGAGGAGAGGGTTTTCGGTGGTCTTGGGGTTCAATGGCTGATCAATTGAAGAGGAGAGAGAGTGAAAATGGTTATATACCAAGCTTGGTCAAGGGCTTGAATGTTAGGTGGGTGAAAAGTTGACATGACCACCCTTGCCCATCTCTTGACACATGTCCATATTGTCTTCCCAATGATATCCAATGGCCATCCTTTCTTCTTGAATTTCGGCAGCCTTGAGGTGGGGCAATTTGCCCTTCTTGAATTGTATAGGTAAGGTTCTAGGCTTGAGGGGCAAAAGGGTCATTTTACCCCCGACGTTCATAACGTCATTTTTCTCGTTCCAGAATTCTTCGATAGGGCGACGGCCAATCCGAATAACGTTGGAATTCTTGATTATTTATTCCATTTCAAATCTTTCAAGACTCATTTCTGATGGTTTCCTCTATTAGACGGGGTTCCAGCCTATCTCAAATCGACGGGAGACTTTTGCAAATATTACGTGTATCGATCCTGTGATTCATATTACGTTTAGGGCTCATCAATTTATGGCGGCTTTGGTTGTCATGTAATTGTGAGGGTTTATCGCTAGTCCCTATGGTTTCGATTTTCATTATCCGATTTAAGAAAAATTTACAAATCATATGTTGGTTAAGCGGCATCACCCGCGCTCTAATCGTATGACACTCGCAAGGCAATCCTTAATCATTCTTAGATCAGCCTCTTGGTGGTTCTAAATATCCCCTCGACAATCCTTATGGTCAAAGCGTCATTCCCTATCCGAGTCGCCTAGGTTCACGTACCTCGTTTCGCGTTAGCCCTTCCCTTTTGGTCAGCCTACTCAAATTGATTAGATTTGAGCGAAATATGACTGAAACACATCGCTTGATATATACAAACTTCTCATTAATGAGTTTGAAATTGACTGGAAATCAGAATGTCACATATCATCTATAAAACTATGCTCTACTTTAATATCACCATTCTCACCTAGTTCCTTCATGGTCAATGTTAACCACCAGATGTTAGACCCCTTAAGATCTTTGTTGTTGCCAAACAAACAACACCACAGAGCCGTCATCATATTACGACGATATGAATGTATCCACACAATTAAATACGGTAAACTCCCTAATGAGGTTCCGGAGCAAATAACCTGAGTAGCAGCCTAAAAGCATGCTATAAAATCCGCTTAAATGGTAGAGGATAACACATATATGTGTTTCTATTTTCATTATACCGCACTGCTTGCTAAAATCAAGATGCACCATGTCGTCAACTTTTCGTCATTCAAATGACTAGCAAGGACTAAATCTAAATGTCTTACAAGCCGCAAGTCCTTAACTTGCTTGAGAATCAGTATGTAGTCTTTTGTCCTCTTTAAGACTTTATACACTTTTGGCATCAATCCAATAATCGTTTTCTAGATTTGACAGATATATGTCTCAAGTTGTCTCTCAACATCTGTATGGGGACATAACAGTTGATTCATTTTATCACTCTTAATGACAGGACATGTTCCTGACTTATAGTGAAGTATACTGAATCTTTCCACAACACGAACGATACGTGTCCTCTGTGACAAGCACAATATCCAGCGAGTATGATCCCAATGGATCTCAATGCCAAGGACAAAAGACAATTCACCAAGGCCCTTCATGACAATATTTGCTTTACCTCATGCAGTAATCCAATATTATTGCTTGCATCACATTGTCTATAGGAAGATGAAATTAGTCCTACTGACCTTGCAGTACATACACTGATTCACTCGACACCATTAAATGAAGTGACAACACTATGAAACTTCCGATATCATTGTCTGGGAGTTTTGTTTGAGGCCTTAAATAGACTATTTTAGTCTAACTATAAGTTTACCTGAATCATCAACTACAAAGCCTTCGGGTATTACCATATAAACTTCCTTATCAAGGTCTCTATTCAGGAAGATAGTTTCAATATTCATCAGGTGTAACTCCAAAATAAATGAGTTACAAATGTCAGGATCACTCTGAAAGAATCCTTATGAGAGACTAAAGAAAAACGTTACTTTATAGCCTATACCTTCTCTCAGAGCGAAAACTTGGCTAAGAATTTGACTTTAAACTTCTCAGTCTTTCCTTTTGGAGACCCTTTTTGGTATTATACACCCATTTACAGTCAATGAGGTTATCATCCTCAATAATTTTAACAGTCTTCCAAACATCATCATGTTTCATAGATTGTGTCTCTTCTTTTATCACATCCAACCATAAATTTAAATAAGGACAAAAAACAGCATCTACATGTGTATCTGGACAATCCATACGGTCGACAGCATAATCATACTTTACTAGATAGACTATATAGCGCGGCAGTATAACTAGTTGCCTCTATCTGATAGATATTTCAAATGGAGTTTCTTAACCTCACCATGCATCTGTGGGGTTTGAAAAACTTTAGCAGGATCTTGTTCAAATAACATGATCCTGAACCCCGATAGACTCAACCTATGATATGGTAGGCTCCATGATCATCTGTATAGGCAGAGAAAAATGACATAGTATTTATCCAGTACCTTTACCTCAATAGTCTATGAGCATAAATCATTTTCGGCTAATCAAATTCCAGAAACTTCGTTGTCTATGATTCCACAATTTTTGTACCTCCATTGGGATTATTAACCAAATAGCCCTTCAAATGATCTGGATTTAACTAATATTGAATTTCACATTTGCAAGACGATCTCAAATCTTTATATGGTTCACCTAGATTTACATCCAGTCCATAACTCATAAGAGTAAATACAACAGTTTTTGTGGAAACCCCGATTAAAATGTAAAGGGAAGCTCAAAAAGCCACACTCTACGGAAGGTCATATAGATTCATTCTACTAATCATACTCCTTATTACATTCTTAAGAGTGCGATTATACCATTCAGCCGCACAATTTTGTTCAAGACTCTCAGGGATTGTAAACTTAACTATTATCCTAGAATCCTTTTAAGTAAATGGAAAATGACACTTTAAGATGTCCAGCACTGTCATGTATGTCATAATACTCACCACCCGATCTAATCCGATAATTTTTTATGACTTTTCCCAACAGTTCCTTGACTTCAGCCTGAAGACCTTAAACTTGTCAGGAGACTTAGATTTTTCTTTAATCAAGTACACATAATCATATGGGAAGGCCATCAATAAATGTGCCGAAACAAAATTTTCAACACGGTGTTGTCGTAGGGGTTCATTGACACGAGACTGAATGACCTCCATTAGGTCAGAATTATGGACTGCGTTTTTCTCCTTTATCTTGGTCATCTTATCTCTATATCAGTATACACAAGTCTCTAGATCACATTAAAGAGCAGATATAATGTTAGGCTTATCAGCCTCCCACTCTTTCTCTAGGTAAGTGGCCAAGTCCTTTATGCCATAATGCGTAAGATTGCTCTTTTAGTAGATATCTCTTGAAAATAGCCTTTAGCTATATAAGCGACGTAAGTATCATGGGGAGTTAAGCGCAATCTGTACAATGAATTGGACATATTACAGAAATCGTCCTTATTTGACTTAAGAACACGGAAATTACGTGATTCTTTCAATTCAAAAGAGTAATTGCACATATCCAATAAATGCATTCTTTATTATCAAGTCAAAACCAGAAACTAGAATTAAAATGACATCTCCCATGAACTCGACATCAACTTTATTGTTGTTTCCTACAGCGAGCCATGATTTATCTTTATTTGGCCTTTTACAATTCATGAATCCACATACGGTGAACGCAATATAATTGGTTACACCTTTATCTAGCCTTCACAAACCTGATGAAGCTTTCAATAGATTGGATTCACAAATTAAACCCAAAGAATCATTTCATGTATGCTCACACTTAGACGACCGAGCTTCTATTTACTATAGTCTTTTTTTATGTGATCTTTCTTCTGAGAAAATAAGTTATGGCCACTATCTTTCTATGGACCCAAACTATTTGAATGACCGGTGGTTTCAAGAGTTTCTTTATGAGTATAATTTTTAAACTTCTTACTGAAGGTGTCCACAATCCTTATGACATAATCTCCAGTCCCACAAGAACCATCTTATCCATATATTGAAAAGTCCTTGCGAATGTGTCACAATATCTACAATAAATAAGACACAGACCCAAGCCACCAAGGCTTCCACCATTTATATAGCAGTGCAGTCGACTGGCAATCCACTTCTCAAAGTGGTACTAAATGAATCGCTATGAAATAAATAGCAAATCTGATTGCTCTTAACCATGCCACAAAATATGCCATTTCAGGTTCTGTATAGTCGGCAACATGAGTTGTAGGCCATCTTCATTGAGAGCAATATAAACTTCAGTCAGCCATATACCACCATAAAATCCTCTACCCACTTTATAAAATCTGAATCAGTATGAACCTTAATTTTAATGGAGTTACCGTTTACATAAATGGCGACTACTTCAAGCTATTCATACTAATGGCATCATATGAGCACCGTGTAACTTGAACCTTATAAGTACACGTCTTAAGGGTTAAGCGCACCATCCTGTAAACACCTTTAGGCAGAATACATAATGTGCACTTTATACATGACAGCCCATCATGAGAGTATACTCCAACTTTTGTGAATCATCACCTTTGGGCAAATGAATCACTAGGATTAGACACTCGACCTCATGCTGCATATGTAACCCCTTGTAAATCAATATTGTGTAACTTAAAACTATATAAGTACACATATTGAGAGCCACGTACATCATCACATAATCACTTTTGGACAGAATATTTGAAATGCAGTTGCAAACTCTCCACATGACAGCGACCATGAGAATACATTCCAATCTTCGTAAATCACCACCTTTGGGTGTATGAATTACTAGAATCGGTCAATCCCTAATCACATGTTGTACATGTATCCTTCCATGAACCAATACACAATCACCTCCTTTGGGAGTATAACTATGCATTAGAACAGGAAACATCACACCTCAATATGAGACTGATATTTCATAAAACCAATCAGGTGTGCTACTTTGGCGATCACTACCCGATTGAATCTGTGAAACTCTCTCATATCAGGGATATGAACTTTATGTCTCACATATACCATATTCAAGTAATTTTAGACTCCATTATGGGGCACTTTATTCTAAAATCACAAGGAATGCCACAAACATTGCTCTAGCCATAATGCATGTTAATCCTTATTCATGCTAATACTTTATGACACTCTACATATTCTTTATGTGGTCATACTCTAGCGAGCTAGCCTTAGTTTTTCCGAAACCATATGAAAATACATGATAAATGCCAAAAAAATACCCCTAAAAGTACACATACCTGGGGTTTTTATGCATTTTTATTTATTTAAAAGCTCAAAAAATTTAAAATAAATATACCACAATGTAGAGAATTTCAATACGAGAGCAACAGTGTAAAAATCGTCTCAATCAGACATCGGACGCACCCACACGCGCCGATAAAAGCTTTGGCGCATTGTACATGCAACGGTTCAGCCGACAGGGCCGATCCGATCCAATGAACAGTCCGATCGCTGGCCCGACCAATTGGTCAGACTGGGTCCGATTCATCTGCTGACCAGTCCGATCGGTCAACGATCAACGTGGGTCGGGTCAAACCCGGTTCGGGCTGACCAAGTCAACGGTCCAAGTTAGGTCAATGATTCGGGTAGGGACAACTCGGTCCTCAGTTAATGGCGGGGTAGATGACGTCATCCATGTCGTCACCTCACTACACGTCTCATCCACAAAAGGTAGTGACTGCATGTTGACGTCATCATTGATGTCAGCGAGGTCTAAAGGGTTCGAGAGCGTGGGGGGCGTGTCCCGATGCACCGCCAAGCCCACGGCATCCTTCCGCGCATAGGGGAGCGTCCAACCTTCCCTAGTGGCCGGCAACCACTCGTCGGAATCGTCTCAATGAGTACATTCTAAATATGTCGTCAATTTCATGTTTCTCCGGACGGATTTTTCAAAATCAAACATAAATCGTACGATGTCGGTCCGAACTCTAGCGACTCAAACAGCATCCGACGGCCGCAAGCCACCCACCAAAACGCTCGCCCCGACGCAAGTATTCTAAAAATATAAACAAAATAAATTTTCATCAGACAAAATTTCTGAAAACAGGCAAATAACCAGACGTTCCAGTTTCGAACTACAGTTGTGACGCCCTAGAAATTCACCTCTAGTAAAGTACCTAAAATCAATAAAATGGATTAATATCAAGTTTTAGTCGATGGAAAATTTTGGATCGTGAGAACTGAAGGGACATTAATTTGACTAATTCTGAAGTTTCAGTAGGCTTAGATTATGTTTCGGATTCTTAGTCGTCGTGAATTAGGAATTCAACCCTTGCACTTGAACCTAATCCCGACCGAGCCTAGCCTATGAAATTACCGAAAATACCCTTCGTCCGGTGTACCAAATTTTCGTTCAATACAAAAATGCAAAAGACCAAAATGCCCCTCAATTATTCAAGCATATGAGACAAATCTAATTAAATTCTAGTAGACCCCACCATGCCTCCCATCAGCCATCTCTCTCACGTCTATGTCCTGCTCCCTCAAGCTCTCTGCTCCCTTTTCCTCACGCCCCCTCCAAGCCGAGCCTCCTCCTTCCTCCTCCGTTGGATTTTGGCCTACAACCACCCACCAACCAGCCACCACGACCCCTAGCCTTTCATCACCGTCGCCTTGACCAATCATGGCAATCGTTGGCCGTCGGACTACCGTGAAATAGCCGCGGGAACCCTTGCCCCATTTCGGCCCCTACACCCCCGAGACCCCTGCCCTCTTCTCCAGCCGTTTACGTCGCCACCGCCACTAACCACAACCTCACCTACATACACCAGCCTCCTCACCACCAAGCTGAAGCCACTCCACCGCTGAACGACCATCAGAGCCACCGCGATTAGCCTCGAGAACCCCGGTGCCCTGTTTTTGAGCCGGTTTGGGTTTTCTTTAGATCCGGCCACCACCGCTACTCACCATACCTTTAATGACCTCTTAGGACCCCTCTCCCCTTCTCCTGAGCTTGTGGAAGATCGCCGCCCCGCGTGGGGCCCAAAAACGGCCTCGAACCGCTCCCTTGTTTTAATCGCGTGAGTCTTCTATTTCGCGCCGGTTCTGCCCATCCACTGTTTGGCCGCCTCCAACCGCCTAGCGCCGCTGTTGAGCTACCTTCGACACCCCCTCCGACTGCTAGGTGAGTCCTCTAAGCTTTGCAGGTCTCGCCTTGGCCCATGAGGCCGAGAAACTCCCTGAATTAGCCCGGTTACCCTGTTTCCCTCTACTGACCGGTTCTGTTTCAGCCCTCCGTCGGTCACCGGAGCTCCGTCGTTGCCACCGCCGCCTCGTCGAACCTCCGCCACGTGTCCTAGTTGATGTCGGGTCGTGGCGCTCCTCGAGAAACCCTAGAACCATGGCTTGGTCGTGTTTGGTCGTCGAGAACCGTCGCCGACGTCGTTTGTCGTCGTCGCCCGTGCCGTCGCCGTTGAGACCGCCTGAGCTAGTCTATTTGTGAGTTAATCCTAATCCTTGGTTAGGGTGCTAATTGCGCGTAGGATTAGTTATTTAGTCGATTAGGGAATTTAAGTACGCGATCGAGGCCGGTTTAGATACGAATTGGGATTTGATTAAATGGCCGCGATCGATTAAGCTAGACGGGCTGATTGAATTATCTGTGGCTAACTATTGCTAGATGAATATTGACTAATTGATTGTAGTTTGATTACAAGCGAGCGAGCGACATGTTAGAGACGAGCGAGCGATCGATGCTATAAATTGAATGGATTATTAAAGGCATTGCACGAATTGAGCTTGATGTTGCTTAATCGGATTTAATTACTCGGGATTGAGTTATGGCCTTATTGGTTTGATCGCTTCGCTGAAATGGCTGATTGAGTATATTGAATGTTCATTGGCTGCTTGATTGATAATTGGGGGTTAATCCTTGCGTGTGGTTGTGATGATTAGTGGATAGTCAGCATATGCATATGACCGTGTGGGAAGTTAAAAGACATATTTTAGCATGAAAATGGCCTTCAGTCGAGACTTTAACATGCCTATGTGAGCATTCGGCTTTAACCAAAGATAATGAAATGGATTGATTGCTGGATGTGTATTGTATGGTCATATGAGAGAACGATGATGCTTTTCCTGGCAAGTTCGTACTGTACCAATCGTATAAAATCATACGACTTGTCAGAAGCACGACAATTCTAGTCCGATGTTAACTAGCACGGATGCAGGGTTGGTTGGATGCCGATCGTAGATTGTGATGAACCGACACCCTGTTTAGAGATGCCTACTTGCTGGTGCCATGCTGGGCGCACTGGAGACACCTCTCGTAGTAGCCATTGCCGAGAGAAAAGAGGCGTATCCCGGTCCTACTGGTAGAATGCTGGATGGCACTATTGTGCTAGATCACGTTATTTGTGAGAGTCGAATCACGCTCTCTTTTGCGTAGATCCTCTCATGTGTCGTTGGCACGATCATCGTTAATAAATAAACTTGTGTGGTGTCCTATACGTACTTGTGGATGTGATGCTGTATTGAGTGATTGACTGATATGACTGTGTAGTCGAGTCAAGCATTGCATTATGTGTGGTTGTAGACTGATAAGTGTGCATGTGGACAATTATCATAATGTGATTATGGTTGGCTGTTATACGTGCATATGTTATTTTGTGAGATTTTTGTTAGGATGCCCTAGGCGAATCAGTTTCCTAACCGAGCTTAGATTTGATTCGCTGAGATTTATTCTGACCCCGTTGTGGGATAACTTTTTCAGGTCCCAAGTAATAAAATCATATGGATGCCAATAATTGGCTGTTGGATTATCCATCTGAAGTAAGATGAGAAGTTAGTCTTACATGACCGAATAAACCTTTGAGGTCTTTTTTAGTCGCCTTGAAGTATGTGGTTGTGCTCGTACGTTAATAGTTCAGTAGGGTTAAAGATCATCTGCTTGATGAATGGTTTGTACTTATCTTTTTCGAATGACTATTGTGGTTACCTACTTTTCTATCCCTGTTTAATTATGTTGTTAGGGAGTTAGCATGCTTTCGCATGCTTAAGTAAGTGATAGGTCGATAGTGAGCCTGCGATGTTATCTCTATGATCTCGTGGCGATTTGGCAAGGGATGTCGTGGGCTTAAAAGTCAAGGCGTGACATCCCTGCCCAAGGTGATATCAGAGCAAGGTCAGCCTGATCCATCTGATCATTGGCCTGGAGTGATAAATAACGCTGGGGTTTAGGATAGTTAGTAGATCGTAAGCTTTTGCTTATGCTGGTTATCTAAGTTTTGACTGATTGTTAGTAATCTCATTACGTATTGCTTGGGGTGGATAGGGCTCCGTAAGTTACCTGTATAATTAGCAACCATAATGAGGAAGTGTCTGGTGGAAGGATAGCTCAAGAAGATCCTACAGTGGAAGAAATCCCGCAGGCATTAGAAACTTTGGGAGTTGCGGTTGGATAGCAAGTGAGTAGTCAAGCTAATATTGCTTCGCGTGGAGACCTATTGACTGGAAGCGAGAAAGGTGGACAGCCGATACTCAAGTTGATGGAGAGGTTTTTAAACTTCGAGCCACCGAAGTTTAAAGAGTTAGGAGACATAGAGGCTGCAATCTTGTGGATTATGGAAATCAAAAAGACATTTGCCATGCTAGGATGTTCCGAAGAGGACAAGGTGACGATGGCCGTTTACCAACTTCAAGGTAATGCTACCGCATGGTAGAAGGTCACGCAAGGAAAGATCTTCCCCGAAGGTATGGTCCGGATGTGGGATGCCTTCGTGGAAGCCTTTTATAGCAAATACTTTTTGGATTGTAGGTGAGAGAAAAGATGGTTGAATTCTTGCAGTTTCGACAAAACCAAATGACAGTAGAGCAATATGAGGTGAAATTCGCCGAGCTATCAGAGTTTACACCATGGACGATTAGAGATCCTATGAATAGGATGAGAAGATTTCATGAGGGATTGAAGCTTGAGATTAAGGATCAATTGGTGCCACTGAACCTTAAGAGTTATAGCGAATTGTGTGAAAGGGCCCAATCTTTGGAGAGGAGCATGACTAACGCAATTGCATCTGAATCGCAATTTGTGCCTTCTTCCAGCGATAACCATTGGGTATAGAAGGAGCTAATGTATATCAACAAGTATCACATCCCGTCTAACCGGAGGAGTGCAATCAGAAAGCCGATATTCCGCTAAAGTGAGAAGTGTCGCCTGTGTCGCCTAAAGCATGGGTCTGGTCTTTGCCCATTTAGAGGAGGAGAATGTTTAAATGTTACCAGCTGGGACACCAAGTGAAAAATTGCCCGCTGAGATAGAAAACAGTCCTAGTATCGCTGTCGCAAGTAGGACAACCTCGAAGAGATGTTCAACAAGATAACCAGAATTGACTTTACCGGGTGTAGAGAGACTTTGGCGTTAAGATGTTCTAGTTATGAATTAATTGTAACTAGTAGAGTTGAAAGGACCTTTTATAGATAAGACTTATGGATATGGGTTTGTATTAAGACGACTAGTATTTTATGATTGTGTAAGTTTGAAGTGTTGTTTTGCTCGAATTGCCTTGGCCATTGTTTTCTTTGGATCCTAATTTATGGCTAAAGGAATATTCGCAGAAGAGTGAGGTGAATTGTGAAAGTAATCTCTATGATGTAATTCCCCCTAAAGAGTCAGAAAGTATGAATTGATAAGGATCGATATGAAGGTAGGTAACGTGTGTTGTATGGCGACGAAGATCTCTCTCTACACATGTTTAATTTAGATTTAAAAGTGAAAACACGTTTGTGAGTGCATTGTGTTATATTTCGGATGATGGACAGAAGATTGTAGGTGAATCAAGATGTCATGGATAAGTAAGCCTTACGTGCCTTACAGAACTAGTGAAGGTCGGGTTATACCTCCAAATCCTGATCGAAGAAGGACTTGCAGTATGTCAAAGGCAGTCTTGGAATGACTTGAGACCCGTGTGGTTCAGTCGACTAGTAACTTAATAAGGTCACGGTAAAGTGTACACTGCCTGAAGACTGTAATTAATGAAGCCTTAGACATGTGCATGGAATGAGGACAATGAAGACGGACAAGGAAAGTTCGTAATGGCAGTCTATAAGTGAACGATATGGTAGGGTCGTCAGTTGGATGCACAGACTATCAAGTTTAGCAATACCCCTAAATAAGATTAAGATTGCAAGATGTGACAATTAAGTGAGGCTAGTCAATAGAGGGGCACATCAGAAGCACTATAGAGCCACATGATTTCTTGGAACAATGACCATAAGGGTCTTGCTTTTGATAAAACAGAAAACCTATCAGGGCTCACAACATTAATTTTAGTGTTAGTCCGAATAGCTTGAGAAGACACCAAGGTTTGAAGCAAGGCTATTGAGGCTGATAGAAAGACTGATATGGCCAAGCAAAGGGTTAAGATTACGGTGTGTCGATAAGTCAAATCGTAGCATTACAAGTCTAAGTGGACTGTTGCCGTCGTTGGGGATTCTAGAGTAAAGGTGGGAAAAGATCGCAATGGATTTGTGATGAAACTTCTAAGAAGTCAAGGGATAAATTACTCAATTTGGAGTACAATAAGCAGATTGATGATGCACTTCAGGTTATAACAGTATGAAGAGATTCAACTTGGTATGAGTGTGAATGCCCCAAGACCGAAGGCCGATCCAAGTTTAAGACTCGAACTACTCGCAAATAACGACCAAGGATTGAGGAAGCCACCGAGAGTTAGAGGTCGCCCTTGATGTGGATGATGGTCTAATTTGCCAGTCGGTTGTGCTATTAATTAATGGTCGACTATGTGGCGACCTTAAATCAAGCATGGATCGAATTAGATTGATCTCGCCCAGCTGTAAGTCAACCTTAAGATCACCCTGAAATCGACCAGGGGATGATTTGTGGCGTGATTTGCGAGCTGACGTTGACCGATATTCAGGATGGCCATGGACCCAGTGAGGAATGATTTGTACTAGAACCCCATACCAACCGCGCACTAGTCAAAAGGTTGATCACCCTGAGCTGTGTGACACGTTGTTAGAAGAATATGGGTCGAGACGAATTAATACTGCATCAATTTGAGTTGGTCATGAGAGGTGATCTCGATAGTGTTCGATTGTACAACCGATCTAGGAACGGGTGATTCCAACCCTAAACCGAGATATTTGAGGTAGTCCTTGACTCGTCTGTCGCTTGTGAGCTGACATTATTCGACAAAATTGATGGCCTGACCCTCAGTTGGATTTGGCGCCTAAGTTCGGTAATTCTTCAGATGTTTCAAGAGTTGACAAGTGGTGATTCCAAACCTCTAGACGCTTACCAGACCGATCAATTGAATATTGATGATTAAGTAATTGATCAAAGAAGAAGCAAATCATTAGTCGACCTTCTCCATGTAAGTAGAATACCCAAATTGCTATTAGTGTTAGTCGTGATTGACGTCTATGAAACAGGAGAAAAAGCAGCGTTAAACTCTGCTTGTTGGAAGTTAAAAAATAGCCAATCGATTCGTGGGCATAAATAATTACTGCGATTTCTAGGATAATCGACAGTTGGATGGGACAGTAAGGTTAAATGGTCACAGTTAAGTTGAATCCTTAGAGTTGGATGGTCCAACCTGTTTAAACGAATTGTGGATATGGAATTGTGTCAGATTAGTAGTCAAGGATTGTAGGTTTGAATCTGACTTGGGCCCGATGTCGCTTTGTGGTTTCAGTGCACAAAGTGGAGATAAGGATTGATTTGAAGCGAATGTGATATGAATTTAAGGAAACGAAACTGCAATTCAGTACGGCTTATTACCCACAAACAAAAGGTCAATCCGAAAGGACAATTCAGACTTTGGAGGACATGTTAGAGGCATGCGTTTTGGATTTCAAGGTAATTGAAAGGAATAGTTACACTTGGTGGAGTTTGCCTGAATAATAGTTACTAGCAGAGCGTTAAGATGGTACTTTCCGAGACATTGTCTAGTAGAGCGTGCAGAACGCTAGTCTATTGAGACGAAATTGGAAAAAGAAAAGAGATCACCCAACCTGAGTTAATTGAGTAGACAATCAAAACTGTTAAGGTCATCAGAGACAAACTGAGAATAGTTCAGAGTCGTCAAAAGAATTACCTCGATAGGAGGCGAAGACCTTTGGAATTTCAGGTGGGCGATCATGTATTTTTGAAGGTGTCGCCTATGAGAGGGACATCTCGTTTTGGCAATAAAAGAAAGCTAAGTCCAAGTATGTCGGAACTTTCAAGATTTTGAGAAGAATTGGGAATTTGACGTGTGGTCTTGTGTTGTCGTCGGGACTTACTCAAGTATAATATTTCCCACGCGTCGATGTTAAGGAAGTACGAATCGGACCATGTTCATGTGCTGAATTAAGAGGAAATTGAATTAGATGAGCGAGCATCGTATGTGGGAAGTTCACTCAGAATCGTGAATATGAAGAACAAGTGTTCCAAAACAAAATGATCTCGTCAGTCAAGATGATCTAGCAACACCGTGGACCTGAAGGAACTACTTGGGGAAATTGAGGAAATTGTGACGACTGGATATCCTTATTTGTTTGAAGGGTTGTAGTAGTACTTCAATTTCGATGACGAAATTTCCTAGGGGGAGAGTTGTGACGTCCTCAAAATTCACCTCTAGTAAAGTACCTGAAATCAATAAAATGGATTAGTATCGAGTTTCAGTCGATAGACTTAAAGGACATTAATTGGACGAATTCTGAAATTTTAGTCGGTTTAGATTAGGTTCGAATTCTTAGTCGTCGTGAATTAGAAATTCAACCCTCACACTCGAACCTAATCCCAACCGAGCCTAGCTTATGAAATTGCCAAAAATACCCTTTGTCTAGTGTACCAAATTTTCGTTCAGTCCTAAAATGCAAAAAGACCAAAATACCCCTCAATTATTCAAGCATATGAGATAAAAATAATTAAACTCTAGTGGACCCCCACCATACGTCCCATCAGCCATCTCTCTTACGTCTCTCTCCTGCTCCCTCACGCTCTCTGCTCTCTTTTCCTCACTGTGCAACCATGGAACACCTGCTCCAAATCGAGTCTCATCCTTCCTCCTTCGTTGAATTTTTGGTTGATAACCACCCACCAACCAGCCTCCCCCTTCCTCCTCCATTGGCCGCCGGACAATCGTGAAACAGCCGTGGGAACCCTTGCCTATTTCGGCCCCTGCACCCTCGAGAGCTCCGCACTCTTCTCCGGCTTTTTTCGCCGCCACCGCTGCAACCACCACATTATCAACGTCCACCAGCCTCCTCACCACCAAGCCGAAGCCACCCCACCATTGAATAACCGCCGGAGCCGTTGCGATTAGCCCCGAGAACCCCGGTGCCCTGTTTTTGAGCCGGTTCGGATTTTCTTTAGATCCGGCCAAACCAGTGGCCACCGCCGCTCACCGCCACCTCCGATGACCTCCTAGGACCCCTATCCCCTTTCCCTGAGCTTGTGGAAGATCGCCGCCGCGCGTGGGGCCTAGAAACAGCCTCGAACCGCTCCCTCTATTCTGATCACGCTAGTCCCCTGTTTCACGCTAGTTCTGCCCAGCCACAGTTCGGCTGTCTCCAACCACCTAGTGTCGCTGTTGAGCCACCGTCAAGACCCCCTCTGACCCCTAGGTGAGTCCTCTAAGCTTTGCCGGCCTCGCCTCGGCCCGTGAGGCCGAGAAACTCCCTGAATCAGCCTGGTTCCCCTGTTTTCCTCTGCTAACCGGTTCTGTTTCAACTCTCCGCAGGTCACCGGAGCTTCGTCGTCGGCGCTACCACCTCGTCGGACCTCTGCCACGTGTGTTAACTGGTGTCGGGTTGTGACGTTCCTTGAGAAACCCTAGAACCGAGGCTTGGCCATATTTGGTCGTCGAGAACCGTCGCAGTCGTCGTTTGTCGTCACCACCCATGCCATCGTCGTTGAGACCGCCCAAGCTAGTCAATTTTTGAGATAACCTTAATCCTTGGTTAGGGGCTAACTATGTCTAGGATTAGTCGTTTAGTCGATTAGAGAATTTAAGTATGCGATCGAGGCCAGTTTAGATAGGAATTAGGATTTGATTAAATGGCCATGATCGATTAAGCTAGACGAGTGGATTGAATTGTATGTGGCTAACTGTTGCTAGACGAATATTGACTGATTGATTATGGCTCGATCGCGAGCGAGCGATAGGTTAGAGACGAGCGAGCGAGCGACAGGTTAGAGACGAGCGAGCGATCGACGCTATAAATTGAATCGATTAATAAAGGCATTGTACGAATTGAGATTGATGTTGCTTAATCGGATTTGATTGCTCAGGTTTGAGTTATGGCCTTATTGGTTTGATCACTTTACTGAAATGCCTGATTAAGTATATTGAATATTCATTGGCTGTTTGATTGATGATTGGGGGTTAATCGCCCTATGTGTGGTTGTGGTGATTAATGGATAGTCTGCATGTGCATATGACAGTGTGTGAAGTCAAAAGACATATTTTGGCATGAAAATTTCCTTCAGTCGAGACTTTTACATGCCTGTATGAGCACCCGGCTTTAACCAAAGATAATGAAATATGTTGATTTGCTGGATGTGTATTGTATGGTCATATAAGAGAACGATGATGCTTTTCTTGTCAAGTTCGTACTGTACTAATTGTATAGAACCATACGACTTGCCAGAAGCACGACAATTATAGTCCGGTGCTAACTAGTATGGATGCAGGGTTGGCTGGATGCCGGTCGCAACTTGTGATGGACCGACCCCCCGTTTAGTGATGCCTACTTGCTGGTGCCGTGCTAGACATGCTGGAGACACCTCTCGTAGTAGCAGTAGCCAAGAGAAAAGGGACGTAACCCAGTCCTAGTGGTAGAACGCTGGATCGCACATTGTGCTAGATCGCGTTATTTGTGAGTGTCGAATCACGCCCTCTTTTACGTAGATCCTCTCATGTGTTGTTGACACAATTATCATTAATAAATGGACTTGTGTGGTGTCATGTGCCTACTTGTGGATGTGATGCTGTATTGAGTGATTGACTGATATGACTGTTGAGTCGAGTCAAGCATTGCATTATGTGTGGCTGTAGGCTGATAAATGTGCATGTGGACGATTATCATATTGTGATTATGGTTGGCTGTTGTACGTGCATGTTATTTTGTGAGACTTCTGTTAGGATGCCCTAGGCGAATCAGTTTCCTAACCAAGCTTAGGCTTGCTTCATTGAGATTTATTCTCACCCTGTTGTAGGATAACTTTTTCAAGTCCCAAGTGATGAATCATGTGGATGCCAAGGATTGGCTGTTGGATTGGCCATCTGAAGTAATATGAAAAGTTAGTCTTACCTGACCAAGTAAACCTTTAAGGTCTTGTTTAGTCGCCCCGAAGTATGTGGTTGTACTCGTACGTTAATAGTTCGGTAGGGTTAAGGATCATCTGCTTGATGAATGGTTTGTAATTATCTTTTTGGAATGACTATTATGATTACTTACTTTTCTATCCATGTTTGATTATGCTGTCAGAGAGTTAACACGTTTCCACATGCGTAAATAAGTGATAGGTCGATAGTGAGCCTGAGACGCTATCTCTATGATCTCATGGCGATTTGGCAAGGGATGTCACGGGTTCAAGAGTTAGGACATGACAACGGCGGCTTCGATACCAACTATTGGCTGTTCAAACGGCCGTCCGTCGTCACAAACAACACCTTAGGATCCCCGTAATCGAAAACTAGAAACAAAACAATATATGGGAAGGAATTCGTGCACCTAATTCATGATTCCTCATTCTTGAGGCAAAAATATGACGATTCGGTTCTCAAGGCATAATCCGAATTTGACGCTTCTCCTCTATTCCCTCCAAAAGCCCGATGTCCGCGATGCAGCACTTCCGTATAGCGTATAAAGTTATAAGGGTTAGAAAGGGGCGCCCTAACCATATACATAGAGTTTTCTGGCGGGCCCTCTCACCACGGGCCGGGCTGAACTTTGGCCCACACTAGCTAGGCCCATATTAGGCCTATTAAGAATCTTTATATCTCGTCTTTATTAGACCAACTCATAAGCGATAAATTAGTCTCGTAATACGATAATTACAATCTCAATTAATGTATCCCATATCAGGAAAACTCTTACACTCCTACGTTGGCCTGCATGTAGAACGAAAAAAAAAAAGATAACAACGGAAATCTTCTGTTCTAGTGGCCTCCTGTTGCTCATGTACTCCTTTGAAGATTGGATGGACTGATGGCATTATAATATAATCTATGGAGCATCCTTATCGATGAATAACCCTTTTACATGAATCCTAAGAAAGAGACAAGATCAGTAGGGCATAAAAAATGAATTCTTTATGAATAAACTATCCAACATAAACTCTCGGGTGTGTTGATGTGTTTCTCCCTCAATGAAACTCACGTCTTGCTGGATTCGCGTTGAAGATTCGTTTGTTCGCCGCTTTAAAGGACTCAATGAGACTTAGAACTTTGGACAACGACTTCTGATCGGAGACGAGCTCGTTAGGGAGGATTGAACAATTGGATGTTCGCAGACTGATGGTACTTGAATGTCGACTTGCGACGGCATGAGGCTCGTCGTTGGTTGCGGTGGGGCTGATCACGTTGTCATCCAAATTTCTGTCCTTTTGCTCAACCGGTATACGATCCTATGGCAAACAACATAACTAAACAGGGACCAAAGAATAGATTTTTCTTTGCTTTCCACGTATAAATTATTAGTGAAAAAGATAAATTCTACCACTTCAAAAGCATCTCTCTCCAGACTTCTCATCAATTTAATGTAACCATGTATTGAGGGAAATTTTCCATGTCTTTGTCCATGCCCTTGTATTGTTGACTTGGCTTTGCTTGATCACCCATTACAAGTTCCCTTCCTTAGACTTATTGAAACCTCGGACACCGTGTGGGCATGGGGACTCACCGAATGACCTGCAAAAGAAAAAGGGACAAGAACAATTATGTAGATATCCGATCACAATAGGGATTCGTCATGAGTCGTGGTGAATAGAAGAACGAGGACTTTTCTTTTCTCACGAGCATGAACCTTCCCTTCAAATCTACACGAAGAACGAGGACTTTTCTTTTTTCTCTCACGGACTTTGGCCGTGTATGAATTAAGTGGCTTCCAAAATCTGCTGCGTTTGACAATTGCCTGGCTCTCCCGTTTAACCCTATCCTATCATGAGGTATATACAGAAAAAGAAAGGACTTGACCCGTACGGTTTATTTTTTACCGTCAGATTTGAGAGATAATGGCTGTCGGATTGAAATTTCTGCTCTTGTCGAGCTAGGATATCAAAAATTCGGCCAAAACGGGAATGCAAGAGGGCTTGGCCGAAAATCCTTAATCAAATGGGCCTATATGCACGAATTTGAGGCCTAATCGGAATTTAACTAATTAAATGGGCAATTTAATTAAAAGACTTTCAAGTAAAAGACCCAAAATGGACTGAGCTGAAATCGAATTGAGCCCAATCCCATGAAATTTTGGCTGTCCTTTCTCTTGGTCAAAAATTGATGATGAGTCTGGTCCGGATGCTCGCCAGATTAAACTCGATTGACTAACTCTTTGCAAGTGCAGGACAGAAAATAAATATGCAATGCATGAGGATTTATTTTTGTCAGAACTAAGACTATTTCTCATTTTATGAGATAGATGAATTTCTAAAAATTAAAATTTAGGTGTCAACAGCTGCCCCTCTCTGAGTGGAAGCTCTCAGAGATTTCGCTCAAAGACTAAAATTAAAACCTAAATTTTACAAATGCAAATGACATAATAATTGTTTGGTGAGAGCTTAAATCCCATTTTCTGATGCACGAAATGTAGTATTATAAATAACATGTGCTAAAAATTTCTCTTTTCATCCTATTAGAGAAATAAACACATGGATCGCATATGAAAATATATGTTTTACCAAATATCTCATAATGCTGATGATTCCCTCAATCTCCAGACCTCTTTGTGGATGCCAGGATTTTAAGGTACTAAGCCCATCTGTTGCCAGAAATTTCTTTCTGATGCGAAACGATGCAAAATCTGTGTAGAGTTGAAAATATGATTGGGTTATGGTTCAAGCTGGTCATTTGTCTCTTGAGGACCTCCTCAACGGGTCACCATGAGTCGGTAAAAAAAATCTCTTGCGACCTTCTCAAGTAGGTTTTACCGTATCAAGACAAGAGATGTCCCTTAAGACCTCATCAACGTGTCACCATGAGTCGGTAAAAAGTCTCTTGCGATCTTCTCAAGCAGGTCTCACCGTATTAAGACAATAGATGATGTACCATCTGAATTGAATCAGTATGAATATAAAATGGTATGACGCCTGAAAAATTGTCAGTGCAACCATAATAGGGAGTACGACTCAAGTCAATTTTAAAAGGGTTCAGAAAACTTACCTGAATTTTTTGGGCGAGGAGTAAGCAAGGATAGGCTGACTGTGTCGTACCTGTCTATTCTCTTGAAAAATGATGGTATGTATAATTTCAATGTAAATGCAACATCATATGCTAGAAAAAATTCGTGAGCGTTTGCTTGCATTATAAAGCTCCACTGGGAAATTTGTCAATCAGAAAGTCTATTTGACCCTTCTGACAAGTTTGATTAAATCAAATGAGTAACTTTAGCCAGAACGGATTTTCTACGCACTCTCATGAAAAATACTGTAGAGACCCGACCGTTAATGCGAGTACGAAAATCACTCAGAACTATCATCATCACGCATGACAAGGGTCTGGGTATCCTCGCAATCAGTATGACCAGACTAATCCCTGAGGTCTTTTACAAGAACTATAATTAAGACTTGGTCAAGGGCTATTCAAAGGGGACTCGTATGAGTCTTTTAAGCCATGAAATGAAATCTTCATCAGCTGTATCGAGTTTACAAGTCAGGAACCCTGCAAAATAAGATAAAAAATGATATTGCCTGCATTTCTTCTAACAATATTTATAAGCATTTGAAACCCTATATTAACCCAAGTGCCCTAATCTGAAGATACTTTTGGTAAGGGCTGAAATATAGGCTCAGGGGTAGGCTTGAAATGAAAGGCCTATTTTCAACAAGGGGTTGTATGATGAGAAAATCAGTAATCATCTTCCTCTATCACTCTGTGCTTCAGATTTTTTTTTTTTAGGAGCATTTCTTGAACCAATTCAGGTAAGACCTCCCTTCTTTCCAGAGATTCTTTGAGAGAGCTCTTTTTCCTACTCTTTTCCTTTTTCCTTTTTTTTTTCTTTCTCTACACTTCTTCTTCTTCTTCTTCTTCTTCTTCTTCTTCTTCTTCTTCTTCTTTTGCATAGCGAGCTTTGCTCTTTTAAAAAGGAAGGAAGAGTTTCATCTGATAAATTTCTAAATTTCAGCTTGCCCCAAGGTACTTTGATCATCTGTCAAATAATTCTAAACAATCTCTTTTTAGGATGATCATCAAATGGGTTTTGAGAAATGAATCCGCCACTCAAATTGGGTTTAGCAAAGGATGAGTATATATGGGTGTAGAAATGAAATGCTCTTCGTCATGTCTAAGGCACTTGAGCTAACATAGAATTCGCATGCAATAAACTCACTAAAAGATTGATGTAAGTGAAAGCAAGAAAATTCCACTCATTCTTGAATTCTTAAAATTTGCCCCAATATGGGGCAAATGGATTGTCACGTTAATTAAATTAATTAACCTAATTCAGGCTCTCTCAAATCTTACCAAATCACAACTTAGGTTTATTTATAAAAAAAAAATATTCAATCGAAGCCGCCACTAATCATTTACGGTAGGTTGATTAGAAACCTATATAAAATAGCGGGAGAACTATTTTATCTCTACAAATCAGAAAAATAAGTTCGGGAACTTGGTTATATTAATTAAAAATTAATGCCTTTTCGGTACCCAATTTTCATGAAAGCTCCTTAGTTTGATGTTTTGAATTGTTTTGGTTTTTCATTTATTAAATGCAATGTTAATGCAATCTAATTATATGACATGAGTACTATGACATGAGTACTGACATGGCAAAGATGTACGACATGGCATAATGATGAGGAAAATATTCATGACATAGAAAACGTGACAATGCAAACTAAACTATATGCTATGCAAAATGAATGGCAAAAGTACACTTATAGTATCAAAAGTTGTGTACGGAGATCACTTTAGTGCCAAAAGTTTCAAACGGACAATTTTAGTGCCATCTTTTTTTAAAACGATCACTTTTAGTGCTAACTTCTTTTAAAAACGATCACTTTTAGTGCTAGAGCTGACGTGGCTCGCCGAATATCCGACCCGTGTTATTTTTATTAGTTTTTAAGCTGACGTGACACATTAAAGTTGGCACTAAAAGTGATTGTTTTTTTAAAAAAATTGACACTAAAAGTGATCATTTTTTAAAAAATTGGCACTAAACTTTTTCGTTTGAAACTTTTGGCACTAAAGTGATTTTTGTACACAACTTTTGGCACCAAAGTGGTCTGTTTGAAACTTTTGGTACTAAAGTGATCTCCGTACACAACTTTTAGCACTAAAAGTGTACTTATGCCGAAAATGAATTGACATTTTTTGGGTATTTTTTATATTTTTGGATTTATGAAAAATGAAGTAAAATGCTATCCTAAAGTCAAAGGAAATGTGATCTAACTTGAAAAGCATGGCATTTTTTGGAAATTTTTTCAGGAATTTATTTAAGCATGAAAACAATAAAATTTGAACAAAAATAAACAATATCGCCCATATGTCACGTCCTGAACTCGGCGAGCACGCGAATATCTCACCAGGCCGTCTTGTTTCGATGACACCTAGGATCCATTGGCCAACAATTTAAAATTTCTAAATGATACAAACATACGGAAGTGATAATAATTCTCCATACAATTCAAACTTAAGATGACTCAGTATATAGGGTACATCTTCTTATAAACACCTATTACAGGTTTAGAGAATACGATTCTAATTTCAAGGTAACATGAAATCCCTAAAGTCATAAAAATATAAATTCATTTCCTACAATTACTTCCTTAAATACAGATTATTGGAAAGCTCATATTTTCATCGCCTAGGACCTGAAAAATTTAATCTCAATGGGATGAGATATAAATCTCAACAAGTGAACCCTAAACCTAGGCCTGACCGCCAGTCCCTCCAGACTACACAACAAGCCATAAGTTGAAGTTCAGCCAGACAATATAGCATGGCATTCATAAATCAAGCATCTCAACAAGCCGAGCATGAACAGAATCAGAGTCAATCATAAACAACCTTATGGGATCAAGTTTTAAGCACATAGTAAAATAGACACAACTTTAATAATCATCACAATAACACCACAGTCACTTATCGCCTAGGCTATCAAGTCGCGATGTACTTCTGGGGCACTCTAGCCAATTGATATCATCGGGGATCATAGCCAATCGATATCATCAGGGCTCATAGCCAATCGATATCATCGGGGCTCATAGCCAATCCATATCATCGGGGCTCATAGCCAATCGGTATTACTAGGGCTCACACCCAATCGATACCACTGGGGCTCACAGCCAATTGATATTACTAGGGCACCAAGCCAATATGATCTCCGAGGCACCAAGCCAATTGATCGTTTGGGGCACTATAGCCCATTCATATAACATCGGCACTACAGCCGTTTATATAGCATAGGCATTATAGCCATCTATATAGCATAGACATTATAACCAATTCAATAACAAGGGCTTCATAGCCAATTCATATAAATTCAGGGCTCAATAGCCGAACTATATCACCAAGCCCAATAGCCACTTACATCATAAGGCTCTTTGGCCAATTGAAGCACACTTGCCAATCACAGATTCGGTTGCCACACAACCGTACTAGTCCTTACGAAAATCAATGTCACACCACATCGCTCTAATCATGGAATTTATCAATTTAACCTCACACAAAAGGCATGTGAATCAACTACAGTAGCATCACGCATTCAACATCCCATTAGTCATAATAAACCACCAATTCATCAAACAAACTCATCCAGTAGTGTCCTAACGTTCGAGTAAAGGTTTAAGGAACACTTAACCACATCAATTGAGCTAGAATCTCCACTCAAAATAAGCCACCAAGCTCAGTCCTCAATCAGCCAAATAGAACAAGTACATGGCCCTAAGAATAATTCACAATTTTACCGTTAGAACTCTTCCAACTTCAATTCCATCAAACAATCACCATGTTAACACATCAATCATCACTTTAGAAATCCTTACCAAGGATTTTGAAACACTCTGACAAGTCCCCAAATGGCTCGATTTGCTTGGTCTAGGGCAGGGTAGAATCGGTCCAAGGCAAAATATACAAAACAGTCCTTAAATTCACTCATAAACCCCAATTCCTCACACGATCTCCTTGCCAACACATCAAATAATATCTCTAGGGGTCTTACCGAGTATTCCACAACAATGCGACACTTCCAAGAGTCTCCCAATGGCTCGGTTCCACCCGAACAGCAAGTGGGCAATTTCTGCCCTTAGAAGAGCAAGCAATTTACTCCATCAAAATCTATTTTAACTCCAACAAATATTCAATCTAAGCTTGCTAAACTCGTATACTATGCGTTGAGAGTGACTCACCGAACAGTTGGAGCTATTTGAAGCCTTAAAGCCCCCAAAAACGGACCCTCTCCAAAACCAGGTCAGAATCTGACCTTTTCCCACTCAAATAAACCTACGGGACAAACGGCTGAGTCAAATTGAGTTCATAATACCTTGTTGAAATGGCAAGACAATACGTGTCACGCCCCGCGCTCCGGGCACGAGCGCGCGATTCCCTGCAAGCATAAACCCTCTCTTGAGGTCTCAAGATTCACATAGATCGAGAGATGAACCATATTGATAGTAAGCAGAAGCGTTAATACACAAACTCCTCCGTACAATAATAAAAAGGGACCAGGGTAATAAGAACGCCAGTAATATACATAACCTCCTATCCTGTTCATACAAAAGCGCTGGCAAGCTAAACCAGCTGATCAGCAGGGGTGACAGGGTTAATACAAAAGCGGATCATCACATCTCTAAAGAAACAGGCATTGAGGTCATCATCAAAACATCAGACCAGAAGGACAGAGACTCTTAAGTCGAGCTACTGAAATCGTCAATCTCCTCAGCATCCTCAGATGGCTCGTACTCCATGAGAGTCTCAGAGCAAACCTCCACGGTGTCCTCAAGTGTCTCGTCAGCTGACGACTCTACCTGGTCGTCCTCGGTAGCCTCGATTTCGACGACCTCATCGGTGTCCTCCAAGGTCGGGGTCCTCTTAGGAACGTTCCTCAAGCCGGCTACTGACCTCTCAGCCTCCACCGAATACCGAGCAGGATGACACCAGTTAGGGATTACTCCGCTGGGTACCTCAGTGGGCTTCAATGACCCCGTAGAAATATCCCCTACCTTTCTAAATCAGGCCTCGTACCTATGAGGCTTCTAACTGCTATCGGCCTCGTCGACCCAGACTACGGTATATTTTCTAACATACATCGTCCCCTATCTATCTGGGAACTCATCAAAATACATCGACATCTCTTTCGGGTCGCCAAACCTGATTGGCCACATTCTCACGGCCTAGGATCTGAAAAAAAATGAAGTCCCACAACGGGGTAAGATTTACATCTCAGTAAGATAGGTCCTAACCCTAGTTTAGGCTGACCGTACGCTCAGGCAAATGCAATCAAGAACAAGCGCACATACAACCACGTGAGTTATTCAACGATCATTAAAGAACATGCAGATGAAACAAATGTCAAGCATGCAGTCATGGTATCATATCACATCACTAGAATCAAACATACATTGCCATGCCAAAACACACTTTTCACCTTTCTAGTCCTCCTCATTTTCACGTTCGCGTTTAGAACGCCTCAGGCTCGGTTCGCGTAAATACGCCTTAGACCATCACATTGACAAACCCGCGTAAAGGCATCAGGTTTTCAATTTCACTCTAGGCCTGTGTCGACACATCTCAACTCCATCCCGCGTTTCAACGCATCAAGACTATGGTCATCTCAACCCTGCGTCTCGTACACCTCAGGGTATCGTTCAACTCAAACAACGCGCCTCAGCGCCTCAGGGTATCCATCCACACAACCCCTCCTCTCAACGCCTTAAGGTGTCACAATTTTTCAGACATGCCACATGCTCATTTCAATCCATAACACATGCTCAATTTCAAACTTATGTAACGAGCAACACATCAATGGCATGCGAGGCAATTAAATTCGACATTCAAATGCGATAATCATTCCATGAAACAAGCATTATCAAGCATACAAGCCGTCTACATCTCTCAAGGACGCATAAAGACAATCTCTCCATAAACTTTTAGGAAATCAATCCAATTCAAGCTCAATTCACCCAAATGAGTCCAATCCTCCTAGCCAAGGTTTAGAAACTATTTACCTCAAGCTTAATTCAATAAAATTCTCCTTCCAAGCACTTCAATGGTTCGGTCCAATTATCCCAAGAGCAAGTCAATCACAAAACCTAAGGAAATTCATCCAATCGTCAATTTTTCTTGCTCCATTCGCCAATCCATGAAACATAAACCTCATTAACATGTTCTTCGACATTCTAGCACGTCTCAATGATGAATTTGAGACTCAATTCCAACACCAACAGCCTCCCACAGAATCTGTATGCACAGAACAAAACAGGGCATTTTCAATTCTGTGCATATCTCAACCATTCAGCCCTTAAACTAACTTAAATCTATAATTTATCCACTAATCTACTTGCTAATATGTAGTTCTAGGGTTTGGGGAGCCTCACCGAAAATTTGAAGCCAAGGTGACCCCGGAAAGTCCTTGAACGGCGTCGTTTCCCCCAAGTCCTCCGACGGTCAGTTTTCTGCCCTTCAAACACAAGACCCATTTGAGGTTAAAACTCCATCAAATTCACCCAAAATTTTTACCACAACTCAATCAATAAGTCTTCTAAATGTCCACAAAAGTTGGCAGAAAGAATCAAAGATTTCGGGGTCCTACGGAGTCTAAACAGTGGCTTACCTCCAGTTGCAACGGTTTTCGTCGACTTCCAGGAGAATGGCCAGCCGAGACTCCTCAGTGGGTCAAATGACCTGATTCCACTTGGAGAATGTCGGCAAGAGGATGAGGAAGGGGCTGGTGGTCGGTTCGGGTCCAGGTGGTGGCCGAAGACGGCAGTCAACGGGGACAATGGAGGCGGCAGAAACCGATCGGCTGGGGAGTTCTCGGCAGAAAGGAAGAAGAAGAAGAAGATGGCTGTGGTGGTAGGGTGTTCGGCCGAATGGAGGAAGAGAGAGGAGGGTATACACAATTTCAAAAGTCAACTTAGTTGAATGGTAGGTTAAAAGGGTCCCATCCACATCAATGTTTAATCCTTTGACACTTGTCCAAGGGTCAATCAATGCTTCATCCAATGGCTCTCAATCCCTCAAATTTTTGGCAACTATAGGGGTATGTTAATGACCAAAATGCCCTCTTCCAATTATAAATGGAAGGTCAAGGCTTGAGGGCAAAATGATAATTTTATCCCCGACGTCCGGAACGTCGTTTTTCTGATTCTAAATTTCTTCGATAAAGCGACGGTCAATCCAATTGTAATGTTGGAATTATTGATTCTCCATTTTCTAATTTCGAGACTCGTTTCTAAATCATTTCTCTATCAAATGTGGTTCCAGCCTATCTCGAACTGATGGACGGCTTTTGCAGACGTTACGCGCATCGACCTTGTGATTCATATCACAATTAGGGCTCGTCAATTTATGGCAACTTTGGTTGTCATGTAATTGTGAGGATCTATCACTAGTTCCGACGGTCTCGATCGTCACCGTTCGATTTAGGAAAACTTTGCAAATTATACATTGGTTAAGCGGCATCACTCGCGCTCCAATCGTATAACGCTCGCAATGCATTCCTTAATCGTCCTTAGATCGGCTTTTTAAGGCTCTAAATGTCCCCTCGACAATCTTTATGGTCAAAGCACCATTTCTTATTTGAGTTTCCTAGGTCCACATACCTTGTTTCGCGTTAGCCTTTCCCTTTTGGTCAATTTACTCGAGATTGATCAGATTCGAGCGAGATACGATTTAAATACATCGCTAGATACTTTCTCATAATGAGTCTTGAAATAACAGGAAAAAAAATCAGAATGTCACAATACGCTTTCAGATAGAGGTAGTTTTATCCCAATCCGATGTTAGACGACAAAGTTATGAACGAAACAGTGAAACAATTTTGGTCTGGTCGCAAGAGTGCTCCTCGGCCGAGAGAGAAAAGGAAGAAGAAGAATAAGAATAAGAAAAATGAAGAGGAAAAGAGAGAGGGAGGGAGTGCACGGCTGAAGAGGGGTTTTTATGAAACTTCCCACAAATAATTAAGGGTTTAATTATGACAAGATTGATTTTGTGGACATTAAATGCAAGAGCCCTTCTATGGATGACACATGTCAAGCATCAATAATTCAATCCATGAGCTTTGACTTCATTTGACCTTATCTTCCTAATTTTCGACGACCATAAGAGAGAAGTTAAATGACCATTTTGTCCTTCTATTTTTCTCAAAGCAAGGGCAAACATTGAAATTCTATTCGGGAATTAGCAATCCGCTCCTCGAGATTAAAGATTTGATAATTAACTCACACGTAAGAACATGATCGTACTTCGAGATTGAAGTCATATGTTGCCTTTAATGTACACTTTTCAAGGGACAAGGCACAATTGAGGAGCATGTGTTATGGGCAGTATTATTTACTAAAGTTCAAACTTTATAATAAAAAATAAAGTAGAACAAATAATAAATAGTATGCGAAGACAAGCATGCTAAAAGAAATTAACCATCCAGAGCACGTGAATTTCGAAACCTAGAAAGGAGACCACTGAAATTTGTTAGGGCTCAGCTGCTTGATTCGCCAAAGTTCACATCTTTTAAAATTAAGCAATCATCTCTTGAGATTTTGAAAAAATTTTAGATAATCACCAAATTAGGAAAGATATATTCAATCTAGGCAAGGATGTATCTGCAATATGTAAAGATATGCAAAGTATTCACAATGGATGTGCAATCCGGCCATATCAAGTAACGAAAATTTAAAATATTCTGAAGATGAAAATTTGTTACCTAATTTGAAAAATTGCATTGCCAAATTAAAACCCCATGTCAGCTTATGGATCAAAATTGCTCGGTGAGAAACTGTTCACTAATGGCAACGACTGCGTGCGACAGATGCGCGACTAGGATTTCTCAACGATGCACGGGCAAGGCCTCCTACGTTGGCCTGCATGTAGAACAAAAAACAAAAGATAACAACGGAAATCTTCTGTTCTAGTGGCCTCTTGTTGCTCATGTACTCCTTTGAAGATTGGATGGACTGATGGCATTAGAATATAATCTATGGAGCATCCTTATCCATGAATAACCCTTTTGCATGAATCCTAAGAAAGGGACAAGATCAGTAAGGCATAAAAAAATGAATTCTTTATGAATAAACTGCCCAACATAAACTCTCGAGTGTGTTGATGCGTTTCTTCCTCAATGAAACCCACGCCTTGCTGGATTCGCGTTGAAGATTCGTTTGTTCGCCGCTTCAAAGGACTCCATGAGACTTAGAACTTTGGACAATGGCTTCTAATCGGAGATGAGCTCGTTCGGGAGGACTGAACAATTGGATGTTCGCAGACTGATGGTACTTGAATGTCGGCTTGCAACGGCATGAGGCTCGTCGTTGGTTGCGGTGGTGCTGATCACGTTGTCAAACAAATTTCTGTCCTTTTGCTCAACCGGTATACGATCCTGTGGCAAGCAACATAACTAAACAGGGACCAAAGAATAGATTTTTCTTTGATTTCCTCGTATAAATTATTAGTGAAAAAGACAATTCCACCGCTTCAAAGGCATCTCTCTCCAGACTTCTCGTCAATTTAATGTAACCATGTGTTGAGGGAAATTTGCCATGTCTCTGTCCACGCCCTTTTATTGTTGACTTTGGCTTTGCTTGACCACCCATTACAAGTTCCCTTCATTTGACATATTGAAACCTGGGACACCGTGTGGGCATCGGGACTCATCGAATGACCTGCAAAAGAAAAGGAACAAGAACAACCATGTAGATATCTGATCACAATAGGGATTCGTCATGAGTCGTGATGACCGGAAGAGCGAGGACTTTTCTTTTCTCACAAGCATGAACCTTCCCTTCAAATCTGCACGGAGAACGAGGACTTTTCTTTTTTCTCTCTCGAACTTTGGCCATGTATGAATTAAGTGGCCTTCAAAATCTGCCGTGTTTGACGATTGTCTAGCTCTCCCCTTTTAACTCTAGGCTATCACAAGGTATATATAGAAAGAGAAAGGCCTTGAACAATAAGACTTATTTTTTACCGTCGGAGTTGAGAGATAGGTCGTCGAAATGAAATTTCTGCTCTTGTCGGGCTAGGATATCAAAAATTCAGCCATAATGGGAATGCAAGAGGGCTTGGTCGAAAATCCTTAATCAAATGGGCTTATATGCGCGAATTTGGGGTCTAATCGGGCTTTAATTGATTAAATGGGTAATTTAATTAAAAGTCTTTCAATTAAAAGACCCAAAATGGACTGAGTTGAAATCGAATTGACCTATGAAAATTTCGGCCATACCTTCTCTTGGTCGAAAATTGATGATGAGTCCATTCCGGATGCTTGCCAGATTAAACTCGATCAAGTCACTCTTTGCAAGTGCATGACAGAAAATAAATATGCAATGCATAAAGATTATTTTTGCGAGAACTAAGACTAATTCTCTTTTTATGAAATAGATGAATTTCTAAAAATTAAAATTTATGTGTCAACACATTTTCAAATTTTCATGTTCCTGTCAACCAAAGAAGGCGTGACTTTAGAAGGTGAGACATCTTTCCCCCAAGGAAGGAAAGAAAATCCAAAGAATAATCCATCCTTAGTATATTGAGTCAATACCATGAAAAGTCTTAATACTAATACACATGCGATAGATTTACTCAAACTAATTTTTTATCACAAAAATCCAAAATTGGTATACATATGGCAAATTCATTCCAAACTAGTTTGTATACATATGAAAAATTTGCCCTCCGTTAAATTTCGTTAAATTGATTTAATACCATAAAAAAAATCAAACCGATACATCTGCGACAAATGAAGGGTAAAAATCATAAATTAGTACACATGTCAACTACCACGTGTCATCTAACGTCAAATTAAACGGAAAGTAACAAAGGATAAATTTTGCATAGGGCACCAATTTAGAATTTTTGGTGGTCAAAAAAATTTAACTTAGGTTAAATCTATCAGAAGTATACTAATTAGGATTTTTCCTCATATTAATCCTAATATGTTTTTATCAGATATCCCCAGATCCTCTCTGTTTGCTAGATTCATGCCATCCTCTCCCCTCTCTCTATTGTTTCTTTGTCCTGGATCTTTCATTCCAATCTTTGGGGCCTCAAGGTAGATCTCCAATCAATGTACTTGCCCTGGTAGATCTCTGCTGAATATACTAGTGGTTCGTGCATGTCAATCCACCAGAGTGGGACAATATACTAATAGACAATGTAATAACAACAGTTCCAAGTTTGGTGTTTGCTTTCATTTCTACTTTTCATGTGATAATTCGATAGGATATCTTATATTGGTGATGACGCATCGATTCTTCCGTAGCTCTCTTGGCCCTTTTCCTAAATCCGCTTAATCTCTCTTGCTCTCACCGCCGCGAAAATTCCTAGCATCCAAGACCTCTCTCTTTCGTACTGGTTTAATCTTTATTGTTGCACATCTCCTCGCCTTTCTTCATCTCTCTTTGGTTTCCATTCCAGTAGTACAGTCGCCCCTCCCTGGTCTTAAAAGCACTCCGTCCTTAACTCGTATAATCATTCCTGAACCCAATTAGAAAGACGTCATGGACAGACATGCAAACCGTCGGAGAGAACGCGACAGGAATGAAGAGAAGGAAGATAGAAACCAGAATAGGAATCATCGTCCTTGCCATCACAACTATGAGCGAGACCACCGACACACAAGAGGTGGTCGTGGAGATGAGAGGAATACTTTCCGAGAATCTCATCGTAGAAATGGGAGTCCGTCACCTATGGATACGGACGCTGGTCATTCTGGATATGATGCCTCCCTGTATCCGGAACCCGAGCCTATAGACGGTACGTATAAGTTCGCCTCATCAACGTTAGCCTCGCGGTGCCGTACCTGGCTGAATATTGCTTGACTTGCTTTGGAAAGAGAAAGTGGGCCAAATGGCCTGAAACTCAGGTGCTTTTGATCGCATGTTCAGAGCGACATGGGAAATGCTTTCTTTCTGCATTTTCCTGTGCATATGAATCATTTCATTTTCCATTCAATTCACATATTACTCATAATGTTTCCGGTGCATAATCGCTGCATTTAAATTGCCGGGCATTCAATAGTTAATCGCTCAGACGTCATTGCGATTAAAAAAAGAGCCATGAGTTTCGTCCTTTTTTCTGAATAATAATTATGCAAATTCGCGCGTAGCTGCTTTTTTTATTTTATTTTTTTTACGGTACCTCTGACAAAGCGACTGAAGCTCATGTGTACCGTCAAATTTATATTCCCTCGACAGATCTTCAGGATATTGCCATCCAGCCGGAGTCTAATCTGATTTCCCGAGGACATGGGGATAAGATTTGCCCCGTCAGACGCCCCGACAAAGGTGGCTCGTTGGCTGCTCGGCATGTCAGGATTCTTGTCAACAACTTTCCCATCACCTTCAATCCGGAAACCATCATAAGGCACTATGATGTCGACATCAAGCCGGAGGCGCCGGCGAGGCACGGCCATCCCGTGAGGCTATCAAAAGCCACTTTATCTCAGATCAAGGAGAAGTTATTCTCCGACAACAGCATGCAGTTTCCATTATCAATGACCGCTTATGACGGCGAGAAGAACATATATAGTGCGATCCTGCTGCCTTGCGGCACATTCAACGTGAAGATATTTTCCAGGGAAGACAGCGAGGACTCTTCGTTCCGATGCTCCATCACGCTCGTGAACGAGCTCAAGCTCCGTAAGTTGAAGGACTACTTGGCTGGGAACTTGCGGTCGATCCCGCGCGACATATTGCAGGGCATGGATTTGGCGATGAAGGAGAACCCCACGAGGCACATGATCTCGGTCGGCCGACACTTCTATCCCCTTGAGTATCACGAGGAAGACGACCTCAAGTGCGGCGTCGCGGCGTTCCGGGGATTCCAACACAGCTTGAAGCTGACCTCCCAAGGCCTCGCTCTGTCTCTCGATTACTCTGTCATTGCCTTCCGAAAGAGGTTGTCGGTCATCGATTTCCTGAAGGAGCACATACGTGGATTCAACATCGGCCAGTTTGCAAGGTACAGAAGGGAAGTCGAGCAGGCCTTGAAGGGGTTGAAGGTCACAATGACCCACCGCAGGACCAAGCAGAACTATATCATCGTGAGGCTGACCAAAGAGACCGCACGCTCGATATCTTTCAGCTGTGGGAGCTCTGAGGGAAAGATGAAGACGATCAACTTGCTGAACTACTTCTCGGAGAAGTACAAAATCGAGGTTAAGTACAAGGACATTCCTTGCTTGGATTTTAGCAAGAACAACAAGAAAAATTATGTGCCAATGGAGTTCTGTGTGTTGGTCGAGGGGCAGAGTTACCCGAAGGAGAACTTGGATAGAGACGCCGCCTTCATGTTGAAGAAACTCTCCTTGCCTCCCCCGCATATCAGAAAGAAGTCCATCTGCGACATGATCAGGTCGAGCAACGGACCTTGCGGGTATGCAACGCTTGTTCTTTGCTCTAATTGTGTATCCCCATCATTGCCTCTGTCCAAACTTGACCTGCGGATCAAAACAATTAATGTGGATATGCACAAGAGGCTTCATCATCTTTTTTCTTTTGTTTTTCTTTTTTTATATATGTTTGTTACGTTGCTGCAGAAACGTTAGCAAAAACTTTGGAATAGAAGTCGACATGAACTTGACAAAAGTGGTGGGACGCGTCATCAGACCTCCCGAGTTGAAGCTGGCGACTCCTAATGGCAACATGATCAAGATAGAAGTTGACAAAGAGAAATGCCATTGGAATCTGAACGGGAAATCGGTAGTGGATGGGAAGCGAGTTGAAAGATGGGTCATCATTGACTTCAGCGCGTCGGACCGGAATCGGCTTAATTGCAAGCTGTTCATCCAAAAGCTTATCAGCCGATGTAGAAACTTGGGGATTTGCATGGAAGAACCACTCTTTTATCAAGATGCTGCGATGAGAATTTTCTCCGATGTGGCTAGATTGACTGAGCTGCTAGAGAATGTCAACGACCACGCTTGTAGAGTCGGGAGATGGCGTCCTCAATTCCTTCTTTGCGTCATGTCCAGGAGGGACGTCGGCTACAAGCACCTCAAATGGATCTGTGAGACTCAAGTTGGATTAGTTACTCAATGTTGCCTTTCCACGCACGCCAATAAAGCAAACGATCAGTATCTTGCTAATTTGGCCCTCAAAATCAATGCCAAGCTTGGGGGCAGTAATGTTGAGCTATTCAATCGATTTCCACACGTCAACGGCGAGGGGCATGTGATGTTCCTTGGTGCCGATGTCAACCATCCCGCATCCCGTGACACGATCAGTCCATCACTTGCTGCTGTTGTTGGCACTGTCAATTGGCCTGCTGCCAATCGCTATGCTGCGAGGGTACGACCTCAGCTCCATCGGCAAGAGAAAATTGTCAACATTGGGGAGATGTGCCTTGAGCTCGTCGAGACATACGCCCGTCTGAATCGAGTTAGGCCCAGGAAACTCGTATTGTTTCGCGACGGCGTGAGCGAAAGCCAATTTGATATGGTTCTGACTCAAGAGTTGCAGGATCTGAGGAAGGCTTTCTCCGAGAAAGATTACAGGCCAACCATCACAATCATCGTGGCTCAGAAGCGCCACCAAACTCGCCTTTTCCCCGAGAGAGACATCGATGGGGGTCCCACGGGCAACGTGCCACCAGGGACAGTTGTGGACACAACAGTCGTGCATCCTTTCGAATTTGACTTCTATCTGTGCAGCCACTATGGCGGCCTCGGGACGAGCAAGCCGACCCATTACCATGTCCTCTGGGACGAACACAGGTTTAGCTCCGACCACTTGGAGAAGTTGATTTACAGCTTATGCTTTACCTTTGCTCGATGCACCAAACCAGTGTCTCTGGTCACACCCGTATACTATGCTGATCTCGCCGCCTACAGAGGAAGGTTGTATCATGAAGCGGTGATGGAGCATTCGCCCAATTCGAGGGCATCTTCACTCTCCTCGATGACATCCTCATCGTTCTCATCGACTGGTTCGAATGAAGAGCGATTCTGCAAGCTGCACGCTGATGTGGAGAACATGATGTTCTTCATTTGAAGGCCAAAGTCTCCAATGTCTAGAAGCAGTCCCGAAGACAATCCATCTTTTTCCATCTAAAAGAACTAGGAGTCTCCTATACATTCTTTTAGATGGAGAATATAGAATGTCTACGGCACCTCTAGACACGAGGCTGATAATGCCTTCAAGTGAAGACAGAATGTCCTCAAGACTTCTAGCCATTTATTCGGGATTCTTAGGGCTTTATTAGGATTTTTTTTTTTTTATAGTCCTGACAGGATTAACGCTCATCATGTGCATTGTAGGAATTATGGATCTAGTCGCTGTCTTTTTTTTATTTGTTTTTGGTAACAAATCTGGGTTCCTAGGTTATTTGTCTCTGGTTACAACGCAATGCGTTTTTGTATGGCCGAAGCGATATCTTTTGCAAGTGGTATCTGGTTGGAAAAAGAATTATTTGAGCAATTTAATCAATGTCTTGTTGCTAATGTGGAGACGCCTTCTCAACGCTCGAGCATCTTCTAGCCTCTTCGATTAATTGTCCGTTATGCTAGCTTTTGTAAATTAGATATTATTGTGTTGTGTATTTAATTTGGCACAAATACGCTTCAAGTGTTAATATTTGTGTACGATATTCACTTTGGTGCCAATATATTTTTTTTATCACTTAAGTGCTAAATCGAAAAAAAAATAATAACAAGGGCAAGAAATTCCGACGACCTCACTGGAGTTGGCACTTAAATAATCTTTTTAAAAAAATTAAGAATTAAGTGATCTAAAAAAACGATCACTTTAGTGCTAAATTAGAGAAAAAAACGGTCACTTTAGTGCCAATTCCAGTTACCTTACCGGAGCTGGCTTTGAAATAATCATTTTCAAAAAAAAAATTGGTGCTTTAAAAAAATTATTGACACTAAAGTGAGCGTCATAACAAATATTGACACTCCTAGTGTCATTTTTCCTATTTAATTTACTCTTTCTGAGATTGTCTCTCCTGATAAATCAAAGGTAAAAAGCCTCTAAAAATCATAAACAATGTCCACTATGACATATTTACTCCAAACTTTTTTTTATGATACAAAAAATTCTGAAACTTGCACTCACGTGACACATTTACCCCAAACTTTTTCTTGTGACAGCAAAACCCTAAACTTGTATTTCTATGACATATTTACTATCACACTCGGTACTTGAGCACGCGGCATTCTTACCAGATCACCTCTAGCCATAAGGGATAATGTCTCGGGCAATTTATCAACCTATTTGTTTTATCTTTAATTACGCATGCGAAACATGTAACTCACAAACATCAAACCAGACAATAGGGATAGTTAAAATACATAGTCATATCAATCAAATCACGATAACTTAGCAAGGTCAACCTTTTATTTAACTATCTTTAGTCTACAACCCTCGAGGTATTAGGTTCGGGTTTGGCACGATCTCCAAAACTAGTCCAATAAATCTATGTCCACACCCAATTCTCCACGCCATCACTTTGGACCTGGAAATGGTAATCCACGATGAGGTGAGAATAAATCTTAGTGAATCAACGCCTAAGTCCGATTAGGACGCTGATTCATCCAGAATATCCTAACAAGCAGTCACATCAGCACCAGATAGATATCTCAGCCACAAGCAACTTACTCGTCAAGAAGCCACGCATAATGTGATGCAGACACGACATGACAGTTAATCAATCCAAATAAGGCAAAACATCACATCAACTTGCACACACAAGACACCACACGAAGTCCATTTTTTAGGAAATTGGGCCAGTCGGCCCTACACACTAATCAATTGGTGCATAGTATACTAATGAGCGGGTACTCCTCTGGCAAAGTCAGACTATGTCCCTTACTCGGCGATGGCAAATACTAGGCCAGTGTGCTTTTGCTCGTCATGGCACGACCTAGCAAGCATTCCTGTAAGGAGCATCTGTCCGTCACAAGCTGCAACCAGCATCCCATCAATCTAGCATCACAGATTGGCGTGCATCCAACAAGTTGTATTCCTCCGATTATCACGACACAGTCTTGTTAGAGATTTCATCATCTCATTGTAGGACCATACATTACATCCAACAACCAATCTGTTTTATCATCTTTGATTAAAATTGGATGCTCATATAGACGTACTCAAAGACTCGGCCCAATGTTGTTTTCATACTAAATCATGCAGTTTGATTCCACACAGGGCATATGAATGTACAATCTCTCAACCAAACTTGTATCTTATGCGGATGATGAAACACACAGAACCTCAGCCATAACACATAACAATCAATCTATTGCACTAAATCAAGCAATCCAACACTCGATCAATTAACAATCCAATTAATCAAACGACAATGATTAATCCTGGTTTCATTAAATTGTCGATCAATCGTTCAATTCTGAACTATCGCTCGCTCGCGATCAAACAATGGCAACCAATTGTCCAATCAACCAACCAATCCAATCTAGTAACCAATTAGCCACAGACGACCTAAACTAATCCAATTAACTTAATCAATCGTGGTCATTTATCCTAAACCCAGTTTCTATCTAAACCTATCGTGATTTCTCTACTTAAACACCCTGATGACTAATCGACTAATTCTAGACACAATTAGCGTCCTAACCAAAGATTAGGGGTTAACTCGCATCTAACTAACTTGGGGGACAACGATGGAACGCGGCGATTCCTTGGCTCATCTCGCAGCTCTTTGGTCCTCAGCG
Source organism: Rhodomyrtus tomentosa (assembly GCA_028455895.1). NCBI lineage: Eukaryota > Viridiplantae > Streptophyta > Magnoliopsida > Myrtales > Myrtaceae > Rhodomyrtus > Rhodomyrtus tomentosa. The sequence continues at coordinate 14,515,360 of JAPCWY010000008.1, forward strand.
GTCCACGACGTTCCACGGCTCCACTCGAGTACCCTGAGCACAAGATAACAAGAAGACACTTCGAGACAGCGGCTACGACTCAAAGGAGGCGACTGATGGCTTCTTGTGGCCGGAAAAACGATGGCCAGAAGCTGAGCAGGGTTGGGCAATGTCGAGAACAGGGGAAAACAAGGAAAACAGTCGACATCGGGGGTGGTTCAGTTGGATCTCAACCAACTCACAAGTCGAGGAAAGGTCAACCACGGTTTGAGGTCTTTGGAAGTCCGAGAAAGCAGCGATGACGGCGGTGGATGACTTGAGACTGCGGAGCAGGAGGTCGGAGTGAAACAAGGCGTCGAAATAGGGGAGGCAGGACAGGGGGTTTCAAGTCTGGTTCAGGGCTCTACCAGCGTTGAAGGACTTCCAATGACTTTAGGAGACGACGAGAGATTCAGGGTGGCTACTGGGGGTGGGCGAATAGGGGCGAAGGGTGGTGGAGTTGTGACGAAGTGGCTTTAGAGCTAAAATAGGGATTCAGATCCAAAATAGGGGTTGGCATTGGGTTCAGCGTCTATGTCTATTTCGGGACTTGTCGGATAGCGAGACGGGTCATAGGGATGGCAGAGCAATGGCTCATGGTGGTCGAGGATGGCTGGAGCAAGGTTGAGCAGCTACAGCAGTTGCGGGGGCCAGGCAAGGCAAAACAGAGCAGGGCAAGGAAGCTGGTTTGCAAGGTTGCTCCGAAGCTCAACGGCGGTTGGAGACGGTGGAGGTGTGACGACAGAGGGGGCTGAAGATGGTTGGAGGCAGTGGGGGCGTTGCGCGAGCACAAGGGAGAAGTAGAAAGAGCTAGAACAAGAGGTGTTTCTGGCCCAGGGTTGCTCAAGCTCCTCCGGGCTACTAACAGCTATGTGGCGGCGTGTAGTGTTCGTGCGGTGGCGGAGCAGCGGGTGAAGGAGATGGTGTCGCACGGTGTGAGGCTTGTGATGGTGGAGCTCAAACAAGGAATAAGGATGATGAAGGTGTTCGGCTGGGGTGTTGTTTGCGCGTGAACAGAGGAAAAGTAGAGAAAGAGAAAGAGAGAGAGAGAGAGAAGAGGGGAGGAGAAAGAGAGAGTTGGTGAAGGGGATTGACTTGACTAGATGTGATGGGGTTAGCGGTGATTTTTTACTTGTGGAGCCCAAATGGAGATTTTGAATTAATTTATCTCTTAGTGCATTATTGAGGGGCCAAAAAAGTCATTTGATAAATCGAGATTCGTAAGATGTTTAGCATACTGAACGAAGAGTAATTCTGTCATTTCACAAGTCAGACTCGGTCAGAGTTAGGCTTGGGCTGATCATCTTGATTTTAAATCGTGACGGCTAAGATTTTCGAAGTCTAATCTAATTTGACCGACGTATGTGGAAAACATATTATCCCTCAAATCCTCAAAGTCCCATAACATTGACGAATTGGAATTCAAGATTAAATCCTTTACTGAATCCAGTTATCTCTCAGACATCGAAATTCTGAGCATCACAACTCTTCCCTCCTTAGATTCAAACCTACGATCTTCAAATACTAATCCGTCACAATTTCGTTTCCACAATCCTTCTAAATAGGTTAAATTATCTAACTCCAAAAATTCACATCTAAAATGCTACCATCTGAACCTACTGTCCAAACTAGCCTTCTATTGCCATACTATATCCACAATCAGTTACAAAATTCAACCATTACTATTTATCGATCGACCAAGTCTTAACTAAAAAAAGAGTTGATATTATTTCTCATACCAAACATAAACACATTCTACCACTTATCACTTAGCGTCTGAATTACCCTTCAAGCTAGCCATCCATCTTCGAATAATGGGTCGTACCCAACTACGGCTTCGTTCCTAATGCAGTCTGTAGACTTTTCCAAAAGTAACTGTGAACTTAGAGTCACAATTTAAAGTGATCGTCATTGATACTTCACGAAGTCACACGACATGGCACATGTACAACTCTACCTTTCCGTCCAAAGCAAATTCCTTTCGTACTGAAATAAAAAATGTTGACTTTGTCAATCCATCTACCACAACTCAAATTGAACCGTTTCCTTCCTAACTTCTCGGCACTCCCATCAAAAATTCCATTGTGATCCTCTTCCATCTTCACTCTAGAATCTCAAGCGGCTGCAATAATCCATTGGGCATACAATGCTACGCCTTAACTTGCTACCATGCTAAACGCTTAGCCACGTGCTTGGCTACGCCAGCCTTCGTATCGATCCACCAAAGTGTGTAGTTAGTACTACTTCCCCCTCAAGTTTTGAGGTAAACTGGAAATTAAGAGAATGGTATTACCCATCTTCTTTAGAGTTCTATTTTTTCACTCAGCAATTTCATTTTATTGTGGAGTATAAGGTGCAATCTTTGGATATTCATCATCAAATTAGCACATAACTCCTTTAAATTGGAAGAACTATATTCTCCTCCACTATCAGACCTAAGCACTTTGATTTCTCCATCAAGTTGGTTCTCAACGTCATTTTTATACTTGATAAATATGCCCATAGCTTCATCTTTGCTAGTTAATAAATAAACATAGCAAAATCGAGTACAGTCATCTACAAAAGTGATGAGGTACTGCTTTCCACCACTACTTTCTACAAACTTTAAATCACACATATCACTATGGATTAGTTGTAGAGGTTCACTCGTTCTTTCAACCAATTTTAAAGATCTCTTAGCAAACTTAGCCTCAATACAAGTCACATACTTGTAACAGGTGTCCAACTCAAATTTTAGAATTAGCCCTAAATTTGCTATCTTTTTTATTGTATCATAGTTTACATGTCCTAATATACTATGCCATAGATAAGGAGACACAATAATGTAAACTGAAAACTTCTCTTTATTAATATTCTTTGAGTACAAGAATTTCAAATTTACATCAATAACGGCCACATTGATTTTGAATAAGTCATTGCCCAAATACTATTTTCCCGCATACATTCCCCTTAAGAAAGTACAAATTCATCAAATTCAAATACAATTTTAAAGGCCTTCTTGACAAGTATGGAGCCAGAAATGAGATCTTTTCGGATCTTCAATACGTGTAGCACATTTAGCAAGGTAATCTCTTTGCCAAAGATAAAGTTCAAGATCACCTTTCCTCTCTCAACAATTTTTGCTGATGTAGAGTTAGCCATATAAAGCATATCATCTTCACTAGCCTTTTCGTATGACGAGAACAGATGTTTGTCCATAAAATGTGATTTGTGGCACCCATGTCCAACCATCAATCGGTATTGTTTGACACCAGGGATACCTTGGACATCACGAAAACAGTTAATCTTTCATTATTTTCGTGCTCTTTCGGATTTAGTTGTTTGATTGGATCATTGTCCTTGCCTTTGATTGGACGCTTTTTACAATCCTTGGCACGATGGCCATACTTATTGCAAATAAAAGATGTCCCTTGAAATTTCTTGGATTGTTCCTTCTGCTTGCCTTTCCTTGAAAAGACTTCCTCCTTTTTCTATCATGTTTAGAACAGGGGGTACATGACAACACTCTAGAAATTGTTTCTGGAACAAAAACCTATTTCTGGAATAGGTTTGGATCAGAAACTCGTTTGGTAACGTAATTTTAAGAAATTATCTGAAATAAAAAGTTATTCCATAAATAGATTTGAAGCAAAAAAGAGAAACAAAAAAAGTTACTTCTCCGAGAAAGAGAAATAGAAATAGAAATTTTCATCGACGACCAACCCCGCCATTCGCACCCCGCCTCCCGCCGTGGGTCGCCGATCATTGGTCATCGTCGTCGATTGCCACCCCCCATCGATCGCCGGCGGTTGATAGCCAGCCACTTGCCGCTCGCCAGTAGCCGGCCACCACCCCATCAAACAAATTCCTATTCTAAAATAAAAAATTTTAAGCCGTTATCAAACGCATTTTTTGGCTCAAAAACTCTTCCAGAAATAGAAATAGAAAAAATTATTTCTATTCCAGAAATTCATTCTGGAACAGAAATGTTGTCATGCAGGCTCTAGGAAGACTCGATTATGTTAACCTTTTGTTCTGTAAGAAGGATTTGCATTGCCCATGTTATCCTCTTTGATTTTGAGGCGCAAAATGAGATTTTCAAGGGTCATCTCTTCCATTTGTGCTTCAAATAGTTTTTGAAGTTTGACTAGCCCGAATGTAGGTTCTCAATAATGGCTGCCACTTGAAACAATTCACTGAGTAACATTACCTTAGCAAAGATGTCATTCAGACTTATTTGCAATTCCTAAACCTGACTAATGATAGATTTAAATTCCATCATCTTGAAATCTAAGAATTTGGCAACCACGAATTTGTTGGTATCTATTCCTCAGTCTTGTGTTTCTTCTCTAAGAACTCCTATAACTGTTTAGCAGTTTTAATGTTATAATAAACATTATAAAGGGAATCTACCAAATAGTTAAGGATAAAATTTCATCATAGGAAGTCTCCGTGCTTCCAAGCCTTCAATGTCTCTATCATCGTGACATCTTGCTCATCTGGATTAATTATCGAGCGCACCTTCGATAAATACTTGACCAAATTCAGTGTGGTCAGATAGAATAACATCTTCTTCTGTCATTGCTTAAAGCCCACACCAGTAAATTTTTTCGGATTCTTATTCGATGTATGAGATAGTATCATTAAGGAAGGCAAAGTTTGTTAATGTATACCCGAACCGCCATAGGAGGTCGCAACTCGAAGGCTCGCAACATTCTCTACCACAACACCATGCCTCGAGATATGAACCTCTCTACCAACCATAGTCGGATCGGCCATAGGAACGTCTCCAGAAACGCTCTAGACATTATTGGGTACTTGATTTTTATCATCTATTATGACTTTTTCTGATAAAACCAAACATACAGTAAATATAAGCGATAACCGCCTTAAGAATATTGGAAAATATTGCACACATGTTAAGCATCTGTTTGTTGAAATCAGAAAATAATAATAATAATAATAAAACGAAGATGGCGATAATAACTTGAATAATAATAAACAAGCCAATAATTTTGTATTAATCTTTACACATAAAGATTACAAAATAAATTAATGTAAACTCAAAAAGAAATTGGAGGTACCAATGGAGCGTTAGCAGAGCTGATGAGATCACTAAGCCTTAAACAGTGTTGACACATGATTTTTAATCATCTTGTATTTCATTTTTATTTCTAAAATTAACTAAAAATAGAAAAAAAAAAAAAGAGTCATAAATTTGTGAAATCAACTTGGGAAGACTTGGCCTAGCCTTGGGATTCAATTTTGAGCAAACAATATTTTTCATAATTTTAATATTTTTTCAAATTTATTTTAATATAAAAATACCCAAAAACAAAATACCATTCGTGGTCAGAAAAATACGCAAAAATAATCATTAATTTTATTTTAATTCTCTCTTCAAGTTGATCTTTTTAAATCTAAAAAATTTGAATCGGCCCACTATGTTTCTTCATAAACATAAATCCGAATCGAGCATAAAAAATCCCTTTTGAGTCGTTTAATTTCTAATTTCTGCTTTCAATAAACTATGACATTGATATCAAGAATCTTGAAGTGAAATTGTGTCGATTCACCTTCAATTTGATCAATTTTAACCAAAAGGGCTTAATTGCATAATTTTCTTTCAATTTAGTCCCTGGTTTCACGAATCTCAAATTAAGTTCTCTCTAGGGACATTCATGAAAATCAAACACCTCTACCCTATAGTTTTCGTCGTCCCAAACTCATTGGTGGCCTCATTTGGACTGATCTGATCGTTTGAACCCTCGATTAATCAAAAATCATTTTTGGATCCTTAATACAATTTGGGGTTTTCGATAAATTCCAATTCAATTGCTCATAAAAATACCCATTTTTTATGAAAAACATGTCGAGGAGTCCGATTGTGGCATCAATTTCATGAAAAATGGTCAATTAGAGGCTCAATTGGGCAAAAAATAGGAACCAGATGGAACGGGTCGGACCCGACCCGACCCGGACGAACCAGTGAACATTTTCTGTTCCGTCACGTACAGAAACAGAGTGGAATTGGCAGGAGACAGAGCAAGGTCGAGAGGACAAAAAAAACTGAGGCCCAGACAACCTTTTCAGAGGTGGGGATGGCGTGAAGGTCCCGGGGGATCACAGAGACTTGAGGATACAAAACGGGGGCTCGGTTTTCAAAAACGAGGGAGTGAACGGAGAGAACGAGGGGGAAGGGTCTGAAGAATTCTTCTTCGGTCACCATCGGAGAGGAGGTCCCGAGGACCAAAAGCTCGACCCTGCCTTCGTTGACGGGAGTAGGAGAAAGAGTAATCGACGTCATTGGCTTCAGCTCGTCTTTCGACGGACACCCGAGTACCCTTCATTGCCATCTACATTAGCGAAATCGGTAAGCCTTGTTCTCGATCATCCGAGTTCTCTCTAATGGCAGCTCAGGGTTCAGCCCATCGTTGCTCATTTTCTTGGATTCAACCCACTACTTGAGCTATCCTGAGCATGCTTCTTTGTTTTCTTGTGTCATTTCTGCATGAAAACCGTTGAGTATATCTACCCTGAACCCGAAAGACCATTACGAACCCAGGAGTTTGTTTCGAGCACTTACAAACCCATCGAAGATACGCGTAAGTATCTCGACTCTTGTTTGATGTCTTTCCATGGATTTAGTTCTAGTCTGGACGTTAAAAAATGGACTTTCATGCTTCACTGGAAAACTGAGATCTAGGTAGTACCGAGCGGCGACTGTGTAAAGCTTGTTTTGTTGGTTCTAAGCCGTATTTTTGGGCGACATTTTGATGAAGGATTGTTGGTGATTTGATTTGGTTTTAACACTGAGAGTTTAGACACGGTTTTCATGTAGTTGTTTTTTAGGAACCCTAGCGGGCTTTCGGCGATACAGTTGGAGTTTTCATTTTTCGGTAGCACTGTGCTTACTAGCTAGTTGGAGTCGAGGTTTAACGTGAAAACTTGTAAAAGTTCCTTCCCCGACGGCAGTACCACTTCGCGCTGTTTTGGAGCTCCGATGGCGTCACTTTGGTCTATCCTTGTTTTAGAATGCTAGCCTAGGTAATTTAGTTCAGTAAAAAAAATGAAAATAGGGAAAGGTTTTGGTCATAGTGAGGTATGCGTTTTTCCTCACAGAGAAAACCATGGAGAAGAGTTCATGAAGAAGGTGATCGTAGAAGAAAGTAAAAAAGAAAGTGAAGGACAGGAGGCCGAACCTGTGGAAGAACACGGGGGTTGATGAGCTTTGGGTTCGGTTTAATCCAAAATAGTAAGTGGACCTAAAAAGTCTATAGTGATTTGAGGTACGATGAATTGGACGATGATGGGTGGTCATGGTGGTGTCGGGTAGGCGGTCCGACGAGTCGACAGACGTTTTCAACGTGAGCGGGTTTGGCGGTGGTCGTCGGCGTTGGCGTTGACCGGCAACAATCGAGGTGGCGAAGGAGGAGCGTTTGGAGCTCACTGTGTGACCATGGAGGGAGTATCGTTGAAAAGAAAGAAGTCCAAGAAGAATAAAGAACAAAAAAATTCACGGCAGTGATTGATGAAAACAAAAGATAAAAAATAAGGTAGAGCAAAGTAAAAAAAAAATCACTAAACAAAAAGTACAGGGCTAGGCTAGCCCAAGTTCGATTTTTTATACCAGCGTGGGCCCATATGGCTCACGTCGGGCGCCTTTGGCGTGGACCGGATCTATTGGCCCAGTTCGGATAAAAAATAAATAAAATAAAAAAATCCAAAGTGTATTCAAAAAATAGGAAACGACCACAATCAACTGTCTATGACCTATTTTCGATCTTTCGAACCCAAACCCTTCTAAAATGACAATTTCGCCCTTTTGACAAATTGACTTACAAATTGGAGAAATTCAGAAAATTTTCAAAAAATTCTAGAAAATAGGAAATGACCGGGGATGTCACGCCCCGAACCCATCGAGCATGCGAGCATCCCTGCAAGCAAACAACACATCTCTTGGGGTCCCAAGATCCACAATCAAGTCGAGAGATAATATATAAACATTAAGCATACGGAAACGGTACTCAGTTAATTCCCCGTGCAAAATATAAATTAAATGGGACCTGGATAGCATAATAAATGTCATACATTATAACTTACTGTTCATACAATTCCCGACTACTACAATCCGCTAGGCAAGGGCGACAAGGTAAGCACATCAAAAGGTATGACCATCATCGACATCCAAAATAGCAATGGTCGGGGGTCGCCATCATAAGATCAAGCCAATAAACTAAGACACCTAAGATGAACTGCTGGAATCCTCGGCATCCCCCATCGGCTCATACTCGGAGAAGGTCTTTGATGGAACCTCAACGGTGTCCTCCATAGTCTCCTCATGGGAAAGCTCCGCAAGGTCCTCCTCGGTCGCCTCCAAGACAATGACCTCGTCCTACTCCACAATAAAGTCCAGTGTCGGGGTCTTCTCCAGCTCGTTCCTAGAACCAACTACAGACCTCTATGGCAACTCCTGCTCCCCAATAGTTTTGCACTAATCAAGGATAACTCCCTGGGGTACCTCGTGGAGCTTCAGCGGTCCAATCGACTAGTTTCCGACCTTCTTGAACCATGTCTCGAACTTACGAGGCTTCCAATCCGAGCTACCATCGTTGACCCATACAACCATACACTTTCTCATATAAATGTTTCTCTGCCTATCCGGAAACTCGTCAAAATACGCCGTCATCTCCTTGGAATCCCCAAAGCGAATAGGCCACATACTTAAGGTCTAAGATCTGTAAAAATAGGAATCCCCAAAGGGGTGAGATACACATCTCAGTAAAAGAGTCCTAACCTTAGGTCAGACTGACCGTCCGCTTAGGTAGTCATCTATCCTAAAATTTCAAACTCACAATTATACAGGCATATACAAATAAAATAGTGACACATAGATAATGGGCATGCAACTATGACATCATGTTACATTCAGATGACTATACACACCTCAACCAGCCATTTCACCACAATCACCTCTTTCTGCTTGCCTCATTCTCTAGCCCGCGACTAGATCACATCAGGCTCGGTCCGCGTAATCGCATCAGACCGTCATTGGCAACCCGCGTAAACGCATCGGGTTCCAATAAATCTCTAGGCCAATATCATCACCACAAAACCTCTGTCTTGCGAATAATTCGCATCAAGACCGTGGTCATCTTATCCCTGCAATTAGATCGCATCAGGGCGCCACGCAACATTACCTCCATCCCGCCATTACATTGCATCAGGGTATCCACCTCCCGCCCTGCGTCTCATACTCCTCAGGATCTCGCCATGTCATGCTCATGTCATGATTTTCAATTTGTTTCCATACACGACGACATGTGCAATTCATGCACAATTCAAAGACTCATGGCATGTAAGGCAATCAAGTGACATACACACATGGCGGATGATTTAAACACAATCAATAACACATATAATCCTCCTATAACCACTTAGGACATATCAAGAGTTATCCCTTTGAAAAGTTCTTATAAATCGATCAATTTAATCATTGACTCACCCAATTGAGTACAATATTCATATCCTAAGTTTATGATTCCCTTACCTTGTGTTTGATACCACACAAATTCTCTTCTTGGCCCTCAAAGGTTCGGCCCTCTATGGTCCAAGACTGAACTCACCGCGCAACCTAATAAAATCCAATCAATCCATCAATTTCCATGTCTAAATCCTCAATCCATGAACCACAATCCCCCATAACCTAATCCTCATCATTATAGCATGTCTTAATCATCAATTTGGGACTCATAATCCAACCCTCATCAGCCCAACAGCCCCGACCTTGCACAGAACCGAATCGGTTCTTCTTGATTCTGTGCAAATCGGGCACAACCAGCCCTAAATCCATCATTTAATCATCATCCTACCTCTTAACATGTCTATCTAAGGGTTTAAGGGTCTTACCGAGGTTTTGAAGTCGCGTTGTCACTGGAAACTCATCGAAAGTCGCCGAATCGTCTAAGGTCAGAATCCGACAATTTTCTGTCCAAGTTCATAAGACTGTTTCGAGGTCAAAAATTCTTCAAATCACTCTCAAATTTTTACCACATATTCATATACCTGTCTACTAGTTTTCCACAAAATTTGACCTCAAAACTCCAACATTTCGGCCTCCTAAGGGGTTAGAAACTGGACCTACCTCAGGCTAAAGCAGATTTTGTCGGCTCTTGAGAAAACTCTTGGTCGGAGCTCCTCGGTGGTCCAAATGCCGTGCTTCCACTTCGAAAAGGTCGGCAAGACGTAAATCTAGGTTGGTATGACCAGTCGGAGTCTAGGTGGTGGCCGGAGGGCAGGATCGTGGGCGGTGAAGGGAGGCGGCTGGGCTGGTCGGCAATCGGCAAAAACAAGAAGAAAGAGGAAGAAGTTTCGAGAGCTTGAGGGGTGAATAGCTGGTCAAATGAGGTTGAGGAGAGAGAATGGAAAGACTATATATAAGGCTTGAGTCAATGGTTTGAATGTTAGGTAGCCAATAGTGGATATGACCCCTCTTTAAGCCATCACTTGACACTTGTCGACTTATCATTCCAAAGTGATCCAATGGCCCATGTCCACTTACCTTTTTCGGCAGCTCTTGAGGGAGTTTAAAGACCAAAATGCCCTTCTTCAAATGTATGGCAAAGTTCTAAGCTTGAGAGACAAAAAGGTAATTTTATCCCCCGACGTTCAGAACGTCGTTTTTTTCGTTTCAAAATTATTCAATAGAGCGATGGCCAATCCGAGTAATGTTGGAATTCTTGATTCTCCATTTCAAATTTTTCAAGACTTGTTTCTGATGATTTCCTTTATCAGACGTGGTTCTAGCCTATCCCGAACAGACGGACGGCTTTTGCGGATTTTACACGTATCGACCCTGTGAGTCTCATTACATTTAGGGCTCGTCAATTCGTGGCGGCTTTGGTTGTCATGTAATTGTAAGGGTTTATCACTAGTTCCTATGGTTTCGATCTTCATTGTCCGATTTAGGAAAAATTTTGCAAATCACACGTTGATTAAGCGGCATCACTTGCGCTTCAATCGTATGACACTCGCAAGGCATTCCCTAATCGTTTTTGGATCGGCCTTTTTGTGGTTCTAAATATATCCTTGACAATCCTTTTGGTCAAAGCGTTATTTCTTATTCGAATTCCCTAGGTCCACGTACCATGTCTCGCATTAGACTTTTCTTTTTGATCAGTCTACTCGAATTGATCAAATTCGAGCAAGATATGACTAAAATACATCTCTAGATTCATTTCTCATTAATGAATCTGAAATTGACTGGAAATCAAAATGTCACATGGCCACAATCAATTGGTAATGACTTATTTTAGGTATTTCGAACCCCGACTTTTTAAAATGACAATTTCACCCCTTTGACAAATTGTCTTCCAAAAATTGAAGAAATTTAGAAAATCCCAAAAAATTCCAAAAAATAGAAAATGGTCACAATCAACTAGCCATGTCCTATTTTGGGTCTTTCAAACCCCGGCTTTTAGAAATGACGATTTCGCCCTTTTGCCAAATAGTCTTTCAAAAATTGAAGAAATTTAGAAAATTTCAAAAAAAATTCAGAAAATAGGAAATGGCTATAATCAATTGACCATGACCTATTTTAGGTCTTTTGAACCCCGATCCTTTCCAAAATGAAGATTTTGCTCTTTTGGCAAATCGACTTCCAAAAATTGAAGAAATTCAGAAAAATCCCGAAAAATTCCTAAAAAAATAGAAATGGCCAAAATCAACCGGCCATGATCTAGTTTGGGTCTTTCGAACTTCGACCTCCTAAAAATGACGATTTTTCCCTTCTGGCAAATTGTCTCCAAATCTTTCTATTTTACCCCTAACCCTAAATCACATATTCTCTAAGCCTTTAGGGCTATATTAGGAGGTCATTGATTAGAATTAATGTGCATTAACATGGTTCATTTATGCACTTGATTGTGCTTTCCTTATATTGATCGTGAATGAAAGGACTAGTTTTTCAATCTGCATGAAACCCTTGAATCAAACTTACCTCATCCAAAATTGCGCATGCATGAAATATTAGTTAGGAAAATCATTCGCGTTAGGTACCAAAAGGGCGTTGGTAATGACACCAACAAAACTAAGTCCCTGAACCAAAAATTTCTGGTTTTGCATAACTGATCGATTTCTTCTAATCGGTTAGTGAGGTTTTCGGTCCACCTTCTGAGAAGGACCGGTGGCAACTCTAAATGTGTGCACACATAGCACATGTCACCATGACCACACAAAGGTCTAACCCGATCGACTCTTATTGTCGAAAAACCTGTAAAATTTACTCCCGCGGCGATTTGGTATGGGCTTGGGAGAGCTCGCGTCGATCAAGGCCCGGTATCCATATTTCAGAGTGGGGGCCTGATTGGTAATCCATTAGCCCGCGTTTTTTTCGAAATGTAAACGAAAAAACGGGTCACGACAGATAGTTAAATTGATGAAGTCCTAGGTTGGAATCTCCTCAGCCGTATCTTGGAGGCTTACCCAGTGACATTTATTTTGTACCCCACTATCTCGAGGATTTAGTCCATTATACGTGGAAAACCTTGGTTATAAAAAAAAAAGGAATTGGAGAAAAGGCCCGGTACGGCTAACCGAATCTTCTTAAGGCGATTAGTTCCTGCCAATAGTGTTAAACAGTTTCACGAACTATGCCTCCCAAGATACAACACATCAAACCTATTTATATCAACACTATATGAATAGCACTTTATCGAACACTTTTCGAAACCAGCACATTTGGAGAATGATTATGAAAGAACTAGAGGAGTGTTATTTGATTTGTGAGTTATGATTCTGAACTTCGAATACAATCTATTTATATATTGGGAAAACGTCAATTACGCCGACATTAAATCACATCGGTTACACCAACATAAATCCGCATCGGTGACACTATCATTAGACATGAATGTACGTGGATTACGTAGACAATAATTATTGAGCCATTAAATCACATAATTACAACCACCCCTCCCTTGGCAGGGAACTCCCCATCCGTAAAAGCTATTAGATCCTTGAGCAGCGTAAATCCCACATTCTTCGAGCTTGTCATGTTCTGCCATCTCAAGAATGGACTTCACCCAATATCTTCGTCACGGTCTTTTGATGCTTGACGGACGTTTGAAATAGTTTCAATAAAGAATTTGTGCAGGCATCTTTCGTAATTGATCAACCACGTCGTATTCACTCGCCTTGATCACAGCTAAGAATTCCTCAATCTCTTCATCAGTGATCGGTTTTGAAGGCCGGGGATTGGCTTGAGCATAAGTATGCCCAGTCCTCGTGATCAAATGCCCATGAAAGTCGTAGGACCAATGGTTTGTTGTCAGCATACTCGCAAAGCTGAGGAATGTCAGTCGCTATGCCTTCGCCCGTCGAAGGTGTCTCGACTAGCAATCCTTCATGGTCAGACGCATCTAGCTTTCCCCTTCTTCATTGTGCCGAATCCCTCGTCCCAATCGATGGTAATAATGGATACTATGCCTGTATGATCGGCGTATGCAATCATTCCGTCTTCGACCATCATTTGCACTCTTTTCTTCAACGGGTTAGTATCCAGCTCTTACTAACCCGTTGTAAACATCGTTAACGTGCACCTTCGGGTCTTTTTTTCCCCAACATTGACCTGGAACATAAAATTCATGTCCCCGGCCCTTCTTGGCGATGGGGGTGGCAGCGACAGGAAGATTGATGTGTTTTCCTTTTCCTCTTTTTCCTTTTTTGTATTTTTTTTTAAATTTTAGTCATTATCCAATTTTAACTTAAATAATTTTGAACATAAAATTCAAATTTGAATAAAAAAAATAATGTCGTTTTAGTCGTGTCATTCCCACGAAGGTAGAGAAAATAATAGAAAAAGTTACGTACATTTTCGATTAGGGAAATCGGATGAAGTCAATAGAAAAACTCGATTATATCAATTTGATAAGTTTTAAGATTTAATTATAATTTTTTAGGATTCAATTATACATTTGTCATGAGCTTTAGTGCTTTCAGTTGCAATTATACCTAAATAACGGGGAGAGATTCATTTTAGGAAATTATTTTGAACATCGATATTCGGAAGGAGAAACAAATTCTACTGTTGCGCGGCAAAAGTACAAAGGAAAAGTCTCTCCGTAGGAGTTGATCGTAGGGTTTGCAAGGTGCAGTGGCCTCCTTCCTTCGTCTCTGCCTCCAAAACAGGTGATCTCTCTCTCTCTCTCTCTCTCTCTCCTGTGAATTCAAAGCTAAGTGACCCACTTCGACCGAAACGTAATGGCAGCATTTCATTGAGTTCAGACCGTCGCCTACCTTTCTTGTTTCTTTGTTCGGATGATGGAGGTTGAGCGCCCATACTCGGGCACGGTGCGTTGTTCTCTGTTAACGATTTGTTCAAATACTATGTTGAGGGTCATCAGCTGGTGGGTGTTTGAGAGAGTTGGGTGTTAGGGTTACCGTGTGTTGTAAATCAATCACGCCTTTCTTCAGCCGAAAACATGTTTGTTTTGTTTTGAATCTTGTGGAACTCTGCTTGGCAGAGAATTCATGGTTGGATGCTGTCGTGTGCCCTAAGTGCTTATAAATTTGTGCATCACAAGGTTTAATTATGTCGGGGACTGAAGGCTGTAGTGAAAGCGGGGTAATTTTGGGGGGTTTGGATTTGCTTTATGGAAGCGGACATAGGTACCTCATTGAAATTTTTCTATGCCTGGTATTGTTGGTTATGCAGGAAATTTAGAGAACTCTCGGAAGAATTCAGCGGACTGGTGGAGATCTGCCTCTAATTAATTTAGCCCTTTCGATAACTTTGTCTTGAATTGCATTTAAGTCCTCCATTTGCTGAGAGGACTCCCACTGTTATTAGCATCTGGAATTAGAGAAGTCCATATATTGAAATATCAAGGGTCTAACAATCATTCTCCTCCATAGGTAATGTTAAATTTCTACAAAGCATAATGTCAGTTGTGACATTTCCAGGTTTCCACAATCATGTCATTAACCCTTGGTCAGATTGTAGTTTCTGAACAAATATCGAGTCTGTAGAATTAAGTTGGTGATTTAGGGCTTTAGGCAGAATGAATAAGCACTCTAGCAAGGATGTAATGCCCATTGTGCTTCACTAGAAGGCTATATGTGCACTTGACATTTCTTCAGTAGATTTTCTATTAGATGTTTGTGCAGAGGTAGTTGAACTGATATATTTTGTATTGGCTAAACAGCCCTCGATTTTCAAGTCAGGCTTTGTCCAAACTGTTGAATCTAATTTACACAAAGACCATGGTGGTCCTTCCTTTTACAGATGACTATGGATATTAGTAAATAAGAGAAGGTATCATGTGAGAATGTGCACATGGGAGCAAGAGGCTGGCTGTGTTCGTCAATGTTTACAGGTTCATGGTTTTTTTTTTTTTTGGGTCATGTTACAGGTTCATGTTTAAGTATGTGAGCATGCGCGTGCAATTATATGGTACTGCTTTGCCTTGAGTGCCAAAGTATATATTGGGCTCATTGAAAGCCATTTTTGCTTTGTATGCAAACTGCATCTTTAGTCTGGATGCGGCATTATCCCCAAACTAAAGTGTCATCAGATCATTCTCTTGAATATATAGCAATATTTTTGCTTTCTGCTCTGCGGAGTGCTGAGTGCATCAGTGAGAGTTGAAGTCCAGTAATTGGAGATTGGTTGACTAGTGAGATCTAGATATGGTTGATATCCTCTGTGATGGTAGTGGGTGGAACTTGTTGACCTCATGTTTGGAATGGGTGTGCATGTGTGACCAAAATTTCTGAACTGTAGACAGACCCTTCAGACTCCTCTCTTGTGGCAAAGTTCTTAGGCCCCATTTGGTTCAATGCAAACTTGGATTTGTTAGGGAATGGGATCCAATTCTTACAATTTTCATGTTTCAAGAGAAGTCAAAATGTGGAATTGTATTCCACATGGTATAGGATTTCTCAAAAATGCTGCTGCCGGTTGTCAGTCTCTGGCCGCCGCTGCCACCAGTTGCTGGTTGTTGGTCCTCTGTTGCCAGGGGCCAGTCATCAGTCGCTGGCCGCCGCCTCTCACCTCTGCTTGCTACTGCTACCAGTTGCTGCCACCACCAGTTCTGTTTCAGATTGCCAAAACTTTTGGCAATCTCAAAAATTGAAAAGGAATAATGAGGTTCTTTGGAATGGGAGTGTTTGTCATTGAACTAAACAAGGCCTTCGTCTTTTTCCTTTGGTCAGAAGGTCTTTAGTCCTCTTGGTTGCACGGTTTTGGTTTTTTGTCTTTTCCCTTTGGCACTGAATTTTGGCAGTTCGGAATAGGTCATGTTTGGTTCTTTCACATGGGATTCTCAATTATGATGGTTGGATGATCAGTTTTCAGCTCTCTGGCGTGCACATAGATAATGTACACTAACACGAGATCTTTTGTTTTGATACAGCAAAGGAAAAGAGGGATATTGGCTCCTATGGTTTTGAGGATCGTTGACCTTTTAGGGCAACCTTGCCAATGAAACGAAAGTCGAAGAAACAGGAACATCGCTCGCTTGTGGCATCTAATCAGACAGAGTTTGCATCCTTAGTAACTAAAATTGCAGTCTCTCAAATCTGCAAATCAGTTGGTTTCAAGGCTGCCCAACTATATACACTAGATATTGTTACAGATGTTGCCATAAGATACCTCCAATCAATTGCCAAATGTGCTGCAGCATATGCAAATGCTTCAAGTCGCACTCAGTCAAACGTGTTTGACCTTATTAATGCCCTCAACGACGTCAACTCTGTATCAGGTTTCCAAGGTGGTGCTTCTCTTCACAAGAACAGCGCATCTGTACTTGCGTCTGGTGTCTTGTTTGATCTCAACAACTTTGTAAGGAACTCACGTGAAATCCCCTTTGCCAAACCTGTTCCCAAAGGTGTGGTTGATTTGCCTTCACCCATGATGCATTCTAGTGGTGGTACAAACTTCTCGAGCGTTTCTCCGGGCCTGCATATACCAAGATGGCTGCCACCCTTTCCTAATATGGCTACTTTTGTAGAGAATTGCGAGACTTCATTTAGTCAAAGAAACCATGGCCAGCAATTATGGGGAAGTACGTCATCATTGGAAAATCACGAGTCTAATGGGCTGACATTGGTGAATAAGGGGCCATCATTGAGGGGGCTGGAGGAACGGCGTGGGAAGGTGAAGTTCACCGTTGGAATGGGAAGAAGAGTTGGAAATGGAACGGAAGGGGTTTCCAGGAAGGTGGTTTGCGGAAGTGAGAAGAGGGTATATTGTAGGATCAGAAGTGACGATGATGAAACCGTTAGAACAGATGGTGGTGATGGCACCAAGTGAAGGAGGACTCGCGAGTTGTATGGTTTGTAACGATTAAAATTCTTTCACAGTTGGCATGATATGCCCCAATTTTGGCCATTCTTTTGCTCTGAAAGTTTGAATACTCTCGGAGAGATTCTGGATGTATAGTGGACGTTGTACTCATCTCCTAAATCATTATTTCGAGTCTTGCCCTCGTTGCAGGTAGAGGTGGCAAATGGGTGGGTTGGGTCGAGTTGGGTTTGAGCCGGGTCGAATATGGTTCGACCCATATTGACCTATATTTAATGACCTGAACCCAACTCGACCTGCCACTGACTCATACCCGACCCGATCCGTTTTGACCCAAATTATGAAAATACAATAATATTTTAAGAAAATAATATTACTAAAATACTTTCCGGTTTCTATCTCAGCCCTGGGCACTACCACGTCAATGGTCCCTAGTGCCCGACCCTGACTTCGGTCTTAGTCTCAGCCTCGGCTTCGATCTTGGCCCCGACCCCGGACCATGGCACGGCCCTATCCCTCGGCCTCGGCCCTCGGTCCCAGCTTAGGGCTCGACCCCGACTCGGGCCTCAACCCCGTCCCCAATGGCCAGCACCAGCCCTGGCCTCGGCTCCAGCCCCTGTCCCGAGTCTCGGCCCCAGTCGCCGGCCCAGTCCCGAGACTCAACCTCGTCCCCGGTCATGTCCTCGGCCCCTACCCCGGTCCTGGGACTCGGCTCCGGCCTCAATCCCGACCCCTGCCCCAAGTCCCCGGCCCTGTCTCGGGACCCAGCCCCGATCGTCGTCTCGGTCCCGTCTCCAGTCACATCCCTGGCCCCTACCCTGGTCCTAGTCTTGGGACTCGGCCCTTTCCGTGGGGACCGGCCTCGACCCTTGTCACGATCCTGGCCCCGGTCCCGACACTGTTCCCGACCCCGGTCGCCGATCCCCAGCATCGGTCACGACCCCGATCGCCGGTCCCTGGCCCGACCTCGAACCCGACTCGTGTTCCTACCCCTGCCCCAGCCTTAGTCCTCGGCCCAGTCTCGGGACCCAGTTGCCGTCCCGGTCTAGGGACCTGACCCCGTCTTCGTTCAGGTCCCCGATCCCGACCCTTGTCCCGACCCAAATCCCAGCCCTGGACCCGATCTCGGCCCCAACTCAGCCCCCCGCACCAGTCCCGGCCCCGGTTGCCGATCCCCGGCCCCGGCCCCGGTCGCGATCCCTGACCCCCGGCACCGATCCCGATCCTGGTCGCTGGTCCTTGGCCCCCGTCCTCATCCCCGACACTGGTCCCATCCCAAGTCCCGATCCCAATCCCGACCTCAATCGCCGATCCCAGCCTCAATCTCGGGATCACTTATAACTTGTGGAAGGATGTTGTACTTACGGGTCGAAAATGGATCAAATATGGGTGAAAAATAGGTTTAAGTGTGACCCATTATTGATCATTTTCAGACTCATATTTGAATCATTTTATATAAATATGGGTCAAATACAGGTTGTGACCCATATTGCCAGCTCTAGTTGCAAGTTAATCATCCTCGAGCCAAATAAAATGATTTTGCTCCTTGGAATGGAATCAAGGCGGGATTAGGCTATTGAGGTGAAAGATGGTAATAGTGATAGTGGAGTTGCATGTGCCCATTTGAACGAATTATAGTGCTATGGCCTAAAAGAGAAACGAACTTCTTACTAGTGCTTCTGCTCCACAAAAGTGGAGATTATTTGTGGATTTCTTTTTCCTAAATGTACTTTTTTTTTGGAAAGAACAGTTTTTGCGCACTCTTTGCCAATATTTGTGTACGAAGATCACTTGCCAATATTTTTTTTATCACTTTAATGTCAAATCGAGAAAAAAAATGATCATTTAAGTGCGATTTTTTTTTAGTTAACTTAAGTGCAAATTTTTTCCAAAAAAATGATCACTTTAGTGTCAATTTCGGCGACTTGGCACTTAAGTGATCGTTTTTTTTATTGATTTGGCACTTAAGTGATCCAAAAAAAAAAAATATTGGCACTGAAGTGATCTTCGTCCAGCTGTACTTCTGCCCTTTTGATTGTGAGTGAATGTAGGATTTGCTTGTTTTCATGAAAATGATTTTCATGGAGATGATTTTATGATGAAGGAAAATAACTATACTAAAAATCGAGGAAAATGGAAAAAAGAAATTATTTTCCAAAACTCTCTTTCTTATTCACACATGGTTCAATGGTTTCAATCTCACTCTCTACCGGTCACCGCTCCTCTTCGGGACATTTTGCATCTTCTCTTCATAGCAAGTTCTCAAGCTATTTCATCTTCTTTTCAAATTAATCCTTACCTAGCTTCAGTCACATATAAGCGCTTAATTTTGTCGTGGGTCTGTTGGACCAAATAATCGTTTTGGTCATATCATTTTCCACTTGACTATGTCACTCATATATGTTTTGGACGATAATATGAAGGGTGTTTTTGAAAGGCTTCACTGCATTTTCTACAGCCACCTTTACCGCTCCGAATTGATCATGTTATCCCATGCGATTCGCACTTTATTATGCTTTTTTCAATTATGATTCTATCCACAATTAAGACAAAGGTCAAATATGGGGATCCCCTCTTCACTCAAAAATTAGTTTACTTGGCAAATAGCCGACAAAATTATCGTGTTAATGAGTGTTACACATACATGCATTTCATCAGGACACCATTATTCTAAAAATAACCCAAGCATGTGCAATCAAGCCAAAGATAATAATCGATGTAATAACGTTTCAAGGAGTGTCTTCTTTTGAGTTTGCATGATAATAATGAATGTTCATAATTTTTTTATGTACTTAACTCTATAATATATATATATATATATATATATATATATATATATCAAAATAAATTTTAGACAATCATGTGGTGATGGCATAAAAATAAATAAAAATTGGACTAGTCGGATAAAATAAAAGTTAAGCGGTTAAAATACACGGATCATAGCACCATGATATATATTGGATTTATAATTAAACCAAATGCATTCATTAAAGCTCGATGATATTTTTCTCTCATAATTGCTTAGGATATTTTAGATAGTTTCCTACTGCAAAAAGAAAACAGAAGAAATATTATACAGCTTTTAATTGGGTATCTGCAAAGTAAATTAACTTTTTTTTAAAGAGCAACATTGTTTTCGTCCCAAATGCCTAAAAGAAAAAAAAAACCAAATAAGAAGACTAAAACTAAAGTAAGAAATAATTTAAGGATTGAGAGTGGACCCTACTTTCGATATCATGTGGGTAGAATTGTAATTGAAAACTTTTAAGTTCCAAAGACATGCTAAATGAGATCTCTAAGGGACAAAGTGGACACGACGATGGCGGGCGACCAGACACTAGCGAGGGACAATCTCGCTAAGGCTGGCGAGGCTCAAGGTTCGAATTTTTTGTTATTCCCTCAAGCAAATTTTTTCATACCAAATAACGAAAAATATTTTTCAATTCAATTTTAGGTTTCAGTCGAACACCGAAATTTTTTTTGAAAAATATTTCTCAAATGTCTCATTTTTCGCGAGACAAACAAATCCTTAAAGATAACAAAAATCTCAAATTTTCGGTCAAGTTCAAACCTGCCCTGAACTTTTCTTAGAAAACAAAAACCCACACTTTAGGCTCCATTCCATCTCTATCCAAACCTTTTTTGGTTTAATATAAAAATCACTGATTTTTTTTTTCCATCCTAAATCGGCCTTCATTTGTCCTCTATGAAAAAATTATGGTAAGTCGTCTCTAATTTTCATATTCTAGAAAAGTTTGATTTTGGAGAAAATTTTTCATATTGTCTTGCCGATGTTGATTTGTTATCGAAGTGTAAATGTGTCGTGACCTAAAAAAATCTAATTTTTTTTAGGTTAATAGATTATCAGGTTAATTTTGACGACTAACCTAATACGACTCTCCCAAGCCCTCCTAAATCGCAACTTCAGTTAATTAGAATGATTTAAAAATCGGAGTTGCCACTAATTATTTTTGGTAGGTTGATTAGAAACCTAAGTAAAATAGCGAGAGAACTATTTTACTTCTACGAACCAGAGATCGAGGATTCAGGAACTTGAAAAAATAAATGCAATGCATGAACGGGCAAAAACAAATGCAATGACATAAGTGACAAAAGATGTAATGCAAGAGATGCGAAATTAAACTTATCTTACCCTATATGCAAAATTAATTAATTAATTAATTAAGACATGCAAAATGACTTGATATCAAGCAAAGCCAATATGACAAGACGAAGCGTGACATGTAGGATACAAAAATGTGATATGACATGGCATGTATGTAAACATATAACATATGCATGACATGATGTGCAAGCATATGATGCAAGTATGAGATATGCGGACGTTAGATATGCAAATGAGAGATGCATACATAAGATATGCGAATACGCGGACATCAGAAAATATGACGTGCTAAAATATAATGACATGCAAGCATGAGATTTTCAAAAAAAAAAATATGGTATGCGATAATGATACATCAAAGATATGATATGCAAAATATAATATGCAAGATGATTTATTTAAAACATTGCATAAATGATTTAAAAAAAAATTGAATTTGATGCAAAGTGAACATGAATTTCAAATTACATGACATGCAACATGGACTATACAAAAGACAAGAAATGCATGACGAACTAGTCTATTTGAAATGCAAATGAGATGTCTCGATGAAAGTTTGGTCTAATTTTTAATTTGAGAAATCATCTTTAAGATTGGAAAAATTAATTTTGATAATTCTTAAAGGTCAGATAATCATCCAATTGAATTCAAATCTTATCTCTAACCAAATAGAATAAAAAATCATCAAAAGATAATATAGATAACCATGGATAGATCAATCCAACGAACATAATTATCATGACATTCTATCCACGAGTCCAACATTATCCAAAAATTTAAACCAAGGCTCATCCCATCGGCCAAGAGGTCGTATGTGCTGATATTTATAAATTTTATCCACCAAAATTCTTAATCTTCTCGAGTTATCCAATTTGATCTTCAGAAAAATTGAACAATTTGTCATCTTGGAAAAAGAGTTTTTCCAAATTAAATTAGATCAACTCTCAAGAACATCACAAAAATCAACCACTCGCATGAACTAATTGCTTTTATCCGAAGAAGATCAGAATTTTATGCATGCGTTATAGCAACATTCGGCCTTGCATGAATCGATGGAAAAAGGTTCATTTTCTGCAACTTTAATCACAAATCAGACATGTTCAAAGGAAGCCTAAGAATAATAATGCAAGTTTCCAAGTAAACGAGCATCGATAAGCGATTATAAGAATGTTTACCTTTTTCGAGCTAAAATTCCAGCAAGCTTGCAACCTAGATTTCTCATCCAAAACCCGAAGCTTTTCGGGCCTGATTTGCTCGAGACTAGCCACGAATGATCTAGCACGAAAAGCTACTAGGTTAAATCCATAAATGGCGAGAAGACAGTGTCCAATCGACCTCAATATGAGGCTGAACAGAGGCAAATATCAGCTGGACAGTGAACACTACTACTCAGGGAGTGTTTTTTGTACTGGGAATGTGAGCGTGGGAAAACTTCAGTGTCATTGATGTCTCCTGGTAACACATAAGAGGGACATCAATTCGATGGGTCAAGGCCAAATGTGTCCTGCAAAAGAAAGGAAAAATAATTATAAAATAAGACAAACATGGTCTGAATTAGTGCAATATGAACAAGAAAGTCATCACGGAGAATTTGTTCGGATGCGATGAGATGTTGAACTTCCATCGTGTCTAAGCTTGCTTCAAGGACACCGAGAGAAGAAATGTTGCAGGTCAGCATCGTATCAGCAAAACATGCAACCTCAGATCACGCCGTGGCGTTGGACTTGCGTTTGGCATGATGGTTGATCATCACCTGGCGAGGTTCGGAGCGCCGAAACAGATTGCCTCCTATATGCGAAGCTTGAAACGGTGGCCTCGTCTTGGCACATGCAGGTTTGCGGCTGGACTTCTTACCATAGCAGGGGTGCTCGTGACGTTAGACCGTCCATAGTGCAAGATAAACGAATAGTAAGGGAGGTGTTGACCCAAGTATTCGCCTTTGTCTAGTGGACAGCTCTCCTTTGGTGGCCTTGACTGGTTTTGGTTTTTTGACGGACCGTTCCCGAAACTCCTTGTTCGCGTATTGTCTCGTTGGTCTCTAGTGCGTGTGGTGGTATGACACAACGAAATCTCCGCCTAGCTTCAACTGATCGCAAGATCTTCGTTTTCTCAATTCCTCAATGCTTTCTCTCGTATTTTTTTGGCTCTGCAACAAGCATGAAGACCACCCCCAGAATTGTGTCTTCGAACGTCAGCCGCTAGAAGTGGAGACCATTAATTATGGTGGACGTTCCTCCGTAAGTCTTCAATGGAGTGACCCCTCGTGTACTCCCAGAGTGGTCTCCTAAGAATGGCCGTATATTGCAATCCATTGGATTGCTCGATGTTAACCATAAGGCATCTATTTATAATAGTGAGCTAGGGTTTGATGTTATTTTCATTATTTGCAAAATTATCCCTCAATTTTGGATAATCGCAAATTGATCCGGATACAAAATATTCAGTCTATAAAGCTTTTTTTTTCTTAATTAATGGGCATTTTTAATTAAAAGATTTTTTTCCCAAATTGAACATTAAATAGACCTCAAGGTCTTGATGAATTTTTTTGAATTGCCCCCTAGTTGGCTGAATTATGCCTTTTGAGCTTTGGTTCACCGCTCGTCGATTTCAATTCATTTAAAACCGCTGATTCGATTAAATGTAAATGCAATGCAATGCAATATCATGCTAAAAATAAATATGAAAAATGATTTTATTATTTTTTTTAGAACTAAAATTAGTTCTAATTCTTTTATGCATAACTGATTGAAAAAATATTAGTCAAAATTTACATTTCAACAAAATGCCACGTCAAAGTTGTGACTAGACAATAGATTGATTTGAGAATAGACTTGGAGTTGATATATTTTTAGACAAAAGAAAATTAAGGGTAAATTTGGACCAGACTTGAAGTTTTAGGTATTTTGTGAAATAAGAAAAAGTTCGGGTAGATTTGAGACTGGACCTTAAAGTTTGCCATTTCTCCCTGTACAAAAAGAAATTCAAAAGAGAATCACAACTAGACCAAAAGTTTGGGGATTTTTAGGGAAATAGGCCTAAAATGGGTTCCTTTGCCGTCATTCATTGTGTGTGCCCCAGTATGTTCATATTTTTTTGGGTTTCACCTCATTATATTTCATCTTAATGAATAATTTCTTTTCATAGTTTAATCACCCAAGTAGTTTACAATAAAGCAAATTGTCTTAATTTATTAATTACCAATATTTTAAATAGATACACTGCGTGTGCCTTGCATAAAGAACCATGGTACTATATATATAAAAAGGAAACTTTCAAATAAGGGCTTGAAGTATCCTCATTCTCTCAAATAAGGGCCCGAAGTGTCTTCATTGTTTTAAAGAAATGCCTAATTAAGGGCATTTTCGTCATTTTTTTCATTTTTTCATTTTCTTTTTTGTTACCCTAGCTTCTCTGGTGACCGATCTTGATGGCTGGCCATCCATGTGGGCAACTCCAGGAAAAACGAAAAGAAAACGAAATGTCAAAAATGCATTTGGTCGCGCTCTTTTTTGAAACAATGGGGGCATTTCAAGTCTTTATTTGAGAGAATGAGATCGTTTGAAGTCCTAGTTTGAAATTTTTCCCGTAAACATTTATATAATGTCTATGTACTTTTATTTTATCCGTAATTTGTCAAAGCTGCGTTTGGTCGTCCGGATTTTCAGTTATGATATGATAGCATTAGCATAACATAAGAAATCCAATGATTTATTCAAATCTTTACTATTGTTTGGTGAATTACGAATTCAAAGTCGAACAAACAGAGTCAATGCGCAGTTGAGATAAACAATATTTTGCTATAACATTAGAATACTTTAGAAATTATTAAATGATGAGTGAGTTGTTGCTGAGCAAAGGTTTTTGCCATCTGAATTCGGGCACAACATTGACGGGGCAAATTCCATAGAGCTGGGTGTCTTGATTTGAAATCGAATCCTTTAAGAATGACCCGCTAACTTTGCTTGTTGTTTTGCCGAGTGAGTAAACAAGTGTTGCACAATTTAATTATTTCGCCTCTTTTTGCAAGTTGAAGATGCACTTGTGCAGGTCGTTTAATGGAGCCAATCGAATGTCCAAGAGAGCCCTTTCAAATATCATGACCCCTTTCAAATGTTGGAAAGGATCAAGCGGTTAAAGAACTAGGAATGTAATCTCCTATCATATTAGACAATCAATTATTTAACAAAGTTGTGGAGATACCTAGCTTTGTGATCGAAAATCCTAACCTAGCGTCACCGGAGAGACGGACACACTTGACGATCAATGCCGCCGGAGAGGTGGCCCTTCACTAGAGAGATGACCTGGCGCGACAGAGAGGTAGAACAAAGCGCAGGAGATGCGATGGTTGTGGGAAAAACTAGGCAATCCTCATGTTTACTCTGCTGAGAAATCTCCCGGTCTATCCCAGTCTATAATGCTTTGCTTCCCCCACGGTGCAAATTTACCAGTAGGATGGAAATATTCTTCCACGCTCCACGCGCCGGTTCGAAACTTAATACGCGAAATAAAATAGCACAATCTAGAGCGGGCTGGAGAGTTCTCTAGCGGGCCCCGCAGCAACCCCACCTCTGAAACCCAACCCTACGACCGTTTAAGACCTCCTCCTCCCTCTCCTCTGTACGAGCGAAAACTCGGAAGAAGACATGGACCCGAGCGACGCGAAGGAGCAGATCGATGTGAGGTCGGTCGTGGAAACTATCTCCACCGCCGACGCCGACGCTGAAGCCCCTCTCTACCAGGTCGAAAGCCTCTGCATGCGCTGCCACGAAAATGTACCCTTCCTCTCTCCCTCTGACGCGATGTGTGGTTGGCGATTGCTCTTGTCATGCGAGATTGAATGAATGCAGAACTGGCGTTGGGATGTCGAATTTTCTATGCTCTATGTCTTGAGGGTTTTGCTGAATGATCATTTGTTTTGTTCCACAGGGAGTGACGAGATTTCTGCTTACATTGATTCCTTACTTTAGGAAGGTACGTTCCATGTTTTGTTTCGATTGGTTTGCAGATGATCATTGAACTTTCAACTGAATTCCTCCTGCTCTTGCAGGTCTTGCTGTCGGCTTTCGAATGCCCACACTGTGGTGAGAGGTAAATTAACTTCTTTTTCTTCTTCTTCTTCTTCCTCTTCTTTGGCGACCGCCGTGTTTGTGCAAATGGCGGCCTTTTTTTTTTTTTTTTTCTTTTGCTTTTGTTTTGTTTTGAGCCCTTGTTGTCGCAGGAACAATGAAGTTCAGTTTGCTGGCGAGATCCAACCTCGGGGATGTTGCTACGCGTTGCAGGTTCCTGCAGGCGACCAAAAGGTTGTGCTGACTGGAGTTTGATGCTTTTCGATTTTAATTGATGTTCTCTCTGTGGTAAATTCATCCATAGAGTTGAGCTTGCATTTCTAAGTGGATTCATTGCTCTTCGCAGCAGTCTTCTAAAATATACTGTGCATCATGATTTTTGTAGTTCTCTCTGTTAGTTTCTTTTTGTTTGTCTTGCAAGAACGAATTAAAAGTTTCTCAAATCTGTTAATGAAACTGTTGCCGCTGCTGATATTCCGTCTGGTCAGTTGGATACCATCTTTTTTTGTTGATTATACCTTGGTGACTTCTAGTTTCGCTTTGTGTGAAAAGAGTATGCGTTTAATTTCTTCATTGTATGAAACTGCAGCTGCCGGTATCCTGTTAGGACTTAATCATTTGTGTATATTGTCATTGTGTATTATATATATATATATATATATATATATATATATATATATTTGCTGTTGACTCATTTGCGACTTCTCAGAAAGAGATTATGCTGGATTTCTTGCTGTTTCTCATCCTACACATGCAGTGCCTTGGTTTTAATGAGGTGGTATCTAGTTTGTGGTTGCGGTTCCCTGTATTGAGATTGCTGATGCTTGTTATCTCTCTTGGTGAAGGTAGAGTGAAGATTATCCTGTGGACTTTTTTTATGTGCTTATTATATATGCTTTATGAATGCAGATGTTCAACCGGCAAGTTGTGAAATCTGAATCTGCCACTATCAAGGTACTTCATTGTGTAATCTGTTAGGAAATACCGCTCTTCCACTTTATTGGCTCTCCCTACCCAAAAAGAAAATAAAGAACAGCCAAGTCTTGCTTCAGTAATTTGATGTTACCGTAGGTTGCGTGCTGGCTAGTTGAGCATAGTGATATGTAAACTTGTTTGGATTCAAGTGGCTCTATTGTGATGATGCATAACTCGTTTGGTGAATGGCAAATGGCATGTGCTACTGGGCCATGTTTTTGGAAAATGACATGCCAAAGTAGTCAGCTTGCTATCTCTGCATTATATACTGTTATGAGGCAGTTTGTCCGGTTAATTGGAATTTTTTCTTGAAACTGCTGCTCACCGTGAACCTTACGGCTGTTGGAATGAGGAGTCTTATATTAGCTCAGTTGAACTTGCAGAAGTTAGTTGTCACATACTGCATTCATCTACCTCTGAGCAATTTTGACTATTTCGTGCTTTTAAATTCCTTGACAACTACATATAAAGTCTCTTGATTCAAATATACTGGTTGGATAATTTTATGCCTGCATGCACTTGGGAGTTTAATTTAGCTATCTTTTTTTCTGCAGATTCCTGAATTGGATTTCGAAATTCCTCCAGAGGCTCAAAGGGGATCCTTGTCTACAGTAGGCCTTCAACCTTTCTTTTTTTTCTTTCATTTTGTGATTAGGCATTCTTCTTTTGTTTGTATCTGATGCTTTTCACCTTCCTTTGTTATTTTTTCCCCTCAGAGACTTTTTAAACCTGTTAGGTGGCCAATAGTCTTTCTGGATTCTCCTGCATTGGTTCATTAAGTTCATTGATATCCCGAAAATATTGGGTCCTCTGGATTTGCTTGTGTAATAGTCTTAAGGATGCATAGGCAGTCTCTGCTTCAGATGTCCACAAAATGTGGCATTTTCATCTCTATTCTTACTTACTTTTAAGCACCCGCTGTTGATCTAATAACATCTCCTCTGATCTTATGGGCATAGGTTGAAGGGATATTGGTACGAGCCATGGAAGAACTACAAGCCCTCCAAGAAGAACGCAAGGTTCCTGCTAAAATCTTAGTTCCAGTAGTTATTGCTGTATTACTTGTGTGAATTGTCACTCAGTATATCAAACACCCTTTTTCCAGAAAGTGGACCCACAGAAAGCTGAAGCGATTGATCAGTTTTTATTAAAACTGAAAGCTTGTGCCTTAGCAGATTCTCCATTTACCTTCATCTTGGACGATCCCGCTGGAAACAGCTTCGTTGAGAACCCGTAAGGACTTATCTGGCCTCAGTTGGGTAGTTTACTTGTGAATTCTTCAGGCTATCTAAACAAACATATTAACATGCAACAGTTTTGCCCCATCCCCTGATCCCTCACTTACTATCAAGTTTTATGAGCGGACGCCAGAACAACAAGCTTTATTAGGGTACCTTGTCGACCCTGCACAGTGTAGAGAAGTTGGTGATGGAGTGACAACAGCGGAAGTGGAAAGTGTTGTTCCAGAACGAAGAAGAAGAGAACCGCATGGTACAGTTGGAGCAGCAGCTGCTCATCGTGCAATTGCTCAGGGTAATAGTGCAGAGATTGCTGAAGTTATGTTTCGTTACTCTGCTCCTGAAGAAGTAAGTGATTTTGTCAGTTTTGGAAAGGAAGCTTCGTGACCATGTTGGCAATTTTGCTATTGCTCCAGATAATTGCTCATGCATCTCCCCATTAATAGGTTATGACTTTCCCTTCGACTTGCGGAGCTTGTGCTGCTAGGTGTGAGACCCGAATGTTCGTCACCAGTATCCTTTTCGATTCTATGACACTTGGTGATAGTTTTGTCATTTAAATCGTGTATATTCTAGTTTATATCTGTCGTTTTATGTTTTGGATGAGTAAATGTATAGGACATTCATATTTCTGAGTTGGGAGAGGTTTTCTTCTGGTTTACGGCATTGTGGTCTTAGGAGATATTTCAGTTGTGTATTCGCTCCATCCTATTTTTAGAATATATGCGAAGTAAATGTAAACGAGAGTACTTTTTAATCTCAATTGCATATTGGCTCCATCCTATTTTTTAGATATGTGCTGAGCAACAGTATTGTTTGATCTGGGATTGATTGATGAATCTCATTCTTCATGCTTGAAATTACTTGACGTAATCATGCTGTCTGATATATTAGATATAAGATAGCTGGACAAGGATTAGTTTTCTTCTTTAGATGACATGCTAATATACCTTTGAAAGTAAAAAGAAGCAGGAAACCAAATATCCATTGGGAAAATCCTAAGAAGAGTCAGGGAGAGATTGGAACTTTACGATTGTAGATTACTATTAATAGGGTATGTTTGTTCTGAATGGTGTTAGTACTTTTATTTGTGGAGCTTTAGATACAGTTTTCAGAATACATATTTGTCAAGCTTAAGTCATGCAGATATCCCATACTTCCAAGAAGTAATTGTGATGGCGTCGACGTGCGATGCTTGTGGTTATCGTAATTCAGAGGTTTGCGGCTGTTCATGTAGCTTCTTCATAGTCCACGTACCTTTATTTATCCAGCAGCTTGTCAAAATTAATATTTATCTTGCAGTTGAAGCCTGGTGGCCGAATTCCTGAGAAGGGAAAGAGAATATCTCTTTCTGTGAAGAATACAGAAGATTTAAGCCGTGATGTTATAAAGGTTTCGATGATATTTTTGCAAGCCATTTATGTTAATCTTGTTATTATTTTATAGTTTCACATGTACCCGACTGCCGCCTGCTTATACTGATTTAATTCAGTAATGAACTTCAATGTTTACATCAAAATGAGCTCATACCTTATTGAAAGGTTGTTTCCTAATTCCGTTGTGTCAACAGTAGTTACATAGTTTCAAATAATGCATTGTGTGGGAACCTCTAATTTGTTATGGTGGTCAGAACTGGTTTAAGGAAGCAGGTAGCTGTATGAAAGTTAAATTTCTATCTTCTCAAGTTACTGACAGCACAATACTGTCTTGCAAAATCAGGGCTCCTTTGTCTCTGATTCCTTGCCATTTGTTCTCTCTCTGTGACAATGTAGTGCGAATTCTCTTCTGTTATCTTCAGCTGCATCTGCCCCAAGCTGGTAGATTTCAAAGAGAAAGAATAGTATTTTTGCCCACCGTAAAGTTAAAACAGTTTTTGGATGTTGTAATATCGCATTACATTAAGTTCTATATAACCTGGATTTGTCCTTTTAGTTTCAGAGCAGTCCTGATAAGTTTACAGAGACTCAATTTCAGGTGACAGGACTTCACTTTTCATTGCGTCAAGTGTGTCACACTGCTGTTTCTACCTGGGATATTTATCGAATAATTAATCGAAGCTTCTACCTCTTGCCTCCCCTTTTTTTGTCTTCTGGATTGTTGTTTTTTCTGGGCTAACAATTTTTTTTACCTTCTCAATCCTTTCTTTATTGAAGTCTTTTGCCTTCTTTAGTGCCGGTGGCCTTCATTCTCATCTGTCGTTTTCCAGCCTCAGACAGCAGCTGTTGTGAAATAAATACTGCTTTTGTCTCCTGCTTCCTATTCGATTAGAGTGCACATTGCTTGCACATTCATCTTGAATTTCTGCTCTCATCGAAGTTTCATGTTTTCTTATTAATTTTCTGTTATTGATTGATTTCCTGGTTTTTTAACCTTGACCTTTCATTAGTTCCCTCCACGTTAGTCACTTCTTGCCTTACACTTGGAGAGCTTGTTATTATCTTCTACATACTTTTTCTGTCTCAATCACAGTATGATGAGGAGCAAAATTTTCCATAAGGTTTCTACGGAAAATTAAGGATTGTTGTGAGCAGGAAATTTTTTTTCATTATAGAGCTTGAACTTCTAGTTCTTGAGGATAGTTGTTTTGTTTTCTTCTCTTCTTTGTGGAGTAAGTAAAGTGGCAATGCCCAGAATATGGTTCCTCTTCTTTTCTTTGGCCTTCAGAATTACTGAAGGAAGGAAATTCCAATGAAGGCACCAGTTTGGTGCCCAGGATCAGAGAGAGAAGGAATAGGGATTTTTAGAAAGATGATGAAATGAAAAAAATCATATGAGCTATTGCCAACAGAACTCCTTTATTGTAGATTGACTCTGTAGGAAAGAAAATTTTGTTATCCTTGATTTGTTTTATGATGATGTGTGACTGCTATAGACATAATCGAGGAGTATGTGGCAAAGCATAATCGATATTTCTAGAATTGCATGAGAGCACAAAGATGTTTCTCGTACTTGAAAGTCATAAAATCTCATCTGATTGGTGACTTTGTGAATATCTGTAGTCTGATACTGCCAGTGTGAGAGTTCCAGAACTTGAGTTGGAGCTTACGAGTGGCACTTTAGGTGGAGTTGTTACGACTGTTGAAGGATTGATCTCCAAGATAAGTGAAAGTGAGTATTCATGCTGTTCTCTTTTATCATTAAATTAATTAATTGTCCTGTGTACCCAGTTTGGTTTACCTTTTGTAAATAAAATTGGGTGGGCCCAAAGATAGATCTGAAACACTCACGAAGTATTTTTTATGTTTGAGTTGCATGCTGTGAAACTGAACATAATTGATGCTTATGCCTGGTTGGAAATCTTAATGTGAATCAGTTGTAATGGCCATTGGTGATGTGAAACAGAGTTAACAATTAAATGCCTTATGGTCAAGTTTGTGTTTGCTCGAACAATGTTTTCCTAATCCATTAAAAATGAGTGTTAAGATATGATTACTGGTGGTATCGAAACTGAGATTATTTGATCATTGACTCTGCACTGTTGGGCTAGCCTGGCTCTTGTGTCGGGCTTTAGTGCAAGTTAATTGAGTGATGTTCTCCTTGACGTCAATTGAGCTGGTTGTCATTTTATCTCATGATTCTTTACTACTTTTGCAAACATTTGGCTGCAGATCTTTATGTTCTGTGATAGGAATTAGCTGGTCGTTCAGGAGAGTTATTGGAAACTTATTATAAAAAATTTCACGGACAGAATTTTTTTTTTGGTTAGGACAGAATATTTTTTTACTTGCTTGTAATAATGGAAATGCGTTTGCTGGCTGCAATTTAATTATCATTTTTACCAAGTGACTATCTGGTTAAAATCACACTTATATTCTATTAGAAAATGTTCCAGAAGTTACAAGTAAGTTTTTGAGTTAAGGAATTGGAATAGATTGTATTAGTCCGAAGTGTAGGCCTTTTTTTTTTTATGATGAGGAAGCCCATCTCAGATAGGAGAATCTCGGCCCTTAAATACTCCTCTTACCTCATGGCCCAAGTAGGAAGCAAGCCAAAGCTCAGCTAGTTGGCCCAAACATGAAATTATTCACTTGGTGGTATGTGCAATCAAATCTATGTTGCGCATCTCAACACAAGTCTACGAGTTTAATCACTTGGAATAATAGGTGCAACATTTTTTTTCCCTAATGTAGAGATGGGAATTTAAAGAACTTTAAGAGTAGGGATGATATGGTTTCAGACATGGAATTTCGTGGCATCGCAAGCTGATTTTAAAATCTTAGTGGAAGATGTGTCTTATGTGAGTAATATTTTCTTTTTGCATTTTCAATTTAACGTGTTCTTCTGTTTGAAGAATTGGAGGGAAGGATTATGTTAAGGGATACATAGAAAACTATAAACTTTAAGCAGCACGAATTGATCATCTTGTGTGCATTTATAGTTTATGTGGAGGTACCACTTTGAGTGAGAAGTTATATAAGATTGCTAAGCAGATTACTCCCAGAGCATTTCTTGTTTTGTATGTATTCCGTCAGTAGTATGTTTGCAATAAGGTAATTTTTTTAACTGAAGTGGAAATTCCTATGTAGGCCTTGAGAGGGTGCATGGATTTACTTTTGGAGACAGTCTTGATGATCACAAGAGAGCAAAGTGGAAAGACTTTAAAGAAAGACTACGGCAGGTAAAGTATGATTGCAAAGGAAAACTTAAAATAGGTTGAAGGATTGTTAGACATGCCTCCCTTCATAATGATCTGTCATCCCATGTTGCATCTTTCCTTTTTTTTCCTTCGTTCTTTTTATGTTTTGTTATTTTGATTTAACTTATTTACTGATAGGACTGTGCAATTAGTTGAGTGTTGGAAGTACCATGATGAGATGGAGCAGATTCCAAAAAAACCATTTGCCAAAAATGGAATTGCCTTTCATGGATGGTAAATATTTAAATGGGTACTAAATTTTGATGGCAAGTATAAAGTGACCAGTAATTTGTTATTCTGTCTACCCTTTGTAAGGACCAATGATTTTGTCAAGTTCACCAACAATGTCATTCTATCCACCAACAACCGCAATATAATGAGAAATCCAATTCCCTATATTGGATTAGTCTCTCCTTAAGACAACCTAACCTTCAAATCCAGAAGAAATTAGAGAAAGTATTTCTTATTTCTTTCCTTATGCACCGACAAGAAGTTAAAAACCTGAATTGATTTCTAATGTTACCACGCTAAAGCAATTTTAGTAAACGCAACAAACAAATAGATTATCTCCTTCTGAAACTTAAGTTTCTATTAAATCTTACTTCCATAATCATCAAGAATCTCCTTCAAGTTAAGATATGCAAGAAAACTGAATGAATAAAGAGATCAAATTTCTCAAAATAATTTCTAGAATCTTATAATAGATGAAACCTCGATCATTTTTTGTGTAACTTTTTACCCAGTTACCTCAAGAAATGGGGATGTGTCAGTTACAAGATTTAGATGAAAGGTAAAAATTTAAAACTAAAAGTCAATCCTCACAGGTCCTAAAAGATCAAGACACTAATTATGATTTGCAAATACTCTAGTCTCACTGCTATGATTTGTCTTTGAAGTAAACACATACGATAGCTCTTATCTGCTGTTGCTTGGAGTTGCTTTTTGGTTTACTATGAGGTTTTGACCAACTGTAGGCCGTTATAATTCATCCCTTTTGGTTTAGTCTTCCAAATGTCAGTTGGTGGCTTCTGCAGACATATTTACAAGAAGTTGTCCACTTACAGCTTGAAATGGGACTCTTTAGCGGCTTTTCTCTGAGTCCTGGTTAACACTTTCAGCACTTAATTTGCATTCATTGCAGTTGCTAATCCTCACGGTAGATGTGAAAATCATTTCGGATTATGGTATGACACAAGAATTTAGCAAGAAAAGAGTTTCTTAGAACGCGTATAGATTTGTTTGTGAGATGATTGATTGTTCAATCTCAGTGTACCTTTCCACCTTTTTTCCCATTGCTAAAGAAAAGGTGACTTTATCCAATTACTCAATCGTAAGTCCTTACACATTACAATTCTGTTATTTTTTATAATAATCTCATAAAACCTATAAATAGGGGGGTTGGGTTGTGGGGGGTTGTATAAACCAGCTGCAAGAATATCCAAATGGCACAGATGAAGCAGGCTTTAGTCAGCAAGAAATAGATTGCTAGTTTCCCCTCACTATTTCCTTCGAGATGTAAAGCAGTACCTTACCATCTGCTTCAAACACTAGTGACTTGTTCGGTTAAGTTCAAGTTAGTTGTTTATTTTCTATCCACTCTCGAAGCTTGAATATGCTGCAGCTTTTAAGTCTGGAGGAACACTGGACATTGGTTCTCGACGATGGACTGGCAAATTCTTTCATTGCTCCAATAACTGACAATATTGAGGATGACCATCAGTTGACATGTAAGTTTGTTTTCCCCTTCGAGCTTGCCTATCATACTACTATCAGAATGCAAGATTGACGTGTTTCTTGGGGGGGAAAAAAGGCTACATCGGTAAAGTTACATTAGGTGTTTATGATTTATCCTCATTTTTGAAAACTTGCCCATAAAGCTGCTTGAGAACTGTATGTATCCATGTGAAAGCTTGAATGTTGGAGAATATATGTCTGTTTAGGTGCATTTGCCAGTGCTTCTTCATGGTAAAGAGGCAATTCTAACGGTGGTAAAGTTGCAGCGCCCAGTATGGGCCATTGGTAATATCTTGATGGAAAAAGATACCTGATCTCATCCAGTTAGGTTTTTCACGAATGTCACCTACCAAGAAACCATAGGGTTTGACACCTGGCAGTGGATACAGGCCTATCCGACCACTGTTGGCCACGGGAAGTTTTATATTTAGCCCAAAAGGAAGCGACAATATCTGAGATATGTAGTATTTTGCATATGATGTCTCAACCAGTAAACGAGAATTGAGAGGGGATATTCAAGTATATTGATGGAAGTATTAGTTGTGCTCCAGCATAGAGTGAATTTTTCAAGGATGCATGGTGAGTAATTCTCTCGTTTTTTTAAATGAACTGTTTTTCTCTTTTGACTATTTTTGCCGGACTTGTTTGCAGTTGAGGAGTATCGAAGGTCGTGGGAGCAGAACGAGGAATTGGGTCTGAATGATATGGACACTTCGTGTGCTGATGCTGCGTATGACTCATCAAATGCTGAACTGAGTAAGGGATCGGATGCGGATCAGTATTAGTTTGTGATATCAGTGTTACTAATTGGCGGGCAACCACTTCTCTGTCTTTTCCTCTTTTACTCTGTTCTTTTTCTAAGTTATGGAGGGATGGAGTGTGTTGAGCTCCGCTTTCGAGGTTTGTATTCTGTAACATAGTGGTGATTCAATGCCATGATAAAGTTACTTGTACCTTTTCTTTTTTCCTCTGGCCATGATAAAGTCATCCGACTCTGGAGTCTCATGGGTATCTATTTAACTGGTGAAAATGGCGAGATGATTGCGATGACTGTACTAACAGTCCAATAACAATCTGATGATGTTCTTCGTTAAATTGTCACAAAAAAAGAATGTTCTTTGATTTATTCTGCCTGATATCGATAATTGTCTTTTTGTCAACTAGTCTTTTACATTATCTTTCCCTTCATCTATCGTTATTTGCTTAGAAATTTCCTCGATTGATTTTGAAAGTTTGGGACACCGGTAATCATTTCGTCCCCTGGGCTCAAGAATTTTGCTCCTATGAGCTGGCAGGGGCACAGAAGATGGGGATAATGTGATATCAGTTATAATGGCGGTGCTTCAATTTGGATATGATCAGGTATAATGGTGGTGCTTAAATTTGGATAGGAAAACACCAGTTCATCTGATATCAGATATATAATGGTGGTACTTCAATTTGCATAGGAAAACATCCATTATTTCAAGTTACATGACAGAGGTATGATAGAAGATTTGTATTTTAAGAAGACATGGGAATGTCCAAAATTCACGTTTTTGACAAAATAACACCTCTCAGTAGAACGAATTGCCTCACGTTGTGCCTTATCAGAGACGAATTGGGTGTCCGCCACGAGGAATTTGCAAGATCTAGCCCCGCTTCGTCTTGCTCTCCTTGAAGGACTCAAGCACATGCAAGGAAGAGAAAGTGAAGCCTTAGCTTGGTAGTGGTCGAAGCCTTAAACAACTCATAGATCTTGTGAGAAGTTAATGTACTTATCTTGAAGGCTCGTGACTTATTGGGCCGGCTCCCTAAGGCCACTCTAGCCCATATAGATAGAAATGTCAACTAAGCATCAGATTGGGTGGCTAAATGTCAAAGATGAAATATTTTTTTCTTGAATTGGGTTGACATTCCCCCTCATTATCTTTGGAATTTGCTTTGTTTGGATGCCCCTTCGTTGGGCTCTTATGCTTAAGTACTGCTTTAGCAAATAAAATTAATTCTCTTTTCGACCAAAAAAAAAAAAAAAACAAAAGAACGAATTGCCCTAAAGTGGAGTCTGCTAGGGCAAGATTTGTAAGAAGATTTTGCTGATTTTTTATTATTCTTCTATCCTAGAGTCTATAATCGGAAGTATTTGAGATTTTGCGAAAATTTTAAAATATTTTGCAAAAAGTCATTTTTCAAGAAGATAACAATATTTTTTGACTACCTTACCCAAAAAAAAAAAAAAACAATATTTTTTGACAGTTGGTATTTGTCATGGCTGACTTCAGAATTATTGCGTATAAAAAGCTTTGGGAAAAGAATGCTCTTTATATTTTTTGGATGATCAAAATAAGGGGCGGCCACCTTTCTATAGAGTAGATAGCCTCTCGTTACAGCAGTTACTCGTATCTCGATCCCAAAGACATTGCATCTCACCATCTAACCAACTACCGACATTAAATAGGAAGGATTTGGAGTATGGGACAATTACATTATCGCCTGCCTTTGAAAATGTTTTGGAGAACCCTAGAAAATCCTAGGGAAACCCTAATTGTGAAGTGTCTTGATATCTTTGAAATTTTTCTCCATCATATGATCAATAGGTTATGCCACAAAAATCTCGGCTCGTGTCACATTACTGAGTGGCCTCCCTCAAGGTAAGTATCAAACTTTTCCTAAGATTTCCCAAAGACTCTGGCCTTCCAATTCTACTTGGATATCTAAAATCCAATTAACTCCATTACAAGCCAAAAGCATTTGAGGTTCATTTGTTTCACGAAAATTATAAAATAATTTTCAGAAAATCATTTTATAGGAAGATAATAACATTTTCCAATCACTGAGTGGCTTCCCCAGATTAAGTATCGAACTTTTCTTAAGATTTCTCAAGGACTAGACCTTCCAACTCTAGGCGTATATTCAAAATCAATTAACACTATCATAAGTTGGAATTGAGTTTATTTTGGGCGTAATGACCCTTCAAGTGCCAATATTTGTGTACGACGGTTATTTTAGTGTCAAATTTTTTTTGAATCACTTAAGTGCCAAATCGGAGAAAAATCGATTACTATATTACTAATGATTAGAAATTTTGGCAACTTCATCTGATACACACACACATGTATAAATAATTAAATGATCCAAAAAAATAATTACTTCAGTGCCAA
This sequence comes from Rhodomyrtus tomentosa, assembly GCA_028455895.1. NCBI lineage: Eukaryota > Viridiplantae > Streptophyta > Magnoliopsida > Myrtales > Myrtaceae > Rhodomyrtus > Rhodomyrtus tomentosa. The sequence continues at coordinate 14,553,574 of JAPCWY010000008.1, forward strand.
ATTAAAAAAAGATCACTTTAGTGTCAATTCCGTCAACTTCACCGGAGTTGGCACTTAAATAATCGTTTTAAAAAAAAATTGATACCAAAGTGATTAAAAAAAAGGACAAATAATGATTTAAAGTGGACTTTGTTTCAAAAAATGTCCGTAGTGTTCTAATTGTTTAAAAAAATAGCCAAGTCGAAGTACATTTTTGTCTTTTAAATTTTGCATTCTTTTTTCATTTTTTCCCTTTTCTTTTTCCTCGAACCCTTCCACGCCCTCACCTGTCTTCGAAACACGCACTCTCACTATCTCTCGCTCTCTCTCGTTCATGTCTCGTCTCATGAAGGATTGTTCCACCATGCGGTCCTGCTCTGCCTAACCAAAACATCGAGATATCTGATGGTGGAGCATCGTCTCCTCTTTCCCTGTCAAGTCATCCGTGGTCGTGATCGTATAGAGCTACTCGCTCGAACGAGAAATGGCAGTTCGCTAGTCGCTGGACCAGGGCGGCTTGTTCCCCGCTCATCACATTCTTCCGCAGCTTCACTTCCCTTATCCCGCCGCTTTGCATCATCGCCCCAAAATCAGATCTCAGACCCCACCGCTGCCTTCAGCTTCGCATGGTGGCGCTTCCCCAACATGCCGTTCGGCAGTGGACGTTCCAAGCCCCTTCGTAGTTGATGACTCGCTGTCGAAGGATAATCGAGCAAGATGTGCATTGGACAAAAAGAATGCGTGGTGAACCAGAAGGGCAACCACCGCCCGGCAGCCCAGGCAAAAAACTTCAAACCTCTAGAATTCATCACATATTCCTCTTCATAGCTTACGTCTGCGATTTGATTCACCTGAATTCAGACGAAAACAAACGTAAGAAAACATAAATTCCAAAGATGAGAATCGAAGGTTAATAAGGAGGAAAAAGATCTCACCATGCACTCAAGCAACCCCGGGAATCTTGAGACATCAAATCTGAGGTGGGGAGAGAACTTCCAAAAGAGAGCTTAGGTGAAGAGAAAGAAGGGCAAACGAGAGAGAATGATTCGTGTTTAACAAAAAGGAGAGAAAATAGGAAGTTAGGATAGATAACGATATAACGATCCGAGGAGAAATCTTCGCGGGACAGCGGAGAACACTTCGCCTGGGAGACTATCTTCACGCTTCTTCTTTATATATGTGTCCCCATCGTGTCGGGCAACCTAGGCGAGGGCGAGCGCTTCCTTTGCCGGGGCGGCCGACGGTGGCCAATCCTTCAGAGTACGTGTGTTCGGAAGACTTGAGGGGGGGGGGGGGTTAGGGGGGACGCAAAAAGTTAAAAAGACAAAATTGACTTTCAGAAACAATGACAGCAATTCCTGCCCTTTTTGAAAACAAAGTACACTCCCTTATTTTAAAAAAAATAAAGGTAATTTAAGTACTTATTTAAAATTTTTTCAAAAAAATAAAATGAAATATATTGGCACCAAAACGACCGTCGTGCTCAAATATTGACACTTAAGATGTCCTTTTGCCGTTTATTTTGCGAAAGAGATATGCGCTATTTGTGTAATATAAGGGATACACATACAAAGAAGGATACGAAGCATGTATCTATCAATATAACATTAGCTGCTGCCAGTTGCTTGTTCCAACTATGAAATCCTCCTTACATGAATTGTTAAAAATCGAGCCCATACTAATTCGTCGAAAAACTGAAATGTTCACACACTCCGGTTAAAGCAAACGTTGCTATTAAAGCGGGGGTCAATCCTCATGAATCCCAACCAAAATCTCACCATCTATGTTAGCAGATCTAGCCCTGTAGGAGCATTCATAACCATAACTAATTAATCTTAGCCATAGATGTGAGGAAAGAGTCACGGACAAGACACAACCTATACTATCCAAATTTCTCCGCCAGGCGGACGGATCACACCGATTTCCTTTTTTTTTTTTTTTTTCCCAAAGTTGAAGTCATTTTTTTCCCTATTTTGAAGGTATTTTTTCTATTTAATGAACATATTTTCTTTAATTAATTTATTTTTTATGCACCAAATGCTGGGTCAATTGATTTAGAGGTGGTTGATTTCCAGTCCGATCTAGTCCCACCTTGTAATCGGAAACCCGAACGGTTCCCAATTGAAGGACCAGGAATTGAACCAATTCGGTTCCCGAGCGGTCGGTCCAATGGTCTAACGGTCATTTTTTTATTTGACTTTTATTTCTTGCTCTAACGATATATGCATTGAACCAATTCTCCTTAATTGCATCGCCTAGTCTTTAAACCTGAAAGTTATACTAAATATCTCGAGCATCTTAGATTTAAATTTAAATTTAAATTTAGAAATACTTTGTAAAAAATTCTATTTGATCCAGTATCTTCAAAGTCATACCGATGTACTTTGGATTAAAGTATTTTGGAGAGCATTTGAAATGCAATTGCATCTTTCCAAAGCGAGTTAAAAAAATAGCCAAATACCATTTGCATTTTACCAAGGAACTTTAAAACCCTAATGCTCATATTAAATGTTAAACCAAATGCATCTTCACATTATTTATCGCAATCCATATTTACGAAAATGTCATTTTCTTGCCACAAACGCTCATTTGAATTTGATGCTCTAAATTCTCACTCCCTCCAAAAGCACTCACATAGTTAACTGAAGATCAACCATTTAAACATGATAGAATGAGTATGCAACGAGGGAGAATTTATGCATAGGAGGCATGTGAATTGTTGATGCAAAAGTAGAAGCCTGTATGGTGATTGGGATACATACATACATGCACATACATAAGATACATACATATATACATCCATGCATTTGAAGTTGTCCATGCTTATTGGCCACCCTAACAACAGTACCACCCTTCCTTTTGCGAATTTTGGGGTCAAAGAGCGCGGGAAAGTTTGGTTCTATGTGTTAGGAAATTATATTTGATTTTGAATGAAATAAAACTAGCATACTTTGTTAAAAAAGACTTTTATTTATATCTTGAGAATTTACCATCAATATATCTCTATGCCTTTTGTATTTCTGATGTCTTTACTCTGATAGAAGTAGAACTCATGGTAGAGGCAGACTGATATGAGAATCATGACAAGATATACCTTGATCTTCGATTTATCCTCATTATTTAAACAATCTTATTCTTACTTACTTTAGCAGATTAAATTTCCCTCACTAATGGTCATTTATGTAGTTTGGATTGTATTTCTAAGTTAAACTGATTGAATAACCAATCTAAAATATATCCTTGAGACTTTCCATATGATGAGTCTTGATTCATTGGCAATCCCTTGTTAGACAATTATCTTTATTATATGCTTAGTTTAACGATTGTAAGATTTGTTTGTATGAGCGAATAAATCTTCTCTAATTCTGATAGCTCTCACCTTAATAGCTCGTGATCTTTATTCATCAATTAATCACCAGTTAGTTTGTGGAGATTGATCCTCGGAGTAGTTCTGTCCAACGGAAAGCGTGGAAGACGAGAACTATAAAGAGCACTAAGTTCGAAGACCATGAGATAGATAAAGAATTCATCACCCTTTTTTAAAAAGAGCTTCATTTGATAAGATTGTCTACTTGAGCGTTTATTTGAAATCCTATGAGAGCTGTTATACAGAGTCAAATGTATAAAGTGGAATAACCTTGGTAGATGTAGAGCTCGCTTATGTTGGAAGTGTTTCCATTCAAACAATCACATCTTTCTATAATTTTTTATTTGATTACTTAGTGGAATTAGCCAGTAGGTTGTTAGTGTGGGAGAGTGGACATAGGTTTACCAAAAGGCGAACCACTATAATCTCTTGTGTATTGTCTTCTACTCCCCAATAGCATTGCACGATTCTCCTGATTACCTTTTACTCCTATTAAACTTGTTTATTTCAATTTCGCATTATTTGTTCGAGTTTAATTAAAAACACCTATTCACCCTCTCTAGGTGTTAGCTATAACCAAATCAACAATTGGTGCTAGATTCAAAGGCTTGTTATTTGAAGTGTATATTTCTAAGCTAACAATATTCAATGGCCATTATTCTTGGAGTAGGTATTGTGGAAGGTCAAAACAATACCCAACTACATACTTTGATGGAAAAGACTACAATATCTGGAAAAAAAAAACAAGATGAAATCATTCATTAAATCTACAAATCCACTTATGTGGGTTGTTGTGCAAAATGAATCAAATCCTATAGCATCTTCCTCAAAAGAAAAAGTTTCTAAAGAACAAAAGTGACATAAGTACAGTAAAAGTACCAATATTTGTGTACGGAGATCAATTTAGTGCAAATATTTTTTTTTTGGATAACTTCAGTGCTATTTTTTTTTTCAAATGGTTATTTGAGTGCCATGTCCGACATAGCTTGCTGGAAATCATATGTGGCGCACACGTGGTTTGCTGGAGATCCAAATCAGCAATAACAAAAAAAAAATCCACCTAATAAGCTAAAAATGAAAAAAATCGTTAAATAACATGAAAAAAGGAGAAGGATGAAACCCTTTGCTGCAGCAACGAGGGCTCCTAACCCTCGCCGTCAGTGCCCCACCCCTTGTGGGCAATGGCTGGCGAGGGGGGTTGGCCTAGTAGTAGGTCTACGAGCTTGTGGAGGGAGTCGTTGACCCCGGTGACTCCCTTAGGCTCCCTTGCCTCCGCCATGGCGAGGGCTCACAGCCCTCACCATTGCCTCTCACGCAGTTTTTTTTTTCAATTTTTTCATTTTTTGGGCTATTTTTCTAACTAAGTGATTGACTCGGCTATTTTTTTTAGAGATGCCAGTGATAGCAAACTTTTCCATTTTCTAGCCTTGATTTTTTTTTCATTTTTTTTCATGTTTTTCTATTTTTTAGTCTATTTTTTAGTTTAATTTTAATTTTTCTGAAAAAGTTAACTAGTTTATGTTGAAACGTCCACGTGTGTTGATTTTTATTTTTTTTAAATTGATATGTAATATTAAAAAATTAATAAAAATGCCATGTAAATTGTTTGGCTGGAATTGACACTGAAATAATCTTTTTTGGCCAAAATTGACACTTCGATGATCATTTTCACTTCGGTGATCCAAAAGAGAAGCTTTGGACTCTAAAGCACTTTACTCCTTTTACTGTTTTTTTTTTACTCAATATAATTGGTTTGTTCTTGTGAAACATCAAAGGAAATTTGGGATAGTCTTTGAGTTACTTATGAAGGAATTGATAGATTTAAGAAGACAAAAATAAATAATCTCCTTGGAAGATATGAATCCTTCAAAATAAAACCTGATGAATCTATTTTTGACATGATTAACAGGTTCCCAGATATTGTGAATGACTTAACCTACTATGGTAAGCAAGTTTCACAAATAATAAAATTCTGAGAGGATTGACAAAGGAAAGTAGTAACATCAAGACTACAATACGAGAAACCTCGAGAATATCACCTCTATATGTTGACGAGCTCGTGGGAACATTGACATCGTATGAGTTTGAACATCAGAATGATGAAGATGATACAAAAGGAAGAAATAAAATTGCATTGAAGTCAAAGATACATGATTTAAGTGATACAGATTCAAAAGAAGATGAAGAATTGGCTTTAATGGTTAGAAAATTCGAAAAAATGGCTAAGAGAGGAAGAAACTTCAAAGAATACGATCGTTCAAGCAATCTGATAAATTTTCCACTAAGAAAAATGAAGGTAAAGAGATAATTTATTTTGAGTCCAGGAAACATGGACATATAAAACCCAATTGTCCACTTCTGAGAAAGAAAGGAAAATTTGAAAAGAAAAAGAAAGCCTTGAAAGAGAAACTTGGAGCGACACCAAATGTGAAGAGAGTGACGAAGAAGAATATGCAAATATATGTTTGATGGCCAAATCAGATTTCAAAAATGACAAAGAGGTAAGTCTACTTGAAATCCCTGTGAAGTATTTGATTTCTTTGATGAATTGTGCTTAGATTATAAAAATGCTCTTAAGAAAATCTCTAAACTAAAAAAGAAGAATTCAAAGTTAAGGCAAAGGATCTTTCCAAAAATGAAAAGATTGATTATCTTAAAAAAAAATTCTGTTTTAGATCAAAATTATGATTTACTCAAGAAAGAAATTTTAGATACAAGTGAAAATCATGATCTTATTGAAAATGAACTTTCTAAAATTCAACAAAGTCGCAAATCTCTTTTAAAGAAAAATGTCTCTTTTAAAGAAAAATGACTCATACAAACAAGAAATTGCAATTATTCACAAATGTTTTTTCTCTAGGATAAAATTTTTTGGAACATATGATTTCTATTCAAATTCCTTATTATAACAAAAGTGGTCATGGTCTGGAATAAGGAGTTACTATGCAAAATGATTTTCCAAATTACAAAGAGAGACGAAAATAAAGACACACGAAAATTTCTTACAAAAATAATTTGAGAAAGCAATTCGCAAAATATGTTGGCTGCGAATTCTTCAAGTGTTCAAATTATGGTGACTCTAATCATTTTAAAAATGATTGTCCCAAAGGTTGGAGACCGATTAGAGAAATTATCTTAAGAATGACAGAGTCAACTAGCATGAAGGAACCCAAGAAAATCCGAGTACCAAAAAAAGTGTGAATCGGTTTATTCCTTGTAAGCACCAATGAAGAAGAAGAACAAATGGTACTTGGATAGTGGTTGTTTAAGACATATGACACCAGATCCAAATAAGTTTTCAGAACTTATTAAAGTCAATGGTAGAAATGTGTTTTTCGGAGGCAACACCAAAGTCAAAATCATTGTCACAGGCACTATCAAGATTGGAAACCTTACAATAAATTATGTTTCGCTGGTTGAAGGGCTTAAATACGACTTATTAAGTATCAGTCAACTTTGTGATATTGGCTTTAAAATCTACTTTCAGGAAAACAAGTGTGCAGGTAAGAGTAGTGACAAAACTTAAACTTTCACTGGGAGAAGACAAGGAAACATCTACTTGCTAGATGTAGACTCCGAAGAAGAAAAGTGTCTTGTCTTTATCAAAGAAGATTCTGATTTGTGGCACATAAAGCTTGGTCACATAAGTATCAAGCAATTAGTCAAATCTCCTCTAAAAAGCTGGTAAGAGGCTTATCCAAGGTAAAATTCGAGAAGTCAAAATTGTGCATAGGTAAGAAGCTCTTTCAAACCAATTAACTTCATCTCTACTAACTGAGCTTTGCAGGTTCTACATATGGATATCTTTGGACCAACCGATAGTAAAAGTTTTGGTGGGAAGAAATATTATTTCATCGTGGTTGGTTATACGCACTTTACTTGGGTTTACTTTCTTACGCACAAAAATGAAGCATATTTCTTAAAAGTTGCAAAATTAGTTCAAAATGAAATGGGTTATACTATTTCTTGCATAAAAACAGATCATGGGGGAGAATTGAGAATTATAATTTTTCAAACTATTGTATTGAAAACGGTTTGTGACACAATTTTTCGACTCCTTATACTCTAGAACAAAATGGAGTTGTAGAGAGGAAAAATCTTTCTCGACTGGAAATGGCGAATACTCTATCAATTGAAAGCAAAATTCTCCCATATTTTTGTGCAGAATCACTGATAACCGCTTGCTATCTTATAAACCGTGTCCACCGAAGGCTTATTTTGGACAAAACTCCCGAATTCCACAAAGGACGAAAACAAATATCTCACATTTCAAAGTTTTTGGATGCGTTTTGTGCTTAATAATGCAAATGATCGAAGTGGAAAGTTTGATGAAAAGTCCGGGGAAACAATATTCTTTGGATATAAAACTACAATCAAGGCATATAGGATCTTCAACAAAAATTCATGCACCGTGGAAGATTCAATGAATGTAAGGTTTGATGAGAACTGTTTCTATATAATGTTCAAGAAGAAGAGGAATCGGGATACACTACTATAAATGAAGGTATTCAAAGCCTGAAAAAAGCAGCACACATAGATTCTACACAGGTCATTGCTTCTACACTGCATGAAAACTAAAGACTCGTATGGATCGACCACCTCTAATAACAATAAAAAAAATAAGGGCAAAATGATACTAGGAGTGCCAATATTTTTGTGCGGCGCTCACTTCAATGTCAATATTTTTTTGATCACTTAAGTGTCAATTTTTTTGAAAAACTGTTATTTCAGTGCCAATATCAGTGATGTCGCCGAAATTGACACTAAAGTGATTTTTTATTTCCGATTTAGCATTAAAGTGATCGCTTTTTTAATCACTTAAGTGTCAATTTTTTTTTTAAAAATAATTATTTAGCTCGTCGAAATTTCTTGCCGTTGGCACTAAATTGATCGTTTTTTCTTCAATTTAACACTTAAGTGTTTCAAAAAAATATTGAAACCAAAGTGAGCGCCGTACATAAGTATTGACACTTGAAGTATCCTTATGCCCAAAAAGAAGGTTTCAATCACAACTAGAAGCATAAATCAAATGGAGCTTGTTCTTGGAAATGTTAAAGAAGAAATCAAAACTTGCTCATCCTTCAAGGAAATGATGGGAATTTTAGCTCTCATTTCTGAGATAGAACCAAAGGACATCTCAGAAGCTCTTTCTATTGAAAGTTGGATAGAAGCTATGCAAGTTGAATTGTATCAGTTCAAAGTAAATCAGGTATGGGATCCTATACCAAGCCCAAAAAATAGTCCTATTATATGTGCAAAATGGGTCTTTAAGAACAAACTCGATGACAAAAGTAGAGTTGCAAGTAACAAAACAAGATCGGTTGAAAAAGGCTACTCACAAGAAGAATGAATTGATTATGACGAGACTTATGCTTCGGTGGCCTAGTTAAAATCTATTAGACTTTTATTAGCTTATGCATGTATTTATGGCTTCAATTTTTTTTTTTTTCAGATAGACGTCAAGAGTGCTTTGCTAAATGGCTAAGAGGAAGTGTATGTAGAACAATCACTTGATTTTGAAGACCCGAAGAAGCTTAATCATGTCTACAAGTTGAAAAAGCCTGGTATGGAAGGCTAAATACGTTTCTTATTAAGAGTGGTTTCGAAAAAAGTAAAGTGGACACTACTCTTTTTATTCAAATGAAAGGTAAAAACATTCTTTTTGTGCAAATCTATGTTTATTATATAATTTTTTTTCTCTACTAACGAAAATTTTATGCAAGGATTTCTCGTGGATGACGACAAATAAGTTCGAAATGAGTATGATGGAAGAATTAAATTTATTCCTTGGTCTTCAAGTAAAACAAGACAAGAATGGTACCTTTGTAAATCAAGAAAAATATGCAAAAAAATTGGTAAAAAATTTTGGATTTGAAAATTGCAAGAAGACAGAGACACCAATGTCTCACTCTTCAAAGTTTGAAGAATGAGATCCGTAAACAAGTCGATCAAAAGCTCTACAGAAACACGATAGGATCACTACTCTATCTTGCTGCTTTTAGACCAAATATTCTTTTCACTGTTTGCATGTGGGCTCATTTTCAATCTAATCCTAAAGAGTCACATATTACGGTCGTTAAAATAATCATCAAATACATCAGCACATATCCTACACTTGGTTTATGATATCCCAAATGTTCAAATTTCATTCTTTTTGGATATTCTGACGCCGACTTTGTTGGTTGTCATGTTGATAAAAAAATCACCTCGGGACTTGCCAACTAATGGATAATATGTTTTTTTTTTTTGGGTAAGGTAAGTTTGTATTTACTTTTCAAATCGCTAGATACAAAAAAGAGAACCAGACACGAACCATAAACCAATAGTGGCAATGTAGTGCCAAAATGGGTTCAATGGTGAACCGGTTGCAAAATACTAGATAATATGTTTTTTTTTTGGTAAGGAAATATTGGATAATATGTTTTTTTTTTTATGATCGAGGTATCCGGATCAGCTTACGTGCACCTTGATTATTCCTCGGGAGTACTAGCACTACAACTATTAGTTGCGATCCCCACTTAAGTCACGAAGCGCGAGTTGAGAGATTTGAATCAGAGATCTGATAAATGATAGTCCATCTCTTAACTAACTCGACTATTCGTAGGTGGGTCTGGATAATATGTTAGTCTCTTGATTTTCAAAGAAACTGAGTATCGTGGTTCCATCGACAATGGAAGTAGAATATGCTGCACTTGAAAATTGTTGTGCACAAGTTTTGTGGATGAAACAACAACTTAGCGGCTTTGGAATTGAAGAATCAAGTGTCGAAATCAAGTGGTATAATATAAGTTCCCTCAATCTGACGAAGAATTGCGTTCGTACTCAAAAGCTAAGCACTTCGAAATTAAACTTCACTTTATTTCTTTCTTCACTCAAGTGCATAATAATGATATACATGTACAGTTTATTGATTCCAAAAATCAATGGACTAATACCCAAAAAAACATCTAACTTTAGCATTTGTGTCAATTATATTCAAATTATTTTTTGTCTCATAAAAAAATCCAAAACTTTTACTTTTGTCCTAATTGTACCGGCCTAGTACAAAAAAAATCATGAACTTTTACTTTTGTCTCAATTTTACAATCGTTAGCTTTCTATATATAATCATCATTAGTTAATCTTACGTGATATTATTACGTCATTAATGAATTACACCTCGACAAAGTTGACATGAAAAATTTCGAGATTCTCTTTTATTTTTTGCTACCCCTATATATTGCTAAGAGATATATAATCACCAAAGACGGCGCATTTCATATTCTTTTCGACACTCAATAGCCCAAAGAACGGCTAGACATGGAGATATTCTAACGAATTTTTTAAAATATCGTCGTCTCTGAAACCTACTGTTTTTAAATTTCAAAAATTCATTGGTAAATTCAGCAATAAAATTCGAGTCACGTAGGATTAACTAACGATGATTATGAACAAAAGGTTGACGATAGTAGAATTGAGATAAAAGTAGAAGTTGAAGATTTTTTTATACTATGTTGATGAAATTGGGACAAAAGTAAAAGTTTTAGGTAGAATTTAGAAAAAATTAAAAGTTGAGGGTTTTTTCGGTACTAGGTCGGTAAAATTGGGACAAAAGTAAAAGTTTTGGGTAGAATTGGGATAAAAGTAAAAGCTTGTGGGTTTTTTATGAGATAATTATTTTTGGATATGATTGACGCAAATGCTAAAGTTATAGTTTTTTTTTGTATTAGCCCAAAAATCAATTGGCCGATGTCTTTATGAAACCTCTTGAGAAAAATACTTTTGAACACATACGAGATGAACTGGGCATTATTAATCCTCTCATGATAATTTGAACAGATGCAAGAAAAAAGCTCTACTATAAAAGGCAATTGAATCATTTTCGTATCAAGGAAAATCGGGGTAAGTGTTTCTGTTTTGGAAAGAAATAAGTTATGTACCCAAATCTTTTTATGCGATCATTTGAATATTTGATTGTCCGAATAAATATTTGTATAATTATTTTAATTGAATATTTATTTGAGTGTTATCTTACCAAAGATAACTGCGCGTTGCCAGTTTTCAAAAATCCCTAATTTTTTTGGGTCATTTTAAATTGTGCTAAAAAACTACTACTTTTTAACTTCCTCTCTATAAAATCGAATAGTTATGCTGTCTTTTTCTTATTACCTTACTCTTTCAACAGCTTCTGATGTCACGCCCCGCGTTCCCTTGCGGGCACACCACATCCCACCTCTGGTGATTAATCGCATGAACATACCCAGGATCCTTGCGGTCATCGATGCATAAATGAATAGTAATGTGCAAGCGAAAACGATACCGACTCCCTGCAATAGTAAAATAAGATGATTTGGGAAAACATCAGACTATACATTTCATAAATCGTCTAGTGATCTATACAACAGTCAGGACGAGGAAAAAGCACCTAATACATGACGGGGTCAAAGGAGCTAAGGACTAATCTCAAAAGACAACACCAAGGTCCTAACCAAAGATCTCGGATCAAAGAAAGTCAACCCAAAAAGAAACCCCATACTCCTAAGGCCACTATACAGAGCTACTAGCTTCGTCTTCATCCTCGTCTTTGTCTTCCTCGGGATCATAGTTGGAGAAGCTCTCAGAGCACACCTCCATGGAATCATTCTCCTCATCGTCCTCCGAAGCAGATAGCTCCATCACCTCAAGGTCTTCTTCAACTGTCGGGGTTTTCTCAGGAATGTTTTTTGAACCAGCTACCGAAGCCTTGACTCCGACCTCTACTCGAGTAGGATGACACCAACTAGGTACTACATCCAGAGGGATTTCTGTGGGTTTCAATGGACCAGTGGTGCTATCCCCAACGAGACAAAACCACACCTCATAATGGTGAGGCTCCCAATTCTCCCCTCCTCCGTCTACCCATACCGTAGTATACTTCCAAAAATATACTATACCTTTATCGTCCGGAAACTCATCAAAAAAGGCGGTCATTTCCTTAGGATCGCCTAGGCAAATTGGCAGCATCATTCAAGGTTTGTGGTCTGAAAAACACATGTCTCATTATGGTGTGAGATTTATATCTCAGCAATCTAGCCTTAAACCAAGACCAGACCATTAGTCCTCCCAGATAATGCATTATAACAATGAGCAGACATTCGTTAGGTAAAACAACACATGGCACTCAAACATCAAGGCATCTTAACATAATTGGCATATAAGAATCACAACCAAGAATGTGCATATTACTATGAGACCAAGCTTACATACTAGCACATGCTATTCATAAGGCAGGATTTAACTCCATTTCATCACAATTTTCTCAACTCAAAGAATTGGCTTGCGTTCTGACGCATCAAGCTTTAACAATTCATAAACCCGTGTTCTGATGCATCAGGTTTAGAGTGCCATTTCGAGGCTCGTATTGACACGTAACAAACATATCCTGCATTCTGATGCATCATGATGTAATTCAAATTACAACCCCACGTTCTGACGCATCAAGGTGCCAAAGGACCTTAGGCTCACATCTCATTCAAGTAACTTGCCATCATGAGACATATTTCTCATTCCTCTAGAGTCACAACCCAAACTCCTCTTTAGGCAACCTCACGATAATTCATTGATTCATTAATTCCCTTGTCATTTCGAGCATCAATTTAGCACATTCACTATTCGGGGCTTATACATCATATGGCCATTCGAGGTCACATACCAATCAAATGTAAATTTCACATCGAAACAAACACACTAAGCACAATGCACAACTCTCACATTCGGCCATCACCAATTTAAACACAATAAATCCATCACTTGATCAATATACCAATCAAAGTCATCCAGTAGTGTCTTAATGTTCTAGTAAGGGTTTAAGGGTCACTTACTGTCAATCCCCGTGCCCCAGACACGGGCGCGACTCCCTACAAGTAAACTCTCGAGTCCCAAGATTCAACTATCGAGAGATGCACAATAAAAGAAGCATGCGGAAATGATATCATGTATTCCTCCGTACAAACATCCATGGGAACCTGGATAGTGAGAATATAACATATATACATAACATTCCATGAGTTTGTACTAAAGCGTAGGAGAACTAGCCCTACAGATAGGTCGGGGTAACGGTACTGCATCAAAAGACAACGATAACAAGTCCTCAAGAGAAACTGGTCTACGAGACCATCATAAAAAAAAAGTACAGTAAGTTAGAAACCATTAAGTTGAACTGCTGGAATCGTCAGCTCCTCGGCATCCTCGGTAGGCTCATAGTTTGAAAAGGTCTCAGAACGTACATCCACGATATCCTCCATCGTGTCATCCTCCCGTTCGCCCTTTGAGGTGTTGATCTCAATCACCTCAACTGTGTCCTCTATAGTAGGGGTTTTCTCGGGTATGTTCCTTGAGCCAACTATAAACCCTTCAACCTCTACCGAATCCCAAGTGGGTTGACACCAGCAAGGGACATCTCAGCGAGATACCTCTGAGGCCTTCAGCGGACCAGTGGTAACTTCACCTACCCTACGGAACCCAGCCTCAAACCTATGTGGTATCCACTCGTCTCCACTCTCATTGAGCTAGACCATAGTACTCTTCCTAACATATACGGTACTCCTACCATCCGGGAACTCCTCAAAATAAGTGGTAATCTCCTTAGAGTCACCTAGTTGGGTCGGCAGCATCCTCACGGCTTAGGATATGAAAATATGGTCCCACGAAAGGGTGAGATTCACATCCTAGTAAGACAGGTCTTAACCCTAAGTCAGGCTAATAGTACACCCAGATGAATGCAAACAATGAACAAGAATATGCACTTAGCAATATAATGCACTCATCAGTCAATATGCCATAGAGATGCAAGCGTTCGTCAACCACACGGTAATAGCATCATATCATGTCAATCAAGTCAGGCATGGCGATACTAAATCAAGCCATAGATTCCACCCTTCTAACTTTCTCATGGTTCTCGCCTGCATTTAAAACTCATGCTCAGTCCGCGTAATTATGGCTCAAACCATCTAATTGACAAACCCGCGTAAATGCATCAGGTTTTTAATTTCATTCCAGGCCTGTGTCGACATATACCAATCTTGTCTCGTGTCTCAACACATCAAGACATTGGCCATTTCAACACCGCATCTCAACGCATCAGGGTACAGTTCAACATAATCCCGCGTCTCAACGCCTCAGGGTATTACAAGTTTCTCAAACATGCCGAACATTCATTTCAATTCAAGACTTTATGATCAAGTACAAGCTCATGCAATGAGAAAAATACCTATGGCATGCGAGGCAGTCAAATTCATCATTCGAATGTGGTAATTAACTCATGGCATATGCATCTAGCAAGCAAACAAGCAATCACCAATCCACGAAAATGAACCTTGGACAAACGTACAATAATCTCATGTAAATCCACCAATTTCACCACCAACTCATTCAGTCGAGTCCAATCTTCCTAGTCAAGGTTTAGAAACCCCTTACCTTGTGCTAAAATCAACAATATCCCTCTTCCAAGAACTTCCAAGATTCAGTCCCATGGACTCCCAAACATGGCAGCGCACAACCCTAAGGAATTCAATCAATTTGTCAACTTTTCTCTCTCAATTCACCAATACACGGAGCATAAACCTCAATGATGTATTAATTGACATTACAATACGTCTCTATGATGAAATTTGTGCTCAATTCCATCATGAACACCCCTCAAAGTTTCGGTATGCACAGAACTGAAACAGGGCATTTTCGGTTCTATGCATATCTCACTCAATCAGCCCAAAAACTATCCTAAATCCTCAATTTATCCACTAATCTACTTGCTAACATATAGTTCTACAAGTTGGGAAGCCTCACCGAAAACTTGAAGTCAAGGCGACGTCGAATGGTCCATGAACGGCACCGAGTTCTCCAAACCCTCTATCGGTTAGTTTCTGTCCTTCAATCACAGCACCATTTTGGTGTCAAAATTCCATCAAATTCACCCAAAAGTTTTACCACAACTTAGTATATATGTGCCCTAGATGTCTACAAAATTTAGCCGGAGTTTGAGAAAATCAAAGTCCTACGTAGCTTAAATGGTGACTTACCTCGTGACGGATTCCGTCGACTCTCGGAATAACGGCTGGCCGGAGCTCCTCAGTGGGTCAAACGCCGAACTACCACTTGGAGGTGGTCGGCAAGAGGATGGGCTTGGAGCTGGTGGTCGGCGCGGAGGCTGGAGGTCGCCGGAAGTGGAGCTCGATGGCGGCGAAGCGGCGGACATAACCTGGTCGGGTGGAGCATTTCACGGGTTGAAGAAGAAGAAGAAGAAGAAGAAGAAGAAGAAGAAGACAAGATGAAGATGATTATGGTGATGGAGGTTCGGCTGAATGGGGAAGAAGAGGGGTGTATACACCAAATTGAGAGTCTAACTTGCAAGAATGGTAGGTTAAAAGTGCGTTATTAAATGCCAACTGAACATCTAATGACACTTGTCCATATGTCCATCAAGTCTTCATCCAAGGGCTGTCATTTTCCTAAATTTTTGGCAGCTAGAGGGGGGTGTCAATGACTAAAATGCCTTTATCCATTTATTAATGGCAGGACCAAGGCTTGAGGGGCAAAATGGTAATTTCACCCTCAACGTCCGGAACGTCGATTTTCTGATTGAAATCTTCTTCGATGAGGCGATATCCAATCCAATTATAATGTTGAAATTCTTGGTTCTCCATTTTCTAATTTCGAAACTCGTTTCTGAATCATTTCTCTGTCAGATGTGATTCTGACCTATCCTGAACTGACGAGTGGCTTTTGCAGACGTTACGTGTATCGACTCTGTGATTCATATCACACTTAGGGCTCGTTAGTTCATGGCAACTTTGGTTGTAATGTAATTGCGAGGGTCTATTACTAGTTCCGACGGTTTCGATCGTCATCGTTCGATTTAGAAAAATTTTGCAAATTATTTACATTGGTTAAGCGGCATCACCCGCGCTCCAATCGTATAACGCTAGCAATACATTCCTTAATCGTTCTTAGATTGACTTTTATGCCTCTAAATATCCCCTCGACAATCCTTATGGTCAAATTGCCATTTCCTATTTGAGTTCCCTAGGTCCTTGTTCCTTGTCTCGCGATAGCCTTTTCCTTTCGGTCAGTTAACTTGAGATTGATCAGATTTGAGTGAGATACGACTGAAACACATCATTAGATATATTCTCATTAATAAGTCTCGAAATGGCATGAAAAATCAGAATGTCACAACTCTTCTCCCCTTACAAAAATTTCATCTTCGAAATTTACAATAAACCTAGCTATCCAAACAAATGAGGGTATTGACGCCTCATTGTTTCCTCGCTTTCCTACGTAGCGCCTTCGATTCCATGGTGCTCCCAAATGACTTTGACCAATGGAATCGTCTTGTTCTTTAGAACTTGCTCTTTCCGATCGTCGATCCTAATTGGCTTTTCCACATATGACACTCTGTCATTTACTTCGATGGTTTCGTAATCCAATACACGCGTCGGGTCCGGCTCATACCTCCGGAGCATTGACACATGGAAGACATTGTGTACTTGGGACAAGTTAGGCGGTAAGGCAAGCCTATAGGCCAAGGTCCCAATTTGTTCCAAATCTCAAAAAGTCCTACGTACCTTGGGCTTAGTTTCCCTTTCTTTCCATATCGAGATAATCCTCTCATTGGCGACACCTCAAGGAAAACATGATCGCCTACTTGAAACTCTAGGGGTTTATATCATTTGTCTGCATAATTTTTCTGACGACTCTGTGCTATTTTTAGCCTATCCCGGATTATCTTCACCGCTTCCACCGATTGCTCTACCAACTCTGGGCTTGTAATACTTCTTTCTCCAACTTCGTCCCAGCAAATCGGGGTCCTGCAAGCTCTTCCGTAAAGCGCTTCAAAAGGTACCATTCGAATATTCTGTTGCTAACTGTTATTATATGCGAACTCCACCAAATGCAGCTGATCCTCCCATCTACCTTTGAAGTCTATAACACACTCGTAACATATCCTCGAGTGTCTGAATTGTCCTCTCCGATTGTCCGTCCGTCTGAGAATGGTATGCCATACTAAATTGTAGTCGAGTTCCCATGGCATCTTGAAGACTCTTCTACAAGTTCGTTGAGAACTTGGGATCTCTGTCCGATGTAATTGTCACGGGTACTCCATGTAGTCTCACTATCTGCCGCATATACAATTCGACATATCTATCCATCGCGAAGTCCTTTCGCACAGGAATGAAATGCGCAGACTTGGTCAATCTGTCTACGACAACCCAAATAGAATCGTGACTTCTCTGGCTCCTTGGCATTCCCATTAAAAAATCCATCCTTATGTGCTCCCATTTCTATTCAGGAATATCTAAGGGTTGTAGCAATCCACCATACTTACAATGTTGTACCTTCACTTGCTGGCATGTCAAGCACTTTGCTATATACTTCGCTACATCCACCTTCATCCTGTTCCACTAATAATGCTGACGTAAGTTCTGGTACATTTTCATGCTATCTGGGTAGATACTATAATTACTTCTGTGAGCCTCTGACAAAATCCTTTCTCTAAGCTTTTCGTCCTTTGGTACCCATAGGCGCCCCTGAAATTTCAAAATTTCATCCTCTAACACTTGGAACTTTGGCTTCCTTTTTGTCTCGTCCATTTCAAGGATCTTCTGAAATTTCCGGGTCTATATGCTGCAAGGCTCTTATCCATTCTTGGATCTCGAGTTCTATTCTCAGTGTGGCTATCAAACTGGATAGCTGATAGACTTCCAATCTGAATTCAGAATCTCTCAAATTTTCAAATAATGACAACCCTTTCACCAGTAGACAGACGATACTCGATTTCCGACTGAGTGCATGCGCCACTCTATTTGCCTTCCTAGGGTGATATAATATGTTGCAATTGTAATCCTTAAGCAATTCCATCTATCGACGTTGTCTTATGTTCAGTTCCTTCTAGGAAAATAGATACTTCAGGCTCTGGTGGTCCGTATAAATCTGGAACTTCTCGCCACACAAATAATGCCTCCAGATCTTCAAAGCAAAGATGATCGCTGCCAATTTCAAATCATGAGTCAGATAATTCATCTCGTGCGGTTTCAGCAGTCGGGACGCGTAGGTAACCACTCTTCCATGCTGTATTACAGATAGCCCAGTCCTTTTAGCGAAGCATCGCTATATGTTTCATAGCCTCTAGGTCCTGATGGAATCGTCAATACTAGTGCGGTCGTTAACCGATGCTTGAGCTCTTGGAAACTCCTTTTATACTTATCTGTCCATTCGAACTTCGTTTATTTTTTAGTCAATCTTGTTGGTGGAATGGCTATTGATGAAAACTTCTCCACGAATCGTTCATAATACCTCGCCAATCCTAAGAAATTTCGAACTTTCGTGATCGTAGTAGGCCTAGGCCAATCCATAACGGCTTCGATCTTCGTAGGATCCACAGCAATACCTTCTCCA
Source organism: Rhodomyrtus tomentosa (assembly GCA_028455895.1). Taxonomy (NCBI): domain Eukaryota; kingdom Viridiplantae; phylum Streptophyta; class Magnoliopsida; order Myrtales; family Myrtaceae; genus Rhodomyrtus; species Rhodomyrtus tomentosa. The sequence goes on from JAPCWY010000008.1 coordinate 14,572,331, forward strand.
GATACCACATGGACAAGAAATGCTACTTTATTCAGCCAAAACTTGCATTTGCTAAACTTAGCGTAAAACGAGTGTTCTCTCAGAGTCTGTAAAACAATCCTCAGGTGCTCTTCGTTACCCTTTGAGTAAATTAGAATGTCATCAATAAAGACGATAACAAACCTATCTAAGAATTCCTTGAATACCTGATGCATCATATCCATGAATGTAGTTGGAGCATTGGTCAGTCTAAAAGGCATCAAGTGAACTCGTAGTGACCATATCTTGTCCTAAAAGCAGTCTTAGTTATGTCATCCTTCTTAATTCTCAACTGATGATATCCGGTCCTCAGGTCTATCTTAGAGAATACGAAAACTCCTTGCAACTGATCAAATAAGTCATCAATCCTCGGCAGTGGGTACTTATTCTTGATAGTCACTTGATTCAACTACCTGTAGTCAATGTATAAACGCAAGGACCCATCTTTTTTTTCTCACAAACAACACTGGTGCTCCCCACGGCGAAGCGCTCGGTTGAATAAATCTTTTATCCAGTAATTCTTGCATTTGCACCTTTAACTCCTTTAGTTCCGATAAGGACATCCTATAGGGTGCCTTCGAGATTGGCTCTGTTCTAGGAGCTAACTCGATCATAAATTTAATTTCTCGTTTTGGTGGCAACCCTAGTAACTCTTGGGGAAAAATATTAGGAAACTCACGCACTATCGGAATACTTTTTAGTTTAGGTTCCTTGGTAGTCGTGTCTATAACCGCGACTAAGTATGCCTGACATCCTCCAGTTATTAACTTTGTCACTTCAAGAGACGAAACTAAAGGAATTGAAGTTCCTCCTCTGTTTCCCACAAACTCGAAATTTGGGCAGCCATCTGGATAAAAACAGATTATCCTACTACCACAATCAACTAGTGCCCTTTGCTTACCCAACCAATCCATTCCTATGATCACATCAAAGTCATACATGGGTAACACAACCAAGTCTATACTCTCTTTACTACTGCCAATTACGATTTTACAATTAGCACAGCCTAACGAAACCAACACATTATCCTTCAACGGGGTAGCAACATGCAGAATCACACTCAACGGTTTCAACTCCATATCAACCAAATCAGTAAAACGAGCATACACAAACGAGTGTGATGCGCCAAGATCCAACAAAGTATAGGCAATTTGGTCACATAAATAAACCGTACCTGTGACCATGCCAGACGCTTCTTCTGCTTCCCCGCATGCCATAGCATAGACCCTTCCTTGAGCTAGGGGTCGATTTTGGTCAATCTGGGGAGTGGCAGTGGACGGTCCTGCCTGTGGTTGTTGTCCTTTAGGGATATTCATTGGGGCTTAGTTCGGGTAAATCCTCATTTGATGACCCATCTGACCACATTTGAAGCATGCTCTAGTCTTTGTCGGGCAAGATCCATTACCATGCCTTCTGCCACAAAGGCGACAGTTCCAGTTCGCTAGGTTCGACGGCTTCACTATATTCTTTTTTACTGGAGGGACGAAGCGTCTATTGCTAGTCATAGGTCTTTTGCCTGCCTGACAGTTATCTCTGAATGAATTAAATCGCGATCCAGATGCTGTATTCCTCTCCTTCAGGACCTTCTCGATCATCTGTTCCCGTTCATAGATTTCTTTATAAGTCCTCAAGTTCAAAGCTATCATCTAGCTGCGAAGTTCCGGCTTCAATCCATCCCGAAATCTCCGCGCCTTCTCCAGGGGATTCTCTAGTGATCGGGGCACCTACCTTGAAAGTCTAGAGAACTCTGCTTCATATTGGTCCATTGTCAGATGATTCTGATGTAGCTGTAAGAATTCTACTTGCTTCCTTTCTTGAGCTATCTCGGAAAAGTACTTGTCATTGAATGCCGTGGTAAAGGCATTCGGGTCAAGGCTGTCCCTTCTGGAAAGACTCCATTCTTGGTGGTAGTCCGCCAGTCATTAGTGGTACCTCCAGCTAGTATACCGCTAGTAGTACTTTTTCTTCATCTGTACATCTCAGTACTCCGAAAGCTTTCTCCAGTTTCTCTATCTACCTTGGAGCCAATTCAGGGTCTCTAGTCCCATCGAACTGGGTTGGCTTCAGTTTGATAAATTGTTCGACTAGTTGGCCCATCTGCCTGGCCACAACAACTTCCTCCTAGGCATTTCCTACCTCATTACCCTGGTCATGATCACCATTGTTTCCATTGCCTCCATTATTGTCGTTATTGGCGTTGACAGTGGCTATTGTGGCTCCCACTGCTTGAGTTATGGCAGCATCACTATCTTGGGTCTGCTTGTCGATGAGGTTGCCGCCTTTCGAGTACCCTTATCACTCCATCCATTCTTGGGTCTACCACCACAGGTGACCTCGAACTAGAGGCTCCACTCTTGGGTCTTCCAGGTCTTCTGAGCGGATTACTCATTCTGGTATACTTTTAATACGCTTGGACCACCACAATTCCATCACAGAATTAGTAACTTATTCATCTAATAAAGTCCAGCGATACTAAACTAGGTCTAAAAGAAGCAATCATAACATAGCAATCTCCCACACAACTATTTCCAAAGGCACTTCAATAAACACTTCATGGCCATTCCTCAATTCCGTTCACTTTAACGGTTCACCGAAACCAGCCTTGCTCATTTACTCAACAGACCAAAATCAAGAAATGACTTTCAGCACTAAACATGGAACTTAATCCTCATAAATCACCACAATCTTGTTAAGATCAAATGTCAATCACATGTGCCAAGTCATATGCCATGCATTCAGTGCCTAACTTTAACGAGTCTCCTAAGGTCCCGTTACCCATCTTGTCCCAACTTACTCCTCCTTATTACTCAAATCCTCAACTAACTTTGGATCGAGCTAACCTTGCTCTGATACTAAGCAAGATGGGATGTCAAGCCCTGCACCCCGGACACGGGCGCGACTTCCTACAAGTAAACTCTCGAGTACCAAGATTCAACTATCGAGAGATGCACAAACTTGAAATTTGGACGGCCATCTGGATAAAAAAAAATTATCTTACTATCACAATCAACTAGTGCCCTTTGCTTACCCAACCAATCCATTCCCATGATCACATCAAAGTCATACATGGGTAACACAACCAAGTCTATACTCTTTACTACTGCCAATTACAATTTTACAATCAGCACAGCTTAACGAAACCAACACATTATCCTTTAATGGGGTAGCAACATGCGGAATCACACTCAACGGTTTCAACTCCATATCAACCAAATCAGTAAAGCAAGCAGACACAAACGAGTGTGATGCGCCAAGATCAAACAAAGCATAGGCAGTTTGGTCACACAAATAAATCGTACTTGTGACCACGCCAGACGCTTCTTCTGCTTCCCTGCCTGCCACAGCATAGACCCTTTCTTGAGCTAGGGGTCGATTTTGGTCAATCTGGGGAGTGGTAGTTGACGGTCCTGCCTGTGGTCATTGTCCTTGAGGTATATTCGCTGGGATTTAGTTCGGGCAAATCCTCATCTGATGGCCTATTTGACCACATTTGAAGCATGCTCTAGTCCTTGTCGGGCAAGATCCATTACCATGCTTTTTGCCACAAAGGCGACAGTTTCAGTTCACTGGGTTTGACGGCTTCACTATATTCTTTTTTACTGGAGGGACGAAGCGTTTATTGCCAGTCATAGGTCTTTTGTCGGCCTGGCAGTTATCTCTGAATGAATTAAATCGTGATCCAGATGCTGTATTCCTCTCTTTCAGGACCCTCTCGATCATTTGTTCCCGTTCATAGATTTCTTTATAAGTCCTCAAGGCGCGAAGATTCCGGCCTCAATCCATCCCGAAATCTTTGCGCCTTCTCCAAGGGATTCTCTACTGATCGGGGCGCGTACCTTGAAAGTCTAGAGAACTTTGCTTCATATTGGTCCATTGTCAGATGATTCTGACGTAGCTGTAAGAATTCTACTTGCTCCTTTCTTGAGCTGTCTCGGAGAAGTACTTGTCATTGAATGCCGTGGTAAAGACATTCCAGGTCAAGGCTGTCCCTTCCGAAAAGACTCCATTCTTGGTGGTAGTCCACCAGTCATTAGTGATACCTTCCAGCTGATACACCGCCAATAGTACTTTTTCTTCATCTGTACATCTCAGTACTCCGAAAGCTTTCTCCAGTTTCTCTATCTACCTTGGTGCCAATTTAGGGTCTCTAGTCCCATCAAACTGGATTGACTTCAGTTTGATAAATTGTTCGACTAGTTGGCCTATCTGCCTGGCCCCAACAACTTCCTCCTAGGCATTTCCTACCTCATTGCCCTGGTCATGATCACCATTGTTTCCATTGCCTCCATTATTGTCGTTATTGGCATTGACAGCGGCTATTGCGGCTCCCACTGCTTGAGCTATGGCAACATCCCTATCTTCGGTCTGCCTGTCGATGAGGTTGCCGATCCTTTCGAGTGCCCTTATCACTCCATCCATTCTTGGGTCTACCGCCACAGGTGGCCTCGAACTAGAGGCTCCACTCTTGGGTCTTCCAAGTCTTATGAGCGGATTACTCATTCTGGTATACTTTTACTACGCTTGGACCACCACAATTCCACCACAGAATTAGTAACTTATTCATCTAATCAAGTTCAGCAATACTAAACTAGGTCTAAAAGAAGCAATCATAACATAGCAATCTCCCACACAACTATTTCCAGAGGCACTTCATTAAACACTTCATGGCCATTTCTCAATTCCGTTCACTTCAATGGTTCACCAAAACCAGCCTTGCTCATTTACTCAACAGACCAAAATCAAGAAATGACTTTCAGCGCTAAACATGGAACTTAATCCTCATAAATCACCACAATCTTGTTAAGACCAAATGTCAATCACATGTGCTAAGTCATATGCCATGCATTCAGTGCCTAATTCTAACGAGTCTCCTAAGGTCTCGCTACCCATCCTGTCCCAACTTACTTCTCCTTATTACTCCAATCCTCAATCAACTTTGGATTGAGCTGACCTTGCTTTGATACTAAGCAAAATGGGATGTCGAGCTCTGCACCCCGGACAAGGGCGCGACTCCCTACAAGTAAACTCTCGAGTACCAAGATTCAATTATCGAGAGATGCACAATAAAAGAAGCATGCGGAAGTGATATCATATACTCCTTCGTACAAATGTCCATGGAAACCTTGATAGCAAGAACATAATATATATACATAAAATTCCATGAGTTTGTACAAAAGCGTATGAGAATAGCCCTACAGATGGGTCGAGATAATGGTACTGCGTCAAAAGACAACCATAACAAGTCCTCAAGAGAAATTGGCCTATGAGACCATCATAAAAAAACGCACAGCAAGTTAGAAACCACTAAGTAGAACTGCTGGAATCGTCAGTCTCCTTGGCGTCCTCGGTAGGCTCGTAGTTTGAAAAGGTCTCAGAACGTACATCCACGGTATCCTCCATCGTGTTGTCCTCCCGTTCGCTCTCTGATGTGTTGATCTCAATCACCTCAACCATCTCCCTCATAGTAGGGGTTTTCTCGGGTACATTCCTTGAGCCAGCTACAGACCTTCAACCTCTATCGAATCTCGAGTGGGGTGACACCAGCTAGGGATATCTCAGCGAGATACCTCCAAGCCCTTCAGCGGACCAGTGGTAACTTCACCTACCCTACGTAACCAAGTCTCAAGCCTATGTGGTATCCACTCATCTCCACCCTTATCGACCCAAACCACAGTACTCCTCCTATCATACATGGTAGCCCTACCATCTGGGAACTCCTCAAAATAAGTGGTCATCTCCTTAGGGTTACCTAGTCGGGTCGACAGAATCTCACAGCTTAGGATATGAAAATATGGTCCCACGACGGGGTGAGATTCAATCCAAGTAAGACAGGTCCTAAACCTAGGTCAGGCTGACAGTACACCCAGATGAATGCAAATAATGAACAAGAATATGCACTCAGCAATATAATGCACTCATCAATTAATATGCCATAGAGATGCAAGCGTTCGTCAACCATACAATAATAACATCATATCATGTCAATCAAGTCAGGCATGACGATACTAAATCCAGCCATAGATTCCACCCTTCCAACTTACTCAATCATCCCAAAAACTATCATAAATCCTCAATTTATCCACTAATCTACTTGCTAACATATAGTTCTACAAGTTGGGAAGCATCATCGAAAATTTGAAGTCAACGCGATGCCAAATGGTCCACGAATGACGCCGAGTTCTCCAAGCCCTCTACTGGTCAGTTTCCTTCAATCACAACACCTTTTTGGTGTCAAAACTCCATGAAATTCACAAAAAAATTTTGCCACAACTTAGAATATATGGACCCTAGATGTCTACAAAATTTTGCTGGAGATTTGAGACAAATCAAAGTCCTATGGAGCTCAAACGGTGACTTACCTCTAGTTTTGACGGATTCCGTTGACTCTTGGGAGAACGGCTGGCCGGAGCTCCTCAGTGGGTCAAACGCCAAACTATCACTTGGAGGTGGTCGGGAAGAGGATGGGCTTGGAGCTGGTGATCGGCACAGAGGCTGGAGGTCGTCGAAAGTGGAGCTCGACAGCGACGAAACGGCGGACAGAACCTGGTCGGGTGGAGCAGTTGACGGCTTGAGGAAAAAGAAGAAGAAAAGATGAAGATGATTATGGTGATGGAGGTTTCTGTTGAATGGGAAAGAAGAGGGGTGTATACACCAAATTGAGAGTCAAACTTACAAGAATGATAGGTTAAAAGTGGGTTATTAAATGCCAAATGAGCATCTAATGACACTTGTCCATATGTCCATCAAGACTTTATCCAAGGGCCATCATTTTCTCAAATTTTCGGCAGCTAGAGGGGGTGTCAATGACCAAAATGCCCTTATCCTTTTATTAAGGCAAAGCCAAGGCTTGAGGGGCAAAACGACAATTTCACCCTCGACGTCCGGAACGTCGATTTTCTGATTCAAATCTTCTTTAATGAGGCAACGTCTAATCCAATTAAAATGTTGAAATTCTTGGTTCTCCATTTTCTAGGTTTGAAACTCGTCTCCGAATCATTTCTCTGTCAGATGTAATTTCATTTTGTCTCGAACTGACGGGTGGCTTTTGCGAACGTTATGCGTATCGACTCTGTGATTCATATCACACTTAGGGCTCATCAATTCATGGCGACTTTGATTGTCATGTCATTACGAGGGTCTATTACTAGTTTCGACGGTCTCGATCGTAATTGTTCGATTTTGAAAAAGTTTACAAATTATACATTGGTTAAGCGGCATCACCCGCGCTCCAATTGTATAACGCTAGCAATGTATTCCTTAATCATTTTTAGATCGGCCTTTTATGGCTCTAAATATCCCCTCAACAATCCTTATGGTCAAAGTGTCATTTCCTAATTGAGTTCCCTAGATCTACGTACCTTGTCCCGTGTTAACCTTTCCCTTTCGGTTAGTTAACTCGAGATTGATCAGATCCGAGTGAGATATGACCGAAATACATCGTTAGATATATTCTCATTAATAAGTCTCGAAATGACAGGAAAAATCAGAATATCACACTTACCCTTCAATTGAAATAGCAAATTCCACCAAAATCTCCTCACTAAGCTCGGTTCCACTCAGACGAAACAGGGCAGCAATGCGGTCCTAGAGAAAATCCATCATTTTATAAACAAAACTCTTCCAATCTCAATTCCATTAGGTAAACACCTCGCTAACACATCAATTAATATTTTTGGGTGACTTACCATGAGTTTTGAAGTAGGGCAACACCCCTACGTACTCTCGAAGTGCTTCACTCAGTCCGAAACAGAGGTAGAACTGGTCCTCATTCCATCACACCATACAACCCTTAAATCATCTCTAAGCTTCAATTCATCAAGAAATCAACTTGCCAATACATCAATCTACATGTCTAGGGTCTCACTATGAATTTCGGAGCAAGATAACACCTTGAAGGGTTTTAAAGTCACTCTGTTCTACTTGGTCAGCAAGCGATCATAATATGTCCTAAAAAATCACCCCATTTCCTCCATGAAAACTCATCCAAACTTATACCCCTAGCTCAACCAGCTTTAATACTACAAGTTTAAAAGGTCTCACCGAAAGTTTGAAGCCAATCGACGTCTTGAAGATCATGCAAGAGGACCATCTTCCAAGTTGGGTCCGATTCCGACCTCTTGGCACTCTCGAGGATGGACGGGACAAATGGGACCACCAATGCTTGAACGGTTAATGGGGTTTGTAAAGGAGATACTAAGGAAGACGTTGGTGGTCTGCGCTTGGCTTAGAGTTGGCCAGAGGCGGCGGTCGATGGCGGCGAAATGGGCGGCAGGTTTTGGTCGAACGGGAAGATCACGGGTGAAGAAGAAAAGGAAAGGAAAAAGAGAAGAAATGGGGGGGGAGAGAGAGAGAGAGGCACTTGACTAAAGCAAGGGGAAGAAGAAGTCTTCCACAAAGTCCTTGGTCAAAGAATGGAATGGTAGGTGTAATAATGGATTAATAAATGCTAATCATCCAAACTTTGACATTTGTCTATTTGTCAATAATATCAAGACTTCTAAGGACTAATTTTCCCCCTTCAAATTCGGCAGCTATGGGGACCTATAAAAGACTAATATGCCATCAATCCCTTCTTATTACAAGGCTAATCCTCAAGGGGCAAAATGGTAATTTTGTATTTTCTGTCCAAAATTTCACTTTTTCAATTTTAAATTACTTTCGATGAGGTGGCGTCTAATTCATTTCAAATGTTGGAATTCTTCATTGTCCAATTTCCAATTTCGAGATTTCATTTCGTGATCGATTTTTCGTCAATTGTAATTTCAGTTTATCTCGAACTAGAACTAAAGTTATCATTTTTAATGAGTGTACCTCTATATAAAGCACTTATAAGCCTTCTTTCTTTCCTATGTAGGACTAACATACTTTCACTTTCAACTTTCAACTCAAGAGTGTTGTTTGAAAAATAATTTTTCATTCACTCTCCCATCAAATATCTCAATTTTCCAACAATCCCCAACATAAATTAAAATTATTTTGGTTTTGACTTTATGATAGTGTTCATCAAATGAAACCTGCATAGGATAGGTAGGTGTCACCTTTTGAACCTTCCTTTGTGAAAGTGCACTTAATTTACTGGCTATCCGGTAGAATTGATGTCCTTGAACTGTCCAACTTTCTTAGTAAATAACCCACATACTTCACACATGAATCATCTGAACGTTTGTTCAGTTCTCATTAGTATGTTCGTTGCGAGAGTTTCTAGAGAATTCAGCCCTCAATAATTCTCCTTTGAAGCGGCCCTTATTCTCTCTCACATAGATGATCACTTAATTCTGAGTAATTGGTTTACTCCACTTGAGGATCATTAAAGCAAAAATTGAAATCCTTTTTCCTGATAAGCCCCAAAGTAATTGATTTTCTCCACATATATAGGGGATATCCCATCACTATTTCTCTTATAGGAATGGTTTGAGTGATAGACCCTCATAGTGATATCATTAAGTTCATATAATTAGGTTGTCTCTTTGAACCTAGATCTTGGGATCTCTAGTCAACTAGGTCGGGTTTTTCTTTATACAGACATTTTTGTAATGGGTTTCAGTCCCATTTGTATTGTCGATTTTTCAACGAACTCTTTGTTTAACCTTTTGGTTAGTGGATCGTAATATTATCCTTTGATTTTACGTAGTCAATAGAGATAATTCCAGTTGAGAGAAGTTATCTAATGGTATTATGTCTATGACGTTATGTCTAGACTTATCATTATATATATTACTCTATGCTCTTCTAATCGCAGATTGACTATCACAATGTACATAGATTGGTGGTATAGGTTTTTGTCATGTTGGAATATCCTCCAAGAAATGGCGTAGCCATTAAGCTTCTTCACCACATTTATCCAAAGCTATAAGTTTGGATTCCATTGTGGATCTAACTATAATAATTTATTTACAAAATTTTCAAGATACAACTCATCTTGCTAGTGTGAATACATATCTACTATTAGATTTTGAGTCTTTTATATCAGATATCTAGTTCACATCACTATATCTTTCTAGAACAGATGGATACCTGGTATAGCGCAGGCTAAGATTTCGAGTATAACGTAAGTACCTAAGTAGTCTCACTATTGCTTTCCAATGGCCAGCACTCGGATTGCTCGTATATCTACTCAATCTACTCACCGTATATGCAATGTTTGGTCTAGTACAACTCATTAAGTACATTAAACTTTTAATAACTCTAGAGTATTCTACTTGAGAAATTCCTTCTCCTTTGTTCTTAGATAGATGCAGATCATTGTCTAATAGTGTTCTAGCTATACCAGAATCATTCATGTTGAATTTCTCAATAATCTTGTCCACATAGTGTGACTGACTTAATATAAGGCCTTCTGACGTTCTTGTGATTTTAATTCCCAAAATCACATCAGCAAGTCCCAAGTCTTTCGTGTCAAATCTCGAATTCAACATATTCTTGGTAGATTTGATCATTTTATCATCATTGCCAACGATTAGCATGACATCTACATATAGACACAGAATGACATAGCCTATTTCTATCTCTTTAATGTAGACACATTTATCACATTAATTAGTTTTCAATCCATTGGTAATCACTGCATTATCAAACTTTTCATGCCACTGTTTTGGCGCGTGTTTTAGACCATACAATGATTTTACCAATTTATATACTTTTCTTTCTTGTATTGAAACTTTAAATCCTTTATATTGTTTCATATAAATTTCTTCATCCAAATCACCATTTAGGAAAGCTATTTTTACATCCATTTGATGTACTTATAGATTTCACAATGCTACAATTGCAAGTATCATTCTGATAGAGTTTATTCTCGTTACAAGAGAATAAGTATCAAAGCAGTCTAAGTGTGACATTCTGATTTCCTAGTCATTTTCAGACTTATTAATGAGAAGTATATTTAGCGATGTGTCTCAGTCATATCCCGCTCGAATCTGATCAATTTGAGTTGACTGATCAAAAGGGAAAGGCTAAAACGAGACAAGGTACGTGAACCTAGGGAACTCAAATAGGAAATGACGTTTTGACCATAAGGATTGTCGAGGGGACATTTAGAACCACAAAAGGCCGATCTAAGAACAATTAAGGAATGCATTGTTAGCGTTATATGATTGGAGTGCGGGTGATGCCACTTAACCAATGTATAATTTGCAGAATTTTCTTAAATCAAACATTGACGATCGAGACCATCGGAACTATTGATAGACCCTCACAATTACATGACAACCAAAGTCACCATGAATTGAGAAGCCCTAAATGTGACATGAATCATAGGGTCGATACGCGTAACGTCGGCGAAAGCTACCCGTCAGTTCGGGATAGGCTGAAACCACGTCTAATAGAGAAAACGATCAGAAACGAGTCTTGAAAATTGAAAATGGAGAATCAAGAATTCCAATGTCATGTTTGGATTGGCCATCGTCTTATCGAAGAATATTGGAATGAGAAGAACGACGTTCCGGACGTAATTTTACCCCTTAAGCTTTAGCCTTGCTTATATAATTGGATGAGAGCATTTTGGTCTTTAATAAAGCCCCATGGCTGTCGAAAATGAGAGAAGATTATGGCCATTGGATGAAGCTTGATTGGCACTTGGGACATGTGTTACTAGATTAACCCATGAGTGGTCATATCTACTTTTTCACAACTACCATTCAACTATTTGATCTTGAGACTTACATAAACACTTATCTCTCTTTCTCTCACCTCTCACTTGGTTAACCATCACCCCAAAGTGCCGAGAGCTTCCTCTTCCACTTCTTCCTCACCTGCTCACCGACTACTTCTATCCCTCCAGTTCGCTGCCGATGATGACCACCTTCGGCTATCACCTGGACTCTGGCCGACCATCCACAACTAACCTGACCTCTCGCCGACATCCTCGAAGTGGAAGCGAGTCGTTTGACCCACTGAAGAGCTCCGACTAGCTGATCTCCCGCAAGTCGACGGAAACCATCACAACCTGAGGTAGGCAACGTTTCTGACCTCTTAGGACCTCGAAACTTTAGAGTTTTACAACTAAATTTTATGGACATCTAGGGGACTCATATAGTGAGCTATGGTAAAAATTTGAGGTTAATTTGATGGATTTTTGACCTTAAATGGGTCTTGTATTTAAAGGACAGAAACTGTCGGTTGAAGGACTAAGGGCAACCGATGACTTTCAAGGGGTTTCCGGCGACGGCCTGGCTTCAAATCTTCGGTGAGCTTCCTAAACCCTTAGATATACATGTTAGCAAGTAGATTAGTAAAGGAATTGAAGATTTGAGGTAGTTTAAAGGCTGGTTGATTTCGATATACATCGAACCAAAAATAGTCCGGTTCGGTTCTGTGTAAACCGGTTTTGTGGAGATTGTTATGGGTTGATTTTGAGTCTCAAATCCATCAATGAGACATGCTAGAATGTTGAAGATCATGTTATTAAGGTTGGTGATTCATGGATGGATGAATTGGGCAAGAGAAATTGAAGATTGGTTGGAATTTCCATAGGTTGCGTGGTGGATTTGATTTTTGGACTACTTGGTTGAATCCTTGAGACTCTTGGAAGGAGAATTTGTGATATTAAGCTTGAGGTAAGGGAACCCTAAACTTAAGATAGGAAGATTAGACTCGATTGGGCGAGTCGGGTAAATTTTTGGGTGATTCTTGAAGGGTTTCGATGTGATTGTCCATTGTACATCCTAAAAGGGTATAGATGACCCAAATGTTTGATCATGCTTGTGCATTGAGTGATTTGTTACATTTGAGTGTTGAATTTGCATATCTTGCATGCCATAAGTGTATGATTGGTGCATGAGATTGCACATGATCTTGTGTATGTGAATTGATTCGAATTGTGGCATGTTTGAGGCAAGATAAGACCCTGAGGCGTATGAGACACGAAGTAGTGGAATGAATACCCTGAGGCGCTGAGGTGCGGGGTTGGAGTTGTGTGGCACCCTATTGCGTATGAGACGCGGGGTTGAGAAGGCCATGGTCCTGATGCGTTGAAACACGGGATGGAGAAGTGATGTGCCGACACTGGCCTGGAGTAATATTGAAACCTGATGCATTTATGCGGGTTGTCAATGACGGTCTGATGCGTTTACGCGGACCGAGCCTGATGCGTTCTAAACGAGGGCATGAGAATGAGGTGGGTGTGAAAGGTGGAAGTGGTGGTGAGACATGGCGGAATGTGCATGATCTTAGTGATGTATTGTGATGCCATGACTGCCTGCCTGACATCTGCATGAGTGTTGTTATTTGAATGCCTTATATGTTTATTTGTATGATTTGTTAGTGTTGATGACTACCTGAGTGGACGATCGGCCTAACCTAGGGTTAGGATCCACCTTACTGAGATGTGTATCTCATCCTATTGGGGATTCCCTTTTTATAGATCCTAGGTTTTGAAGATGTGGTCTATCCAATTTGGTGACCCCAAGAAGATGTTAGTTTATTTTGATGAGTTTCTTGGTGGGTAGGGGACTATCTATGTTAGAAAATGTAAAGTAGTGTGGGTAGACGAAGGTAGCAATAGTTAGAAGCCTTATAGGTATGAGGCCTGGTTCCGGAAGGTTGGGGATGTATCTACAGGGCCGTTGAAGCCCACTGAGGTGCCCCAAGGAGTCGTCCCCAGTTAGTGTCATCCCACCGGGGATTTAGAGCAGCTTGAGGGGTCAGTTGTTAGGTCAAGGAATGGACCTGAGTGGACCCCGACTTTAGAGGATACAGAGGAGGTCATAGTAGTTTAGGCTACTGAGAAGGACCTGGTGGAGCCGTCTGTTGAGGAGACCATAGAGAACACTATAGAGGTTCGCTCAGAGACCTTCTCGAAGTACGAGCCCACAAAGGAGGCAGAGGAGACAGATGACTCCAACAGCTCGTCTTAGGAGCCCTCGGTTTACTAGCTTGACTTTTGACAGTGACCCTGACGCTTGTTTCTTTTGATGATGATGGACTTCTTTTGTACTCACCCCGTCTTCCCACTGACTAGCAGATTTAGTTGTCATGCCCTTGCATGAACATTCTGGTATTATGTATTGTTACTATTCTCGCTATCCAGGTCCCATATTATATTTGTACGGAGGAGTTTTTGTATGGTCGTTTCCGCGTGCTTTGTATATAGTATGACACTTGACTTATATGTGGATCTTGGGACCACGAGAGATATTTCGATTTGCTTGCAGGAAGTTGCGTACTCGTGCCCGGGGCGCGGGCATGACACTAAGCCTTCTCGTTGTCTGTATCATTTGATTACAAGTCTGGCTTTATGCTTATCAATAGAGTCATCCGCTTTCATCTTCCTTTTAAAGATCCATTAGGACCCTAAAGGTTTACAATCAGGAGAAAAATCTACTAGCTCCCAATTATGATTCTGCAAAATAGAATCAACTTCACTATTGTCTCCTTCCATAGAGGTCCCTTAGAAGAATTCACAGCTTATGCAAAATTTAGTGGTTCCTTTTCTAATTAATAAGTTAGAAAATCATTTTCAAATGATTTTTCCACTCTTGCTCTTTTGCTACGTCTCGGTTCATGATCTAAATCACGACTTTCATCATTCATAGTTTCATTTGTTCGTTTAGACGAGCTTAAACTATCATTGGATTTGTAAGGAAATACATTTTCAAAGAATGAAGCATTCCTAGATTCCATGATCGTATTCTTATATATATCAAGAATCTTGGATTCATGCACAAAAAATTGATATGCATTACTGTTATGTGCATATCCTATAAAGATATTGTCCACCATTTTAGGACCTATCTTTGTTTTCTTTGGTGTTGGAGCAATCACCTTTGCAAGGCACCCCCACACTCATAAGTATTTGTAGGATGGTCCCTTACCTTTCCACAACTCATAAGGGGTCTTATCATTTTTCTTTCGATGCACCTTACTGAAAAGATAATTGCTTGACAAAATAGCTTCACCCCGCATATTTTGAGGTAAATATGAACTTAGTAACTTCGTGTTCATCATTTCTTTCAACGTGCAATTTTAGAAACACCATTTGATTGAGGTGAATAAGGCGCAGTCACCTCTTGTGTAATTCCGTGTTGAGCATAGAATTCACCAATTGGTACTTCATACTCACCGCCTCACACTTCTCAATCTTTTGATTTTCTTATCAAGTTGATTTTTTTTTTGGTAAGGTAAGTTTGTATTTACTTTTCAAAAAATTAGGTACAAAAAAAGAATTGGAAACAAAAACCATGCCACCAATGGCATTAAGTACCAAAGTGGGTTCAATGGTGAACTGGCTGTAAGATACAAGAACGCATCAACGTGCGCCTAGCCCAAAGTCATAATCAATAAGAAAAGCACAAAAGGGACAAACATAGCGACCAAAATTACGAGGCTTAGGGAAAAGAGCCTACCGAAGTTGGGGAATAAATGGAATCCAAGGCACAGTTCGCAGAACAACCCAATATACATCAACCTAACATAGAAAATATCTAAATAAGAAAGAGAAAGGAAAAGGGGCCAGTGGCAAAGGAGGCTTATCTCCATTGGCAGCATCTTGGGAAGTAGAAGGCCAGTGAAAGTCCAAAAAGACATCCGAGAAAGTCAAGCAGCAGTAGGATGGAAAGTCCAGTCGATGCACACTTGGGGCTTGTAGAACCACCTGGGCAAAGTAAAACGAGGAAACACCAGCCTTGTACAGAACAAAAGAACATCGAGGGCAACAAGGTAGCAGCATGGCTGTACATCACTAGGGAAGCACCATAATAGCAAGGGGACAGAACCAACCACAGCAGTCCTGGGGCGAGAAGAGCAGCAAAAAGAAGAAAACAACAAGAAGCCAGCCATGTAAATAGGCTCGACAAAAAGGAACCTATCTAGGCTAGAAGCCATCAAAGAGAAATTAATAAAACAACGACCAAAAGCAGAAGAAAGGGCAACATCACTGTAGACCCGTACAGGACAGAAGTTCAACTAAAGCAGCAAAGAGTGCCTAAAGAAAAGAAGGGTAGAGGAGAGAAAAAATAGGCAAAAGACAAAATAAAAAGCAAGTGACAGGAACTTGCAGACTAGCACCCAAATTAGTCCCAACCAAGACAAAAAAACCACATCAAGAACCAGGGCATTCCTTGGTTAGAAACCTTCCAAGGGAACAAAATTACAGCACCTGAGAAGCAGTAAAGAACTAGCGAAGTGAAAGCATAGCAGTTCGTAGTGGGGCAGGGTAAGAGCTCAGAAAACCACCAATGTATGTCATAGAGGTATAGAACCAACCGGCCAGCGCAGAGACAAGACTCCAAAAGGTTGAGATGAAGACCTGATATCCTTCCACCAACCAACTTCTTGTAAGACAGTGGTGCATCAACATAGCATAGGAGAAGTAGTCGAATAGGTGTCATGCCCCGAACCCAGTGAGCACACGAGCATCCCACCTGGCCGTTGATCTTCAATAATCTCCTAAGATCCCTCGGCCAATTAATCACAACTCCAAAATAATATTAGGTCATGCAAGCAATTAAACAGTTTCATACAAATTCACAATCAGATGACTCAAGGCAATAGGGTATACACTTATCCTCAATATCACAATCAATTACGAATTTAACTCCAAATAATACACAGTTCCTACGGTCTCATTCAGATTCTTCATGACTTCCGCCAACAACTTCCTGAAATGCCAACCCATGGCAAGTTCGGGCATCCTTCATCAGGGACCTGAAAAAGTTAAGTCCCTATTGGGGTTAGATATAAATCTTAATAAGTGAAACCTAAATCTAGACCTGAATATTAGTCCCACCGGACTATGAAACTAACACCAAATCAGGCAAATCAACAAAGCTAGCATGGTCAAACAATACAATTAATCACATTCAATCTCAGGGTTCAAGCTCCTTGCCCATATCGCACATAACCAGCACATAATCATCACAATTTTCACAACCACTCATCGGTTGGGCTCTCAGCCGCGATGTACTTCTCTAGCACTCTTGCCAACTGACATCACTAGGGCCACAGGCCAATCGACATTCTCATTTTATTCAAGATCACCACCATTCGATACCATTGGAGCCACAGACCAATTGGTATTTTGCTCATCAAGACTTTTAGTCAATTGGTACCATTGGGGCCACAGGCCAATCGGTACTTTGGAGGCTCACAACCAACGCGATCTCCGGCGCAACAGGCCAACGATCACTGGGACAATATAGCTCATTCCTATAGCATCGACACTATAGCCATATATATCACGTAGGCATCACGACCAATTAAACAATCAAGGGCTCAATAGCCAAATATGTCATTAAGGCATATCACAGTTCAAACGTTATGATATTCAAGTCATGGAATCCACCACCCAATCAAGCAATTCAAGCTATAGGCTTCACCAAGCAATCAAATCATCCAACCAATCTACCCAGCAGTGTCCTAATGTTCAAGCAAGGGTTTAGGAAACACTTACCTTGGTCAATAGCAAGAAATCCAAACCAAACCCTTCTCAACTCGGCAAGTCCACGACCAACAAGGATCACACGCCATCCTAGGAAATTTTATCAATTACGGATCAAAACTCAATTAAATTCCACTTCCACCAAATCAATTCCCTCAAAATCATTCAAATGGCAACTCAGGATGCCTTATCGCTCAATTGAATACGTAACCATGCTTCCACGAATCCTTAATACATTCGGTTCATGCATCAACATACAAGGCCGAATGTAACTCGGTGTTTTATGTGCCAACTAGCCCTTAAATCATTTTAAATTCCCAATCTACTTCACATACACCCAATTAACACTTCACATCACATCTTATGGGATCTTTTGAGTTAATTTGAAGTCATAATACTCTTTAATTAGTCCCCAACAGAACCAACCAGAACAAGTACCCCCTAAAACATAACCGGTTTCGAGTTCAATCCGTTCAATCAAGTCATAAATCAATTTCAAACTTCAATCCATCACAAAAACAACTCGCCACAACCTTAATCTACATGTTAAGGGATATCACCGAAGATTTGAAAGCAAAATAACACCTCAAAGACCTTTGAACAGCCCGGTTCCTCCACGGTCCTCAAACGGCCATATTTGCTCGGTATAAATCTCCACAAACTAGCCATGTAAACCTATAAAAAATCGACTAAATTTGCAACTAAAACTTAGAAAATTTAATTACTAGATGTTATGAAGACTTCATAAAAAATTTGAAGTCATTTGGAGTCCGGAAGCTCCTATAAACGCAGCCTCTCCAAAATCGGGTTAGAATCTGATCTTTGTTCACTTAAACAGACTTATGAGACAAACGGATGGGCCAAATTAAGCTCATAAAATCTTTTTAGAACGAAAAGATGATAAGCTTTAAGATGGAGGTGGTTTCACCTCAATCCGAAGTCGGACGACAAAGTTATGACCTAAATAATGAGCCAGTTTCTATCTGTCTACGAGGAGCCCGTTCGGCCGAGAAAGAGGAAGAGGAAGAAGATGGCGGGAATGAAGGTGGCTGGCCAAAATGGAGAGAGAGAGAGAGAGAGAGAGAGAGAGAGGGAGAGAGTCTATTACACACTAATAATTCATTTTGGTCAATTTGATAAGATGTGTAATTAATGGGCATTTAATTCTTGGCTTTCTCATTGCTTGACACTTGGCAACTTTCCATTAGTTGCTTCATTGACTTTGACTCCCTTTGACTCATCCTCATCCAATTTTCGACAGCATATAGTGGAGAAAAAATGATCAAAATAACCTTCTAAACTTCTTAAGGCAAGGCCAAAGATTAAGGGGCAAAATGGTCATTTGGCACTTTTCGTCCAAAATTTCATTTTTCTAGTATAAATCACCCTCGATGAGTCGATATCCATTTCAATTCAAATATTGAAATTCCTCAATGTCTAATACCTAAATCTTGAGATCCAATTTCATGTCGAACTCTCGTTTTCTGTAATTCCAATTTATCTCAAACTGACGGGCGACTCTTGCAGACGCTACGTGTATCAACCTTGGGATTTATCTTAAGCCGTGGTGACATTGATTGTCATGTAATTGTGAGGGTTTATCGTTCGTTCGTTCGATCCTGATCATCAGAATTTGATTTAGGAAATTCTCGCAAATTACACATTGGTCAAACGGAATCACCCGCGTCCCAACATATAACGCTAGCAAGACATTCCATGATCGTTCCTAGATCGATCTCTACTGGCCCAAAACATTCCCTCGACATTCCTTATGGTCAAAGTGCTATTTCTCATTCAAATTCTCCAGGTCCGCATACTCGACTCCACGTCAGTCTTTTCCTTTTGGTCAGATAAGTCAAGAGTGGCCAACTCCGAGTGAGTTACAACTGAAATACATCGATTGATATCCTTCCATTTAATAACCTCGAGAGGGTCGAAATTCATAACGTCACAAAAGGTCAATCAGACAGCTCTTTGGCAGTAAATACATATAGGTTATTTCTGTTGGATCAGGTCCCACCATAACGAAGTTGACCCTATAGCATAAGGGATCAACATTGCGGAAAAAGGGATTCATGGGAAGAAAACAATGTTATAAAGCATGTCAATGCTCTTCAAAAATATTGAGAGAAAGTCTCAGTTAGTTTGCAGATGCTTATTGCGAGGGTGATCACAAATATGTCCCATAGAAGCAAACTTGTCCTTGACCATCTTGGTGAGATGCAAGATGAGTGCTGGTACAAAGAGAGCTTTGTTGCGGAAGAGTATATTATTTCTCTCGGTCCAAATAATATGACACAGAGAACCAAGAGAAAATTTAGCAATCTGGTGAGAAATTGAAGAGCCATCTATATGATCTTTTGCCTACCGAATGTGATTATCTCATGGGAGATTTCGCCAAGACAAGTTGCTTTTGGATGTCCAAGTGCAAGCCAAACCACAAGTAATCACGCAACCAAAGAAAAGATGGTTAATAGAGTCTGACCTAGATTGACAAAAGGCACAGGAGCCATCATCAATTCTCCGATATTGGAGAAGCAAGACCTGAGTCGGTAGTCTATTATGAGATGCTATCCATATAAGGAAGGCATATCGTGAAGTAAATGCCTTGTCCCATATAAACTTGTGCTACTGTACGAGATGCCCTTTGTGTCTGATAGAATCCCAGGCCGATGCAACTGAGAAGTCCCTCGAACTGAGCCCAATCCAAGAGAACTTGTCATCTGTAGTATCCACAAAAGGTGGGGCCGACTCCAACCAAAGCCACGGGATGTCAAGGGTGGCAGATGGTGGCCATTTAGAGGAAAAGAAATCTCGCACTGTGACTTGTCAAGGTACTCTAGAGAGGTAAATGCCATCGTCCGTGAAGAACTTGTGAAGGGGGCCTCTTTCATGCCAATGATCGAAACATAATGATGTCAAGTGACCATTCCCAATTTTTCACCTAAGGTTTGAGCAAAGATCATGTTGAAAATCTAATATTTTCTTCCAAGACCAGGAACAAGAGGTGGTCTAGTGGCTATCTAGAAATTGGTGTTCTTGAGAAACATCGAATGGATCCATTTACACCAAAGGGACTCTTTATTAGTGAAGAGAAGCCAAATGTGCTTCAGAGTCATTGCCTTGTTGCAATCCAATAGCCTACGGATACCCAAGCCCCTTCCTCCTTCAGGCGGCAAATGTCCTCCCAAGAAACCTTATCTCCCCCAACACCTAAGTAAGTGCCTTTCCAGAGGAATTGTCTTAGAATAAGCTCAATCCTGTTCAAGACGGACTTCGGCAGGGTGAAGACACTTGCCTAGTAGACATGTATATAATGCAATACAGATTTTAGAAGGTACAACCGTCAGGCATACGATAGATATCTTTGGGTCTAAGATCGGGCTTTAGCTGTAATGACATTAATCAACGCATCACAATCAGATTTGTTAATTCTAGTGGATATAACTAGAACCCCTAGATATCGGAAAGGAAGGGAACCCTATTGAAAGCCCAAGCAAATCCGAATTTGCTCTTGTAAGTCAACTGAGCCTTCTAAAATGAATACTTCACTCTTCATGGGGTTCGGTATAAGGTCCGACCAACTGGAGAATAGATCCAACCCATCCTTTAGCAGCTTGATGGTAGGAAGGTTTGCTCTAGTAAATAAAAGTACATCGTTAGCAAAGAATAAGTGGGATACTAGCGAGTGCTTGCAGCGCTAGTAAAATTTAAAACCCGAAAGATGACTCTTTGCTTGCAACATGTCGGACAACACTTCCATTACCAATGTGAAGAGGTATAGAGATAGCGGGTCGCCCTGTCGAATTCCTCTAGAGCTCGAGAAGAATCCATGGAGTTCTCCATTAATAGCAATTGAGAACTTAGGAGTTGAAACACATTTCATGATTAATTTGATAAAGAAGTCTGGGAATCGAAACCCCTGAAGCAAGAACTCAAGAAACCTCCAGTCGACCGTGTCATATGTTTTACGGAAATCCACTTTAACAGCACATTTTGGGAGATAAGGCTAGTGGTGGAAGTTGACAAACAGTTCTTGTACAAGCATGATGTTATCGCTAATCCTTCTCCCTCTAAAAAAAGGCCGTCTAAGAAGGGGAGATGATGGACGGCAATGCCAACGCAATTCGGTTGGCTAAAATCTCCGTGGTGCATTTGTAGATAGTATTACAATATGCAATGGGGCAGAAGTCATGCATAGCCAAGGCATTAGGGGTCTTGGGTACAAGAGATAGGATGGTTGTGTTAGTTTCTTTGAGTAACCGACCAGTCTTAAAGAACTCCTTGATAGCCCGGATAACCAACGACCCAACCATGTCCCAAGAAGAAATGAAAAACTCAACACTGAAACCATCAGGGCCAGAAGCTTTACCTTTGGCCAAAGAGAAGAAGGTTGTCCGGATTTCCTCATCCAATACAGGTTGAGAAAGGGACACCACTTGGTCATCATCAAAAGGATGTCCTATAAAGGCACGAACATCCAGCACCTCAGGCCGAGTGGAGGTCGAGTTTCCATTAAGCAGCTCTTGGAAGTGTCTAGTCACATGCTCCCGAACCTGTAATGATTCGGTTAGGAGTTTCCAGTCAAGTTAGAGACGGAGAGGATATGGTTTAGTAATCTCCTCTTGTTGACGAAGTGATGAAAATATCTAGTATTCGAATCACCCTCTTTGAGCCATCTAATTCTGGACTTCTGCCTAAAAAAAGATTCCTCCTGGAGTCTGAGTGTCGAAAAAGTTTGAAGGTGTTCCCCTTCCTGATCTACTAAAGCTTGGTTAGTAGGGTCAAGCTGAAGTGCATCCTGAATCAAAGTCAAGTTTAGCCTAGCTTGCTCGGTATAGTTGAAGATATCAAATAAGGTGTTCCTATTCAGTTGTTTAAGCCGGCATTTGAGTAATTTGAGCCTACTACAAACAACGAACATGTGAGTACCATCAAAACTAGTAGCCCAAACCTGGCGAACAATATCTTTATAAGAAGGGTGTGAAGTCCGATAGTTGAAGAACTTGAATGGCTTCCTCGAGATAGGAGGAGGCAAGATTTTGATAACCATGGGAGTATGGTCAGAGATCCCAGGTGCCAAGAAAGTAACCTCTGAGAAAGAGAATGTGTGGCTCCAATGTTCGTTAACAAGAATGCAATCAATCTTGCGCTGTTTCCTAGATAAGCCGGAGGAAGTAGCCCAAGTGAATCTATGACCAATATAATGTAGCTCATCAAGCCTAGCTTGATCTAGACAGTCCCTAAATTCATCAAAGGAGGGGATCCAAGTGTTTGAACTACCCATTCTATCTGTGTGGTCTCGAATGGCGTTAAAGTCCTTAACCACCATCCATGGATCCTGGCAGTCACTCAGCCGAATAAGATCAGCCCAAAGAGGTCTCTTGGCAATGAAAGTGTGGTCACCATAGACAATAGAGAGAAGATAGGAGTTATCCAATGCAATCAATCTAATTTGGCATGAATCATCTGAGAATTTGTTGAGATGACCTGTAAGTCAATCGTCAGGGGATCCCTAACCAATCCAAATGCTACAACGGGGAGAGTGGTCATAATTAGCAATCCAATGCCAACCTCGTAGTAAACCATTAGAGATAGCTGCAAAATGAGACGCTTTAACCTTCGTCTCCAAAATACCGACATAGGAAAGTCGATTAATCCGAATAAGATTTCGTACTTCCGCCTGTTTTAGGGTGTTATTAAGACCCCTAATATTTCAAATTCCTAAAAATATATGTACACAGGAAGTGGGATAAACCCTATCTTTTCTTACCTTTCTTCTTTCTAGACTTGGGGTTGTCAGTCTTAGGAGAAGGAGCCTTTTCATCACCACTACCAAGCTCGGTTGGTTGGTGACGAAGAACATTAGGATCCTCAGCAGGAGCAAACACCGTAGCATGAGATTTGGTAAAGAGGGGTGAGG
Source organism: Rhodomyrtus tomentosa (assembly GCA_028455895.1). Taxonomy (NCBI): domain Eukaryota; kingdom Viridiplantae; phylum Streptophyta; class Magnoliopsida; order Myrtales; family Myrtaceae; genus Rhodomyrtus; species Rhodomyrtus tomentosa. Next base: position 14,595,646 of record JAPCWY010000008.1, read on the forward strand.
GGGAAGAAATATCTTCCTCACAGTCACTACTAATATTGTTTGCCGAATCAATACCATTTCCGGAGTCAAAAGTCTCTCCAGAAGCTAACTGAGCCGAGAAGATGAGCTGGGGCTCGCTGACCATCTGGTTGTCATGGTTGACCGCGGGAATTCCCGAGGAAGGACACCAAGATGAGGTCCACAGGGGTCTGTGAGTAGGCACCGATGAGCATCAACTTTCTTAGCCTTAGTTGAGGTCCCAAGTTTGTGTATCTCCTTCCCATCCTAAGTAGAGATCCCAGTTCTGACAATTTTCTCCCTAGTCGAAGTGTTTCCAGGTCTGTGAAACTCCTCCTCAACTGAGCTGAGACATTTCCAAGTCTGCCAAGCTCTTCCCCAAGTTGGCCAGCAGCTGCCAGGGGTCAGTTTTGAGCTGCCTCGCTATTTCGCCGATCCTTCTTGCCTTTTACTTGTTGCCAACCACCTTCATTTTGTGGAAGGGCTCGAGAGGTTGCTTTTATTGGCAGATTGGCCTCTTGATCAGCAGTACATGTGAATCTATTCGTGCCACATTTGTGGCAAAAAACTTTGCAAGTGCTGCGCACAAGTGGGGTCCATTCATAATCAACTTCAATATTAAGTAACTCACCATCCCACCTGATTTTCACACCATCAAGGTGAGTTTGTGAAGTCTTGATCCCCACACAAACCAGAGCATACGATAGTCTCTTCATTTGTTTAGTTTGTGCATCCACATAAAGAGGATGACCAACAATTCAACTAATATCGACACAAGACCAGAGAGATAATGGAATGCCTCTCAATCTAACCCACACTGGGAGGGTATCATGTACACCTTTGATAAGCTTTAACTTCGGATGTTAAGCTTGCAACATCATGGTACTATTGAGGATAGAGATTGGTCCCATTTCCAACACCTTCCTCCTAAAGCTCTCATCCAGAATATGGATGAAGTAAAAACCGTTCTCATGAAGTTGAATATCAACGATATTATTACCCCAAGCCTTCTTTATAGCTTCCTCAGCCAACTTGAAGTAGATTTTCTTCCCCAAGAAGCATCCAACAATGCATTCCTTCAATATCGGATTTTCATTTGCCACTACGTCAAGAGTGATGTCAACAATTGATTCCCCATTCCCCATCGCCTGAGCTACATAGGTTAAATTGTAGCCCTTAGTCATAACCTTAGCAATATTAGCCCAGCTTTGTGTTTTTTGCTGTCCAATATGAGTTCTTGGTCTACTCGAATTGCTGCTAGTCCCTTTCCCCTTCTCAGCTAAAGGAGTTCGAGAGCTATCTCCTATAAGGAGACCTCTCTAAGGATCATTGTGCGCTGAAGAAGCCTGAGATCTCTTCCTACCGATCTCTCCCTACTTCGTCTTACCCTTGGGTCACGATTAACCAAACGTGAGACTCTATTTGGTCCTCCACCAACAACAACAACACCAGAGTATTCACCAACAACATCAGCAACAATAGGAACAGACACCAAGGCATTATTAGGATGTATAACAGCAGCTTTATCCTTAATAATTGGGTCATTCTAACCACCAACCATTCTAACATCATCAACATGAGGTAGCCCATCATGTTCAGGAAGAGAAGAGGGGATTACCTCCTCTAAAGTGGTCATACAAATAGCCGGTTCAAGCTGAGGAGGAGACGAACTCCTAGCAGAAGTAGAGACCAATGGCAGAGAACTATCAATCATTGCATCCACCAACTGCGCTCAACCATTCAACCACCAACTAGCCCCAATGAACAACCACCAGTCAAAAGCATGAAAAAGTGAGACAGGGGATTCCACCACAAGCTCAAATCCAATACCAAGTAGCAGAGGAGCACGACCAGTGCGAGTAAAGAGTTGAGGTAGGAAGTTGAGCTCTCCACAGATCAAAGGGAAGCGCAGGCCCTTCTCGAGTATGGCTCTAGGGTTCAATCGAGCAGAAAAAATCATCCATAGGGTTAATCGCTTCATACCACAAGGAATCCACTAGAGGTTATGTAGAGAGGGACAAGACAAGCTTATATGAAGAGGGTCCAGCCCTTGGCGCCGGCCAATCGCCTCAGGGTCACCTTCGACAATGGACACCCACACCGGCATAGTTATGTTCCATAGCCCAAAATACCAAACGCCGAGAGACGACAATCGAAGGGAGGGAAGGAAGTGGGTTGCGGCCTTCAAGTCCAAATCTCAGCTGGTGAGACCACGTGAGGTGGTCGGGAACCGGCCTAGAGTGAAAAATCATCGGACTGAAAGAGCTCCATGACTGAGAGGAAGAAACACGAGCGCGTGAAACGCACGCATGAAAATCCCAGATTATCAAGTTGATTTCCAACTTCATTCTTATAGATCTAAGGCACCTTTGTTTTTGAGCAAATACACATAGCAGTATTGAGTGCGATCATCAATAAAGGTAATAAAATATTTATTACCACCTCTTATTTTATGAATTTCAAATCACAAACATCATTGTGAATCAATTCAAGGGGTGCGGTGCTTCTGTCAATCGATTGATACGATGATTTCGTCAATTTTGTCTCAACACAAATATCACATTTATGTCTTGAATCAATTTGGAATGCGGGTATATGTTCCAAGTTAATTAATCTACGTAATGTATCATAATTAATATGTCCGAGTCTTATTATCTTTATTAATAATTGTCATTACATTGAGCTTAAAAAGCCGATTAGATACATATCCCTTTCCCACATACATTCCATTTTTAGACAAAATAACTTTGTCGGACTCGAACACTCGAATTTCTGGCACATATAGAACATTGTTCAGAGTCAATTCTTTTCTAGAAGTCATTTTTAGCAGCACCTGAATGGGATTAAGAAGACGATAGAGGCTCTGAATGCACCACCCGCGTGCGCATGCGAGGCATAGCGCATGCATTATAAAGTTACGACTTTAAAGGAGTATAACTCTATATAAAGCACTCACAAGTCTTCTTTCTTTTCTATGTGGGACTAGCATACTTTCACTTCCCACTTCCAACTCAAGATTGTTCATTGAAAAATAATTTCTCATTCACTCTTCCATCAAAATATCTCAATTTTCCAACAAATTTTCAAACACATGATCTCATTTGGAGTCAGGTTCAAAAAACACTACTCTCATGTCTCTTTAGACACACTGAATGGGATTAAGAAATCAAATTCTCTTATGCGTGAATCGGGCTTGACCAATAGTGCTATTGGGATGTATATGAAAAACTTTAATTTTGACTCTCTGTCTATTGTAGATAGCGAAGTTCAGCAGTTGGAATTGTTGGCTGGTTGTTTTGGGTTAGTAGAAAGGAGTGGTATCACTCCCCAAGGGAAGAGAAAGTGGTCGAGTCACCAAAGAAGTTAGATGGAAACTCAGACAGCTCTAAATCTGAGGATGAAACTGCTGAAGAAACCGAGTCAAGAGTAAAGATAACCGATGACGACGATCTTAGTGTTAAAAAATTTTCGACACTTTAGAGTTGCAAAAGACACAAAGTTCAGACAGAAAATTTTTAAGTGCCGGGACCATTTGGACTCGTTTAATAGTTTCTTGAAAAAAAAGTTATGCCACATAAGACTGTTGATTTTGAATATCTTAATGATCATGGGATTGCATTAACTGAGATGTTTGAGAAGTTGAACTTGTCCTGAGTTCATGGCCTTTGGAGGGTTCGAAAATACACTTTGGAAGGTTCGCAAAAGACACAAAGTTCAGACAGAAAATTTTTAAGAGCCGAGACCATTTGGATTCGTTTAACAGTTTCTTGGAAAGAAAAGTTATGCCACACAAGACTGTTGATTTTGAATATTTTAATGATCAGGGGATTACAATAACAGAGATGTTTGAGAAGTTGAACTTGTCCTGAGTTTGTGGCCTTGTTTTATTCCAATCTCCATTTTGAATAACCCAAACAGGATGACTTTTACTGTAGGTGATTTCTGGTATGTTGTCACATCTGATATGTTGGCATCTCTTATGGGAGTGAGTGAATCAAACTTCGTGAAAATTGATGTACAACCAGAACCAGTTTATAAACAGATCACAGAGGATGAAAAATTCACCAGAACCACTGGAACCTATATCAAGTACACATCTATGCCTCTGCTATATGGGATTGTACAAAGTATTCTTACTGACTTCGTAAGACCCATGGCATCTTCAACTACAGATATCTCGCGCTTTGAAGCGAGAATGATTGATGCAATCATGAGAGGATTATCCTTTTCTCTTGCGCATACAATCATTTTTCACATGTACAGGCAGTAATGAAGAAGGCTGGGCAATTGTCGACTCGTACGGTGCACTGATCATGGAAATCTTTCAAGCATTGGAACTGAAGCCACCCCATGGATGAGGCAGGAGATATTACGAGGATGACTGTTGGTTCAGATACTCTATTTAAAATGCATTTCATGGTGACTCCAGATGGATTGACGGATAAAAATGGGAACTTCATTAAGATTGGATACAATTTTGATGAAAGAACAAAGGAGATTATTGTTGTTACTCTCACCAGTAGAAGGAGCATACCTAAAAGGAAAGCTCCGCTCAAGGCTGCTGCTGAGTTTCGACAAGAGAAGAATGGAAAGAAGTTGAAGAAAACTTCCACATCTGGTAAGTCCTCTTACTCAGATACCACCATATCTGGAGATGTATCGCCCTTAAGCAGAGGGTCATCTCATGCCATGATTAAAGAAAAACTGGAAGAATCACTAGACAAAGGTGAGTCCACACTCTTAGAAAAGAGACCATTGCTAGATGAAAGTGAGAAGAATCTGACAGAGAGTCGCGAGTGTGCGATTGGGGAGTATGAAGACAGGATAAGAGGATTTGATGCTGAAAACTGAGAGAAAGCTAGAGAAGAAGCTGAAGCAGATGCACAAGTGAAGGCGTTAGAAGAAGCCAAAGCTCAAGCTGAGGTTATTGCAAAGGTAAAAACAGAAGCTAAAGCTCTGTTAGAGAAGGAGACCATTGAAAGGGCACAATAAAAGGCGACTGTTGATGTTTTACGTTTGATAGGGGAAGGAAAAAAAAAGTCTACAGAACTGACAACTGCAGAAGAACAGAGGTAGAAAAGGAGGAGGAAGAGAGAAAGCGTCAAGAAGAGTATTTTGCCACCTTGAGGAACGAGCGTGCGAGAAGCTCAAGAATATTAGTCATCTTGAGAGAAGGTGTTAATCTGACTGACCTTGCTGCAGGACCAACTGCTCAGGCGGAAGACTCTTGTCAAGATTCTTGACACCTTCATGAAGATTATGGACAATCTATAAAATGGACAGGACAGAGTCAGAAGATAGATTGACATATTTCGAGCTAAGTTTTTCAAGGAGGTAGAAACTCTGAAGGAGAGGATTCAGAACCATGAGGCTTTTCTTTGAGAAGAAGTCAAAAAGGCACAGCATTAGGATTCGGGGGACTTGATTCAATTTAGCAAGAATCAGGTTCCACTGGCCAGAGAAATGAAGAACTTGACCGAGGTCTTTGTTATGAGACTGAATGAACCGTCCCCATTCAATCTTGTCCGAGCACCTTTTAACATCACCACCTTCAAGCCCTCATCGTTTGCACCACCAGCACCATGAAAAATATTCCCAAAGAACCTCATTTCATTTCAGTTATTTTGAAACTCTTTTTAGTTTGTGTTGTTTGCTAGACTCTTGGCTTAAGTTCAGTGTACCCTAGTACTATAAACTGCATCTATAAAAAAGTTTGTATGTGCTTTTGTAATATTGCTATGAATCATTTGATGCCTATCTATGCTTATTTATGACGTTGACAAAAAGCATGATGCTAAAGCAATAGAAGAAAAAGGCGATGAAGAAAATCGATAAATTGGAGAACAAACATTGTTCTCTCAGACGATTATCAAAATCGACAAATTTATCAAATATCCAAAATCTACCTCTCAAAGCCCTAAGAACGAGTTTATATAGGGTGCTGACTCTAATGACAATTGAAACGCAAAATTATTTAAATACCATTAAAAATAAAATATTACTTAGAAAGCTAAAACGGCTCGAAAACCCATCCAGACGACCTCGAAATGCCGAAAAACGCCTTTGGTTATGGCCGAGGCCTGTGAGTGTTGATCAGATAGTCGTTTCGTTTCAACTGATCGAATTTAAGCCTGTTCTGAGATCGTTGATCGATGAACCTGCCCGTCCGTCTAGTCGCATAATGGGTACGCCGGTCCCCTAGGTGCATCATCCTCCCCTGCTAGAAAAAGATTCGCCCTCGAATCTACGTCATCTTCGTTTTTGTCAATCTCTTCGGGTCTTCTTCCTCATCCACTACATTAAAAGTTCCAAATTTGTTATACTTACCCATCAGATCAATTTTGTAACCATTGTCACTAATTCGCTTTAGAACTCTAAAGGGTCTATCAGCTCTAGGGTGTAGCTTGCCAAACTTGTCTACTAGAAAACGCTCTTTCTTGAGGTGAATCCTAACTAGATCACCCTCTTTAAAGACGGCTCCTTTCCTGCGCCTATCCACGTGCTGCTTATACTTCATGTTCTGTTTGTTGATCTGATTATGGATCTGGGAATGCAGCATTTTGATCCGTTTTGCATGTTCTTCAACGCCTGAACTAAACTGCTTGTGAACTAGTAACGGTGTGAAATCCAAGGGAGTAATTGGATTGCGTCCATAAACCACCTCAAAAGGGGTCTTACCTGTAGATCGTCTCAAATCTGTTATACGCAAATTGTTATACCCTGACTCTCGAGCTCGCGACATCCCTTGTCAAATCACCACGAGGTCATAGAGATAGCGTCTCGGCACATTATCGACCTATCACTCAGGCATACTATCAACCCATCAGTTATTTACGCATGCGAAAACGTGTTAAAACTCCTTGACAACACAATTAACATGGGACAGAGAAGTAGGAAGTCACAACAGTCATTCACAAAAGATAATTAGAAAACATTAATCATGGGCAGATGAGTCTTAACCCTACTGAGCTACAACTGGCATAAATAAGCCCACACTTCGGGGTGGCTCACTAAGACCTTAAAAGGTTACTCGGTTGGCTAAGATTAACTTCTCATATACTTCAAAAGACTACTTCAGTAGCCAAGCCTTGGCATCTGTGGGACTCCGTCACTTAGATTCTAAAAATGTTATCGCACGACATGGTGAGAATAAATCTCAGTGAATCAAGCTTAACCTTGGTTAGGAAATTGATTCGTCTAGGGCATCTTAACAGAGGACTCACAAGATTATATAACCACATAGTACCCAAGTACAGCCACGATATAATAATCATCCACATGCATACTTACCAGTTTTCAACCATACACAATGCAATGCTTGACTCGACTCGATTCGACTCAGCAGTTATATCAGTCAATCACTCAAACAAGCATCACATCCACAAGTATGCATAGGACACCACACAATTTTATTTATTAATGAGGATATGCACGTTGGCGCGATCGACTCAAAGATAGTGCTGAGGATCTACACAATTGGCGCGATTGATTCTCATGATTAATGCGATCCCATACTTTTCCGGCATGATCGAGCTACATTTTTTTTTCCCTTCAGCAACGGCTACTACAATAGATGTCTCCAGTACGCCTGGCATGGCACCAGTAAGTAGGCATCCTTTTATAGGGCGTCGGTCCATCACAAGCTACGATTGGCATTCGACAATTCCTTAAAACCGTACTTCCTGACACGAGACATGAATTGTCGTACTACTAGCAAGTCGCGTAGTTCCATACAATAAGTACGGTGTGTAGGATTAGTACAAGACAAACTTGCCAGGCTCTTATCCATCATATGATCATATAGTACACTTGACACATCAATCAATTTTATTCTCTTTAATTTAGGCCGGATACTCACACAACATGTTCAAAGACTCGGTCCACGGTCATTTTCATGCTAAAATAATTTTCTTTGATCTCACACACGGTCATATGGATATGCAGACTACCAATTAGACATGGTAATCTCACACGGGGCAATTAACCCCTAAACGAATGCTAATTCACTCAATGAACATTTCAGGCATCCAATTAAGCATGTCAACAAGGCGATCAATTCAATAAAGGCCATAAATTAGATTAAGCAATATAACAGTCGATTCGTACAATAATTCTTTATTAACCGATTTGCTTTATAAATGCCGATCGATCGCTCATTCCTAACTTATCGTTCGCTCGCGACCGAACCACAGTCTACAATCAATAAATTCAATCTATCAATCAAATAGCCACAGGCAAACTAGGTTAATCCGACTAATTTAACCGATCATGACCATTTACCCTAAACTTGATTTCTATCTAAACCGACTACAATCGCGATACTTAAATACCATAATCGACTATCGACTAATCCTAGGTGCAATTAACACCCTAACCAAGGATTATGGTCAACTCACAATTTAAATCAGCTCAGGTCGACTCAAAATCAACGACGCGACGGCGACAACAACGGTTCTCGGTGAATACTAGGGTTATCGCGCGGCGATTAGACCCAAAACCTCGGGGACACCACGAGAAGATTCAGCAAGATCATATGGACAAGTGACCGGCGACAAAAGCTCCAGCAAGCAATGGCCGTCATTGAAAATAGAGTTGGTCAGTCAAGGACATTAGAGGAATAGGGTTGTTCGGTGGTGGTTCTCCTCCTTACGGTCTAAGGCGAGGCTGGCTAGGGTTAGGAGACTCACCAAAGAGCTGAGGACGACCATTCGGACCGGCGAAAAGCGGCCGGAGGAGGCTGAACAGTGGGGGAACAAGACCGGTCCAAAACAGGGGACTCGACGCCTAGAAATAGAGCGGGCTAGTTGAGGATCTTTCAGGGCTCTACCGGCGGTGAATGGCTTTCGACAGCTGACGGGGTGATAGGGGAGTCTGAGGTGGTCATTAGAGGCGGCAGTGGGTGGTGGCGACGACGTGCTTGGCTGGGTCAGAGGCAAACCCAAACCAAACTCCAAAACAGAGCACCGCGGCTCTCGGAGCTGTTCGTTGCGGCTCTGGTGGGTGACGACTGGTGTGGTTGGGTCGGGATGGTCATGAGAGGGCCGGTGTTCGACGGTGTGGTGATGGTTGGTGCTGATGGCAGCGAAAACGATTAGAGGATGGGGTAGGGTTCTCGGGTCAATGGTTGGAAAAATAGGGCAGGCCTTCTCCGAGTGTTTCGCGGTCGTCAGTGGCTGACAACGGAGCCGGAAGGTCGATGGTGATGGCGGGAGGTAGATGAAGATGGTGTAGTGGTTGAACGGCGATGGTGGCTCACAAACTCAATGTAGGAAGAGGAGGAATGGAGAGGAGAAGGCTTGGTCATAGGGTGTTCTCCACAAAACCAAAGGGGGAAAGAGAGAGCAGAGAGAGAACGTGAGAGAGTGAACGGGAGGGAGAGAGAAGAGAGATAAAATTGATTAAAGATGATGTGTTAGGTGAGTGATTTGTGGGATTGGATTTGACCAAAGAGGGCCCACAAGGATTTGAATGATTTTGTCTCTAGGGCATGAATTATTAGGGGCATTTTAGTAATTCAAAAAATCAGGACTGAAATGGAATTTTGGTATACTGGACGAAGTGAAATTTTTATAATTTCATAGGCTAGGCTCGGTCAAGATTAGGCCAGGGCACGAAGATTGAAATTCTAACTCGTGGCAGCCAAGAATTTCGAAACTTAATCTAAATTACTTGAAACTTCAAAATTCGTCTAATTATTATCTCTTCAGTCCTTACGGTCCCAAAATATTTTATCGACTGTAATTCAGTTTAATTCTTTTTTTATTGAATTCAGGCACTTATAGGTAAATTTTCAGGACGTCACACAAATTCTGCCTGAGACAACGCTAAATCTCATTATTGCAGATTATCTCCAATTAAGCTCCGCGGTAAATTTCCTAAACTTCAATTAACAGCTTCTGTCTAACCATCAGTCTGAGGATGATGAGAGGAGCTGAAATTTAAACTCGTGCCCATGTGCCTCCAAAGAGTGCGCCAGAAGTGACTCACAAACTTCACATCACGATTTGAGATTGTGAATTTAAGAACTCCATGCAGCTTAATAATTTCCTGTAGAAAAAATCGGGCGACCAGCGAAGCATCATAGGTCTTGCTACATGGAATAAAGCATGCCACCTTCGAAAACCTATCAACAACCATCATTATGGAATCTTTATCCTATTGCATCCTGGCATGCCCAAGACAAAGTCAAGACTGACATCCTCCCAAAGTACAACTAGAATAGGTAGTGGCATATATAGGCCAACATTATTACTTTTGGTTTTTGCCACATGACGTACCTTGCACCTCTCTATAAAACGTACACGTCTCGCTCCATTCATGGCCAATAAAAATGTTCGCACAACAAGGCCATCGTCTTATCCACGCTAAAGTGACCTGCTAGACCGCCTCCATGACCCTAAATGATAATAGACTCCTTCAAAGAACACTGAGGAATGCACAACCTATTGCCTTTCAAAAGATATCCTTCCACAATTTGAAATTACTAAAAGGGTTCCGTTTTGCTCTTCCTCCAGATTTCTCCAAAATAAGGATCATCAACATATAAATCTTTAAAAGTATCAAAGCCTAGAACTTTTACCTGCATTGTAGACAGCAAGGTGTGTTTTCTACTCAATACATCAGTTACACTATTTAACACACCTGCCTTATGCTTGATGGAAAAACTGAAAGCTTGAAGAAACTCTACCCACTTCGCATGCCTGGCGTTCAGTTTGTGCTATCCATTGATATATTTCAAGGCTTCATGATCATAATACAAGATAAATTCCTTAATGCTCCAAACTCCTCACAATAGCATAAAATTCTTTATCATAAGTGTCACGCCTCGAACTCGTCGAGCTCGCGAACATCTCTGCAAGTAAGAAGCATATCTCTCGCAGTCTCAAGATTCCACAATCCAGTCGAGAGATAATATATATATGTCTAGCATGTAGAAGTGATACTCAAATAAATCCCCGTACAAATATAAGTTAAGTGGGACATGGATATCATAACAACTGTCATATACCATAACATATGGTTCGTACAAATGCTGGCTACTACAATCAACTAACAAATTAGGCAACGGGGTAATACACCAAAAAGAGTCCCTCGTGACATCCAAAAGGACAGGGTTGGATCGCCCAAAAAGCTCTAGTCAACGAACTGGGGTCCTAAGATGAACTGCTGGAATCCTCGGTATCCTTGGCGTCCCCCGTCGGCTCATACTCGGAGAAAGTCTCGGATGAGATCTCGATAGAATCCTCCATGGTCGCCTCATGAGACTGCTTCGCAAGGTCCTCCTCGGTCGCCTCTAGGACGATGACCTTATCCTCCTCCACGGTGAAGTCCAGCGTCGGGGTCTTCTCTGGCCCGTTCCTAGAACCAACTACGGACCCCTCTAATAACTCCTGCTCCTCAGCAGTCTGACACCAAGCAGGGATAACACCCTGGGGTATCTCGTAGGGCTTAGCGGCTCAATCTGCTCGTCCCCGACCCTCTTAAACCATGCCTCGAACCTTTGAGGCTTCCAGTCAGGGTTACCCTTGTCAACCCATACAACCGTACACTTCCTCACATAAATGTTCCCCTGACTATTTGGGAACTCATCAAAATACTCCGTTATCTCCTTAGGGTCCCCAAAACGTATAGGCCACATATCTAAGGCCTAGGATTTGTAAAAATAACAATCCCCAAAGGGGTGAGATACTTACTCAGTAAAAGAATCCTAACCCTAGATTAGGTCGATCGTCCACTCAAGTAGTCGTACACCCCAATAATTCCATTCTCATAAATACACAGGCATATCGGGCACAAATCAATAAAAAAACAACATACAGATGACAGACATGCAATGATGACCTCTGTCACACTCAGATAATCATGCACACCCGTCCTACTACTTCACCACATCCACCAATCTCCGCCTACCTTAATCTTTAGTCCGTAATTAGATCGCATCAGGCTCGGTCCATGTAAACGCATCAGACGGTCATCGGTAACCCGCGTAAATGCATCAGGTTCCGATGAATCTCCAGGCCAATATCATTATCTCATATCTCTGTCTCGTGAATAGTTTGCATCAAGACCGTGGCCATTTCAACCCCGCGATTTCATTGCATCAGGGCGCCACACAACATCAACTTCACCCCACAATCTCGTCGCATCATGGTATCCATCTCCCGCCTTGCGTTTCATACGCCTCAGGGCCTCGCCATGTCATGCTCATGCCATGATTTTAGGTTTGTTTTCCATACGAGACGACATGTGCATTTCAAGCATCATTCAAAGAACTCATGGCATGCAAGGCAAACAAGTGACACACACACATGGCGAATGATTTAAATGCAAATAATAGCACACATAACCCTCCTATAACCACCTAGGAGATAAAGAAAGCTATCCCCTTGGACAAATCCTCATAAATCAATCAATTTAGCCCTCGACTCACCCAATTGAGTCCAATCTCCCTATCCTAAGTTTAGGAATTCCCTTACCTTGGATTTGATATCACACAAATTCCCTTCTTAGTACTCAAAGGTTCGGCCCCCTATGGTCCAAGACCGAACTCTACGCGCAACCTAATAAAATCCAACCAATTCCATCAATTTCCAAATCCAATTCAACCATCCATGTACCATAAATTTCCATAGCATAATCCTCATCATCTTAACACGTCTTAATCATCAATTTGAGACTCATAATCCAACGCCAACAACCCTTTAAGGTTCGGCCATGCACAAAACCAAATCGATTCCTCTCGGTTTTGTGCATGCCGTGAGCTACCAGTCCTAATTCAACTCCAAATTCATCATTTAATCCTCATACTACCTCTTAACATGTCTATCTAAGAGTTTGTGAGGCTCACTGTGAGTTTGAGGTCTATTGGTTGCCGAAAACTCATCGAACGTGGTCGGATTCCTCAAGTCAGTTTTCCCGGCAGATTTTATCCATGATTTACAAGACCGATCCATGGTCAAAACGTCAACAAATTGAATCCCAATTTTTATCACATATTCATACACATGTCTACTTGATCTCCACCAAATTTGGCCTAACAAATCCAACAATTCAACCTTCACAAGGGTTAGAAACCGAACCTACCTCAGGTTGAGCTTGATTCTATCGGCTCTCAGGAAAATCTTTGGTCGGGACTCCTTGGTGCTCCAAATGGCTCAATTCTTGTTCAAAAATGTCGGCAAGACGTAGGGCTTCATTGGTGTAGTCGGCCGGCAGTTAAACGGTGGCCGAAAGTATGCGTCGACGGCGCCGAATAGGAGCGGCTGGGCTGGTCGGTGATCTGCAGAATGAAGAGGAAGAAGAAGAGGAAGTTTCGAGAGTCTAGGGGAAGCTTTGGCCGGTCAAGTGAGGTGATAAGAGAGAGAAAATTGGTTATATAGAAGGCTTGGTCAAATGGTTGAATGATAGGTTGGTAATAGTTGACTTGACTACTCTCTACATCATCTATTGACACTTGTCCTCAATGTCAATCATGCATGATTCAATGGCCAATAATTCTCCTTGAATTCGGCAGCCTTGAGGGGGGTTTAATGTCCAAAATTCCCTTCTTCAAATGCATGGGCAATGTCTAAGCTTGAGGGGCAAAAGGGTAATTTCACCCCCAACATTCAGAACGTCATTTTTCTCGCTCCAAAACTCTTCGATAAGGCGACGACCAATCCGAATGTGATGTTGGAATTCTTAATTTTTCATTTTTAATTTTCAAGACTCGTTTCTGATGGTTTTCTCTATCAGACGTGGTTCCAGCCTATCCCGAACCAACGGGCGGCTTTTGCAAACATTACGCGCATCAACCCCGTGATTCACATCACGTTTAGGGCTCGTCAATTCATGGCGGCCTTGGTTGTCATGTAATTGAGAGGGTTTATTACTAGTTCCTTTGGTCTCTGTTGTCACTGTCTGATTAAGGAAAATTTTGCAAATCATACGTTGATTAAGCGGCATCACCCGCACTCCAATCCTATGACACTCGCAAGGCATTCCCTAATCATTCTTGGATCGGCCTTTTTGTGGTTCTAAATATCTCCTCGATGATCCTTATGGTCAAAGCGCCATTTCTTATTCGAATTCCCTAGGTCCACGTACCACGTCTCGCGTTAGCTTTTCCCCTTTGGTCAGTCTACTCGAATTGATCAAATTTGAGCGAGATATGACTGAAATATATCTCTAGATTTATTTCTCATTAATGAGTCTGAAATTGACTGGAAATCAAAATGTCATAATAAGTTGAATACTTCTTTTTCGCTTCATTCAACTTCTCTGTGAAGAATGTTACATATTTACTCTTTTGACTCAAGACACCCCCAATGCTAACGCCTGAAGCATCGCAATGCACTTTAAAAACCTCATTAAAGTCGGGAAGCAGTAGAATGGGTGCTTTAGTCACTTTCTTCTTAAATAGTTGAAAGTTAGCTTCTGCCTCCTTAGTCCACACAAATTTGCCTCCTTTTAGACAATCTGTTAGAGGTGCAATGATAGTGCTAAAAAATCTCCAATAAATAGACCAAAGCCCATGAAAGCTATGTACCTCATGAATGTTTTTCAGAATCGTCCAATTTGTAGTAGCATTAATTTTAGCTAGATCCATCTGAATGCGCTCTTTGGATACAATATATCCTAAAAAGGTCACATGATCGGTAAAGAAATGACACTTCTTGGAGTTAGCATATAATTTCTGCTTCCTCAGTGCCTCAAACACCCTTCTCAATTGCTGCAAGTGTTGTTCAGTCGATGCACCATAAACTAAAATATCATCGAAATAAATGATAACAAATTAGCCAATGAAAGGACGAAACACCTGATTCATCAGCCTCATAATAGTGCTCGACACATTATATAACCCGAAAGGGATCATCATCCACTCATATAAACCACCTCTAGTTTTAAAGGCCGGCTTCCATTCATCTCTAGGTTGCACTCTAATTTGATGATTTCCGCTTCTCAAATATATCTTTGAGAAGATAGTCGCCACACATAACTGATCAATTAAATAATCAAATCTTGCAATAGGAAAACGATATCTTATCGTGATCTTGTTGACAACTTTGCTATCCACGCACATTTTTCGCGATCCGTCTTTCTTTGGAACCAACAAAGCCGGCAATGCATAGGGGCTCATGCTATCTCGGATGGCACCCTTTTCTAATAATTCTTACACTTGTCTCTGCATCTCCTTAGGCTCTCTAATGGCTCCCTAACGATCCCGAACTTTCAAAAAGTTATGGGTATGTGTTCTTTCTTGGCACCATCTTTCTTTGTTATGCCAACCTAAAAAGAGATAGGGATACGGAGCTTGACTTGAAATGAAAAGAAAGAACTGGCACTGCCCCCCCTCCCCCTAATAAGGCAGATAAGGCACTTTTTGCCTTCCTTAAGTCCAGGATATGAAAACAATTCCTCCCCACTAAAATTTTATAATTATTGGTTTTTTAAACCTTTCGGTGTATTTTTTACGTGGATAAATATAGCACGACGAAAACAGACAGAGATATAAAAAAAATGGAATTGTTTGACCAATAGATGTCTTTCACATTCAACTAGAGAAATGAATAACTTTTTCAAATTTTTCATAGCGGTTCCAAAGAAGTACGCGATTTTTGTCTTAGAATAAAGTTGATATTGAGTTCTAGATTGATATCGATCCCAATGGCAATAAAAATACTAAGAATGAGGTTAATAATTATCAAATAATTGATAAAATAATTAATAAAATGGATCAAAAAGGCCTTTTTTATCTTAAAATTTCCCAAAAAGGAGGAATTAAGGCATCCAACAAAGAAAAAGACCTTTTTCATTGGATGAGAATGAATGAAGAAATCTCATATAAGCTGCTTTATTAGGAATAACAGCTCTTGGCATGAGATCTATACAATGCTGAATGTCCTTCATGGATGGTAATCTAGGTGTCAATTACTCCTATATGACATCAGCAAACTCTTCAATTATGGGCAGCACTTGAGTGGGAATCTCTGGACTATCAAGATTTTGTTCCATGACTACAACGGCAAAAAGTTCTTGCACGTTCATCACCTCCTCCTGGAGTTTTGATTTGGAAAATAGATTATTTTTTTTCATCTTTTCCCAAATCTCAAGGACCCAGAGTAATGGTCCAAATATCCTTCTTGAAGGTGTACATATTTTTGAATTCATCATGCTGTGTTTTCCTTTCAAGCTGCCAAGCCCTTCCCAATAGAATAGGACAAGCATTCATCAGAACTATGTCACCCACACTTTATCAGTATATTTCTTCCCAATTGAAAACTGCACAAAGCACCTCTTGCTCACTTTTATCTCGTGCCCCTTCTTAAGCCAAGACAGCTTATATGGTTGAGGATGTTCGACAGTTTTCAACCCCAACTTTTCTACCATAGTAGCAGATATCACGTTCATCAATTATCATGCTACGCATCATTCCCCCACTAGTGCACATTGTATGAAAGATATTATGCTTGAGCCACAATTCATCACCTACCCCAATAATATTTAAAACCCTACGCACAACTAAGGACTCACCAAAATCGACATAGATAATATCCTCTTGATCTAGATCCACTTCCTCTCTTTCTTCTTTAGATTCGTTGTTGAATGGATCTTTGATAAACGTTGGGTTATCAACTAAGGTCACAATCTGCCGTTTCGGGCAATCGATTGCGAAGTGCCCGAGTCTCTAACACTTAAAGCATCGCTTAGCTACAGCTCCTCTCCTGCTAGATCCAGTACTACCTTATTCTCCTTTTGTTGCAAATTTTGAACTCGCGCCCTTAACTGTTGTCGAGGCCAAAGAACTCCCGCTCTTTCTCAAGATTCTTTACTTGATCACTTGGAGCTGCCGTTTAACCACTTAGAACTGCTACCAGACTATTTGGAACTACTACTCTTTCTTTTACATTGTCCCTCCACCTTTAAGGCCAGTCTACATACATCCTTATATGTCCAGTATTGTTGTGATTGGACAACATAAAAAAATCTCATAACATAGCCCTGCCAGATATTGAGCAATCGTTTGCTCGTCTTCCTCAGCCACATCACAATGCATCCGCAATCGATCAAATTCTTCTGGAAACTCTTCAAATGATAAATCACCTTGCTTGACATTATGATACTTAATAAACGCCTCTTACCTACAATGGGCAGGCAAAAAAAATTTCTGCAACAACTTTTCTATCTTCTCCCAGCGATCCACCTATGGCTTCCCTTCTCTAACACGTTGCTTTTTCACGTGCTCCCACCAAATTGAAGCTTGTTTTCTTAGTCAAATAGCCACTAATTTCACTTCTCAGTCAGATCCTTGAGATCAAAGATTCGTTCAATCGTATGTAACCAATCGCTAAACTCCTCAGGATGAGCTTTACCATGAAATTCAGGAATCTCAATCTTCATCCTAAAATTTTGAGAAGTCTGATTTCTAGGTCGTTCTACTCGTTTTCGCCCCTCATTCAGAACCCCGAAAGGATTTTCTTCCTCCTCTTCAACTCGGTTGAGTCAACAGATTATGCTCCTTCTTCGGATTGTGCGTCAAGCCCTGCCTCTGCAAGACGTTGCTGCATATTTTGAATTTGTCTTCTTAGCTTTTCGTTTTCTATGTTTCATAGGTCTCGCATACGTGGTTGTTCATCTGCATCAGGAACGACTCCATGTCCTTGGCCTTCACGACCACATTACCTACAACTACCATAATTTTGTTCAGCCATCGGTTCGAAGCAACCTGTGCTTTGATACCAAATGATACCGAAACGATAGAAGAAAAAGGCGATGAAGAACAAAATCGATAAATTGGGAAACAAACGTTGTTCTCTCGGATGATTATCAAAATCGACAAAGTAATCAAATATCCAAAATCTGCCTCTCAAAGCCCTAAGAACGAGTTTATATAGGGTGTTAACCCTTTTGACAATTAAAACGCAAAATTACCAAAATACCATTAAACAAAATATATTGCCTAGAAAACTAAAAAGGCTTGAAAACCCATCCAGATGACCTCGAAATGCCGAAAAACGCCTTAGGTCTCGATGGAAGCCAGTGAGTATTGATTAGATGGTTGTTTCGCTTCAACCGCAACTGACCGAATTTAAGCTTGTTTCGAGATCGTTGACCGATGAACCGCCCGTCCGCCTAGTCGCACAATGGGTCCGTCAGTCTCTTAGGTGCATCTAAGCAGGAGAAAGCGTATAAAGTTCAAGCTCAGTTACTTCATAGTAAGTAAAGGTAAAGAGTGGGAAATTATTTGTTACTAAGCAGTTGTACACACATTCTTTTTGTAAACTGAAAAATTTTGTCACGCCCCGCCACCCAGGCACGAGCGCACGACTCCCTGCAAGCAAACCAAGATATCTCTCGATGTCCTAGGATCCGCACATAAGTCGAGAGACATGTTATATATAAGCACGCGGAAGCGACAGTGTAATAACTCCTTTGTACAAACGTAAAGTGGGACCTGGATAACAAGAATAATAACAATACATAATACCCGAATGTTCATACAAGTGCATGGCAACTAAATCCGCTAGTCAGTAGGGAGACGGGGTAAGTACAAAAGAGGTCTATCATCATCAAAAGAAACAAGCATTAGGGTAGCCGTGAAAAGTCAAACTAGTATGCTTGGAGCTCCTAAGATGAGTTGCTGGAGTCATCTGTCTCCTCTGCCTCCTCTGTGGATCGTACTCCGAGAAGGTCTCCGAGCAAACCTCTATGGTGTCCTCCATGGTCTCCTTAGCAAACGGCTCCACTAGGTCCTCCTTAGTAGCCTCGACCACTATTACCTCCTTAGTGTCCTCCAAGGTCGGGGTCCTCTCAGCTACGTTCCTCGAACCGACAATTGACCCCTCAACCTGCTCTAAATCCAAGGTGGATGACACCAATTGGAACGACTCCCTAGGGCACCTCAGTGGGCTTCAACGGCCCTATAGAAACATCCCAAACCTTTTGGAACCAGGTCTCATACTTATGAGGCTTTCAGCTACTCCTACCCTCGTCTACCCAAACTACCGTACACTTTTTAACATAAATAGTTCCCTGACCATCAGGGAACTCATCAAAATAGACAGACATCTCTTTGGGGTCTCCAAATCTGATAGGCCACATCCTCATAATCTAGGATCTGTAAAAAAAAAAGGGTCCCACAACGAGGTGAGATTTACATCTCAGTAAGGTGGATCATAACCCTAGGTTAGGCCAACAGTCCACTCAGGCAGTCATAAATACTAGCATTTCACACAAATAAATATGCGAGGCATTCAATTATCGTTACAACACACAGATGTCAAGCATGCAGTCATGGCATCATAACACATCCAGATGATCATGCACAAATCGACATGTTACATCACCACTTCCATCCTTCAGACAGCCTCATTCTCATGCTCGCGCTTAGAACGCCTTAGGCTCGGTCCGCATAAACACATCAGACCGTCATTGATAACCTGCATAAACGCATTATGTTTCAATATTACTCTAGGCTAGTGTCGACACATCACAATTCCGTTCCGCGTTTCAACGCATCAGGACTATGGCCTTCTTAACCCCGTGTCTCAAATTCATCAGGGTGCCATACAAACTCCAACCCCGTGCCTCAATGCCTCATGATATTCCTCGCACCACCCCGTGTCTCATACGCCTCAGGGTACTACCATGTCTCAGCCATGTCAAAGTTTCAATTCAATTCACACACATAATGCAATGTGCAACTCAAGCACAAATCATACACTTATGACATGCAAGACGATCAATTAACATTCACACATGGTAGTCATTTCAAAACACAAACATTGACACACATTCAAATCCTCTATACTGTCTTAAGACGCACAAAAAACAATCGCATTAGAAACCCTTCAAGGATCACCCAAAAATTCACTCGACTCGCCTAATTGAGTCCAATCTTCCTACCATAGATTTAAGGTTCCCTTACCTCAAGCTTAATGTCACAAAATCCTCCTCCCAAGCACCTTAAGAACTCAGTCTAAGCAGCCCAAGAACAATTCAGTTGTGCAACCTATTGAAATTTCATTCAATCGTCAATTTCTCATGCCTAATCACCAATCCATGGATCACAAACCTCATTAACACATTCCTCAACATCCTAGCATGTCTCATTGATGAATTTGAGACTCAAAACCAACCACTAAAAGCACCCACAGAACCGGTATGCATAGAACCAAACTGGACTATTTTCGGTTCTACGTATACTGCCAATATCCATTCCTTAAGCTACTTCAAGTCACCAATTTATTCACTAATCTACTTGCTAACATATATATCTAAGGGTTTGGGAAGCTCACCGACGATTTGAGGCCGAGTCATCGCCCGAAACTTCTTGAATATCATCGATTTCCCTTAGTCCTCAAACCGGCAGTTTTGGCCCTTCAAACACAAGACCCATTTGGGGTCAAAAATCCATCAAATTAACCCCAAATTTTTACCACAAATCACTCTATGAGTCTCCTAGATCTCCACAAAATTTAGTTGAAAAACTTTAAATTTTCGGGTTCCTAAGAGGCTAGAAATGTGACTTACCTCTGGTTGCGACGATTTCCGTCGACTTGCGGGAGATCGGCTGGCCGGAGCTTTTCGGTGGGTCAAATGACTCGTTTCTACTTCGAGGATGTTGGAAAGAGGTTAAACTAGAAGTTTGTGATTGGCCGGAGTCTAGGCGGTGGCCGGAGGTGGCCGTCGGAAGCAGCGAACCTGAGGCATAGAACCGGTCGGCGAGCAGAAGAAGAAGAAGAAGAAGAAGAAGAAGAAGAAGAAGAAGCTCTCGTTGAAAAATGGGGGAGGATGACCGTCCAAGAGAGAGAGAAAGAGCTATATTCAATTTTCAAAAGTCAACAAGTTGAATGATAGTTGAGAAAAGTGGATATGTCTACTCATGGGCTAATTCATTCACACATGTCCAATGTGTCAATCAAGCGAATCCAATAGCCAAGATCTTCTCAAATTTTCGGTGGCTTTGGAGGTGAATTAAAGACCAAAATGCCTAGTCCAATTATATAGGTAAGACTAGGTCTTGAGGGGCAAAATGGTAATTTTACCCCCGACGTACAGAACGTCGTTTTTCTCATTCTAATTTTCTTCAATAAGGCGACGACCAATCCAATTACAATGTTGGAATTCTTGATTCTCCATTTTCAAATTTCAAGACTCGTTTCTGATCATTTTCTTTATCAGACGTGGCTCCAACCTATTCCAAATCGACACGCGACTTTTACAGATGTTACACGTATCGATCCTGTGATTCTTATGATATTTAGGGCTCGTCAATTCATGGCGACTTTGGTTGTCATGTAATTATAAGGGTCTATCACTAGTTCCTATGGTCTCGATCGTCAACGTTCGATTTATGAAAATTTTGCAAATTATATGTTGGTTCAACGACATCACCCGCGCTCCAATCATATAACGCTAGCAATGCATTCCTTAATCATTCTTAGATTGGCCTTTTGTGGTTCTAAATGTCCCATCAACAATCTTTATGGTCAAAGCGCCATTTCCCATTCGAGTTTCCTAGGTCCACGTACCTTGTCTCGCGTTAGCCTTTCCCTTTTGGTCAGTCTACTCAAATTGATCAAATTCGAGCGAGATATGACTGAAACATATCGCTAGATACACTTCTCATTAATGAGTCTTAAAATGACAGGAAAATCAGAATGTCACAACTCTTCCCCTCTTACAAAAATTTCGTCCCTGAAATTTACATCATTTTTATTACTCAAACAAATGGGGGTGTTGTCGCCTCATCATCTCTTTGTTTTCCCACATGACGCCTTCGGTTCCATGGTGCTTCTACACAACTTTGACCAATGAAATCGTCTTATTCCTGAGAATTTGCTCCTTCCGATCTTCAATCCTGATCGGCTTCTCCACGTAGGATACCCGGTCGTCCACTTCTATGACCTCGTAGTTCAGCACATGTGTCGGGTCTAGTTCATATTTCCGCAGCATTAACACATGAAGGACATTATGCACTTGGGATAGATTAGACGGTAAGGCAAGCCTGTAGACCAAGGTCCCAATCCACTCCAGTATTTCAAATGGACCTACATATCTTGGGTTCAGTTTTCCTTTCTTTCAAAAATGAGATAATCCCTTCATCGATGAAACCTTGAGGAAAACATGATTGCCTACTTGAAACTCCAAAGACTTACGCCGCTTGTCCGCATAACTCTTCTGACGGCTCTATGCCAGTCTTTGGTCTATCCCGAATTATCCTTACCGCTTCCACAGATTGCTCTACCAACTCTAGGCCGGTGATACTTCTTTCTCTAACCTCATCCCAGCAAATTGGGGTTCTGCAAGCCCTTCCATAAAGTGCTTCAAATGGTGCCATTTGGATGCTCTGTTGGTAGCTATTATTATGCGCAAACTCCACCAAATGTAGCTGATCTTCCCATCCACCTTTAAATTCTATGACACACGGTCACAACATGTCCTCAAGTGTCTGAATTGTCCTCTCCGTTTGTCCATCCGTCTGTGGATGGTACGCCGAGCTAAACTGCAGTCGGGTTCCCATGGCTTCTTGAAGACTTTTTCAAAAGTTCACTGTGAACTTCGGATCTCTATTTGAGCTAATTGTCACAGGTACTCCATGTAGCCTTACTATCTATCTCATGTACAACTCGACTTATCTATCCATTGCGAAATCTTTTCGCACAAGGATGAAGTGTGCGGACTTAGTCAATCTGTCCATGACTACCCATATAGAGTCGTGACCTCTCTGGCTCCTCGGGAGTCCCATCACAAAGTCCATCGTTATATGCTCCCATTTCCATTCCGGTATTTCCAGTGGCTGTAATAATCCTCCAAGCTTACAGTGTTACGTTTTCACTTGCTGGCATGTCAAGCACTTTGCCACATACTTCACTACATCCACCTTCATCTCGTTCCACCAGTAGTGCTGGCGCAGATTCTGATACATCTTCGTACTTCTCGGGTGGATGTTATAATTGCTTCTGTGAGCCTCCGATAAAATCCTTTCCCTAAGTCCTTCGTCCTTTGGCACGCATAGACGTCCTCGGAACCTCAAGATTCCTCCTCCGACACTTGGAACTCATGTTTTCTCTTTGTCAAGTCCATCTCCATAATTTTCTGAATTTCTGAATTCGTAAATTGTAAGGTCTTTATTCCTTTCTGGACCTCAGGTTTTACCCTCAATGTAGCCATCAAACTGGACAACTGGCAGACTTCCAATCTGAACTCAGAATCTCTTAAATCATCGATCATCGACCAACCTTTTACTAGCAGACGGGCGATGCTTGACTTCTGACTCAGTGCATCTGCGACTCTGTTTACCTTTCCAAGGTGATACAATATATCACAATCATAATCCTTGAGCAGCACCATCCACCGACGCTGCCTCATATTTAGTTCCTTCTGAAAAATTAGGTACTTCAAGCTCTAGTAGTCAGTGTAAATTTGGAACTTCTCGCCACACAGATAATGTCTCTAGATCTTCAGAGCAAAAATGATCGCTACTAACTCCAGATCGTGAGTTGGGTAGTTCATTTCATGTGGTCTCAGTTGTCGGGACGCGTAGGCTACTACTCTTCCATGCTGCATTAACACACAGCCCAGTCCTTTCAGTGAGGCATCGCTATATATTTCATAGCCCCCTAGTCCTAATAGAATCGTCAACACCGGTGCAGTCGTCAGCCGATGTTTGAGTTCTTGGAAACTCTTTTCGCACTTATCTGTTCATTCAAACCTTGTTTCCTTCTTCGTCAACCTTGTCAATGGGATGGCTATGGATGTAAACTTCTCCACAAAACGTCTGTAATACCCTGACAATCCCAAGAAACTTCTGACTTACGTGACCGTAGTAGGCCTAGGCCAATTTGTTACAGCTTCAATCTTTGCAAGATCCACTACGATTCCTTCTCTCAACACCACATGACCAAGAAACGCTACCTTATTCAGCCATAATTCGCATTTGCTCAACTTAGCATATAACGAGTATTCTCTCAGAGTCTGCAAGACAATCCTCAGGTGCTCCTTGTGTTATGCATCACTCCTCGAGTAAATCAGGATGTCGTCAATAAAGACTATGACAAATTTGTCTAGGAATTCCTTAAACACTCGATGCATCAAATCCATAAATGCGGCTGGAGTATTGGTCAATCCAAAAGGTATCACTATGAACTCATAATGACCATACCTCATCCTAAAAGCAGCCTTAGGTATGTATTCCTTCTTAATCCTTAACTGGTGATATCCGGTCCTCAAGTCAATCTTTGAGAATACCGCCGCTCCTTGCAACTGATCAAACAGGTTGTCGATTCTCGGCAGTAGGTACTTATTCTTCACTGTTACTTGGTTTAACTGCCTATAGTCGATACATAGACGTAAGGACCCATCCTTTTTCCTCATAAATAATACCGGCGCTCCCCACGGTGAAGCACTTGGCCGGATAAATCCTTTATCCAATAGTTCTTGCATCTGCACCTTTAACTCCTTCAATTATGACAGGGACATCCTATAAGGTGCTTTCGAGATTGGCTTCATTCTAGGAGTTAACTCAATCGCGAATTCTATCTCTCACTCCGATGGCAATCCTGACAACTCTTAGGGAAAAATGTCAGGGAACTCACACACCATCGGAATACTCTCTAATTTTGGTTTCTCGGTAGTCATGTCCATCACTGCAACTAAATACGCCTAACACCCTTCAGACGTCAACTTTGTCACTTCAAGAGATGAGACTAAAGGAATCGAGATCCCTCCTCGACTTCCCACGGATTCAAAACTGGGGAGACCTTCCGGGTAGAAACGAATTATTCTACTACCACAATCCACCACTGCCCCCTGTTTACCTAACCAGTCCATCCCTATAATCACATCAAAATCATACATGGGTAATACAACTAGATCAATACTCTCCTTACTCCCTCCAATCACAATTTCACAGTTAGCACAGCCTAATGAAACCAATGTATTATCCTTTAACGGAGTGGCAACATGTAGAATTATACTCAATGGTCTTAACTTCATACCCATCAAATCAGCAAATTGAGCAGACACAAATGAATGCGTGACACCAGGGGTCAAATAATGCATATGCAGCTTGGCCACACAAGTAAACCGTACCTGTGACTACGCCTGGCACTTCCTCCGCCTTTTTGCGGGCTACTGCATATACCCTACCCTAAGCTGGGGGTCGATTCTGCTCGATCTGGGCAGTGGCAGCCGATGGTCCAGCCTACGGTCTCTGTCCTTGAGGTCGACTCGTCGGAGCTTGGTTCAAGCGCGTCCTTAGTTGGTGGCCCATCTGACCACACTTAAAATAGGCTCCAATCCTTACCGAGCATGGCCCATTTCCATGCCTCCTGCCATAGAGATAGCGGCTCCAGTTCTTGGGGTTTGGCGGCTTCACTATGTTTTTCCTTACTGGAGGTACAAAACGCCTATTGCCCATCATCGGTCTCTTACCCATCTCGCGACTGTCTCGAAATGAGGTAAACCGCGATCCAGATAAGGCATTCCTCTCCTTTAAATTCCTTTCGATCATCTGGCCTCGCTCATAAATTTTCTTATAGGTCCTTAAGTTCAGGGCTATCATATGACTGCGAAGTTCAGGCCTCAATCCATCCCAAAATCTTCGTGCCTACTCCTGGGGATCATCTACAGATCGAGGTGCGTACCTTGATAGTCTGGAGAACTCGGCCTCATACTGATCTATCGTCAACTAGTTCTGACGTAGCTGTAGAAATTATACTTGCTTCCTTTCCCTGGCCGTCTCCGAAAAGTATTTATCGCTGAACGTCGCTTTAAAGGCATCTCAAATCATGGTCATTCCTTTAGGGAAAACTCCATTCTTGGTGGCAGCCTACCAATCGTTCGCGGTCCCTTCTAGCTGGTACATCGCCAACAGTACTTTCTCTTCGTCTGTGCACCTCAGCACTTCAAAGGCCTTTTCCAACTTCTCAATCCACCTAGGTCCTAGCTCGGGGTCTCCAATCCCGTCAAACTGGGTCGGCTTCAGTTTTATGAATTGCTCTACCAGCTGACCCATTTGTCTGGCCACGACAATCTCCTCCTTGGCATTCACTGCCTCATTATTTTGGCCATGTTCACCCTGGTTTCCATTGCCTCCGTTGTTGTCATTGTTGGCGTTGATGGCAGCTATGGCGGCTCCCACTACCTAGGCTATGGCAGCATCTCGATCTTGGGTCTGCTTGTCAATGAGATCTCCAATTCTCTCTAGCGCCCTCAGTACGCCATCTATCCTTGGATCTTTTTCTACAGGCGGCCTCAAGTTAGAGTTTCTGCCTCTGGGTCTTCCAGATCTCTTAGATGGATTGCTCATCCTTATATTCTTCTACTGAGCCTGGTCCACCACAAGTTCATCAAGAAGTTAGTACTTACTCATTTATCCAAGTCCAGAGCTATCAACTATGCCTTAACAGAAACAGTTATAACACAATAGTCCTCCATACAACGAATTCCAGAGACATTTCAACAAGTAGCCCATGGTCATTCCTCAGTTTTATTTACTCCAACGGTTCACTACAACAAGCCATACTCATTCACTTAATAGGCCAAAATCTAGAAATGACTTTCAATACTAAGCAGGGAACTTAATCCTTATGCATTTCCACAATCCTGCCAAGGCCAAATGCCAACCATAAGTGCCTAGTCACATGCTATGCATCCCATGTCTTATCCTAACCTATCTCCTAAGGTCTCGCTACTCGTCCTTGTCCTAACTTAATCCTCCTTATTACTCTTACTCCAATCCTCAACCAACTTTGGATCGAGCTGACCTTGCTCTAATACCAAACACACGGGGATGTCATGCCCCGCGCCCCGGGTACGAGCGCGTGACTCCCTGCAAGCAAATCAAGATATCTCTCGATGTCCCAAGATCCGCACATAAGTCGAGAGACGTGTTATATACAAGCACGTGGAAGCGACAATGTAATAACTCTTCCGTACAAACATAAAGTGGGACCTGGATAGCAAGAATAATAACAATACATAATAACCGAATGTTCATACAAGTGCATGGCAACTAAATTCGCTAGTCAGTGGGGAGACGGGGTAAGTACAAAAGAGGTCCATCATCATCAAAAGAAACAAGCATCAGGGTCGCCGTCAAAAGTCAAACTAGTATGCTCGAAACTCCTAAGACGAGTTGCTAGAGTCATATGTCTCCTCTACCTCCTCCGTGGGCTCGTACTCCGAGAAGGTCTCCAAGTAAATCTCTACAGTGTCCTCCATGGTCTCATTAGCAAACGGCTCCACTAGGTCCTCCTTAGTAGCCTTGACCACTATTACCTCCTTAGTGTCCTCCAAGGTCGAGGTCCTCTCAAGTCCGTTCCTTGAACCGACAACTGACCCCTCAACCTACTTTAAATCCCGGTGGGATGACACCAACTATGGACGACTCCCTAGGGCACCTCAGTGGGCTTCAACGGCCCTGTAGAAACATCCCCAACCTTTTGAAACCGGGCCTCATACTTATGAGGCTTCCAACTACTCCCACCCTTGTCTACCCATACTACTATACACTTTCTAACATAAATGGTTTCTTGACCATCAAGGAACTCATCAAAAAAGATAGACATCTCTTTGGGGTCTCCAAATCTGATAGGCCACATCCTTAAAACCTAGGATCTGTAAAACAAAAAAGGGATCCCACAATGGAGTGAGATTTACATCTCAGTAAGGTGGATCCTAACCCTAAGCTAGGCCGACAGTCCACTCAGGCAGTCATAAGTACTACCATTTCACACAAATAGACATGCGAGGCATTCAATTATCGTTACAACACACAGATGTCAAGCATATAGTCATGGCATCATAACACATCCAAATGATCATGCATAAATCGCTATGCCACATCACCACTTCCATCCTTCAGACAGCTTCATTCTTATGTTCGCGTTTAGAATGCCTCAGGCTTGATTCGCATAAACGCATCAGACCGTCATTAACAACCTGCGTAAACGCATCAGGTTTCAATGTTACTCGAGGCCAGTGTCAACACATCACAATTCCGTCCTGCGTTTCAACGCATCGGGACTATGGTTTTCTCAACCCCGCGTCTCAAACTCATCAGAGTGTCATACAACTCCAATCCCGCGCCTCAGGGCCTTTGGGTATTCCTCACACCACCCCGCGTCTCATACGTCTCAGGGTATTACCATGTCTCAGCCATGCCAAAGTTTCAATTCAATTCACACACACAATGTAACATGCAACTCAAGCACAAATCATACACTTATGGCATGCAAGACGATTAATTGACATTCACACATGGTAGTCATTTCAAAACACAAACATTGGCACATATTCAAATCCCCTATACCATCCTAAGACGCACAAAGAACAATCACATTAAAAACCTTTCAAGGATCACCCAAAAATTCACCCGACTCGCTTAATTGAGTTCAATCTTCCTATCATAAATTTAGGGTGTTCCCTTACCTCAAGCTTAATGTCACAAAATCCTCCTCCCAAGCACCTCAAGAACTCAGTCCAAGCAGCCCAAGAACAATTCAGCCGTGCAACCTATTGAAATTTCATTCAACCGTTAATTTCTCATGTCCAATCACCAATCAATGAATCACAAACCTCATTAACACATTCCTCAACATCCTAGCATGTCTCATTGATGAATTTGAGACTCAAAAACCAACCACTAACAGGCCCCACAGAACCGGTATGTACAGAACCGAACCAGGCTATTTTCGATTTTGTGTATACCGCCAATATCCATCCCTTAAGCTACTTAAAGTCTCCAATTCATTCATTAATCTACTTGCTAACATGTAGATCTAAGGGTTTGGGAAGCTCACCGAAGATTTGAGGTCGAGTCATTGCTGAAAACTTCTTGAATATCACCGGTTTCCCTTAGTCCTCAAACCGGCAGTTCTAGTCCTTCAAACACAAGACCCATTTGGGGTCAAAACTCCATCAAATTAACCTTAACTTTTTACCACAGATCACTCTATGAGTCCCCTAGATCTCCAGAAAATTTGGTTGAAAAACTCCAAAGTTTCGGGTTCCTAAGAGGCCAGAAATGTGACTTACCTCTGGTTGCAACGGTTTCCGTCGACCTGCGGGAGATCGGCTGGCCGGAGCTCTTCGGTGGATCAAATGACTCACTTCCACTTCAAGGATGTCGGCAAGAGGTTAAACTAGGAGTGGGTGGTCGGTCGGAGTCCAGGCAGTAGTCGGAGGTAGCCGTCGGCAGCAGTGAACCGAAGGCACAGAACCGGTCGGGGAGCAGAAGAAGAAGAAGAAAAAGAAGCTCTCGGTGAAAAATGGGGGAGGATGACTGGCCAAAAGAGAGAGAAAGAGCTATATTCAATTTTGAAAAGTCAACAAGTTGAATGGTAGTTGGGAAAAGTGGATATGTTCACTCATAGACTAATCCATTGACGCATGTCTAATGTGTCAATCAAGCGAATCCAATGACCAAGATCTTCTCAAATTTTCGGTGGCTTTGGAGGTGAATTAAGGATCAAAATGTACTCGTCCAATTATATAGGTAAGGTTAGGTCTTGAGGGGCAAAATGGTAATTTTACCCTGAAGTCCGGAACATCGTTTTTCTCATTCTAATTTTCTTCGATAAGGCGATGACCAATCTAATTATAATGTTGGAATTCTTGATTCTCCATTCTCAAATTTCAAGACTCGTTTGTGATAGTTTTATCTATTCGATGTGGTTCCAGCATATTTCAAATTGACGGGCATCTTTTGCAAACTTACGCGTATTGACTCTGTGATTCATATCACATTTAGGACTCACCAATTTATGACGACTTTAGTTGTCATGTAATTGTGAGGGTCTATCACTATTTTCTATGGTCTCGATCGTCAACGTTCGATTTAGGAAAATTTTGCAAAGTATACGTTGGTTCAACGGCATCACCCGCGCTCCAATCGTATAATACTAGCGATGCATTCCTTGATCATTCTTAGATCGGCTTTTTGTGATTCTAAATATTCCCTTAACAATCCTTATAGTCAAAGCGTCATTTCCCATTCGAGTTCCCTAGGTCCACGTACTTTGTCTCGCGTTAGCCTTTCCTTTTTGGTCAGTCTACTCAAATTGATCAGATTCGAGTGAGATATGACTGAAACACATCGCTAGATACACATCTCATTAATGAGTTTGAAAATAACAGGAAAATCAGAATGTCACAAATTTCTACTGCAAGAATCATTCTTTCAAAATCTTTTCAAATGTTAGAACTCTTGAAGGGTTTTGTTTCCATCAAAATAAGGAGAGATTGTTGGGAAATTATGCTTGATTTTGAAGTAAGAAAACTACCACACTTTGTTGAAAAGATTTTGATTTATACTTAGAGGATTTAGCAACAATATATCTCTATGTCTTTTGTATTTATAGTGTCTTTATTCTAATGGAACTAGGATTCACGGCAGAGGCATACTGATATGAGAATTATGACTAGATATACTTTGATCTTTGATTTATCCTCATTATTTAAACAGTCTTATTCTTACACTTTAGCATATTAAATTTTCCTCACTAGCAGTCAATTATATGGTGTAGATTACGTTCTTAAGTTAAATTGATTGACTAATAAATTTGAAAGATATCCTTAAGACTTTTCATATGATGAGTCTTGATTGATTGACAATCAACAATTATCTTTATTAGATGCTTAGTTTAAAGGATTCCAAGATTTGTTTGTATGGGCAAATAAATCTTCTTTAACTTTGATTGCTTTCACCTCAACGGCTCATGATCTTTATCATCAATCAATCAACGGCTAGTTTGTGGAGACTGATTCTCCGAATGGTTCTGTCCAACGCGAAGTGTTGAAGACGAGAGCTATAAAGAGCACTAAGTTGGAAGAGTAGTAACATAGATAAAGAATTCACCATGCTTATTCCAGAAGAGCTTCATTTAACATTGTCTACTTCAACGTTTACTTGAAAACCTGATTGTATACTTCAGCATTTACTTGAAATACTGTGAAAGGTGTTATAAAAAGTCAAATGTGTAGAGTGGAATAATAGCCTTGATAGAGGCAGAACTCGATTTTGTTAGAAGTGATTGTGTTCAAATAATGAGATCTTTCTATAATATCTTATTTGATTACTTGACGGAATTTAACTAATAGGCTGTCAGTGTAGAAGAGTGAAATTAGGCTTTCACTATGAAAGAGTGACAGTATGTTTAGCAAAAATCGAACCACTCTAATCTTTTGTGCATTTTTTTCTACTGTTTACTTGTTTCTATTAATTATTTTGTAGAGGTATTGCATGATTTGCTCCTATTGAACTCGTTTATTTCAATTCCACATTATTTATTTGAGCTTAATTAAAAACACCTGTTGAGCCCCTCTAGCCAAATCAACACTATGCAATAAAGAGTGGAAGACTGCAAAATTAGGGCTTGGCTAAGCAGTGAACTCGTTTTGAAGAAAGAAAGAAAGCATTCGGGTTGAAAATGGATTATTCTCCGATTGGTTCGACGGGCATAATCGACTTGACGGAGCCGGAGCCATCGGTGGGTCTTAGCGGCGGCGTGCACCTTCTCCCCTGCACCATCAAGTACGACGGACCCTGCGCTGTTTCTCAGTACTTCAAGCCCAGACCAGCTGGTTCGTGTCTTACTGCGGATCGAACCCAACCTGTTTCGTTTTCTTGACATTCTCGTGTGTGCCCTTGTGTCTGTGTCTATTGGGTGACTTCGATTTTGATGTTGCGTTCACTTCCAGGAATGGAGGCTGATGGGTTGGCAGTGCAGGAGGCCTATTTCCGGGGGAGGAAGCTGCAAGGCACCGCCGTTCCGCTTCCTCCTGGGTATTCCGGTAATTTGGTTGTTGTCGCCTTTTGGCTTTGTTATTCTGTTGCAGTTTTTCCTGTTTTATTTTAGAATTACGAATAATTTATATCTGGATTGATCTTCTACGTGTGTATTTTCAGGCTGTTGTAGCTGCCTACTGTCGATGTTTGTCTTGCTAATCATCGCATTTTATTTTTAAGTATGGTGCTTGCCTTGCTTGCATGGTTCCTGCAATCCATTCTCATATCTCCCATATATCCGAGCGCAGCAGGGGTTGCTTATTTAAGCGCGGTCTCTTTTCTGATTTGGACCTTTCCCCGCAAAATGTTGACATTTTCACTGGGTGGAAGAGACTAGTAGCCTGGTTCGTTCGAAGTTTATCTGGATGAGTTCCGTTTGAAGTGGTCTCATTGTGTTGTTTTGTTTTTTATAATTTGGGAAGCAACGAGGATCAGCATGTAGCCATTTGAGGATCTATGATAGACAAGGCATCTACCGAACAGTCGTGTTCTCTGCAAGGTGGCAGCAGAGTCATCCAACCATCTGGTTCTCACTGTAGGCTGGGAAAGCATCTGTCGGTTTTGGTTTTAGCTTTTCCATTCGTCTTGGAGGTCAAGACTTGCGGGTATTATTGGGACGATCTAGAGGGTAGAACATTTCGAGTCTTTGGGAATTAGGGATCTTTTTGTGCATGCTTGCGCACTTGTGTGGGAAGTGCGTGTGGGAATGGGAGGGTGGGTGGGTGCTTTCTTTTTGTCTTTGTACATTGTAAAGATTGCAGGATTTCAATTGGTTCATTTATGAGTTATGGGAAGACAATGGTGGGTTTTGTGAAAAGTTATTATTTCTTTTCATTTGATCCTTGTAACGATTTCTCTGTTGATTGCAAGTTTATGGTGTTAAATTATGACTGTTCTTCAATAGAAATTTTTGTTTCCTGGTCTCTTGCCAATGTGAATCTCAATGACTTAATCCCGTTTTTGACTTTTGTTTTCTCACTTGACAATTATTCACTTTCATTGCGCTTGTTTACTTTATTCCAAACTAGTTGGGGTTGGCGGTCGATGAACCCAAAAAAGAAAAATAGAATAAAATAGAATATAACAAAAATAAAAAGCAAAGATCAATTAAAAAATAATAAAATATAAATACAAATAGGAAAAAAAGGGACTAAGTACTAAAAAGGTCAGTCTGGAACATAGGAAATCTATTTCTCTCTAATACTAATAGCTTCCCTCCACTTCATCCTAGAACAAACCATACGCTAATCTATTTTTCACGTCCTTAAATCTTGTTTTACTACTTTCTCCCAAGTTAGTTTCGGTCGACCTCTTCTTTTCTTCATGTCATGCTCTCGGTAACAAACTTCTGTTTTTATTGGAGTATCTAGGGGTCTTCAAAAAACATGCCCAAACCATCTCAGTTTATGTTCTCTTATCTTTTCTACCACTGGTTCTACTCTAACTTTCTGTCGAATATCTTCATTTCTTATCTTATCCATCCTTGTATGTCCACATATCTACCTTAACATCCTCATCTCTGCAACTTCCATCTTATGCTCATGTTGCGTATGTGCTAGCCAACATTTAGCTCCATATAATATTGCGGGTTTTGTTGTTGTTTTATAAAATTTTCCTTTTAGCTTAATAGGGATTTTGCGATCATACAAAAAACTTGATGCACTATGCCATATCATCCAGCCTGTTCTGATTATGTGACTTTTATCCTTATCAATCTCTCCCCCCTTTTGTAATATTGATCCTAGATATCTAAAAGCATTTTTCTTGGGCACCTCCTGTCCAAGTATGTTCACCGATTCTTGATCTCCTTCTCTCGCTGTGGTGAACTCACACTTCATTTTGTTGGGAACCTAAGCTGTAATTTGGCCGGAGTAGTTCATTAGTTCATTTGATGGATGTTTTGCGGCCGCTGTATTTATGGTCCTATATCGTGATCCAATTTCTATTTAAAGGAGAAATGAGTATCTGAGGGCGCCTCATACTGGATAGATGAGCTTTGCATTGGCAAAGTATAATCTTATTGGCCATCATTATAAAGCACTTCTAAGACTGCAATGTTTTATCTGAAGTTGTCATTGCTTTAATTCGTTTGGCAGGATCGAAAGTTCTGATGGAACATGGAGGGAAAACTTCTTGCTTGCAGGTTTTGTCATAGGAAGGAAGACTTTTGGTGAAACAAGTGGTTCAGAAATCTCTGGAGGGAACCTGAACTTTTGGGAGACGAAAGAAAAATTTGGTAGCGTAACATATTGGAACCACGATTGTCTTCCATCACAAGATGATGCATTTTTGCGTTCTTTCCACTGGATATCTGTTGCAGAGGCGGTAACTCTCTTCCCCTGATTGTTGCGATACACCCAATTGTACCGCATGAAGTTCTGAGCTCAGTCTGGTGCAAAATATGGTGTCTTCATGTTCAATAAGCGGTTTTAGCCAATATTAGTACACGGGATGATTATAAATTAATCGGATAAATATTAAGTACCTCTTTTGCGTCAATGCCCTTCACATGGAATCTCAATGGTTGCTTCCACTTTTTCCACTTACAGTGTTTAACATGTAATGGACACCATGTGCTCAGATTTGGAATGTTGGAAGTTTGTTTGGATGTTTACTTGCTACTGGTCTGATTTACATGGTCAACAATTCATCAAGTGACTTTAGGCATAGGTTAAGGTTCATCTTTTTGTATTATAAGATTAGCTCTGGCGAAAGTGACTGTGTTGGTAAGAATTTTGTGGTAGCTATTACTTTATTAAACTGCATGATGGTAGGACTTAAAACCAAGATTGACTGTAGTAAAGTGTCAATGCTGGTAAGGATTTTGTGGTATTGTTCACTTTTTTGAACTGCATTGTCGTTAGGACTTAAAACTACTGACTGTATTGGAAGAAGAACTTAAATCAACCAGCAATCTTCACCAAAACTTGGCGGAGAATGGAATCTAGACAATTTACCCCTTGTTTGCTGATATATACGGTATACAGACCTTTGCATCTTGTTCTCTTTTCTTCCCAGCGGGAGATTCCAGAAGATATGTAAATCACAACTTGAAGCTTTTCAGCTAGATCCTACTGGATTCCCACCAATGCACAAGCACATTGTCCTAGTTTGCTGTGTTTCATCTTAAGTTTTTTAACCTCATATACTTGTGTTGGAGGAGGCTCTACTTTGGATATTGACGTTGATTTAATTAATTATTCGTATGGTTCTTGGTCTCTGATTCTAACTAATGATCTATCTGTTTGCTGCAGCTTCACAAGCCAGTGACAGCAGAAGATTTAGCTACTTCTTCAGTCCAAGAGAAAACTCAAATTGCTGAGAACTAGAACATGATCGCTGGTTCTTCTATTCGTGGGTAGAGAGGTTGGGCATTTGGAGTGATACTAATCCAGGTCCTTCGTGCCTTCCTGCTTCCATTGCCAAACTTTTTCATGATCCCTAATTCCTTGCAAACTCATCGTTCGTCCTTAGTAAATGACACCACATTGTTACCTCCATACTCCTAAGTTCGTGGCAGGTAGTTCTCTCTGTCCGCCATTTTGCGTGCTTGGAAAGCAGCATATGTTCCTTGATGGTGGTCTCCAAATCATCATAACGTAGTTTTGTAAAAAGGACATTTGGATTAAACTAATATCCTAGCAAGGAAGGTCGATAAAAGCATTCAAAAAAGGTTGATATACTTGATTGGGGTGAGCAACTTGATCAGTTGACAGACAGTTTTCGTTGCTCTTTGAAGCATCTGCACCTAAATATGTTGTTACTTTGATCGGCTCCCCACTGTGGGCTTTGATATATCCTTGCGTTAAGCGTTGTTATGCTTCTTAGTTTCGGTACTAAATTTTTCTTTTTCGGCCAGTTTTGACTTGTATTCAATTGATTCTACTTGTCTACCATTCCTTGATTTCCTGATGGTCGTCCCGTAAGCTTGCTTCATAGAAACTTTATATATTTTGAGTTTTGAGTCTGGCGACGTTGAGTACGGACGAGTTATTTCGTCCTTGCACGGGGGAGTTCACTCTCCATTGTCGCATATTTTCCTCCCCATTTAAGTTTCTCTGCTGTTAATCTCCGTCTCTTCTTTCCAATTAGTCTGGACTCGGTTTTGCTTAGCGTTTGTGTATTGTCTATTATGCTACGAACCCTGAATCTCAAGAATTGGACACAATCGAATTGGGGAAGGGTCTCGATTTGCAATTATAGAAGACCGCCTAACCCAATCAACGTCACGTCATTTGCGTCCGTCGCTTATTTTTGGTTTCTGTTCTTTCTGCCTGCTGCTCCACTTAGTTTTTCCATTTCAAGAGAGAACAATTGACGCTTAAGCCAGCGCGGAAAAGGAAAAGAAAGAAAGCGAAAAGCGTACGCTCGCTTTAAGCCTTAAAAACTCTTATTTCAATTCCAATCAATGGCCGGGCTCACCACCAGCTCTCGCGTCGCTTCCCTGCCGGCCTCCTGTTCCTTCTTACAACCATCGTCTCCCTTCATTTTCTCCATGGACTTAAACTTGAAATCTTGGATTTGGAGTTATTCAACCAATAATTGAAACAATATGATGTCGGCACGTCAAATCGTGGTCATGATCATGGTGAGACTGCGCATTCGAGGATTGCTGAGACCAAATTGGACCGACATAAGTGGGGGGGAGGGGGGGTGGGAATTTAGCTTCATACGTACGGCGTATCTATTTTGTAAAATCCAATATCAAGGACAGACCAAAAATTATGATTCTCCATTTGAAACGCAATCCGCGAAGTAGGGAATTGGTTGGAGATGACAATGGAGTAGGAAAAAGCACACCCCACGCCAACCCAATACTAAAAGGCAAGCAGTGACGCACGATCAAAAAAGGGCACCAGAAAAGAGAAACCAAAATATTTATCTTCCACGCAAAGAAAAAGAAATAATATATCACTCATGTAACTTCCAGTACTTTCCATAACTCCCCTCTTGAGGAGTTGCATACAGCACAATTTTATTCTCTTTCAGCTAAAACTAATACCAATCAAAGAGAATTTAGTATGTCCCCCACACCCCCAGAATTTCCCCTTTCTGTACTGTCCCATTTCTCTACCTGTACCGATGGTTTTTGGTGCACAGATGCCACATTATACGCTGAAAGTACGAAATACTCGCAGCTCATAATTATTATGCCTTGATGAACTAATAGCTATAGCCTCAATTTCGAACCGGTGAAACTAGAGAGATTAGAGAATACACACCCGAGTGAATTTGATTTGAGCATTTGCTCCTTTGGATGCCAACAAGAAACTCGCCGTCTACGAAAATATGGCTTTTCCAGGCAAGTTAATCAATCTTCTCCAGGCTTCAAAATACGGCGCTCGTTCTCTGCTACTACTGAAAATCAGATTGCTTTCTCCTCTTTGGCTCGGGTTCTCCTAGCTGCAACGAAACAGTGACCTCCGCATTGGTATTACTTGCTAAAGCCGACAGGTTCCTGAGTTCGGAGTTCGCCAGTTGGTCGCTCCGATGGAGAGGCGATCTTGCGGAACAGCTCGATATGAACTGATGTTCAACACTGGGGATTGCTTCGATCCCATCTTCTATGTGAAATCCACTGCGCAGACCTTGGCACGTGTTGATTTCAACAGGGCCCCCTTGGCAGTTGTTGATTTCGACGGGGCCCCGTTGATTGTTCAAGCTGAAAGGCTCCATGTTTTCTTCGGTTTTGTCTCTGGAGAGATGCCTAGAAGGAGGAGAGGATTCTCCCACTGCTGAATCCACATTTCCTGCAGAAACATTTCTTTGTTCCAATACTGCAGCTACAATTGCCGAAAACAACGAAGCAGCAGCAAAGAAACAGATATTAGAATGTTAAGTAGCAATGGAAACTCAGAAAAACAATGGAGGAGAAACAAAGAAACATATTACAGAATGTAAGTAGATTAATAGTATGAATGTTTGTTTAGTGAAAATTATACGTTAACGATAGAAGAGATCCATACAAACTAGTTAATTGATTTACTAGGACACAGAAAAAGGCTGGTGAGGATATTCAGGCAAACTTTTCGCCAGTTTTACTGTTTTATACTTGACTAGATTTTTAAGCATGTCTTATGCTCGGGAGCATAAAAGAAACTTTAGAAAGGTCAGACATGGGAGAAAAGGGAAAAAAAACAGTAAAACAGGAAATTTTCTTGGAAAACTTTCCAATAATACAGACCTTGAAGACCTTCACTGGTCGTAATGACATCGAGCTCAAGAAGATCAAGAAGACGTCCCAAATCAACTCCACTAGTCCAATTCTCAGGAGGATGGCCAACCTCTAACTTTAGGCGCCCCCGATTAGCTGTTCCTCCCCATATGATCCCAACTGGCCGCGGCTTCTCGCCACTGGGAGCAGTTAAGAGAATGAGGCTTCCACTATCACCTTCAAGATCAAATGTCTGCTGGTTCTCCCCAACTACGAGAAAATCGGTGAAGAAACATATTCCTTTTTCATCATTGTATTCAAGGGCATATGCCATGATTGTTCCAGTGGTCAAACCAGAGCTTCTTCCGACTTTGACAACCTGCCTTCCAATGAGACTACCAATTGGGGACTGCAAGTCAATAGTGTTAACTGCGCCAACGTCACCAATTCCTCTAACGGATGTAGTCACATTGTTCATATTAAAATCCTCAGCAAAGGGAATGAAGGCCCCATCTGCTCGCACAAATGTTTCTGCAACAGAACCAAATCAAATTGATACTTACAAGTGAATGGGACCAAAAAGATGAACTTTTCGCAAGACCAGGAGACATGTTAGAGAAAAGAATTATGACCTACTTAAACATCAGGAGATCTAATGATATGTGAAGCAAGCCCTCGTTACATTCTCTTTCAATTAAAGATCAGAATAAAGAAAACCCTGGAAAAATTACAGAGCAAGACGGCATAAAGGTCAAAAGAAACAATCCATACAGTCCTCATTGGGATATTTTGCTGCTTAAACTTACGATTACAGTCATCTAGAGACTGAAAGCACAATCCCAGTGTCAAACCAAGCAAGCAAAGATGCTTGAGCTTATTCCATGTAACTTGATAATCTAGGATAAGTATTTAAATGCCTATGATTCGTGAAGCCAACGTTAAAGAAATGTAAATAGAGCACAAGTCAATGACATAAAATAACACAGAAAATAATGATTGTCCAGTCATTGGAACAAGATAGAGTTGGAGAACTAAACCTACCGATAGAGCTAAATTTTCAGTTACTACAGGAGCTTTAGCCTGTCTAGGAAAAGGTAAAAGCTCTCATAAACTTTATAATAACATACCTGTAGTTAACTATCTGAAACGTAAAATGAAAGAACTACGAGCTTTTATGCACGAAAGCTATGTGCTCTAGCGAGAAAGAATATATTATGGTCATTGTGGAAACTAACAGTGAATTTGGAATAAGCGAGGCAGGTTTACTCAAGTACAAGGGTAAACTCAACGGAGGTACGAACAGTTGGAAAAATCAAATAAGACATTCATCACAGCTCTTTGAATAAAGAAGGGGCATCCCAAAGCACGAGGCACCCATGGGGTCTTGGGATGGTCAGATGTACACAATCTCATCCCTGCTTACTCAGAGGTTGTTTTCGTGACTCGAAGTTGTGGCCTCGAAGTCATGGTGAAGTGAACTACTGACCTTCATTACAATTCTTTGAACAAGTCAAAACAAAGAAATACTGACCCGGTTATACCTTTGCTGAAGCATACATAAATAGTATAAGATGTAATTACAGGGCAAGTCCTAAAACTTGCCCTGTAATTACATCTCACTTGGGCTACTGGATATATGTTCTTAATTTTATGGCGTTCCCAATAGTTTATGAATAAAGAAGCACAGCGTAATAAGTATTACTGTCAAGTGCGCAAGATATATCTTTCAGTGACCGCACTCAAGAATTTTGCTCCTATAAGCAGGCAAGGGCTTAGAACATGGAGATCATGTCACATCAGTTATAATGGTGGTGCTTCAATTTGCATAAGAAAACACCAGTCATTTCAAGGTACAAGACAGAAGTATGATAGAAAATTTGTATTTTAAGAAAAGAAGACATTGGCATAAATATCCAAAATTCACGTCTACGACAAGCAACAGCCGCAGCAACAGAACAAATTCCCCTGAAGTGGAGTCTGCTGCATGGATCCTGTGTAACAAAAGGAAAGATTTGTTTTTTCAGCTAATAGGATCCTTCAGTTTGACGGAGGAATCGCCTATTTTCGAAAGGAATACTCAGTTTCTGAAGATGAAAACATAATTTTCTCCCAAGCTATTCTACAGAGATAGTTAACTGCCAATGGAGTCGGAAGATCCCAAAGAAATTTTTAAGGAGACTTCATTCTTTGCCCCTCAACTTGAGAACTGATAAAACTTCAGTAATGAGGATATAATGGCGACATAGCCTGTCCTGCTAGAACAAATATAGGCTTGTCCACCCCAGGAGAGAGATCATAGTCTCTTATAACATAAAGCTGAGTAAGATAATTTTTTGACATCCTAAACCTCCGAAGTCCTGAGTTTTCTCAAATTGTCTTCATTATAAGTAAACAGAAAACTAATCAAGCATTGTTATGTGGGGCAATTTGAAAGAAACATTTTCTAAAGGAAAATAAGGACACCAATACCCAAGAAGATCAACAGAGACTTCCCACTAAGAATCTTGAAGCAAGAAGATGGAAAAACTACATCCCAATCCACCTAATCCATCTCCACACTTCCACTCTGTAACTTCCAATCCATAGAAGCTGATGCATGAAGCTATGACATGAAGTAAACAGGAAGATCAGACAAAGTGGCTTCCACGCATGAAGCTATGACATGAAGCTATTAGGATCAGTTGTGGTCCCATAGCCAACTTATGTGGCTTCCACAGCATGTCTGGGGTTTATCTCCATACATAAGCTCTTCCCCTTACTTGTTTCTGTAAAGGCCTATACAGGGTACACATCTTATCACATCTGACGAGAATATGTGCAGTCACAATTATGGTATTGAAAATAGTATCATCAGATTAATGCTGCAAATGTGAATGTCACAGATCTGTGCTTCACATGTTTTGTCCCTCCTTAGGAGGCTGTCTGCAAAGGAAGATTTATCCTTGTCTATCTCTTTGAATTGGCAGTCACTTTGATTACAAAAAAAGGTTACAAAAAAATTGCTTCGAAGTTTTATTCAGTAAGTAGCATCCCAGATGATGACAATCCAGGATCCAGTATTACCTGGATTGTTAGCGGCAAAGATGCCATACCATAGATCATCCGTTATAAAAGACGTAGCCCTCTCAACAGCACCAAGATAAACACCGGGTCCAAGGCTAGGTGGTAAAGGGTGAAACATTTTCTGATTTGGATAGTCCAAATCTACTGCCACATGCCGATTTGTTAGGAAACCCACTTGTTGATTACCGGTCCGGCTTCTCACTATAGTACCCAGGGTTCCATATGTCTCTTGACTTGCAACCTGAAACATTTGAAAACACAGAAGAGAGGATTAGAGAAGAAGATGAACCAATAGATCCTAGAGCAAAGGTACAAAGGTAATAATGCTTGTTCCAGGGGGAAAAAGAGGTATGAGATATGGCCTTTAACATATTGAATTGTGCGCGCTCATGACACCAAAATTCAAAAAGAATGTAAGTTACATCTGCGGAGACTAACAAATTAGCCACTCGAAAAAAAGCGATGCCCCAGCACATTCAGATATTTTGTAGTCAAACATTTCGAATGTTG
The DNA here is from genome assembly GCA_028455895.1 of Rhodomyrtus tomentosa. Taxonomy (NCBI): domain Eukaryota; kingdom Viridiplantae; phylum Streptophyta; class Magnoliopsida; order Myrtales; family Myrtaceae; genus Rhodomyrtus; species Rhodomyrtus tomentosa. The sequence continues at coordinate 14,637,144 of JAPCWY010000008.1, forward strand.
AAATATCCAATGATGCAACTTTCAATTTCTTAACTTCAATACCAACAACAAGTATCAATTTGTCTGTAGCAACATATCAACATGTATGTTGGTGGCGCTCTTAGTAAAGAAAGACAAAGATTATGATGTAAAAAGCTTCCTATGATATTTTTACTAAAATCATCAGCTGAGAGAGAGAGAGAGAGAGAGAGAGAATTTTCATGCCTCTCCATAACCTGATTGGAAAAGAATCATGTTCATTGCATGTCATTTTCCGTGTCTTGTAAGAGAAATACGAAAGGAGACTAACAGGATACCTGAGAACCAGAACCAATACATGGATCGCTACCCCGCAAGCCATCTACGAGCTCATTGTATAACTGCTCTTTTGGAGTGGGAGCTGGTGCACCATAATAAGAAAATTCCACAACATCTACCTCACACCATACACCTCCTGGTCCCTGCACATCCGTTGTAGAGGTAGTCAGCTTCTCCAAGTATATAAGCCCCAAAATCACATGATTAATCCTGCTAAATATGTTCCACGACAGAGCAGATGTTTCAAGACCTTAGTTTACTCTGTCAGGGTTCTCAAGTTATTCAATTGAAGCTTTTTATGCCATACTAATTGCAGTCTACTTGACCAATTTAAGTTGGAAGACTGAAACAAACCACGTTGTCAGCAGGTCAGCAAAAGCACAACAAACAAATGTACTTTTGTAATTTCAAACACGAATGGCCTAAAAATTGCTTATCAAATCTTCTCTCTCACGATTGATGAACCAAGTCATTTCTTGATAAGGACACCCACATGTCCCAAGATTATTTTTTTTGGTCAAATGCATATCCTTGAGATTATCTAGTAACAAAATAGATCATTTTATGTTGTTCCATGTTCACAAATTCTCACGTCTCAAAATTAAAAAAAAAAATCTCGTAGATTAAAAGTTGTTACATCTAATGATCAATGAAATTGGTGCTCAAAACAAAGAAGAGAAAGACCAATTTGTTTCACCTCAAGGGCTGTGGGTAGACACTGGATACGGTTGAGCCATTGTTTGTGAACTTTTCGGGCAACGAAGACTAGAATTGCTGGTATATCGGTCAGAACCCCACGTCGAATACGAAAACCAATGGCCGTCCCGAGACTAAACCGGCGCAAAATCTTGCTGTGGAATGCCCTAATCGTCATCAGTTCAAGCAAGGTTGTAGCTTGCTGCCCCATTGGCAACTGGCCCAAAGTTTCAGGAAGCACCCCTTTTTGAAGGTTCCCAAAATAGTTTGCCCTATCTTCTGCTGCATCTATCAGACGGCTCGAAGGAGGCCACGAGAAATAAGCAGCATTACTTTCAGAAAGCTGCCCACCAGAGGCAAAAGGCTGCAGAGGAGATGGACTTGAAGACAGCAAATTCTGATGATTGCAGTAGTTTCTTTCCAAATCTAGAGCTGACTCCTCTGACTGTGCCGATCCAGATGGCTGAAATGCCAAGTCTAGTCTTGTTCTGTCCATATTTCAGCTCTAGAAAACAATACGGACTGAATAGCTTGAAGTACACCTAATATCCAAAATTCACACTAAAATGTTCCGCTCCAGTTTAATTAAGGCCCCGCAAAATCACATTTTTCTAAAAGGTTCACATCTTCAGATGAATATTGATTCCATCTACAAAGTCAGAGAGGAAAGTTCTTTCTGATAAGAAACTGTAGAGTCAACTACAAAGCAAGCGCTAACAAAGTCATGTAAGCATACCAGCAATAACTAAACATAAGTCCACTGAAAGCTGCAAATTCAGTCAATACAAAGCCATGCGTTCGAAAATCACATTGATCGAGGGGGCAAGTTTTCAGGAGCTCCATATAGGGTAACTCCAATTTTTTGCTTCAGAGCTCAAATAAAGAAGAAGAACCCAAACAAGGGACGGAGCCATCAACTGAGATAACGCAATACCCAGATGAGATAAACATGTGAAGTCTTAATGCAGAGGCAAAATCTGCAAACTGAGCAAGGAATCACACTGGGGGTCGCTAATCGCGAGAAGGAAGAACCCGGCAAATGGGTGATCGAAGAAGCGGCGGGAGAGACGGTGTAACAATCACCAGCCTGTCTTCATCTTTCACAAACAAAATGAGAAGAGAAAGACTCACTCATAAAAAGAAAAACGGAGGACTCTGAACTCGGACTTGAAGCAGCAGCATCCACGACCATGAGTGAGGTCCTCGTGTCCATAGAAAGAGAAATTTGCCTGCAGAGAGAGAGAGAGAGAGAGAGAGAGAGAGAGAGTCGAGTCTTGAGAAGACTCGGAGAAGTGGCAATGCATAAACTATATGGACTTTTGGGCGCCTGTGTGTGTATTAATAAGAAATATCTAGGATCTGCAACAACTGTTTTATTATTGGGCTTCACTACTTATTAAATTTGACCCTTTTCCCATCTCCCTCTCTCCCCTCTACAAACTTCCATTCTTTTGGCCGCTCATGGGGATTTACCCCCAAATTCCCAGGAAAACAAATTAGTGCACTCATCACAAAAATGATTAAAAAAAGATTTTAAAAAAAAGTTTTTGAAGCAAAGACAATATATGGACTGGGCTATGCAAAAATTTTATATTTCAGTGTTTGTTAATATTTAGCATGTCTTGCAATCATGGAGAAGGAAAGTTGAAGATTTTGATGGGGAGGGGGAGGAAGAAAAGATTGGTTTTCTTGGATGCTACTTGATATTTCGATTGGTGGTGGGGAGACTTGGAAAAACCGAAAAAGGGGGCCCAAAAAAAAAAAGCAAGGGAAGATTGGTGGTGGGGAGGATTAGGGCCCATGCATATTTGCTCCCCAAAGCTAACACACTTATCGACTCTAATAATTCATTGCCCACTTATCACAAAAGTGGGGATAAGGTAAGTGAGCATTGTTCTCTTTGTTCTCTTTGGCCATGGACTTTGGCTGATCTACCATGCCATATACATGAAGTTGTAAAGTCACTAAAGTTTCTTGGAGTTTCTCTGGATGGTGATCATGCCCTAGGCTCATCCGCCATGTGAATTTGCCTTGATGAGGCAGCGGTGATAGGTTCGCCCGATCGCCAGCAGGCACACCAGTAAGATTTGCCAATGCTAAGCAACCTTTCTTCGAGCTACTTTGTTAATTACCTATTGAAATGTGTATAAAATTCCGCGAGAGAGGAAAAAAATTGAAATCTAATTTTTTGCATATGCACATTTCGAAAACTTTGAGCATGTCGAAGTGTGTGCGCGGCAAAATTTAAGTTGAATTGTCCTCATTCTCATAAGATCATTTAAGTTGATCCAAGATTGACGGCAAGTTGATCAAAATTTGACGGATGAGGTACAAGTCACGTAACACTCCTAAAATATGGAGAGAAATACAAAAAAAGAAGAAGATAAGTCTTAAATCTATTATATTAATACCAACTCAGCCTGCTGTAAGTACAATACGAGTACCATAACTTTTGTACGGTGCTTACTTGAATTTCATCATTGTTTTTCCACTCATTGAGTGCCACATAAGAGGAAAATTGTTCTCTTGAGTGCTACTTTTGGCAAAAATCATCCATTTGAGTGCCACTTCCGACGAATTATCATATGTAGACTTTTTATTAATTTTTTACTTCGTTTTCAGCGACACATGGATTTTTAAAAATATTTTCTGAAAATGTTCTCATTTTTATTTTTTTTATTTTTTTTTCTTTTTATTTTATTTTTTTTGCTCTTTCAGCTTGCCCGGTGAGAGTCGCTGACTACCTCAAGGGCGAGGTCCGCCTCACGTTGGGCAGCCACTGCCAATAGTATCTCGTGCTGCTATCACCCAAAGCCGGTAAGTCACACTACCAAATTTTAAGTACTAATACGACCCTCTTACACTTCTCAAAAGAGATTATAAACAGTGAATGACTTTCAGTAAATAAACTTCTTGCTCTACATCCGAAGAATAAGTGTATTAAATAAATAAAGCTTTCTCAGTCTTCTTCGGCATGGGTTGATATTCTCATATATAGTCTAGAAGATTTATACCAAGGTTGGACAATCTTCACGAGGATCAATTTCGCCGTCGAAAATAAACGACACAATCATGGGAAAGTATGATCACCCATAAGATTAACTCTTCCTAGCAAAAGTGTGGTTTTCACGAGCAGAATTGCTCATATTACGAAATAACTATTTTCGTCAATTTGATTGATAACTGATTGAATTATCCTCTGTATATCTGGAGTTCCAACCTGTGGTTTGCTGTCATTATTCCTTGAGGCCTAGATTGGCAGTCAACGAAATATCAGCATCGTGTGAGTCTATAAAGGCTTCTCTCCGGTGGTTGACTGCACACTGCCTTCCGCTCTATCTTTCTGAGCATGACTACGAGCCAAATTGAACCGTGGGATTAGAACCAGCCCGTTGATCGGGGTTAGAGTTCCGAACCATTTAAAAATATATATAATATATTTATATATGTAATATATAAAATGGGGAAAGAGCTATTCCCCTCAAATTTTATTACAATGTACAATTTAATTATAATTTATAATTCTTAATTTATAATTTTTATTTTATTATTTTAAAAATTAAATTAAAAAATGGAATCGGAACAAGCCCGGAAACCAGCCATGAATCGCTCGGAACTGGCAATTTCGAACCTGAATTAGAACCGGCCCAGAAATCGTCCAAGAATCGCCTGGAATCGACGATTCTGAACCGAAACTGGAACTGGCCCCTTCAAGGGCCGGTTTCGATTCCACCTTTATAAGGAACCGGCGGTTTCGAGCCCGTGGACACGTCTAACTATGATTGTTTAAGTTGTTCACCTTGCCACGGTACCTCCACGTCCTCGTATACTCATAGCCACAGGTCGGGGACCACCGATTCCGATTGATGAATCTGCGGTTCTAGTTACAATTTAGGGGGAACCGAAACCAAGCCCCTAAGTGGCGATGTTAGTTCCAATTTTGCATTGACGGTTACGGGCCGATTTCGGCCCTGTTCCGGTTCAAAATCGAAAATGGAATCTCCGGTTTCGATTATGGTTTTTGAGATTAAAAATTAAATTGTAATGAATTTGTAATAAAATTGTAATCATATTATCTAATAATGATTTATGAAAAAAAATAAAATAATGAATTATCAAATAGAAATCGTTGGAAAAAAATATCAAATACAAATTGTAATTATGAAACAATTATAAAATATAAATTGTAATCAAATTGTAAATTATAATTAAATTTGGGGGCCAAAAAAAGGGTGGGGTTTGAACTTAATGAATTATTAGTAGGCGCTTACATATCTCCTTGGGGTAGAAAAATCAAAGACCACATAGTTTTCTTACCTTCAATAACCATATACTTACCTCATCCCCAATCGTTGTTGCCCGTTCTGGTATCGGTGCCTGTGGTATCTCCATCATCATAGAATTCAGCTTCAATATTGCGATATATCTCTTGTCGTCAATGTTGAAATTTTGTCAATCATCAACACAAGCTTGAGTCTCCATCGAATCAGAAGCTAATTTTGAACGTTGTTCGTCCAAAATATTGCCTCAAGCACTAAATGCTTATTCTACCGCAACTGTCAAACAAGGCGTTGCTAAGATTTATTCTGCAATTAGAGCAAGAATCAAATATTGGGTGGAATGCCTCTTTCACCAGTTTAATATTGTGAAATCTATGCTGCCTTCAGATTCATCAAACTCAAATTTAGGGAGAAAAAAAAGGAGGGGGAGGGGCGTAAACCTAATGAATTATCATTAAACGCCTACATGTCTCATTGAATAGAAAAATCAAAGCTCATGTAGTTCTCTTACTTTTGATAAGCTCATACTTACTTCATCGTCAATCGTCGCTATCCATTCCGGTACCGATGTCGGTGGTATTTCTGTCATCAAAGAATTCAGTTTCATTATTGCGATATATCTCTTGTTGTCTATATTGAGCATTTGTCCAATCATCAGCACAAGCTTGAGCCTCCACCGAATTAGGAGATAATCTTGAATGTCGTTCGTTCAAAATATTGACTCCAGCGCTAAATGCTTATTCTACCGCGACTGTTGAATAAGGGGTTGCTAAAATTTATTTTGCAATTAGAGAAAGAATTGGGTATTGGGTGGAATGCCTCTTTCACCAATTCAATATTGTGAAATCTATGTTGCCTTTAGATTTATCAAACTCAAATTTAGGGAGAAAAAAAGGGAGTGGGAAGGGGATTGAATGTAATTAAGCCTGTACATATCTTCTTGGTAATTAAAAAATCAAAGCCTATCTAGTTCTTTTACCTTTGATAACCCATACTTACTTCATCCTCAATCGTCGGTCGCTATCCATTCCAATACCGATGTCGGTGGTATCTCCATCATCAAAGAATTCGATTTCATCATATATCGATTGTTGTCCATATTGAGCCTTTATCTAATCATTAACACAGGCTTGAGCCTTCACCAAATTGGAAGCTAATCTTGAACGTCGTTCATCCAAGATATTGCCGCCCGCACTAAATGCTTAGCCTACCGCAACTATCAAACAAAGGGCTGCTAAAATTTATTTTGCGATTAGAGCAAAAATTGGGTATTGGGTGGAATGCCTCTTTCACCAATCAAATATGGTGAAATTTGTGCTGCCTTTAGATTCATCAAACTCAAAATTGGGGGAAAAAAGTGATGGGAGAGGGTCTTGAACTTAATAAATTATTATTAAGGCCTATATATCTCCATAGGGATAAAAAAAAATTCAAAGCTCATGTAGTTCTCTTACATTTGATAACCCAATACTTACCTCATCACTACCCATTTCGGTGCTGGTGCTGGTGCCAGTGGTATCTCCGCCATCAAAGAATTCAGCTTCATTATTGTGATATATCTCTTGTTGTTTATATTGAGCTTTTGTCCAATCATTAACACAAGTTTGAACCTCAACCGAATTAGGAGCTAACCTTGAACGTCGTTTGTGACATTCTGATTTCCCAATCATTTTCAGACTCATTAATGAGAAATATATCTAGCGATGTGTTTCAGTTATATCTCGCTCGAATCTGATCAATTTGAGTAGACTGACCAAAAGGGAAAGGCTAACACGAGACCAGATACGTGGACCTAGGGAATTCGAATAGGAAATGATGCTTTGTCCACAAGGATTGTCAAGGGGATATTTGGAACCACGAAAGGCCGATCTAAGGACGATTAAGGAATGCATTGCTAGCGTTACACGATTGGAGCGAGGGTGATGCCGCTTAACCAACTTATAATTTGCAAAATTTTCCTAAATCGGACAGTGATGATCAAAACCATAGGAACTAGTGATAGACCCTCACAATTACATGACAACCAAAGTCGCCATAAATTGACGAACTCTAAATGTGATATGAATCACAGGATCGATAAGTGTAAAGTCTGCAAAAGTCGTCCGTCTGTTTGGGATAGGCTGAAACCACGTCTGAGAGAGAAAACAATCAGAAACGAGTCTTGAAAATTAAAAATGGAGAATCAAGAATTCCAACGTCATGTTTGGATTGGCCGTCGCCATGTTAAATAATATTGGAACGAGAAAAACGACGTTTCGGACGTCGGGGATGAAATTACCATTTTGCCCCTAAAAGCTCTAGCCTTGCTTATGAAATTGAAGAAGGACATTTTGGTCTTCTATACACCCCTAAGAGCCACCGAAAATTTGAAGAAATTGTGGCCATTGGATCACCTTGATTGACACTTAGGACATGTGTCAATGGATTAGCTAAAGAGTGGTCATGTCCACTTTTTGCCAACTACCATTCAACCCTTTGACTCTTGAGATTGAATATAGCTCCCCTCTCTCTCTCTTGGCCGGCCATTCATCCCCCAAAGCACCGAGACTTCTTCTTCTTCTTCCTCTCCTTTCTACCACACGCCAACCAATTTCTGTGCCGTCGTTCGTCAACTCCGACGACCCCCTCCGGCCATCGCCTGGACTCTAAACGACCACACCCTCCTAGCTCAGCCTATTACTGACGTCCTCGAAGTGGAAGCGCGTCGATTGACCCACGAGGAGCTCTGGGCAGCCGTTCTCCCGGAAGTCGATGGAAACCGTCGCTGCTGGAGGAAAGCTATTGTTAGGACTCCGTAGGGCCTCTTAACGTTTGAATTTTTGGACCAAATTTTATGGAGATCTAGGAGACTTGTAGAGTGATCTATGATAAAAAGTTGAGGCCAATTTGATGAAGTTTTGACCACAAATGGGTCTTGTGATTGTTTGACAGAAACTGCCGGTTTGCAGTCTTGAAGGAACCAGCGACTTTCGAAGGAATTCCGGCGACGACTCGACCTCAAATCGTCGGTGAGCCTCATAAACCCTTAAATAGACATGTTAGCAAGTAGTGACTAAAATATGGAATTGGAGTAGGTTAAGTGCTGGATATGCTCGGTTTACACAAAACCAAACATAGCCCGGTTCGATTCTGTGCAAACGGGTTCTGTGGAGGCTGTTGGCTGTTGGTTCTGAGTCTCAAATTCATCAGTGGGACATGCTAAGATGTTGAGGGATGTGTTAATGAGGTTGGAGACTCATGGATTGGTGAATTGGATAAGAGAAATTAACAATTGATTGGATTTTTCCTTGGTTGCATGGTGGGTTTGTTCTTGGACCATTGGACCGAATTGTTGAGGGCTTAAGGAGAGGATTTTTATGGCATCAAGCTTAAGGTAAGGGAAATCCTAAAACTATGATAGGAAGATTGGACTCAATTGGGCAAGTCGGGTGAAATTGAAATTGATTCTTGAGAAACTTAATGTGATTGATCTTTGTATGCGCTAAGAGAGTATGGATGACTCGAATGTTTGATCATGCTTGTGCCTAGAGTAATTTTGTCACATTTGAATGTGTATTGAATCGTCTTGCATGCCATGGATGCATTATTTATTTATGAGTTGCACTTGGCCTTGTGTGCATAATTGTGATTGTGGCATGGCAGAGGCGAGGCGAAACCTTGATGTGTATGAGACGTGGAGTGGTGTGATGGTTACCCTGAGGCATGGGGTTGGAGTTGTGTGACACCCTGATGCGTATGAAATGCAAGATTGAGACTGGCACTGTCCTGATGCGTTGAAACACGGGATGGAGATGTGACGTGTCGACATTGGCCTATAGTACATTGAAACCTGATGCGTTTAAGTAGGTTGTCAATGACGGTCTGATGCGTTTATGCGGACCGAGCCTGATGCGTTCTAAACGCGGGCATGAAAACGAGGCAAGCGTTAAGAGGTGGCATGGGGAGGTGTGCATGATTATCTGAATGTTTTATGATGCCATGATTGCATGCCTGACATCTGTGTGTTGTCTCCATAACTGATTTGCCTCGTATGTTATTTGTATGAAATGCTGATTTTTTGTGACTGCCTAAGTGGACGGTCGGCCTAACCTAGAGTTAGGACCCACCTTACTGAGATGTGAATCTCACCCCTTTGGGGACTATTTCTTTTTTTAACAGATCCTAGGCCTTGAAGATGTGGCCTATCCGTTTTGGTGACCCCAAGGAGATGTCCACCTATTTTGATGAGTTTCCCGACGAGCAGGGAACCATTTATGTCAGGAAGTGTACCATAGTTTGGGTAGACGGGGGTAGTACTAGTTGGAAGCCTCACAAGTATGAGGCCTGGTTTCGTAAGGTCGGGGATGTGTCTGCTGGGCCGCTGAAGCCCAATGAGGTGTCCCAAGGAGTATTTCCTAATTGGTGCCACCCCGCCCGGGACTTAGACTAGGCTGAGGGGTTAGTTGTCGATTTGAGGAATGGATCGGAGAGGACCTTGCCCTTAGAGGACACGGAGGAGGAGGTTATCGTGGTCGAGGCGATTGAAGAGGATCTTGTGGAGCCATCTGCTAAGAAGACTATGGAGGATACCATAGAGGTTCGCTCTAAGACTTTTTTGGAGTGCGAGCCCACGGAGGACGTAGAGGAGACTAGGGACTCTAGCAGCTCGTCTTAGGAGCTCCTATCTTGTCAGTTGGTCTTTTGATGGCGACCTTGACCCTGTTTAAGAGTTGGTTGTTGAAGGATAGATCCCTTTTGTGTATTTACCCCGTCCTCCATGTTAGCGGATTTAGTAGCTCTGTATTTGTATGAACAGTTGGATATCATGTATGATAGTGTTTAAGCTATCCAAGTCCCACTTCATATTGTGTACAGAGGAGTTATTTCATAATTGTTTCCGCGTGCTTCGTATATTATACGACTCTCGACTTATGCGTGGATCTTGGGACCATAAGAGATATTTGGTTTGCTTGCAGGGAGTCGCATGCTCGTTCCCAGGGCGCGGGGCGTGACATCCCTATTTGATTTGGTATCAAAGCAAGGTCAGCTCGATCCAAAGTTGGTTGAGGATTGGAGTAATAAAGAGGATTAAGTTGGGACTTTGACGGTTAGCGAGACCTTAGGAGACTGGTTAGGATAAGACATGGGGTGTACGGCATGTGACTTGACACTTATGAATGGTATTCGGCCTTGGCAAGGTTGTGGTGTTGCATGAGGATTAAGTTCCCTGCTTGGTGTTGAAAGTCATTTCTGGACTTTGGCCTGTTGAATGAATGAGTATGGTTGGTTTTAATGAACCGTTGGAGTGAGCGGAATAGAGAAATGACCATGTGCTGCTTGTTGAAATGTCTTTGGAAATTGTTGTGTGAAAGGACTGTTGTATTATGATTGTTTCTATTAAGGTATAGTTAGTAGTTCTGGACTTGGATGATTGAGTGAGTTAATAACTCCTTACTAAATTGTGGTGGATTAGACTTAGTAAAGGAATATAAGTTTGAGCAACCTATGCAGGAGATCTGGAAGGTCTAGAGACGGAGCCTCTAGCTCGAGGCCGCCTGTAGCGGAGGATCCAAGGATGGATGGTGTATTGAGGGCACTGGAGAGAATTGGTGACCTGATTGACAGGCAGACCAAGGATCGGAATGCTGCCATAGCCCAGGTGGTAGGAGCCGCCATAGCTCCCATCAACGCCAATAACGGTAACAACAGTGGCAATGGAAGCCAGGGTGAACTTAACTAGGGCAATGAGGCAGTGAACGCCCAAGAGGAAATTGTCGTGGCTAGACAAATGGGTCAGCTAGTGAAACAATTCATAAAGCTGAAGCCGACCCAGTTCGATGGGACTGGAGATCCCGAGCTAGCACTCAGGTGGATTGAGAAATTGGAAAAAGCCTTTGGAGTGTTGAGGTGTATAGACGAAGAGAAAGTGTTGTTGGCAGTATGCCAACTGGAGGGTACTGTAAACGACTGGTGGGCTGCCACCAAGAATGGTGTTTTTCCTGAAGGAATAGCCATGATCTAGGATGCCTTCGAGACGACGTTCAACGACAAGTATTTCTCGGAGACGGCCAGAGAAAGAAAGCAGATAGAATTTCTACAGCTACGATAGAACCAGCTAACAGTGGATTAGTACGAGGCCAAGTTCTTTAGACTGTCCAGGTACGCATCTCGATCTATAGAAGATCCCCAAGAGAAAGCACGGAGATTTCAAGGCGGTTTGAGGCCTAAGCTCCATAGTTAGATGATTGCTCTAAACCTGAGGACTTATAAAAAGATCTATGAGAGAGGCTAGATGATTGAAAGGAACTTGAAAGAGAGGAATACCGCAACTGGATCGCGGTTTACCCCGTTTAAAGACAACCTCCAGATGGGCAAGAGATCGATGGTGGGCAATAGGCGTTTTATGCCTCTAGTAAGGAAAAATATCGTGAAGCAGCCAAATCCTACAAACTGGAGCTGCCGCCTTTGTGGCAGAAAGCATGGAAATGGGTTATGCCTAGTAAGGACTGAAGCTTGTTTTAAGTGTGGTCAGATGGGCAACCAGATGAGGACGTGCCCGAACCAAGCTCTGACGAGTCAACCTCAAGGACAGAGACCGTAGGCTGAACCGTCGACTACCACTCCCCAGATCGAGTAGAATCGACCACCGGCTCAGAGAAGAGTATATGTAATAGCCCGTAGTGAGGCGGAGGAAGCACCAAGCGTGGTCACAGGTACGATTTACTTGTGTGACCAAGTTGCGTATGCATTGTTTGATCTTGGTGCCATGCATTCATTTATGTCTGGTCAGTTTGCTAAATTGGTGGGTATGAAGTTAAAACCGTTGAATATAACCCTACATATTGCCACTCCGTTAAAGGATAATATACTAGTTTCTTTGGGCTGTGCTGGTTGTGAAATTGTGATTGGAGGGAGTAAGGAGAGTATTGATCTAGCTGTATTGCCCATGTATTAATTTGACGTGATCATAGGGATGGATTGGTAGGGTAAACAAGAGGCAGTGGTAGATTGTGGTAGGAGGACAATTCGCTTTTACCCTAAAGGCCCCCCTAGCTTTGAATTGGTAGGAAGTTAGGGAGGAATCTCGAGTCCCTTAGTCTCATCTCTTGAAGTGACAAAGTTGATGTCTGAAGGTTGTCAGGCATACTTAGTGGCAGTAATAGACACGATTGCCAAAGAGCCAAAGTTAGAGAGTATCCTAGTAGTGCGTGAATTTTCTGACGTGTTTCCCCAAGAGTTGCTAGGAGTGCCACTGGAGCGAGAAATAGAATTTGTGATCTTTAGCTCTTGGAACGGAGCTGATCTCAAAGGCACCTTTTAGGATGTCCCTGTCAGAATTAAAGGAGTTAAAGGTGCAGATGCAGGAACTGCTGGATAAGGGATTTATCAAACGAGTGCTTCGCCTTGGGGAGCACCGGTATTATTCGTAAGGAAGAAGGATGGGTCTTTATGCCTATGCATCGACTATAGGCAGTTGAACCAAGTAACAGTGAAGAACAAGTACCCACTGCCAAGAATCGATTATCTGTTTGATCAGTTGCAAGGAGCAACGGTATTCTCAAAAATTGACTTGAGGATCGAGTATCACCAATTGAGGATCAATAAGGAAGACATACCTAAGGCTGCTTTTAGGGCGAGGTATGGCCACTATGAGTTTACAGTGATGTCTTTTGGATTAACCAATGCTCCAACCACATTCATGGCTTTAATGCATCGAGTATTTAAGGAATTCCTAGATAGATTCGTCATAGTCTTTATTGACGATATCTTGATTTACTCAAGGAGCGACACAAAACATGAAGAACACTTAAGGATTGTCATGCAGACCTTGAGGGAACACTTGCTATATGCTAAGTTGAGAAAATGCGAGTTTTGGCTGAATAAGGTAGCATTTCTTGGTCATGTGGTATTTGGAGAAGGAATCGCGATGGATCTTGCGAAGATCGAAGCTGTAACAAATTGGCCTAGACCTACTACGGTCACGGAAGTCAGAAGTTTCTTGGGATTGGCATGGTACTAGATGTTTTGTGGAGAAATTCTCATCTATAGCCATTCCATTGACGCGGTTGATGAAGAAGGAAACGAGGTTTGAATGGACAGACGAATGTGAAAAGAGTTTCCAAGAGCTTAAACATCGATTGACAACCGTACCAGTGCCGACGATTCCAGTAGGACCGGGAGGTTATAAGATATACAGCGATGCTTCGCTGAAAGGATTGGGCTGTGTGTTAATGCAGCATGGGAGAGTAATAGCCTATGTGTCCCGACAGCTAAGACCACGTGAAATGAACTACCCAATGCATGATCTGGAGTTAGCAGCGATTATTTTTGCCTTGATGATCTGGAGACATTATCTCTGTGGTGAGAAGTTTCAGATTTACAACGACCACTAGAGCCTAAAGTATCTGTTCTCCTAGAAAGAGCTGAATATGAGGCAGCATTAGTGGATGGAACTGCTCAAGGATTATGAATGTGACATATTGTATCACCCTAGGAAGGCAAACAGAGTCGCAGATGCGCTGAGTCGGAAGTCGAGCATCGCTTGTCTACTAGTAAAAAGTTGGTCGATGATCGAGGACTTGAGGGATTTCGAATTCAGGCTAGAAGTCTGTCAGTTGTCCAGTTTGATAGCAACATTGAGGGTAGAACCTGAGGTCCATGAAGGAATAAAGGCCTTATAGTCTTCGGACCTAGAGATTTAGAAGATTCTAGAGATGGGAGCGACAAAGAGGAAACCAGAATTTTAGGTGTCAGAGGACGGAATTTTGAAGTTCCGAGGACAACCGTGTGTGCCAAAAGATGAAGGCCTCCGGGAAGGGATTTTATCAGATACTCATAAGAGCAACTATAGTAACCACCCTGGAAGTACGAAAATGTATCAGAACTTGCGACAATACTATTGGTGGAATGGAGTGAAGGTGGATGTGGCGAGATATGTGGCTAAGTATTTGACATGCCAGCAAGTGAAAGCACAGCACTATAAGCCTGGATGACTACTACAGCCACTGGAGATTCTTGAATGGAAGTGAGAGCATATAACTATGGATTTTGTGATGGGACTCCCGAGGAGCCAGAGAAGTCACGACTCTATATGGGTAGTCGTGGACAAATTGACCAAGTCCGCCCACTTCATTCCTGTGCGAAAGGATTTCACAATGGATAGATACGCCGAGTTATACATGAGGCAGATTGTGAGACTACATGGAGTGCCTGTGACAATTACTTCGGATAGAGATCCTAAGTTCACGGCAAACTTTTGGAAAAGCCTGCAAGATTCTATGGGAACCCGATTGCAGTTTAGCTCTGCGTACCATCCACAGATAGACGGACAGTCAGAAAGGACGATTTAGACGCTTGAGGATATGCTGCGAGCATGCGTCATAGATTTTAAAGGTGGATGGGAGGATCAGCTACATTTGGTAGAATTCGCATACAATAATAGCTAGCAGCAAAGTATCCAGATGGCATCATTTGAAGCGCTCTATGGAAGGACTTGCAGAACCCCGATTTGTTGGGATGACGTTGGAGAAAGAAGTATCACAAGCTCAGAGTTGGTAGAGCAATCAGTGGAAGCAGTGAAAATAATTCGAGATAGGCTAAGGACGACACAAAGTCGTCAAAAGAGCTATACGAATAAGCGGCGTAAGCCTTTGGAGTTTCAAGTGGGGGACCATGTCTTCCTCAAGGTGTCACCGATGAGGGGATTATCGCGATTTGGAAAGAAAAGAAAACTGAGCCCAAGGTACGTAGGTCCGTTTGAGATACTGGAGCGGATTGGGACCTTGGCATATAGGCTTGCCTTGCCGCCTAATCTATCCCAAGTGCATAATATTTTCCATGTGTCAATGCTACGAAAATATGAACCAGACTCGACACATGTGCTGGATTATGAGGTTATAGAAGTGGACAATCAGGTATCCTACATGGAGAAGCCGATCAGGATCGAAGACCGAAATGAGCAAACTCTAAGAAATAAGAAGATTACATTGGTCAAGGTGGTGTGGGAGCACCATGGAACCGAAGGCGCCACGTGGGAAAACGAAGAGACGATGAGGCGACAACACCTCCACTTGTTTGAGTAATTGAGTTTGATGTAAATTTTGGGATGAAATTTTTGTAAGTGGGAAGAGTTGTGACATTCTGATTTCCCAGTCATTTTCAGACTCATTAATGAGAAGTATATCTAGCGATGTGTTTCGGTCTTATCTCGCTCGAATCTGATCAATTTGAGTAGACTGATCAAAAGGGAAAGGCTAACGTGAGACCAGGTACGTGGACCTAGGGAATTCGAATAGGAAATGACGTTTTGACCATAAGGATTGTGGAGAGGACATTTAGAACCACAAAAGGCCGATCTAAGGACGATTAAGGAATGCATTGTTAGCGTTATACAATAGGAGCGCGGGTGATGCCACTTAACCAACGTATAATTTGCAAAATTTTCCTAAATCGGACAGTGATGATCGAAACTATAAGAACTAGTGACAGACCCTCACAATTACATAACAATCAAAGTCTCCACAAATTGACGAGCCCTAAATGGGATATGAATCACAAGGTCGATACGCGTAAAGTCTGCAAAAGTCGTTCGTCTGTTCGGGATAGGTTGGAATCATGTCTGATAGAGAAAACAATCAGAAACGAGTCTTGAAAATTGAAAATGGAGAATAAAAAATTCCAACGTCATGTTTGGATTGGCCGTCGCCATGTCAAAGAATATTAGAACGAGAAAAATGACGTTTCGGACGTCGGGGGTGAAATTACCATTTTGCTCCTCAAAGCTCTAGCCTTGCTTATGAAATTGAAGAAGGGCATTTTGGTCTTCTATAGACCCCCAAGAGCCACCAAAAATTTGGAGAAATTGTGGCCATTGGATCACCTTGATTGACACTTAGGGCATGTGTCAATGGATTAACTAAAGAGTGGTTATTTCCACTTTTTGCCAACTACCATTCAACCCTTTGACTCTTGAGATTGAATATAGCTCCCCTCTCTCTCTCTTGGCCAGCCATTCCTCACCCAAAGCACCGAGACTTCTTCTTCTTCTTTCTCTCCTTTCTACCACACGTCGACCAGTTTCTGTGCCGCCGTTCGCCAACTTCGACGACCCCCTCCGGCCACCGCCTTGACTCCGGCCGACCACACCCTCCTACCTCAGCCTATTACCGACGTCCTCGAAGTGGAAGCGCGTCGATTGACTCACCGAGGAGCTCCGGGCAGCCATTCTCTCGAAAGTCGCTGGAAACCGTCGTAGCTAGAGGTAAGCTACTATTAGGACTCCGTAGGGCCTCTTAAAGTTTGAATTTTTTGGCCAAATTTTGTGAAGATTTAGGAGACTTGTAGAGTGATCTGTGATAAAAAGTTGAGGTGAATTTAATGAATTTTTGACCCAAAATGGGTCTTGTGATTGTTGGACAGAAACTGCCGGTTTGCAGTCTTGAAGGAACCGGCGACTTTCGAAGGAATTTCGGCAACGACTCGACCTCAAATCTTTGGTGAGCCTCATAAACGCTTAGATAGACATGTTAGCAAGTAGGTTAGTGACTAAATGATGGAATTGGAGTAGGTTAAGGGCTGGATATGCTCGGTTTACACATAATTGAACATAGCCCGGTTTGATTCTGTGCAAATCGGTTCTGTGGAGGCTATTGGCTGTTGGTTCTAAGTCTCAAATTCATCAATGGGACATGCTAGGATGTTGAGGGATGTGTTGATGAGGTTGGAGACTCATGGATTGATGAATTGGACAAGAGAAATTGACAATTAATTGGATTTTTCCTAGGTTGCACGGTGGGTTTGTTCTTGGACCATTAGACCGAATTGTTGAGGGCTTAAGGAAAGGATTTTTGTGGCATCAAGCTTAAGGTAAGAGAAATCCTAAAACTATGATAGGAAGATTGGACTCAATTGGGCGAGTCGTGTGAAATTGAAATTGATTCTTGAGAGACTTAATGTGATTGATCTTTGTATGTGCTAAGAGAGTATGGATGACTCGAATGCTTGATCATGCTTGTGCCTTGAGTAATTTTGTCACATTTGAATGTGCATTGAATCGTCTTGTATGCCATGGATGCATTGTTTATGGATGAGTTGCACTTGGCCTTGTGTACATGAGTGTGATTGTGGCATGGCGGAGGCGAGGCGAAACCCTGATGCGTATGAGACGTGGGGTGGTGTGATGGTTACCCTGAGGCGCTGAGGCGCGGGGTTGGAGTTGTGTGGCACCCTGATGCGTATGAAACACGGGGTTGAGATGTCCACGGTACTGATGCGTTGAAACGCGGGACGAAGATGTGACGTGTTGACACTGGCCTTGAGTGCATTGAAGCCTGATGCGTTTACGCGGGTTGTTAATGACGGTCTGATGCGTTTACGCGGACTGAGCCGATTCGTTCTTAACGCGGGCATAAAAACGAGGCAGGCGTTAAGAGTGGAAGTGGTGAGGTGGCATGGCAGGGTTTGCATGATTATCTGAATGTGTTATGATGCCATGACTGCATGCCTGACATCTGTGTGTTGTCTCGACAACTGATTGCCTCGCATGTTATTTGTATGAAATGTTGGTTTTTTGTGATTGCCTGAGTGGACGGTCGACCTAACCTAGGGTTAGAACCCACCTTATTGAGATTGTGAATCTTATCCCGTTGGGGACCCATTTTTTTTTTTACAGATCCTAGGCCTTGAAGATGTGGCTTATCTGTTTTGGTAACCCTAAGGAGATGTCTACCTATTTTGATGAGTTCCCTGACGGGTAGGGAACCATTTATGTCAGGAAGTGTACTGTAGTTTGGGTAGACGAGGGTAGTACTAGTTGGAAGCCTCATAGGTATGAGGCCTGGTTTCGTAAGGTCGGGGATGTGTCTACTGGGCCGCTGAAGCCCAATGAGGTTCCCTAGGGAGTATTCCCTGATTGGTGCCACCTCGCTCGGGACTTAGACCAGGCTAAGGGGTCAGTTACCGGTTCGAGGAATGGACCGGAGAGGACCTCGACCTTAGAGGACACGGAGGAGGAGGTTATCGTGGTCGAAGCGACTGAGGAGGATCTAGTGGAGCCATCTGCTGAGGAGACTATAGAAGATACCATAGAGGTTCGCTCTGAGACCTTTTTGGAGTACGAGTCCACGGAGGACACAGAGGAGGCCGAGGACTCCAGCAGCTCGTCTTAGGAGTTTCCATCTTGTCAGTCGATCTTTTGATGGCGACCCTGACCCGTTTAAGAGTTAGTTGTTGAAGGATGGATCCCTTTTGTGTATTTACCCCGTCCCCCATGTTAGCGGATTTAGTAGCTCTGTATTTGTATGAACAGTTGGATATCATGTATGACAGTATTTGCACTATCCAGGTCCCACTTCATATTTTGTATGGAGGAGTTATTTCATTATTGCTTCCGCATGCTTTGTATATTATACGTCTCTCGACTTATGTGTAGATCTTGGGACCACGAAAGATATTTGGTTTGCTTGCAGGGAATCGCGTGCTCGTGCTTGGGGCGCGGGCCGTGACATCGTTCGTCCAAAATATTGCCTCCAACGTTAAATACTTGTTCTACAGCAACTGTCGAACAAGGGGTTACTAAAATTGATTTAGCAATTAGAGCAAGAATTGGGTTTTGGATGGAATGCCTCTTTCAACAATCCAATATTATGAAATCTGTGCTACTTTCAAATTCATCAAACTTAAAAGAAACAATTAGATAGCTCTCTATTTCAGAATTAGTTCCTATTGTTCTCTTTTGCTTTTGTTGCCTACGAAATATGTCACAAACTGCAATCCTTTGCGAGCACGCCATATCCCACAACGCCGTTTTAACTCAATGATAACCTAGGATCCGTACGGCCTTGAAGCTCGGATAAACAAATAAAATAAATGAATAAGCGAAAACATAAACAACTCCATGCACAATTAACTAAAATGAACTGGGACAACTATAACCCTGCATATCATAAAACATCAACGTCCCATACAAACGACCAAGATAGGGGACAAAACACAAAAGAAAATATACATGATTAGGGTCGAAGGGACTACAGGACCACATCAAAAGACTTCCATCTAGGTCCTACCAAAAAGAGGCCTCTATTCTAAGAGGTCATCAAAAGAACAATCACCACCTAGGGCTCTAATCGGCACCACTGTCATCAGTGTCGTCTTCGTCTTCCTTGGGATCATACTCAGAGAAACTCTAGGACACGACCTCCATAGAATCATCCTCCTCGTCAATCTCAGAAGCGAAAATTTCTATCAGCTCCATGTCCTCCTCAACGATCGGGGTCTTCTCGGGGATATTCCTAGACTCCACGACAGAATTATCTCTCTCAACCTCAACTGGGGCAGGATGACACCAAGGTGGGATTGCATCCCTAGAGATCTCAGAAGTCTTCAATGGTCCAGTGGTGGTATTCTTAGTACAAAGGTACCAAGATTCGCAGCGGTGAGGCCTCCAATATGGTTCTCTCTCGTCCACCCAAATAGTAGTCCCTTTTCTTATGTACACCCTATCGTTGTCTACAGGGAATTCCTCGACGGAAGTGTCCATTTCCATCGGGGTACTAAAACGAATGGAAGCATAACTAAGGCTTGGGGTCTGAAAACAAGTCCCATAACGAGGTGAGATTTACATCTCAGTAAGTTAACCCTAAACCTACACTAGGCCGTTAGTACCTCCAGACACTTTTAAAAGCAATATGGAACAATTCAACAATAACACATGGCAATCAAAGCATCATAACAAATCCTCTTGATTGGCATAAACGAGAACAATTCAAAGGCAATCACATTAATAAGACCTAGCTTCTCGGACAAGCACCATATCCAATTCATATGCCATGATTTAATCTCAAATCTCATCATACTTTCAATTCCAATGGCTAGGCCCGTGTCAATACGTCTCAAGATAAAACAATTGACAACCTGCATTCTAACGCATCAGGTTTCAATGCCATTCCAGTACTCGTGTTGACACATATCACGCCTATTCTGCATTCTGACGCATCAGGATAGAAATCGACCTTGCATTCTGACACATCAAGGTTCAATAAACCATAGGTTCATAACTCAATTAATCAAAGATTGCCATCATATAATGTGCTTCTCATTAAACAAGGGCTCCCAAGTCAAAACTCATCGTTTAAAACAATTTCATGATTGAGTATAACTTGTCTCTACAAACAATTAGACTTATAACATGAGAATCAACTGTAGCCAAATCCACACATCACACGTCACAAAATGCACGACAAGGTATTCAATCACACAAATCAGTCTCTTGCCAATTCAAGCATGTACTTCATATATTTACCAATTAAGGGATCAAATGCTACGCAGCTATTCAATGACACATGCCAATCGAAAGCTCACACCACTAATTCAGCTATGAGAACTCACAAAATTCATTCCAAGCAAGCACACATGATTGGGCTAACACCAATCTCATTCGGCATTGAACAATTCAAGCACATACAGCTCACATGATCGTCAATCGAGCCTCAATTCCATCCATTAGTACCCTAACGTCCTAATACGGATTTAGAGGTCACTTACAAAGTCAGTCGAGCAAGAAATTTCAACCAATGATAGCCACAAGGTCCGATTAAGGCCCGACCAAAACAGGGTAGCTTGTAGTCCTAGGAAAAATCCGACAATTCAATAATTAAAACTTCTCCAAATTTCATTCTTTCACTCAATCATCTTGCCAACACATTATACTATGTTCTAGGATGCCTAACCGAGGAGTTTGAAGCAAGGCGACAACTCGGCAACCTCTAAATGGCTCGGTCCAAACAGTTCGGTGTAGGGCAGTGGGCGGTTCCTATGAAATTCCCATCAAACAGCCATTATAACATCTCTAAACCTCATTCCATCCCACAATTATCTTGCCAAGACATCAATCTACATCCCTAGATATCTTACCGTGAGTTTCCAAGTAAGGCAACTCCTCAATGAACCTCCAAGAGGCTCGGTTTCAACGCCGGTGGTAGTGGTCAATTTCTATTCTTGCAAAACCAAGCAATTGCAGCTATTAAAACCTATCTCAAGTCTAATGAATCCTCACTCTAAGCTTGCTATACTCTTATACTAGATGTTAAGGAAGTCTCACTGAAGATTGAGAGTCAAAAGAGTCTTCAAGGCGAGTCCAAAGTCACTCTTCCTCAAACTGGGTCTGGTGGTGATTGGTTCTGTTTTGACGGCTACACGGGGCGATCGGAACGACCAATGGCTGAGCGGAGGCAGAAGGAAGGTAGAGGAGAGGCTATAGGAGGTGTTGGTGATCGGTGCTCAGGCTCAAGGTAGCTAGAGGTGGCGGTCGAGAAGGGCGAACGGCGAGGTGGCGGGCCGGTTGGGCAAGGGTATTCCAAGGCAAGAAGAAGAAGAAGAAGAAGAAGAAGAAGAAGAAGAATAAGAATAAGAAAAAGAGAAGAAGGAGAGGAGAGTGGTCTGCCAAATAAAGAGGAGAGGGAGAGTGTCATGCCCCGAACCCGGCGAGCACGCCAACATCCCACCTGCCCGTTCATCATAAGTAGTCTTCCAGGACCCCTCGATGAATTAATCAACACTAAGAAATAATACAAGGTCACGGAAGCAATTAAAAAGCTCTATACGAACCCATAATAAGATGACTCAAGACAATAGGGTATACATATCGCATAAATAATAAAGTCAGTTACAAATCTAACTCCAACGACTTCTTCAAATGCCATCCCATGGTAAGTTCGGGTTTTCTTCGCTTGAGACCTGAAAAAGATAAGCCCCCACTGGGGTGAGATATAAATCTCAATAAGTGAAACCTAATCCTAGACCTGAACACCAGTCCCTCCAGACCACACACCAATGCTATCAGACGCAAGCATTCTGCAATTCAATATCACAAAGCATCAAACCGTCTAACATATCAATAAGCCAGGTATGCATAAAAATCACAACCATCAATATTCAACCTCAAGGGTTCAAGCTCACTGCACATGCAACACGTAATTCAAGACATAATTGTCATCACTTTCTTGTTACCCTACGTACTCCTCTGGCACTCCTGCCATCTGACATCACCGAGGTCATCAGACCAAACGATGTCCACGTACCACTAGGGTCATCAAACCAATCGGCATTCTTCAAGCTTATAGCCACTTAATGTCACCGGGGTCATCAGACCAATCAGCATTCTTATTCTCATTCAATTTCACCACCCTCCAATACCACCAGGGTCATCAAACCAATTGGTATCATCATTAATTCCCAAGGCTCACAGCAATTGTGATCTCCGGGGCCACAGGCCAACGATCGCTGGGGCACTACAACTCATTTATAAAGCATCGACACTATAGCCATTACATAATATAGGCATTATAGCCAAATCACTAACAGGGCTTCATAGCCAATTCATATAAATTCGGGGCTCAATAGCTGAAGTATATTACCAAGCTCAATAGTTAATAAAATCCATGTCATTCAAACATCCGTGTCATTCCAGTACACAAGCCATCAATTATAGCCTGAAAAATCACAATTTCACCCCAGGCAAGCATGTGTGGTTCGGTCTACTCGCATTCCATGCGACCATTAACAATTCAAACACCTTAGATGCACAATTTCATCAATTCACTACCCAACCTCATCCAGTAGTGTCCTAGCATTCAGCTAAAGGTTTAGGAAATACTTACCAAGATCAATTAGCTAAATCTCACACCAAGCGATTCTCCTCAATGCCACAAGTATATAACCCTCAAGAATTACTCGTCCACCTAGAAAAGTTCACTAATCTCGAATCAAAAGTCATTGAATTCTCACTTCCTTTAACCCAATTTCTCATTAGCCATACCATAGGCAATGCAAGACACTTTATTGATCAATTGAACACATATCAACACTCTCACGAACCCTCAATGTGTTCGGTTCATATGATCCCATGTAAGGTGGAATATAACTTGGGGTTTTATGCTCTAATTAGCCCTTAAATCACTTCTAATTCCCAATCCACTTCACATACTTCCCATTAACACCTCACACAATATCCTATGAAGTTTTATGAGCCAATTTGAAGTCAAAATACCACTTAAATGGCCATCACCTGGTTCGGCCAGAACATATACTCCCCCAAAACAAAACCGATTTTGGTTCAATTAGCACAATCAATCCATAAATCAATTTCAAAATTCAATCCATCACAAAACCAAATCTCTATAACCTTAATCTACATGTTAACAAAGATTTGGAAGCTCCCAAAAACGCAGTCTCTCCAAAACTAGGTCAGATTTTGACCTTTACCCACTCAAACAGACTTACGGGACAAACGGCTTGGCCAAATTAAGCTCATAGTACTTTTCTAGAATGGAAAGACGATAAGCTTTAAGATGGAGGTGGTTTTACCTCAATCTGAAATCGGACGACGAAGTTGTGGCCAAAACAGTGAGCTAATTTTTTCCTGTCCGTGAGAAATCCATTCGGCCGAGAGGAAAAAAATGAAGGAGAGGAAGATGGTGGGAGATGGTGGCCGACCAAATGAAGAGAGAGAGAGTCCATTAGACACCAATAATCCATTTTTAGTCAATTAGATAAGATGGCCATTTAATACTTGGCCTCTCCTTTGATTGACACTTGACAATCTTCCATTGGTTACTTCATTGACTTTGACTTCCATTGACCATATCCATTCACCATTTTCGGCAGCATATAGGAGTGTAGATTGAGCAAAATAACCTTCTAAACTTCTTTAGGCAATGCCAAAGATTGAGGGGTAAAATGGTTATTTAGCACTTTTCGTCTGAAATCTCATTTTTTCAGTATAAATCACCTTCGATGAGGTGACGTCCATTTCAATTCAAATATTGGAATTCCTCAATGTCCAATACCCAAATCTCGAGGTCTAATTTCGTGTCAATCTCTCGTCAATTGTAATTCCAGTTTATCTCAAATTGATGGGCGACTCTTGCAGGCGCTACGCGTATCTAATTTGGGACTTTTTTCAAGCCGTGGCGACTTTAACTGTCATGTAATTGCGAGGGTTTATCATTCGTTCCTTCGATCCTAATCATCGAAATCCGTTTTAGAAAATTCTCACAAATTACATATTGGTTAAGCAGAATCACCCGCGTCCCAACGTATAACGCTAACAAGACATTCCATGATTGTCCTTACATCGATCTCTACCGACCCAAGACATTCCCTCGACAATCCTTATGATCAAAGTGCCATTTCTTATTCAAATTTCCCAGGTTCACGTATCTGACTCCGTGTCAGTCTTTCCCTTTTGGTCAGATAACTCAAGAATAGCCAACTCCGAGCGAGTTATAAATGGAATACACCGATCGATATCCTTCCTTTCAATAGTCTTGAAAGGGTTGAAATTTGGAATGTCACAATTCTTCCCTCTTAAAGAAATTTCGTCCTAGAAATTTACAATCTTCTCAATTATCCAATCTCGCGAGGTACTGACTCCTCATTGCATCCTCATTCTCCAAAGTAGATTCTCCCATTACTTGACGTTCCCACTTGTTTTTTCTAACAAAAGTCATATTCCTCCGGGACTTATTTCCCTCAATCCTTAACTTGTACTTGTTTTTCTCTATTCTCTTCTGACATTCATATTATCTGTCGGTGATACACCTTCGAGCATTCGGACCTTCTTTTCAATTTGTCCAATGGTCCGGGAATAATACGCACGTCATACTATAATCCCTATTTTCAAATTCCTTGTCGGAAGGCTTTTTCCAGAACGCCGCAATAGATTCAAGATCTTTTTCTATCACGATTATTACCTAACCGTCATGAAATCACACTCCTTGAGTGCCTCTATCAATTGACATAATCATCCAATTCAATCGTCGTGTTGTACCATCAGGAACGCACAAGTTCCATTAACTTGCCATCGATTGTCCAAATCGAACCATAATCTTCTCGACTTCTCAGGCAAACTCATGATTGAGCCCGTAATAAATTGATCTCGACATATCCTTATGATATCCCAATGAACACCATGGTTCGTCCTATGAATCTTCAGTATGGTCCTTCCTTTAAGTTATTCTTCATTATGGGACACATGCACTCGTCTATGAAGCCTCAAGATTTCTATCTTCAACTTCACGATTCCCTTTCTAGGTACTCAGGAGTATGGATTTTCCCCCTCATGTATTTATTTCTAAAATCCTTTGGACATCAGGGTCCATCCATTGCAACGTTTTAATCACTCCTTGACCTTCACGTTCTATACTTAAGGCATTCGCTGAACTAGCCCTTCAGCAACTTCCAATTTTGAGATTGAATCTCTTATTTCTTTAGGGAAGATTTGTCCCTCCATCGCCAATTAAACAATGCTTTATTCTCAATTATAAGCATCCGCCAACTTTTCCACCCTTCCTTAGCGATATGGATATCGCTGTAACAACACTTGGGTGATCTCTTCATTTCATGTTACTCACCTTCAATTACCTTTAGGCAATCAATGCTCTCAATCTCTTATAGTTCACATAACTTCGAGATCTTTCTTTATCTAAGCAATGCTCTCATGTCCACAATCAATTTCACGCATCAGTGTTGCCTCTTGTTCAATTCCTATTAGGAAATTGCTACATTATACTCTTTGTGGTAGATATAACATTGAAATATTCTTTCATCCACACAATATTTCACAACTTTGTCGCGAGGATACTTGCAGATTCATCACTTATTCCAATCGTCAAAGCCTCCACAAGAATTCCATTTCTCAAAAATTTCACGACTAAGAAATCTTACCTCATCAGGTTCGCAGCTCGTGCGCTTTACATTTAGCATACATCGAGCATCTCCTTAAAGTTCATAGGATACTCTCGAAGGTCATTCATGTTTCTCATAACTCCTTAAATGAGTCCAATCATCGTCTCTAAAGACGGTAACCATCAAGTCAATCATTCTTTGGACACTCAATTCGACTATTGTCAATCTCTTTCTACCAGGTGTCGAACCTTCCAAACTATTCCTCGTACTTCTCACTTGAGAGCTCAGACCTTGACTTTCTGTTGCCACGGGTCTCCACTAGGACAACGCAACATTTTGTTTATTTTTGTCACTCTTTCCTTAAGGAGCATTAGTGTCTTAACCTCTTGGTTCCACAATCAGCTAATGCAACCACATCTCAATTTCATCCATTCAACTAAGCATCGACATGTCCTGGCATTCAATATTATCTACAGGACAGTTTCTCGGACTTAACTTTCAGAAATCATTCAAACTTTACATCTTCCTCGTTAGTCTAGACGCTCAGTTTTAATACCAAGACAATTGGAATTTTCTCTTTCTTCCACACTAGGGTTTCTTACCCTATGAAGGAAAACTATACCCTTAAGTGTCATTCTCTCACTTTGAATCCACTTTGTTCTTCACATTTCATAGGATGTCAACCTTGGAGTCTGCACCAACGGCGGTGTTTTACTCCAGAACGTAGATGCCACCATACTCGGCATTCTTCTTCCCATAATTCAGTCACTTCAAGTGACAATATCCGTTCGTCCTTAGTTTCCACCAATTCACGTATCGAATACTCGATTCGACTACTTCAAATCACTTTGTAATTACACTCCAAGCACTCCTTTCACTTACTCAACCATTCACTAGAATTACGAACAGTCAGGACTATCAAGTCCATTCACTTTTCTTTTCATCAACGACTATTTCATAGTCCAATCGCTCTTTAAGAATGACACCCTACTCTTTAGGGGTGATGGTTCGTAACGCCACGTCTAGTGGTTTCGTTTCAATCTCAATCATTCTGATAGAATCATCAATGTCAGACAACTGATATAACTCTTTCCTTAACTTTTCCCCGTGACGGAAGAAATGAAACATCAATCTCTCACTACGAGACTTGTGCCAAGATAACAACCATCCCTTACAGGCGCATTCTGTGGAAATCTCTATATTCATAATCCTTGAACGGAAATCCTCTTTCGATTATCCACTTCCTCCCTTCGGATCCATTATAGTTCCTCCGAATCAAGAATATCAACTAGCCATAAGGCTCTCAAGTTTCAATCCACTTAAGGATTTACTTATCTTATTCAAGGGTCACTGACCACCTTTACCATGTGCTTAAACGACCTTGATAACTCTGTCTCACACTGGTCGATCATCTTCTGATTCTTGCAAAAGTATCAGGATCCAAACAACCCTTGCTTTCAAGCAATCCCAAGAGAATACTTTCCATCAAACAACTCAACAGAGATAGTCTAGGCAGATATCATGTCTTCGAGGAAACCCTTCCTCTGGTGACCTTTCACCAACTATCAACAGTTTCTTAAGACTAAAACTGCTAGGGTCACTTTCTTTCCTCAGTGTACCCCACAACCTCTAAGGTTTTCTTACCAAGATCTCCAATCTAGAGAGAGACAATTTCCAATCTCATCCCTCTATAAAACTCAATCAATCTCAATCTTATTCATAGCTTCACAAGCTTCTCAAAACTCTCGTGGTTCTTCATACGCATTCACCTTTCTCGTGAATGAAATAACTCAGAGTCACCTTTCTCGTGACTTCTATCACTCTAACTCATCAGTACTAGCATCTGTCACCACAGTGACTTAGACAATCATGGAAGCTCCCCCTCGAGCTTGCTTACCCAACAAATTTTCTACTTTCCATTTAAAGTTCTCACAACCCATTCAGCTCTTGGGTCTTGTACGATTAACAAATCGAGCCATATTCTCTTTTGGTACTCATACTCCAACCGCTCATCTTTCCTCAATTCTCACGATCCTTCTCAGTTCTAGGATCTTCCATACCATGTAATACTCAAGCCTAATGCTCTTCCACGACCATACCTAGGTTGTTCAACGTCATTAGGTTCTCATGTCAGTTGAATCACTATGATTCCCTCTAGGAATCAAAGACTTAAATCAGCTAAGTCTAGCAGTCTCAGACTGCTCATCTCAATATTTTTCGCCATCAACTATAAGTGGTTCCCAAACAATTCTCAACTAGTTGTCTATTACCCAAGGATTTCAGATCCTCATCAGTCAATGACTATTCAACAGGCTAATCTCAACAAGGCAACTTCTCAATCATAAGTTAATTACTAGGCAAACCTCAACTAGGCTAAAACTCAACTAGGTTAATACCCAGCAAGTACTCAAAGTACCATTTCAATCGTTCATGCCATAAATCCAGGGGCATTTTCCACTCTACCATAATCACAACAGACTATCTCAACATCAACAAGCATCAGTTCAATGCCGTTTAATCTCTCAGTTAGACCTTGGCCATATCATTCACATCATGCCAATCATAAAACACGCTTAACAGACCCATCACAAGCATAACGTTTAAGCACAAAACTTTTAACCAAGCCACTCACATGTGTCATTTCACATGCCATGCCACTTTCAAACATTGACCAAGGAATCCATCTCGTGCCATACATTGCTTAACCATAATTGGACTCAACCTGATACCTAGGCTTTTCCTTTCAAGTTATGACTTGGGTCATTCTTGCCTTTTGCCATCTTAGAAGCCTGCCAGGAGCGACTTCTTGTCCGGACCTCTTTATCTCGGCGATCACTCCCCGTACTCATTAGATCTGGTCGTTGCAGGTTGTCCCAAATCATACATCTATAGAGAAAGTCCCGTTCCACACGTCTCATACCATGCTTCATTATAGTTTATAGGTACCCATCCACTTGTCCCATACAAAGCGACAGTTTATTAAGTCCAACAATGATAAGTTCATGCATGCACCCTCATCAACTTTCCTTTCAATGCCACAAATACATGCACAACATGTTCGTTCTCATCACTTGTCATACCACAATCGTTTCTACATCAAGCCTCAGTTATAGAAACTTCTGGTTCCACCAATGACCATCGTATCTCATAGATTAATTGTCTATATGCAACTATATACCTCAAGTTTAGTCGCTATTCAATTCAAATCCATAAGTAATCGATCACAACTGGCCTTTAAGCCAAATATTCCTTGTCCGCTTCCCTATAGACACCTCATTTCATATCACCCATATCACCCAAGACTCTCAATAGCAATCGAGAACTACACCATCAAGATACAATGCAATTCAAGCCTGAATCCGCTAATGGTAGTCGTCTCTTTATAACTCCTACTCCTTAGGTTGGGTCATTGACAAACCATCATCACAATCGTACACTCCAATTGACCCTTCATTCATAAGCTATTCTTTAGCAACCTCAAATCCGGGCTTATGACTCTTCAATATCTACTCACTTCCTTATGAACCTTAATCATAAAATCGCTCATGATCATCAATCAAAATCAACACTAGAACCATTAGTGTACAACACAAGTTCAAGCCTATAGTCCCCGAGATTCAGCAATCCATACTTAACCCTAAAGGTCTCACTACCTAATTGTCCCCAAGTCATCAGTCCTCATCACTCTAAACCTAAATCACAATGGATAGAGCTGACCTTGCTTTGATACCACTCAAATAGGGATGTCACGCCCCGAACCTGGCGAGCACGCGAACATCTTACCTGCCCGTTCATCATAAGTAGTCTTCCAGGATCCCTCGATGAATTAATCACAACTAAGAAATAATACAAGGTCACGGAAGCAATTAAACTATTCCATACCAACCCACAATAAGATGACTCAGGACAATATGGTATACATATCGCATAAATAATAAGGTCAGTTACAAATCTAACTCTAACGACTTCTTCAAATGCCATCCCATGGCAAGTCCGGGTTTCCTTCGCCTGAGACTTGAAAAAGATAAGCCCCCGCTCGGGTGAGATATAAATCTCAATAAGTAAAACCTAATCCTAGACCTGAATACTAGGCCCCTCAAACCATACACCAATGCTATCAGATGCAAGCATTCAGCAATTCAATATCACAAGGCATCAAACCGTCTAACATATCAACAAGCCAGGCATGCATAAAAATCACAACCACCAATATTAAACCTCAAGGGTTCAAGCTCATTGCACATGCATCACGTAATTCAAGACATAATTGTCATCACTTTCTCGTTACCCCACGTACTCCTTTGGCACTCCACCATCTGACATCACCGGGGTTATCAAACCAAACGATGTCCACGTACTACTGGGGTCATCAGACAAATCAGTACTCTCCAAGCTTACAGCCACTTAATGCTACCGGGGTCATCAACCAATCGGCATTCTCATTCTCATTCAATTTCACCACCCATCGATACCACCGAGGTCATCAGACCAATCGATATCATCATTAATTCTCAGGGCTCAAAGCCATTGCAATCTCCAGGGCATCAGGCCAACTATCGCTGGGGCACTACAGCTCATTAATAAAGCATCGACACTATAGCCGTTACATAACATAGGTATTATAGCCAAATCACTAGCAGGGCTTCATAACCAATTCATATAAATCCAGGGCTCAATAGCCGAAGTATATTACCAAGCTCAAGAGCCAATAAAATCATACAATCACCACTTAAATTGATATACCACACGGTCATGCAAACATCCGTGTCATTCTAATACACAAGCAATCAATTATAGCATGAAAAATCACAATTTCACCCCAGGCAAGCATGTGTGGTTCGATCCACTCGTATTCCATGCGACCATTAACAATTCAAACACCTTAGAGGCACAATTTCATCAATTCACCACCCAACCCATCTAGTAGTGTCCTAGCATTCATATAAAGGTTTAGGAAACACTTACCTGGATCAATTGGCTAAATCTCACACCAAGCGACTCTCCTCAATGCCATAAGTATATAAACCCCAAGAATTCCTCATCCACCTAGAAAAGTTCACCAATCTTGAATCAAAAGTCATTGAATTCTCACTTCCTTTAACCGAATTTCTCATTCGCCATACCATAGGCAATTCAAGATACTTTATTGATCAACTGAACACGTATCAACACTCCCACGAACCCTCAATGTGTTCTGTTCATATGAGCACATGTAAGGTGGAATATAACTTGTGGTTTTATGCTTTAATTAGCCCTTAAATCACTTCTAATTCCCAATCCACTTCACATACTTCCCATTAACACCTCACACAACATCCTATGAAGTCTTATGAGCCATTTTGAAGTCAAAATACCACTTAAATGGCCATCACCAGGTTCGGCTAGAATAGATACTCCCCCAAAACATAACTGATTTTGGTTCAATTAGCACAATCAATCCATAAATCAATTTCAAACTTCAATCCATCACAAAATCGACTCCCCATAACCATAATTTACCTATTAAGGGGGCTCACGGAAGATTTGGAAGATCCCAAAAATGCAGCCTCTCCAAAACTGGATCAGATTTTGACCTTTGTTCATTCAAACAGACCTACAAGACAAACGGCTAGGCCAAATTAAGCTCATAATACCTTCCTAGAGCGGCAAGACGATAAGCTTTAAGATGGCGGTGGATTTATCTTAATTCGAAGTCTCATGATGAAGTTATGGCCAAAATAGTGAGCTAATTTTTTCCTGTTCGCGAGAAACCCATTTGGCCGAGAGGAAAAAAATGAAGGAGAGGAAGATGGTGGGAGATGGTGGCCAGCCAAATGAAGAGAGAGAGTCCATTACACACCAATAATCCATTTTTAGTCAATTAGACAAGATGGGTAATTAATGGCCATTTAATGCTTGGCCTCTCTTTTGGTTGACACCTAGCAACCTTCCAGGTTGCTTCATTGACTTTGACTTCCTTTGACCATATCTATTCACCATTTTTGGCAGCATATGGAGGTGTAGATTGACCAAAATAACCTTCTAAACTTGTTAAGGCAAGGCCAAAGGGTGAGGGGCAAAATTATCATTTGGCACTTTTCATCCGAAATCCCATTTTTTCAGTATAAATCACCCTCGATAAGGCGATGTTCATTTCAATTCAAATATTGAAATTCCTCAATGTCCAATACCCAAATCTCGAGGTCCAATTTCATGGCGAACTCTCGTCGACTGTAGTTTCAATTTATCTCAAACTGACGGGTGACTCTTGCCAGCGCTACACGTAGTGACCTTGGGATTTTTCTCAAGCCGTGGCGACTTTGTTTGTCATGTAATTGCAAGGGTTTATCGTTCGCTCCTTAGATCCTGATCATTGAAATTCGATTTAGGAAATTCTCGCAAATTACATATTGGTTAAGCGGAATCACCCGTATCCCAACGTATAACGCTAGCAAGACATTCCATGATCGTCCTTAGATCGATCTCTGCCGACCTAAGACATTCCCTCGACAATCCTTATGGTCAAAGTGCCATTTCTTATTCAAATTCTCTAGGTTCATGTATGTGATACCGCGTCAGTCTTTCCCTTTTGATCAAATAACTCAAGAGTGGCCAACTCCGAGCGAGTTATAACTAGAATACACCGATCGATATCCTTCCATTCAATAGCCTCGAGAGGGTAGGAATTCTGAATGTCACAGAGAGTCTTCTTCAATCTCAAGTTTGGTCAAAGTTGGAATGTAGTTGGGACATGATATGGATTAAATGCTAAGTGGCTCCATTTGATCAAATAATGACACTTGTCATTGCATTCATAATATCTTCAATCCAATTGACTCTTATGGCCTTGTGATTTTTGGCCAACTAAGGGGATCACCAAAAGACTAAAATGCTCTTCTTCAATTCTTAAGCCAAGGTTATACTTCTAAGGGCAAAATGATAATTTCACACTTACAGTCCAAAATTTCGCTTTTCTAATATGAATTACCCTCAACGAGGCGACGCCCAATTCCTTTCAAATGTTGAAATTCTTCATTGTCCAATTTTCAATTTCTCATTTTCTCGTCAATCGTAATTTTAGTTTATCTAGAACTAATGGACGGCTTTTGCATATGTTACACGTATCGATTAAATGATTCTAATCACACTTAGGACTTCTCAAGTCATGGCAACTTTGATTGTCATGTAATTGCGAGGGCTTATCGCTAGTTCCGACGGTCTCGATCGTCAAGGTTTGATTTAAGAAAGGTTTGCAAATCATATATTGGTTAAGCAGAATCACCCGCGCTCCAATCGCATAACGTTAGCAATGGATTTCATAATCTTTATTCGATCGGCCTTTATTGGCTCTAATAGTCCCCCGACAATCCTTATGGTCAAAGTGCCATTTCTTATTCGAGTTTCCTAAGTCCACATACCTAGTCCTGCGTTAGCCTTTCCCTTTTGATCAGTTAACTCAAGATTGATCAGATCTGAGCGAGATATAACTAAAATACATCGATAGATACACTTTCATTCAATAGTCTCGAAATGGTAAGAAATTCAGAATGTCATAACTCTTCCCCTCTCACAAAAATTTCGTCGAAATTTGCAATAAACCTAGCTACTCAAACAAATGGGGATGCTGACGCCTCATTGCTTCTTCGCTTTCCGAAGTGGCTCCTTCAGTGCCATGATGCTCTAAAATCACGTTTACTAGCGTTATCGTCTTGTTCCTCAGACTTGTTCCTTTCGATCTACAATCCTGGTTGGCTTTTCCACGAAAGACACTCTTTCATCCACCTTGATAATTTCGTGATTCAACACATGAGTTGGGTCCGGCTCGTACTTCCTCAGCATTGATACGTGAAAGACATCATGGACTTGCAAAAAACTTGGTGGCAAAGCAAGCCTGTAGGCCAAGGTTCCAATCCGCTCCAGAATTTCAAAAGGGCCTACGTATCTTGGGCTTAGTTTTCCTTTCTTGTCAAATCGAGATAAATCTCGCATCGGCGATACTTTAAGAAAAACATGCTTTCCAACTTGAAACTCCAATGGCTTACGTCGCTGGTCAGCATAACTCTTCTGACGACTCTGTGTTGTCTTTTAACTTTCTCTAATTACTTTCACAGCCTCAACTGACTGTTCTACCAATTCTGGGCCTATTATGCTCCTTTCTCCAACTTCATCGCAGCATATAGGAGTTTTGCAAGCTCTTCCATATAAGACCTCAAACGGTGCCATTCTAATACTCTGTTAGTAACTGTTATTATAAGCGAACTCCACTAAATGCAGCTGATCCTCCCAACCTCCTTTGAAGTCTATAACACAAGCTCGCAACATGTCCTCGAGCGTTTGGATTATCTTCTCAAATTGTCTGTCCGTTTGAGGTTGATACGCTATGCTGAACTGTAACTTAGTTCCCATGGCATCTTAAAAACTCTTTCAAAAATTTACCATAAACTTTGGATCTCTATCTGACGTAATTGTTACAGGCACTCCATGAAGACGCACTATATGCGCATGTATAACTCAGCATATCTGTCCATTGCGAAGTCCTTTCGCATAGGTATAAAATGCGCGGACTTGGTCAATCTATCCATAACTATCCAATCGAGTCATGACCTCTCTGACTCCTCGGTAATCTCATCACCAAATCCATGGTTACGTGCCCCCATTTCCACTTAGAGATTTCTAATGGCTGTAACAATCTACTAGGCTTGCAATGCTAAGCCTTTACCTATTGACATGTCTGACACTTAGCCACATACTTGGCTACATCCACTTTTATTCCATTCCACCAATAATGCTGACGCAGATTCTGGTACATCTTCGTGCTACTAGGATGAATGCTATAATTGCTCCTATGAGCTTCTGATAAAATTCCCTCCCTTAGTCCGCCATCGTCAGGTACACACAATTGCCCATGAAATTTCAAAATCACATCCTCAGATACTTGGAACTTAGGTTTCCTTTTTGTTGTGTCCATCTCGAGGATCTTCTGAATTTCTGAGTCCGTATACTGCAAGGCGTTTATCTTTTCTTGAATTTCGGGTTCGATCCTCAATATCGCTAACAGGTTAAACAACAGGCAAATTTCGAGCTTGAACTCTAAATCCCTTAATCCTTCCAATAGAGCCCATCCTTTCATCATCAACTGCGTGATGCTTGATTTCCTACTGAGTGCATCAGCGACTTTATTTTCTTTCCCAGGATGGTACAAGATATCGTAGTCGTAATCCTTGAGTAACTCCATCAATCGATATTGTCTCATGTTCAATTCCTTATGGGAAAACAAGTACTTCAGACTCTTGATCGGTATAGATTTGAAACTTTTTTCCACATAGATAATGCCTCCAAATCTTTAGCGCAAAGATAATAGCTGCTAATTCTAAATCATGAGTTGGATATTTCATCTCATGAGCCCTTAATTGTCGTGATATATAAGGAATGACTCTCCCATGCTGCATTAACACACATCCTAACCCCTTTAATGACACATCGCTATATATCTCATAGCATCCAGGTCCAGAAGGGATCGTTAGCATTGGTGCAGTCATTAATCAACGCTTAAGCTCTTGAAAGCTCCATTCATATTCATCCGTCCATTCAAACCGTGTATCTTTCTTAGTCATTCTTGTCAGAGGAATCACGATCGAAGAAAACTTCTCCATGAACCTTCTATAATAACCTGCCAATCCCAGGAAACTTTGAACTTTCGTCACTGACGTTGGTCTTGGCAAATTTGTGACTGCCTCAACCTTGGTAGTGTGACATCTTGAAATTCCTGTCATTTTAAGGCTATCGAATGAGATATCTAAAGATATATTTCAATTTTATCTTGCTCAGATCTGATCAATTTTGAGTTGACTAACCAAAAGAGAAAGGCTAACGCATGGCAAGATACGTGGATCTTGGAAACTCGAAAAAGGAAATGACACTTTGACCATAAGGAATGTCGAGGGAACATTTACAGCCCATAAAGGCCGATCAAATAACGATTAAGGAATCCATTGCTAGCGTTATACGATTGGAGCGCGGGTGATGCCATTTAACCAATGTATAATTTGTAAATTTTTCTAAATAGAGCTATGACAATCGAGACCGTCGGAACTAGCGATGAACTCTCGCAATTACGTGATAACCAAAGCTGTCATAACTTGAGTCGTCCTAAGTGTGATAAGAACCACAGAGTCGATATGCGTAACTTTTGCAAAAGCCGTTCGTCAGTTCGAGATAAACTGAAGATACGATCGACGGACGATTAATCACGAAATGGAAGCTCAAAATTGACAAATGAAATTAGAGAATTCCAACATTAGAAAAGGATTTGACATCATCTTGCCAATGGTAAATTAGAATTGAAAAAGTAAAGTTTCAGACGAAAAGTGCAAAATTATCATTTTGCCCCTCAACCATTTGCACTTGTCTTGAGAAAAATAGAAGGTCAAAATAGTAATTTTGACCTCCATATATGGCTGCGAAAAAATTTGATGGAGATAAGGTCAAAGGAAGTCAAAGCCATTGGATTTAATAATTGAGCTTGCCAAGTGTCAACCATAGAAGTGCCCAAGCATTTAATGCCCTACAAAATTAATCTTGTCAAATTAAGCTTAATTATTGATGTGGAACACTCCATTATACACCATCTTCAGCTGTGTGACCCCCTCTCTCCCTTTTTTCTTCAATTTTCTTCTTCTTTTCTTCCACCCGAAAACTGCCCAGCCCGACCGGTTCTGCCTCTCCTATTAGCTGCCATCGACTGCCCCCTCCGACGACCGCCTCGCTGTGTGCTGACCACCAGCAGCTAGCTTGACCTCTCCTCTACAAGCTTCAAGTGGTAGTTCATCATTTCGTGAAGTGTTTTTCTCGACCAGCCCCGAGACCAAAACTGGATAGATTTTGAGCGAGTTGGGGTATGGCTTTCGTTCACCCTCTTAGAGACTTCGTTTAACGCCAAACGTTTTGTGGAATCTCTATAACACTTAGTACTTAAGTTGGCAGAGCAGAGATAGTGATTTTATTGAGGATTTAAGGTGTTTTCATGGCTAAAATGAAGTCACTTTTATAGGACAAATACTGGCCTTTTGCACGCTGAAAGGAAACGAGCCGATCGGAGGACCAAAAAGGGTGTTCTTGCTCCAAAACTCTTAGTAAGGTTCCTAGACATGTAGAATAAGATTTTGGCAAGTTAATTGCATGAGGAATTGAAACCTAAGATCAATTTATAGACTGATTTGAACGGATTAAGACGAAATCGATTCTGCCCTATTAAAGGACTGTGTGAACCGAACACATTAGGGGTTCACTGGAGTGTTACCATGTCTTTAAATGGTTGTTAAGACATCCTAGATTTCTATTTGACTAGTTATTGAAGTATTGGTATGAAGAAATTACAGAATGAATGAGTCATGACATGATTTTGATGGAGTTTCTCTAGGATCAATGTTTGGCCGTAAGCTTATTGTGCTAGGAGGATTGTTCTGGATTAAATTTGCTTGCTTGATTGACATGTAACTGTTCCTTAAACCTTTACTTGAACATTAAGACACTACTGGATAAATTGATTGAATGAGTTGATTGATTGATGAAGTCTGTGTTTTGATTTGATTGATGTGAGCATATGATGATTATACTATGAATAGTACTAGTGATATCGATTGGCCAGAGTGCCTTAGTGATATCAATTGGCCAAAATGCCCCAGTGTTATCGATTGTCCAGAGTACCCTAGTAATATCAAATGGCCAGAGTTCCCCAGAGAAGTACATCGCGGTCTGAGAGCCCAGGCGGTGAGTGATTGCGGTGTCATTGTGATGACTATTAAAGTTATGTTTATTTTGCTATATGCTTGAAGTTTGAACCCATGAGGTTGAGTATGTTCGATTGTGACTCTTGCTCATGCTTGACTTGTTGAAATTATTTGATTTATGAATGCTTTGTGCCATTGCATGAATGATTTTCTGTATCTAGTGTCATTTCATGGTCTGGGAGGACTGGTATTCAGGGTTAAGCTTAGGTTTTACTTGTTAAGATGTAAATCTCACCCCATAGTGGGACATATTTTCAGACCTCAAGCCGTAAGCATGTTGCTGATCCGACTAGGCGATCCGAAAGACATGACTGCCTCTTTTGACGAGTTTCCCGTAAGGAAAGGGGTTGTATATGTTAGGAAGCAAATGACGGTTTGGGTGGACGAGGGAAAGATGAAGCTGCAACCACACCGCTTTGAATCATGGTTTCGTCGTCTGAGAGGTAGTAACTTGATGGGTCCTTTATTGCCTGAAGACGTTCGTATAGAGATAATACATAGCTGGTGTCATCCATCCTGCCTAGAGATCGAAGTGAAAAATGCAGCGTCTATGGGAGGATCAAGGAACATTCCCGAGGAGTCAAAGTCTCCCCTTACTGAAGAGTACATGAACTACATCGAGCTCTTCGTCGATGTGATAGAGGACATCGAAGAGGAAACTAAAGAGGATACTGAAGATGTTTTTGAGGAGGTTCATTCTGAAACATTTTCTGAATATAACCCGAAAGACGACGAAGATGAAGCAAGCGATGGGTCAAGTGATTCTTTAGAATAGTTTGGAACAGTGGTTTTGCGAAATGGGATTAGGAACAATTTTGATGTCGGGTTTTGGAAAGGCTAAGTAATAACCTTTTAGACTTAGGCCTTAGTTCCTTATCTCATCTAGGTGTGCGGCTTTCCTTACGTCTTTTCCCCTCCAATAAGATGTAATCAAATGTTATGATATGTTTATATATGTGTGTATGCTTTTGTATCATTTCAAATTTCATTTTGTTTCTTTCATTTGTCGAGGTTGATGTCTTTCCTTCCGTATGCGTATTTCATTTCACTTTTAGGCCTTGCGTTGTTCCTAGGTACTTCTGATTATGAATGGTCTTGGCGGGTGTGACGTGCGGTTAGGGAACGCGGGCATCCTCGTCGAAGTGGTATCAGAGCAAAGTCAGCTCAATTCCAGCAGATTGAGGATTGGAGTAATAAGGAATAAAGAAATTTGGATGATTGGGTAGTGAAACCCTAGGGGATTCGTTACAGTCAAGCGCGAATGCATAGCATATGATTGGCGCATGTGATTGGCATCTTGAATTGGCATGGTTGTAATGAACCTATGGGGATCAAGCTTCGCACTTACCATATTGAATTTTTGCGGATGCTAGTTTATTGAGTAAGTTATTACCTCTGATTATACTAAGTTGCAGATGCGTCTGGACTTGAGGTATGGTTATGCATCCCTGATTGATGTGCTCATGAGAATGCTTGACTGAATGACTGATGTGCTGTGATTGCTACCTTGTTGAGTAGCATAGAATCATTAGACTTGAGTAAATGATCTGGGTCTCTAATTTCGTAGTGGAATTATAGTGACTCAGGTAGACTAAGTTTGAGCTAGTATGAGCAATAGGCCCGGAAGGCCGAGAAGTGGAGCTTCTAGCTTGAGAGCACCAGCGGCCGAGGATCCAAGAGTGGATGGAGTCCTAAGAGCTTTGAAACAAATTGGAGAGCTAATGGGGAAGGAAGCTCAAGATAGAGCTGTTGCGGCTCTTTGACAAGCCGAATATAGAGTTAAGATAATAGCTTAGGCTGCTGAAACTACAGCGACAGTTGTGAAAATGACAACTGGAAATAATGTCTAGGGCGCTGAAACTGGTAATGCCTAAGGTGATGCTAATGCCGATAGACAGATGGGTCAACTGGTTGAGCATTTTATAAAACTGAAACTGACCTAGTTTGATGGCACTAGAGACCCTTGAGCTAGCACCGAGTTGGATTGAGAAACTCAAAAAGGCTTTTGGAGTGCTGAGGTGCATCGATGAATAGAAAGTACTATTAGCTGTGTATTAGCTAGAAGGAACTGCGAATGATTGGTGAAGTGCCTCGAATGAAGGAGTGTTTCCTGAAGGTATGGCCTTGACTTGGGTTGCCTTCACTGCCGCTTTTAACGATAAGTATTTTTCTGAGATGGCACTGAGAGGAAACGAGTGGAATTCCAGTAGTTGCGACATAATCAATTGATTGTAGACTAATATGAAACTGAGTTTGCAAGATTATCGAGGTATGCGCCAAGGTCAGTTGAGAATCCGCTCGAGAAAGCACAAAGGTTCTGAGATAGTTTGAGACTAGAGATTCGAAGTCGGATAATAATGTTCAACTTGAGAACATATCGAGAGATTTATAAAAGGAGTCAAATGATCGAGAGGGAAATCAAAGAAGGAGCCGCCACTTTCGAATTGCGGTTTACTTCCTTGAGAGACAATCGACAGTTGGAAAAGAAGCCGATGGTGAACAACCGGCGCTTTGTCCCTCCGGTTCGAAGAAATATCGGAAAGCCGTCGAATCAATCAAACTGGTATTGTCGTGTTTGTGGTAAAAGACATGGAAGTAGTCCATGCCCTGTTAGGATAGGAGCATGTTTTAGGTGTGGTCAGTTGGGCCACCAGTTGAAGAATTGCCCAAACCAAGCTCTAGGGAATCAAGCTCAAGGATAGAGACCGCAGGCTAGATAGCTAGCTGTAGCCCTACAGAACGAACAGAAACGACCACCAGCTCAAGAAAGAGTGTATGTTGGGGCACGTAGAGAGGTGAAGGAAGAGCCTGGTGTGGTCACAAGTACGATCTATTTATGTGACCAAGCTGCCTATGCTTTATTTGATCCCGGGGCTTCACATTCCTTTATATTTACTTAGTTTCCTAATCTAGTGGGGGTAAAGTTGAAACCGTTGAATGTGTTGTTGCATGTTACTACACCATTAAAGGATAATGTGTTAGTCTCGCTAGGTTGTGCGGACTGTAAGATAGTGATTGGGGGTAGCGAAGAAAGAATAGATTCGACTGTGATACCTACGTATGATTTTGATGTGATTATTGAAATGAATTGATTAGGAAAACAAAGGGCTGTAGTTGATTGTGGTAACAGGGTAATTCGTTTTTACCGGAAGGTCGCCCTAGTTTTGAATTTACAGGAAGTCGGGGAGGAACCTCGATTCCTTTAGTTTCATCGCTTGAGGCGACTAAGCTGTTGAATGAAGGGTGTCAAGCTTATCTAGCTATTGCAGTTGACACAATGGTTGAGGAACCGAAGTTGGAAAGTATAACAGCGGTGCTTGAATTTCTTGATGTCTTTCCTAAAGAATTGCTAGGATTACCATCCGAGAGAGAAATTGAGTTCGTGATTGAGTTAGCACCTAGAACGAAGCCAATCTCGAAGGCACCATATAGAATGTCCTTATTGGAATTGAAAGAACTAAAAGTACAGATGCAAGAGTTACTAGATAATGGGTTCATTAGACCGAGTGCATCGCCATGGGAAACGCCGGTATTGTTTATGAGGAAAAAGGATGGGTCTTTGCTTTTGTGTATAGATTACAGGCAATTAAACCAGGTAACCATCAAGAACAAGTATCCGTTGCCTAGGATAGTGATTTGTTTGATCATCTGCAAAGAGCGTCTGTGTTTTCTAAAATAGACTTAAGAATGGCTATCACCAGTTGAGGATCAAGAAAGACGACATACCAAAGTTTGCCATTAGAACGAGATATGGGCAATGTGAGTTTACAGTTATGCTTTTTGGTTTGATTAATGCCCCTGCTGCATTCGTGGACTTGATGCACCATGTGTTTAAGAAATTCTTGGATTGACTCGTCATTATTTTTATAGACGATATTTTGATTTACTGGAAGAGCAATGGGGAACATGAGAAACATTTGAGAGTTGTCTTAAAGATCTTGAGGGAATATTCGCTTTACGCTAAGTTTAATAAATGCAAATTTTGGTTGAGTAGAATAGCTTTCCTTGGTCATGTGATTTTTGGAGAATGAATTTTTGTGGATTCTTCAAAGATTGAGGTAGTGATGAAATGACCTAGACCCACGATAGTTACTGAAGTTAGAAGTTTTTTGGGATTAGCAAGCTACTACAGGCGATTTGTGGAGAAGTTTTCATCTATAGCCACTCCGTTGACGAGGCTAACAAAGAAAGACGTGAAATTTGAACGGACTGATAAGTGTGAAAGAAGTTTCCAAGAACTTAAGCATCAATTGATGACCACACCAGTGTTAACTATTTCTTCTGGACCTGAGGTTATGAGATATATATCAATGCTTCGCTAAAGGGATTAGGGTGCGTGTTGATGCAATATGGAAAAGTGGTCACTTATGCTTCGCAACAGTTGAGACCTCATGAGATGAATTACCCGATGTATTACTTGAAATTAGCTGCCATCATTTTCGCCCTAAAGATTTGGGGACATTACTTGTGTGGCGAAAGGTATCGGATTTATACAGATCATCGAACTGTGAAGTATCTATTTTCGCAGAAAGAATTGAATATGAGATAGCGTCGATGGATGGAGTTACTCAAGGATTATGACTACGATAATTTGTATCACCCTGAAAAGCGAATAGAGTCGCATA
Source organism: Rhodomyrtus tomentosa (assembly GCA_028455895.1). NCBI lineage: Eukaryota > Viridiplantae > Streptophyta > Magnoliopsida > Myrtales > Myrtaceae > Rhodomyrtus > Rhodomyrtus tomentosa. Next base: position 14,679,471 of record JAPCWY010000008.1, read on the forward strand.
TACGCTTAGTCGGAAATCCAGCATTACGCTTTTATTGGTTAAAGGATGGTCCTTACTAGAGGAATTGAGAGATTTTGAGTTTAAATTAAAAGTTTGCCAACTGTCTAGTTTAGTGGCAACCTCGAAGATTGAGCCTGAAATTCAAGAAAGAGTAAAGGCTTTCCAGTCTATGGATCCAGAAATTCAAAAGATTCTCGAGATGGACATAGCGAAAAGGAAACCTGAGTTTCAAGTGTCAGAAGATGGGATTTTGAAATTTCGCGGATGTTTATATGTGCCTGGTACGAGGAACTTAAGGAAAAGATTTTGTCTGAAGCTCATAGGAGCAATTACAGTATTCACCCAAGTAGCACGAAAATGTATCAGAATCTACGTCAACATTACTAGTGGAATGCAATGAAAGTGGGTGTGGCTAAATATGTGGCGAAGTGTTTGACCTGTCAACAAGTAAAAGCTCAGCATTGCAAACCCAGAGTATTGTTGCAACCTTTAGAAATCCTTGAGTGGAAATGGGAGCATGTAACAATGGATTTGGTGATGGGATTACCGAGGAGTTAGAGAGGTCATGACTCGATTTGGGTAGTCGTGGATAAACTGGCCAAGTCTGCACATTTCATACCCGTGCGAAAGGATTTTGCAATGGGTAAGTACGAAGAATTGTATATGCGTCAGATTGTACGATTGCATGGAGTTCTGGTCACGATTACATCGGATAGATCTCAAATTTACAGCAAACTTTTGGAAGAGTCTTTAGGAGATTTTGGGAAGTAGAATACAGTTTAGTACGGTGTATCATCTACAGACTGATGGATAGTCAGAAATGACGATTCAGATGCTCGAGGATATGTTATGGGTGTATGTCATAGACTTTAAAGGTGGATGGGAGGACCAACTACACCTAGTGGAGTTTGCTTGCAATAACAATTAGCAGCAGAGCATCCGTATGGCACCGTTTGAAGTGTTTTATGGTAGAGCTTGCAGAACTCCTGTATGTTGGGACGAAGTTGGAGAAAGGAGTCTAACAGGTCCTAAGTTAGTTGAACAATCAGTTGAGGCGATTAAGGCTATTAGAGAAAGGCTGAGAGCGGTACAAAGTTGTCAGTAGAGCTATGCTGATAAAAGACGCAAATCCTTAGAGTTCCAAGTTGGTGACCATGTTTTCTTGAAGGTATCACTAATGTGCGGATTATCACGATTCGGGAAAAAAGGAAAATTGAGTATGAGGTATGGAGATCCTTTTGAAATTTTTGAACAAATTGGAACTTTGGCCTACCGACTCGCTCTGCCGCCGAACTTGTTTCAAGTGCACAATGTGTTTCATGTCTCAATGCTAAGAAAGTATGAGCCAGATCCGACTCATGTTCTAGATTTTGAGACCATTGAAATAGATGATAAGGTATCATATGTGGAAAAGTCCATCAGAATCGAGGATTGAAAGGAGCAATCTTGAGGAATAAGACGATTCCGCTAGTCAAAGTGATCTGGGGGCATCATGGAACTAAAGGCACTTCGTGGGAATGCGAAGAGGCTATGAGACGTCAATACCCCCATTTGTTTGAAAAGTTAGGTTTATTGTAAATTTCGAGGACGAAATTTCTGTAAGGGGGAAGAGTTGTTGAATTCTAAAATTCCTGTCATTATGAGGCTATCGAATAAGATATCTATCGATGTATTTCAGTTTTATTTCGCTCAGATTTGATCAATCTTAAGTTGACTAAGCAAAAGGGAAAGGCTAACGCATGGCAATATATGTAGACCTAGGAAACTCGAAAAAGGAAATGATACTTTGACGAGAGGGATTGTCGAGGGAACATTTAGAGCCCATAAAGGCCGATCAAATAACAATTAAGGAATCCATTGCTAGCGTTTTATGATTGGAGCGCGAGTGATGTCGTTTAACCAATGTATGATTTGCAAATTTTCCTAAATCGAGTTATGACGATCGAGACCGTCGGAACTAGCATTGAACCCTTACAATTACTTGATAACCAAAACTGTCATAACTTGAGTTGTCCTAAGTGTGATAAGAATCACAGAATCGATATACATAATGTTTGCAAAAGCCACCCGTTAGTTCGAGATAAATTGAAGATACGATCGACAGACGATTGATCATGAAATGGAAGCTCAAAATTGACAAATGAAAATAGAGAATTCCAACATTAGAAAAGGATTTGACGATGTCTCTCTAATAGTAATTTAGAATTGAAAAAGTGAAGTTTCCGACAGAAAGTGCAAAATTATCATTTTGCCCCTTGACCATTTGCCCTTGTCTTCAAAAGAATAGAGGGATAAAATAATTTTGACCTCTCTATATGGCTGCCAAAAAATTTTGGTGAAGATAAGGTCAAAGGAATGGATTTAATAATTGAGCTTGCCAAGTGTCAACTATAGAAGAGCCCAAGCATTTAATGCCCTACAAAATCAATCTTGTCAAATTAAGCTCAATTATTTGTGTGGAACACTCCATTATACACCATCTTCAGCCATGTGACACCTCTCTGTCCCTTCTTTCTTCAATTTTCTTCTTTTCTTCCACCTGAAAACTGCCCAGCCCAATTGGTTTTGCCTCTCCTGTTCACTGCCATCGACCGCCCCCTCCGGCTATCGCCTCACTATGCGCCAACCACCAGCAGCTAGCCTGACCTCTCCTCTACAAGTTTCAAGTGGTAGTTTATCGTTTCATGGAGTAGTGTTTCCCAGCCAGCCCTGAGACCAAAACTGGACAGATTTTGAGCAAGCTGGGGTAAGGCTTTCGTTCACCCTCTTAGAGATTTCGTTTAACTCTAAACGTTTTGTGGGATCTCTATAACACTTAGTGCTTGAGTTGGCTGAGCAGAGATGGTGATTTTATTAAAGATTTAAGGTATTTTCATGGCTAAAATGAAGTGACTTTTATAGGACAAATTCTGGTCGTTTGCACGCTAAAAGGAAAAGGATCGATCAGATGACCAAAAGGGGTGTTCTTGCTCCGAAACTCTCGGTGAGGTTCCTTGACATGTAAAATAAGGTTTTGGCAAGTTAATTTTATGTGGAATTGGAACCTTAGATCGATTTATGGATTGATTTGAACGGATTAAAATGGAACCAATTTTGCCCTATTAAAGGACTGTGTGAACCGAACACTTTAGGGGTTCATTGGAGTGTTGCCTTGTCTTTAAATGGTTGTTAAGACATCCTAAATTGTTATTTGACTAGTTATTGAAGTATTGGTGTGAAGGAATTAAAGAATGAATGGGTTATGACATGATTTTGATGGAATATCTCTAGGACCATCATTTGGCCGTGAGCTTACTATGCTGGGAGGATTGTTTGGGATTAAATTTGCTAGCTTGATCCACATGTAAGTGTTTCTTAAACCATTACTTGAACATTAGGAAACTACTGGATAAATTTTTTGAATGAGTTGATTGATTGGTGAAGTCTGTGTCTTAATTTGATTGATGCGAGCATATGATGATTATACTATGAATGGTACTAGTGATACCGATTGGCCAGAGTGCCCCAGTTATATCAATTGGTCAGAGTGCCCCCGCGATATCGATTGGATAGAGTGCCACAGTGATATTAAATGGCCAGAGTGCCTAAGAGAAGTACATCGCGGTATAAGAGCCCTGGCAATGAGTGATTGGGGTGTCATTGCGATGACTATTAAAATTATGTTTATTTTGCTATGTGCTTGAAGCTTGAACCCATGAGATTGACTATGTTCAATGTGACTCTTGCTCATGCCTGACTTGTTGAAATAATTTGATTTATGAATGCCTTGTGTCATTGCATGAATGATTTTCTGCATCTGGCGTCGTTTCATGGTCTGGGAGGACTAGTATTTAGGGTTAGGCTTAGGTTTCACTTGCTGAGATTTAAATCTCCCCCGTAGTAGGACACATTTTCAAACCCCAAGTCGTAAGCATGTTGTCGATCCGACTAGGCAATTCGAAAGAAATGACCGCCTCTTTTGACGAGTTTCCCGCAAGGAAAGAGGGTATATATGTGAGGAAGCGAATAATGGTCTGGGTAGACGAGGGAAAGATGGAGCTGCAACCACATCGCTTTGAATCATGGTTTCGTCGTTTGGAAGTTAGTAAATTGATGGGTCCTTTGTTGCCTGAAGACATTCCTATAGAGATAATACCTAGCTGGTGTCATCCGTCCCGTCTAGAGATCGAGGTGGAGAATGGGGCGTCTATGGAAGGATCAAGGAAGATTCCCGAGGAGTCAAAGTCTCCCCCTACTGAAGAGTGCATGAACTACATCGAGCTCTCCGACGACGTGATAGGGGACTTTGAAGAGGATACTGAAGAGGTTTCTGAGGAGGTGCCTTCTGAAACATTTTCTAAATACAACCCGGAAGACGACGAAGATGGAGCAAGCGATGGGTCAAGTGGTTATTCAGAATTGTTGGGAACAGTGATTTAGCGGAATGAGATTATGAACAATTTTGATGTTAGATTTTGATAAGGCTAAGTAGTAACTTTTTGGACTTAGGCCTTAGTTCCTTTCCTCATCTGGGTGTGCGGTTTTTCTTACGTCTTTTCCCCTCCCGTCAAATGTAATCAAATGTTATGATATGTTTATATATATGTGTGTGTGCTTTTGTATCATACCAAATTTCTTTTTGTTTCTTTCATTTGTCGGGGATGATGTCTTTCCTTCCGCATGCGTGTTTCATTTCACTTTTAGGCCTTGCGTTGTTCCTGAGTACTTTCGATTATGAATGACCTTGCTAGGTGTGACGCGTAGTTAGGGAATGCGGGGCGTTACATTATAAGCATCCAAGGTCATAATCCATCATTCATAGTACTTGGTACAATTCTACATTACTTCGAACCATGAAATTTACAAAAGTATAGGTTGTATGGCTTAAGCCTAAAGATCGACACCCTTTAATCTCTTAAGGATGAACATACCAACATCACATAAATCCTCAATTTATCCTTCAATATGCCATTTTCGACCTCAATCTAAACGCCACAAGTCAGCCACTACTAAGTCATTTTAGATCAAACAGTAATCAACTCTAAACCATCATCATCAAGCCGGATTTCGAACAAAGCATGAATCACCTCAAGACCTTATTCGGTTCAAGCATTATTCGTCCACATCGGCCCCTAAATTTTCCATTTTGTTTCAACAAGAACAACATATAATTAGCCACCAATCCCTTATTCTCGGCCAAGACATAAGCAGTCCACAAACTAACTCAAATCTCACACAAATCTCCTCCCAAAGGCATCCATTAGTAACCTATTTTCCTAAGCAAGGTTTAGGGAGCAATTTACCAAGGAATGAGCAAGAGAAATCCACGAAGTGGCAGCGAAGGCTCCATGGCCAAAATGGAAAAATGGCAGGCTAATTCGATTTAAGGAGGAATATCCAAAGATTAGTCACTAAACATCAAGATAAACTACCATTAAATTCAACCATTAGTTTCTAACATGCTAAACTTGTTTAAGAGATCTCTTACCTTCAAATGAGCTAAGGAAACTCCCTAGAATAGCCCTTAAAACCCGCGACCAGAATAAGGGAGAATGATGGTGCACAAGGAACGACGTTGTCGGATGGCTCACGAAGGGGTGTACTACGGCGGCGAGGTGGTGGCAACTTTTTTGGGGTGGCGTCGGTCCAAGAAAGAGGGGGTATGGCGTTCAGTTTAAGGGAGAAAAATCGAGAGATGAAGAAAGAGAGGAGATGGCGTAAGAAAAAAAAATGAGGAAGAGAGGAAGAAGGTCAAATGGCTTCTTCCACAAGTCGAAGAGGGAGAAAGAGAGAGTAGGTAAGAGTGGTTCATGGGGTTTCTTTGATTTGACTAGGGGTGGACATGACTTGATTAATAGTTAGAGTGGTTGAATTGTGGGATCCACCAATAATTCAAAGATTGCCTCTTGAAATCTAAGAAGGGTGAACTTGTAATTTCACCCAAGCAAAATGACTAATGAACCCCCATATTTTCAGTCATTAGTGGGAGGGTTTAAAAGTTCAAAATACCTTTGAACTAACTTAGTGGAATGAACATTAATCCAAGGACAAATGGGTCTTTTCTCTAATTCACTCCAATTTTCACTTTTCCAAATATTTTGGGGCGACCCGTAAGATTAATCGACCTTGATGAGGCGATGTCCAAGATATTGATAATGTGATCCTTAAATATCCGTTGCCCAAGTTCAAGGTCCAATTCGTGATCATTCTCAATCGATTGTTACTTCATGTATCTCAAACTAACAGGCAGCTCTTTAGGAGTTACGCGTATCGATCTGTGAATAATGTTACATTCACGTTTACTCGAAGCATGGCAACCTTTGGTTGTCATGTCATTGGGAGGGTCAATTACTAGTTTCGGAGGGCGCGATCGTCAGAAATCAATTTAGGAAAGTTCGCAAATTATACTATGGTCAAACAGAATCACCCGCGATCCAATTGTATAACACTAGCAATTCGCTCTATAACCATTCTTGGATCTGCCCAAAATGGTTCTAAACCTTCCCTCGACAATCCTTATGGTCAAAGTGTCGATCCATGAACAGGTTCTTAGGTCCACGTACCCATTTCCTAGTTAGCCATTCCCCTTCGGTTAGTCATCTCAAGTGTGATCACCTCTGAGCGAGATTTAAGTTAAGTCCACCAATGAAACAATTCACTCATTCATAACTTCGAAAAGGGTCAGATTTCAGAATGTCTTAACTCTTCCTCTTTACAGAAATTTCATTCTTGAAATTTACGATAAACCCATCTACTCAAACAAATGGGGATGCTTATGCCTCATCACTTCTTTGCCTTTCCAGGTAGCCCCCTTCTGTTCTAATGTGCCCCTCATATTACTTTAACCAGTGCAACCATCTTGTTTCTCAGGACTTGCTCTTTCTTGTCCTTGATTCGAACTGGCCTTTCTACCTATGACACCCTATCATCCACGTTTATGACTTCATAATTTAGCATATGAGTATGGTTCGGCTCGTACTTCCTTAGCATAGACATATAAAACACATCATGGACCTTAGACTCAGCTTTTCTTTCCTTTCTGACTGAGATAGACCTAGCATTGCTACATCTTGAGGAAGACATAATCTCCCACTTAACATTCTAAAGGTCTACGTCGCTTATCTGTATAGCTCTTTTAGCGACTCTTAGCGATCTTAAGCCTTCCCCTGACCATTTGACTGCCTCGATTGATTGCTCAATCAAGTCTGGACCCATTGTGCTTCTTTCACCAACCTTATTCCAGCATATTGGGGTTTTACAAGCTCTACCATATAACGTCTCAAATGTGGCCTTTTGACACATTGCAAGTAACTTTTACTATAGGCGAACTCCACCAAGTATAGCTTTTCTTCCAACTTCCTTTAAAATCTATTACACATGTTCACATGATATACTCAAGTGTCTGAATCGTCCTTTCAGACTGACTATCGGTTTGTGGATGGTAGGCTATGCTACACTGCAACTTTGTTCCTACCAATATCATGAGGACTTTTCCGATAAGGTTCAATAATTTAGGATCTCTATCCGACGTAATTGTCATTGGAACTCTATAAAGACTCGACATACTCATCCATTGGGAAATCTTTTTGCACTGCCATGAGATGGTAGACTTAGTCAATCTATCGACGATTTCCAAAATCAAATCATGACCTCTTTGACTCATCGATAATCCCATGACGAAATCCATTATAATATGTTCTCATTTTCATTCGGGAATCTCTAACGATAAAAACATACCACCATGCCTATAGTCTTGTGCCTTCACTTATTGGCACGTCAAAGCCTTAATCACAAGCGTAGCTACATCTACTTTCATCCCATTCAACGAATAGTACTGACGCAAGTTCTAGTGCATCTTTGTGCTACCCATATGAATACTATAGTTGTTTCGATGAGTTTCCGACAAAATATTTTCCTTGAACTCCTCATCGTTGAGTACGCACAATCATCCATGAAGCTTCAAGATCTCATCTTCAGATACTTAAAAGTCATGTTTCCTCTTATTTGCATCCATTTCGAAAATCGTTTGGATGTCAGGGTCCAATGCCTTAATTCTCTCTTGAATCTCGAGTTCAATCCTCTAGGTAGCCATAAAACATGGAAGATGACAAACTTCGAACTTAAATTCTGAATCCCTTACTCGTTCAAGTAAAGTCCATTTCTTAACCACTAAATGCGTGATTCTCGGTTTCATACTAAGGGCATCCGCTACCTTATTTGCCTTCCCAAGGTGATATACGTTATCACCATTATAGTCATTAAGCCATCCTATCCAACGACATTGTCTCATGTTTAATTCTCTTCGATAAAACAAGTACTTCAACTCTAGTGATCCGTATAAATCCAAAACCTTTCCCTACACAAGTAAGGCCTCAAAACGTTCAACACAATTATAATTGCTACAAGTTTCAAATCATGCGTTGGGCAATATAACATCATGAGGTCTCAATTGTTATGATGCATACGCAACCACTCTCCCAATATAAATTAGAATGCATCCCAACCCCTTTAGCAATGCATCGCTATAAATCTCATATCCTCCAGGACCAGAGGGTATCGTCAATCTCAGCGCAGTTGTCAATTTATGCTTAAGCTCTTGAAAACTCCTTTTCCACTTATCTGTTCATTCAAACCGCGTTTCTTTCTTCGTTAACTTGATCGAAGGAGTAGCTATCAAGGAGAACTTTTTCGTGAAGCGCCTGCAATAACTCGCCAATCCTGGAAAACTTCGAAACTCTATCACTAATGTCGGTGTTGGTCAATTTGCCACTATCCCAATCCTTAAGGGATTAACTGAGATTCCATTTTCAGATATCACATGCCCAAGAATTGCTACCTTATTGAGGCAAAACTCATACTTACTATATTTAGCATAGAGCGAGTGTTTCCTCAAGGTCCGTAAAACTATACTTAAATGTTGCTCATGTTCTTCAGAGTTCCTTGAGTAAATCAAGCTATCGTCAATGCACACTATGACGAACTTTTCTAGAAACTTCTTGAATACTCGGTGCATCAAATCCCTAAAAGTAGCCGCGGCATTAGTTAATCCAAACTGTGATAATGCCCATATCTTGCACAAAGGCCGTCTTAGGTACTTCTTCCTTCTTCAAGTCTATCTTGGAGAATACCGACGCCCCTTGTAGTTGATTGAACAAGTCATCTATCCTTGGCAACGAATATTTGTACTTGATGGTTACCTAATTCAACTGTTTCTAGTCAGTGCACAAACGCAATGGCCTGCCCTTTTTCCTAACGAACAACACCGGCGCTTCCCATGGCGACGCCCTAGGGTGAATGAATCCTTTGTCCAGCAACTCTTGCATCTACACCTTCAAATCCTTCAACTCCGATAAGGACATCGGGCAGGGCGCCTTTGGGAAAAGTACACTTGGAGTGCCTTAACTTTCGTACAGTGTGTACTTAAGTGCCTTAACTTTCAAAGTGTGCACTTAAGTGTCTAATCGGAGCAAAAACGTTCAAATGCGTGCCAATTCTGGCCAAAATCGTTTAACTAAGTTCTATTTCACTAGAAAAAGGTGACGTGATCTTTTTATTATTATTTTATTAATTTTTGAGTGTCCGTGGGATTTCTTTACATTTTTTAATAGTTTTTGAATTTTTGAATTTTTATTCAAATTTTAGAAACACAAAAGGCAAAAGAAATAATGATTTTTTAAAAAAGAAACCTAGGATTTCTCCGTGGGGATGAATTTTTTTTTTTAAAGAAAAGAAACCTAGAGTTTCTCTATGGTGGCAGGAGAGGGTGGGTTGCCGCCGGCCACTACCAACCAGCCTAGGGGCTAGGGTGAGCACGCCCTAGGCCGGCGAGGCAATGAAGGCCCTAGGCGACAGCTGTCGCGGCCTGAGCTGGCGGAATCGAGGCCTCGAAGCCCTTGCCAACTCTGGCCGAGGTCTTCACGCCCTTAATCGCCACTGTCGAGGCCACGACGGCAGTCGATCAGGGCCATTGCGGCCTTGTCAGCCCAAGGGGAGCCGATCCTGGCCCCTGGGCCGGCCGGTGGTGGCCGGAGGCTACACTCGTTGGCCACCACCGAGAATTTTTCTTTTTAAAAAAATAATTGATTTTATCTTTTTTTTGCCTTTTTGTTTTTTTATGAAATTTTAGAAACTATAAAAAATGTAAAGAAAATGTCAAGTGTACATTAAATATTAAAAAATATCAATTCGCCGGCGTCAAGTCAGCATTTCCAACGACCACTTCACCTTTTCCAGCGGCCACATCAGCAGGAGGCACATAAGTGAACACTTTTTCAAATTTTAGGCATTCAAATGCACACTTTGAAAGTCAAGGCACTTAAGTCCTTGCAGTATGAAAGTTAAGGCACTCTAGGTTTACTTTTCTCGGTGCCTTTAGAGATTGGTTTCGTCCCAGGGCTAACCCAACTACCAGTTTCACTTCCTTTATAGGTGGCAATCTCGGCAATTTCCTAAGGAAAGGCATCGAGAATTGTACACCACGGCTGTGTCCTTTAGCCTAGATACCTCAATAGATTAATCAACTGTTGTAGCCATATAACTTTGACTTCCCTTGTCTAACAACTTAGTCACTTTAAGTGACTAGATCAAAGGAATCGAGGTTCCCCCTCGACTCCCTACAAACTCAAATATAAGGGGACCAATCGGATGGAATTGGACCACCCTGCTGTCACAATCCAAGACAACCCTTTGTATACCCAACCAATCCATCCTAATTATAACATCAAAATCACAATTAGCCAAAACTTCTAAATCTATCAATTCTCCCTTTTTACCATTGACTATCTCATAGTCTAAACATCTAAAAGAGATAGATGCCTTACCCCTTCGAAGGTGTTAACTTGTGACTTCACTTCTAATGGTTTTTGCTCCATTTAAGCTAATCCAACAAATTATTTGGACACACATGAGTGCGACACTCCCGTCCTACACGGTGAGGTCCACTCTTGTGCCTCCTTCCACAAGTTCGATAAACCTAATCAATTTAGTATATGAGTTTCCCAATATTCTTCCTAATAGGAGGGAGAAAATGCCGATTTCCTATCATAAGCCTATTGCTAGTTTCATTAGCAGGCTTATGCCGCGCTCCAAAAGCGGCAACCCTCTTATTTATACCTCATTCCTTCGATTACTACCATTGCTCTATTAGTAGAAGCAGCAATAGCCTCAGCTGTTTGGGTGATTGTGGCAGCTCTTTCTTGAGCCTACCAACCTATCAGATTCTCAATTCCCTTCAAGGCTCTTATGACCCCATGATTCTTGGGTCTTCCACAACTTGTGGCCTCAAGTTAGACGCTCCTCTAGTACCGTTACCTCGGTTGTTCATCCTCACTAGGCTCTCACATCACTTGAATCATTACAATTTCATTAAGGAATCAAAGACCTAAGTTATCTATTTAAGTCTAGTAGTTCTAAACTGCTTATCACAGCAGAATCATAAGCTAGCACTCAATTATCAAATAATCCCAAGCAATCCTCAACCAATAGTCAATCATACGCAAGCCTTAACTAGACAAACATCGAGTAAACACTCAAGGTACCAATTCAATGAGATACCCGTTCGTACCTTAAGTCTTGTCGTACTTGCGACTTAGCATAATCACAACTTGCTATTTAACACCTCAAATAGGCCTTAGCCAAACAACACTCAATGCCAAGTACGCGGCTTGCCAAGCAAGCCAATCATAATTGTGATTTCATAAACAAGATTCAATGCCAAGTACGAAGCTTTACGACCTTTAATCATTCATTGTGATGCAAACCAAGTGTACCAATCACACGCGCCAATTCATATGACATGCAAAATGTGCTAAACTCTTGTAACCACCTAAGATCTCACTATCTAATCATCCTAAAGTCATTGCTCCTTATTACTCCAAGTCTCAATCAACTTGAATAGAGCTGGCCTTGCTCTGATACCACTTAAACGAAGATGTCACACCTCGTATCTTTGCGAGTGCATAAACATTCCCCCAAGGTCAGTGATTTCAGATACTTCTCAGGATCCAACAGCTACTAATTTAAGCGTGAGAGGAAATGCACATGCGGAAGGGAGAACGAATCTCTTTATAACATAATTAACACGATGATTCAAGATGGACAAAAGAGGTTTTCTCAATAAAACCAATATCTCTACAAACAAAGCTCAAATTTCAAAAGCTACAACAGCCATCCATAAACCAAAGGCAGATGAGTCTTAACCCTGCCAACTACATATGGGAGTACAAGGTTAAATGATCATCTACTCCAAATGTCTTCTTCGGTAGCCTCCATGGAACTTCATCATTCGGGACTTGAAAATGTTATCCCACAACGGGATGAGAATAAACATTAGTAAGTAAACTCATAAATCTAGGCTAGATCAATAGTATCCCCAGATGAATCCTAAACACGTGGTTCCTACATTCTAGGTCAATTATCAAATCATTTCTTATCATACAATTCTAACCATCAAGACTATTCTTCAGATCCATTCCTATCAAGCTATTTTATCCATCGAGGCCATCCTTCGAATGAAGTCCTATAATACGTTTCTACCCATCAAATGAGACGATATGCTAAGCTAGAAAAGGGCAATAACACATTGAAATCACAATCCAGATGCTCATAATTCAAGTCATGATTCACCAAGATAAGATCAAGCTTCGTACTTTAGGCAATTTCACATATCATAAGCTCATATAGGATTTTCTCCATCAATGTTTCTCATTACTCAATATTCAGGCTCGCATCATAGTGCATTAAGCTATCACTTTTTTTTCCTAGGCAGGACCCCCCGGTAATAACGGTTCATCTATCTGCCTGGACTCCCCGTAAGAACGGCTCCCAGGTCATATTTGCACATTGTACTGACAGGAACCCCCATAAGAACGGCTCCCAGGTCATACTTTCATCTGCCTTGACCCCCAGTAGGAATGGCTCCCAGGTTATACTTTAACCCTCATTGGTTAATATGTGATATCGTATAAATATACTCATCAATCAATTGCCAAGTGAAATCAAGATGCACAATCACAAAGATGCAATCATGGTTCGGCCTCTACTTCACAATTCAACCACTAGAACGTTTCTCACATCACACGGCCAAACATAACAAGGATAAGCAATCGATCTAGCCATTCATCTCACAATGGCTACTCAAAGCCGAACACACATAGGCATAATTGGTAAATCTTCATCGACTAGCCACTTAATTAATGGTATAGTCATTTAACTTGAATTAACTGCTCAATTCACAACAACTCATTATGGCTGAACATAAGAGAAATGATTAGTCAATTTAATCATTTAATTCACTCATAGTCCAAGCGCAAGCAAATTCGGCCATTTATAAACATCCAAGCTCATAATCCATCATTCATAGTACTTGGTAAAATCAGACATAACTTCGAGCCACGAAATCCCTAGATTACAAAAATCTAGGTTGTATGGCTTAAGCCTAAAGATCGGTACCCTTTAATCTCTTAAGAATGAACATACCAACATCACATAAACCCTCAATTTATCCTTCAGTATGCCATTTTCGACCTCAATCTAATGACCACAAGTTAGCCACTACTAAGTCATTTTAGATCAAACAATAATCAACTCTAAACCATCATCATCAAGTCGGATTTTGAACTAAGCATGAATCACCTCTAGACCTAATTCAGTTCAAGCATTACTCGTCTACATTAGCCCCTAAATTTTCCATTTTGTTTCAACCAGAACAACATATAATCAGCCACCAATCCCTCATTCTCGGCCAAGATTTGATTAGTCCATAAACTACCTCAAATCTCACTAAAATCTCCTCCCAAAGGAATCCATTAATAACCTATTTTCCTACGCAAGATTTAGAGAGCAACTTATTGAGGAATGAGCAAGAGAAGTCTACGGAGTGGCGGCGAAGGCTCCATGACCAGAATGGAAAAATAGTGGGCTGATTTGATTTAAGGAAGAATATCCAAATATTAATCACTAAACGTCTAGATAAACCACCATAAGCTTCAACCATTAGTTTCTAACATGCTAAGCTATTTAAGAGTTCTCTTACCTTCAAATGAGCCAAGGAAACTCCCTAGGATAGCCTTTAAAACTCGCGACTAGAATCAGGGAGAACGGCGTTGCACAAGGAACGGCGTCGTCGGATGGCTCGCGATGGGGTGTGCTACGGCGGCAAGGTGGTGGCAGCTTGATGGGGGTGGCGTCGGTCCAAGAAGGAGGGGGAATGGCAATCGATTTAAGGGAGAAAAATCGAGAGAGGAACAAAGAGAGGAGATGGCGTTAGAAAGAAATGAGGAAGAGAAGAAGAAGGTCAATGGCTTCTTCCATAAGTCAAAGAGAGAGAGTAGGTAAGAGTAGTTCATGGGTTTCTTTGATTTGACTAGTAGTAGGCCATGACTTGACTAATGGTTGGAGTGGTTGAATTGTGGGATCCACCAATAATTCAAAGATTGCCCCTCGAAATCTAAGAAGGGTGAACTTGTAATTTCATCCAAGTAAAATGACTAATGAGCCCCCATATTTTCTGCCATTAGTGGGAGGGTTTAAAAGCCCAAAACAGCTTTGAACTAACTTAGAGGAATGAGCATTAATCCAAGAGCAAATGGTTTTTTTTATAATGCAATCCAACTTTCACTTTTCCAAACATTTTGGAGCGAATCGTAAGATTAATTGACCTTGATGAGGCGACATCCAATATATTGATAATGTGATCCTTAAATATATGTTGCCCAAGTTCGAGGTCCAATTCGTGGCCATTCTCGATCGATTGTAACTTCAGTGTATCTCAAACTAATGGGCAGCTCTTTAAGAGTTACGCATATTGATCTGTGATTAACGTCACATTCACGTTTACTCAAAGCATGGGGACCTTTGGTTGTCATGTAATTGTAAGGGTCAATCACAAGTTCCGGAGGGCGCGATAATCAGAAATCGATTTAGGAAAGTTTGTAAATTATACTATGGTCAAACGGAATCACCCGCGATCCAATTGTATAACACTAGTAATTCATTCCATAACCATTCTTGGATCATTCTATAATGGTCTTAAACCTTCTCTCGACAATCCTTATAGTCAAAGCGTCGATCCATGGACAAGTTCTTAGGTCCACGTACCCATTTCCTAGTTAGTCATTCCCCTTCGGTTTGTCATCTCAAATGTGATCACCTCTGAGCGAGATTTAAGTAAAGTCCATCAATAAAATAATTCACTTATTCATAACTTCGAAAATGGTCGGATTTCAGAATGTCACATTTTTTATTTTTTATATCATGTGAATTTTTTTTATATAAAATTTTAGATCTTTTAATTGCTCGGTAGAATCCTCCAGCAAGTCACGTAAATGCCACGTAAAATTTCCAGCGAAGCTCACTAAAGTTGGCACTGAAATAACTATTTTTTAAATTGGCATTTATGTAATAAAAAAATATTAACCACAAAGTAAGCGCCGTACATAAATATTTGCATTCCAGGTATTCTTTTGCCCACTGCTGGATCTACAATCTTATAATATCCAATCCATACCATTTTTCCTAAATTCATCTTGATCTTGATCGTTCACCCGATATCATGCACAACATAAATAATTAGCATATTTATTTAAATTTCTATTGAAAAGTTTCTACTGCCAATTTGAACTTGACCTAAAGAGACAATCAATTTTCCCCTTTTAGGCCGAACAAGACATAAACGTGCTAAAAAATACTCTAAAAAATTAATGAAAGTGCTGGAGGTGTCCCTCGAAGTCCAACAACAGTTTTCTCCTCTTGTCTAGGTTTGCCTGTTGATTAGCAGCTTTGGTGTCAGTCCATATAGTCTGAGTGATGCCCAACAAACTCTTACTCATCCAACCAGCGCTGGTAAGTATTCTTCAGTTCGAGCAATCTTTGCAGGCTTTCGATCGTGCCTTGTCCTTCCTTGCCATGTTCAACGTTGCCTCTATTGAGGCTACATTATCACTTATAGGGGAAGTAACTATGTAATTTTAAAGTTTATTTTGAAAATAATTACAGAATTAAAATAAACAACTTCGGAATTTATTTCAGAGTCTAATCAAGAATAAGATCTGAGATGACTTCAGAATCTGTCAGCGCACAATACAACTTTCTAATATAATGACAAAGTGTTCAAGGATGGAGAATTTACACAAAGAGTTTATAGTGGTTTGGCTTTGATTAAAACAATGTTTGCTTCTTCACGTTGATAGCCAATCGGCAAGATTCCATAAGTGAACAACTCAGAGATTGGAACTTGGTGACAATTATTGAGTCAAGAGACTTCCTGTCTCTTGCTTACTCACTCTAGTTAAGAACCTTTAAGTGTTACAATATTTGGATCAATAATGAATTGAGAATAGTGAGGCTTTCTTGAACTTCAAAATTTTGATTCTATACTCTCATACTCTCTTCTGCCTTGAGGTCTCCTTATTCCTGCACATTCAAACTAGCTGTTTCAAGGTCTTTAGAGAATTACTCTCCAAGTTTCTCATTTTGGACGAGATCATATACAAAGGATTTCGTACCCATTGAGAAATAAGATCAAAATCCCCCGTTAATCCGATCGTCCTTACAATCAAGATCTGGGTTTCCAAAAGATAGAAATCTTCTTTTTATAATAAATACTCTTCTTCCTTAATCTACGTCGTTGATTGACATTCAACAATCTTCATGATTGATAGTCATCAAGAATGAATCCAACAAGATTTGCTAGCCATCGTGATCTAAACATTAACATCTTTATTTTGGCTCACAATAGTTTGATCGTCGCATCTGAAGTACTTCCTCAAAACCTAAGTTTATGCGATAGCATCTGAACTCCAGAAACATCGTCTGAGTTTAACTTACATGACTAATCTTGTATATATTCATCATCTTCTGAATATAATAAGAACAATATATAAAACAAGTATTTCATTATATTAAATCAGATATTAGAGAATATTGATTGTTTTGTCAACTTCTAAATCAAATAAAGATTTTTCTCAATGTTGCGATCTAAAATTCAAAAATCCCAGGTTGATAGATTATCACATTAATTGTTTAACTAAACAAACTCGGACTCTTTCAAGTCCATACCAAATCGCAACTTATGGTTCAATGTGATTAGCATGCAATGTATTCTGAGTTACATTACAATACTCCTAGGAAAGATGTAAATGACTTGGAAAGAAAATAGTTTGTAGAAATTGCAAGTGCAGGAAACTTAAAGTATGAGAAAAGGTAAATTATAAAGGAAATTGGATATTTTTGCATGTGTTGTTGATCTCCCTTCTTCTTTTTTCTTCTGAGTATTTGTATTTCCTTGCTCAAACAATTATCATTTTCAAATATTGAATTCTGGCGCCTTCAATAACTATCCATTTTTGCCCACGTTCTCCATTGCTTTTGTCCGCCAAAATTGGTCTTCAATCGCTCCATGACTTTAGATTTGAACCTTTTAAATAACTTCCCATGATCTGCTCGTACTCATGACTTTCGCTCCCTACTCATAACTTCCTCAGACGTGGCTGACTTGGTTGCTTCATTGCATATTCGTGACACTTCTCTATTGGCTTTTATGTTTTTTCGGGAAGTTGCCGATTCATGGATACTTATCAAACTTTGGTAACGAATAGTCTTATTGCCCATTTCCCGAATATCGATTTTTGTAGTTCTTAATGCACTGCAGCCAACTTGTCGATTCTCGGTAAACCATGGTTTATTTTACCGAATTGGGATTTAATGATCTTGATGCCCGCTCGGTACTTTTATTATTTGGTGTCAACAATTGCCCCCTTTTAAAAGAATTTTAATTATTTTAAATGCCAAGATTGAGCGTCGTGGATGAACTACTCCAGTTATTTATTTTTAATAGCAATCATACTAAATGGGTTTTCACCTAAATACCTTAGCCTTGAATTCACAAGTAAATATTTCCTTAACCATGACGGTGCCTTATTCATCATCTCTTCCTAACTTCTTGAAGTAATTATAAGACATCAAATTCAAGGTTACTCCTGTGTCTACAAAGATCTTGCCGACAGGACGCCCATTGACTCTACCTTTTCAAACTTGATAGCTTCTTCATCAAGGAATTGAGACTCTGCCATTGCCACTTCTTTCTCTGATACGTGCTCCGGATTTTCTTCCACTGTTGAACACGCTCTATACTTACATGGAAGCTTTGCATGCACCATAATGATTCTCATTGGGGAGTAACATTTCTTTGGCATCTTGGAACAATCTGCTCGGCAACATTTACCATCCTTAGGTGGAGACCTCAAGTTTCTTTGCTATGGTTTTCCTTGATGTCTCGAGTTAAAATCCACGATGAACTGCCCAAATTTGATCATTTGGAATGTATCTTGAACTTCATTTCCCTTTGCCGATTTAAAATGGGAATAACTTCTCGAATCAACTGTAGAGACTCCTTCCAATTTGATAGACTCCTCATAAGGGTTTCATCTCCAAACCCAATTGCCTATCATGCTAATTGGTCTAGATGTTGCAGCTTGCAGTGTCATATTTCTAGCCCGATTATTCCCAAAATTCCCCTATCTATTTTCCATTCGTTGAAAACTTCTTTTCATGGTTCGGTAAGATGCTTGACTAGGTGGCCAAGCTACTGACCATTTACCTTCAGGAGGATCATATGGAACCTCAACTGTCTTTTTTTTTGTGAGGTTGGATTTGGTGGTGGATCATCAAACTCATCTCCCTAACCAATTGGTTCAACTGGCAATGATAATGGTGGATAATCAGACGCGTCTCTATAGTACACCACATACTTGAATTTTTCACTTGGTTCCCCAAGTAAATCTACTTTGGCATCCCCTTCTTGATATCTTTGCCACAAACTCTCATCCTCTCCAAGAGCTTGACTTTTGATCTCCCGATCGAGAAAATCTTTCCTTGAATGATCATGGCAAGCTTCCTTCATATTAGTCAGCACGTTAGTATCTCTCTTCTCCAGTACCTGCATTGGTTGTTCTAGTTGAACTTCTCTCCTTCTTGACTACAGAGAAGGGCGTACAGTTGATACTACTTTAGATCTTAATTGTGGTCTACCTTCTCTTCGAACAAACGACCCTAATCTCTACCTTCCTATAATACCTCTCATAAACTGAAACCTGGGAACCTCTCGATTCTGATTCCTCAATTCTTATTGATATCGAGCACACAGTATTTTGTCATCATACCTTGATGATTCATGGACGTTCACCATGCTAACCATCTTCGAGAAAGGACCTGTGTCTACTTCCATTGAGATTTTGCCTTTTGTCTTCAGTGAATTTGATCTTGCCTTGTCGAATTTCTTCTTAAATTATCTTTATGAAGACAAAGCAATTCATTGTATCATGGGTCATAGAATGATGCAACTTGCAGTACCTTTTACCAGCCAACTCTTTTTCGGATGGAATTACATGTCCCTCAGCTAATTTGATCAATCCATCTTCTAACAACAAGTCAAATATCTCATCCAGTTTAAAGATATCAAAAGAGTAGTTGCATGTCTTATTAGCTTTAAACTTGGATACATCTCTTACTCTGGTTGGCTTAAGAGCCAGACACACATATGGCTTCTCTAGTATCATGGTTGCCAGTGTCATCTCATTCTCTTCTTCAACAAGATCACTAAATTTGATACTTTCAACAAGGGCCACTGTCTGCCGATTATCCTTCGTTGGCATCTTGTCTTTTTTCGTCAACAAATGTTCATACTTAGAGATTCGAGCAGCTAACTAAAAAGCATCATCAAAGACCTGACCTTCAAACCTTTTCCTAAGATTAAATTTAAGTCCGTTGAAGGACAAATCAGTAAATTACTTTTCAACGAGAGAAGTCAAACATATGTTCCTAGACCTCATGAAGCGAGCGAAAAACTGATCTACGATCTCTATGCTGTATTGGTACATCCTTGTTAGATTGGCTACCGTTACCTCAGATATCGATTGGTAAAATTGAGAATGAAATTGTCTTTCCATTTGTGACATTCTGATTTCCAGTCAACTTCAGACTCATTAATGAGAAATGAATCTAGAGATGTATTGCAGTCGTATCTCGTTCGAATTTGATCAATTCGAGTAGATCGGACGGGGATGTCACGCCCCGAACCCGTCGATCACGTGAACATCCCCGCAAGCAACCAATACATCTCTCGTGGTCCCAAGATCCACAAACAAGTCGAGAGATAATATAAAAACCTTAAGCATGCGGAAGCGCTACTCAATTAAATCCTCGTACAAAATATAAGTTAAGTGAGACTTGGATAGCATAATAACTTTCATACATCAGAACATACGGTTCATACAAATACCGACTACTACAAACCGCTAGGAAAGGGGCGACGGGGTAAGCACATCAAAATGTCCATCCTCAACATCCAAAACAGCCATGGCCGGGGTCGTCATCACAAGATTGAGCCAATAAACTAGGGCACCTAAGATGAACCGCTGAGTCTCCTGTGTCCTCTGCATCCTCGGTCGGCTCGTACTCGGAGAAGGTCTCCGATGGAACCTCAATGGAATCCTCCATGGTCGCCTCAAGTGACGGCTCCGCCAGGTCCTCCTCAGTCGCCTCTAAAACAATGACCTCGTTCTCCTCCACAATAAAGTCCAGCGTCGGGGTCTTCTCCGACCCGTTCCTAGAACCAACTACAGACCCCTCTGGTAACTCCTGCTCCCCAACAGTCTAGCACCAATCAGGGATAACACCTTGGGGTACCTCGTGGGGCTTCAGTGGCCCGATCTACTCGTCCCCAACTTTTTTAAACCATGCCTCGAATCTATGAGGCTTCCAATCCGGGCTACCCTCGTCGACCCATACAACCGTACACTTCCTCACATACATGTTCCCCTGCCTATTCAGGAACTCGTCAAAATATGCCGTCATCTCCTTGGGATTCCCAAAATGTATGGGCCACATATCTAAGGCCTAGAATTTGTAAAAATAGGGGTCCACAAAGGAGTGAGATACACATCTCAATAATAGAATCCTAACCCTAGGTCAGGTCGACCGTCTACTCAGGTAGTCGTACACCCCAATAATACCACTTATAGGCATATCAAGCACAAGTCAAAAAAACAACATACAGATGACAGGCATGCAACTATGACAACATGTCACATTCAGATGATAATACACAATTCATCCTGCCATTTCACCACAACCACCTCTTCCTATCTGCCTCAATCTCCAGCTCGCGATTAGATTGCATTAGGCTCGGTCCACGTAAACGCATCAGGTTCCGATGAATCTCCAGGCCAATATTATCATCTCATACTCCTGTCCCGCGAATAGTTCGCATCAGGACCGTGGCCATCTCAACTCCGCGATTTCATCGCATCATGGCGCCACACAACATCAATTCCATCCTGCGATCTCGTCGTATCAAGGTATCCATCTCTCGCCCCGAGTCTCGTACGCGTCAAGGCCTCGCCATGTCATGCTCATGCCATGATTTTAAATTTATTTTCCATACGAGATGACATGTGCATTTCAAGCACAATTTAAAGAACTCATGGCATGCAAGGCAATCAAATGACATTCGATAGGGCAAACAACTCAGGCATAAACCATGTCACACATAAACATCCTATAACGTCTTAGGATATAAAGAAAGCTATCCCCTTGGACAAATCCTCATAAATCAATCAATTCAACCCTCGACTCACCCAATTGAGTTTAATCTCCCTATCTTAAGTTTAGGAATTCCCTTACCTTTCGTTTGATAACACCAAATTACTCTTCTTGAGTCCTCAAGGGTCGGCCCCCTATGGTCCAATATCGAAGTCAACGAGCAACCTAATAAAATCCAACCAATTACATCAATTTCCAAGTCCAATTCAACCATCCATGAACCATAAACTTCCATAGCATAATCCTCATCATCTTAACATGTCTTAATCATCAATTTGAGACTCAAAATCACTAGCCATCAGCCCTTCAAGGTTCGGCCATGCACAAAACCGAATCGATTCCTCTCGGTTCTGTGCAATCCCAACTTGTCCAGCCCTAATTCAACTCTAAATCCATCATTTAATCATCATCCTACCTCTTAACATGTCTATCTAAGGGCTTAGGGGTCTCACCGAAGGTTTGAAGTTGAATCGTCATCGAAAACTCGTCGAAAGTCGCCAGATCGTCCAAGGTCAGAATTCGACAGTTTCTGTCTGTAGTTCACAAGACCGTTGCGGGGTCAAAATTTTTCCAAATCACTCTTAACTTTTTATCACAGATTCATATACATGTCTATTGATTTATTTATTCCTTTTCTACATGCGGAGTTGATTCACAACAATTCTTTCCTTTTAAAAAATTCACGTCGTCATTAACCATTTGAGATAGTATTCAGTACGTATACGTATGTACATGGGTTTATCCTTTCCCTTTCTAGACCTCCATAAAATTTGACCTTAAAAATCTAACAGTTTGGCCTCTAAAAGGGTTAGGAATCTCACCTAGCTCAGGTTGAGTCTGTTTCTGTCGGCTTTCGGGAGAATCCTTGGCCGGAGCTCCTCGGTGGTCCAAATGCCTCGCTTCCACTTCGAGGAGGTCGGAAAGACGTATATCTAGGTTGGTATGGTCATCTGATAGTCAGACGGTGGTCGAAAGTGGTCGTCGTGGGCGACGAACGGGAGGCTCAGTACTTATCGGCGATCGACAGAATAGTAAGAGGAAGAGAAGAGAAGTTTTGGTGGTTCTTGAGGAGTGTGGCCGGTCAAATGAGGTTGAGGAGAGAGAATGAAAATACCATATTCAAGGCTCTTGGTCAATGCTTTGAATGGTAGGTTTGGCATAGTAGATTTGACTACTCTTTACACCATCCATTGACACTTATCCTCTTGTCTTTCCATGGTGATCCAATGGCCCTCATTCCATCGCCTTTTTCGGCAGCTAGAGAGAGGGTTTAATGACCAAATTTGCCTTCTTCAAATGCATGGGCAAAGTCCTAAGCTTGAGGGGCAAAAGGGTAATTTTACCCCCGACGTTCGAAACGTTATTTTTCTCGCTCCAAAATTCTTCGATAGGGCGATGCCCATTCCGAATAACGTTGGAATTCTTAATTTTCTATTTCAAAATTTTCAAGACTCGTTTCCGATGGTTTCCTCTATCAGACGTGACTCCAACTTATCTCTAACCGACGAGTGGCTTTTGCAGACTTTACGCATATCGACCCTGTAATTCTCATCACATTTAGGGCTCATCAATTCGCGGCGGCTTTGGTTGTCATGTAATTGAGAAGGTCTATCACTAGTCCCTTTGGTCTCGATCGTCACTGTCCGATTAAGGAAAATTTTGCAAATCATACGTTGGTTAAGCGATATCACCCACGCTCCAATCATATGACACTCGCAAGGCATTCCTTAATAATTCTTGGATTGACCTTTTATGGCTCTAAATATCCCCTCAACAATCCTTATGGTCAAAGCGTAATTTCTTATCTGAATTCCCTAGGTCTACGTATCTCGTCTCGCGTTAGCCTTTCCCTTTTGGTCAGTCTACTCGAATTGATCAGATTCGAGCGAGATACGACTGAAATACATCTCTAGATTCATTTCTCATTAATGAGTCTGAAATTGACTAGAAATCAAAATGTCACAATTCTTCCCCCTTACAAAAATTACATCCCCGAAATTTACATTACACTTAATTACTCCAATAAATGGGGGTGTCGTCGTCTCGTCGTCTCTTCATTCTCCCACGTGGCACCTTCAGTTTCATAGTGCTCCCATACTACCTTGACTAGTGGGATCTTCTTATTCCTGAGGGTTTGCTCTTTTCGGTCTTCGATCCTTATCGACCTTTCCACGTAAGATACTTGGTCATCCACTTCTATGGTCTCGTAGTCTAGCACATGTGTCGGATCTGGTTCATACTTTTGCAGCATCAACACATGGAACACATTATGCACCTGTGATAGATTAGGCGGCAGGGCAAGCTTGTAGGCTAAGGTTCCAAGCCGCTCTAATATCTCGAATGAGCCTACATACCTTGGGCTTAACTTCCCCTTCTTTCCGAATCGCAATAGTCCTTTCATCGACGACACCTTGAGGAAGACATGATCGCCCACTTGAAACTCTAAGGGCTTGCCCCGCTTATCTGCATAGCTCTTCTGACGACTCTGTGCCATCCTTAATCTATCCCGAATTATCTTTACTGCTTCCACCGATTGCTCTACCAATTCTAGGCCTGTGATACTTCTTTCTCCAACTTCGTCCCAACAAATCGGGGTTCTGTAGGCTCGTCCATAGAGTGCTTCGAATGGTGCCATCTGTATACTCTGCTGATAGCTGTTGTTATACGTGAACTCTACCAAATGTAACTGCTCTTCCCATCCACCTTTGAAATCTATGACGCATGCTCGTAGCATATCTTCCAGATTCTGTATCGTCCTTTCCGACTATCGGTCCGTCTGTGGATGGTAGGCTGTACTAAACTACAATTGAGTCCCCATGGCTTCTTGCGGACTTTTTCAAAAGTTTGCCGTGAACTTAGGATTTCTATCCGAAGGGATCGTCATTGGCACTCCGTACATCCTCACTATCTGCCTCATATACAGCTCCGCATACCTATCCATATCGAAGTCCTTTCGCACCGGGATGAAATGTGCGGACTTGGTCAATCTGTCCACGACTACCCATATAGAGTCCTGACCACTTTGGCTCCTTGGGAGTCCCATCACAAAATTCATAGTTATGTGCTCCCACTTCCATTCCAGAATCTCCAGTGACTACAACAGTCCTCCAGGCTTACAATGTTACGCTTTCACTTGCTGGCATGTCAAACATTTAGCCACGTATTTTGCTGCGTCCACTTTCATTCCATTCCACCAATAATGCTATCGCAAATTCTGGTGCATCTTTGTACTTCCAGGGTGGACATTATAGTTGCTGCTATGAGCCTCTAATAAAATTCTTTCCCTGAGTCCTTCATCTTTTGGTACACACAATCGTCCTCGAAACTTCAAAATTCCATCCTCAGACACCTGAAACTCGGGTTTTCTCTTTGTCGCATCCATCTCAAGGATCTTCTGGATCTCTGGGTCCGTAGACTGTAGGGTCTTTATTCCTTCTTGGACCTCAGGTTCCACCCTCAATGTAGCCATTAAGCGGGATAATTGGCTAACCTCTAGTCTGAACTCGGAATCTCTTAAATTCTCGATCATCGGCCAACCTTTCACTAGCAAACAGGCGATGCTCGACTTCCGACTCAGCGCATCTGCTACTCTGTTTGCTTTCCCAAGGTGATATAGTATATCACAGTCATAGTCCTTGAGCAGCTCCATCCACCTACGTTGCCTCACGTTCAGCTCTTTTTGGGAAAAGAGATAACTTTAAACTTTGGTGGTCGGTATAGATCTGAAACTTCTCGCCACATAGGTAATGTCTCTAAATTTGCAAAGCGAATATAATCGCCGCTAACTCCAGGTCATGAGTTGGGTAGTTCATCTCATATGGCCTCAACTGTCTAGATGCGTAGGCTACTACTCTTTCGTGCTGCATCAACACACAGCCTAATCCTTTCAACGAAGCATCGCTGTAAATCTCGTAACCTCCTGGTCTTGATGGAATTGTCAGTACTGGCGCGGTTGTCAGTCTATGCTTAAGCTCTTGGAAACTCTTCTCACATTTGTCAGTTCATTCAAACCTTGTTTTGTTCTTTGTTAACCGCGTCAATGGGATGGCTATGGATGAGAATTTCTCCACAAAACGTCTGTAGTATCCTACCAATCTCAAGAAATTTTTGACTTCCGTGATTGTAGTAGGTCTAGGCCAATTTGTTACAGCCTTGATCTTCGCCGGATCCACTGCAATTCCTTCACCAGACACCACATGACCAAGAAATGCTACCTTGTTCAGCCAAAACTCACACTTACTCAACTTCGCATAGAGCATATGCTCCCTCAGAGTCTGCAGTATAATCCTTAGGTGCTCCTCATGTTCCGCACCATTCCTCGAGTAAATCAAGATATCGTCAATGAAGACTATGACGAATCAGTCTAGAAATTTTCATAAATACTCTATGCATCAGGTCCATAAAAGCAGCCGGAGCGTTGGTCAATCCAAACGGCATCACCGTAAACTTATAATGACCATACCTCGCCCTAAAGGTAGTCTTAGGTATGTCTTCCTTCTTGATCCTCAGTTGGTGATACCCAGTTCTGAGGTCAATCTTCAAAAATACTATCGCTCCCTGCAGCTGATCAAATAATCATCAATCCTCAGCAGCGGATACTTGTTCTTCACCGTCACTTGATTCAACTACCAATAATCAATGCATAATCACAAAGATCCATCCTTCTTCCTTATGAATAACACCGGTACTCCCCATGGTGAAGCACTTGGTCGGATAAATCCTTTATCTAACAGCTCTTGCATCTGCACCTTTAACTCCTTCAGTTCTGACAGGGACATATTGTAAGGTGCTTTCGAAATAGGCTTCGTTCCAGGGGCTAATTCAATCATAAATTCCATTTCATGTTCTGGTGGTAATCCTGGTAACTCTTGGGGAAATATATCAGGAAACTCACGTACTACCGGGATATTTTCTAACTTTGGCTCTTCAATAGTCGTGTCCATTATTGTCACTAGGTATGCCTGACACCCTTCAGACATTATCTTGGTTACTTCCAAAGACGATATTAAGGGGATCGAGATTCCCCCTCGACTTCTTACCAATTCAAAGCTAGGGCGTCCTCTTGGATAAAACCGAATTATCCTATTACCACAATCCACTACTGCCCCCTCCTTACCCAACCAATCCATTCCTATGATTACGTCAAAATCGTACATGGGTAATACAGTTAAGTCGATCCTCTCTTTACTTCCTCCAATCACAATCTCGCAACTCGTACAGCCCAAAGAAACCAATATGTTATCCTTTAACGGTGTGGCAACATGCAAGATTACATTCAATAGTTTCAAATTCATGCCCACCAAATCATCAAACTGTGCAGACACAAACGAATGCGTGGCACCAGGGTCAATCAATGCATAAGCAGCTTGGTTGTACAAGTAAACCGTACCTGTGACCATACCTAGTGTCTCCTCCGTCTCTCTGTGGGCTACTGCATATACTCGTCCCTGTGCCGGTGGTCGGTTCTGTTCAATCTGAGGAGTGGCAGTCGACGGTCCAGCTTGCGGTCTCTATCCTTGAGGTCGACTTGTCAGAGCTTGATTTAGGCACATCCTCATCTGGTGGCCTAGCTGACCACATTTAAAGCAAGCCCCAATCCTCACCGGGCACGGTCCATTTCCATGCCTTCTGCCACAAAGTCTGCAGTTCCAATTTGCAGGGTTTAGCGGCTTCACGATATTCTTCCGCATTGGAAGCACAAAGTGCCTATTGTTCGCCATCAGCTTCTTGCCTATCTGGCAATTATCTCTGAAGGACGTAAACCACGATCCAGTCGCAGTTTTTCTCTCCTTCAAGTCTCTTTCAATCATCTGGCCCCGCTCGTAGATCTCCTTGTAGGTCTTCAAATTCAGAACAATCATCTGGCTACGAAGCACGGGCCTCAAACTGTCCCTAAATCTCCTAGCTTTCTCTTGAGGGTCCTCCACAGATTGTGGTGCATATCTCGACAGCCTCGAGAACTCGACCTCGTACTGATCTATTGTCAGTTGGTTCTGACGTAGCTGCAGGAATTCTACCTGCTTCTTTTCCCTAACCGTTTCTGAGAAATATTTATCATTGAAGGCCGTTTTAAAAACTTCCCAGTTCATGGCCATTCCTCCAGGGAAAACACCATTCTTGGTGGCAGCCCACTAGTCATTCACTGTACCTTCTAGCTAGTACACCGCTAGCAGTACCTTCTCCTTGTCGGTGCATCCCAGCACCCCAAAAGCCTTCTTTAACTTTTCTATCCATTTGGGTGCTAACTCGGGATCTCCAGTCCCGTCAAACTGTGTCGGCTTCAACTTTATAAACTACTCAACTAGCTGGCCCATCTGTCTGGCCACAATGATCTCTTCTTGGGCATTAATAGCTTCAGTGCCCTGGCCTTGCTCATTCTGGCTTCCATTACCACCATTGCTGCCATTGTTGGCGTTGATGGCTGCTATGGTAGCTCCTACTGCCTAGGCGATGGCAGCGTCTCGGTCTTATGCTTACCTATCGATTATGTCACCAATTCTTTCTAGTGCCCTCAGCACACCATCCATTATGGGATCTTCGGCGACAAGCGACCTTGAGGTAGAAGCTCCGCCTCTTGGCCTTCAGCCCTTCTAGATGGGTTGCTCATCTTTATCACTTTCTATTGAACCTAGTCCATCACAAATTCAGCAAGGAGTTAGTAAATTACTCAATCATTCAAATCCAGAGCTACTAACTAATCTTTAACAGAAATACACTGTAACAGTCCTTTCATACAATAGCCTCTATAGGCATTCCAACAAATAGCTCATGACCATTCCTCATTTCCATTCACTTTAGTGATTCACTAAAACCAATCACTTTCCTTTCTCAAACAAACCAAGGTCTAGAAATGACCTTCAATCCTAAGCAGGGAACTTGATCCATAAGCATTTCCACAACCCTGCCAAGACCAAACACCAATCCTAAATACCAGGTCACACACTATACACCCAATGCCTCATCTTAACCAGTCTTCTAAGGTTTTGATATCCGTCCTTGTCCCAACTTAATCATCCACATTACTCCAGTCCTCAACCAACTTTGGTTCGAGCTAACCTTGCTCCCATACCAAATCGGACGCGGATGTCACGGCCCGAACCCGTCGAACACGCGAACAACCCTGCATGCAACCAATACATCTCTCGTGGTCCCAAGATCCATAAACAAGTCGAGAGATAATATATAAACCTTAAGCATGCGGAAGCGGTACTCAATTAAATCCCCGTACAAAATATAAATTAAGTGGGACCTGGATAGCATAATAACTTTCATACATCAGAACATATGATTCGTACAAATACTGACTAATACAAACCGCTAGGAAAGGGGTGACGGGGTGAGCACATCAAAATGACCATCATCAAAATCCAAAATAGGCATGGTCGGGGTCACCATCACAAGATCGAGCCAATAAACTAGGGCACCTAAGATGAGCCGCTGAGTCTCCTGTGTCCTCTGCATTCTCGGTCGGCTCGTACTCGGAAAAGGTCTCTGATGGAACCTCAACGTAATCCTCCATGGTTGCATCATGTGACGGCTCCGCCAGGTCCTCCTCAGTCGCCTTCAAGATAATGACCTCGTTCTCCTCCACAATAAAGTCTGGCGTCGGGGTCTTCTCTGGCCCGTTCCTAGAACCAACTACAGACCCCTCTGGTAATTCCTGCTCCCCAATAGTCTAGCACTAATCAGGGATAACACCTCGGGATACCTCGTGGGGCTTCAGCGACCCGATCTGCTCATCCCCAACTTTCTTAAACCATGCCTCGAATCTATAAGGCTTTCAATCCGGGCTACCTCGTCAACCTATACAACCGTACACTTCCTTACATACATATTCCCCTACCTATCCGAGAACTCATCAAAATATGCTGTCATCTCCTTGGGATCCCCAAAACGTATGGGCCACATATCTAAGGCCTAGAATTTGTAAAAATAGGGGTCCCCAAAGGGGTGAGATACACATCTCAATAAAAGAATCTTAACCCTAGGTCAGGTCGACCATTCACTCAAGTAGTCTACACCCCAATAATACCACTCACAGGCATATCAAGTACAAGTCAATAAAACAATAACATACAGATGACAAGCATGCAACTATGACAACATGTCGCACTCAGATGATAATGCACAATTCATCCTGCCATCTCACCACAACCACCTCTTCCTACCGCCTTAATCTCCAGCCCACGATTAGATCGCATCAAGCTCGGTCCGCATAAACGCAACAGGTTCCGATGAATCTCCAGGCCAATATTATCATCTCATACTCCCGTCCCGCGAATAGTTTGCATCAAGACCGTTGCCATCTCAATCTCGTGATTTCATCGCATCAGGGCGCCACACAACATCAATTCCACCCCGCGATCTCGTCGCATCAGGGTATCCATCTCTCGCCTCGCGTCTCGTATGCCTCAGGGCCTCACCATGTCATGCTTATGCCATGATTTTAAATTTGTTTTCCATACGAGACGACATGTGCATTTCAAGCACAATTCAAAGAACTCATGGCATGCAAGGCAATTAAATGACATTCGACAGGGCAAATAACTCAGGCATAAACCATGTCACACATAATCATCCTATAATGTCTTAGGATATAAAGAAAGCTATCCCCTTGGACAAATCCTCATAAATCAATCAATTCAACCTTTGACTCACCCAATTGAGTCCAATCTCTCTATCCTAAATTTAGAAATTCCCTTACCTTGCATTTGATAACACCAAATTACTCTTCTTGAGTCCTCAAGGTTCGGCCCCCTATGGTCCAATATCGAACTCAACGCTCAACCTAATAAAATCCAACCAATTACATCAATTTCGAAGTCCAATTCAACCATCCATGAACCGTAAACTTCCATAACATAATTCTCATCATCTTAACATGTATTAATCATCAATTTGAGACTCAAAATCACTAGCCATCAGCCTTCCAAGGTTCGGTCATGCATATAACTGAGCCGGTTCCTCTCGATTTTGTGCAATCCCAACTTGTCCAGCACTAATTCAATGCTAAATCCATCATTTAATCATCATCCTACCTCTTAACATGTCTATCTAAGGGTTTAGGGGTCTCACCGAAGGTTTGAAGTCGAATCGTCGCCAGAAACTCGTCGAATGTCACCGGATCGTCCAAGGTCAGAATCCGGCATTTTCTGTCCATAGTTCACAAGACCGTTTCGACATCAAAAATTCTTGAAATCACTCTCAAATTTTTATCACATATTCATATACATGTCTGCTAGACCTCCATAAAATTTGACCTCAAAACTCTAACATTTCGGCCTCCAAAAATCTCACCTAGCTTAGGTTGAGTCTATTTTTGTCAGCTTTCGGGAGAATCCTTGATCGGAGCTCCTCAGTTGTCCAAATGCCACGCTTCCACTTCGAAAAGGTCGGCAAGACGTATATCTAGGTTGATATGATCGACCGGCAGTTAGACGGTGGCTAAACATGGTCGTCGTGGGCGGCGAATGGGAGGCTCAGTGCTAGTCGGCGATCGATGGAATAGCAAGAGGAAGAGAAGAGAAGTTTCGGTGGTTCCTGAAAAGTGTGGCCGGTCAAATGTGGTTGCGGAGAGAGAATGGAAAGGCTATATTCAAGGCTCTTGGTCAATGCTTTGAATGGTAGGTTTGGCATAGTAGATTTGACCACTCTTTACACCATCCATTAACACTTGTCCTCTTATCTTTCCAAGGTGATCCAATGGCCCTCATTCCATCACCTTTTTCGGCAGCTAGGGCCAAGGTTTAATGACCAAATTGCCCTTCTTCAAATGCATGGGCAAAGTCCTAAGCTTGAGGGGCAAAAGGGTAATTTTACCCCCGACGTTCGGAACGTCGTTTTTCTCGCTCCAAAATTCTTCGATAGGGCGATGGCCATTCTGAATAACGTTGGAATTCTTGATTTTCCATTTCAAAATTTTCAAAACTCGTTTCCGATGGTTTCCTCTATTAGACGTGGTTCCAACTTATCTTGAACCGACGGGTGGCTTTTGCAGACTTTACGCGTATCGACCTTGTGATTCTCATCACATTTAGGGCTCGCCAATTCGTGGCAGCTTTGGTTGTCATGTAATTGAGAGGGTCTATCACTAGTCCTTTTGGTCTCGATCGTCACTGTCCGATTAAGGAAAATTTTGCAAATCATACGTTGGTTAAGCGGCATCACCCGCGCTCCAATCGTATGACACTCGCAAGGCATTCCTTAATCGTTCTTGGATCGGCCTTTTGTGGCTCTAAATAACCCCTCGACAATCATTATGGTCAAAGTGCCATTTCTTATCCGAATTCCCTAGGTCTACGTATCTCGTCTCACGTTAGCCTTTCCTTTTTGGTCAGTCTACTCAAATTGATCAGATTCGAGTGAGATACGACTGAAATACATCTCTAGATTCATTTCTCATTAATGAGTCTAAAATTTACTGGAAATTAGAATGTCACACCATCTCAGCCTATGTCTGAATGGAGTTCGCAAGCAAGTTCGTATACCAAGTAAATGTTCTCTTTGACAACAACAATGGGAACAACCTCAACCTCAAACTCAAGTATTTATTAATCCTAGCTTCTCCACATAGTGCTAAGAAATGGTCTAAATGCTCTATAGTTGACTGTTCTTCTTCTACTATGAACACAACAAAGTCTGGCGTTTTGAAACTCCCTGGGTATAGGATGGTATCTACCTAGTCGTGATGTAGTTTCCTATACACGGGTCTTAGAGCTCCTCTTTTGACTCCCAACTGCTGCATTACCAACTCAGTCACTCTTTTAGGGTTCCATGGCCTTAAATTCTGCTTGGACATTCAAGGATTCTGCCTCCTAGGGTCAACCTATTAAGGTCTGTTCATCCATTGATGTTCCACATTGAATTTAATGGGTGGTGGTGTCCTATAGAGAGGGTTTTCTACTATATATGGATATGGTTGGGTTGCAGGAGGCCTTATAAGGTTCAACATTCGGCACATTTAGTGAAGGTGGTATATTCAGCACTGGCTGTGGAATGGAAAGGGTAGGATTAACTTCAATAAGAGCAGCTTGAGGGAAATTATACCATTCACTTCATTCATCAAGTTTAAGGGTGTTGGATTCTTTGGCCTTGATATAATTCGCAAAGGAGGTCGTAGGTTTTGTCCCCCACTACCCTTATACTCAACATTGGGAGATCCCGACGCTGGATGAAATGGTATAGTACCCAGAGAATTTGCATAAAAGGGTGGAACTTGGGAGGAAATACTTGATCGAAATATTACCTTGCTTATGACGTTGATCACCATGGGCCTTATTACATCTGTAACATGCCTCACCATGTGGTTAGTGAGATAATTCTATTGTTCCTGAAATATTCTCTTCCTCATGGATACCAGTGTATCATTAGGTGCCCACATGCTAATCTGTTCCTCAGTCAATTGCCATGTTATGTTGGCGTTACGATAGGCTACTTCTTCAGCCTGATTGGCTGTGAATGTTCTGATCGTGCACCATCTTTTGGGTTGTTGACATTGTCAACTTGTGCTCCTTCTGATTGGTTTCTAGTTATCACCATTTCTTCAAATCTTACCACATAGGGTCCCATTAGGAGTGCCAAAAAAATGTTTGCTTGTTTTCATAAGAAGAAAAATCTTTCACCGAAAATAGCTCTTCAAGTTTTATTATAAAGATTATGTGGATCAATCCTCAAAGAAATCTCTGGTGATGAATGAATCATAATGAGCAAGTGTGAAAATGGATGGATTGTAGATAAATTTGAAATCAACAAAAGGTCTGAGTTACATTATAATACTCCTAAGAAAGTTGTAAATGACTTGAAAAGAAACTCATTTGCAGAAATTGAAAGTGCAGGAAACTTAAAGTACGAAAAAAGGTAAATTGCAAAGGAAATTGGATTTTTTTGCATGTGTTGTTGATCTCCATTCTTCTTCTTTCTTCTAAGTATTTGTATTTCCGTACACTTTGTAACTGCTTAGATGGTTATCATTTTCAAATCTTGAATTCTGACACCTTCAATAACTACCCCTTTTCGCTCACGTTCTTCATGGCTTTTGTTTGCCAAAATTGATCTTTAACTACTCCCACGACTTTAGATTTGAACCTTTCAAATAACTTCTCATGATCTGTTCGTACCCATGACTTTTGCTCCCTACTCATAACTTCCCCAAATGAGGCTGATTTGGTTACTCCATTACATGTTCTTGACCCTTCTCCATTGGCTTTTAAGTTTTTTCGGGAATTTTCTGAATCATGGATACTTACCGAACTTCAGTAACGAATAGTCTTATTGCCCATTTTTCGAATATCGATTTTTTGCAGTTCTTAGTACACCGCGGTCAATAAGCCGTTCTTTATTTTACCGAATCAAGATCAAATCGGGATTTAATGACTTTGATGCCCACTCGGTACTTTTATTATTTGGTATCAACAATATTTTATGGTTTGAATTAACCCAAACCAAGATGAGTCATTTTAGGCGTAGAATTTCATCTAGATATGCAAAGTCTACTTCATTTAATCTAATTTTATTAAATATGCAGCTTTAATCTACATGATTCTAATTTCAAGATGCAAAGCTGTTCCTTATGGAAGAAATATCTTTTAGAATTTTAAAATATCATGCAAACATGGCAAGATATATCCTAAAAGATAACAACATATTTGCAATTACTCAATTCCAATTCAAATAAGGAAAGAGAATATGCAATCAAGAAAAAGTGGATATATCAATCAATATTTTAGAAAGATTTCTTTAATATTTGAATCTAATCTTTTATTCGTAATCATACGATTAACAATCAAACTTAAATCCTTGCCTAATCGAGTATACCATCACTAATTCTCAGAAACTTCATCTGTTATTTCAAAAGAACATATCTCGACATCTAAATCTAAATATGAGACTAATTATGAATCTGACTTCGCCATAAGATAGATGTTTGCACAGTCTTCTTCGTTGTCTTCAGAATCACTCAAGGTTTCTACTTTCAATGGATTCTTGTATTTTCCATATTTGACTTTGTCCTTTTTCAAAAGTGGACATTGCAGTGAAAACATACTACGCCTTTGCTTTCTTGCTTGTCATTGCTTGATTATTTCATATCATTTTGTTTGAATGATTTCTTCCTTTTGAAGTTTCTACTTTTTTCGAGCCATTTTTATGTATTTCTTCACCATAAGTACAAGCTCTTCATCTTCTTCTTCATCACCCTCTGAATTTGGCAATTCACAATCAATTTTAGATTTTAAAGAAATTGATTTTTTACCTTTCATATCTCTTGTTTTGTTGGCAGGCTTTGTCTCGTATGATTGTAAAGTTCCAACAAACTCATTAATGGATAGAGGTCTAATTGCCTGACATTCTTGTGGGGATGGCTTAATGTAGTTCTAGTTGTCTATTAGTCCTCGAAGGATTTTTCTGACTTGCAGTGGCTCAACGATAGGAGCATGTTCCCGAGCAAGACCACCGAGGTCTGTCCCATAAGGCTTTTGCTGATTTTTCTTTTGCAATAGGATTATATATAGGAGTGGATAAAGAATAGAAGAGTCAGTAAACAACTTTAGAATCAAGCCCTTGCTAGTTTTCTTTTTCGATGTCTGAAAGTGTTGTTGTAGCATTGGTGTTGTTCCCCTTATTTCCTATGGAAGGAGTTGTTGTAGCGACATGAACTATTCCATTAATCACAACATCTCACATTAGAATGTATGATGGCTTGAAGAACCACTTTATTTTGTTGCACCACACATTATAATTCTTTCTATCAAAGTAAGGAGATTTGTTGTTGAAGAGTGCATCACCTACACCTAAAAAAATTATTGCTAGAAGTGGTAGATCGTTAACTCAGAAGTAAAACACTTCAGAAGAATGAGTAACCTACTTTGTATCAATTGTTCTATCTAACAATACCACCTAGAAGGGATAATAGGTGATTTTAAACAATTTAGAAACTAATTGCAGAATTTAAACAAGCTAGAACATATCTGAATATATTTAGTAGCAATTTGAACTGAGTGCATTTGGAAGAATTTATCTGTTAATGCGATCAACCCCATGGCAACAAGAAAAGGCAATCAAGGAAGAATTTTGTTTGTAGATTAAGTACGTAAAAGTTCTTTCTTCCAAGGGAGAGTAATATTGGTACCAAAGCGAGCGTCATACGCAAATAGTCACACTTGATGTGTTCTTATGCCCAAAAACAAGTATATGAACCTGAACAACTTAAGCACTTCGAAATTTTTAAGTTCTGATGTCTCTTTATCTATCACCATGGATCTCCCTTTTTTACTACTTTGCATTCAAACAAGTCATTGGTTAGGTTTTCAAAGGATTGGTTAGGTTTTCAAAGGATTGCTCTTGAATCATTAATTGGACGCCATCAATCTTGATTGAAAGAGAATGTATCTAGGAAGATTTGATAGCCGTTGGAATAGACTCTGAACCCTTCAAATTCAATCGCCCATACAACTACATCCTTAGTTTTCATAAGTGGAGTTTATTCAAATATGCAAGCATTCTTGTTGTCATGTCTCGAACCTGTCGAGCACGCGAACATCCCTACAAGTAACCAACACATCTCTCGTGGTTCCAAGATCCACAATCAAGTCGAGATATAATATATATATATATATATATATATATATATATATATCTAGCATGCGGAAGCGGTACTCAAATAAATCTCCGTACAAATATAAGTTAAGTGGGACCTTGATAGTATAATAACTTTCATACACCATAACATACAGTTCGTACAAATACCGACTACTACAAACCGCTAGGAAAGGGGCGACGGGGTAAGCACATCAAAATGACCATCATCAACATCCTAAAACAGCCATGGTCGGGGTCGCCATCACAAGATCGAGCCAATAAACTAGGGCACCTAAGATGAGCTGCTGGATTCTCCTGTGTCCTCTGCATCCTCTATCGGCTCGTACTCGGAGAAGGTCTCTAATGGAACTTCAACGGAGTCCTCCATGGTCGCCTCATGTGACGGCTCCGCCAGGTCCTCCTCGGTCGCCTCCAAGACAATGACCTCGTCCTTGTCTACAGTAAAGTCCAGCGTCGGGGTCTTCTCCGACCCGTTCCTAGAACCAACTACAGACCCCCCTAGTAACTCCAGCTCCCCAACAGTCTGGCACCAACCAGGGATAACCCCCTAGGGTACCTCATAGGGATTCAGCGGCCCAATCTGCTCGTCTCCAACTTTCTTAAACCATGCCTCGAATCTATGAGGCTTCCAATCCGGGCTACCCTCGTCGACCCATACAATCATGCACTTTCTCACATAAATGTTCCCCAGTCTATCTGGAAACTCGTCAAAATATGCCGTCATCTACTTGGGATCCCCAAAACATAGAGGCCACATATCTAAGGTTTAAAATCTATAAAAATAAGGGTCCCCAAAGGGGTGAGATACACATCTCAGTAAAAGAGTCCTAACCCTAGGTTAGGTCGACCGTCCACTTACGTAGTCGTACACCCCAATAATTCCACTCACAAGCATATCAAGCACAAATCAATAAAACAACAACATACAGATGACAGGCATGCCACTATGACAATGTGTCACACTCAGATGGCACAATTCATCCTGCCATCTCACCACAACCACCTCTTCCTGCCTGCCTCGATCTCCAGCCCACGATTAGATCGCATCAGGCTCGGTCCTTGTAAACACATCAGATCGTTATTGGCAACCCGCATAAATGCATCAAGTTCCGATGAATCTCCAGGCAAACATCATCATCTCATACCTCCGTCCCGCGAATAGTTCACATTAGGACCGTGGCCATCTCAACCCCGCGATTAGATCACATCAGGGCGCCACACAATATCAACTCCACCCCGCGATCTCGTCGCATTAGAGTATCCACCTCCCGCCCCGCGTCTCATACGTCTCAGGGCCTCGCCAGGTCATGCTCATGCCATGATTTTCAAATTGATTTTCATACGAGACAACAAGTGCATTTCAAGCACAATTCAAAGAATTCATGGCATGCAAGGCAATCAAGTGACACACACACATGGTGAATGATTTAAATACAAACAATAGCACACATAGCCCTCCTATAACCACTTAGGATATACTGAGAACTATCCTTTGCAAAATTCCCATAAACCGATCAAACTAAACCTCGACTCACCCAATTGAGTCCAATCTTCCTATCCTAAGTTTAGGATTCCCTTACCTTGCGTTTGATAACACCAAAATTCACTTCTTGGATCCTCAATGATTCGGCCTCCTAGGGTTCAAGGTCGAACTCGCCGCGCAACCTAGGAATTTTAACCAATTCATCAATTTTTCATATCCAATTCCTCATTCCATGAACCATAATCCCCCATAACACAACCCTCATTATCTTAACATGTCTTAATCATCAATTTGAGTCTCATAATCCAACCATCATCAACCCAACAGATTCGGTTTTCGCGAAATCGAACCAGTCCTTCTCGATTCCGTGCAAACCGAACACAACTGATCCTCAATCTATTCATAAATTCATCATTTAATCATCATCCTACATCTTAACATGTCTATATAAGGGTTTGTGAGGCTCCCCATGAGTTTGAAGTCGATTGGTCGCCGGAATCCCATTGAAAGTCGCTGGATTGTCCAAGGTCAGTACCAACAGTTTTCTGTCCATAGTTCACAAGACCGATTCGAGGTAAAAAATTCATCAAATTACTCTCAAATTTTTACCACAGATTCATATACATGTATACTAGATCTCCACAAAATTTGACCTCAAAACTCCAATATTTCGGCCTCCTAAGGGGTTAGAAACCGAACCTACCTCAGGCTGGAGCAGATTCCGTCGGCTCTTGGGAAAACTCTTGGCCGAAGCTCCTCGATGGTCCAAATGCCTCGCTTCCACTTTGAGGAGGTCAACAAGACGTAGATCTAAGTTGTTGTGATCGGCCAGCGGTCAGGTGGTGGCCGGAGATGGTCGTCGTGGGCGCCGAATAGCAGCTCCAGAACCGGTCACCAGCGAGCAGATTGAAGAAGGAAGAAGAGGATGTGTTCAGTGGTTCTTGGGGGTGCAAAAGGCCGAATGAGAAGAGAGATAGAGGGTGAGAAGACAATATTCAAAGCTCTTGTTCAATGCTTTGAATGGTAGGTTTGTAATAGTAGACATGACTCCTCTTTACCCCATCCATTGACACTTGTCCCATTGTCATTCAAACTTTGATCCAATGACCCTCATTCACTCTCTTTTTCACCAGCTCTTGGGAGGGTTTAATATCCAAAATTCCCTTCTTCAAATGCATGGGCAAGGTTTTAAGCTCGAGGGGCAAAAGGGTAATTTTACCCCCGACATTCAAAACGTCATTTTTCTTGTTCCAAAATTCTTCGATTGGGCGACGGCCAATCCGAATGTGATGTTGGAATTCTTGATTCTCCATTTTCAATTT
This sequence comes from Rhodomyrtus tomentosa, assembly GCA_028455895.1. Taxonomy (NCBI): domain Eukaryota; kingdom Viridiplantae; phylum Streptophyta; class Magnoliopsida; order Myrtales; family Myrtaceae; genus Rhodomyrtus; species Rhodomyrtus tomentosa. Next base: position 14,718,447 of record JAPCWY010000008.1, read on the forward strand.
TCAAGACTCATTTCTGATGGTTTCCTTTATCAGACGAGGTTTCAGCCTATCCCGAACCAACGAGCGGCTTTTACAGACTTTACGCGTATCAACCCCGTGATTCATATCATGTTTAGGGCTCGTCAATTCATGGCAGCTTTGGTTGCCATATAATGGTGAGGGTTTATCACTAATCCCTATGGTCTCAATCGTCACTGTCCGATTTAGGAAAATTTTGCAAATCATACGTTAGTTAAGCGGCATCACCCGCATTCCAATCGTATGACACTCGCAAGGCAATCCTTAATCATTCTTAGATCGGCCTTTTGGTGGTTCTAAATATCCCCTCGATAATCCTTATGGTCAAAGTGCCATTTCCTATCCGAGTCGCTTAGGTCCACGTACCTCGTCTCGCGTTAGCCTTTCCCTTTTGGTCAGCCTACTCAAATTAATCAGATTTGAGCAAAATATGACTGAAACATATCGCTTGATATATATAAACTTCTCATTGATGAGTCTGAAATTGACTGAAAATTAGAATGTTACAACTCTTCCCCCTTTACAAAAATTTCGTCCCCGAAATTTACATTACACTTAATTACTCAAATAAATGGGGGTGTTGTTGCCTCAACGTCTCTTCATTCTCCCATGTGGCACCTTCAGTCCCGTGGTTCTCCCATACTACCTTAACCAGTGGGATCTTCTTATTCCTAAGGATTTGCTCTTTCCAATCTTCGATCCTTATCGGCCTCTCCACATAAGACACTCTGTCGTCCACTTCTATGGTCTTGTAATCCAGCACATGTGTCGGGTCTGGTTCATACTTTCGTAGCATCGACACATTAAATACATTATGCACCTGGGATAGATTAGGCGGCAAGGCAAACCTATAGGCTAAGGTTCCAATCCGTTCTAATATCTCAAATGGCCTACATATCTTGGGTTCAGCTTCCCTTTCTTTCCAAATCGTGATAATCCTCTCATTGGTGACACCTTGAGGAAAACGTGATCGCCCACTTGAAATTCCAAGGGCTTGTGTCGCTTATCTGCGTACGTCTTTTGACGACTTTGTGCCGTCCTCAGTCTAACCCGAATTATCTTTACATCTTCCACCGATTGTTCTACCAATTTTGAGCTTGTGATACTCCTTTCTCCAACCTCATCCCAGCAAATCAGGGTTCTGCAGGCTCGTCCATAAAGTGCTTCAAATGGTGCCACCTGAATACTCTGCTAGTAGCTATTATTGTAGGTGAATTCTATCAAATGTAGCTGTTCTTCCCATCCACCTTTAAAATCAATGACGCATGCTCGCAGCATATCCTCCAGCATCTGTGTCGTCTTTTCCTACTGTCCGTCCATCTGTGGATGGTAGGCTGTACTAAACCGCAATTGAGTTCCCATGGATTCTTGCACACTTTTCCAAAAGTTTACCGTGAACTTAGGATCTCTATCCGAAATGATCATCACTGGCACTCCGTTCAATCTCACTATCTGCCTCATATACAGCTCTGCATACCTATCCATAGCGAAGTCCTTTCGCACTGGGATGAAATGTGCGGACTTGGTCAATCTGTCCTCGACTACCCATATAGAGTCGTGACCTCTTTGGCTCCTTGGGAGTCCCATTACGAAATCCATAGTCACATGCTCCAACTTCCATTTTGGAATCTCCAGTGGCTGTAATTGTCCTCCAGGCTTAGAGTGTTGCGCTTTTACTTGCTGGCATGTCAAACATTTAGCGACGTATCTTGCTACGTCCACCTTCATTCCGTTCCACCAATAATGTTGTTGCAAATTCTGGTACATCTTTGTACTTCCAGAGTGGACACTATAGTTGCTCCTATGAGCCTTTGATAAAATTCTTTCCCTGAGTCCTTCATCCTTTAGTACACACAATCGTCCTCAAAACTTCAAAATTTCATCCTCCGACACCTGCAACTTGGGTTTTTTGTTCATCGCATCCATCTCGAAGATCTTCTGGATCTCTAGGTCCGTAGACTGTAAGGTCTTCATTACTTCTTGGGCCTCGGGTTCTACCCACAATGTAGCCATTAAGCTGGACAACTGACGAACCTCAAGTGTGAACTCAGAATCTCTTAAATCCTCAATCATCGACGAACCCTTCACTAACAGACAGGCGATGCTCGACTTCCGACTCAGCGCATCTGCTACTTTGTTTGCTTTCCCAAGGTGATATAGGATATCACAATCATAGTCCTTGAGCAGCTCCATCCATCTACGTTGCCTCATATTCAGTTCTTTCTGGGAAAACAGATACTTTAAGCTTTGGTGGTTGGTATAGATCTGAAACTTCTCGCCACAAAGGTAATGTCTCCAAATTTTCAAAGCGAATATAATCGCCACTAATTCCAGGTCACGAGTTGGATAGTTCATCTCATGTGGCCTCAACTGTCCGGATGCGTAGGCTACCACTTTTTCGTGCTGCATCAATACACAACCTAACCCTTTCAGCGAAGCATCACTGTAAATCTCATAACCTCCAGGTCCTGATGGAATTGTTAATACTAGCGCGGTTGTCAACCTATGTTTAAGCTCTTGGAAACTCCTTTCACACTTGTCAGTCCATTCAAACCTCCTTTCCTTCTTTGTCAACCGCGTCAATGGGATGGCTATGGATGAGAATTTCTCTACAAAACGCCTATAGTATCCTGCCAATCCTAAGAAACTTCTGACTTCCGTGACCATAGTGGGTCTAGGCCAATTGGTTACAGCCTCGATCTTCATAGGATCCCCTATGATTCCTTCACCAGACACCACATGACTAAGAAATGCTACCCTGTTCAATCAGAACTCACACTTGCTCAACTTTGCATAGAGCGAATGCTCCCTTAGAGTCTGCAGTACAATTCTCAAGTGCTCCTCATGTTCCGCTTCGCTCCTCGAGTAAATCAAGATATCATCAATAAAGACTATGACGAATTTGTCTAGAAATTCCTTAAATACTCGATGCATCAGGTCCATAAAATAGCTGCAGCGTTGGTCAATCCAAACGATATCATCGTAAACTCATAAGGACCATACCTCGTCCTAAAGGCAGTCTTAGATATGTCTTCCTTTTTGATCATCAGTTGGTGATACACAGTCCTCAAGTCAATCTTCGAAAATACTGCCGCTCCTTGCAACTGATTAAACAAATCGTCAATCCTCAGCAGTGGGTACTTGCTTTTCACTGTCACTTGGTTCAGCTGTCGATAGTCAATGCATAATCGCAAAGACCCATCCTTCCTCCTTACGAATAACACCGGTGCACTCCACGGCAAAGCATGAGGTCGGATAAATCCCTTATCTAGCAACTCTTGCATCTGCACCTTTAACTCCTTCAGTTCTGACAAGGACATTGTGACATTCTGATTTCCATTCAATTTTAGGCTTATTAATGAGAAGTGAATATCTAGAGATGTATTTCAGTCGTATTCTGCTCGAATTTGATCAATTCGAGTAGACTGACCAAAAGGGAAAGGCTAACGCGAGATGAGGTACGTAGACCCAGGAAACTCGGATAGGAAACGGCACTTTGCCCATAAGGATTGTCGAGGAAACTAGCAATAGACTCTCACATTTACATGACAACCAAAGCCGCCACATATTGATGAGCCCTAAACGTCATATGAATCACAGGGTCGATACGCGTAATATCTGTAAAAGTCGCCCGTCGGTTTGAGATAGACAGGAACCACGGCTACAAGAGAAAACCATCAGAATGAGCCTTAAAAATTGAAAATGGAGAATCAAGAATTCCAACATTACAATTGAAATGGTCGTCGCCCTATCGGAGATTATTGGATTGAGAAAAACGACGTTCCGGACGTCGGAGCTGAAATTACCTTTTTGCCTCTCAAGTTTAGAACTTTTCCCATGCATTTGAAGAAAGGCATTTTGGTCTTTTAATCCTTCCCTATGGTTGCCGAAAATTGGGGCAAATATTGGCCAGTGGATCAAAGCTTGAAGGACAAGGGGACATGTGTCAATGGATGGACAAAAGAGTGGTCACATCCACTATTTCATACCAACATTCAACCCTTTGACCCAAGCCTTGTATATAGCAAATTCTTCTCTCTCCTCACTCCTATTGGCCGGCATAGCACCCAAGACTCACGCCGCTCTCTCTTCTTCTTCCTTCTTGCATCTGCCGTCGCCTACCAGAACTGGAGCCGTTGTTCGGCCGTTCCGGCGACCACTTTCGGCCACCATTCGGCCACTAGCCGACCACACCGACGAAGCTTTACGTCTTGCCAATGTCCTCGAATAAGAACCAGGTCGATTGGAGCACCGAGGAGTCCCAAGAAGAGATTCACCCGAGAGCCGACGGAATTTGCTCTAGCTTGAAGTAGGTAAATTTTTTTACCCTTTTGGAGGTCGAAATGTTGGATTTTTGAGGTCAAATTTTGTGGAGATCTAGTAGACATGTGGATGAATCTGTGGTAAAAAGTTGAGAGTGATTTGAGAAAGTTTTGATCTCGAAATGACCTTGCAAATCTTGAACAGAAAACTGCCGGATTCTGACCTTGGGTGAACCAGCGACTGTCAACAGAATTTCGGTGACCAATTGACTCCAAACTCACGGTGAGCCTCATAAACCCTTAGGTAGACATGTTAAGAGGTAGGATGAGGGTTAGATGTTGGATTTGGAGTTGATTTAGGGCTGGTAGTACACGGCATTTACAGAACCCTGAGGAACCGATTTGGTTTTGTGCATGGCCGAACCTTGGAGGGCTGTTGGCGTTGAATTATGAGTTCCAATTGATATTTAAAACATGTTAAGATGTTGAGGATTGTGCTATGGAAGATTAGGATGCATGAATGGTTGAATTGGACTTGGGAAATAAAGAATTGATTGGATTTTATTAGGTTGCGTGACAAGTCCGATCTTGGACATTGAGGTTCAAAAGTTTGGGGGCTCAAGAGGAATAATTTGTGTAATCAATCGCAAGGTAAGGGAATTCCTAACCTTATGCTAGAAAGATTGGACTCGATTAGGCGAGTCGAGAGACGAATGTAAATGATTTGTGAGAGTTGTTAAGAGGATTGTGCTTGGAATGCCCTAGAATGGCATAGGAATATATATGTACCATTGCTTGTGTTTGAATTGTCCGCCATGTGTGTGTATCATTTGATTGCTTTGCATGCCACGAGTCTTTGAATTGTGCCTGATTTGCACATGTCGTCTTGAATGGAAAATGAATTGGGAAATCATGGCATGAGCGTATCATGCCCAGGGCCTGAAGCGTAGAGACACGGGGTGGGAAATGATACCCTGATACGATGAGATCGCGGGGTGAAGTTAATATTGTGTAGCACCCTGATACGATGAAATGGCGGGATTGAGATAGCCACGGTCCTGATGCGAATTATTCGGGGGACGGAGAGGTCCTAAGGCTTATGAGACGTGGGACAGGAAATGTATACCCTGATGCGATGAGATCGCGGGGTAGAGTTGATGATGTGTGGCGTCCTGATATGACGAAATCACGGGGTTGAGATAGTCACGGTCCTGATGCGAAGTATTTGTGGGATGGAGGTAAGAGATAATAAGATTTGCCTGAGATTCACCGGAACCTGATGCGTTTACGCGCGTTGCCGATGACGGTCTGATGTGTTTACGTGGACCGAGCCTGATGCGACGAGATCGCGGGCTGGAGATTGAGGCAGGCGGAGATTGTGTATATTGTGAAGTGGCAGGATTGGTGTACATGATCATTTGAGTATGACGTGAGGTCTTCGTTAGACGCTTGTCATCTGCATGTTGCTATTTTATTGATTGGGCTTGATATGCCTGTAAGATTATGAGTTTAAAATATCTAGATAGATGACTACTTGAGTGGACGGTCGGCCTAACCTAGGGTTAGGATCCACCTTACTGAGATTTATATCTCATCCTAGTGGGGGCTTACATTTTTCAGGTTCTAGGCGAAGGAATCACGAGCTTGCCAAGGATTGGCATTTGAAGAGATAGTTAACCAATGATATTTAGAATGGATTTGCCTTTTATGATATTGGGATTGTACTTAATGTTGAAAGATTAGGAATTGAACTAATGAAAGGAGTTGGTTAATGAGATTTTGATGTATCTGTTCTAAGTCACCGGATGTTGTGGTATTTATATGAGTGGAGTTGGCATCGCTTTCGCGTGCATATTATGTAAAGAGTTGTAAGCTATTGGCCGTTGGATCCTAGAGTTTTCAAAAAAGTACGGCTTGGTGGGATGTACACGTGCTCTCCGGGTTCGGGGCGTGACATCCCCATTCAATTTGGTATCAGAGCAAGTTCAGCTCGATCCAATGTGATTGAGACTTGGAGAGATAAGGAGCGATGACTTAGGGACAATTAGATATTGAGGCCTATAGGACTAAGCATGGATCATTGAATCTTGAGGATGGTAGGCTTGAGCTTGTGTACACTTTGATGGTCCTAGAGTTGACTTTAATGGATGATCTCGAGTTATGTGGTGATTAAGTTTTGGTTGAAGCAAGCTGGGATTGGAGAGTCATAAGCATGGATTTTGAGGTAGTAATTGTGCTTGAGGATAATAGGGAATTGCTTATGAATGAAGGGTCAATTGAGGTGTATGATTGTGATCTTGATTTGTCAATGACCCCAACTCGAGGAGTACGAGTTATAAAGAGACGACTGATATTAATGGATTCAGGCTTGAATCGCGTGGTATTTTGATGGTTTAGCTGTCAATGACTATTGACGGCCTTAGGTGATATGAGTTGAGATGAATACGAGAAGTACCTGAATCGAAGATCAGTTGTGATCGGATGCATAGGGATTTGATTTGAATGTTGACTGGACTTGAGATATGTAATGGAATATAGGCAATTGATCTATGAGATATGACGATCATTGGTGGGATTAGAACTTTTGAATGGATAGGGACTGATCTGAAGACGATTTTGACAGGACAAGTGATGAGGACGGTCATGCTGTGCTTATGTTTATGACTTTGAAATGAAAGTCGATGAGGGTGCATGTAGTGACTTATCGCTGTTGGACTTAATAAACCGACACTTGGTGTGGGACGAGTTGATGGGATACCTACAAACTGTAATGAAACATGGTATGTGACATGTGGAACGGGGCTTTCTCCGTAGATGTATGACTTGGGACAACCTGCAACGGCTAGGTCTGATGAAGGCGGAGAGTGATCGCCGAGATAAAGAGGTCCGCACAAGGAGTGTCTCCTGGCAGGCTTCTAAGATGGCAAGAGGCAGGAATGACCCAAGTCATAACTTGAAAGGGGAAACCTAGGTATCAGGTTGAGTCCAATTGTGGATAAGGGATGTGCAGCACAGGATTGATTCTCATCAAGGATGATTGAAAGTGGCATGACCTATGTAATGACGCCTATGAGTGGCATGGTTAAAAGCTTCATGCTTGAAAGTGGATGCCCTTGGAAAAGGAAAAGCGATGGTTGTGATGGGTCTATTAGATATGTTTGATGATTAGCCTCACGTGATTGGCTTGGCCAAGGTATGACTGGGAGGTTAGACGACGTCTGGGTTTATACCTGTGGAAATGAGATAGTCTGTTGTGACTATATTAGAGTGGCGGATTCCTTTAGGCCTAGAGTATGAGCTTTTGACCTAGTGAATCGCTATCTTGAGTACTTGTTTGATAGTTGCCTAGTTGAGGCCAGCCTAGTAATAACTGTTAGTGGATAAGTTGCCTCGATAAGGCTGGCTTAAAGAACGACTACCGACCAAGGATGGTTTGGGATCCTTGAATAATTGGTGATTAATTGAGGATTGCCTAAGAACTATTAGAGGGTTGGTTGATGGTGAAATATGTTGAGATGAGTAGCCTGAGATTGATGGACTTGAGTAGATGACTTGAGTCTTGAATTCCTGGAGGGAATCATGGTGATTCAAGTGACATGAGAACCTGATAAGACTGAAGGACCAAAGTATGGTTGCTAAAGTAGCACTTGGCTTGTGTATGTGAGATACAAAAAGATCCAAGAACTAAGATGGATCATGAGAATTAAGTAAAGATGAATAACCAGAACGCGAAAACCAGCAGAGCAATTGACTCGAGTTTGTAAACCACGTGGGACCCAAGAATTAAGTGGGTCGCGAGAACCTTGAATAGAAATGAGGAATTTCTATGGGTAGGCAAGCTAGTACTGAGGAGTTAAGTGATGGAAGTCACGAAGAAGGTGACTCTGAGTAAGTCTTTTCGAAATTGAATGTGTGGGTAGGACAACGAGAACTTGAAAAAGCTTGTAAGATTATGCATAAGGCTAAAATTGATTGAGTCAGGTAGAGGGATGAGATTCGAAATTGTCTCCCTCTAGATTGAGGGTTTTGTGAGAAAACCTCAGAGATTTTGGGTGCACTAAAGAAGGAAAGTGACCCTGATAATTACTAGCCCTAAGAGGCTATTAAGAATTGGTGAAAGGTCACTAGAGGAAGGATTCCCTCAAAGGCATGAGACCTGCTTAGACGAACTCTGTTGAATTTTTCGATGGAAAGTATCATCTGGGGTTACTTGAGAGCAAAGGTTGTTTGGATCTTGATATTATTGCAAGGATCATAGGATGATCGACCCGTATGAGACAGAATTCTCAAGGTCGTGTAAGCATATGGTAAAAATGGTCAAAGACCCTTGAATAATATGAGTAAGTCCCTAAGAGGATTGGAGCTTGAAAACCTTGTGACTGATTGTTGTTCCTGATTTTGAGGAATGGTGATGGGACTCAGCAAAAGAGAAGAGCGATCGAGAGACTTATGAATAAGAGAACTCCTGCTCAGAATTACGAGCAAAGAGATGTTCAATGTGGATATGGAACGTGCCTACGAGAAATAGCTGATTACCTAGATGTAAGACACATGGTGGAAAATGAGTAGTCCGTCTTTTCTGTTGCGGATGAGGTCGAGGAAGAATCGGCATACTAATTTGCTTGGAGTTAATGATTTCCTAGGATCGCTTGATTGCATTAGAACCATGAAGAATGAAATCATGAGTTATTATTCCCTAAAGAATAGGGCATTGTTCTTAAAAGATGATTGGACCATGAGATGGTCGTTGATGAAAAGAAAAGTGAATGGACTGGATAGTCCTAACTGGTTATGATTCTAATGAATGATGTAGTAAGTGAAAAGAGCACTTAGAGAATACTTGCAAAGTGATTTGAGGTAATCGAATTGACCATTCGACAAGTGAACTGGTGAAGACCCAAGGACGAACAAATATTGTCACGGGAGGTGACTGAGTTATGGGAAAGAGAATGAGACAGCATAGTGGCATTTGAATCTCAGAGTAAAGGTATCACTGTCGGCGCAAACTCAAAGGTTGTCGTCCTATGAAATAGAAAGGACAAGGTAAATTTGAAGTGAGAAAATGCCACAGAGTTGTGTAGATTCTTCCTTAGGGTAAGAGACCCTATTGTAAAAAAGGAAGAAAAACTCTAAATTGTCTTAAAATTATTGAGCGTCTATACCGAGAAAGAGGTCACAGAACTTAAATGACTCTTGGAAGTGAAGTTCAAGAGATAGTCTTGTAGACAATGTTGAATTCCAAGATGATGTTGACGTTCAGTGGAACGAACGGAATGGGGATAAGGTCGCCTTAGTAAGTATGGAACTTAGAGGCTAGAGCGCTAATGCTTCTCGAGAGAAGAGTTACAAGAATAAGAAAAATGTCGTGCAGTCCTATAAGAGACCTGAGACGACAGAGAGCCAAGGTCTGAGCTCTCAAGTGAAAAGCGCGAGAAATAGTTTGGAAGATTCAACATCTGGCGGAATGAAGTTGATAATCGCCGAACTAAGTGCCTAAGGAATGGCTGAATTGGTCGTTACCGTCTTAAGAGGCGATGGTTAAATTCATGTAAGGAGCCATGAGAAACATGAACGGTTTTTGAAGAGTGTCATATGGGCTCTAAGAAACTGTCTATTGCATGCTAAATGTGAAAAGCGCAAGTCATGGGCCTGATGAGGTAAGATTCCTCAGCTGTGTGATTTAGGGGAAATGAAATTCATGTGGAGCCTGTGAGGATGGGGACGAATGATGGATCGACTAAGGTCGATGTGAGTTGCAAAAAGCGCAAGCTTCTTGGGATTGATGAATGGTAATAGACGGATCGTGGAAAGATTCCCCACCAGAGCTGTTCCATTGATAAAATGGATTAAGGACGAGATAAAACGCGAATGGGTGAATGGATGTGAAAAGAGTCTTCAAGGACTCGAGTTAAGCTGTTGACTACGCTATTTATGATGATTCCAGTTGGAAATTGAAACGCATATGGTGGTTGCAATGACGCGAAATAGAATGAAACTTGAGGCATAGCAAGATAATCGGATATACTTCGTAGTGATAAGGTTATAGGAGTTGGAATGTACAGAGCATGATTGGAATTAGTTTGTGAATGCCCTCGTGATTAAGTTGGGAAATGTTGTTTGAGTGAAAGAACGTTGCAAGGCTACACCTACCACAAGAATGTAAGGTAGCAGTTTTCTGAGGGGAATTGAATGAGACGCAACGCCGAAGGATGAAATTACTTGTGGATATAGGAGCGTTGTTGGCGTAAGGAAGGACCTCGAAGTATGCGAACTACAAGAGGTTGAGAGCAGGAACTGCCAAAAAAGAAATTGAAAACGAGGCATGTGGAACGAAGAGATCACCCAAGTGTTGATATAGCGATATTCATATCGCTAAGGAAGGGTGAATTGTTTAGCAGATGCCTATAGTTGGGAATTGAGCATTGAGTAATTGGAGATGGGGGGGACGGATCTTCCTTAAAAAAATAAGAGATTAAACTTCTAAATTGAAAGTTCACTAATGGACTAATGTGATGCCTACTAGAAACACCTAGCCTGAAGGCCAGAAGAAAATTAGGGTGCTACCATGATTAAATATCGATGCTGGAAGGATTATAGAAATGGATGGAACACTTGAGGCCATGGACGGAAGTATGTGTACAGCATGGAAGGAAAACTTAAAGAGATGACCTCATTGGAATTCGAAGGGAGAATTATGGTGTTTCCTAGGGATGGCACAATGATGTGCCAAGATGCATATATATATCGGTGATAAGGTTGAGAGTTGAAATTTATCTATCTTATAGTCAAGCATTAGACGTTTCAATGGAAGGGAAGGACATGACAATGAAAATTGAAGGACCACTTTGACCCAAGGGAATTTTCGGATGGAGTCGAGAGTGGATTGCTAAGGAAATAACCATGTAAATGTTTAAGGAGTTGAGAGGGCCATAACTCGACTTGGTTAATGGAGGACAAGTGATAAAGCCCTTGAATCGCTATTGGCGTGAAAGGAAGTTTGAAGGGAGTGATACGCCGAATGGTATGGATAGTACGAGTGCGTGCTAGCGAGGGCTTGGTAATAACGGTTATAGATAAATGAAAGAGATAAGGTGAATGCTTGAGGATGAGCTGCTAGCAAATGATATGAATACCAAAAGAGAATGGGGAGAAGCCCATTAGATTGAGGACTGAAGGAGACAAGTTCCAGAAGAAAGATAGTTGGTTTGGAAAAGGACGAGCAAGATCGTCAGGCCATAGAAAGGATTATCCGAAAGAGCGAGGGTGCGACGAGGTGCCAATACCCCAAAGGATTGGATGGTTGGAAGGTTGCGAATTTCGAAGATGAAATTTCCTTAAGGGAGGAAGAGTTGTGACATTCTGATTTCTAGTCAATTTCAGGCTCATTAATGAGAAGTGAATATCTAGAGATGTGTTTCTGTCATATTCCACTCGAATCTGATAAATTCGAGTAGACTGACCAAAAGAGAAAGGCTAACGCGAGACGAGGCACATGGACCTAGGGAACTCAGATAGGAAACGACGCTTTGGCCATAAGGATTGTCGAGGGAACTAGCAATAGATCCTCACAATTACATGCAGCTAAAGCCGCCACATATTGACGAGCCCTAAACGTGATATGAATCACGGGGTCGATACGCGTAATGTCTGCAAAAGCCGCCCGTCGGTTCGGGATAGGCTGGAACCACTTCTGCTAGAGAAAACCAACAAAAATGAGCCTTGAAAATTGAAAATGGAGAATCAAGAATTCCAACATTACAATTGGAATGGTCGTCGCCCTATCGGAGATTATTAGATTGAGAAAAACGACGTTTCGGACGTCGAAGGTAAAATTACCTTTTTGCCCCTCAAGTTTAGAACTTTGCCCATGCATTTGAAGAAGGGAATTTTGGTCTTTTAATCCTTCCCTATGGTTGCCAAAAATTGGGGCAAATATTGGCCATTGGATCAAAGCTTGAAGGACAAGGGGACATGTGTCAATGGATGGACAAAAGAGTGGTCACATCCACTATTTCATACCTAACATTCAACCCTTTGACCCAAACCTTGTATATAGAAATTCTTCTCTCTCCTCACTCCCATTGGTCGGCCATAGCACCCAAGACTCACGCCACTCTCTCTTCTTCTTCCTTCTTGCATCTGCCGTCGCCGACCAAAACTGGAGCCGCTGTTTGGCCGTTCCAACGACCACTTCTGGCCACCATTCGGCCACCAGCAGACCACACTGACGAAGCTTTATGACTTGCCAATGTCCTCGAACAAGAATCAGGTCGATTGGAGCACCGAGGAGTCCAGAGAAGAGATTCTCCCAAGAGCCGACGGAATCTACTCCAGCCTGAAGTAGGTAATGTTTTTTACCCTTTTGGAGGCCCAAATATTAGAGTTTTGAGGTCAAATTTTGTGGAGACCTAGCAGACATGTAGATAAATCTGTGGTAAAAATTTGAGAGTGATTTGAGAAAGTTTTGATCTCGAAATGGCCTTGTAAATCTTGAACAGAAAACTGCCGGATTCTGACCTTGGGTGAACCGGCGACTTTCAACAGAATTCCGGCGACCAATCGACTCCAAACTCACGATGAGCCTCACCAACCATTAGGTAGACATGTTAAGAGGTAGGATGAGGGTTAGATGCTGGATTTGGAGTTGATTTAGGGCTGGTAGTACACGGCATGCACAGAACCGTGAGGAACCGGTTTGGTTCTGTGCATGGCCGAACCTTGGAGGGCTGTTGGCGTTGAATTGTGAGTTCCAATTGACATTTAAAACATGTTAAGATGTTGAGGATTGTGCTATGGAGGATTAGGATGCATGAATGGTTGAATTAGACTTGGGAATTAATGAATTGATTGGATTTTATTAGGTTGCGCGACAAGTCCGGTCTCGGACATTGAGGGCCGAAACTTTGGGGGCTCAAGAGGAATAATTTGTGTAATCAAATGCAAGGTAAGGAAATTTCTAACCTTATACTACGAAGATTGGACTCGATTGGGCAAGTGGAAAGACAAATGTAAATGATTTGTGAGAGTTGTCAAGAGGATTATGCTTGGAATGCCCTAGAATGGCATAGGAGTATATATGTACCATTGCTTGTGTTTGAATTGCCCGCCATGTGTGTGTATCATTTGATTACTTTGCATGTCATGAGTCTTTGAATTGTGCCTGATTTGCACATGTCATCATGAATGGGAAATGAATTGGGAAATCATGGCATGAGCGTATCATGGCGAGGCCCTGAAGCGTATGAGACGCGGGGCAGGAAATGATACCCTGATGCGACGAGATCGCGGGGTGGAGTTAATATTGTGTGGCCTGATGCGATAAAATCATAGGGTTGAGATAGCCACGGTCCTAATGCGAATTATTCACGGGACGGAGAGGCCCTGAGGCGTATGAGATGCAGGACAGGAGATGTATACCCTGATGCGATGAGATTATGGGGTGGAGTTGATGATGTGTGGGGCCTTGATACGACGAGATCGCGGGGTTGAGATTACCACTGTCCTGATGCGAACTATTCATGGGACGGAGGTAAGAGATAATGAGATTCTCCTGAGATTCATCGGAACCTGATGCATTTACGCGGGTTGCCGATGACGGTCTGATGCGTTTACGCGGACCGAGCCTGATGCGACGAGATCGCGGGCTGGAGATTGAGACAAGTGGAGATTGTGTATGTTGTGAAGTGGCAGGACTGGCGTACATGATCATTTGAGCATGACGTGAGGTCTTCGTTGCACGCTTGTCATCTGCATGTTGCTATTTTATTGATTAGGCTTGATATGCCTGTAAGATTATGAGTTTGAAATATCTGGATAGATGATTGCCTGAGTGGACGGTTGGCCTAACCTAGAGTTAGGATCCACCATACTGAGATTTATATCTCATCCCAGTGAAGGCTTATATTTTTCAAGTTCCAGGTGAAGGAAGCATGAGCTTGCCAAAGATTGGCATTTGAAGAGATAGTTGACCAATGGTATTTAGAATGGATTTGCCTTTTGTGATATTGGGATTGTACTTAATGTTGAAAGATTAGGAATTGAACTAATGGAAGGAGTTGGTTAATGAGATTTTGATGTATATGTCCTAATTCATCGGATGTTGTGGTATATATATGATTGGAGTTGGCATCGCTTTCGCGTGCATATTATGTAAAGAGTTGTAAGCTATTGGCCATTGGATCTTGGAGTTTTCAAAAAAGTACGGCTTGGTGGGATGTGCGCGTGCTCTCCGGGTTCGGGGCATGACAGACATTCTATATGGTGTTTTCGAAATTGGCTCCGTTCCAGGAGCTAACTCAATTACAAATTCTATCTCCCGTTCCGGTGGTAACCCTGGCAACTCCTGGGGAAACACATCAGAAAACTCACGTACTACCGGGATATTCTCTAACTTTGGCTCTTCGATAGTCGTGTCCATTACTGCCACTAGGTATGTCTGACACCCTTCAGACATCAACTTAGTTACTTCCAGAGATGATATTAAGGGAATCGACATTCCTCCTCGACTTTCCACCAATTCAAAGCTAGGGCGTCCTCTCAGATAAAATCGAATTATTTTACTGCCACAGTCTACTACTGCCCCCTACTTACCCAACCAATCCATTCCTATTATTACATCAAAATTAAACATAGGTAATACAGCTAGGTCGATACTCTCTTTACTTCCCCCAATCACAATCTCACACCCAGCACAACCCATTGAAATCAATATATTATCTTTTAACGGTGTGGCAATATGCAGACTTATGTTCAACGGTTTCAATTCCATCTCCACTAATTTAGCAAACTGAACAGACACAAATGAATGCGTGGCACCAAGGTCAAACAATGTATATGCAGCTTGGTTGCACAAGTAGACCATACTTGTGACCACACCTGGTGCTTGCTCTGCTTCCCTGCGGGCTACTGCATGCACTCTGCCTTAGGCTTGTGGTCGGTTCTGCTCAATCTGAGGCGTGGCAGTCGACGATCTAGCCTGTGGTCTTTGTCCTTGTGGTCGACTTGCCGGGGCTTGGTTTGGACACACCCTCATCTGGTGGCCCAATTGACCACACTTAAAACAAGCTCATGTCCTTATCGGGCATGGCCCATTCCCATGCCTCCTGCCACAAAGGTGGTAGTTCCAGTTCGCAGGATTCGGCGGCTTTACGATATTCTTCCGCACTGGAGGCACAAAGCGCCTATTGTTCGCCATCGGCCTCTTGCCCATCTAGCGATTATCTCTTAAGGATGTAAACCACGATCCAGTTACGGCGTTTCTCTCCTTCAAGTCTCTTTCAATCATCTGGCCCCGCTCGTAGATCTCCTTGTAGGTCCTCAAATTCAGTGCAATCATCTGGCTACAAAGCTCGGGCCTCAAACCGTCCCTAAATATCCTCGCTTTCTCTTGAGGGCCCTCCACTGATCGTGGTGCATACCTTGACAGCCTCGAGAATTCGGCCTCGTATTAGTCTATTGTCAGCTGATTTTGGCGCAACTGCAGCAATTCTACCTGCTTCCTTTCCTTGGTCGTTTCTGAGAAATACTTGTCAATGAACGCCATCTTGAAAGCATTCCAGTTTAAGGATGTTCCTTTAGGGAAGACTCCGTCCTTGGTGGCAGCCCACCAATCATTCGTTGTACCCTTCAGCTGGTACACGGCTAGCAACACCTTCTCCTCATCAGTGCATCTCAGCACCCCAAAAGTCTTTTCTAACTTTTCGATCCACCTAGGTGCTAGCTCAAGATCTCCGGTTCCATCGAATTGAGTCGACTTCAACTTTATAAACTGCTCTACTAGTTGGCCCATCTGTCTGGCCACAACAACCTCTTCTTGAGCATTCACAGTCTCGTTGCCCTGGCCTTGTTCATTCTGTCTTCCATTACCACCATTGTTGCCGTTGTTGGCATTGACGACGACTATGGCAGCTCCTACTGCCTGGGCGATGATAGCGTCTCGGTCCTGAGCATGCCTATCAATCATGTCTCCAATTCTTTCTAGTGCCCTCAACACCCCATCCATTCTTGGGTCTTCAGCGACAGGCGGCCTCGAGCTAGAAGCTCCGCCTCTTGGCGGCCTCGAGCTAGAAGCTCCGCCTCTTGGCCTTCCAGCCTTTCTAGATGGGTTGCCCATCTTTATCACTTTCTATTGAACCTGATCCACTACAAGTTCAGCAAGGAGTTAGTAACTTACTCAATCATTCAAATCTAAAGCTACTAA
Source organism: Rhodomyrtus tomentosa (assembly GCA_028455895.1). NCBI lineage: Eukaryota > Viridiplantae > Streptophyta > Magnoliopsida > Myrtales > Myrtaceae > Rhodomyrtus > Rhodomyrtus tomentosa. The sequence goes on from JAPCWY010000008.1 coordinate 14,734,926, forward strand.
CTAACCCTTAACAGAAACAGTTACAATCCAACAATACTCCATACCACAGACTCCAAAAACATTTCAACAAATAGCCTATGGCCATTTCTTAGTTCCATTCACTTCGGTATTTCACTAAAACCAATCTCTTTCCTTCCTCAAACAGACCAAGGTCCAGAAATGACCTCCAATCCTAGGCAAGGAATTTAATCCCCCTGCATTACCACGACCATTCTAGAGTCCAATGCCAACCTTAAGTATCAGGCCACAAATCATCCACCTCATGCCTTATCTTAACAAGTCTCCTAAGGTCTCACTATACGTCCTTGTCCCAACTTAATCCTCCTTATTACTCCAGTCTTCAACCAACTTTGGATCGAGCTGACCTTGCTCTGATACCAAATCGAGCTGGGATGTCACGCCTCGAACCCGTCGAGCACGTGAACATCCCTGCAAGCAACCAACACATCTCTTATGGTCCCAAGATCCACAATCAAGTCGAGAGATAATATATATATCTAGCATTCGGAAGCGGTACTCAAATAAATCCCCGTACAAATATAAGTTAAGTGAGACTTGGATAGTATAATAACTTTCATACACCATAACATATGGTTCGTATAAATACCGACTACTACAAACCGCTAGGAAAGGGGCGACGGGGTAAGCACATCAAAATGACCATCATCAACATCCAAAACAGTCATTGTCGGGGTCACCATCACAAGATCGAGCCAATAAACTAGGGCACCTAAGATGAGCTGCTGGAGTCTCCTATGTCCTCTGCATCTTATATCAGCTCGTACTTGGAAAATGTCTCTAATGGAACCTCAACGGAATCCTACATGGTCTCCTCATGTGACGGCTCCGCCAGGTCCTCCTCGGTCGCCTCCAAGACAATGACCTTGTCCTCCTCCACAGTAAAGTCCAGCGTCGGGATCTTCTCTAGCCCATTCCTAAAACCAACTACAGACCCCTTTGGTAACTCCTGCTCCCTAATAGTCTGGCACCAATCAAGGATAACCCCCGGGGGTACCTCATAGGGCATCAGAGGCCCAATCTACTCATCCCCAACTTTCTTAAACTATGCCTCGAATCTATGAGGCTTCCAATCCGGGCTACCTTTGTCGACCCATATAACTGTGCACTTTCTCACATAAATGTTCCCCTGCCTATCCGGGAACTCATCAAAATATGATGTCATCTCCTTGGGATCCCCAAAACGTATAGGCCACAAATCTAAGGCCTAGGATTTGTAAAAATAAGGGTCTCCAAAGGAGTGAGATACACATCTCAGTAAAAGAGTCCTAACCCTAGGTTAGGTCGACCGTCCACTCAGGTAGTCGTACACCCCAATAATTCCACTCACTAGCATATCAAGCACAAATCAATAAAACAACAACATACAGATGACAGGCATGCCACTATGACAATGTGTCACACTCAGATGATAATGCACAATTCATCATGCCATCTCACCACAACCACCTCTTCCTGCCTACCTCAATCTCCAGCCCGCGAATAGATCGCATCAGGCTCGATCTGCATAAACGCATCAGATCATCATCGGCAACCTGCGTAAACGCATCAGGTTTCGATGAATCTCCAAGCCAATATCATCATCTCATACCTCTGTCCCGCGAATAGTTCACATCAGGACGGTGGCCATCTCAACCCCGCGATTAGATCGCATCAGGGTGCCACACAACATCAACTCCACCCCACGATCTCGTCGCATTAGGGTATCCACCTCCCACCCCGCGTTTCGTATGCCTCAGGGCCTCGCCATGTCATGCTCATGCCATGATTTTCAAATTGATATTCATAGAAGACGACATGTGCATTTCAAGCACAATTCAAAGAATTCATGGCATGCAAGGTAATCAAGTGACACATGCACATGGCGAATGATTTAAATACAAACAATGGGACACATAACCCTCCTATAACCACTTAGGATATACGGAGAACTATCCCTTGCAAAACTCCCATAAATCGATCAACTGAACCTCGACTCACCCAATTGAGTTCAATCTTCCTATCCTAAATTTAGGATTCCCTTACCTTGCGTTTGATAACACCAAAATTCACTTCTTGGATCCTAAATGATTCAGCCTCCTAGGGTTCAAGGTCGAACTCGCCGCGCAACCTAGGAATTTCAACCAAATCATCAATTTTTCATATCCAATTCCTCATTCCATGAACCATAATCCTCCATAACACAACCCTCATCATATTAACATGTCTTAATCATCAATTTGAGTCTCATAATCCAACAATCATCAGCCCAACAGATTCGGTTTTCCCGAAACCAAACCAGTCCTTCTCTGTTCCGTGCAAACCGAACACAACCGGTCCTCAATCTATTCCTAAATTTATCATTTAATATCATCCTACCTCTTAACATGTTTATCTAAGGGTTTTTGAGGCTCACCGTGAGTTTGAGGTCGATTGATCACCGGAATCCCGTTGAAAGTCGCCGGATTGTCCAAGGTCAGTACCGGCAGTTTTCTGTCCATAGTTCACGTGATCGATTTGAGGTCAAAAATTCATCAAATCACTCTCAACTTTTTACCACAGATTCATATACATGTCTACTAGATATCCACAAAATTTTACCTCAAAAATCCAACATTTCGGCCTCCTAAGTGGTTAGAAATCAAACCTACCTCAGGCTGGTGCAGATTCCCTCGACTCTCGGGAAAACTCTTGGCCGGAGCTCCTCAGAGGTCTAAATGCCTCACTTCCAATTTGAAGAGGTCGGAAAGACGTAGATCTAAGTTAGTGTGGTTGGTCGACCGTTAGGCGGTGGCCGGAGGTGGTCGTCATGGGCGCCGAACAGCAACTCCAGAACCGGTCGCTGGCGAGCAGATTGAATAAGGAAGAAGAGGATGTGTTCGGTGGTTCTTGGGGGTGCAAATGGCCGAATGAGAGGAGAGAGAGAGAGGGTGAAAAGACTATATTCAAGGCTCTTGGTCAATGCTTTGAATGGTAGGTTTGTAATTGTAGACGTGACTCCTCTTTACACCATCCATTGACACTTGTCCCCTTGTCATTCAAACTTTGATCCAATGGCCCTCATTTACTCTCTTTTTCGGTAGCTCTTGGGAGGATTTAATGTCCAAAATGCCCTTCTTCAAATGCATGGGCAAGGTTTTAAGCTCGAGGGGCAAAAGGGTAATTTTACCCTCGACGTTCAGAACGTCGTTTTTCTTGCTCTAAAATTCTTTCATAGGGCGACGACCAATCCGAATGTGATGTTGGAATTCTTGATTCTCCATTTTTAATTTTCAAGACTCGTTTCTAATGGTTTCCTCTATCAAATGTGGTTTCAGCCTATCCCGAATCGACGGACGGCTTTTGCAGACATTACGCGTATCGACCCCGTGATTCATATCACGTTTAGGGCTAGTCAATTCATGACGGCTTTGGTTGTCATGTAATTGTGAGGGTTTATCACTAGTCCCTATGGTCTCGATCGTCACGGTTCGATTTAGGAAAATTTTGCAAATCATACGTTGGTTAAGCGGTATCACCTACGCTCCAATCGTATGACACTCGCAAGGAAATCCTTAATCATTCTTAGATCGGCCTCTTGGTGGTTCTAAATATATCCTCGACAATCCTTATGGTCAAAGGGTCATTTCCTATCCGAGTCGCCTAGGTCCACATACCTCGTCTCGCGTTAGCCTTTCCCTTTTAGTCAGCCTACTCAAATTGATCAGATTTGAGCAAAATATGACTGAAACACATCGCTTGATATATATAAACTTCTCATTAATGAGTCTGAAATTGACTGGAAATTAGAATGCCACAACTCTTCCCCCTTACAAAAATTCCGTCCCCCAAATTTACATTACACTTAATTACTCAAATAAATGGGGGTGTTGTCACCTCATCGTCTTTTCATTCTCCCATGTGGCAGCTTCAGTCCTGTGGTGCTCCCATACTACCTTGACTAGTGGGATCTTCTTATTCCTAAGGATTTGCTCCTTCCAGTCTTCGATCCTTATCGGCCTCTCCACGTAAGACACTCTATGGTCCACTTCTATAGTCTCGTAATCTTGCACATGTGTCGGGTCTGGTTCATACTTTCGCAGCATCGACACATGAAATACATTATGCACCTGGGTTAGATTAGGCGGCAAGGCAAGCTTGTAGGCTAAGGTTCCAATCCGTTCTAATATCTCAAATGGCCTACATATCTTGGGTTCAGCTTCCCTTTCTTTCCAAATCGTGATAATCCTCTCATTCGTGACACCTTGAGGAAAACGTGATTGCCCACTTGAAATTCCAAGGGCTTGCATCGCTTATCTGGTAGCTCTTCTAACGACTTTGTGTCGTCCCCAGTCTATCCCGAATTATCTTTACTACTTCCACCGATTGCTCTACCAATTCTAGGCTTGTGATACTCCTTTCTCCAACCTCATCCCAGCAAATCAGAGTTCTGCAGGCTCGTCCATAAAGTGCTTCAAATGGTGCCATCTGAATACTCTGCTGGTAGCTATTATTGTAGGTGAATTCTACCAAATGTAGCTGTTCTTCCCATCCACCTTTAAAATCAATGACGCATGCTCGGAGCATATCCTCCAGCGTCTGTATCGTCCGTTCCGACTGTCCGTCCGTCTGTGGATGGTAGGTTGTACTAAATTGCAATTGAGTTCCCATGGCTTCTTGCACACTTTTCCAAAAGTTTACCGTGAACTTAGGATCTCTATCCGAAGTGATCGTCACTGGCACTTCGTGCAACCTCACTATCTGCCTCATATACAGCTCTGGATACCTATCCATAGCAAAGTCCTTTCGCACTGGGATGAAATGTGCAGACTTGGTCAATCTGTCCTCGACTACCCATATAGAGTCGTGACCTCTTTGGCTCCTTGGGAGTCCCATTACGAAATCCATAGTCACATGCTCCAACTTTCATTCCGGAATCTCTAATGGCTATAATAGTCCTCTAGGCTTACAATGCTACGCTTTCACTTGCTGGCATGTCAAACATTTAGCCACGTATCTTGCTACGTCCACCTTCATTCCGTTTGACCAATAATGCTGTCGCAAATTCCGGTACATTTTGTACTTCCAGGGTTGACACTATAGTTGCTCCTATGAGCTTCTGATAAAGTTTTTTTTCCTGAGTCCTTCATCCTTTGGTACACACAATCGTCCTCAAACTTTAAAATTCCGTCCTCCGACACCTGAAACTTGGGTTTTCTCTTCGTCGCATCCATCTCGAGGATCTTCTATATCTCAAGGTCCGCAGACTGTAAGGTCTTTATTCCTTCTTGGACCTCAGGTTTTACCCTCAATGTAGCCATTAAGCTAGACAACTAACTAACCTCAAGTGTGAACTCAGAATCTCTTAAATCCTCAATCATCGACAAACCCTTTACTAACAGACAGGAGATGCTCGACTTCCGACTCAACGCATCTGCTACTTTTTTTGATTTCCCAGGGTGATATAGGATATCACAATCATGGTCCTTGAGCAGCTCCATCCATTTACACTGCCTCATATTCAGTTCTTTCTAGGAAAACAGATACTTTAAGCTTTGGTGGTCGGTATAGATCTGAAACTTCTCGCCACAAAGGTAATGTCTCCAAATTTTCAAAGCGAATATAATCGCCACTAATTCCAGGTCATAAGTTGGGTAGTTCATCTCATGTGACCTCAACTATCTGGATGCGTAGGCTACTACTCTTCCGTGCTGCATCAATACATAGCCTAACCCTGTCAGCGAAGCATCGCTGTAAATCTCGTAACCTCCAAGTCCTGATGGAATTGTCAGTACTGGCGCGGTTGTCAACCAATGTTTAAGCTCTTGAAAACTCCTTTCACACTTGTCAGTCCATTCAAACCTCGTTTCCTTCTTTGTCAACCGCGTCAATGGGATGGATATGGATGAGAATTTATCCACAAAACGCCTATAGTATCCTGCCAATCCCAAGAAACTTCTGACTTTCGTGACCGTAGTGGGTCTAGGCCAATTGGTTACAACCTTGATCTTCACAAGATCCACTGTAATTCCTTCACCAGACACCACATGACTAAGAAATGTTATCCTGTTCAGCCAGAACTCACACTTGCTCAACTTTGCATAGAGGGGATGCTCCTTTAGAGTCTGCAGTACATTTCTCAAGTGCTCCTCATGTTCCGCTTCGCTCCTCGAGTAAATCAAGCTATTGTCAATAAAGACTATGACGAATCTGTCAAGAAATTCCTTAAATACTCGATGCATCAGGTCCATAAAAGCAGATGGAGCGTTGGTCAATCCAAACGGCATCACCATAAACTCATAATGACCATACCTCATCCTAAAAGCAGTCTTAGGTATGTCTTCCTTTTTTATCCTCAGTTGGTGATACACAGTCCTCCATTCAATCTTCGAAAATACTGCCACTCCTTGCAACTGATCAAATAGATCGTCAATCCTCGGCAGTTGGTACTTGCTTTTCACTGTCATTTGGTTCAGCTGCCGATAGTCAATGCATAATCGCAAAAACCAATCCTTCTTCCTCACAAATAACACTAGTGCTCCCCACGGCAAAGCACTAGGTCGGATAAATCCCTTATCTAGCAACTCTTGCATCTGCACCTTTAACTCCTTCAGCTCTGACGGGGACATTGTGACATTTCGATTTCTAGTCAATTTCAAGTTCATTGATGAGAAGTGAATATCTAGAGATGTATTTCAGTCGTATTTCGCTCGAATCTGATAAATTCAAGTAGACTAACCAAAAGGGAAAGGCTAACGCGAGACGAGGTACGTGGACCTAGGGAACTCGAATTGGAAACAGCGCTTTGGCCATAAGGATTGTCGATGAAACTAGCAATAAACCCTCACAATTACATGATAACCAAAGCTGCCACATATTGACGAGCCCTAAACGTGATATGAATCACGGGGTCGGTACGCGTAATGTCTGTAAAAGCCGTCTATCGGTTCGGAATAGGCTGGAACCACGTCTGACAGAGAAAACCATCAGAAATGAGCCTTGAAAATTAAAACTGGAGAATCAAGAATTCCAACATTACAATTGGAATGGTCGTTGCCCTATCGGAGATTATTGGATTGAGAAAAACAACGTTTCGGACATTGGGAAAAAAATTACCTTTTTACCCCTAAAGTATAAAACTTTACCCATGCATTTGAAGAAGGGAAATTTGGTCTTTTAATCCTTCCCTATGGCTGTCAAAAATTGAGGCAAATATTGACCATTGGATCAAAGCTTGAAGGACAAGGGGACATGTGTCAATGGATGGATAAAATAGTGGTCACATCCACTATTTCATACCTAACATTCAACCCTTTGACTCAAGTCTTGTATATAGCAAATTCTTCTCTCTCCTCACTCCCATTGGCCGGCCATAGCACCCAAGACACATGCCACTCTCTCTTCTTCTTCCTTTTTGCATCTGTCGTCGCTGACCAAAACTGGAGCCGCTGTTTGGCCGTGCCGGCGACCACTTTCGACCACCATTCGGCAGCCGGCCGCCCACATCGACAAAGTTTTACGTCTTGCCAATGTCATCGAATAAGAATCAGGTCAATTGGAGCACCGAGGAGTCCCGAGAAAGATTCTCCCGAGAGCCGACGGAATTTGCTCCAACCTGAAGTAGGTAACGTTTTTTACCCTTTTGGAGGCTGAAATGTTGGGGTTTTGAGGTCAAATTTTGTGGAGACCTATTAGACATGTAGATGAATCCGTGGTAAAAATTTGAGAGTGATTTGAGGAAGTTTTGACCTCGAAATAGCCTTGCAAATCTTGAACAGAAAATTGTCGGATTCTAACCTTAGGTGAACTGGCGACTTTCAACGGAATTCCGACGACCAATTGACTCCGAACTCACGGTGAGCCTCACATATCCTTACGTAGACATGTTAAGAGGTAGGATGAGGATTAGATGTTGGATTTGGAGTTGATTTAGGGCTGATAGTGCACGGCATGCACAGAACCGTGAGGAACCGGTTTGGTTCTGTGCATGGCCGAATCTTGGAGGGTTGTTGGCGTTGAATTGTGAGTTCCAATTGATATTTAAAACATGTTAAGATGTTAAGGATTGTGCTATGGAGGATTAGGATGCGTGAATGGTTGAATTGGACTTGGGAATTAATGAATTGATTGGATTTTATTAGGTTGCGCGACAAGTCCAGTCTCGAACACTGAGGGTCGAAACTTTGGGGGCTCAAGAGGAATAATTTGTTTAATCAAACGTAAGGTAAGGGAATTCCTAACCTTATGCTAGGAAGATTGGACTCGATTGGGCGAGTCGAGAGACGAATGTAAATGATTTGTGAGAGTTGTCAAGAGGATTGTGTTTGGAATGCCCTAGAATGGCATCGGAGTATATATGTACCATTACTTGTGTTTGAATTGTCCGCCATGTGTGTGTATCATTTGATTGCTTTGCATGCCATGAGTCTTTGAATTGTGCCTAATTTGCACATGTCGTCATGAATGGGAAATAAATTGAGAAATCATGGCATGAGCGTATCATGGCAAGACCTTGAAGCATATGAGATGCGGGGCGGGAAATGATACCCTGTTGTGACGAGATCGCGGGGTGGAGTTAATATTGTGTGGCGCCCTGATGCGATGAAATCGCGGGGTTGAGATAGCCACGGTCCTGATGCCAATTACTCGCGGGACATAGAGGCCTTGAGGAGTATGAGATACGGGGCAGGAGATGTATACCCTGATGCGACGAGATCGCAGGGTGGAGTTGATGATGTGTGGCGCCCTAATGCGACGAGATCGGGGGGTTGAGATAGCCACGGTCCTGATGCGAACTATTCGCAGGATGGAGGTAAGAGATAATGAGATTTACCTGAGATTCACCAGAACCCGATGCGTTTACGCGGGTCTCCGATGACGGTCTGATGCGTTTATGCGGACCGAGCTTGATGCGACGAGATCGCGGGCTGGAGATTGAGGCAGGTAGAGATTGTGTATGTTGTGAAGTGTCCGGACTGGAGGGAACCGTACGTGAGACTTCCGCATCATACGGCTCCGTCCCGAGCTTCCGTCGTCGGCCCACCCAAAAAAGCGAATAAAATAGTCCTTTCTTTTTCGCGGGTATTGGAGCGGAGGGGCTAACGCTATATAGAATCCTTTTCCTTCTTGTCTACGATGTCTCCCTTCGAGGTTCGATAGTAGTTGCTGTCACACTTGAGATTCATTCAGATTATCATATAGTCAAGGAAGGGGGCTTCAATCCTTATTCCTTATCCCCGCCCAGGCTAACTGTCTACTCTGCTCTTTATGGAAGAGCCGACTCCAGAGGATAGGTATGGACTAAGTAGTATTTCACCTTGCAGGGTGGTCCCCGCTGCTTCCCAACAAATTTCACGTGTTTAGGAAAGAGAGACTCATTTCGAATACAGGACTCTCACCTTCTTTAACATGATCATTTAAGTTTGACGTGAGGTCTTCGTTGCACGCTTGTCATCTGCATCTTGCTATTTTATTAATTGGGCTTAATATGCCTGTATGATTATGAGTTTGAAATATATGGATAGATGACTGCCTGAGTGGACTGTCGGCCTAACCTAGAGTTAGGATCTACCTTACTAAGATTTATATCTTATCCTAGTGGGGGCTTACATTTTTTAGGTTCCAGGCGAAGGAAGCACGAGCTTGCCAAGGATTGGCATTTGAAGAGATAGTTGACCAATGGTATTTAGAATGGATTTGCCTTTTATGATATTGGGATTGTACTTAATGTTGAAAGATTATGAATTGAACTAATGGAAGGAGTTGGTTAATGAGATTTTGATGTATCTGTCCTAAGTCATCGGATGCTGTGGTATTTATATGATTGGAGTTGGCATCGCTTTCGTGTGCATATTATGTAAAGAGTTGTAAGATATTGGTCATGTTCTTCATATTCAGCATATAACGAGTTTCTCCTTAAAGTGCATAGGATACTCTCGAAGGTTATTCATGTTTCTCATGACTCCTTAAATGAGTCCAATCAGCGTCTCTCAAGATGGTAATAATTCATCCAATTATTCCTCGAATGTTCAATCCGACTATTATCAGTTTCTTTCTTCTAGGTATCGAATCTTTCAAACTATTCTTCATACTTTTCACTTGAGAGTTCAAATATTGGCCCTCTGCTATCATAAGTCCCCACTTGGACTACACAAAATTTTGTTCATTTTTGTCACTCTTTCCACAAGAAGCACTAGTGCTTTAGCCTTTGGGTTCTACAACTCGCTAATGCTGCCTTATCCCAATTTCATCCAATCAATTGAACATTGACATCATCCCGGAATTCAACATTGTCTATAGGACTGTCTCTCGAACTTAACTTCCAAAAATCTTCTAAACTTTGTATCTTCCTTATTAGTCTAGACGTTCAGTTTAAATACCAAGACAATTAGAAGTCCATCTTCCTTACCTACTAGGGTCTCTTACCCCACGAAGGAAGCTGTACACTTCAGTGGCATTCTCTTACTTCAAGTCCACTTTGTCCTTCCTATTTCATATGACGCCAGTCTTGGAGTTTGTGCCAACAGCAGTATTTTTACTCTAAGATTCCCAAATGTCACCATACTTGACATTCTTCTTCTAATGACTCAGTCACCTCAAGTGACAAGGTTCCAAGGAGTCGAGGTTCCTTCTTAGTCGCTATAAATCCACACCTTGGATATTTAAACTAATCAAATCAAACTAGCTTGCTGCTATAATTCGAGCAGCCCCTGTTGCTTACTCGTCCATTCATTAATACCGCGAGCAGCTAGGACTATCGAGTCCAATCATGGTCCAATCATCCTTAAGGACAAAGGCCCTATTCTTTAGAGGACAACAGCTCATTATTCCATTCCTAATAGTTCCAGTTCAATCAACCAATCTCATGAAATCATTAAACCCAAGCAAACTAGCATGTCGATTTTCCTTGACTCATTGCATAACAGAAGAGACGGATTTTCCACCATGGGTCTTACACCCAGGTAATAAACCATTCTTTAGAGACACTTTTCGTGTTCGACAAGTGACGTTCTCTTCACCGTATTTCTTCTAGTCATTCAATCCTCTTATTAAAATCCATTACAGTTCCTCAAAATTAGGAATAGCAACCAGCCATAAGGCTTTCAAATTTCCAATCCACACAGGGACTTCATGTCTCATTCAAAGGGTCCTTGACCACTTTCAATACATTTAGACAATCTGGAGGACTCCGCCTCACATTGGTCGATTAACTTCAGGTCCTCACAAGACTTTTAGGATCCAAACAGCCTTTGCTCTTAAGCAATCCAAGGAGGATATTTTCCATCGAACAACTCAATAAAGGTAGTCCAGACAGATACCATGCCTTCGAGAAAAACCCTTCCCCTGGCGACCTTTCATCGATCATCAATAGCCTCTTAAGGCTAATAAATGTCAGGGTCACTTTCTATCCTCAATGTACCCAAAACCTCTAAGGCTTCCTTACCAAGATCCCCAATCCAAAGGAAGATAATTTTAAATCCTATCCCTCCATCAAACTCAGTCAATCTCAACTTTATTCATAGCTTCACAAGCTTTTCAAAACTCTCGTGGTTCTTCCCACACATTCAATTCAGAAAGGAGTAACTTAGAGTCACCTTTCTCGTAACTTCCATCATTTAACTCCCCAGCACTAGCATCAGTCGACCCAACAACTAGGGTACAATAGCAGTTCCTTCTCAAGTCTGTCTACCCATCCACTTTTCTCATTTCCATTTAAAGTTCTCACGACCCCTTATTACACTTGGGTCTCGCACGATTGACAAATCGAGCCATATTCTCTTCCGGTATCATACTCCAGTTGTTCATCTTTACTCAGTTCTCATGATTCCTTTCAGTTCTTAAATCTTCTCGTATCTTATATACTCAAGCCAAATGCTCCTTTAGTGACCATACTCTAGTCGTTCAACTTTACTAGGTTGTAACATTCTGAATTTCCTATCATTTTGAGACTGTTGAATGTGAATGTACCTTTCGATGTATTTCAGTTTCGTCTAGCTCAGATCTGATCAATCTTGAGTAAACTAACCAAAAGGGAAAGGCTAACGCATAACAAGGTACGTAGACCTAGAAAACTCAAAAAAGGAAATGACGCTTTGACCATAAGGATTGTCGAGAGAACATTAGAACCAATAAGGACGGTTAGATAACGATTAAGGAATACAATGCTAGCGCTATATGATTGGATTGCGGGTGATGCCGCTTAACCAATGTATAATTTGTAAATTTTCCTAAATCGAGCTATGACGATCAAATCCGTTGGAACTAGCGATGAACCCTCGCAATTACATGACAATCAAAGCTGTCATAACTTTAGTTATCCTCAATGTGATGAGAATCACAAAGTCGATAAGCGTAACGTTTACAAAAGCCGATTGTTAGTTCGAGACAAACTGGAATTACGATCGACGGACGAATGATCATGAAATGGAGACTCAAAATTGGCAAGTGAACATAGAGAATTCCAATTATGGATAGGAATTTGACGACGTTTCGTTAAATGGTAATTTCGAATTGGAAAAGCGAAGTTTGCGCTAAAAGTTCAAAATTACCATTTTGCCCCTCGACCATTTACCTTACCTTAAGAATTCAAGAAGGATAAAATAGTCATTTTCTCCTATCCTATATGGCTACCGAAATTTATACATATGGGGTCAAAGATGAGTCAAAGTTTGAGTTGCATTATTGGTTAAGTGCCACATGTTAAGCAATAGAAGCCCTAAGCATTAATTGCCCTCACCAAACCTTATCTAATCAATTTCAAGCCAATTATATGTGTGAGACATCCATTTGAAGACCCTCATCAACTGTGTATACCATCCTCCTTAATTTCATTGCATTTTCCTCTCCATGTTACCTCAATCGAAAAACTGCCCCAAAAGACAATTGTTCGGTGTGCTCAAGCCCTCCTTCTCGCCGTCGCCTCACCGTGCGCCAACCACTAGGAGCAAGGTTGACGTGTCCCCAACAAGTTTCAACTGGTAGATCAAGGTTTCGTTGGACGGTTTTTCCTAACCAGCCCTTAGACCAAAACCGGACGGAAATCGCGTGAGCTGGGGTGAGGTCTCCGTTCTACCTCTTAGAGACTCCGATTGGCCTCAAATTTTTTAGGAGAACCTCATAACATCTAGTACTAAGGTTGGATGGTTTGTGGTTGCAATTTTAATAGTTTTAAAATGGATTTTCATGGCTGAACATTAATGTTAAAATCTAAACATATTCTGACCTTGTGGAGACCGGGTTGTTCCGAAGTCTTTGGGGTTTCAATCCACTTCAAATCTTACGATGAGCTTTCTAAACCCATAAAGGAAGGTCTTAGCAAGTTGGTTATTGAAGGATTGAGGATTAGAATTAAAGGATGGCTCGGTTGAACGGTTGGAAATCGAAACCGGTTATGTTTTAGTGGATGAACCTTACTGGTCGATTCTGTTTAAGGGTTAAATGAGGAGCTTTTGAACTACAAATGGACTTATAATACCCTTTTTAATGTATTGTGAAGTGTCGATGAGAAATGTGAGAAGTGGATTGAGATTTAGAGGTGATTTATGGCAAATTTGGTGCATAAACCTCTAAGTGATGACTTATTATGGATATGACCATGCGAACCGAATAACTTAAGGGTTTGAAGTAAGCATTCTATGGTTCATGACTCAAGATTGGTTAATCTTGTTAGGTCAACAAAGCATTCATGGGGATTCTATACTTGTGGCTTTAAGGAGAATTGTTTGGTGTGACATTGTGATATTTAATCAAGGTAAGTGTCTCCTAAGCCTTTACCTGAATGCTAGGACACTGCTGGGTGAGTTATTGAATGGATTTGAATGATTGGTGAATTTTATGAATTGAATTGTGTGTGCTATGATGGCATTGTGATCTCAATGAGGAAGGTGTTGAGGATATCGATTGGTTTGATGACCCCGGTGATATCAGAGGATGGTGAAATTGAATGAGAATGAAATGTCGATTGGTCTGCTGACCCCAGTGGTATTAAGTGGCTGTAAGCCTGAAGAGTACCGATTGGTCGGATAACCCTTGTGGTATGTGGACATCGTTTGGTCTAATGACTCAGGTGATGTCAGGTGGCAGGAGTGCCAGTTGAGTGTGTGCGTGGATGAGAAAGTAGTGGTTGTGGTATAAGTGGTGCATGTGCTTGCATATTGGGACCCTGAAGTTGAGCATGACTATTTATACTGATTTTCCATGCCTGATGATTGATATTCCTGTCATGTGATGACTTGTTCCATTTTATTGTTTGTTATTTTGCATTTTGAATGGCATTTGTGTGTGGTCTAGTAGGACTGATATTGAGGTATAGGGTTAGGTTTCACTTTCTAAGATGTCGATCTCACCTCGTAGCAGGATAAACTTTTCAGACATTAAGCCTTAGCCATGCTGCCATTCCGCTGGGCAATCCAAAGGAGATGACCTCCCTTTTTTATGAGTGCCCGTATCAGAATGGTATCACATATATCAGGAAGCGCACAACTGTCTGGGTAGACAAAGGAAAGCTGGAACTACAACCCCACCGTTTTAAGGTATGTTTTCATCAATGGGAGGCAGTAGCTTGATGGGACCTATGTTGTCTGAAGATGTTACATGGGAAATGATTCCAACCTAGTGTCATCCGTCTCGACCGAGTATTGAAGTAGATAACCCAACATCTATCGAAGGTTCAAGGAACATACCTAAAGTGCCGAAGTCTCCACTGTCTTCTACGAAATATATGAATTATGTAGAAATTTCTGCTGATGCGATCGAGGCCACCGACGAAGAAAACGAAGCAGAAGTTGAAGAAGAAGAGGAAACTGAGGAAGACACTGAAGAGCCTTTAGAGAATATACCATCCAAAACTTTTTCGAATTACAATCCAGATGCTAAAGGGGACGATGGTAGAAATGACTCAAGTTATTCTTTTGAGAAGTCCGGTTAAAAGGGTTAGGTGATTAAGGAACCATTTTGGAGTTAGGCTCTAGGAAAGGTGTAGTAATAACCTTTGAACCCTAGGCCTTAGTTTATTTTCCTACCTAGGTGTGCAGCTTTATATTTTTGTCTTTTCCCTTCCGATGTATGTACTGGATGTTTTTGAAATGTATAAATGGGTGTTCTTTTGAATTCTTCCAAAACTCCCCTTTTCTTTTTATCTTTATTGTACGGCGATGTATCTCGTCTTTCGTGTGTGCATATTCATATCATACTAGGCCGTGTGAGGTTCCTAGGTAAGAATTGGCCTGAGGTAGATGTAATGAGTTTCAGGGAACGCGGGGCGTTACATAGATACTCGTGACATTCGAGTCACTACAATTACATCCAGGAATTAAAGACCTAAGTCATTCATACAGGTTTAGTAGTCTTAGGCTACTCATATTGTCATCTATCACAAGCAATCAACCATCCAGTGGTTCTAAGAAAATCCTTAATCAATCGTCAATTATCCAGGGATTTCAAATCATTATACATCAGTAATCACTTATCAAGCCACCTCTACTAGGCAATTTCACAACTAGTAGCCATCTACTAGGCAAACTCTGGAGTCACAATTCATTGGGTCAAGTGCTCACACCTTAAGTCCAGACGTATCTGCGACTTAGCGGTAACTCAACAGGCTATCTCAACTTCACAAGATACCAGTCAAACGACATTCATTGCCAAAACTCGCCATACAGGCCAAGCACACGTATCAATTTCCTTTTTCAAATGACACTCGCTGCCATGTACAAAGCTCCTAACCACGCCAATAACATACGCCATTACAAATGCCATGCAATTTTGAAAATTCACCTTGAGGTTCACTTCAATGCAATACATCTCTTAACCAAAATCAGACTCAACCCGATACCTAGACTCTCTCTTTCAATTTATGACTTAGGTCATTCCTACCTCTTACCATTTTAGAAGCCTACTAGGAGCCGCTCCTCGTCCAAACCTCTCTGTCTCGGCGTACACTCCACACCCTCATCAAACCTGGTCATTGCATGCTGTCCTAAGCCATACATCTACGAAGAGAGTCAAATTCCACACTTCCTACAACATGTTTTACTACGATTTATAGGTATCACATCAGCTTGTCCCATACCAAGCGACGGTTTATTAAGTCTGATAATGATAAGTTCTTACATTCACCTTCCTCAGCTTTCATTTCAATGCCATAAACACATGCACTGAATGTTCGTCCTTAATACTCGCCACACCACATTCTTTTTCAGATCAGTTCTTATCCATAGAAAGTTTCTAATTCCACAAATGACCATCTCACAGATCAATTGCCTATGTTCAACCATATACGTCAAGACCACAATCACGATCATATAATCCAATCGACCATTTACTCATAAGTAATTCTCTATTAACCTCGAGCACATTCACAACCTCAAATCCATGCTCACGGCTCCTCAATTTTTACTTGCTTACTTATGAACCTCAATCACACCATTACCCAATATCATCATTTAAAATTGATACTATAACCATTAAAGCGCAACGCAAGTTCAAGCCTATAATCCTCAAGAATCGGCAATCAATGGCCAACCCTAAGGGTCTCACTATCTAATCATCCTCAAGCCATCACTCCTTATCACTCTAAGTCTCAATCAAGTTGGATCGAGCTAACCTTGCTCTGATACCAAACAAATGGGGATGTCGGCCCCGAGTTCGGCGAGCACGCGAGCATTCCACCTTCGCCATTATCTTTAATGATCTCCTAGGAACCAACGGCCAAAACTCGAAGACCTATATGAATTATGCATGTGAAAGCGGGAACAACTCCATACAAATAAGACAACACAAGATGACATAGGACAAAAGGGTACATTTCTCATTCTAATTTCCAAAGTTAGGT
Organism: Rhodomyrtus tomentosa; assembly: GCA_028455895.1. Taxonomy (NCBI): domain Eukaryota; kingdom Viridiplantae; phylum Streptophyta; class Magnoliopsida; order Myrtales; family Myrtaceae; genus Rhodomyrtus; species Rhodomyrtus tomentosa. Next base: position 14,751,733 of record JAPCWY010000008.1, read on the forward strand.
ACAATTCTAACTCCAAACAACATACAGTCCCTAAGGTCTCAAAAGAGTAATCTTCATTTCCTACAATGACTTCTTGATTCAATGCCAATCCATAGAAAAACTCGAGTTTCCTTCGTCTGAGACCTGAAAAATGTTATCCCACAACGGGGTGAGATATATATTCTCAATAAGTCAAACCTAACCCTAAACTAGGCTACCAGTACCTCTAGACACTTTTGAAAAAAAGGTATTTTGGGATAAAATCTCCGGCCAGGTAAAATAGGGTACTTGTCAAAACTTGGCATTTCAGTACCTTTAAATCATCTTGACTTAGTCATAAATCATGACAAATCTAAGCTTCGTACAAAGGCAGGGCTTTCAATCAAGAGTAAACACTTGGCGTCATCTCATAAACATGAGACAACTTTCACTTTTTTCTCAAAAGTATCATTCCTTGAAATTTTCAAAGAACACATTCATTTCTCTCACGCCCCTTTTTGGGCCATTTTCAAATCATGCGACAAATTTCCAAATATGAGGCATAATCAATTTTTCAGAAGTCATTCTTTGATTTTCCCAAAAAAACACATCACTCCATATTCGCCCATCCTAGGCCGCCCATCTTGGTGCTGCGAGATGATTCGGTCTCCATATGACCCGTTGGTCTATATGAGATTCTCGTGTTCGGACCTAGAGATGATTCGATCACCATACGACTCTCGATGCCCATTTTCAATCAAGATGAATCGTGTCAGTATGGGACTCTCTAGCCTCACGACCTCGTCAGGTCAAATGGGAGTAATCCCCTCCTAATACGTTGGCCAAAATATAATTTCTCGGTGCACATAAAATTTCTATCGGCAACCCCACAAGCCATTTACTCATAAAACCAGTCATAAAAGCCTTAGTTTCATTTTAAAGCAATTTCACGCCTCAATTTTCAATCAAAAGTAAACTCATGAAATGCAAGTGTTTCGTCACCTATTCGAGGCATTCATTCCAAATGTCCATTAACTGGACCAAACACATTTCACGTTATAAAATTCTCAGTCAAGCACATGCATCACTCGAATCAATTCAAATAAGTTCTCAGACAATTTAATGAACACGACCAATTCACAAGACTCAAGGCTTGACAATAGTTATGGCCATTTCACAATCTCAAAGCTTGACATTTCTTTCGATAAATTATTTTTCGAGCTTTCCCAACTCAAGGCAATCAATTGGCCAATAAAGTATCCACTCACGGTTAAGCAAGACTCTTCAAACGTTTGATTTCAATCAAGATCAGGCCAAGGAATACTAACTCTCGAAATTGGGTAGATTTGGATTCTCTCACGCCTCTCACAAAATCAGGTCATAAAACCTTTCATTCCAACTCGTAACTTCGTACTTTAGTAACATGACATCCTAATAACGGTTTAGGCATAAATTACCCCGAGCTAAGGCCAAGCAATTCCGTAAGATGATCGACGCATCGTCAAGGCACCAAGCTATCCACTCTTAGCCTTCCACGACCAGATTCATTCCTGAATAAAATGGTATTGATATGTTGACCTTTTAAGAAATATACTTCCATAACCTTATCCTTCAAGGTATTACGGACGTGTAAGCGAAAACAGAGCTCAATTTGGACACCGGACAACCTAGAACGAGCCATTTTAAAATTAGTACGCGATCGGAGTAGATCTACACGGTTCTCAATTTTCACCTCAAATCAGCCCTTCAAACATTTCTAAACTCCAATTCCTTGTAAAATCTCCTTGTCAACACATCAAACAATGTCTCTAGGGGTCTCACCGAGTATTCCACAGCAAGGCGATGCTCCAAAACTCTTCGAATAGCCTCGGTTTCTCACGGTCAGCAATCGAGCAGAAACTAACCTTGGAATTTCACACAAAATTAACTTCAAAATCCATTCTATCTCCAACCAATTCTCAAAAATAATTTGTTCAGCTCCTAAAATAAGAGTCTAGAGGATTTCGCCAAAATTTTGGAAGTAATTGAGACTTCGAAGTGGGCGAACGAAGACCCTTTACCAAACTAGGTCAGATCCCAATCAGCTTGACCTTTGCCCACTCAAACAGACTTATGAGATAGACGGCTTAGCCAAATTGAGCTTATAATATATCTTTAGAACCACAAGACAATAAGCCTTTAAATGGCAGTGGTTTTGCCTCAATCCGATATCAAACGGCAAAGTTATTTCCAGAATAGTGGAGCACTCGGGATAGGGAAGCGAGTTGGCGACGTGGTCTTCTCGACCTAGAGAGGAAGAAGAAGAAAATAGAGAGTGGAGAGAGTAAGGGCTACCGAAAATGAGAGAGAAGAGAGAGAAAAGAGTCTTCTTCAACACCCTAAAAGTCAAAGGGAAGCGAGCTAGCGACGGGGTCTTCTTGGCCTAGAGAGGAAGAATAAAAAAAGAGAGATTGGAGAGAGAGGGCTACCGAAAATGAGAGAGGAGAGAGAGAAAAGAGTCTTCTTCAATACCCTAAAAGTCAAAGCATGAATGGTTGGTGGGATAAGACACTAATTAATGCTTAATGGATAACTCTTCTCTTGTGTTGACACTTGATATAGATCAATAAATATCTTGAAGCTCCAATGAACATTATGCCCTTGCTTTTTTGGCTACTATTGGAGATTGTCAAAAGACCAAAATACCCTTATTTCATTCTTAAGACAAGGTTAATCCTCGAGGGGCAAAATGGTAATTTCTCACTCTCCGTCCAAAATTTCATTTTTTTAATTTAAATTAGCTTCGATAAAGCGGCGTCTAATTCATCTACAATGTTGGAATTTCTAAATGTCCAATACCCAATTTCGAGGTCTAATTTCATGTCGATCTCTCGTCGATTGTAATTCCAATTTATCTCAAATTGACGGACGACTCTTGCAGGCGCTACGCGTATCGACCCTGGGATTTTTCTTAAGCCGTGGTGACTTTGGTTGTCATGTAATTGCGAGGGTTTATCGCTAGGTCCTACGGTCCTGATTATTGGAATCTGATTTAGAAAATTCTCGCAAATTACGCATTGGTTAAGCAGAATCACCTACGTCCCAATGTACAACGCTAGCAAGATATTACATGATCATTCTCTGCTGGCCAAAAACATTCCCTCGATAATCGTTATAGTCAAAGTACCATTTCTCATTTAAATTCCTCAAGTCCACATACCCGACTCCGCGTCAATCTTTCCCTTTTGCTTAATTAATCAAGAGTGGTCAACTCCGAGCGAGTTACAACTGAAACACACCGATCGATACCTTCATTCCATAACCTCAAAAGGGTCGAAATTCGAAATGTGACATCGTACCAAAGACTACAGAGCTAAGAAAAGACAGAAGACTCAGGCAAATGTGGTGGAACAAATTTCCAGTGGTGTTGATGATATCAATCTTTCTGCCATGATATCCAAGTGCAACTTGGTGGGAAACCTCAAAGAATGGTGGATTGATACTGGAGTAGCACGGCATATCTGCGCCAACATATCAATGTTCTCATGTTACACACCTGTGAGGGGTGATGAAAAACTCTATATAGGTAATTCATCGACCTCTAAGGTTGAAGGTGTTGGAAAAATTGCTATGATGATTTCCAAGTGCAATTTGGTAGGAAACCTCAAAGAATGGTGGATTGATACTGGAGCAACACGACATATCTGCACCAACAGATCACTGATCTCATTTTACACACTTGTAGGGGTGATAAAACTCTATATGTGTAATTCATCGACCTTTAAGGTTGAAAGTGTTGGAAAGATGCTTTAAAGATAACATCTGGGAAAATAGTGACACTAAATAATGCGCTACATATGCAAGACGTACGTAAGATTTTAGTGTCCGAATCTCTCCAAAACAAGAATGGCTTTAAGTTGGCATTTGTATATGATAAGTTTGTACTCTCCAAGAATGAGGTGTAAGTAGGAAAATGTTACTTTAGTGATGGTCTTTCAAGTTGAATGTAATAACTATTGTATCCAAGGATGATATGAATAAAGTTGTTTCTACTTATGTGTTTGATTCTCGTAATTTATGGCATGCTAGACTAGGACATGTTAATTATAAGTCAATAAAGAAATTGATGAACATGGGGTTATTGCCAAAGTTTGATAGTCCAAGTGAAAAATGCCAAGTGTGTGTTGAATCTAAATTTTCGAAGCCTCCATTTCATTATGTAAATAATAGAAGCACAGAACCTTTTTATTTAATACACACAGACATATGTGTTTTCGAAACAATACCGTCAAGGTGTGGTAAAAAGTATTTTATTACATTTATAGATAATTGTTCGAGGTATTGTTATATTTATTTTCTTAGCAGCAAAGATGATGCGGTGAATGCTTTTATAACCTAAAAATCTAAAGTTGAAAACCAGTTGAATAAGAAAATAAAAATGATAAGAAGTGATGAAGGAGGTGTCACGTCCCAAACCTTGCGAGCTCATGAACATCCCCCCAGGCTGTTTGCATTACAATAGACTCCCAGGATCCCTTAGCCAATTAATCCAAATACCAAGATGAAACAAGATCACGGAAGCAATTAAACAACTCCATATAAATTCACAATGAGATGACTCGGGACAAAGGGGTATACTTCTCTTATTAATAAAATTCTCCTCAGAAGTTACCGCAGTCAATTACTCGTAGTTCAATTCTTAAATCCCCAAAATTTAGACATCAATCCCTAAGGCCGCAAAAACATGAAACCATTCATGCTATTACTTCATCAAGAGCTCATCCTCATGTTGCCTGTATTTCCATTCTCAATGACCTGAAAAAAAAATGTTAATCCCTAACGGGTGAGATATAAATCTCAGCAAATGAAACCTAAACTTAGACCTGAATACCAATCCCCCCAGACCATGAAATAACACCAAATACAGAAAAAGAACAATGCACTGGCATAAGGCATTCGCAAATCAAGCCTCTCAATAAGATAGGCATACACCAAGGTCGCAGTCAGACATACCAAACATCCTGGGTTCAAGCTTCAAACACAGCATACAAATAAGCTCACATACTTTAAAAGTCATCACAACTATGCATCGCCTAGGCTCTCAGGCCGCAATGTACTTCTCTAGGCACTCTGGCCAATTGATATCACCGGAGCTCAAGCTAATCGATATCACAAGGCTCATAGCCAATCGGTACCACCAAGGCTCACAGCCAATCGGTACCACTGGGGCTCACAGCCAATTAATATTACTGGGGCTCACAGCCAAGGCTCATAGCCAATTAATACTACTGGGGCACCAAGCCAATGCGATCTCCGGGGCACCAAGCCAATTGATCGCTGGGGGAACTATAGCCCATTCATATAACATCGGCACTATAGCCATTTATATAGCATAAGTATTTTAGCCGTTGGACATTATAACCAATTCAATAACATAGGCACTATAGCCAATTCAATAACATGGGCTTCATAGCCAATTCAATATCACAGGCACTATAGCCATATAAATCATGTAGGCGTCACAGTCAATTAAATCATCAAGGGCTCAATAGCAAAAAATATCATCAAGGGCTTAATAACCAATATATCATCAAGGCATATCACAATTCAATTGTCATACTATGTCATTCAAGTCATGGAATCCACTACTCAATCAAGCAATTCAAGCCATAGGCTTCACCAAGCACTCAATTCGTTCAATCAATCTATCCAGTAGTGTCCTAATGTTCAAGTGCGGGTTTAAGGAACACTTACCTTTGGTCAATGCAAGAAATCCAAGCCAATTAATCCTTCCCAACTCGGCAAGTCCACAGCCAACAAGGATCATGCGCTATCCTAGGCAATTTCATCAAGTTCTGGATCAAAAATCAATCAAATCCCAATTCCCTTACACCAATACCTCAATTGCCAAATAAATTAACATTCAATGGTGTCCTGATGCCCAATTAAAAACACGACGACACCTCCATGAACCCACAAAATGCTCGATTTAATCAGTCCTTTAACAGGGCAGAGTATAACTTGAGTTTCGTGTACCATTCAGCCCTTAAATCACCTCTAATCTCCAATCCAATTCACATACTCCGTAATAACATCTCATATAATATCTTGTGATGTATTACTAATCATTACAAAGCCAAAACACTCCTTATTTAAACGCCAACAGGTTCGGTTCTATCGGAGTACCAACAGGACAGAATCGGTTTTGGCCTAACCTGCACAAATCAATCCATAACTCAATCTTATGTTCTAATTTCTCAGAAATTAACTTGTTAAAACCTAAATTCACATGTTTAGTGAGCTCACATAAGATTTTGAAGCGAAATAGCATCTCAAGGACTTCCGATCAACCCAGTTTCATTCGGTGTACATGCAGTTAGATTTTGCCTTAGAAAAACCGCCTCAAAACAGCGATGGAAATCCATCAAAACGCAACTAAAATTACAACCCTAGCTCAGTCAACTCAATTACAACATGTTATGAAGATCTCACCGAACTTTTGAAGCCATTTGAAGTCTTGAAGCCCTAGATAATGATCCTTCTCCCAAACCGGTCAAATTCTATTTCTATCCTGACCTTTTCCCGCTCAAATAGACCTACAGGACAAACAACTGAGTCAAATTGCGCGCATAATATGTCTCTAGAACCACAAGACAATAAGATTTAAGATGGCGGTAGTTTTATCTCAATCCGATGTCGAACGACAAATTTATGATCGGAGGAAGGGAGGTGGCCGGGACTGGTCGGGCAGGGTCTATTCGGCCGAGGAAGAGGAAGAAGAAAAAGAAATGGAGAGAGAGGGTTTTGATCGATCAAATGAAGAGAGAGAGAGAGAGAGTCTTCCCACCAATAACTCGCTTGGTCAAAGATAAGATGGTTATGTGAGATTAATTAATACTTAACCTTTCAAATGGTGATACTTGTCTTCCCTCAAAGAGTGACACTTGTCACTTAGCAAAATATCCAAGCTTACATTGACTTCCTTTGACCACTATGTCTTCTCATTTTCGGAAGCCATGAGGGGTCTAATGACCAAATTGACATTCTAAACTTCTTAAGACAAGGGCAAGGGTCGGGGGGTAAAATGGTCATTTGGCACTTACCATCCGGAATTCCACTTTTTCAATTTAAATTACGTAAGCGTCTAATTCATTTCCAATGTTAGAATTCCTCATTGTCTGATACCCAATTTTGAGGCCCAATTTCATGTCAAGCCCTCGTCGACTGTAAATTCCAGTTTATCTCAAACTGACGAGCGACTCTTGCAGGCGCTATACATATCAACCTTAGGGTTTCTTAAGCTGTGGCAACTTTGGTTGTCATGTAATTGTGAGGGCTTATCACTAGCTCCTGCGGTCTTGATCATCGGGATCTGATTTAGAAAATTCTCGCAAATTACACATTGGTTAAGCGGAATCACCTGCGTCTCAACATATAACACTAGCAAGACATTCCATGATTGCTCCTAGATCGATCTCTGCTGGCCCAAAATATTCCTTCGACAATCCTTATGGTCAAAGTGACATTTTTCGATCAAATTCCTCAGTTTCACGTACCCGACTCCGCGTCAATCTTTTCCTTTTTGGTCAGTTAACTCGGGAGTGGCCAACTCCGAGCGAGTTACAACTGAAACAGACCGATCGATACCTTCCATTCCATAGCCTCGAGATAGTCGAAAATTCAAAATGTCACAACTCTTCCCCCTTAAAGAAATTTCGTCCTCAAAACTTGCAATCTTCTCAATTATCTATTCTCACGAAGTAAGCTACCTCATCGCATTCTCATTCTTCAAAATAACTTAGTTCCCTATTAAACCATCGCAATAATATGCTTTTTAGCACTCATGTCATTTGATGTATCACCCCCTTCAAATGTTCTCCGTACCATAAGAGATTCAAGGGCTTTATCAACTTGCCCTTCATTATCCAAACCGAGTTATAGCCTTCTCGATTCCACTCGAAAATCTCTAATGATCCTAGTGATCCATCAACTTTCATGGTCACGTCTCTTTCTCTTGTCGGCATGTCTAATGCTCGATCACACGTTAGACTAATTCAAACTTCAATCCATATCATCGATAGTATTAAGTCAATCTTAGCACATCTTTGTGTCATCCCAAGGAATACCTTAATTCTCCACTCAAATCTCCAATAAGTTCATTTCTTTAAGTTCATCTTCAATATTGAACTTATACATTTCTTTAAGTTCATCTTCAATATTGAACTTATACATTCGTCCATAAGACTTCAAGATTTCTATCCTCAACTTTGAGGTTTATTTCCCAAGCGCTCAGAAGTCTAGATTTCCTCAATGTTCTATTCATTCCCATAACTCCTTAGATATAAGAGTCCGATCAAGGCAATATCTCAATTATATGCATCCGCTAATTAATCCACCCTTCCTCAGCGATATGGATATCGCAGTAATAACACTTGGGTAATCTCTTCATTCCACGTAACTTTCCATCAATTCTCTTTAGGCAGTCGATGCTCTCAACCTCTTATAGTTCACATAACTTCGAGATCTTTCTTTATACAAGCAACGCTCTCATATCCACAAGAAGTTTTACGCATCAGCGTTGCCTCTTCTTCAATTCCTCTCGGGAAACTGCTACATTATATTCTTGTGGTAGGTATGACCTTGAAACATTCTTTGACCCAAACAATGTTTCCAAAATTTAGCGCAAGGACATTCGTAAGTCAACTATGATTATGCACTCAGCATTCTATCTCGTGTGGTATTATCATCACAGCGCACTCGCATGGCCCACTTTAGTTTGTCTTGCTAAGCCCCAAATTCCCTTTCTGCGTCACGCCATTATGATTCTATCGACCCTTTTGACTTCAAACAGGATCGCCATTATCAACGTGGTCATCAGCTTGACTCAAGTTCTCAAAAACTCTTTTCACATTCAGTTATTCATTCACATTACAACTCACCCTTAGTCCATTTCATCAATGAAATAGTTCCCGTGGGGAATCTTTTCACGATCCGTCTTTAACAATCCATCAATTCAAGGAAACTTCAAACTTCAGTAGCTTGCATCGATCTTAGTCGATTCATTACTTATTCCAATTTTCAAAGGCTCTATAGGGATTCATTCCCCATAAATTTCACAACTAAGGAATCTTACCTCATTAGGTCTACAGCTCATGCGCTTCACATTTAGCATACAGCGAGCATCCCTTAGAGTCCACAGGATACTCTCAAAAGCTGTTTATGTTTCCCATGACTCCTTAAATAAGTCCAATTATCATCTCTCAAGATGGTAATAGTCCATTCAATTATTCCTCGGATGTTCAAGCCAACTATTATCAGTTTCTTTCTTCCATATGTCGAATCTTTCAAACTGTTCTTCATACTTTTCACTTGAGAGCTCAAACCTTGGCCCTCTGCTCTCATGAGTCCCCACTTGAACTACACAACATTTTGTTCATTTTTGTCACTCTTTTCTTAGGAAGCATTAGTGTCTTGACCCCTTGGTTTCACAACCAGCTAATTTGACCTTATCTCAATTTTGTCTATTCAGCTGAACATCAACATCATCCTGGAATTCAACGTTGTCTACAGGACAATCTCTCAGACTTAACTTCCCAGAAATTATCCCAGTCCTGCGTCCTCTTTCTCAGTCCAGACGCTCAGTTTAAACACCAGGACAATCAAAAGTTCATCTTCCTTACTCGCTAGGGTCTCTTACCGTACAAAGGAAGCGATACACTTTAGTGGCATTCTCTCATTTTGAATCCACCTTGTCCTGCCTATTCCATAGGATGTCAATCTTGGAGTTTGTGCCAACAGTAGTGTTTTTACTCCAAGATTCTCAAATGTCACCATACTTGACATTCTTCTTCCAATGACTCAGTCACCTCAAGTGACAAGGTTATAAGGAGTCGAGGTTCTTCCTCAGTCTCCACAAATTTCCGTATTGAATACTCAACTTGATTATCTCAAATCACTCTACAATTACACTCTAAGCGTTCTTTTCGATTACTCAACCATTCACAAGAATTACGAACAGCCAGGACTATCAAGTCCATTCATCTTTCTTTTCATCACGACCATCTCACGGTCTAATCGTCCTTTAAGAACGACACCCTAACCTTTAGGGGTGATAACACACAATACCACTTCTAGAGATCTAGATTCATCCTCAATCAATCTCATAGGATTATCAATGTCAGATAAGTGACATATCTCTTTCCTCAACTTTCCTCATGATGGAAGGAACGACATGTCAGTCTCTCATTACGAGACTTGCACCAAGTTAACAACCATCCCTTACAGGCGCATTATGTGGAAATCTCTATATTCATAATCCATGAACGAAAATCCTCATGTTTATTCCTCTTTCGATCATTCACTTCTTTCCTTAGGATCTATTATAGTTCCTCCGAATCAAGAATAACAACTAGCCATAAGGCCCTCAATTTCCCTTTCCAAGCACCTCAAGTAATCGGCTCCAAGGGTTCCAAAACAAGGTAGCTTTGTACCAAATGGAATTCCATCTGTTTCTTCAATATTTCTTCGTCCAATCATCGAACCATCAAGTATAAGCCTTAATAACACATCCACCGACATTTTAGGACACCTCAACGAAGAATTTAGAGCTTAATTCCCCCATGAACAGCCCCTAAAGTTTCGGTATGCACAGAACCGAAACAGGGCATTTTCGGTTCTGTGCATATCTCACTCAGTCAGCCCATAATTCAATCTAAATCCTCAATTTATCTACTAATCTACTTGATAACACCTAGTTCTACATGTTGGGAAGCCTCACTGAAAGTTTGAAGTCAAGGCGATGACGAATGGTCCACAAACGGCGTCAAGTTCTCCAAGCCTTCTACCGGTCAGTTTCTGTCCTTCAATCACAACACCATTTTTGTGTCAAAAATCTATCAAATTCACCCAAATTTTTTACCAAAACTCGGTATATATGTGCCCTACATGTCTATAAAAATTAGCCGGAAGTTTGAGACAAATCGAAGTCCTACGGAGCTCAAACGACGACTTACCTCCAGTTGCGACGGAATCCATCGACTTTAGGGAAAAAGGCTAGTCGAAACTCCTCAGTGGGTCAAACGTCAAGCTACCACTTGGAGGTGGTCAGCAAGAGGATGAAGAAGGTGAGAGTGGTCGGCTTGCCGGCTGGGAGTCACCAAAAGTGGCGCTCGGGATCGGTAAAGTCGGCGACAAAAGCTGATCGGCTGGAGCTGGTTCGGTCGAAGAAGAAGAAAAAAGGAAGAAGAAGAAGCTGGCTATAGAGGTGGTGTTTGGCTGAGGGAAAAGAAGAGAGAGTGTATACTCCAATTGGCTTGGTCAACGTAGAAGAATGGTAGGTTAAAAGGTACTTAATGCCCAAGCTTCATCTATTGACACTTGTTCCTTGTCATTCAATTGGATGATCCAATGGCCATTATATCTCTAAATTTTCGACAGCCTTGGGGTAGGTTCAATGACGAAAATGCCCTTATCCACTTCTAAATGCAAGGTCAAGACTTGAGAGATAAAATGGTAATTTCACCCTCGACATTCGGAACGTCATTTTTCTAATTAAAATTTCCTTCGATGAGGCGACGTCCAATCTATTTATAATGTTGAAATTATTGATTATCCATTTTCTAATTTTGAGACACGTCTCTAAATCATTTCTTTGTCAAATGTGATTTCAGACTATCCCGAACTACAGGCGGCTTTTACAAACGTTACGTGTATTGACTCTGTGATTCATATCACACTTAGGGCTCGTTAGTTCACGGCGATTTTAGTTGTCATGTAATTACGAGGTTCTATTACTAGTTCTGACGATCTCGATCGTCATCGTTCAATTTAGAAAAATTTTGCAAATTATACATTGGTTAAGCGGCATCACCCGTGCTCTAATCGTATAACGCTAGCAATGCATTCCTTAATCGTTCTTAGATCGGCCTTTTATGGCTTTAAATATCCCCTCGACAATCCTTATGGTCAAATTGTCATTTCATATTTGAGTTCTTTAAGTCCACGTATCTTGTCTTACATTAGTCTTTCCCTTTTGGTCAGTTAACTCGAGAATGATCACATCCGAGCGAGATACGACTGAAACACATCGTTAGATATATTCTCATTAATAAGTCTCGAAATGATAGGAAAATCAGAATGTCACACCATGCCTGAACACTGATGTTCCTTTTCTAAATGCGCCTCTTAGTAGTCTGATGTAATCTATTGCATTTTCAATTCGAGCTCATTAATTCTTTTCAGTGCGTAAAATATGTGAAAGTGTAATATATATATATATATATATAGCAACTAGACTCTAGGATTATGCACAACGGAGATCCCTACACATACCTTGACACTTCTGCGTTACCTACTTGACAGAGTGACATCAAAAGATGTAAGTAATGATGGCAACGAACGAGTTTAATTATAGGTTTAATTTTTCATGTTTCAATACGATGTTTGCTTTTAAATTAATTATTCGTTTAATTTTACGTGTTTTATTACGATGACAGATTACTTGAATGCCCTACACTAATATCATTTGGGATTTACAGGCGTACTGCAGGCAGGGAGATCGTTATTGGATGGCTAAGGCCCCACTCATCTGCCACTAGATAGTTGAGTGGCATTATTCAGACCGAGTACTTCGACAATTTGGTTTCCAGGAGAAAATACCACAAGGTCTTAGGGATCATATCACCGTCCATGATATTGATAACACGCCACCCAGGACGGATTGGGTGGATTGGCACATAGACTACATCAATTTGTGAGGTAGACGTCGGGCACGTACCATCTGAGGTGATCCTATAAGGGAGAAGGTCCACTTTCATTCAGGATATTTGGAGACATACACTATCACGCCCCGCGCCCTGAGCATGAGCTCGTGACAGGTCGTGACTTTCTGCAAGTACAAACTCTCTCTCAAGGTCCCAAGATTCACATATAGGTCGAGAGATATATCATATAGAAAGCACGTGGAAGCGACGATATAAAAACTCCTCCATACAAATATAAAATGGGACTTGGGTAACGAGAATACTAATAAAGACGCAAGTTCCCAAATATTCATACAAGAGCATAGCAAACAAAACTTGCTAGTCAATAGGGGTGACGAGACTAGTACAAAAGACGATCATATCTGCTCTCAAAAAGGGACAAGCATCGTGGTCACCATCAAAATATCAGACAGAAACAGGAACTCCTAAGTCGAGCTACTCGAGTCGTCGGTCTCCTCAGTATCTTTAGACGGTTCATACTCCGAGAGAGTCTTCGAGCAAACCTCCACGGTGTCCTCTATCGTCTCGTCAGCCAACGGCTCCACCAGATCGTCCTCAGTAGCCTCGATCACTATAACCTCATCGGTGTCCTCCAAGGTCGGTGTCCTCTCAGGAACGTTTCTCAAGCCAGCTACTGATCCCTCGGCCTCCACCGAATCTCGACCGGGATGGCACCAACTGGGTATCACCCCACGGGGTACCTCAAGAGGCTTTAGTGGCCCTGTAGAAACGTCCCCTATCTTCCTGAACCAGGCCCCGTACCTGTGAGGCTTCCAGCTACTGTCACCCTCATCTACCTAGACAACCGTACACTTCCTAATGTAAACAATCCCCTGTCCGTCAAGGAACTCCTCAAAATATACTAACATCTCCTTTGGGTCACCAAACCTGATTGGCTACATCCTCAAGGCTTAGGATTTGGAAAAATGGGGTTCCACAACGGGATGAGACATACATCTCAGTAAGGTGAGTCCTAACCCTAGGTTAGGCTGACCGTCCACTCAGACAGATACAATTACAAACAATTTCTACAAACTTACATGAGGCATTCGACTATCACGAAATAACACACGGATGTCAAGCATGCAATCAAGGCATCTTATTACATCATTAAGCTCAAGCACATATTATCAAGCCAGATTACACCTTCCACCCCTTCCTGTCTCCTCACTTTCATGCCCATGTTTAGAACGCCTCAGGCTCAGTCCGCGTAAACGCATCTGACCGTCTCATTGACAAACCCGCGTAAATACATCAGGTTTTCAAACTCATTCCAGGCCTGTGTAGACACATCTCAACTTTGTCCCGCGTTTCAACTCATCAGGACTATGGCCTTCTTAACCCCGCGTCTCATACGCCTCAAGTTACCATTTAATTCAAACCCCGCTCCTCAGCGCCTCAGGGTATCCATTCACGTAACCCCACGTCTCATATGCCTCAGGGTGTCACAACTTCTCAGACATACCATAAGTTCATTTCATTTCATAGCACACGTTCGAATGCAACTCATGCGACGAACAACACATCCATGGCATGCGAGACAATTAAATTTAACATACAAATGCGTCAAACAATTCATGGTGCAAGCATAGTCAAACAATCAGGTCCTCTATATCTTTCTAGGACGTACATTAGACAATCACCTTATGAACCTCCAAGAATCAATCAATTCGCACACAATTCGCCCAATCGAGTCCAATCCTCCTATCAAAGGTTTAGAATCCCCTTACCTCAAGCTTAATTCAATACAGGTCTTCTTCCAAGCACCTCATGGGTTCGATTCTAATGATCCAAGATCAAGTTCGCCACGCAACCTAAGAAAATTCATCCAATCATCAATTTTTCTTCCTCAAATCGTCACCCCACTAAACATACACCTCATGGACCTATCAATTAACATCCTCACACTTCTCAACAATGTATTTGGAGCTCAATTTCAACACCAATAGCCTCCCACAGAATCGGTATGCACAGAACCGAAACAGGGCATACGCGGTTCTGTGCATTTCCCAACTTATCAACCCTTAAAATAACTTAAATCCTCAATTTATCTACTACTCTACTTGCTAACATGTTGTTCTAAGGGTCGGGGAGCCTCACCGAAAATTTGGAGCTAAGACAACGCCGGAAAGTCCTTGGATGGCGCTAGTTCCTCCGGGTCTTCAACTGATCAGTTTTTGCTCTTCCAACACAAGATCCATTTGGGGTCAAAACTCCATCAAATTCCTCAAAACGTTTTACCATAGCTCATTTTATGTGTCCTCTAGATGTCCACAAAATTTGGTCAAAAAATTAGAAGGATTCGAGGTCCTATGAAGCCTAAACCGTGGCTTACCTCCAGCTGTGACGATTTTTGTCGACTTCCGGGAGATTGGCCGGCCAGAGCTCTTTACTGAGTCAAATGGATTACTTCCACTTGTAGAATGTCGGCAAGAGGATGAGGAAGTAGCAGGTGGTCAGCTCGGTGGCTGAAAGTCGCCGAAAGTGGCAGTCGACGGCGGCGAAGCTGGCTGACAGAATCGGTCGGGCGGCGAGCGGTCGGCAAAAAGAAAGAAGAAGAAGAAGAAGAGAAGTGGCAGAATGGAGGAGGGAGTTTGGCCAATAGGAGAGAGAGTGTGGTTTATGCAAATTTTCAAGAGTCAACTTGGTTGAATGGTACGTTAAAAGTGACTCAATCAACATCAAAGCTTAATCATTTGACATTTGTCCATGGGTCAATCAATGCTTCATCCAATGGCTCTCATTTTCTTCAATTTCCGGCAGCCTCGGGGTGTGGTTAATGATAAAAATGCCCTCATCCAACTATATGGGCAAGGTTAGGGCTTGAGGGATAAAATAGTAATTTAACCCCCGAGGCACGGAACGTCATTTTCCTAATTTCAATTTTCTTCGATAAGGCGACGGTCAATCCAATTGTAACGTTGGACTTCTTAATTCTCTATTTTCTAATTTCGAGGCTTGTTTATGAATCATTTCTCTATCCAATGCGATTCCAGCCTATCCCGAACTGACGGGTGGCTTTTGCAGACGTTACATATATATCCACTCTGTGATTCATATCACACTTAGGGCTCGTCAATCCATGGCGACTTTGGTTGTCGTATAATTGTGAGGGTCTATCCCTAGTTTCGATGGTCTCGATCGTCACTGTTCAATTTAAAAAAATTTTACAAATTATATATTGGTTAAGCGGTATCACCCGCGCTCCAATCATATAACACTAGCAATGCATTCCTTAATCTTTTTTAGATCGGCCTTTTATGACTCTAAATATCTTCTCGACAATCCTTATGGTCAAAGCACCATTTCCTATTCGAGTTCCCTAGGTCCACGTACCTTGTCTAGCGTTAGCCTTTCCCTTTTGGTCAATCGACTCGAGATTAATCAGATCCGAGCAAGATCCGACTGAAATACATCGTTAGATACTTTATCATTAATGAGTCTTGAAATGACAGGAGAAATCGTAATGTCACAACTCTTCCCCCCTTACAAAAATTTCGTCCCGAAATTTACATCAAACTTAGTTACTTGAACAAATGGGGGAATTGACACCTCATTGTTCCCTCACTTTCCCACATAGCGCATTCGATTCCATGGTGCTCCCAAATAACTTTGACCAATGGAATCGTTTTATTCCTCAAAATTTGCTCCTTTCGGTTTTTGATCCTAACTAGCTTCTCCACATAGGATACTCTATCATCCACTTCTATAACCTCGTGGTTTAGCACATGCGTCAGGTCCGGCTCATACTTCCGTAGCATTGATACATGGAAGACGTTGTGCACTTAGGATAGATTAGGCGATAAGGCCAGTCTGTAGGCTAAGGTCTCAATCCGCTCCAGAATCTCAAATGGAACTACGTACCTTGGACTCAGTTTTCCTTTCTTTCCAAATCGAGATAATCCCCTCATCGGCGACACCTTAAGGAAAACATGATCGGCTACCTGAAATTCCAAAGGCTTACGTCGTCTATCCGCATAACTCTTTTGACGACTCTGTGTCGTCTTCGGTCTATCCCGAATTACCTTCACCGCTTTCACCGATTGCTCTACCAACTCTGGGCCTATGATACTCCTTTCTCCAACCTCGTCCCAATAAATCGATGTTCGGCAAGCCCTTCATAGAGTGCTTCAAATGGTGCCATTTGAATACTCTGCTGATAGCTGTTATTTTATGCAAACTCCACCAAATGCAGTTGATCCTCCCACCCACCTTTGAAGTCTATTACGCACACTCGCAACATGTCCTCAAGCGTCTGAATCGTCCTTGAGCGTTTGAATCGTCCTTTCCGATTTTCCATCCGTTTATGGGTGGTATGCCGTACTAAATTGCAGTCGAGTCCTCATGGCATCCTGAAGACTTTTCCAGAAGTTTGCTGTGAACTTGGAGGTCTCTATTTAATGTGATTGTCACGGGTACTTCGTGTAGTCTCACTATCTGTCGCATATACAACTCGGCATATCTGTCCATTACGAAATCCTTTTGCACGGGGATGAAGTGTGCAGACTTGGTCAATCGGTCCATGACTACCCAGATAGAATCATGGCCTCTCTGGCTCCTTGGGAGTCCCATCACAAAATCCATCGTTACGTGCTCCCATTTCCATTCGGGAATTTTAGTGGCTGTAATAATCCACCAGGCTTACAGTATTGGGCCTTCACCTGCTGGCATGTCAAGTACTTTGCCACATACTTTGCCACATCCACTTTCATCCCGTTCCACCAATAATGTTCACGTAAGTTCTGATACATCTTCGTGCTTCCTGGATGGATACTATAATTGCTCCTATGAGCCTCTGATAAAATCATTTCTCTAAGTTCTTCATCTTTTGGCACGCATAGACGTCCTTGAAATTCCAAGATTCCATCCTCTAGTACTTGGAACTCTGGTTTCCTTTTTGTCGCGCCCATATCCAAGATTTTTTGAATTTTTGGGTCCGTATGCTACAAAGCTTTTATCCTTTCCGGGATCTTAGGTTCTATTCTCAGCGTAGCTATCAAACTGGATAACTAACATACTTCCAATCTGAACTCAGAATCCCTCAAATCCTCGATTAACGACCACCCTTTCACTAATAAACAGACGATGCTCGATTTTCAACTGAGCAAATCCGCGACTCGGTTCGCTTTCCCAGGGTGATACAGTATGTCGCAATCATAATCTTTAAGCAGCTACATCCATCGACGCTGCCTCATATTCAGTTCTTTCTGGGAAAACAAATACTTCAGGCTCTAGTGGTCAGTGTAAATCTGGAACTTTTCGCCACACAGATAGTGTCTCCAGATTTTCAGAGCAAAGATGATCACTGTTAACTCCAAATCGTGAGTCGTATAGTTCATTTCGTGCGGTCTCAGCTGTCGAGACGCGTAGGCCACTACTCTTCCCTATTGCATTAGCACACAGCCTAATTCCTTTAGCGAAGTATCGCTATATATCCCATAGCCTCTAGGTCCTGATAGAATCATCAATACCGGTGCGGTTGTCAACTGATGTTTGAGCTCTTGGAAACTCCTTTTGCACTTATCCGTCCATTCGAACCTCGTTTCTTTCTTTGTCAATCTCGTCAGTGGAATGGCTATGGATGAAAACTTTTCCACAAAATGTCTATAGTATCCTGCCAATCCCAAGAAACTTCGGACTTCCGTGACCGTAGTAGGTCTAGGCCAATTCGTAACGGCTTCGATCTTCGCAAGATCCACCGCAATTCCTTCTCCAGAAACCACATAACCAAGAAACGTCACTTTATCCAACCAGAACTCGCATTTACTAAGCTTAGCGTAAAGCAAGTGTTCCCTCAAAGTCTGCAAAATAATCCTCAGGTACTCTTCGTGTTCCTCGTTACTCCTCGAGTAAATTAGGATATCATCAATGAAGACTATGATAAATCTATCCAAAAATGCCTTAAACACCGGATGCATCAAATCCATAAATGCGGCTGGAGTATTGGTCAATCCAAAAGGCATCACAGTGAATTCATAATGACCATACCTTGTCCTAAAAGTAGTCTTAGGTATGTCTTCCTTCTTGATTATCAATTGGTGATATCTAGTTCTCAGGTCAATCTTAGAGAATGCCGCTGCTCCTTGCAACTGATCAAATAAATCATCAATCCTCGGCAGAGGGTACTTATTCTTCACTATCACTTGGTTCAACTGTCTATAGTCGATGCATAGACGCAATAACCCATCCTTTTTTCTTACAAACAACACCAGCGCTCCCCACAGTGAAGCACTCGGTCAAATAAATCCCTTATCCAGTAACTATTGCATCTATACCTTTAACTCCTTCAGTTCTGACAAGGACATTCTATAAGGTGCTTTCAAGATCGGCTCCATTCCGAGAGCTAACTCAATCACGAACTCTATTTCTCGCTCTGGTGGCAACCTTAGTAACTTCTGGGGAAAAATGTCAGGAAACTTACGCACTACCGGAATGCTTTCTAGTTTGGGCTCCTCGGCAGTCGTGTCCATAACTGCTACTAAGTACGCTTGACACCCTTCAATCATCAACTTCGTCACTTCAAGAGACGAGACTAAAGGAATTGAGGTTCCTCCTCGACTTCCCACAAATTCAAAGCTAGCGACCTTCCAGATAGAATCGGATTATCCTACTACCACAATCCACTACTGGCCCCTATTTACCCAAACAGTCCATTCCTATGATCACATCGAAGTCATACATGGGCAACACAGCTAAATCAATACTCTTCTTGCTACCTCCAATTACGATTTTACAATCAGCACAGCCCAATGAAACCAGTATATTATCTTTCAACGGGGTGGCAACACGTAGAATCACACTCAACGGTTCTAACTTCATATCAACTAAATCAGCAAACCGAGCAGACACAAATGAGTGTGTTGCGCCAGGATCAAACAAAGCATGTGCAGCTTTGTCGCACAAATAAATCGCACCTGTGACCACGCCTGGCGTTTCTTCTACCTCCCTACGGGCTATTGCATAAACTCTTTCCTGAGCTGGAGGTCGATTCTGATCAATCTAAGGAGTGGCAGTCGACAGTCCAGCCTGTGGTCGCTGCCTTTGAGGTTGATTCGCTGGAGCTTGGTTCGGGCAAGTCCTCCTCATCTGGTGGCCCATCTAACCACACTTGAAGCAAGCTCCAGTTCTTGCCATGGTCCATTACCATGCCTTCTGCCACAGAGGCGACAGTTCCAGTTCATAGAGTTCAGCGGCTTCACAATGCTCTTCCTTATCGGAGGGACAAAATGCCTATTGCCAGTCATTGGCCTCTTACCCATCTGGCGATTGTCTTTGAATGAAATAAATCGCGATCCAGATGCGGCATTCCTCTCCTTCAGGTCTCTCTCGATCATCTGACCCCGTTCATAGATTTCCTTGTAGGTTCTCAAATTCAGAGCTATCATTTGGCTGCGAAGCTCAGGTCTCAGTCCATCCCGAAATCTTCGCACCTTCTCTAGGGGATCCTTTACTGATCGAGGTGCGTATCTTGATAGCCTAGAGAACTCCGCATCATGCTGATCCACGGTCAACTGATTCTAACACAGCTGTAAGAACTCAACTTGCTTTCTTTCCCGAGCTGTCTTCGAGAAATACTTGTCATTGAATGTCGTAGTAAAGGCATTCCAGGTCATGGCCGTTTCTTCCGAAAAGACTCCATTCTTGGTGGCAGCCCACCAATCATTTTGTACCTTCTAGTTGGTACATCGTTAATAGTACTTGCTCTTCGTCCGTGCACCTTTGGACTCTAAAGGCCTTTTTCAATTTCTCGATCCATCTCGGTGCTAGTTCGGGATCTCTAGTCCCGTCAAACTAGGTCGGCTTCATCTTGATAAATTGTTCAACCAGCTGGCCCATCTGCCTGGACGCAATAATTTCTTCCTAGGCATTCACTGCCTCATTGCCCTGATCGTGATTGCCATCGTTTCCATTGCCCCTATTATTGCCTTTGTTGGTGTTGACGGCAGCTATTGCGGCTCCTACCACTTAGGTTATGGCAGCATCCCTATCTTGGTCTTCCTATCAATGAGATCGTCAATCCTTTCGAGCGCCCTCAATACTCCATCCATTCTCGGGTCTTCCGCTACCAGTGGCCTCGAACTAGAGGCTCCGTTCCTGGGCCTTCCTAGTCTCCTAGATGGATTAGTCATTCTTATATGCTTATACTGGTCCTGGTCCACCACAATTTCATCAAGGAGTTAGTAACTCATTCATTCAACCAAGTCCAGAGCTACCAAACTATGCCTTAATGGAAACAGTTACAATACAATAGCTTTCCACACAACAAATTCTACAAACACCTCAATAAGCAGTTCATGGCTGATCCTCAATTACGTTCACTCCAACAATTCACCAAAACAAGCCATGCTCATTCACTTAACAGGCCAAAATCCAGAAATGACCTTCAGCGCTAAGCATGGTACTTAATTCTCATACATTACCACAACCCTGCCAAGGCCAAATGCCAATCACATGTGCCAAGTCATATGCCATGCATCTTGTGCCTCACTCTAGTAAGTCTTCTAAGGTCTCGCTACCCGTCCTTATCCCAACTTAATCCTCCTTGTTACTCAAATTCTCAATCAAACTTGGATCAAGCTGAACTTGGCTCTGATACCAAGCAAAGCGGGGATGTCACGCCCCGCGCCTCGGGTAGGAGTTCGCGACTCCCTACAAGCACAAACTCTCTCCCGAGGTCCCAGGATTCATATATAGGTCTAGAGATATATCATATAGAAAGCACACGGAAGCGACGATATAAAAACTCCTCCGTACAAATACAAAATGGGACTTGGGTAACGAGAATACTAATAAAGACATAAGTTCCCAAATATTCATACAAAAACATGGCAAACTAAACTTACTGGTCAATAAGGGTAACGAGGCTAATACAAAAGACGATCATATCTGCTCTAAAAAAGGGACAAGCATCGTGGTCACCATCAAAATATCATACAAGAAATAGGAACTCTTAAGTTGAACTACTGGAGTCGTCGGTCTCCTCAGTATCTTTAGACGGCTCAAACCACGAGAGAGTCTCCGAGCAAACCTCCACGGTGTCCTCCATCGTCTCGTCAGCCGACGACTCCACCAGATCATCCTCAGCAGCCTCGATCACTATAACCTCATCGGTGTCCTCCAAGGTCAGTATCCTCTCAGGAACGTTTCTCGAGCCAGCTACTGATCCCTCGGCTTCCACCGAATCCCGAGCGAGATGACACCAACTGGTTATCACCCCACAGGAGACCTCAGTAGGCTTCAGTGGCCCTGTAGAAATATCTCCTATCTTCTTAAACCAGGCCTCGTACCTATGAGGCTTCCAGCTACTGCCACCCTCATTTACCCAGACAACCGTACACTTTCTAACGTAAACGGTTCCATGTCCGTCAGGGAACTCTTTAAAATATACTATCATCTCCTTTGGGTCACCAAACCTAATTGGCCACATCCTCAAGGCCTAGGATCTGGAAAAATGGGGTCCCATAACAGGGTGAGACATACATCTTAGTAAGGTGAGTCCTAACCCTAGGTTAGGCTGACCGTCCACACAGGCAGATACAATCACAAATAATTTATACAAAATCACATGAGGCATTCAACTATCACAAAATAACACACGAATGTCAAGCATGCAATCAATGCATCTTATTATATCATTAAGTTCAAGCACATATTATCAAGCCAGATTACACCTTTTACCCCTTCCTGCCTCTTCACTTTCATGCCCATGTTTAGAATGCCTCAGGCTCGGTCCGCGTAAACGCATCAGACCGTCTCATTGACAAACCCGCTTAAACGCATCAGGTTTTCAATCTCATTCCAGGCCTGTGTTGACACATCTTAACTCCGTCCTGCATTTCAAAGAATCAAGACTATGGCCTTCTCAACCCCGTGTCTCGTACGTCTTAGGGTGTCATTCAATTCAAACATCACGCCTCAGTGCCTCAGGGTATCCATTTACACAACCCCGCGTCTCATACACCTCAGGGTGTCACAACTTCTCAAACATGCCACAAGTACATTTCCTTTCATAGCACACGTTCGAATGCAACTCATGCGACGAACAACACATCTATGGCATGCGAGACAATTAAATTTGACATACAATTGCGACAAACAATTCATGGTGCAAGCATTGTCAAACAATCAGATCCTCTATATCTTTCTAGGACGCACATTAGACAATCACCTTATGAACCTCCAAGAATCAATCAATTCCCACACAATTTGCCCAATAGAGTCCAATCCTCCAATCAAAGGTTTAGAATCCCCTTACCTCAAGCTTAATTCAATACAAGTCTTCTTCCAAGCACCTCAAGAGTTCAGTTCTAATGATCCAAGATCAAGTCCACCGCGCAACCTAAGGAAATTCATCCAATCATCAATTTTTCTTCCTCAAATCGTCACCCCACTAAACATACACCTCATGGACCTATCAATTAACATCCTTACACTTCTCAACGATGAATTTAGAGCTCAATTTCAACACCAACAGCCTCCCACAGAATCGGTATACACATAACCGAAATAGGGCATACTCGATTCTATGCATATCCCAACTTATCTGCCCTTAAACTAACTTAAGTCCTCAATTTATCCACTAATCTACTTGCTAACATATATTTCTAAGGGTTGGGGAGCCTCACCGATAATTTGGAGCCAAGGCAACGCCGGAAATTCTTTGAATGGCGCCGGTTCCTCCAGGTCTTCAACCGGTCAGTTCTGACCCTTCAAACACAAGACCCATCTGGTGTCAAAACTCTATCAAATTCGTCCAAAATTTTTACCACAGCTCGGTTTATGTGTTCTCTAGATTTTCACAAAATTTGGTCGAAAAATTCAATGGATTCAAGGTCCTATGAAGTCTAAACCGTGGCTTAGACTCCAGCTTTGACGGTTTCCGTCGACTTCCGGGAGATTGACCGGTTGGAGCTCCTCACTACGTCAAATGGCTTGCTTCCACTTGAAGAATGTCGGCAAGAGGATGAGGAAGTAGCAAGTGGTCGACTCGGTGGCTGAAAGTCGCCATAAAAGGCGGTCGATGGCGGCGAAGCTGGCGGATAGAATCGGTCGGGCGGCAAGCGGTCGGCAGAAAGGAAGAAGAAGAAGAAGAGAAATGGCTGAATGGAAGAGGGTGTTCGGCAGGAGAGAGAGAGAGGTTTATGTAAATTTTCAAGAGTCAACTTGATTGAATGGTACGTTAAAAGTGACTCAATCAACATCAAAGCTTAATCCTTTGACACTTGTCCAAGGGTCAATCAATGCTTCATCCAATGGCTCTCATTTTCTTCAATTTTTGGCAGCCTTGGGTTGTGGTTAATGACCAAAATACTCTCATCCAATTATATAGGCAAGGTTAGGGCTTGAGGGGCAAAATGGTAATTTTACCCCCGATGTCCGGAACGTCATTTTCTTAATTCCAATTTTCTTCGATAAGGCGACAACCAATCCAATTGTAATGTTGGAATTCTTGATTCTCCATTTTCTAATTTCGAGGCTCGTTTTTGAATCATTTTATATCCAATGCGATTTCAATCTATCCCGAACTGACGGGCGACTTTTGCAAACAATACGCGTATCGACTCTGTGATTCATATCATACTTAGGGCTCGTCAATGCATGGCAACTTTGGTTATCATGTAATTGTGAGGGTCTATCACTAGTTCTGATAGTCTCGATCGTCACTATTCGATTTAGGAAAATTTTGCAAATTATATATTGGTTAAGCGGCATCACCCGCGCTCCAATCATATAACGCTAGCAATGCATTCATTAATCGTTCTTAGATTGGCTTTTTATGGCTCTGAATGTCCCCTCGACAATCCTTATGGTCAAAACGTCATTTTCTATTCGAGTTCCCTAGGTCCACATACCTTTTCTCGCATTAGCCTTTCCCTTTTGGTCAGTCAACTCGAGATTGATCAGATCCGAGCGAGATACCACTGAAATACATCGTTAGATACTTTCTCATTAATGAGTCTTGAAATGACAGGAGAAATTAAAATGTCACATACACGAAAATGGTTTCAATTACGGGAACTGCAATGGGTTCAACGGCTCATGCAAACACTCTCAATTTAATTCATTAATTATTTTTTCATGATATACGTTATTGACATTTGTTAACTTTTGTTATTTTTTAATATCCTTATCAGATTGATGGCATCGAATATGCGCTACACATAATGAAGGGGAATCAATCTCGTGAACAGTTAGATTACGTATAGAGTCTACTTGAGGCAATGTTATATGCCCAAAAGGAAGAGAGGCGTCTAGTAATATCTATGCCACCACCCCAACCACTGATTGCAGTAGGACTTGATGACTCGGATGAGGATGTCCCATCTAAGCCTGTTCAGCCGTTCAAGAGGACCACTCGAGCTCGTCCAGTTGGTCATGTCGTCCCTCACACCGTAGAGTATCATACGACATATTTTGATGAAGGATTCAAGCAGTATGCCGGCCCACTTACCGAGGGATCTACTTTTGCGTCTCCGATTATCCACAACAGCATACTCCATATACTTATCCGGCTTCATATGAGGATTTCCCTCCTTACACTTTGGGCCCTCATACAGTAGGACATGCATAGTCTGGCCATGGCATATTTCCACAATGTAACATTTCGAATTCCGACCCTCTCTAGGCTATTGAATGGAAGGATATCGATCGATGTATTTCAGTTGTAACTCGTTCGAAGTTGGCCACTCTTGAGTTATCTGACCAAAAGGGAAAGACTGACGTGGAGTCGGGTACGTAGACCCGGGGAATTTGAATGAAAAATGGCACTTTGACCATAAAGATTGTCGAGGAAATATCTTGGGCCAACAGAGATCGATCTAAGAACAATCATGGAATGTCTTACTAGCGTTATACGTTGGGACGCGGGTGATTCCGTTTAACCGATGTGTAATTTGCGAGAATTTCCTATATCTAATTTTGATAATCAGGATCGAAGGAACGAACGATAAACCCTCGCAATTACATGATAATCAAAGTCGCCATGATTTAAGAGAAATTCCAAGATCTATTCGCGTAGTGCCTGCAAGAGTCGCCCGTCAGTTTGAGACAAAATGGAATTACAGTCGACGAGAGTTCGACATAAAATTGGATCTCGAGATTTGGGTATTGGACATTAAGGAATTTCAATATTGAAATTGAAATAGACGTCGCCTCATCAAGGGTGGTTTATATTGAAAAAAATGAAATTTCGGACGAAAAGTGTCAAATGACCATTTTGCCCCTCGACCTTTGGCCTTGCCTTAAGAAGTTTAGAAGGTCATTTTAGTCATTCTAGACCCCTCTATATGCTGCCGAAAATGTGATTTATATGTGCTCAAAGGAAGTCAAAGTCAATGGAACAACCAATGAAAAGTTGCCAAGTGTCAACCAAAGAAGGTCTCATGTATTAAATGCCCATTAAATCAATCTTATCATTTTTAAGCTCAATTATTTGGGTGAGAGCTTCATACCCACCCTATCCAGCCGTGCACCTTCTTCCCCTCACTTTTGCTCTTCATTTTTCTTCTTCCTTTTCCTTTGGTGTCTTGGCCGAGCAGTTTTCTCACGAACAAGGAAAAACTGCTTCACTGTTCCGGCCATAACTTTGCCATCCGACTTCGGATTGAGGTAACCCCACCGTCATCTTAAATATTATCGTATTTTCATTTTTAGAAGGTATTATGAGCTTAATTTGGCCCATCTGTTTATTCCGTAGGCCTGTTTGAGTGAGCAAAGGTCAGAATCTAACCCAGTTTTGGAGAGGCTGCATTTTTGAGAGCTTCCGGACTCCAAATGGCCTCAAATTTTTGGTGAGATCTTCGTACCATCTACTATTTGAGTTGGCTGAGCAAGTATGGTTATTTTATTGAGAATTTAGGTTATTTTCATGACTGAACAGAGGTGATTAAAATTGGACATATTCTGCCCATTTGAGAACCGTGTGGAAACTGGGCTGTTCAGGGGTCTTTGGAGTGTGGTCTCGCTTCGAATCACTTGGTGAGCTTCCTCAATACATAAATTAGAGTCTTAGCAAGTTTTTTTTATGAAGGATTGAGACTTAAAGTTGAGTTATGACTTGATTATGCTAGTTGAACCGAAAATCGATTCTGTTTTATGGTGAACCCTATTTTGGCCGGTTCTATTGGGGGCTGATTAAAGGGTTTTGTTACTTTAAATTGACTCATAATGCCTCATAAGATGTGATGTGAGGTGTTAATCAGGAGTATGTGAAGTCGATTGAGAGTTAGGAGTGAATTATGGGCAAAATTGATGCATGAGCCCTTAAGTTGTACCTTGTCTTGTGTGTGATCATATGAACCGAGCACATTGAGGGTTCGTGGGAGTGTTGATATGTGTTTAATTAATCAACAAAGCGTCTTGAATTGCCTATTGTATGACTAATGAGAAATTGGGTTAAAGAAAGTGAGAATTCAATGACTTTTGATTCAAGATTGATGAACCTTTCTAGGTTGACAAGGAATTCTTGGGGATTATATACTTGTGGTATTGAGGAAAGTCTCTTGGTGTGAAATTCCTGCTAATTGATTAAGGAAAGTATGTCTTAAACCCTTACCCGAATGTTAGGACATTACTAGATAGATTGGTTGGATGAATTAAGTGCTTGGTGAATCCTAGGGCTTGAATTGCTTGATAAGTAATGGATTCCATGACTTGAATGGCATAATATGACAATTGAATTGTGATACGCATTGATGTTATGTTTGGCTAGTGTGCTCCAATTGGCTAGAGAGCTTTGTGAGGTAAGTGGCTATTGAGCCCCTGATGAAATAGTTTGGCTATTGAGCTATGTATTCATGAATTGGCAATGATACATTGCTATGGAATTTGGCTATAGTGTCTATATTATTGAATTGGCTATAATGTCTGTGTTATATAAATGAGCTATAGTGCCCTAGCGATCGTTGGCTTGTGGCCCTAGTGGTATCGAATGGCTGTGAGCCTTGAGTATTAATGATGATACCGATTGGTCTATGACCCTAGTGGTATTGAATGATGGTGAACTCAAATAATGATAAGAATGTCGATTGACCTGTGGCCCCAGTGGCATCAAATAGCTGCGAGCCTTGAAAGTACCGATTGGCCTATGGCCCTAGTGGTACGAAAACATCAATTGGCCTGTGGCCCTAATGATGTCAATTGGCAAGAGTGCCAGAGAAGTACGCGGGGAAACAAGAAAGTGATGACAATTGGGTATCGAATTAGGTGTTGCATGTGCAGTGAGCTTGAACTCCTAAGGTTGAATATGGGTGGCTGTGATTTTTATGCATGCTTGGCTTAATGATATGTTAGACGATTTGATGTCTTGTGATATTGAGTTGCAGAATGCTTGCGTCTGATAGCATTGGTATGTGGTTTGGGGGGGACTGGTATTCAAATCTAGGTTTAGGTTTTACTTATTGAGATTTATATCTCACCCCAGTGGGGGTTTAATCTTTTCAGGTCCCAAGCGAAGAAAGCCCAAACTTGTCAAGGATTGGCATTCGAGGAAGTAGTTGATTAAATATATTTAAGACGTTGGATGACCTTAGAGATTGTACATGAGTTTGATGGATTAGTTTTGATCATTGGAACGAGGTGTATCTTATAGATTGAGAAGTGTACTATTTATTTTTTTATTTTAAGTCATCTTGATTTTATTTGTGTACAGATTAGTTTCTTGCTTTCGCATGTATACGATTTGAGAACATGAGGGTCCAAAGGGTACTGGATGGCACAACTTAATTACGGCTTGATGGGATGTTCGCGCGCTCTTCGGGTTTGGGGCATGACACACAAGATATGCCTTCGTCATCTACTCATCCTCCTCCTCCTCGATATGAGCTTCGACCTCCCGAGCACCAGAGACAACCTGATTGTGGAACAGAAGGTCATGTTAGAGGATGACATCGTCACTAGATGTAATTGTGATTCTTAACGAAATCTCATATTTTCCATGCCTCAACACCTTTATTTTATGAATACTAATTATTTACGTAATTTCAATATAATTTATAATTTAATTGATACTTTTATGAAAAATAGAAATTAAATAAATTAGAAATCATAAAAAATTAGTATTCGTAAAATTCTAGTAAAATGAACAAAAACATAATGTGGAGAAAAATCTGAAAATCCACTAATTGTTAAAAGTTAATTTTAATGATATGTAGTGCTTGCTTGTCTTTTTTTCTCCAAATTTACATAATTCAAATATAATTTATTTATTAAATTGATATTTTTATAAATAATATATATATGGGTCGTCGAGTGAGGCCTAAACCGAGACTTGGGTCCTGCTCGGCTGCCTAAATGTCAAGCAGGCTCCTCGCTCAGCAAATGGGCCGCCGAGCGGGGCCTAATTCCGTGCCTGGGGTGCCGCTCGGCAGCCCATATACCAAGCGGCACCCAATGTGGTGTTTATTTTTTATATTAAACTGGTAAATATTTTTTTTAAAAAATCTTATTTTGGAAAATTGCCCTATACTTGCATGGATTGCTTCTATTGTTGCACTCACACAATTGCCTGCATAAGTTTTAAAGTTTATAGTTTTTGAGGGCCCAATACCCAAAAAACCTTCAACTTTAGCATTTGTGATAATTATCGAAAACTTATTTTTGTCTCATAAAAAAACATCACACTTTTACTTTTGTCTCAATTCTATCCAAAACTTTTACTTTTTGTCCAATTTTACCAGCCTAGTACAAAAAAAACCCTCAACTTTAGCATATGTCCCATATTATATTCAAATTTCTTTTGCCTCATAAAAAGCATTCAACTTTTACTTTTATCCTAATTATACTACCATTAGCCTTCCATCTTTAATCATTGTTAGTTAATCTTACGTGATATTTTCACGTCATTCATGAATTACATCTCAGCAAAACTGACATGAAAAAATTCCAAACATCTTTTTTGTTGTTTGTACTACATATTGCCTAGAGATATATAGTCAATCAAAACGACACATTTTGTACTCTTTTCGATACTCAACAACCCAAAGAACGGTTATACATAGAGATACTAACGAACTTTTTAAAATCTGTGAAACCTATTGCTTCTAAATTTCAAAATTTCATAGGTAAATTCAGTAAGAAAATTCGAGTCTACTAGGATTAACTAACGGTGATTATGGACAAAAAGTCGACGGTGGTAGAATTGAGATAAAAGTAAAAGTTAGTGATTTTTTTGGAGAGAAAAATGTTTTTGGATATAATTGGGACTAATGCCAAAGTTGAGGGTTTTTTTCGAATATTAAATAGGTAGAATTGAGACAAAAATAAAAATTGGAGATTTTTTATGAGACAAAAAATTAGACATAATTGACACAAATGTTAAAGTTAGATTTTTATTTTATTTTTTTGGTATTAGACCATTTTTGAATTGTTTAAAAAATATTGCACTTATATATATATATATATATATATATATATATATATATATATATTTCACTCACACTAAAAGTCTATACTTGGTTATGTCACGAGTCACGGGTAATCCACCCCCTCTTGATTTTACATCTAGGACGGAATTTTGTGTCAGCGCTTTCTACTCAAATTTTCAGAGGAATTTTTCATTTTACAGTCAAAGGTCAAATTGAAATCATTGTCGGACAAGCGTGAATGAATGTAATTCAATCACGCGACCACCTCTATTTGGTGGGCTAACGTTTCACATCGGAAGTGCATGATGACCCGAAGAAACTACTAACTTAGGTCAAGCAGAATAGTGAAGTGCCTTCATAACTAGCTTGAAGAGATATCATCTTCTAGTCCAAGATGAGGGCTCATCTAGAGGACAATAATGTCGGGTTGTGACGCATGGGATGATAAAATAGGTAATGAAATAGATGATTCTACTATTTGATTTAATGTGCAATGTGATCCTTGACCTTTATATTTTTAAAATATGATCCCTAAACCTTAATTCAATGTGCAATACCATCTTTGAAATTTTAATTTGTTCAATATGGTCTCTATACTTTTAGTAAATATTTCATTTAGTTCATAAATTGTATGAAATTTTTTTTGTGTTATCCACACACTTAACTTATTGGGAAGACAACATTGAACATTTTTACACAATTTAAGAATCAAAATGAACATATGTAAAAAATTTATGGACTACATTAAATAGATTAAAAGTTTAGAGATAATACTGTATATCGAACTAAAATTCAGAGATTATATTTAAAAAAAATCAAGAATTATATTACACATCAGATTAAAATTTAAAAATTATTTGTGTCATTTACCTAATGTAGATGATAAATTTACGTGGCCAGCAAAAGCCTAAGTTGGAAAATCTTAAGTCCCTCCCAATCATCTGCGATCATTGCCGCCTTTACTTCACACTCTCTCATCATTCTAATGGGAGACATCCAAGCAATCTCTCTATCTTCTCTCTCACTCTATGTTATCTCAACATTGTCCTCAATCACATCATCTTTATCCCCATCTTTTCAACTATCATGTCATTATACGATCTAACCGTTGAATTCTCTAATCAAATACGGGCCAAAAAGCGGTTTCCGTGCCGCGCGTCTTGTTCGGCCGAAACAAGATTGATGTCGAGGGTTCGAATTTTGGTCTTTAGTATTGAGAAAGAAAAAAGTAATCAATCGAATTAAAGATGTGTTTGCGGGAGAAAAGAGTTCTTCTCTCGAGAGAGCGAACTCCGGGTATTAAAAATGCCAATAGCCCGATTCGATTCAGTTATTCCATTAATATCCGATCCGATTCACCAAGGAAGGATGTGTGCTTTTTTTAAAGACTAAACCCGAGACCTAACTTGCGTGAAACCGGAATTAACAAAAAAAAAATGATTCGTTCACAGAAGTGTTTAGTGTTTAGTAAGCACTATTCACTCTGATTATTTTGGTTCAGAAGTAAGGCTAATAATGTGCTTTGGATCGATCCGGGCATTGAAACGGATCATTAGAAAGTTGTTTTACTTACTGCCTGAACTGAAAGGAAACCCGACTAAAAAACACCCGAAAATATTTGGCTCGAATCGATTTGGGCGATTTTGTGGGCGCCCCTAATGGATTCAACGTAGGATTAACGTTTCTTAAGTGTCACACAAGTGACTAACATGTCGTTGGGCAGGTATCTGCTATACATGAAGTTTGTCACTAACCATTGACGCGTACATGATTGTAAACTCGGATTGTATGCACGATCAGTAAGTTTTCATAGGAATTTATTAGATCTCCTCATAACCGCTACTAACAATGACACAAGTTAGTAAACACTGTCAAGATTGGAAACTTTATCCAAGTATTGATGACTAACGTCCTTTCACTAGTAACTTCAAGGGATGCCAAAGCATAATGTTTTGTGCCAAGTGTCAATGAAAACTGTTTTCATTAAAGATAATAATTTATGTTTAAATATTTTCGTGAACGATAAAACTATTATTTGTTTATTTATAATTTTAAGTAATTTTTTTATGCGATATAAGTGATCAATTTTAAAAAATATATATTTTTTAAATTATTTATTTTTCGAGAAATAAACAGTTTCTAATCTTCGATTTATTCTCTAAAGAACGTTATAATCTAAAACCAATAGTGCAACTCTTCAACTATGTGCATGGAACATCATCTATTATTTTCTTTTGGATACAATTATTTATTCTTTAGTTAAAGCGAACAAGGTGTAACATCAATAAGTGAAATCAGTTCCTTCCGTCGGAAACTAACGAGCAATAATTGATAGTAACAACACGGGGACATTGGGTGACGGCAAGAAAGAAAAATCAAAGAAGTGACAGAAAGATTCAGGACTTGAAAGATGTATATTATTGGGCCATCAGGAAAAGCGTAAAAAAATTCATAAGTTTATTGCATTAGTACCAATTCAGTTTTAATCTTTTTTTTAGTGTCAATTCAGTCTTAAATCTTTTACATTGATGTCAATTTAATCCTAAACCTTTTATTAGTGCTAATTTATTCCTAAACATTTTACATCAGTGTCAATTTAATCCTAAATATTATGTATTTATGTCAATTGAGTCAATTTGATCAATTTTGATCGAAAATTATTGACGCGAACATCAATTGTTCTACGTGGCTACATGGCACGACTTGAGCTATTGTGGATAATTTTTTATATTTTAAATAATTTTTAACAATTTTTTAAAAAAACCAAAAAAATACTTAAAAATTATTTAAAATTATAGAATAATATTAAAAAAATATCCATGTCAGCATATGTCATGACACGTAGGACAACCGATGTCCAAGTTAGCCATTTTGGATCAAAATTAGTCGGATTAACTCAATTAGCATAAATACAAAAGATTTAGGATTGAATTGGCAGCAATGCAAAAAAATTATGATTGAATTAGTATTAATGAAAGGTTTAGGAATTAACTGACACTAATAGAAAAGGTTTAGAACTGAATTGGCAAAAAAAAATTTAGGACTAAATTAACACTAGTGCAATAAATTTAGGACTTCTTTGACACTTATCCCTCAAAACATCATAAATAATTCCTAAAACATTTTTTATTCATCCGGAATGTCTCATGCAAATCCCATAATTGGGACATCCAGTGAATCAGTGGGGGGCAACGTTTCAAAGCTTTATAATTGCTATATCGCATATTCTTGATTCGAAGCCAGTATTACTTTGACCACACTCGACGCGGAACAAAGAATTTTACGATGCGTTTGTTTCACTGAAAACTTCATAATAAAAAAAATATATTTTTATGGAGGAAAATAATTTATTTTCATTTATTTGGTGATTTAGGGAAAGTGATTTCATAATTAGTAGGGAAAAAATTGGGGGGGGGGGTGCTTGTGTCCCAATTTAAGCATGTTATTTTCAGTCATGGATCTCTACTCATGCATCGGAAAGTCAGAAAATAGCTTTTTAGAGATAGTTTTCTTTCAAACAGATGGACCATTAACTTCATTAGAATTGAATCGTTCAACAAACAATAGAAATGATAATTTGCCCGGCGGCATAGATTTTGCATAATGCATGCCATTTCCTGTGGGGCTCGAGTCAAATTTGATCGAATGTGACGAAAAGAATTTCGTCACTATAGGGCTAAAGTGAGCTATGTTGATTAAAACAGATTTTTGTCTCCATAGACAACCAACTGCAACAAAATTTTCTTCGACGCTGTAGCACCTTCCGCTACAACATTGCATCCCTCGCCGGTGGTCGTCTATGGCGACAAAATCTAGTTCACCCACCGCGGCGAAATGTACGTCGCCGTAGGTTAACTAGGAGAACTTTTCGGCAATGAAACGAAACTTTTGTTTTTTTGGACCCACGGCAACTATTTGAGCAGATATTTCTTAGGGTAGTTTCAGCAAAAACTGGATTTTTTGGGGTAGAAAAAGTATGCAAAGTCCACAAGACGCCAGACCCCACAGCACCCCAACAGATAAAAAGAGAAAAGAGCCTTGACAAGGAAAGGGACGAGCCTTTCCCGATATCTGTCTCCTGGGATTTTTCTCTCCTTTGATCTGGTAGACTTGTCTCCCGCAAGTTCCATCCCTTAAATTATTTTTGTTAACTGTAGTTCCCCAACAAACCCCCCCCCCCCCCCCCCCCCCCCGGGCCAAGAACTGTATTCGAAAACTCGTACCGACACTTGCAAAACACAAATATACCAGGACAGGACAAAATTTTGCGCGCCAAATTGGGGATTGAGTCGATAAACCGTATGCTAATGTCGCGGAAACGGTGACGTTTAGGCGGAAATGCTTGGTTGCGGAGAAATAGTTTTGAGTTCATATTAAGGAGATCGACTAAGGAATAGGAAATGGAAACAGTCTACTCATCACAAGAATTCACGGGAAATGTCATAAGTCGACAAGAAAGATGAAAGGATTTTGCATTGCGAAACCTCCGCCAATGAAAATCTGCTAATAGAAATGTCAACGGTTGGATACAAATCAAAAGAGCACATGATTCTTTCTTGTAATTCTAGAAGGGACATTGTCAAATAAAGATATGAGATGCCAATATTTTCTCAAATAAGAGCCTGAAATTAAACTTACTTGTTTCATAAAATGGCCAAAGGTATTTTCATCGTTTATATTTTTTGATTTTTTTTCTTTTCCTTTTCGCCGATAACCAGTCTCAAGCGATGGTTGGCCACAAGCAAGGCCGCCCACCCCTTGTCAATGGCCGATCTCAAGCGACCCTCGCCAGTGGCCAATACAAAAGGAAGGGAAAAAAAGGAAAAAATATAAAAACATATAAATGACATAAATACTCTTGGTCAGTCTTTTCTTTGAAATAATAAGGGCATGTCATGTCCTAATTTGAAAATTTTCCATTCTAGAATGATACTTAAAAAGCAAATGGCAACGAAGTTATTGATGGTTTTATGGCACGAAGCAATTGTGGGCAAGGCCCCAATGTATGCCAAATGAGCAAATAGCAGGATTGAGAACGTTATATTGGATGATGTTTGGGACACTCATTTAAGGAGGGCACTCCACAATAATCATCTCCAATTGAATGAAGAGATAGAGAAGCTCATTGGCTTTGACACACAGATGAGAAGACACGACTCAATAGCAGAGTTAATCCAAAAGAGTAGGGAAAGACTTAAGACGGGTAAAGAGACTCCAGGAAAAAAGATGGAAAATCCAGATCTTTTGGCAGATTGACATAGAAAATTTCTCAACTATGCAAGGGGATTTCAGCTTAACAGGCATTGATGCATTGTTGTTTTACCGGTTGTGTCATTGATAGTCTCCTGCCCTATTTGGTGGGACAAATTACGTGTTGTCTAGAAAGTACACAGGAAGATTAAATCCAAAAAAAGTGCAGAGAAAGCTCTGAAGCATCATTTGACACAGGATCAAACACGATCCTTCGGTGCAATTGAAACTGGTTTCATTAGCGCAAGTGTTGCACGTGCCTGCTCAGCACCTATGAGGTAAGAACAGCATCCCCTAGGTAAGACGTTAATCTAGTTTACACCTGTTTGCTGGAAATATGCAAGTCACCTACTCACCCACCATAAGACTAAAGATCAAACTATAGATCCATATATACAAGGGAAAATATGGTGCAAAATCAAAGGCAACCTCTCCAAGAAATATGCAGGCAATATTTCTTCATAAAAGATTGAAAGGTGGGTTGCCAGAAGCAGTATAATGGACAATATGGCTTCAGTTCCCCTCACTTATGCAATCTGCAACGTCACAATTCAAAGGAACAAGCAATTAGTCAAAGAGAGAAACTCAGAATGAACACTGCAAAATGACTCATAAAGAATTACTCAGAAAACTGCAATTAAAGCGAGAAATTGATGCACTAGTGATGACACTGGCTTCCAGAAATTACTAAGCATATTTTGCAAGCTAGTTCCTCAAGGAAATATTATCCAGTGCATTTTGAAGGCTACAAAGAGGAAAAAGCAGGCTAATACCAGTCATGCAGAGTTGAAAACACCACTCCTAGTTAAAAAATGGTGGGATGTCCTATCATGGATATGCATGAAAACTTTCAAGAGGTAACTATAGCAGCATCCATGTCAAATTG
Source organism: Rhodomyrtus tomentosa (assembly GCA_028455895.1). Lineage (NCBI taxonomy): Eukaryota > Viridiplantae > Streptophyta > Magnoliopsida > Myrtales > Myrtaceae > Rhodomyrtus > Rhodomyrtus tomentosa. Next base: position 14,787,930 of record JAPCWY010000008.1, read on the forward strand.
AACAGTTTTAAGTTCCATTAATACGGTAAAATTACAATCAGTTGAAGAGTGGATGCCTGTTTAGCCCAACTACTAATGATGCAAATTCTGCCTTATTGTTTGCAACTCCACAGCAGTGTCTGACAGAGAAACCAGTAGAATCAGAATTTGCAAATCAGATTTTAGATAAGTCATCAACAGGTGCTGGTCCACCCATGCTCATTCCCATTTGTAAATTAGAAGAGTTCCTATTTTAACTATTCTTAGAAGCCCGACTTCCAAAATCCTTAATGATAATTGAGTTATTAAACAAACTCGAAATTATGTTGAGAATGTTGAATTATCAATCTCTCCAAAGCAGATGGTACTGCACACTAATCTGCCGCGACACTTCTAAAACATGTATTACTGAATGCATCTACCAGAAGAGGCTGTAGCAATCACAGGTGAAAGGAGACAAAAAAGATTAACAGGATGTACACAACGAAGAAAAGTAGAAATATCAAAGCAAAACTTTCTATTGCTGAGCACACGTGTGAGAATAAAAAGTGAATGGAATTTCTTGTTCTCAAGATTCTCTCTAGTGTCTAAGGAGCATCTAAGTTGTGGTGATATAAATGTTTTCCAATTTGGTGATCACAGTCCTGATCAACAGCACGCATGAGGACTTCACCAAGTTGCCGGTGATTCAACTAGGGTGATCCAGGACAGTATTTCATTTAATTCCGGCAGAAACTTCACATGTTAATTTTTATTTAGCTATTCCTTCATTGCTCTTTCATCTTGGTTAAGGAGAATGGAAAGGTGAGGGGAACAGGAAAGCAATAGAACATGTGCAACGGATGCATCATGGAAAGCCAATGCACTGGTCACGTCAAATAACTTGTCAAAGCTGTCTCTAGCAGCCAAGGAAGTCAGAGTTGTTACATGTTCATAGACAACTAAAACTGTCAAGGAATCTTCAGGCAGTCCATAGGGCAAAGTTGATTCCTCAGTCAATTCTGTGCCTGTTCGCGACACTGTTCGTAGAGGAGAAACTGAAATTTTCTGCAGAATCCATGCTGCGCATATCATCCATGGAACTGTGCATCTCCAATATTCAATAAACTAAAGGGAATGAAGAATCAATCTCCAGCATGAAAGCAGGAGGAAAATCAACAACGAGTCTCCAGCCCGAGCCCCAGGTGTCATTATCAGTATCCGCGTTTCAGGTCATAATGAGGGCTTTCATCTACATTAGGTTCATTTTTCTTTAACAAAAGTATATATAGTTTGCTTAAAGTTCTTTCACAATTATTTTTATATTGATTCAACTTTTGTCGTACTTGAATAGTCCTAAATACTCGAGGATCCTAGAAGTATGAAGTAATTCTAAAATATAAAGAGATAGGTTAAGCAATTTATCTGTCGTTCTCCCCCTACCGTAATTTAGTAAGCATTTCCAGATGCAGATTCCATCATGATAAAAAACTATTATCTGTTTCTCGCATTTAAGAATTCAGACTTACAAATCCAGGAGAGGGTATGTAGTTACTACAGTATCCATTCATTTACACATACTTAAAATGCTACATTTTTAGCTCACTCTTTAAACATCTCTTCTATTTCCAGTTGGGAGTTAACTTCCCCACATAAGAACACAACATGCGAGGCCTATAGACAAAAACTTTACATCCACTAATAATATGCATTGACCAACACAAGAATAACACCAGGACAATGTTTATAGACTCAAAAATGATACCACATTCTAACTAGGCGATATCGCCCTTTTGATTTGCCCTCTTTCTTCCTTTGACAACACAACTTAAGTACAATGATCCCCACTAGGCAACTTATCTGCGCACGTTTTACAGTACATCACCAGTCAGGGGAAGTTTGATCATTCCATGGAGAACCAAACAATGAAATCATAAAGCGTCCTCAAATGCCTTAGTTGAAGTTACAGAAATACTCATTCGTAGAGGAGTAAAATGCTCTTGATCATGGCAAAGCAATGATGCTCAAGACGTAAAGTACTAACCCGAAGGTCCACTAGGAGCCTGAAACACAACCTTCATGGGACCATAGGGAGATCCCCACTAATCAGTCATCCTGCCAGACTGCTTTGCTCTATCTGCAGGTTTCAACTGACTGGTAAGAACAACAAGGAATCAATACTCGACCATTGACGGTCCTTAGCTCAAAACAAACATGAAAGCAAGCAGCAATTCATGGAGAGAAAGACAGACTACAAGTCCAAAAGGCACTGCACACACATCATATCAATTCAGAAGAACTCCAACTAAAATTGCACAACCGAAGACAATCGGATCATAACAACATCCATAAAGATTCATAAACGCAGAATCGCACTACAGGGTGCAGTCGATGAGGAACACAACAGAGGAAGTGAATTTTGAAAGGGGAAATCACCTGGAGGAAATCGCGGTATATAGGGTTCTCGAGAAGGATCAATCGCGTTGATGGGAAGCGAGACAGACGGAGAGATCCACCTGCGCTTGCCGGCACTGGGAACGCTTAAGGGCGGTCCCGCCGCTGGCGCAGAGGCTGCGGACGGCCTCCGATTCGTCGGGGCAGAACTCGGACACCAGGCACTGTGCTAGGGCGCTGTTCAGGTGCCGGCACGCCGAAGCGCGGGCGAGATCCGACGGGACACGGCGGTGGCACTCGATGAGCGCGCGGTGCAGCCGCTCGCAACCTCGAGCCTCCATGGCACGCCTTTTTCTGTGGAGAACCAAGGTGGCGCGTGGGTGGTCCGAGGTACAGCCGGAAAACGCAAATCGCGCACTCGCGCTGGGAACGACTGCGTTTCAGAGGAAGGCGACGGCGGAGGAGAGACGCTGTTCCCGGGGCAACTACTCCCGCGCACGTGCGCATCCGCTCAGCTGTGCAATTGCAAGGGGCTTTTCCAATTTAGGATTAAAAAAATAATATTTATCAAAATAGGCGGGAAAAAAAAAGTATTTACGTATTTAGGGGCAATGACATTGCCGAGAGGACCTAAAAAATAAAATAAAAGAATTGTTCGCTCGATAATCTGACTGTCGAGCGGACGATTTAGCGTGTATTGTCGAACAACCACTCAACTTTTTAAAAGAATGTTATTGTTTTCTTTTTTAATCATTTTTTAAATCATTTTCTTGTTTTTTTAATTATTTTTTATTATTCAATTTGTTCTCTAGAATTGACAAAATATTCGTATATAATGTCATTTCTGTATTTATGAGCGAGCGAATGAACGAATGAACGATCAAGACCTCGAAGCCACGGATTGAACGAATGACGTTTATTTGTTTGTTCCGCGGCCCTGATCGTTCGTTCATTCATTCCCTCTCTCGCTCGCTTGTTCATTCACTCCCTCATTCGTCCGTTCCTTTGCTTGCTCGCTCGCTCACTCGCTCCGCGTCCTCAATCGTTTGTTCTTTCGCTCGATCATTCATTCGCTCGTTCGTTCGCTTTGCTCACTCGTTCGTTCATTCGCTCACTCGTTCGTTCATTTATCCCTTCGTTCGCTCGCTTGTTCGCTCACTTTTCAGCCTCGAGCCTTCGTTCGCTCCATATTTCGTTTGTTCGTTCACTCATTAACACTGGACATGATATTATATATGAATTTCATTAATATTTTATTCATTCCAGAGAACAAATTGAATGGTAAAAAAAGATTAAAAGAAAAGAAGAAAAAGAAATAAAAAATGATTTAAAAAGAAAACAATAAATCTTTTTTAAAAAGTTGAGTGCTTGCTCGGAGAGTACCGAGCAAGAAAAAGTCTAAATTGTATACCGCTCAGCAATATAACCGCCGAGCGGCATCTAAATAGGTAAATATTTTTTTCGTCAATTTTGGTAAATATTATTAGTTTTTTAGTCCTAAGTTGGAAAAAAGCCCCAATTACAACGTTGACAAATTGCGTTTGACCTTTCGACGTTGGGATATAGACTTTTACATAGGCAAAAGACCATAAAGACGAGGTAAAATTACAAATAAAGACTCGATGTTAACTTATTTTCTCAAATAAGGAACTTAAAATTAATTTGATTCAAATAAGGGCCTAACGTGCCCTCATTGTCTCAAGAAAGTCCTAAAATGGATGTTGTTTCAAGAAAAAATTATAAATAAGAATCCAAAGTGTTTTTGTTTTTTTAAATAAAGACTCGAAGTGCTCTTGTTATATCAAAGAAAGACCTAAACGAAGGGAACTTTTGTCTTTTACTTTTTTGCCTTTGTTTATTTTAACTTCTTTAATTTTTTTATTTAACTTTACTAAAAATTAGATTATAATTATATTTTGACAAAAATACATTTGATCGATTGGAATATTTAGCCTACTAGCCGGCCGGCCGACAAGATCAGGCCCATATTTGGTTTAGTCATGGCCACTTTGGGCCCTCATTTGAGACAAGAAAGTTATTTTAGGCTCTTATTTGAAATAAAGATCATTTCAAGCTCTTATTTAAGAAAATGATGACATCTCGGGTCTTTATTTTAAATTTTCCTTAAAGAAAATGATATCATAAGATGCTCTACATATTTCGAAAAAAATGAACAATTTGAAAAATATTTTCTTAAAATGATCTTATACGTCACTTATAATAATGAATAAGTAAAAAAAAAATTCATTGCCGATGAAATTTTGTAGACATAAATTATTATCAACAATAATTTTTTTGATTAATTAATTATTTATTTCAAATGATACGATTGATTATTTTTAAGAAAATATTTTCAATGAAGCCGTTAGATTTTAACGGAGGGGAAATCCACATTGCACTTTTTTATTATTAATTATTATTACATTTTGCGCAAGTAATGCCGATGACACCACATCATAAAAGAATTTGAATAATTTTATTTTTTAAAAAATAAAAAGAACAGAAAAATGTGAGAAAAATATCGAAATGGAATGGACAAGAAAGAGGGCAGCACCGGCACGGATCTCGGACATAATTGGGGATTCAACTCGAGGTCACGGCGATGACGATTGGTCATGAAACAGGGCAAGGGCCTCGCTTAGTGGGTAGCCTCGAGTAAACTCCCCAGCATCGAGCGCGAGTAGACCAATCACAAAGGTTAAACTACATTCAGGCCGATAGCGGCGAGCTCTATGGCGACCACCACCAAGCAAGGACCAACAGCCTCCTTGCCGACCAGGCAATGAAGGTTGACATAATTTTGGTACTTCAAGGCACATAAAAGAAATTAAAATTAAAGTGCCAGATCGATATAACCTTTAGCACCCTCGGTGTCCTTATCCCGAAAAACAAAAATTGCTTTAGGCCTCTTTTGAGCGTTAAGGACTACAAACCCAAAAGTCACCTAATCATATTTACAGATCAAGTGGAAGATAGTCTGAAAATAAAACGCTCGGTCTTGTCACTTTGTTTTTTTGAGAAAATAAAAATATGCACGGGGAGAAAATTGTTAGTTCTCTTTTTTTTCTATTGGAAAATACTAGTACGTTTAATACGCTTATATACGTGATTTCCAATATATAAAATTTTTCTCTCGCCACTTTTGCCGAATTTGCAGAGAAATACTTGTTCTCTTGAGATATAATGTACTATACATGTAGAATACACTTGTTGAATTACACTCAGGAAAAAAAAATCAATTTCCAATATAGTTGACATCTTTTCGTCGGTTGATTAATGATGTGTAAATATCAATTATCAATTACATATCAAAGTTTGATTATGACACATTAGTTCATGTAAAGTCAAGTTCCCTTTCATTTCTCATTAGACAGTAAGAAGTTCCGAGACAATTAATTTATTAGAAGCGAGGTTTTACAAAATCCTTTAATTCAAATGATCCTATAGTTTTCCTCATTCGTCATACAATTAGTATAATTTTTTTTTATAAAATCACGTTTATATAGCATCAAAGTAAGGCCAAATTTTGTTACATACTTTTGAGAAAATTGACAGAATATCATATTTATATATCATCAAAATTATCCAACAAAGTTTCTCTCGCAATGAAAGCTGTTCCCTACACACCCCCCCCCCCCCCCCCCCCCAAACAAATTCTAAACCCAGAAATATTGACCAATTCATGAAGCCCTTTTATATTGTCGCTAAAAAACCTTCACTGTTTTTCATTGCAGTGAACACACTACAGATTTCGAAACCCTAAACCCGAAGAGCTGCCTTTCTCCCTTGTTACTGCGCTTTCTTCTGAACTGTGATACATCTTAGTCGCTTGTGTCTATGACCAAAAAATAAAAATAAAATAAAATAATTAAATTAAATCCCATTTAATCTAATTTCGTTATTACAAGCATATTTGCAATTTTGTATTTCCGTTCATTATCGTCATATATTGGTTAAGGTGTGTGACATCCCTAGTTTCATCACTGAGCTAGCAGTAAGACATGCACTAGCACATTAGTACTTCCGAGAGAATTAATTGTCCCGATTAACCTCTAGGTCCCATGAGCCATGAGTGACATCTAGCAATATGTCATGGCTACCCAGACAATGTGAATTCTTTAAGAACATAATGAACCTGTCAACTTTAGCTACAGTGTAATTCAATCCCTCCATCATACTATATCCCGATCGAACAAAGACCATAGAATATTTGTCAAGTCACCAATTCGATCATATGCACAAATTCAATCAACACGCATTTATACGAGACATAAACATTTTATTCTCGGTTACAACTCCGGCCGAGGATTTTGATGCATTGTCATACTTGAATCGCATAGGATATCATACATTGCATATAGCAAGGAGACAGATTCCATTTTGCGTACATGTGTGACTTCATATATGTATAAACTATGACCATCAAGTACAGAGACGGATCGACGAACCGCCAATATGCGTTCTCGTGAACTACAGCCATCCAACACACAAGTCAACACTATACCTCAGGTGTAAGGATTATTTACACAAGACCAAAGCATGAACAATTAGACATTGACCACGCTAAAAGCTTCCATATTGCTAATCGTTCAATACGTGTCACGTTCAGTGAACTTGTCTAATAGGAGCACTTGTGTTCTAACTCTGCTATCGCAATACCCAATGACTTGTGACTCGTCATTTCCTTAAGTATCCAATGCTTAATTGCGAAGGTAAGAACACACCGATCTCAACAGGATTATTGATATCCATTCAATGATCCATCGATCGAGAACAGTTTAAAGATTCAATCTAATTGTGAATCCATCACACATATTCTCAACGTATCAAGAATAGATCTAGTCACAATTGATCTTATGGAATTTATTCATATAAGTGACTAATTGGACAAATGAATAAATACGATTTTGCCATTGATTAAATAAGAAATCATAAGTACAACTGAAATCAGCAATATGTAACTATTACATGATTATTTTAGGGAATATCTCTAACAATCTCTCACTTGTACTAAAGCCAATCGGTCTGGTACCTTAAACCCATTTTGTCAAGGTGTCTTTCAAAAGAAGACTGAGGTAAGGCCTTAGTAAAGGGATCGGCCACATTTTCTGCTGAGGCAATTTTCTACAAGGCGATATCACCTCTCCCAATTATTTCTCTGATGAGATGGAAGCGCCTCTCAATGTGCTTGGATTTTTTGTGAGACCTTGGTTCCTTAGCTTGAGCTATTGCCCTATTGTTGTCACAAAATAATGTAATCGGTTACTCAATGGAAGGAACTACTCCCAGTTCATAAATGAACTTCTTCATCCAAGTTGCTTTCTTTGCCGCTTCAGAAGCGACTACATACTCTGCTTCAGTCGTGGAATCAACAGTTGTGCTTTGTTTGGAACTCTTCCAACTAACTGCAAGTGTAAAGACAAACCCATATGTAAACTTACAGTCTTTCGGATCTAACTGAAAATTAGAATCAATATAAATTTCAACTTTAAACTCTCCTTCTTCATATATTAAGAATAAATTCTTAGTACTTCGCAAGTACTTAAGGATATTCTTGACTGCTATCCAGTGCTCTTTCCCTGCATCAGACCGATATCTGCTAGTGATGCTCACAGCATGGCAATATCAGGTCGCGTACATAGCATAACATACATTATGCTTCCAATATCGGATGTGTAAGGTATCTTTGCCATCCGCTCTCTTTCTTTAGGAGTGTTGGGACACATCTCCTTGGAAAGACGAATTCCATGCCTAAAAGGCAATTTTCCTCTTTTGGAATATTGCATGTTAAATCGTATTAACACTTTATCTATGTATGTAAACTGTGAGAGGCCAATAAATCATCTCGATCTATCTCTATAGATCTGGATATCTAAAATATAGGTTGCATCTCTTAAATCTTGAGCTATTGCCCCGTTGTTAAATCATATTTTTGATGAAGCCAAACGATTTGACTACCTCATCGAAACGGATGTTACAACTTCTGGAAGCTTGTTTGAATACATATATGGATCTCTTAAGACTACACACTTTCTGACTTTCACCACTAGATTCAAAACACCGTGGTTGTTCCATATAAATGTCTTGCTCAAGGAAATAATTTAGAAAAGCCATTTTGATATCCATTTGGAATTTCTCATAATCAAGGTGTGTAGCTATAGCCAACATAATCCGAATAGATTTTAACATGGCTACAGGTGAGAAAGTTTCGTCGTAATCAATCCATTCTTTTTTACGATATCCTTTCGCTACCAACCGTGCTTCGTAAGTTCCAATCTGCCCATCGGCGTTCATCTTCCTCTTGAAGATTCATTTACACCCAATTGGTACAATACAATCAGGCAGATCAACTAGAGTTCTAACATCATTGGAATATATTGAATCTATTTCGGACTTCATGGCTTCTAGCCATTTATCAAAATCGATGTCCGACATCACCTCCTCATAGGTGCTAGGATCACTCAGTTGATCACTATCATTCATAATGAATAGTGACTCAATATCTTTAACCGAGTCTCTATAGCGAGTAGGCAGACGAGACGTTCTCGTACTCCTCTTAAGAGGTTGTGTATCAGAGGCTCCCACTGAATCAGAGATCAGTGTCTGAACTTGGTTACTTGGTACTTCATTATTTTCTTCTCGTAAGACTATTTTTTGCCTAGCACCACCTTTCTGGACGAACTAATTCTCCAGAAAAGAAACATGCCTACTGATGAAACTCTTTGGTCAGAGTGAAAATAAAAATGATATCCAATAGTCACTTTTAGATATCCAATGAAGCAACCTTGTTCAGACCTAGCGTCCAATTTTTCTGTTCTCAACTTCTTGACGAAAGCTGGACAACCCCAAATCTTGATATGATTAAGACTTGGTTTCCTGCTATGCCATATCTCATAAGGTGTAGTTGGAACAGACTTGGAAGACACTTTGTTCAGTAAATACGTAGCTGTCTCAAGGGCATGTTGTGATATTCCAAATTTCGACCCTCTCGAGGCTATTGAATGAAAGTATATCGGTCGGTGTATTCCAGTTATAATTCACTTGGAGTTGGCCACTCTTGAGTTATCTGACTAAAGGGAAAGACTGACGCAGAGTCAGATACGTGGATCTAGGGAATTTGAATGAGAAATGGTATTTTGACCATAACGATTGTACAGGGAATGTCTTGGGCCGGTAGAGATCGATCTAAGGACGATCATGGAATATCTTACTAGAGTTATACGTTGGGACGCGGATGATTCCGCTTAACCAATGTGTAATTTGCGAGAATTTTCTAAATCGGATTTCGATGATCAGGATCGAATGAACGAACGATAAACCCTCACAATTACATGACAACTGTAACGCCTCGCGTCTCTTGGAGCTCATCAAATCCACCTTCAGGCCAGTAATTACCCAGGAACCTCATAAGCCTAGTATGATATGAAATGGGCAAACGGAAAACGAGATAACATCTCCATACAAAAGAAATAAAAAGGAAATGAATGATTTAAAAGCACACCATTTATACATCCCGCAAACATCCAGTTTGAACAATAGGAAGGACAAAACAAAAGATAAAGCCGCACACTTTGGTAAGAAAAAGGAACTAAGGTCTAAGTTCAAGGTTACTACTTAACCTTTCCCAATATCTAGCATCAAAATTGTTCATAATCCTATTGTCCCTGCACCCCATCATAAAACTACTCGGAGGGACCGCTTGAATCATTGTTTCCGTCATCCTCCTCGTCATTTGGGTTGTAGTTAGAAAAAGTCTCATATGGTACCCGCTTAGAGGATTCTTCGGTGTCTTCCTTGGTTTCCTCTTCAGCTTCAGCTTCGTTGTCCTCGTCGGTGTCCTTTTCCGCTGTTGACACTTGATTCTCGATCGGTCTTTTTCAGTTTAATTTTGAAAAATTCACAAAAAATTCATAAAAAGTTGAAAAATTGTAAAATCAACTTTGGTAACCTTGGACAAGCCTGAGGAACCTAAAAATAAATTTTCACATTTTTCAGTATTTTTAGAAAATAGAAAAATACTTGAAAATTCAAGAAAAATAGCATCTGATGTCACAAAAATATGAACAAATACTCAATATTTTTATTTTAATTGCCTTGTATTTTTTACATCATAAAAAGTCTAAATACAAGTTCAATTTTATGCGTTCCTTTGTAACACATATGATTGAATTTGGTAAAAAAATGTCAATTGAGTATTTTAATTTGCAATTTCGTCACTTTTAGGGTCTTGAGATTCAATCTAATTGTCTTTCATTGCAATTTAGCCCAATTATTTGCACAAATTGCTCAATTGCATAAATTAGACGAAATTGCATACTTTGTTGCAATTTAGTCCTTAAATTTGAGCATAATTGAAAGTACTTTCAATTCAAAGATAACCTTTACAAATTAAAGGCATTGCCCAATGTATTTCATCATTCTAAATTGATTGGCATAGGTGGTTTGGTCCAATTTGATCATTTGAGCCTTCAATTTCACAAATTTTCGAATTGAAATTAAGGACAAATTTGGGGCTTTTACAGAAATTGACATGAACGTTTGGGCAAATCACATTTTTAGATAATACTCATGTTCTAAGTTTGATTTTGAGGTACAATTTGCAAAAATTCCCCACAAATTAGTGATAATTTTGAAAAATCAAGTCAGAACCGGTTCTGACCGGTTGACCGCCTAGTCAAACTGGTCGAACCGGTCTGCTACAGTGTCGTCTTCTTCCCATGACTCTTACGTAGATGAACAGTGCAAGGGCGAATTTTAATGGTAAAATTGATCTATCAATCGACCACAATCGAAGACACATTGGTAGGAGTTTGATGCTTTAGACCATTCCCTGTTGATTAATACCGGATTTGTGACCAATGGCCGCCGGAATAGGGAATAATTGACCGATCAAGCTTCGTGACTGCAAAAAGTCAATAGAAGCAATACTTAGACCAAATTCGCACCAAATTGGACTTGCCGGAGCACCTAATGGAGATGGGATGATTCCCAACCGATTCCGTCGCCGTCGGCGTGCCATTTGGCACGTGACGACACGTGAATCCAAGTTAGCAAACATCCACCATTTGAGTGGGAAACCAAAAATCGATATATAACCTCTAAAGGCTTTTGAGAGCAGGGGAGGGAGTTCATTTTATTTCCCGAAGAAAACAGAATAGAGAGAGAGGAGAGAGAGGAAGAGAGCTCACCTTCCATCGTCACTGTCGAAGGTTTGAGCTAAAATTTACAAAGCATCAGTTGGGCTCTTTCAAGCCTAACCAAAGCTTCTAAAGGTCGTCGGGAGGTCGCCTGGACGGAGAGGAAGTAATCGCCGTCGACCACGCAAGCTGAAACCACGAAAACAGGTGAGCTCAGTCTTCAAGCTTTCTTATTATGCATCAATGGAGGATTAGACATCTGACCATCATTCTTCGATTTCGTGTGGGCGTTTTACTTGCCAAACATTACTGACCACGATCGCATCCCATTTTTGTCTCGATTTTGCATAATAATCCTTGTCCGAGTCTCCAAACTTCCCGCCATAGACCGAGAATTATTCATTCTTGCCTAGCCCAATCTAAGCCGAGCGAGCTCAATCGAAGCTCGATGTAAGTCTTCTGAACATCGAATGATGCTCCTGTGTGGATGAATTAGCTTAAAATGTCATGAATTGTATGATTAGAACGGTTATACATGTATTGGTTCGAACTTGATTATGCTTGATCCAGTGTATGAAATTGTGTGATTCTACGATATGTTGCGTGCGACGATGAGACGAGTCGATTGGCGCCGGTCTCGAGCTTTTTCGTCGAGGTTTCACCATTAGATCGTCGTTGGAGTTTCGTAGCCGGTCGTTTAGGTTACGCCGAGAGGTTGAAGACGAAGCTGAAGTGGCTTGTCAGAGAGTCAAAGGCCTAGGTGTCGTTTTAGGATAGGTCCACGTGTTTGCAGAGTCAGCCATACCGTTGGAGTCGAAAGTTAGTCTGTTAGTCGATCTAATGGTCTATGTAGTGCCATGTGTTGGCTTAGCGACCGGTCGATTAGTTTTTATAAATTCTGTTAATAAAAATCGAATTTTCAAAAATAAAAATTAATAGTTTGATCTAACGGTCGAGGATTAGCCGAGTCGTTTGATATTGGTCATAGATTCAAAGTAATCAGATCTAACGGCTGAGGGATAGTCGACCTTTGATCTGAATCGTAGGTTTCAGCCAGTCGATCCTAAGGTCGTGAAGTAGCCACATGGTTTAATAGGAACTGTTGGATTAAATTCGAATAAATCAAAAATTAAAAAGACTGAAACGACGTCATTTTGGAGTGTCGATTTTGCGAGTCCAGGTCTGGGTCGACCCGGTTTGAATCATATTATTTTATAAAAAATTAACAATTTTTTTAAAATAATAAATAAACAAAAAAAATAGAAAATTCTAAAAAATGTAAGAAAATTCTAGAAAATAAAAAAATGTACGAAAATTGTGAAAAATTTCTAGGCATTCTAGAAATTCCCAAAAATTGAGGATTGACCACACACAACTGGTCAATCCTATTTTTGAAATTTCTTATCTGTTCATTTGAGAATTGACGATATTACCCTTTAGGGGTAAGTCACCTCTGCCATATAAGCGAGATAGGTCGATAATGGCAAGATAAGAATTAGGGTCGGTTAGGCGATCAATTCTTATGTTTGGGTTTTCGAATCTCACCCTTCTTTTGGAAATGACGATTTTACCCTTCTAAGGGTAAATTGTCTTTCTTATTCCGATTGAGTCTTGAAAATTGCTCAAAATTAGGATTTTGGTCTGGAGGTCGATCAAATCCTTCTATTTGGGATTTTCATTTCTCATCACTTTCTGAAATGACGGTTTCACCACTCAAAAGGTAAATTGCTCCAAAAAAATTTCAGAAAAATTCCGGAAATCCCCGAAAAATAGAAAATGGATTGGTTTGGTGACCAATCCTATTTCCACCATCTTTTGACTCCATGTTTCATTTGAAATGACGAATTTGGCTTTCTTGGGCAAATTGTCCTAAAACTCTTCAAAATTACGATTTTGCCCCTCAAGGGCAAATCACGTCAAAAATATTCCTAAGCCTTGATTGACATTTCTCTATGCTAACAGAGCCTTATTAGGGATGCTACGTTATTTTCATGTGATTTATCCGCACATTTTGGATCATTGATTTGCGTATTTATTTTATTGATTGTGAGTGCTAGGGTATCCATTCCTATTTCCATGAACTCCTAGTGTTAGGATTCGCACCTCACTCATCTGCATGAAATCTTAGGTTATATAAAATCATTCAACTTAAGTGCTGAAAGGGGTCTAACTCTGATAGTTGGCATAGCAAAGTCTCCGATCTGGTTTTCGCAGCATTGAATAGATTTCTCCTAACTATTCAATAGGATTTCCAATCGTACTCTCCATAGAACGATTGATGGCGACTTCTTGACATGTACACGTATCACATGTCACCAGACCACATCAAAGTTCGACCACGTATATCGCCGTTGCTACTTAGGTAACGAGCCTTGGGAGAGGCCCGCGCCCGACAAGAGTGGACGGCCTATTAGCCCTCAAGATCTCGAGAGGGTCGCGATAGACTGGCGACTCCGCTGGGGACTGTTCCAAATCAGAATCTCTGGTTAGAAATTTTAGAGGATTTGAGCTGACTAAAAAGTTGATTGGTTTATCTAACCTTATTTCTTGCAGATGCTCTTAAAGGTGAGGTACGTACCCTAATTATTATGTTAGATATTTTTGCATATTGGAGAAAGAAGGGGCAGAATGTTTGTTGACATCTTTCCTGTGGGTTGGAGTTGGGAATGTATGTTTGTTTTACGCCTATACAGAAGCGGTGTTCGATACAAACTGCTGTGCATGATCTTGCATTGTGATGATCACGATACATCTCACACACTAGTGGTTAAACCCTGACTACAACCACCTCTAGGTTACCTTAGATAGGGAAATGATACGAAAAGATCTCGTGTTTAATGGCACTTGAGACTCTCGTGTTCGTTTTCGCTCACAATCCAAATCGGTGATATCTAGCCCTCTTGGGTCGGTACTCTTGGGGAGGAATCTGCCATATTTGGATCGTGGGAGTCTAGCCATAGGTTCTTCACCTGATTTTATCTCTAGAGTATACTCTCACTTGTCTTATGCGCATGTCTGTGGAAGATTGATATACCTAAAATCACACATTATTACAAGGGAATATTTTATGTTCCTTGAGGTTTTGGTTGGTAAGGCATTTACTTTTGATGTATTTCCTTACTCCCTGTTTCATAGTATGTTCATGTATTGCATATCATTCGCATCTATATGCATTGCATACATTCTGAAATCATTTTAGTGACTAATTGAAATAATGATGATAGGAGATAGGATGTCACTGTTCCCTCGAAGTTCAACGGAATTAATGGCCTTCGAGTGTTTAAGGAAAGTCACTCGCCCCGGACCGAACACAATGTTACATTTTACTAGGTTTGTACACGGCCGGGAGCCGACTAGGCGTAAACTAGGATAAGCTGAAGATTGCAGACATAATTACTATGTCAATAACCTTAGGTTTAGGCGATAGGCAGATGAGACGTTCAGACACCATTTAGAGGTGAAAAGGTAGTATTGCAACATTTTAGCTAGGGAAGCATACGCCCGCTGAAAAGAGGAATGCCAAGCCAAGGAGAACCAACTGATGATCTCTCTTTGGGGAAAGAAAAGACACCCTGCTATCAAGACAAAGCCAAGGTGTATCATACTCAAAAAGGCAAAACCCAACAAAACCCCCTGAAGTCATCATATCATGGACCAGAGAATGGCCAGAAGAGCTAAAACATATTAACCAACCTACTGAAGACTATCCTTCGTATTTTGAGGAATGCTCAACTAGGGGAGAAGTCTTGATTGCCGAGCCGCTTCCTGAAGAGGGGTAAGACAAATATGCCACCAAGAAGGAAACCTTGATCGACCATCATCCCACATAAGATTAGGTCTTGGGGAGAGATAGTTTAGATCCCACATTCCAGTGGCCTTTTATAGCTTTCTTATTTTAGAATAAATTCGATTAGTGTCTCACCTTCTCTTAAGACCTCTCGATCTTTCTATCGTAGTATTCCTTTTTGTAATAAGGAATTTCATTTGTCATATTCACAGTTGATGTATTGACCAATGGTATGTGACATTGTTATTTCCTTTAGTCACTTTGATGATTCTGACTAATTGCATAATTTACTTATTTGAAATTCAAATTAGACCTTGAGTCATGTTCTTCATGCCTGAAAGGATTTCTAATTTCCATTTCATTAACTGGAATATGCAATTAAATCAGCCCACGCATATTTCATGACATTAGCATAACACATGTTTAAGGTAATCTTTGGCAATTAATTTCTCAAAATCATTTTCATATTTTAGACTTGATGGGAAAGAATGACATCTAAGTATTCAAAGTCTCTCGACTTGAGCTCACAGCCTGGTGGGATAGCATGGGTGAAGCCAGCCACAAGTATGCGAGATTGCGGCTAGGATATCTATTGGACCTGTTGAAGATTGAATGTCCACCTGCCTTTATCCAAGCCGCGGCACTCTATTGGGATCCAACCACTGCAACGTTCTGCATGGAAGGATTGGAAGTTACCCTTACCCTTGAAGAATATAGCGTCGCCATTGGAGTTGAGTTCACTCACTTGTTAGTCCAACCTCCTATAGGATTTGAGCCTTTGAGTTAACTAGCTGAATTCCTAGATACAAATCTCAACGAAATCAAAGCAGATGCTAAAAGTAAATCTGGGCGAATTTCTTTATCCTTTCTTCTAGAAAGATTTCCCATAAAGATTTCCCAACCTCCCTGCCAACAAAGGAATCAAGTCTGGTAGAGCATTTATCTTGGCATTCTTTAGCTTTGTCCTATTTTCGATCTCGTTCGTAACTTTTGACTCTATCATGGCTGTAGTAGTCAAACAAGTCTGTTATGGGTGGGATTACTCGAACCTTATCCTTTCTGAAACCTTCCTCTCCCTCAATCGTTTTGAGAAAAACAAGAAAGGGATTTTTAGAGCCTTTAGTGGTCTCCTGTACTTGTGGTTCACATCCCATGTAAAATAATTTCATATCTGTATGAGTTTTATTGAGATTAGCTCTGGTGCCCATCCTCTTAGAACTTTCGCCAAAACCCAAATGCGCATTCCTAAATTCAACTTCAAAGATTAAAAGGAATTTCTTAGAGCTTTAAAGCTAGAACAACTCTGATGGTGGCTTAGATTACCAACAAGAGGTAAAGTCAAGCTAACACGCAATGGCGAGGATCCAGTTCCCTTATTAGGATTCATAGGCGTCACCGCATATTATCCAATGAGGGTCATACGGCAATATGAGGCATTGCAAGAGGTTCCTTCATAGCTACGACTAGATGTTTGCTCGTTTGACGTGCCGAAAGAGATCTTTACAGGAGAGAAGAAAAAGCAATTCGAAACTAAGGTAGAGTCCATCATATGCTCTTTGAAGGACTCCCGAATGGAAGACGTAGAATGACCAGATGATATGACTCCTGAGATGGATACTCACATAGCTTCTACAGAATATATCCGACGCTTTGAGGCAACTAGACGCAGCTTCGTTGAGCCTTACCTACCCGAATACATTGTGCCATACGTGTCCAGAGTGGAGCCATATATACTTGAAGACATGGGATCATCGCCATATTTAGGAGACGAGGATTCCCAAAATGAGGGATTCGATCTTTGCTGGGACATGAGGGTGCCTTAGACCCTAAACGCCATAAGCTTGGATAGACTATTTTGTCAAGTGTAAAACGTGTGAACATTATAATGTTTTCTTGACATTTAGATACTCATTTGTATTAAATCTTACTTTTAACACATGTGTATGAGCATAAGCATGTTTTATCGATGCATCAAAACTATCGCCGAAGATTACGCTTCCTTTAATTTCATGAATTCTCTTGACAAATGATTGAAAGAATTGCTCATGTTGGACTAGGACTCGCAAGGTAGTTCATTTTCTCATCCGTCAATAGAAAACATGCAATTAAAGAAATCCTATACTTTTCTTATTTGTTCTAAAGAGTGCTTACTTGTAATGTTTAAATAAACAGGTATTCTCTAATCACGAAATTACCAAGACATCATTTCCGCACTTGACTTAAGATGAGGATGGAACAACAAGAACTGACTTCACGAGTGGGCGTGTTAGAAACCTAGATGACTACCATGACTACCATGATGGCTGAAATTAAGGCTATGATGGAAGCCTCCCAAGCCAGACAAACGACGATGCCTAACCTGAACGACTCGGGTCAATCTTTAATACCTGATACAGCTGACAAAGGGACGGTTGAATGTGTCCAACATGTCGTAGAGGACATTCATGTGCCAAATGTCCCATCACAACCGAAGATGTCTCCTGTTGTCATCAACCTCGAAAAGAAGGAGAAAGGAAGCCAGACTGATCGCAAATTTGCAACTAAAGCACTAGAGAGAGGCGAAGTCATAGACAACCTAGGCGAGGATTCTGGCGGGTACAACTTCAAAGTAAAGTACTCTGCTCCTCCTAGTTTCTTCCAAAGAATAGAAGATATCATACTCGATGGGTGAGAAGGTATGGATGGTCCTATTCAACCCGAAATCCAGGAGGCGGTGATAGAGCCTTTAATAGAAGAACCTGAAACATCACTCAATCAAGTGATATCGGAACATCTCCTGCGCATAGAAGAACAAGTGAATGGTCTCAAGAGAGATGGATGATGTATCATTCCGATTGACAACACGCAGTCATCCTCAAATGATAAATAACGAACTTGACATAGAGCAATACGTTAAGATGAAGAAAACAATAGCCTAGTGGCGATGCTTGATTGAACTGTTTGAAAGAGTAACAAGACATTTGAAGATTACAATTTCAACTGAGTCAAGTGATGCTGATAGTTACCACCAGACGGGATACAAAGATTTTCCTGAAGACCGGAGCTACACAATGGCAATGATTGAAACGGCTACGGTTGTGGTGATTAAACTGAATGAGCTTGACAGCTTAGGCCAAGGAGAGGATTGTTTGGTGAAACCGGTGGTAATTCACCTACCAAGAGATGGATCCAATGATGAACCCAAACCTGAGACATCCCATTTGACGACGGTAACCATACGAGTCCCGCCAGTGAAAATCTATGATTCTAAGGCAGTTCATTGGGACTATGGAACAGATGAAGTAGGTGTCGTGATGAGATCCGGATGGTTTACGCCCTAAGGGAAGGCGAATATGAGAAGAAAGAGGTATCAAAAGAGGATACAGAAAACCTCCTATTTATCATCAAGACTAGTGAATTTGAGGTGATAGAGCAGTTAAGGAAAATGCCAACCCAGATATCTCTGTTGGATTTGTTCATCAATTTAGAAAAACATAAGGATGCCCTGCTAAAGGTGTTAAATAGTGCATGTCCCTGAAACCATCAATGACATACAATTGAGAGATTTTGTAGGGGCAATCCTTCTTAAGGATCAATTGAGCTTTTCTGATGAAAATTTCCCCTTGGAAGGAAAAGGGCACAACAAGGCCTTATATATCATTGCACACTGTAATGGAAAAAGAGTGGCGCACGTACTAATTGACAATGGATCAGCTTTTAACATCTGCCCGTTGGTTACGTTAAGGAATTTGGGCGTTAAGGAAGAAATTATTCGAAATTCCCAAGTGTCTATTAGAGCCTTTGATGGGATGAGAAAGATAGTGGTAGGCGAGATCGAGCTGGATGTGCTCATAGGCCCAACCGAATTCTCTATAAATTTCCAAGTGATGGATCTGCCGAGCGAGTTTGGATTCCTGTTAGGGAGACCCTGGATTCACATCGCTAGAGCTGTGCCTTCAAGTTTACATCAGAAAGTGCGATTCATGATTGATGGAAATGTAGTTATCGTCCATGGAGAAGCTGACCTCGTTGCACATCAGAATAGCGCTATCTCCTACATTAAACCTGAAGTTAAGGAAGAAGCTAGCTATCATTCCATGGAGCTGGTGGCAGTAATCCACACTCCTGTGGGGGCGAAACTGAAGGTTTTCTTCATCTTTGAAGCTAACCTTGTACCAGCTAAGATGGCTAGCATACAGGTTTAACCCAGGAAAAGGTCTTGGCAAATATGGTCAAGGGATCAACACTTCTCTACAGTTAAAATCCAATGATCATAAGGTAGGCTTGGGATATCATAATACTCGTATTGGTGATTTCACCTCTAAGACAGCAGGCCAAGGCCGAGGCAAGAGCTGTGGACACCATGGACGCCAATGAGACCAAAAGGATTCCTTTATTGGTTCTTCAGCTTGGAAAGACAAATCTAAGATGTTCAACAGTCCTTTAAATGAGTATTTTAGTAAAGACCCTAAGTGGCTGTCAGAAGAAGGGATAACTCCGTCAGCGGAACGAGACCTCGCAAGGAGATGACTCTGTTAACGTTATTATAAAATAGCTTGACGAGGAAGCCGATACTTATGAGTAAAGAAATCTATCCCTTGCTTTTAATAATGCATTTAAATTTCTATATTTCTTCACATTATTCATTTTTGTTGTTTGAAGTAGAGGTAGGAAAACGCTTTTGGATCTCCGATCGTTGGTCCAAACAGCATAACTTGTAATGCGGTCCATTTTTACATTCAATAAAACACACGAGTTTTATTAAGGACATATGGGACTACAAATTAGCGTAATGATGATACTAGCCTTCCATATGGGAAGCTTGAGGCCTGATTTGTCATATGATTCCTAATTTCCAAAATATTTTCGAGGAATAAGGATGTCTGAGGATATGAAGACTAGTTCCACTAATGCCTGCACTTATTTTGAAATCTCTTTTGAAAAGATTTTTCACACTCATACATCACATTTCTGTATGAAGCAGAAACTAACCATTCTCATGACATTTCAGGCATATCATCTCAAACATGCATGCTAGGTTATTATGTGAACCAGATCACCAAGATGATTACTCTTGCGATATTGAGGAAGATACATATGAGGACTATGTAGCTATCCATAGAGATTGGAGTGCCTTCGAAAATTCGACACCTCTACTTCAGAAGAGCCGATAGTCATTAACTTGGGCGATGCTCCAGATGTCAAAGAGGTCAAAATTGGTAGACGTCTATCCCGAGCTGAAAGGCTCAGATTTACAGAATTACTCAAAGAGTGTCAAGACATCTTTGCGTGGTCGTATGCTGATATGCCGGGTTTCGACCCAAGAATTGTGGAACATGTGTTATCCACAGATCCCAGTATTAAACCTGTAAGACAAGGCAGCCGATGGATGAAAGCTGAGTTGGAAGACAGAATTAAAGAAGAAGTGACGAAACTTCTTAGAGTGGGCTTTATTGAAGTTATCCCTTGCTCAGATTGGATTGAAAACATAGTCCCTGTCATGAAAATAGATAGCAAAGTCCAGATCTGTGTGGATTATCGGGACTTGAATAAGGCCAGCCCAAAAGATGATTTCTCGCTTCCCCACATCGATATGCAGGTGGATAGTACAGTTAGGTACGAATTATTCTCATTCATGGATGGATTCTCTGGATATAATCAGATCCTCGTGAAGCAAGAGGATAAGCCAAAAACTGCATTTACCATCCCTTAGGGGAATTTCTGTTATAAAGTGATGCCCTTTGAACTAAAGAATGCTGGGGCAACTTATCAGAAGGCGATGGTCACCCTATTCCATGACATGATCCATAAGGAGATTGAAGCGCACATTGAGGACATGATCGCCTAGTCCAAAAAAGGACAAGACCACATTCAAGTGATAAGGAAGTTGTTTGAGTGATTGCGAAAATATAAATTGAGGTTGAACCCTAACAAATGCGTGTTTGGATTGAAATCTGGGAAACTTCTTAGATTCGTGGTCAGTAGCAGGGGCATTGAAATTAACCCTTCAAAAATCCAAGTTATTTGTGACCTAGCAACTTCCTAAACAGTAAAAGAAGTAAGAAGTCTTCTTGGGAGATTAAACTACATCACCAATTTAACAGTCAGTTATTGAATGTGGCTAAACCAATTTTCAAATTGCTCAAAAAGGGCGCAAAAGTGACCTGGGATACAGAATGCAGTCAGGCATTCCGGAAGATCAAAATTTACTTAGCCACTCCACCGGTACTTGTGCCACCAATCCTAGGTCACCCCTTGACCTTGTATTTAACTATACATCAAGAGTCTTTGGGAGCCTTACTTGCTCAAACAAGCCCTGTGGATGATAAAGAAAGAGCCATCTACTATCTGAGTAAGAAATTTACTTCATTGGAAGCAAATTATGTGCCTGTTGAGAGGGCTTGTGTAGCAGCAATGTTGGTACTTTGCAGATTGAGGCAATATGCCCTACACCACCATATTCATCTGGTGACAAAAAATGACCCTATCAAATATCTCCTGGAGAAACCTGTCTTGATAGGGAAGATGACAAAATGGCAATTAATATTGTCTGAATTTGATATCAAAAGCTTTTCGCAAAAGTTTGTGAAAAGAAGAGCTATAGCTGACATGTTGGCAAAGAACGCCCAAAATCGCACATCTTCTAAACAGATGAAGGTAGAAGATCAAGTTTTGAACCTGATAGAAGACAAACGGGTCATGTACTTCAATGGTGCTGTTAATTTGTCGGGAGCTAGCATAGGGGCAGTGCTGATATCCCCAGATGGTCAATATTATCCTGTTGCAGCAAAACTGACTTTCCCTTGCACCAACAATATTTCAGAATACAAAGCATGCGTCCTAGGCCTACAGTTGGCCATCTCCATGGAAGTACCTAAGTTGCAGGTTTGTGGAGATTCTATGCTCATTATTTTTCAAACACATGGAGAGTGGAAGACAAAGGACACAAAACTCATCCCTTACCATGAGTACCTAGAAGAGTTGACACTTAAATTCGAAGAAGTGTCGTTTGAATACATGCCAAGAGCGTAGAACCAATTTGCAGATGCATTGGCCACCCTACCCTCCATGCAACAGATAATTGATGGATTGAAAATTGAGCCACTAAGGATCAACGTGATCAGAAAATCAGCTTATTGTATGCTAGTTGAAGAAGAATTCAACGGAGAGCTATGGTACCACGATATCAAGAATTATCTCTTGAGAAGATAATTTCCTGATGGATGTCAAGCAGAAGATCGAAGATATATAGCCAAGATGGCTAGTAAGTTCTTTCTCAATGTACAAACCTTGTACAAAAGGTCATTTGATTCTACTCTGTTAAGGTGCGTAGATGCTTAAGAAGTAAACACTCTCATGAGGGAAATCCATGAAGATATGCGGGCCTCACATGAATGGCCATCTCCTTGTTAGGAAGGTTATGCGGCTTGGTTATTATTGGTTGACCATTGAATCAGACTGTAGTTAACACGTTAGGTCATGTCACCAATGCCAAGTATATGGCGATAAAATTAATGCGCCCTCTAACAAACTACATCAGATGTCTAAAGTTTGACCTTTCTCTATGTGGAGAATAGACATGATAGGGCCTATCAATCCAATAGCTTCCAATGGCCATCGCTTCATTCTAGTTGCAATTGATTACTTCATGAAGTGGTTAGAGGCCGGTTCTTATACAAACGTCACTGCGAGAAGCGTGGCAAGGTTTATCAAAAGGGATATAATCTCTCGATATGGTACCCCTCGAGCAATCATCATGGACAATGGGTCCAACTTAAACAACAAGATTGTCGATGATCTACTGGATCACTTTGGCATCCGACATCTTAATTCTTCCCTTTACCGCCCACAAATGAATGGAGCAGTAGAAGCGGCAAACAAAAAAATCAAGAAGATATTGGTTAAGACTGCTGAGAACTACATGGATTGGCATGAGAGGCTACCGTTTGCCTTAATAACATATCGGACTTCAACCAGGACTTCTACTGGGGCAACTCCTTATGCACTGGTATATGGGATGGAGGGGCTGTCCTGCCTGTAGAGATTGAAGTTCCATCTTTGAGAATATTGTCAGAAGTTAAACTCTTTGAGGCAGAGTGGATCAAACATAGATATGAACAGCTAAATCTGATAGACGAGAAGCATCTTAGAGCAATCTGTCATGGCCAGAGCTATCAGAAGAGGGTGGCTAAGTCATTTAACCAGAAGGTCAAACCTAGAAGTTTCAAGGTAAATGACCTAGTGATAAGGAAGACTTTGCCAAACGCTGCTTATCGGGGAGGCAAGTTTACCCCTAACTATGAAGACTCTTACGTTGTCAAGAAAGTCCTTGTGGGAGGAGCATTAATTCTTGTAAATTCTGAAGGAGAAGAATTGGGATATCCTATAAACTTAGATGCTGTGAAAAAGTATTATCCTTGAAATGAAATCAAATGATGATCGCTTGAGTTTCTCTAAAACGATTCGAATCGCTTTAGTAGTCATTGCATAGACATATCATGCATCCATGCATACACGGCATTTGTTATGTTTTACAGGATTCTAAGGAATGGATTCAAAACCAAGCTCGTTCAGATGGAACCAAGAACAGAATAGCCCCTTGCACGTAGAATCAGGTGATATGTATCTGTTCCATCAAGCATTAAAATATCTTCCACTCATTGGAATTTCTTTTCTCTTCATACAGGGACGTCCGATGAAGACAAAAGGCAGCAATAGAGAAATACTGTAAAATTTCCCACTTTCTTGTAAGAAAGAAGAAACCAAAGATGAACATGCATGTGGTTAAACTTAGGAATAAACCATGCTTTCAAAAGATAAATTTCTAACACTTGTTGCACACACGTTAGGGTTAGAGGTTATCCAGACATGGCTGAAGCGTACATGGTGCGTCATTAATTCCCTGTAAGGTGAAATGTTTGGAGAGAAATAGAATGATTTTTTCAAAACAAAGTTGTTTAGGCTATCTAGCAAGAATATTTCTTCAAATAAGAGGCAAGCCTAATCCAAAAACGTCCTATACACACTAGAGAGATGAAAGGAGTGTAAGGATAGAAAATCTTGAACCCGAGGATGCAAGGGCTATTCGCATCAATTACATGGATTGGGATGACAGAGGCATTCATTCTTCTCCATAAACACTACAAGTGATCACTGATAAGCCATTTGAGCGGTGGTCTTCATTTGTTAATCCTATCAAGAGCCACCCCACATCGGGGGTGTAAAGAAGCAGTCCAATAGCTTGGAAAGGTGAATGGTTAGAAATCTTTTTGCTCGAATTAACATCAATCTTCATATGCTGATATGCATTGATTCAGGCGCCATAGGATGACGAAGAGACGTTCATTTTTCTATCCTATACATTTATATCCATTGCATAGCCAATTTGAGCCTACATATTCGTTTCATGTGCCCTTATTGGTGATCATTGCACAGCGCCGAGACGAAGGTGACAAAGACACTCGCAGATAGAGAAGCTCAAGAAGTAGGAGCTACATTAGACTTTCAAAGCAAAATGTTTAGACAGGATGAGACTCAAGTCAAATACCTTACATGATCATGAAAATCCTAGTTCCTAGAAAAAGAAAAGGAAAAGGCAGGATCAAGAAAGAGAAAAAGTCAAATCTTTATGCATTAAAAGAGAGACAAAAAGCCTGACAAAGAGCAGGGCTGACCCTCACCAAAAGGCTGAAAAGTCATAAGATTGATTTTGAGATACCAAGGGATTACTGGATGCCCTAACCCCCAACAAATTCTGAATCAAAGAAGAATCCTCAGAAACTATGCAGCAAAAGGCTACTCCTCGAATGGAATCATAGCAAACTGCCAAAAGATATATAAAGTCTTTCAAGGATTAGACCTGTTCTCAAGAAGACTAAAGATGTTCTTCAAAGAGTCGTCGACCAGAGACAAACAGAAGATTGATCAACAATGATCACCAATGTTAAACCCTTTGCGATTCTGGACCAAAAATAAGCCTTTTTCGGTCCCCAATCCTACTGACATTACAACCCTTTGCAGTCTTTTCTGACTAAGACGCCTAGATTAATGTGTACCTTAACTCGAAGTGGTACGAGCAAGGTTATTTCTTTATCATTTTGCAGGGTTCTTGACTTGTAAACCCGAAGCAGATAAAAAAAACTTTCATTCAAAAGGCCGGACTCAGAGAGTAAGTCCCCCTTGGAAACTGTGTCCAAGCTCAACGTTACGGTCCCGTAAAGACCTCCCGATTGATCGGATTGTATGTGTTGCGAATAGCCTCGAAAACTTGGATGCAGGTTATTAGGAAATTCAAGTGCTTTTTTCGTAAGGGACCAAAATAAAAAAATTGGTGAGAAACCCTCTTTGACGAAGACATTCCAATAGAATCCTTAAAAGTGAGCTTTGTTGGAAACTTCAAATTGTTGGATCCAGGATTTTCCTTACAAGGATTTCTGATCACCTCTGCATGCTTTAAGATGTCTTGGATAACCTCCAACAACATAAGTCATATTGCATAACTGCATAGGTCAAAGTAAAGCTTTGCTGGCGTTATAACTGTCATTGCCTCGAGATAACAAATATCTTTGATGAGGAATGAACTCTCAGGTTGGAACTACTATGAGACTCATGGCAACCCCGGGTCAAAGAAGAATACCTCGCCCAACAAGGAAGAGCATCAGAGTCGTCTTTTATGTAAGATTGCAGGTTTGAGCTTTCTGTAGAATATCTAGAGCTCCCAGATCTCAGAATGTCACCTCCCATGTCAAAAGGACAAGTTTCAGATTTAGCTTGCTGTGAGATTTCAGGTAACCGCTAAATCCCAGAACAATCCTGATAACAAAAGTTTTTACAGGTTTGAGCTCTCTATAGGATACTTGAAATCCCTAAATCCCAGAATGACACCTTGCACGTCAAGAAGATAATCTTTAGAACCAGCTTTCTATAAGCTTCTAGGTAACCCCTAAACCCCAGAATAGCCCCTTTGATAAAATCTAAGAGTTAGGTATACCTCATTTGTATAGACCTTGTTGATTCCTCAACATGTAGGGGTCAACATAGTCTTTGACAAACCCTAAAGAACGGGTACGTCACCTTTAGGTTCCTGGTGGATAGGAAGCCTAGTTTCCGACAAACCCTAAAGAACGGGTACGTCATCCATAGGTTTCTGGTAGAAAGTAATTCTATTCATGATCTGATCCACCATACCGATCAAAACCCTTGATAATCCGTAAAGAACGGGTGCGTCATTCATAGGTTCCTAATAGAAAGGAATCCTATTCATGGCATGATCCACCATACGGATCCAAACCTTTGACAATCCCTAAAGAATGGGTGCGCCATCCATAGATTCTTGATAGAAAGGAATCCTATTAAGGTCTGATCTACCATACGGATTGAAACCTTTGACAATCCCTAAAGAAAAGGTGCGCCATCCATAGGTTCCTAATATAAAGGAATCCTATTTGGGGTTTGATCCACCATACGGATCGAAACCTTTGACAATCCCTAAAGAACGGATGCGTCATCTATAGGTTCCTGTCAGATAGGAATCCCATTTTGGTTTGACCTACCATACGGGCTAGGACTTAACTGCCCTAGGATACTCAAGAAACGAGTCCCTAGGTACCAACTTGAATCCGCCATACACCACGCATGCCACACAAGCATCAGGTAGGTGAGTAACAGGTGAATATCTCTACTCCATCCCTCTCTCTTACATTAACAAAGACAGAATGAGCAAAGCGTTCACCAATAGGACAAGAAAAATTGAATATCAAGATTCGTTTTTCTTTTTTACTAGTTAAGTCAGTTTGGACTCAGGTGTCACTTGTCTTTGAGTGAAACCTCTCATGAGATTCCTCTCAAAGAGGGGCAGCTGTTGACACCTGATTCTCGATTAGTTTATTTTAGTTTATTTTAAAAAAATTCACAAAAAAAATCGTAAAAAGTCAAAAAATTGTAAAATAAACTTTGGTAACCTTGGTCAAGCCTAAGGAACCATTTTTGATCAAAAATAATTTTTCATATTTTCACATTTATCAGTTTTTTTAGAAAATAGGAAAATACTTGAAAATTCAAGAAAAATAGCATTTGAGGTCACAAAAATATGAAAAAATAGTTCATATTTTTCTTTTAATTTCATTGTATTTTTGACCTCATAAAAAGTTCAAATAAAAGTTCAATTTTATGTGTTCCTTTGTTACACATATGATTGAATTTGGTAAAAAAATGTCATTTGAGTCTTTTAATTTGCAAATTTGGTATTTTTAGGGTCTTGACATTCAATCTAATTGTCCTTCATTCCAATTTAGCCAAATTATTTGCACAAATTGCTCAATTGCATGAATTGGGCGAAATTACATACTTTGTTGCAATTTAGTCCTTGAATTTGAGCATAATTGAAATTACTTTCAATTTAAGGGCTACCTTTACAAATTAAAGCCACTGCCCAATGTATTTCATCATTCTTAATCGATTGACATAGGTGGTTTGGTCCAATTTGATTATTTGAGCCTTCAATTTCACAAATTTTCGAATTGAAATTAAGGACAAATTTGGGGCTTTTATAGAAATTAACATGAACTTTTGGGCAAAATCACATTTTTAGATACTACTCATGTTCTAAGTTCGATTTTGATGTTCAATTTGCAAAAATTCCCCGCAAATTAGGGATAATTTTGGAAAATCAAGTCAGAACCGATTCTGACTGGTCAGACCGCCCGATCAGACTAGTCGAACCGATCTGCTTCAATGTCGTCTTCTTCCCATGACTCTTACGTAGATGAACAGTGCAAGGTCGAATTTTAATGACAAAATTGATCGATCAACCGATCACAATCGAAGACACATTGGTGGGGTTTGATGCTTTAGACCATTCCCTATTGATTAATACTGGATTCGTGACCAATGGCTGCCGGAATAGGGAGCAATTGACCAGTCAAGCTTCAGGACTGCAAAAAGTCAACAAAAGTAATACTTAGACCAAATTCGCACCAAATCAGACTTGCCAGGGCACCTAACGGAGATGGGATGATTTCCCAACCGATTCAGTCGCCATCGGTGTGCCATTTGGCACGTGACGACATGTGAATCCAAGTTGGCAAACATCCACCGTTTGAGCGGGAAACCAAAAATCAACATATAACCTCTAAAGGCTTTCGAGAGCAGGGGAGGGAGTTCATTTTGTTTCTCAAAGAAAACAGAATAGAGAGAGAGGAGAGACAGGAAGAGAGCTCACCTTCCATCGCCATTGTTGAAGGTTTGAGCTAAAATCTACAGAGCATTGATTGGGCTCTTTCAAGCCTAACCAAAGCTTCTAAAGGTCATCAGGAGGTCGCTTGGATGGAGAGGAAGCAATCGCCGTCGATCGCGCAAGCTGAAACCACGAAAATAAGTGAGCTCAGTTTTCAAGCTTTCTTACTGTGCATCGACGGTGGATTAGGCATCCGACCATCATTCTTCGATTTCGTGTAGGCGTTTTACTCCCCAAACATTACTGACCACGATCGCATCCCATTTTTGTTTTGATTTTGCATAATAATCTCTGTCTGAGTCTCCAAACTTCCTGTCAGAGATCGAGAACTATTCATTCTTCCCTAGCTAAACTAGGTTGAGCGAGCTCAATCGGAGCTCGAGGTAAGTCTCCTGAATATCGAATGATGCTCCTGTGTGGATGAATTAGCCTAAAATGCCATGAATCGTATGATTAGAACGGTTATACATGTACTGGTTCAAACTTGATTGTGCTTGATCCGGTGCATGAAATTGTGTGATTCTATGATATGCTGCGTGGGACGATAAGAAGAGTCGATTGACTCCAGTCTCGAGCTTTTTCGCCGAGGTTTCACCGTTGGATCATCGTCGAAGATTCGTAGTCATTCGTTTAGGTTACGCCAGGAGGTTGAAGACGAAGATGACGTGACCGGTCAGAGAGTCAAAGGCCTAGGTGTCGTCTTAGGATAGGTCCACGTATTTACCGAGTCAGCGAAGTCGTTGGAGTCGGAAGTTAGTCTGTTAGTCGATCTAATGGTCTAGGTAGTGCCACGTGTTGGCTTGGCGACCGTTCGATTAGTTTTTATAAATTATGTCAATATAAATCGAATTTTCAAAACTAAAAAATAATAGTTTGATCGAACGGTTGAGGATTAGCCGAGTCGTTTGATCTTCGCCGTCAGATTTGGTCGTAGATCTAAAGTAATCAGATCTGACGGCTAAGGAATAGTCGACCTTTGATCTAAACCGTAGGTTTTAGCTAGTTGATCCTAAGGTCGTGGAGTAGTCATGTGATTCAATAGGAACAATCGAAATAAATCCGAATAGATCAAAAATTAAAAAGACTGAAACGACGTCATTTTGGAGTGTCGATTTTGAGGGTCGGGGTATGGGCCGGGTACCCGACCCGAGTGGGTCGGGTCAACCCCGTCCAAATCATATGTTTTAATAAAAAATTTATAATTTTTTAAATAATAAATAAATCAAAATTTTTTTAGAAAATTCTAGAATATAAAAAAATGTAGGAAAATTGTGAAAAATTTCTAGACATTCCAGAAATTCTCAAAAATTGAGCATTGACCATGGAGAACTAGTCAATACTATTTTTGAGATTTCTTATCTGTTCATATGAGAATTGATGATATTACCCTTTAGGGGTAAGTCGCCTCTACCTTATAAGCGAGTTAAGTCGATAATGCCAAGATAAGAATTAGGGTCGGTTAGGCAACCAATTCTTATGCTTGGGTTTTCGAATCTCACTCTTCTTTTGGAAATGACGGTTTTACCCTTCTAAGGGTAAATTGTCTTTCTTATTCCGATTGAGTCTTGAAAATTGCTCAAAATTAGGATTTGGGTCTGGAGGTCGACCAATCCTTCTGTTTGGGATTTTCATTTCTCATCACTTTCTAAAATTACGGTTTCACCCCTCAAAAGGTAAATCGCTCCAAAAATATTTCTGAAAAATTCTGAAAATTCCCGAAAAATAGGAAATAGATTGGTTTTGGTAACCAATCCTATTTCCACTATCTTTTAACTCCATATTTCATCTGAAATGTCAAATTTTCCTTTCTTGGGAAAATTGTCGCAAAACTCTTCAAAATTATAATTTTGCCCCTCTAGGGTAAATCACGTCAAAAATATTCATGAGCTTTGATTGACATTTCTCTAGGCTAATAGAGCCTTATTAGGGATGCCACGTTGCTTTCATATGACTTATTTACACGTTTTGGATCCTTGATTTGCGCATTCATTTTATTGATTGTGAGTGCTAGGATAGCCATTCCTATTTGTATGAACTCCTAGTGTTAGGGTTCGCACCTCACTCATCTGCATGAAATATTAGGTTAGATAAATCATTCAACTTAGGTGCGGAAAGGGTGTCAACTCTGACAGTTGACGTAACAAAGTCTCCGATCTCATTTCTCTAGTTTTTGCAGAATTGAATAGATTGCTCCAAACTATTCGATAGGGTTTTCAATCGTACCCTTTACAGAATGATTGGTGGCGACTTCTTGGCATGTACACGTATCACATGTCATCGATCACACCGAAAGACGGCCACGTATATTACCGTTGCGACTTGGGTAACAGGCCTTGGGAGAGGCCCATGTCCGACAAGAGCGGACGGCCCATTAGCCCTCAAGATTGCGAGAGGGTCGCGGCAATTGCATCGGCAGGAATCTCTATGTAATTCATGTATTTTTCTGAAGGCGGTGTAGACTTAAACTCTTCAGGTATGTTCCTCGAACCTCCCACTGATGCTGGGTTCTCCACCTCGATCTCTGGTCGGGAAGGATGACACTAATTCGAACCCACCTTCGTTGGAACATCCTCTGGCAGTAGAGGTCCCATCAAGCTGCTGTTTCCCAATCGACAATACCATGCTTCGAAGCAGTGGGGCTGTAACTCTAGGTTACCCTCGTCTACCGAGACAACCGTGCGCTTTCTTACATGCATAATGCCCTTCCTTGCGAGAAATTCATCAAAAAGGGCGGTCATCTCCTTTGGATCGCACAGTCGGATTGGCAGCATAGTTACGGCTTGGGGTCCGAAAAGTTTGTCCCACTACGGGGTGAGATCGATATCGATATCTCAGAAAGTGGAACTTAACCCTATACCTTAATGCCAGTCCCCCTAGACCATACACAAATGCCACCAAAATACAAGCATGACTCAATGTAATAGCGCATGGCATCGACAAAATAGGAATATCAATAACCAAGCATGGATAAGCAGTACAATCAATCACACTCAACTTCAGGGTCCCAAGCTCACCGTATAAACAACATGCAAGTCGATACACAATTGTCATCACTTTCTCATTCTCCCACATACTTCTCTGGAACTCTTGGCATTTGACGTCACTGGGGCCACAGGTCAATCGATGTCTCAGTACCATTAGGGCCACAGGCCAATCGATACTTTTAAGGCTCACAGCCACATGATGTCATTAGGGTCACAGGCCAATCGACATTCTCATTGTTATTCTAGCTCACCACCATTCGATACCACTAGGGTCACAGGCCAATCGGTATCCTCAATATCTTTCTCATTAGGTTCACAATGTCATCACCACACATAGTTCAAGTCATAGATTTCACCAATCACACAATTCATTCAATAAATAGTTCAACAATGTCCTAGCATTCAGATAAAAGTTTAGGAAACACTTACCTTAATCGATTAGCAGAATTTCACACCAAACGACTCTCCTCAATGCCACAAGTATATAATCCCCAAGAATTCCTCGTCAACCTAGAAAGGTTCACCAATCTTGATTCAACAGTCATTGAATTCTCACTTTCTTTAACCCAATTTCTCATTAGCCATACAATAGGCAATTCAAGACACCTTATTGATCAATTGAACACGTATCAATACTCCCACGAACCCTCAATGTGTTCGGTTCAGATGATCACACACAAGGCAAGGTACAACTTAGGGGTTCATGCATCAATTTTTCCCATAATTCACTCCTAACTCCCAATCCACTTCACATACTTCTCATTAACACCTCACATCACATCTTATAGGTCATTACGAGTCAATTTGGAGTTCAATTATCCTTTAATCAACCGCCAACAGAACCGGTCCAAATAGGGTTCCTCACTAAACAGAATCGATTTTCGGTTCAAACCGCTCAATTAAGCCATAACTCAACTCTAAGCCTCAATCCTTCCTAAACAAACTTGCTAAGACCTTCATTTATGGGTTTAGAGAGCTCACCAAGAGATTTGAAGTGGAACGACACTCCAAAGACCTCGGAACAGCCCGGCTTCCACACGATTAGAATCTGTCCAATTTTGATCGTCACTTTTCAGCCACAAAAATCTATTTTAACACCATCAAACTTGTAACCACAGACATCCAACCTTAGTACTAGATGTTATGAAGATCTCCTAAAAATTTGAGGCCAATCGGAGTCTCTAAGAGGGACAACGGAGGCCTTACTCCAGTTCGCACGAATTTCGTCCGATTTTGGTCTAAGGGCTGGTTGGGAAAAACCACTCAACGAAACGTTGAGCTACCACTTGAAACATGTCAGGGACATGTTGATCTTGCTTCTGGCTGTCGGAGCAGGACGAGACAACATGGGAAGAGGGCCAGTGAGCAGACCGAACTGGCAGGCAGAAACCTGTCTTTTTGGGCAGTTTTGGTGAAGATGAAAATGGAGAGGAAATGCAATGGAAATTGGTGGGATGGTATACACGGCTGATGATGGTTTCAAATGATTGTCTCACACGAATAATTTGGGTTAATTTGACAAGATAGACTTAGGTGAAGGTAATAAATTTTTGGGTCTTCATTGAGTGACATGTGGCATTTGTCCAATAATACAACCAAGACTTTGACTCATTTTTGACTCCTTGCTCATCAATTTTCGGTAGCCTATGGGGAAGAATAGAATGACCCTTTTTTCCTTCTTGAGTTCTTATGGCAAGGCAAATGGTTGAGGGGCAAAATGGTAATTTTGCACTTTCAGTCCAAAACTTCATTTTTTCAATTTGACATTACCATTGGCAAGATGACATCAAATTATTGTCTAGAATTGAAATTCTCAATTTCTAATTGCCAATTTTGAGCTTCTATTTCATGATCATTTGTCCGTCGATCGTAACTCCAGTTTGTCCCGAACTAACGGGCGACTTTTACAGACATTACGCGTATCGACTCTGTGATTCTCATCATACTTAGGATAACTCATATGACATCTTTAGTTGTCATGTAATTGCGAGGGTTTATCGCTAGTTCCGACGGCTTCGATCGTCATAGCTCGATTTAAGGAGATTTGTAAATTATACATCGGTTAAATAGCATCACCCGCGCTCCAATCGTATAACGCTAGCACTGTATTTCTTAATAGTTATTTGATCGGCCTTATTGGTTCTAAATGTTCCTTCGACAATCCTTATAGTCAAAGCGTCATTTTTTTTTGAATTTCCTAGGTCCACGTACCTTGTCATGCGTTAGCCTTTCCGTTTTGGTCAGTTTACTCGAGATTGATCAGATCTGAGCGAGACAAAACTGAAATATATCGAAGATACATTCTCATTCAACAGCCTCAAAATGATAGAAAATTCAGAATGTCACAGTTCTTCCCCCTTTACAAAAATTTCATTCTCGAAATTTACAATAAACCCAACTATTCAAACAAATGAGGATATTGACGTCTCATAACCTCTTCACTTTCCCATGTTGCTCCTTCAGTCCCATGATGCTCCTAGATCACTTTGACTAACAAAATCGTTTTATTTCTCAAGACTTGCTCCTTTCGATCCTCAATTCTGATAGGCCTTTTCATATATGACACATTGTCGTCAATTTCAATGGTCTCAAAATCCAAAACATATGTCGGATCTTGCTCATACTTTCTTAACATGGACACATGAAACACATTGTGTACCTGTGACAAGTTCGGCGGTAGGGCGAGTTTGTAAGCCAAAGTCCCAATTCGCTCTAGAATTTCAAACGAACCTACATATCTCGGACTCAATTTTTCCTTTTTCCCAAATCGAGACAATCCACGCATTGGTGATACCTTCAAGAAAACATGATCGCCAACTTGAAATTCCAATGATTTGCATCTTCTATCAGCATAGTTCTTTTGTCGACTTTGTGCCGTTCTTAGCCTTTCTCTAATGACTTTAATTGCCTCAACAGATTGTTCCACTAATTCAGGGTCTGTTATACTTCTTTCTCCAACTTCATCCCAACATACAGGAGTTCTGCAAGCTCTACCATAAAGTGCTTCAAACGGTACCATACCGATACTTTTCTGGTAGCTATTATTGTATGCAAACTCCACTAGATGCAGTTGATCTTCCCTGCCGCCTTTAAAATCTATGACGCATGCTCGTAACATATCCTCGAGCGTTTGAATCGTCCTTTCCGACTTTCCATCAGTTTGTGGATGATACGCCGTACTGAATTGCAATCTAGTTCCCAAATCCTTATGAAAACTCTTCCAAAAGTTTGCTGTAAACTTGGGATCTCGATCCGATGTAATCGTAACTAGGGCTCCATGCAACCGCACAATCTAACACATATATAATTCTGCGTACTTTTCCATTGCAAAATCTTTTTGCACAAGTATGAAATGTGCCAACTTGGTTAATCTATCCACGATTACCCAAATTGAGTCATGACCCTTCTAACTCCTTGGCAATCTTATCATAAAATCCATCGTCACATGTTCCTATTTCCACTCAAGAATTTCTAGAGGTTATGGCAATCCTCTAGGCTTACAATGCTGAGCTTTCATCTGCTGACAGATTAAACACTTTGCCACATGCTTAACTACATCCATCTTCATTTCGTTCCACCAATAGTGCTGTCGTAGATTCTGATACATCTTTGTGCTACCTGGATGAATACTATAGTTGCTCCTGTGGATTTTCGACAAAATCGTTTCTTAAGTTCCTTATCGCTAGGTACAAACAAACGTCCACGAAACTTCAGAATTCCATCTTCTGACACTTGGAACTCAGGTTTCCTTTTCGTCTCGTCCATCTCGAGAATCTTTTGAATCTCTAGATCCGTAGACTGCAAAGTCTTTACTCTTTCTTAAATTTCAGGCTCAACTCTCAAGGTTGCCACCAAACTTGACAGTAGGCAAACTTCTAGTTTAAACTCAGAATCTCTTAATTCCTCTAACAAGAACCATCATTAAACCAATAAGAGCGCAATATTTGATTTCCGACTAAGTGCATCCTCGACTCTATTTGCCTTTCAGGATGACATTAAATTTCACAGTCATAGTCCTTGAGTAACTCCATTCATCAACGCTGTCTCATATTCAATTCTTTATGAGAAAACAGGTACTTTAAGCTCCGATGATCTGTACAAATCTAAAATCTTTCACCACACAAATAGTGTCTCCAGATCTTTAGAGCGAAGATGATAGCAGCTAACTCCAAATCATGCATTAGATAATTCATCTCATGAGGTCTCAACTGTCGTGAGGCATAAGCAATCACTTTTCCATGTTGTATCAACATACATCCTAATCCTTTTAACGAAGCATCACAATATATCTCATAACCTCCAGGTCCAGAAGGAATGGTTAACACTGGTGCGATCGTCAATCGATGCTTAAATTGTTGAAAACTTTTCTCACACTTTTCCGTCCATTCGAACTTCATGTCCTTCTTCGTTAGCCTCGTTAACGGAGTAGGTATAGAAGAAAACTTCTCCACAAATCGCCTATATTAACCTGTCAATCCAAGAAAACTTCTAACCTCGGTAACTGTCGTGGGTTTAGGCCATTTCATCATCACCTCAATCTTTGAAGGATCCACGAAAATTCCTTCTCCAGAAATCACATGACCAAGGAAAGCTACTTTACTCAACCAAAATTTGCATTTACTAAACTTGGCGTAAAGCAAATGCTCTTTCAAGGTTTGCAGAACTACCCTCAGATGTTCTTCATGCTCATCATTGCTCTTCGAATAAATCAAGATATCTTCTATGAAAACAATGACAAACCGATCCAAGTATTCCTTAAACACTTAATGCATCAAATCCATGAATGCAGCAGGAGCATTAGTCAAACCAAAAGGCATAACCGTAAACTCGAAATGCCCATATCTCGTTCTGAAGGCAGTCTTTGGTATATCCTCCTTCTTAATCCTTAACTGGTGATAACCAGTCCTCAAGTCTATTTTAGAATATACCGAAGCTCCTTGCAGCTGATCAAACAAATCATCTATCCTTGGTAAGGGATACTTGTTCTTGATAGTCATTTGGTTCAGCTGTCTGTAATCTATACATAAATGTAAAGATCCATCATTCTTCCTTACAAACAGTATTGGCGCTCCCCACGGCAACGCGCTCGGTCTAATGAATCCCATATCTATTAGTTCCTGCATCTGTACCTTTAACTCTTTCTATACGGTGCCTTTGAGATTGGCTCCATTCCAGGTGCTAGGTGCCAACTCAATCACGAACTCAATTTCTCTCTCAGGTGGTAATCCTGGCAATTCATTAGGAAAGACATCAGGAAACTCACGTACCACTGCTATACTTTCCAATTTTGGTTCCTCAATCGTTGTGTCAACCGCAATAGCCAAATAAGCTTGACACCCTTCATTCAACAACTTAGTCGCCTCAAGCGACGAAACTAAATGAATCGAGGTTCCTCCCCGACTTCCTACAAATTCAAAACTAGGGCAACCTTTCGGGTAAAATCGAATTTCCCTATTACCATAATCAACTACAGCCCTTTGTTTCCCCAACCAATACATGCCAATAATCACATCAAAATCATACATAGGTAGCACAACCAAATCTATCTTTTCTTCGCTACCACCAATCACTATCTTACAGTCTGCACATCCTAGTGAAAGTAGCACAGTATCCTTTAATGACGTAGCGACATGCAACATCACATTTAGTGGTCTCAACTCTACTCCCACTAAATCAACAAACTGAGTAGATATAAAGGAATGCGAAGGCCCGGGATCAAATAAAGCATAAGTAGCTTGATCACATAAATAGATCGTACTTGTGACCACGCCAGACATTTCCTCCGCCTCTCTACGTGACACAGCGTACACTCTCCCTTGGGGATTCTGCTCATTTTGTGGGGTTACGGCAAGCTATCCAGCTTGTGGTCTTTGTCCTTGAGCACGGTTCCTTAGAGCTTGATTCGGACAATTCTTCATCTGATGGCCCAGCTGACCACATTTATAACATGCTCCTATCTTGGTAGGGTAAGGACCACTTCCATGCCTCTTTCCGTAATTACGACAATACCAGTTGAACTGGTATATCGGGTTTCCTATATTTCTATGAATCGAAGGAACAAATCGTCGGTTGTTCACCATTGGCCTTTTTCCCAACTGCCGATTATCTTTTAGAGGAGTAAACCTCGATCTAGAAGCGACTACTCTTTCTTTAATGTCCCTTTCAATCATTTGGCTCCTCTCATAAATCTCTCGGTATGTCCTCAAATCACAGTTATTATCCTACTGCGAATCTCTAGTCTTAAACCATCTCGAAACCTTTGCGCTTTTTCAAGCGGATCCTCAACTGACCTTGGTGCATACCTCGACAATCTTGCGAACTTAGCTTCATACTGATCCACAGTCAGCTGATTCTGTCGCAACTACTGAAATTCCACTCGTTTTCTCTCACGTGCCGTCTCCGAAAAGCATTTGTCATTGAAAGCAACAATACAGGCAGCCCAAGTCAAAGCTGTACCTTCAGGAAATACTCATTCCTTTGAGGCACTCCACCAATCGTGTGCAGTTCCCTCTAGATGATACATAGCTAGCAACACTTTCTCTTCATCGGTGCACCTTAACACTCCAAAAGCTTTTTCAAGTTTCTCAATCCATCTTAGTGCTAACTCAGGATCTCTAGTACCATTGAACTGAGTTGGCTTCAGTTTTATGAACTGCTCAGCCAACTGACCCATTGGTCTATTGGCGTTAACATCACCTTGAACATTCCTAGTTTCAGCACCTTGGGCATTATTTCCGTTTTCCATATTCACAACTGCCACCGCAACTTCAGCAGCCTAAGCTATAATTTCAGCTCTATATTCTGCTTGTCTAAGAGCAGCTGCAGCTCTATCATGAGCTTATTTTCCCATCAGCTCACCAATTTGTTTCAAAGCTCTCAAGACTCCATCCACTCTTGAATCCTCTGCCGTTGGTGTTTTAGAGCTCAAAGCTTCGCTTCTTGGCCTTCTTGGTCTATTGTTCATACTCGCTCAACTTAGCTTACCTGAGTCACTATAATTTCACCACGAAATCAGAGACCTAATTCACTTACTCAAATCTCAATAATTTTATTCTACACAACAAGGCAACAATTATAAAACAACAGTCAGTCACTCAAACATTCCCATGAGCACATTAGTTAGGGATATGAATCCATACCTCGAGTTCAGGCTCATTTGTAACTCAACAAAATCAGAGGTAATAATTCACTCATCAGACCAATATTCACAACAACAGGCTAAGTGCTAAGTTTGATCCTTCATGAATTCACCACAACCATGCTAGTTCAAGATGCCAATCGCATGCGCCAATCATATATCAAGCATTAATGCTTGACTCTAACGACTCTCCCTAGGGTCTCACTAACCCTACGACATTCTGAATTTCCACCCCTCGAGGCTTAAGATATGAAATGAAGACTCAAAATTGGCAATAAAAAATAGAGAATTCCAATTCTGGATAGGAATTTGACGTCGTCTCGCCAAATGGTAATTTTTTTTTGGTAAGGACCAAATGGTAATTTTGAATTGGAAAAAGCGAAAGTTTGGACTGAAAGTGTAAAATTATCATTTTGCCCCTCGACCTTTGCCCTTGCCTTAAGAGTTAGTGAAGGGCATAACGGTCATTTAATTCCCCAAAGGGCTACTAAAAATCAAGAGAGAGCCAAGGTCAATGGAAGTCAATGGTGGATAAAGTCTTCTAGAAGCCTTGACAAGTGTCATCCATAGAGTGGCTAAACATTAATTGCCCTCACCAAACCTTGTCTAATCAAATTAACCTAAATTATGTATGTGAGACAATTACTTGAGGACCTCTTCAGTCGTGTATAGCTCCTCCTTCATTCCCATTGCATTTTCCTCTCTCTCGGCCGAGAAGCCCTCCTGCGGATAGAGAAAAATGGGTTCACTATTTCGGCCATAACTTTGTCGTCCGACTTGGGATTGAGGTAAAACTATCGTCATCTTAAAGCGTATCATCTCACCATTCTAGGAAGGTATTATGAGCTTAATTTGGCCCAACCGTTTATCCCGTAGGTCTGTTTTAGTAGGCAAAGATCAGGATGGAGGCTGATTCCGACCAGTTTTGAGGAAAGATCTGTTTCGAAGGCTTCCGGACTTCAAATGACTTCACATTTTCGGTGAGATCTTCATAACGTCTAGTACTAAGGTTGGATGGTATGTGGTTGTAAGTTTGAGGGTTTTAAAATGGGTTTTCATGGCTAAATAGAGGTTATTATACTTGGATAGATTCTGCCCGTTTGAGTACCGTGTGGAAACCGGGCTGTTCAAGGGTCTTTAAGGTGTTATTTTGCTTTCAAATCTTTGATGAGCTCCCTTAACATGTAGATTAAGGTTGTGCCAAATTGGTTTTGTGATAGATTGAAGTTTGGAATTGATTTATGGCTTGATTGAACGGATTGAACCGAAAATCGGTTCTGCTTTGTAGGTGCCCTGCTGTGACCGATTATGTTGGGGGACTAATGAAGGGATATTTGACTTCAAAATGACTTATAAGACTTCATAGGATATTGTGTAAGGTGTTAATGGGGAGTAAGTGAAGTAAATTGGGATTTAGAAGTGATTTAAAGGTAAATTGGTGCATGAAACTCTAAATTGTACCTTGCCTTGTGTGTGATCATGTGAACCGAATGAATTGAGGATCCGTGGTAGTGTTGTTATGTGATCAATTGATCGATAAGGTGAGTTGAATTGCCAATTGTGTGGCTAAAGAAGAATTGAGTTAATGAAAGTGAGAATTCAATGGTTTTCTAATCCGAAATTGATAAAATTTCATAGGACGACGTTGTTGGTTGTGGATTTGCCGAGTTGGGAAGGACCAATTGGTTGGATTTCTTGATTTTGACCAAAGTAAGTGGTTTCTCAACCCTTACTTGAACCCTAGGATGCTACTAGATAGTTGTCTTGTGTAACGTGATTGTGCGATAAAAACATGGTGATGATAGTGTGTTATTGAATTGGCTGTGAGCCCTGGTATTGTTAAGGAATTGGTTGTGGGCCCTGGCGATAATTGACCATGGGCTCTGGTGATGACATTGCGGCCGTGGGCCCTGGCTATAATTTGGCTTGGAGCCCTATGAAATTATATTGCGGTTTGGAGCCCTGGCGATACATCGCTGCCGTAGGCCCTGGCAATGATTAAATGGTTTGTCAATGATTGATCAATTTTATGAACTATATTGTGTGTGTTTGATGGCATTGTGATATTAGTGAGAAAGGAGTTGAGGATACCATTTGGTCTGATGACCCCGGCGGTATCGAAGGGTGGTGGAATTGAATGAGAATGTGAATGCCATTTAGTTTGATGACTCCGGCGGCATGAAGTGGTTGTAAGTCTGGAAGTACCGATTAATCTGATGACCCCAGTGGTACGTGGAAATCATTTGGTCTGATGACCTCGGTGATTTCAAGTGGCAGGAGTGCCGATA
Organism: Rhodomyrtus tomentosa; assembly: GCA_028455895.1. Lineage (NCBI taxonomy): Eukaryota > Viridiplantae > Streptophyta > Magnoliopsida > Myrtales > Myrtaceae > Rhodomyrtus > Rhodomyrtus tomentosa. Next base: position 14,828,829 of record JAPCWY010000008.1, read on the forward strand.
GAGTATGTGGGTGGTTGAGAAAGTGGTGGCTGTGGCGTATGTGGTGCATATGTTTGTATATTGAGAATCTAGAATTGAGTATCATTATTGTATTGATTCTCTATGTCTGGCTATAGATGTTGTTGTCGTGTGATGCCTTGTGCCATTGCATTATTGTTTACCTACTTCTTGGTGGCATTGTGTGTGGTCTGGAGGGACTGGTGTTCAGGCTTAGGTTTAGGTTTCACTTGCTGAGATTTATATCTCACCCCATGGGATGGCATTTGAAGAAGTCGTTAGAGTTAGAATTGTAACTGACCCTTTTATTATGGGAAGTGTATACCCATTTATCCTGAGTCATCTCATTGTAAATTTATATGGAGCTGTTTAATTGCTTTCGTGACCTTGTATTATTTTGGAGTTGTGATTAATGTGCTGAGGAATCCTGGGAGATTATTGAAGATCAACAGCCAAGTGGGATGTTCGCATGTTCGCCGGGTTCGGGGTACGACATCCTTGTCAAAGTGGTATCAGAGCAATGTTAGCTCGATCTATTGTGATTGAGGTTTAGAGTGATAAAAAGTGATGACTTGAGGATAGTTAGCTATTGAAACCTTTAGGATTAAGCACGGATTGCTGAATCTTGGGGACTATAGGCTTAAACTTGTGAGATACACTAATGGTTTTAGTGTCGATTTAATGGATGATCTTGAGTGATTTCGTGACTAAGGCTCACAAGGAAGTGAGTAGAGATTGAATAGTCATAAGCCTGGATTTGAGGTTGCTAGAGAATAGCTTATAAATGAAGGGTCAATTGAATTATATGATTGTGATCGTGACTTGTTGATGACCCAACTTGGGGAATATGAGTTATAAAGAGATGACTAGTATTAGTGGATTCAGGCTTGAATTGCGTTATATCTTGATGGTTTAGTTATCGATTGATATTGACAGCCTTGGATGCTATGAGATGAGAGGCATATAGGGGAGCAGACAAGGAATATTGGGATTAAAGATCAGTTGATATCGAGTGCATGTGGATTTGACTTGAATAGTGACTATACTTGAGGTATATAGTTGAATATAGGCAATTGATATGGAGATGTGACGGTAATTGGTTGAACCAGAGGTTTTCTATAATTGAGGCTTGATGTGGAAACGATGGTGGTATGACTAGTGGTGAGAACGAACATGCCGTGCATGTGTTTGTGGCTATGAAATGCAAGTTGATGAGGGTGTATGCGTGAACTTATCACTGCTGGACTTAATAAACCGTCGCTTGGTATGAGATAAATGGATGAGATACGTGGATGAGATACCTATAAACTGTAATGAAGCATGGTATGAGACATGTGGAACGGGGCTTTCTCTGTAGATTATGACTTGGGACAACTTGCAACGGCTAGGTCTGATGAGGGCGGGGAGTGATCACCGAGATAGAGAGGTCCGGACAAGAAGCGGCTCTTGGCAGGCTTCTAAGATGGCAAGAAGCAGAAATGACCCAAGTCATAACTTGAAAGGGAAAGCCTAAGTATCAAGTTGAGTCCAATTATGGTTAAGAGATGTATGGCACGGGATTGATTCTAGAAATGAATGTTTAAAAGTGGCATGGCATGTGAAATGACGCCTGTAAGTGGCATGGTTAAAAGCTTTGTACTTGGCAGCGGATGCCATTTGAAAAAGAAAAGTGATGTTGTGATTGGCCTGTTGGGCATGTTTTGTAATTAGCATCATGTAATTGGTTTGACCAAGGTATAATTGAGAGATTAGACGGCATGTGGGGTTTATCCCCATTGAACTGATGTCTGTTGAGATTGAGATAACATGTTGTGTTTATGCTAGAGTGACAAATGCCCTGGATTTATGGCATGAACAATTGAAATGACACTTTGAGTACTTGCTTGGTGTTGACTTAGTTGAGTTTTGGCCTAGTTGAGGCTTGCCTAGTGATGGCTGCTAACTGAGAAATCGCTTTGTTGAGGCTGGCCTGTTAAATAGCCATTGACTGAAAAGGATTTGGAATCCTTGTATAATGAGCAACAAGTTGAGAGTTGTTTGGGAACCGCTGGATAGTTGATAATGATGAATGATGAGATGAGAAGCCTGATACTGCTAGACGTGAGTAAATGAGTTAAGTCTTTGATTCTTGGAGGGAATCATGGTGGTTCAAGTGACATGAGATCCTAATGACGTTGAATGACCAAAGTACGGTCGTAGAGCATTAGGCTCAAGTTTATAAGATATGGGAAGATCCAAGAACTGAGATAGATAATGAGAATTAAGTAAAGATGAATGACTGGAGTATGAGTACTGGAAGAGCATATGGCTCGACTTTGTTAATCGTGTGAAACCCAAGTGGGATAAGGGGTCATGAGAACTTTAAATGGAAATGAGAAAAATTGATGGGTAGACACAGACTCCGGAAGGAGCTGTCATTGTACCCAAGTGGCTGGAACGACTGCTACTAGTGTTGAGGAGTTAAGTGATAGAAGTCACGAGAAAGGTGACTCTGAGTTATTTCATTCATGAGAAAGGTGAATGTGTAGGAAGAACCACGAGAGTTTTGAAAAGTTTGTGAAGTTGTGTATAAGGTTGAGATTGATTGAGTTTGGTGGAAGGATGCAATTTAAAACTGCCTTCTTATAACTTGAGAATTGTGCGGGAAAACCTTAAAGGTTTTGGGTACACTGAAGAAAGAAAGTGACCATGGCAGTTTTTAGCCTTAAGAGGCTATTGGTAATTAGTGAGACGTCATCAGAGGAAGGGTTTCCTTGAAAGCATGATATCTGCCTAGACTATCTCTGTTGAGTTGTTCAACGGAAAGAGTCCTCTTGGGATTGCTCGAGAGCAAAGGTTATTTGGATCCTAATAATTTACCAGGTTCAGAGGATGATCGTCCAATATGAAATAGAGTTCTCAAGGTCGTCTAATCGAACTAAGGGCGGTTAATGACTCTTGAATGAGACGGGAAGTCCCTGAGTGGATTGGAAGTCATAAAGCCTTATGGCTAATTGATGTTCCTGGTTTTGAGGAACTGTAATGGATTTTAATAAGAGGAGTGAATGATTGAAAGAAATGCGAATGAAGAGAACGTCATTTGTGGAACATGAAAAGTGTCTCTAAGGAATGGTTGATCACTTGGACATAAGACCCATGGTGAAAAATGGGTAGTTGGTCTCTTATGTTATGAAAGGAGTCGAGGAAAATATCGGCATGCTAGTTTGCCTGGATTTATTGATTCCTTGAGATTAGTTAATTGAATTGGAACCATTAAAAATGGAATCATGAGTTGTTGTTCCCTGAAGAGTAGGGCGTCATTCTTAAAGGACGATTAGACCATGAAATGGTCGTTGATGGAAAGAAAGGTGAATGGATTTGATGGTCCTAGTTACTTGCGATTTTAATGTGTGGATGAATAAGCAAAAAAAGTGCTTAGATTGTAATTGCAAAGCGACTTGAGGTAGTCGAATTGAATATCGTAATTATGATATATATAGACCAAGAAAGAACGACCCTTGTCACTTGAGGTGACTGAATTATAGGAATAAGAATGCCGAGTATGGTGGCATCTACGTTCTGGAGTAAAACACCGTTGTTGGCGCAGACTCCAAGATTGACGTCCTATGAAATGGAAAGGACAAGGCGGATTCGAAGTGAGAGAATGCCACTGAAGAGTATAGTTTCCTTAAAAAGGGTAAGAGACCCTAGTGTGAAAGGAAGAAGAAACTAATTATCTTGATATTAAGATGGAGCGTCTAGACTGAGAAAGACGACGCAGAACTTGAATGATTCCTGGAAGGGAAGTTAAGTTCGAGAGATTGCCCTGTAGACAACGTTGAATTCTGAGATAATGTCGACGTTTGATTAAATGGATGAAATTGAGGTATGATCGCATTAGCTGGTTGTGGAACCCAGAGACTAAGGCACTAATGCTTCATAAGGAAAGAGTGACAAAAATGAACAAAATGTTGTTCGATCCAAGTGGAGACCGTGAGAATAGAGGGCTAAGGTTTAAGCCCTCAAGTCAATGGTACCATGGACAGTTGAAATGATTCGACATTTGGTAGTGATGAAGTGGATAATAGTCAGATTGAGTACCCAAGAAATATTTGGATTGATTGTTATCATCTTGGGAGACGACGATGAGACTCATTCAGGGAGTCATGAGAAACATGAAGAACTTTTGTGAGTTCTAAAGCGATGCTTGTTGTACACAAATTGTGAAGAGCATGAGCTATGAGCTTGATGAGGTAAGATTCCTCAGTCGTGAAATTTATGAGAAATGAAATCCCTATGGAGCCTTTGAGGACGAGAATGAGTGATGAATCGACTAGCGTCGACGTGAGTTGCTGAAACTTAAAGTTTCCCGGGATTGATGGATTGTTATAGACGGATTTTGGGAGGATTCCCCACAAGAGTTGCCCCTTGACGAAATGGACTTATGACGAAATGTAACCCGAATGGGTGAATGAACAAGATGAGTATTTGAGAATCAAAAGAGTCAAAAGAATCATAATGACGTGGCGTAAGAAGGGAATTTGAGGCTTTGCATGGGGAACTGATACAAACTACGCAAATGCGCCGTAAAAATAATGCTATATGAGTTGGAATGCTTAGAACATGATTGGAATTGATTTGCGAATGTCCTCGTGATAAAGTTTGAAAAACCTTGTTTGGATGGAAGAAGATTTTGAGTCTTTAAATTGCCATAAGAAAATAAGGCAGTAGTTTCTTGCGGGGAATTGAACAAGAGGCAACGCGGATGTATGAAATTGCCAATGAATATGAGAGTGCCGCTTTTATAAAGAAAGACCTCGAAGATGTGAACTATAAGAGGTTGAGAGTTGAGGATTGTGTAATTGGTGATGGAGGGACAGATCTTCCCTCGAGAAATAAGAGATTCAATTTCTAAATTGGAAGTTCGCCAATTGACTAGGTTGATAGCTACTGGAAGAATCAAGTTCGAAAGTCAGAAATGAATTAAGGGGTTGCGAGGAATGGACTTTAAGATCCAAAGGATTATGAGAGTGAACATAGCAAGAAAGAAACCTAGACTTCCAAATGCTTTGGGAAGAAATTATGGAAGCTGAGAATAGAAATCTTGACGCTCCATGGACGAGGGTATAGTCTAGTATTGAAAGGGGAATTTAAAGAGATGGCCTCATTGAAAATTCGAATGGAGAATTATGGTGTCCCTTGGGATGACACGAGGAGGTGCCAATATCTTTTCTTTACTACTATCGGTGATATGGACTGAGAATTGGATTAGTTTATCATGTGGTTGAACATTGGACATGCCGAAAAGAGAGAAACAAGACCACGAAAGCTGATGAATCACTTGATCCAATGGGATTTTCAAAGGGAGTCGAGAATGGATTACTATGGAAGTAGCCCTGAATTTGCTTATGGAGTCAAAAGCTATAACTCAATTTGGATAAAGAAGGGCAATTTGATAATGCCTATGAATCTCTGATGGTACGAACGAACATATAAATGGAGTGATACGCTAGATGGTATGGGCACTAAAAAGTACATTCTGGCGAGGGTTTTGTAATAATGATGATAGGCAAATGGAAGAGACGATGTGAATGTTTGAGGATAAACTGCTAACAAATGCATGAATGTCGAAAGAGAATAGAAAGAAGTAGATACAGATTGGGGAATGAAGGAAACAAGTCCTCGAGAAGGATGACTTCTGTCGGAAAGAACAAGTAAGAACGTTAAGTTATGGAAGAAATTATCCTGAAAAATGATAATACAGTGAGACGGTATACCCCAAAGGACTGGGGAGTTGGAAAGTTGCAAATTTCGAGGACGAAATTCCTTTAAGGGGGAAGAATTGTGACATTCTGAATTTTCACCCCTCGAGGCTTGAGATATGAAATGAAGACTCAAAATTGACAATTGAAAATAGAGAATTTCAATTATGGATAGGAATTTGACGTCGTCTCGCCAAATGGTAATTTCGAATTGAAAAAAGTGAAGTTTGGACTGAAAGTGCAAAATTATCATTTTGCCCCTCGATCTGTGCCCTTCCCTTAAGAGTTAGTGAAGGGTATAATGGTCATTTAATTTCCCAAAGGCTGCTGAAAATTAGAGAGAGCCAAGGTCAATGGAAATCAATGGTGGACAAAGTCTTCTAGAAGCCTTGACAAGTGTCATCCATGGAGTGGCTAAGCATTAATTGCCCTCACCAAACCTTATCTAATCAAATTAACCTCAATTATGTGTGTGAGACAATTACTTGAGGACCTCTTCAGCGGTGTATAGATCCTCCTTCATTCCCATTGTATTTTCCTCTCTCTTGGTCGAGAAGCTCACCCGTGGACAGAGAAAAATGGGTTCACTATTCCGGTCATAATTTTGTCGTCCGACTTTGGATTGAGGTAAAACCACCGCCATCTTAAAGCTTATCGTCTTTCAGTTCTATAAAGGTATTATGAGCTTAATTTGGCCTACCCGTTTATCCCGTAGGTCTATTTTAGTGGGCAAACGTCAGGACGGAGGCTGATCCCGACCAATTTTGGGGAAAGATCTATTTCGGGGGCTTCTAAACTTCAAATGACTTCACATTTTCGGTGAGATCTTCATAATATCTAGTACTAAGGTTGGATGGTCTGTGGTTGTAAGTTTGATGGTTTTAAAATGGGTTTTCATGGTTGAATATAGGTTATCATACTTGGACAGATTATGCTCGTTTGAGTATCGTGTGGAAACCGGGCTGTTCAAAGGTCTTTGAGGTGTTATTTTGCTTCCAAATCTTCGGTGAGCTCTCTTAACATGTATATTAAGGTTGTGCCGAATTGGTTTTGTGATAGATTAAATTTTGGAATTAATTTATGGCTTGTTTGAACGGATTGAACTCGAAACTGGTTTTGCTTTGTGGGTGCCCTGCTGTGACTGATTCTGTTGGGGGACTAATGAAGCTATATTTGACTTCAAAATGACTCATAAGACTTCATAGGATGTTGTGTGAGGTGTTAATGGAGAGTATGTAAAGTAAATTGGGATTTAGAAGTGATTTAAAGGTAAATTGGTGCATGAAACTCTAAGTTGTACCTTGCCAATGATTGGTCAATTTTATGAACTATATTGTGTGTGTATGATGGTATCGTGATATTAATGAAAAAGAAGTTGAGGATACCATTGGTCTGATAACCCCAGCGGTATCGGAGGGTGGTGGAATTGAATGAGAATGTGAATGCCATTTGGTCTGATGACCTTGGTGGCATGGAGTGGTTGTAAGCTTGGAAAGTGCCGATTGGTCTGATGACCCCAGTAGTACGTGGACATCATTTGGTCTGATGACCTCAGCTATGTCAGGTGGTGGGAGTGCTAGTGGAGTATGTGGGTGGTTGAGAAAGTGGTGGCTATCGTGTATGTGGTGCATATGTTTGTATATTGATAATCTGAAATTGAGTATCATTGTTGTATTGATTGTCTATGTCTGACTGTGGATGTTGTTGTCATGTGATGCCTTGTGCCATTACATTATTGTTTACCTACATCTTGATGGCATTGTTTGTGGTCTGGAGGGACTAGTGGTTAGATCTAGGTTTAAGTTTCACTTGCTAAGATTTATATCTCACCCAAGTGGGGGCTTAACTTTTTCTTCTCCCAGGTGAAGGAAACTCGGATTTGCCATGGGATGACATTTGAAGAAGTCGTTAGAGTTAGAATTGTAACTGACCCTTTTATTTATGGGAAGTGTATACCCATTTGTCCTGAGTCATCTCATTATGAATTTGTATGGAGCTGTTTAATTGCTTCCGTGACCTTGTATTATTTTGGAGCTGTGATTAATGGGCCGAGGGATCTTAGGAGATTATTGAAGATCAACGGCCAGATGGGATGTTCGCGTGCTTGCCGGGTTTGGGGCGTGACAAACCCAACTCATTCGAATTACTCCTTAATACTTCAATCCCCAATCTGCTATAACCAAGCAAACCTTGCTCTAATACCACTCAAACGGGGATGTAACGCCTTATGTCCCTTGGAGCTCATCACATCCACCTTCAGGTCAGTAATTACCCAAGAACCTCACACAGCCTAGTATGATATGAAATGCGCAAACAAAAAACAAGATAACATCTCCGTACAAAAGAAATAAAAAGGAAATCAAAAATTTAAAAGCACACCATTTATATATCCCGCAAACATCCAGTTTAAACCACAGGAAGGACAGAACAAAAGATAAAGCCGCATACCTGGATAGGAAAAAGGAGGAACCGCTTGAATCATCGTTTCCGTCATCCTCTTCGTCATCTGGGTTGTAGTTAGAAAAAGTCTCAGATGGTACCCCTTCAGAGGATTCTTCGGTGTCTTCTTCGGTTTCCTCTTCAGCTTCAGCTTCGTTGTCCTCGTCGGTGTCCTTGACTGCATCGGCAGAAATCTCTATGTAATTCATGTATTCCTATGAAGGCGGTGGAGACTTCGACTCTTTATGTATGTTCCTTGAACCTCCCACTGATGCTGGGTTCTCCACCTCGATCTCTGGTCGGGAAGGATGACATCAATTCGGAACCACCTCCGTTGGAATATCCTTTGGCAGTAGAGGTCCCATCAAGCTGCCGTTTCCCAATCGACAATACCTTGCTTCGAAGCAGTGGGGCTGCAACTCCAGCTTACCCTCGTCTACCCAGATAGTCGTGCATTTCCTTAAATACACAATGCCTTCCTAACGGGAAATTCATCAAAAGGGCGGTCATCTCCTTTGGATTGTCCAGTCGGATTGGCAGCATAGTTATGGTTTGGGGTCTGAAAAGTTTGTCCCACTATGGGGTGAGATCGACATCTCAAAAAGTGGAACCTAACCTTATACCTTAATGCCAGTCCCCCCAGACCACACACAAATACTACCAAAATGCAAGCATGACTAAATGTAATAGCGCATGGCATCGACAAAATAGGAATATCAATAACCAAGCATGGATAAGTAGTATAATCAGTCACACTCAACTTCAGGGTCCCAAGCTCACTGTATAAACAACATGCAAGTTGATACACAATTGTAATAACTTTCTCATTCTCCCACATACTCCTCTAGCACTCCTATTATTTGACATCACTGGGGCCACATGCCAATCGATGTCTTAGTACTACTGAGGCCACAGGCTAATCGGTACTTTCAAGGTTCACAACAGCCTCAAAATGGCAGGAAATTTAGAATGTCACAATAACCAAAGTTGCCACGACTTGAGAAAAATCCCAAGGTTAATACGCATAGAGCCTGCAAGAGTCGCTCATCAGTTTGGAATAATTTGGAATTACAGTCGATGAGAGTTCGACATGAAATTGAACCTTGAGATTTGGGTATTGGACATTGAGGAATTCAAACATTTGAATTTAATTGGACGTCGCTTCATCGAGTGTGATTTATACTAGAAAAATAAAATTTCGGAAGAAAAGTGTCAAATGACCATTTTGCCCCTCAACCTTTGGCCTTGCCTCAAGAAGTTAAGAAGGTCATTTTGGTCATTTTAGGCTCCAAGGTAGCTGCTGGGAATATATAATGGATATGGTCAAAGGAAGTCAAAGTCTATGGATCAACCAATGGGAGGTTGCCAAGTGTCAACCAAAGAGAGACCAAATATTAAATGCCCATTAATTACCTATCTTGTCTAATTAACTAAAAATACATCATTGGAGTGAAAACCCCCTCTCTCTCTTCCATTTTGGCCGGCCACCATCTCCCACCATCTTCTTCTTCCTTCTTCTTCAATTCGGCCGAGAAGCCTCCCGCGAACAGAGAAAATTGCTTCACTATTCCGGTCATAACTTGGTCGTTCGACATCATATTGAGGTAAAACTACCGCCATCTTAAAGATTATCATCTTGCTATTCTAAGAAGGTATTATGAGCTTAATTTGACCAATTCTTTTGTCACGTAGGTCTGTTTGAGTGGGCAAAGGTCAGAACCTGACCCGATTTTAGAGAGGGACTAATTTTGGGGGCTTCCGGACTCCAAATGGCTTCAAATTTTCGGTGAGCTCTTCTAAAATCATAGTATTAAAATTGGCTAAGCTTGGGTTGTCATTTTAGTTGAGTTTTGATGAGTATACATGGCTAATTTGTGGAGATTTGTACCGAGTATAATTTTCTCGTTCGAGGACCGTGTAGAAAATCGGTTGGTTCGAAAGTTTTATGTTATTGTTTTTCTTCAAAACTCTTGGTGAGCTCCCTTAACATGTAGATTAAGGTTCTAGCAAGTTTATTTTGTGAAGAATCGAGGAATAAGATTGAGGTATGGCTTGATTAGGCTAAATGAACCAAAACTAGTTCTGTTTTAGGGAGTACCTGTTCTGGCCGATTCTATTGGGGATTTATTAGAGGGTATTTTGACTTCAAATTGACTCATAATATCCCATAAGACGTGATGTGATGTGTTAATGAGGAGTTTGCGAAGTAGATTTAGATTTATAAGTGATTTAAAGGCTATTTGGAGTATGAAACTCTAAGTTATACCTTGCCTTGCATGTGGCCTCATGAACCGAATGAATTGAGGACTCGTGGGAGCGTTGTCATGTGTTCAATTGATCAATAAGGTGTCTTGAGTTGGCAATTGAATGGCTGTTGAGGGATTGGTTTAATGGAAGTGAGAATTCAATAGCTTTTGATTTGAAATTGATGAACTTTTCTAGGTTGACGAGGGATCCTTGGTTGGATGCATACTTGTGGATTTGAGAAGGATCGTTTGACTGGAAATATGCTAGCATGATCGAAAAGTAAGTGTTTCCTAAACCTTTATCTGAATGCTAGGACACTACTGATAGAGTGGTTGAATGATTTGGTTGCTTGGTGAAACCTATGGTTTGAATTGCTTGTTTGGGTAGTGGATTCCATGACTTGAATGTCATAGTATGAAAATTGAACTGTGATATGTCTTAATGACATATTTGGCTATTGAGCCCTTGATGATTTAATTGATTGTAATGCCTACGTGATTTATATGGCTATAGTGCCTGTGATATTTATTGGCTATGAAGCCCTGTTAGTGAATTGGCTTTGACGCCTATGCTACATAAACGACTATAGTGCTGATACTATATGAATGGACTATATTGTCTCAAAAGTACTGATTGGCCTGTGGCCCTAGTGGTATCGAGTTGCTATGAGCCTTGAAATGGTAATTGGCTATGAATCCTAGAGATACCGATTGGCCTGAGACCCCAGTGGTATAGATTGGCGGTGAGCTAGTGGTACTAGTTGACTAAAAGTCATTACGATATTGATTAGCCTATGGCCCTAGTGATATTAGTTGGCAAGAGAGCCAGAGAAATGCATTGCGGCTGAGAACCCAGGCGATGAAGAAATGAGACGTTATTGTGATGATTTTATGAAGTTATATGCTTGTTTTGGTATGTGTTAGAAGCTTGAACCTATGAGGTTAAGTGTTTATGACTGTGACCTTAAATTATGCCTATCTTGCTGAGATAGTTGATTGTGTATGTCTTGTGCCATTGCTTGGATCTTGTTACGCATCTAGTGTTAATTTCATGATTTGGGGGGACTGGTGTTCAGGTTTAGGTTTAGGTTTCACTTGCTGAGATTTATATCTCACCCCAGTGGGAGATTATCTTTTTTAGGCCCCAGGCGAAGGAAGCTTGAACTTGCTAAGGATTGGCATTCGAGGAAGTAGTTAATCAATTGTATTTAAGACGTTGGGTGACCTTAGAGATTATATTGTTTGGTGGATTAGTTTTTATCGTTGTACCGAATTGAGGTGTATTTTATAGATTGAGAAGTGTATTTTTTTTTTGTCCTAAGTCATCTTGATTTTATTCATGTACGGAATAGTTTTCTTGTTTCCCATGTATACGATTTGAGAACATGATATCCGAAGGATCTTGGATGGAACAGCTTGATTACAGCGCGTGCTCGCAGGGTTCGGGCTGTGACACAGTCCCCAAAGGGATACAGGCAAATCGGTATAACTCATCATATATCGCGCCATAACTAATAAAAAGCGATTTCTTCTTTCAGATACACCGTTATGTTATGGAGTTGCAGGAGGTGTCCATTGTGATAAAATGCCATTATCTTTAAGATAATCCAAGAATTTAGTACTAAGATACTCACCTCCTCGATTAGATCGAAGAGCCTTAATACCCTTTCCTGTTTATTTCTCAACTTCAGACCTCAATTCCTTGAACTTTTCAAAGGATTCATATTTATACTTCATTAAGTACAAATAACCATACCGCGAATGATCGTCGGAAAAGGTAATGAAGTAAGAATAACCACCCCTAGCAGTTTCATTAATTGATCCACATATATCTATATGTAACAACCCCAATATGTCAGCAGCTCGCGCACCATGTCCTACAAAGGGCACTTTAGTCATTTTTCCTAGAAGACATGCATCACAAATCGAATATAGTTCAAAACCAATTGAATTAATATATCCATCATTACTCAACATATTAATCCTATCTTCTCCAATATGACTTAATCGGAGACGCCAAACATACCCTAGATTCGGACTATCTCTAGGGCGTTTATTAGTTATGGCATTTACATAGTAACTATGTTGCTTATTGACATTGGTGATCGCATTACCGGACATTGTAATGGTATAAAGATTATTAGTTAATAATTTAGAACAAACACACGTTCTATTATAATAAATAGAACATATATCATCAGTAAAAGAAAATTCATAATTCTCTTTACCCAAATGAGGTATAGAGATGATGCTCCAAACAACATTCTCATAATGCAAACGATTATTTAAAACCAAAACATATCCATAAGGAAAACATAAACGGAAAATCCCTATAGCTAATGCAGTAACTCTTGCCCCATTTGCAAATGTTAGGACAATCTCATTTCGCCCCAGCATCCTGCTTATTTCCAGATTCTGTAAGGACATACAAATATGTGAGATTGCAGCAGAATCCAGAATCCATAAGCTAGATTCAGCACTAATCATATATTAGTTTCAATAAGCATAGACACCATACCTTCGGAAGGGTGGTTCTTGGACTTGACCTCCAAGCTTGCGAGGTACTTCTTTCAGTTCCTCCTTCGGTGCCCCATGACACCACAGTAATGACATTTCCCCTTTTCAATCTTGGGCTTTGGTTGCACAGCAGCTTTCACAAGCCTTTTCCATTTTTTTCTCTTCAAAGCAGTCTCACCCTTTGAAGCAGAACTCTTAGTTATAGCCACTACATTAGGCCTTGTGTCGTACATTTCCTTCTCATAAACTATCAACATAATATGTAACTAAACTAGAGTTTTTTCCTTCTTATGCTTGTGGAAGTTTTGGACAAAACTAGAGAAGGAATCAGGTAAAGATTGGAGGATCAAATCCACAGCTAAATCATTATCCATGACAAGATTTAGTGTCACGGCTCGAACCCAACGGGCATGCAAACATCCCACCAGGGTCTTCTTATTTGGACGATACACAGGATCCATTGGCCAACCGATTAAAACTTATAAATGATAAATGCACGCGGAAGTGGGAAAACATCCCATACAAAGAAAATGCAAGATGACCTAGGACAAAAGTGTATACTTCTCATTACAGTCAATCATACTTCAAAGGTCACAATTCTAAATCTCCAAATTCAATAAGGTATCCCTAAGGACTCAAAGGGTTAATATGCAATTCCTCAAGTGACTTCATCGAATGCCCATCCATGGCAAGCTCGGGTTTCCATTGTTTGAGACCAGAAATGTTGGTCCCACGACGGGGTGAGATAACAATCTCAGTAAGTTAACCCTAACCCTAAGCTCGGCTAATGGTATCTCCAGGCTCGTTTGAAAATCAGTAAGTTTTGGAAAAACACTTATCAAACATGACATTCAAACCATTGGCATAACAAGGCAATTCAGGCATATCAGGCAATCAGGTACATGTCTTTCACACTTTCTCTTTTCACTCCGAATTTCTCAAGCCATATGAGCATAATTGACAATCTATGCACTCTAGGCATACCAAGCATTCCAGCCAATTCATGTGTTCAATCACACAGACTCGAAAAAAATGTCAATATCGTGTTTCAGTCTTTTATCTTCTTTACGCCCATCAAGGGTCGCCCTCCTTGGGCAGCGAGATGATTCGGTAAATCACACGACTCTCAACGTCTTATCGAGATGATTCGATCATCATGACTCTCGCTGCAAGATGATTCGGTCTCTATAGTGACTCTCCACACTTCGCACCATCGAGATGATTCGGTTGACTATAAGACTCTCGCGTCCGGACCTAGAGATGATTCGGTCACTACCTCACTCTCGATTCTTACAGCCTTCGAGATGATTCGGTCAAGGTAGGACTCTCTAGCCGCACGACCTTGTTAGGTCAATCGGGATCAAACACCCGCGGCGCAATGCATTGGCCAAAGTAACCTCATTTGTGATCCTTCATATTAGTCCCATTTCCACATCCACAAACGAATTCATCCCATCGCCATTCAAGGCAAATCATTCAAGCACATCAGGATCACAAATTCAAGCATGCCATTCGATTATCATGCACATGCATGTCATCACACGAAGCATCATTCGACACATATTGCACAACCGAGCATTAAAGCCCTTAATTGAACTCCAATAATCATCACATGCCCAAATTCACATGTGGCATAACATCATCAAGCATTCACAGCTTTGATTCATTGCTCCCTAAGCATGAAAACATGATATTCAATCAAAGACAAGTCATAAAAACCTCAATTCACAATCTGCCTACTCACGACCAGGTTCAATCTCACGAAAATTGCAATATTTATACTCACCTTTTGAGGAAAAAAAATTCTATAGTCTTATACTTCAAGATCTTATGGACATATGGGCGAAAACGAGGCTCAATTTGGATATCGGATGACTTAGAACGGGCCGTTTTAAAATTGGCGTGCGCAGAAAACGGGATTTGGCAACTCTCGGGTTTCTCACGTTTTTCACACCAAAATCACTCTTTAAACCCTTTCAATTCCACTAAAAATCCACCCTTTAGTAAGCCAACATCCTAACTAAGAGTTAGAAGTATTCTTACCAAGCCATTTTAAGCAACAAGCTCCTTCAAGAACCGCAACAATCCTCGGTTCCTGATCTGTTCGGTACAAGGCTGATTCTGTCCCTAAGGAAATCCATGCAAACCGGCCATAAAAAATCCAATATAACTCATCTATCCTTTGCTAACATGAAGTATTATATCTTAGGGCGTTTTACCAACAATTTTTGAGGCAAGGCGACGCTTCCTCGACCTTCAAAGGTCCTCGGTTCCTAAACCCATCGAAGAGGACAGATTCTGTCCTTCAGAAAATCATCCAAATTCAATTATTAAAACCCATCTATCATTTACCAAACTTCAAATCAAACTTACTCAACCTTAATACTATGTCTTAAGGAGGTCTCACCTTGATTTGGAAGCAAGATAAGCCTTCTCAACCGGTCTAAAGGAGCTCACGGCCTGGTTCGTTCTGATTCTGACCTAGGAGGGGTTCCGGCGGCTCCACGGGTCAAACGGAGTAACGAATCAACGAACGGTCACTTGGAGGTTGTAGCCAAGACATCAAGGAGTGTTGTGGTGGTCGGAGTTGGGTCGAATGGTGGCCGGAAGCCGGCGTCGTGGCGAATGAACGGCGAGGACAGAATTTGGTCGGGCGAGCAAGAGGAAGAGAGAAAGAGAGAACGTGAGATTGAGAGGGAGAGAGAAATTGGCTAAATACAATGAAGAAAGTGAGAGTGTTCTTACTCTTTCTTTGTCCTCAAGTCAAGGAGAGAGAGAGGATTGGTAGGTGGGGATTTGATATCAAATTAATGTCATCCTTGAGCTCTAATCTAGCCTACTTATACACATCACCTCTCATTAATACACTTGACTTTTCTTCATAAAAATATAAGAACAAATTAACTAATCTACCCTTTGAATTTTGGCCACTAGGAGAAGAAGAAAATGACTATTTTGCCCTCGCTTATTCTTAGGAGAAAGAATGTCTTTGAGGGACAAAAGAGTAATTTTACACTTTCGGTCCAAATTTCACTTTTCTTCATCTAAATTACCCTCGATGAAGCAACGTCAAATTCCTTTTGAATTGTTGGAATTCTTCTTTGTCTAATATCCCATTTCAAGATTCAATTCAAGGTCCGTTTTCCGTCAATTGTAATTCCAGCCTTTCTCGAACCGACGGACGACTTTTGGCAGATGTTCGCGCGTATCGACTGAGTGATTCTCATCACATTTAGGATGACTCAAGTCACAGCGACTTTAGTTGTCATGTAATTGCGAAGGTTTATCGCTAGCTCCGACGTCACAATCGTAAGAATTCGATTGAGGAAAGGTTTGCAAATCATACATTGGTTAAGCGGAATCACCCGTGTTGCAATCGTATAACGCTAGCAATGAATCCCTTAATCATTCCTAGATCGCTTCTTATTGGCTTTAAATATTCCCTCGACAATCCTTATGGTCAAAATACCGTTCCTTATTCGAGTTCCTAGGTCCACGTATTTGTCATGCATTAGCCTTTTCCTTTATGGTCAGTTAACTCAAATTGATCAAGTTCGAGCAAGATAAAACTGAAAAACATTGATAGATATCTTCTCATTCATACATCTCGAAATGGTTCAAAATTCAGAATGACACAACTCTTTCCCCTACAAAAATTTCGTCCTCGAAATTTGTAATAACCTAAATCTACTTAAACAAATGGGGGTACTGGCATCTCATCGCTTCTTCACTTTCCCATGTAGCGCCTTCCATCCTATGATGTTCCCAAATCACCTTGACGAGTGGAATCGTCTTGTTTCTCAGAACTTGCTTCTTCCGATCTTCGATTCTTACTGGCTTTTCCACGTACGATATCTTGTCATCCACTTTAATGACTTCATAGTCTAGTACATTAGTCGGGTCCGGTTCATACTTCCTTAGCATTGATACATGGAACACATTATGAACTTGCGACGAGTTTAGCGGCAAGGCAAGACAATAAGCTAAAGTTCCAATCCTTATTAAATCATCGTAATAATGCACTTTTACTCATGTTTTGATGTATCACCTCATTCAAATGTCCTCTCATACCATCAGAGGTTCAAGGGCTTTATCAACTTGCCCTTTATCAACCAAATCGAGTTATAACTTTCTCGACTCCTTAATCAAGCTAATGGTTACTCCTATAGTAGCTCTCTTTCGACTCCATTCGAAGATCTCCAACGATCGTAGTAATCTATCAACTTTCAAGGTCATGTCTCTCTCTCTTGTCGGCATGTTTGATGCTCAACCACACGTTGGACTAATTCAACCTTTAATCCATATCACCGATAGTATTAAGGTAATCTTGGCACATCTTTGTGCCACTCCAAGGAACACCTTACTTCCCCATGGTCTATTCATTCCCAAAATCCCTTAGATACCGGGGTCAAATCATGGCAATATCTCATTCCTTTCTGACCTTCAGGCTTGATATTTCAGGTAACCATCAAATTAACCACACGGCAAACTTCTAATTTAGAAGTTGAATTTCTTATTTCTCAAGGGAAGGTATATCCCTCTATCACCGATTACACAATTCTTAAGTATAAGCATCCGCCAGTTATTTCACCCTTCCTTAACGATATGTTATCGTTGTAACAACATTTGAGTGACCTCTTCGTTCTACGTGCCTTTCTACCAATTCCCTTTAGGCAGTCCATGCTCTCAACCTTTTATAGTTCACATAACTTTGAGATCTTTCTTTATCCAAGCAACGCTCTTATATTCATAAGCAATTTCACCCACCGGTGTTGCCTCTCATTCAATTCCCCTCGGGAAACTGCTACCTTATATTCTTGTGGTAGATACAGACTCAAAACCTCCTTCCACCCAAGCAAGGCTTTCCAAACTTGTCACGGGGACACTCACAAATCAACTCAATCATTCCTTGGGCACTTAATTCGACTATTATCAACTTCTTTCTGCCAAGTGTCGAAACATTCCTTGGCCCTTTGTTGCCGCGAGTCTCTTTCAGGACCACACAATATTTTATTTATTGTCATCACTCTTTTCTCAAGAAGCTTTAGTGCTTTAGCCTCTGAGTTCCAAAACTCGCTAATGCAACCTTATCCTAATTCCGTCCATTCCACTGAACGTCAACATCATCCTAGAATTCAACATTGTCTACAAGACAGTGTCTCGAATTTTACTTTCAAGAATCATTCAAGTTTTGCGTCTTCTTTCTCAGTACAGACGCTCAACCACAATACTAAGACCATTCAGAGTTTTTCTTCCTTTTACAATAGGGTCTCTTACCCTAAGAAAGAAACTATATACTTCTGTGGCATTTTCTCACTTTAACTTCATCTTGTCCTTCCCATTTCATAGGACGTCAACCTTGGAGGCCGTGCCAACGGCGATACCTTTACTCCAGGATTCAAATGCCACCATGCTTTCACATTATCCTTCCCATAAATCAGTCACCTCAAGTGACAATATCTATTCGTCAGTGGTCTCCACCGGTTCACATATTGAATGCTCAATTCGATCACCTCAAATCACTTTGCAAGTATTCTCTAAATGCTCTTTTCGCTTATTAAATCATTCACTAGGATTACGAACAGCCAGGACTATTAAGTCCATCACTTTCCCTTCCTTCAACGACCATCTCATGGTCCAATCGTCCTTTAAGAATAACGCACTATTCTTTAGGGAACAACAACTCATGATTTCATTTCTAATGATTCCAGTTCAATTAACCAATCCCAAGGAATCATTACATCCAGGCAAATTAGCATGCTGATTTTTCCTTAACTCCTTTCATTATAGAAGAGACGGACTACCCATTTTCCACCATGGGTCTTACGTCTAAGTGATCAACCATTCCTTGGAGACACTTTTCGTGTTCCACAAGTGACGTTCTCTTCATTTGTATTTCTTCCAATCATTCACTCCCTTTATTAATGTGACATTTCGAATTTTGACCCCTCTCGAGGCTATTGAATGGAAAGATATTGATTGAGGTATTTCAGTTGTATCTCGTTCGTAGTAAGTTCGGAGTAAGCCACTCTCGAGTTAACTGACCAAAAGGGTAAGACTAACACGGAGTCGGGTACGTGGACTTGGGAAATTCGAATAAGAAATGGTGCTTTGACCATAAGGATTGTCGATGGGATATTTTAGGCTAGCAGAGATCGATCTAGGAACGATCATGGGATGCTTTTCTAGCGTTATATGGTTGGGACGTAGGTGATTTCGCTTAACCAATGTATAATTTGTGAAAATTCCCTAAATCAAATTCCAATGATCAGAACCACAGGAACTAGTGATAAACCCTCGTAATCACATGACAACAAAAGTCGCCATGACTTGAGAAATCCTAAGGTCGATACGTGTAATGCCTGCAAGAGTCACCCGTCAGTTTGAGATAAACTGGAATTACAGTCGACAAGAACTCGACATGAATTGGACCTTGAAAGTGGGTATTGGACATTGAGAGATTTCAACATTTGTAAAGAATTGGACGCCACCTTATCTAGGGTAATTAAGATCATGACTCGCCTCATAAGATTGGAAAAGTGAGATTTTGGACAGTAAAGTAGAAATGACCCTTTAGCCCTTGGAGATTTCTCATGCTTTTAAGAATGAATAAGGACAAAGTAGTCATTTACCCTCCTCCTCTAAGTGACCAAAAATTTAAGGATAATATAGTCATTTGGCTCTTAGATATTTTGGAGATAGAGACAAGACCATTAATTGCATTAGTCAAGTCTCACATGCCTAATCTAAGCCTAGTCTATGACAACCATCACATCCCTCTCTCTCTCTCTTCCTTTGGCTTGAAGGATAAGCCACTCTATCTTCTTCCTTTTCCCCCATTTTGGCCGAGCAACCCCTTCTTCTTCAAACTCTCCCTCAAAACTCTCTCTCTTGAATTTTTCTCTCTCCCCAGTTATGACCACCTCCACTGTTCCGGCCATAACTTCTTCATCTGTTATCTGATGGAGATGAGCCACCCACCATTAGAAAGGTATTTCTCTTTTCGTTCAAACAATGTATTATGAGAAAAAAATCCACCTAGCCGTTTTTCCCATAGAGCCGTTTGAGTGAGGAAAGGTCGCTGCCTGACCCTGTACCGACCCGAGGAGCTTCATCTTGGAATTCCAGGCTTGTTTTGGCTTCATTTTTGGTAAGACCACCTCTCAAACCTATCTAAGATATATAGCTTTGTGTCCATGAAGTTTGGTTGGATTTTGATGGGTTTTGGTGGTTGAATCTTCATGGGTTTTGGTGGTTGAATCTTTATGGTTTTCAAGAGGACAGAAACTGCCCCCACCGGTTAGACTTGGAATCGTGGCTTCTTGAGCTTGAGACTTTGTTTTGCTTGAAAATTGTCGGTGAGTCATCCTAAGACTTAGCTCTATGTGTTGGCTAGCTTGTGGAGGATTTTGGTCTAATTTAGAAGTGGTTTGATAATTAAACTCCGGAATGATTCTCGCTTGGATATAACCTGTCTTGTGGAACCAGTTTGGAAACCGCGACACTTTGGAGTCTGCCGAGACGTCATTTGGCTTGAAAATTTTTGGTGAGTTATCCCAAGACCTAGTATCATGTGTTAGCAAGGTGTATGATAATTGGAATGAAGTTTAAATGGTGTTTAATGGCAAGTTTCATGTGATTTTCTCTAAGGACATAATTTGCCCTATATAGAACAGACTTGGAATCGAATGAATTATACGGTCCTTTGGTCAATTTCATTGGCTCAAATTCTTGGTAAACTCCTTAAGACCTTGCTTGAGATTCTAGGGTAGCTTGTGGATAAATTGGAAGTGGATTGAAGGAGTTTTGATGGATGAATGTTGGTGAAACGCTTAGGAATCGATTTTGGATAGATTTGGAATAAGTACTTATGTCGCCTATTTCGTGGATATTCTCAGCTTAGAGTACTGGTAAGTTATGCCTAAACCTTTATTAGGATGTTATGTTACCAAAATGACAGAATTTTGAGTTCGATTGAATGATTTCATAAACTGATTTTGTGAGAGGCGCGAGGGAGTCCAAATCCATCCAGTTTTGTGAGTTGGCGTTTCTTGGCATGTTTGATTGAAAATCGATTGTTTAGGAAGCCTTAATTGATCATGAATGTATGCCTTAATGGCTATTTAAGCATGTGAGATGAGAAGCCGAAAGCCAAGATTAAAAGTGGTGAAAAATGTGATTTGGAGTCAAGCTTGAAATTATGAATTTTCGTAATCATTGAATTGCCTGAGGCTTTACTTGAATTTATACGTGCTTGACTAAGAAAGTTACGACTTGAAACGCGTTGTGTCCAGTGACGGACGTTTGAAAGGAATGCCTCGAGTAGGCGATGAACTGCTTGATTTCATGAGTTATTCTTGAATGATGAATTTTGAGGCATGAATTGTTTTCTTTAAATGAAAATATGAGGCTTTCTATAATTGAAATTTTTATGAATAAAATGGCCTGTGGGATCGTCAGGAAAAATGATAATTGTACTGGCGTGTAAATCGCCAATGGCGTGTGGGATCGCCAAGAAATTATATTTTGGCCAACGTATTGGGAGAGAGTTACTCACATTTTACCTGACGAGGTCGTGTGGCTAGAGAGTTCCATACTGACATGATTCATCTCGATTGAAAATGGGCGTCGAGAGTCGTATGGCAACCGAATCATCTTTAGGTCCGGACGCGAGAGTCTGATATGGATCGATGGGTCATATGGAGACCGAATCATCTTGAAGCCCCAAAGTGGGCGGCCTAGGATGGGCGGTTATGGAAAGATCTGTTTTCTGGAAAAATCAAGAATGATTTTGTGAAAAATTATTTATGCCTTATGTTTGGAAATTTGCTTCATGATTTGAAAATAGCCCAGAAAGGGGCGTGAGAGAAAAGAATGTGTTTTTTGGAAATTTCAAGGAATGATAGTTTTGAGAAAGAAGTGAAAGTTGCCTCATGTTTTTGTGATGGCGTCAAGTGCTTGCTTTTGATTGAAAATCCCACTACCATACGAAGCTCAGATTTTTGCCACGATTTGTGATTTAGTCATGTCAATTTGAAGTACTGAAATACCAGGTTTTGACAAGTACCCTGTTTTAAACATGCCAATGTTTTTAATATCAAAATACCCTCGTTTTCCAAAAACGTCTGGAGGTACTGGCAGCCTAGTTTAGGGTTAGGTTTGACTTACTGAGATTATATATCTCACCCCGTCGTTGGACAACTTTTTTCAGGTCCCATACGAAGAAAATCGAGTTTGCCATGGATTGGCATTTGAGGAAGTTATTGGAGGAAAATGAAGATTACTCTTTTGTGATCTTAGGGTTGAAAAATGATATTCTTGGGGATTTAGATTTGTAACATCTGAAGTATGATTAAACTTTATGAAAGGTGTAACCTTTTGTCCTAAGTCATTATGTGTTGCTTTATTTGTAATGGAGTTGGCCTCGCTTTCGCATGCATTATTCATATAGAGTTGTAAGTTATTGGCCGATGAATCTTGGAAGTTCATTAAAGGTAATAGTGAAGGTGGGATGCTCGCATGTCCGCCGGGCTCGGGGCGTGACAATTAACATCCATCATAGTTCTTCAAAACCAGGAACATCAATTAGCCATAAGACTTTCAAATTCCAATCCACTCAAGGATTTACTTATCTTATTCAAGGGTCCTCGACCACTCTTAATGTACTTAGGCGACCTTGAGAACTCTGTCTCACATTAGTCGATCATCCTCTAATCCTTACAAAATTATCAAGATCCAAACAACCTTTGCTCTCAAGCAATCCTAGGAAAATAGTTTTCGTCATACAACTCAACAGAGGTAGTCCAGGTAAATATCATGCCTTCGAGGAAACCCTTCCTCTGGTGACCTTTCACCAATTATCAACAATCTCTTAAGGCTAAAACTGCCAGGGTCACTTTCTTTTTCCAATGTACCCAAAACCTCTAAGGTTTTCTTACCAAGATTCCCAATTTAAAAGAAGGCAGTTTCAAATTCATTTCCTCCGTCAAACCTTACTCAACCTCAACTTCGTGGTTTATCTCACACTTTCAATTTAGAAATGAGTAACTCAAAATCACTTTTCTCATGACTTCCAGCACTTAACTCATCAGCACTAATATCTATCACCATAGTGACCCAGTCAACAGTGGTAGCTCCTCCTCGAGCTGGCCCACTTGATAGATTTTCTCATTTCTATTTAAAGTTCCCACGACTCATTCGGCTCTTGGGTCTCACGTGATTAACAAAATCAAGCCATATGCTCTTCTCGTACTCATACTCCAGTCACTCATCTTTACTCAATTCTCATGATCCTTCTCAGTTATAGGATCTTTCATACCATGTATACTTGAGCCTAATGCTCTTCTATGACCATACTTTGGTCATTCAACCTTATTAGGTTCTCATGTCACTTGAATCACTATGATTCCCTTCAGGAATCAAAGACTTAAGTTATCTACTCAAGTCTAGCAGCCTCAGCCTGCTCATCTCATTATCTTTCACCATCAACCATCCAATGGTTCCTAAACAACTCTCAACTAGTTACTCATTATACAAGGATTCCAAATCATCCTTAAGCAACAACCACGCAACAAGCCAGCCTCAATGAGGCAACTTCTCAATCATCAGCCAATTACTAGGCAAGCCTCAACTAGGCCAAAACTCAACTAGGTCAACATCCAGCAACCACTCAAGGCATCACTTTAGTGAGTCAACTACTCATGCTTTAAGCGTAAAGCATCTGTCACTCTAGCATAATCACAACAGGCTATCTCAATCTCAATAGACATCAATTCAATAGGGTATACACTCCACATGCAGTCTAATCTCTCAGTTAGACCTTGGCCATAACAATCACATGATGCTAATCATAAAACACGCCTAACAGGCCGATCACAACATTACTTTTCTTTTTCAAATGACATCTACAACCAAGCACAAAGCTTTTAATGCCAATCACAGGCGTCATTTCACATGTCATGCCACTTTTGAACATTCACTTCGAGAATCAATCCCGTGCCATACATCTCTTAACCACAATTGGACTCCACCCGATACTTAGACTTTACATTTCAAGTTATGACTTAGGTCATTCCTACATCTCGCCATCTTAGAAGCTTGTTAGAAGCCGCTCCTTGTCTGGACCTCTTTATTTCGACGATCACTCTCGGCCCTCATCAAACATGACCGTTGTAGGTTGTCCCAAGTCATACATCTACGGAGAAAGCCCCGTTCCACACGTCCCATACCATGCTTCATTACAGTTTATAGGTATCCCATCCACTTGTCCCATACCAAGCGACAGTTTATTAAGTCCAACAGCGATAAGTTCATGCATGCACCTCATCAGCTTTCATTTCAAAGTCACAAACACATGCATATCATGTTTGTTCTCACGACCTGTCATACCATAATCGTTTCCACATCGAGCCTCAATTGTAGAAAACCTCTAGTTCCATCAATGGCCATCGCATCTCACAGATCAATTGCCTATATCCAATCATATACCTCAAGTCTAGTCACTATTCAAGTCAAATCCATATACATTCGATCACAACTGACCTTTAATCAAAATATTCCTTACCCACTTCCTTGTATACACTTCATTTCAAACCATCCAAGGTTGTCAATAGAAATCGATAAGTAAACCATCAAGATACAACACAATTCAAGCCGGAATCCCCAAATGCCAGTCATCTCTTTGTAACTCATATTCCCCAAGTTGGGTCATCGACAAGTCACGATCACAATCATATACTCCAATCGACCCTTCATTTATAAACTATTCTCTACCAACCTAAAATCCAAGCTTATAGCTCTTCAATCTCTACTCACTTCCTTATGAGCCTTGTTCATAAAATCACTCAATATCATCGATCGAAATTAACTCTAGAACCATTAGGGAGCACACAAGTTCAAGCCTATAATCCTCAAGATTCAGTGATTAATGCTTAATCCTAAAGTTATCACTACCTATTTTTCCTCAAGTCATCACTACTTATCACTTGAAACCTCAATCACATTGGATCGAGCTGACTTTACTCTGATACCACTTAAACGGGGATGTCACGCCCCGACCCAACGGGCATGCAAACATCCCACTAGGGCCATCTTGTTTAGACGATACCTAGGATCCGTCGACCAACCAATTAAAACTTCTAAATGATAAACACATGTGGAAGTGAGAAAACATCCCATACAAAGAAAATACAAGATGACCTAGGACAAAAGGGTATACTTCTCATTACAGTCAATCATACTTCAAAGGTTACAATTCTAAATCCCCAAATTTAATAAGCAATCCCTACGGTCTCAAAGGGTTAATATGCAATTCCTCAAGTGACTTCATCGAATGCCCATCCATGGCAAGCTCGAGTTTCCAATGTCTGAGACCTGAAATGTTGGTTTCATGACGGGGTGAGATAACAATCTTAGTAAGTTAACCTTAACCCTAAGCTAGGCTAATGGTACCTCGAGGCTCGTTTGAAAATATGTAAGTTTTGGAAAAACACTTTTCAAACATGACATTCAAGCAATTGCCATAACAAGGCAACTCAGACATATCATGCAATTAGGTGTATGTTTTTCACACTTTCACTTTCCAATCAGAATTTCTCAAGCCACATAGGCAAAATCGACAATCTATGCACTCTAGGCATACCAAGCATTCCAGCCAATTCATGAGTTCAATCACACAGACTCGGAAACACATCAAGATCATGTTTCAGTCTTTTATCTTCTTTATGCCCATCAAGGGTCGCCCTCCTTGGGCCGCGAGATGATTCGATCAATCACATGACTCTTGACGTCTTATTGAGATGATTCGGTCATCATGACTCTCGCTGCAAGATGATTCGGCCTCTATAGCGACTCTCGACACTCCGCGCCATCGAGATGATTCGGTCGACTATAGAACTCTTGCGTCTAGACCTAGAGATGATTCGGTCGCTACCTAACTCTCGATTCTTACAGCCTTCGTGATGATTCGGTCAAGGTAGGATCCTCTAGCCGTACGACCTCGTCAGGTCAATCGAGATCAAACACCCGCGGCGCAATGCGTTGGCCAAAGTAACCTCATTTGTGATCCTTCTTATTAGTCCCATTTCTACATCCACAAACGAATTCATCCCATCGCCATTCAAGGCACATCATTCAAGCACATCAGGATCACAAATTCAAGCATGCCATTCGATTATCATGCACATGCATATCATCATACTAAGCATCATTCGACACCTATTGCACAACCGAGCATTAAAGCCCTTAATTGAACTCCAATAATCATCACATGCCCAAATTCACACATGGCATAACATCACTAAGCATTCACAGCTTTGACTCATTATTCCCTAGGCATGAAAACATGATATTCAATCAAAGACAAGTCATAAAAACCTCAATTCACAATCTGCCTACTCACGCCCAGGTTCAATCTCACAAAAACAGTAACTTTGATACTCACCTTTTGAGGAAAAAAATTCTATGGTCTTAAACTTCAAGATCTTACGGATATGTGGGCAAAAACGAGGCTCAATTTGTATATCGAATGACTTAGAACGGGCCATTTTAAAATCGGCGTGCTTAGAAAATGAGATTTGGCAGCTCTCGGGTCTCTCACATTTTTCACACCAAAACCGTTCTTTAAACCCTTTCAATTCCATAAAAAATCCACCCTTTAGTAAGCCAACATCCTAAATAAGGGTTAGAAGTATTCTTACCAAGCTATTTTAAGGAACAAACTCCTTCAAGAACTGCAACAATCCTCGGTTCCTAATCTGTTCGGTACAAGGAAGATTCTATCCCTAAGGAAATCCATGCAAACCGACCATCAAAACTCCAATCTAACTCATGTATCCTTTGCTAACATGAAGTATTATGTCTTAGGGTGTTTTTCCAACAAGTTTTGAGGTAAGGAGATGCTTCTTCGGCCTTCCAAGGTTCTCGGTTCCTAAACCTGTTGAAGAGGATAGATTCTGTCCTTTAGAAAATCATCCAAATTCAACCATTAAAGCCCATCTATCATCAACCAAACTTCAAATCAAACTTACTCAACCTTAATACTATATCTTAAGGAGGTCTTGCCTTGATTTGGAAGCAAGATAAGCCTTCTAAATTGGTCTAAAGGAGCTTACGGCCTTGTTCGCTTTGATTCTGACCTAGGCGGGTTCTGACGGCTCCAAGGGTCAAACGGAGTAACGAATTGATGAACGGTCACTTGGAAGTTGTAGGCAAGACATCAAGGAGTGTTGTGGTGGTTGGTGGCCAGATGCCGGCGTTGTGGTGAACGAAGGACGAGGATAGAATCTGGTTGGGCGAGCAAGAGGAAGAGAGATAGAAAGAACGTGAGATTGAGAGGGAGAGAGAAATTGGCTTAATACAATGAAGAAAGATAGAGTGTTCTTGCTCTTTCTTTGTCCCTGAGTCAAGGAGAGAGAAAGGATTGGTAGTTGGAGATTTGACATCAAATTAATGACATCCTAGAGCTCTAATCTAGCCTACTTATACACATCACCTCTCATTAATACTATTGATTTTTCTTCATAAAAATCTAGAGTACAAATTGACTAATCTACCCTTTGAATTTCGACCACTAGGAGACGAAAGAAATGACTATTTTGCCTTTGCTTATTCTTAGGAGAAAGAATGTCCTTGAGGGGTAAAAAGATAATTTTACACTTTTAGTCCAAATTTCGCTTTTCTTCATCTAAATTACCCTCGATGAGGCGACGTCCAATTCCTTTTGAATTGTTGGAACTCTTCTTTGTCCAATATCCCATTTCAAGATTCAATTCATGGTCCGTTTTTTGTCAATTGTAATTCCAGCCTTCCCAAACCGACGGGCTGCTTTTGGTAGATGTTCAAGCGTATCGACTCAGTGATTCTAATCACATTTAGGATGACTCAAGTCACAGCGACTTTGGTTGTCATGTAATTACATGAGTTTATCGCTAGCTCCGACGATCACTGTCACGCCCCGTGCCTCGAGCACGAGCACGCGACTCCCTGCAAGCAAATCAAATATCTCTCGTGGTCCCAAGATCCACACATAAGTCGAGAGATGTATAAAATACATAGCACATGGAAGCGATAACAATAAAACTCCTCCGTACAAATAGTAAAATGGGACCTGGATAGCGAGAATACTGCAATGCGTAATATCCAACTGTTCATCTAGACGTATAGCTACTAGATCTGCTAATAAAGGGGTGACGGGGTAAGTACACAAAAGGATCCATCATCAACATACAACAAGAGACAGGGTCAAGATCGCCTTCAAAAGATCAACGAGCAAGCTGGGAGCTCCTAAGACGAGCTACTGGAGTCCTCGATCTCCTCTGCCACTTTCGTAGGCTCATACTTTGAGAAGGTCTCTGAGCGAATCTCTATGGAGTCCTCCATGGTCTCCACAGCAGACGGCTCCACCAGATCCTCATTAGTCGCCTCGACCACTATGACCTCCTCCTTTGTGTTCTCTAAGGTCGGGGTCCTATCCTGTCCATTCCTCGAACCGGCAACTGACCCCTTAGCCTAGTCTAAGTCCCGGGTGGGGTGGCACTGTGACATTATGATTTCCAGTTAATTTCAGACTCATTAATGAGAAATGAATCTAGAGATTTATTTCAATCATATCTCGCTCGAACTTGATCAATTCGAGTAGACTGACCAAAGGGGAAAGGCTAACGTGAGACAAGGTACGTGGACCTAGGGAATTCGGATAAAAAATGATGCTTTGACCATAAGGATTGTCGAGGAGATATTTAGAGCCACAAAAGGCCGATCCAAGAACGATTAGGGAATGCCTTGCGAGTGTCATACGATTGGAGCGCGGGTGATACCGCTTAACTAATGTATGATTTGCAAAATTTTTCCTAAATCGGACAGTAAAAATCGAGATCATAGGAACTAGTGATAAACCCTCACAATTACATGATAACCAAAGCTGCCACGAATTGACGAGCTCTAAATGTGATATGAATCACATGGTCGATAAGCGTAAAGTCTGCAAAAAGCCGCCCGTCGGTTCTAGATAAGCTGGAACCACGTATGATAGAGGAAACCATTAGAAACGAGTCTTGAAAAATTTGAAATGAAAAATCAAGAATTCCAACGTTATTCGGATTGGCCGTCGCCCTATCGAAAAGTTTTGGAGCGAGAAAAATGACATTCTGAACGTCGAGATTAAAATTACCCTTTTGCCCCTCAAGCTTAAAGTCTTGCCCATGCATTTGAAGAAGGGTAATTTGGTCATTAAACCCACCCCAAGACCACCAAAAATTTGAAGGATTATTGGCCATTGGATTGAATTGGAATGACAAGTGGACAAGTGTCACAAGATCAAGCATGGGGTGGTCATGTCCAACTTTATTCACCTACCATTCAAACCATTGACTCAAGCTTGGATATACAGCAATTTCACTCTCTCTCCTCTCACATGACCCGCCATAACCCCAAGAACTCACGCCAATCTTCATTTTCTTCTTCCTCTTCATTTTGTCGATCGCCGACCAGCCCAGCCGCCGCCATTCGCCACCCATGACGCTGCCTTTCGATCACCCCTTGACCGTCGGCTGACCATACCAACTTAGTTCTACGTCTTTCCGACCTCCTCGAAGTGGAAACGAATCATTTGGACCACCGAGGAGCTCCAGCCAAGAGTTTTCCCGGAAGCCGACAGAATTTGACCCAATCTGAGGTAGGTCTGATTTCTAACCCTTTTGGAGGCCGAAATGTTGGAGTTTTGAGGTTAAATTTTATGAAAGTCTAGAGGACATCTGTATTAATCTATGGTAAAAATTGAGAGTGATTTGAAGGAGTTTTGACATCAAATCGGTCTTGTGAACTTGGAACAGAAACTGCCGGTTACTGACCTAGGGGATTCGGCGACTTTCAACGGGATTTCGGCGACCATTCGACCTCAAACTCACGGTGAGCCCATAGACCATTAGATAGACATGTTAAGAGGTAGGATAGTGTTTAATGATGGATTTGGAGTTGAATTAGGGTTGGACAATTTCGATTTGCACAGAACCGAGAAGAATCGATTCTGTTCTGTGCATGGCCGAACCCTTCAGGGCTGTTGGTGTTGGATTATGAGACTCAAATTGATGATTAAGGCATGTTAAGATGATGAGGGTTAGGTTATGGAGGATTATGGTTCATAGATTAAGGAATTTCACAAGGAAATTGATGAATTGGATGAATATTCTAGGTTGCTTGGTGAGTTCGACGTTGGACCCTTGGAATCGAATTGGTGATGGCTCAAGAAGAGAATTATTGTGATATCAAACGCAAGGTAAGGAAATCCTAAACTTAGGATAGGAAGATTGGACTCAATTGGGTGAGTCGAGGATTAATTTGATTAATTTGTGAGAATTTTTCCAAAGGATAGTTCTTGATATATCCTAAGTGGTTATAGGAGGGTTATGTGTGTTATTGTTTGTGTTTAAATCATTTTCCATGTCGAATGTCATTGATTGTCTTGTATGCCATGAGTATTCAAATTGTGCATGAGTTGCACTTGTTGTTTCGTCTACGAGTTGAATTGAGAAGCATGGCATGAGCATGACATGGCGAGCCCCTGAGGTGTTTAAGACGCAGGGCGGGAGGTGGATACCCTGATGCGATGTAATCGCGGGTTGCAGTTGATGTTGTATGGCACCCTGATGCGATCTAATCGCAGGGTTGACATGGCCACGGTCTTGATGCGAATTTTTTGCGGGACGGAGATTTGAGGTGATGATATCGGCCTGGAGATTCATTGGAACCTGATGCGTTTATGCTGGTTGCCAATCACGGTCTGAAGCATTTATGCGGACCGAGCCTGATGCGATTTAATCGCGGGCTGGAGAATGAGGCAGGCAAGAAGAGGTGGTTGCGGTTAAATGGCAGGATGAGGTGTGCATAATCATTTGAGTGTGACATGGTGTCATAGTTGCATGCCCATCATCTGTGTGTCACTATCTTTATTTGTATGTGCCTATGTGATTATGAGTATGAAATTTTAGGATAGATGACTGCCTGAGTGAACGATCAGCCTGACCTAGGGTTAGGACTCTTTTAATGAGATGTGTATCTCACCCCTTTGGGGACCCCTATTTTTACAGATCCTAGGTCTTAGCTATGTGGCCTATTTGTTTTGTGGATCCTAAGGAGATGACGGCATATTTTGACGAGTTTCCGAATAGGCAGGGGAATATTTATGTGAGAAAGTATACGGTTGTATTGGTCGACGAGGGCAGCTCAGACTGGAAGCCTCATAGGTTCGAGGCATGGTTCAAGAACGTCGGAGACGAGTCGATTGGACCGCTAAAGCCCCACGAGGCATCCCAATGAGTTATCCCTAATTAGTGCCAGACTGTTGGGAAGCAGGAGTTGCTAGAGGGGTCTGTAGTTGGTTCTAGGAATTAGCCGAAGAAGACCCTAACACTGGACTTTACTATGGAGGAGGACGAGGTCATTGTCCTGGAGGTGACCGAAGAGAACCTTGCGGAGCCGTCCCATGAGGAGACCATGGAGGACACCGTTGAGTTTCCACCTGAGACCGTCTCCGAGTATGAGCCGACGGAGGATGCCGTGGACAGTGAGGATTCCAGCAGCTCATCTTAGGTGTCCTAGTTTATTATCTCGATCTTGTGATGGCGACCCCCGATCATGGCTATTTTGGATGTCGATGATGGTCATACTTTTTGATGTGCTTACCCCGTCGCCCTTGCCTAGCGGATTGTAGTAGTCGGTATTTGTATGAACAGTATGTTATGATGTATGACAATTATTATGCTATCTAGGTCCCACTTAACTTATATTTTGTACGAGGATTTAATTGAGTGCCGCTTTTGCATGTTTAATGCATATATATTATCTCTCGACTTGTTTGTGGATCTTGGAACCACGAGAGATGTGTTGTTTGCTTGCAAGGATGTTCGCGTGCTCGACGGGTTCGGGGCGTGACATCCCCGAACGATTTGGTATCAGAGCAAGGTCAGCTCGATCCAAAGTTCGTTGAAGACTGAAGTAATAAGAAGGATTAAGTTGGGACAAGGACGGATAGCAAGACCTTAGAAGGCTAGTTAAGAAAAGATGTGGGGTGTATAATGTGTGACCTGGTACTTAGGGTTGGTACTTGATCTTGGCAGGATTATGGAAATACATGAGGATCAAGTTCCTTGCTTAGGATTGAAGGTCATTTCAGGACCTTGGTTTGTTTGAGGAATTAAAGCGATTGGTTTTAGTGAATCACTGAAGTGAACGGAACTGAGGAATAGCCATGAGTTATTTGTTGGAATGTCTGTAGAAGTTATTATATGAAAGGACTGTTACGGTGTACCTGTTTCTATTAAGGATTAGTTAGTAGCCCTGTATTTGAATGATTGAGCAAGTTACTAACTCCTTGCTGAACTTGTGATGGACCAGGTTCAATGGAAAGAAGCAAGGATGAGCAACCCGTCTAGAAAGTCTGGAAGGCCAAGAGGTGGGGCTTCTAGCTCTAGACCGCCTATTGCTGAAGATCCAAGAATGGATGGTGTGCTGAGGGCACTAGAAAGGATTGCCGACATGATTGATAGTTAGGCTCAAGATCGGGACGCTGCCATCGCCCAGGCAGTAAGAGCTGCCACAACAACCATCAATGTCAACAATAGAAACAATGGTGGAAATGGAAGTCAGGGTGAACCGAACCAGAGTAATGAAGCTGTAAACACCCAAGAAGAAATCGTCGTGGCCAGACAGATGGGCCAACTAGTGGAGTAGTTCATAAAGTTGAAGCCGACACAGTTTGACGGGACAAGAGATCCTGAGCTAGCGCCCAGGTGGATCGAAAAGTTAGAGAAGACTTTTGGGGTGCTGAGATGAACCGATGAGGAGAAGGCACTGCTAGTAGTGTACCAGTAAAAGGGTACAGCGAATGACTGGTGGGCTGCCACCAAGAATGGCGTCTTCCCTGAAGGAACGGTCATGAATTGGGAAGCCTTTAAGACGACCTTCAATGATAAATATTTCTCAGAGACGGCCAGGGAAAGGAAGTAGGTAGAATTCTTGCAGTTGCGCTAGAACCAATTGACGATAGATCAGTATGAGGCTGAATTTTCGAGGCTATCAAGGTACGCACCTCGATCCCTCAGGAGAAAGCAAGGAGGTTTAGGGATGATTTGAGGCCCTCAGTAGTCAAATGATCGCTTTGAATCTGAGGACATATAAGGAAATATATGAGATAGGCCAGATGATAGAACGACACTTGAAAGAGAGAAACACCGCAACTGCTTCGTGGTTTACGTCCTTTAGAGATAACCGCTAGATGGGCGAAAGACCGATGGCGAACAACAAATGTTTTGTGCCTCCCGTGCGGAAAAGTATTGTGAAGACGCCAAACCACACTAACTAGAGCTGCAGACTTTGTGGCAGGAGGCATGGAAATAGACAGTGCCCGATCAGGATCGGGGCTTGCTTTAAATGTGGTCAACTGAGCCACCAAATGAGGATGTGCCCGAATCAAGGTTCGACAAGTCGACCTCAAAGACAGAGGCCGCAAGCTGGACCATCGACTGCCACACCTCAGATTGAACAGAACCTACCACCGGCACAGGGAAAAGTA
Organism: Rhodomyrtus tomentosa; assembly: GCA_028455895.1. Classification (NCBI taxonomy): domain Eukaryota; kingdom Viridiplantae; phylum Streptophyta; class Magnoliopsida; order Myrtales; family Myrtaceae; genus Rhodomyrtus; species Rhodomyrtus tomentosa. The sequence goes on from JAPCWY010000008.1 coordinate 14,862,335, forward strand.
TATGCAGTAGCTCGTAGAGAGGCGAAAGAGACACTAGGTGTGGTCACAGGTACGGTTTACTTGTGCAACCAAGCTGCATATGCATTGATTGACCCTGGTGCCACGCATTCGTTTGTGTCTACACAGTTTGCTAAATTAGTGGAAATGAAATTGAAACCGTTAAATGTAATTTTACATGTTGCCACACCGTTAAAGGATAATATATTGATTTCAATGGGCTGTGCTGATTGTGAGATTGTGATTGGAGGGAGTAAAGAAAGTATTGACCTAGTTGTCTTACCCATGCACGATTTTGATGTAATCATAGGAATGGATTGGTTGGGAAAGCAGGGGACAATAGTGGATTGTGGTAGTAGATAATTCGATTTTACCTGAGAGGCCGCCCTAGCTTTGAATTGGTGGGAAGCCGAGGGGGAATCTCGATTCCCTTAGTCTCATCTTTGGAAATAACTAAGTTGATGTCTGAAGGGTGTCAAGCATACTTAGTGGCAGTAATGGACACGACTACTGAAGAACCAAAGTTATAGAATATCCCAGTAGTGCGTGAATTTCCTGATGTATTTCCCCAAGAGTTGCCAAGATTACCACTGGAATGGGAAATATAATTTGTAATCGAGTTAGCCTCTAGAACGGAGCCGATTTCAAAAGCACCTTACAGGATGTCCCTGCCAGAACTGAAAGAGTTAAAGGTGCATATGCAAGAGCTGCTGGATAAAGGATTTATTCGACCAAGTGCTTCGCTGTGGGGAGCACCAGTGCTGTTGTAAGGAAGAAGGATGGGTCTATGCGTTTATGCATCGACTATCGGCAGCTGAACCAAGAGACAATGAAGAACAAGTACCCACTGCCGAGGATTGACGATTTGTTTGACCAGTTGCAAGGAGCGACAGTATTTTTAAAGATTGACCTGAGGACATGGTATCACCGGTTAAGGATTAAGAAGGAAGACATACCCAAGACTACCTTTAGGACGAGGTATGGTCATTATGAGTTTACGATGATGCCATTTGGTTTGACCAATGCTCCAGCTGCATTCATGGACCTGATGCATCGAGTATTTAAGGAGTTTCTGGACAGATTCATCATCGTCTTTATTGACGACATCCTGATTTACTCGAGGAGTGGTGCAGAACATGAAGAGCACCTAAGGATTATACTGCAGACTCTGAGGGAGCATGCGATCTACGTAAAGTAGAGTAAGTGTGAGTTTTGGCTGAACAGGGTAGCATTTCTTGGTCATGTGGTGTCTGGTGAAGGAATCGCAGTGGATCCTACGAAGATCGAGGTTGTAACCAATTGGCCCAGACCCACTACGGTTACTGAAGTCAGAAGTTTCTTGGGATTGGTAGGATACTATAGGCGTTTTGTGGAGAAATTCTCATCCATAGCCATTCCATTGACGCGATTGACGAAGAAGGAAACGAAGTTTGAGTGGACTGACAAATGTGAGAGGAGTTTCTAAGAGCTCAAGCATAGACTAACAACCGCACCAGTATTGACAATTCCATCAGGACCGGGAGGTTACGAGATTTACAGCTATGCTTCGCTGAAAGGATTGGGCTGTGTGTTGATGCAGCACGGAAGAGTAGAAGCCTACGCATCCAGACAGTTGAGGCCACATGAGATGAACTACCCAACTCATGACTTGGAGTTAGCGGCGAGTATATTTGCTTTGAAAATTTGGAGATATTACCTATGTGGCTAGAATTTTCAGATCTATACCGACCACCAAAGTTCAAAGTACCTATTTTCCTAGAAGGAGCTGAACATGAAGCAGCGTAGGTGGATGGAGCTGCTCAAAAATTATGATTGTAACATACTATATCACCCTGCAAAAGCGAACAGAGTAGCAGATGCGCTGAGTCGGAAGTCAAGCACCGCATGTCTGCTGGTGAAAGGTTGGTCGATGATTGAGAATTTAAGAGATTCTGAGTTCAGACTAGAGGTTAGCCAGTTGTCTAGCTTGGTAGCTACGTTGAGGGTAGAACTTGAGGTCTAAGAAGGAATAAAGACCTTGCAATCTACGGACCTAGAGATTCAGAAAATCCTTGAGATGGATGCGACAAAGAGAAAACACGAGTTTCAGATGCCTGAGGATGGAATCCTAAAGTTTCGAGGACGATTGTGAGTGCCAAAAGATGAAGGACTCAGGGAAAGGATTTTTTCAGAGGCTCACAGGAGCAATTATAGTATCCACCTTGGAAGCACGAAAATGTACCAGAACCTACGACAACACTATTGGTGGAATGGGATGAAGGTGGGCGTAGCATAGCATGTGGCTAAGTGTTTGACGTGCCGGCAATTGAAAGCGCAGCATTGTAAGCCTGGAGGACTATTACAGCTGCTGGAAATTTTGGAGTGAAAATGGGAGCATGTGACTATAGATTTTGTGATTGGACTCCCAAGAAGCCAAAAAGGTCACGACTCTATATGGGTAGTCATGGACAGATTGACCAAGTCCGCACATTTCATCTCGGTGCGAAAGGACTTCGCTATGGATAGGTATGCAGAGCTGTACATGAGGTAGATAGTGAGGTTACACGGAGTGCCAGTGACGATCACTTCGAATAGAGATCCTAAGTTCACGGCAAACTTTTGAAAAAGTCTGTAAGAAGCCATGAGAACTCAATTGCAGTTTAGTACAGCCTACCATCCACAGACGGATGGACGATCGGAAAGGACAATATAGACGCTTGAGGATATGCTGATTAGGAAGATCAGCTAGATCTAGTAGAGTTTGCTTATAATAATAGCTACCAGTAGAGCATCCAAATGGCACCATTTGAAGCACTTTATGGATGAGCCTGTAGAATCCCGATTTGCTGGGATGAGGTTGGAGAAAGGAGTATCACAGGCCCAGAATGGGTAGAGCAATCGATGGAAGCATGAAGATAATTCGGGATAGACTGAGGACGGCACAGAGTCGTCAGAAGAGCTATGCAGATAAGCGGCGCAAGCCCTTGGAGTTTCAAGTGGGCGATCACGTCTTCCTCAAGGGTCACCAATGAGGGGACTATCGCGATTAGAAAAGAAGGGTAAGTTAAGCCCCAAGTATGTAGGCTCATTTGAGATACTGGAGCAGATTGGAACCTTAGCCTACAGGCTTGCCCTGCCGCCTAATCTATCCCAGGTGCATAATGTATTCCATGTGTCGATGCTGCGAAAGTATGAACCAGACCCGACACATGTGCTGGATTATGAGACCATAGAGGTGGACGACCGAGTGTCTTACGTGGAAAAGCCGATAAGGATTGGGGACCGAAAGGAGCAAATTCTCGAGAATAATATGATTCCACTAGTCAAGGTAGTATGGGAGCACCATGGAATTGAAGGTGCCACGTAGGAGAATGAAAAAATGATGAGGCGACAACACCCCCATTTATTTGAGTAATTAAGTGTAATGTAAATTTCGAGGACGAAATTTTTGTGAGGGGGAAGAGTTGTGACATTCTGATTTTCAGTCAATTTCAGACTTATTAATGAAAAATGAATCTAGAGATGTATTTCAGTCATATCTCGCTCAAACTTGATCAATTCAAGTAGGCTGACCAAAGGGGAAAGGCTAACGCGAGACAAGATACGTGGACCTAGGGAATTCGGTTAAGAAATGACGCTTTGACCATAAGGATTGTCGATGGGATATTTAGAGCCACAAAAGGCCGATCCAAGAACGATTAGGGAATACCTTGCGAGTGTCATACGATTGGAGTGCGGGTGATACCGCTTTACTAATGTATGATTTGTAAAATTTTTCCTAGATCGGACAGTAAAGATTGAGACCGGAGGAACCAGTGATAGACCCTTACAATTACATGACAACCAAAGCCGCCATGAATTGACGAGCCCTAAATGTGATATGAATCACAAGGTCGATACGCGTAAAGTATGCAAAAAGCCGCCCGTCGGGTCGAGATAAGTTGGAACCACGTATGATAGAGGAAACCATAAAAAACGAGTCTTGAAAAATTTGAAATGAAAAATCAAGAATTCCAACGTTATTCGGATTGGTCCCTATCGAAAAGTTTCGGAACGAGAAAAATGACGTTCTAAATGTGGGGGTAAAATTACCCTTTTGCCCCTCAAGCTTAAAGCCTTGCCCATGCATTTGAAGAAGGGCAATTAGGTCATTAAACCCACCCCAAGACCACCAAAAATTTGAAGGATTATTGGCCATTGGATTGAATTGGAATGACAAGTGGACAAATGTCACAAGATCAAGCATGGGTGGTCATGTCCAACTTTATTCACCTACCATTCAAACCATTGACTCAAGCTTAGATATGTAGCAATTTCACTCTTCTCTTCTCACATGATCGGCCATAACCCCAAGAACTCACGGCAATCTTCATTTTCTTCTTCCTCTTCATTCTGCCGATGACCGACCAGCCCAGCGGCTGTCGTTCGCCGCCCACAACGCCGCCTTCCTATCACCGCCTGACCGCCGGCCGACCATACCAACTTAGTTCTACGTCTTGCCGACCTCCCCGAAGTGGAAGCGAGCCATGTGACATTCTGATTTCCAGTCAATTTCAGACTCATTAATGAGAAATGAATCTAGAGATGTATTTCAGTAATATCTCGCTCAAATCTGATCAAAGGGGAAAGGCTAATGCGAGACATGGTACGTAGACCTAGGGAATTCGAATAAGAAATGGTGCTTTGACCATAAGGATTGTCGAGGGGATATTTAGAACCACAAAAAGGCCGATCCAGGAACGATTAAGGAATGCCTTGCGAGTGTCATACGATTGGAGCGCGGGTGATGCCACTTAACCAACGTATGATTTGCAAATTTTTCTAAATCGAATAGTGAAGATCGTGACCGACTCACAATTACATGACAACCAAAGCCACCATGAATTGACGAGCCCTAAATATGATGAGAATCACAAGGTCGATACGCGTAAAATCCTCAAAAGCCACCCGTCGGTTCGGGATAGGCTGAAACCATATCTGAAAGAGGAAATCATCTAAAACGAGTCTTGAAAGATTTAAAATGGAAAATCAAGAATTCCAACATTATCCGGATTGGCTGTCGCCCTATCAAAGGATTCTGAAACGAGAAAAATGACGTTCTGAACGTCGGGGGTAAAATTACCCTTTTGCCCCTCAAGCTCAGAACCTTGCCCATGCAATTGAAGAAGGGCATTTTGGACATTAAACTTCCCTCAAGGCTACCGAATTCAAGGAAGATTATGGGCTATTAGATCAAGCATGATTGACAAGGGGACAAGTGTCAATGGGTGCCTTAAAAAGTAGTCAAGTCAACTATGCCAAACCTACCATTCAAAGCATTGACTGAAGCCTTGAATATATAGTCTTCTCACTCTCTCTCCTTACTCATTTGGCCTGCTACACCCCTCAAGAACCACCGAAACTCCTCTTCTTCTTCCCTCTTGTTTCTGCTCGTCGCCGACCGATTCTGGATGCCCCATTCGGCGCCTTTGATGTCTATTTTCGGCCACCGCCTGACCACCGGTCGACCATACCAACGAATCCACACGTCTTTCCGACCTCCTCGAACAAGAATCAAGCCATTTGGAGCACCGAGGAGTCCCGACCAAGCATTTTCCCAAGAGCCAACAGAATCGAGCTTAACCTGAGGTAGTTCCGGTTTCTAACCCTTTTGAAGCCCGAAACATTGGAGTTTTAAGATAAAATTTGGTGGAGATCTAGTAGACATATGTATGAATCTGTGATAAAAATTGGGGTTCAATTTGATGAAGTGTTGACCATGAACTGGTCTTGTGAACTTGGAACAGAAAACTACCGGTACTGACCTAGGGAGAATCGGCGACGTCCGATGAGTTTCCGGCAACCAATCGACCTCAAACTCATGATGAGCCTCTCAAACCCTTAGATAGACATGTTAAGAGGTAGAATGAGGATTAAATGATGGATTTAGGAGTAGATTAAAGATCGATCGCGTTCGGTTTGCACGAAACCAAGGAGGACCGATTCGGTTTCGGGCAAACCGAATCTGTTGGGCTGTTGATGGTTGGATTTTGAGTCTCAAATTGAGACATGTTAAGATGATGAGAGTTGGGCTATGGAGGAGTATGGTTCATGGATTGAGAATTTGGACAAGGAAATTGATGAAATTGATTGAAATTCTAGGTTGCGCGGTGAATTGAACTTTGAAACCGGTTGGTCGAGACTTTGAGGCTTGTAAGAAGGAAATTATCATGATATTAAACGCAAGGTAAGGAAATTCTAAGCTTAGGATAGGAAGATTGGACTCAATTGGGTGAGTCGAGGATTGATTGGATCGATTTACAAGGATTTTCCAAAGGATAACTATTGGTATGTCCTAAGTGATGATAGAAGGGTTATGTATGTTATTGTTTATGCTTGAATTATCCACCATGTGTGTGTGTGTCACTTACTTGCCTTGCATGCCATGAGTTCTTTGAATCGTGTCTGAATTGCACATGTCATTTTGTATGGAAACGAATTTGATAATCATGGCATGAGCATGACATGGTGAGGCCCTGAGGCATATGAGACGCGGGGCAGGAGGTGGATACCCTGATGCGACGAGATCGCGGGATGGAGTTGATGTTGTATGGCGCCATGATGCGATAAAATCGCGGGGTTGAGATGGCCACGGTCCTGATGCAAATTATTCGTGGGATGGAGATGTGAGATGATGATAATGGCTTGGAGATTCATCGGAACCAGATGCGTTTACGCGGGTTGCCGATGACGGTCTGATGCGTTTACGCGGACCGAGCCTAATGCTACGAGATCGCGAGCTGGAGATTGAGGCAGGCAGGAAGAGGTGGTTGTGGTGAGATGGCGGATGAGGTGTGCATTATCATCTGAGTGTGACATGTTGTCATAGTTGCATGCCTGTCATGTGTATGTTGTCGTTTTATTGATTTATGTTTGATATGCCTGTGAGTGGAACTATTGGAGATAGACGACTACTTGAGCGGACGGTTGACCTAACCTAGGGTTAGGATTATTTTTACAGATCATAGGCCTTAGCTATGTGGCCGATTCGTTTTGGGGATCCCAAGGAAATGACGGCGTATTTTGATGAGTTTCCATATAGTCAGGGGAACGTTTGTGTGAGAAAGTGTACAATTGTATGGGTCGACGAGGGTAGCCCTGATTGGAAGCCTCATAGGTTCGAGACATGGTTTCAGAGAGCTGGGGACGAGCATATCGGGCTACTGAAGCCTCATGAGATACCCCAGGGAGTTATCCCTACTTGGTGCCAGACTGTTGGGGAGCAAGAATTGCCAGAGGGGTCTATAGTTGGCTCTAGGAACGGGCTGGAGAAAAGACCCCGATGCTGGACTTTACCGTCGAGGAGGATGAGGTCATAGTCTTGGAGGCGACCGAGGAGAACCTGGCGGAGTCGTCACATGAAGCGACCGTGGAGGATTTGATCGAGGTTCCATCCGAGACCTTCTTCGAGTATGTAACATTCTGATTTCTAGTCAATTTTAGGCTCATTAATGAGAAGTGTATATCTAGAGATGTATTTCAATCGTATTCCGCTCGAATCTAATCAATTCGAGTAGATTGACCAAAAGGGAAAGGCTAACGCGAGACGTGGTACGTGGACCTAGGGAACTCGGATAGGAAATGGCTTTTTAGCCATAAGGATTGTCGAGGGAACTAGTGATAGACCCTCAAAATTACATGACAACCAAAGCCGCCCCGAATTGACGAGCCCTAAACGTGATACGAATCACGGGGTCGATACGCGTAATTTCTACAAAAGTCGCCCGTTGGTTCGGGATAGGTTGGAACCACGTCTGGCAAAGAAAACCATCAGAAATGAGTCTTGAAAATTGAAAATGGAGAATCAAGAATTCCAACATTACAATTGGATTGGCCGTCGCCCTATCGAAGAATTCTAGAGCGAGAAAAACGACGTTCTGAGCGTCGGGGGTAAAATGACCATTTTGCCCCTCAAGCTTAGAACTTTGCCCATACAATTGAAGAAGGGAAAATTGGTCCATACATCTCCCATGGCTACTGAAAAAGAGGATTACAGGAGAGCCATTGGATCATCTTGGAAAAGATAAATGCCAAGTCTCACAAGATCAAGAGGTGTGGTCATGTCCAACTTTTCACACCTAACATTCAAACCTTTGATCAAGCATTGGTATATAGCAAATTTTCTTTCTCCTCACCTCACTCATTTGTCCATTCTCTCCCCTAGAACCACCGAAGCCATCATCTTCCTTCTTCTTATTTTTGTCGATCGCCGACCGCCACTGAACTTCCTGTTCGGCGCCGTCAACAGCCATCTCCGGCCACCATCTGACTACCGGTTGATCACACCAACGAAGCTCTACGTCTTGTTGACATCCCCGAACAAGAATCGAGTCATTTGGAGAACCGAGGAGCCCCGGCCAAGGATTTTCTCGAGAGCCAACAGAATAGAACTCAATCTAAGGTAGGTCCAGTTCTTAGTCCTTTTGATGGCCGAAATCTTGGAATTATGGAGTCAAATTTTGTGGAGATCTAGTATAGGCGTGTAGGAATTTGTGATAAAAATTGAGGCTTAATTTGATGAAGTTTTGACCATGAACCGGCCTTGTAAACTTTGCACAGAAACAGCCGGCAAAACTGACTTGAAGAATCCGGCGACGTTCAACGAGTTTCCGGTGTACGTTTGACTTTAAACCTTCGGTAAGCCTCCTAAACCCTTAGGTAGACATGTTAAGAGGTATGATAGCATTTAAATATTGGATTTGGAGTAGAATTAGGGCTGAAAGTGCACGGTTTGCACAAAACCGAAATGAACCGGTTCGGTTCTGTGCAAAATCGGTTCTAGTGGGGGCAAGAATAGATTGTTATGGGACTCAAATTGATGTTTAAAGTATGTTAAGGTGTTGAGGATTATGCTATGGATGATTGAGATTCATGGATTGAGAAATTGGGTACGAAAATTTGATGAAATTGGCTAAAATTCTAGGTTACGTGGTGGATTGACCCTTGGATTGATTTGGCCAAACCTTGAGGACCCAAGAAGAAGTATTATTGTGATTAAAAACCCAAGGTAAAGGAATTTGTAATCTTATGCCAGGAAGATTGGACTCGATTAGGTGAGTCAAGGTTTAATTTGATTGATTTAGAAGGATATTCCAAAGGGGTAGCTTTTAAAATGCCCTAAGTGGTTATAGAAAGTCATGTGTGATATTGTTGTGTTTAAATGGTATGCCATGTCGAATGTCATTGATTGTCTCACATGCCATGGATTTTCAAATTGTGTATGAGATGCACTTGTTGTTTTATTTGTGCATTGAATAGTGAATCACGGCATGAGCATGACATGGCGAGGCCCTGAGACGTATGAGATGCGGGGCGAGAAATGGATACCCTGATATGACGAGATCACGGAGTGGAGTTGATATTGTGTGGCGCCCTGATGCGATGAAATCGCGGGGTTACGATAGCCAGGTCCTGATGCGAATTACTCGCGGGACGGAGAGGTCTTGAGGCATATGAGACGCAGGGCAGGAGATATATACCCTGATGCGACGAGATCGCATAATGGAATTAATATTATGTGGCGCCCTGATGCTACGAGATCTCGGGGTCGAGTTGGCCACGGTCCTGATGCTAATTATTTGCGGAAGGAGGATGAGTTGATGAGACTGGCCTGGAGATTCATCGGAACCTGTTGCATTTATGCGGGTTGCCGATAACGGTCTGATGCGTTTACGCGGATCGAGCCTGATACGATGAGATCCCAGGCTGGAGAGTGAGGCAAGCGGATATTGGTGGATGTGGTGAAGTGGCAGGATGGCTGTGTATGATCATCTGAGTGTGACATGAGGTTATCATTGCATGTCTGTCATCTACATGTTGTTATTTTATTGATTTGCGCTTGAGGCGCTTGTATGACTATGAGTGTAGAATTTCGAGATAGATGACTGCCTAAGTGAAGAATCCGGCGACGTTCAACGAGTTTCCGATGGACATTTGACTTCAAACCTTCGGTAAGCCTCTCAAACCCTTAGGTAGACATGTTAAGAGGTATGATAGTATTTAAATGTTGGATTTTGAGTAGAATTAGGGCTGAAAGCGCACGGTTTGCACAAAATCGAAATGAACCGGTTCGGTTCTGTACAAAATCGGTTATAGTGGGGGCAAGAACAGATGGTTATGGGACTCAAATTGATGTTTAAAACATGTTAATGTGTTGAGGATTATGCTATGGATGATTGGGATTCATGGATTGAGGAATTGGGTACGGAAATTTGATGAAATTGGTAGAAATTCTAGGTTGCGCGGTGGATTGACCCTTGGATTGATTTGGCCGAACCTTGAGGACCCAAGAATAAGTATTATTGTGATTAAAAACCCAAGGTAAGGGAATTCCTAACCTTATGCTAGAAAGATTGGACTTGATTGGGTGAGTCAAGGTTTAATTTGATCGATTTAGGAGGATATTCCAAAGGGGTAGCTTTTAAAATACCCTAAGTAGTTATAGAAAGTGATGTGTGATATTGCTGTGTTTAAATGGTGTGCCATGTCAAATGTAATTGATTGTCTTACATGCCATGGATTTTCAATTTGTGCATGAGATGCACTTGTTGTTTTATTTGTGCGTTGAATAGTAAATCATGGCATGAGCACGACATGGCGATGCCCTGAGGCGTATGAGACGTGGGGCGAGAAATAGATACCCTGATATGACGAGATCGCGGAGTGGAGTTGATATTGTGTGGCGCCCTGATGCGATGAAATCGCCAGGTTGAGATAGCTACGGTCTTGAGGCGAATTACTCGCGAGACGGAGAGGCCTTGAGGTGTATGAGACGCGGGGCAGGAGATGTATACCTTGATGCGACGAGATCGCGTAGTGGAATTGATATTATGTGGCGCCTTGATACTACGAGATCGCGGGGTCAAGTTGGCCACGGATGCTAATTATTCGTGGGAGGATGATGAGTTGATGAGACTGGCCTGGAGATTCATTGGAACCTGTTGCATTTATGCGGGTTGCCGATAACGGTCTGATGCGTTTACACGGATCGAGCCTGATACGACGAGATCGCAGGTTGGACAGTGAGGCAGACGGATATTGGTAGATGTGGTGAAGTGGCAGGACGGCTGTGTATGATCATCTGAGTGTGACATGAGGTTATCAATGCATGCCTGTCATTTGCATGTTGTTATTTTATTGATTTGCGCTTGAGGCACCTGTATGACTATGAGTGTAGAATTTCGAGATAGATGACTGCCTGAGTGGACGATCGGCCTAACCTAGGGTTAGGATCTACCTTACTGAGATTTATATCTCACCTCAGTAGGGGCTTAATTTTTTTCAAGTTCGAAACGAAGGAAGCGCGAGCTTGCCGAGGATTGGTATTTGAAGAATTAGTTGCCCAAATGTAATTAGAATGGATTTGTCTTTTGTGATATCAGGGATTGTACTCATGGTTGGTGAACTAGGAATTGATCTTTGACTAATTGGTTGTTATAACTCGATGTACCCTTGCATCCTAAGTCATCGGGTGATGTTGTAGTTATATGATTGGAGTTGACATCGCTTCCGCATGCGTGTTCCTTTCAGTGCTTAGAACATTGACTGTTGGATCTTGGAGTTTTCATTCAAACATGAATGGCTTGATGGGATTTTTACACGCTCGCTGGGTTTGGGGCATGGCATCCCCGTTCTATTTGGTATCAGAGCCAAGTTCAGCTCGATCCAATGCGATTGAGGTTTGGAGTGATAAGGAGTGATGACTTGGGGACAATTAGATATTAAGGCCTATAGGACTAAGTGAGGATCATTGAATCTTGAGGATGGTAGACTTGAACTTGTGTACACTTTAATGGTCCTAGAGTTGACTTTAATGGAAGATCTTGAGTTATGTGGTGATTAAAGTTTAAGTGGAAACAAGTTGGGATTGGAGAGTCATAAGCATGGATTTTGAGGTAGTAATTGTGCTTGAGGATAATAGGGAATTTCTTATGAATAAAGGGTCAATTGAGGTGTATGATTGTGATCTTGATTTGGCAATGACCCCAACTCAAGGAGTATGAGTCATAAAGAGATGGCTAGTATTGGTGGATTCAGGCTTGAACTACGTGATATCTTGATGGTTTTAGTTATCGATTGTTATTGACAACGTTGGATGATAGGAGTTGAGATAAATACAAGGAGTATCTGAATTGAAGATCAGTTATGATCGGATGCATAGGGATTTGATTTGAATGTTGACTAAACGTGAGATATATATTGAAATATAGGCAATTGACCTGAAGGCAGCTTCGACAGGCCAAGTGATGAGGACCGTCATGCTGTGCACGTGTTTGTGGTTATGAGATGCAAGTTAATGAGGGTGCATGCATGAACTTATCGCTGTTGGACTTAATAAACTGTCGCTTGATATGGGACGAGTTGATGGGATACCTATAAACTGTAATGAAACATGGTGTAGGACGTGTAGAATAGGGCTTTCTTCGTAGATGTATGACTTGGGACAACCTGCAACGGCCAAGTTTGATGAGGGTGGGGAGTGATCACCAAGACAAAGAGGTACGGACAAGGAGCGACTCTTGGCAGGCTTCTAAGATGGCAAGAGGCAGGAATGACCCAAGTCATAACTTGAAAGGGAAGTCTAGGTATCAGGTTGAGTCCAATTATGGATAAGGGATGTGCGACACGAGATCGATTCTCATCAAGAATGATTGAAAGTGGCATGACATGTGTAATGACACCTATGATTAACATGATTAGAAGATTCGTGCTTAGCATTGGACGCCTTTGAAAAAGAAAAGTGATGGTTGTGATGGGCCTATTAAGCATGTGATGATTAGCCTCATGTGATTGGCTTGGCCAAGGTATAACTGGGAGGTTAGATGACGTAAGGGGTTTATAACCGTTGAACCAAGGCATGTTGAGATGAGATAGTCTGTTGTGACTATGTTAGAGTGGCGGATGCTTTAGGCCTAGAGTGTGAGCTATTGACTCAACGAGTTGCTGCCTTGAGTGTTTATTTGATAGCCGCCCAGTTGAGCTAGCCTTGTAGTGGCCGTTAGTTGAAAAGTTGCCTCGTTGAGGCTGGCTTGAGGAATGATTACTGACCAAGGATGATTTGGGATCCTCGAATAATTGGCGACTAATTGAGAATTGCCCAAGAACTATTAGAGGGTTAGTCGATGGTGAAAGATATTGAGATGAGCAGCCTGAGATTGATGGACTTAAGTAGATGACTTAAGTCTTGGATTCCTAGAGGGAATCATAGTGACTCAAGTAACATGAGAACTTACTGAGGTTGAACGACCAAGGTGTGATCGTAGAAGAACATTGGGCTCGAGTATGTAAGACATGGAAAAATCCAAGGTTTTAAGAAGGATCATGAGAATTGAGTAACGATGGGCGACTGGAGTATGTGTACCAAAAAGGGAATATGGCTCGATCTATTAATTGTACAAGACCCAAGGGTTGAATGGGTCGTGGGAACTTTAAATGAAAATGAGAAAACCTGTTGGTTAAGCAAGCTCGAATATGAGCTGCTAGAATTCTCTAAGTCACTATGGTGATAAATGCTTATGCTGACGAGTTAAGTGATGGGAGTCACGAAGAAAGTAACTCTGAGTTAAACTTTCCAAATTGAATATGTGGGAAGGACCAAGAGAGCTTGGAAAAGCTTGTGAAGCTAGGTATAAGATTGAGATTGATTGAGCATGATGGAAAGATGAAACTTGAAACTGCATTCTTTTAAATTGAGAGTTTTGTGAGAAAACCTTGGAGATTTTGGGTGCACTAAAGAAGGAAAGTGACCCTGACAGTACTAGCCCTAAGAGGCTATTGAGGATTGGTGAAAGGTTACTAGAGGAAGGATTTCCTCGAAGGCATGAGATCTGCTTAGACTACCTCTGTTGAGTTGTTCAATAGAAAGTATCATCCTGGGGTTGCTTAAGAGCAAAGGTTGTTTGGATTCTAATACTTTTGCAAAGGTCATAGGATGATCAACCAGTGTGAGACAGAGTTCTCAAGGTCGTGTAAGCATATGGTAAAAGTGGTCAAAGCCCTTGAATATGATGAGTAAGTCCCTGAGTGGATTGGAACTTGAGAACCTTATGGCTGGTTATTATTCTTGATTTTGAGGAATGGTAATGGAACGGAGCAAAAAAGGAGAATGATCGAAAGACTTATGAATAAGAGACCTCCTGCTCATGAGTTACGAGCAAAGAGATGTTCATTATGAGTATAGAATGTGCCTACGGGAAATGACTGATTACCTGGGCGTAAGACACATAGTGAAGAGTGAGTAGTAATTCTTTTCTGTTATGAATGAGGTCAAAGAAGAATCAGCATGCTGGATTGCCTGAAGTTAATGATTTCCTAGGATCGGTTGATTGAATTGGAACCCTGAAGAATGAAATCATGAGTTTCTATTCCTTAAAGAGTAGGGCATTGTTCTTAAAGGGTGATTGGACCATGAAATAGTAATTGACGAAAAGAAAAGTGAACGGACTTGGTAGTCCTGACTGGTTATGATTCTAATGAATGGCGTAGTAAATGAAAAGAATGCTTAGAGAATACTTGCAAAGTGATTTGAGTTAATCGAATTGAGCATTCGACAAGTGAATTGGTGGAGACTCAAGGACGAACATATATTGTCACTTGAGGTGACTGAGATATGGGAAAGAGAATATGAAAGCATGGTGACATTTGAATCCTGGAGTAAAGGTATCGCCGTCGGCGCAGACTCCAAGGTTGACATCCTACGAAATAGAAAGGACAAGGTGAATTTGAAGTGAGGGAATGCCACGGAGTTGTGTAGTTTCTTCCTTAGGGTAAGAGACCCTATTGTAAAAGGAAGAAAAGCTCTAAATTGTCTTAGTATGATGATTGAGCGTCTGTACCGAGAAAGAAGACGCAGAACTTGAATGATTCCTGAAAGTGAAATTCGAGAAACAGTCTTGTAGGAAATGTTGAATTCCAGGATGATGTTGACGTTCAGTGGAACAAACGGAATTGGGATAAGGTCGCCTAAGTGAGTATGGAACTCAGAGGCTAAAGCACTAATGCTTCTCGAGAGAAGAGTGACAAGAATAAGTAAATGTCGTGCGGTCCTAGAGGAGACCCGTGATGACAAAGAGCCGAGGTCTAAGCTCTCAAGTGAGAAGTGTGAGAAATAGTTTGGAAGATTCGACACCTGGCAGAAGGAAGTTGATAATCGCTGAACTAAGTGCCCAAGGAATGGTTGAATTGGTCGTTACCGTCTTAAGAGGCGATGGTTGAACTCATGATAAACATGAACAGTTTTTGAGAGTGTCATATAGGCTCTGAGGAAATGTCTATTGCATGCTAAGTGTGAAGAGCGTAAGTTGTGAACCTGATGAAGTAGGATTCACGCATTGGAATAAGTGATAAATCCTTTGAGGATTAGAATGAGTGATGAATCAACTATAGTCGATGTGAGTTGCGAGAAGTTGAGATTTACGAAGATCGATGAACTGCAATAGATGGACCATGGAAAGATTCCCTACAAAAGCTGCTCCATTGGTGAAATGGACTAAGGACGAGTCGTGACATGAATGGGTGAATGAACGTGACAAGAGTTTTCGAAGACTCGGGTTAAGCTGATGACTTCGCCATTTATGACGATTCCGGTTGGAAAATTGAAACCCTTGTGAAGGTCGTAATGATACGATGCAAAATGGAACTTGAGGCATAACAAGGCGATTTGAATTGGATGCTGCTTGTACGTTGTGACAATAATGTCATATAAATTGGCATGCTTAGAGCATGATTGGAATTGATTTGCGAATATTCTCGCAACAAGGTTTGGAAAAATCTTACTTGGAAGAAGATTTCAAGTTTATATCTACTCTAAAGATATCGATTAGTAGTATTCTGAGAGGAATTGAACGAGAGGCAATGCCGAAGGATGAAATTGCTTGTGGATATGAGAGCGTTGCCTGGATAAAGAAAAGACCTCGAAGTTATGGGAACTATAATAGATTAAGAGCATGGACTACCTAAAGAGAATTGACGGCGAGGCATGTAGAACGAAGAGATCACCCAAGTGTTGTTATAGCGATATTCGTATCGCTAAGGAATGGTGGATTGTTTGATGGATGCTTACCGTTGAGAATTAAACATGGTTTAATTGGCAATGGAGGGACAGATCTTCCCTCAAGAAGTAAGAGATTCAAATCTTAAATTGGAAGTTCGCTAATGGACTAGCGTGATGGCCACTGGAAACACCTAGCTTGAAGGCCAGAAGGAAATTGAGGTGTGCCATGATTAAACATCGATACTGGAGGGATTATAGGAATGAAAGGAACCCTTGAGGTGCATGGATGGAAGTACGAGTCCAACAATGAAGAGAAACGTAAGGAGATGACCTCATTGAAATTTAAAGGGAGAATTATGGTGTTTTCTGGGGATGTCACAAAGAGGTGCCAAGATGTATATATATATATCGGTGATAAGGTTGAGAGTTGAAATTTGTCTATCTTGTAGTCGAGCACTAGGGGTGCCGAAGGAAGGAAAGGACATGACGATGAAAGCTGAAGGACCACTTTGATCCAAGGGAATTTTCGGATGGAGTCGAGAATAGATTGCTACGGAAATAACCATGTAAATGTTTAAGGAGTTAAGGGGCCATAACTCGATTTGATTAATGGAGGGCAAATTGATGAAGCCCTTGGATTTATGTTAGCGTGAAAGGAAGTTTGAAGGGAGTGATACGCGGAATGGTATGGACATTAAGAGCGCATGCTAGCGAGGGCTTGGTAATAATGGTTATATATAAATGAAAGAGGTAAGGGGAACTCTCGAGGATGAGCTGCTGGCAAATGATATGAATATCGAAAGAAAATGGAAAAAGCAAATCAAATTGAGAACTAAAGGAGACAAGTCCTAGGGAAGATGGCTTTGGGTTGGAAAGGACGAGCAAGATCGTCAAGCCATAGAAAGGAACATCCGGAAGAGTGAGGATGCGGCGAGACACCAATACTCCAAAGGATTGGATGGGTAGAAGGTTGTGAATTTCGAGGACGAAATTTCCTTAAGGGGGAAGAGTTGTGACATTCTGATTTCCAGTCAATTTCAGGCTCATTAATGAGAAGTGTATATCTAGAGATGTATTTGAATCATATTCCGCTCGAATTTGATCAATTCGAGTAGACTGACCAAAAGGGAAAGACTAACGCGAGACGAGGTACGTGGACCTATGGAACTCGGATAGGAAATGGCGCTTTGGCCATAAGGATTGTCGAGGGAACTAGCGATAGACCCTCACAATTACATGACAACTAAAGCTGCCCCGAATTGAAGAGCCCTAAACGTGATATGAATCACGGGGTCGATACGCGTAATGCACAGAAACTGCTAGCAAAACTAACTTGAGGAATCGGCGACGTTCAACGAGTTTTCGGTGGCCATTTGACTTCAAACCTTCGGTAAGCCTCCCAAACCCTTAGGCAGACATGTTAAGAGGTAGGATAGTATTTAAATGTTGGATTTGGAGTAGAATTAGGGCTGGAAACGCACGATTTACACAGAACCAAAATGAACCGGTTCGGTTATGTGCAAAATCGATTATGGTAGGGGTAAGAACATTTGGTTATGGGACTCAAATTGATGTTTAAAACATGTTAAGGTGTTGATGATTATGCTATGGATGATTGGGGTTCATAGATTGAGGAATTGGGTATGGAAATTTGATGAAATTGGTTGAAATTCTAGGTTGCGTGGTGGATTGGCCCTTAGATTGATTTGGCTGAACCTTAAGGGCCCAAGAAGAACTATTATTGTGATTAAAAACCCAAGGTAAGGGAATTCGTAACCTTATGCTAGGAAGATTGGACGCGATTAGGTGAGTCAAGATTTAATATGATCGATTTAGGAGGATATTCCAAAGGGATAGCTTTTAAAATGCCCTAAGTGGTTATAGAAAGTCATGTGTGATGTTGCTGTGTTTAAATGTGTGTGCCATGTCGAATGTCATTGATTGTCTTACATGCCATGGATTTTCAAATTGTGCATGAGATGCACTTATTGTTTTATTTGTGCATTGAATAGTGAATCATGGCATGAGCACGACATGGCGAGGCCCTGAGGCTTATGAGACGTAGGGCGGGAGATGGATACCTTGATGCGACGAGATCGCGGGGTATCATTGATATTGTGTGGCACCTTGATGCGATGAAATCGCAAGGTTGAGATAGCCACGGTCTTGATGCGAATTACTAGCGGGATGGAGAGGCCTTGAGGCGTATGAGATGCGGGGCAAGAGATGTATACCCTGATGCGACGAGATCGCGAGGTGGAATTGATATTATGTAGCGCCTTGATGCGACGAGATCGCGGGGTCAAGTTGGCCACGGTCCTGATGCGAATTATTCGCGGGACGGAGGATGAGATGATGAGACTGGCCTGGAGATTCATCGGACCCTGATGCGTTTACGCAGGTTACCGATGATAGTCTGATGCGTTTACGTGGACCAAGCCTGATGCGACGAGATCGCAGGGCTGGAGAGTGAGGCAGGTGAATATTGGTAGATGTGGTGAAGTGGTAGGACGGTTGTGTATGATCATCTGAGTGTGACATGAGGTCATTATCACGCCCCGCGCTTCCAGCATGAGCATGCAATCATCCCTGCAAGCAAACAACAGCAATCTCTCGGCGGTCTCGAGGATCCACCTATATATAAAAAGAAAGGTCGAAAGATAAGATAATTTACATTAAGCACACGGAAGCAATCCCCAACAACTCCCCGTACAATATATATACATATGCCAAGACTAAGCAGGATTTGGATAGCATCATAAAGTCATACATCGTCAACTACTGGTTAGCAACTACTACCAACCGCTATACATCAAGGCGACGGGGTAAGCATACTAAAAAGGTATCCACAAAAATCAGTCAGGGATGAGGTCAGGTCACCAGTTAAAAGGCCAGATCGCCATTTGGAGTCCTCTAGGAAGAACTGCTGGAATCTCCGATGTCCTCAGCCCCCTCCGACGGCTCGTACTTAGAGAAAGTCTTTGACGGGACCTCCACAGAGTCCTCCATAGTAGCCTCTTGTGACGGCTCGGCTCAGTCTCCATCCATGGTCGCCTCCTGGTCCGACTCGGCTAGGTCTCCATCAGACAGCTCCACCACGATGACCTCGTCCTCCGGCGGTGGCACCGAGTACTCCGATGTCAGCGTCCGCTCCGGGCCGTTCCTCGACCCAATCATTGAACCCTCGTCTGACACCAGGGAGGTATGACACCCTCCGGAACCTCATGGGGCTTCAGCGGCCCGACCTTCCTTTCCCCATCCTGTCTAAACCATGCCTCGAACCTGTGAGGCTTTCAGTCCGATTTCCCTTCGTCTACCCAAACTACTGTACATTTCCTTATGTATATATTCCCCTGCCTATCGGTGAACTCATCGTAAAAAGCCGTCATCTCTTGCGAGTCCCCAAATCTAAAAGGCCACATCGCTACTGCTTAGGATTTGTAAAGTAAGGTTTCCCCAAAAGGGGTGAGATACACATCTCAGCAAGAAAAACCTAACCCTATGTTAGGTTGACTGTCCACTCAGGCAGTCGCGTCACTCGATAGATCCAAACTCATGGTCACATGCAGGTATAACATTCATAATTCAATAGACAACAAAACACAGAGGATAGGCATACATTTATAATCTCATATCACACACGAATGTACATTTATGATCGGCCTGTCACTTCGCCACATCTATCAACCTCTGCCTGCCTCTTCTCTAGTCTGCGAACTAGTCGCCTCAGGCTCGGCCCGCGTAAACGCATTAGACCATATTCGGTGACCCGCGTAAACGCATCAGGTGTCGAATTATTTCCAGGCAGGGTGTATGAGCTCATGTTCTGTCCCGTGATTATATCGCCTTAGGACTGTCGCTATCTCAACCTGGCGACCTCGTCGCATTAGGGTCTCAATCTTCTGCCCCGTGTCTCAAACGGCTCAGGGCCATGCCATGTCATGCCACAATCATAATTCATGCCATGAATCTTTATCCTTTACACACAATGTTAATTGCATTTCAAGTATAATTCACAATCTCATGGCATGCAAAGTAAATAAATTATTATCCACATATGGCATGCAATTCCAATGCAAGTCAAGGCACACATAAACTCCTTAATTAATCCTAAGACATGTTAAGACTCATTACTTTAGAAATATGCCCATTAATCGATCAATTTCACACTCGACTTACCCAATCGAGTCCAATCCCTCTAGCCTTGGTTTAGGAAATTACTTACCTTCTCTTAACAACACAATTTACTCCTCTTTGAGCCTCCTAAGATTTGGCCAACCCAAGTCCAAAGCCGATTTGTCGCGCAACCTAGGATAATCAATCGATTTGTCAAAATTCCAAGTCCAATTCCTCAATTCATCCATCCAAATCACCTATAACATACTCCTCATCATCTATTCATATCATACATACCAAATTACAACATAAATCTAGCATATCCAGCCACCCACAGAATCGGTTTGGCCCTACATTGAACCGATTCTATTCGATTCTATTCATGCCGGGTCCAACCGGTTCTAATCTACCTCAAATCTCTCAATTATGCACCATCCTAATTCTTATAATGTCTATCTAAGGATTTGGATGGCTCACCATGAGTTTTAAGCCGAGAGGTTGCCGAAAAGTCGCCGAAGGTCGCCGGTCGTCCAAGGCCCAAAATACCGGCAGTTTCTGGGCAAGATGTACAAGAGTGGTTCATGGTCAAAACCTTATCAAATCAAGCTTAAATTTTTACCATATAATTATCTATGTGTCTACTTGATCTCCACCAAATTTTATCTTTAAAATCCAAGATTTCGGCTATCAAAAGGGTTCAGAACTGAACCTACCTCAAACTGGAGCAAAATCTGTTGGCCTGTGGGAGAATGCTTGCCTTGAATTTCACAGTGCTCCAAATGGCTTGATTCCAGTTGGAGGACGTCATCAAGATGTGGAGCTACATCTGGGTGGTCGTCCAGCAGTAACTGGTGGTCGGAGGTGGCGATCGTGCAGGCCGAATGGCTGGTTCTGGCCTAGTCGGGCGGCAAGCAGGACTGAAAAAGAAGAAGAAGAAGAAGAGAAGGGTGGTGCTCGATGGTTTTGGCTAAATGGAGAGTGAGAGAGAGAGGAGAGAGAGAGCTTTTGTTATCCCAAAAATTTTGGTCAATTGAGTTGCTGGGTCGGTGGCATTTAATGTGAGATGATCTACCACCCTTGGATGCTTGACACTTGGCAATTGTTCTTACCAAGGAGATCCAATGGCTCCTTTTTATTCCTTGTGTTTTCGGCAGCTTGGATGGGGGGAGAATGTCCATTTTGCCCTTCCTCAATTATAATAACAAAGTTCTAAGCTTGAGGGGCAAAACGGTCATTTTACCCCCGACGTCCCAAACGTCGTTTTTCTCGTTTCTAACTTCTTCGATAGGGCAACGACCAATCCAAATGACGTTGAAATTCTTGATTTTCCATTTCAAACTTTTTTAGGACTCAATTCTGATCATTTCTTCCATCAGACGTGATTCTAGCCTATCCCAAACTGACGGGCAGCTTTTGCAGACATTACGCGTATCGACCCCGCGATTCATATCACGTTTAGGGCTCATCAATTCATGGAGGCTTTGGTTGTCATGTAATTCTGAGGATTTATCATTAGTCCCTATGGTCTCGATCGTTACAGTTCGATTTAGGATAATTTTGCAAATCGTACGTTGGTTAAACGGCACCACCCGCACTCCAATCATACAACGCTCGCATGATAATCCTCAATCGTTCTTAGATTGGCCTTTTGGTGGTTCTAAATATCCCCTCGACAATCCTTATGGTCAAAGCGCCATTTCTTATCCGAGTTGCCTAGGTCCACGTAACTCGTCTCGCTTTAGCCTTTCCCCTTTGGTCAGTTTACTCAAATTGATCAGATTTGAGTGGAATACGACTGAAATGCATCGCTTGATATATATAAACTTCTCATTGCAGAGTCTAAAGTTGATTGGAAATCAGAATATCACAGTCATCATTGCATGCTTGTCATCTGCATGTTCTTATTTTATTGATTTGCGCTTGAGGCGCCTGTATGACTATGAGTGTGGAATTTCGGGATAGATGACTGCCTGAGTTGATGGTCGGCCTAACCTAGGGTTAGGACCTACCTTATTGAGATTTATATCTCACCGCAGTGGGGGCTTAATTTTTTTCAGGTTTCAAATGAAGGAAGCGCGAGCTTGCCAAGGATTGGCATTTGAAGAATTAGTTGCGCAAATGTAATTAGAATGGATTTGTCTTTTGTGATATCAGGGATTGTACTCCTAATTGGTGAACTAGGAATTGATCTTTGACTAATTGGTTATTATAACTCGATGTACCCTTGTGTCCTAAGTCATCGAGTGATGTTGTAGTTATATGATTGGAGTTGGCATCGCTTCCGCATACGTGTTCCTTTCAGTGCTTAGAACATTGGTCGTTGAATCCTGGAGCTTTCATTTAGACATGAAGGCTTGGTGGGATGTTCGCTCGCTCGCTGGGTTTGAGGCGTGACAGAGTACAAGCTGACGGAGGATGCCGAGGACACCGAGGATTCCAGCAGTTCGTCTTAAGAGTCTTAGTTTGTTGGCCCGAGTTTGATGGAGACCCTGACCATGGCTGTTTTGGATGTCGAGGATGGTCATTTTGACGTGCTTACCCCGTCGCCCTTTTCTATGTAGTAGTCGGTATTAATGGGAACCGTATATTATGATGTATGACAATTATTATGCTATGTAGGTCCCACTTAACTTATATTTTGCACGGGGATTATTTACGTATTGCTTCCGCATGCTTATGTTTATATATTATCTCTCGACTTGTTCGTGGATCTTGGGACCCCGAGAGATGTGTTGTTTGCTTGCAGGGATGTTTGCAAGCCTGATGGGTTCAGGGCGTGACAAGCCATTTGGACTACCAAGGAGCACCGGCCAAGAGTTTTCCCGAAAGCGGACAGAATTTGACCCAATCTGAGGTAGGTCCGGTTTCTAACCCTTTTAGAGGCCGAAATGTTGGAGTTTTGAAGTCAAATTTTATGGTGGTCTAGAGGACATCTGTATGAATCTGTGGTAAAAAGTTGGGAGTGATTTGAATGAGTTTTGACCTCGAATCGATATAGTAAACTTGGAACAGAAACTGTCGGTTACTGACCTGGGGAGATCCGGCAACTTTCAACGGAATTCTGGCGACCATTCGACCTCAAACTCACAGTGAGCCCCATAAACCCTTAGATAGACATGTTAAGAGGTAGGATAGTGTTTAAATGATGGATTTAGAGTTGAATTAGGGCTGGACAAGTTCGGTTTGCACAAAACCTAGAAGAACCAGTTCAGTTTTGAACCCTTGAGGGCTATTGGTGTTGGATTATGAGACTCAAATTGATGATTAAGGCATGTTAAGATGATGAGGGTTAGGTTATGGAGGATTATGGTTCATGGATTAAGGAATTGGACAAGGAAATTGATGAATTGGTTAAATATTCAAGGTTGCTTGGTGAGTTTGACGTTAGACCCTTGGAACCGAATTGGTAAGGGCTCAAGAAGAGAATGATTGTGTTATCAAATGCAAGGTAAGGGAATCCTAAACTTAGGATAGGAAGATTGAACTCAATTGGATGAGTCGAGGATTGATTTGATTGATTTGTGAGAATTTTTCCAAAGGATAGTTCTTGATATATCCTAAGTGGTTATAGGAGGGTTATGTGTATCATTATTTGTGTTTAAATCATTTGCCATGTCGAATGTCATTGATTCTCTTGTATGCCATGAGTATTCAAATTGTGCATGAGTTGCACTTGTTGTTTTATCTACGAGTTAAATTGAGAAGCATGGCATGAGCATGACATGGTGAGGCCTTGAGGAGTATGAGACGCGGGACGAGAGTTGGATACCCTGATGCGATGTAATCGTAGGGTGGAGTTGATGTTGTGTGGCGCCCTCATGCGATCTAATCGCGGGGTTGAGATGGCCATGGTCTTGATGCAAATTTTTCATGAGACGGAGGTATGAGATGATGATATCGGCCTAGAGATTCATTGGAACTTGATGCGTTTATGCGAGTTGCCAATGATGGTCCGATGCGATCTAATCGCGGGCTGGAGAATGAGGCAGCCAGGAAGAGGTGGTTGTGGTGAAATGGCAGGATGAGGTGTGCATAATCATCTGAGTGTGACATGGTGTCATAGTTGCATGCCCATCATCTGTGTGCCACTATCTTTATTTGTATGTGCCTGCGTAATTATGAGTTTAGAATTTTGGGATAGATGACTGCCTGAGTGGACGATCAACCTGACTTAGGGTTAGGACTCTTTTACTGAGATGTGTATCTCACCCCATTGGAGACCCCTATTTTTACAGATCCTAGGCCTTAGCTATGTGGCCTATTCGTTTTGGGGATCCCAAGGAGATGACGGCATATTTTGACGAGTTCCCGGATAGGCAAGGGAACATTTATATGAGAAAGTGTACGGTTGTATAGGTCGACGAGGGTAGCCCAGACTGGAAGCCTCATAGGTTCGAGGCATGGTTCAAGAAGGTCGGAGACGAGTCAATTGGGCCGCTGAAGCCCCACGAGGTACCCTAGGGAGTTATCCCTGATTGGTGCCAGATTGTTGAGGAGCAGGAGTTGTCAGAGGGGTTTGTAGTTGGTTCTAGGAATGGGCAGGAGAAGACCCCGACGCTGGACTTTACCGTGGAGGAGGACGAGGTCATTGTCTTGGAGGAGACTAAGGAGGACCTTGCGGAGCCGTCCCATGAGGAGACCATGGAGGACACCGTTAAGGTTCCATCTGAGACCTTCTCCGAGTATGAGCCGACGGAGGACGCCGAGGATTCCAGCAGCTCATCTTAGGTGTCCTAGTTTATTATCTCGATCTTGTGATGGCGACCCCCGATCATGGCTATTTTGGATGCCGATGATGGTCATACTTTTTTAAGTGCTTATCGCGTCGCCCTTGCCTAGCGGATTGTAGTAGTCGGTATTTGTATGAACAATATATTATGATATATGACAGTTATTATGCTATCCAGATCCCACTTAACTTATATTTTGTACGGGGATTTAATTGAGTGCCGTTTCCGCATGCTTAATGTATATATATTATCTCTTGACTTGTTTGTGGATCTTGGGACCACGAGAGATGTGACATTCTGATTTCCAGTCAATTTCAGGCTCATTAAGAAGTGTATATCTAGAGATGTATTTTAGTCGTATTTCGCTCAAATCTGATCAATTCGAGTAGACTGACCAAAAGAGAAAGGCTAACGCAAGACGAGGTACGTGGACCTTAGGAACTCGGATAGAAAATGGCGCTTTGGCCATAAGGATTATCGAGGGAACTAGTAATAGACCCTCACAATTACATGACAACCAAAGCTGCCATGAATTGACGAGCCCTAAACGTGATATAAATCACGGGATCGACATGCGTAATGTCTACAAAAGCCGTCCGTCGGTTCAGGATAGGCTAGAACCACGTCTGGCAGAGAAAGCCATCAGAAATGAGTCCTGAAAATTTAAAATGTAGAATCAAGAATTCCAACCTTGCAATTAGATTGACCGTCGCCTTATCGGAGATTACTGGATTGAGAAAAACGACGTTCTGAATATCGAGGGTAAAATGACCCTTTTGCCCCTCGAGCTTAGAACATTGGCCATGTAATTGAAGAAGGGAAAATTGGTCTTTTAATCCTCCCATGGCTGATGAAAAAGAAGGTTAAATGAGGGCCATTAGATTTACTTTGGAAAAGACAATGCCAAGTGTCACAAGATGGGCAAGGGTGGTCATGTCCAACTATTCCACCTACCATTCAAACCCAATTGACCAAGCCTTGAATATAGTCTTCTCTCTCTCTCTCTCTCTTCACCTCATTTTGACCTGCCATACCCCATGAGAGCTCACGCCATCTTCATCTTCTTTCTCCTTCAATCTGCCGATCGCCGACCAGAATTGAACCCTCCCTTCGCCGGCTACGACGGCCACTTCCGGCTACCATCCAACCACCGGTCAACCACACCAGTGTAGATCCAAGTCTTGCCGACATCTTTGAACAAGAATCAAGTCATTTGGAGCACCGAGGAGCCCCGGCCAAGGATTATCCCGAGAGCCGACAAAATCGGAGCCAAACTGAGGTAGGTCCGATTCTTAGCCCTTTTGATGGTCGAAATCTTAGAATCTTGGGCTCAAATTTTGTGGATATCTAGTAGAGACGTGTAGGAACCTGTGATAAAAATTGGGGCTCAATTTGATGAAGTTTTGACCACGAACCGACCTTGTAAACTTTACACAGAATCTGCCAGTAAACTGACTTGGACGGTCCGACGAGTTTTAACGAGAATCCGGCGGCCATTTGACTTCAAACCTTTGGTAAGCCTCCCAAACCCTTAGATAGACGTGATAAGAGGTAGGATAGCATTCAAATGTTAGATTTAGAGTAGAAATAGGGATGGAAGTGCACGGTTTGCACAGAACCGAAATGAATCGGTTTGATTATGTGCAAAACTGGTTCTGATGGGTGCAAGAACAGATGGTTATGGGACTCAAATTGATGTTTAAGATGTGTTAAGATGTTGGAGATTGTGCTATGGAGGTTTGTGATTCATGAATGGATGATTTGGGTATGGAAATTTGACGAATCGGTTGAATATTCTAGGTTGCACGGTGAGTTCGACCTTGAATCTTAGAAGGCCGAAACTTTGAGGATCCAAGAAGTGAATTTGGTGTTATCAAGCGCAAGGTAAGGGGATTCCTTACCTTATGCTAGGAAGATCGGACTCGATTGGGTGAGTCGAGGTTCAACTATATTGAATTATGGGAATGTTCCAATGGGAGAGTTCTTAGTATGTCTTGAGTGATTATGAGAAGCCCTTGTGTGATGTCGATTGCATTTAAATCCCATGTCATGTCGTATGTCAATGATTGTCTTGCATACCATGAGCCTTTGAATCGTTCCTGAATTGCACATGACGTCATGTATGGAACTAGAATTGAAAATTCATGGCATGAGCACGACATGGTAAGGCCCTGAGGTATACGAGACGCAGGGCAGGAGATGGATACCCTGATGCGACAAGATCGCGTGGTGAAGCTGATATTGTGTGACGCCCTGATGCAATGAAATCGCGGGGTTGAGATGGCCACGGTCCTGATGCGAATTATTCACAGGATGAAGAGGCCTTGAGGCGTACGAGACGCGGGGCAAGAGATGGATACCCTGATGCGACAAGATTGCGGGGTGGAATTGATATTATGTGGCACCCTGATGCGACGAGCTTGCGAGGTTGAGTTGGCCACGATCCTGATGCGAAATATTCACGGGACGAAGGATGAGATGATGAGACTGATCTGGAGATTCATCGAAACCTGATGTGTTTACACGGGTTGCTGATGACGGTCTGATATATTTATGCGAACCGAGCCTGATGCTATTTGTCGCAGGCTAGAGATGAGGCAGGCATGGATTGATGGATGTGGTGAAGTGGCAGGCTGCGAGTGCATGTGTATCTGAGTGTGGTATGAGATTTTCATTGCATGCATGTCATCTGCATGTTGATGTTTTACAGAATTGTGCTTGACGCGCCTATATATTTATGAGTTGGAAAGCATTGAGGGGTATGACCACCCAAGTGGACGGTCGGCCTAACCTAGGGTTAGGACCCATCTTATTGAGATTTATATCTCACCCCAATAGGGGCTTAATTTTTTTCAAGTTCCAAGCGAAGGAAGCGCGAGCTTGCCAAGGATTGGCATTTGAAGAATTAGTTGCCCAAATGTACCTTAATGGGTTTGTCTTTCGTGATATCAGGGATTGTCCTTTGGATTGGTGGATTATTGAATTGAACCTTTGAGAATGAATTAATGAAATTTTGATGTATCTGTCCTAAGTCATCGGGTGTTGATTTATTGTTATGAATGGAGTTGACATCGCTTCCGCATTCGCGTTTCTTTTAGCGCAAAGGAAATTGGCCGTTGGATCCTGGAGCTTTCATTCAGACGTGAACGGCTTGGTGGGATGTTCGCACGCTTGCCGGGTTCAGGGTGTGACATCCCCGTTCGATTTGGTATCAGAGCATGGTCAGCTCGATCCAATGTGATTGAGACTTGGAGTACTAAGGAGTGATGACTTGAGGATAATTAGATATTAAGGTCTATAGGACTAGGCATGGATTGTCGAGTCTCGAGGATGGTAGGCTTGAACTTGTGAGGTAGTCTAATGGTCAAAGAGTTGACTTTAATGACTGACTTTGAGTTATGTGGTGATTAAGGTTTAAGTGGAAGCAAGCTGGGATTAAAGAGTCATAAGCATAGATTTTGAGGTAGTAATTGTGCTTGAGGATAATAGGGAATTGCTTATGAATGAAGGATCAATTGAGGTGCATGATTATGATCTTGATTTGCCAATGACCCCAACTCGAGAAGTACGAGTTATAAAGAGACGGCTAGTATTGGTGGATTCAGGGTTGAACTACGTGATATCTTGATGGTTTTAGTTATCGATTGTTATGGACAATGTTGGATGATATGAGTTGAGATAAACACAAAGAGTATCTGAATTGAAGATCAGTTGTGATCGGATGCATAGGGATTTGATTTGAATGCTGACTGGACGTCAGATATATAATGAAATATAGGTAATTGACCTGAAGGCAGCTTTGACAGGACAAGTGACGAGGACGGTCTGCGGGGCTTGAGTTGTGGTTATGAAATGCAAGTTCATGAGGGTGCATGTATGAACTTATCGCTATTGGACTTAATAAACAGTTGCTTGGTATGGGACGAGTTGATGGGATACCTGTAAACTGTAATGAAACATGGTATGAGACATGTGGAGCGGGGCTTTCTCCGTAGATGTATGACTTGGGACAACCTATAACGGCCAAGTCTAATGAGGGCGAGGAGTGATCGCCGGGACAGAGAGATTCGATCAAGGACCGGCTCCTGGTAAGCTTCTAAGATGGCAAGAGACAGGAATGACCCAAGTCATAACTTGAAAGGGGAAGCTTAGGTATCAGGTTGAGTCTGATTGTGGATAAGGGATGTATGGCATGGGATTGATTCTCATCAAGGGTGATTAGAAGTGGCAGGACCTGTGTAATGGCGCCTATGAGTGGCATGGTTAAAGGCGTCGTGCTTGAAAGTGGATGCCCTTTGAAACGGGAAAATGATGTTTATGATGGGCCTGTTAGGCAAGCTTTGTGATTAGCCTCATGTAATTGACTTGGTCAAGGTAGAACTGAAAGGTTAGACGACGTATGGGTTTATACCCGTGGAACCGAGACATGTTGAGATGAGATAGTCCGTTGTGACTATGCTAGAGTGGGGGATGCCTTTAGACTTAGAGCATGAGCTATCGACTCAATGAGTTGCTGTCTTGAGTGTTTGATTGATAGTTGCCCAGTTGAGGCTAGCCTAGTAGTGGCCGTCAGTTGAGAAGTTGCCTCGTTGAGGTTGGCTTGAGGAAGTATTGCTGATCAAGAATGATTTGAGATCCTTGAATAATTGGCAATTAATTGGGAATTGCTTAAGAACCATTAGAGGGTTGGTTGATGGTGAAAGATATCGAGATAAGCAGCTTGAGATTGATGGACTTGAGTAGATGACGTGAGTCTTGGATTCCTGAAGGGAATCATAATGGTTCAAGTGACATGAGAACCTGATAAGACTGAAGGACCAAGGTATGGTCGCTAGAGTAGCACTTAGCTTGCGTGTGTGAGATAAGAAAAGATCCAAGGACTAAGATGGATCATGAGAACTGAGTAAAGATGAGTAATCAAAACGCGAAAACCAATAGAGCAATTGACTCGAGTTTGAGAACCACGTGGGGCCTAAGAGATGAGTGGGTCGCAAGAACCTCGAATAGAAATGAGAAATTTCTATGGTAGGCGAGCTCAAAAGGGGCTGCCATTGTTACCCAAGAGATAACTAGCACTGAGGAGTTAAGTGATGGAAGTCACAAAGAAGGTGACTTTGAGTAAGTCTTTTCGAAATTGGATGTATGGATAGGACCACGAGAGCTTGGAAAAGCTTGTAAGATTATGTATAAGGCTGAAATTGTTTAAGTCAGATAGAGGGATGAGACTCGAAATTGTCTCCCTCTAGATTGAGGGTTTTGTGAGAAAACCTCAAAGATTTTGGGTGCACTAAAGAAGGAAAGTGACCCTAGCAATACTAACCCTAAGAGGCTATTTAGGATTGGTGAAAGGTCACTAGAGGAAGGATTTCCTCGGAGGCATGAGATCTGCCTAGCCAACTTCTGTTGAGTTGCTCATTGGAAAGTATCATCCTGGAGTTGCTTGAAAGCAAGGATTGTTTGGATCTTGATAGTTTTGCAAGGATCATAAGATGATCGATCGGTGTGAGACAGAGTTCTCAAGGTCGCTTAGGCGTATGGTAAAGGTGGTCAAAGACCCTTGAATAAGATGAGAAGTCCCTGAGTGGATTGGAACTTGAGAACCATATGGCTGATCGTTATTCCTAATTTTGAGGAATAGTGACAGGACTAAGCTAAAGAGGACAATGATTGAAAGACCTATGAATAAGAGAACTCCTGTTCATGGAATACGAGCAAAGAGATGTTCATTATGAGTATGGAGCATGCCTACGGGAAATAGCTAATTACATGAGCATAAGATACATAGTGGAAAGTGAGTAGTAAGTCTTTTATGTTATGAATGAGGTCGAAGAAGAATCGGCATGCTAGATGGCCTGATGTTAATGATTTCCTGGGGACGGTTGATGGAAGTGGAACCATGAAAAAGGGAATCATAAACTGTTGTTCCTTAAAGAGAAGGGCATTGTTCTTAAGGGGCAATTGGACCATGAAGTGGTCGTTGGTGAAAAGAAAAGTGGATGGACTTAATAGTCCCGACTGATTGTGATTCTAGTGAATGATTTAGTAAGCGAAAAGAGCGCTTAAAGAATGCTTGCAAAGTGATTTGAGGTATTCGAAGCAACCATTCGACATGGGAATGTATGAGACCCAAAGACGAACATATATTGTCACATGAGGTGACTGAGTTGTGGGAAAAAGAATGTGAAAACATGGTGGCATTTGAATCCTGGAGTAAAAGTATTGCCGTCGATGTAGACTCCAAGGTTGCCGCTCTATGAAATGGAAAGGACCAGGTGAATTTGAAGTGAGAGAATGTCATGGAAGTGTATAGTTTTCTTCATAGGGTAAGGGACCCTAGTGTGTAAGGAAGAGGAACTTCTGATTGTCTTGGTGTTTAGGATGGAGCTTCTGGACTGAGGAAGAAGATGTAGAACTTGAATGATTCCTAGAAGTGAAATCCGAGAGACAGTCTTGTAGACAATGTTGAATTCCAGGATGATGTTGACGTTTAGTGGAACGAACGGAATTGGGATAAGGTCGCCTTAGCGAGTATGGAACTCAAAGGCTAACACTAATGCTTCTCGAGAAGAAGAATGACAAGAATAAATAAAATGTCGTGCGGTCTTAGAAGAGACCCGTGATGACAGAGAGCCGAGGTCTGAGCTCTCAAGTGAGAAGTGCGAAAAATAATTTGGAAGATTCAACATCTGGCGGAAGGAAGTTGATAATCGCCGAACTAAGTGCCCAAGAAATGGTTGAGTTGGTCGTTACCGTCTTAAGAGGCGATGGTTGAATTCATATAAGGAACCATGAGAAACATGAACAGTTTTTGAGAGTGTCGTATGGACTCTAAGAAAATGTCTATTGCATACTAAATGTAAAGAGCACAAGTTGTGGGCCTGATGAAGTAAGATTCACGCATTGGAATAAGTGATAAATCCTTTGAAGATCGGAATAAGTGATGAAACGACTATAGTCGATGTGAGTTGTGAGAAGTTGAGATTTACTAAGACCGATGAATTGTAATGGACGAACCGTGGAAAGATTCCCTACAAGAGCTGCTCCATTGGTGAAATGAACTAAAGACGAGTCGTGACACGAATAGGTGAATGGACGTGAAAAGAGTCTTGGAGGACTCGAATTAAGTTGAGGACTACACTATTTATGATGATTCCGGTTGGAAACTGAAACGTATATGGGGGTCGCAATGACGCGAGACAGAATGAAACTTGAGGCATAACAAGACAATCGGAAGTGGTTATTGCACATATACATCATAATGATAAGTTTATAGGAGTTGGAATGCACAGGGCATGATTGGAATTAGTTTACGAATGCCCTCGTGATTAAGTTGGGAGATGTTGTTTGAGTGAAAGAATGTTGCAAGGCTACACCTACCACAAGAGTGTGAGGTAGCAGTTTCTCGAGAGGAATTGAACAAGAGGCAACGCAGATGTATAGAATTGCTTGTGGATATGAGAACGTTGCTTAGATAAAGGAAAGACCTCGAAGTTCTGTGAACTAAAGGAGGTTGAGGGTATGGACTGCTTAAAGGGAATTGAAGGCGAGGCATGTGGAACGAAGAGATCACCCAAGTATTGTTATAGCGATATTCGTATCGCTAAGGAAGAGTGAATTATTGAGCAGATTTTACAGTTAAGAATTGAGCCTTGTATAATCGGCAATGGAGGGACAGGTCTTCCCTCAAGAAGTAAGAGATTCAACTTTTAAAATTGAAAGTTCGCTAATGTACTAGTGTGATGGCTATTGGGAATACCTAGCCTGAAGACCAGAAGGAAATTGAGGTGTGCCATGATTAAACATCGATACTGGAAGGATTATATGAATGAAAGGAACCCTTGAGGTCCATGGATGGAAGTACGAGTCCAGCATTGAATAGAAACCTAAGGAGATGACCTCATTGAAATTCAAAGGGGGAATTATGATGTTTCCTGGGGATGACACAAAGATGTGCCAAGATGCATATATATATCGGTGATAAGATTGAAAGTTGAAGTTTGCCTATCTTATAGTTGAGCACTAGACGTGTCGATAGAAGGGAAGGACATAACGACGAAAGCTAAAGGACCACTTTGATCCAAGGGAATTTTCGGATGGAGTCGAAAATGGATTGCTACGGAAGCAACCATGTAAATGTTTAAGGAGTTAAGGGGGCCATAACTCGATTTGATTAATGGAGGTCAAATTGATAAAGCCCTTGAATCTCTGTTAGCAAGAAATGAAGCTTGAAAGGAGTAATACGCCGAAGGCTATGGACATTAAGAGTGCACTTTGGCGAGTGCCTGATAATAATGGTTATGGACATATGAAAGAGATAAGGTGAACGCTCGACGATGAGCTGCTAACAAATGATATGAATACCAAAGAGAATGGAGAGAAGCCCATTGGATTGCGGACTGAAGGAGACAAGTTTCAGAGGAAAGATAGTTGGGTTGGAAAGGACGAGTAAGATCGTCAATCCATGGAAAGGATTATCCGGAAGAGTGAGGATGCAACGATGCGCCAATACCCCAAAGGATTGGATGGGTAGAAGGTTGCGAATTTCGAGGACGAAATTTCCTTAAGGGGGAAGAGTTGTGACATTTTGATTTCCAGTCAATTTCAGGCTCATTAATGAGAAGTGTATATCTAGAGATGTATTTCAATCGTATTTCGATCGAATCTGATCAATTCGAGTAGACTGACCAAAAGGGAAAAGCTAACGCGAGACGAGGTACGTGGACCTAAGGAACTCAGATAGGAAATGGCGCTTTGGCCATAAGGATTGTCGAGGGAACTAGCGATAGACCCTCACAATTACATGACAACCAAAGCCGCCGCAAATTGACGAGCACTAAACATGATACGAATCACGAGGTCGATACGCGTAATGTCTGCAAAAATTGCCCGTAGGTTCGAGGTAGGCTGGAACCACGTCTGGCAGAGAAAACCATCAGAAATGAGTCTTGAAAATTGAAAATGGAGAATCAAGAATTCCAACATTACAATTGGATCACTCCCTAGGGCACCTCATTAGGCTTCAGCGACCCAGTAGATACGTCCCCGATCTTTCTGAACCAGGCCTTATACCTGTGAGGCTTCCAACTAGTACTACCCTCATCTACCTAAACCACAGTACACTTCCTGACATAAATAGTTCCCTGCTCGTTAGGGAACTCCTCAAAATAGACCGTCATCTCTTTGAGGTTACCAAAATGGATAGGCCACATCTTCAAGGCTTAGGACATGTAAAAAGGGGTCCCCAACGGGGTGAGATTTACATCTCAGTAAAGGAATCCTAACCCTAAGTTAGGCCGACAGCCCACTTAGGCAGTCACAAAAACTTGTACTCCACACAATTCATATTCATAGATATACGAGGCAATGCAATTATAGATAACAACACACAGATGTCAGACAAACAGTCATGGCATAATAATACATTCAGATGATCATGCACGAATCACCATGTTACATCTCCACTTCCACCCTTCATCCTGCCTCAATCTCATGCTCGCGTTTAGAACATATCAGGCTTGGTCCGCGTAAACGCATCAGACCGTCATTGATAACTCGTGTAAACGCATTAGGTTTCAATGTACTCCAGTCTAGTGTCGACACATCAAAACTTCGTCCCTGTTTCAACACATCAAAACCGTGGCCTTCTAAACCCCGCGTCTCATACGCATCAGGGTGCCACCCAACTCTAACCCCGCGCCTCAGCGCCTTAGGGTATCCATCACACTACCCCGCGTCTCATATGCATCAGGGTCTCACCATGTCACATTCATGCCATGATTCCCATTCAAATCTCACACATAATGCCATATGCAACTCAAGCACAATCCATATATCTATGGCATGCAAGACAATCGAATCGATGCTCAGACATGGTATACAATTCAAGCACACACATTGGCACACATTCAAGCCTTCTATGTCATTCTAGGATGAACACAAAGAATAATCTCATTGAGGTCTCTTAAAATCAATCATAATCTTATTCGACTCACTCAATTGAGTCTAATCTTCCTACCATAGGTTTATGGTTCCCTTACCTAAAGCTTGATGCCTCAAAAATCCTCTCCTCAAACCCTCAACAATTCGGTCTCAATGGTCCAAGAACAAACCCATCGCGCAACCTAGGAAATTCCAACCAATTGTCAATTTCTCTTATCCAATTCACCCATCCATGAACCACTGACCTTACTAACATGATCTTCAACATTCTAGAATGTCTCATTGATAAATTTGAGACTCAAAACCAACAATAACAGCCTCCACATAATCGATTTATACAAAACCGAACTGGGCTATTTTCGATTCTGTGTAAACCGAGATTATCCAGCCCTTAAACTACTCCAAATTCACCATTTATTCACAAATCTACTTGCTAACATGTATATCTAAGGGTCTAAGAGGCTCACCGAAGATTTGGGGCTGAGTCGTCGTCGGTTCACCCAAGCCTGCAAATTGGCAGTTTTTATCCATCAAAAGAGACACCATTTTATCATCAATCCTCCATCAAATTCGGCCCAAATTTTTATCACAACTCAGTATATAAGTTTCCTAGATCTTCACAAAATTTGGCCAAAAAGTTCAAACATTAAGAGGCCCTACGGAGTCCTAACAATATCTTACCCCCAGCTGCGATGGTTTTCGTCGACTTCCGGGAGATCGACTGGCCGGAACTCTTCGATGGGTTAAACGACTCACTTCCACTTCGAGGATGTCGGCAAGAGGTCAAACTAGGAGTGGGTGGTCGGCTGAAGTCCAGGCGATGGCTGAAGGGGGTCGTCGGAGCGGGTGAACAGCGACACAGAAACTTGTCGGCGAGTGGCAGAAAGAAGAGGAAGAAGAAGAAGAAGTCTCGGTGAAGATAGGGGTGAATGGCCAGCCAAGGGGAGAGAAGAGAGCTATATTCAACTTCAAAGTCAATGAGTTGAATGATAGTTGGGTAAAAGTGGACATGACCACTCTTTAGATAATCTAATGACACATGTATCAAGTGTCATTCAAGGTGATCCAATAGCCATAATCCTTTCTCTTTTTTGGTAGCCTTGGGGGTGAATCAAAAGACCAAAATGCCCTCCTTCAATTGCATAAGCAAGGCTAAAGCTTGAGGGGCAAAATCGTAATTTTACCCCCGACGTTCGTAACGTCGTTTTTCTCGTTCCAATAATCTTCGACAGGGCGACGGCCAATCCAAATATGACGTTGGAATTCTTGATTCTCCATTTTCAATTTTCATGACTCGTTTCTGATTATTTTCTCTATCAAACGTGGTTCCAACCTATCCCGAACCGACGGACGGCTTTTGCAAACGTTACGCGTATCGACCTTATGATTCGTATCACATTTAGGGCTCGTCAATTCATGGAGACTTTGGTTGTCATGTAATTGTGAGGGTCTATCACTAGTTCCTATGGTCTCGATCGTCACTGTCCAATTTAGGAAAATTTTACAAATTATACCTTAATTAAGCGGCATCACCCGCGCTCCAATCGTAAACGCTAGCAAAGCATTACTTAATCGTTCTTAGATCGGCCTTTTGTGGTTCTAAATGTCCCCTCGACAATCCTTATGGTCAAAGCGTCATTTCCTATTCGAGTTCCCTAGGTCCACGTACCTTGTCTCGCGTCAGCCTTTCTCTTTTGATTAGTCTACTCAAATTGATCAGATTCGAGCGAGATATGACTGAAACACTTCGCTAGATATACTTCTTATTAATGAGTCTGAAAATGACTGGAAAATCAAAATGTCATAGTCACGATCGTAAAAGTTCGACTTAGGAAAGGTTTGCAAATCATACGTCGGTTAAGCGGATCACCCGCGTTCCAATCATATAACGCTAGCAATGAATCCCTTAATCGTTCCTAGATCGCTCCTTATTGGCTTTAAATATTTTCTCGACAATCCTTATGATAAAGTGTTGTTCCTTGTTCGAGTTCCTAGGTCCACGTATTTGTCATGCGTTAGCCTTTCCCTTTCTGGTTAGTTAACTCGAATTGATCAAGTTCGAGCGAGATAAAACTGAAATACATCGA
Source organism: Rhodomyrtus tomentosa (assembly GCA_028455895.1). NCBI lineage: Eukaryota > Viridiplantae > Streptophyta > Magnoliopsida > Myrtales > Myrtaceae > Rhodomyrtus > Rhodomyrtus tomentosa. The sequence goes on from JAPCWY010000008.1 coordinate 14,899,213, forward strand.
TAGATATCTTCTCATTCATACATCTCGAAATGATCGGAAATTCCGAATGTCACATTTAGCCTAGCCAATTCTTCTATGTGTTAGATCATTTTCATGACATGATCATTAACTGATGATCCCTCAGCCATCCTCATATGGTACAATGCCTTAGATATCTCATATCTAGAGGTTCGACCATTCTCATCAAAGAATTCCCTCAGATGCAATGTAATCGACCTAACATCTTCCATTGCTTCATACTTCTTCTGAAATTCATTATTCATTGAAGCAAGCATATGTGACCTAACTTTTAAGTCATCATCATGCCACTTATCATAAGTGATGCTTTTCTCTTGGGTCCCACCCTTAGGAAAGGAGGTTGGCATAATTTCATCAAGCACATACCCGAGTTTTTCTGAACTAAAAATAATTCTCAAATTCCTTACCCAATCGGTGAAATTGAGTCTAGTCAAACAATTCTTGTCTAGTATCGAAGCGAGCGAGTTTGTGTTCACCATTTTTCAGAATAATAAATATCTGTGCAGAAATAAATTGTTAGACGGTGTCTTTCAAAATAACTATTTCATTTTGGACTTTAAATGAAATAGATCCTCACTCTAAATTTATATTCGGATCCCATACTCCTTAAAATGAAAAATGACAATCTTTGTCGGGTAAAGATTACTGGTAGGGATTGAAGTCCCACCAGCTCATTGTCCACCTCACATAGCGGTTATTGGTGTTCTATAAGCTTAATGAGTGAATCAACTTATTCAATGCATCATATGCAAATCCCAATCATAACTTTGGCCTCTAGATCATGATACTATCACCTAACAGTTATTGAGTTTATGATCATAGTTAAGTCTAGCCCATCGTCTCATGCAAGTATTGAAAACGCAAACGATCCCCTCACCTTACAGTTATTGAAAATCGTTTGGCTTCAATCCTACAACATCATATGTTTAATGGATTGGTCCATTATTATGAATGACAATTAACCCTTGTGTATCCATAACTAGTCAATCATTTACTATAATAAAAGATAAAACCATGACGATGGAAAGCCACGAGTCCAAAACCCGTTACGACTTAATATTATTTTAAGGAGATTTTGAGTCATTATTAAAGGTATCACTTTGCATATTAACAGATTTAACATGCTCATTAAAATAGAATAAATAAATAGATGTCAATCGCATAAACATCTGTTCTACGTGGTGATCATGGAATTATGGTTTAATGGGTCTTGAGTCAATGAGACCACATTTAACCATTTTAATATTTTAATATTGGAGATCTATTCTTTGCTTCTTCTTGATTCCTCAAGCTCTTCGAAGGCCGGGGCCAAAGAGCTCTCCGGCTTTATGGCTCCTCCACGTAATTCGTAGCATTTACTCCAACAATTGACTATGCTAAACTATACTAAAAATAAAAATTACATGGAAAATAAAAGAAGGACGCAGCCTCCATTTTAAAATTACAACAAAAAAATACCAATAAACACCATACATTCATACATTCATCAATCACATTGATTAGGGATTTTTTCATGATCACCACCCTTCCACGTCAGCAATAAATTCATAATTTAAAGATTCGAAAGGCACAGTAAAAAAATCTGCATTGAATCAAATTCATAATCGAGCAACGCAAGCTGTATGAAGACATTAACGTCGGCGAAACAAATTTCACGTGTGTAATTTAAACGATAATAGCGTTCTCAATCTTATATTCGCAGCCACAAATCATTTTGCAGAATTCATACGTGATATAAAACTCACTTCATATTTTCGATTCAAAATTGATTTAGTCTCAATTTTTGCTACGTTGATTAATTTTATCACATAAAATACTTCTATCAGCCACGTAAAAAGAACAATTCTCTAAAAATAAATTGGCCATAGTATCGCAAAAATCAATACAAACTAAAAATAATTACGCGCATGAAAACGCCTAAGGATTGGCTCTGATACCACTGTTGGGATTCACATAACACATACGGGCAAAATAAAAAAAATATAAACGCAGCGGAAATAAATAAATGCCCTTACATGTATCTCCGGAGGCGTAGTTCATGCGTTTCAATAGAAGATTATAATAAATGAATAGAGTTAAAAGATTACCTCTCGTAGCATGCTTGAAAACAAATTGGTTCAAATATTCTTCTATCCGAGTCTCACAAATGTCTAGCCTCTAGTTCAGACACACCACCAATCACGATGACGAACAAAAGAACGAATTTGCGGGAATCACCACTCAATTGTGCTAGCAATATCGAGGATGCAATACTCCGCACTCATTGTTGAATTTTTGGTCACCATGGGAGAAACGAAAAATGAGAGAGATATAAATCTGAAATTTTTCTGCTCACAAATGTATACCCTTAATCCAAGGATTTTATCCTTTGATCATGCATTGCAAACACATATATACGCATAATTCTAGGATCCGATTCAAGATATACTTAAATTATCAAAATTATGGCAATTAATCAATTTGGCTCTTAATGAGCGTAAATTTCCAACGAATACTTCCTTATCTCTACCTACAAAGCACATAATAACACGGATCAAGAATACGCATGAATGCTCTATGCATTCGACTGGGTCACTTGTGGTCTAGAACAAAAAAAGCTGTCGTAGATGAGGTAGCCACGAAAGAAAGCCTTAAGGAGGGAGAACGTACTGCGTTTAGTCGACCCTACGGCGGCCCCGAAGTATATTTTCAAGCTTTTCAATTCATCATGAAGAAAGCCTGGAAATCTAAAAAGGTACGGTGTACTCCTCTTGAGCTTGGTCTATTTTCCTTTGTTTTTGAAACAATGGAGGAAAAAAAAGATTATGGAATTGTAAGCCTGGTCTTTTTCTCACCATCTACTAGTTCTGAAACCCTAGGAACCGAGCTTTTTCCCCGAGTGCTCTCCCTTTGATTCTTGTGCGTTTTGGCTACACATTGTCGAGCTTTCTGTTGAAGGTAGAAAAAAAAAAGGCGATTAGTAGCTTCGCTGAGCAAATCGAGAGAATGTTAGACGTTAAAATTTATTCAAAGGGTTATGTAATTGTAGCGGTCTGTAAAGCCAAAGTTGTCCTTAATCTATCAAATCCTATGGAATCAGAAATGATATATAGCTACAAGGGAAAGGAACACTGGATTGATTTTTGCTATGAAAGATTACCTACATTCTGTTTCTTGAGTGGGAGAATAGGACACTATACATAAAACCGTGGAGAAATCCCAAATGAAGAGGAGAGGTTCTCAAGAAATGAAAATACACACTACAGTTTATGATTGAAAACAGAAATGAATACTGCTAGCCCTTTCTAGAGAGCCTTTTGTGAGGTGAAAACAGATGAAGATGTGGAGGATGAGTCCATCCCAGAGACCCATGTTTTCCTTAACACTCCCAATACAGCTTAGAGAAAAGAACGAGAGAAGGAAAAATGAGGAGTATCCAATGACGAGAGGGGGAAGAAAAAGATGAGTGAAATAGAAGAATGTACCTCAGGCTGGGTGTCTGCAAATATTGCTAAGAATCTAGTGGGTGGAAAATCTCTTTAAATAGAACTCCCTTCATTCCATGGCAACGATCCCCTGACAAAGAATTATAAGACGTAAAATGGCAGGGAGATAGAGAAAGATAGGAAATCTACTACTATGAACGATCAGAACATGTAGATTATGATACTCGATGAGTCAAATCTTCTTAAAACACATGTGAGTTCCACTGAGGAAGCAAACTTATGGGCATTGATGGCTTGCCCTAATAAGCTATCGGGTCACAAATGAGTATCCTTGCTTGGAATTGTCAAGGGCCGGGCCACCCCTTGATAATTCAAGCCTCATTTTGGCTCAAGAAAGGCCCAAACTTTATTTATTTTTTTTATGCAAAACTAAGAACTAACAAGGTGTTGTTAATCGTGTGAGGAAGAGTCTAAAGTTTCATAATTAACTGGTGGTGGACCTGATTGGTATTGGTTGTGGTTTAGCCCTCTTGTGGAAGGATGAAGTAAGAGTGGAGATTTATTCTGCTACAAACAGCTTCTTCGACTTGGAATATGAAGACCCAGCTCAAGGAAATGTGTTCAAGCTGACTTGCGTTTATGCTTCAACAACTTATCAGAAAGGGTTAGAGTTTGGGATTAGATTAAACAAATGAAGTTCGCTAACAATACTTCATGGGTGTGGATTATGGATTTCAATGAAACACTCCATAGTTGGGAAAAAGTGGGCAGAAGGGGGACTGAAAACTTTCGAACGTACACTTTTAGAGAGCTCCTAGAAGGCTGTGGCATGATGGATATAGAAAGCAATGGCTGCACGTATACCTGGTTCAATAACAAAGGAGAGGGATTGGTGAAAAAAAACTAGATAGAGCAATTTACAACTTAGCTTGAAGAGCAACATTCCCATCAGCAGATGCTATTGCTTTGCCTGTAATTGGTTCTGATCATAGTCCTATTTTGTTATCTTTATCTACAAAGGAGGTGAAAGAAAGAAATCTTCCAGATTTGAATTGTTTTGGCTAGAGAGTAAATATTGTGGCCGTATTGTCATAGAAAAATGGGAAGAACTAGAGGGAGAAGAGGCTGACTTGTTGAAGAAATTAAAGGCTGTCGCTGGAGCTCTGGAAAAATGGAGCAAAGATAACTTTTCCAATAGCCAAAAACAAATCTAAGAGCTCTAAATAAAACTCCAGCGACTCACATATAACAACATTCCATCCATAGATATAAATAGCCAGAAAGATATTTTGGATCAAATCTAAAATCTGTGGCGGAGGGAAGAAATGTATTGGAGCTTGAGATCAAGAGTGAATTGGCTGTAATGGGGGATGAAAATGTTGAGAAAAACCCTAAGTAATTTGAAATTAACAAAACAATCCATGCACTTTTGGTTTGGGATAATACCATGAAATATTTGTTTTGCAGATTATCCAAAGGTGTAGGGTGCACATGATTGAATCTGTCTAAAAGGTGGCTCAGATGTTACTTTAAGGGATTCAGATGCTGTGTGGAGCTCAGATATTGAGTGGAGAACTTAGACATTAGAATGATACTCAAGCTTTGAGAGAAGTATTTTGTGTGCAGTAACCAGAACTTCAAGATAAATTCAAAAGATAATTTAATTGGTGTATTTAATCATCACAATAGCTAGTATCGAGCTGTATTGTTCTTGAAGATTCTCGGGGATGAAGATCAATCAAAGACATGCATCAAAAGAGATGAGCATAACTTTTCTATTGAAGAAATCCATCTATGGAAACCTAGGATCTTAATTGGATGGGCGGGGAAGACTTTCCTTTGGCAACCTTCAACGGCTAAGAGATTTTCTTTTGGATACGGTCTCATCTAAATGGGTAGTTTTGAAGAGGGATCCTCTGAAGGCTTTGCAACAAATAGTTGGAGGTGGAAGAGTATAAAAGACATCTCAAAATTGAAGAGAATAACGTTGGCGTAAAAGGGAGTAGTCTTCTAAATTCCAAGATCCAAAGAGCTTTAATTCTTATTTGTCCTTGATCTATTCGTTGTAATTCTTAGAAGTATACACGACAGTGTTGAGCGTTAGGTGTGGAGTCATTCATCTCAAGGGAGATGACTGAGTTGTAATATTTGGGCAACTAACTAGTGGAATCCAGCCGATTGGCTGCCAGAGTGAAGAAGTTGACGTATGCTTGAATAAAGCCGAACCACTATAAACTTATGTGCAGTTTTCTCTTTCTCTTACTCATACTTGTTCATATATTTATATATCTTGTGATAGTTAAACTGCACTCTCAATAACATTGCAATATTACGTATAACTATCATCCGAGGTCAAGCTGCAAGCTTGCTTGAATATAATTCCGCATAAAATTTCATTATAATATACTATAATCACGTATTCACCCCCTCTAGGTGATAATGTTAGCCCCAACAATTGGTATCAAAGCCTAGTGCTCATATTTTACTGAAGTGTTTTCCTTTTGAGCTAACGATCTCTATGGCTAGCAATTTCTCTCCCACTTGAATTAAAGGTGGAAGCAACAATAGACCACCATCTTTTGAAGCGAAAAGTAATAGTGATTGGTAAAACAAATTCAAGGCATACATCGGATGTCAAGATCCCCAAATTTGAGATGTTGTACAAAGAGGAATAAATCTTATTGCAGGCACTTCAAGCATAACAAATGCAGCCGATGATACCAACACTAATCTAACCACCACTCTGTCTACTACTGAGATAGCAAAGAGAGGCTTTGGATACAAAAGCCATTCACTTATTTTATAGTGCATGCATTATTCCCTACTGAATATAAACGTCTTCCAGATTGCTCCTCGTCGAAAGAGATTTGGGACAATCTATATGTTACTTATGAAGCAATGGACATAGTCAAAGAGAGTAAAGTCAATTTCCTTCTTGGCCAGTATGAAGCATTCAAGATGAAGCCCGGTGAAGCAGTGAAAGAGATGTTTAACATATTCACTAAAGCAGTGAGTGGTCTCACCTACCGTGGGCAACCTATTTTTAGACTAATGCATGTGAACAAGTTACTAAGAACACTCACAAAGGAATGGGACAATGTGAAAACTTTCATTTGAGAGATTTAGAGGATATCACTCTATCTATGGATGAGCATGTTGGAACTCTTCAGTTCTATGAGAATGAAAGAAACAATGAGGAAGCAACATCAAAAGGTAAAAAATATATTACTTTGAAATCTAAAACTAACTTTAATGTCTCAGATTTTGAAGAGAAAGACAATGATGAACTAGCATTCATGGTCAAGAGATTTAGAAGAATGATAAGGAAAGGAAAAAATTTCAAAGACAAAAGAGATTTCAAACAATATGATCAGAAAAGATCACTCGGAGGTAGAGATGAAAATAAAGATGTCACTTGCTATGAAAGCAAGAAAAGAGGACACATTAAACTGAATTGTCCTTTGTTAAAGAAGAAAGTGAAGGACGATAAATCCATGAAAACCTTGAAGATAGAAACGTGGGGCGATACCGAATGTGAAAATGATGAAGAATAAGTCAGTATCTATCTCATGACTAACTCAGAGGATGAGCTTGAGGTAACAAATCTGAAAATTCCTTTTAAGGTATCTGATTACATAAATGAATTGTGTTTAGAATATAAAGCTACTCTTAAAAGGCTTTCTATTTTGGAAAAGGAAGTAGCTAGTTTAAAATAATTCTCAAAAGAATAAATTAAGTTTTCTAGAAAATGAATTTTCTCAAATCAAGGAGAGATCTGATTTTATTTCTAGGGAAAATACGTAGCTGCAATCTAGGAATGAATCTCTAGAGAAAGAAACCATCTCTTTGAAAAAAAAAAGATCTATCTGAAAAAAAGCCTCTTTAAGAAAGGATATTTCGGATATCGAAAAAAGATTCTCATCCGGCTCAAAAACATTGCAACACATGTTTTCTGTACAAGTTTCCTATTATAATAAGTCGGGACTTGATTTTCAAAAGGAAAGTAATTTGAAGAACTATTTTCCTGAAGTAAAGGAGAGACTTAGAAGAAGGCCTCCTAAATTTTTGTACAATAGTCATTTTAGAAAATATTTGCAAGATCTGGAAGACAAAGTTTTTCTACATGATCAAATTATGGTGACACAAAGCACTCCAGAAGTTGTCGTATCAAGAAACCGACAGGAGACATTATTAGATTCATAAATTTCTCTAACCATTGTTGAGGAAAACCCTAGATGATTTTGAAGATTGACAAAACAATCCAAGTTGTGACATTCTGATTTTTCTAGTCATTTTCAGATTCGTTAATGAGAAATCATCAGAAACGAGTTTTGAAAAAAAAAATTGAAATGGAGAATCAAGAATTCCAATGTTATTCGGATTTGCCGTCGCCCTATCGAAAAATATTGGAGAGAGAAAAACGACGTTCCAAACGTCGAGGGTAAAATTAACCTTTTGTCCCTCAAGTTTAGAACCTTGTCATGCATTTGAAGGAGGGCATTTTGATCATTAAACCCCCTCAAGGCTACCACAAATTCAAGAAGGGATGAGGGCCATTGGATCACCTTGAATGACTTGAAGAACAAGTGTCAATGGATGACTTAAAGAGTAGTCAAGTCACTATTACAAACCTACCATTCAAAGCATTGACCAAGCCTTGTATATAGTCTTTTTCTTCTCTCTCCTCACTCATTTGGCCGGCCACAACCCCAAGAACCACCGACAGCCACTCCTTCTTTTTCCTCCAGTTTTGCTCGCCGGCGACCAGTTATGGTCTCTTTGTTCGGTGCCCACGATAGCCACCTCTGGCCATCGCCTGACCGCCGGCCGACCACACCAACCTAGATCTACGTCTTGCTGACCTCCTCGAAGTGGAAGCAAGGCATTTGGACCATCGAGGAGCTCCGGGCAAGCATTTTCCTGAGAGCCGACAGAATTTGCTCCAACTTGAGGGAGATCCAGTTTCTGACCCTTTTGAAGGTTGAAATGTTGAAGTTTTGAGGTCAAATTTTGTGGAGACCTAGTAGACATGTATATGAATCTATGGTAAAATTGAGATTGATTTGATGAAGTTTTGACCTCGAATCGATCTTGTGAACTTGGAACAGAAAACTGCTAGTACTGACCTAGGGAGATCCAGCGACGTTCAATGGGTTTTCGGCAACCAATCGACCTCAAACTCACAGTGAGCCTCAAGAACCCTTAGATAGACATGTTAAGAGGTAGGATGAGGATTAAATAATGGAATTAGAGTTGGTTTAGGGCTGATTATGCCCGGTTTGCACAGAACCGAGAACAACTGGTTCGGTTTGTGCAAGGTTGGGGCTGTGGGGACTGTTGGCATTGGGTTTTGAGCCTCAAATTGGTAATTACGGCATGTTAAGATGATGAAGATTATGCTCTGGAGGTTTATGGTTCATGAATTGAGAAATTAGACATAGAAATTGACTAATTGATTGAAATTCCTAGGTTGCGCAGTGAGGTTTGTCTTGGACCCTTGGAACTGAGATTGTGAGGATCCAAGAAGAGAATTTTGGTGTTAGCAAATTCAAGGTAAGGGAATTTCTAACATTATGCTAGGAAGATTGAACTCAATTGGGTAAGTTGGTAAAAGATTCAATTAGTCCTTTAGTAATTCTAAGGTAGTTGGTTATGGTATGTGTTTTTGAATGATTTGGAGGATTTGAAGGCTTGTTAATGCTTGAGTTTAAATCATATGCCATGTCGAATGTCATTGATCGTCCTGCATGCCATGGGAATTCAAATTATGCATGAGTTACACCTGTCATTTTATTTGTGAGTGGAATTGAAAAGCATGGCTTGAACATGACATGGCAAGGCCCTGAGGTGTATGAGACGCGGGGCGAGAGGTGGATACCTTGATGCGATGTAACCGCGGGGTCGAGTTGAGGTTGTGTGGCACCCTGATGCGAATTAATCGCAGGATTGAATTGGCCACGGCCCTAAGGCGAACTATTCGTAGGACGGAGGAATGAGGGGATGATATTGGTTTGGAGAATCATTGAAACCTGATGCGTTTACGCGGGTTGCCAGTGGTGCCCTGATGCGATCAAATCGCGGAGTTATGATGGCCACGGTCCCGATGCGAACTATTTGCGGGACGGAGGAATGAGGTGATGATATTGGCCTGGAGAATCATTGAAACCTAATGCGTTTACGCGGGTTGCCAATGGCCCTGATGCGATCTAATTGCGGGGTTATGATTGCCACGGTCCTGATGCGATCTAATAGCAGGACGGAGATATGAGGCGTTGATACCAGCCTGGAGAATCATTGGAACCTGATGCTAGGAAGATTGAACTCAATTGGGTAAGTCGGGTTGTCAATGACGGTCTGATGCATTTAAGCGGACCGAGCCTGATGCGATCTAATCGTGGGCATGAGAATGAGGTAAGGGGGAAAGGATGATTGTGGTGAGGTGGCAGGATGAGTCGTGTATGAACCCCTAGAGTGTTTTATGATACCATATTTGCATGCCTGTCACCTGTGTATTTTTATCTATATTTAAATTGACTGATATGTCTATGAGTTGAACTATTGGGGTATATGACTGCCTAAGTGGCCGGTCGACCTAACCTAGGGTTAGGACCCACCTTACTGACATTATATCTCACCCTAGTGGGGGCTTAACTTTTCAGGTTCCTGGCGACGGAAGTGAAGACTTGCCATGGATTGGCATAGAGACGAGGTCACTAGAGGAAAAATGAAGACTTCTCTTTTGTGATCTTAGAATTGAATAGTACTGATTTTGAGGATTTAGAGTTGTAATACACAAAAATATATTTGACCTTTATTAAAGGTGTACCCTTGTGTCCTAAGTCATCGGGTATTGCTGTATTTGTAAATAGGAGTTGGCATCGCTTCCGCATGTATGTTTCTTTCAGCGCAAATGACACTGACTATGGGATCCTAGAGCTTTCATAAAGGAACTACTTGGTGGGATGCTCGCATGCTCGCCGAGTTCGGGACGTGACATCCCCGTTTAAGTGATTTCAGAGCAAGGTCAGCTCGATCCAATGTGATTGAGACTAGGAGTGATAAGGAGCGATGACTTGAGTACAATTAGGTAGTAAGACCTTGAGCGATAAGCATGGATTGCTAAATCTTGAGGACTATAGGTTTGAACTTGTGTAGTATTCTAATGGTCCTAGTGCCGGTTTAAGGGATGATCTTGAGTGATTTATGAATAAGGCTCACAAGGAAGTGAATAGAAATTGAGGAGTCATAAGCCTGAATTTGAGGTTGCTAGAGAATAAATTATGAATGAAGGGTTAATTGAAATGTATGATTGTGATCTTGATTTGCCAATGACCCAACTTCAGGAGTACGAGTTATAAAGAGGCGACTAATGTTAGTGGATTCAGGCTTGAATTGTGTGATATCTTGATAGTTTAGCTATCAATTGCTATTGTCAGCCTTGGATGAAATGAGGTAAGGTGTATACAAGGTATATTGGATTAAAGGCCAGTTGTGATCGAATGCTTATGAATTTGATTTAGTTGACGACTCCACTTGAAGTGCATAGTTGAATATAGGCAATTGATCTGTGAGATGTGACGGTCATGGGTGGAATTAGAACTCTTAAATGGATAGGAATTGATCTGAAGGCAATTTTGACATGACAAATGGTGAGGACAGTCGTGCTGTGTATGTGTTTGTGGTTATGAAATGCAAGTTGATAAGGGTACATGCATGAGCTTATCCCTGCTGGACTTAATAAACTGTCATTTGGTAAGGGACAAGTTGACGGGATACCTATAAACTGTAATGAAACATGGTATGGGACATGTGGAACGGGGCTTTCTCCGTAGATGTATGACTTGGGATAACCTGCAACGGCTAGGTTTGATGATGGCGGGAAGCGATCGCCGGGACAAAAAGGTCCAGATAAGGAGGGGCTCCTGGCAGGCTTCTAAGATGGCAAGAGGTAGGAATGACCCAAGTCATAACTTGAAAGGGAAGTCTAGGTATCAGGTTAAGTCCAATTGTGGATAAGAGATGTATGGCACAGGATTGATCCTCATCAAGAATGATCGAAAGTGGCATAACATGTGTAATGGTGCCTATAAGAGGCATGGTTAAAAGCTCCGTGCTTGACAGTGGATGCCTGTAAAAAAGAAAAGAAAAGTGATGTTTGATGGGCCTGTTAGGCATGTTCTATGACTAACACCATGTGATTAGTTTGGCTAAGGTCTAATTGAGAGATTAGACAACCTGTGGGGTTTATACCCATTGAATTGAGGCATGTTGAGAATGAGATAGTCTATTGTGATTATGCTAGAGTGGTGGATGCCTCTGGGCTTAAGTATGAGTTATTGACTTGGTGAATTGCTACCTTAAGTGCTTGTTTGATAGTTGCCTAGTTGAGGCTAGCTTAGTAATAGCTGTTAGTTGAGAAGTTGCCTCGTTGAGGCTGGTTTGATGAATGATTGCAGATCAAGGATGATTTGAGATCCTTGAATATTTGGCGATTAGTTGAGAATTTCCTATGTATCATTAGAGAGTTGTTTGGGAACCTCTAGATAGTTGATGGTGAAAGATAATGAGAAGAGCAGCTTGAGACTGCTGAATTGAGTAGACGACTTAAGTTTCTGATTCCTGGAGGGAATATAGTGGTTCAGGAGACATGAGAACCAAAGGACGTTGAACGACCAAGGTGTGGTCGTAAAAGAGCATTGGGCTCGAGTATACGTGGTATGGAAGATCCGAGAACTGATATAAATCATGAGAATTGAGTAAAGATGGGCGATTGGAGTATGAGTACTAAAAGATAATTTGGCTCGATCGATTAATCGTACAAGACCCAAGAGCTGAATGGGTCTTGAGAACTTTAAAGGGAAATGCGGAAATTTGTTGGTTAAGCAAGCTCGAGGAGAAGCTGCCATAATTCTCTAAGTCATTGTGGTGATAAATGCTTGTGCTGACGAGTTAAGTGATAGAAGTCACAAGAAAGGTGGTTCTGAGTTATCTCATTCACGAGAAAAGTGAATGTGTGAGAAAAACCATGAGAGTTTTGAAAAACTTGTGAAGCTGTGAATAAGAATGAGATTGACTGAGTTGACGGAAGAATAAAAGTTGAAATTGTCTCTTCTAGATTGAGGATCTTGATAAGAAAACCTTTGAGGTTTTAGGTACACTGAAAAAAGAAAGTAACCCTAGTAGTACTAGCCCTAAGAGGCTACTGATGTTTAGTGAAAGATCACTAGAGGAAGGGTTTCCTCGAAGGCATGAGATCTGCCTAGAATACCTCTGCTGAGTTGTTCAATAGAAAGTATTATCCTGGGATTGCTTCAGAGCAAAGGTTGTTTGGATTCTAATACTTTTGCAAGGATCATGGGATTATCTACCGGTATGAGACAGAGTTCTTAAGGTCGTTTAAGCATATGGTAAATGTGGTCAAGAACACTTGAATAAGATAAGTAAATCCCTGAATGGATTGGAACTTGAAAACCTTATGGCTGGTTGTTATTCTTGATTTTGAGGAATAGTGATGGAACTCAGCAAAAGAGGAGAATGATGAAAAGACTTATGAATAAGAGAACTCCTGCTCATGGATTACGAGCAAAGAGATGTTCATTATGGATAAGGAGCGTGCCTACGGAAAATGATTGATTACTTGGGCGTAAGACACATGATAGAAAATGGGTAGCCCGTCTTTTCCGTATAGTAGGAGTCGAGGAAGAATCGGCATGCTAGTTTGCCTAGAATTAATAATTTCCTGGGATCGATTGATTGAATTGGAACCATGAGAAAGGAAATCATGAGTTGTTGTTCCCTAAAGAATAGGGCATTGTTCTTAAAGGGCGATTGGACCATGAAATTGTCATTGACGAAAAGAAAAGTGAACGGACTTGATAGTTCTGACGGGTTGTGATTCTAGTAAATGATTTAGTGAATGAAAAGAGCGCTTAGAGAATACTTGCAAAGTGATTTGAGGTGATCGAATTGAGCATTCGACAAGTGAATTTGTGGAGACCTAAGGACGAACAGATATTGTCACTTGAGGTGACTGAGTTATGGAAAAGAGAATGTGAAAGCATAGTGGCATTTGAATTCTGGAGTAAAGGTATCGTCGTGGGCGCAGACTCCAAGGTTGCAGTCCTATGGAATGAGAAGGACAAAGTGAATTGGAAGTGAGGAAATGCCACAGAGTTGTGTAGTTTCTTCCTTAGAGTAAGAGACCGTTTTGTAAAAGAAAGAAAAGCTCTAAATTGTTTTAGTATGATGAAGGGGCGTCTGTACCGAAAAAGAAGACGCAAAACTTGAGCGACTCGTGGAAGTGAAATTGAAGAGACAATATTGAAGATAATATCGAATTCCAAGATAATATCGATGTGTAGTGGAACAAACAGAATTCGATAAGGTCGCCTTAACGAGAATGGAACTCAGAGGCTAAAGCACTGATGCTTCTCGAGGAGAAGAGTGACGAGGATAAACGAAATGGCGTGTGGTCCTAGAGGAGACTCGTGACGATAGAGAGTTAAGGTCTGACTCAAGAGAGAAGTGCGGGGATAGTTGGAAAGATTCGATACTTAGTAAAAAGAAGTTGATATGGGTCAAATTAAGTGCCCAAAGAATGATTGAGTTGGTTATTGCCATCTCAAGAGGCAATGGTCGGGCTCATGTAAGGAGCCATGAGAAACATGAATGGTTATGAGTGACATATGGGCTCTGAGGAAATGTCTATTACCCACTAAATGTGAAGAGCGTAGGTTGTGAACCTGATGAAGTGAGATTCATGCATTGGAATAAGTGATAAATCCTTCGAGGATTGAAATGAGTGATGAATCGACCATAGTCGATTCGAGTTGCGAAAAGTGCAAGCTTCACGGGATTGATCAGTGGCAATATACGGACTATTGAAAGATTTCCCACAAGAGCTGTTCCATTGATAAAATGGATTAAGGGCCAGATGTAACGCGAGTGGGCGGATGAATGTGAAAGGAGTTTTCAAGGACTCGAATTGAGCTAATGATTGTGTGGTTTATGGCGAGTCAAGTTGAAGATTGAAAAGCTTGTAAAGGTCGTAGTGACACGACGCATAATGAAACTTGAGGCATAATAAGACGATGTGAAAGTGATATGGTTGGTATGTTGTAAAGATAATGCCATATGAATTGGCATGCCCAAAGCATGATTGGAATTGGTTGTGAATGTCCTCGTGATAGAGTTGGGAAATGGTGTTTGAGTAAAAGAACGTTGCAAGGCTACACCTACTACGAAAGTATAAGGTAGCAGTTTCCCGAGGGGAATTGAACAAGAGGTAACCCAGATGTGTAGAATCGCTAGTGGATACGAGAGCGTTGCTTAAATGAAGAAAAGACCCCGAGAATTGTGTGAACTAAAGGAGGTTAAGGGTATAGATTGCTTAAAGGAATTGAAGGCGAGGCATGTGGAACAAAGTGACCTCCCAAGTGTTATTATAGCAATGTTCATATTGTTAAGGAAGGGTAAACAATTTAACGAATGTTTTCAAGTGAGAGTTGAATATTGAGAAATGGGCGATGGAGGGACAAATCTTCCCTCAAGATGGAAGTTCGTTAATGAACTAATGTGATGGCTATTAGAAATATCTAACTTGAGAGCCGGAGGGAGATTGAGGTGTACCATGATTAAACACCGATGCTGGAAGGATTATAGAAATGGATGGAATCCTTGAGGTTATGGACGGAAGTACGAGTCCAGCATTGAAGAGAAACTAAAGGAGGTGACCTCATTGAAATTCAAAAGGAAGAATTATAGTGTTTCCTGTGGATGGCACAAAGATGTGCCAAGATGCATATATATATTGGTGATAAGGTTGAGAGTTGAAAGTTGTATATCTTGTAGTCGAGTACTAGGGGTGCCGATGGAAGGGAAGGTTATGACACAAAAGTTGAAGGATCACTTTGATCCAAGGGAATTGTTGGATGGAGTCGAGGATGGATTGCTATGGAAGTAGCCATGTAACTGTTTAAGGAGTCGAGAGGACCATAACCCGGTTTGGATAATGGAGGGCAAATTGATAAAGCCTTGAAATCTCTATTGGCGTAAAAGAAGGTTCGAAAGGAGTGATACGCCTAATGTTGTGGATAGAAAGAGTGCATGCTAGCGAGGGCTTGGTAAGGATGGTTATGGATAGATGCAAGAGTTAGAGTGAACGCTCGAGGAAGAGCTGCTAGCCAATGATGTGAATGCTAAAAGAGAATGGAGGAAAGCAAATCAGATTGAAGGCAAAAGGGGACAAGTCCTAGAGAAGGATGGCCTTGAGTTGGAAAGGACAAACGAGATCGTCAAGCCATGGAAAGGATTATCCGGAAAAGTGAGGATGCGACGAGACGCCTATACCCCCGAGGGATTGGATGGATTAGAAGGTTGTGAATTTTGAGGACGAAATTTCTTTAAGGGGGAAGAGTTGTGACATTCTAATTTCCGGTCGCTTTCAGGCTCAGTAATGAGAAGTGTGTATCTTGAGATGTATTTCAGTCGTATCCCGCTCAAACCTGATCAATTCTGGTAGACTGACCAAAGGGGAAAGGTTAACGCGGGACGAGGTACGTAGACCTGGGGAACTCAGATAGGAAATGGCGCTTTGACCATAAGGATTGTCAAGGGGATATTTAGAGCCACAAAAAAGGCCGATCTAAGAACGATTAAGGATTATCATGTGAGCGTCGTACGATTGGAGCGCGGGTAATTCTGCTTAAACAACGTATGATTTGCAAAATTTTCCTAAATTGGACGGTGAAGATCAAGACCTTAGGAGCTAGTGATAGACCCTCACAATTACATGACAACCAAAGCCGCCACAGATTGACGAACCCTAAAACGTGATATGAATCATGGGGTCGATACGCTCAATGTTTGCAAAAGCCGCCCGTCGGTTTAGGATAAGCTGGAACCACATCTGATAGAGAAAACTATCAGAAACGAGTCTTGAAAGATTTGAAATGGAAAATCAAGAATTTCAACGTCATTTGGATTGGCCGTCGCCCTATCGAATAATCCTGGATCGAAAAAAAACGACGTTCTGAACGTCAGGGGTAAAATGACCATTTTGCCCCTCAAGCTTAAGGCTTTTCCCATGAAATGAAGAAAGGGCATTTTGGACATTGGACACTCCCATAGCTGCCGAAACACAGGGAGAAACAAGGGCCATTGGATCTCCTTTGGAAATGACAAAGACAAGTGTCACAAGATCAAGGGTTGAGGTCTTGTCCAACTTTTTCACACCAACAATTCAAACTCCATTGACCAAGCATTTCGATAAAGCCATTTTCTCTCTCTCTCTCTCTCTCTCTGCAATTTTGGCCGAGCACCCCCTCTAGACCATCCAAAGCTTCTTCTTCTTCTTCTTGTTTCTCTGCTGCCCGGAGACAGTTTCTGCCCTCCTGTTCGCCGGCCACCACGGCCACCTCCGGCCACTCTTTGACTTCTGGCTGACCACAGTAACAAAGATCTATGTCTTTTCAACATTCTCCAACAAGAATCGGGGCATTTGGAGCACCGAGAAGCCCAGAACAAGGATTCTCCCATAAGCCGACAGATTAGGACTCAAACTGAGGTAGGTTCGGTTCTCAGCCCCTTTGGTGGTCGAAATGTTGGAATATTTGGCTCAAAATTTGTGAAGATCAAGCTGAGACATGTAGGAATATTTGGTAAAAATTTTCACTTAATTTGATAAGCGTTTGACCACGAACCGACCTTGTACATTTCGCCCAGAAACTGCCGGAAAACTGACTTGGAGGAACCGGCGACCGGTTCTGGAGCCTCTGTCGGTGCCCACGAGGGCCACTCCTAGCCACCATCTGCTGTTGGATGACCACCACAACAAAGCTCCACATCTTTCCAAACTCCTCCAACAAGAATTGCGGCATTTGGAGCACCGAGGCGTTCGGGGCAGAAGTTTTCCCAGAAGCCGACGGAATCGGAACCCACCTGAGGTACGTCCGGTTCTTACTCCTTTAACCGGTCAAAATCTTGGAATTTTGGGATCAAATTTTGTGGAGAATCAGTAGAGATGTGGATGAATCTGTGGTAAAAATTGGGGCTTGAATTGATAAATTTTGACCTCGAATCGGTCTTGTGAACCTTGCCCAGAAAACTGCCGGATTCTGACCTTGGACAATTTGGCGGCTTTGGATGATTTTCCGGCGACTAACCGGCCTAAAACTCACGGTGAGTCTCTTGGATCATTAGATAATCATGTTAAGAGGTGGTATAGCATTTAAATGGTGGATTTGGAGTTGATTTATGGCTGGATCCATTCGGTTCACACAGAACCGAACATAGCCCGGTTTGGTTCTGTGCAAACCGAATCTGTGGGGCTGTTGGTGGTTGAAATATGAGTCTCAAATTGGTGATTGAGGCATGTTATGATGATGAGGAATATGTCATGGAGGGTTGTGGGTCATGGATGGTTGAATTGGACATGAAAATTGATGAATTGGTTGGATTTTATTGGGTTACGCATTGAGTTCGGTCTTGGACCATTGGGGGCTGAAACTTTGAGGCTCAAGAGGAGGAATTTGCGTAATCAAATGCAAGGTAAGGGAATTCCTAACCTCATGCTAGGAAGATTGGACTCAATTGGGTGAGTCGAAGATTTATTGGATTGAGTTATGAGAAAATCCCCAAACGTGATAGTTTGATATGTCCTTAAGCGTTAAGGAATGATTGTGTGACATTACCAATGCCTAAGTTGTTTGCCATGCTTGTAAACCCTTTGAATCGAATTGCATGCCACGAAAATTATGAAACGCATTTGAATGCGCGCTTGCAAGTGAGTATGAAATTGATTTGATAATCAAGCATATAATTTGGCATGAGCATGGCATGGCATGGCCCTGAGATGTGTGAAACGCGGGGCGGAAGGTTAAGACCCTGATGCGACGAGGTCGCGTGGTGAAGAATGATTAGATGGCGTCCTGATGCGACGAAGTCGTGGGGTTGAGATAACCACAATCCTGATGCGATCTAATCGCGAGATAGAGTATGAGCTTATAAACCTTGCCTGGAGATGAACAAGGACCTGATGCGTTTACGCAGGTCACCGATGACGGTCTGACGCATTTACTCGAGTCGAACCTGATACGATCCTATCGCGGGCTAGAAAATGAGGCAGGTAGAGGTTGATGGATGTGGTGAAGTGGCAGGCTAAGTATAGTAGTGCATTATCATCTGACTGTGACATGAGTTCATTTTTGCATCCTTGTCGTTTATATGTCATTGTTTCATTGAATGGCGCCCTATCTGCCTGTAAGTTGTGAGTTTGAAAAGATAGACGATTAGAGAACTGCTTGAGTGGACGGTCGACCTAACCTAAGTTTAGGACCAACCTTACTGAGATTTATATCTCATCCCAGTAGGGGCTTACATTTTACAGGTTCCAGGTGGAGGTAGTACGATCTTGCCAAGGATTGGTGTCTGAAGAGATAGTTGATCAATTGCATTAGATTGGATTTATCTTATGATGATGTTGGGTTTGTACTTTCGATTGGTGAATTGAGAATTGATCTTTTAGTAATTGCTTAAATGAGAAAATTTCCAAGTGTGATAGCTGTATATATTCTAAGTCATCGGTATGTGACTATATTTATATAAAGGGAGGTGGCATCGCTTCTGCGCACATTTGTTTAAAGGAGTTGTATGTTATTGACCATTGGATCCTAGAGCGTTAATGAATGAACGTCATTGACAGAGATGTTCGCGTGCTCGTCGAGTTCGGGGCGTGACACCTGGAAAATCATTGGAACCTAATGCGTTTACGCAGGTTACCAGTGGTGCCCTGATGAGATCTAATCGCGGGGTTATGATGGCCACCGTCTTGATGCGAACTATTCACGAGACGGAGGAATGAGGTGATGATATTGGCCTGGAGAATCATTGGAACCTGATATATTTATGCGGGTTGCCAGTGGTGCCCTGATGCGATCTAATCGCAAGGTTATGATGGCCACGGTCCTGAAGCGATCTAATCACTGGACAGGGATATGAGGCGTTGGTACCAACTTGGAGAATCATTGGAATCTAATGCGTTTACGCGGGTTGTCAATGACGGTCTGATGCGTTTACGCGGACCGAGCCCGATGCGATCTAATGGCGGGCATGAGAATGAGGCAAGGGGGAAAGGATGATTGTGGTGAGGTGGCAGGATGAGTCGTGTATGAACCCCTAGAGTGTGTTATGATACCATATTTGCATGCTTGTCACCTATGTATGGTTTTCTATATTTGAATTAGCTGATATGTCTATGAGTTGAACTATTGAGATATATAACTGCCTGAGTGGACGGTCGACCTAACCTAGGGTTAGAACCCACCTTACTAAGATTATATCTCACCCTAGTGGGGGCTTAAGTTTTCAGGTTCCTGGCGACGGAAGAGTAGACTTGCCATGGATTGGCACAGAGACGAGGTCACTAGAGGAAAAATGAAGACTTCTCTTTTGTGATCTTAGAATTGAATAGTACTGATTTCGAGGATTTAGAGTTGTAATACACAAAAGTATATTTGACTTTTATTAAAGGTGTATCCTTGTGTCCTAAGTCATCAGGTGTTGTTGTATTTGTAAATAGGAGTTAGCATCGTTTCCGCATGTATGTTTCTTTCAACTCAAAGGACATTAACTGTTGGATCTTGGAGCTTTCATAAAGGAACGGCTTGGTGGGATGCTTGCGTGCTCGCCGAGTTCGGGGCGTGACACAAGTACTCTTAAATTTCGAGATAATGTCATGGAATACTTGTTTTGCAGATTGTCCTTTGGTGCGGGGATGCACAGGATTGAATCTGGCAAAAAAGGCTTTACTCAAATGGGATTTCTGAGGGACTCAGATGCTGTATCAAGCTCAGACGTTGAGCGGGGATACCTCAGTTGTTAGGATGGTGTTCAAGTTTTAGTGGAGTATTCACGAGTAGTAATCAGAACTTGAACAAGACTTCAAAATGTACTTAATTGATACATTACAACGGATACAATCAAGCTGGATTATTCTTGAGGATTCTCGGGGATAGAGATCAATCAAGGATGTGCAATCAAAGAGACATACACGACTTTCCAAATGAATAAAATCATCTATGGAAACCCAAGATCATAATTGTATGGGTGATTTGATCAAAATGAGGAAGCCTTTCCTTTAGCGATCCCCAACGGCTACGAGATCTTCTTTTGGTATTTGTACTGTTCAAACAGGAAGTTTTGAAGAGACCTCTCCTAGAAGCCTTGCAACGATTGGATTGGAGGCGAAGGAGTATAAAAGACATATCAAGGTTGAAGGGAATCAAGATTGGCGTTAAGAGGAAAAATTGTTCATAATTCTTAAATCGAGAGTAGTTCATTTCATACACACTTCTTGATTCATCCATTATAATTGTGAGGAAGTGTACACAAGATTGTTGAGCACTAGATGGGGTATCCTGTGTGTCAAGAAGATCACTAAGCTGTAACCTCTCGAGCAATTTATTAGTGGAATCCAGCCGATTGGATTATAGCATAAGAAGTGGACGTAGGCTCAACCAAAGCCGAACCACTATAAACTCTGTGTGCAGTCTTCTCTATGCTTACTCTGATCATATTATATATCTTGTGATAGTTGAACTGCATGTGAATCGTTCTTAGTGATATACTATACTTTCATCATCTAAGACGTGTACAGTTTGAATTCCACTATAAAATTTGAAATTGCACCATAATCACCTATTCTTCCCATCTAGGTGACAACGCAAGCCACAATAATTGATATCAGAGTTCGATGCTCATATTTTGTGAAGTGTTTTTACTTCTGAGCTAACGATCTTTATGGTTAGCAATTTCTCTCCCACATGGATCGAAGGTGAAAGAAACAACAGATCATCATATTTTGAAAAGAAAGTACAATGACTGGAAAAATAAATTCAAGGCATATATTATATGTCAGGATCCCCAGATATGGGATGTTGTACAACGAGGAGTGAATCCGACTACATGTGTCACAATCGGATTAAATACAGGGGATCAACGCCGACTGTTACTCTGTAAACTAATGAAATTGCCAAGAGAGATGCTCTTGATGCAAAACCCGTTTATTCATTTTATAGCGCTTTATCTCTTTCTGAATATAAATATATTGCAAATTGTTCCTCATCGAAAGAGATTTGGAAAAAGCTTTACATCACAAATGAAGGAATAGACAGAGTCAAGGAGACTAAAGTCAATTCCTTCTTGGCCAGTATGAAGCATTCAAAATCAAGCCTAGAGAAACTATGAAACAAATGTTTGGCAGATTCATTGAAATAGTGAATGATCTCACATATCATGGGCAACCTGTTTCTGATCCGATGAGAGTCAACTATTGAGAAAAATCCTAGGTGATTTTGAAGTTGACAAAACAATCCAAGTATCTCGAGCTTTGAGATAATGCCGTGGGATACTTATTTTACAGATTGTCTTTTGGTGCGGGGATGCACATGATTGAATCTGTTAAAAAGGATTTTGCTCAAATGGAATTTTTGAGGGACTCAGACCCTGGTTCGAGCTTAGACGTTGAGTGGGGAAAGCTCAAATGTTGGAATGACGCTCAAGCTTTGAGTGGAGTATTCACATGTAATAATTAGAACTTGAAGAAGACTTTTTTTTAAAAGGACTTTGAAATGTACGTAATTGATACATTACAACGGTTATAATCGAGTTGGATCATTCTTGAGGATTATCAAGGATAGAGATCAATCAATAATGCGAAATCAAGAAGACGCACATAACTTTCCAAATGAATGAAATTATCTATTGAAATCTAGGATCATAATTGTATGGGCGATTTGATCCGAATGGGGAAGATTTTCCTTTGGCGATCCTAAATGACTTTGAGATCTTCTTTTGGTAATTATCTTGTCCAAACGGGAAGTTTTGGAGAGACCTCTTCTGGAAGCCTTGTAAAGATTAGATTGGAGGCAGAGGAGTATAAAAGGCATCTTAAGGTCGACGGGAAAAAATCAGCGTTACGAGGGAAAAGTGTTTATAATTCTTAGATCGAGAGTACTTCATTTCATACACACTTCTTCATTCATCCATTGTAATTTTGAAGAGGTGTACACAAGAGTGTTGAGCGCTAGGTGGGGTATCCTACGTGTCAAGGAGATCACTAAACTTAACCTCTCGAGTAGTTTATTAGTGACATCCAACTGATTGGTCGATATCTGGACGTAGGTTTAACTAAAGTTGTACCACTATAAACCCTTTGTGCAGTTTTCTCCATCCCTACTATGATCATATCATTTATATTGTGATAGTTGAATTGCATATGAATTGTTCATAGTGGCTTACCGTCACGCCCCGAACCCCGCAAACGAGGAAACATCCCACCAGGTCGTTCATCTTAAATAGTCTTTGCCACACCCCGACCCCTTGAGCACGAGAACATCTCATCAGGCCGTAATCAAGCTGTTCCATCCAAGATCCTTCGGTCAATCATATAACAACTTGACAAAAGAACAAGATCGCTGAAGCCATAACACTGCTCCATACAATTCTATAATGAGATGACTCGGGACAAATGGGCATACACTTTTAATAAATAAAAAAGGTCAGTTACAAATCTAGCTCTAACGATTTCTTCAAATGCCATCCCATGGCAAGTTCGAGCTTTATTTGCCTAGGACCTGAAAAAGTTAATCCCTCACTAGGGTGAGATATAAATCTCAGCAAGTAAAACCTAAACTTAGACTTGAACACCGGTCCCCCCCAGACCACACTCGCACATTCTATCAGATGTAGGCAATCATCAATGCAATGGCACAAGGCCTTCATAAATTAGACATGTTAACCAACCAAGTATAGACAAACTTATGGGTTCAAGATGAAAGCACAAGCACGTGTAGGTCAATACACAATTGCCACCACTTTCTCATCCACCCACATACTCCTCTGACACTCTTGCCATCTGACATCACCGGGGCCACAGGCCAATCGATGTCCTCGTACCACTGGGGTCACAGGCCAATCGGTACATTCAAGGCTCACAATCATTCAATACCACTAGGGCCACAAGCCAATCGACATTCTCATTCTTATTCGAGTTTACCACCTTCCAATACATCCGGGGTCACAGACCAATCGGTATCATCATTAGTACTGGGGACTTACAATCGTTCAATACCACTAGGGTCATAGGCCAATCGGTATCCTCATCACCGTTCACAGTAAAATCACACTCGATACCACTAGGGTCACAGGCCAATCGGTATCATCAGGGCATCAAGCCAATGTGATCTCCGGGGCCACAGGCCAACAATCGTTGGGGCACTATAGCCCATTCATAAAGCATTGGCACTATAGCATTATAACCAATACATAACATATGCATCTCAACCAACAAAATAATCAATAGCCAAATATATCATCAAGGCATGTCATAGTTCAATGGTCATGCTATGCCATTCAAGTCATGGAATCCAATACTCAATCAAGCAATTCAATCCATAGGCTTCATTAAGCAATCAAATCACTTAACCACTCTATCCAGTAGTTTCCTAATGTTTAAGTAAGGTTTAGGAAACACTTACCTTAATCAATTAGCATTGGCTTGATTTACCAAAGTGACTCTCCTCAATGCCACAAGTATGAACACTCTAAGAATCCTTCATCAACCTATAAAGATTTATCAATCTTGAATCAAAAACCATAGAATACTCCATTAACCCAATCCTTTCTTAGCCATACCATTGGCAATTCATGATGCCTTATTGATCAATTGAACGCATAATAACACTCCCACAAACCCTCAATGGGTCAATTGAGGGTTCGGTTCACATGGCCACATACAAGGCAAAACTCAACATAGAGGGTCATGCATCAATTTTGCCATAATTCACTCCTAAACCCCAATTCACTTCACATACTTCTAATTAACACCTCACATCACATATTCTAGGATATTATAAGTCAATTTGAAGTTCAAATACTCCTCAATCAGCCCCCCAATAGAACCGACCAGCAAGGGTTCATCCTCAAAACAGAATCGATTTCGGGTTCCAACCGCTAAATCAAGCCATACTTCAATTCCAAGTCTTAATTCTTCACAAAAAAACTTGCTATGACCTCAATCGATGTGTTTAAGAAGCTCACCAAGATATTTGTTGCAAAATAATCCCCTAAGACCTCCGAACAGCCCGGTTCCCTCACGGTCCTCAAAAGGGTAGAATTTGCTCAGTAAAAACCTCTACAAACCAGCCATGTTCACCTAAAAAATCATATGAAGCCTTAATTTCAACTTTCTAAACTCTTATACTCTGAGGTTAGAAGAGCTCACTGAAAATTTGAAGCCATTTGGAGTTCGGAAGCCCCCAAAAATCGTCCCTCTCCTAAACCTGGTCAGAATGCGACCTTTGTACACTCAAACAGACCTACGAAACAAACGGCTGGGCCAAATTAAGCTTATAATATATTATTAGAATGAAAAGGCGATAAGTTTTAAGATGGCGGTGGTTTTACCTCAATTCGATGTTGGACGATGAAGTTATGGCCGAAATAGTGGAGCCATTTTTCCCTGTCCGCGGGGAACCTATTCGGCCGAGAGAAAAAAATGAACAAGAGGAAGATGGTGGAGATGGTGGCCATACAAACATGAAGAGAGAGAGTCTATTACACACCAATTATCCATTTTGGTCAAATAGACAAGATGGGTAATTAAATGGCATTTAATGCTTGGTCTTCTCTTTGATTGGCACTTGGCAACCTTCCATTGGTTGCTTCATTGACTTTGACTCCATTTGACTCATCCTCATTCAATTTTTGGCAGCATATAGAGGAGGCAAAATGATGAAAATGACCTTCTAAACTTCTTAAGGCAAGGCCAAAGATCGAGGGGCAAAATAGTCATTTGGCACTTTTCGTTTGAAAATCCATTTTTCAGTATAAACCACCCTCGATGAGGCGACGTCCATTTCAATTCAAATATTGGAATTCCTCAATGTCCATTACCTAAATCTCATGGTCCAATTTCATTTCGAACTCTTGTCGACTGCAATTCTAGTTTATCTTAAACTGATGGGCGACTCTTGCAGGCGCTACGCGTATCGACCTTGAAATTTCTCTTAAGCCGTGGCGACTTTGATTTTCATGTAATTGCGAAGGTTTATTGTTTGTTCCTTTTTTCCTGATCATCGAAATCCGATTTAGGAAATTCTCGCAATCTACACATTGGTTAAGCAGAATCACTCACGTCCCAACGTATAACACTAGCAAGACATTCCATTATCGTTCCTAGATCAATCTCTGCTGGCCCAAGATATTCCCTCGACAATCATTATTGTCAAAGTGTCATTTCTCATTCAAATTCCCCCGGTCCACGTACCCAACTCTGCGTCAGTCTTTATCTTTTGGTCAATTAACTCAAGATTGGCCAACTCCGAGCGAGTTATAACTGAAACACACCAATCAATAGCCTTCCATTCAATAGCCTCGAGAGGGTCGGAATTCGGAATGTCACAATTCTTCCCTCCTTAAAGAAATTTCGTCTTCGAAATTTGCCATTTTTTAATTATCCAATCTCACGGGGTCCAGATGCCTCATCGCATTCTCATTTTTCAAAATTAACTCCGTTACTTAACAAACCTTTGCAATAATACGCTTTTTAGCACTCATGCCATTTGACGTATCACTCCCTTCAAATGTTCTCTTGTACCATCAGAGATTCAAGGCTTTGTCAACTTGCCCTTTCTCAACCAAATCGAGTTATAACTATTTCGACTTCTTAATCAAGCTCATGGTGACTCTCGTAGTAGCTCACTTTCGACTCCATTCGATGATCTCCAACGATCGTAGTAATCCATCAACCTTTAAGGTCATGTCTCTCTCTCTCCCTCTTGTCGGCATATCTAATGCTCGACCACATGCCAGACTAATTCAGCCTTCAATCCATATCATCGATAGTGTTAAGACAATCTAGGCACACCTTTGTGCCATCCCAAAGACCACCTTAATTCTCCAGATTCTATTCATTTCCATACCTCTTAGATATCAGGGTCTGATAATGGCAATATCTCAATTCCTTTCTATTCTTCAGGCCTGATATTTCAGGTAGCCATCAATCTAGCCACACGACGAACTTCCAATTTAGAAGTTGAATCTCTTATTTCTCGAGGGAAGATCTGTCCCTCCATCACCGATTACATAATGCTCAAATTTCAATTATAAGCATCCGCTAAATAATTCACTCTTCTTTAGCGATATGGATATCGCTGTAACAACATTTGGGTGAGCTCTTCATTCCACGTGCCTTTCCACCAATTCCCTTTAGACAGTCCATGCTCTCAATCTCTTATAGTTCAGATAATTTTGAGGTCTTTCTTTATCCAAGCAACGCTCTCATATCCACCAGCAACTTCATATATCAGCGTTGTCTCTTATTTAATTCCTCTATAGAAACTGCTACATTATACTCTTGTGGTAGGTATAACCTTGAAACATTCTTTCACCTAAACAATATTCCCTAACTTTGTCGCGAGGACATCCGCAGACCACTCCAATCATGCTCTAAGCATTCCATTTCATATGGCCTTATCGTCATGATATATATGTACTGTCCACATCCGATTGCCTCGCTATGCCTCAAGTTTCATTTTACGTCATGTTGCTACGACCTTAATAAGCTTTTTAATTCCCAACCAGAAGAGCTATTAATAGCGTAGCCATCAACTTGACTTAAGTCTTCAAAAACTGTGACATTCTGATTTTCCTGTCATTTTCGGACTCAGTAATGAGAATTGTATCTAGAGATGTATTTTAGTCATATCTTGCTCGAATCTGATCAATTTGAGTTGACTGACCAAATGTGAAAGGCTAACGCGAGACAAGGTACGTAGACTTAGGGAACTCGAATAGGAAATGACGCTTTGACCATAAGGATTGTCGAGGGTACATTTAGAACCACAAAAGGCCGGTCTAAGAATGATTAAGGAATGTCTTGCTAGCGTTACACGATTGGAGTGAGGGTGATGCCGCTTAACCAACGCATAATTTGTAAAATTTTTCTAAATCGGACAGTGATGATTGAGACCATAGGAACTAGTGATAGACACTCACAATTACATGACAACTAAAGTCGCCACGAATTGACGAGCCCTAAATGTGATATGAATCACAGGGTCGATATGCGTAACGTTTGCAAAAGCAGCCCGTCGGTTCGGGATAGGTTGAAACCATGTCTGATAGAGAAAATGATCAGAAACGAGTCTTGAAAATTGAAAAGGGAGAATCAAGAATTCCAATGTCATATTTGGATTGGCCATCGCTTTATCGAAGAATATTGGAATGAGAAAAACGACGTTCCGGACGTCGGGGGTAGAATTACCATCTTGCCCCTCGACACCTAGCCTTACTTATATAATTGGACAAGGGCATTTTAATCTTTTATACACTCCAAGGCTACCAAAAAGTTGGATGAATCTTGGCCATTGGATTTGCTTGAATGACACTTGAGACATGTGTCAATGGATTAGCCTTTGAGTGGTCATATCCACTTTTTCCAACTACCATTCGACCTTGTTGACTTGTGAGCTTGCATATAGCTCTCTCTCTCGCTCACCCCTCATTTGGCCGACCATCAACTCCCCCAAACTAAGAGCTTTCTTTTCTTCTTCTTCTTCTCCTGCTCTTGCTCGACCGGTTTTGCTCCTCCGGTTCGCTGCCGCCGACGACTCTTTCCGGCGACCTCTAGCGGCGAGCCAACCACCCCCTCCTAACTTAACCTCTTGCTGACATCCTCGAAGTGGAAGCGAGTCATTTGACCCACCAAAGAACACCGGCAAGCTGATCTCCCACAAGTCGACGAAAATCGTCACAACCAGAGGTAAGTCACGTTTTTGGCCCCTTAGGACCCCGAAACCTTGGAGTTTTTCAACCAAATTTTGTGGAGATCTAGGGGACTCATATAGTGAGCAGTAGTAAAAAGTTGTGGTTAATTTTGGTCTTGTGTTTGAAGGGTCAGAACTGCTGGTTTGCAGACCTTGTCACGCCCTGTGCCCCGGGCACGAGCACGCGACTCCCTGCAAGCAAACCAAATATCCCTCGTGGTCCCAAGATCCACACATAAGTTGAGAGACGTATAATATACAAGCATGTGGAAGCAATATTGAAATAACTCCTCCGTACAAAATATGAAGTGGGACCTAGATAGCGCAAATGATGTCATACATAAAATCCATAAGTTCGTACTGACATAAGCTCACTAAATCCGCTAAAACAAGGGGTGACGGGGTAAGTACACAAAAAGAGGCCCATCCTCAAGGATCCGAAGGAAACAAGGTTAGAAATGCCACCAAAAGATCAAACTAACAAATCGGGAGCTCCTAAGACGAGCTGCTTGAGTCCTCGGTCTCCTCTACGTCCTCCGTGGGCTCGTACTTTGAGAAGGTCTCCGAGCGGACCTTGATGGTGTCCTCCATGGTCTCCTTAGTAGATGACTCCATGAGATTCTCCTCAGTCGCCTCGACCATAATCACCTCCTCCTCCGTGTTCTCTAAGGTTGAAGTCCTCTTTGGTCCATTCCTTGAACCGACAATAGACCCCTCAGCCTGGTCTAAATCTCGGGTGAGGTGGCACCAACTAGGGACAACTCCCTAGGGCACCTCATTAGGCGTCAGTGGCCTGGTAAACATGTCCCAGACCTTCTTGACCCAGGCCTCTCACCGGTGAGGCTTCCAACTAGTGCTACCCTCGTCACTCAAGCTACGGTACACTTCCAAACATAAATGGTTCCCTACCCATCAGGAAACTCATCAAAATAGGTGGACATCTCCTTGGAGTCACCAAAACGAATAGGTTACATCCTCAAGGCCTAGGATCTGTAAAAGAAAGGGGTCCACAACGGGGTGAGATACATATCTCAGTAAGGTAGGTTCTTACCCTAGGTTAGGCAGACCGTCCACTCAGGCAATCATAAAAACCAAAATTTCATACAAATAACATGCGAGGTAATCAGTTATCAACACAACACACAGATGTCAGGCATGCAGCCATGGCATCATAACACATTCAGATAATCATGCACATCTCGCCATGCCACATCACCACTTCCGTCCTTAACGTTTGCCTCATTTTCATGCCTGCGTTTATAACGCATCAGGTTCGGTCCGCGTAAACGCATTAGACCGTCATTGACAACCCGCGTAAATACATCAGGTTTCAATAATACTCCAGGCCAGTGTCGACACGTCACATCTTCGTCCCGCGTAAACTCATCAGATTGTGGCCATCTCAATCCCGCGTCTCATACGCATTAGGGTGTCACACAACTCCAATCTTGCGCCTTAGGGTAACCATCACACCACCCCGCGTCTCATACGCATCAAGGTCATGCCTCATCTCCGACATGCCACAATCACAAATCATGCACACAAGGCCAAGTGCAACTCATGCATAAACAAAGCATCCATGGCATGCAAGACTATTCAATCAACGTGCAAACAAGGTAGCTAATTCAAAGCATGAATATTAGCACACATGCCAACCTCTATACCGTCCTAAGACGCACAAGGAACAATCACATAAAAACCTTTCAAGAATCACCCAAAATTTACTCGACTCATCCAATCGAGTCCAATCTTCCTATCTTAGGTTTAAGGTTCCCTTGCCTTAAGCTTGATGCCACAAAAAATCCTCTCCTCAACCCCTCCACAATTCGGTCTCAATGGTCCAAGAACAAACCCACCGTGCAACCTAGGAAAATCCAACCAATTGTCAATTTCTTTTGTCCAATTCACCCATCCATGAACCACCATCCTTAATAACAAATTCCTCAACATCCTAACATGTCTCATTGATGAATTTGAGACTCAAAACCAACAACCAATAGAACCGGGCTATGTTCGGTTCTGTGTAAACCGGGCATATCCAGCCCTTAACCTACTCCAATTCCACCATTTAATCACTAACCTACTTGCTAACATGTATATCTAAGGATTTATGAGGCTCACCGAAGATTTGAAGTCGAGTCGTCGCCGAAAATCCCTTGAAAGTCGCCGGTTCCCTCAAGGCCTTAAACCAACATTTTCTATCCAACAATCACAAGACCCATTCAGGGTCAAAACTTCATCAAATAAATCCTAACTTTTTACGACAGATCACTATATGAGTCCCCTAGACCTCCACAAAATTTGGTTGCAAGACTCTGACGTTTCGAGGTCCTAAGAGGTCAGGAATGTCGCCTACCTCAGATTGTGCCGGTTTTCGTCGGCTTCCGAGAGAATGGCTGGCCAGAGCTCTTTGGTGGGTCAATCGATGCTCTTCTACTTCGAGGACGTCGGCAAGAGGCTGAGCTAGGAGGGTGTGGTCGGCCGGAGTTCAAGAGGTGGCCGGAGGGGGTCGTCGAGCTAGCGAACGGGCGGCACAGAACCGGTTGGTGAGCGACAGGAGAGAGAAAGAAGAATAAGTGAGTTTCGGTGCTTTGGAGAAAGAGTGGCCGGCCAAGAGAGAGAGTGAGAAGCTATATTCAATCTCAAGAGTCAAAGGGAAGAATGGTAGTTGACAAAAAGTGGACATGACCACTCTTTAGCTAATCCATTGACACATGACCTAAGTGTCAATCAAGGTGATCCAATGGCCACAATCTCTCCCAATTTTCGGTGGCTCTTGGGGTGATTGAAAGACCAAAATGCCTTCCTTCAATTGCATAAGCAAGGTTAAAGTTTGGAGGGGCCAAATGGTAATTTTACTCCCGACGTCCGGAACGTCATTTTTCTCATTCCAATACTCTTCGATAAGGCGATGGCCAATCCAAATCTGACGTTGGAATTCTTGATTCTCCATTTCAATTTTCAGGACTAATTTCTGGTCGTTTTCTCTATCAGACGTGGTTCCAGTCTATCCCGAACTGATGGGCGGCCTTTGCAGACGTTACGCGTATCAACCTTGTGATTCATATCACATTTAAGGCTCGTCAATTCATGGCAACTTTGGTTGTCATGTAATTATGAGGGTCTATCACTAGTTCTTATGGTCTCGATCGTCACTATCCGATTTAGGAAAATTTTGCAAATTATACATTGGTTAAGCGGCATCACCCGCGCTCTAATCGTATAACACTAGCAAGGCATTCCTTAATCATTCTTAGATCGACCTTTCATGGCTCTAAATGTCCCTTCAACAATCCTTATGGTCAAAGCGTCATTTCCTATTCGAGTTCCCTAGGTTTGCGTACCTGGTCTTGTGTTACCCTTTCTCTTTTGGTCAATCTACTCAAATTGAGCAGATTTGAGCGAGATATGATCGAAACACATCGCTAGATATACTTCTCATTAATGAGTCTGAAAATGACTAGGAAATTAGAATGTCACAACTTTTCCCCCCTTACAAAAATTTCGTCCTCGAAATTTAAATCTAACCTAATTACTCAAACAAATGGGGGTGTTGTCGCTTCATCGTCTCTTCGTTTTCCCACGTGGCGTCTTCGGTTCAATGGTGCTCCCATACGACTTTGACCAATGGAATTGTCTTATTCCTCGGAGTTTGCTCCTTCCGGTCTTCGATCCTGATCGGCTTCTCTACGTAGGATACCCAGTCGTCCACTTCTATGATCTCATAATCCAGCACATGTGTCGGGTCTGGTTCATATTTTCGTAGCATTGATAGATGGAAGACATTATGTACCTGGGATAGATTAAGCGGCAAGGCAAGCCTGTAGGCCAAGGTTCTAATCCGCTCCAGTATCTCGAATGGGCCTACATACCTTGGGCTCAATTTTCCCTTCTTTCCAAATCGCGACAATCCCTCATCGGCAATACCTTGAGGAAGACATGATCGCCTACTTGAAATTCCAAAGGCTTACACCGCTTATCTGCATAACTCTTTTGACGACTCCGTGCCGTCTTCAGTTTATCCCAAATTAATTTCACTGCTTCCACTGATTGCTCTACCAACTTTGTGCCTATGATACTTCTTTCTCCAACCTCATACCAGCAAATCGAGGTTCTGCAAGCCCTTCCATAGAGTGCTTCAAATGATACCATTTGGATGCTCTGCTGGTAGCTATTATTATATGCAAAGTCTACCAAGTGCAGTTGATTTTCCCATCCGCTTTTGAAATCAATGACGTATGCTCGCAACATGTCCTCAAGCGTCTGAACCGTCCTTTCTGACTGTCCGTCTGTCTGTGGATGGTACACCATGCTAAACTGCAGTCGGGTTCCCATGGCTTCTTGAAGACTTTTCCAAAAGTTTGTCGTGAACTTAGGATCTCTATCCGAGGTAATTGTCACAGGCATTCCATGTAGTCTCACAATCTGCCTCATGTATATCTCGGCGTATCTATCCATTGCGAAATCCTTTCGTACAGGAATGAAGTGGGCGAACTTGGTCAATCTGTCCGCGACTACCCATATAGAGTCGTGACCTCTCTGGCTCCTCGGGAGTCCCATCACAAAATCCATAGTTATATGCTCCTACTTCCATTCTGGAATCTCCAGCGGCTGTAATAGTCCTCCAGGCTTACAGTGCTGCGCTTTCACTTGCTGGCATGTCAACCACTTAGCTGCATATTTTGCCACATCCACCTTTATTCCGTTCCACCAATAGTGTTGTTGCAAGTTCTAATACATTTTCGTACTTCCAGGGTGGATATACAATTGATCTTATGAGCCTCTGACAAAATCCTTTCCCGGAGCTTTTCATCTTTTGGCACGCATAGTCGTCCTCGAAACCTCAAAAGTTCATCCTCTGACACCTGAAATTCTGGTTTTCTCTTCATCGCGTCCATCTCCAGGATTTTCTGAATCACTGGATCCATAGGCTGTAAGGTCTTTATCCGACCTCAGGTTCTACTCTCAATGTTGTTATCAAACTGGACAACTAGCAGACTTCTAGTATGAATTCAGAATCTCTCAGATTCTCAATCATCGACCATCCCTTTACTAGCAGACCCGCGATGCTTGACTTTCGGCTAAGTGCATCTCCTACTCTATTTGCCTTCCCAGGGTAATATAGTATATCACAATCATAGTTCTTGAACAGCTCCATCCACCAACGCTGCCTCATATTCAGCTCTTTCTAGGAGAACAGATACTTTAAGCTCTAGTGGTCGGTATAAATTTAGAACTTCTCGCCACACAGATAGTGTGTCCAGATCTTTAGAGCAAATATGATCGCTGCTAATTCTAGATCATGCGTTGGGTAGTTAATTTCATGCGGCCTTAACTACCGGGATACGTAGACCACTACTCTTCCATGCTGCATCAATACCCAGCCCAGTCCTTTCAGCGAAGCATCACTATAAATCTCATAGCCTTTCGGTCCTGATGGAATTGTTAACACGGTATGGTTGCCAACTGATGCTTCAGTTCTCGGAAACTCCTTTCACACTTGTCTGTCCATTCATACATTGTTTCCTTCTTTGTCAGCCTCGTCAATGGGATGGCTATAGATGAAAACTTCTCCACAAATCGTCTGTAATGCCCTGTCAATCCCAAGAAACTTCTAACTTCAGTGACCGTGGTAGGTCTAGGCCAATTGGTTACCGCTTCAATCTTTGCAAGATCCACTGCAATTCCTTCTCCAGATACCACATGACCAAGAAATGCTACCTTGTTCAGCCAGAACTCGCAGTTACTCAACTTAGCATATAGCGAGTGCTCCCTCGGGGTCTGCAAGACAATCCTTAGGTGCTCCTCATGCTCTGTGCCACTCCTCGAGTAAATCAAGATATTGTCAATAAAGACTATGACGAATCTATCTAGGAATTCCTTAAATACTCGATGCATCAGGTCCATGAATGCGGCTGGAGCATTGGTTAATCCAAAATGCATCACTGTGAACTCATAATGACCATACCTAGTCCTAAAAGCAGTCTTAGGTATGTCTTCCTTCTTAATCCTCAACTGGTGATACCCAGTCCTCAAGTCAATCTTTGAGAATACCGTTGCTCCTTGTAACTGATCAAACAGATCATCGATTCTTGGCAGTGGGTACTTGTTCTTCACTGTTACCTAGTTCAACTGCCTATAGTCGATGCATAGACGCAAAGACCCATCCTTCTTCCTTACGAATAATACCGGCGCTCCCTGCGGCGAAGCACTCGGTCGGATAAATCCCTTATCCAGCAGATCCTGCATCTGCACCTTTAACTCCTTTAATTCTAACAAGGACATCCTATAAGGTGCCTTCGAGATCGGCTCGATTTCAGGAGCTAACTCGATCAAGAATTCTATCTCTCGCTCCGGTAGCAATCCTGGCAACTCTTAGGGAAACGCGTTAGGAAATTCACGCACGACCGGGATACTCTCTAACTTTGGGTCTTCGACAGTCGTGTCCAGTACTGCCACTAAGTATGCCTGACACCCTTCAGACATCAACTTTGTCACTTCAAGAGATGTTACTAAGGAATCAAGGTTTCTCCTCGACTTCCTACCAATTCAAAGCTAGGGCGGCCTTCAGGGTAAAAGCGAATTGTCCTACTACCACAATCTACCACTGCCCCCTGCTTACCTAGCCAATCCATCCTTATGATCATGTCAAAATCATACATGGGCAATGCAACTAGATCAATACTCTTCTTACTCCCTCCAATCATAATTTCACAACCAGCACAGCCCAAAGAAACCAGTATTTTATCCTTTAATGGAGTGGCAATATGTAGAACTATATTCAACGGTTCTAACTTCATACCCACCAATTCAGCAAACTGAGCAGACACAAATGAATGCGTGGCACCAGGATCAAACAATACATATGCAGCTTGGTCGTACAAGTAAACCATACCTGTGACCACCCTGGTGCTTCCTCCGCCTCTCTACGGGCTACTGCATATACCCTTCCCTAGGCTGGTGGTCGATTCGGCTCGATTTGAGTAGTGGCAGTCGACGGTCCAGCTTGCGGTCTCTGTCCTTGAGGTTGACTAGTCGGAGCTTGATTTGGGCCCGTCCTCATATGGTGGCCCATTTGGCTACACTTAAAGTAAGCTTTAGTCCTTACTGGGCATGGCCTATTTCCATGCCTTCTGCCACAAAGGCGGCAACTCCAGTTCGTGGGATTCTGCTGCTTCACGATATTATTCCTTATTGGAGGCACAAAACACCTA
Source organism: Rhodomyrtus tomentosa (assembly GCA_028455895.1). Classification (NCBI taxonomy): domain Eukaryota; kingdom Viridiplantae; phylum Streptophyta; class Magnoliopsida; order Myrtales; family Myrtaceae; genus Rhodomyrtus; species Rhodomyrtus tomentosa. The sequence continues at coordinate 14,934,694 of JAPCWY010000008.1, forward strand.
TTGCCCGCCATCGGTCTCTTGCTTATCTGGCAGTTGTCTCTGAATGGGGTAAGCCGCTATCTAGTTGCGTATTCCTCTCCTTTAAGTGCCTTTCAATCATCTTGCCTCGCTCATAGATCTCCTTATAAGTCCTCAGATTTAGGGCAATCATCTGACTGCGGAGCTCAGGTCTCAATCCGTCCCGAAATCTCCGTGCTTTCTCTTGGGGATTTCTACAGATCGAGGTGCGTACCTTGATAATCTGGAGAACTCAGCCTCATACTAGTCTACTGTCAGCTGGTTCTGATGTAACTGTAGAAATTATACCTGCTTCCTTTCTCTGGCCCTCTCCGAGAAGTACTTGTCATTGAACGCCCTCTTAAAGGCTTCCCAGGTCATGGCTGCTCCTTAAGGGAAAACACCATTCTTGGTGGCAGCCCACCAGTCGTTTGCAGTACCCTTTAACTGGTATACTGCCAACAGCACTTTATCCTCATCAGTGCACCTCAGCACCCCAAAAGCTTTCTCCAGCTTCTCAATCCACTTGGGTGCTAGCTTAGGGTCTCTAGTCCCATCGAACTGAGTCGGCTTCAGCTTTATGAATTGTTTTACTAGCTAACCCATTTGTCTAGCCACGACAATTTCCTCCTAGGCATTCACTACCTCATTGCCCTAGTTAAGTTCACCCCGGCTTCCATTGCCACCGTTGTTGCCGTTATTGGCATTGACAACTATGGCGGCTCCTACCGCCTAGGCTATGGCAGCATCCCGATCCTAGGTCTGCCTGTCAATAAGGTTACCAATTCTCTCCAGTTCCTCAGCACGCCATCCATCCTTGGATCCTCCACTACAGGTGGCCTCGAGCTAGAGGCTCCGCCTCTAGATCTTCCAAATCTCTTGGATGGGTTGATCATACTTATATTTCTTTATTGAGCCTGATCCATCACAATTCAGCAAGTAGTTAGTAACTCACTCAATCATCCAAGTCCAGAGCTACTAACTATATCTTAACAAAAACAATCATAATACAACAGCCCTTTCACACAACAATTTCTAGAGACATTTCAACAAGCAGCACATGGTCATTCCTCAATTCCGTTCACTCCAACGGTTCACTAAAACCAACCATACTCATTCATTCAATAGGCCAAAGTCCAAAAATGACTTTCAACACCAAGCAGGGAACTCATTCCTCATGCCTTACCACAACCCTGCCAAGGCTAAATGCCAATCATAAGTGTCAAGTCACATGCCATGCAACCCAGGTCTTATCCTAACCAGTCTCCTAAGGTCTCGCTAACCGTCCAAGTCCTAACTTAATCCTCCTTATCACTTCAATCCTCAACCAATTTTGGATCGAGCTGACCTTGCTCTGATACCAAATCAAATGGGGATGTCACGCCTTGCGCCCTAGGCACGAGCATGCGACTCCCTACAAGCAAACCAAATATATCTCGTGGTCCCAAGATCTACACATAAGTCGAGAGACGTATAATATACAAGCACGCGAAAGCAATATTGAAATAACTTCTTCGTACAAAATATGAAGTGGGACCTGGATAGCGCAAATGTTGTCATACATAAAATCCATAAGTTTGTACAGACATGCGCCCACTAAATCAGCTAAAACAAGGGGTGACGGGGTAAGTACACAAAAAGAGGTCCATCCTCAAGGATCCGAAGGAAACAAGGCCAGGGTCGCCAACAAAAGATCAAACTAACAAACTGGGAGATCCTAAAATGAGCTGCTGGAGTCATCGATCTCCTCTACGTCCTCCGTGGGCTCGTACTCTGAAAAGGTCTCCAAGCGGACCTCAATGGTGTCCTCCATGGTCTCCTCAGCAGACGGCTCCATGAGATCCTCCTCAATTGCCTAGACCACAATCACCTCCTCCTCCGTGTCCTCTAAGGTTGGAGTCCTCTCCGGTCCATTCCTTGAACCAATAACAGACCCCTCAGCCTGGTCTAAATCTTGGGTGGGGTGGCACCAACTAGGGACAACTTCCTGGGGCACTCATTGGGCTTCAAAGGCCCGGTAGACACGTCTCCAACCTTCCTGAACCAAGCCTCATACCGGTGAGGCTTCCAACTAGTGCTGCTCTCATCTACCCAAACTACGGTACACTTCCTAACATAAATGGTTCCCTGCCCGTCAAGGAACTTATCAAAATAGGTGGACATCTCCTTGAGGTCACCAAAACGAATAGGCCATTTCCTCAAAGCCTAGGATCTGTAAAAGAAAAGGGGTCCCCAACGGGGTGAGATACACATCTCAGTAAGGTAGGTCCTAACCCTAGATTAAGCAGATCGTCCACTTAGCTAGTCATAAAAACCAGCATTTCATACAAATAACATGCGAGGTAATTAGTTATCGAGACAAAACAGAGATGTCAGGCATGTAGTTATGGCATCATAACACATTCAAATAATCATGCACACCTCGTCATGCTACATCACCACTTCCGCCCTTAACGCCTGCCTCATTTTCATGCCCGCGTTTAGAACGCATCATGTTCGGTCCGCGTAAACGTATCAGACCGTCATTAACAACCCGTGTAAACGCACCAGGTTTAAATGATACTCCAGGCCAGTGTCGACACGTCACATCTCCGTCCCGCATAAATGCATCAGACCATCATTGACAACCCACGTAAATGCATCAAGTTTCAATGATACTCTAGGCCAGTGTCGACACGTCCCATTTTCGTCCAGCGTAAACGTATCAGGACCGTGGCCATCTCAACCCCGCGTTTCATACGAATCAAGGTGCGACACAACTACAATCACGCGCCCCAACGCCTCAAGGTAACCATCACACCACCCCGCGTCTCATACGCATCAGGGTCTCGCCTCATCTCCGACATGCCACAATCACAACTCATGCACACAAGGCCAAGTGCAACTCATGCATAAATAATGTATTCATGGCATGCAAGATGATTCAATCAACGTGCAAACAAGGTAGCCAATTCAAAGCACGAATATTAGCACACATGCCATCCTCTATACCGTCCTAAGACGCACAAGGAACCATCACATAAAAACTTTTCAAGAATCACCCAAAATTTACTCGACTCGCCCAATCGAGTTTAATCTTCCTATCTTAGGTTTAGGGTTCCCTTACCTTAAGCTTGATGCAAAAAAAAAAAATCCTCTCCTCATGCCCTCAACAATTCGGTCTCAATGGTCTAAGAACAAACCCACCGTGCAACCTAGGAAAATCCAACCAATTGTCAATTTCTCTTGTCCAATTCACCAATCCATGAACCACCATCCTTAATAACACATTCCCCAACATCCTAACATGTCTCATTGATGAATTTGAGACTCAAAACCAACAGCCAACAACCTCCACAGAACCGGTTTACATAGAACCGAAATGGGCTATGTTCGATTCTGTGTAAACCGAGCATATCCAGCCCTTAACCTACTCCAGTTCCACCATTTAATCATTGACCTACTTGCTAACATGTATATCTAAGGGTTTATGAGGCTCACTGAAGATTTGAAGTCGAGTCGTCGCCGGAAATCCCTTGAAAGTCGCCGGTTCTCTCAAGTCCTTAAACCGACAATTTCTATCCAAAAATCACAAGACCCATTTGAGGTCAAAACTTCATCAAATAAATTCTGACTTTTTACCATAGATCACTATACGAGTCCCCTAGACCTCCACAAAATTTGGTCACAAGACTCTAACGTTTCGAGATCCTAAGAGGTCAAGAATATCGCCTACCTCAGATTGTGCCGATTTCCATCGGCTTCCGGGAGAATGGCTACCCGGAGCTCTTCGGTGGATCAATCGATGTGCTTCCACTTCGAGGACATCAGAAAGAGGCTGAGCTAGGAGGGTGTGGTCGGCCGGAGTTCAGGCAGTGGCCGGAGGGGGTTGTCGGAGCTGGCGAATTGGCGGCATAGAATCAGTTGGCGAGCGGCAAAAGAGAGGATGAAGAAGAAGAGAGTTTCGGTGCTTTGGAGGAAGAGTGATCGGCCAAGAGAGAGAGTGAGAAGCTATATTCAATCTCAAGAGTCAAAGGGAAGAATGGTAGTTGACAAAAAGTGGACATGACCACTCTTTAGCTAATCCATTGACACATGTCTTAAGTGTCAATCAAGGTGATCCAATGGCCACAATCTCTCCCATTTTCGGTGGCTCTTGGGGTGGTTGAAAGACCAAAATGCCCTCCTTCAATTGCATAAGCAAGGTTAAAGCTTTGAGGGGCAAAATGATAATTTTACCCCCGACGTCTGGAACATCGTTTTTCTCATTCCAATAGTCTTCGATAAGGGGATGGCTAATCTAAATCTGATGTTGGAATTCTTGATTCTTCATTTTTAATTTTCAAGACTCGTTTATGATCGTTTTCTATATCAGACGTTGTTTCAGTCTATCCCGAACTGACGGGCGGCTTTTGCAGACGTTACGCGTATCGACCCTATGATTCATATCACATTTAGGGCTCGTCAATTCATGGCGACTTTGGTTGTCATGTAATTGTGATGGTCTATCACTAGTTCCTATGATCTTGATCGTCACTGTCTGATTTAGGAAAATTTTGCAAATTATACATTGGTTAAGCGATAGTATCCACGCTCCAATCGTATAACACTAGCAAGGCATTCCTTAATCATTCTTAGATCAGCCTTTTATGGTTCTAAATGTCTCCTCAACAATCCTTATGGTCAAAGCGCCATTTCCTATTCGAGTTCCCTAAGTCTACGGACCTGGTCTCCCGTTAGCCTTTCCCTTTTGGTTAGTCTACTCAAATTGATTAGATTTGAGCGAGACATGACTGAAACAAACCACTAGATATACTTCTCATTAATGAGTTTAAAAATGGCTGGGAAATCAGAATGTCATAGACCTTGAGGAACCGGTGATATTCAAGGAGTTTCCAGCGACGACTTGGCCTCAATTCATCGGTAGGCTTCCTAAACCCTTAGATCTACATGTTAGCAAGTAGGTTAGTGAATAAATGATGGATTTGAGGTAGTTAAGGGCTGAATAATTAGGGTATACATAGAACCGAAACTCACCCGGTTCGGTTCTGTGCAAATCGGTTCTTTAGAGGCTGTTATGGATTGGATTTGAGTCTTAAATTCATTATTGATACATGCTAGAATGTTGAGGGCCATGTCATTAAGGTTGGTGGTTAATGGATGGGTGAATTGGGCAAGAGAAGTTGAGGATTGGTTGAAATTTCATAGGTTACGCGGTGGACTTGTCTTGGACCACTTGGACCAAATTTGAGGAGGTGCTTGAGGAGGGAATTTGTGATATTAAGCTTGAGGTAAGGGAATCCTAAACCTATGATAGGAAGATTGGACTCAATTGAGTTAGTCGAGTGAGATTATGATTGGTTTTGAGCAACTTCAATGAGATTATTCTTTGTGTGTCCTAGAATGGTATAGAAGGCTTGAATGTGTGCAAATGCTTGTGCTTGAATTGTCTACCATGTCTGAATATCGATTTGACTGTCTTGCATGCCAATAGTTTATGAATTGTGCTTGAGTTGCACATAGCATTATGATGTGTGTGGATTGAATGGGAATCATGGCATGATTGTGACATGGTAAGACCCTAATGCGTGTGAGACACGGGATGGTGTGAGGAATACCTTGAGGCGTGGGGTTTGGAGTGGTATGGCACCCTGATGCGTATGAGACGCGGGGTTGATAAGGCCATAGTCCTGATGCGTTGAAACGCGAAATGGAGTTGTGATGTGTTGACACTAGCCTGGAGTAGCATTGAAAACCTGATGCGTTTATGCGAGTTTGTCAATGAGACGGTCTGATGCGTTTACGCAAACTGAGCTTGAGGCGTTCTAAACGCGGGCATGAGATTGAGGTTGGATGGAAGGGTGGAACTGGTGATGTAGCATGGCGAGGTGTGCATGATCATTGGATGTTTATGATGTCATGACCGCATGCCTGACATCTATGTGTTGTATCAATGATTGAATGTCTCACATGTTTATTTGTATGAAATGGTGTTTATGACTACTTGAGTGGATAGTCGGTCTATACTAGGGTTAGGACCCACCTCACTAAGATGTAAATCTCATCCCGTTGTGGGCAACTTTTTCAGGTCCCTAACGAAGAAAATCGAGTTTGCCATGGATTGGCATTTGACGAAGTCATTGGAGGAAAATAAAGACTTCCCTTTTGTGACCTTAGGTTGAAAAATGATACTCTTGGGGATTTAGATTTGTAACCTCTGAAGTAAGATCGACCTTTATGAAAGGGGTACCCTTGTATCCTTTTTTATCATGTGTTGTTGTATTTTGTAATGAAGTTGGCATTGCTTTCGCGTGCATGCTTCATATAGAGTTGTAGGTTATTGGCCGTTGGATCCTAGAGCTCATTAAATGTAACGGTGAAGGTGGGATGCTGGCGTGCCCGCCAGGCTCGGGCTGTGACATCCCTGTTTAAGTGATGTCAGAGCAAGGTCAGCTCGATCTAGTGTGATTGAGACTTGGAATGATAAGGAGTGATGACTTGAGGACAATTAGGTAGTGAGACCTTGAGGGATAAGCATGGATTGCTGAATCTTGAGGACTATAGGCTTGAACTTGTGTAGTATTCTAATGGTCCTAGTGCCGATTTAAGGGATGACCTTGAGCGATATTATGAATAAGGCTCACAAGAAAGTGAATAGAAATTAAGGAGTCATAAGCCTGAATTTGAGGTTGCTAGAGAATAACTTAAGAATGAAGGGTCAATTGAAGTGTGTGATTGTGATCTTGGTTTATTAATTACCCAACTTGAGGAGTATGAGTTATAAAGAGACAGTTGGTATTAGTGGATTCAGGCTTGAATTGCGTGATATCTTGATGGTTTAGCTATCAATTGTTATTGTTAGCCTTGGATGAAATGAGGTGAGGTGTATACAAGATATATTGAATTAAAGGACAGTTGTGATCGAATGCTTTGAGATTTGATTTAGTTAGCGACTCTACTTGAGGTATATAGTTGAATATAGGCAATTGATCGGTGGAATTAGAACTCTTCAATGGATAGAAATTGATTTGAAGGCGATTTTGATATGACAAGTGGTGAGGACAGTCATGCCATGCATGTGTTTGTGGCTTTGAAACGAAAGTTGATGAGGGTGTGTGCATGAACTTATCATTATTGGACTTAATAAACTGTCGCTTGGTATGAGATAAGTTGATTGGATACCTATAAGCTGTAATGAAACATGGCATGGGACATGTGGAACGGGACTTTCTCTGTAGATGTATGACTTGGGACAACCTGTAACGGCGAAGTCTGATGAGGGCGGGGAGTGATCGCCGGGACAGAGAGATACGGACAAAGAGCGGCTCCCGGCAGGCTTCTAAGATAGTAAGAGGCAGGAATGACCCAAGTCATAACTTGAAAGGGAAAGTCTAGGTATCGGGTTGAGTCTAATTGTGGTTAAGAGATGTGTGGCACAAGATTGATCCTCGAAGAACATATTCAAAAGTAGCATGACATGTGAAACAATGCCGTGATTGGCATAGTTAAAAGCTTTATGCTTGGCGGTGGATGTCGTTTGAAAGGAAAAGTGATGTCTATGATTGGCCTATTGGGCATGTTTTGTAATTGGCATCATGTGATTGGCTTGGCCAAGGTCTAACTGGGAGAGTAGATGACATGTGGGTTTTATACCCATTGAACTGATGCTTGTTGAGAATAAGAAAGCATGTCATTTTTGTGACAGAGTGGCAGATGCCTTAGACTTATAGCATGATCGATTAACTCATTGAATTGATGCCTTGAGTGCTTGTTTGATAGTTGAGGAGCTAAGGCTTGCTTAGTAGTTGACTGTTAATTGAGAAATTGCCTAGTTGAGGCTGGTTCGATATGTGGCTGCTGCTTAAGGTTGGTTTGGAATCTTTAGATAATTGGCAATTAGTTGAGAGTTGCATAGGGACCACTAGATGGTTTTTTGATGGTGATAGATGATGAGATGAGCAGCCTGAGACTGCTATACTCGAGCAAATGACTTAAGTCTTTAATTCCTAGAGGAAATTGTAGTGGTTCGAGTGCCATAAGGCCTAATGAGGTTGAACGACAAGAGAATGATCACTGGAGGAGCATTGGCTCGAGTATACAAGATATGAGATGACTTTGGAATTGAAGGGAGTCATGAGAATTGAGTAAAGATGAGTAACCAGAATACCAGTGCTAGAAAAGCGTTTGGCTCAAGCTTGTGGACGGTACAAGACCTAAGAGTTGAAAGGGGTCATGAGAACTTTGAATGGAAATGAGAAAGTAGATGGGTAGTAGACTCGAGAAGGAGCTGTCATTATACCCAAGTCGCTAAGACGATTGAAGCTAGTGATGATGAGCTAAATGATAGAAGTCATGAGAAAGGTGACTCCGAGTTAATCCTTTCTAAATTGAATGCGTGGGAAGAACCACGAGAGTTTTGAAAAGCTTGTGAAACTATGTATAAGGTTGAGATTAACTGAGTTAGGTAGAGGAATAAGATTTGAAATTGTCTCCCTCTGGTTTTGGGATCTTGATAAGGAAACCTTAGAGGTTTGGGTATACTAAGGAAAGAAGGTTGCCCTAGCAGTTGTAGTCTTAAGAGGCTATTGACAACTGTTGGAAGGTCACCAGAGGAAGGGTTTCCTCGAAGGCATGATATATGCCTAGACTACCCCTATTGAGTTATTCAACGGAAAGTATCCTTCTGAGATTGCTTGAAAGCAAAGGTTGTAGGGATCCTCATAGTTTTGTAAGGATCAGAGGATGATTGACCAATGTAAGACAGAGTTTGCAAGGTCGCCCAAACATGTTAAGAGTGGTCAAAGACCCTTGAATAAAATAAGTAAATTCTTGAATGGATTGGAACTTGAAAACCTTATGGCTGGTTGTTATTCCTGATTTTGAGGAATGGTAAGGAGACTCAGCAAAAGAGGAGAATGATCGAAAGACTTATGAATAAGAGACCTCCTGCTTATGGATTACGAGCAAAGAGATGTTCATTATGAATATGGAACGTGCCTATAGGAAATGGTTGATTACCTGGGCATAAGACACAGGGTGGAAAATGGATAGTCCGTCTTTTCTGTTATGGAAGGAGTCGAGGAAAAATGGGCATGCTAGTTTGCTTGGAATTAATGATTTCCTGGGATCTGTTGATTGAATCGAAACCATGAGAAATGAAATCATGAGTTGTCGTTCTCTAAAGAATAGGGCATTGTTATTAAAGGGCGATTGGACCATGAATTGGTCGTTGATGAAAAGGAAAGTGAACAGACTTGATAGTTCTAGCTGGTTGTGATTCTAGTGAATGATTTAGTAAATGAAAAAGGCGCTTGGAGAATACTTGCAAAGTGGTTGAGATAATCGAATTGAGCATTCGATAAGTGAATTGGTGGAGACCAAGGACGAACAGATATTGTCACTTGAGGTGACTGAATTATGAGAAGAAGAATGCCGAGTTTGGTGGCATCTACGTTCTGGAGTAAAATACTGTCGTTGGCATAGATTCTAAGATCGACATCCTATGGAATAGAAAGGACATGGTGGAATTGAAATAAGAAAATGCCATTGAAGTGTATAGCTTCCCTCACATGGTAAGAGAATCTAGTGTGGAAGAAGGAGAAAATCCTAACTGTCTTGATATTAAGATGGGGCGTCTAGATTGTGAAAGGAGACGCAGAACTTGAATGATTCCTAGAAGTGAAATCTGAGAGACTGTCTTGTAAACAATGTTGAATTCCAAGATGATATTGATGTTCGGTAGAACGAACGGAATTGGGATAAGGTCGCATTAGCGAGTTATGGAACTCAGAGGCTAAAACGCTAATGCTTCTTGAGAAAAGAGCGACAAGAATAAATAAAATGTTGTGCAGTCCTAGAGGAGACCCGTGACAACATAGAGCCAAGGTATGAACTCTCAAGTGAAAAGTGCGAGGAATAGTTGGAAGATTCGACACTTGGTAGAAAGAAGTTGATAATGGTCGAATTAAGTGCCCAACGAATGATTGAGTTGGTTGTTACCGTCTTGAGAGACGAGGATTGGACTTATTTAAGGAGTCATAAGAAACATGAACAGCTTTTGAGAGTGTCCTATAGACTCTAAGGAGATGCTTGTTACCTGTTGAATATGAAGAGCACGGGCTATGGATCTGATAAGGTAAGATTTCTCGATCGTGGAATCTCTGAGAAATGAAATCTCTGTAGAGGCTTGGAGGAGTGAAATGAGTGATAAATTGACTAGAGTTGATGTGGGTTGCTAGAAGTTGAAAGTTCCTAGAATTGGCGAATTGCAATAGACGAACCGTGGAAAGATTCCCCACAAGAGCTATTTCATTGGTAAAATGGATTAAGGATGAGATATAATACGAAGGGGTGAATGAACGTGAAAAGAGTTTTCGAGGACTCGAGTTAAGCTGATGACTATGCTGTTTATGACAATTCCAGTTGGAAATTGAAACGCATATGAGGGTCGCAATGACGCGACAAGAATGAAACTTGAGGCATAGCAAAGCAACCGGAAGTGGGCATTGCATATACATCGTGATGATAAGGCCGTAGGAGTTGGAATGCTTAGAGCATGATTAGAGTGGGTTGCGAGTGTCCTTGTGATAAAGTGGAGGAATGTTATTTGAGTGAAATAATGTTTCAAGGCTATACCTACCACAAGAGTATAAGGTAGCAGTTTCTTGAGAAGAATTGAATAAGAGGTAACGCTGATGTATGAAACTGCTTGTGAATATGAGAACGTAACATGTTTAAAGAAAGATTTTGAAGTTATGCGAACTAAAAGAGGTTGAGAGTAGGGACTGCCTAAAGGGAATTGAAGGCGAAGCATGTGGAACGAAGAGATCACCCAAGTGTTGTTATAGTGATATTCGTATCGCTAAGGAAGGATGAATTATTTAGCGAATGCTTACAATTGAGAATTGAGCATTGTTTAATTGGCGATGGAGGGACGGATCTTCCCTCGAGAAATAAGAGGTTCAACCTCTAAACTGGAAGTTGTCAAATGACTAATTAACGGTCACCGGAAACACATAACCTGAAGGCCAGAAGGGAATTGAGGTGTTGCCATGATCGAACATCGATACTTGAGGGATTATAAGAATAGATGGAACCCTTGAGACCCTAGGGACAGAAGTACGAGTCCAATGTTGAGGGGAACTTAAGGAGATGACCTCATCAAGATTCAAAGGGAGAATTATGGTGTTCCTAGAGATGGCACAAAGATGTGCTAAGATACATATATATACTATTGGTGATAAGGGTGAAAGTTGAAATTTATCTATCATATAGTCGAGCACTAGACGTGTCGATAAAAAGGAAGGACATGACCACAAAAGTTGAAGGAACACTTTGATCCAAGGGAATTTTCGGATGGAATCGAGAATGGATTACTACGGAAGTAATCATGTAATTGTTTAAGAAGTCGAGAGGGCCATAACTCGATTTGGTTAATGGAGGGCAAGTTGATAAAGCCCTTGAATCTCAATTGGTATGAAATGAAGTTTGAAGGGGATGATACGCCGGATGGTATGGACATTAAGGAGTGCATTCTAGCAAGGGCTTAGTAATAATGGTTATGGACAAATGAAAGAGATAATGTGAACGCTCGAGGATGAACTACTGACAAATGTTACGAATACCAAAAGAGAATGGAGAGAAGTAAATTGGATTGAGGACTGAAGGTGACAAGTGCCAGGGGAAAAATGGTTTCAGGTTGGAAAGGATGAGTAAGATCGTCAAGTCGTGAAAGGAATTATCCGGAAGAGTAAGGATGCGATGAGGCGCCGAAACCTCGAAGGATTGGATGGTTAGAAAATTGCAAATTTCGAGGATGAAATTTCTTTAAGGGGGAAGAATTGTGACATTCTGATTTTTCTATCATTTTCGGACTTAGTAATGAGAATTATATATAGCGATGTATTTCAGTCATATCCCGCTCGAATCTGATCAATTTGAGTTGATTGACCAAAGGGAAAGGCTAACGCGAGACAAGGTACGTGGACCTAAGGAACTCGAATAGGAAATGGCGCTTTGACCATAAGGATTGTTGAGGGGATATTTAAAACCACAAAAAGTCGGTCTAAGAACGATTAAGGAATGCCTTGCTAGCATTATATGATTGGAGCGCGGGTGTGTTGCTTAAACAACATATAATTTGCAAAATTTTCCTAAATCAGAAAGTAACGATCGAGACCATAGGAACTAGTGATAGACCCTCACAATTACATGACAACCAAAGCCGCCATGAATTGATGAGCCCTGAATGTGATATGAATCACAAGGTCGATACGCGTAACGTTTGCAAAAGCCGCCCGTCAATTCGGGATAGGTTGGAACCACGTCTGATAGAGAAAACGATCAGAAATGAGTCTTGAAAATTGAAAAGGGAGAATCAAGAATTCCAACGTCATATTTGGATTGGCCGTCGCCTTACCGAAGAATATTAGAATGAGAAAAACGACGTTCCGGACGTCAGGGGTAGAATTACCATTTTGCCCCTCAAGACCTAGCCTTACTTATATAATTGGATAAGGGAATTTTGGTCTTTTATACACTCCAAGGCTGCCGAAAAGTTGGATGAATCTTGGCCATTGGATTTGCTTGAATGACACTTGATTAGCCTTTGAGTGGTCATATCCACTTTTCCCAACTACCATTCAACCTTGTTGACTTGTGAGCTTGCATATAGCTCTCTCTCTCTCTCACCCCTCATTTGGCCGACCATCAATTCCCCCAAATCGAGAGCTTCCTTTTCTTCTTCTTCTTCTCCTGCTCCTGCCCGATCGGTTCTGCTCCTCTGATTCGCTACCGCCGACGACCCTTTCTGGTAACCTCTAGTTGGCGAGCCAACCATCCCCTCCTAACTTAACCTCTTGCTGACATCCTCGAAGTGAAAGTGAGTCATTTGACCCACCGAAGAGCTCCGGCCAGCCGATCTCCCACAAGTCGACGGAAATCGTCGCAACCAGAGGTAAGTCACGTTTTTGGCCCCTTAGGACCCCGAAACCTTAGCGTTTTTCAACTAAATTTTGTGGAGATCTAGAAGACTCATATAGTGAGCTGTGGTAAAAAGTTAGGGTTAATTTGTCCTTAAATGGGTCTTATGTTTGAAGGGCCAGAACTGCCGGTTTGCACACCTTAAGGAACCGGTGATATTCAAGGAGTTTCCAATGACGACTTGGTCTCAAATCTTCAGTGAGATTTCTAAACCCTTAGATCTATATGTTAGTAAGCAGGTTAGTAAATAAATGGTGGATTTGAGGTAGTTTAAGTGTTGTATAATTGGGGTATACACAAAACCGAAACTCACCCGGTTCGGTTCTATGCAAACCGGTTCTATGGAGGCTGTTATGGGTTGGATTTGAGAGTCAAATTCATTATTGAGACATGCTAGAATGTTAAGGGTCATGTCATTAAGGTTGGTGGTTAATGGATGGGTGAATTAGGCAAAAGAAGTTGACGATTGGTTGAAATTTCATAGGTTGCGCAGTGGACTTGATCTTAGACCACTTGGACCAAATTTGAGGAGGTGCTTGAGGAGGGAATTTGTGACATTAAGCTTGAGGTAAGGAAACCCTAAACCTATGATACGAAGATTGGACTCAATTGGGTAAGTTGAGTGAGATTATGATTGATTTTGAGTGACTTCAATGAGATCATTCTTTGTGTGTCCTAGAATGGTATGGAAGGCTTGATTGTGTACAATGCTTGTGCCTGAATTGTCTACCATGTTTGAATGTCGATTTGACTGTCTTGCATGCCATGAGTATATGAATTGTGCTTGAGTTGTACATAGCATTATGTGTGTGGATTGAATGGGAATCATGGTATGAGTGTGACATGGTAAGACCCTAATGCGTGTGAGACGCGGGGTGGTGTGAGGAATACCTTAAGGCGCTGAGGTGCGAGGTTTGGAGTTGTATGGCACCCTGATGCGTATGAGACGAGGGGTTGAGAAGGCCATAATCCTGATGCGTTGAAACGCGGGATGGAGTTGTGATGTGTCAACATTGGCCTGGAAGAGCATTGAAAACTTGATGCATTTACGCGGGTTTGTCAATGAGACGGTCTGATGTGTTTACGCGGACCGAGCCTGAGGCGTTCTAAACGCGGGCATGAGATTGAGGCCGGATGGAAGGGTGGAAGCGGTGATGTAGCACGGCGAGGTGTGCATGATCATCTGGATGTTTATGATGCCATGACTGCATGCTTGACATCTGTATGTTGTATCGATGATGAATGTCTCGCATGTTTATTTGTATGAAATGGTGTTTATGACTGCCTTAGAGGACGGTCGGCCTAATCTAGGGTTAGGACCCATCTTACTGAGATGTAAATCTCATCCCGTTGTGGGCAATTTTTTCAGGTCCCTAACGAAGAAAGCCGAGTTTGCCATTGATTGGCATTTGACGAAGTTATTAGAGGAAAATAAAGACTTCCCTTTTGTGACCTTAGGGTTGAAAAATGATATTCTTGGTGAAAAATGATACTCTTGGGGATTTAAATTTGTAATCTCTGAAGTAAGATTGACCTTTATGAAAGGGGTACCCTTGTGTCCTTAGTCATCATGTGTTGTTGTATTTTGTAATGGAGTTGGCATCACTTTCGCATACATGCTTCATATAGAGTTGTAAGTTATTGGCCATTGGATCTTGGAGCTCATTAAATGTAACGGTGAAGGTGGGATGCTCACGTGCCCGCCGAGCTCGGGGCGTGACAAAAACTCTTTTCACGTTCAGTTATTCATTCACGCTACATCGCGTCCTTAGTCCGTTTCATCAATGGAACAACTCTTGTAGGAAATCTTTCCACGGTCCATCTATTGCATTTCATTAATCCCAAGAAATTTCAACTTTCCATAGCTCGTGTCGACTTTAGTTGATTCAGTACTCATTCCAATCCCTCAAAAGTTCCTCTAGGATTTCATTTCTCAGAAATTTCACGACTGAGGAATCTTATTTCATCGGATCCATAGCCCGTGTTCTTCACATTCAGCATATAACAAGAATCTCCTTAGAGTCCATAGGACATTCTCAAAAGTTGTTCATGTTTCTCACGACTCCTTAAATAAGTCCAATCATCGTCTCTAAAGACGGGAATAATTAACTCAATCATTCCTTGGATGCTCGATTTGGTTATTATCAACTTCTTTCTACTAGGTGTCGAATCTTTCAAACTGTTCCTTACACTTTTTATTTGAGAGTTCAGACCTTGGCTCTTTGTTATCACGGGTCTCCTCTAGAATCACGCAACATTTTATTCATTTTTTTCACTCTTCCTTGAGGAAGCACTCTTATCTTAACCACTAGTTTTCATAATCAGTCAATGCGACTTTATCCCAATTCCGTCCGTCCACTAAACGTCGACATCATCCTAGAATTCAACATCGTCTACAAGACAGTCTCTCGTACTTAACTTCTAGGAATCATTCAAGTTCCGTGTCTTCTTTCTCCGTCCAGACGCTCAGTTTTAATACCAAGACATCTTCCTTCCACACTAGGGTCAGCTACCTTGTGAAGGAAACTATACACTTTAGTGGCATTCTCTCACTTTGAATCCACCTTGTCCTTTCCATTCCATAGGACGTCAATCTTGGAGTCTGTGCCAACAATAAGGTGTTCTTCTTCCCACAACTCAATCGCCTCAAGTGACAAGGTTCGTTCTTCCTCGGTCTCCATACATTCATATTTCAGATATTCAATTCGACTACCTCAAGTCGCCTTGTGATTACAATCTAAGCACCCTTTTTGCTTATTCACCATTCATTAAAATCGCAAGTCGCTAGGACCATCAAGTCCATTCGCTTTTATTTTCATCAACGACCATCTCATGGTCCAATAGCCCTTTAAGAACAATGCCCTATTCTTTAGGGAACAACAACTCATGATTTCATTTCTCATGGTTCTAGTTCAATCAACCAATCCCAGGGAATCATTAATTCCAGACAACTAGCATGCCAATTTTCCTCAACTCTTTTCATAACAAAAGAGACGGACTACTCATTTTCCACCATGGGTTTTACGCCTAGGTAATCAACCATTCCTTAGAGACACTTTCCGTGTTCCACAAGTAACGTTCTATTTACTCGTATTTCCTCCAATCACTTACTCTTTTTATTAACATCCATTACAATTCCTCAAAACTAGGAATAACAATTAGCCGTAAGGCTTTTAGATTTCAATCCGCTCAGGGATTTACTTATCTTACTCAAGAGTCCTTTACCACCTTTACCATATGCTTACACGACCTTAAGAACTTTGTCTCACACTGGTCGATCATCCTCTGATCCTTGCAAAAATATTAGGATCCAAAAAATCTTTGCTCTCAAGCAATCTCAGGAGAATACTTTCCGTCGAACAACTCAACAGAGGTAGTCTAGGCAGATCTCATGCCTAAGATGAAAATCTTCATCTGGTGACTTTTCACCAATCATCAACTGCCTCTTTAGGCTAAAACTTCTAGGGTCACTGTCTTTTCTTAGTATACCCAAAACTTCTAAGGTTTTCTCGTAAAAATCTCAATTTATAAGAAAGCATTTTCAAATTCCATCCTTTCACCAAACTCAATCAATCTCAACCTTATACATAGCTTCACAAACTTTTCAAAACTCTCATGGTTTTTCCCACACATTCACCTTTCTCGTAAATGAAATAACTCAGAGTCACCTTTCTCGTGACTTCCATCATTTAATTCATCAACACTAGCATCTGTCACAACAGTGACTTAGGCAATCATGACAACTCCTCCTCGAGCTTGCCTACCATCAGCTTTTCTCATTTCCCTTCAAAGTTCTCATGACCCCTTATTACAATTGAGTCTATCACGATTAACAAATCGAGCTATATTCTCTTCAACTTATATTTCAGTCGCTCATCTTTACTCAATTCTCATGAGCCAACTCAATTCTTGGACCTTCCCATACCTTACATATTCGAGCCAAGTGCTCTTCTAGCGACCGTACCTTGGTCGTTCAACCTTATTAGGTTCTCATGTCTCTTGAACCACTATAATTTCCTCCAGAAATCAAAGACTTAAGTCACCTACTCAAGTCTAGCAGTCTCAAGCTGCTCATCTCATCATTCATCATTATCAACCATCCAATGGTTGCCAAAAAACTTTCAACTAGTTGTCCAGTACCCAATGATTTCAGATTAGTCAATGACTATTTGACTGGCCAGCCTCAAAAGGTGATTTCTTAGTTAGCAGGCACTGCTAGGCAAGCCTTAACTAGGCCAAAATTCAACTAGGTCAACACCCAGCATATACTCAAAGTGCCATTTCGATCGTTCATGCCATAAATCCAGGGGCATCTGCCACTCTAGCACAATCACAACATACTATCTCAATATCAACAAGCATCAACTCAATGGGCATAAGCCCCACATGCCGTCTAATCTTTCAGTTAAACCTTGGCCAAGCCAATCATATGATGCCAATCATAAAACACACCAAAAAGGTCAATCACAACATTGCTTTTCTCTTTCAAACGGCATCCACTGCCAGGCACAAAGCTTTTAATCATGCCACTCACAGGTATCATTTCACATGCCATGCCACTTTCAACAATCACTCAGGACTCAATCTCGAGCCATACATATCTTAAGCACAATTGGACTCAACCCGATACCTATACTTTCCTTTTCAAGTTATGACTTGGGTCATTCCTGCCTCTTGCCATCTTAGAAGCCTGCCAAGAGCCGCTCCTTGTCCAGACCTTTCTGTCCCGACAATTACTCCCTGCCCTCATCAAACCTGGCCGTTGGAGGTTATCGCAAATCATAAATCTACAGAGAAAGCCCCGTTCCACGCGTCTCATACCATGCTTCATTACAGTTTATAGGTATCCCATTAACTTGTCCCATACAAAGCGACAGTTTATTAAGTGCAACCACGATAAGCTCATGCATGCACCATCATTAGCTTTCATTTCAAAGCCACAAACACATGCACAATATGTTCGTTCTCACCACTTGTCATACCACAATAGTTTCCACATCAAGCCTCAATTATAGAAAACCTCTGGTTCCACCAATGACCGTCAACTCTCACAGATCAATTGTCTATATTCAACTATATACCTCAAGTCTAGTCGTTATTCAAGTCAAATCCATATGCATTCAATCACAACTGGTCTTTAATCCAAATATTCCTTGTCTGCTTCCTTGTACACACCTCACCTCTTATCATCCAAAATTGTCAATAGTAATCAATAACTAAACTATCAAGAAACAACACAATTCAAGCTTGAATTCTCTAATGCTAGTCGTCTCTTTATAACTAATATTCTCCAAGTTGGGTCATCGACAAGTCACGATCACAATCATATACTCCAATTAACCCTTCATTCATAAGCTACTCTCTAGCAACCTCAAATTCAAGCTTATGACTTTTCAAGTTCTTGCTTGCTTCCTTGTAACCTCAATCATAGCATCACTCAAGATCATCAATTAGAAACAACACTAGAACCATTAGTGTACAGCACAAGTTCAAGCCTATATTCCTCAAGATTCATCAATTCATGCATAATCCTAAAGGTCTCACTACCCAATTGTCCTCAAGTCATCACTCTTTATCACTCCAAACCACAATAATAATTGATCGAGCTGACCTTGCTCTGATACCACTTAAACGGTGATGTCACGCCCCGCCCCGCGAGCACGCGAACATCTCACCAGATCTTAATCAAGCTGTGCCATCCAAGATCCTTCGGCCAATCATATAACAACTTGACAAAGGAACAAGATCGCATAAGCCACAAAATTGCTCCACACAATTCTATAATGAGATGACTCAAGACAAATGGGTTTACACTTTTAATAAATAAAAAAGGTCGGTTACAAATCTAACACTGACGACTTCTTCAAATGCCATCCCATGGCATGTCCAAGCTTCCTTTGCCTAGGACCTGAAAAAGTTAATCCCCCATTGGAGTGAGATATAAATCTCAGCAAGTAAAACCTAAACCTAGACCTAAACACCAGTCCCCCAAGACCACACTCGCACATGCTATCAAATGTAGGCATTCATCAATGCAATGGTACAAGGCCTTCATAAATCAGACATGTTAACCAACCAAGCATAGACAATCTTATAGGTTCAAGCTGAAAGCACAAGCACATGCAGTTCGATACACAATTGCCACCACTTTCTCATCCACCCACATACTCCTCTGGCACTCTTGCCATCTGACATCACCGAGGCCACAGGCCAACGATCGCAGGGGCATTATAGCCCATTCATAAAGCATCGGCACTATAGCATTATAACCATTACATAACATAGACATCTCAGCCAACTAAATAATCAAGGCTCAATAGCTAAATATGTCATCAAGGCATGTCACAGTTCAATGGTTATGCTATGCCATTCAAGTCATGGAATACAATGCTTAATCAAGCAATTCAATCCATAGGCTTCATTAAGCAATCAAATCACTCGACCCATCTATCCATTAGTGTCCTAATGTACAAGTAAGGGTTTATGAAACACTTACCTTAATCAATTAGCAAAATGTCACACAAAGTGACTCTACTCATTACCACAAGTATGAACTCTCTAAGAATCCTTCGTCAACCTCTAAAGATTTACCAATTTTGAATCAAAAACCATAGAATGGTCACTTCCATTAACACAATCATTCCTTAGCCATACCATTGACAATTCATGACGTCTTATTGATCAATTGAACGCATAATAACACTCCCACAAACTCTTAATGGGTTCGGTTCATACGGCTACATACAAGGCAAAACTTAACTTAGAGGTTCATGCATCAATTTTGCCATAATTCACATCCAAACCCCAATTCACTTCACATACTTCTCATTAACACCTCACGTCACATCTTGTAGGACATTATAAGTCAATTTTAAGTCCAAATACTCCTCAATCAGCCCCCCATCAGAACCGTCCAGGAAGGGTTCATCCTTAAAACAGAACCGGTTTCGGGTTCCAATCGCTAAATCAAGCCATACTTCAATTTCAAGCCTTAATTCTTCACAAACAAACTTGCTAGGACCTCAATCTATGTGTTTAAGAATCTCACCAATAGATTTGTTGTAAAATAATCCCCCAAGACCTCCGAACAGCCCGGTTCCCTCACGGTCCTCAAACGGGCAGAATTTGCTCGGTATAAACTTCCACAACCAACCATATACACCATCAAAAATCATATGAAACCTTAATTTCAACTTTCTAAACTATTATACTATGAGTTTAGAATATCTCACCGAACTTTTGAAGCCATTTGGAGTCCAAAACCCCCTAAAAATCGTCCCTCTCCAAAATCGAGTTAGAATATGACCTTTGTCCACTCAAATAGACCTACGGGACAAATGGCTAGGCCAAATTAAGCTCATAATACCTTATAAGAACGAAAAGACGATAAAATTTAAGATGGGGTGGTTTAACCTCAATTCGATATCGGACAAAGAAGTTATGGAGGAAACAATGGAGCCGTTTTTCCCTGTCTGCGGAGAACCTGTTCAGCCAAGAGAAAAAAAATGAACAAGAGGAAGATGATGGAGTGGTGGCCGGCCAAACATGAAGAGAGAGAGAGTCTATTACACACCTATTATCCATTTTGGTCAAATAGACAAGATGGATAATTAAATGGCATTTAATGCTTGGCCTTCTCTTTGATTGACACTTGGCAACCTTTCATTAGTTGCTTCATTGACTTTGACTCCCTTTGACTCATCCTCGTCCAATTTTCGGCAACATATAGAGGAGGGGAAATGACTAAAATGACCTTCTAAAAGTTCTTAAGGCAAGGCCAAAGGTCGAGGGGCAAAATGGTCGTTTGGCACTTTTCGTCCGAAAATCCATTTTCGAAGATAAACCATCCTCGATGAGGCGACGTCCATTTCAATTCAAATATTGAAATTCCTCAATGTTCAATACCCAAATCTCGTGGTCCAATTTCATGTCGAACTCTCATCGACTATGATTCCAATTTATCTCAAACTGACGGGTGACTCGTGTAGGGGCTTGGGATTTCTCTTAAGTCGTGGCGAATTTGATTGTCATGCAATTGTGAGGGTTTATCGTTCATTCCTTCGATCCTGATCATCGAAATTCGATTTAAAAAATTCTCACAACTTACACATTGGTTAAGCGGAATCACCCGCGTCCCAACGCATAACGCTAGCAAGGCATTCCATGGTCTTTTCTAGATCGATCTCTAGTGGCCCAAGATATTCCCTCGAAAATCCTTATGGTCAAAGTGCCATTTCTCATTAAAATTCCCTAAGTCCACATACCTGACTCCACATCAGTCTTTCCCTTTTGGTCAGTTAACTCAAGAGTGGTCAACTCCGAGCGAGTTATAACTGAAATACACCGATCAATATCCTCCCATTCAATAGCCTCGAGAGGGTCGAAATTCAAATTGTCGCGGTCTCCCAGGATCCTTTGGCCCAAAACACAATAAATCCATCAACTTTGCGGAAGCAAGAAACAACTCCATAATAATAAAACAACACAAGATGACTTAGGAAAAAAAGAGATACACTTCTCATAAATGTCAAAGTCAGTTACAAATCTAACTCCAAACAATATACAGTTCCTAAGGACTCAATCTTATTCATTATGATTTCCTCCAATGACTTCCTCTGGTGCGAACCCATAGCAAGTTCGGGTTTCCTTCGCCCAGGACTTGAAAAATATTAATCCCACGTGGTGTGAGATTTACATCTCAGTAAGTGAAACCTAAAGCTAAACCTGAACACCAATCCCCCCAGACCACAAGATGACACCAGATGTAGAGAATCATCCATGCAATGGCACAAGGCATTCATAGATCAAACATTTAAGCAAGTCAGGCATGAACAAGAGTCACAATCAATGATGCTCAACCTTATGGGTTCAAGCTTCAAGAACATGGCATATAAACAAGCACACATAACTTCACAAGTCATTGCAGTCATTCATCTCCTGGGCTCTCAGGCCGCGATGTACTTCTCTAGGCACTTTGGCCAATTGATATCACCGAGGTTTAAAGCCAATCGATATCACCAAAGCTCATAGCCAATCGGTACCACTAGGGCTCACAGGCCGATCGGTACATTCAAGGCTCACAGCCATTCAATGCCACTAGGGCTGTGACATTCTGATTTCCTAGTCATTTTCAGACTCATTAATCAGAAACGAGTCTTAAAAATTGAAAATAGAGAATCAAGAATTCCAACATTATTCGGATTGGTCGTCGCCCTATCAAAGATTATTGGAGCGGGAAAAACAACGTTATGAATGTCAAGAGTAAAATTATCCTTTTGCCCCTCAAGCTTAAAACCTTGTCCATGCAATTGAAGAAGGGCAATTTGTTCTTTAAACCTCCTCAAGAGCTGTCAAAAAAGGTGAGTGGATATGGGCCATTGGATCACCTTGAATGACTTGAGGGACAAGTGTCAATAGATGGGGTAAAGACTAGTCATGTCCAACTTTACAAACCTACCATTCAACCATTTGACCCAAGCCTTGTATATAGTCTTTTTTCACTCTCTCCTCACTCTTGTTCGGCCATAACACCCCCCTCAATCCACCGAAAGCCTCTTCTTCTTCTTCCTTGTTTCTGCTCGTTGGTGACAGCTACTGAAGCCTCTGTTCGGCGCCCACGATGACCTTCTTCGGCCACCACCTGACCGCCAGATGATCACACCAGCTTAGCCTTACGTCTTGTCGACCTCATCGAAGTGGAAGCAAGGCAATTGGACCACCGAGGAGCTCCAACCAAGCTTTTTCCCGAAAGCCGACGGAATCTATTCCAACCTGAGGTAGGTCCGGTTTCGGTTTTAAAGGCTGAAATGTTGGATTTTTGAGATCAAATTTTGTGGAGACCTAGTAGAAATGTATATGAATCTATGGTAAAAAGTTGGGCTTGATTTGATAAAGTTTTGACCTTGAATCCATCTTGTGAACTTGGAACAGAAAACTGTCGGTATTGACCTAGGGAGATCCGATGACGTTCAATCGGTTTTCGACAACCAATCGACTTCAAACTCACGTTGAGCCTCAAAAACCCTTAGATAGACATGTTAATAGGTGGCATGATGATTAAATGATGGATTTAGAGTTAGTTTAGAGCTGATTGTGCCTAGTTTGCACAGAACCGGGAAGAACCGGTTCGGTTATGTGCATGGCCGGGGCTGTGGGGACTGTTGGTGTTGGATTATGAGTCTCAAATTGATGATTAAGACATGTTAAGATGATGAGGATTATGCTATGTCGGATTATGGTTCTTGGAATGAGAAATTGGACTTGGAAATTGATGGAATTGGTTAAAATTCCTAGGTTGCGCGGCGAGTTCGACCTTGAACCCTAGGAGGTCGAAACTTTGAGGATCCAAGAAGTAAATTTGGTATTATCAAACGCAAGGTAGGGGAATCCTAAACTTAGGATAGAGAGATTGGACTCAATTGGGTGAGTCAGAGGTTTGATCGGTTTATGATGATTTATCAAAGGGATAGCTCTTATTATATCCTATTATGTTAAAGGATGATTGTGTGTGACATTGTTTATGCCTAAGATGTTTGATATGTCCGGATATCATTTGATTTGCTTTGCATGCCACGAGATTTATGATTTGCACTTGAATTTGCACTTGGCATTGTGTGTGTGCAAATGAATTGAAAATAATGGCATGAGTTATAATTGTGGCATGAGCATGATATGGCGAGACCCTAAGGTGTATGAGACGCTGGACGGGAGTTAGAGACCCTGATGTGACGATATTGCGGAGTGGAGTTGATGTTGTGTGGCTCCTTGATACGATGAAATCGCGTGGTTGAGATGACCACGATCCTGATGCGAACTATTCGCGGGACGGAGGTATGAGATGATGATATTGGCCTGGAGATTCATCGGAACCTGATGCGTTTACGCAGGTTGCCGATGACGGTCTGATGCGTTTACGTGGACCGAGCCTGATGCGGTCTAATCACGGGCTGGAGATTGAGGCAGACAGGAAGAGGTGGTTGTGGTGAGATGGCAGGATAAATGGTGCATTATCATCTGAGTGTGACATGTTGTCATAGTTGCATGCCTGTCATCTGTATGTTGTTGTTTTATTGAATTGTGCTTGATATACCTATGAGTGGAATCATTGGGGTGGGTGCACGACTACATGAGTGGACGGTCGGCCTAACCTAAGGTTAGGACCCACCTTACTGAGATGTAAATCTCACCCCGTTGTGGGCAACATTTTTTCAGGTCCTTGATGAAGAAAACCGAGTTTGCCATGGATTGACATTCAATGGATGAAGTCATTAGTGGAAAAATGAATACTTCTCTTTTGTGACCTTAGAATTGAATAGTAGATATCTTGAGGATTTAGATTTGTAATAAATAAAGTATGATTGACCTTTATTAAAGGCATGCCCTTGTGTCTTAAGTCATCAGATGTTGCTTTATTGTAAATTGGAGTTGGTGTCGCTTTTGCATGCATGTTTCTTTCAGCGTATAGGACATTGGCTAATGGATCCTAGAGCTTTCAATAAGGAATGGCTTGATGGGATGCTCGCGTGGTCGAGTTCAAGGCGTGACAAGGGCCACAAGCCAATCGGCATTCTCATTCTTATTCGAGTTAACCACCTTCCGATATTACCGGGGTTACAGACCAATCGGTATCATCATTAATACTCAGGGCTCACAGCCATTCGATACCACTGAGGCCACAGGCCAATCAGTATTCTCATCATCGTTCACAGCAAAATTACACTCGATACCACTGGGGTCACAGACCAATCAATATCATTAGGGCATCAAGCCAATGCGATCTTTGGGGCCACAGGCCAACCATCGCTGGGGCACTATAGCCCATTCATAAAACACCGGCACTACAAAATTATAACCAATACATAACATAGGCATCTCAGCCAACTAAACAATCAAGGCTCAATAGCCAAATATGTCATCAAGCCATGTCACAGTTCAATGGTCATGTTATGCCATTCAAGTCATGGAATCCAATGCTCAGTTAAGCAATTCAATCCGTAGGCTTTATTAAGCAATCAAATCACTCGACCCTCTATCCAGTAGTGTCCTAATGTTCAAGTAAGGGTTTATGAAACACTTACCTTAATCAATTAGCAAGATGTCACACAAAATGACTCTCCTCAATGCCACAAGTATGAACTCTCCAAGAATCCTTCGTCAACCTATAAAGATTTACCAATCTTGAATAAAAAACTATAGAATATTCACTTCCATTAACACAATCCTTCCTTAGCCATACCATTAGCAATTTATGACGCCTTATTGATCAATTGAACGCATAATAACACTCCTACAAACCCTCAATGGGTTCTGTTCATATGACCACAAACAAGGCAAAACTCAACTTAGAGGTTCATGCATCAATTTTGCCATAATTCACTTCTAAACCCCAATTCACTTCACATACTTCTCATTAACACCTCACATCACATATCTTAGGACATTATAATTCAATTTTAAGTCGAAGTACTCCTCAGTTAGCCCCCCAACAGAACCGGCCAACAAGGGTTCATCCTCAAAACAGAACCAATTTCGGGTTCCAACTGTTAAATCAAGCCATACTTCAATTTCAAGCCTTAATTCTTCACAAAAAAACTTACTAGGACCTCAATATATGTGTTTAAGGAGCTCACCAAAAGATTTGTTGCAAAATAATCCCCCAATACCTCCGAACAGCCCGGTTCCCTCACGGTCTTCAAACGGGCAGAATTTTCTCGGTATAAACTTCCACAAACCAGCCATGTACACCCATCAAAAATCATATAAAACCTTAATTTCAACTTTGTAAACTCTTATACTATGATTTTATAAGATCTCATCGAAAATTTGAACCCATTTGAAGTTTCGAAGCCCCCAAAAACCGCCCCTTTCCTAAACCGGATTAGAATATGATCTTTGTCCACTCAAATAGACCTATGGGACAAACGGTTGGGCCAAAATAAGCTCATAATGCCTGATTAGAATGGAAAGATGATAGGCTTTAAGATGGGGGTGGTTTTACCTCAATCCGATGTCGGACGACGAAATTATGTACGAAACAGTGGTGTTGTTTTTCCCTATCCGCTGGAAACCTCTTCGGCCGAGAGAAAATAATGAACAAGAGGAAGATGGTGGAGATGGTGGCCATCCAAACATGAAGAGAGAGAGAGTCTATTATACACCAATTATCCATTTTGATCAAATAGACAAGATGGGTAATTAAATGACATTTAATACTTAGCCTTCTCTTTGTTTGACACTTGGCAACCTTCTATTGATTGTTTCATTGACTTTGACTCCCTTTGACTCATCCTCATCCAATTTTCGAAAGCATATAGATGAGGAGAAATGACCAAAATGACCTTCTAAATTTCTTAAGGCAAGGCCAAAGGTCGAGGGGCAAAATGTCATTTGGCACTTTTCATCCGAAAATCTATTTTCCCACTATAAACCACCCTCGATGAGGCGCCATCCATTTCAATACAAATATTGGAATTCCTCAATGTCCAATACCTAAATCTCATGTCCAATTTCATGTCGAACTCTCGTCGACTGTAATTCCAATTTATCTCAAACAGACGGGCAACTCTTATAGGTGCTGCGCATATCGACAGCTCTACGCGTATCGACCTTGGGATTTTTCTTAAGCCGTGGTAATTTTGATTGTTATGTAATTGTGAGAGTTTATCGTTCCTTCCTTCGATCTTGATCATCGGAATCCGAGTTAGAAAATTTTTGCAAATTACACATTGGTTAAGCAGAATCACTCGCGTCCCAACGCATAATGCTAGCAAAACATTTCATGATCTTTCCTAAATCGATCTCTGCTGGCCCAAGATATTTCCTCGAAAATCCTTATGGTCAAAGTGCCATTTCTCATTCGAATTTCCCAAGTCCACGTACCTGACTCCGCGTCAGTCTTTCCCTTTTGGTCAGTTAATTCAAGAGTGGCCAACTTCGAGCGAGTTATAACTGAAACACACCGATCAATATCCTTCCATTCAATAGCCTCGAGAGGGTCGGAATTCGAATTGTCACAGTCTCCTAGGATCCTTTGGCCCAAAACAAAATAAATCCATCAACTTTACGGAAGCGAGAAACAAATCCATAATAATAAAACAGCACAAGATGACTCAAGAAAAAAAGAGATACACTTCTCATAAATGTCAAAGTCAGTTACAAATCTAACTCCAAACAATATACAGTTCCTAAGGTCTCAATCTTATTCATTATGATTTCTTCCAACGACTTTCTCTGGTGCCAACCCATAGCAAGTTCGTGTTTCCTTCACCTAGGACTTGAAAAATATTAATCCCGCGCGGTGTGAGATTTACATCTTAGCAAGTGAAACCTAAAGCTAAACCTGAACACCAGTCCCCCCAGACCACAAGATGACACCAGATGTAGAGAATCATCCATGCAATGGCACAAGGCATTCATAGATCAAACATTTAAGCAAGTCAGGCATGAACAAGAGTTACAATCAATGATGCTCAACCTTATGGGTTCAAGCTTCAAGCACTGGCATATAAACAAACACACATAACTTCACAAGTCATCACAGTCATTCATCGCTTGGGCTCTCCGGCCGCGTTGTACTTCTCTGCGCACTATGGCTAATTGATATCACCGGGGCTTAAAGCTAATCGATATCACCAGAGCTCATAGTCAATCGGTAACACTGGGGCTCAAATCCAATCGGTACCACTAGGACTCTCAGGCCAATCGGTACATTCAAGGCTCACAGCCATTCAATGTCACTAGGACCACAGGCCAATCGGTATTCTCATTTTTATTTGAGTTTATCACCTTCCGATACCATCGGGGTCACAGACCAATCGGTATCATCATTAATACTCAGGGCTCACAACCATTCGATACCACTAGGGTATAGGCCAATCGATATCCTCATCATCGTTCATAGTGAAATCACCCTCGATACCACTGGGGTACAGACCAATCGATATCATCAGGGCAACAAGCCAAGGCGATCTCCAGGACCACAGGCCAACGATCGCTGGGGCACTATAGCCCATTCATAAAGCATCGGCACTATAACATTATAACCAATATATAACATAGGCATCTCAGCCAACTAAACAATCAAGGCTCAATAGCCAAATATGTCATCAAGCCATGTCACAGTTTAATGGTCATGCTATGCCATTCAAGTCATGGAATCTAATGCTTAATTAAGCAATTCAATCCATAGACTTCATTAAACAATCAAATCACTCGACCCCTCTATCCAGTAGTGTCCTAATGTTCAAGTAAAGGTTTAGGAAACACTTAACTTAATGAATTAGCAAAATGTCACACAAAGTGACTCTCCTCAATGCCACAAGTATGAACTCTCCAAGAATCCTACATCAACCTATAAAGATTTACCAATCTTGAATCAAAAACCATGAAATGCTCACTTCCATTAACACAATCCTTCCTTAGCCATACGATTGGCAATTCATGATGCCTTATTGATCAATCGAACGCATAATAACACTCCCACAAACCCTCAATGGGTTCAGTTCATACGGCCACATACAAGGCAAAACCCAACTTAGAGGTTTATGCATCAATTTTGCCATAATTCACTTCTAAACCCCAATTCACTTCGCATACTTCTCGTTAACATCTCACATCACATATGCTAGGACATTATAAGTCAATTTTAAGTCCAAATACTCCTCAATCATCCCCCCATCAGAACCGACCAGCAAGGTTTCATCCTCAAAACAGAACCGGTTTCGGGTTGCAACCACTAAATCAAGCCATACTTCAATTCCAAGCCTTAATTCTTCACAAAAAAACTTGCAAGGACCTCAATCTATGTGTTTAAAAAGCTCACCAATAGATTTGTTGCAAAATAATCCCGCAAGACCTCCGAACAGCTCGGTTCCCTCGCGGTCCTCAAACGAGCAGAATTTGCTCTGTATAAACTTCCACAAACCAGCCATGTACACCCATTAAAAATAATATGAAACCTTAATTTCAACTTTCTAAACTCTTATACTATGAGTTTAGAAGATCTCACTGAAAATTTGAAGCCATTTGAAGTCCAGAAGCCCCCAAAAATCGTCCCTCTCCTAAACCAGGTTAGAATATGACCTTTGTCCACTCAAATTGACCTATGAGACAAATGGCTGGGCCAAATTAATCTCATAATATCTTATTAAAATGAAAAGATGATAAGCTTTAAGATAGGGGTGGTTTTACCTAAATCCAATGTCGGACGACGATGTTATAGTCGAAACAGTGGAGCCATTTTTTCCTGTCCGCGGGGAACTCTTCGGCCCAGAGAAAAAATGAACAAGAGGAAGATGGTGGAGATGGTGGCCGGACAAACATTAAGAGAGAGAGTCTATTACACATCAATTATCCATTTTGGTCAAATAGACAATATGGGTAATTAAATGGCATTTAATGTTTGGCCTTCTCTTTGATTGACACTTGGCAACCTTCCATTGGTTGCTTCATTGGCTTTGACTCCCTTTGAATGATCCTCATCCAATTTTTGGCAGCATATAGAGGAGGGAAATTACCAAAATGACCTTCTAAACTTGTTAAGGCAAGGTCAAAGGTCGAGGGGCAAAATGGTCATTTGGCACTTTTCGTCCGAAAATCTATTTTTTCAGTATAAACCACCCTCGATGAGGTAACATCCATTTCAATTCAAATATTGGAATTTCTCAATGTCCAATACTCAAATATCGTGATCCAATTTCATGTCAAACTCTCGTCGATTGCAATTCCAGTTTATCTCATACTGGCAAGCGACTCTTATAGGTGCTACGCGTATCAACATTGGGATTTCTCTTAAGCTGTGACGACTTTGATTTTCATGTAATTGTAAGGGTTTATCGTTCATTCCTTCGATCTTGACAATCAGAATCCGATTTAGAAAATTCTCGCAAATTACACATTAGTTAGGCGGAATCACCCGTGTCCCAACGTATAACGCTAGCAAGACATTCCATGATCTTTCCTAAATCAATCTCTGTTGACCCAAGACATTTTCTCAAAAAATTTTGTGGTCAAAGTGCCATTTCTCATTCAATTTCC
Source organism: Rhodomyrtus tomentosa (assembly GCA_028455895.1). NCBI lineage: Eukaryota > Viridiplantae > Streptophyta > Magnoliopsida > Myrtales > Myrtaceae > Rhodomyrtus > Rhodomyrtus tomentosa. Next base: position 14,964,685 of record JAPCWY010000008.1, read on the forward strand.
CCAAGTCTACGTACCTAACTTCGCGTCAATCTTTTCCTTTTGATTAGTTAACTCAAGAGTGGTCAATTCCGAGGGAGTTATAACTGAAATACATCGATCGATATCCTTCCAGAATAGTCTCGAGAGGGTCGAAATTCGGAATGTCACAGTCTTCCAGGATCCTTTGGCCCAAAACACAATAAATTCATCAACTTTGCGGAAGCGAGAAATAACTCCATAATAATAAAACAACACAAGATGACTTAGGAAAAAAAGAGATACACTTCTCATAAATGTCAAAGTCAGTTACAAATCTAACTCCAAACAATATACAGTTCCTAAGGTCTCAATCTTATTCATTATGATTTCCTCCAACGACTTCCTCTGGTGCCAACCCATAGCAAGTTCAGGTTTCCTTCGCCCAGGACTTGAAAAATATTAATCTCATGCGGTGTGAGATTTACATCTCAACAAGTGAAACCTAAAGCTAAATCTGAACACCAGTCCCCCCAAACCACAAGATGACACCAGATGTAGAGAATTGTCCATGCAATAACACAAGACATTCATAGATCAAGCATTTAAGCAAGTCAGGCATGAACAAAAGTCACAATCAATGATGCTCAACCTTATGGGTTCAAGCTTCAAGCACATGGCATATAAACGAGCACACATAACTTCACAAGTCATCACAGTCATTCATTGCCCGGGCTCTCAATCTGTGATGTACTTCTCTAGGCACTCTGGCCAATTAATATCACCAGGGCTTAAAGCCAATCGATATCACCAGAGCTCATAGCCAATCGGTACCACTGAGGCTCATAGCCAATCGGTACCATGGGCTCACAATCAATTACTATTAATGGGGTTCACACCCAATTGATACCACCGGGGCTCACAACCAATCGGCATCACTAGGGCTCATAGCCATTTGATTCTATTAGGGCACCAAGCAAATGCGATCTCTGGGGCACCAAGCCAATTGATCGCTGGGGGCACTATAGCCCATTCATATAACATCAGCACTATAGCTGTTTATATAACATAGACATTATAGCCAATTCAATAACATAGGCACCATAGCCAATTCAACAACATGGGCTTCATAGCCAATCGATATCACAGGCACTATAGCCATATAAATCACGTAGGCTTCACAGCCAATTAAATCATCAAGGGCTCAATAGCCAAATATATAATCAAGGCATATCACAATTCAATTGTAATACTATGTCGTTTATGTCATGGAATCCACTACTCAATGAAGCAATTCAAGCTATTGGCTTCACTAAGCACTCAATTCATTCAACCAATCTATTCAATAATATCCTAATATTCAAGTATGGGTTTAAGGAACACTTACCCTTGATCAAGCTAGCCATTTTCAAGCCAAATGATCCGGCTAGATCAACAAACTCACAGCCACAGCAGGGGTCATGCGCCATCCTAGGAAAAATTACATTTCCAAATCAAAACTCAATCGTTTCTCAACCCTACTTTGCCAATACCTCAATAACACATCAAATGACAACTTACGATGTCTTAATAACCATTTAAAGACACGGTATCATCTCCACGAACCCCTAAAATGTTCGGTTTAAACAATTCTTTAACAGGGTAGAATATAACTTGAGTTTTGTGCACAACTCAGCCCTTAAATCACCGCTAATCTCTAATCCAATTCGCATACTCCTCAATAACATCTCATATAATATCTTATGGTGTCTCACTAATCATTTCAAAGTCAAAACACCCATTATTTAACCCCCAACAGATTCGGTTCTATTGGAGTACCAACATGGCAGAATCGATTTTTAACTAACTCGCACAAATCAGTCTATAAATCAATTCCAAACTTCAATTCATCACAAAACCAACTTGCTATAACCTTAATCTACATTTTTAGGAAGCTCACCAAAGATTTAGAGACAAAATGACATAACAAAGGCTTCCAATCTGTTCGATTCTCATCGATGCGCAGGCGGTCAGATTTTGCCACAAGGAAACCGTCCCCAATCAGCCATGAAAATCCGTCAAAACCCAAATAAAATTACAACTAAAGCTCAGCCAACTTTAATACTATAAGTGTAGAAGACCTCACATAAAATTTGGAGCCATTTGAAGTCTTAAAACCCACGAAATAGGTCTTTCCCCAAAACCGGTCAGATTCTGCCTCCATCCTGACTTTTACCCACTCAAATAGACCTAAGGGACAAACCGATGGGCCAAATTAAGCTTATAAAATGTTCCTAAAATCACAAGGCAATAATCTTTCAGATTGCGATAGTTTTACCTCAATCCGATATTGGACGAAAAAGTTATAGACGGAGGAAGAGAGATGGTCGGGACTGGTCGGGCGGGACAGTTTCGACCAAGAGAGGAAAAGAAGAAGAAGAAGAAGAGAGAGTTTTGGCCGACCAAATGAAGAGAGAGAGACGGTCATCCACAAATAATTGAGCTTGGTCAAAGATAAGGTTGGTAGGTGATATTAATTAATGTTTAACCTCTCAAATGGTGACACTTGTCTTCTTCAAAAAGTAACACTTATCACTTAATGAATATCCAACTTGCCATTGACTTCCATTAACCATTTTATCTTCTCATTTTTGACAGCCATGAGGGTTCTAAATGACGAAATTATCCTTCTAAACTTCTTAAGTCAAGGGCAAGGATCGAGGGGTAAAATGGTCATTTTACACTTTCCGTCTAAAATTCCATTTTTTCAATATAAATCGCCCTCGATGAGGCGACGTAAAATTTAATTTAAATGTTGAAATTCCTCAATGTCCAATACCCAAATCTCAAGGTCCAATTTCATGTCAAACTCTCGTCGACTGTAATTCCAGTTTATCTCTAATTGATGGGCGACTCATGCAAGCGCTATGCGTATCAATCTTGGGATTTTTTTCAAGCCGTGGTGACTTTGGCCGTCATGTAATTGCGAGAATTTATCGCTAGCTCCTACGATCCTAATCATCGGAATTTAATTTAGGAAGTTCTCGTAAATTACACATTGGTTAAGCAGAATCACCTGCGTGTTAACGTAGAACTCTAGCAAGGCATCCCCTGATCGTTCCTAGAATGATTTCTGTTGGCCCAAAATATTTTCTCGACAATTTTTATGGTCAAAGTGTCATTTCTTAATCAAATTCCCTAGGTCCACGTACCCGACTTCGCGTCAGTTTTTCCTTTTTGGTCAGTTAACTCGGAGTGGCCAACTTCGAGCGAGTTACAACTGAAACACGCCAATCGATACCTTCCATTCCATTGCCTCGATAGGGTCGAAATTCGAAATGTTACATATACTGCGTATACATCATCTGAGATGTCATATTAACGTTTGTGCAATTTATATTCCGCGATAAACCTTGAAATTGCATTATAATCACCTATTCACCCACTCTAGGTAATAACTCTAGCCACAATGATTGGTATTAGAGCCTAGTGCTCATATTTTGTAAAGTATTTTTACTTCCGAGCTGACGATCTTTATGGCTAACAATTTCTCTCCCACGTGGATCGAAGGTGGAGGCAACAACAGACCACCATATTTTGATGTGAAAGAGTACATCGACTGGCAAAATAAATTCAAAGCATATATTAGATGCCAAGATCCCCAAATATGGGATGTTGTACAACGAAGAGTGAATCCGACTGCAAGTGTTACAATCGGATCAAATGTAAGGGATAACAATTCAATGCTGACTGCCACTCTGTCAGTTGCTGAAATTGCCAAAAGAGAAGCTCTTGATGTAAATGCTATTTATTCATTCTATAATGCTTTATCTCCTACTGAATATAAATGTATTGCAGATTGTTCATCATCGAAAGAGATTTAGGACAAGCTCTACATCACATATGAAGGAACAGAAAAAGTCAAAGAGACTAAAGTAAATTTCCTTCTAGGCTAGTATGAAGCTTTCAAGATGAAGACCGGAGAAACTGTGAAACAAATGTTTGATAGATTCATTGAAATAATGAACAATCTCACATACCATGGGTAACATGTTTATGGACCGATGAAAGTCAATAAGCTAGCAAGAGCTCTCACAAAAGAATGGGATAGTGTCAAAACCTCCATTCGAGAGACTTAGAGGATATCTCCTTTATCCATGGACGAGCTAGTTGGAACTCGTCAATCCTATGAGAAAGAAAGAGTCAACGAAGAAACCATGACAAAAGGTAAGAAGTCCATTGGTTTAAAATCTAGTGCCGATTCTGATGTTTCAAACTCAGAAAATGAAGATGATGAAGAGTAAGCGCTCATGGTCAAAAGATTTAGAAGAATGGCTAAGAAAAGCAGGAACTTCAAAGAAAGGAAAGATCTCAGATGATATGATCAGAAACGATCACTTGAAACCAAAAGTGAAGGCCAATAAGTCATCTGCTACGAATGCAAGAAGAGAGGTCACATCAAACCTAATTGTCCTCTATTAAAGAAGAAAGACGAGGATGAAAGATCCAAGAAAACCTTAAAAGTAGAGACTTAAAGCGACACCAAATGTGAGAGTGATGAAGAGTATGCTAGCACATGTCTCGTGGCTGACTCGGATGATGAACTTGAGGTAACACATTCAAACGTATCTTTCGAGGTGTCTGCTTATATAGATGAACTTTGTTTAGAATATAAAGCTACTCTTAAAAGACTTTCCGAATTGAAAAAGGAAGTAGCTATTTTTAAATAGCATGATATTTCTCAAAACGATAAGATTAGTTTTCTTGAAAAGGAATTTTCTAACTTGAACGAAAAGTCCGATTTTGTGTCTAATGAGAATATGCGTTTGAAATCCGAATTGAAAACTCTTGATAAAAAAACTGAACTCTTGAAAAAGGAAAGAAATATTTATGATGAGGAGAGGAAATCTTTGACAAAGGAAAAGGTTTTCAAAAGAGAAAATATTTCTTTAAGGAAAGAAATTTAAAATATTCATAGAAAATTCTCTACGGGATCCAAAAAGTTACAACACATACTTTCTATACAAGTTCCGTATTATAACAAATCAGGATTGGGTTTTCAAACGGAAAGTATTGTGGAAAATCGTTTTCCTACTGTTAAGGAAAGAATCAAGAGAAGACCTCCAAAGAAATCTTACGGGAACCATTTTTGAAAATAGTTTGTAATATTCAAAGATCAAGAACTGTATGTTTGTTCAAACTGTGGTGATTCTAGCTATGCTAAAAGTTATTGTTCCAAAATCAAAAGATCAACTCGAGATATTCTTAGATATACAAATGTTGCTAACCCCAATGGACCCAAACAGATTTGGGTACCAAAGATACTTGAGTTTCATTGCTCATTGCAGGTACCAATGCAAAAGAAAGATAAATGGTACCTCGATAGTGGGTGTTCCAGACACATAATTGGAATGCTACAAAATTCATCAATCTCAAGATGTTCGATGGTGGAAACGTTTCCTTTAGATGAAACAACAAGGGAACAATTATAGGCAAAGGAATCGTGAAAATTGGAAATCTTAAAATCAATGATGTTTTGTAGGTTAAGGGTTTGAATTTCAATCTTATTAGCATCAGTCAATTATGTGATATTGGTTATAAAGTTTATTTGCAGAAAATAAGTGCTCAGGTACAAGTCAAGACATCGAATCTTCGTTCAATGGACGAAGACACGACAATATATACCTTTTGGATACATCATCTGAGGAAGAAAAATGTCTTCTATATATCAAAGATGATCCATTACTCTGGCACAGGAAGTTGGGACATATAAGCCTCAAGCAAATATCAAAGTTTTCCAAAAAGAAGCTAATGAGAGGACTCCCAAATGTCAAATTTGAAAGGGCTAAGCACTGTGAAGCTTGCACACTTGGAAAACAAGTAAGAAATTCTTACAGCTTTTACATATAGATGTCTACTGATTGTGCTCTGCAGCTTTTACATATAGATGTCTTCAGACATACTCGAACTCAGAGCATTGAAGGTAAAAAGTATTGTTTAGTCATTGTAGATGATTATACTAGATTTACCCAAGTTTTCTTTCTTGCACATAAAAGTGATGCTTTCTCATATTTTGAAACCTTTTCAAAGAAAAGTTCATGTGGCATTCTGATTTTTCCTGTCATTTTCAAACTCATTAATGAGAAGTGTATCTAGCGATATGTTTCAGTTATATCCCGCTCGAATTTGATCAATTTGAGTTGGCTAGCCAAAAGAGAAAGGCTAACGCGAGACAAGGTACGTGGACCTAGGGAACTCGAATAGGAAATGATGCTTTGACCATAAGGATTGTCGATGGGACATTTAGGATCGCAAAAGGGCCAATCTAAGAATGATTAAAGAACGCATTGCTAGCGTTATACGATAGAAGCGCGGGTGATGCCGCTGAACCAACATATAATTTGTAAAATTTTCCTAAATCAGACAGTGACGATCGAGACCATAGGGACTAGTGATAGACCCTCATAATTACATGACAACCAAAGTCGCCATGAATTGACGAGCCCTAAATGTGATATGAATCATAGGGTCAATACGCGTAACGTCGCAAAAGCCGTCCGTCAGTTCGGGATAGGCTGGAACCACGTCTGATAGAGAAAACGATCATAAACGAGTCTTGAAAATTGAAAAGAGAGAATCAAGAATTCCAACGTCATATTTGGATTGGTCGTCGCCTTACCGAAGAATATTGGAATGAGAAAAACGACGTTTTGGACGTCAGGGATAAAATTACCATTTTGCCCCTCAAGACCTAGTCTTATTTATATAATTGGACGAGGGCATTTTGGTATTATATACACCCCAAGGCTGCTGAAATGTTGGATGAATCTTGGCCATTGGATTTGCTTGAATGACACTTGGGACATGTGTCAATAGATTAGGCAATGAGTGGTCATATCCACTTTTTCCCAACACCATTCAACTCATTGACTTTTGAAGGTGAATATAGCCTCTCTCTCTCTCCCTCTTGGCCAGCCATTCACCCTCATTTTCACCGAGAGTTCTTCATCTTCTTCTTCCTCTATTTTGCTGCTTGCCGACAGATTCTGGTCTGCCGGTTCGCTGCGGCTGACAACCCTCTTCGGCGATCTCTAGCCGGAGAGCTGACCATCCACACCTTGCTTGACCTCTTGCCGACATCCTCGAAGAGAAAGCGATTCATTTGACCCACCGAAGAGCTCCAGCCAGCCATTTTCCCGAAAGTCGACGAAAACCGTTGCAGCTGGAGGTAAGCTGATATTAGGACTCCGTAGGACCTCTTAACATCTGAATCTTTCTGCCAAATTTTGTGGAGATCTAAGAGACTCATATACTGAGTTGTGGTAAAAATTTGGGATGAATTTGATGGAGGTTTGATAATGAAATGGTGTCACCTTTGATGGACAGAAATTGCCAGTTGGAGGACTAAGGGAAATCGGTGATATTTAAGGTGTTTTTGGCGACAACTCGGCCCCAAATCTTCGGAGAGCTTCCCAAACCCTTAGATTTACATGTTAGCAAGTAGATTAGTGAATAAATGGTGAATTTGAGATAGTTTAAGGGCTGAATAATCTCAGTATACAGAATCGAAAATAACCCGGTTCGGTTCTGTGGAGGCTATTATGGGTTGGATTTGACTCTCAAATTCATTATTGAGACGTGCTAGAATGTTGAGGGTCATGTCATTAAGGTTGGTGGTTAATGGATAGGTGAATTGGGTAAGAGAAATTGACGATTGGTTGGAATTTCATAGGTTGCGTGGTGGACTTGGACTTGGACCACTTGGACCGAATTTGAGGAGGTGCTTGAGGAGAGAATTTGTGACATTAAGCTTGAGGTAAGAGAATCCTAAAACTATGATAGGAAGATTGGACTCAATTGGGTAAGTCGAGTGAGATTATGATTGATTCTTGAGAGACTCCAATGTGATTGTTCATTGTGTGTCCTAGAACGATATAGAGGATTTGAATGTGAGTCCATGCCTATGCTTGAAATGACTACCATGTATGAAAGTAAATTGATTGTCTTGCATGCCACAAGTGTATGATTTGTGCTTGAGTTGCACATGACATTATATATGTGCATTGAATTGAAACTATGGCATGTTTGAGGCATGGTGATACCTTGAGGCGTATGAGACGCGGGGTGGTGTGATGGATACCCTAAGGCGCAAGGTTGGAGTTGTTTGGCATCTTGATGCGTATGAAACGGGGGGTTGAGGAGGCCATAGTCCTGATGCGTTGAAACGTGAGACGGAGTTGTGGTGTGTCAACACTGGCCTAGAGTAACATCGAAACCTGATGCGTTTACGCTGGTTGTCAATGAAGGTCTGATGCGTTTACGCGGACCGAGCTTGATGAGTTCTAAACGCGGACATGAGAATGAGGCAGGTGTGAAAGGTGGAAGTGGTGGTGTGACATGGCGGTGTGTGCATGATCATCTCGATGTGTTATAATGCCAAGACTGCATGCCTGACATCTATGCGTCGTTTAATAATTGAATGCCTCGCATGCTTATTTGTATAAAATGCTAGTATTATGACTGCCTGAGTGGATTGTCGGTCTAACTTATGGTTAGGACCCACCTTACTGAGACGTAAATCTCACCCAGTCGTGGGACCCCTTTTTTTACAGATCCTAGGTTCTGAAGATGTGGCCTATCAGATTTGGCGATCCCAAGGAGATGTCAGTCTATTTTGATGAGTTCTATGACATTCTGATTTTTTCTGTCATTTCAAGACTCATTAATGATAATGTATCTAATGATGTATTTCAGTCATATCTCGCTTGGATCTGATCAATCTCGAGTCAATTGACCAAAAGGGAAAGGCTAACGCGAGACAAGGTACGTGGACCTAGGGAATTCGAATATAAAATGACGCTTTGACCATAAGGATTGTCGAGGGGACATTTAGAGCCATAAAAGGCCGATCTAAGAACTATTAAGGAATACATTGCTAGCATTATATGATTAGGGCGCGGGTGATGCCGCTTAAACCAATATATAATTTGCAAATTTTCCTAAATCGAACAGTGACGATCGAGGCCATCGAAACTAGTGATAGACCCTCACAACCAAAGTCGCCATGAATTGACAAGCCCTAATTGTGATATGAATCACAGGGTGGATAAGCGTAACATCTGCAACAGCCGTCCGTCGGTTCGGGATAGGTTGAAATCGCATTGAATAGAGAAATGATTCAGAAACAAGTCATGAAATTCGAGAATGGAGAATTAAGAATTCCAACATTACAATTGGATTGGCCATTGCCTTATCAAAGAAAATTAGAACCAGAAAAACGACGTTCCGGACGTCGGGAGTAAAATTACCATTTTGTCTCTCAAGCCTTAGCCTTACCTATATAATTGGACAATGGCATTTTAGTCTTAAACCCCACCCAAGGCTGCCGAAAATGTGGAAAAACCATGGCCATTGGATGCACTTTGAATGACACCTTGGACAAGTGTCAAGAGATTGAACCATGAGTTTATGTGTACACTTTTTACCTACCATTCCACACAAGTTGACCTTTGAAATTTCATATACCTCTCTCTCTCTCTCTCTCTCTCTCTCTCTCTCTCTCTCCCCCTCACTTGGCCGATCATCACCTCCTCCATCTTTTATTTCTTCTTCTTCTTCTCTTGCTCGCCAGCTCGCTGTCCTGTTCCAACCGACTCACAGTTTCGGCCATAACTTTTTCGTCCGATGATCGATTGAAGTAAAACTACCGGTAATAGAAAGCTTATCGTCTTGTCATTCTAACAAGGTATTATGGGTCCAAATCCACCCAGTTGTTTGTCCCGTAGAGTCGTTTGAAGGAGCAAAGGTTAGACGGTCAGTTTTGACTCCGAGAGCTCCCAGTCGATCAGTCCCGACTGTGCCACCATTCCGGTCATATCTTTATCGTCCGATATCAGATTGAGGTAAAACTACTTCCATCTGAAAGATTATTGTCTTGTGGTTCTAGAGACATATTATAAACTCCATTTGGCCCAGCCGTTTGTCCAGTAGGTCTATTTGAGTAGGCAAAGGTCAAGCGAGGTCAAATTCTGACCGGTTTTGGGGAAAGACCTGTTCTGGGGTCTTCCGGACTTTAAATTGCTCCAAGTTTTCGGTGAAATCTTCTAAACTTATAGTGTTAAGGTTGGATGAGCTATGGTAAAAATTTGGGATGAATTTGATGGATTTTTGACCCTAAATGGGTCTTGTAATTGTTAGACAGAAACTGCCGGTTTAAGGACTTGAGGAAACCGGCGACTTCTAAAGGGTTTTCGACGATGACTCTGCCCCAAATCTTCAGTGAGCCTCTTAGACCCTTAGATATACATGTTAGCAAGTAGGCTAGTGATTAAATGATGGATTTCGAGTAGTTTTAGGGCTGGAAAACCTTGGTATGCACAGAATCGAAAATAGCCAGTTCGGTTCTATGCAAACCAATTTTGTGGAGACTGTTATGGGTTGGTCTTGAGTCTCAAATTCATCAATGAGACATGCTAGAATGTTGAGAATCATGTTTTTAAGGTTGGTGGTTCATGAATGGGTGAATTAAGCAAGAGAAATTGACGATTGGTTGGAATTTCATAGGTTGCGGGGTGGGTTTGGTCTTGGACCACTTGGACCGAATTTGAGAAGATGTTTGAGGAGAGAATTTGTGACATTAAGCTTGAGGTAAGGGAATCATAAACCTAAGATAGGAAGATTGGACTCGATTGGGCGATCGGGTAAATTTTTTAGTGATTCTTGCAGGGTTTCAATATGATTGTCTATTTTACATCCTAGGAGGGTGTAGATGACCTAAATATTTTATCATGCTTGTACATTGAGTAATTTGTCGCATTTGAGTGTTGAATTTGATTGTCTTGCATGGTATAAGTGTATGATTAGTGCATTAGATTGCACATGGTCTTGTGTGTGTGAATTGATTTGAATTAATGGCACGTTTGAGGCATGATAAGACCTTGAGGCGTATGAGACGCGGGGTGGTGGAATGAATACCCTGAGGCGCTGAGGCGCGGGGTTAAAGTGTATGGCACCCTGATGCGTATGAGACGCGGGGTTGAGAAGGCTATAGTCCTAATGCGTTGAAACGCGAGACGGAGTTGTGATGTGTCAACACTGGCCTAGAGTAACATCGAAACCTGATGCATTTACGCTGGTTGTCAATGAAGGTCTGATGCGTTTACGAGGACCGAGCTTGATGAGTTCTAAACGCGGACATGAGAATGAGGCAGGTGTGAAAGGTGAAAGTGGTGGTATGACATGGCGGTGTGTGCATGATCTTAGAGATGTGTTGTGATGCCATGTCTACCTGCCTGACATCTGCGTGACTGTTGATAATTGAATGCCTCATGTGTTTGTTTACATGAAACGTTGATGTTTATGACTGCCTGAGTGGACGGTCGGCCTAACCTAGGGTTAGGACCTACCTTACTGAGATTTATATCTCATCCCATTGTGGGCAACATTTTCAGGTTCCCGACAAAGAAAACCGAGTTTGCCATGGATTGGCATTTGATGAAGTCATTGGAGGAAAATAAAGACTTCCCTTTTGTGACCTTAGGGTTGAAAAACGATACTCTTGGGGATTTCGATTTGTAACCTCTGAAGTATGATTGACCTTTATAAAAGGGGTACCCTTGTGTCCTTAGTCATCATGTGTTGTTGTATTTATAATGGAGTTGGCATCGTTTTCGCATGCATGCTTCATATAGAGTTGTAAGTTATTAGCCGTTGGATCCTGTAGCTCATTAAAGGTAACGGTGAAGGTGGGATGCTCACGTGCCCACCGAGCTCGGGGCGTGACAAGTTCCCTGATGGGCATGGACCATTTATGTTAGAAAATATACAGTAACATGGGTTGATGAGAGTGGTAGTAGTTGGAAGCCTCATAGGTATGATGCTTGGTTTCGGAAGGTGGGGGATGTATCTACAGGGCCGCTGCAGCCCACTAAGGTGCCCTAGGGAGTCGTCCCTAGTTGGTGTCATCCCACCCGAGATTTAGAGCAGGCTGAGGGGTCAGTTGCTGGCTCAAGGAATGGACCTGAGAGGACCCTGACCCTAGAGGATACTCAGAAAGAGGTCATAGTGGTCGAGGCTACAGAGGATGACTTGGTGGAGTCGTCTGCTAAGGAGACCATAGAGGATACCGTAGAGGTTTGCTCGGAGACCTTCTCGAGATACGTGCCCACGGAGAAGGTAGGGGAGACTGATGACTCCAGCAGCTCGTCTTAGAAGCTCCTGGCTTGCTAGTTGATCTTTTGACGGCGATCCTAACCCTGTTTCTGGTTGGATGTCGAGGATTGATCCTTTTTGTGTACTTACCCCGTTACCCTTTGTCTAGCGGATCTAGTTGCTATGCTCATGTATGAACTTTCAGATACTATGTATGGTAGTATTCTCGCTATCTAGGTCTCACTTTATATTTGTACGGAGGAGTCATTGTATGGTCGCTTCCGCGTACTTTGTTTATAACACGTCTCTCGACTTATGTATGATCTTGGGACCGCGAGAGATATTTTGGTTTGCTTGCAGAGAGTCGCGTACTCGTGCCCGGGCGCGAGGCGTGACATCCCCGTTCGATTTGGTATCGGAGCAAGGTCAGCTCGATCCAAAATTGATTGAGGACTGGAGTAAAAATGACAATTAAGTTGGGACATGGCGAGTAGCAAGACCTTAGGAGACTGGCTAGGATAAGGCATGGGGTGCGTAGCATGTGACTTGGTACTTATGGTTGGCATTTGGCCTTGGCAGGGTTGTGGTAATATATAAGAATTAAGTTCCCTACTTAGTGTGGAAACTCATTTCTGGATTTTGGCCTGTTAAGTGAATGAGTATGGCCTGTTTTAGTGAACCGTTGGAGTGAACGGAATTGAGGAATGCCATGGGCTACTTGTTGAAATGTCTCTTGAGTTGTTGTGTGGAGGACTATTGTGTTATAACTGTTTCTATGAAGGCATAGACGGTAGCTCTGGACTCGGATGAATGAGTGAGTACTAACTCATTGCTGAACTTGTGGTGGATCAGACTTAGTAAAAGAATATAAGGATGAACAACTTAGCTAGGAGATCCGGAAGGCCTAGAGGCGGTGTCACTAGCTCGAGACCGCTTGTAGCAAAAGACCCAATGATGGATGGCGTGTTGAAGGCGCTAGAGAGGATTGGCAACGTCATTGATAGGCAGACCCAGGATCGGGATGCTGCCATAGCCCAAGCTGTAGAAGTCGCCATAGCTGTCGTCAACGCCAACAACGGCAACAACGGGGGCAACGGAAACCACCCAATGATCACAACCAGGGTAATGAAGCTGTGAATGCTCAGGAGGAGATTGTCGTGGCTAGACTGATGGATTAGCTAGTGGAACAATTTATAAAGCTGAAGCCGACCCAGTTCGACAGGACTGGAGATCTCGAGCTAGCACCCAGGTAGATTGAGAAGTTGAAAAAAGCCTTTGGAGTGTTGAGGTGCACAGACGAAAAGAATGTACTATTGGCGATGTACCAGCTAGAAGGTACCGCGAACGATTGGTGGGCTGCCACCAAGAATGGAGTTTTCCCTGAAGGAACGACCGTGACTTGGGATGCCTTTAAGACGGCATTCAACGACAACTAGTTTTTGGAGACGGCCAGGAAAGAAAGCAAGTATAATTTCTACAGCTACGCCAGATCAGCTGATGGTGGACCAGTATGGTGGACCAGTAGAATTTCTACAGCTACGCCAGAATTAGCTGAAGGTACGCACCTCAATTTGTAGAGGATTCCCAAGAGAAAGCACGGAGATTTCGGGACAAATTGAGGCTTGAGCTCCACAGTCAGATGATTGCCCTAAATCTGAGGACCTATAAGGAAATATATGAGCGAGGCCAGATGATTGAAAGGGACTTGAAGGAGAGGAATGCCGCATCTGGATCGCGATTTACCCCATTTTGAGACAACCGTCAGATAGGCAAGAGACAGATGGCGAGCAGTAGGTGTTTTGTACCTCCAATAAGGAAAAACATTATGAAGCCGCCAAATTCCACGAACTAGAGTTGTTGCCTCTGTGGTAGAAGGCATGGAAATTGCCATGCCCGGTAAAGACTAGAGCCTACTTTAAGTGTGGTTAGATGGGCCACCAGATGAGGACGTGCCTGAATCAAGCTCCAACGAGTCAACCTCAAAGACAGAGACCGCAGGCTGGACCATCGGCTACCACTCCTCAGATCGAGCAGAATCGACCTCCAGCTCAGGGCAGGGTATATACAGTAGCCCGCAGAAAGGCGGAGGAAGCGTCAGGTGTGGTCACAGGTACGGTTTACTTGTGTGACCAAGCTACATATGCATTATTTGACCCTAGTGCCACGCTTTCATTTGTGCCTGCTCAGTTTGCTGATTTGGTGGGTTTGAAGTTAAAACCGTTGAATATAATTCTGCATGTTGCCACTCCGTTAAAGGATAATATATTGGTTTCATTGAGCTGTGTTGACTGTGAAATCATGATTAGAAGGAGTAAGGAGAGTATTGATCTAGCTGTATTGCCCATGTACGATTTTGATGTGATCATAGGGATGGATTGGTTGGGTAAACAGGGAGCAGTGGTAGATTGTGGTAGTAGGATGATTCGTTTCTACCCGAAAGGCCGCCCTAGCTTTGAATTGGTGGGAAGTCGATGAGGGATCTCAATTTCCTTAGTCTTATCTCTTGAAGTGACAAAGTTGATGTCTGAAGGGTGTCAGCCGTATTTAGTCGCGGTGATGGACACGACTGCCGAGGAGCCAAAACTAGAGAGTATTCCGGTAGTGCGTAAGTTCCCTGACATTTTTCCCCAGGAGTTACTAGGGTTACCACCAGAGCGAGAGATAGAATTTGTGATTGAGTTAGCTCTCGGAACAGAACCGATCTCGAAGGTACCTTATAGGATGTCCCTATCAAAATTGAAGGAGTTAAAGGTGCAGATGCATGAACTATTAGATAAAGGATTTATCCGACCGAGTGCTTCACCGTGGGGAGTGTCGGTGTTATTCGTAAGGAAGAAGGATAGGTCTATGCATCTATGCATCGACTATCGGTAGCTGAACCAGGTAATAGTGAAGAATAAGTACCCACTACCGAAAATCGATGACCTGTTTGATCAGTTGCAAGGAGCGACGGTATTTTCAAAGATTAACTTGAGGACCAAGTATCACCGATTGAGGATCAAGAAGGAAGACATACCTAAGACTGCTTTTAGGACGAGGTATGGTCATTATGAGTTCATAGTGATGCCTTTTGGATTGACCAATGCTCCAGCCGCATTCATGGATTTGATGCATCGAGTATTTAAGGAATTCATGGATAGATTCGTCATAGTCTTTATTGACGATATCCTAATTTACTCGAGGAGTGACGCAGAACATGAGGAGCACCTGAGGATTGTCTTGCAGACCCTGAAGGAACACTCGCTATATGCTAAGTTGAGCAAATGCGAGTTCTGGCTAAATAAGGTAGCATTTCTTGATCACGTGATATCTAGAGAAGGAATCGCAGTGGATCCTGCGAAGATCGAAGCTGTAACAAATTGGCCTAGGCCTACTACGGTCACTGAAGTCAGAAGTTTCTTGGGATTGGCAGGGTATTACAGGCGTTTTGTGGAGAAGTTTTCATCCACTGCCATTCCACTGACGACGATGACAAAGAAAGAAATAAGGTTTGAATGGACAGATAAGTGCGAAAAGAGTTTCCAAGAACTCAAACATCAGTTGACGACTGCACCGGTGTTGACGATTCCATCAGGACCAGGGGCTATGAGATATACAACGATGCCTCGCTGAAAGGACTGGGCTATGTGTTAATGCAGCATGGCAGAGTAGTGGCCTACGCGTCCCAACAACTGAGACCACATGAAATGAACTACCTAACGCATGATCTGGAGTTAACAGCGATCATTTTTGCTTTGAAGATCTGGAGACATTATCTGTGCGGCGAGAAGTTCCAGATTTATATCGACCACCAGAGCTTAAAGTATCTGTTCTCCCAGAAAGAGCTGAATATGAGGCAGCGTCGGTGGATGGAGCTGCTTAAGAATTATGATTGTGATATATTGTATCACCCTGGAGAGACAAACAGAGTCGCAGAGGCATTGAGTCAGAAGTCGAGCATCTCCAGTCTATTAGTAAAAAGTTGGTCAATGATCGAGGATTTGAGAGATTCTGAGTTCAGACTGGAAGTCTGCCAGTTGTCCAGTTTGATGGCTACATTGAGGGTAGAATCTGAGGTCCAGGAAGGAATAAAGACCTTACAGTCTACGGACCCAGAAATTCAGAAAATTCTGGAGATGGATCCGACAAAGAGAAAGCCAGAGTTCCAGGTGTCGGAGGACGGAATCTTGAAGTTCCGAGGACATCTATGCGTGCCAAAGGACGAAGGACTCAGGGAAAAGATTTTATCCGAGGCTCACAAGACCAATTATAGCATCTACCCAGGAAGTATGAAGATGTATCAGAACCTGCGCCAGCACTACTGGTGGAACGGGATGAAGGTGGATGTAGCGAAGTATGTGGCAAAGTGCTTGATATGCCAGCAAGTGAAAGCACAGCACTGTAAGCCTGGAGGATTATTACAGCCACTAGAGATTTCGGAATGGAAATGGGAGCATATAACTATGGATTTTGTGATGAGACTCCCAAGAAACCAAAGAGGTCACAACTCTATATGGGTAGTCGTGGACAGATTAACTAAGTTCGCACACTTCTTCCCAGTGCGAAAGGATTTCGCAATAGATAGATACGCCGAGTTGTACATGAGACAGGTAGTGAGGTTACATGGAGAACCTGTAACAATTACCTCAGATAGAGATCCCAAGTTCATAGCGAACTTTTGGAAAAACCTGCAAGATGCTATGGGAAATCGACTGTAGTTTGGCACGGCATACCATCCACAAACGGACGGACAGTTGGAGAGGACGATTTAGAAGCTTAAGGGCATGCTGCAAGCATGCGTCATAGATTTTAAAGGTGGATGGTAAGATCAGCTGCATTTGGTGGAGTTTGCGTATAATAATAGCTACCAGCAGAGCATCCAAATGGCACCATTCGAAGCACTCTATGGAAGAGCCTGCAGAACCCCAATTTGCTGGGATGGGGTTGGATAAAGAAGTAGCACAGGCCTAAAGTTGGTAGAGCAATCTGTGGAAGTGGTAAAGATAATTCGGGATAGACTAAGGACGGCACAGAGTCGTCAGAAGAGCTATGTGGATAAGCGGCATAAGCCTTTGGAGTTTCAAGTGAGTGATCATGTCTTCCTGAAGGTGTCGCCAATGAGGGGATTATCGCAATTTGGAAAAAAGGGAAAACTGAGGCCGAGGTACGTAGGCCCATTTGAGATACTGGAGCGGATTGGGACCTTGGCCTGGCTTGCCTTACCGCCCAATCTATCCCAGGTACATAATGTCTTCCACGTGTCAATGCTGCGAAAATATGAATCAGATCCGACACATGTACTGGACTACGAGGTCATAGAAGTGGACGATAGAGTGTCCTACGTGGAGAAGCCGATCCGGATCGAAGATCAGAAGGAGCAAATTTTCGGGAATAAGACGATTCCATTGGTTAAAATTGTATGGGAGCACCATGGAATCACAGGCGCCACGTGGGGAAACGAAGAGACGATGAGGCGTCAATACCCCCATTTGTTTGAGTAGCTAAGTTTGATGTAAATTTCGAGGATGAAATTTTTGTAAGAGGGGAAAAGTTGTGACATTCTGATTTTTCCTATCATTTTCAGACTTATTAATGAGAAGTGTATCTAGCTGTGACATTCTGATTTCCCAATCATTTTCAGACTCATTAATGAGAAGTATATCTAGCGATGTGCCTCAGTCATATCTCACTCGAATCTAATCAATTTGAGTTGATTGACCAAAAGGGAAAGGCTAACGTGAGACAAGATACGTGGACCTAGGGAACTCAAATAGGAAATGGCACTTTGACCATAAAGATTGTCGAGGGGACATTTAAAACCATAAAAGGCCGATCTAAGAACAATTAGAGAATGCATTGCTAGCGTTATACGATTGGAGCGCAGGTGATGCCGCCTAATCAACGTATAATTTGAAAAAAATTTCTAAATCGAATAGTGACGATCGAGGCCATAGGAACTAGTATAGACCCTCACAATTACATGACAACCAAAGTCGCCATGAATTGACGAGCCTTAAATGTGATATGAATCCCAGGGTCGATACGCATAACTTCTGCAAAAGCCGTCTATCGGTTCGGGATAGGCTGGAACCACGTTTGATAGAGAAAACGATCAGGAACGAGTCTTGAAAATTGAAAATGGAGAATCAAGAATTCCAACGTCATGATTGGATTGGCCATCACCTTATCGAAGAATATTGGAATGAGAAAAGCGACGTTCCGGACGTCGGGGATAAAATTACCATTTTGCCCCTCAAGCTTTAGCCTTCCTTATATAATGGGACGAGGGCATTTTGGTCTTTTATTCACCCATAAGGCTACCAAAAATGGAGAGAGATCTTGGCCATTGATTAAGCTTGATTGACACATTGGACATGTGTTACTAGATTAGCCTTTGAGTGGTCATGTCCACTTTTTCCCAACTACCATTCAAACCTTTGACTTTGAGACTTGTATATACATCTCTCTCTCTCTCTCTCTCTCTCTCACCTTCACTTGGCCGACCATCACCCCAAAGTGCCGAGAGCTTTCTCTTCATCTTCTTCTTCCTCACCTGCTCGCCAACCGATTCTACTCTGCTGGTTCGCTGCCGTCGACGACCCACTCCGGTGACTTCTAGCTGGCGAGCCGACCATCCACGCCTTGCCCGACCTCTTGCGACATCCTTGAAATGGAAGCGAGTCGTTTGACCCACCGAAGAGCTCCGGCCAGCCATTCTCCCAGAAGTCGACGAAAATCATCGCAACTAGAGGTAAACTGCTGTTAGGACTCCGTGGGACCTCTTAATGATTGAATCTTTCGGCCAAATTTTGTGGAGATCTAGGAGACTCATATACTGAGTTGCGGTAAAAATTTGGGCCGAATTTGATGGATTTTTTACCCCAAATGGGTCTTGTGTTTGATGGACAGAAACTGCCGGTTGAAGGACTAAGGGAGACCAGTGATATTCAAGGTGTTTTCAGGGACGACTCGGCCTCAAATCTTCGGTGAGCTCCCCAAACCCTTAGATATACACGTTAGCAAGTAAGTTAGTGAATAAATGATGAATTTGAGGTAGTTTAAGGGCTAGATAATCTTGGTATACATAGAACCGAAATAGCCCGGTTCGATTTTGTGTAAATCGGTTCTATGAAGGCTATTATGGGTTGGTTTTGAGTCTCAAATTCATCAATCAGACATGCTAGAATGTAGAGGATCATGCCATTAAGGTTGGTGGTTCATGGATGGGTAAATTGGGCAAGAGAAATTGACGATTGGTTGGAATTTCATAGGTCGCGCGGTGGACTTTGTCTTGGACCACTTGGGCCAAATTTGAGGAGGTACTTGAGGAGAGAATTTGTGACATTAAGCTTGAGGTAAGGGAACCCTAAACCTATGATAGGAAGATTGGACTCAATTGGGTGAGTCTAGTGAGATTATTATTGATTTTGAGAGACTTCAACGAGATTATTCTTTGTGTGTCCTAGAATGATATAGAAGGCTTGAATGTGTGCAAATGCTTGTGACTGAATTATCTACCATGTCTAAATGTCGATTTTGACTGCCTTGCATGCCATGAGTATATGAATTGTGCTTGAGTTACACATAGCATTATGTGTGTGGATTGTATGGGAATCATGGTATGAGTGTGACATTGTAAGACCCTGATGCGTATGAGACGCAGGGTGGTGTGATGGATACCTTGAGGCTCTGAGGCGCAGGGTTGGAGTTGTATGACACCTTGATGCGTATGAGACGCAGGGTTGAGAAAGCCATAGTTCTGATGCGTTGAAACGCGGGACGAAGTTGTGATGTGTCGACACTGGCCTGGACTAACGTTGAAACCTGATGCGTTTACGCGGGTTGTCAATGACGGTCTGATGCATTTACGCGGACCGAGCCTGAGGCGTTCTAAATGCAAGCATGAGAATGAGGCAAGCTGGAAGGGTCGATGTGGTGATGTGGCCTAACGATTTGCGCATAATCATCTGGATGTGTTATGATGCCATGTGACATTTTGATTTCCAGTCAATTTCAAACTCATTAATGAGAAATGAATCTAGAAATGTATTTCAGTCATATCTCGCTCGAACTTGATCAATTCGAGTAGGCTGACCAAAAGGGAAAGCCTGACGCTAGACAAAGTACGTGGATCTAGGGAATTCGGATAAGAAATAGCACTTTGACCATAAGGATTGTCGATGGGATATTTAGAACCACAAAAAGGCCGATCTAAGAACGATTAGGGAATGCATTGCGAGTGTCATACGATTGGAGTGCGGGTGATGCCGCTTAACCAACGTATGATTTGCAAAATCTTCCTGAATCGGACCGTGAAGTTCGTGGCCCAAGGGACTAGTGATAAACCCTCACAATTACATGACAACCAAAGCCGCCACGAATTGACGAGCCCAAAATGTGATGAGAATCACAGGGTAGATACGCGTAAAATCCGCAAAAATCGCCCATCGGTTCGGGATAAGCTGGAACCACATCTGATAGAGGAAATCATCAGAAACGAGTCTTGAAAAAAATTTCAAATGGAGAATCAAGAATTTCAATGATTTTCGGATTGGCCATCGCCCTATCAAAGATTATTGGAGCGAGAAAAACGATGTTCTGAACGTCGTGAGTAAAATTACCTTTTTGCCCATCAAGCTTAGAACTTTGCCCACGCATTTGAAAAATGGCAATTTGGTCATTTAACCCTCCCAAGGCTACCGAATTGAAGAAGAGATGAGAGCCATTGGATCAAAGCTTGAATGACAATGAGACAAGTGTCAATGGATGGTGTAAAGAGAGGTCATATCTTCTATTTCAAACCTACCATTCAACCCATTGACTCAAGCTTGGATATATAGTCTTTTTCCCTCTCTCCTCGCTCACTTTGGCCGGCCACCATCCCAATAACTCATGCCAATCATCTTCTTCTTCTTCCTTGTTCTCTGCCCGTCGCCCACCAGAATTGTCGCCGCCCACGACGCCCACTTCATGCCAGCACCTGACCGCCGGTCGGCTACACTGACCTAGCCCTACGTCTTTTCGACCTCCTCGAAGTGGAAGCACGGCATTTGGACCATCGAGGAGCTCCGGCCAAGAGTTTTCCCGAGAGCTGACGGAATTTGCTCCAGCCTGAGGTAGTTCGATTCCTGACACTTTTGGCGGCCGAAATGTTGAAATTTTGAGGTCAAATTTTATGAAGGTCTAGTAGACATGTATATGAATCTATGGTAAAAAGTTGAGAGTGATTTGAAGAATTTTTTTATCTTGAATTGGCCTTGTAAATCTTGGATAGAAACTGCCGGTTACTGACCTTGGACTATCCGGCGACTTCTAAAGGGATTCTAGCGACCATTTGACTTCAAACTCACAGTGAGCCTCTTAGACCCTTAGGTAGACATGTTAAGAGGTAGGATGAGGATTAAATATTGGATTTAGAGTAGATTTAGGACCGGTTGTGCACGGTTTGCACAGAATCGAGAGAAACTGGTTCGGTTCTATGTAAGGCCGAGGCTGTTGGGTGCTGATGACGGACGATTTGAGTTTCAAATTGATGAATTAGGTATGTTAAGATGATGAGGGTTGTGTTATGGAGGATAATGATTCATGGATTGAGGAATTCGATATGGAAAATTGACGAATTGGTTGAAATTCCTAGGTTGCGCAGTGAATTGTGCCTCGGCTTGGAGCCGAAGGTTGTGGGGAGCTCAAGAAGAAATTTGGGGAATCAAACGCAAGGTAAGGGAATCCTAAACTTAGGATAGTGAGGTTGGACTCAATTGAGTGAGTCGATGATTAAATTGATCGATTTAGGAGAATATTCCAAATGGATAGTTCTTAATATGTCCCGAGTGGTTATAGGAAGCCCATTTGTGATATTGTTTGTGTTTAAATAATATGCCATGTCAAATGTCATTGATTGTCTTGCATGCCGTGAATATTCAAATTGTGCATGATTTGCACCTGCGGTTTTATCTGTGAATTGCATTAAGAAGCATAGCATGAGCATGACATGGCAGGCCCTGAGGCGTATGAGGCGCGGGACGGGAGATGGACACCCTGATGCGACGAGATCGCGGGGTGAAGATGATGTCGTGTGGCGCCCTGATGCGATGAAATTGCGGGGATGAGATGGCCACGGTCCTGATGTGAATTATTCGCGGGACGGAGGTATGTGTGATGATATTGGCTTGAAGATTCATTGGAACCTGATGCATTTACGCGGGTTGCCAATGACGGTCTGATGCGTTTACGCGGACCGAGCCTGATACGAACTAATCGCGAGCTGAAGATTGAGGCAAGCAGGAAGAGGTAGTTGGGGTGAGATGGCAGGATGAATTGTGTATTATCATCTGAGTGTGGCATGTTGTCATAGTTGAATGCCTGTCATCTGTATATTGTTATTTTTTTTATTTGTGCTTGATATGCCTGTGAGTGGAATTATTGGGGTGTACGACTACCTGAGTGGACGATCGACCTAACCTTAGGTTAGGACTCTTTTACTGAGATGTATATCTCACTCCTTTGGGGCCCTTGTTTTTACAGATCCTAGGCCTTAGGTATGTGGCCTATTCGTTTTAGCGACCCCAAGGAGATGACGGCATATTTTGACGAATTCTCGGATAGGCAAGGGAGACCTTTATGTGAGAAAATGTACGGTTGTATGGGTCGATGAGGGTAGCCTAGACTGGAAGCCTCATAGGTTCGAGGCATGGTTTAAGAAGGTCGCGGATAAGTCGATTGGGCCATTGAAGCCCTACGAGGTACCCTAGGGAGTTATCCTTGATTAGTGCTAGACTACCAGGGAGCAGGAGCTACCAGAGGGGTCCGTAGTTGGTTCTAGAAACGGGCTGAAGAAGACCCCGATGCTGGACTTTACCGTGGAGGAGGACAAGGTCATTGTCTCGGAGGCCACCAAGGAGGACCTTGCGGAGCCGTCCTATGAGGAGACCATGGAGGACACCGCTGAGTTTCTGTCAGAGACTTTCTTTGAGTATAAGCCGACGAAGGATGCCAAGGACACCGAGGATTCCAGTAGTTTATCTTAGGTGTCTTAGTTTATTGGCTCGACCTTGTGATGGCGACCCCCAACCAATGCTATTTTGGATGTTGACAAAGGTCATACCTTTTGATGTGCTTGTCCGTCACCCTTGTCTAGCTGATTGTAGTAGTCGGAATTCGTATGAACAGTTAGTTATGATGTATGACGGCTATCATGTTATCCAGATCCCACTTGACTTATATTTGGTACGGGAATTTATTTGAGTACCGCTTCCGTATGTTTGTTATATATATTATCTCTCGACTTGTTTGTGGATATTGGGACCACGAGAGATGTGTTGTTTGCTTGCAGGGATGTTAGTAGGTTTGATGGGTTCGGGGCGTGACATCCCCGTCCGATTTGGTATTAGAGCAAGGTCAGCTCGATCCAAAGTTGGTTGAGGACTGGAGTAATAAGGAGGATTAAGTTGGGACAAGGACGGATAGCAAGACCTTAGGAGGCTGGTTAAGACACGGCATGAGGTGTATAGTGTGTGACCTGGTACTTAGGATTGGTGTTTGATCTAGGCAGGATTGTGGAAATGCATGAAGACCAAGTTCCTTACTTAGGATTGAAGGTCATTTCTGGACTTTGGTTTGTTTGAGAAATGAAAGTGATTGGCTTTAGTGAATCACTGGAGTGAATGAAACTGAGAAATGGCCATGGACTATTTGTTGGAATATTTCTAGAGTCTATGGTATGGAGTACCGTTGGATTGTAACTGTTTCTGTTAAGGGTTAGTTGGTAGCTCTGGATTTGAATGATTGAGTAAGTTACTAGCTCCTTGCTGAACTTGTGGTGGACCAGGTTCAATAGAAAGTGATAAAGATGAGCAACCCATCTAGAAGGACTGGAAGGCCAAGAGGCGGAGCCTCTAGCTCGAGGCCGTCTGTCGTTGAGGATCCAAGAATGGATGGCGTGCTAAGAGCACTGGAAAGAATCGGCGACATGATTGATAGGCAGGCACAGGACTGGGATGCTACCATCGCCCAAGCAATAGGAGCTGCCATAGCAGCCGTCAACGCCAACAATGGCAACAATGGTGGTAATGGAAGCCAGGGTGAACCGAACCAGAGTAATGAGGCTGTGAACACCCAAGAGGAAGTCGTTGTAGCTAGACAGATGGGCCAATTAGTGGAACAGTTCATAAAGCTAAAGCCGACACAGTTCGATGGGACTAGAGATCCCGAGCTAGCACCTAGATGGATAGAGAAGTTAGAGAAGGCTTTTGGCGTGCTGAGGTGCACCGATGAAGAGAAGGTGTTGCTAGCGGTGTACTAGCTAGAGGGTACAGCGAATGATTTGTGGGCTGCCACCAAGAACTGCGTTTTCCCTGAAGGAACGACCATGAACTAGAAAGTTTTTAAGACGGCCTTCAATGATAAATATTTCTCAGAAACGGCCAGTGAAAGGAACCAGGTGGAATTCCTGCATCTACGTTAGAACCAGCTGGCAATAGACCAGTACAAGGTCGAATTCTCGAGGCTATCAAGGTATGCACCACGATCAATAGAGGACCCTCAAGAGAAAGTGCAGAGATTCAGGGATGGTTTGAGGCCCGAGCTCCGTAGCTAGATGATTGCTCTGAATTTGAGGATTTACAAGGAGATCTGCGAGCGGGGCCAGATGATTGAAAGAGACTTGAAGGAGAGAAACACCACAACTGAATCGCGGTTTACGTCATTCAGAGATAATGGCCAGATGGGAAAGAGGCCGATGGCAAACAATAGGCGCTTTGTCCCTCCGGTGCGGAAGAATATCGTGAAGCCGTCAAATCCTGCGAATTGGAACTGTCGCCTTTGTGGCAGGAGACATGGGAATGAGCCATGCCCAGTAAGGACAGGAGCTTGTTTTAAGTGTGGTCAACTAGGCCACCAGATGATGGTGTGTCCAAACCAAGCCCCGGCAAGTCGACCACATATACAAAGGTCGCAAGTTGGACCGTCGACTGCCACGCCTCAGATTGAGCAGAACCGACCACCGGCCCAAGGTAGAATGTATGCAGTAGCCCGCGGGGAAGTAGAAGAAGCACCAGGTGTGGTCACAAGTATGGTTTACTTGTGCAATCAAGCTGCTTATGCATTGTTTGACCCTAGTGCCACGAATTCGTTTGTGTCTACTCAGTTCGCTTAATTAGTGGAGATGGAATTGAAACCGTTGGACATAAGTCTACATGTTGCCACACCGTTAAAGGATAATATATTGGTTTCAATGGGTTGTGCTGATTGTGAGATTGTGATCGGAGGGAGTAAAGAAAGTATTGACCTAGCTGTCTTACCCATGCATGACTTTGATGTAACCATAAGAATGGATTGGTTGGGTAAGCAGGGGGCAGTAGTAGACTGTGGTAGTAAGATAATTCGATTTTATCCGAGAGGCCGCCCTAGCTTTAAGTTGGTGGGAGGCCGAGGGGGAATCTCGATTCCTTTAATCTCATCTTTGGAAGTAACTAAGTTGATATCTGAAGGGTGTCAGGCATACTTAGTGGCAGTAATAGACACGACTAGCGAAGAGCCAAAGTTAGAGAGTATTCCGGTAGTGCGTGAATTTCCTGATGTATTTCCCCAAGAGTTGCCAGGATTACCACCGAAACGGGAAATAGAATTTGTAGTCGAGTTAGCCACCAGAACGAAGCCGATTTCGAAAGCACCTTACAGGATGTCCCTGTCAAATCTGAAAGAGTTAAAGGTGCAGATGCAGGAACTGCTGGATATGAAATTTATCCGACCAAGTGCTTCACTGTGGGGAGCACCAGTGCTGTTTGTAAGAAAGAAGGATGGGTCTTTGTGGTTATGCATCGACTATCGGCAATTGAACCAAGTGACAGTGAAGAACAAGTACCTACTGTCGAGGATTGACGATCTCTTTGATCAGTTGCAAGGACCGACAGTATTTTCGAAGATTGACTTGAGGACAGGGTATCACCAGCTGAGGATCAAGAAGGAAGACATACCTAAGACTGCTTTCAGAACGAGGTATGGTCATTATGAATTCACGGTAATGCCGTTCGGATTGACCAATGCTCCAACTGCTTTTATGGACCTGATACATAGAGTATTTAAGGAGTTTCTAGAAAGATTCGTCATAGTCTTTATTGACGATATCTTGATTTACTCGAGAAATAGTGCAGAACATGAGGAGCACCTAAGGATTGTACTACAGACTCTGAGGGAGCATACGCTCTATGCGAAGTTGAGTAAGTGTGAGTTCTGGCTGAACAATGTAGCATTTCGTGGTCATGTGGTGTCTGGTGAAGAAATCGCAGTGGATCCTACGAAGAACGAGACTGTAACAAATTGGCCTAGACCTACTACGGTCATTGAAGTCAGAAGTTTCTTGGGATTGGCAGGGTACTATAGGCATTTTGTGGAGAAGTTCTCATCCATAACCATCCCATTGATGCAGTTAACGAAGAAGGAAACGAGGTTTGAATGGACCAACAAATGTGAGAAGAGTTTCCAAGAGCTCAAACATAAATTGACAACCACGCCAATACTGACAATTCCATTAGGATCAGGAGGTTACGAGATCTACAGCGATGCTTCGCTGAAAGGATTGGGCTATGTGTTGATGCAGCATGGAAGAGTAGTAGCCTACGCATTCAGACAATTGAGGCTACATGAAATGAACTACCCAAATTATGACCTGGAGTTAGCGGCGATTATATTCGCTTTGAAAATTTGGAGACACTACCTATGTGGCGAGAAGTTCCAGATCTATACCGACCACCGAAGTTTAAAGTATCTGTTTTCCCAGAAAGAACTGAATATGAGGCAGTGTAGGTGGATGGAGCTGCTGAAGGATTATGATTGCGATATACTATATCACCTTGGGACAGCAAACCGAGTAGTAGATGCACTGAGTTGAAAGTTAAGCACCGCATGTCTGCTGGTGAAAGGTTGGTCGATGATTGAGAATTTAAGAGATTCTGAGTTCAGACTAGAGGCTAGCCAGTTGTCTAGCTTGATAGCTACGTTGAGGATAGAACCTGACCCGAGGTCCAGGAAAGAATAAAGGCCTTACAATCTACGAACCCAGAGATTCAGAAGATCCTTGAGATGGATGCGACGAAGAGAAAGCCCGAGTTTTAGGTGTCTGAGGATGTAACCCTAAAGTTTTGAGGACGATTGTGCGTGCCAAAAGATGAAGGGCTCAAGGAATAGATTTTATTGGAGACTCACAGGAGCAATTATAGCATCCACCCTAGAAGTACGAAAATGTACTAGAACCTGCAACAATACTATTGGTGGAACGGGATGAAGGTGGATGTAGCAAAGCATGTGGCTAAGTATTTGACATGCTAGCAAGTGAAAGCGCCGCACTGTAAGCCTGGAGGACTATTACAGCCACTGGAAATACCCGAATGGAAATGGGAGCATGTGACTATGGATTTTTGTGATGGGACTCCCAAGGAGCCAGCGAGGTCACGACTTTATATGGGTAGTCGTGGACAGATTGACCAAATCCGTACATTTCATCCCGGTGCGAAAGGACTTCGCTATGGATAGGTATGCAGAGCTGCACACGAGGCAAATAGTGAGGTTGCACGGAGTGCCAGTGACGATCACTTCGGATAGAGATCCTAAGTTCGCGACAAACTTTTGGAAAAATCTACAAGAAGCCATGGGAACTCGATTGCAGTTTAATACAGCCTACCATCCACAGACGGACGGACAGTCAGAAAGGACAATACAGACGCTTGAGGATATGCTGCGAGCATGCGTCATTGATTTTAAAGGTAGATGGGAGGATCAGCTACATCTGGTAGAGTTTGCTTATAAAAATAGCTACCAACAGAATATCCATATGGCACCATTCGAAGCACTTTATGGACGAGCCTGCAGAACCCCGATTTGTTGGGATGAGGTTGGAGAAAGAGTATCACAGGCCCAGAGTTGGTGGAGCAATCGGTGGAAGCAGTGAGATAATTCGGGATAGATTGAGAACGGCATAGAGTCGTTAGAAGAGCTACGTGGATAAACGGGGCAAACCCTTGGAGTTTCAAGTGGGCGATCATGTCTTTCTCAAGGTGTCACCGATGAGAGGGTTATCGCGTTTTGGAAGAAAGGAGAAGCTAAGCCCAAGGTATGTAGGCC
This sequence comes from Rhodomyrtus tomentosa, assembly GCA_028455895.1. Lineage (NCBI taxonomy): Eukaryota > Viridiplantae > Streptophyta > Magnoliopsida > Myrtales > Myrtaceae > Rhodomyrtus > Rhodomyrtus tomentosa. Next base: position 14,992,864 of record JAPCWY010000008.1, read on the forward strand.
CATTTGAGATATTGGAGCGGATTGGAACCTTGGCCTACAAGCTTGCCTTGCCGCTTAATTTATCCCAGGTGCATAATGTGTTCCATGTGTCGATGCTGCGAAAGTATGAACCAGATCCAACACATGTGTTGGATTATGAAGCCATAGAAGTGGACGACAGAGTGTCTTACGTAAAGAAGCCGATAAGGATTGAAGACCGAAAGGAGCAAGTCCTCAGGAATAACAAGATTCCACTGATCAAAGTAGTGTGGGAGCACCATGGAACGGAAGGTGCCACATGGAAAAATGAAGAGACGATGAGGCGACAGCACCCCCATTTATTTGAGTAATTAAGTGTAATGTAAATTTTGGAGACAAAATTTTTGTAAGGAGAGAAGAGTTATGACATTCTGATTTCCAGTCAATTTCAGACTCATTAATGAGAAATGAATCTAGAGATGTATTTCAGTCATATCTCGCTCGAACTTGATCAATTCGAGTAGGCTGACCAAAAGGGAAAGGCTGACGCGAGACAAGGTATGTGGACCTAGGGAATTCGGATAAGAAATGGCGCTTTGACCATAAGGATTCTCGAGTGGATATTTAGAATCACAAAAAGGCCGATCTAAGAACGATTAGGGAATGCCTTGCGAGTGTCATATGATTGGAGCGCGGGTGATGCCGTTTAACCAACGTATGATTTGCGAAATCTTCCTAAATCGGACCATGAAGTTCGTGGCCTAAGGGACTAGTGATAAACCCTCATAATTACATGACAACCAAAGCCACCATGAATTGACAAGCCCTAAATGTGATGAGAATCACAGGGTCGATATGCGTAAAATCCGCAAAAGCCGTCCGTCAGTTCGGGATAGGCTAGAACCACGTTTGATAGAGGAAATCATCAGAAACGAGTCTTGAAAAAAAATTAAAAATGGAGAATCAAGAATTCCAATGTTATTCGGATTGGCCGTCGCCCTATCAAAGATTATTAGAGCAAGAAAAACAACGTTCAGAACGTCGTGGGTAAAATAACCTTTTTGCCCCTTAAGTTTAGAACTGTGCCCACGCATTTGAAGAAGCACAATTTGGTCATTTAACCCTCCCAAGGCTGCCGAATTGAAGAAGAGATGAAAGCCATTGGATCAAAGCTTGAATAACAAGGGGACAAGTGTCAATGATGGTGTAAAGAGAGGTCATATCCACTATTTCAAACCTACCATTCAACCCATTGACTCAAGCTTGGATATATAGTCTTTCTCTCTCTCTCCTCACTCACTTTGGCTGGCCATCATCCCAAAAACTCACGCCAATCATCCTATTCTTCTTTCTTGTTCTCTGCTCATCGCCGACCAAAACTGTCGCCGTCGTTCGCTGCCCACGACGCCCACTTCTGGCCACCGCCTGACCGCTAGCCAACCACACCGACCTAGCCCTCCGTCTTTCCGATCTCCTTGAAGTGTAAGCACGGCATTTGGACCACCGAGGAGCTCCGGCCAAGAGTTTTCCTAAGAGCCGATGAAATCTGCTCCAACCTGAGGTAGGTCCGGTTCCTGACACTTTTGGAGGCTGAAATGTTGGATTTTTGAGGTCAAATTTTATGGAGGTCTAGTAGACATGTATATGAATCTGTGGTAAAAAGTTGGGAGTGATTTGAAGAAATTTTGACCTCGAATCGGTCTTGTAAATCTTGGACAGAAACTGCCGGTTACTGACCTTGGACGATCCAAGGACTTCCGAAAGGATTCCAGCGACCATTCAACTTCAAACTCACGGTGAGCCTCTTAGACCCTTAGGTAGACATGTTAAGATGTAGGATGAGGATTAAATGTTGGATTTGGAGTAGATTTAAGACCGATTGTGCCCAGTTTGCACAGAACCGAGAGGAACCGGTTCAATTCTGTGCAAGGCCGGGGCTGTTGGGTGCTGATGATGGACGCTTTGAGTTTCAAATTGATGAATTAGGTATGTTAAGATGATGAGGGTTGTGTTATGGAGGATTATGGTTCATGGATTGAGGAATTGGATATGGAAAGTTGACGTATTGGTTGAAATTCCTAGGTTGCGCGGTGAGTTGTGCCTCGGACCCTTGGAGCCGAAAGTTGTGGGGGGCTCAAGAAGAAATTTGTGCAATCAAACGCAAGGTAAGGGAATCATAAACTTAGGATAAGGAGGTTGGACTCAATTGGATTAGTCGAGGATTAAATTGATCGATTTAGGAAAATATTCCAAACTGGTAGTTCTTAATATGTCCCGAGTGGTTATAGGAAGCCCACGTGTGATATTGTTTGTGTTTAAATCACATGTCATGTCGAATGTCATTGATTGTCTTGCATGCCATGAATATTCAAATTGTGCATAAGCTGCACCTGTGGTTTTATTTGTGAATTGCATTGAGAAGCATGGCATGAGCATGACATGGCGAGGCCCTGAGGCGTATGAAACGCGAGGCGAGAGATGGATACCCTGATACGATGAGATCGCGAGGTGGAGATGATGTCGTGTGGCGCTCTGATGCGATAAAATCGCAGGGTTGAGATGGCCACAGTCCTGATGCGAATTATTCGCGGGACGGAGGTATGTGGTGATGCTATTGGCCTGGAGATTCATTGAAACCTGATGCGTTTACGTGGGTGGCCAATGACGGTCTGATGTGCTCACGCGGACCGAGCCTGATGCGAACTAATCGCGGGCTGAAGATTGCGGCAGGTAGGAAGAGGTGGTTGTGGTGAGATGGCAGGATGAATTATGCATTATCATCTGAGTGTGACATGTTGTCATAGTTGCATTCCTGTCATCTGTATGTTGTTGATTTATTGATTTGTGCTTGATATGCCTGTCGGTGAAATTATTAGGGTGTACGACTACCTGAGTGAACGGTCGACCTAACCTAGGGTTAGGACTCTTTTACTGAGATGTATATCTCACCCCTTTGGGTATCCTTATTTTTAAAGATCCTAGGCCTTAGGTATGTGGCCTATTCATTTTGGGGACCCCAAGGAGATGACGGCATATTTTGACTAGTTCCCGAATAGCCAGGAGAAACCTTTATGTGAGAAAATGTACCCTAGGGAGTACATTTTCTCACATAAAGGTTTAAGAAGGTCGGGATGAGTTGATTGGGTCGCTAAAGTCCCACGAGGTACCCTAGGGAGTTATCCCTAATTGGTGCCAGGCCACCAAGGAGCAGGAGCTACCAGAGGGGTCCGTAGTTGGTTCTAGGAACGGGCCGGAGAAGACCTCAACGCTGGACTTTACCACGGAGGAGGACGAGGTCTTTGTCCAAGAGGCCACCGAGGAGGACCTTGAGGAGCCGTCCCATAAGGAGACCATGGAGGACACCGTTGAGTTTCCATCAGAGACTTTCTCCAAGTATGAGTCGACGGAGGATGCCGAGGACACCGAGGATTCCAGCAGCTCATCTTAGGTATCTTAGTTTATTAGCTCGACCTTGTGATGGCAACCCCCGACCATTGCTATTTTGGATGTCGACGATGGTCATACCTTTTGATGTGCTTACCCGTCACCCTTGTCTAGTGCATTGTAGTAGTCGAAATTCGTATGAACAGTAAGTTATGATGTATGACAGCTATCATGCTATCCAGGTCCCACTTAACTTATATTTAGTGCGAGGATTTATTTGAGTACCGCTTTCGCATGCTTGTTACATATAGATATATATTATCTCTCGACTTGTTTGTGGATCTTGGGAACACGAGAGATGTGTTGTTTGCTTGTAGGGATGTTCGCGTGCTCGATGATTTCGAGGCGTGACATGCCATGATTGCATGCCTGACATTTATGTGTTGTTTGATAATTGAATGCCTCGCATGCTTGTTTGTATGAAATGCTAGTATTATGACTGCCTGAGTGGACTGTCTGTCTAACCTAGGGTTAGGACACACCTTATTGAGATGTGTATCTCACCCCGTTGGGGATCCTCTTTTTTTACATATCTTAGGTCCTGAAGATGTGGCCTATCAGGTTTGGGGACCCCAAGGAGATGTCCGTTTATTTTGATGAGTTTCCTGACGGGCATGGGACTATTTATGCTAGAAAATGTACAGTGTTGTGGGTAGACAAGGGTAATACTAGTTGGAAGCTGCATGGTATGAGGCTTGGTTCCAAAAGGTTAGGGACATAACTACAGGGCTGCTGAAGCCCATTGAGGTGCCCTAGAGAGTTGTCCCTAGTTGGTGTCATCCCACTCAGGATTTAGAGTAGGCTAAGGGGGTCAGTTGCTGGCTCGAGGAATGGACCTAAAAGGACCCCAACCCTAGAGGATACTGAGGAGGAGGTCATAGTGGTCGAGGCTACAGAGGATGACCTGGTGGAGCACTCTGCTGAGGAGACCATGGAAGATACCGTAGAGGTTCACTTGGAGACCTTCTCGGAGTACGTGCCCACGGAAAAGGCAGGAGAGACTGATGACTCCAGCAGCTCGTCTTAGGAGCTCTCGGCTTGCTAGTTGATCTTTTAACGGTGGTCCTGACCCCGTTTCTTGTTAGATGTCGAGGACGGATCCTTTTTTTGTACTTACCCCTCACCCCTTGTCTAGCGGATCTAGTTGCTATGCTCACGTATGAACTTTTAGATATTATGTATGGTAGTATTCTTGCTATCTAGATCCCACTTTATGATTGTAGGGAGGACTTATTGTATGGTCGCTTCCGCGTGCTTTGTTTATAACACGTCTCTCGTCTCATGTGTGGATCTTGGGACCACGAGAGATATTTTGGTTTGCTTGCAGGGAGTCGCGTGCTCGTGCTCGGGGCACGGGGCGTGACATCCCCGTTTGATTTGGTAGCAAGATCAGCTCGATCCAAAGTTGATTGAGGAATAGAGTAATAAGGAGAATTAAGTTGGGACAAGGACGGGTAGTGAGACCTTAGGAGACTGGCTAGGATAAGGCATGGGTGCATAGCATGTGACTTGGCACTTATGGTTGGCATTTGGCCTTGGCAGAGTCGTGGTAATGTATAAGGATTAAGTTCCCTGCTTAGTGTGGAAAGTTATTTCTGGACCTTGGCCTGTTAAATGAATGAGTATGATTGGTTTTAGTGAACCGTTGGAGTGAACGAAACTGAGGAATGACCATGGGCTACTTGTTGAAATGTCTCTAGAGTTTGTTGTGTGGAGGACTGTTGTGTTATAACTATTTTTGTTGAGGCATAGATGGTAGCTTTGGACTTGGATGAATGAGTGAGTACTAACTCATTACTGAACTTGTGGTGGATTAGGCTCAATAAAAGAATATAAGGATGAGGAACCCATCTAGAAGATCTGGAAGGCTCAGAGGCGGAGACTCTAGCTCGAGGCTGCCTATAGCAGAAGACCCAAGAATGGATGGCGTGCTGAGGACGCTAAAGAGGATTGGCGATCTCATTGACAGGAAAACCCAGGATCGAGATGCTGCCATAGCCCAGGCGGTAGGAGCCGCCATAGCTGCTGTCAACGTTAACAACGGCAACAACGGGGGCAATAGAAACCCCGATGATCACAACCAAGGTAATGAGGCTATGAATCTCAGGAGGAGATTGTCATGGCTAGACAGATGGGTCAGCTAGTGGAACAATTTATAAAACTGAAGCCGACCCAGATCGACTAGACTGGAGATCCCAAGCTAGCACCTAGGTAGATTGAGAAGTTAGAAAAAGCCTTTGGAGTGCTGAGGTGCATAGACGAAGAAAAGGTACTGTTAGCGGTGTACTAGCTGGAAGGTACCGCGAACGATTCGTGGGAAACCACCAAGAATGGTGATGTTTTCCATAAAGGATTGGCCATAACCCGGGATGCCTTTAAGACTGCGTTCAACGACAAATACTTTTTGGAGACGGCCAGGGAAAGGAAGTAAGTAGAATTTCTACAGCCACACCAGAATCAGCAGACGGTGGACCAATATGAGCCCAAGTTCTATAGACTATCGAGGTACGTACCTCGATCTATAGAGGATCCCCAAGAGAAAGCACGGAGATTTCGAGATGGATTGAGGCTTGAACTCCGCAGTTAGATGATTGTCCTGAATCTGCGGACTTATAAGGAAATATATGGGTGGGGCCAGATGATAGAAAGAGACTTAAAGGAGAGGAATGCCACATCTGGATCGTGGTTTACCCCATTCCGAGACAATCGCCAGATGGGCAAGAGACCAATGGCGGGCAATAGGCATTTTGTACCTCCAGTAAGGAAAAACATTGTGAAGCCGTCGAACTCCACCGACTGGAGCTGCCGTCTTTGTGGCAGAAGACATGTAAATGGGTCATGCCCGGTAAGGATTGGAGCTTGTTTTAAGTATGGTCAGATGGGCCACCAGATGAGGATGTGCCCGAACCAAGCTCCGACGAGTCGATCTCAAGAATAGAGACCGTAGGCTGGACCATCGGCTGCCACTCCCCAGATCGAGCAGAATCGACCTCCAGCTCAGGTAGAGTATATGCAGTAGCCCATAGAGAGGCGGAGGAAGTGCCCAACGTGGTTACAGGTACAGTTTACTTGTGTGACCAAGCTGCATATGCATTGTTTGACCCTGGTGCCACGCATTCATTTGTGTCTGCTCAGTTTGCTGATTTGGTGGGTATGAAGTTAAAATCGTTGAATATAATTCTGCATGTTGCCACTCCGTTAAAGGATAATATATTGGTTTCATTGGGCTGTGCTGACTGTGAAATCATGATTGGAGGGAGTAAGGAGAATATTGATCTAGTTGTATTGCCCATGTACGATTTTGACGTGATCATAGGAATGGATTGGTTGGGTAAACAGGGAGCAGTGGTAGATTGTTGTAGTAGGATGATTCGTTTCTACCCGAAAGGACGTCCTAGCTTTGAATTGGTGGGAAGTCGAGGAGGGATCTCGATTCCCCCAGTCTCATCTCTTGAAGTGACAAAGTTGATGTTTGAAAGGTGTCAGGCGTACTTAGTTGCAGTGATGGACACGACTACCGAGGACCCAAAACTAGAGAGTATTCTGGTAGTACGTGAGTTTCCTGACGTTTTTCCCCAAGAGTTGCCAGGATTGCCACCGAAGAGAGAGATAGAATTCATGATTGAGTTAGCTCCTAGAACGGAGCCGATCTCAAAGGCACCTTATAGGATGTCCCAGTCAGAACTGAAAGAGTTAAAGGTGCAGATGCAGGAACTGCTGGATAAAGGATTTATCCAACGGAGTGCTTCACCGTGGGGAGCGTTGGTATTATTCGTAAGGAAGAAGGATGGGTCTTTGCGTTTATGCATCAACTATAGGCAGTTGAACCAGGTAACAATGAAAAATAAATACCCGCTGTCAAGAATCGATGACCTATTTGATCAATTACAAGGAGCGGTGGTATTCTCTATGATCGACCTGAGAACTAGGTATCACCAGTTGAGGATCAAGAAGGAAGACATACCTAAAACTGCTTTTAGGACGAGGTATGGTCATTATGAGTTCACAGTGATGGCTTTTGGATTGACCAATGCTCCAGCCGCATTCATGGATTTGATGCATCGAGTATTTAAGGAATTCCTGGATAAATTCGTCATAGTCTTTATTGACGATATCCTGATTTACTCAAAGAGTGACGTAGAACATGAAGATCACCTAAGGATTGTCTTGCAAACCTTGTGGGAACACTCACTATACGCTAAGTTGAGCAAATGCGAGTTCTGGATGAATAAGGTAGCAATTCTTGATCATGTGGTATCTGGAGAAGGAATCGCAGTGGATCCTACGAAGATCAAAGCTGTAACGAATTGGCCTAGGCCTACTACGGTCACTGAAGTCATAAGTTTTTTGGGATTGGTAGGGTATTACCGACGTTTTGTGGAGAAATTCTCATCCATAGCCATTCCGTTGAGAAGGTTGACAAAAAAAGAAACAAGGTTTGAATGGATAGACAAGTGTGAAAGGAGTTTCCAAGAGCTCAAGCATCGGTTGACGACTGCGTCGATGTTGACGATTCCATCAGGACCAGGAGGCTATGAGATTTATAGCAATGCTTCGCTAAAAGGACTAGGCTGTGTGTTAATGCAGCATGGGAGAGTAGTGGCCTACGCATCCCAACAGTTGAGACCACATGAGATGAACTACCTAACTCATGATCTGGAATTAGCAGCGATCATTTTTACTCTGAAGATATGGAGACACTATATGTGTGACGAGAAGTTCCAGATTTATACCAACCACTAGAACTTAAAGTATATGTTTTCCTAAAAATAGCTAAATATGAGGCAGCGTCGGTGGATGGAGCCGCTTAAGGATTATGATTGTGATATATTGTATCACCCTAAGAAGGCGAACAGAGTCAAAGATGTGCTGAGTCAGAAGTCGAGCATCGTTTGTCTGCTAGTAAAAAATTGGTCGATGATCGAGGACTTGAGAGACTCTGAGTTCAGACTAGAAGTCTGCCAGTTGTCCAGCTTGATGGCTACATTGAGGGTAGAACCTGAGGTCCAGGAAGGAATCAAGACCTTGCAGTCTACGGACTAGAAAATTCAGAAAATCCTAGAGATGGAAGCGACAAAGAGGAAACCAGAGTTTCAAGCATCAGAGGACGGAGTCCTAAAGTTTTGACGATGTCTATGTGTGCCCAAGGATGAAGGACTCAGGGAAAGGATTTTGTCAGAGGCTCATGGGTGCAATTATACTATCCCCTTGGGAAGTACGAAAATGTATCAAAACTTGCGTCAACACTACTGGTGGAATGGGATGAAAGTGGACGTAGCGAAGTATGTGGCAAAGTGCTTGATAGGCCAACAGGTGAAAGCGCAGCACTGTAAGTCTGGAGGATTATTACAACCACTGGAAATTTCAGAATGGAAGTGGGAGCATATAACGATGGATTTTGTGATGGGACTCTCGAGGAGCTAGAGAGATCACGACTCTATATGGGTAGTCGTGGACAAATTAACTAAGTCTGCACACTTCATCTCGATGCGAAAGGATTTCGCAATGGATAGATACGCCGAGTTGTACATGAGGCAGGTAGTGGGGTTACATGGAGTGCTTGTAACAATTACCTCAGATAGAGACCCCAAGTTCACAGCGAACTTTTAAAAAAGCCTTCAAGATGCTATGGGAATCCGGCTGCAGTTTAGCACGGCGTACCATTCACGGACGGACGGACAGTCGGAGAGGATGATTCAGACGCTTGAGGACATGCTGCGAGCATGCGTCATAGATTTTACAGGTGGATGGGAAGATCGGCTGCATTTGATGGAGTTTACGTATAATAATAGCTACCAGTAGAGTATCCAAATGGTACCATTTGAAACACTTTATGGATGGGCTTGCAGAACCCCAATTTGCTGGGATGAGATTGGAGAAAGAAGTATCACAGGCCCAGAGTTGGTAGAGCAATCTGTAGAAGCGGTAAGGATAATTCGGGATAGACTAAAGACGGCACAGAATCGTCAGGAGAGTTATGCAGACAAGCGGTGTAAGCCTTTGGAGTTTCAAGTAGGCGACCATGTTTTCCTCAAGGTGTCGCCAATGAGGGGATTATCGCGATTTGGAAAAAAGAGAAAACTGAACCCAAGGTACGTAGGTCCATTTGAGATACTAGAGCGGATTGGGATCTTCGCCTACAGGCTTGCCTTGCCGCCCAACCTATCCCAAGTGTATAATGTCTTCTACGTGTCAATGCTGTGGAAATATGAACCAGACCCGATACATGTGCTGGACTACAATGTCATAGAAGTGGATGATCGAGTCTCCTACGTGGAGAAGCCGATCAAGATTGAAGACCGAAAGGAGCAAACTCTAGGGAATAAGATGATTCCATTGGTCAATGTTGTGTGGGAGCACCATGGAACCGAAGGGTCCACGTGGGAAAATGAAGAGACAATGAGGCGACAACACCCCCATTTATTTGAGTAATTAAGTTTGATGTAAATTTTGGGAACGAAATTTTTTATAAGGGGGGAAGAGTTGTGACATTCTGATTTCCCAGTCATTTTGAGACTCATTAATAAGAAATATATCTAGCGATGTGTCTCAGTCATATCTCACTCGAATCTAATCAATTTAAATTGACTGACCAAAAGGGAAAGGCTAACGCGAGACAAGGTACGTGGACCTAGGAAAGTCGAATAGGAAATGACACTTTGACCATAAGAATTGTCGAGGGGACATTTAGGACCGCAAAAGGGCTGATCTAAGAACGACTAAGGAACGCATTGCTAGTGTTATACGATTGGAGCGCGGGTGATGCCGCTGAACCAACGTATAATTTGCAAAAATTTTCTAAATCGGATAGTGACGATCGAGACCATAGGAACTAGTGATAGACCCTCATAATTATATGACAACCAAAGTCACCATGAATTGACGAGCCCTAAATATGATATGAATCACAGGGTCGATACGTGTAACGTCTGCAAAAGCCGCCTATCGGTTCGGGATAGGTTGGAACCACATTTGATAGAGAAAACGATCAGAAACGAGTCTTGAATATTGAAAAGGGAGAACCAAGAATTCCAGCGTCATGATTGGATTGGTCAACGCCTTATTGAAGAATATAAGAATGGGAAAAACGATACTCCGGACGTCAGGGGTAAAATTACCATTTTGCCCCTCAAACTTTAGCCTTGCTTACATAATGGGACGAGGGCATTTTGGTCTTTTATTCACCCACAAGGCTGCCAAAAATGGAGAGAGATCTTGGCCATTGATTTAGCTTGATTGACACATTGGACATGTGTCACTAGATTAGCCTTTGAGTGGTCATATCCACTTTTTCCCAACTACCATTCGAACCTTTGACTTTGAGACTTGCATATACATCTCTCTCTCTCTCTCTCTCTCTCACCTCTCACTTGGCTGACCATCACCCCAAAGTGCCGAGAGCTTCCTCTTCTTCTTCTTCTTCCTCACCTGCTCGCCAACCGATTCTACTTTGCCGATTCGCTGCCACCGACGACCCGCTCCGATGACTTCTAGCTGGCGAGCCGACCATCCACGCCTTGCCCGACCTCTTACGACATCCTTGAAATGGAAGCGAGTTGTTTGACCCACCGAAGAGCTTCGGCCAGCCATTCTCCCAGAAGTCGACGAAAACCGTCGCAACTGGAGGTAAGCTGCTGTTAGGACTCCGCAGGACCTCTTAATGTTTGAATCTTTCGGCCAAATTTTGTGAAGATCTAGGAGACTCATATACTGAGTGGCGGTAAAAATTTGGGCCGAATTTGATGGATTTTTTACACTAAATGGGCCTTGTGTTTGATGGACAGAAACTGCCGATTGAAGGACTAAGGGAAACTGGTGATATTCAAGGTGTTTTCGGTGACGACTCAGCCTCAAAGCTTTGGTGAGCTCCCCAAACCCTTAGAAATATATGTTAGCAAGTAGATTAGTGAATAAATGATGGATTTGAAGTAGTTTAAGGGCTGGATAATCTCAGTATACATAGAACCGAAAATAGCCCAGTTCGATTCTTTGCAAACTGGTTCTGTGGAGGCTGTTATGGGTTAGTTTTGAGTCTCAATTCATCAACAAGACATGCTAGAATGTTGAGGATCATGTCATTAAGGTTGGTGGTTCATGGATGGGTAAATTGGGCAAGAGAAATTGACGATTGGTTGGAATTTCATAGGTTGCGCGGTGGACTTGGTCTTGGACCACTTGGGCCAAATTTGAGGAGGTGCTTGAGGAGAGAATTTGTGACATTAAGCTTCAGGTGAGGGAACCCTAAACCTATGATAGGAAGATTGGACTCAATTGGGTGAGTCTAGTGAGATTATGATTGATTTTGAGAGACTTCAACGAGATTATTCTTTGTGTGTCCTAGAATGATATAGAAGGCTTGAATGTGTGTAAATGCTTGTGCTTGAATTATCTACCATGTCCGAATGTCGATTTTGACTGCCTTGCATGCCATGAGTATATGAATTGTGCTTGAGTTACACATAGCATTATGTGTGTGAATTGTATGGGAATCATGGCATGAGTGTGACATGGTAAGGCCCTGATGCGTATGAGACGTGGGGTTGAGAAGGCCATAGTCCTGATGTGTTGAAACGCGGGATAGAGTTGTGATGTGTTGACATTGGCCTGGAGTAACATTGAAACCTGATGCGTTTACGTGGGCTGTCAATGACGGTTTAATGCGTTTACGCGGACCGAGCCTAAGGCGTTCTAAACGCAGGTGTGAGAATGAGGCAAGCTGGAAGGGTGGATGTGGTGATGCGGCCTAGCGATTTGCGCATAATCATCTGGATGTATTATGAAGCCATGACTGCATGCCTAACATCTGTGTGCTATTTGATAATTGAATGCTTCGCATGCTTATTTGTATGAAATGCTAGTATTATGACTGCTTGAGTGGACTGTCGGCCTAACCTAGGGTTAGGACCCACCTTACTGAGATGTATATCTCATCCCTTTGGGGACCCCTTCTTTTTACATATCCTAGGTCCTGAAAATATGACCTATCAGGTTTGGGAACCCCAAGGAGATGTCTGTTTATTTTGATGAGTTCCCTGACGGGCAGGGGACAATTTATGTTAGAAAATGTATAGTGGTGTGGGTAGACGAGGGTAGTACTAGCTAGAAGCCGCATAGGTATGAGGCTTGATTTCGAAAGGTTGTGACGTAACTACAAGGCCGCTGAAGCCAACTGAGGTGCCCCAAAGAGTTGTCCCTAGTTGGTGTCATCCCACCCGGGATTTAAAGTAGGTTGAGGGGTCAGTTGCTGGCTCGAGAAATGGACCTAAGAGGACCCCGACTCTGGTGGATACTGTGGAGGAGGTCATAGTGGTCGAGGCTACAGAGGATGACCTGGTGGATCCGTCTGCTGAGGAGACCATGGAGAATACCGTAGAGGTTCGCTCGGAGACCTTTTCGGAGTACGTGCCCACAGAGGAGGCAGGGGAGATTGATGACTCCAGCAGCTCGTATGAGGAGCTCTTGGCTTGCTAGTTGATCTTTTGACTACGGTCTTGACCCCGTTTCTTATTGGATGTCGAGGACGGATTCTTTCTGTATACTTACCCCATCACCCCTTGTCTCTAGCAGATCTAGTTGCTATGCTCATGTATGAATTTTCAGATATTATGTATGGTAGTATTCTCGCTATCTAGGTCCCACTTTATGTTTGTATGGAAGAGTTATTATATGGTCGCTTTCGCGTGCTTTGTTTATAACACGTCTTTCGTCTCATGTGTGGATCTTGGGACCACGAGAGATATTTTGTTTTGCTTGCAGGGAGTCGCGTGCTCGTGCCCGAGGCGCGGTACATGACACTAGTGATGTGTTTCAGTCATATCCTGCTCGAATCTGATCAATTTGAGTTGACTGACCAAAAGGGAAAGGCTAACGCAAGACAAGGTACGTGGACCTAGGGAACTCAAATAGGAAATGATGCTTTAACCATAAAAATTATCGAGGGGACATTTAGGACCGCAAAAGGGCCGATCTAAGAATGATTAAAGAACGCATTGCTAGTGTTATACGATTGGAGCGCGGGTGATGCCGCTGAACTAACGTATAATTTGTAAAATTTTCCTAAATCGGATAGTGACGATCAAGACTATAGAAACTAGTGATAGACCCTCATAATTATATGACAACCAAACTCGCCATGAATTGACGAGCCCTAAATGTGATATGAATCACAAGATCGATACACATAACGTCTGCAAAAATCGTTCGTCGATTCGGGATAGGCTGGAACCACGTCTGATAGAGAAAACAATTAGAAACGAGTCTTGAATATTGAAAAGGGAGAATCAAGAATTCTAACGTCATATTTGGATTGGCCGTCGCTTTACCGAAGAACATTGGAATGAGAAAAACGACGTTCCGAACGTCATGGGTAAAATTATCATTTTGCCCCTCAAGACCTAACCTTATTTATATAATTGGACGAGGGCATTTTGGTCTTTTATACACCCCAAGGCTGCTGAAAAGTTGGATGAATCTTGGCGATTGGATTTGCTTGAATGACACTTGGGACATGTGTCAATAGATTAGGCAATGGGTGGTCATATCCACTTTTCCCCAACTACCATTCAACTCATTGACTTTTGAAGTTGAATATAGCCTCTCTCTCTCCCTCTTGGCTGGCCATTCACCCTCATTTTCACTGAGAGTTCTTCATCTTCTTCTTCCTCTCTTCTACTGCTCGCCAACTGATTCTGCTCCGCCGGTTTGCTGCCGCCGATGACCCTCTCCGGCGATCTCTAGCTGGCGAGCCGGCCATTCACACCTTGCCCGACATCTTATCGACATCCTCGAAGTGGAAACGAGTTGTTTGACCTACCGAAGAGCTCCGGCCAGCTATTCTCCCGGAAGTCGATGAAAACCGTCGCAGCTGGAGGCAAGCTGCTGTTAGGACTCCATAGGACCTCTTAACGTTTGAATCTTTCGGCCAAATTTTTTGGAGATCTAGGAGACTCATATACTGAGTTGTGGTAAAAATTTGGGCCGAATTTGATGGAGGTTTGATGATGAAATGGTGTCGGCTTTGATGGATAGAAATTGTCGGTTGGAGGACTAAGGGAAACTGGTGATATTCAAGGTGTTTCTGGCGACGACTCGGCCCCAAATCTTCTGTGAGCTTCCCAAACCCTTAGATTTACATGTTAGCAAGTAGATTAGTGAATAAATGGTGAATTTGAGGTAGTTTAAGGGCTGGATAATCTCGGTATACACAGAACCAAAAATAGCCTGGTTCGGTTCTATGTAAATCGATTCTGTGGAGGCTGTTATGGGTTGGATTTGAGTCTCAAATTAATTATTGAGACATGCTAGAATGTTAAGGGTCATGTTATTAAGGTTGGTGATTAATGGATAGGTGAATTGGGCAAGAGAAATTGACGATTGGTTGGAATTTCATAGGTTGCGCGGTGAACTTGGTCTTGGACCACTTGGATCGAATTTGAGGAGGTGCTTGAGGAGAGAATTTGTGACATTAAGCTTGAGGCAAGGGAATCCTAAAACTATGATAGGAAGATTGGATTCAATTGGGTGAGTCGGGTGATAATTTGATTAATCCTTGAGAGACTCCAATGTGATTGTTCATTGTGCGTCCTAGAACGATATAAAGGATTTGAATGCGAGTCCATGCCTGTGCTTGAAATGACTACCATGTATGAATGTAAATTGATTGTCTTGCATGCCATAAGTGTATGATTTGTGCATGGCATTATGTATGTCCATTGAATTGAAACTATGGCATGTTTGAGGCATGGTGATACCCTGAGGCGTATGAGAGGCGGGGTGGTGTGATAGATACCCTGAGGCGCTGAGGTGCGGGGTTGGAGTTGTATGGCACTTTGATGTGCATGAGACGCGGGGTTGAGGAGGCCATAGTCTTGATGCGTTGAAACGTGGGATGGAGTTGTGGTGTGTCGACTCTGGCCTAGAGTAACATTGAAACCTGATGTATTTACGCGGGTTGTCAATGACGGTCTGATGCGTTTACGCAGACCGAGCCTGAGGCGTTCTAAACGCGGGCATGAGAATGAGGCAAGCTGGAAGGGTAGATGTAGTGATGTGGCATGGCGATTTGTACATGATCATCTGGATGTGTTATGATGCTATGACTGCATGAATGACATCCGTGTGTCGTTTGATAATTGAATGCTTCGCATGCTTATTTGTATGAAATGTTATTATTATGACTACCTGAGTGGACTGTCGGCCTAACCTAGGGTTAGGACCCACCTTACTGAGATATAAATCTCACCCCATCATGGAACTCCCTTTTTACAGATCCTAGGCCTGAAGATGTGGCCTATCAAATTTGGCGATCCTAAGGAGATGTCGGTCTATTTTGTCGAGTTCCTTGATGGGCAGGGGACCATTTATGTTAGAAAATGTACAGTAATATGGGTTGACGAGGGTGGTAGTATTTGGAAGCCTCATAGGTATGAGGCTTGGTTTCGAAAGGTGGGGGATGTATCTACAAAGACGTTGAAGCCCACTGAGGTGCCCCAGGGAGTCGTCCCTAGTTGGTGTCATCCCACCCGGGATTTAGAGCAGGCTAAGGGGTCGGTTGCTGGCTCGAGGAATAGACCTGAGATGACCCCGACCCGACAGGATACTGAGGAGGAGGTCATAGTGGTCGAGGCTACAAAGGATGAACTGGTGGAGCCGTCTGCTGAGGAGACCATGAAGGATACCGTACAGGTTCGCTCGGGGACCTTCTTGGAGTACATGCCCACGGAGGAGGCAGGGGAGACTGATGACTCCAGCAGCTCGTCTTAGGAGTTCTTGGCTTGCTAGTTGATCTTTTGACGGCAATCCTGACCTTGTTTCTTGTTGGATGTCGAGGATGGATCCTTTTTGTGTCTTATCCTGTCACCCCTTGTCTAACGGATCTAGTTGCTATGCTCATGTATGAACTTTCAGATACTATGTATGGTAGTATTCTCGCTATCTAGGTCCCACTTTATGTTTGTACGGAGGAGTCATTGTATGGTCGCTTCTGTGTGCTTTGTTTATAACACGTCTCTCGACTTATGTGTGGATCTTTGGACCACGAGAGATATTTTGGTTTGCTTGCAGGGAGTCGCGTACTCATGCTCGGGGCGCGGGGCGTGACAGTTCAAAACAAAAAAGGTTACTCAATTTCAAGCATCAAATCAGATCATGGAGGAGCATTTGAAAATCAATATCTTGTTGAATTTTGTGATCAAAATAGTTTTCAACACAATTTTTCATCTCCATATGCTCCACAACAAAATTGGGTTGTTGAAATAAAAAATATACCTTTACAAGAAATGGCTTGAACTCTATTAATTGAAAGTAAAGCTCCATCCTATTTTTGGGCTGAAGCTGTTTTAACTGCTTGTTATATTATAAACTGTATTTTTCTTAGACCATTACTTGAGAAAATTGCCTATGAGCTTTACAAAAAAAGAAGCCAAATATTTCATATTTTCATATATTTGGTTGTAAATGCTATATTCTTAAAGACACAAGTGATCAGCCAAGTAAGTTTGATGAAAGATCAGATGAAGGTGAAATTCATAGATGAGTACATTACTCAGAAGATCGCTACTATAAATGAAGTGTCAAATGATCAGAATAAATCATCTAAGAAGCAGAACTTAACATCTGAGACTGAAGAAGCAAAAGAGCCTTCTCAGAACATGAAAAGTACTGAACCTACTACAACTTTTGAAGATTCAAATTCTGAAGAATCAATTGAAAATGAGCTTGAAAAGTCAAAGAAGAACTGGAGATACAATCCAATCATCACACAGATCAAGTTATTGGGAACATTGATGAAGGAATCAGAACTAGATCTAAATTAAGGAATGCAATAAATGCATTTGCTTTGGTTTCTGAGTTTGAATTCAAAAGAATTGAAGAAGCTCTTAAAGATGAAAGCTGGATTGAAGCTATGCAACAAGAACTACATCAATTTAAACTTAACGAAGTTTGGGGACTAGTGCAAAGACCAAAGGATCATCCTGTTATTGGAACCAAATGGGTGTTCAAAAACAAATTAGATGATAAATGCAAGGTAACTAGAAACAAGGCAAGACTTGTTGCTAAGGGCTACTCTCAAGAAGAGGGAATCGACTATGATGAAACCTATGCACTAGTGGCAAGACTGGAATCTATCAGACTATTACTCACCTATGTGTGATATCATAACTTCAAAAAGCTCTCTATGGACTCAAGCAAGCACCACGAGTATGGTATGAAAGGTTAAGTAATTTCCTTACCAATAAAGGTTTTGAGAAAGGTAAAGTTGATACGACTTTATTTATCAAAAGGGAAAGTAACGAATTTTACTTATTCAAATATTTGTAGATGATATTATATTTGGATCATCTAACGAAAATCTTTGTAATGAATTCTCTCAGATCATGCAAAATGAATTCGAAATGAGTATGATGGGAGAACTTACATTCTTCCTAGGACTACAAGTCAATCAGACTAATCAAGGCATATTCATACATCAAGAGAAATATTCTCTTGAACTGGTAAAGAAATTGGGTCAGGAGAATTGCAAGAAAATTGAATCTCCAATGTCTTCTTCATCCAAGTTAGACAAGGATGAACAAGGCAAACAGGTTGATCAGAATCTTTATAGGATTATGATTGCTTCATTGCTATATCTTACTGTTTCTAGACTTGATATTTTCTTAGTGCATGCATGTGTGCTAGACTTCAATCAGATCGTAAAGAATCACATCTTACGGCTGTCAAGAAAATTATCAAATACATAAGAACCTATCCTACTCTAAGACCATGGTATCCTAAGACGTCAGATCATGTATTACATGGATATTCAAATGTTAACCTTGGAGGTTGTAAATTAGACAGGAAAAGTACTTCAAGAACATATCAACTTCTGGGAACAATGTTGGTGTCTTGGTTCTTTAAGAAACAAAATATTGTAGTTCTATCAACTGTAGAAGCTAAGTATATTGTCTTAGGAAGTTGAAGCGCATAAATTATGACATTCTGAATTTCCGACCATTTCGAGACTTATGAATGAAAAGATGTCGATGTATTCCAGTTATATCTCACTTGGACCTAATCAATCTTGAGTTAACTGACCAAAAGGGAAAGGCTAATGCAGAATTAAGTACGCAGACCTAGGAACTCGGATAAGGAATGGCACTTTGACCATAAGGATTGTCAAGGGAATATTTTGAGCCAATAAAGGTCGATCTAAGAACAACTATGGAATCCATTGCTAGCATTATACGATTAGAGCGCGGATGATTCCGCTTAACCAACGTATGATTTGTAAACTTTTCCTAAATCGAACTATAACGATCGTGACAGTTGGAGCTAGCGGTAAACCCTCGCAATTACATGACAACCAAAGTCACCATGACTTAAGTAATCCTAAGTGTGATGAGAATTACTGAGTCAATACGCGTAACGCCTCTAAAAGCTACTCGTTAGTTTGAGATAAACTGAAATTACGATTGACAGAAATTGATCATGAATTGAGTCTCAAAATTGAATAACGAACAATGAAGAATTCTGACATTTTAAATTTTTGGACCCTGCCTCATCGAGAGTAAATAAGATCATGGTTCACCCCATAAGAATTTGGAGAAGTGAAATTTTAGACTGTAAGTGAAAATTACCCTTTTTGCCCCTAAATTGACACTCTTTCCATTGGGATAAGCCAAGAGCAATTTAGTCATTTGCCTTTCTCTCTCTTGTGGCCAAAAATGGAAGGGCTATTTGGTCATTTGGGCTTCTTGAATTATGGAGATAAGACAAGCCATCAATGCATTAGTCTAACCTCACCTAAAAGCCTAGTTTAAGTAGCAATTAAAACCCTAAGCCATCACTCTCTCTCTCTCTCTCTCTCGTCTTGTGAGACAAGCTTCTTCTTTCTTCCTTCTTCATCTTGGTCGAGAACCATCTATCTCTCTTCCAATCTCTCTTACTCTCTCTCTCTCTCTCTCTCTTGGTCGCCACTCTCCCTCGTCGTTTGCTCGTTTCGCCACAGGCCTCCAGTGGTCGTAGGCCACAATGCCAACCAACACCGTGACCCTCACCCTCTTCTTGACACCCCCATCACCTCCGATCATCCTCTCGTCGTCGTCGTAGACCCGTTCAACTGCCGGAACCTGAGAAGGTCGTTGCTGGACTCAACCTGACCCGTGATCACTTAGACCGGCTTTAAGAGCTTGTTTCACTTCCAACTCTTAGTAAGACACCTCTTAGACTTAGCTTAAGTGTTTAGCAACATGAGGATAAAGGTTTAGATGGATTTTTGAAGGATTTTGATTGCTAAACCCTTGTGATCTTCAAAGGGATAGAATCTATCCTCCACTGGCCAGTTGAGAATCGTGACTCTTTGAGGTTTGTCGAGGCATCGTTTTGCTTGGTTATTGTCAGTAAACCATCTTAAGACATAGTCCTTTGTGTTAACAAGGTGTAAGTGAGCTAGAGTTGAATTTAGAAGGATTTTAATGGTTGATTTCATGTGCACTCTCCGAGGACAGAATCTGCCCTATGCCGACCTGACTTGGAACCGTGACCTTGTTGCTGCACTTGGAGAGTTTTGCTTGCTTGACTAGCTTAGTAAGAGGATCCTAAACCTTTTCTAGGATGTTAGGTTACTAAGGGACTAAGCTAGAGCATGATTTATGGAGTTTTAAAGACTGATTTGGCTAGGGGTGTTAGGAAATGAAACTGAACAGTTTTGAGGGTAATGATTTTCGGCTCGTTTTTTATAATATCATGTTGTCATGCCTAAAATATGTTGGCTTGGAGCTAAGACTAGTTGATATTGAAGTGTCGCACATGAAATTAGGCATGTGTCGATTAATTTGGTTCAACTGAGAGCCCTAGTGCTTAAATGTGCATTCGGTGATTAAGTTGTTTTAACTTATGGTGAATTTGTGCCTTAATGGTCATTGAATGCTTGAATTGATACATTGAGTTTTCTTGTGATTGAGATAAAGATTTTTATTATATACTATTTATGGCCAATGCATTGCGCCGCAGGTGTTTGATCCCGATTGACTTAATGAGGTCGTGCGGCTAGAGAGTCCCACATCGAACGAATCATCTCGAAGGATGTAAAAATTGAGAGTCCGTTGGGGATCGAATCACCTCTAAGTCCAGACGCGAGAGTCCTATAGTCGACCGAATCATCTCGATGGCACGGAGTGTCAAGAGTCGCTATAGTGACCGAATCATCTCGCGGTTCGAAAAGAGCGTAATAGAAACTCAAGCACCAAAGAATAAATTGAGAAAATTAGAATTGCCTCATGAGTCTGATTGATTAGAATGCCTGCCTGAATTATGAAGCTTAGACTTGAATATGAACTTATGATTGATTTGAGTCAATGAATGCTAGAAATGCCTGAAATGCCACATCATGCAAATTGTCTTATTGCTATGCTAAAGATCTTGTTTTTGAAAACTTGCATATTTTTAATGTGTCTGGAGGTACTGATAGCCTAACTTAGGGTTAGGGTCGACATACTGAGATTATTATCTCACCCCGTCATGGGGCCTACTTTTTCAGACCCCAAACCCTGATCATGCCCCTGAAGCGTCTTGGAGTCCCAATGGACATCGACACGTCCGTTGAGGAATTTCCTGTAAGTCAGGCATATATTAGGAAGGGAAGCAGAGTATGGGTCGATGAGGGAGGTAATAACTGGAAGCCCCACTGTTATGAAGCCTAGTATTATTGCAATAGTGATGTGACGACTAAACCCTTGAAAACGTTTGATAGCCCTAAAGATGTGATTCTAAAGGTGCCACCCCACTCCTCTGGAAGAAGAAGCTTGTGAGTCCGTCGTCGAGTCCAAGAATGTTCCATCGAAGTCCCCAATCCTTGAGGAAGAGGTCGAGGTCCTAGAGCTTACTGCATCCGAAGACGATGAGGAAGACATTCCTAAGGCTGAAGATTCCGACGCCTATTCCAAGTATGACTCTGAGGATGAGGATGACAAGTCTAACTAGTAGGGTCAGTTGTCACATACCCTTTTGTCGTCCTGCTAGGATATGAGAACGAAGTTTGGCGTAGTGAACGCCTTGTGTTGTCTCGTAGTGCCAACCTCTAAACCCCGTTGTAGCTTGATGTATTCGATCTTTTCCCTGTAAGACTATGTGTTTGTATGTCACTTTTAATCCTATGTCATCTTGTGTCTTATGTATGAGGTTTTGTTTCATTTTTTGCATGTGCGTATTATATCGCGCTCAAAGAAATCATCGTTGGATCCTGGGTAACTTATATTCGAGACGATCGTGTGAGATGTTGGCGTGCCCGCCGGGGTCGGGGCATGACATCCCAGCTTATTTGGTATCAGAGCAAAATTTGCTCGATCCAATCTATTTGAGGCTTGGAGTGATAAGGAGCAATGATTATAGAACTCTACACCATCTCCTTCAACTGGCCCAGGTAGTGAGACCTTAGGGATTCGCTAGAATTAGGCATGAATTGCATGACATATGAATTGGCGTTTATGATTGTCATGGACTAGGAGCTTTGTATTCAGGCATGGTTAGTTGCTATATGTTTTATATGCTTGAGAGCTGATTGCGATTATACTAATTTACAGATGCGTATGGACCTGAAGTATGAATGAGACTCTTTGATGTGATGCATCTGATTGCTTGAATTGTGATGAAGGGCTAGCTATGATTGTTGATGTGATAAGTAGCCTAGAGTCACTAGACTTAAATGGGTGGCTTAGGTCTCTAATTCATTGATGGAATTATAGTTGTTCAGGTGTTATGAGAGCTAGCAAAATGAGCAATCGGGGTAGAGGTGCTAGAGGATCATCTAGCTCGAGGGCGCAAGTAGCCGATGACCCAAGAGTCAATGGAGTCATTAGAGCATTGGAACAAATTTGAGAGTTAATGGGTAGACAACCTCAAGAAAGGGTTGTCGTTGCTATCTAGCAGGCTGAGGAAAGAGCCGCTACCATTTCCCAAGCTACTGAAGCTATAGTCGCAGTTGTGAATAAAGCAAATGTGAACAATGCTAAAATGGCCAAGGAAATGGAGATGGTAATGCGCAAGGCCATGAGAATCGATTGATGGGGTAGTTGGTAGAGAAATTCATGAAACTAAAGTTGTCAAAATTTGATGGTAGAGGAGACCCATAGATCACCCCTAGATGTATTGAAGAATTGAAAAAGTCATTTGGAGTTCTAGGATGCACCGAAGCTGAGAAGGTAACCCTAGCAGCTTACAAACTCCAAAGAACTGCAAATGACTAGTGAAAGGCCACCAAAAGAATATTTTTTTTTGGAAGGAACCAAACCAATTTAGACAATCTTTGCCGAGACCTTTAATGCGAAATACTTTTCTGAGGCTACCTAAGAACAGAAGCTGGCTGAATTCCAGAACCTTCGCCAGAATCACATGACTATCGATCCATATGAAGTTAAGTTCTCGAGGTTGTCGAGGGATGCACCAAGGATGGTGGAAAACCTGTTGGATAGGGTAAGAAGGTTCCAAGATGGGTTGAGGCCCGATATCCACAGCCAAATGCTATCGCTGAATCTGAGGGATTACAATGAAATATATGAGAGAAGCTAAATGATCTAAAGGGACATGCGAAATAAGGGAATTATGCTTGGACCGCGGTTCAACCCTGGTAGAGACAACCGAAATCTTGGCAAGGGACCCATGGTGAATAACAGACGATTCGTTCCCTCAGTCAAGAAGAACATCACAAAGTCTGCTCATCATATTAACGGGAATTGTCGTCTTTGTGGACGAAGGCATAGGAGTGGACCCTATTCGAAGCAAACGGGAGCATGCTTCAAGTGCGACAGGATGGGCCATAGGGCAAGGAAGTGTGGACAAAAAGACGTAGGCCTTTAGTATCAATCGCCACCACCCCAACAAGGACAGCAAGTTGGAGCTGCCCCGTAGGTCAACTTGAATAGGCCGCCAGCTCAAAGAATGTTGTGGCACTCAAGGAGTTAGAAGATGCTCCTGGTGTGGTCGTGGAAAAGATTTCTCTTTGTGATCACGTTGCCTATGCTTGATTTGCTAGAGTGTCGCATTCATTCGTATCTGCCCAGTTTGCTAATTTGGATGAAATGGAATTGAAACTGTTAGATGTTATGCTGCATGTTACAATGCATTTAATGGACAGAGTGCTTATTTCGTTAAGGTGCCAAAACTGTAAGGTAGTTATTAGAGGTAGCAAAGGCCAGATAGATTTCGTCGTATTACCCATGTATGACTTGATGTTATTATTAGGATGGATTGGTTGGCTAAGTAAGGGGTTGTGATGGATTGTAGTAGTAGGGTAATTCATTTTCACCCCATCGATCGCCTTAGACTCGAATTCGTAGGGAGCCGATAAGGAACCTCGATTCCTTTGATCTTGTCACTTGAGATGACTAAGTCAATGAATGAGGGATGTGAAGTTTATCTGGCTATTGTTGTCGATTCGACGATTGAGAAGCCTAAGTTCGAGGATAAGAAATGGCGTTTTGACAATAAGGATTGTCGAGGAATATTTAGAACCACAAAAAGGCCAATCCAAGAACGATTATGGAATACCTTGCTAGTGTCATACGATTGGAGTGCGGGTGATGCCGCTTAACCAACGTATGATTTGCAAAATTTTTCCTAAATCAGATAGTGAAGATCGTGACCAAAGGGACTAGTGATAAACACTCGCAATTACATGACAACCAAAACCGCCACGAATTGACGAGCCTTAAATGTGATGAGAATCACAGGGTTGATACGCGTAAAGTTCGCAAAAGCCGTCCGTCGGTTTGAGATAGGCTGGAACCACGTCTGATCGAGGAAACCATCAGAAACGAGTCTTGAAAAATTTGAAATGGAGAATCAAGAATTCCAAAGTTATTTGGATTGGTCGTCACCCTATCGAAGAGCTTTGGAGCAAGAAAAACAACGTTCTGAACGTCGAGGGTAAATTACCCTTTTGCCCCTCAAGCTTAAAGACTTGCCCATACATTTGAAGAAGGGCAGTTTTGACTTTAAACCCCTCAAGGCTACAGAGCATAAGGAGAATTACAGGCCATTGGATCAAGTTGATTGACATTGAGGACAAGTGTCACAAGATCAATGAATGAGTAGTCTTATCCAACTTTATACACCAACCATTCAACCCCTTTGACTCAAGCCTTGAATATAAGGCCTTTTCTCTCTCTCTTCACCTCATTTGGCTAGCCATAACTCCCTCAAGCTCCCTAAAACCATCTTCATCTTCCTTCTTCAATATGCTCGCCAATGACTAGATTCTGGGGTGTCGTTCGCCACCCACGACGCCATCCTCCGGCCACCACCTGACCACCGGCCGACCATATCGACCTAGCTCTACGTCTTGCCGACCTCCTCTAAGTGGAAGCATGAAATTTGGACCACCGAGGAGCTCCGGCCAAGAGTTTTCCCGGAAGTTGACAAAATCGAGCTCAACCTGAGGTAGGTTCGGTTTCTAACCCTTTGGGAGGCCGAAATGTTGGATTTTTGAGGTCACATTTTTTGGAGATCTAGAGGACATCTGTATGAATCTGTGCTAAAAAGTTGGGTTTGATTTGATGAAGTTTTGACCTCGAATTGGTCTTGTAAACCTTGCATAGAAAACTGCTGGGTACTGACCTTGGACGATTCGGCAACTTTCGATGGGATTTCGACAACGATGGGACTTCAAACCCTCGGTAAGACCCTTAGACCCTTAGATAGACATGTTAAGAGGTAGGATGGTGCTTAAATGGTGGATTTGGAGGAGATTAAAGATCGGTTATGTCCGGTTTGCACGGAACCGGGAAGGACCGATTCGGTTTCAGGAAAATCGAAACTATGGGGGCTGTTGGTGTTGGATTTTGAGTCTCAAATTGATGATTAATACATGCTAAGATAATGAGGATTATGCTATAGAGGTTTATGGTTCATGGATTGAGGATTTGTACAAGGAAATTGACTAATTGATTGAAATTCCTAGGTTGCGCGGTGAGGTTTGTCTTGGACCCTTGGAACCCAGATTGTGAGGATCCAAAAAGTGAATTTTGGTGTTATCAAACGCAAGGTAAGGGAATCCTAAACTTAGGATAGGAAGATTGGACTCGATTGGGCGAGTCAAGCTATAATTGAATGGTTTGTGAGAGCTTTCTAGAGGATTATTCTTGGAATGTCGTAAGATTGTACAGAGGTTTATGTGTGCCATTGCTTGTGCTTGACTTATCCGCCATGTGTGTGTGTCACTTGACTGCCTTACATGCCATGAGTCTTTGAATTGTGCTTGAATTGCACATGTCGTCATGTATGAAAAATGAATTGAAAATCATGGCATGAGCATTACATGGCGAGGCCCTAAGGCGTATGAGAGGGCAGGAGATGGATACCCTGATGCGATGTAATCGCGGGGTGAAGTTGATGTTGTGTGGCGCTTTGATGCGACCTAATCGCAGGACTGAGATGGCCACAGTCCTGATGCGAATTATTCGCGGGACGGAGGTATGTGGTGATGATATTGGACTGGAGATTCATTGGAACCTGATGCGTTTACGCGGATCGAGCCTGATGCGATCTAATCGCGGGCTGGAGGATGAGGCAGACAGGAAAAGGTGGTTATGGTGAAATGGCAGGATGAGGTGTGCATGATCATTTGAGTGTGACATGGTATCATGGTGGCATGTCCATCATCTGTATGTCGCTATCTTTATTTATTTATGCCTGTATGATTATGAGTATGGAATTTTGGGATAGATAACTGCCTGAATGGATGATCAGCCTGACCTAGGGTTGAGACTCTTTTACTGAGATGTGTATCTTAGAGACCCCTATTTTTACAAATCCTAGGCCTTAGCTATGTGGCCTATTTGTTTTGGGGATCCTAAGGAGATGACGGCATATTTTGACGAGTTCCCGGATAGGCAAGGGAACATTTATG
The DNA here is from genome assembly GCA_028455895.1 of Rhodomyrtus tomentosa. Lineage (NCBI taxonomy): Eukaryota > Viridiplantae > Streptophyta > Magnoliopsida > Myrtales > Myrtaceae > Rhodomyrtus > Rhodomyrtus tomentosa. The sequence goes on from JAPCWY010000008.1 coordinate 15,019,145, forward strand.
CCAGAAAGTGTACGGTTGTATAGGTTGACGAGGGTAGCTCGGACTGAAAGCCTCATAGGTTCGAGGCATGGTTTAAGAAGATCGAAGACGAGTCGATTGGGCCGCTGAAGCCCCACAAGATACCCCAGGGAGTCATCCCTGATTGGTGCCAGACTGTTGGGGTGCAAGAGTTGCTAGAGGGGTCTGTAATTGGATCTAGGAATGGATCGGAGAAGACCCCAACCTTGGAGTTCACTGAGGACGAGGTGATTGTCGTGGAGGCTGCTAAGGAGGATCTCGTCGAGCCGTCGCACGAGGAGACCATGGAGGATTCTATCGAGGTTCGCTCCGAGACATTCTCCCAGTATGAGCTGATAGAGGATGCAAAGGATACAGGGGACTCCAGCAGCTCATCTTAGGTGTCATAGTTTATTGGCTTGATCTTGTGACGGCGACCCCCCCCCCCGACCATGGCAATTTTGGATGTCGATGATGGTCATACTTTTTTTATGTGCTTACCCCGTTGCCCTTTCCTAGCGGATTGTAGTAGTCAGTATTTGTACGAACAGTATGTTATGATGTATGACAGATATTATGCTATCCAGGTCCCACTTAACTTATATTTTGTACGAGGATTTATTTGAGTACCGCTTTTGCATGCTTAGTGTATATATATTATCTCTCGACTTATTTGTGGATCTTGGGACCACAAGAGATGTGTTGTTTGCTTGTAGGGATGTTCACATGCTCGTGCGCAGGGCGTGACATCCCCGTTCGACTTGGTATCAGAGCAAGGTCAGCTCGATCCAAAGTTGGTTGAAGACTGGAGTAATAAGGAGGATTAAGTTGGGACAAGGACGGATAGCAAGACCTTAGGAGGCTGGTTAAGATAAGGCATGGGGTGTATAGTGTGTGACCTGGTACTTACGATTGGTGTTTGATCTTGGCAGGATTGTGGAAATGCATAAGGATCAAGTTCCCTGCATAGGATTGAAGGTCATTTATGGACCTTGGTTTGTTCAAGGAATGAAAGTGATTGGTTTTAGTGAATCACTGAAGGGAATGGAACTGAGGAATGGCCATGAGTTATTCGTTAGAGAGTCTGTGGAAGTTATTATATGAAAGGACTGTTGCAGTGTAATTGTTTCTGTTAAGGATTAGTTAGTAGCTCTAGATTTGAATGATTGAGCAAGTTACTAACTCTTTGCTGAACTTGTGGTGGACCAGGTTCAATACAAAGTGATAAAGATGAGCAACCCATCTAGAAGGTCCGGAAGAACCAGAGGCGGAGCTTCTAGCTCGAGGCCGCCTATCGCTGAAGATCTAAGAATGGATAGCGTGTTGAGGACGCTGGAAAGAATTGGCGACGTGATTGATAGGCAGGCTCAAGATTGGGACGTTGCTATTGCCCAGGCAGTAGGAGCTTCCATAGCCGCCGTCAACGCCAACAACGGCAATAATGGTGGCAACAGAAGCCAGAATGAACAAGGCCAGGGCAATGAAGTTGTGAATGCCCAAGAAGAGATCATCATGGCCAGATAGATGGGTCAACTAGTAGAGCAATTCATAAAATTGAACCCGACTCAATTCGATGGGACTGGAGATCTCGAGTTAACACCCAGGTGGATTGAGAAGCTGGAGAAAGCTTTTGTGGTGCTGAGGTGCATAGACGAGGAGATGGTGCTACTAGTAGTGTACCAGTTGGAGGGTACAGCGAACGGTTGGTAGGCTGCCACCAAGAATGGAGTTTTCCCTGATGCGACGAGATAACGGGGTGAAGTATGGTTAGGTGGCGCCCTGATGCGACGAAGTCGCGGGGTTGTGATAGCCATGGTTCTGATGCGAATTATTCGCGAGATGGATTATGAGTCAATGAGCTTTTCCTGGAGATTCATCGGGACCTGATGCGTTTACGCGGGTCACCGATGACGTTCTGATGCGTTTGCGTGGACCGAGCCTAAGGCGACTAGTTCGCGGCCTAGAGAATGAGGCAAGCGAAGTTTGATGGAAGTGGTGAAGTGGCAGGCTGAGAGTACATGTGCATCTGAGTGTGACACCAGATCATAAATGCATGTCTGTCTTTTGTATGTTGTTGTTTATTGAATTGTGATTGTTATGCTTGTGAATTCATGAGTTTGGACCTATTGAGGGATGCGACTACCTGAGTGGACTGTCAACCTGACCTAGGGTTAGGTTTTTCTTACTGAGATTTGTATCTCACCCCTTTTGGAAAACCTTTATTTACAGATCCTAAGCCATAGTTTTGTGGCCCATTCGCTTCGGGGACCCAAAGAGATGACGGTGTATTATGATGAGTTCCCGGATAAACAGGGGAACGTATATATAAGGAAATGTACTGTCGTATGGGTGGACGAGGGTAAGACCGAGTGGAAGCCTCATAAATTCGAGGCGAGGTTCAAGAAGGAAGGGGATTCACAGATAGGGCCACTAAAGCCCCACGAGGTACCTCAGGGTGTCATTCCCGATTGGTGCCAGACTGTAGCGGAGCAGGAGTTGCCTGAGGAGTCAGTCATAGAGTCTAGGAACGGACCAGAGCAGACACCGACCGTAGAGTTCACCAAGGAACAAAAGTAGGAAGAGGTCATAGTTTTGGAGGCATCCGAGGGAGACCTAGCTGAGCCATCGCAAGAGGCGACTATGAAGGACTCTATGGAGGTCTTGTCCAAGACGTTTTCTGAGTATGAGCCTACAGGGGACGCAGTGGATACGGATGACTCCAGCAGCTCATCCTAGGAGTCTCCAGTTGGTGGTCCGTTCCTTTTGATGATGACCTGACCTGGTTCCGGCTAGCTAGGCAGATGGTTCATTTTGTTATGCCTACCCTGTCACCTTTTTATTAGAGGATCGCAGTAGCCGTGGTCTATATGAACAATACGTTTTGATGTATGACATATGTGATGCTATCCTGGTCCCACTTAATATATATATTGTACGGGATTTTATATGAGTATCGCTCCCGCATGCTTGATGTGTTTATCATATCTCTCGACTTATTTTGCGATGGATCTTAGAATCGTCTAGAGATTGTTATTGGTTTGCTTGCAGAGATGTTCGCTTGTTCGTGCCCAAGGGTGCGGGGCGTGACAAGCACTCTATGGAAGAGCCTGTAAAACCCCGATTTGCTGGGATGAGGTTAGAAAAAGGAGTATCACAGGCCCAGAGCTGGTAGAGCAATCGATGGAAGCAGTAAAAATAATTCGGGATAGACTAAAGACGGCACAGAGTCGTCAGAAGAGTTATGCAGATAAGCGGTGTAAGCTTTTGGAGTTCCAAGTAGGCGATCATGTCTTCCTCAAGGTGTCACTAATGAGAGGATTATCATGATTTGGAAAGAAAGGGAAATTGAGCCCAAGATATGTAGGCCCATTTGAGATACTGGAGCGGATTGGAATCTTGGCCTACAGGCTTGCCTTGTCGCCTAACCTATCTCAGGTGCACAATGTCATCCATGTGTCAATGCTGCGGAAATATGAACCAGACCTAACACAAGTGCTAGACTACAAGACTATAAAAGTGGACGACCGGGTGTCTTACGTGGAGAGTCTAATAAGGATCAAGGACCGGAAGGAGCAAATCCTCAAGAATAAGAAAATTTCGTTGGTCAAGGTGGTGTGGGAGCACCATGGAACTGAAGGTGCCACGTGGGAAAACGAAGAGACGATGAGGCGACAACACCCCTATTTTTTTTGAGTAATTGAGATTGATGTAAATTTCGAGGAAGAAATTTTTGTAAGGGGGAAGAGCTGTGACATTCTAGTTTCCCAGTCATTTTTCAGACTCATTAATGAGAAGTATATCTAGGGATGTGTTTTAGTCATATCTCGCTCGAATCTGATCAATTCGAGTAGGCTGACCAAAAGGGGAAGGCTAACACGAGACAAGGTACGTGGACCTAGGAAACTCGAATAGGAAATGACTCTTTGACCATAAGGATTGTCGAGGGGACATTTAGAGCCACAAAAGGCCGATCTAAGAATGATTAAGGAATGCCTTGCTAGTGTTATACAATTAGAGCGCGGCTGATGCCGCTTAACCAATGTATAATTTGCAAAAATTTCCTAAATCGGACAGTAACGATCGAGATCATAGGAACTAGTGAAAGACCCTCACAATTACATGACAACCAAAGCCGCCACGAATTGACGAGCCCTAAATGTGATATGAATTATAGAGTCAATACGCGTAAAGTATGAAAAAGCCGTCCATCGGTTCGGGATAGGCTGGAACTATGTTTGATAGAGAAAACAATCAGAAACGAGTCTTGAAAATTGAAAATGGAGAATCAAGAATTCTAACGTCATGTTTAGGTTGGTCATCGCCTTATCGAAGAATATTGGAATGAGAAAACGGCGTTCCAGACGTCGGGGGTAAACTTACCATTTTTCCCCTCAAAGCTTTAGCCTTGCCAATGCAAATGAAGAAAGGCATTTTGGTCTTTCAACCACCCCAAGGCTGCCGAAAAAAGAGAAGAGATTGTGGCCATTGGATTGAGTTTGATTGACACTTAGGACAAGTGTCCAAAGATGGGCTAAAATGTGGTCTTGTCCACTATTGACCACCTACCATTCAACCATTGACTCTTGAGAGTTGAATATAGTCTCTTTTCTCTCTCCTTGGCTGCCATACACCCCTCAAACCATCGACAGTTTCTTCTTCCTTCTTCCACTCTTTCTACTGCCCGACGACTAGCTCCTGCCGCTCCATTCGCTGCCGCCAATGCCCTCCTCCGACGATCTCCAGCCGGCAAATTGACCACCCACGCCTAGCCCCAGCTCTTGCCGACCTCTTCGAAGTGGAAATACATCGATTGGACCACCGAGGAGCTCCGACCAAGCATTTTCCCGGAAGCCGACGGAAATTGACTCAAACTGAGGTAGGCCGAGTTTCTGACCCCTTAGGACATCGAAATGTTGGAGTCTTACGACCAAATTTTGTGGAGGTCTAGGTGACTTGTATATCAATCTGTGGTAAAAAGTTGGGCTTGATTTGATGAATTTTTTACCACAAATGTGTCTTGTGAATGTTGGACAGAAACTGCCAATTTACTGTATTGGAGGAGCCGGCGACTTTCGAAGAGATTCCAGCGAAGACTCAACCTCAAATCTTCGATGAGCCTCATAAACCCTTAGATAGACATGTTAACAAGTAGGTTAGTGATTAAATGATGGATTGGGAGTTGATTTAGGGCTAGACATGTTCGGTTTGCACAGAACCAAAAATAGCCGGTTCGGTTCTGTACATGACCGAATCTATGGAGGCTGAAGGCTGTTGGTTTTGAGTCTCAAATTGGTGATTGAGGCATGCTAGGATAGTGAGGATTGTGTTATGGAGGTTTGTAATGCATCGATGGGTGAATTGGGTAAAGGAAATTGACAATTGGTTGGAAATTCCTAGGTTATGTGGTGCGTTTGGCCTTGGGCCATTGAAACCGAAACTGTGAGGGCTCAAGAGAAGGATTTTTGTGACATCAAACTCAAGGTAAGGGAATCCTAAACTTAAGATAGGAAGATTGGACTCAATTGAGTGAGTCGGACAATAATTTGATTGATTTGTGAGAAATTCCAAGATGAATGTTCTTGGTACATCCTAAAATGGATAGGGGTTTAATGTGTGCTATTGCTTGTGCTTGAATTACTTGCCATGTCTGAGTGTCACTTTGATTGTCTTGCATGCCATGAGTGTGTGATTGTGCTTGAATTGCACATGGCATTATGAATGTGAAATGAATTGAGGAACATGGCATAAGTGTGACATGGCGAGACCCTGATGCGTATGAGACGTAGGGTGGAGGAATGAGTACCCTGAGACGCTGAGGCACGGGGTTGGAGTTATGTGGTGCCCTGATGTGTACGAGACCCGGGGTTGAGATGGCCACAGTCCTGATGCATTTATGCGAGACGAAGATTATGAGGTGTTAACACTGGCTTGGAGTATCATTGAAACCTGATGCATTTATGCGGGTTGTCGATGACGGTTTGATGTTTTTACGCGGACCAAGCCTGATGCAATCTAATCACGGACATGGGAATGAGGCAGGCAGGAGAAGATGGTTGTGGTGATGTGGCAGGACGAGTCGTGCATGACCATCCGAATGTGATATGATGCCATAATTGCATACCTGTCATCTATGTGTAGTTATTTAAATTTTTTTTTGTCTTATATGACTATAAGTTTGAATGATTGGGGTATGTGACTGCCTGAGTAAACGGTCGGCCTAACCTAAGGTTAGGACCCACCTTACCGAGATGTGAATCTCATCCCGTTGGAGACCCTTATTTTTACAGATCCTAAGCCTTAACGATGTGGCCCATTCGTTTTGGAGACCAAAAGGAGATGTCCACCTATTTTGATGAGTTCCCTGACGGGCAGGGAACTATTTATGTAAGGAAGTGTACCGTGGTTTGGGTAGACGAGGGTAGTACGAGCTGGAAGCCTCATCAGTATAAGGCCTAGTTTAGGAAGGTCGGGGATGTGTCGACCGGGCCGCTGAAGCCTAATGAGGTTCCCTAGGGAGTTGTCCCTAGTTAGTGTCACACCACCAGAGATTTAGACGAGGCCGAGGGGTCCATTGTCGACTCGAGGAATGGATCGGAGAGGACCCTGACCATAGAGAACACGAAGGAGGAGGTCATTGTGGTCGAGGCGACCGAGGAGGATCTTATGGAGCCATCTGCTGAGGAGACCGCTGAGGAAACGATAGAAGTTCGCTCTGAGACCTTTTTGAAGTATGAGCCCACGGAGGACGCAGAAGACACCGAGGACTCCAGCTGCTCGTCTTAGGAGCACCCAGTTTGTCGGTTTGATCCTTTGGTGGCGACTCTGATCCCGTTTCTTTTGGATGTTGATGATGAACCCTTTTTGTGTACTTACCCCGTCGCCCCTCGTGTTAGCGAATGTAGTAGCTATGTACCTGTATGAATAGTTGGATATTTGTATGACAGTATTTGCGCTATCCCGGTCCCACTTATATTTTGTACGGAGGAGTTATTTCATTATTGCTTTCGCGTGCTTGATATATATTATGTCTTTCGACTTATTTGTGAATCTAGGACCACGAGAGATATTTGGTTTGCTTGCAGAGAGTTGCTTGCTCGTGCCCGGGGCGCGGGGAGTGACAGAACAATTATTGGAAAAGGTACTGTGAATATTGGACATCTTCATATCAATGATGTTTCATTGGAAAAGGGTTTGAATTTTAATCTTATTAGTATTAGCCAATTATGTGATATTGGATATAAATTTTATTTTTACAGAAAATAAGTGCTCAGGTGTAAGTTAAGACAATGAATCTTCATTCACCGGACGAAGACATGGCAATATGTACCTTCTGAATACATCATCTGATGAAGAAAATATCTTGTTTCTGTCAAAGATGGTCGAGACCTCTAGCACGGGAAGTTGGGACACATATGCCTCAAGCAAATATCATAGCTCTCTAAAAAGAAGCTAGTGCGCAGACTATCAAAGGCTAAATTTGAAAGGACTAAGCACTGTAAAGCTTGCACACTTGAAAAACAAGTAAGAAGTTCTTACAAATCTATAAATAAAGTGTCTATTGATCGTGCTCTGTAGCTATTACATATAGATGTCCTCGGACTTACTCGAACTCAGAGCATTGGAGTAGTCGGCCAAGCAAGTTTGATGAAAGATCAGACGAAGGAGTATTTTTGGGACAGTCGGCTTCAAACAAATCTTATCTAGTCTTCAACAAGAATTCTCAAACGGTTGAAGAATCCATGAACGTGAAATTTGAAGATGGATACACTACTCAGAAGACCACTACTGAAAGTGAAATATCATATTATCAGAATCAATTGTCTGAGAAGCAGAACTTATCATCTGAGGCTTAAGAAGTAAATGATTCTTCTCAAAACTTGGAAAATACTCAACAAATAGCAACTTCTGAAGGTTCTAATGCTAAAGAATCAATTGAAAATGAATTTGAAAAGTCAAAGAAGAGCTGAAAATACAAATCCAGTTATCCCACAGATCAAGTCATTGGAAACATTGATGAAGGAATCAGAATCATATCTAAACTAAGGAATGCAATAAATGCATTTGCTCTGGTTTCTGAGTTTGAACCCAAAGGAATTGAAGAAACTCTTGAAGATGAAAGCTGGATTGAAGCTATGCAACAAGAGTTACATCAATTCAAACTTAACAAAGCTTGGGAACTTGTGCCAAGACCAAAGGATTATCCTGTTATTGGAACCAAATGGGTATTAATAAACAAATTAGATGATAAAGGAATGGTAACAAAAAACAAAGCAAGATTTGTTGCTAAGGGCTACTCTCAAGAAGAGGGAATCGACTATGATGAAATCTATGTGCCAGTAGCAAGATTGGAATTTATCAGAATCTTACTCGCCTATGCTTGTTATTATGACTTCAAACTATATCAAATGAATATCAAAAATGCATTCCTAGATGGATATATCAAGGAGGAAGTCTACCTTGATCAACCTCCAGGTTTTGATGATCCATAAAGTCCAGATCATGTATTCAGACTTTAGAAAGCCCTCTATGGAGCCAAGCAAGTACCACGAGCTTGGTATGAAAGGCCAAGTAATTTCCTTACCAATAAAGGATTTGAGAAAGGTACAGCTGACACAACTTTATTTATCAAAAAGGAAGGTAGCGAAATCTTACTTATTCAGATATATGTAGATGATATTATATTTGGATCATCTAATGAAAATCTTTGCAAGGAATTCTCTCAGATCATGCAGAATGAATTTGATATGAGTATGATGGGAGAACTTACATTCTTCCTAGGCCCGTAAGTCAATCAGACTAAACAAGATACTTTCATATGTCAAGAGAAATATGCTCTTGAACTGATAAATAAGTTTGATCAGGAGAATTGCAAGAAAATTGAATTACCAATGTCTTCTTGATCCAAGCTAGAAAAGGATAAACATGGCAAACAGGTTGATCAAAAGCTTTATAGAAGCATGGTCGGTTCATTACTATATCTTACTGCTTCTAGACCTGACATTATCTTTAGTGTATGCATGTGTGCTAGATTTCAATCAGATCCTAAGGAATCACATCTTACTGCTGTCGAGAGAATTATCAAAAACATAGGAACACTATTCAAACTTAGGACTATGGTATCATAAAACTTCAGATCTTATATTACATGGATATTTAGATGCTGACCTTGCTGGTTATAAGTTAGACAGGAAAAGTATTTCAGGAACATGTCAACTTCTGGGATCAATGTTGGTGTCTTGGTTTTCCAAGAAGCAAAACGTTGTAACTCTATCAACTATAGAAGTTGAGTATGTTACCTTAGGGAGTTGCTGTGCACAAATCCTATGATGAAGCAACCACTGAGGGATTTTGGTGTTCAATCTTACACTGTGGAAATCAAATGTGATAACACCAGCACAATCAATCTTACCAAGAATCCGATTCTACACTCACGAGACAATTTGTTGATTCGTGATCTTGTGCGTAATGGTGATATTAGCATTCAGTTTGTTGATTCAAAGTATCAATTAGCTGACATATTCACCAAGCCACTTAATAATAATACATTTGAATATTTCAAACAAGAATTAGGTATTATTATGATACTTGTTTGAGCTGTTATTTAGACAGGAAAAATTTTCTTCTGAGTTTAAAAGAATATGTGGAAGAAGCAAAGGATGTCAAAACTTCATCTGAAGAAACTTAATGACTACAAGGAAATCAGAACTTAAAACATCATCTGAGGACACCTTCTGAGTGGAAATGACTAAAGGTTTGATCAATCAAAATTTTGGCGCGTAAGTAGTTATATTTCAGGCACTAAATAAGATACGCACCACCACAATCTTTTTAAAGATTATGCAAATATTGTGATTGTGTTGACTGTGCTGATTGTCGTGATTGATTTAATTGATTCATTGTTTGATTAAATTGATTGATCTAAATTGATTGAATGAATGTAAGATTTCCAAAATTAATTTTTCATATCTTTCTCTTAAGGCGGTTTCTAACTCTCAAAAGACAAAAGCCAAGACTAAATCATCGTCCTCCTCAAAACCCAAAGGAAACACTCTGTCTCTCATACATTCTCTGACTCTTCCCAAATAGCAGTTTCACGATTCTTCTACAGAAACCCTAAAATATCTCAATCAAAATCCTTTCACCCATCTAGCGACAATGGCAGACTAAGCTTCCTCCGTAAAGAAACTCCCATCAACCAGCTCCTATCGATTTGGTCGATTCGAATCACACAAACCCAGAGTTGCGAGTGACGCTCCTACATCTTACAATCTCACTAAATCACCCAGAAGGGATGAGGAATTGAAAAGGAGAAAAGAAGCAGATAAGCTGGCGCCTGGAATCAAAATTCGAGGATCTTCTTAAACAATTGAAAGAAGGAAAAAGAAGCTGCAAGATCGCCTCACAAAAACGGTAACTCAGACACCTAAGGAAAAAGTCAATCTACCTGTTGATAAAAGGATCCATCTAGTTAGAGCTACGTCTCATTTGATTAAGGCTATGAGATTATAGGGAAGACCACCACATGATATTGTTGAACTTGTGCGTGTCAACGGGTTTTTCGATGAAAGATAAGTACAAAAATTTAATGAAATGTTTACTCAATTAGAAATCTGACAGGATACCAAAGTGGGTAATAAATCTCAGAAAGATAAATCCTCTAAGAAGGGAAAAGAGAAGGTTGGTGAACCTTCCATTGCAGTTAATGAAGAGATTGTTGAGGAAGAAATATCTGTTAGTGATCATTTGAGAGAAAATGATGATGAGGCAACGTACGCCCATTTTCAGCCTGTGGTAATGAAATTCTTGGCTAGTGAAAAGGCTGTAGATAAACTGTTTAGGACAGCAAAGCATAAAAAATGCTATGAGACATTACTTGCTCGGGATGTCATGCCTAATAGACCTATAGAGTGAGAGGAACAACTTACATATCCTTTACCCTCTCACAAACCTACATCCGCGTTCATTCTGTTTATTAAACACTCCATGCTATCATAAATTGACTACACATTTTTACCCCAACTTCACTATGATTGATATAGATGCAATTCGGTTCTCCTTTCGTGAGCAAAATATTATTCTGAGTGCTGCAGACTTTGCAGACATTCTTCAATCCGAGTTGTCTACTTTCACAAAAATCCTCATCTCTGATGAAGATGTCTACAATGAGTTATCTAGCAATCCAGTCTGTCCAAAGCATACAAACCCCATGTTGAACATTGCCTTTTTCCACTGAGAACCATTATTTTGCACAAGGTGCTCATTAAATGCCTTAAGCCAAAAGGATCCTCCAAAACAGATATTTCAAGATACGAGGCAAAGCTTGTTTGGGCTATACTGAATGTTAAACCCTTCTCTCTTCCACATTTAATCTTTCTACACATGAGGAGAGCTGTGAAGAAGAAATGGATCATTGATTAGCATAATTTTTGAGTATATGAGGATACCAATTCCCTTAGAACTCAAATCTATTGAGTTGCCTTAGGGTAGTACCGGTGAGACTATGCTGACAAAGATGTGATACAAATTTGAGTGTGGACAATGGAGGGACAGAAAGAAGCAAGTATTTCTGATTGATTTGCCACAACACAAAGGAGAAGAGCAATCTGTTCAGGAACAACTTATTGACAAGACTCCACATGCCAAACAAATAGGACCATCTTCAAAATCCACTCGAAAGAGAATGATTAAAATGATGGCTCATAAGCCTACCAAATCAGCAATCAAGAAAAGGAAGCTTGCCAAAGTGTTACTTGAGAGAATTGAACAGAACATGACTCTGACAGCTCTCTCGTAAGTGAAACAGAACTGGAAGATTTGCTCAAGACAATAGTGACATCAACCCACGAGGATGTTCCTGCAAACAAATTGGAGTAGCAAGAAAAAGAAGCCACAGAAAAAGAGAAGGAAAGAGAAGAAAAAGAGAGAGAAGAAAGGAAAGAAGAAGAGGCTCGAAAGTAGAAAAAAGAGATTGATCGGGTCAATATCTCTGATTTTCTCAGAAATGAAAGGGAAATTCAACAAGAAGTGATGTTTGAAGGGGAGGATACTGAAATAAATATCAATGCTGCTGGCATCGCAATCTCCCCAGGCAAGTCAGTCTCATCTTCTAAGAAAGATGCTAAGACTCAGGGGAGTCTTCCAATGTGGGAACTCAAATTGATGACACAGACAATGCCACAGATTCAGAACTTCTAAGGAAACTAGTATTGCTTTAGAGAGAAATGGATCAGAAATTGACAAACATCTAGAGCTCTCTACACTCATATATTAAAGGCTTGAGTGCCAAGGCAAATGCTGAGATTGAACTGAGGAAGAAAACTGTTCAAGACCTCTAAGGTTTTGAGCTTAGTCAGATGGACAAAGCTATCCCCAATTTGAAGGAGGAAATTAATATGAAACTAAGAAACATCTCCAAATTTGTCTTGGTCCAAATACCACCAAGCCAAGCCCAATCCACTACAACCCCATCGACCTCACAACAAGCCTAAAAAGACTGAAAAGATTTTTTTGTTTTCAAATATTTTAATCTTTTTGGTGTTTAAACGCTGATTGTTCTGAAGTTTAACTTTGTTGTGATGTTGGATGTTTATCAATATTGATCTATGCTTGGTTGTTTAAGTAACTTCTTTATGACCAATGCATGCAAACCTGTTTTCTCCTGGTCTATTTCAGATATTACAGGTTCAGGGGGAGTAATTCTATATTTTAAGTGGTATGCTATACCCTTATGTTTTTTTAGGATGAATATTACATTTAGGGAAAGTATCACTCCATCTCAATGCTTTCGTGATTATAATTGACCCTATAGATCATTCGTTTAACCCTTTTGTGCTAATGACAAAAAGGGGAAGAAGTTACAAAAGTTACGAAAGAAGTGAGTGGGTTATGTTGTGAAAATCTGTGAATGTTATGCTATAACTTTGTGTATATACACTATGCATATATTCTATATCAGGTACAATTGCAGAAGTGAATGTATTAAGTTGTGAAAACTCTTCTTTGTGAGTACAAATAGGATATGTGTGCAAAGAAATATATACAGGTTCACAGTTTGAAATATGAGAACACAAGTTCCCATGTTCAATAGAAACAAGATCTCAAAAGAAAATTCATTTCTTTCCTAATCTGAACAGGTGAACAAGTTCTTTACCTTGAGGATTTTACTAATCTGTATGTTTGGTAACATCTTTGCCAAAAATAAGTTAAGTTGAGCATGTTACAATCACCATAATCTGAGCATGTCTTATAACTACAAGTTTTGAGCTATTATGCAGCATTTTTAAAATCACAAGTATTATGCTCACACTTTTTATGCTCAAGATTGTCATACATGTGATTAAGCTTATATGAAATCAAATAGAATCACATGTCTATACTCTGAAACTATACTTGTGTTTAAATCTTTAAACTTTCAGAGTTATCACAAGCGCTAAGATTGTTCGTAATATTAAAATATTAACTTTTTGAACTTCGGAACTTATTCTTGCTATAAGAACAATGGACAAATTGATAAAATTATTTTTAGCAAGACTCTACTAAGAGTAACTAGACTCTAGTTGCTCATCTTTATCACTTAAACCATTGTTACTTTTGTGAATAGTTTTGTCATCATAAAAAAGGGGGAGATTGTTGAGAAAAACCCTATATGATTTTGAAGATTGACAAAACAATCCACGTACTCTTAAGTTTCGAGATAATGTCGTAGAATACTTATTTTGCAGATTGTCCTTTGGTGCGGGGATGCATAAGATTGAATCTGGCAAAAAGGGTTTTGCTTAGATGGGATTTTTGAGGGACTCAGATGCTTTATTGAGCTCGAACGTTGAACCGAGGTAGCTCAGACGTTGGGATGGTGCTCAAACTTTGAGTGGAGTACTCACGTGCAGTAATCAGAACTTGAAGAGGACTTCGAAATGTACTTAATTGATACATTACAACAGATACAATCGAGTTGGATCATTCTTGAGGATTCTCGGGGATAGAGATCAATCAAGGATACGAAATCAAGGAGACATACACGACTTTCTAAATGAATAAAATCACCTATGGAAACCTAAGATCATAATTGTATGGGCGATTTGATCCAAATGGGGAAGAATTTCCTTTGGCAATCCCCAACGATTACGAAATCTTTTTTTGGTATTTGTCTTGTCCAAACGAAAAGTTTTGGAGAGACCTCTTCTGGAAGCCTTGCAACGGTTGGATTGAAGGCAAAGGAGTATAAAAGATATCTCAAGGCTGAAGGAAATCAAGATCGATGTTAAGAGGGAAAAATTTTCATAATTCTTAGATCGATAGTACTTCATTTCATACACACTTCTTGATTTATCCTTTATAATTATGAGGAGGTATACACAAAAGTGTTGAGAGCTAGGTGGGGTATCCTGCATGTCAAGGAGATCACTAAGCTGTAACCTCTCGAGCAGTTTACTAGCGAAATCCAGCCAATAGGCTAATAGCCGGAAAAGTGGACGTAGACTCAACCAAAGCCGAACCACTATAAACCCTATGTGCTGTCTTCTCTATCCTTACTCTGGTCATATTATATATCTAGTGATAGTTGAACTGCATATGAATCGTTCATAGTGATATACTGCATTTTCATCATCTGAGACGTTTGATTAACGCTAGTGCAATTTGAATTCTGCGATCAACTTTGAAATTGCACTATAATCACCTATTCACCCCCTCTAGGTGATAACGCTAGCTACAACAACCCTAAAAGAACTAAACAGATCTAGATACCAAAGAAAACTTGAACTTTCTTGATGATTACAAGTACCAATGAAAAGAAGAAATACGTGGTATCTTGATAATGGTTGTTCTAGACGCATGGTTGGAGACTCTATGATATTCATCAATGTTGAAATGTTTGATGGAGGAAGTGTTTCTTTTGGCGGTAACAAAAAAGGAACAATTACAGGCAAAGGAACAACGAAGATTGGCAACTTCTTATCAATGATGTCTTATTGGTCAAGGGTTTAAATTTCAGTCTCACTAGTATAAGCCAACTATACGATATTGATTTTGCAGAAGATAAATACTCAGGAGTGAACCAAGATAACAAGTGTTCATTCACTGGATGAAGACATGGCAACATGTATCTTTTGGATACATTATCTGAGAATATGAAACTATCTGTCAAAGACACTCCATAACTTTGGCACAAGAAGTTGGGACACATAAGCCTCAAACAGATTACAAACCTCTGTAGAAAGAAGCTAGTGAGAGGACTCTCAAATGCCAAGTTTGAATAGGCAAAACATTGTGAAGCATGCACACTAGATAAACAAGTAAGAAATTCTTATAAGTTCATAAATGAAGTTACTACTAACCATGTGATGCGGTTATTACATATGGATGTCTTCAGACTCACTCGAACACAGAGCATTTGAGGTAAAAACTATTGCTTAGTCATTGTGGATGACTACACTATATATACCTTAATTTTCTTCCTTGCACATAAAAATGATGCATTATCATATTTTGAAAGCTTTTCAAAGAAATTTCAAAATGCAAAGGGATACTCAATTTTTAACATCAAAACTAATTATGGATGGGAATTTGAAAATCAATACTTTGCATAATTTTGTGATCGAAATGGTTTTCAACATAATTTCTCTTCTTCTTACTCTCCACGGCAAAATGAAGTTGTTGAAAGGAAAAAATCGATCTTTGCAAGAAATGGCACGAACTCTTTTAATTGAAATCAAAGATTTATCCCATTTCTGGGTTGAAACTATTTCTAATGCTCGTTACATTATAAACTATGTCTTTCTGAGACATTACTTGATAAAACCCCCTATGAGTTTTACAAAAAAAAAAAAACAGACAAACATATCATACTTTCATGTATTTGGGTGCAAATGTTACATTCTTAAGAACTCATATTATCGGCCTAGTACGTTTGATGAAAGATCAGACGAAGGTGTGTTTCTAGATTATTCTACTTCAAGCAAAGCACGTAGAGTCTTCAATAAGAACTCACAAACAGTTGAAGAATATGCGAATGTGAGATTTGAAGATAAATACACTGCTTGAAAGGTAGACAATGAAGGCACAATACTATATGAGCAGAACACATCATTTGAGAATGAAGAATAATATGAAACTTCTCAAAACATAGAAAATATTCAATCTATTGCAACTTCTGAAGAAAAAAATTTTAAACAATCTCCAGAGACTGAGCATGACAAGTCAAAGAGGAACTGGAAATATAAATCCAGTCACCCTATAGATCTGGTCATTGGAGATATGGACGAATGGATCATAATAAGATCCAAGCTCAAGAATAATATAAATGCATTTGCATTAGTTTCTAAAGTGGAATTCAAAGGAATTGAAGAAGTTCTTGCAGACGAAAGCTGGATAGAAGTAATGCAACAAGAGCTACATCAGTTCAGACTCAGTGAAGTTTGGGAACTAGTGCCCAGACCTATGGATCATCTTGTTATTGGAACTAAATGGGTCTTTAAATAAAATGGATGACAAAGGATAATTAACAAGGAACAAAGCATGACTCGTTGCAAACGATGATCTTCAAGAAAGGGGATTGACTATGATGAAACGTATGCTCCAATAGCAAGATTGGAATCCATCAGACTGTTACTTGTCTATGTTTGCTACAACAACTTCAAGCTATATCAAATGAATGTCAAGAGCACATTCATGTACGGATACATGAAGGAGGAAGTATACGTCAAATAACCCCCAAGCTTTGAAGATCCAAAGAGCCAAGATCATGTATATGAATTAAAGAAAGCTCTTTATAGACTTAAATAAGCACCCCGTACTTGGTATGAAAGGTTAAGTAATTTTCTTACCGAAAATGATTTCAAAAAAAGTAAAGTTGATACAACCTTATTTATCAAAAGGAAATGTAAAGAAATCTTGTTTATCCAAATATATGTAGATGATATCATATATGTTTCATCTAACAAAAAACTTTACAAGAATTTATCTTCAATCATACATAGTGAATTTGAAATGAGCATGATAGGTGAACTTACCTTCTTACTTGGACTGCAAGTGAATCAAACTGAGCAAGGCACATTCAGACATCAAAAGAAGTATGCCAATAAAATAGTGAAGAAGTTTAGTCAGGAGAAATATAGGAAAACTGAATCACCAATCTCTTCTTCATCTAAGCTAGACGAAAATGAACAAGGCAAATAGGTTGATCAGAAACTTTACAGGAGCATGATTTGTTCTTCATTATATCTTACTACTTCTACACCTGATTTTTAGTGTGTATGTATGCAAAATTTCAATCATATCCTAAAGAATCACATCTCACTGCAGTAAAAAAAATTATAAAATACATAGGAACAAATGCTAATCTAGGATTATGGTATCCTAAGACGTCAGACTTTACATTAAATGACTATTCAGATGTTGACCTCGCAGGTTGTAAGATAGATAGAAGAAGTATTTCAGGTATATACCAACTTCTGGGATCAATGTTGGTGTCTTGGATCTCAAAGAAACAAAACACTAGCACTATCAACCAAAAAACTGAGTATGTGGAATTTGAAAGTTGTTGTGCTCAAATCCTATGAAGGAAACAACAATTGAAGTACTTTAGTGTTGAAGCTTTTAATGTGAAAATCAAATGTGACAATACCAGTGCCATCAAACTCACTAAGAATCCAATTCTGCACTCACGAGCTAGCATATTGAAATTAAGCATCACTTCATTCGTGGTAATGTGCATAATGATGATGTTAATATTCAATTTGTTGATTCAAAGCATCAATTAACTGACATATTCACGAAACCACTTGAGAAAAATACTTTTGAATATATCATAAAAGAATTGGGTATATTACTGCTATGCCTGTTTGAGATGTTTTCTAGACAAGAAAAACTTGCTTATAAACAAACTGCAACATCTGAAGATAGCAAGAAGATGTTAAGCTTCATATGAGAAGGTCTGATAACTGAAAGAACTCTCAGAACTTTAAAGCATCATCCAAAGCTATCATCATCTGAGTGGATACGACATAAAGTTTGATCGTTCAAATTTTTTACGCATATGTATTTATTTTTAGAAAACAAATAAGGTACATGCCATGTCAATTTTTTTAATATTATACAAAATATTATGATTACTGTGATTACATTGATTAAACTGATTGAATTGATTGATGATTATAATTTTCAAAATTAATTGATCATATCTTTTCAAAATATTTTATTTATGGAATTTGTATATCAAAATATCTTATTTCTTTAAAGCGGGTTCAATTTTAGCAATGACAATCTTTGCACTGAACTGTCACTTTTTTTAAACCATTACCACAAAAACTGTCTTTTCAATCTCTTCATTCTCCTCGCTCAGAACGCTCTAAACTTCTTCTCAAAATCACTTTTGCGATTTCACTCTCAAACCCTAAATCGCCACAACCCTCTCTAAAAGCTCCAAAAACCCCAAATGGTACCCAAAAATCCCTCAGCGTTGAAGACACCCTCGAACTACTACCAGTCGGTCTGGCCAACCGGAATCGCGAGACCCTAGAGTCTCACCCGATGCTCCAACTCACTACGCTCTCACGAACTTCGTATGGGAAAATAGTGTTGCTCAGAGAACTGATGAAGCACGTAGAGTGGTTACTGACATAGGCATTACTGGACCGCCAGAGATGGCGGAGAAGAAAAAGAAGAAACTTCAGAACTACCTTACAAGTATGGTAATCCAAACCCCTGAATAAAATGCTAGTCTTCCTGTTGATAGTAGAATCAAACTAGCTAGGGGTCTGTCTAATGTGATTAAGGGAATGAGGATGCAAGATAAACCTGATCATGACATTCAAAAAATTTTTCCTAGAAATGGATTCTTCAATGAGGAGGAGTTACAAAAATTCAGTGAAATGCTAACTCAAGAAGAGATTAGGCAAACTACAAGAGTTGGGAACAAATTCAGAAAGTTAGACCTTCTGAAAAGAGAAAGGAGAAGGCTGGTGAACCTTCTAGAGTAGGAGAGATGCAAATTGCACAAATAAAGACAAGATCAGAGAGTGATATGGCGGAAAAACAAATAGACGTAGTAATGGTTAGTGATTATCTAAGGGAAGATGATGATGAGACAATCTAAGCTCATTTTCAGCTAACAATAATGAAGTTTTTGGCTGAGGAAGGAAGCACTAATATGATGTTCAGATCTAAGGAGCATCACACCTACTATAACTCTCTGATTGCCAGAACTTCCATGGAAAATACGTGAGTTGATTTTGAATTTTTTGAGAAGAATATTTTGCAAATCCTTTATCCTCTCACCAAACTTCAGTTGCAATCTCTCTGTTCTCTGAATGCTCCTTGTTATCTTGAGCTAATTGCCTATTTCCATTCCAACTTCTCTATGATCTTTAGAGATGCAATTCAGTATTCCTTCTTTGAACATGACATCATTCCAAGTGCTGCAAATCTTGCAAAAGTACTCCATACAGATCTTTCTATCTTCACTCAAATTCCTATCTCTGATTATGCTGCTTACAAAGAACTGTCAGGAAATCCAAATCTATCTAGAGCAAACAAAGCTCATGCTGAACATCACCACTTTTCTCTGAGAACCATCATTCTGCATAAGGTAGTCATAAACTGACTTAGGCCCAAGGGACCATCAAAGACTGATGTTTCTCGCTTTGAAGCCAAACTCATCTAGGCTATTCTTAATGGCAAACCATTCTCTCTTCGACTTCTTATCTTTCTCCACATGTGAAGAACAGTAAGGAAGAATAAAGGACAATTATCTTATGATCACTCATCACTAGGATCTTTGAATAAATGAGAATTGTGATTCCATAGCAGCTCAGATCTTTGAAAGTTCCTCAAAGAAGTATTGGTGAGACAATGTTCATCAAGAAGGGCTATAAATTGCAAAGGGACAGCGGATAGATAGGAAGAAGAAAGTTATCATGATATATCTTCCAGTGACGGAAACAGCACAGGCTAAAGAAATTCAGAGTGTAGGTTCTGAAAAATCTGCAGAAGCTTCTCCAGCAGGGCCATCCTCAGAGTCCATTCGAAATAGGAGGATAAAAAATTTGGTTCGCAAGTCCACCAAATCAGGACTAAAGAAGAGAAAGCTTGCCAAGCGGTTGCCTGAGAAAGAGCGTAATTATGATGGCTCCTTGGTAATAGAAACTGAGTTCGAAGAGATACTTCAAACAATTGTGAGGTCAACCTTTGAGGATGAGATTGTAATCCAGATAGAGCAGCAGGAGAAAGAAAAGAAAATGAGAAGGAGGAAAGAGAGAAAGTAGGAGAGAGATCAGCAAGACAACAGGAGGTACCTATTGTGAATGTTCAGGGAAAGAACAAAGTAATCGATGAATCCACTGAGGTTCAAGAATCTGAGAAAATAGTACAAAGTAATGAAGAGTTGTTAACAAGATCTCAAGAAGAGCAAATTGAACAAGTCAACATCTCTCAGTTTATTCAGAGTGAAGGAGGTGCACCGAGTGAAGGGGAGTATCCTAAGAAGGGCAATTTTCCAAATTAGGATTTTTTTAAAAAATATTTACCAAAATAGTATTAAATAAAATATATATACCAAATTAGGTGCCGCTCGGTATATGAGCCGCTGAGCGGCACCCAATTTGGTCGATTAGGCCCTGGTCAGTGGCCCAATTGCTGAGCGGGATCGCCAAGCTTCCCGTTCGGTCATTGGGCAGCCATTTAATTTTTTTATTTTCATATTTTTTAGAAAAATAAAAAATTATTGATAGTTATTACAATTATTTTATTTATAATTATTTATCTTTTGAAGCTTATTTTTATAAGATAATCATAAATCAATAATTAAAAATAATTTGTATTTATGTAATTATTTAAAATTGTAGCGAAAGATTAAAACTGCAGTAATAGATAAATGAAAAAACGCAGCAAAATAGCTAAAAACTGCATGGAAATATGGAAAACCATAGAAAAAAAGTAAATAAAGGGGAAAACTTTGAAAGGGCATATCTCATCGCTCGAGTGTCTGTTTGGGATAATTTTTTTTTATTTCACATAATTTTTCGAGATGAATCCGTTGGCAAACATCCATTTTCCCCAAAAAATAAAGTTTTCCTCGTCAATTTTGAATTTTTTCCTTCGATGCCACATCTCGATCACGAATAAACCGTATTTTCCATCTTTCCTCCTTCAATCTTTCCATGTTGAACTCATTATATCATTTTTTTGTAGTGGAAAAAGGGTCTAGGCGGTTTTTCATGCCCACATCAATATCACGTCTTTTAATGAGGTATAGATTAATTAATTTACAAAATATGTCGTTAATTTTGCCGTTTGCTCTGTTGATTGTCGCTTGGGTGAAGTGTTTTGATAGTTGTGGGTTCCACTCCCAGCTTGTTTAATCTCTAATTTTTTTATTTTTTCAAAAAAATACGAAATAAAAAAATTAAATGGTGCCCCGCTCAGTAGCCCAATTGCCGAACAGGAGGCTTGGCGGTCTCACTCGGCGATTGAGCCGTCGAGCGGCACCCAATCAATCGACCAAATTGGGTGCCGCTCGGTGGCTTATATGCCGAGCCGCACCTAATTGGGTATATATATTTTATTTAATACTATTTTGATAACCATTTTTTTAAAAAAAATCCTAATTTGGAAAATTGTCCTCCAAAGAAGCTTTATGTGAGGGGGAGAAAATACCAGTGGAGATTGACGCTACTAATAAAGAAGTTTCCCCAGGCAAAACTACCACCGATGCTCCACAAGACACTTTAGACTCATCATCTGAGAAGCATGCTAAAACTCAGGGGGATTCATCTAATGTAGGAACTTAGACTGATGATGACTTGAGTGGAGCTACTGACTTAGAACTTCTCAGGAAATTGGTGTAGAAGCAAAGAGAGATGGATGAGAAACGGATAGATGTCTGGACTTCTCTGCAATTGGATATTGAAGGATTG
The DNA here is from genome assembly GCA_028455895.1 of Rhodomyrtus tomentosa. NCBI lineage: Eukaryota > Viridiplantae > Streptophyta > Magnoliopsida > Myrtales > Myrtaceae > Rhodomyrtus > Rhodomyrtus tomentosa. The sequence continues at coordinate 15,041,053 of JAPCWY010000008.1, forward strand.
AAGGTCAGAATAAATTCTGAAGTTGAGAAGAGAAAGAAAGATATTGTAGGCCTATCAGAATCTCAATTGAGCTTTCTAGACAAGACGATCTTCAACTTAAATAAGGATCTAAACCAAAAAATTAGTCAGCTATCCAGATTTTTCCTAGTCCAACTCCTTACTGGCCAAGCTCCAACAGCTTCCACACCAGCCCCGTCCACAAGCACTCCAAATCCAAACCCATGAAAATCAAAAACAAATTCTGTTTTAAAAGGTTTTCTGTTTTTTATGTCTTTTGATTGTGGCTTTCTTGATTGTGGCTCTGTAATGAAGTGTTGAACTTAAATTTCTCTACTCTATTATTACTATAGTTGAAATATTTGAGCTCTTATTGCATATTTCTAAGTATTTTGCTATAGCTCGTTTGTGCTGATGACAAAAAGGGAGAGAAGTATTGTAGGATGATCAAAAGATGATAAAAAATTATGCTCTGAGTATCACATTGTATGTCTGATTATTCTATGATAATATCATGCAATATGTACATACAAGTATTATAATCAATCTACGGGTTCAGGTTCCACAGATTCATGCAACAGAATATGTGATTTGAGCATAACACAAAATATGCTTTGGTGTAGAAGCAAAGAGAGATGGATGAGAAACTGTAGATGTTTGGACTTCTCTGCAACTGGATATTGAAGGATTGAAGGTCAGAATAAATTGTAAAGCTGAGCAGAGAAAGAAAGGTATTGTAGGCCTATCAGAATCTCAATTAGGCTTTCTAGACAAGACGATCTTGAACTTACAGAAGATCTAAACCAGAAAATTAGTCAGCTATCCAGATTTGTCCTAGTCCAACTCCTTGCTGACCAAGCTCCAACAACTTCCACACCAGCCCCATCCACAAGCACTCCAAATCCAAACCCATGAAAATCAAAAACAAATTCTATTTTAAAAGGTTTTCTGTTTTTGATGCCTTTTGATTGTGGTTTTCTTGACTGTGGCTCTGTAATGAAGTGTTGAACTTAAATTTCTCTACTCTATTATTACTATAGTTGAAATATTTGAGCTCTTATTGCATATTTCTAAGTATTTTGCGATAGCTCTTTTGTGCTGATGACAACAAGGGGGAGAAGTATTGTAGGATGATCAAAAGATGATAAAAAAATATGCTCTGAGTATCATATTGTATGTCTGATTATTCTATGATAATATCATGCGATATGTACATAGGAGTATTATAATCAATTTACAGGTTCAGGTTCCACGGGTTCATGCAACATAATATGTGATCTGAGTATCACACAAAATATGCTTTGAACTGGTGAACAAGTTCTGAAATATGCTCTGAACAGTGAACATGTTCTGAATTATGCTCTAAACAAGTGAATAGTTTTTGATAACAAGTGAACAAGTTTTGTTTTGAGCTATACAAACTTACTATAAGTTGAACAGATTGATTAAGTCTCAGCAACTGATTATTAGAGCAGTACAAAATGAAATTTGACAGAGCATCATGGTACAGAAATATCCAAATTACATGTATTATGCTCTGAGATATTATACTGCTTAAAATTTATTGAACTAATTTGGTTCTCGAAACCATGTGCTTTGATTATGAAAAATCTTTTGTTCACATGTTTTCGTAGTATAAGTACTATATACCAGTATGTGCACACAAATAAAAAATCATTTGCTATAGGATTCACAAGTTTTTAGATTAATCGTAATATCAATGTATACAAATTTTGAATTCAACCTTACATTAGAACTTTATCTTGCTAAAGTGCAATATATGTTGTGATGAATTGTCACCTAGCAACACTACACTTGAATAACAAAATTATGTGTTACTCGGCTCTTTTTACTTAACAATTGATATTCTTATGGATTGTTTTGTCATCATGGATAGATTGTTGAGGAAAACCTTGAATAATTTTGAAGTTGACAAAACAATCCTTACACTCTTGATTTAGGATAATGCCATGAAATACTTATTTTGCATATTATCCAAAGGTGCGGGGATGCACATGAATGAATCTGTCAAAAAGGTGGCTCAGATGTTACTCTAAGTGACTGAAATGCTGTGTGGGGCTCAGACGTTAAGCAGAGGAATTCAAACGTTGGATTGATGCTCAAGCTCTAAGAGAAGTATTTTGCGTGAGTAACCAGAACTTCAAGAGAGATTCAAAAGATGATTTGATTGGTATATTACATCATTACAACGGCTAGTAATCGAGTTAGATCATTCTTGAAGATTATCAGGGATGAAGATCAATGTAGATCAAGGGAGATGAACACAACTTTCCTATGGAGAGATCCATTTATGTAAATCCAGGATCGTAATTGTATGAGCGATTTGATCCAATGGGAAAGACTTTTCTTTGGCAACCCTCAATGATTAGAAGATCTTCTTTGGGATACGATCTCGTCAAAATGGGTAGTTTTGGAGAGCAATTCTTTAGAGGCCTTACAACGGATAGTTGGATGTGGAGGAGTTTAAAATACATCTCAAGGTCGAAGAGAACAAGATTGGCGTAAAATAGAATATAAATTCCAAGATCGAGAGAGCTTCAATTCTTTTTTTTTTTTCCCTTGATATATTTGATGTAATTCTTAGAGATATACATGAAAATGTTGAGCGTTAAGTGTGGAGTCTTTCGTCTCAAGGGAGATCACTGAGTTGTAACCTTCAAAAAATTAACTAGTGAAATCCAGTTGATTAACTGTCAGCGTGAATAAGTGGACGTAAATTTGAATTAAGCTGAACCACTATAAACTCTTTGTGCAGTTTTCTATATTCCGTACTCATACTTGTTCATATATTTGTATATCTCGTTGCCATTATGTATCGGGTTAATCGTGTTCTGGCTCTTTGTGTCTCTTTCCCTCCTCAACCCCTTTGCGAGTTGCTTTGGATTGATGCCCCTCGCCTGGGCTTCTATGTAAGAACTTTTAATTTTCCATAATACAAGTTTGCCTTTTTTCGACCAAAAAATAAGTAAGGCCAAATTTTGTTACATACTTTGAGAAAATTGATAGTATATACTTGCCCCTATTTTATATCCACCCCATATATTACTAACAAAGCGCATTCCCTCTATTTCCTTTTAATTTTATTTAGCTAAATAATAGAAATAATTTTCCTAAGTTTTATTCCCCTTCGTCTCCTCCTATTTCCCTCAATCCTAATACTTTAGTTGCCTTATTTCTATCTTTTTTAGGGAACTTGATATTTTCATATAATTTCCTAATATTTTGGGGGATTGTATAAACTATTTTTTTAGCTTGTCTGCTTAAAAAAGTTTGCATGTGATAGTTTCTTCCAAATTTCAATTAGTTATCATAATAAGAAATAAATGCATTAAAAGTACTAAAACTTATCATGAAAGTACAATCTGAGTCCTAAATTTTTTTTAAAAAATCAAGTTTTTGACAAAAAGAAAAAATAATGCAATCGAGCCATAAATGTTTTTGAAAAATCAAATCAAGTTTTTGACAAAAAGGAAAAATAACGCAATCGAATCATAAATGTTTTTGAAAAATCACTTTTGGACCTTGAACTTATGTATTCTTTTTTTTTTTTTTTGCAAGCAAGTCATTAAGTTTAAATTTGTTTAATCAAATCCTTGAACTCGAATAACTTTGTCAATCAAATCCTTCCAGCTCCAAAAACATCTGTCTATGACCATACAGATAGCTCACACAAACCTGTCTTCAGCAATATTCCCAGAAGAATTCTCTTCGTAACCTATGTTTATTCAAGAACCAAGATGGAGCTAATATGACAAACATTATAACTCAAGATACCACAATCCACAAATTCTGCATCTTATCCATGGTTACTATCCACAACATACACAACGCAACACATATGGTACACGACGCATGAAAATCACAAGAGCATTCCAGCGCAGGCGGTCCCCGACCCATTATTGGATTGTGTTCATCACAACATCCCAATGCCTCTATTCCTTACCTGAAAAAAAAAAAAAATCCCAATGCCTCTGTAGAATAGGCGTCGTTGATTAGGTAAATCTATCTCTGTTGTGAGGGGAAGAGTAGTCGATGTTGGGGCCAAGAGGGATGATACCAAACGGATTGATAGTAGGATGGCTTCCATAATAATGCCGCTTGATGTGCTCCATATGGACACTGCCACTCATGCCGGGGACTTGGAAAATGTCTTTGGTGTAATTGAACAGATTTGGGTACTCATGAAGTGACTTTTTGTTGCACTTGAAATGAACCACGTAAACCTGTCATCAAGTCAAGGCAAAGTCAAAAAATAATTGAATTGATATAGACAAAGTATCTTCGGAGGAGTTCCACAGAAAATAGTGATTGCAGATTCTCATAAACCTAAAGCCATCCTTTCTTTTCCTTTTTGTTTTTCGCATTCTGCAATGATTTTTTACATGCATACACTTTACTCATCCACTTGTTTCTCTTTCAGAAGGAAAAGAAAAACAGAAAACAACAAGGGTAGGGAAAGGGTAGTGTCCTCGCATGACTATCAAGAAACTTAAAAATGAGTATCGGAAAACATAGAAAGAAGTATAGTTTTCAGTTTTCATCTTACCAAACTTGTTTTCTCAGAGAACATTAAGATTTCAACGTCGATTGGTCCGAGAAAAGAGCTTTCCTTAGAGAAAAGATAATTGAATACTTGTCTTTATATGACAATGGAAGTCAGTCAACTTATAGACATGATTATCCTAGTTCTTGTAAAATGAGATTCATGTGGCTTTTTAAGCTTTAGTGCTAGCTTGTTTAAATCAAAGATATGACCAGAAACTCCCGAATATATCAAAATAATAAGGGCCATACCTCATCAAACCTTATCAGGGTGACAAATAACCGAATATCCGTTTCAGAAAGCGTGTTCCCACATATATATCTTTGCTTGCCAAGTAGTTCTTCACACTTGTCCAAAGCATCAAACAATTTCTTTACGGCCTGAAGAGAAACGGACATTTTGTTGAAAGAAAGGATAATTTCATTCATAGTTTTAAAAGAGCAAGAGATACAATATATATAGAGAATTGATAGTTCTCAACCCTATGACAATAAATAAATAAACTAGACCCACTAACACTAACAATAAACATAAAGAGGTATAAAGAGGCTTCAATACTCCCCCTCAAGTTGGAGCATAGATGTCGGACATGCCCAACTTGCAATGAATGGTATGAAACGTGTGCCCGTTCAAGCCTTTGGTGAAGACATATGCAAGCTAATCCTTAGAGGCGGTAAAATTTGATGAGGCCACTTATCAACTGCACTAACACTAACCGTATCATTCCCGGTCACCACAATGTCATCAACATATACGATAAGAACAACCTGAGTACTTGATCGTTTGATGAATAAGGTATGATCAACATTACTTTGAATAAAACCAAAGCCAATCATAGCCTTTTGAAATCGACCAAACTAGGCTCTAGGAGACTGTTTTAAGCCATATAATGCCTTTCTAAGTCTGCACACATGACCTTTTGTCTCCGAGCCAGAAAAGCCTGGAGGAATGCCCATATACACTTCTTCCTCAAGCTCCCCGTGAAGAAATACATTCTTCACATCCAGCTATTGTAAGTCCCATACAAGATTAACAGCATATGAGATAAGAATTCTAATACTGTTCATCTTGGCAACCGGTACGAATGTCTCAGTGGAATCAAGGCCATAGGTTTAGGTGTAACCCTTGGCCACCAAGCGAGCTTTGTAGCAGTCAATAGTGCCATCGGCCTTCTGTTTGACAACAAACACCCACTTGCATCCAACGGTACTTTTATCTTGGGGAAGTTAAACTAACTCCCAAGTACCATTTTTCTGAAGAGCTTTCATCTCTTCTAGCATAGCTTCCTTCCATTTTTTGTTAGCTAGGACCTTTTGCCACGTTCTGGGGACAGCTATAGACAATAGAGATAAAGAAAAAGCACGGTAGGATGAAGACAATTGATCATATGACACAACATTGGATATGAGACGCTGTGTACATGAACGCTCGCCCTTCTAAGTGCAATCGGTAATTCATCATTTGTATCATCATTAGCAATAATCATAGGGGATATGTCATTACTTGGAATTGTGGCTGTAGTACTGGCGAGAGGAGATTTGTCAAAGAGTAGAGTAGTGATAGAGGGGGCTTTACGAACATTCTATCGAGTAAACACAATCAGGTACCGAAACTATTCCTGAATCGGTGGATCCTCTGCTAAATTTTCTGCATTGACAGAATCAAGATTTTCAGTACTTGTCGAGTCTTTAGTACAAGCCGCCAAATCTGTTGTAACTGCTGGTGGGGCTGTTTTTTCGATATTGGCAGCAGCTGTAGGGTCAGATTTTTTATCAGAAATGTCCTGAATTAACTCCCCTTGTAAAGGTATCACATCCACACTAGAGTACACATCTTCACCATGAGTAGGCTCCCCCTGAAGAGGTGTCCGCGAGTAAAATGGCTGAAACTCATGAAAGATAACATCCATGGAAACAAAATAGCGCCTAGTGGAGGGGCAATAGCACTTGTAGCCCTTTCGTGTGAGAGAATAGACCAAAAAAATACACTTGAAACTGCGAGGAGAAAGCTTACCAGCCGGGTGAGTAATACGTACAAAACATTCACACCCAAACACCTTCGGAGGGATCAAAAACTTATGAGAACCAGTAAGGGCCTCAATGGGAGAGCAATATTGGATAATCCGTGATGGTAGGCGATTGATCAAATAAGCCGCACTCAAAATAGCATCACTCCAATATTGAGTTAGAACATTCATGGCAAACATAAGGGAATGAGCCACCTCCAAGAGATAGCGATTCTTGCGTTCCGCAACACCATTTTGTGCAGGAGTATTAACACAGCTCGTTTGATAGAGAATACCACGGTCACGTAAAAACGCTTGAAAATCTGACCTAGTATACTCCGTTCCATTGTCATTTCGAAGAATACGAAGCTTGCCATCAAATTGTGTCTGAACCGAAAACATCAATTTTATGTTGCAATAAATAAACCCAAGTAGTGCGGATACAACAATCAATAAATGTCACAAACCAACGGTGACCCGAAATGGAGGAAACACGGGCAGGACCCCAAACATCCGAATGCACAAGAGCAAAGGGTGCATCACTTTTATTATTAATAGGAGAATAAGTAACTCGAGTTTGTTTTGCTAGAACACAAGAATCGCAAAAGAAATCTTGACCCCTACATTTATCAACCAAATCTAGACAGATCTTTATTAAGGTTCCGAGCGGTAGATGTCCCAAACGGCGATGCCAAACATGTAGCTCAGATAAGGTAGCTGAGAAAGTTGAAGTGACAAGATGAGCTGATGGTAGTAAATCGAACACATATAAACCCCCCTCTACTCTACCACAACCAATCTCCCGACCCGTTGCAAAGTCCTGCACGACACAATAAGATGAAAAGAAAAACACTTGGCACTTCAGATCACGAGTCAGGGAACCAACTGATAGGAGATTAGTGTAAACTGTAGGAACATGTAAAACGGATGATAAAATAATATCACGGGTAATAGACACCGAGCCTTGACCGGCTATGGAGTCTAATGAACCATCAGCAACAGTAATACAATCATGCTTAGGGGCATTAGAATAATCAGCAAAGAGTAATATCACCGGTCATATGATGCGTGGCACCCGAATCAAGGATTCACGGCTGAGAAAATTTACACAAACCACCGAAAAAGCTACCTAACTGTGTGAAATTAGAGGCCAAAGTGCCAGAAGCCGATGATGTAGAGGTGTTAGGGCTGTCTACGTTGCGTGCTAAGAGAAGACGCAGACTAGTCAACTCGGCAGCAGATAAAGAGTCTGACGGAGCTGCTGGTGGCTGACCTGGAGCTTCACTCAAGTGTACCTGAGGCCCGGTACGACCCCTTCCGCGACCCCGGCCAGCATTTGAAGGACGCCCGTGAAGTTTATAGCAAGTTTCGCGGGTGTGACGTTCCTTTCCACAATAATCACACTTCACAACCGGTCTGTCATTTGCCAAAACGACCACGAGATTCAATTCCACAGATGGATAAAGGACAGAGCGTTATAGGACAACGGGCTAATGCATCGCGCTTCGACGCTTTTCCTCTAGATGGACCATAGCATAGGATTGTTCCAAGGTCGGAAAAGGCACCCAGCACAAGATCTGGGCCCTAATCTGATCATACTCCATATTAAGGCCAGCCAAGAACTCAAAAACACGAAATTTGTCCACTTTTTTTTTTTAAGGCAGCAACATCAAAGGGGTTTGAAGGATGAAAATCATCATAAAAATCCAGTTCATGCCATAAACTACGTAACTCAGAATAATATTGAGATAATGACAACTCCCTTTCTTGGTTTCATGAATTTTCTGTTGGAGTTCATAGACTTGGCCATCATTCTCCACTTGAGAATAAATATTTCGAGCAGCCTCCCAAATCTTTGCTGCTGTATCTAAAAATAAGTAGCCACGAGCGATAGTGTCAGTCATTGAATTGACAAGGTAAGCCATAACCAAGGCATTCTCGGAGATCCACTTGCATATAGCATCATCTCCGGTAATAGGTTGCACGCTCTCTCCAGTAAGATAGCCGGTAAGACCACGTGAAACAATGGTGAGTTAACAAGAGCGAGACCAAATCAGGTAGTTGGAGCCATCTAACCTGATGGAATTTGTCGAAAAAGAGGGATAAACACCAGGAGCACTATGGCTCAATTCCCTAGGAGAGTCCGAAGCTTTAGTCTTTGACATGGTCTCGGATGATAAGTTGTATCGAAGAACAAGATTTAGATCACATAACGTATGATCCGTATAACATCATGGCTAGTCGGTAGCAAGGAGGCTCTCGGAAAGTGCCGGACAAGGCATGGAGGCTACCGATAGCTTTGGGAGGGAGAAGAAGTTGCCGACAGCTACAATAGAGAGAAGAGTAGCTGCCGACAGGTATTAAAGGTTGCTGGAGATGAAGGAGATGTTAAGGTTTGGAAGGGAAGATCGCGAATTGCTGGGAAGAAGGCATAGAGATTAAGGAAGAAGGCAACTTTCAAAGGGCGAGGGCAATAGGAAGATGGCGGCTGGCAGATTTTAGAGAAGTGCGCTAGGTTACGGAACCTAGCTCTAATATCATATTGAAAGAAAGGATAATTTCATTCATACTTTTAGAAGAGCAAGAGATACAATATATATAGAGAATTGATAGTTCTTAACCCTATGACAATAAATAAATAAACTAGGCCCACTAACACTAACAATAAACATAAAGAGGTATAAAGAGTCTTCAACACATTTAATCAAGAAAGATTCATTAAAAGTACAATCACTAGACTTATTATTTGGGTAAACTAAAATTTTCCACCCATGAAACCTGGCAATTCAGGGATTTAAGTTTAGACACCGCCACTGGAGAAAAGATTCAGTCTCGGTGACCATCCAAGCAAAATTAAAGGTAATCACACTTAAATGGAAAGCCAAGAAGTAAATGTTTTTTTGACATGAAGAAGTGAATGTTTTTTGACAGGCAGTTTTTACAGTAAAAAGTCCGATTCACAGCAATCAAACCTGTTTATTAAGGAACCATACCAAAACACCTGTCTGAGAAGGCAGATCAAAATTTTAGCACTAAGCTTTTGCTGACATGACATCATTAAAGACTCATAGTTGCCAACTCAATCAACACTCTAAAGGAATAATCAGCCATGTGCACCAACTAGAAATAATTAGATAGTCAATTCTTGCATCGCTAAAGCTAATCAAATAGGGAAAAAGAAGCATAAAATCAAATCAAATTTTCTATACTTCTCTAGCTAGACCAGCCATCAAACACCTAAATAAATCTCTACATGGGTGAGCAACGCAAGCCCGTCATCTAGGAATATGGTTGCTGTTATTCAGCATCAAAAGCCAAAGTTCTCTCTTGTTCTTGGAGTTTAAGGCCAGCCACCACAACTTGTATCTTTTAGTTACCTTCCCAATATCTCCTATGCATGCACACTGAATCACATGATAGGGCAAACACGACCTCCCAAGCTAATTCATCATATTCTTCACAAGTCCACAAATAAACAACCTTTTTGCCTCCACCGCCCATGGTCCTAAAGTAAGCATGCGAAATCATTAGGGATAGATCCCTAGACTGGTTCCATATTCCAAGACTTAAGAAAATGGTCCATATGTCAAGACTTAGGGATAGGGCCCTCAACTGGGTTCATATATCTGGACGTACTGTATTCTACGGTGTCGCCAGCATAATTTTCTGAAAAATCACCAACAACCACACCACCGACGAACTCTTATTCAGGAAACAGGAAGCAGACAAATGGAATTAAGCATTTACATAATGAGCAGCGTTTTAGAAAACAGAGAAGGGAGGGAGGTGATCATTTGTGGCAGTCATTTTCATTCTTTAGTTTTTCTTTTTATGTAAACATCTATCTAATTATTTGATCAAAGAACCTGACATTTGCACCTGTCCTCCTTTTCCCCGTGGCGATAATGAGGGTCTTTCAGTGCTAGAACCTGGGGAGGGAGATTTCCTAACATAGTTTTTATCATACAAAAACGTACTCAAAGGGAATGATCCTCGACCTATGGGCTTCTGTGGCATAGGGGATTTCATTCTCTACATGGTAATTGACAAATTAGCTATTTTCGATGGGACATAAAGGCTCTTATCATCAGTAGAAAGTGGTTTTAACAGGTCTCCGGATGAAGTTGCTCTTTCTTGCTTTAAGTAACAAATGGAATGACAAGTCTTGCATGCAAGTACAAACAAAGAGATAATTACCTCATCATAAGGCCCCTGCTTCCTGGCAAAGCCACACTTGTAGACACCATTATTGATGGCATCATATATCCATCCGTTGGTTTCATCAATACGAGCTTGCAAGTGAGGAGGATATAGGTCCAAAGCAGCATTCTCTGCTATGTGATTGAACTCGGTGTTGAACATGCGAATGATCTCAGAGCTTTCGTTGTTAACAATTGTTTTGAGTTTCTTATCCCATAGAACCTAATCCAAAAGAAGAAGTTTTACCTCTTCAGATGAGACAACAAATGAATAAGATCAGAGAACTAAATGCCAATCTTGAGAAGAAAGAAAGCACAAATGGCAGCACTCATCAGCATAAGGTCACTTACAGGGACTGTAAATTTCCCAGTGTAATTAGTGCTAGCTAACTCGTAAAGCTCTCTAACACTTTTTGCACCATTAAGGGGATCAGGTTCAGCGCCAGGTTCCTCAGTATCTGAAGAAGGGAAAACCCATCCCATATGCTCGTCGCTTTCCTTTGTTCTCTCCCACCGAGGTTTGACTGACTGAACATGTTTGGAAATCCCAATTAAGTAAAGTTAATGCTCACTTAACCCAAACCCAAAGTACAATTTACCGTGAAACTGATGGTCTTGTCGAGTCTTTTGATCTTCAAGTATGCAAGACACCGGGACGCCCACGGACAGGCATATGATATGTAAAGATGATACCGTCCAGATTCTGCTGGAAACTGTGAACTAGGATCCCTCAAAATAAAATTACGAAATGTTGAAGCCGTTCTGAGAAAAGCACCAGAATCGGACATTTCATCAAGCGCAGACCGAGCCATCTGAATACTGTTCTGGGCACTCAATAGGAAAACATGATCAGCTAAAGAGTCTTATCTCAAAACTACAGAAGTAGCTACACTGGAAAGAAACAGATCTTACAAGAAATTAAAAGATCTCTTTGCTTACAAATTCACCGACTGATTAAACAACTTCTGAAGCTGCTATTTTGGAAGTTTAGTGCTCAAGACACCAACAGAAAAACACATGGATATAGTGTTATCCTCATTCTAAGGATTATTCTAGAAATTTTATGTTTGGTTCTCACTGATCCACATACTTAGGAATTTATCTAGAAATGTTTTTTCTCTTCTGATTAATTTCTGACGCAATTTTTATGATAATTAAACAAATAACACAAATGAAAAACACTTGGAGGGAGAGAGAAATTCAACCACACGGTCAGCTCAAATTAATGGAAAGAAAAAAGCGTAAACAAGATTTCGGAATAAGTAGATGGAATCTTATGCAAAAACTTTGCTGAACATGAGATGAGAGTCGGTAACACCAAATTCCAAGCATTTGGTGCCTCTTGACTATTCGTTAAGGTTTTGAAACCAAAACATACAGCACCCCACCCCACCCAACCACCCCCCCCCCCAAAAAAAAGAAAAAAAGAAAAAGAAAAAAAAAGGTATTCAGTAAAGAGGAATATATTAATTATTAAAAGCTAAAAATGTCCAGTAAAAGAAAAATCCTCTATCTCTCTTCTCTCCAGGTTCTTCCACCAAAATTGCCTCTCAACAATCTCCAACAATGAAGTAAAGCCAAATCGAAGTGACGAGGCTCAAGTTCCTTTGATATTTGCAGACTTCTAATCAGCATCTACTGCACCTTAACCTTTACTATTGCAGGGAAACGGAGGGGAAAAAAAGAAGAAGAACCAAAAAGATGGAACACAAAGTGCATGCGAAGCTAAGAAGCCGCATCAACACCCAGAAAAGTTGCCATCAACTGCAAGTGGCAATGGTCGCCACATCGCCATTGACAGCAACTTTGTGGCCTGTGGCTGTAGACAGCCTCCAACTCACAGTCAGCAGAAACTTCATGGGAGTTGACATCGACACCAGACACAAAATTTACAGGGCACAACCGGCGTATATGAAACCGATCTATCCAGAACGCTGGAATCTGCTGGATGGGTTTGAACCTGATGGACCAATGCCTCCACGATCCACCGCTTAAGACGGATAGATTTAAGAAAGGAGCCATTATGGTCACCGAAAGCCACATCCTCAACAGCCACAACGTCGGCATATCGACTCGACCGCAACACATGGAATTATCCCATCAGTTATAACCAAACATGGGATTTGCTGACACAGCGAGCCAAAATCAAAAGTTCTGATCGCAGGTTCTGGCACCAGTGGTAGCAAAAATCATTCATTTTTTTTTTCCTAAGAAATTTAGCAGCCCTCCCTCATCCAGTCACATGTGCAGCGCAAAATTAAGTACCCGACAGGCCGACACCGACCAAAATCACCATCTGAAAACTCTACCAAAACAAGAAAGACCGATGAAAAAGACAGTTGACCGACATCTGGGAAAGACACTCGGTCTCAGTGGAAGCAAACAAAAGATCTTTCGTGGGGCGTTCAATCATAGTAGCTCAAAGATACATTCAACTTCAGCAGAGGACGACACAACAAAAAGATGGCAGCGATACCTTCGACGGAATCCAAGAGCGCAGCGAGAGAGAAGAGGTTTGGACTTGGGACCAAGTGGAGATGCGTAGTGAAGTTGGGCTTCAAACAAGATGCGATCATGGTCCTGTCTTTTATACTTCTTTTGTGGCACTGCTTGACGCGACAAAGACGGAGAGAGATTTTGTCTGGTTATATCGGCTTTTTCTTCAGTCGTGGGCTGTGTCGCCCGATCTCCTGTGGTCGATTCCAATCAGAAGTTCGCTTCATTGAAATAGAGTAGGTCTTTTTTTTTCCCCCTTCAGATTTGTATTAATTCTTGCGGTTTTCAAGTTTCTTAATGCTTACTTTACAAAAGAAAACGTACAGCACTTGAACTTTCAACTTTTAATCTATTCAATGAACTTTAATTTTTTTTTATACGTGTTCAATTTATTATCCGAACTAGATGGAAATATTTAGTAATATCCTTCCATTTATTCAAATTAATGAAATTTACTAATACTTCCTATTCGATCGTTTGGACAATGGACAGAAAAAAATAATAATATCACATGTGGATTATTTACTTAAGATATTCAACTCAAGTTAAACTACTGTAATCCTTTAAATTTGTTTAATTTGTTAATTTTGGAAAAATGGTTAACCGTGCTATCTGGTCACATGGATTGCTAATTTATTTATTTATTTTCTACAATTCAAACATATCAGCTTGGAAGCCAAATCAGCAAATTTCATTTAACTTGAATTAATGGAAGGTCAAGATCGCATTAAATAAAATAAAAGTTCAGAGATCACATTGCGCGTTGAGCTAGAATTTAATGATTACATTAAATTAATTAAAAGTTTAGAAATGACATTGCACATCGGATCGTAGTTCAGCAGCTAGTCATGCAATTTTAGGACTTGATTGCACCAGCTTGACAAATTTTTATAACTTGATTGCAATTTTTTTTTTTGCCTCCTCAATCCCTTTGGGATTGCTTTGTGTTGATGCCTGCCTGGGCTTTTATGTATGAACTTTTAATTTTCAATAATGCAAGTTCGTCATTTTCTGTCCAAAGATTTTATTTAGAGTCTCCACTAATCGATTAACGGTAGGTCGTTCGACACCTAAATAATATTTTAGGACTCAATTGCACGTTTGTAGTGGATTGCTAAGTTATTAGACCTAACTTGGACCCTCCCAAGTCCATATCAATTCACAACTTATGATTTCAAATATTTCATGCAAAATATTTTATTTAGATTCTCCACTAATCTGTAACGGTAAGTCGTTAGACACCTAAATAAAATATTGAAAGAAATACTTTGTTACTACGAACAAGAGATTATGAATCCGGGAACTTAGTTACTCTAGATTACACTAACGCCCTTTCGATACCATTTAAAATAAATTTGGCAAAGAGTTTGGATTCATTTTTTAGCTTATCTCATAACATGTGAAAATATTCATATGGGTACACAATCATAAAATCGGCACCCAATAACTAAAGCTATAAACAAATTGCACGGACGAATGAAATGCGAGCAATTCTTGTTTTGGTTTTTACTTGTTTAATGCAAACTAGCTATATGCAAAGCTAATCGAGCACATCAGGGTTTTTGGGTGGCGTTCGATTGAAAACAAATGATATGGCAGAAGATAAAATCAAAATTGTTAAGTTCGATAGGTAGGATTTCGGATGGTGGAAACTCCAAATAATTATTATCTTTATCATAAAGATCTCTATGCACCACTTGAGGGTTGGAAACCTGAACTCGGGGAAGTAGATCTGACAACAAAATCAAGATGGAAAATTCTTGATCGAAAGGTGTTAGGTGCAATTCATCTAGGTTTGACGAAAAAGACAGGGCATCACATCGCGAAAGCAAGACTGCAAAAGAAGCTATGGATATTTTAACGAATATCTATGACAAACCATTCGCATCGAATCACATATTTTTGTTAAAGAAGTTGGTTAATATGAAATTATCTGATAGAGGTTCCGTTGCAGAGCATATTAATAGTTTCACGCAGGTTAATGGTCAATTAGAATCTCTAGGCATAAATTTGGATATGAAGCTACAAGCTTTATTATTTTTATGTTCTCTTTCAGAACCTACAACACCGTGGTGCTCGGAATTTCGAGCATCATAAAGGATGATTTGACTCTGGATGATGTTGTGAGCAGTACCATGGATGAAGAGATGCAAATAAAGTCTCAGGTGGAGATAAGTTTTCGGCATCTGTATCTTCAACAGCACTTGTAATAGAGAACTATGGAAGAAGTAAAAGCAAAGGAAAATTTAGCGGGTGGGGAGGTCACAATCCAGGGGGAAGAGAGAGGTTACATAAGATGAGTGTCAATTTTGTCACTAGAAGGGACATCGTAGATTTCAATGTGAAGCCTACAAAAAAAAACCGCGAGATGAGAATGAAGGAGCTAATGTGGTAAGCGGTGAATATTTGTTAGATAACTTCTGTTTATCTATAGCGTTTGACTTGACTACAGATAAATGGTTTTCTTGACTCTGGTGTTTCTTTTCATTGTACCTCACAAAAAAATAGATTTGTTGTTTATGCCAGTGGAGATTTTGGGCAAGTGGTCTTGTAGGAAATGGCCACATGTGTTAGGAAAATGAACTGTAGTTTTGAACATCTCAAGTGGCAGACATCCAATTTTGCCTGAAACCAGACATATTTCAGAGTTGAAGAAAAATATGATTTCATTTAGCAAACTTGATCAAGAAAGCATGGTAACAACTTTTGAACGCGAAGAGTGGAAGATAACTTAAGGGGCAAGAGTAGTAGCAAAGGAAACGCATACAAGTACACTTTACCTTCTCTAGGGAGACAATATCAATGATATGGTTGCAACTACGGTGGTTATAAGTAATTTATCTACTCTTTGGCATTATTGTTTGAGATATCTTGGTGAAAATGGCGTTAAGCAGTTATATTCAAGAAAATTACTTCCAAGCTTACAAAAGGTTGAGTTAGATTTCTATGAGAGATGCATTTAGGGAAAACAAAAAGTAGATAGTTTTCAATTGAATGGGTGACAAAATAAAAGGCAGAAATTTGAGAACTGATGTGTGAGGACCGGCTCAGGAACTCTCTTATGGTGGTATGAGATATTTTGTCACTTTCATTGATGATGCAATAAGAAAGACTTGGGTCTATTCTCTTAGAGAAAAATAAGAAGTATTCACGATTTTCAAAATATGAAAAATCATAGTAGAAAAAGAAACAGGTTACTTGATTAAAGCTATAAAATCTAATAATGGTGGTGAATGCACGGGCAATGAATTTGCAGAATATTTGAGCCGAGAAGGCATACATGGGTTGAAAACTGTTCCTCTAACTCCTCAAGAGAATGATGTGGCTGAGAAGATGAACATGACCATTTTAGAGTGTGCAAGATGCATGAGACTACACGCATGTCTCTCACTATACTTATGGGTTGCTACAGTTAATGCAATTGTATATTTGATTAATAGGAGTCCATCTAGTGCACTAGATGTGGAGTATCGCAGAGTAGTGGCCAAGTAAAATGATCAATTATTCATATCTAAAAGTTTTTGGTTGTGTTGCATATGCTTCGGTTGACAAAGAGGAGGAAAAAAAGCATGATGCTAAGTCCTAAAAGTACATCTTTATTGGATATGATGGCAATGGATATGGACATAAGCTTTGGGAATGCTAGAATAAACAAATTCATTCGCAGTCAGAATGTGGTGCTCCATGAACAAAATATGTACAAAGATCATCAGACGGAGCATGGAACGACGGTAGAACCAGAATATGTTGAGCTAAACACAATTCCTATGAAGATAATTCTAGCAGATCAAAGTGCACCTAAAGAGTAGGTTCAAGAGAACATATTACTAATGCGCAAGCAGTTCAAGAGGACCGTGATGATCTGAAATAGGCTAATAACCTTGAAGTATCTATTTTGAGAAGATCTATATGTATGGGAAAACCAAAGGTAATTTTTTATCCTTTAGCTAATATTGTTCTAGGCCATGTCTTATAAACAAATTTGGAAGAACTGGAGACTTATGATGAGACAAAAAAATACAAGTCTCTCATGCAATGGGAGAATGTTATGAAAGACGAGTGGAAAAAACTTTAGACTTGACCAAGTTACCCACTAGTAAAAAAGCTTTGTAAAACAAGTGGGTATACAGGATAAAAAATGAAGCTGATGGTAGTATCAAATACTTGTAGTAATGGGCTTTTCTAATGAATCATGTGATGCCTTGATGTGTTAAATGCGGGGCTTAAGTAAATTCTGAGGCGTTGTTACGCGAGATTCGACTTGAGACGTATCGACGCGGGTCTATGAAAGGCAAGTTGTATCCCGAGACGTATTGACACGGGGTTTGGATTATCCTAATGCGTTATTACGCGGGATATTACACTTGGCCAAGTAAGGATTACTAACTTGATGCGTCATTACGCGGGTAGTATCCTAGTTTGATGCATTATTACGGGGACTACCTGATGCGTGTTACGCGGACATTGAGAAGTATAACCTCATGCATTATGACGCGAGTTTTGCCAAGTACATGATGACATGAGGCGTTATTACGCGAGTCCTGAGAAGCATTATGTAGCCTGATGCATTATTACGCGTGCATTGATATTGAGAATTGAGATACACTATGAGATTTACCTTTTGTGAACTTGTGATTATGCAAAACCTAAAGTATGAAGCTTAGGCTTAATTGTACGTTGGTGACTGGAATTGAGTTGCAATTGAAAATGGCATCAAGATCGTATTCTAGTAAAAAAAATCTTGCCATTGTACGAAGCTTGGTCTTGATAGTGTGATTGTCATTGGATTGTGATTGTTTAACGCCAATTGTAATGCCATTTTATGATGCATTGAGGGCCATGTGTTACTTTTCTCGATGAGCTATTGCTTGCTCTTTTTTCAAAAGTGTCTGGTGTACTAACAGCCTAGTTTAGGGTTTGGTTTAGCTTACTGAGATTTATATCTCACCCCATCATGGGATTAACATTTTCAGGTCCTAGACGATGGAAAACCCGAGCTTGCCATGGATTAGCATTCGAAGTAGTCTTGGAGGAAGTGGATATTAACCATTTTGTGACCTTAGGTTATTTTGGGGATTTAGAACTGTAACCTCTAAAGTGTGGTTGATATTAATGAGAAGATGTACACCTTTTATCCTAAGTCATCTTGTTTTTAATTATGTTTGAAGTTGTTGTCTCGCTTTCGCATACATGTATCATTTGGAAGTTTTTCAATTGTTGGCCGTTGGATCCTAAGTATCAGCTTATCCAAACGGTCGCTGAGGGATGTTCGAGTGCTCGCCGAATTTGAGGCGTGATATCCCCATTTGCTTGGTATCATTGCCAGGTCAACTCGATCCAATTTGATTGAGACTTTGAGTGATAATAAGTGATGACTTGAGGACGATTAGATTGTGAGACCCTTAGGATAAGAAATTGATTTTTGAATCTTGAGGATTATAGACTTGAACTTTTGTTGTACTCTAATGGTTCTAGTATTGATTTTAATTGATGATCTTGGGCGGTGATATTATCGGGGTTCACAAGGAAGCAAGTAGAAATTGAGAAGTCATAAGTATGGATTTGAGGATAATAGAGATTGCTTATGAACAGAGAGTCAGTTGAATTATATGATTGTGATAGTGGCTTGTCAAGGACCCAACTTGAGGTATATGGTTGAACATA
Source organism: Rhodomyrtus tomentosa (assembly GCA_028455895.1). NCBI lineage: Eukaryota > Viridiplantae > Streptophyta > Magnoliopsida > Myrtales > Myrtaceae > Rhodomyrtus > Rhodomyrtus tomentosa. The sequence continues at coordinate 15,059,978 of JAPCWY010000008.1, forward strand.
GGGAATTGATCTATGAGATGTGACTGTTATTGGTGGATTTAGAAATCTTCCATTAATAAGAATGGATCTGGAGACGAATATGGTGTGACGAGTAGTGAGGACAATCATGTAATGCATGTATTTGTGACATTAAAATGAAAGTTGAGGAATGTGTATGCATGAGCTTATTATTATCGGACTTAACAAACTGTCGCTTGGTATGGGAGAAGTTGATGGGATACCTATAAATCATAATGAAGCATGTTATAGGACGTGTGAAACAGGACTCTCTTCGTAGATATATAACTTGGGTCAGCCCGCAACGACTAGGTCTGATGAAGGCAGAGAGTGATTGCTAGGATAGAGAGGTCCGGACAAGGAGCAGCTCTTGGCAGGCTTCTAAGATAGTAAGGAGGCGTGAATGACTCAAATCATATATTGAAAGGGAGAGTTTAGGTATCGGGTTAAGTCTGATTTTGGTTAAGAGATGTGTTGCATTGAATTGATCCTTAAGGTGGATTTTCAAAATTGCATGGTATTTATAATGGCATTTGTAATGGCACATGTGATTGGCATGGTTAAGAGCTTCTACTTGGCATTGGGTGTTATTCAAAAAAGAGAAACTTTTGACTTGTATGATTGGCCTATTTAGCGAGTTTTGTGTTTGGCATCACATGCTTGTTTTGGCCAAGGTCTAATTGAGAGATTAAACGGCATATGGAGTCTATACCCTATTGAACTGATGCCTTTTGAAATTGAGATAGCCTGTTGTGTTCATACTAGAGTGACAGATGCCTTTAGACTTAAAGTATAAGCAATTATTTTATTAAATTGATGCCTTGAGTGCTTGTTTGATAGTTATCGAGCTAAGGCTTGCCAAGTAGTTGACTGTTAGTTGAGAAATTGCCTAGTTGAGCTGCCTTGTTAAGTGGTTGCTGTTTAAAGATGATTTTAAATCCCTGGATAATTGGCAATTAGTTGAGAGTTGCCTAAGAACTACCGAATGGCTGTTTGTTGGTGATAGAAGATGATATGAGCAGTTTGAGACTGCTAGACTCTAGTAGGTGATTTAAGTCTTTAATTCCTAAAGGGAATTGTAGTGGTTTAAATGCCATGAGAACTTTGAATGGAAATGAGAAAATAGATAGGTAGGTAGACTCGAGAAGGAGCTGCCATTGTTACCCAAGTTGCTGAGATGACTTATGCTAATGCTAATAAATTAAGTAATGAAAGCCATGAGAAAGGAGAAAAAAGGCGGAAATGAAAACTGCCTAATGAATAACTTGTGTAATAGACTATGAAGTTCAAGTGGCTGAGTTCTATGAAGAGAACACATTTGAAAATTACCTTCCTTTGGATTGGGAATCATGATAGGGAAACCTTAGAGGTTTTGAACCCATTAAGGAAGAGAAGTGACTCTGGTAGTTATTAGCCTTAAGAGGTTGTTGATGATTGGTGAAAGATGACCAAAGGAAGAGTTTTCCTTGAAGGCATAGTATCTGCATGGGTCGCCTTCGTTGAGTTGTTTAATAGAAGTACCTTTTTGGGATTGCTCGAGAGTAAAGGTTGTTTGGATTCTAATAGCTTTGCAAGGATCTAAAGATGATCGACCAACATGAGACAAAGTTCTCAAGGTCGTCTAAGTGTACTAAGAGTGGTCAAGGACCCTTTGAATGAGATATGAAGTCCCTGAGTATATTGAAAATTTGGAATCTTTATGGATAGTTGTTATTCCTGAATCTGAGGAACTGTAATAGACCTTGATGAAAGAAGTGGATGATCAAAAGAGGTATAAGTAAAGGAATTTTCACTCATGGATTACGAGTAAAGAGAACGTCGCTTGTGGAACATAGAATGTACTTGTAAGGGATGGCCGTTGCCTTGGCATAGGGTTTATGGTGATTAACCTTTTTGCTCTCGTGAATTATATTAAGGAAAGAGATATGTCAGTTATCTAGCCTTGTTGATTAAAATAAGATTGATTGAAGCTGAATCGAAATCCCAAGAAGTGGCATTGTGAGTTATCACCCCTAAAGAATAGAGTGTTGTCCTTAAGGACAATTGAATCATGAGAAAGGTGTGGATGAAAAGAAAAGCGAATGGACTTGATAGTCCTAGCTACTTGCGATCTTAATGAATGAATGAGCAAGTGAAAAGGGTGCTTAGATTGTAACCGTAAGGAGATTGATTTAACCGATTGAGATGTCCAAGTTATGGATGTTCGGAAACTGAGGAAGAACCTCGACTCCTAAGAACCTTGTCACTTGAGGTGTATGACATTCTGATTTCCAATCAATTTTAGACTCTGTAATGAGAAGTTTATATCTATCAAGCGATGTGTTTCAGTTATATTCTGCTCAAATCTAATCAATTTGAGTAGACTGACCGAAGGGGAAAGGCTGACGCGTGACAAGGTACGTGGACCTAGGCGATTCGGATAGGAAATGACGCTTTGACCATAAGGATTGTCGAGGGGATATTTGAAACCACCAAGAGGCTGATCTAAGAACAATTAAGGATTTTCTTGCGAGTGTTGTACGATTGGAGTGCTGTACGATTGGAGTGCGGGTGATGCCGCTTAACTAGTGTATGATTTGCAAAATTATCCTAAATCGGACAGTGACGATCAAGACCATAGGGACTAGTGATAAACCCTCACAATTACATGACAACCAAAGCCGCCATGAATTGACAAGCCCTAAACGTAATATGAATCACGGGGTCGATACGCGTAATGTCTGCAAAAGCCACTTGTCAATTTGGGATAGACTGGAATCACGTCTATTAGAGAAAACTATCAGAAACGAGTCTTGAAAAGTTTGAAATGAAAAATCAAGAATTCCAACATTATTTGGATTGGTCGTCGCCCTATCGAAGAATTTTGGATCGAGAAAAATGACGTTTTGAACGTTGGGGGTAAAATGACCGTTTTGCCCCCCAAGCTGAGAACTTTACCCTTACAATGGAAGAAGGGCAAATTGGTCCATACACCTCCCATGGCTGCCTAAAAAAGAGGATTAAATGAGGGCCATTGGATCTTCTTTGAAAAAGACAATGTCAAGTGTCACAAGATCAAGGGTTGTAGTCATATCAACTTTTGGCTCACCAACATTCAAACCATTGACCAAATTTGGATATAAAAAAATTCTCCCTCTTCTCTCTCTCTCTTCACCCCCATTCGGCCGAACCCCCCCTCAACAACCGAGCAAGCCATCTTCTTCTTCTTCCCTGTTTCTGCTCGCGACCCGACCAGACCGGAGCTTCCCGTTCGCCGATCACGACCGCCCCTTCCGACCACCATTCAACCATCGGCTGACCACCCTAGCGTAGATTTACATCTTGCCGACATCCTTGAATAAGAATCACGGCATTTGGAGCACCGAGGAATCCCGAGCAGAGATTCTCTCGAGAACCGACAGATTAGGACTCAACCTGGGGTAGGTCTGATTCTTAGCCCTTTTGTTGGTCGAAATATTGGAATTTTGGAGTTAAATTTTGTGGAGATCTAGTAGAGACATGTAGGAATCTGTGATAAAAATTGGGCTCAAATTGATGAAGTTTTGACCATGAACCGACCTTGTAAATTTGACACAGAATCTACTGGTAAACTGACCTTGGATGATCCAGCAAGTTTCAACGAGTTTCCGACGACCAACAGATTCGAAACCCACGGTGAGCCTCCCAAATCCTTAGGTAGACATGTTAAGGAGTAGGATAGCATTTAAATGTTGGAATTGGAGTAGATTTAGGACCGATTGGCCCCGGCTTGCACAGAACCGAATAGGACCGGTTCGGTGCCGGGCCAAATCGAATCTGCTGAGGGCTGTGGATTGTTATTTTGGGCAACAAATTGATGTTTGAGATGTGGTGAGGGTTGAGTTATGGGTGATTAGGATTGATGGATTGAGGAATTGGGTACGAAAATTGACGGAATTGGTTAAAATTCTAGGTTGCGCGGTGAATTGGCCTTGGATTGATTTGGCCAAGACCTTGAGGCATTCACAAGGAGTAATTTGTGTTGTCAAGCTCAAAGGTAAGCGATTCCTAAACTTAGGCTAGGGGGATTGGACTCAATTAAGTGAGTCGAGAGGTGATTGAATCGATTCATGAGAAACTTTCTAGGGGGATAGTATTCATTATATCCTAAGTTTTAAGGGATGTTTGTGTGGGACTTGATTTATGCATGAGTCGTTTGCCATGTCTGAGTATTATGTGACTTGCTTTGTATGCCATGAGAGTTCACATTGTGTATGAGTGGCACCTATCGTTGTATGTGAATTGAATTCAAATAACATGGCATGAGCATGACATGGCAAGGCCCTGAGGCATATGAGACGCGGGGCGGGAGTTGATACCTTGATGCGACAAGATCGTTGGGTGAAGCTATTGTTGTGTGGCGCTCTGATGAAACGAAGTCGTAGGGTTGAAGTAGCCACGGTCCTGATGCGAACTATTTGCGATACGGAGCATGAGATAATGAGATTTGCCTGGAGATTCATCGGGACCTGATGTGTTTACGCGGGTCACCGATGACGGTCTGATGCGTTTACGCGAACCGAGCCTGAGGGGACATGATCGCGGGCTAGAGATTGAGACAGGCGGTGATTGGTGGATGTGAGAAGTGGCAGGCTGAGAGTGCATGTGCAACTGAGTGTGGTATGAGGTCTTCATTGGATGTCTGTCGTTTGTATGCTGTTGTTTCATTGAATTGTGTCTGATATGCCTGTTTATTTATGAGTGTGAATTTGTTGAGAGATACGACTACTGAGTGGACTATCGACCTGACTTAGGATTAGGTTTCTTTTACTAAGATGTGTATCTCATCCCTTTTGGGGAATCCTTCTTTTTACAGATCCTAGGTCTTACATATGTGGTCTATACATTTTGGGGAGCCAAAAGAGATGACAACTTATTTTGACGAGTTTCCGAATAGGCAAGGGAACATTTATGTGAGGAAATGTACTGTTGTATGGGTTGACGAGGGTAAGCCAGAGTGGAAGCCTCATAGGTTTGAGGCGTGGTTTAAGAAGGAAGGGGATACATAGACTAGGCCACTAAAGCCCCACGAGGTACCTCAAAGTGTCATACCCGATTGGTGTTAGACTGCAGCAGAGCAGGAGTTACCAGAGGAGTCAGTAGTAGGATCTAGGAACAGACCAGAGAGGACACCGACCTTGGAGTTCACCGAGCAAGAGGAGGAGGAGGAGGAGGAGGAGGTCATAGTTCTAGAGGCGTCCAAGGGGGACCTTGCTGAGCCGTTGCTAGAGGTGACCATGGAGGATTCCGTCGAGGTTCCATTCGAGACGTTTTCTGAGTATGAGCCGACCGAGGAGACAGAGGATACGGGGGACTCCAGCAGCTCCTCCTAGGAGTCTCTAGTTGGTGGCCTGATCTTTTGATGGTGACCCGACCCGGTTCCTGTTGGCTTAGTAGATAGTCTTTTTTGTATGCCTACCTTATCGCCTCTGTTGTATGAATAGTATGACATGATGTATGAATGTTATATGCTATCCAGGTCTCACTTATCTTATATATAGTACGGGGTTAATGTGAGCATCGCTTTCGCATGCACTATGTATTTATCATATCTCTTGGTTTATGACTGTGGATCTTGGGACCGTGAGAGATGTGTTGTTTGCTTGCAAGGATGTTCGCGTGCTCGTGCCCGGAGTGCGGGGCGTGACAAGGTGCCTGAGTCATTGGAAGAAGAATGTCAAGTATAGTGGCTTCTGAATTTTGGAGTAAAAACACTGTCGTTGACATAGACTTTGAGATTAACGTCTAGTGAAATAGGAAGGACAAGGTGGATTCGAAGTAAGATAATATCACTGAAGTGTATAGTTTCCTTTATAGGATAAGAGACCCCAGTATGAAAGGAAGAAGAAATCCTAATTGCCTTGTGTTAAGATTGAGCGTCTAGGTTGAGAAAGAAGACGTAGAAGTCAAATAATCTCCGTAAGGGAATTATGAGGAACTGTCCTATAAACAATGTTGAATTCTAGGATATGTTGATGCTTAGTCGGATGAATGAAATTGAGGTAAAATCGCATTAGCTGGCTGTGGAACCAAGAGGTTAAGGTATTAATGCTTCCTGAGTAAAGTGTGACAAAATGAACAAAACGCTACATAGTCGAAGTGGGGACCCATGAGAGTAGAGAGCCAATGTTTGAGCTCTCAAGTGGATGGTACGAAGGATAGTTTGTATGATTTGACCCCTGGCAGCAAGAAGCTGAAATAGTTGGATTGAGTATCTAAGGAATAATTATTCGATAGTTTCCGTCTTGAGAGATGATGATTGGACTCATTTAAGGAGTCATGAGAAGCATGAATAACCTTTGGGAGTATTCTATGGACCTTAAGAAAACGCTCATGGCATGCTAAGCATGAAAAGTGCGAGCTGCGGGCTTGATAAGGTAAGATTCCTTGGTCGTGAAGTTTTTGGGAAATGAAATCCCTATAGAGTCCTTAAGGAATGGAATAAGTAATGAGTTGATTAAGGTCGATGTGAATTGCTAAAATCTAAAATTTTCTAGAATTGATGGGTTGTTATAGACGGATCGTGGGAAGATTCCCCACAAGAGCTATTCCATTGATGAAATAGACTAAGGACGAGTTGTAGTGTGAATGGATGAATAAACGTGAAAAGAGTTTTCAAGGACTTAAGTCAAGTTGGTGACCATGCCGACAATGGCGTCTCCATTTGGAATTACAAGTCTTATAAAGATCAAAATGACACGACGCATAAAGGAAATTTGCAACATAACAAGATAATCGACAGTGGGCATTGCATATACGTCGTGATGGCAAGGCCATAGGGGTTGGAACGCCTAATGTATGATTGGAAATGACATGCAATTGTCTTTGCGATGAAGTTTGAGAAACATTACTTGCGTGGAGGGAGGTCTCAAGTTTATACCTACCACAAGAATATAAAGTATTAGTTTCTCGAGGGGAACTGAATGAAAGGCGACGTTAATGGATGAAATTGTTTGTGGATATGGGAGCGTTGCACGTATAAAGAAAGATCTCGCAACTATGTGAACTATAATAGTTGAGTGTATTGATTGCCCCAAAAGGAACTAAATGAGAGAGGTCACATTGATTGGAGATGTTACCCAAAGGTCATGACTGCGATACCTTATATCCCCAAGGAAGGGTAAATTACGTAGCGGATGCATATAATTGAAAATTGAGCATCGTGTGATTAGTGATGAAGGGACAGATCTTACCTCGAGGAATAAGAGATTCAACTTCTAAATTGGAAGTTTGTCAATTGATTAGTTTGATGGCTACTGGAAGATCAAACCTAAAGGTCAGAAAGACATTGAGATGTTGCAATGAACGGACTCCGATATCTAAGGGATTATGGAAACAAATAGAGTAGTGAGAAAATCTAGACTTTCAAGTATTTGGGAAAGAAATCTCGAAATTGAAGATAGAAACCTTAAAGTTCCATGGACGAAACTATAAGTCCAATATTGAAGAGGAACTTAAGAAAATGATATCATAAAAAATTCAAAGGGCGAATTATGATATTTATTCTAATGGCACAAGGATGTGCCAAGACTTACCTCAATACTACCGATGGAATGGAATGAAGGTTGGGTTAGTCTAACCTGTGGTCAAGTATTAGACATGCCAATAAGAAAGGGGCATGATGTTGAAGGTTGATAATTACTACGATCGTTGGAGGTGATCATGAACTTATTTAAGGAGTCGAGAAAGCTATGACTCGATTTGAATAATAGAGGGCGAGTTGATAAAGCCCATGAATCCCTGATGGTACAAGAATAGGTTTGGAGAAAGTGATACGCCAAATGGTATGGGCACTAAAGAGTGCACTCTTGCGATAGTTTAGTAATGGCAGGATAGGTAAATATCTTGAGTTTGATATGACGTTTTGAAAAAGCTTTCTGTCAAGAAATTTGAAAAGTAAGATTGCAGTGTGACATACCTATTATCTTCGGACCAATAGACAAATTGAAAGGACGATTTGAATGCTCGAGGGTAGACTACCAACGGATATTATGAATGTCGAAAGAAAATAGAGAAAGGTGAACACAGATTGAGGGCAAAAGGAAATGAGTTCTGAAGGATAATATCTGTTACTGGTAAGGACATTACGGAAATATCAAGTAACGAAAGAGCTACTTTGGAAAGTGAGGAAGCGATGAGGCGTCAGTACCCCATAAGACTGGATGATTGAAAGATTGCAAATTTTGAGGACGAAATTTCTTTAAGGGGGAAGAGTTGTGACATCCTGAATTTCGATTCTCTTCGAGGCTATTGTCATGAAATGGAGTCTTGAAATTGGATATTGAACAATGAAGAATTTCAACATTTAAAGGAATTAGACGTCGCTTCATTAATGTGATTTACATTGGAAAAGTGAAATTTTGGACTCGATGTGTGAAATTACCATTTTGCTCTTGAAAGGATACTTTAGGCTTAAGAATTGAATAGGGTAGTTTAATCTTTTGATAAATCCCTTAGTGCTCGAAAATTGGAGGGCATAAGGGTCATTGGATGCAAGATATTAGTAAGACATTGTCAAGTGTCATTACTAGCACAAGACCATCCACTTAGCATTTAATTAGAGCCCTATTCCAACCACCATTCAATCATTTGAGTAAGTGAGATTGAAGAAAGACCACACTCTCTCTCTCCTCCTCATTTTCGGTAGATCACCCCTCCCCCTCATCTCTCTCTCATTTTTCTCTTGCTCTCTCTCTTTCTCTCTCGTTGCCCTGCCCCGACACCTTCATTGTTCCGATCATAACTTATTCGTCCGACATCATATTGAGGCAAGACACCCACTATTAGAAATCTCTTTATCTTGCCATTCCAACAAGATTTTTTAGGCCCAAATCCACCTAGCCATTTGTCTCATAGAGCCTTTTGAGTGAGGAAAGGTTACTACCCGACCCTGTTCCGACCCAAGGAGCCCTATGGTGGAATTCTAAGCTCATTTCGCCCCAATAATTGGTAATACCTCCTCTCAAGTCTAGTTAAGATATATATCTTTGTGTTCATGGAATTTGGTTGGATGTTTATGAGTTTTGGTTGTTGAATTACCATGATTTTTCGAGGAGCAAATCTGGTCGCTGCTGGACAATGTTGAACCGAGACACTTTGTGGATCGTCGAGGCTTCGATTGGCTTGGAAATCTTCGGTAAGTCACCTTGAGACAAAGTATTATGTATTAACAAGATGTATGTGGGTTATATTGGAGTTTAGAAGGACTTTTAATGGTCGATTGCTTGTGAATTCTCCAAGGATAGATTTTGCTCTTTTGTAGTCACTGGTTGAACCGTGACCTTTGAGAGTTGTTCAAGGATCAATTTTGCTTGGATTGGGTAGTAAGATGTCTCTAAATCCTAGCTTGAGGTGTTAATAAGTTATTGGTTGAGATTTGAAGTGAATTTGATGAAATTTGGTGCTTGATTATTGCATAGACAACCGAAGGGTTGAATATGCCATTTTGGGGACAATAGGGTACCACGGTCTTGCGTCACACGTTTTGTGAAATTTGCTTGTCCTAGACTTGAAGTAAGTTGATCCTAACCCTTTGTTAGGATGTTAGGTTACTAAGGAACAAGATTAGAGTTTAAATTATAAAGTTCATGGGCTGTTTTGACATGAAATGCGTGGGATTGAAATTTGATCGATTGGGAATGTGATGTTGCTGACATGTTCTTGATTAAAAATCATGTTATCATGCCTATAAAGTGTTGAATCAAGGATGTGATTATTTGTTATTGAGATATCGTGTGTGAAATGTGGCAAATCCGATTCAATTGAATGTTTTAAAGCTTGATTTTGTATTTAGCCTCAAAGATGTTTAATGTGTGCGACATGTGAGTGCTTGATGGCCGAATGAGTGCTTGAATTGTTTGAGTTTCATGAGTTTGTTTTCAAAGGAAAATTAAGGCCAAAGAACAACTTGCTTAATTAATTTCCTTGTTGAGGAATTGATACCATGCCCTTATGTAGGCTCAGCCATGAGTGATCTTTGGAGTAAATTGCTAGTTGTTTGTTTAATCTAGTTGTACTCGATCATGAAGTGATAAATGATGAGAAATAACTGAGTTATGATATATGCTCTTTGATTTATTTGGCCAATGATTGATTGATTCATGAGTACATATTCATGTGATGCCTTGATGCGTTAAACGCGAGGCTTAAGTAAATCCTGATGCGTTGTTACATGGGATTCGACATGAGGTATATTGAAGCGGGGCTTTGAAAGGCAAGTTGTACCCTGAGGCGTATTGACGCGGGGTTTGGATTATTCTGATGTGTTATTACGCGAGATATTATACTTGACCAAGTAAGGATTACTAACTTGATGCGTCATTACGCGGGTAGTATCATAGTCCGATGCATTATTATGAGGACTGCCTGATGTGTGTTACGTGGGCATTGAGAAGAATAACTTGATATATTATGACGTGGGTTTTGCCAAGTACATGATGACCTGAGGCGTTATTACGTAGGTCTTGAGAGGCATTATGTAACCTGATATGTTATTACGCGGGCATCGATATTGAGAATTGAGATACATGATGAGATTTACCTTTTGTGAACTTGTAATTGTGCAAAACTTGAAATATGAAGCTTAGGCTTAATTGTGAGTTCGTGACTGGGATTGAGTTGTAATTGAAAATGGCATCAAGTGTGTATTTTAGTAAAAAAACCCTGCCATTGTACGAAACTTGGTCTTGATAGTATGATTGTCATTGGATTGTGATTGTTTAACGCCAATTGTAATGCCTTTTTATGATGCATTGAGGGCCATGTGTTACTTTTCTCGATGAGCTATTGATTGCTATTTTTTCAAAAGCGTCTAAAGGCACTGACAGCCTAGTTTAGGGCTAGCTTTAGCTTACTGAAATTTACATCACCCGTCATGGAATTAACATTTTCAGGTCCCAGACGATGGAAAACCCGAATTTGCCATGGATTGACATTAGAAGAAGTCTTGGAGGAAGTGGATATTAACTATTTTGTGACATTAGGGATTGCATATTGTTTTGGGGATTTAGAACTGTAAACTCTGAAGTGTGGTTGACATTAATGAGAAGATGTACCCCTTTTTCGTCCTAAATCATCTTGTTTTTCATTATGTTTGGAGTTGTTGTCTCGCTTCCGCATGCATGTATCATTTAGAAGTTTTTCAATCATTGGTCGTTGGATCCTGGGTATCATCTTATTGAAACGGCTGCTAAGGGATGTTCGAATGCTCGCTGGGTTCGGGGTGTGACAGTTCGAGTAGGTTCGAAGACATCTATATGTAATAGTTGCAGAGCACGGTCAATAGACACTTCATTTATGGATTTGTAAGAATTTCTTACTTTTTTTTCAAGTGTGCAAACTTCACACTGCTTAGTCCTTTCAAATTTGGCTTCTAGGAGTCTTCTCACTAGCTTCTTTTTGGGAAGTTTTGATATTTGCTTGAGGCTTATGAGTCCCAGCTTTCTGTACCAAAGTTTTGGATCATCTTTCACAGATAGAAGACATTTTTCTTCCTCAGATGATGTATCCAGAAGATACATATTGCCATGTCTTCGTCCAATGAACGAAGATTTATTGTCTTGACTTGTTGAGCACTAATTTTCTACAAAATAAATTTTATATTCAATATTTTATAATTGGCTAATACTGATAAGGTTGAAATTCAAACCCTTAACCAATGAAACATCATTGATATTAAGATTTTCAATCTTCACAGTTCCTTTGCCGATAATTGTGCCCTTGTTGTTTCCTCCAAAGGAAACGCTTCCGCCATCGAACATCTCAATATTGATGAATTTTCTTGCATCTCCAGTTACGTGTCTGGAGCACCCACTATCGAGGTACCATTTAATTTTTCTTTTCATTGGAACCTGCAATGATCAACGAAATTCAAGTTTACTTTCGTACCACATTTGTTTGGGTCCTTTGAGGTTAGCAAGATTTGTATATCTAAGAATGTTTCAAATTGACCTTTTACTATTATTGGAACAATAACTCCTGGAGTTCCTTAGATTACCATAGTTTGAACATACAAACAATTCTTGATATTTGAATTTTACAAAGTGTTTTCTAAAATGACTCTCAAAAGATTTCTTAGGAGATCTTTTCTTGATTCTTTCCCTAATAGTAGGAAAGCAATTTTCCACAATACTTTCCTTTGGAAAACCCAAATATGATTTATTATAATACGAAACTTGTATAGAAAGTGTCACGCCTCACGCCTCTAGCACGAGCACACAATCATCCCTGCAAGCAAATAACAACAACTCTTGACGGTCCCAAAGATCCACCTATATATATAAAGAAAGGTCAATAGTTAAAATAATTTACATTAAGCAAGCGAAAGCAGTTCCCAACAACTCCCCATACAATATATATACACACCAAGACTAAGCAGGACCTAGATAGCGTCATAAAAGTCATACATCAACCCTACTAGCAAAAAAAAAAAACTACTAAAAACTGCTATACGTCAAGGCGACGGGGTAAGCATGCCAAAAAGATGTCCACAAAAATCCACCAGGAAAAGGGGTCAGGTCACCAATCAAAAGGGTCGGATCGCCAACTGGAGTCGCCTAGGAAGAACTGCTGGAATCTCCGGTGTCCTCAGTCTCCTCCAACGGCTCGTACTCGGAGAAAGTCTCCGACGGAACCTCCACAGAGTCCTCCATGGTCGCCTTCTGCAACGGCCCAACTGGGTCCCCATCCATGGTCGCCTCCTGGTCCGGCTCGGCTAGGTCTCCCTCAAACAGCTCCACCTCGATGACCACGTCCTTCGGCGGTGGCACAGAATACTCCGCTGTCGGTGTCCACTCCGGGCCGTTCCTTGACCAAACCACCGATCCCCTAGGAAGCTCCTTGTGACATTCTGATTTCCAATCAACTTTAGACTATGTAATGAGAAGTTTATATATATATATCAAGCGATGTATCTCAGTTGTATTCCGCTCAAATCTAATTAATTTGAGTAGGCTGACCAAAGGGGAAAAGCTAAAGCGAGACGAGGTACGTGGACCTAGGCGACTCGGATAGGAAATGACGCTTTGACCATAAGGATTGTCGAGGGGATATTTAGAATCACCAAAAGGCCGATCTAAGAACGATAAAGGATTACCATGCGAGTGTCGTACGACTGGAGCGCGGATGATGCCGCTTAACCAGCGTACGATTTGCAAAATTATCCTAAATCAGACTGTGACGATCTAGACCTTAGGGACTAGCGATAAACCCTCACAATTACATGACATCCAAAGCCGCCATGAATTGACGAGCTCTAAACGTGATGAGAATCACGAGGTCGATATGCGGATAGTATGCAAAAGCAGCCCGTCAGTTCAGGATAGGCTGAAATCACGTTTGATAGAAGAAACGATCAGAAACAAGTCCTGAAAAAGTTTGAAATGGAAAATCAAGAATTCCAACGTCAATTGGATTGGCCATCGCCCTATCAAAGAAGTTAGAAACGAGAAAAACGATGTTCCGAACGTCGGAGGTAAAATGATCATTTTGCCCCTCAAGCTTAGACCCTTGTTATTGTAATTGAATGAAGGGAAAAATGAACAATTGAGCCCCCAAGCTGTCGAAAATTCAAGGGCAAGAGAGGGCCATTGGATCCCCTTGATAAGAACAATGGACAAGTGTCACAAATCCAAGGCTAAGGTCATCTCACAATTAAATGCCACCTACCAATCAACTCATTTGATAATTTGAGATATAACACTTCTCTCTCTTCTCTCTCTTCCCTCACCATCCATTCAGCAGAACCCCTCCCCCAAAGAACCGTGGACCACCTTCTTCTTCTTCTTCTTCTTCAATTCTACTGCTCGCCGACCTGCCTGGACGCCCCCGTTCGTTGGCCACGATCGCCACCTCCGACCACCAGCTACTATCGGTCGACCACTCAGACATAGATCCACGTCTTGCCGGCGTCCTCCAAATGGAATCAGGCCATTTGGAGCACTGTGGAATTCAAGGCAAGCATTCTCCCACAGGCTGTCAGATTCTGCTCCAATTTGAGGTAGGTTTGGTTCTGAACTCTTTTGACACCCGAAATCTTGGAGTTTAAAGCTCAAATTTGGTGGATATCAAGTAGACACATAGATGATTCTGTGGTAAAAATTTCAGCTTGATTTGATAAGGTTTTGATTATGAACCACCCTTGTACATCTTGCCCAGAAACTGCCAGAATTCTGGACCTTAGGCAACCGGCGACTTTCGGCGACTTTTCGGCAACCTCTCGGCTTAAAACTCATGGTGAGCCATCCAAATCCTTAGATAGACATTATAAGAAGTAGGATGGTGCATAATTGAGAGATTTGAGGTAGATTAGAACCGATTGGACCCGGCATGAACAGAACCAAATTGAACCGGTTCAATGCCGGGCTAAAATGATTTTGTGGGTGGTTGGATATGCTGGATTTGTGTTGTAATTTGGTGTGTATGATGTGAAGATATGATGAAGAGTATGTTTTAGGTGATTTGGATGGATGAATTAAGGAATTGGATTTGGAATTTTGACAAATCGATTGATTATCCTAGGTTGCGCGACAAATCGGCTTTGGACTTGGGTTGGTCAAATCCTAGGGGGGCTCAAAGAGAAGTGAATTATGTTGTAAAGCGAAGGTAAGAAATTCTCTAAACCAAGGTTAGGGGGATAGGACTCGATTGGATAAGTCGAGGGTCGATCGGAAATGGTATATAGGAAAATCCTCAATGGTAATAGCTTGATGTGTTCTTAGATGCTATTGAATGATTATATGACACAGCCTATGCTTGATTCATTTGTGTGTTTAAGTATCATTTGAATTGATTCGCATGTCACGGAGTTAGAAATTATATTAGAATGCGCATTAGCTATTGAAATGGGAAATTTTGAATTGAAAAATCAAGTTGTTTGTTATAATGTGGCATGAGTTATGACTGTGGCATTACATGACAAGGCTCTGAGACGTATGAGACGCAGGGCAGAAGGTCGAGACCCTGATGCGATGAGGTCGCGGGGTGGATTATGAATAGGTGGCGCCCTGATGCGATGAAGTTGCGGGGTTGAGACAGCCACAGTTCTGATGCGATATAATCGTGGGACAAAATATAAGCTCATAGACTCTGCCTAGGATTGAATCCTGACTTGATGCGTTTACACGGGTCGTCAACCACGGTCTGATGTGTTTACGCGGGCCGAGCCTAAGGCGACTAGTTCGCAAGCTAGAGAAAATGGCAGGCAGAGGTTGATAGATGTGGCGAAGTGACATGCCGAGCATACCTGTACCTTCGTTTGTGATACGAAATAATAAATGCATTCCTGTCCTCCGTATATTGTTGTTTATTGAATTATGAATGTTATACCTGCGTGTGACCATGAGTTGGATAGGTTGAGTGACTCTGCTGCCTGAGTGGACAGTCAACCTGACCTAGGGTTAGGTTTTTCTTACTGAGATGTGTATCTCACCCCTTTTGGGGAAATCTTACTTTACAGATCCTAGACAGTAGCTATGTGGCCTATCAGGTTCGAGGACCTGCAGGAGATGACGCTGTTTTACGACGAGTTCCTCGATGGGCTGGGGAATATATATGTAAGGAAATGTACAATAGTTTGGGTAGACGATGGAAAAATGGACTGGAAGCCTCATCGGTTCGAAGCATGGTTTAGACGGGGTTGGGATAGGAAAGTCGAGCCGCTGAAGCCCCATGAGGTTTCGGAGGGTGTCATACCTCCCTAGTGTCAAATGATCTCAGACCAGGAGTTTCCCAAGGGCTTAATGGTTGGGTCAAGGAACGGCCCAGAGCGGACGCCGACAGCAGAGCATTCTGTGCCACCGCCGCAGGATGAAGTCATCGTGGTGGAGCTGTCTGAGGGAGACCTATCCGAGCCGGACCAGGAGGCGACCATGGATGGAGACTCAGCTGAGTCGTCAGAGGAGGCGACTATGGAGGACTCTGTGGAGATTTCGTCAGAGACTTTCTCCGAGTACGAGCCATCAGAGGAGAGCGAGGACACCGGGGATTCCAGCAGTTCGTCCTAGGCGACTCTAGATGACGATCTAAATTTTTGATTGGCGACTTGACCCCTTCCCTAGTGGATTTTGTGGATACCTTTTTGGCATGCTTACCCGTCGCCCTATTATTTAACGGAGTAATAGTCGTTGACTATTGGTGCTGATGTATGACTTTATAATGCTATCCAGTCCTGCTTAATCTTGTGTATGTATATTTAATTTACGGGGAGTTGTTAGGAACCGCTTCTATGTGTTTAATGCAAATTATTTTATCTCTCGACCTTTCTTTTTATATAGGTGGATCCTTGAGACCGCCGATAGATTATTGTTGTTTGCTTGTAGGGATATTTGCGTGCTCGCTGTGAGGCACGAGGCGTGACATCCCCGCTTGTTTTGGTATCAGAGCAAGGTCAGCTCGATACAAAGTTGGTTAAGAAATAGAGCAATAAGGAGGATTAAATGGGGTAAGGACAGATAGCTAGACCTTAGGAGACTGGTCGGGGTAAGGCTTGGGATGCCTAGTTGTGACTTGACACCTATGGATGGTGTTTGATCTGGCAAGGTGGTGACAGGACATAGAGATTTAAGCTCTCTGCTTAGGATTGAAGGCCATTTCTGGTCGTTGGTTTGCTTGATGCTTGAAAGTGAGTGGTTTTAGTGGATCACTAAGGTGGACAGAATTGAGTAATGGCCATGAGCCATTGGTTGAAACATTTTTGGAATTGATGTTGATGTGTGGAGAACTATTGTCGTGTGACTATTTTGTTAAGGAGTAGTTAGTAACTTTGGATTGAATGGTTGAGTAAGTTACTGACTTGTTGCTGAACTTGTGATGGACCAGGTTCATTAGTAAGTGACAGAGATGAGTAACCCGTTTAGGAGATCTGGAAGGACCAAAGGCGGAGCTTCTAGTTCGAGGCCGCCCGTAGTTGAGGACCCAAGGATGGATGGTGTACTCAGGGCATTGGAAAGGATTGGTGATATGATCGATCGACAGGCCCAAGATCGAGACGCTGCTATAGCTCAGGCAGTAGGAGCTGCCCTAGCAGCCGTCAACGCCAATCAAGGCAACACTGGGGGTAATGGGAGTCAAGGAGAGCCGAACCAGAGCAATGAAATAGTAAATCCTCAAAAGGAAATCGTTACTCCTAGACAAATGGGCCAACTGGTAGAACAGTTCATGAAGCTGAAGCTGACACAGTTTGACGGGATTGGAGATCCCGAGCTAGCACCCTGATGGATAGAGAAGTTAGAGAAGGTTTTCGGAGTGCTAAGATGTACAGATGAGGAAAAGGTGCTGCTAGCCGTGTATCAGCTAGAAGGTACGACAAATAACTGGTGGGCTGCCACCAAGGACGGAGTCTTTCCTGAAGGTATGGCCCTAAACTGGAACACTTTTAAGAGGGCATTCAATGATAAGCATTTTTCAGAAACGGCCAAGGAAAGGAAGCAGATTGAGTTCCTACAACTACGTTAGAACCAGCTGATGATAGATCAGTATGAAGCTGAGTTCTCGAGGCTCTCAAGGTATGCTCCTCGATCTGTGGAGGATCCTTTGGAGAAGGCATGGAGATTCAGGGATGGTCTAAGGCCCGAACTCCGCAGCCAGATGATAGCCTTGAATTTGAGGACCTATAGGGAGATATACGAGCGAGGCCAAATGATTGAGCGAGATCTGAGGGAAAGAAATACCGCAACTGGATCGCAGTTCTCATCGTTCAGAGACCATCGCCAAATGGGTAAGAGGCCGATGGTAGGTAACAGACGTTTCGTGCCGCCTACAAGGAGGAATATAGCAAAACCACCAAACCCGGCGAACTGGAGCTGTAGGCTGTGTGGCAGAAGACATGGGAATGGGCCGTGCCCAGTAAGGACAGGAGCCTGATTCAAGTGTGGTCAGCTAGGCCACCAGATGAGGACGTGTCCAAACCAAGCACCGGCCAGTCGACCACAAGGACCGAGGCCGCAAGTAGGACCATCAACTGCCGCACCTCGGATTGAACAGAACAGACCACAGGCGTAGGGCAGAGTATACGCTGTAGCTCGCAGCGAGGCGGAGGATGCACGCAGAGTAGTCACAGGTACGGTTTACTTGTGCAACCAGACCGCCTATGCATTGTTTGACCCGGGTGCCACGCATTCTTTCGTATCTGCACAATTTGCTAAGTTAGTAGGCATGAGATTGGAACCATTAAGCATGACATTGCATGTTGCCACCCCATTGAAGGATAATGTCTTGGTTTCATTAGGGTATGCTGGATGTGAGATTGTGGTTGGAGGAAGTAAGGAAAGTATCCACTTAGCTGTATTGCCTATGTTTGATTTTGACGTGATTATAGGAATGGATTGACTGGGTGGGTAGGGAGCAGTGGTAGACTGTGGAAATAGAACAATTCAGTTTTATCCGAAAGACCGCCTTAGTTTGAGTTGGCAGGAAGTCGAGGAGGAATCTCGATTCCCTTGGTTTTATCTTTGGAAGTAACTAAGTTAATGTTTGAAGGATGTCAGGCATACTTAGTAGCTGTAATGGATACGACTGTCGAAGAACCCAAGTTAGAGAATATTCCTGTGGTGCGTGAGTTTCCGGATGTGTTTCCCTAGGAATTGCCAAGATTGCCACCAGAACGGGAAATAAAGTTTGTGATTGAATGAGTTCCTGGAACGGAGCCGATTTTGAAAGCACCATATAGGATGTCCTTGCCTGAACTAAAGGAATTAAAGGTGCAAATGCAAGAGTTGCTGGATAAAGGATTCATTCGACCAAGTGCTTCGCCATGGGGAGTACCGGTACTGTTCGTAAAGAAGAATGGCGAATCCTTACGACTATGCATTGACTACTGGTAGCTGAATCAGGTGATGGTGAAAAGTAAGTATCCGCTGCCGAGGATTGACGATCTTTTTGATCAGCTGCAAGGAGCAGTCATGTTCTCGAAGATTGACTTGAGGACAGGGTATCACCGGCTGAGGATCAAGAAGGAAGACATACCAAAGACTGCATTTAGGACGAAGTATGATCATTACGAGTTTACGGTGATGCCATTTGGATTGACGAACGCTCCAACTGCTTTTATGGATTTGATGCATCGAGTATTCAGGGAGTTTTTGGACAGATTCATCATAGTTTTCATCGACGATATCTTAATTTACTCGAGGAGCGACGTGGAGCATGAAGAGCATTTGAGAATCGTATTGAGGACCCTGAGGAAACATTCACTGTATGCGAAGCTAAGCAAATGTGAATTTTGGCTGAAGAGGGTAGCATTTTTGGGTCATGTTGTGTTAAGTGAAGGGATTGTAGTAGACCCTGCAAAGATAGAGGCTGTAACCAATTGGCCGAGGCCTACTACGATCACGGAGTTCAGGAGCTTCTTGGGACTAGCAGGATATTATAGGCGATTCGTGGAAAAGTTCTCATCCATAGCCGTCCCACTGACGCGGTTGACGAAGAAGGAAACGAAGTGCGAATGGACTGATAGGTGTTAACAAAGTTTCCAAGTGCTTAAACATAGACTAGACTGACGACCGCACCAGTGTTGACCATTCCGTCGGGACTAGGAGGCTGTGAGATTTACAGAGACGCTTCGCTGAAAGGATTGGGTTGTGTATTGATGCAGCACGGCTGGGTAGTGGCTTATGCATCCAGGCAGTTGAGGCCACACGAAATGAATTACCCGACCCACGACTTGGAGTTAGCGGCGATTGTGTTTGCCTTGAAGATTTGGAGGCATTACCTTTGTGGCAAGAAGTTTTAGATATATACAGACCACTAGAGTCTGAAATATTTGTTTTCCCAAAAAGAGCTGAACTTGAGACAACGCAGGTGGATGGAGCTGTTGAAAGATTATGATTGTGAAATACTATATCATCCTGGGAAGGCAAATAGAGTGGCAGATGCATTGAGTCGAAAGTCAAGAATTGCATGCCTACTGGTGAGAAGTTGGTCGACGATAGAGGACTTGAGAGACTCTGAATTCAGATTAGAGGTCGATCAACTATCCAATTTGATAGAGACTTTGAGGGTGGAGCCTGAGATCCAAGATGAGATAAAGGCGTTACAATCTACGGATCCAAAGATTCAGAAAATCGTTGGGATGGACGCAACGAAGAGGAAGCCAGAATTCCAAGTGTCTAAGGACGGACTCTTGAAATTTCGAGGACGGTTATGTGTACCAAAAGATGAAGGACTCCGAGAAAGAATTTTGTTAGAGGCTCATAGGAGCAACTACAGTGTCCACCTTGGAAGTACAAAGATGTACCAGAACTTCAGGCATCATTATTGGTGGAACGGGATGAAGGTAGACGCGACAAGATATGTTGCTAAGTGTTTAACTTGCCAGCAAGTGAAGGCGCAGCACTGTAAGCTTGGAGGATTGCTGCAACCGCTGGAAATCTCGGAATAGAAGTGGGAGCATATAACCATGAATTTTAAAAAGGGACTTTCGAGAAGTCAGAGAGGTCACGACTCGATATGGGTAGTTGCAGACAAATTGACCAAGTCCGCACACTTCATTCCTGTATGAAAGGACTTCACCATGGATAAGTATGCATAACTGTACATGAGGCACATAGTAAGATTACACGGAGTACCAGTGACGATCACCTCAGATCGGGATCCGAAGTTCACGGCGAATTTTTGGAAAAGCCTGCAAGAGGCCATAGGGACCCGATTGCAGTTCAGTACGGCGCACCACCCACAGATTGATAGACAATTAGAAAGGATGATCCAGACTCTCGAGGACATGTTGAGAGCGTGCGTTGTGACATTCTAATTTCCAATCAACTTTAGACTCTGTAATGAGAAGTTTATATATATCAAGCGATGTATTTCAATTGTATTCCGCTCAAATCTAATCATTTTGAGTAGACTAACCAAAAGGGAAAGGCTAATGCGAGACGAGGCACGTGGACCTAGGCGACTCGGATAGGAAATGACGCTTTGACCATAAGGATTGTCGAGGGGATATCTAGAACCACCAAAAGGCCGATCTAAGAACGATTAAGGTTTACCATGCGAGCGTCGTACGATTGGAGCGCGGGTGATGCTGCTTAACCAACGTACGATTTGCAAAATTATCCTAAATCGGACTGTGATGATCGAGACAATTGGGACTAGTGATAAACCCTCGTAATTACATGAAAATCAAAGCCACCATGAATTAACGAGCCCTCAACGTGATGAGAATCACGGGGTCGATACGCGTATAGTCTGCAAAAGCTGCTCGTCGGTTCGGGATAGGTTGGAATCACGTTTAATAGAAGAAATGATCAGAATTGAGTCCTGAAAAAGTTTGAAATGAAAAATCAAGAATTCCAACATCAATTGGATTAGCCGTCGCCCTATCGAAGAAGTCAGAAATAAGAAAAACGACGTTCCGAACGTCGAAGGTAAAATGACCATAATGCCTCTCAAGCTTAGAACTTGTCTTTATAATGGAAAGAAGGGAAAAATGGACATTTCCCCCCCCCCCACCCCCAAGCTATCAAAAATTGAAGGACAAAGGGATAGCCATTGGATCTTCTTGGTTAGAGTAATGACAAGTGTCAAGCATCTAAAGGTGGTAGATCATTTCATCAATAAATGCCACCTACCAATCACCTCAATTAATTAAATTTTTTGGGATAAATAGCCCTCTATTTTTGCTCTCTCTCACTCACCAATCGGCCGACTACACCCCAAGAAGAACCGAGCAACACCTCCATCTTCTTCTTCTCCAGCTCTGTCTCGTCGACCAGACCAGAGTTCGCTGTTCGGTCCGTACGACCACTGCTTCCAGCCATCCCCTACTGCCGGCCAACCATCCAGACGTAGCTCCACGTTTTGCTGACGTCCTCCAACTAGAATCAGGTCATTTGGAGCTCTGAGGAATTCGGAACAAGCATTCTCCCACAGGTCGACATATTCTGCTCTAATTTGAGGTAGGTTCGGTTCTAAACCCTTTTGACAACTGAAAACTTGGAATCTTTGGCTCAAATTTGGTGGAGATCAAGTAGACATATTGATGGTTCTATGGTAAAAATTGGGGATTTGTTTGATAAGTTTTTGACCATGAACCACCCTTGTACATTATGCCCAGAATCTACCGGTATTTTGTGCTTAGATGTTCTGGCGACTTCGGACGACTTTCCGGCGACCAACCGACTCTAAATAACCAGTGAGCCTCCCAAACCCTTAGGTAGACATATTAAAAGGTAAAATAAGGCTTGAATGAAGGAATTGAGGAGGATTGAGGGTTGGAAGCATTTGGCTTGCACAGAACCGAAGTGAATCGGTCCGGTTCTATGCAAAAATGGTTCTGTAGGTTGCAAGAACAGAAGCTTATGTGACTTAAATTGACGTTTATGATATGTTAAGATGTTGAGGATTGAGTAATGGATGATTTGGATGGATGAATTGAGGAATTGGACTTAGAATTTTGACAAATCGATTGATTATCCTAGGTTGCGTGACGAATTGGCCTTGGACTTGAGTTGGCTGAATCTTAGGAGGAACAAGAAGGAGTAAATTGCATTGCTAAGCTAAGGTAAGAAATTTCCTAAATCAAGGCTAGGGGGATTGGACTCGATTGGGTAAGTCGAGGGCCGATCGGAATGGTTTTTGAGGAATTATCAATGGTAATAGCTTGACATGTTCTTGGCTGCTAATGAATGATTCCATGACATAGCCTATGCTTGAGTTGTTTGTGTGTCTAGGTGCCATTCGAATTGATTTGCATGCCACGGATTTATGAACCGTATTAGAATGTGCGTAAACTTTTGAAATGCGAAATTTAAATTGAAAAATCAAGTTGTTTGTTATAATATGGCATGAGTTATGATTGTGGCATTACATGGCATGGCCTTGAGGCGTGTGAGACGCAGGGCGGAATGTTGAGACCCTGATGCGACGAGGTCGTAGGGTGGATTATGAAAAGGTGGGGCCCTGATGCGATCTAATCGCGGGATTAAGACAGCCACAATCCTGATACGATATAATCGCAGGACAGAATATGAGCTCGTGAACTCTGCCTGAGAATGAATTGAGACCTGATGCGTTTACGTGGGTCATCGATCACGGCCTAATGCGTTTACGCGGGCCGAGCCTGATGCGATCTAATCGCGGGCTGGAGAATGAGGCAGGCAGATGTTGATTGATGTGATGAAGTGACAGGCCGAGCATATACGTGCATTTGTGTGTGACATGAGAATATAAATGTATGTCTGTCCTCTGTGCATTATTGTTTATCGAATTATGAATGTTATACTTGCGTGTAACCATGATTTCGATAGGTTGAGTAGCTTGGCTGCCAAGTGGACGGTCAACCTAACCTAGGATTAGGTTTTTCTTACTGAGATGTCTATCTCACCTCTTTTGGGGAAACCTTATTTTACAGATCCTAGTCAGTAGCCATGTGGCCTATCAGATTTGGGGACCCGTAGGAGATGATAACTTTTTACGATGAGTTCTCCAATAGGTAGGGAAATATTTACATAAGGAAATGTACAATAGTATGGGTAGACGAGGGGAAGTCGGACTGGAAGCCTCATCGGTTCGAGGCATGGTTTAGACGGAACAGGGATAGGAAGGTCGGGCCTCTGAAGCCCCATGAGGTTCTAGAGGTGTCATACCCGACTGGTGCCAAAAAATAGCGAATCAGGAGTTTCCCAAGGGCTCAGTGGTTGGGTCGAGGAACGGCCCGGAGCGGAAGCCGACAGCGGAGATTTCTGTATCACCGCTGGAGGACGATGTCATCGTGGTAGAGCTGTCTGATGGAGACCTAGCCGAGCCGGACCAGGAGGCGACAATGGATGGAGACCCAGCTAAGCCGTTGCAGGAGGCGACTATGGAGGACTCTGTGGAGATTTTGTCGGAAACTTTCTCCGAGTACGAGCCATCAGAGGAGAGCGAGGACACCGAAGATTCCAACAGTTCTTCCTAGGCGACTCCGGATGGTGACCTGACTTTTTGACTAGCGATCTGACCCCCTTCTCTGGTGGATTTTGTGGGTACCATTTTGGCATGCTTACCCGTCACCTTGATGTTTAGCGGAGTAGCAGTCATTGGCTGTTGGTGTTGATGTATGACTTTTTATGATGCTATCCAGTTCTGCTTAGTCTTGGTGTGTATATATATGTTGTATAGGGAGTTGTTGGGAATTGCTTCCGTGTGCTTAATGTAAATTATTTTATCTCTCACCCTTTCTTATTTAGGTAGATCCTTGGGACCGCCGAGAGATTATTGTTGTTTTACTTGCAGGGATGATTGCGTGCTCGCTGTGAGATGCGAGGCGTGACACGTGCATCATAGATTTCAAAGGCGGATGGGAAGAGCAGTTATACCTGGTCGAGTTTGCGTACAACAATAGCTACCAGCAGAGTATACAGATGGCACCGTTCGAGGCACTCTATGGTAGAGCTTGCAGAACACCGATATGCTGGGACGAAGTAGGGGAAAGAAGCATCACAGGCCTTGAATTGGTAGAGCAATTGGCAGAAGCAGTAAAGGTGATCCGGGATAGGCTGAGGACGGCGCAGAGTCGCTAGAAAAACTATGCAGATAAGCAGTGCAAGCCTCTGGAATTTCAAGTGGGCGATAAGTCGGCCCGACCGCAAGGAATCAAGAGATCTTTGCCGGTGTGTGGAATTTGTTGAGGCGAGAAATGATCGGATACAACTGCGAACTCTCCAGAAAAAGAGAATTCGGGCTCTCTGGAAAAACAAAGGCGGCCAAGCAACCAAAGCCGGGGACCTAGGTGGGAATAGTGATGTCTTCCTCAAAGTGTCGCCAATGAGAGGACTTTCACGATTCGGAAGGAAAGGGAAGCTAAGCCCAAGATATATAGGCCCTTTTGAGATATTGGAGAGAATTGGAACCTTGGCCTACCGGCTTGCGTTACCGCCAATTCTATCTCAGGTACATAACGTATTCCATGTGTCGATGCTAAGAAAGTATGAGCCTGACCCGATACATGTGTTGGACTATGAAGCCATAGAGGTGGACGACAGAATATCCTATATAGAGAAGCCAATAAGGATCAAGGACCGGAAGGAGCAGATCCTTATGAATAAGAAGATCCCTCTTGTCAAAGTAGTATGGGAGCACCACGGAACGAAAGGAGCTACGTGGGAGAACGAAGAGACAATGAGGCGATAGCATCCCCATTTATTTGAATAGTCAGATGTAATGTAAATTTCGAGGACGAAATTTTTGTAAGGGGGAAGAGTTGTGACATTCTGATTTCCAATCAACTTCAAACTCTATAATGAGAAGTTTATATATATCAATCGATGTATCTCAATTGTATTCTGCTCAAATCTGATCAATTTGAGTAGGCTGACCAAAGGGGAAAGGCTAAAGCGAGACGAGGTACGGGGACCAAGGCGACTCGGATAGGAAATGGCGCTTTGACCATAAAGATTATCGAGGAGATATTTAGAACCACCAAAAGGTCGATCTAAGAACGATCAAGGATTACCATGCGAGTGTCGTACGACTAGAGCGCAGGTGATACCGCTTAACCAGCGTACGATTTGCAAAATTATCCTAAATCAAACTGCGACGATCAAGACCTTAGGGACTAGCGATAAACCCTCATAATTACATGACAACCAAAGTCGCCATGAATTGACGAGCCCTAAACGTGATGAGAAACACGGGGTCGATACGCGTATAGTTTGCAAAAGCTACCCGTCAGTTCGGGATAGGTTGGAATCACGTCTGATAGAAGAAACGATCAGAAACCAGTCCTGAAAAAGGTTGAAATGGAAAATAAAAAATTTCAACGTCAATTGGATTGGCCGTCGCCCTATCGAAGAAGCCAGAAACGAGAAAAACGACGTTCCGAACGTGAGGGTAAATTGACTGTTTTGCCCCTCACGCTTAGAACCTTGTTATTGTAATTGAAGGAAGGGAAAATGGATAATTGACCCCCCAAGCTGCCGAAAATTCAAGGGCAAGAGAGGGCCATTGGATCCCCTTGATAAGAACAATGGACAAGTGTCACAAATCCAAGGGCCAAGGTCATATCACAATTAAATGCCACCTAACAATCAACTCATTTGACCAATTTGAGATATAACACTTCTCTCTCTTCTCTCTCTTCCCTCACCATCCATTCGGCAGAACCCCTCCCCCAAAGAACCGTGGACCACCTTCTTCTTCTTCTTCTTCAATTCTGCTGCTCGCCGACCGGGCCGAACGTCACCGTTCGCTGGCTACGATCGCCACCTCCGACCACCAGCTACCACTGGCCGACCACCCAGATATAGATCTACGTCTTACCGACGTCCTCCAACTGGAATCAGGCCATTTGGAGCACTGTGGAATTCAGGGCAAGCATTTTCCCACAGGCCGACAGATTCTACTCCAGTTTGAGGTAGATTCGGTTCTGAACCCTTTTGACACCTGAAATCTTGGACTTTAAAGCTTAAATTTGGTGGAGATCAAGTAGACACATAGATGATTCTGTGGTAAAAATTTGAGCTTGATTTGATAAGGTTTTAACCATGAACCACCCTTGTACATCTTGCCCAGAAACTGCTGGAATTCTGGACCTTGGACGACCGGCGACTTTCGGCGACTTTCCGGCAACCTCTCGGCTTAAAACTCATGGTGAGCCATCCAAATCCTTAGATAGACATTATAAGAAGTAGAATGGTACATAATTGAGAGATTTGAGGTAGATTAGAACCGGTTGGACCCGACATGAATAGAATTGAATGGAACTGGTTCAATGCCGGGCCAAACTGATTTTGTGGGTGACTGGATATGCTGGATTTGTGTTGTAATTTGGTGTGTATGATGTGAAGAGATGATGAGGAGTATGTTATAGGTAATTTGGATGGATGAATTGAGGAATTGGACTTGAAGTTTTGACAAATCGATTGATTATCCTAGGTTGCGCGACAAATCGGCTTTGGACTTGGGTTGGTCGAATCCTAGGGGGCTCAAAGAGAAGTGAATTGTGTTGTTAAGCGAAGGTAAGAAATTCTCTAAACCAGTGCTAGGGGGATTGGACTCGATTGGGTAAGTCGAGGATCGATCGGAAATGGTATATAGGAAAATCCTCAATGGTAATAGCTTGATGTGTTCTTAGATGCTATTGAATGATTACATGACACAGCCTATGCATGAGTCGTTTGTGTGTTTAAGTGTCATTTGAATTGATTCACATGCCACGGAGTTAGAAATTGTATTAGAATGTGCATTAGCTATTGAAATGTGAAATTTTGAATTGAAAAATCAAGTTGTTTGTTATAAGGTGGCATGAGTTATGACTGTGGCATTACTTGGTAAGGCCCTAAGGCGCATGAGACACGGGCCGGAAGGTCGAGACCCTGATGCTATGAGGTCGCGGGGTGGATTATAAATAGGTAACGCCCTGATGCGACGAAGTCGCGGGGTGGATTATGAATAGGTAACGCCCTGATGCGACGAAGTCGCGGGGTTGAGACAGCCACAGTCCTGATGCGATATAATCGCGGGACAAAATATGAGCTCATAGACTCTGCCTGGGATTGAATCAAGACCTGATGTGTTTACGCGGGTCGTCGACCGTGGTCTGATGCGTTTACGCGGGCCGAGCCCGAGGCGACCAGTTCGCAGGCTAGAAAAAAAGAAAGCAGAGGTTGATAGGCATGACGAAGTGACAGGCTGAGCATACATGTACATTCGTGTGTGATACGAAATAATAAATGCATGCCTGTCCTCCCTGTATTGTTGTTTATTGAATTATAAATGTTATACATGCATGTAACCATGAGTTGGATAGGTTGAGTGACTTGACTGCTTGAGTGGACAGTCAACCTGACCTAGGGTTAGGTTTTTCTTACTGAGATGTGTATCTCACCCCTTTTGGGGAAATCTTACTTTACAGATCCTAGACAGTAGCTATGTGGCCTATCAGGTTCGGGGATCTGCAGGAGATGACAGCGTTTTACGACGAATTCCCCGATAGGCAGAGGAATATATACGTAAGGAAATGTACAGTAGTTTGGGTAGATAAGGGAAAATCGGACTGGAAGCCTCATCGGTTCAAGGCATGGTTTAGATGGGATGAGGATAAGAAAGTCGGGATGCTAAAGCCCCATAAGGTTTCGGCAGGTGTCATACCTCCCTGGTGTCAGACGATCTTGGACCATGGGTTTCCTGAGGGCTCAGTGGTTGGGTCAAGAAACGGCCTGGAGCGGACGCCGATAGCGGAGTATTCTGTGCCACCGCCATAGGATGAGGTCATCGTGGTGGAGCTGTCTGAGGGAGACCTATCTGAGCCGGACCAGGAAGCAACCATGGATGGAGACCCAGCTGAGTTGTCGCAGGAGGCGACTATGGAGGACTCTGTGGAGATTTAGTAAGAAACTTTCTTCGAGTACGAGCCATCAGAGGAGAGCGAGGACACCGGAGATTCCAGCAGTTCGTCCTAGGAGACTCTGGATGACGATCTGACTTTTTGATTGGCGACCAGACCCTTTCCTTGGTGGATTTTGTGGATACCTTTTTGGCATGCTTACCGGTCGCCCTGGTATTTAACGGAGTAGTAGTTGTTGACTATTGGTGCTGATGTATGACTTTATGATGCTATCCAGTCCTGCTTAATCTTGTGTATGTATATTTAATGTACGGGGAGTTGTTGGGAACCGCTTCTGTGTGTTTAATGTAAATTATTTTATCTCACAACCTTTCTTTTTATATAGGTGGATCCTTGAGACCGCCGAGAGATTATTGTTGTTTGCTTGTAGGGATGTTTGCGTGCTCGCTGTGAGGCGTGGGCGTGACACTCCTGGTCCAAGATCGTCTGACACCAGGGAGGTATGACACCCTTCGAAACCTCATGGGGCTTCAGCGGCCCGACCTTCTTGTCCCCGTCCCTCCTAAACCATGCCTCAAACCTGCGAGGCTTCCAGTTCGACTTCCCCTCGTCTACCTATACTACTGTACATTTCCTCACGTAAATATTCCCCTGCCTATTGGGGAACTCATCGTAAAAAGCCGTCATCTCTTGCGGGTCCCCAAATTTGATAGGCCACATCGCTACTGCCTAGGATCTGTAAAGTAAGGTTTCCCCAAAAGGGGTGAGATACACATCTCAGTAAGAAAAACCTAACCCTAGGTCAGGTTGACCGTTCACTCAGGCAGTCTTGTCACTCAATAGATTCAAACTCATGGACACATAGGTATGAAAGTCGCAATCCAATAAACAACAACATACAGAAGACAGGCATGCATTTATAATCTTATGTCACACACAAATGCACATATAAGCTCGGCCTGCCACTTCACCACATCTATCATCCTTTGCCTGCCTCATTCTCTAGCCCGCGAACTAGTCGCCTCAGGCTCGGCCCTCGTAAACGCATCAGACCGTCATTGGTGACCTGCGTAAACGCATTAGGTCCCGGTTCAATTCCAGGCAAGGTTTATGAGCTCATACTCTGTCCACCGATTAGATCGCATTAGGACTGTAGCTATCTAAACCTCGCGACTTCGTTGCATCAGGGCGCCACCTAATCATACTTCACCCCGTGACCTCGTCGCATCAGGGTCTCAACCTTCCGCCCCGCCTTTCACACGCCTTATGGCCTCATCATGCCATGCCACAATCATGTCTCAAGCCACATCATATCATATAACCTGATTTTAAATTCAAATTTCACAATCAATGGCTAATGCGCATGTTAATATGTTTCATAAATCTCGTGGCATGCAATTCAATTCAAATGGCATACAAACACACAAACAACTCAAGCATAGGCTATGTCATACAATCATTCTATAATCTCTAAGGACACATCAAGCTTTTATGTTTGAGAATTTTCTCATAACCGTTTCGATTGGCCCTCGACTTACCCAATCGAGTCCAATCCCCCTAGCCTTGGTTTAGGAAATTCCTTACCTTCCCGTAGCAACACAATTCACTCCTCCTTGCACCTTCTAAGGTTCGGCCAACTTAAGTCCAAGGCTAATTCGTCGCGCAACCTAGGATAATCAACCGATTTGTCAAATTCCCAAGTCCAATTCCTCAATTCATCCATCCAAATCACCCATAACATACTCTCCATCATCTCTTCACATCATACACACCAAATTGCAACACAAATCCAGCATATCAAGCCACCCACAAAATCGATTTTGCCCGGCATTGAACCGGTTCCATTCTTATTTGTTCATGTTGGGTCCAACCGGTCCTAATCTACCTCAAATCCATCAATTACACACCATCATACCTCTTATAATGTCTTCCTAAGGGTTTGAAAGGCTCACCTTGAGTTTCAAGCCAAATGGTTGCCGGAAAGTTGCCGAAGGTCGCCGGTCGTCCAAGGTCCAGAATACCGATAGATTCTGTCTATAATATCCAAGGCCGGTTCGTGGTCAAAAACTTATCAAATAAATTCTCAATTTTTACCACAGAACCCTACATATGTCTACTGAGTCTCCACCAAATTTGACCTCAAGACTCTAAGAATTCGGCCATCAAAGGGACTAAGAATAGAACCTACCTCTGGTTGGTTCCTATTCTGTCGGCCTGTGGGAGAATGCTTGTCTTGAATTCCACAGTACTCCAAATGACTTAATTCCTATTGGAGTACGTCGGCAAGACATGGATCTACGCCCAGATGGTTGACCGGTAGCAACTGATGGCCGGAGGTACCGGTCGTACAGGCCGAACGGCGGTGCTGGGGTAGGTCGGGCGAGAGGCAGAGCTAGAGAAGAAGAAGAAGAAGAACTCGGTTCTTTTGGGAGGTGATCTGCCGGATGAAGAGTGAGAGAGAGAGAGAGAAAGAGAGAGAATTTGATATACTATAAGTTTGGTCAAGACCTTTGAATGGTAGGTGAGTGAATAGTGTGAAATGACCACAACTCTTGGATTTTTGACACTTGGCATTTGCTCTAACCAAGGAGATCCAATGGCCATCTCTTTGTCCTTGTGTTCGGCAGCCTAGGGGGTGTCAATTGCATATTTTCCCTTCTCCAAATATAATAACAAATTTTTAAACTTGAGGGGCAAAACAACTATTTTACCCCCGACGTTCCGAACGTCGTTTTTCTCGATTTTGACTTTTTCGAAAGGGCGACGACCAATCCAAATGACGTTGAAATTCTTGATTTTCCATTTCGAACTTTTCAGAACTCGTTTCTGATCGTTTCTTCTATCAGATGTGATTCCAGCCTATCCCGAACCAACGGGCGACTTTTGCAGACCATACGCGTATCGAGCCCATGATTCTTATCACGTTTAGGGCTCATCAATCCATGGCAGCTTTGGCTGTCATGTAATCGTGAGGGTTTATCACTAGTCCCTATGGTCTCGATCATCACAGTCCGATTTAGGATAATTTTGCAAATCATACGTTGGTTAAGCGGCATCACTTGCGCTCCAATCGTACGACACTCGCATGGTAATCATTAATCGTTCTTAGATTGGCCTTTTGGTGGTTCTAAATATCCCCTCGACAATCCTTATAGTCAAAGCGTCATTTTCTATCCGAGTTGCCTAGGTCCACGTACCTCGTCTCGCTTTAGCCTTTTCCCTTTGGTCAGTCTACTCAAATTGATCAGATTTGAGCGGAATACAACTGAGATACATCGCTTGATATATATATAAACTTCTCATTACAGAGTCTGAAGTTGATTGGAAATCAGAATGTCATAGAAAGTATGCATTGTAATGTTTTGGATCCCATAGAAAATTTTTTATGAATATTCGAGATTTCTTTTCTTAAAGATATATTTTCTTTTTCAAAGAGATCCCTTTACTTTTTCAAAGAATTCGTCTCTATGTTAGAAAGATTTCGTTCCTTTTTTAAGGATTCAGTTTCTTTCTCAAGATTTTCCAATTTTGACTTCAAACGAATATTCTCGTTAGATGCACAATCAGATTTCTCGTTTAATTGAAAAAATTCATTTTCGAGTAAATCAATATTATCTTTTTGAGAAAGATATTTCTGTTTAAAAATAACTACTGCCTTTTTCAATTCAGAAAGTCTTTTAAGAGTAGCTTTGTATTCTAAACATAGTTTGTCTATATAATCTGATACCTCATGAGGAATATTTGAATGAGTTATCTCGAGGTCATCATCTGAGTTTTCCATGAGACATATGTTCGCATATTCTCCATCGCTGTCACATTCAGTGTCTTTCCAAGTCTCTACTTTCAAGGATTTTTTGGATTTTTAATCTCGACCTTTCTTCTTTAATAGAGGGCAATTTGATTTAACGTGACCTCTCTTTTTGCATTCATAGCAAATGACTTCTTGACCCTCACTTTTGGTCTCAAATAATCGTTTCTGATCATATCGTCTGAGATCTTTTCTATCTTTGAAGTTCCTGCCTTTCTTAGTCATTCTTATATATATTTTGACCATGAGTGCTAACTCCTCACCATCTTCATCTTTTGAGTTTGAAACATTAGAATCAACATTAGATTTTAAAGCAATGAACTTCTTATCTTTTGATGTAGGCTCTTCATTCATTTTTTCTTCCTCATAGGATTGAAGAGTTACAATAAGTTCATCCAAAGATAAGGGAGATATCCTCTGAGTCTCTCGAATGGAGATTTTGACATTGTTCCATTCTTGTGTAAGAGTTCTTAGTATCTTGTTGACTCTCATTGGTCTAGAAACAAGTTGCCCATGGTATGTAAGACAATATTTCAGTGAATCTATCAAACATTTGCTCCACAATTTCTCCAGGCTTCATTTTGAATGTTTCCTATTGGCCAAGAAGAAAATTGACTTTGGTTTCCTTGACTATGTCCGTTCCTTCACATGTAATGTAGAGCTTGTCCCAAATTTCTTTCGACGAGGAACAATCTACAATACGTTTATATTCAGTAGGAGATAAAACACTATAAAATAAACAAAAAGCTTTTACAGCAAGAGCATCTCTCTTGGCAATCTCAGTAGTTGATAGAGTGGTAGTAGGCTGCATTTGATACGGTTGTGGCACTTGCGGTTGGATTAACTCCTCGTTGTACAACATCCCACATCTGAGGATCTTGGCATCGAATATATGCTTTAAATCTATTTTGCCAACCACTATTGTCACGCCCTGCACCCCGGACACGAACGCGCGACTACCTCAAGCATAAACTATCTCTCGGGGTCTCAGGATTCACATATAAGTCGAGAGATGTATCACCGAACAAGCATGTAGAAACGATGATGTAAAAACTCCTTCGTACAAATATAAAATGAGACATGGATAGCGAGAATACAAGTAATACATAATATATGAATATCCATACAAGGAACAACTAACCAACTACACTAGTTAGTAGGGTAGCATGGCCAGCACAAAATGCAGTCATAAGTTTCGCAAAAAGAGATAGACCTCGAGAATACCATCAAAATATCAGACCAGTAAACCAGGAGCTCTTAAGTCGAGCTACTAGAGTCATCAGTCTCCTTTGCCTCCTCAGTAGGCTCATACTCCGAAAAAGTCTCAGAGCAAGTCTTCACCGTATCCTCGAGTGTCTCGTTCGCGGATGGCTCCACCAGATCATCTTCGGTATCCTCGACCACAATGATCTCCTCGGTGTCCTCCACGGTCGGAGTCCTCTCAAGATCAATCCTCGAGCCAATGACAGATCCCTCAACCTCTACTTATTCCCAGGTAGGATGGCACCAGCTAGAGATCACTCCATTGGACAACTCCGTGGGTTTCAGTGGCCCTGTGGAAACATCGCCCACCTTTCTAAACCATGCCTCAGATCTATGAGGCTTCCAACTACTGCCACCCTCATTTACCCAAACAACTGTATATTTCCTAACATAAATAGTCCCCTTCCCATCAGGAAACTCATCAAAATAAACTAACATCTCCTTGGGGTCGCCAAACTTGATGGGCCACATCCTCAAATTCTAGGATCTGTAAAGAAAAGGGGGTCCCACAACGGGGTGAGGTATATATATCTCAGTAAGATAGGTCCTAACCCTAGGTTAGGAAAACCGTCCACTCAGGAAAATGCAAAAGCTAATAATAAATACAAAACCGCATGAGGCATTCCACTATCACAAGTAACACACACAGATGTCAAGCATGTAATCAAGGCATCTTATCACATCATTATACTCAAGCACACATTTCAAGCCAGATTGCACCTTTCACCCCTTTCTTGCCTCCTTACTTTCATGTCCGCGTTTATAACGCCTCAGGCTCTATCCGCGTAAACGCATCAGACCGTCTCATTGACAAACCCGCGTAAACGCATCAGGTTTTCAATATTACTCCAGGCTTGTGTTAACATATCACAACCCCGTCTTGTGTTTCAACGCATCAGGACTATGGCCTTCTCAACCCCACGCCTCAACGCCTCAAGGCATACATCCACACAACCCCGCCTCTCATATGCCTCAGGGTGTCACAACTCCTCAGATAAGCCATAAGATCATTTAATGTATCACACACAATCAAGTGCAACACATGCACGAATAACACCTTGTGGCATGTGAGGCAATCAATTGTGACATTCAAATGTGACAATCAATTCAAAGCATAAGCATCATCACACACACATTCAAGTCTTCTATATCTTTCTAGGACGCACATTAGGCCATTACATTATAAACTTCCAAAAATTGATCAGTTCACACACCAATCACCTAATTGAGTCTAATCCTCCTATCAAAGGTTTAGGATTCCCCTTATCTCAAGCATAATACGATACAAGTCTTCTCTCGAGCACCTCAAAGGTTTGGTCCTAACGGTCCAAGATCAAGTCCACCGCTTAACCTAAGGAAATTCATTCAATCATTAACTTTTCTTGCTCAAATCACCACCCTACTAATCATACATCTCATGGGCTTATCAATTAACATTCTAACACTTCTCAATGATGAATTTGGAGCTCAATTACAACCATCGACAGCCTCTATAGAACCGGTATGCACAGAATCGAACCGGGCGAATTTCGGTTCTGTGTATACCTCAACTTACCAGCTCTTAAACCACCTCAAATCCTCAATTTAATCATTAATCTACTTACTAACATGTAGTTCTAAGGGTTGGGAAGCCTCACCGAAAATTTGAGTTCAAGGTGACGTCAAATGGTCCACGAACGGCGTCGATTCCTCTAAGCTTACCACCGGTCAATTCTGGCCCTTCAAACACAAGACCCATTTGAGGTCAAAACTCCATCAAATTAACCAAAACTTTTTACCACAGCTCCATATATGTGTCCCCTAAATGTCCACAAAATTAAGTTGCAAAACTCCAAGATTTCGGGGTCCTAAGGGGCCAAAAACATGGCTTACCTCTTATTGCGACGATTTCCGTTGACTTTTGGGAGATTGGCCGCCTGGAGTTCCTCGGTGGTCAAATGACTTGCTTCCACTTCGAGAACGTCGGAAAGAGGTTAAGGAGGAGTGGATGGTCGGTTCGACGGTTAGGGATCACCGGAGGTGGCGGTCGACGGGGGCAAACAGGCGAGCAGAAACCTGTCGGCGGTGGAGCTCTCGGCAAGAAGAAGGAAGAAGAAGAAGACGAAATCTGCAAATGGAAGAGGTATTCGGCCATGAGGAGAGGGAGAGGGAGAGGGGGTTTATACTTCAATTGGCTTGGTCAACATGGGTTGAATGGTTGTTTAAAAGTGAAAACATCAACTCATGGCTTCATCTATTGACACTTGTCCAATGTATCATTCAAAGCTCATCCAACGGCCCATAATTTCTTCAATTTTCGGCATCTCTTGGGGGTTTCAATGATCAAAATGTCCTTATCCAATTAATAAAGCAAGACTAAGGCTTGAGAGACAAAATGATAATTTTATCCTCGATGCCCGGAACGTCGTTTTTTTTATTCCAATTCTCTTCGATAAGACGACGGTCAATCCAATTGTATTGTTGGAATTCTAGATTCTCCATTTTCAAATTTCAAGACTTGTTTTTGAATCATTCCTCTATTCAATGCGATTCCAACCTATCCCGAACTGACCGGCAGCTTTTGTAAATATTACGCGTATCGACCTTATAATTCATATCATAATTAGAGTTTGTCAATTCATGGCGACTTTGGTTGTCATGTAATTGTAAGGGTATATCACTAGTTCCGATGGTCTTGATTGTCACTGTTCGATTTAGGAAAATTTTGCAAATTATACATTGATTAAGCGGCATCACCCGCGCTCCAATCGTATAACGTTAGCAATGCATTCCTTGGTCATTTTTAGACCGACCTTTTATGGCTCTAAATATCCCCTCGACAATCTTTATGGTCAAAGCGTCATTTCCTATTCGAATTTCCTAGGTCCACGTACCTTGTCTCGCGTTAGCCTTTCCCCTTTGGTCAGTCAACTCAAATTGATCAAATTTGAGCGAGATATGATTGAAATACATCACTAGATACATTTCTCATTAATGGGTCTAAAAATGACAGAAAAATTGGAATGTCACAACTCTTCCCCCCTTACAAAAATTTCATTCACGAAATTTACATCAAACTTAATTACTCAAACAAATGGGGGTACTGACGCCTCATCGTTTCTTCACTTTCCCACATAGCGCCTTCGGTTCCGTGGTGCTCCCACACAACTTTAACCAATGGAATCGTTTTACTCCTCAAAATTTGCTCTTTCCGGTCTTCAATCCTAACCGGCTTTTCCACGTAGGATACTCTGTCGTCCACTTCTATAACATCGTAGTCTAGCACATGAGTCGGGTCCGGCTTGTACTTTCGTAGCATGGACACATGGAAGAAGTTATGTTCTTGGGATAGATTAGGCCGTAAGGCAAGCCTGTAGGCTAAGGTCCCAATCCGTTCTAGAATTTCAAATGGACCTACGTACCTTGGGCTTAGTTTTCCTTTCTTTCCAAATCGCGATAATCCCCTCATCGACGACACCTTGAGGAAAACATGATCGCCTACTTGAAACTCTAAAGGCTTACGCCGTTTATCCACACAACTCTTCTGACGACTCTGTGTCATCCTCAGTTTATTCCGAATTATCTTCACCGCTTCAATCGATTACTCTACCAACTCTAGGCCTGTGATACTCCTTTCTCCAACCTCGTCTTAATAAATTGGTGTTCTGCAAGTTCTTCCATAGAGCGCTTCAAAAGGTATCATTCGAATACTCTGCTGGTAACTATTATTATATGTGAACTCTACCAAATGCAGTTGATCTTCCCATCCACCTTTGAAGTCTATCACACACGCTCTCAACATATCCTCGAGCGTTTGAATCGTCCTCTCCGATTGTCCGTCCGTTTGTCGATGGTACGCCGTGCTAAATTACAGTCGAGTTTCCATGGCATCTTGAAGACTTTTCCAAAAGTTCGCTGTGAACTTGGGATCTCTATCCGAGGTAATTGTCACGGGTACTCCATATAGTCTCACTATCTGCCTCATGTACAATTCGACGTGTCTATCCATTGCGAAATCCTTTCACACATGGATGAAGTGTGCATACTTGGTCAATCTGTCCATGACTACCCATATAGAGTCATGACCTCTTTGGCTCCTTGGGAGTCTCATCACAAAGTCCATCGTTATGTGCTCCCACTTCCATTTAGGAATCTCCAGTGGCTGTAATAATCCTTCAGGCTTACAGTGTTGGGCCTTCACCTACTGGCATGTCAAGCACTTTGCCACATACCTTGCCACATCCACCTTCATCCTCCCAAGGGTTCGGTTGTTTGCCGATCAAAGTGGTACGTCCACCAATAATGTTGACGCAAGTTCTGATACATCTTCGTGCTCCTTGGATGGATACTATAATTGCTTCTATGAGCCTCTAACAGAATCCTTTCTCTAAGTTCTTCATCTTTTGGCACGCATAAACGCCCTCAAAATTTCAAAATTCCATCCTCTAGTACTTGAAACTTTGATTTTCTCTTTGTCACGTTCATCTCCAGGATCCTTTGAATTTCTTGGTCCGTATGCTGCAAGGCTTTTATCCTTTCTTGGACCTCAGGTTCTACCCTCAGTATAGCCATCAAACTGGGCAGTTGGCAAACTTCTAGTCTGAACTCAGAATCTCTCAAATCGTCGATCATCGACCATCCTTTTACTAATAAACAGGCGATGCTTGATTTCCGACTAAGTGTGTCTGCGACTCTGTTTGCCTTTCCAGGGTGATACAATATATCACAATCATAATCCTTAAGCAGCTCCATCCACCGACGCTACCTCATATTCAATTCCTTCTGGAAAAATAGATACTTCAAGCTCTGGTGGTCTGTATAAATTTGAAACTTTTCGCCGCATAGATAATGCCTCCAGATCTTCAGAGCAAAGATGATCGTTGCCAATTCCAAGTCATGAGTAAGGCAGTTCACCTCGCGCGATCTTAGTTGTCGGGACGCGTAGGCAACTACTCTTCCATGCTACATTAACATACAGCCGAATCCCTTTAGCGAAGCATCGCTATATATCTCATAGCCTCCAGGTCCTGATGGAATCGTCAATACCGGTGCGATTGTCAATCGATGCTTGAGCTCTTGGAAACTTCGCTCGCTCTTATCCATCCATTCGAACCTCGTTTCTTTCTTTGTCAATATCATCATTGGAATGGCTATGGATGAAAACTTCTCCACAAAACGTCTGCAATATCCTGCCAATCTCAAGAAACTTCTGACTTCCGTGACCATAGTAGGCCTAAGCTAATTTGTTACAGCTTCGATCTTCACAGGATCCACCGCGATTCCTTCTCCAGATATTACGTGACCAAGAAATGCTATCTTAGTCAGCCAGAACTCACATTTGCTAAACTTAGCGTAGAGCGAGTGTTCCTTCAAGGTCTGCAAAATAATCCTTAGGTGTTCCCCATGTTCCTCGTTATTCCTTGAGTAAATTAGAATATTGTCGATGAAGACTATGACAAATCTATCCAAAAATTCCTTAAACACCCGATGTATCAAATCCATGAATGTAGCTGAAGCGTTGGTCAATCCAAAAGGCATCACTGTGAATTCATAATGACCATACCTTGTCCTAAAAGTTGTCTTAGGTATGTCCTCCTTTTTAATCCTCAACTGGTGATACCCGGTCCTCAAGTCAATCTTAGAAAATACCGCAGCTCCTTGCAATTGATCAAATAAGTCATTGATTCTCGGTAGTGGATATTTATTCTTCACTGTCACCGGGTTCAATTGCCTATAGTCAATGCATAGATGCAAGGACCCATCCTTTTTCCTTACAAACAACACCGGCGCTCCCCATGGTGAAGCACTCGGTCAGATAAATCCTTTATTCAATAGTTCTTGCATCTGTACCTTTAGCTCCTTCAGTTTCGATAGGGACATCCTATAGGGTGCCAGCAAGATCGGCTCCATTCTGGGAGCTAACTCAACCACGAATTCTATCCTTCGCTCTGGTGGCAATCCTGATAATTCCTGGGAAAAAATGTTAGGAAACTCACGCACTACCGGGATGCTTTCTAGTTTGGGCTCCTCAACAGTCGTGTCCATGACTGCGACTAAGTACGCTTGACATCCTCCAGTCATCAACTTCGTCACTTTAAGAGATGAGACAAAAGGAATCGAGGTCCCTCCTCAACTTCCCACGAATTCAAAACTCGGATGGCCTTCCAGATAAAATCGAATTATCCTACGACCACAATCTACTACAGCTCCCTATTTACCCAACCAGTCTATTCTTATAATCACGTCGAAATCATACATGGGCAACACAGCTAAATCAATGCTCTCCTTACTACCACCAATTACAATCCTACAGTTCGCATATCCCAACGAAACCAATATATTATCTTTCAGCGGGGTGACCACATGCAGAATCACACTCAACGGTTCTAACTTCATATTAACTAAATCAGCAAATCGAGCAGATACAAATGAGTATGTTGCGCCAGGATCAAACAATGCATATGCAGCTTGGTCACACAAATAAACCGTACATGTGACCACGCCCGGCGTTTCCTTTGCTTCCCTACGAGCTATTGCATATACTCTCCCTTGAACTGGGGGTCGATTCTGATCAACTTGGGAAGTGGCAGTTGACGGTCCAGCCTGTGGTCACTGCCCTTGAGGTCGATTCGCAGGAGCTTGGTTCAGGCAAGTCCTTATCTAGTGGCCTATCTAACCACACTTAAAGTAGGCTCCAGTTCTTGCTGGGCATGGTCCATTACCATGCCTCTTGCCACAGAGGCGACTATTCCAGTTCATGGGGTTCGGCGACTTCACTATGTTCTTCCTCACGAGAGGGACAAAACATGTGTTGCCAACCATTGGTCTTTTGCCCATCTGGCGGTTGTCTCAGAATGAAGTAAACCGCAACCCAGATGCAACATTCCCCTCCTTTAAATCCCTCTCGATCATTTGGCTCCGCTCATAAATTTCCTTATAGGTTCGCAGATTTAAGGCTATCATCTGACTGTGAAGCTCAGGCCTCAATCCATCTCGAAATATCCGCGTCTTCTCTTGGGGATCCTCTACTGATCGAAGTGCGTACCTTGACAGTCTAGTGAATTCCGCTTCATACTGGTCCACTGTCAGCTGATTCTGACGTAGTTGTAAGAATTACATCTGTTTCCTTTCCCTGGCCGTCTCCGAAAAGTATTTGTCATTGAATGCCGTGGTGAAGGCATTCTAGGTCAAGGCCGTCCCTTCTGGGAAAACTCCATTCTTGGTGGCAGCCCACCAATCATTTGCGATACTTTCCAATTGGTACACCACCAACAACACTTTCTCTTTGTCCATGCACCTCAGGACTCCAAAGGCTTTCTCTAGTATCTCAATCCATCTGGGTGCTAGTTTGGGGTCTCTAGTTCCGTCGAACTGGGTCAGCTTCAGTTTGATGAATTGCTCTACCAGTTGGCCCATTTTCTTGGCCACGATAATCTCCTCCAGGGCATTCACTACCTCATTACCCTGATCGTAGTGGCCATTGTTTCCATTGCCCCCGTTGTTGTCGTTGTTGGTGTTGACGGCAGCTATTGCGGCTCCTACCACTTGGGCTATGGCAGCATCCCTATCTTGGGTCTGCTTATCGATGAGGTCGCCAATCCTCTCGAGCGCCCTCAATACTCCATCCATCCTCGGGTCTTCTACAACAGGTGGCCTCGAACTAGAGGCTCCGTTTCTGGGTCTTCCAGGTCTCCTAGACAGATTGCTCATTCTCGAATGCTTTTACTGAGCCTGGTCCACTGCAATTTCATCAAGGAGTTAGTAACTCATTTATTCGACCAAGTCCAGAGCTACTAACCATGTCTTAATAGAAACAGTTATATCACAATGGCTTTTCACACAACAATCCCAAAGGTACTTCAATAAGTCGTTCACGGCTATTTCTCAATTCCATTCACTCAAACGGTTCACCAAAACTAGCCATGCTCATCCACTTAACAAGTCAAAATCAGGAAATGACTTCCGATGCTAAACATGGAACTTCATTCTCTTATATCATCATAGTCTTGTCAAGGCTAAATGCCAATCATATGCACCAAGTCATATGCCATGCAACCCGTGCCTTATTCTAGTAAGTCTCCTAAGGTCTCGCTACCCGTTCTTGTCCCAACTTAATCCTCCTTATTACTCTAATCCTCAATCAACTTTGGATCGAGCTGACTTTGCACTGATACCAAGCAAAGCGGGGATGTCACGCCCCACGCCCTGGGCACGAGCGCACGACTCTCTACTAGCACAAACTATCTCTCAGGATCCCAGGATTCACATATAAGTCGAGAGATGTATCGCCGAACAAGCATGCGGAAACGACGATGTAAAAACTCCTTCGTACAAATATAAAATGGGACCTAGATAGCGAGAGTACTGGTAATACATAATATCTAAATATCCATAAAAGGAATAGCTAACCAACTACACCGGTTATTAGGGTGACATGGCTAGCACAAAATGCAGTCATAAGTTTCGCAAAAAGGGATAGACCTCAAGAACACCATCAAAATATCAAACTAGTAAACCAGGAGCTCCTAAGTCGAGCTACTAGATTCATCAGTCTCCTAGTAGGCTCATACTTCGAAAAAGTCTCAGAGCAAATCTCCACCGTATCCTCGAGTGTCTCGTCCGTGGATGGCTCCACCAGATCATATTCGATAGCCTCGACCACAATGATCCAAGGTCGGAGTCCTCTTAGGACCAATCCTCGAGCCAACAACAGATCCCTCAGCCTCAACTGATTCTCAGGTGGGATGGCACTAGCTAGGGATCACTCCCTAGGGCACCTTGGTGGGTTTCAGTGGCCTTGTGGAAACATCGCCCACCTTTCTAAATCATGCCTCATACCTATGAGGTTTCCAGCTGCTGCCACCCTCATCTACCCAAATAATTATACATTTCCTAACATAAATAGTCCCTTGCCTATCAGGGAACTCATCAAAATAAATTGACATCTCCTTAAGGTCGCCAAACCTGATGGACCACATCCTCAAGATCTAGGATCTGTAAAGAAAAGGGGGTCCATCAATAGGGTGAGGTATATATATCTCAATAAGGTGGGTCTTGACCCTAGGATAGGCAGACCGATGCAAACGCTAATAATAAATACAAAATCGCGTGAGGCATTCCTCAATCACAAGTAACACACATAGATGTCAAGCATGTAATCAAGGCATCTTATCACATCATTATACTCAAGCACACATTTCAAGCCAATTGCACCTTCCACCCCTTTCCTACCTCCTCACTTTCATGCCCGCGTTTATAATGCCTCAGGCTCGGTCCGCGTAAACGCATCAGACAATCTCATTGACAAACCCGCATAAACGCATCGGGTTTTCAATGTTACTCCAAGCCTGTGTTGACACATCACAACTCCGTCCCGTGTTTCAACGCATCAGGACTATGGCTTTCTCAATCCCGCGTCTCATATGCGTTAGGGTGCCATTCAATTCAAACCCCGCGCCTCAGTGCCTCAGGGCATACATCCACACAATGCCGCGTCTCATATGCCTCAGGGTGTCATAACTCCTCAGATAAGCCACAAATTCATTTAATGTATCACACATAATCAAGCGCAACTCATTCACGAATAAAACACTTATGGCATGCGAAGCAATCAATTGTAACATTCAAATGTGGTAATCAATTCAAAGTACAAGCATCGCCACACACACATTCAAGTCTTCTATATCTTTCTAGGACGCACATTGGGCCACTACATTATAAACTTTCAAGAATTGATCAGTTC
This sequence comes from Rhodomyrtus tomentosa, assembly GCA_028455895.1. NCBI lineage: Eukaryota > Viridiplantae > Streptophyta > Magnoliopsida > Myrtales > Myrtaceae > Rhodomyrtus > Rhodomyrtus tomentosa. The sequence continues at coordinate 15,103,043 of JAPCWY010000008.1, forward strand.
ACACACCAATCACCCAATCGAGTCCAATTCTCCTATCAAAGGTTTAGGATTCTCCTTACCTCATGCTTAATGCGATACAAGTCTTCTCCTGAGCACCTCACAGGTTTGATCCTAAGGGTCCAAGATCAAGTTCACCGCTCAACCTAAGGAAATTCATCCAATCATTAACTTTTCTTGCTCAAATCACCACCCCACTAATCATACACCTCATGGGCTTATCAATTAACATCCTAACACTTCTCAACAATGAATTTGGAGCTCAATTACAACCACCAATAGCCTTCACAAAACAGGTATACACGAAACCAAACCGGACCAATTATTGCCAACTTTATCACCTAGAGGGGGTGAATATGTGATTATAGTGCAATTTAAATATTTTTCGTGAAATACAAATTGCATATGCGTTTATATAACGTCTCCAATGATGACAACACAATATATTACTATAGACAGTTCATGTACAATTCTACTATCACAGGATATATGATAGGATCAGAGTACGGATAGAGAAAACTGCATCGAGGGTTTATAGTGATTCAGTTTTAGTTAAGCCTACGTCCACTTCTTTGGCTGTCAGCCAATCGGTTGGATTCCACTAGTAAACTGCTAGAGAGGTTACAACTTAGTGATCTCCTTGACATGCAAGATACCCCACGTAGCGTTTAACACTCTTGTATAAATCTCCTCACAATTGCAATGGATGAATTAAGAAGTGTATATGAAATGAAGTACTATCGATCTAAGAATTATAAAGACTTTTCCCTCTTAACGTCAATCTTTTTATCCCTTCGACCTTGAGATGTCTTTTATACTTCTTCGCCTCCAATCTAACCGTTGTAAGGCTTCTCGAAGAGGTCTCTCCAAAACTTTCCATTTGGACAAGACAAATACCAAAAAACAATCTCGTAGTCGTTGGGGATCGCCAAAGGAAAATCTTTCCCTTTCGGATCAAATCGCCCATACAATTATGATCCTGTGTTTTCATAGATGATTTCACTCATTTAGAAAGTCATGTTTGTCTCCTTGATTTCTCATCCTTGATTGATCTCTATCCTCGAAAATCATCAAGAATGATCCAGCTCGATTATATCTGTCGTAATGTATCAATTAAGTACATTTTGAAGTCATCTTTAAGTTCTGATTACTGCACATGAATACTCCACTCAGAGCTTAAGCATCATTCCAACGTCTAAACTATTCCTACTCAACGTCTGAGCTCGAACCAGCCTCTGAGTCCCTCAAAAATCTCATCTAAGCAAAACCTTTTTGACAGATTCAATCCTATGCATCTCCACACCAAAGGATAATCTGTAAAACAAGTATTCCACGGTATTATCTCGAAACTTAAGAGTACTTGGATTGTTTTGTCAATTTCAAAATCACTTAGGGGTTTTTCTCAACAAAAAATGCTTCAGGTAGTACTGGTGAAACAATGCTCAACAAGATGGGATACAAGTTTGAAAATGGACAATGAAAGGATAGAAGAATGAAGGTGATTCTGATAGATCTTCCAGAAAAGTGATAAGGGCATAAGCCACTCATGGCTTGAGTCCTAAGAAATCTACACAAACCTCACCTACAGAATCATCCTTAGAATCCATTCGCAAGAGGAGGATAAAAATGTTGGCTTGCAAGTCTACAAAACCTAGTCTGAAGAAAATGAGACTTGCCAAGATATTGCTCGAAAGAATCGAGAAAGAGCACACATTTGATAACTTAGTAGCAAGTGAGAGTGAAGCTGAAGAGATAATTCAAACTATTGTGATGACAACTTATGAGGATGAGACTATGATACATATGGAGTAGCAAAAGAAGGAAAGAGAAGAAAAAGAGAATGAAGAAAGAGAACAAGAAGAGGAAGAGGAAGAGTAAGTAATAAAACAAGTAAGGCCTGTTGAAAATGTCCAGGAAAAGGACATGGAGAATGAAGAAGAGATGGCGGATCTGTAGTGTGACATTCTGATTTCCAATCAATTTCAAACTCATTAATGAGAAGTAAATCTAGAGATGTATTTCAGTCGTATCTCGCTCGAATCTGATCAATTCGAGTAGGCTGACCAAAAGGGAAAGGCTAATGCAAGACGAAGTACGTGGACCTAGGAAACTCGGATAAGAAATGGCGCTTTGACCAAAAGGATTATCGAGTGAACATTTAGAACCATAAAAAAGCCGTTCTAAGAACGGTTAAGGGATGCATTGCTAGTATTATATAATTGGAGCGCGGGTGATGCCGCTTAACCAATATATAATTTGTAAAATTTTCCTAAATCGAACAGTGACGATCGAAACCAAAGGGACTAGTGTAGGCCCTCACAATTACATGTCAACTAAAGTCGCCATAAATTGACGAGCCCTAAATATGATATGAATCACAAAGTTGATACGCGTAACGTCTGCAAAAACTACCCATAAGTTCGGGATAGGCTGAAACCACGTCTGATAGAGAAAATCATAAGAAAAGAGTCTTGAAAATCGAAAATGGAGAATCAAGAATTCCAACGTTATATTCGGATTGGCCGTCGCCCTATCGAAGAATATTGGAACGAGAAAAACAACGTTCCGAACGTCGGAGGTGAAATTACCACTTTGCTCCTCAAGCTTAAGCCTTGCCCATGCAATGAAGGAAGGGCATTTTGGTCTTTCAAACTACCTCAAGGCTGCCAAAAAAGGTGAGTGAATGGTGGCCATTAGATCAAGTTGGAACGACACTTAGGACAAGTGTCAAAAGATGGACTAAAGAGTGGTCAAGTTCAGTATTCACTACCTACCATTCAATCCATTGACTTGAGCCTTGTATATAGTCCTTTTTCTCTCTCTTTCCTCTCACCTTGACCAGCCATAGAACCCCCACAACCCTTGACCACAGCTTCTTTTTCCTTCTTCTTCTATGCTGTCGGCAACAGCTTTTGACCCTCATGTTCGCTACCGCTGATGCCACTCTCCAGCGACCACCAGTCGGCAAGTCGACCATACAAGCCTAGCCCCACCTCCTGTCGACCTCCTCAAAGTGGAAGCACGGAGATTAGACCACCGAGGAGCTCCGGCCAAACGTTTTCCCGAAAGCCGACGGAATCAGAGTCAATCTGAGATAGGTGAAGTTTCTGATCCCTTAGGAGATCGAAATATTGTAGTCTTACGGCCAAATTTTGTGGAGATCTAGGAGACTTGTATATAAATCTGTGATAAAATGTTGAGCTTGATTTGATAAAGTTTTGACCCCAAATGGGTCTTGTGAATGTAGGACAGAATCTGCCAGTTTACTAACCTTGAGGAACCGGCGACTTTCATCAGGATTTCGGCGACGACTCGACCTCAAACTCTTGGTGAGACCCTTAGACCCTTAGATAGACATGTTAAGAGGTAGGGTGGTGATTAAATGAAGGCTTTAGTGGAGATTTAGGGCTGGTTGTGCTCGGTTTGCACAGAACCGAAAATAGCCTGTTCAGTTCTGTGCAAGATCGAATCTGTGGAGGATGATGGTTATGGGTTTTGAATCTCAAATTGGTGATTTAGACATGCTAAGATGATGAGGATTGTGTTATGGAGGTTTGTGGTTCATGGATGGATGAATTGGACATGGAAATTGACAATTGGTTGGAATTTCCTAGGTTGTGCGGTGAGATTGGTCTTGGACCATTGAGGGCTGAATCTTTGAGGGCTCAAGAAGAGAATTTTGTAGCATCAAACTCAAGGTAAGGGAATCCTAAACTTAGGATAGGAAAATTGGACTCAATTGGGTGAGTCAAGCGATAAATTGATTGATTGGTGAGAGATTCCAAGATGAATGTTCTTGGTGCATCCTAAGTTGTTATAGGGGATTTATGTGTGCTAATGCTTGTGCTTGAATTGTTTGCCATGTTTAAGTGTCACTTTAATCGTCTTGCATGCCATGGATGCATCGTTTATGCATGAGTTACACTTAGCCCTGTGTGCATGATTTGTGGTTGTGGCATGGCGAAGACGAGGCGACATCCTAAGGCTTATGAGACGCGAGGTGATGTGATGGATATCTTAAGGTACTGAGGCGCGGGGTAGAGGTTGTGTGGCACCCTGATGTGATCTAATCGCGGGGTTGAGATGGCCACAGTCCTGATGAGTTTACGCGGGACGGAGATTATGAGGTGTTAATACTGGCTTGGAGCATCATTGAAACCTAATGCGTTTACGCGGGTTGTCAATGACGGTCTGATGCGTTTACGCGGACCGACCTTGATGCGATCTAATCGCGGGCTGAAAGGATGAGGTAGGCGGTAAATGGTGGATGTGGTGAAGTGACAGGACGGGTGTGCGTCATCATTTGAGTGTGCATGATGTCATAGCTGCATGCCTGTCATTTGTGTATTGTCATCTTTAATTGTACTTACCTGTTCGTCTATGAGCTTAAATTAATGGGGCATGTGACTGTCTGAGTTGACGGTCGGCCTAACCTAGGGTTAGGACTCTTTTACTGAAATGTGAATCTCACCCCATTGGGGACCCTTATTTTACAGATCCTAGGCCTTGACGATGTGGCCTATTCATTTTAGAGACCCGAAGGAGATGTCCACTTATTTTGATGAGTTCCCTGATGGGCAAGGAACTATCTATGTAAGGAAGTGTACTGTTGTTTGGGTGGACGAGGGTAGTACGAGCTGGAAGCTTCATCGGTATGAGGCCTAGTTTAGAAAAGTCAGGAATGTGCTGAAGCCCCATGAGGTGCCCCAGGGAGTCGTCCCTAGTTGGTGTCACCCCACTAGAGACTTAGACCAGGCTGAAGGGCCCATTATTGGTTCGAGAAATGGACCGGAGAGGACCCCAACCATAGAGAACACGGAGGACGAGGTTATTGTGCTGGAGGCGACTGAGGAGGATCTTGCAGAGCCATCTGCCGAGGCGACCATGGAGGATACTATCGAGGTTCACTTAGAGACCTTCTCAAAGTATGAGCCGTCGGAGGATGCCGAGGACACCAGGATCTCTAGCAGTTCTTCTTAGGAGCTCCCAGTTTGTCAGTTTGATCCTTTGGTGGCGATCCTGACCCCGTCTCTTTGGATGTTGTTGATGGATCATTTTGTGTACTTACCCCGTCGCCCCTCTTGTTAGCGTAGTTAGTAGCTATGCGTCTGTATGAAAAGTTGGGTATTATGTATGATGGTATATTTGCGCTATCCAGGTCCCATTTCACTATTTGTACGGAGGAGTTATTTCTTATCGTTTCTGCATGCTTGGTATATGTATATCATGTCTCTTGACTTAGTTGTGGATCTTGGGACCACAAGAGATATTTGGTTTGCTTGCAGGGAGTCGCGAGCTCGTGCCCGGGGCGCGGGGCGTGACATGTAGAGTCAAAAAGAGTAGATAGAAAAAGTTAACATCTTTGAGTTCATTCTGAGTGAAGGGGGCATACAAAGAAGAGTTGCATCTGATGGGGAGAAAATAGCAATGGAAATTGATGCGGCTGGTACAACAGTTTTCCCAAGCAAATTAGATTCATCATTTGAGAAATACACTAAGACACAGGAGAAGTCTTCCAATGTTGGGACTCAGACTAATAAACCAGATGAAGTCACAGACTCAAAGCATCCCAAGGAACTGGTATAGAAGCAGAGAGAGATGGACCAAAAACTGGCATATATTTAGACTTCTCTGCATCTGGATATTGAGGGTTAGACAACTAGGATTGATTTTGAGGCTGAACAGACAAATAAAGACATAACAGACCTCTTAGAATCTCATTTGGGCCATATGGAGAAAGTGATCCTGAATCTAAAGAAGGATCTAGAGCAAAAACTTAACAACCTGTCCAAGTATGTCTTAGTCCAAGTTCCTTCTGAACAAGCCCCGTCAACATCCAATCCAGCCCCAAACCCAAAAACTAAAAAGATTTTCATGTTTTATTCAAATATTTTTAATCTTTTTTGTATATAGATCTATACTAAATATTTCTTATCCTAGATGTCAAACTTATTGTGTTTGATCAGTGCTATGTTGTGAATCTTTGAGTTGATTATTAAATAGCTATATAAATTGTATGATTACATTTGCTTTGCCCTTTTGTGCTGCTGATAAGAAGGGAGAGAAATATAAAGTTAAGTACTTGCATTGTGAGTAAGTACAAACAGGAGAAGTTGTTATGTTAAAACCAAGGTCAAGTATATAGGTTATGTTCAGTAGATTATATTATCTGAAGAATGATCTTCTTAACCTGAACAGGTGAATAGGTTTTGACTTTGAATATTTCATTTCTTTAAACTCTGAGCACATGAAAATATCTCATGCTGAGCAAGTTGAATTAGATATGATACAACTGAGTTATAATCTGATAAGGTTGATTAAAAAAGAACAAGTTCTATACAAAGTTCTTTGAACAAAAGATAGAACAAGATGTTCTGACCATTTGAATACAAATTCTAGGCTATAAGTGTTATGCTCTCAATTATTGCACTGCCAGTTATTATTGAACTCATTCAAGTTCATGTGGATAAGAAATGTTGAAATCATTTGGAATCACATGCTTTCATAATTGAAAATGCTCCGTACCTGTATGAGTACCTCAACTCTAAATTTTTTTTACAAGCCCTACACAAAGACCATTCATGATACTGTAAATTTAAATTTTGAATTTCAGAGCTTCTTCTTGCCAAAAGTATAAGGGACAAATTGATGAATTATCTTTTAGCCAGATATTACTTGAGTAACAAGAATATATGTTGCTCACCTCTTTTATTCAAATATTTTATACTTATGTGGATGGTTTTGTCATCATCAAAAAGGGGATTGTTGAGAAGAACCCTAAATGATTTTGAAATTGAGAAAATGATCTATGCACTCTTCATTTTGGGATAATGCAATGTAATACTTGTTTTGTAGATTGTCCTATTGTCACGCCCTGCTCACTTTATGAGTGCATTCATTCGCTTATGCCATAAATTCAGTCCCAAGATACCCTTCTTTACGGTGATAAACAAATGAGACTCGCATGCAGAAGAGTAAAAGAAAATAAATACATAACTCCATCCAAGGTAATTCAAAACAAAACAAAGAATGAGACATGGGATAAAGAAAAGGGTGATTTACATAACATGAGGTCGAGTTTATACAAACGAGGTCAGGTACTAGCTAATACCACTAGCTAAGGTCGAGGAAGATAAGAGGGCGAACAAAAGTCAGCCATTAAGCCCCACTAAAAAAATCGCCACCACCAAAAGACAACTTTAGCGGTCGTGTGATCTCCAGCCACTAAGTGGTACTAATATATTCGGCTCGACTTAAGTCCTCTGCGGGATCGTAATCCGAGAAAGTTTCTAATCGTACTTCTATGGTGTCCTCTTCCATCTCATCCACCGAGTCAGAAATCTCGATCACCTCGATACCCTCCTCTCTAACTGGGGTCTTCTCTGGAACGTTTCTTGAGCCTACCACAGAACCCTCTACCTCGATCTCGTCTTAAGAAGGATGGCACCATGATGGACCACCCGTCTTGGAACCTCGTGAGCCTTTAATGGACCAGTGGTAACTTTCCTAGCTCTCCTGAACTAGGCCTCAAAACGATGTGGCTTCAAGTATTCCTCCCCCTCATCGACCCATACTACCATACTCTTCCTAATATAAATTGTACCTTGTCTATTTGGAAATTCATCAAAATAGGCCGTCATCTCCTTCAAGTTACCAAGACGGATTGGCAGCATCTTCAGGGCTTGGGATCTAGAAAAAGAGAGATCCCACGACGGGGTGAGACTTACGTCTCAGCAAGCTAGCCTAACCCTACCTAGGCCATCCATCCCACCAGACCAAAGCAAACAAAGCAACGTATATTATTTGCTAAAACAAGACATGACATCAACTCAAGGCAAACTAGCATAGAGTGACTAAGCTTTCGTACTAGCTTACAATCATTTTCATCATCACGTGAATTAGAAAGGAATTCACCCCCTCTTTCAAACTTCCAGGGACTAGCCCGCGTTCAGACGCTATCACGCCCCGCTCATCTTACGAGTGCGCTCATCCGCTCATGCCGTAAACTCAGTCCCAGGATACCCTTCTTTACGGTGATAAATAAATGAGACTCGCATGCAGAAGAGTGAAAGAAAAATAAATACATAACTCCATGCAAGGTAATTTAAAACAAAATAAAGAATGAGATACGGGATAAGGGGAAAGAGGTGATTTACATATCAAAAGGTCGAGTTTATACAAACAAGGTCACGTATTAGCTAATACCACTGGCTAAGGTCGAGAAAGACAGAAGGGCGAACAAAAGACAACCACTAAGCCCCACCAAAAGATCGTCACCACCAAAAGACAACCCCAACGATCGTACGATCTCGAGCCCACTATGTGGTACTACTATCATCGGCTCGACTTAGGTCCTCTGCGAGGTCATAATCCGAGAAAGTTTCTGATCGAACTTCTACAGAGTCCTCTTTCGTCTCATTCTCTGAATTAGGAATCTTGATCACCTCGATGCTTTCCTCTCTAGCCAGGGTCTCCTCCAGAATGTTCCTCAAGCCTACCACGGAACCCTCTGCCTCGATCTCATATCGAGAAGGATGGCACCACGATGGGACTATGCGTTTTGAAACCTCATGAGCCTTTAAAGGACCAATGGTAACTTCCCCAACTCTCTTGAACCAGGCCTCGAAACGATGTGGCTTCAAGTCTTCCTCCCCCACATCAACCTACACTACCGTACTCTTTCTAACATAAACCGCACCTCGTCTATCTAGGAATTCGTCAAAATAGGCCGTCCTCTCCTTCGGATCGCCAGGACGGATCGGCAGCATTTTCAGGGCTAAAGATCTTGAAAAAGAGAGATCCCACGACGGGGTGAAACTTATGTCTCAACAAACTAGCCTAATCCTAAATTAGACCCTCAGTCCTCCCAGACAGTACAATCATAACAACAACAAACATCCAATGGCATAAAGGCATGTATCATTTATACAAAAGCATCATAAAGTACAACTTGCGTAGAAATTGACATCTAAGACCAGATATAAAGAATGTGACTCAAGCATTCGTACTAGCCAAGAATCATAGCAAAACCATAGGAATTTATAATAAATTCAATTCTCAATCCACAACTCAATAGGCAATCATGACAAATAAACTCGCGTTAAGACGCGTCAGGTTTACAAACCAATTTTCAACTCATGCCAACATGTACAATTCCTTATCCCGCATTAGGACGCATCAGGATATCATTCAACCACAACCCCGCGTTAAAACACCTCAGGGTATAGTTAGGATGCAATCCCGCGTTAAGACGCCTCAGGATATCCTCACAATACTATCCCACGTTAAGACGCCTCAGGATGTCATTGGCCTCAACAAATATCTCAAGTCAAGAAATGTCTCAACAATCATTTAATCACATTCTCGTCATGAGAATTTCATAAAATCGATCACAAGCCAAATGCTTGTCAAAATGATCGAATTTCATCACAAAAGTAACTCTAGAGTCGAGTAACCCATGGCCACATAATCAAGCAAAACTTGCCAACAAGTATATCACTAATTCAGTCAAAGGAACTACAATTTTTAGTAGCAAGCGAGTGCACATGACTCATTCCTCAACAATTCCATTCAATTTTCGCTCAACCAAGCATAACAGAATCGTCAACTCATCGATCTTGCAATAAAATCATCTAATTGTGTCCCAAAGTTCTAATATAGGTTTAGGGGTTGCTTACCTTCGTTCCAATTAGAAAATTTTCACCAAAATTCCTTATTGAGCTCAGCTTCTAAACAAGGTCATCGCTGTCCAAAACAGGGCAGCAAAACGATTTAGGAAATATCCATTGTTATAATCAATATATCCAATTTAGCCCCAATTTCATCAATCGTGGACCTTATTAACAACTCAAGGGATATTCTAGTATATCCTAACGACACATTTAGAGTATGGTGACACCATGAATAGCTCCTAATAGAACCGGTGTGCTCAAAATTGAAACAGAGCAAAAATCGGCTTTGCTTCTTCTTGCTCTAACAATCCACGCATCACCCTTAACTCTAATTTTTTTCCATCAATTCACTTGGACCAACCTGAATCAACATGTTATATAGTCTCACGATGAATTTTGAAGTTAAATAGCACTCCTAAGGCCTCCAAACAGACCGACTCTTCTCAGTTCACCGGCGGTCAGAATCTCTCCGGAAATTGAACTCCAATCCAACCATCAAAACCTAATTAAAGCTTAATCCAACCAACGGCCCCAACTCAGTGAACATATTACTACATGTCATGCAACTCCAATAAAAATTTTGGAGCCATTTGAAGTCTCCAAGTGGGCGAACCATAGCCCTCTCTCAGTTAGCTCAGAATCTGTCCAGTTTTTTTCTAAATATTTCCATACATTAACTAGACATCCAAAAATCACGAAACTAATTAGAGCTTGTCAAGGACAGGTTAAACTACCCTGTTGTGGTCGTTGGCCGGCCAAAAGGTCACGGGAGATGGCGCTCGTACCAACCAAATCAGGCGGCAGAAATTGGTCGGCAGGAGCAGTTTTCTGTTCTTGGAGAAATTCCACAAAAGGAAGGAAGAAGAAGATGGCTCACAAATTTTTGAGGGGGTATGGCAGATGATAAGCTCCTGATCACTTTTGATTAGGCTTCTAGAAGGTTTGAGTGAGTGGATGATTAATGACCATCATCCATGCATTGACACTTATCATAGAGTCAATTATATCAAAACTCCATTGACCCATTGACTGCACAGATTTTTTTTGACAGCCTTAGGGAGGAAGTAAATTTATCAAATGACCAAAATGTCCTTCTCAATTAATTAAGGCAAGGTTAACTCTCCAGGGGCAAAATGGTCTTTTCACACCTTTCGTCCGAAATTTCGTTTTCCTAATATTTTTCACCCTCGATAAGGCGGCATCCAATCCATATCGAATGTCGGAATCCCTCATTTCCATTTTTTCAAATTTCAAGATCCCATCTCATGATCGATCCTCCGTCGATCGAATTTCAATTTGTCTCGAATTAACATGTGGCTCTTGTGGACGTTACACGTATCGACCCTGTGATTCTCATCACGCTTAAGATAACTCAAACTACGGTAATTTTGATTGTCATGTAATCGCAAGGGTCTATCGCTAGCCCTGACGGCAACGATCGTCACAATTCGATTTAGGAAAATTTTGCAAATTATACTTTAGTCAATCGGTATCACCCGCGTTCCAACCGTACAACATTAGCAATGATTTCCTTAATCGTTTTTAGATCAGCCTTGACTCTAAATGTTCCATCGACAATCCTTATGGTCAAAGTGCCGTTTTCTAATCGAGTTTCCCAAGTCCACGTACATCATCGCACGTTAGCCTTTCTTCTTCAGTTAATTACTCGAGATTGATCAGATCCGAGCGAGACATAACTGAAATACCTCGATAGATATCTTATATTCAAAGGTCTCGAAATGCTAGGAAATTCAGAATGTTACAACTATTTCCCCCTTACAAAAATTTCGTCCTCAAATTTATTACAACCTAGCTACTTAAACAAATATGGGTACTGACGCCTCATCGCTTCTTTGTTCTCCCACGTAGCACCTTCAATTCCATGATGCTCCCATATTACTTTGACCAGCGGAATGGTCTTAGTCCTCAAAACTTGTTCATTTCGGTCTTCGATCCTGATTGGCCTTTCCACGTACGACATTCTGTCATCCACTTCTATAGTTTCATAATTCAAAATATGTATTGGGTCTGGTTCGTACTTCCTCAATATGGATACATGAAACACATTATGTATCTGAGACGAACTCAGTGGTAAGGTAAGCCTATAAGCCAATGTTCCAATCCGTTCTAGAATTTCGAATGGGCCTACATATCTCGGACTCAACTTTTCTTTCTTTTCGAATCGAGATATGCTCCGCATTGGGGATATCTTGAGAAAAACATGATCCCCAACTTGAAACTCTAACGGCTTGCGTCGCTTATCGGCATAACTTTTATAGCGATTTTGTGCAGTTTTCTATATTTCTCTAATTATTTTTACTGCCTCAGCTGACTGTTCCACCAACTCTAGGCCTGTGATACTCCTTTCTCCCACTTCGTCCCAGCATAAAGGAGTTCTACAAGTTTTGCCATAAAGTGCTTCAAAAGAAGCCATTCCAATACTTTGTTGATAGCTGTTATTATACGAATACTCCACTAGATGCAAGTGATCTTCCTATCCACCTTTAAAATCTGTCACACACACTTGTACCATGTCCTCGAGCGTTTGAATTGTCCTCTTCGACTGCCCATCTGTTTGTGGGTGATATGCTGTACTAAACTGCAATCTGGTTCCTAGGGCATCCTGAAGACTCTTCCAGAAATTTCTTGTAAATTTAGGATCTCGATCCGACGTAATTGTTATGGGCACTCCGTGAATTCGCACAATTTGGCGCATATACAATTCGGTATATTTATTCATCGCAAAGTCCTTTCTTCACAGGAATAAAATGTGCAGACTTGGTTAATCTATCCACGACTACCAAGATCGAGTCATGTCCTCTCTGACTCCATAGTAAACCCATAACAAAATCCATGGTTACGTGTTCCCATTTCCACTCAGGAATTTCCAAGGGTTGTAACAATCCTCCAGGTTATAGTGCTGAGCTTTTACTTGCTGGTACGTAAAACACTTGACCACGAACTTTGCCACATCCACTTTCATTCCGTTCCACCAATAATGTTGGCGTAAATTCTGATACATTTTTGTACTACCCAAGTGGATGCTGTAATTACATCGATGAGCCTCGGACAAAATTCTCTCTTTAAGTGCTTCATCATTGAAACACAAAGACGTCCACGAAACCGTAAAATTCCGTCCTCATATACATGAAATTTGGCTTTCCTCTTCGTCGTGTCCATATTCAGAATTTTCTAAATCTCTGGGTTTATAGACTGTAGGACTTTTATCCTTTCTTGTATCTCTGGTTCAATTCTCAAGATCTCTATCAAACTCGACAGCTAACTCACTTCCAGCTTCAATTTAGAATCTCTCAATTCTTCAAGCACTAACCATCCTCTAACCATTAGGTGTGCAATACTTGATTTCCGACTAAGTGCATCAGCAACTCTATTCGCCTTCCCAAGATGGTACAAAATATCACAATCATAATCTTTAAGCAATTCCATCCATCGACGTTGTCTCATGTTCAATTCCCTTCGGAAAAATAAATACTATAAACCCTGATGGTCCGTATAAATTTGGAACCTCTCGTCACATAAATAATGCCTCCAAATTTTTAGGACGAAAACAATTGCAGCCAACTCCAAATCATGTGTCGGATAATTTATTTCGTGGGGTCTTAATTGCCATGAAGCATACGCTACAACCCTTCCACGTTGTATACGTACACCCAACCCTTTTAACGAAGCATCACTGTATATTTCAAAACCTTCAGGTCCAGAAGGGATAGTAAGTACAGGTGTCGTTGTCAAACGCTGCTTGAGCTCTCGAAAACTCCTTTCACGTTTATCCGTCCAATCAAACTTCGTATGCTTCTTAGTCAACTGCGTCAATGGCATAGCTATAGACAAGAACTTTTCTACGAAGCGTCTATAATAACTGACCAATCCCAGAAAACTCCGAACTTCAATAACTGTAGTTGGTCTAGGCCAATTTATCATCGCTTCAATCTTGGTAGGGTCTACGGAGATTTCTTCTCCGGATATCACATGGCCAAGAAATGCCACTTTACTCAATCAAAATTCGCACTTACTAAATTTGGCATAAAGTAAGTGTTCCCTCAGAGTTTGCAGGATAATTCTCAAATGTTTTTCATGCTCTTCCTTACTCCTCGGGTAAATCAAAATGTCATCGATAAAGACAACAACAAAACGATTAAGGTATTCCTTAAACACCCGATGCATCATGTCCATAAATGCTGCTGGAGCATTAGTCAACCCAAAAGGCATCACTGTAAATTCATAATGCCCATATCTCGTCCTATAAGCCGTCTTCGGAATATCCTCTTTCTTAGTTCTCAACTGATGTACTCCGTTCTCTAGTCTATCTTAGAGAATACTGAAACTCCCTATAACTGGTCAAATAAATCGTCAATCATTGGCAACGGATATTTGTTCTTAATGGTCACCTGATTCAATTGCCTATGATCAATACACAAGCACAAGGACCCGTCCTTTTTCCTCACAAATAACACCGGTGCTCCCTACGACGACGCACTCGGCCTAATGAATCATTTATCCAATAACTCTTGCATCTGCACCTTCAGCTCCTTTAACTCCGATAACGCCATTCTATAAGGTACTTTTGAAATTGGCTCCGTCCCAGGAGCTAATGCAATTACAAACTCAATCTCTCGTTCGGGCGGTAATCCACGCAGTTCTTGGGGAAAGACATCCGGAAATTCACATACCACCCTATATTTTTCAATTTCAGCTCCCCAACCGTCGTATCAACTACCGCAGCCAAATAAGCTTGGCATCCTTCATCTAATAATTTTGTCGTTTTCAGCGATGAAATCAAAGGAATAGAAATTCCCCCCTGACTCCCTTTAAACTCAAAGTTAGGGGGACCATCTGGAGAAAAGCGAACTATTCTATCGTTACAATCCACCATAGCCTTTTGTTTACTCAGCTAATCCATCCCAACGATTACATCAAAGTCAAACATATGTAACACATCCAAATCTATCTTTTCCTCTCTACCACCAAAGGCTATCTTGCAATCCATACAGCCTAACGATACTATCACATTATCCTTTAGTAGAGTGGTAACATGCAATCTCATATTCAATGGTCTCAAATCCAAATCAATCATATCAGCAAATTAAGCAGACACAAAAGAATGTGAAGCTCCAAGATCAAATAAGGCATAAGCAGCTTGATCATTCATACCTGTAACCACACCAGGCGCGTTTTCCACTTCGCCTGTGCCACAACATACACTCGCCCTTGAGTCGGTGGTCGATTCAATTCGTTCTATGAAGTAGCAGCTGGGGGTCCTATCTGCGGTCGTGGTCCCTGTGGTCTAGGTGCTGAAACTTGGTTAGGACAGTTTCTCATCTGGTGGCCCAACTGGCCGCACTTAAAGCATGCTCCCGTTCTAGTCGGGCAAGGTCCGCCCCCATGCTTCCTCCCACAAAGACAACAGTTCAAGTTGGACTGATGTGGCGGCTTCCCAATACTCTTTCTTGCGGGTGGAACAAAATGCCTACTATTGGTCATTGGTCTCTTACCAAATTGGCGATTGTCTCGAAACGAGTTGAACCGCGACCTAGATGCGGCATTTCTCTCTCTCAGATCTCTCTCAATCACCTGTCCCCGTTCATATGCTTCCTTGTATGTTCTCAAATTCAAAGCTATCATTTGACTGCGAAGTTCGGGTCGTAACCCGTCTCAAAATCTCCGCACCTTCTCTAGCGAATCTTCAACATATCATGGCGCATATCTCAACAGCCTAGCGAATTCAGCCTCATATTGATCCACTGACATGTGATTCTGACGTAAATTCTGAAATTTCACTAGTTTCCTTTCTCACGCAGTCTTCGAGAAATACTTATCATTGAATACAACAGTAAAAGTAGCCCAATTCAGGGAAGTACCCTAAGGAAATACCCCATCCTTCGTGACATTCCACCGGTCATTCGCGGTACCTTCTAGTTAGTAAACCGCCAACAATACTTTTTCCTCATCACTGCATCTTAGAACCCCAAAGATTTTCTCAAGCTTTTCCATCCACCTAGGTGCCAACTCTGGGTCACCCGTACTTTTAAACTGGAGGGGTTTCAACTTCACAAACTATTCAACTAGCTGCCTCATTTGTCTAGTTACAAGCTCATTGCCTAATGCATTACCTACCTCCACACCTTGACCACTAAACTCATTAACTCGAGCATTCTCAGCTTCAACGCCCTGGCCAATGCTGGCGTTAACTCCATTACCCATATTATTACCAGTTGTCGCATTGACAGTAGCCAAAGCAGCTCCCATAGCTTGGGTAATAGCAGCATCTCTTTCCAGAGCTTGCCTATCTATCAAGTTCCCGATTCGTTCCAACGCTCTCAATACATCACCCATTCTAGGATTCTCCGCTTCAGGTGGCCTCGAACTAGAAGCTCCACCTCTAGGTCTCCCACGTCTGCCAGGTCGGTTGCTCATCCTTGTACTACCTGTACCACTTTAATTCCATCATGAAATTAATGAGTTAGTTCATCTACATAAGTCCAGTGGTTTTATGCTACACAACAAGCAACACTCACACTAAAGCAACCATTCACCAGTCATTCTCAAAAGCACCGCAATTAGTAACGTACAATCATACTTCAGTTGCAAACGTAATACTCAATAATTCATTAAACAAGCACCCACAATCAATACACATGCTAAGTACGAAGCTTGGTCACTATCTGGTCATCATAATTATACCAGTTTCATGATGCCAATCACATGTGCCACTTCATATGCCATGCCTTTCTTACTTAACTTTAACGAATCCCCTTATGGTCTCGCTACCCAATCATCCTGAATCTCATTCCTCCTTATTACTCCAATCCTTAATCGACTTGGATCGAGCTAACCTTGCTCTGATACCATCTGAACTAGGATGTCACACCCCGCTCACCTTACGAGTGCGCTCATCCGCTCATTGCGTAAATTCAGTCCCAGAATACCCTTTTTTACGGCGATAAATAAATGAAACTCTCATGCGGAAGAGTGAAAGAAAAATAAATACATAACTCCATTCAAGGAAATTCAAAACAAAACAAAGAATGAGATACAGGACAAGGGGAAAGAGGTGATTTACATATCAAAAGGTCGAGTTTATACAAAAAAGGTCAGGTACTAGCTAATACCACTGGCTAAGGTGAGAAAGATAGAAGGGTGAACAAAAGACAACCACTAAGCCCCACCAAAAGATCGACACCACCAAAAGACAACCCCAACGATCGTACGATCTCGAGCCCACTAAGTGGTGATGGTATCATTGACTCGACTTAGGTTCTCTGCAGGGTCATAATCCGAAAAAGTTTCTGATCGAACTTCTATAGTCCTCTTTCGTCTCATCCTCAAAATCAGGAATCTCGATCACCTCGATGCTCTCCTCTCTAGCTGAGGTCTCCTCCGGAATGTTCCTTGAGCCTACCACGGAACCCTCTACCTCGATCTCATCAAGAGAAGGATGGCACCACGATGGGACTATGCGTTTTGAAACCTCGCGAGCCTTCAAAGGACCAGTGGTAACTTCCCCAACTCTCTTGAACCAGGCTTCGAAATGATGTGGCTTCAAGTCTTCCTCTCCCTCATCAACCCACACTACCTTACTCTTCCTAGCATAAACCGCACCTCGTATATTTGGAAATTCGTCAAAATAGGCAGTCATCTCCTTCAGATCGCCAAGACGGATCGACAGTTTTTTCAAGGTGGGGGATCTGGAAAAAGAAAGATCCCACGACGGGATGAGACTTACGTCTCAACAAGCGAGCCCAATCCTAAATTAGACCCTCAGTCCTCTTAGATAGTACAATTATAACAACAACAAACATCCAGTGGCATAAAGAAATGTATTGTTTATACGAAAGCATCATAACGTACAACTTGCGCAGAAATTGACATCTAAGATCAGATATAAAGAATGTGACCCAAGCTTCCGTAATAGCCAAGAATCATAGAAAAACCATAGGAATTTATAATAAATTCAATTATCAATCCACAACTCAATAGGCTGTCATGATAAATAAACCCGCGTTAAGACGCGTCTGGTTTACTAACCAATTTTCAACTCATGTCAACATGTACAATTCCTTATCCCGCGTTAGGACGCATCAGGATATCATTCAACCACAACCCCACGTTAAAACACCTCAAGGTATATTTAGGATGCAATCCCGCGTTAAGACGCCTCAGGATATGCTCACAATACGATCCCACCTTAAGACGCCTCAGGATATCCTCACAATATTATCCCGCGTTAAACAATATTATCCCGCGTTAAGACGCCTCAGGATGTCATTGGCCTCAACAAATATCTCAAGTCAAGAAATGTCTCAACAATCATTTAATCACATTTTCATAATAGGAATTTCATAAAGTAGATCACAAACCAAATGCTTGTCAAAATGATCGAATTTCATCACAAAAGTAACTCTAGAATCGAGTAACCCTTGACCACATAATCAAGCAAAACTTGCCAACAAGCATATCACCAATTCAGTCAAAGGAACTACTATTTTTAGTAGCAAGCGAGTGCACATGACTCATTCCTCAACAATTCCATTCAATTTCCGCTCAACCAAGCATAACAGAATCGTCAACTCATCGATCCTGCAATAAAATCATCCAGTTGTGCTCCAAAGTTCTAATATAGGTTTAGGGGTCACTTACCTTCATTCCAATTAGCAAATTTTCACCAAAATTCCTTGTCGAGCTCAGCTTCCAAACAAGGTCGTCGCTGTCCAAAACAGGGCATCAAAACGATTTAGGAAATATCTATCGTTACAATCAATATATCCAATTTAGTCTCAATTTCATCGATCGTGGACCTCATTGACAACTCAAGGGATATTTTAGTATGTCCTAACGACACATTTAGAGCATGGCGACACCATGAATAGCCCCTAACAGAACCGGTGTGCTCAAAATTGAAACAGAGCAAGAACCGATTCTGCTCCTTCTTGCTCTAATAATCCACACATCACCCTTAACTCCAATTTTTTTCCATCAATTCACTTGGACCAACCTCAATCAACATGTTATATAGTCTCACGATGAATTTTGAAGTTAAATAGCACTCCTAAGGCCTCCAAACAGACCTACTCTTCTCAATTCACCGGCGGTCAGAATCTCTTCGGAAATTGAACTCCAATCCAACCATCAAACCTAATTAAAACTTAACCCAATCAACAACCCCAACTCAGTGAACATAGTACTACATGTCATGTAACTCCCATAAAAACTTTGGAGCCATTTGAAGTCTCTAAGTGGGCGAACCATAGCCCTCTCTCAGTTAGCTCAAAATCTGTCCATTTTTTTCCCAAAATTTCCATAAATTAACCAGACCTCCAAAAATCACAAAACCAATTGAAGCTTGTCAAGGACAGGTTAAAATAATTTGTGATGGTTAGCGACCGGCAAAAAGGTCACAGGAGGTGACACTCGTACGGACCAAACCGGGAGGCAAAAACTGCTCGGCAGGAGTAGTTTTCTATTCTTGGAGAAATTACACAAATGGAAGGAAGAAGCAGATGGCTCACGAATTTTTGAGGGGGTATGGCAGATGATAAGCTCCTAATCACTTTTGATTAGGCTTCTAGAAGGTTTGAGTGAGTGGATGATTAATGACCATCATCCATGCGTTGACACTTGCCATAGAGTCAATTATATCAAGACTCCATTGACTCATTGACTCCACGGATTTTTTTTGACAGCCTTGGGGAGGAAGCAAATTTGTCAAATGACCAAAATGCCATTCTCAATTAATTAAGGCAAGGTTAACTCTCCAGGGGCAAAATGGTCGTTTCACTCTTTTCATCTGAAATTCATTTTCCTGATATTTTTCACTCTCGATAAGGCGACGTCCAATCCATATCAAATGTTGGAATCCCTCATTTCCATTTTTTCAAATTTCGAGATCCCATCTCATGATCGATCCTCCGTTGATCAAATTTCAATTTGTCTCGAATTAACGGGTGGCTCTTGCGGAAGTTACGCGTATCGACTCTGTGATTCTCATCACACTTAGGATAACTCAAATTATGGCAATTTTGATTGTTATGTAATCACGAGGTCTATCACTAACCCTGATGACAATGATCGTCACAATTCGATTTAGGAAAATTTTGTGAATTATACTTTGGTCAAGCGGTATCACCCGCGTTCCAACCGTACAACACTAGCAATGATTTCCTTAATCGTTTTTTGATCGGCCTCGACTCTAAATGTTCCCTCGATGATCCTTATAGTCAAAGTGTCGTTTTCTAATCGAGTTTCCCAGGTCCACGTACCTCATCGCGCGTTAGCCTTTCCTCTTCGGTTAATTACTCGAGATTGATAAGATCCGAGCGAGACATAACTGAAATACCTCGATAGATATCTTACATTCAAAGGTCTCGAAATGATAGGAAATTCAGAATGTCACAACTCTTCCCCTTACAAAAATTTCGTCCTCGAAATTTTTTACAACCTAGCTACTCAAACAAATAGGGGTACTAACGCCTCATCACTTCTTCGTTCTCCTACGTAGCACCTTCAGATCCATGATGCTCCCATATTACTTTGACCAGCGGAATGGTCTTAGTCCTCAAAACTTATTCCTTTCGGTCTTCGATCCTGATTGGCCTTTCCACGTACGACACTCTGTCGTCCACTTCTATAGTTTCATAATCTAAAATATGTGTCAGGTCTGGTTCGTACTTCCTCAACATAGAAACATGAAACACATTATATATCTGAGACAAACTCGACGATAAGGCAAGCATATAAGCCAATGTTCCAATCCATTCTAGAATTTTGAATGGGCCTACATATCTCAGACTCAACTTTCCTTTCTGTCCGAATCGAGAAATGCCCTGCATTGGGGATATCTTGAGAAAAACATAACCCCCCAACTTGAAACTCTAACGACTTGCGTCACTTATCGGCATAACTTTTCTAGCGACTTTGTGCAGTTTTCAATCTTTCTCTAATTATCTTTACTACCTCAACTGACTGTTCCACCAACTCTAGGCCTGTGATATACCTTTCTCCCACTTGGACAAAGGTTTTCTACAAGCATTGTCATAAAGTGCTTCAAAAGGAACCATTCCAATACTTTGTTGATAGCGGTTATTATACGAAAACTCCACTAGATGCAAGTGATCTTCCCATCCACCTTTAAAATCTATCACACACGCTCGTAACATGTCATCGAGCATCTGAATTGTCCTCTTCGACTGCCCATCTGTTTGTGGGTGATACGCCGTACTAAACTGCAATCTAGTTCCTAGGGCATCCTGAAGACTCTTCTAGAAATTCGCTGTAAATTTAGGATCTCGATCCGACGTAATTGTTATAGGCACTCCATGAATTTGCATAATTCTGTGCATGTACAATTCGGCGTATTTATTCATCACAAAGTCCTTTCTCACAGGAACAAAGTGTGCAGACTTGGTTAATCTATCCCCGACTACCCAAATCGAGTCATGTCCTATTTGACTCCGAGGTAAACCCATAACAAAATCCATGGTTACGTGTTTCCATTTCCACTCAGGAATTTTCAAGGGTTGTAACAATCCTCCAAGCTTACAGTGTTGAGCTTTTACTTGCTGGCATGTCAAACACTTTGCGACGAACTTTGCCACATCCACTTTCATTCCGTTCCACCAATAATGTTGGCATAAATTCTGATACATTTTCATGCTACCTAGGTGAATGCTGTAATTACTTCATGAGCCTTGGACAAAATTCTCTCGTTAAGTGCTTCATCATTAGGCACACAAAAACGTCCACGAAACCTTAAAATTCCGTCTTCAGATACATGAAATTCGGGTTTCCTCTTTGTCGTGTCCATATTTAGAATTTTCTTAATCTCTAGGTCTGTAGATTGTAGGAACTTTATCATTTCTTGTATCTCTGTTTCAATTCTCAAGGTCGCTATCAAACTCAACAGCTAGCTCACTTCTAGCTTAAATTCAGAATCTCTCAATTCTTCAAGCACTGACCATCCTCTAACCATTAGGTGTGCAATACTTGATTTCAGACTAAGTGCATCGCAACTCTATTCGCCTTCCTAGGATGGTACAAAATATCGCAATCATAATCTTTAAGCAATTCCATCCGTCGACGCTGTCTCATATTCAATTTCCTTTGAGAAAATAAATACTTTAAACTCTGATGGTCCGTATAAATTTGGAACCTTTCGCCACATAAATAATGCCTCCAAATTTTTAAGGCGAAAACAATCGCAGCCAACTCCAAATCATGTGTCGGATAATTCATTTCGTGGGGTCTTAATTGCCGCGAAGCATACGCTACTACCCTTCCGTGTTGCATAAGTACACATCCTAACCCTTTTAACGAAGCATGACTGTATATTTTAAAACCTCCGGGTCTGGAAGGAATAGTAAGTACAGGTGTCGGTGTCAAACGCTGCTTGAGCTCTCAAAAACTCATTTCGCATTTATCCGTCCAATCAAACTTCATATGCTTCTTAGTCAACTGCATCAATGGCATAGCTATAGAAGAGAACTTTTCTACGAAGCGTCTAAAATAACCGGCCAATCCCAGAAAACTCCGAACTTTAGTAACTGTAGTTGGTCTAGGCCAATTTATCACCGCCTCAATCTTGGTAGGGTCTACGGAGATTCCTTCTCCGGATATCACATGGCCAAGAAATGCCACTTTACTCAATCAAAATTCGCACTTACTAATTTAGCATAAAGTAAGTATTCCCTCAGAGTATGCAGGACAATTCTCAAGTGTTTTTCGTGCTCTCCTTACTCCTCGAGTAAATTCTCAAGTGTTTTTCGTGCTCTCCTTACTCCTCGAGTAAATCAAAATGTCATCGATAAAGACAATGACAAAATGATCAAGGTATTCCTTAAACACCTGATGCATCTTGTCCATAAATGCTGCTGGAGCATTAGTCAACCCAAAAGGCATCCCTGTAAATTCATAATGCCTAAATCTCGTCCTAAAAGCCGTCTTTGGAATATCCTCTTTCTTAATTCTCAATTGTTGGTACCTCGTTCTCAGGTCTATCTTAGAGAATACCGAAGCTCCCTGCAACTGGTCAAATAAATCATCATTCCTTGGCAACGGTTTTTTGTTCTTAATGGTCACCTGATTCAATTGCCTATAATCAATACACAAGCGCGAGGACCCATCCTTTTTCCTCACAAATAACATCGGTGCTCCCCACGGCGACGCACTCAGCCTAATGAATCATTTATTCAATAACTCTTGCATCTGCACCTTCAGCTCCTTCAACTCCAATAACGCCATTCTATATGGTGCTTTCGAAATCGGCTTCGTCCCAGAAGCTAATTCAATTACAAACTCAATCTCTCGTTTGGGCGGTAATCCAGGCAATTCTTGGGGAAAGACATCCGAAAATTCACATATCACCGCTATATTTTCTAATTTCGGCTCCCCAACCGTCGTATCAAATACCGCAGCCAAATAAGCTTGGCATCCCTCATCTAACAATTTTGTCGCTTCCAGTGATGAAATCAAAGGAATAGAAATTCCCCCTGACTCCCTTTAAACTCAATGCTAGGGCGACCATCCGAAGAAAAGCGAATTATTCTATCACTACAATCCACCATAGCCTTTTGTTTACTCAGCCAATCCAACCCAATGATTACATCAAAGTCAAACATAGGTAACACGGCCAAATCTATCTTTTCTTCTCTGCCACCAAAGGCTATCTTGCAATCCGTGCAGCCTAACGATACTATCACATTATCCTTTAGTGGAGTGGTAACATGCAATCTCATATTTAGTGGTCTCAAATCCAATTCAATCATATCAACAAATTGAGCAGACACAAAAGAATGTGTAGCTCCGGGATCAAATATGGCATAAGCAGCTTGATCATTCAGATAAATCATACATGTGACCACACCAACCACGTTCTCCACTTCGCCTCATGCCACAGCATACACTCGCCCTTGAGTCGGTGGTCAATTCAATTCATTCTATGGAGTGGCAACCGGGGGTCCTATCTGCGGTCGTGGTCCTTGTAGTCTAGGTCCTGAAACTTGGTTGAGGCAGTTTCTCATCTAGTGACCCAATTGGCCGCACTTAAAGCATGCTCCCATCCACCCCTATACTTCCTCTCACAAAGATGGCAGTTCAAGTTGGACTGGTGTGGCGACTTCCCAATACTCTTTCTTGCGGGTGGAACAAAACGCCTATTATTGGTCATTGGTCTCTTACCAAACTGGCAATTGTCTCGAAATGGGTTCAACCGCGACCTAGATGCGGCATTTCTCTCTCTCAGGTCTCACTCAATCATCTGTCCCCGTTCATACACTTCCTTGTACATTCTCAAATTAAAAGCTATCATTTGACTGCGAAGTTCGGTTAGTAACCCGTCTCGAAATCTTTGTGCCTTCTCTAGCGTATCTTCAACATATCGTGGCGCATATCTCGACAGCCTAGCGAATTTAGCCTCATACTGATCCATTGTCATGTGATTCTGACGTAAATTCTGAAATTCCACTAGTTTCCTTTCTCGCGCAGTCTCCGAGAAATACTTGTCGTTGAAGACATCAGTAAAAGCAGCCCAATTCAGGGCAGTACCCTCAGGAAATACCCCTTCCTTCATGGCATTCCACCAGTCATTCGCGGTACCTTCCAGTTGGTAAACCGCCAACAATACTTTTTCCTCATCACGACATCTTAGAACCCCAAAGATTTTCTCGAGCTTTTCTATCCACCTAGGTGTCATCTCTGGATCACCCGTACCATTAAACTGGAGGGGCTTCAACTTCCCAAACTATTCAACTACCTGCCCTATTTGTCTAGTCACAAGCACATTGTTCGATGCATTACCTACCTCCACACCTTGACCACTAACCTCATTAACTCAAGCATTCCCAACTTTAAAGCCCTGGCCAATGTTGTCCTTAATTCCACTACCCATATTATTACCAGTTGTTGCATTGACAGTAGCTAGGGCTGCTTCTATAGCTTGGGTAATAGCAGCATCTCTATGACATTCTGATTTTTCAGTCATTTTCAGACTCATTAATGAGAAATATATCTAGAGATGTGTTTCAGTCATAACTCACTCAAATCTGATCAATTCGAGTAGACTGACCAAAAGGGAAAGACTAACGCGAGACGAGATACGTAGACCTAGGGAATTCGAATAGAAAATGACGCTTTAACTATAAAGATTATCGAGGGCACATTTAGAACCGCAAAAGACCAATCTAAGAATGATTAAGGAATACCTTGCTAGCGTTATACGATTGGAGCGCGGGTGACGCCGCTTAACCAACGTATAATTTGTAAAATTTTCCTAAATCGGACAATGACGATCGAGACCATAAGAACTAGGGATAGACCCTCACAATCACATGACAACCAAAGTCGCCACGAATTGAAAAGCCCTAAATGTGACATGAATCACAAAGTTGATGCGTGTAAAGTCTGCAAAAGCCGCCCGTCGGTTCGAGATAGGTTGGAACCACGTTTGATAGAGAAAACAATCAGAAACGTGTTTGGAAAATTGAAAATGGAGAATCAAGAATTCCAACGTCATGTTTGGGTTGGCCGTCACCTCATCAAAGAACATTGGAACGAGAAAAATGACGTTCCGAACGTCAGGAGTAAAATTACCATGTTGCCCCTCAAAGCTCTAGCCTTACTTATACAATTGAAGAAGGGCATTTTGGTCTTTTATACACCCCAAGAGCCACCAAAATTTTGGAGAAATTATGGCCATTGGATCACCCTTGAATGACACTAGGACATGTGTCAATGGATGAGATAAAGAGTCGTCTTGTCCACTATTAACCACCTACCATTCTTCCCTTTGACTTGAGGATTGAATATAACTCTTTTTCTCTCTCTCACCTCTCATTTTGACAGGCTATACACTCTCCCAAACCACCAATAGCTTCTTCATCCTTTTCCTCTTCTCTATCGCTCGATAACCAACTTCTACCTCTCTGTTTGTTGCCGCCGACGCCTCTCTTCGGTGACCACCAGTCGACGAGCCGACCACCCATGCCTAATCCCACCTCTTGCCAACCTCATCGAAGTGGAAGTGCATCGATTGAGCTACCGAAGAGCTCCGACCAACCATTCTCCTAGAAGCCAACGAAAACAGGCACAATCTGAGGTAGGCGACGTTTCTAACCCTTTAGGACCTCGAAATGTTGGAGTCTTGCAACCAAATTTTGTGGAGATCTAGGGAAATCGTTTAGTGATCTGTGATAAAAAGTTGAACTCAATTTGATGAAGTTTTGACCCCAAATGGGTCTTGTGAACATTGGACAAAAACTACCAGTTGCAGTCTTGTAGGAACTGGTGACTTTCGAAGGGATTCCGGCGATGACGCGACCTTAGATCTTTGGTGAGCCTCATAAACTCTTAGATAGACATGCTAGCAAGTAGGTTAGTGATTAAATGGTGAATTTGGAGTGGATTAAGGGCTGGACATAGTCGGTTTGCACAGAATCGAAAATAGCTGGTTCGGTTCTATGCAATACCGATTCTATGGAGGCTAAGACAGGTCAGTTTTGAGTCTCAAATTGGTGATTGAGACATGCTAGGATGATGAGGATTGTGTTATGGAGGTTTGTGATTCATGGATGGGTGAATTGGACAAGGAAAATTGACAATTGGTTGGAAATTCCTAGGTTACGCGGTGAGTTTACCCTTGGACCATTGAAATCGAATTGTTGAGGGTTTAAGGAGAGGATTTTGTGACATCAAACTTGAGGTAAGGGAATTCCTAACCTTACGATAGGAAGATTGGACTAGATTGGGCGAGTCAGACGGAGTTGAGATTGTTTCTTGAGAAGCTTAGCGTGATTAGTCCTTGTGTATGCTTAGTATAGGTGATCTTATGTTTGCTCATATTCGTCTCTTGAGTAATTGGTCACGTTTGATTGTGTACTGAATCGTCTTGCATGCCATGGATGCATTGTTATGCATGAGTTACACTTGACCTTGTGTGCATGATTCGTGATTGAGGCACGGCGGAGACAAAGCGAGACCCTGAGGCGTATGAGACGCGGGGTGATGGGGTTGATACCCTGAGGCGCTGAGGCATAGGGTTAGAATTGTGCGGCGCCATGATGCGTACAAGACGCAGAGTTGAGATGACCACGGTCCTAAAGCGTTTACGCGGGACGGAGGTATGAGGTGTTGACACTGGCCTGAAGTATCATTGAAATCTGATGTGTTTACATGGGTTGTCAATGACGGTCTGATGTATTTATACGGACCGAGCCTGATGCAATCTAATCGCGGGCATGATAATGAGGCAGGCAAGAAAAGATAGTTGTGGTGATGTGGCAGGACGAGTCATGCACGATCATCTGAATGTGATATGATACCATAATTGCCTGCTTGTCATCTGTGTGTAGTTATCTAAATTTGTATTACCTTATATGTCTATGAGTTTTAATGATTGAGGTATGTGACTGCCTGAGTGGACGGTTGGCCTAACCTAAGGTTAGGACCCACCTTACTGAGATGTGAATCTCACCCCGTTAGGAACCCCTTCTTTTACAGATCCTAGGCCTTGACAATGTGGCCCATTCGTTTTAGAGACCTGAAGGAGATGTCCACCTATTTTGATGAGTTCCTTGATGGGCATGGAACTATTTATATCAGGAAATGTACGGTTGTTTGGGTAAACGAGGGTAGTACAAGTTGGAAGCCTCACAAGTATGAGGCCTGGTTTAGGAATGTCGAGGATGTGTCTACTGGGCCACGGAACCCTAATGAGATGCCCCAGGGAGTTGTCCCTAGTTGGTGCCACTTCACCCGAGATTTAGACCAAGCTGAGGGGTCCGTTGTCGGTTCGAGAAATGGATCGGAGAGGACCCCGACCATAGAGAACACGGAGGAGGAGGTCATTGTGGTTGAGGCGACTGAGGAGGATCTTATGGAGCTATCTGTTGGGGAGACCGCTGAGGATACTATAGAGGTTCGCTCTGAGACCTTTTCGGAGTACAAGCCCACGGAAGACGCAGAGGAGATCGAGGACTCCAGCAGCTCGTCTTAGGAGCTCCCAGCTTATCAGCCGATCTTTTGGTGGCGATCATGACCCCTTTTCTTTTGGATGTTGATAACGAACTCTTTTTGTGTACTTACCCCATCGCCCCTCATGTTTACGGATTTAGTACCTATGTACCTGTATGAACATTTAAATTTATGTATGACAGTATTGGCGCTATCCAGGTCCCACTTATATTTTGTATGGAGGAGTTATTTCATTATTGCTTCCGCGTTCTTGGTATATATTTTATCTCTCGACTTGTTTTGAATCTTGGGACCACGAGAGATATTTGATTTTCTTGTAAGGAGTCACGTGATCGTGCCCTTAAGGCGCGAGGCGTGACATTCCCATTTGCTTGGTATCAGAGCAAGGTCAGCTTGATCCAAAGTTGATTGAGGACTGGAGTAATAAGGAGGGTTAAGTTAGGACTTGGACAGATAGCGAGACCTTAGGAGACTGGTTAAGATAAGATATGGGGTGCATAGCATGTGACTTGGCACTTATGGTTGGGTTTGACCTTGGCAGGGTTGTGGTAATGCATGATGATTAAGTTCCCTACTTGGTGTTGAAAGTCATTTCTGGACTTTGGGCTGTTGAATGAATGAGTATGGTTGGTTTTAGCGAACCGTTGGAGTGAATGGAACTGAGGAATGACCATGTGCTTCTTGTTGAAATACCCTTGGGATTTGTTGTATAAAGTATTATTGTGTTATGATTGTTTCTATTGAGGAGTAGTTAGTAGCTCTAGACTTGGATGAATGAATGAGTTACTAACTCCTTGTTGAACTTATGGTGGACCACGTTCAGTAGAGGGAGATAAGAATGAGCAACCCATCCAGGAGATCTGGAAGACCAAGAGGTGGAACCTCCAGCTCGAGGCCGCCTGTAGCGAAGGATCCAATGATGGATGGCATGCTGAGGGCATTGGAGAGAACTGGTAACCTTATTGATAGGCAGACCTAGGGCCGGGATGCTGCCATAGCCCAGGCGGTAGGAACCTCCATAGCTGCCGTCAACGCCAATAACAGCAACAACGGTGGCAATGGAAACTAGGATGAACATGGCCAGGGCAATGAGACGGTGAATGCCCAAGAGGAAATAGTCATGGCCAGACAAATGGGTCAACCAGTGGAACAATTCATAAAGCTAAAGCCAACTCAGTTTGACGGAACTGGAGATCTCGAGCTAGCACCCAGGTGGATCGAAAAGTTGGAAAAAGCCTTTGAAGTGCTGAGGTGCACGAACGAAGAGAAGGTGCTGCTAGCAATGTACCAGTTGGAGGGTACGACAAATGATTGGTGGGCTGCCACCAAGAATGGAGTTTTTCCTGAAGAATGGCCATGAATTGGGATGCCTTTAAGACGGCGTTCAACGACATGTATTTCTCAAAGACGGCTAGGGAAAGGAAGCAGGTAAAATTTTTACAGTTGCGCCAAAACCGGCTGACGATAGATCAGTATGAGGCCGAGTTCTCCAGATCGTCGAGGTACGCACCTCGATCTGTAGAAGATCCTCAGGCGAAAGCAAGGAGATTTAGGGACGGATTGAGGCTTGAGCTCCGTAGTCAGATGATTGCTCTAAACCTGAGGACTTATAAGGAGATCTATGAACAATGCCAAATGATTGAAAGGGACTTAAAAGAGAGGAATACCGCAACTGGATCGCGATTTACCCCATTCAGAGACACGCGCCAGATAGGCAAGAGACCGATTGCGAGCAACAGATGTTTTGTGCCTTCCATAAGGAAAAATATTGTGAAGCTGCCGAATCCCACTAATTGAAGCTGCCGCCTTTATGGTAAGAGACATGGAAATGGGCTATGCCTAGTAAGGACTAGGGCTTACTTTAAGTGTGGTCAGATAGGCCACCAGATGAGGACGTGCCCGAATCAAGCTCCGACGAATAGACCGCAAGGACAGAGGCCGCAAGCTGAACCGTCGACTACCACTCCTCAAATCGAGCAGAACCGACCATTGGCCTAGGGAAGGGTATATGCAGTAGCCCACAGAGAGGCGAAGGAAGCACTAGGCGTGGTCACAGGTAAGGTTTACTTGTGCGACCAAGCTGCATATGCATTGTTTGATCCTGGTGTTACGCATTCTTTTGTGTCTACTCAATTTGCTGATTTGGTGGGCATGGAGTTAAAACTATTGAATATGAATCTGCATGTTGCCACTCCATTAAAGGATAATATATTGGTTTCTTTGGGCTGTGCTAGTTGTGAAATCATGATTGGAGGGAGTAAGGAGAGTATTGATCTAACTGTATTGCCCATGTATGATTTTGATGTGATCATAGGGATAGATTGGTCGGGTAAACAAGGAGTAGTAGTAGACTGTGATAGTAGAATAATCCGGTTTTATCCGAGAGGTCGCCCTAGCTTTGAATTGGTGGGAAGTCGAGGAGGAATCTCGATTCCCTTAGTCTCATCTCTGGAAGTGACCAAGTTGATGTCAGAAGGGTGTCAAACGTACTTGGTTGTAGTGATGGACACGACTACCGAAGAGCCAAAACTAGAGAGTATCCCGGTAGTGCGTGAATTTCCTGACGTATTTCCCCAAGAGTTGCCAAGATTGCCACCGGAGCGAGAGATAGAATTCGTAATCGAGTTAGCTCCTGGAACGGAGCCGATCTTGAAGGCACCTTATAGAATGTCCCTGTTGGAACTGAAAGAGTTAAAGGTGCAGATGCAGGAATTACTAGACAAAGGATTTATCCGACTGAGCGCTTCGTCGTGGGGAGCGCCGGTATTGTTCGTAAGGAAGAATGATGGGTATTTGCATCTACGCATCGACTATCGGCAGTTGAACTAGGTAACAGTGAAGAACAAGTATCCACTGCCGAGGATTGACGATCTGTTTGATCAGTTGCAAGGAGCAGCAGTATTCTCAAAGATTGGCCTAAGGACCGGGTATCACCAATTGAGGATCAAGAAGGAAGACATACCTAAAACTGCTTTTAGGACAAGGTATGGTCATTATGAGTTTACGGTGATGCCGTTTGGATTGACCAACGCTCCAGCTGCCTTTATGGACCTGATGCATCTTGTATTTAAGGAATTCCTAGATAGATTCGTCATAGACTTTATTAACGATAGCTTGATTTACTCGAGGAGTGAAGCGGAACATGAAGAGCACTTGAGGATTGTCCTGCAGACCCTAAGGGAGCATTCACTCTATGCGAAGTTGAGTAAATGCGAGTTCTGGCTGAATAAGGTAGCATTTCTTAGTCATGTGGTATCTAGAGAAGGAATCGCAATGGATCCAGCGAAAATCAAAGCGGTAACGAATTGGCCTAGGCCTACTACAGTCACTGAGGTTAGAAGTTTCTTGAGATTTTAGGGTATTACAGGCGATTTGTGGAGAAATTCTCATTTATAGCCATCCCATTGACGAGGCTAACAAAGAAGGAAACGAGGTTTGAATGAACAGATAAATGTGAAAAGAGTTTCCAAGAACTCAAGCAACGGTTGACGACCGCACCGGTATTGACAATTTCATCTAGACTAGGGGGCTATGAGATTTATAGCGATGCCTCGCTGAAAGGATTGGGATGCGTACTGATACAGTATGGAAGAGTAGTGACCTACGCATCCCGACAGTTGAGACCACATGAAATGAACTACCCAACGCATGATCTGAAATTAGCAGCGATCATATTTGCTCTGAAGATCTGGAAACACTACCTATGTGGCAAAAAGTTTCAGATTTACACCGACTACCAAAGCTTAAAGTACCTATTTTCCCAGAAAGAGCTGAATATGAGGCAGCGTCGATAGATGGAGCTACTCAAAGACTATGATTGTGATATATTGCATCACCCTAGGAAGGCAAATAGAGTCACAGATGCGCTGAGTCGAAAATCAAGTATTGCATGTCTACTGGTGAGAAGTTGGTCAATGATAGAAGACTTGAGATATTCTTAGTTCAGACTGGAAGTCTGCCAATTGTCCAGCTTAATGGCTACATTAAGAGTGGAACCTGAGGTCCAGGAAGAAATAAAGACTTTACAGTCTATGGACCCGAAAATGTAGAAAATTTTGGAGATGGACGCGACGAAGAGAAAGCTAGAATTTCAGGTGTCAGAGGACGGAATTTTGAAGTTCCGAGAACAACTGTGCGTGCCAAAAGATGAAGGACTTAGGGAAATGATTTTTTCAAAAGCTCACAGGAGCAATTATAGCATCCACCCGAGGAGTACGAAGATGTATCAGAACTTGCGATAGTACTATTGGTGGAACGAAATGAAGGTGGATGTGGCGAGATATGTGGCTAAGTATTTGACATGCCAGCAAGTGAAAGCACAACATTGTAAGCCTATAGCCACTTGAAATTACTGAGTGGAAGTGAGAGCATATAACTATGGATTTTGTGATGGGACTCCCAAGGAGCCAACAAGGTCACAACTCTATATGGGTAGTCATGGACAGATTGACCAAGTCCGCCCACTTCATTCCTGTGTCAAAGGATTTCGTAATGGATAGATACGCCGAGTTATACATGGGGCAGATAGTGAGGCTGCATGGAGTGCCTGTGACGATTACCTCGGATAGAGATCCCAAATTCACGGCGAACTTTTGGAAGAGTCTTCAAGAAGCCATGGGAACTCGATTGTAGTTTGGTACAGCGTACCATCCACAGATGGACGAACAGTCGGAAAGGACGATTTAGACGCTTGAGGACATGTTGCGAGCATGCGTCATTGATTTTAAAGGTGGATGGGAGGATCAGCTACATTTGGTGGAATTCGCGTACAATAATAGCTACCAGCAGAGCATTCAGATGGCACCATTCGAAACACTCTATGGAAGGGCCTATAGAACCCCGATTTGCTGGGATGAGGTTGGAGAAAGAAGTATCACAGGCCCAGAATTGGTGAAGCAATCTGTGAAAGCAGTAAAAATAATTCGAGATAGGCTGAAGATGGCTCAGAGTCGTCAGAAGAGTTATGCAGATAAGCGACGTAAGCCTTTGGAGTTTCAAGTAGGCGACCATATTTTCCTCAAGGTGTCACCGATGAGGGGATTATCACGATTTGGAAAGAAGGGAAAACTGAGACTAAGATATGTAGGCTCATTCGAGATACTGAAACGAATTGGAACCTTGGCTTATAGGCTTGCCTTGCCGCCTCATCTATCCCAGGTGCATAATGTCTTCCATGTGTCAATGCTGCGGAAATACGAACCAAATCCGACACATGTGCTGGATTATGAGGTCATAGAAGTGGACGACCAGGTATCCTACGTAGAGAAGCCGATCAGGATCGAAAACCGGAAAGAGCAAATTCTAAGGAATAAGATGATTTCATTAGTCAAAGTTGTATGAGAGCACCATGGAACCGAAGGCGCCACGTAGGAAAACGAAGAGACGATGAGGCGACAACACCCCCATTCGTTTGAGCAATTAAGTTTGATGTAAATTTCGGGGACTAAATTTTTGTAAGAGGGGAAGAGTTGTGACATTCTGATTTCCCAGTCATTTTCAGACTCATTAATGAGAAATATATCTAGAGATGTGTTTTAGTCATATCTCGCTCGAATTTGATCAATTCGAGTAGACTGACCAAAAGGAAAAGGCTAACGCAAGACGAGATATGTGAACCTAGGGAATTCGAATAGGAAATGACGCTTTGACTATAAGGATTGTCGATGGGACATTTAGAATCGCAAAAGTCCGATCTAAGAACGATTAAGGAATGCCTTGCTAGCGTTATACGATTGGAGTACGGGTGATGCAGCTTAACCAATGTATAATTTGCAAAATTTTCCTAAATCAGACAGTGACGATCGAGACCATAAGAACTAGCGATAGACCCTTACAATTACATGACAATCAAAGTCGCCACGAATTGACGAGCTCCAAATGTGATATGAATCATAGAGTCGATACGCGTAAAGTCTGCAAAAACCGCCCATCGGTTCGGGGGTTGGAACCACGCCTGATAGAGAAAACAATCATAAACGAGTCTAAAAAATTGAAAATGGAGAATCAAGAATTCCAATCTTGTTTGAATTGGTCGTTGCCTTATCAAAAAATATTGGAATGAGAAAAACGACGTTCCGAAAGTCGGGGGTAAAATTACCATTTTGCCCCTCAAAGCTCTAGCCTTGCTTATACAATTGAAGAAGGGCATTTTGATCTTCTATACACCCCAAGAGCCACCGAAATTTTGGAGAAATTGTGGCCATTGGATCACCCTTGAATGACATTAGGACATGTGTCAATGGATGAGATACAAAGTGGTCACGTCTACTATTAACCACCTACCATTCTTCCCTTTGACTTGAGGATTGAATATAACTATTTTTCTCTCTATCACCTCTCATTTGGTCCGGCTATACACTCCCCTAAAACTACCGACAGCTTCTTCTTCCTTTTCCTCTTCTCTGCCGCCCGACGACTAGCTTCTTCCCTTTGACTTGAGGATTGAATATAACTCTTTTTCACTCTCTCACCTCTCATTTGGTCTGGCTATACACCCCTCTCCGGGGACCACCAACCGGTGAGCCAACTACCCACGCTAGCTCCACCTCTTACCGACCTCCTCGAAGTGGAAGCGCATCGATTGAGCCACCGAGGAGCTCCGGCCAACATTCTCCCAAAAGCCGACAGAAATCGGCACAATCTGAGGTAGGCGACGTTTCTGACCCTTTAGGATCTCGAAATGTTGGAGTCTTGCGACCAAATTTTATGGAGATCTAGGGGACTCGTTTAGTGATTTTTGGTAAAACGTTGAGCTCAATTTGATGAAGTTTTGACCCCAAATGGGTCTTGTGAACATTAGACAGAAACTGTCGGTTGCAGTCTTAAAGGAACCGGTGACTTTCGAAGGGATTCTAGCGACGACGCGACTTCAAATCTTTGGTGAGCCTCATAAACCCTTAGGTAGACATGTTAGCAAGTAGGTTAGTAATTAAATGATGAATTTAGAGTGGATTAAGGTCTGGACATGCTCAGTTTGCACAAAATCGAAAATAGCCGGTTCGGTTCTGTGCAAGACCGATTCTATGGAGGCTAAGATAGGTCGATTTTGAGTCTCAAATTGGTGATTGAGATATGCTAGGATGATGAGGATTGTGTTATGGAGGTTTTTGATTCATGGATGGGTGAATTGAATAAGGAAAATTGACAATTGGTAGGAAATTCCTAGGTTGTGCGTTGAGTTTGGCCTTGGACTATTGAAACCGAATTGTTGAGGGCTCAAGGAGAGGATTTTGTGACATCAAACTTGAGGTAAGGGAATTTCTAACCTTACGATAGGAAGATTGGACTAGATTGGGCGAGTCGGACGAAGTTGAGATTGTTTCTTGAGAAGCTTAGCGTGATTGGTCCTTGTGTATGCTTAGTCTAGGTGATCCTATGTTTGCTCACGTTTGTCTCTTGAGTAATTGGTCACGTTTGATTGTGTACTGAATCGTCTTGCATGCCATGGATGCATTGTTATACATGAGTTGCACTTGACTTTGTGTGCATGATTCGTGATTGAGGCATGGCGGAGACGAGGCGAGACCATGAGGCATATGAGACGCAGGGTGATGTGGTTGATACCTTGAGGCGCTGAGGCGCAAGGTTGGAATTGTGTGGCGCCCTGACGCGTACAAAACGCAGGGTTGAGATGACCACGGTCCTAAAGCGTTTACGCGGGACGGAGGTATGAGGTGTTGACAATGGCCTGAAGTATCATTGAAACCTGATGCAGTTACGCGGGTTGTCAGTGACGGTTTGATGCGTTTTCGTCGACCGAGCCTGATGCGATCTAGTCGCGGGCATGAGAATGAGGCAAGCAGGAAAAGAAGGTTGTGGTGATGTAGCAGGACGAGTCGTGCATGATCATCCGAATGTGATATGATGTCGTAATTGCATGCTTGTCATCTGTGTGTGGTTATCTAGATTTGTATTACCTTATATGTCTATGAGTTTGAATGATTGGGGTATGTGACCGCCTGAGTGGACAGTCAGCCTAACCTAAAGTTGGGACCCACCTTACTGAGATGTGATTCTCACCCCGTTGGGAAACCCTTCTTTTAAAGATCCTAGGCCTTGACGATGTGGCCCATTCGTTTTGGAGACCCGAAGGAGATGTCCCTCTATTTTGATGAGTTCCCTGACGGGTAGGGAACTATTTATGTTAGGAAATGTACGGTTGTTTGGGTAGACGAGGGTAGTATAAGTTGGAAGTCTCATAGGTATGAGGCCTGGTTTAGGAAAGTCAGGGATGTGTCTACCAGGCCGCTAAAGCCCAATGAGGTGCCCCAAGGAGTTATCCCTAGTTGGTGCCACCCCACCCGAGATTTAGACCAGGCTGAGAGGTCCGTTGTCGGTTCGAGGATTGGATCGGAGAGGACCCCGACCATAGAGAACACGGAGGAGGAGGTCATTGTGGTTGAGGCGACTGAGGAGGATCTTATGGAGCCATCTGCTGGGGAGACCGTTGAGGATACTATAGAGGTTTGCTCTAAGATCTTTTCGGAGTACGAGCCCACGGAGGACCCAAAGGAGACCGAAGACTCCAGCAGCTCGTCTTAGGAGCTCCCAGCTTATCAGTCGATCTTTTGGTGGCGATCCTAACCCCGTTTCGTTTGGATGTTGATGATGAACCATTTTTGTGTACTTACCCTGTCGCCTCTCGTGGATTGATATATGACAGTATTAGCGCTATCCAGGTCCCACTTATATTTTGTACAGATGAGTTATTTCATTATTGCTTCCGCGTGCTTGGTATATATTATGTCTCTCGACTTGTTTGTGAATCTTGGGACCATGAGAGATATTTGATTTGCTTGCAGGGAGTCGCGTGATCATGCCCTTGAGGCGCGGGGCGTGACAATCTCTATCTTGAGCTTGCCTATCTATCAAGTTCCCGATTCGTTCCAACGGTCTCAATAGATCACCCATTCCAGGATTCTTCGCTTCGGATGGCCTCGAACTAGAAGCTCCACCGCTAGGTCTCCCACGTCTGCCAGGTCGGTTGCTTATCCTTGTACTACCTGTACCACTTTAATTCCATCATGGAATTAACGACTTAGTTCATCAACAGAAGTCCAGTGGTTTTATGCTACACAACAAGCAACACTCACACTAAAGCAACCATTCACCCAGTCATTCTCAAAAGCACCGCAATTAGTAACGTACAATCATGCTTCAGTTCCAAATGCAATACTCAATATTTCATTAACAAGCACCCACAATCAATACACACGCTAAGTACGAAGCTTGGTCACTATCTAGTCATCATGATTATACCACTTTCACAATGCCAATCACAAGCATCACTTCATATGCCATGTCTTTCTTACTTAACTCTAACGAATCCCCTTACGGTCCCGCTATCCAATCATCCCGAATCTCATTCCTCCTTATTACTCCAATCCTCAATCGACTTGGATTGAGCTAACCTTGCTCCGATACCACTCTGAACTGGGATGTCATGCCCCGCTCACCTTAGGAGTGCACTCATCTGCTCATGTCGTAAATTCAATCCCAAGATACCTTCTTTATGGCGATAAATAAATGAGACTCGCATGCAGAAGAGTAAAAGAAAATAAATACATAACTCCATGCAAGGTAATTCAAAACAAAACAAAGAATGAGATACGGGACAAGGGGAAAGAGGTGATTTACATATCAAAAGGTCGAGTTTATGCAAACAAGGTCAGGTACTAGCTAATACCACCGGCTAAGATCGAGGAAGACAGAAGGGCGAACAAAAGACAACCACTAAGCCCCACCAAAATATCGTCACCACCAAAAGACAACTCCAACGGTCGTACGATCTTGAGCCCACTAAGTAGTACCGGTATCATCGGCTCGACTTAGGTCCTCTGCAGGGTTAGAATCTGAGAAAGTTTCTGATTGAACTTCTATAGAGTTCTCTTCCGTCTCATCCTCTGAATCAGGAATCTCGATCACCTCGATGCTCTCCCCTCTAGCTGGGTTCTCCTCCGGACTATTCCTCGAGCCTACCACAGAACCCTCTACCTCGATCTCATCTCGAGAAGGATGGCACCACGATGGGACTATGCGATTTGGAACCTCGTGAATATTTAAAGGACCAGTGGCAACTTCCCCAACTCTCTTGAACCAGGCCTCGAAACGATGTGGCTTCAAGTCTTCCTCTCCTTCAACAACCCACACTACCGTACTCTTCCTAACATAAACCGCACCTCGTCTATCTGAGAATTCATCAAAATAGGTCGTCATCTCCTTCGGATCGCCAAGACGGATCGACAGCATTTTCAAGGCTGGGGATCTGAAAAAGAGAGATCCCACGACGGGGTGAGACTTACGTCTCAGCAAGCTAACCTAATCCTAAATTAAACCCTCAGTCCTTCCAAACAGTACAGTCATAACAACAACAAACATTCAGTGGCACAAAGGCATGTATTGTTTATACGAAAGCATCATAACGTACAACTTGTGCAGAAATTGACATCTAAGACCAGATATAAAGAATGTGACCCAAGCTTTCGTACTAGCCAATAATCATAGAAAAACCATACGAATTTATAATAAATTCGATTCCCAATCCACAACTCAATAGGCTATCATAACAAAAAAAAAAACTCGCATTAAGACGCGTCAGGTTTACTAACCAATTTTCAACTCATGTCAACATGTACAATTCCTTATCTCGCGTTAAGACGCATCAGGATATCATTCAACCACAACCCTGCGTTAAAACGCCTCAGGGTATACTCAGGATGCAATCTCGCGTTAAGACGCCTCAGGATATGCTCACAATACGATCCCGCGTTAAGACGCCTCAGGATATCCCCACAATACTATCTCGCGTTAAGATGCCTCAGGATGTCAGTGGCCTCAACAAATATCTCAAGTCAAGAAATGTCGCAACAATCATTTAATCACATTCTCATAATGAGAATTTCATAAAGTCGATCACAAATCAAATGATTGTCAAAATGATCGAATTTCATCACAAAAGTAACTCTAGAGTCGAGTAACCCATGGCCACATAATCAAGCAAAACTTGCCAACAAGCATATCACCAATTCGGTCAAAGGAACTACTATTTTTAGTAGCAAGCGAGTGCACATGACTCATTCCTCAACAATTCCATGTAATTTCCGCTCAACCAAGCATAACAGAATCGTCAACTCATCGATCCTGCAATAAAATCATTCAGTTGTGTCCCAAAGTTCTAATATAGGTTTAGGGGTCGCTTACCTTCATTCCAATTAGCAAATTTTCACCAAAATTCCTCGTCGAGCTCAGCTTCCAAACAAGGTCGTCGATGTCCAAAATAGGACAGCAAAACTACTTAGGAAATATCCATCGCTACAATCAATATATCCAATTTAGCCCCAATTTCATCAATCGTGGACCTCATTAACAACTCAAAGGATATTCTAGTATGTCCCAACGACACATTTAGAGCATGGCGACACCATGAACAGCCCCTAACAGAACCGGTGTGCTCAGAATTGAAACAGAGCAAAAATTGATTCTGCTCCTTCTTGATCTAACAATCCCCTCATCACCCTTAACTCCAATTTTTTTCCATCAATTCACTTGGAGCAACCTCAATCAACATGTTATATAGTCTCACGATGAATTTTGAAGTTAAATAGCACTCCTAAGGCCTCCAAATAGACCGACTCTTCTTAGTTCACCGGCGGTCAAAATATATCCGAAAATTGAACTCCAATCCAACCACCAAAAACTAATTAAAACTTAATCCAATCAACGGCCCCAACTCAGTGAACATAGTACTACATGTCATGTAACTCCCATAAAAATTTTGAAGCCATTTGAAGTATCTAAGTGGGCGAACCATAGCCCTCTCTCAGTTAGCTCAGAATCTATCTAGTTTTCTTCCAAAAATTTTCATAAATTAACCAGACCTTCAAAAATCACTAAACCAATTGAAACTTGTCAAGGATAGGTTAAACTAACCTGTGATGGTCGGCGGTCGGCCAAAAGGTCACGGGAACTGGCGCTCGTACTGACGGAACTGGGCGGCAGAAACTGGTCTGCTGGTGCAGTTTTCTGTTCTTGGAGAAATTGCCCAAATGGAAGGAAAAAGAAGATGACTCACGAATTTTTGAGGGGGTATGGCAGATAATAAGCTCCTAATCACTTTTGATTAGCCTTCTAGAAGGTTTGAGTGAGTGAATGATTAATGACCATCATCCATGCATTGACACTTGTCATAGAGTCAATTATATCAAGACTCCATTGACTCATTGACTCCACAGATTTTTTTTTTGGCAGCCTTGGGGAGGAAGTAAATTTTTCCAAATGACCAAAATGCCCTTCTCAATTCATTAAGGCAAGGTTAACTCTCTAGGGGCAAAATGATCTTTTCACACCTTTCGTCCGAAATTTCATTTTCTTGATATTTTTCACCCTTGATAAGGCGGCATCCAATCCATATCAAATGTTGGAACCCCTTATTTCCATTTTTTTAAATTTCAAGATCCCATCTCATGATCGATCCTCCGTCGATCGAATTTCAATTTGTCTCGAATTAACAGGTGGCTCCTGCGAACTTTACACGTATCGACTCTGTGATTCTCATTACACTAAGGATAACTCAAACTACGATAATTTTGATTGTCATATAATCGCGAGGGTCTATCGGTAGCCCTGACGGCAACAATCGTCACAATTCGATTTAGAAAGATTTTGTAAATTATACTTTGGTCAAGCAGTATCACCTGCGTTCCAACTGTACAACACTAGCAATGATTTCCTTAATCGTTTTTAGATCGGCCTCGGCTCTAAATGTTCCCTCGACGATCCTTATGGTCAAAGTGTGGTTTTCTAATAGAGTTGCCCAGGTCCACGTACCTCATCGCGCTTAGCCTTTTCCCTTCGGTTAATTACTCGAGATTGATCAAATCTGAGCAAGACATAACTGAAATATCTCGATAGATATCTTACATTCAAAGGTTTTGAAAAGATAGGAAATCCAGAATGTCACAACTCTTCCCCCCTTACAAAAATTTCATCCTCGAAATTTATTACAACCTAGCTACTCAAACAAATAGAGGTATTGACGCCTCATCGCTTCTTCGTTCTCCCATGGAGCACCTTCAGTTCCATGATTACTTTGACCAGCGGAATGAAATTAGTCCTCAAAACTTGTTCCTTTCGATCTTCGATCCTGATTGGCCTTTCTACGTACGACACTCTGTTGTCCAGACGAATGTCACAGACACATTAGGCTATCCCAATTAATAAACCCGCGTTCAGACGCATCAGGTTTAACAACTTATCACCAGGCTCATGTCAATAGGCC
Organism: Rhodomyrtus tomentosa; assembly: GCA_028455895.1. Taxonomy (NCBI): domain Eukaryota; kingdom Viridiplantae; phylum Streptophyta; class Magnoliopsida; order Myrtales; family Myrtaceae; genus Rhodomyrtus; species Rhodomyrtus tomentosa. Next base: position 15,143,966 of record JAPCWY010000008.1, read on the forward strand.
AAATTTCTCATCCCGCATTCAGACTCATCAGGATGTACTTTTAATCACAACCCTACATTTAGACGTATTGGGGTGTACCTAGCTCACAACCCCACGACAAATCGCATCATGGTGTCACTAGCCTCAAGCCCTCATCTCATCATGATACTTGCCACCATTCATGTATTCTCATGGTTCGCTAGCCCAGTTCCTCAAGCAATCTCTATCATAAATCATTACGATATACATTTAATCACATTATCACCATGAGGATTTTTAGTCATTAGAACACGAATCAATTGCTACCCAAGAGGAACGAACGTGCCGTGTCGCAAAGCACAATTTAAGAATTGAATATCATACCGCCACATAGGCAAGCAAGGCGCATCAACGAGCACGTCATCAATTCAATCATTCAAGCATAACAAATCAATCAATTTTATCGTTTCCTCAGCAGAAACTGTCCAGTCGTGTCCAAATGTCCTTAAATAGGTTTAGGGGTCACTCGCCATCGCTTAAGTTAGCAATTCTCGCTAAAATTCCCTCATCAAGTTTGGCTTCAAGTCGACTTCTCCGCTGTCCAAAACAGGGCAGCAAAACGATTTAGGAACAATCCATCGGTACAATCAATTTATCCAATCTAGCCCCAATTCCACCAATCATGGACCTCATTAACAGCTCAAGGGATATTCTAGTATGTCCTAACGACACATTTAGAGCATGGCGACACCATGAACAGCCCCTAATAGAATCGGACTACTCAGATTTAAGACAGAGCAGAAACCGATTCTGTCTTTCCTTACATAAACAGCCCACTAAATCGCTTTAAGCACCAAATTATCACAAATTCCTCTTGCTAAAACCTTAATCAACATGTTATATAGTCCCACGACGAATTTCGAAGTTAAATAGCACTCCTAAGGCCTCCAAACAGACCGACTCTTCTTAGTTCACCGGCGTTCAAAATCTGTGCGAAAAATCAACTCCAATCTAGCCATCAAAACTCATTCAAAACTCAACTAAATCAGTAACCCTAACTCAGTGAATTCAAGTATAACATGTTATGTAACTTTCATGAAAAATTTGGAGCCATTTGAAGTCTCTAAGAGGGTGAACCATAGCCCTCTCTCAGTTAGCTCAGAATCTATCTAGTTTTCTTCCAAAAATTTTCATAAATCAACCAGACCTCCAAAAATCACGAAACCAATTGGAGCTTGTCAAGGACAGTGAAAATAACCTGTGGTTGTTGGCGGTTGACCAAAACGTCAATAGAGAAGGTGCTCATACGGACCGAACCGAGCAATAGAAATTGGTCGGCAGGAGCAGTTTTCTATTCTTGGAGGAAAATGCACAAATAGAAGGGAAAGAAGATGATCGTCCATGAAATTTTGAAGGAGCAGCAGATGATGGAGTCCTAATCATCTTTGGTTAAGTTTCTAGAAGGATTAGAGTGAGTGAAAAATTAATGACCATCACCCAATTATTGACACTTATCTTAGAGTCAATTATATCAAGACTCCATTGACTCCATTGACTCCTCAGATTTTTCGGTAGCCTTGGGAGGAAGGAAATTTATCAAATGACTAAAATGCCCTTCTCAATTCATTAAGGCAAGGTTAACTCTCCAAGGGCAAAATGGTCTTTTCACACCTTTCATCTGAAATTTCATTTTCTTGATATTTTTCACCCTCGATAAGGCGGCATCCAATCCATAACAAATGTTGAAATTCTTCATTTCCATTTTTTCAAATTTCGAGATCCCATCTCATGATCGATCCTCCGTTGATCGAATTTCCATTTGTCTCGAATTAACAGTTGGCTTTTGCGGATGTTATGCGTATCGACTCTGTGATTCTCATCATGCTTAGGATAACTCAAATTACGGCAATTTTAATTGTCATGTACTCGCGAGGGTCTATCGCTAGCCCTGAAGGCAACGATCATCACAATTCGATTTAGGAAAATTTTGTAAATTATACTTTGGTTAAGCAGTATCACCCGCATTCCAACCATACAACATTAGCAATGGTTTCATTAATCGTTTTTAGATCGGCCTCGGCTTTAAATGTTCCCTCGACGATCCTTTTGACCAAAGTGTCGTTTTCTAATTGAGTTTCCCAGGTCTACGTATCTCATCGCGCGTTAGCCTTTCCCCTTCAGTTAATTACTCGAGATTGATAAGATCCGAGCGAGACACAACTGAAATACCTCGATAGATATCTTACATTCAAAGGTCTCGAACATAGGAAATTCATAATGCCACACCTATGGTGCGGGATGCAAAGGATCAAATCTGTCAAAAGGTGTCTCAAATGTAATTCTGAGGGACTCAGATGCTGTGTGGGACTCAGATGTTGAGTGAGGATAGCTCAGACGTTGAAATGATACTTAAGCTTTGAAAGAAGTATTCAAGTGCAGTAATTAAAACTTCAAGAGTAATTCATGTTCTTAACTGATACATTACAACGGACACAATCGAGTTGGATCGTTCTTGAAGAATCTCAGAGATAGAGATCAATCACGAACGGGAATTTAAGGAGACGAAACCCTAATGAAGGAATTCATCTAAGAAAATCCAAGATCATAATTATATGGGCAATTTGAGCAAAACGGGGAAGACTTTCCTTTGGCAATTCTCAATGGTTACAAGATCTTCTTTTGGATATTTTCTCGTTCAAACGGGTAGTTTTGGAGAGCAATCTTCTAAAGGCCTTGCTATGGTCAGTTAGAGGCAGAAGAATATAAAAGACATCTCAAGATTGAAGAGAAAAAAGATTGGCATTAAGAGGGAATAATGTTCATAATTTCAAGATCGAGAGAACTTTAAATTTTTATATTCTTATTGATCCATTCATTTTAATTGTAAAGAGGTGTGCATGAGAGTGCTAAGCGCTAGGTGTGGAGCCCTTTATCTCAAGGGAGGCCAATAAGTTGTAGCCTCTAAGCGGTTCACTTGAAATCTAGTCGATTATTTGATAGCCAAAGAAGTGGACGTACGCTTGAGTAAAGCCGAATCGTTATAAACTCTTTGTACAGTTTTCTCTATCCCTTACTCTAATTTTATAATACATATATATATATTGTGATAATTGAACTACATATTTAGTGTATATTGTGATAAAACTTGTATTGATCATTTGAGAGTTGAGCTTAATGTTTGTGCAATTTCAATTCCGCATTAAATCCAGAAAATTTCACTATAATCACCTATTCACCTCTCCTAAGTAATAATACTAGCTACAACAGGAGTTATAGAGAGAAGAAATAGGTTTCAATGGAAATAGTTAGGTCTATGATAGCACAGACTAATTTAGCTATCATTTTTTGGGGTGAAGTTTTGTTGATTGATATCTATTTATTCAACTATGTGCCTTCTAAATCAACTATTTCCAGTTCATATGTGTTGTGGACAAGTCAAAAATGAGATTTGAATTTCCTATACACAAGAGTACTCCCATAGGTATGGGAAATTATGCCCTAGAGAAAAAAAACGAGTATCTTCATCAGATACTCAAAGCATTCGAAAGGGTATATGTTTATAGGTAAGCAAAAAATAGAAAATGTAAATGAATTTGAATTACGAGATGTCACATTCTTAATGAATGAATTTTCGAAAAAGAGCAAGATATGTGAAGGTTATTCTTTGCTTGAAATCTTGGACAACGATAATGATTTTTTTGGGGGCATCTCATTTAAGTGGAGCAATGTGAGAAGTGAAAAAAAAATTTAAACCAGTCTCAATTGCAATCACTCAATGTGAAGATGTCGTCATTATCCAATCCCAGTGGGAGGGTAATGGAGAATGATGTCCTAAATGTACAACTCGCAAAAGCGTTCTCCGTCAACTCGTTGATATTTAGTCATTGAAGGTAAAGCTTTCATAGTCGCCCCACAAGAAGCGGATAAGCCAACGAATGTAAATGAGGCTCTGACTTGCCATGATAAGGAAAAATGGATACAAGTAATGGAAGAAGATATGGAGTCAATAAAATCAAACTAAGTCCGCAACCTAATTGATGTTTCAAACGGACGCAAAGCCATTGGGAGCAAGTGATTTCTCAAAATAAAGCATAAAGATGATGGTTCGATTGAGAGATATAAGGCTCGCCTTGTGGTAAAATGATACAATCAATTAGAAAAAACTAAATATGAAGAGCTTTTTTTTCTCTTGTAGTGAGATTTACCTCAATTCAACTTATTATGACAGTATGATTCGTATGAATCTTTAGTTATATTAAATGGATGTAAAAACTGTGATTCTTGATGGAGAATTAAAAGAATAAATTTATATGAAACAATCCTTTTTTTTTTACAGAAGGCCAAGAACAAAAAAAATGTCGACTTTTGAGATCAATATATGGCTTTAAATAATCTTCTAGACAATGATATATACTTTTTTGTAATGCCATAGTGGTATATAATTTTGTAATGACTAATGAAGATCATTGCATATATATCAAAAGATCCAAAAATCAATTTGTGATCTTATTATTATATGTTCATGATATGCTAATTGCTAGGAGCAATACAGAGTTTGTTTATACAATCAAAAATTGGTTATGTTCCAATTTTGAGATAAAAGATATGGGTAAATCTACATATATTCTTAGAGTTGAGATTTTAAGATATTTTTTGGAGAGATTGTGATCTCTTTCACAAGAGACTTGTCACACCCCAGGCACAAGCACACGACTCCATGCAAGCACAAACTATCTCTTGAGGTCTCAAGATTCACATAAAGGTCGAGAGATATATCATATAGAAAGCACGCGGAAGCGATGATACAAAAACTCCTCCTACAATATAAAATGGGACCTGGATAGCGAGGGTATCAATAATACATAAACTTCCTATTACCCATACGAGGCAAGACAACTAAACATATTGGTCGGTAGGGTGGCAAGACTAACACAAAAGACAGGCATCAGTCTTCCAAAAGAAACGGGTATCGAGAGCACCATTAAAATATTAGATCAGAAAAGCAGAGACTCCTAGGTCGAGCTACTGGAGTCATCAGTCTCCTCATTAGCTTCCTCAGTGGGCTTGTACTCCGAGAAGGTCTCCGAGCAAACCTCCACGGTATCCTCCATCGTCTCGTCAACTGATGGCTCCACCAGATCATCCTCGGTAGCCTCAATCATTATGACCTCGTCAGTGTCCTCTAGAGTCGGGGTCTTCTTAAGGCCATTCCTTGAGCCAGCGACTGATCCCTCGGCCTCCACTGAATCCCAAGCGGGATAGCACCAACTAGGTGTCACCTCACGGGGTACCTCAGTGGGCTTTAGTGGTAATGTAGAAACGTCTCCTATCTTCCTGAACCATGCCTCGTACCTGTGAGGCTTACAACTACGACCACCCTTACCTACCCAGACGAATGTATACTTCTCAACATAAATAGTCCCCTGTCCGTTAGGGAACCCCTCAAAATATACAAACATCTCCTTTGGGTCACTAAACCTGATTGACCACATCCTCAAGGCCTAGGATTTGAAAAATGGTGTCCCACAACGGGGTGAGATATACATCTCAGTAAGGTAGGCCTTAACCCTAGATTAGGCTGACCGTCCACTCAGGCAGATACAATCGCAAACAATTTGTACAAAATCACATGAGACATTAAACTAGCACGAAATAACACATGGATGTCAAGCATGCAATCAAGGCATCTTATTACGCCATTAAGCTCAAGCACACATTATCAAGCCAGGTTACACCTTCCACCCCTTTCTTGCCTCCTCACTTTTATGCTCGCATTTAAAACGCCTCAGGCTCGGTCCGCGTAAATGCATCAGACCGTCTCATTGAAAAACCGCATAAACGCATCAGGTTTTCAATCTCATTCCAAGCCTGTGTCGACACATCTCAACTCCGTCCCACGTTTCAACGCATCAGGACTATAGCCTTCTCAACCCCGCATCTCGTATGCCTCAGGATGCCATTCAATTCAAACCATGCGCCTCAACGCCTCGGGGCATTCATACACACAACCTCGCGTCTCATACGCCTCAGGGTGTCACAACTTACCAGACATGCCATAAGTTCATTTCATTTCAAAGCACACGTTCGAATGCAATTCATGCAACGAACGACACATCCAGGACATGCAAGACAATTTATTTTGACATTCAAATGTGACAATCAATTCATAGCACAAGCAATTTCAAACATTCAAGCCCTCTATATGTTTCTAGGACATAATTAGACAACCACACTATGATTTCCAAGAACCGATCAATTTGCACACAAATCATCCAATTGAGTCCAATCCTCCTATCAAAGGTTTAGAATCCCCTTACCTCAACCTTCACTCAACAAAATCCCTTCCCAAGCACCACAAGAATTTGGTCCAAATGGCTCAAGAACAACTTAGTCGCACAACCTAGGGAAATTCATCCAATCATCAATTTTTCTTGCTCAATTCATCAATCCATGGGACATTAACCTTATTGACATATCCATCAACATCCTAACATGTCTCAATGATGAATTTGAGACTCAATTCCAACACCAAAAGTCCCCAACATAATCGGTATGCACAGAACCGAACAGGGCATACTCGGTTCTGTGCATATCCCTACTCAACAACCTTTAAACCAATTTAAATACTCATTTTATTCACTAATCTACTTGCTAACATGTAGCTCTAAGGGTTGGGGAGCCTCACAAAAACTTTGGAGACAAGGCGATTCACTAGTCCATGAACGGCGCAGATTCTTCCGGGTTTGTTATTGGTCAATTCTGGCCCTTCAAACACAAGACCCATTTAGGGTCAAAACTCCATCAAATTCCTCCAAAAATTTTACCACAACTCAATCTATGTGCCCCCTAGATGTTCGCAAAATTTGGTCAAAAAATTCAAAGATTTTAGGGTCCTATGGGCCTAAATAGTGGCTTACCTCCAGCAGAGACAGTTTCCGTCGACTTTTGGGAGATTGGCCGGCCGGAGCTCCTCACTCAGTCAAATGCAGTGATTCCACTTGGAGAATGTCGGCAAGAGGATGAGGAAGCAGTAGGTGGTTGGCATGGTCCAGGCGGTGGCCGAAGATGGCGGTCGGAGTGAGCGACGATGGCGGCAGAATCTTGTCGGCGGTGGAGCTTTTGCCAAGAAGAATGGAAGAAGAAGAAGAAATCGGCGATGGAGGAGGGGTGTTCAGCCAAGTGAGAGAGAGAATGAGAGATTTATTCAATTATCAAGAGTCAGCTTGAGTTGAAGGGTAGGTTAAAAGTGATTCTATCAACTCAAAACAGAATCCATTGACACTTGTCCAAGGGGTCAATCAATGCTCATCCAATGACTATGGTTTATCCCCATTTTCAACAGCCTTGGGTGTGATTTATGACCAAAATTCCCTCATCCAATCATATAGGCAAGGTTAGGGCTTGAGGGGCAAAATGGTAATTTTACTCTCGACGTCCGGAATGTCGTTTTTCTAATTCCAAATTTCTTCGATAAGGCGACTGCCAATGCAATTGTAATGTTGGAATTCTTGATTCTCCATTTTCAAATTTCAAGACTTGTTTCTGAATCATTTCTCTATCCGATGCGATTCCAGCCTATCCCGAACTGACGGGCGGCTTTTGTAGACGTTACGCGTATCGACCCTATGATTCATATCACACATAAGGCTTGTCAATCATGGCAACTTTGGTTGTCATGTAATTGTGAGAATCTATTACTAGTTTCGATGGTCTCGCTCGTCACTGTTCGATTTAGGAAAATTTTATAAATTATATATTAGTTAAACAGCATCACTCGCGCTCTAATCATATAATGCTAGCAATGCATTCCTTAATCGTTCTTAAATCGGCCTTTTATGGCTCTAAATGTTCCTTCGACGATCCTTATGATCAAAGTATAATTTCCTATTCGAAATCCCTAGGTCCACGTACCTTGTCTCGCGTTAGCCTTTCCCTTTTGGTCAGTCAACTCAAGATTGATCAGATCCGAACGAGGTACGACTGAAATACATCGCTAGATACTTTCTCATTAATGAGTCTTGAAATGACAGGAAAAATCAGAATGTCACAACTCTTCCCCCTTACAAAAATTCGTCCTCGAAATTTACATCAAACTTATTTACTCAAACAAATGAGGGTATTGACGCCTCATCGTTTCCTCGCTTTCCCACGTAGCGCCTTTGGTTTCATGGTGCTCCCAAATAACTTTGACTAATGCAATCGTTTTATTCCTTAGAATTTACTCCTTTCGATCATCGATCCTAACCGGCTTCTCCACCTAGGATACTCTATCGTCCACTTCTATAACCTCGTAGTCCAGTACAAGTGTCGGGTCCGATTTGTACTTTCGTAGCATGAATACATGGAAGACGTTGTGCACTTGAGATAGATTGGGCGGTAAGGCCAGCCTATAGGCTAAGGTCCCGATTCGTTCTAAAATTTTAAATGGGCCTATGTACCTTGGGCTCAGTTTCCCTTTCTTTCCAAATCACAATAATCCCCTCATCGGCGACACCTTGAGGAAAACATGGTCGCCTACTTGAAACTCCAAAGGCTTACGCCGTTTATCCGCATAACTCTTTTGACGACTCTGTGCCATCTTCAGTCTATCCTGAATTATATTTACCGCTTCCACCAATTGTTCTACCAACTCTGGGCCTGTGATGCTCCTTTCTCCAACCTTGTCCTAGCAAATCGTGGTCCTACAAGCTCTTCCATAGAGTGCTTCAAACGGTGCCATCTGAATGCTCTATTTATAGCTGTTATTATATGCAAATTCCACCAAACGCAGCTGATCCTCCCACCCACTTTTGAAGTCTATTACGCATACTCGCAACATGTCTTCAAGCGTCTGAATCGTCCTCTCCGATTGTCCATCTGTTTGTGGATAGTATGCCTTACTAAATTGCAGTCGAGTTCCCATGACATCTTGAAGACTCTTCCAAAAGTTCGCTGTAAACTTGAGATCTCTGTCCGATGTAATCGTCACTGGCACTCCATGTAGTCTCACTATCTACCTCATGTAGAACTCGACATATCTGTCCATTGCGAAATCCTTTCGCACAGGGATGAAGTGTTCGGATTTGGTCAACATGTCTACAACTACCTAAATGGAATCGTAGCCTCTCTAGCTCCTTGGGAGTCCCATTACAAAGTCCATCATTACGTGCTCCCGCTTCCATTTAGAAATCTCCAGTGGCTGTAATAATTATCCAGGCTTGTAGTGTTGGGCCTTCACCTACCGGCATGTCAAGCATTTTGCCACATACTTCGCCACATCCACTTTCATCCCGTTCCACCAATAATGTTGACGCAAGTTCTGATACATCTTCGTGCTTCCTGGATAGATGCTATAATTGCTCTCATGAGCCTCTGATAAAATCTTTTCTCTAAGTTCTTCATCCTTTGGCACGCATAGACGTCCTCGAAATTTCAAGATTCCATCCTCTAGTACTTGGAACTCTGGTTTCTTTTTTGTTGCGTCCATCTCCAGGATTTTCTGAATTTCTGGGTACGTATGCTGTAAGGTTTTTATCTTTTCCTAGACCTCAGGTTCTACTCTCAGTGTGGCCATCAAACTGGATAACTGACAGACTTCCAATCTGAACTCAGAATCCCTCAAATCCTCAATTAACGACCATCCCTTCACCAATAGACAGACAATGCTTGACTTTCGGCTGAGTGCATCCGCGACTCGGTTCGCTTTCCCAAGATGATACAATATGTCGCAATCATAATCCTTAAGTAGCTCCATCCATCGACTCTGTCTCATATTCAGTTCCTTTTGGGAAAATAGATACTTCAGGCTCTGATGGTCTGTGTAAATCTGGAACTTTTCGGCTCACAGATAGTGTCTCTAGATTTTCAGAGCAAAGGCAATCGCTGCTAACTCCAAATCGTAAGTCGAATAGTTCATTTCGTGCGGTCTCAGCTGTCGGGACGCATAGGCAACTACTCTTCCGTGTTGCATCAGCACACAGCCTAGCCCCTTTTGTGAAGCATCGCTATATATCTCATCGCCTCCAGGCCCTGATGGGATCGTCAACACCGGTGCGGTTGTCAACCGATGTTTGAGCTCTTGGAAACTCCTTTCACACTTATCTGTCCATTGGAACTTCGTTTCTTTCTTTGTCAACCTTGTCAGTGGCACAACTATGGATGAAAACTTCTCCATGGAACGTCTGTAATATCCTGCCAATCCTAGGAAACTTCGAACTTCCGTGACTGTAGTAGGCCTAGGCCAATTCGTTACAGCTTCGATCTTCACAGGATCCACAGCGATTCCTTCTCCAGACACCACATGGCCAAGAAATGCCACTTTATTCAATCAGAACTCGCATTTACTAAGCTTAACGTGAAGCGAGTGTTCCCTCAGGGTGTGCAAAACAATCATCAGTGCTCTTCGTGTTCCTCGTTACTCCTTGAATAAATTAGGATATCGTCGATAAAGACTATGACGAATATATCTAAGAATTCTTTGAACACCCGATGCATCAAGCCCATAAATGTGGCTGGAGTAATGGTCAATCCAAAAGGCATCACTGTAGATTCATAATGACCATACCTTGTCCTAAAAGCAGTCTTAGGTATATCTTCCTTCTTGATTCTCAACTGGTGATACCTAGCTCTTAGGTCAATCTTAGAGAATACAGCAGCTCCTTACAATTGATCAAATAGGTCGTCAATTCTCGGCAACGGGTGCTTATTCTTCACTGTCACTTGATTCAACTATCTATAGTCGATGCATAGACGCAAGGACCTATCTTTTTTCCTTACAAACAACACCAGCGCTCCCCACGGTGAAGCACTCGATCGGATAAATCCCTTATCCAGTAACTCTTGCATCTGCACCTTTAACTTTTTCAGTTCTGACAAGGACATTCTATAAGGTGCCTTCGAGATCGGCTCCGTCTTGAGAGCTAACTTAATCACGAATTCTATCTTTCGTTCTAGTGGTAACCTTGGTAACTCTTGGGGAAATACGTTAGGAAACTCACGCACTATCGGGATACTTTCTAGTTTAGGCTCTTCGACAGTCGTGTCCATAACTGCGACTAAGTATGCCTGACATCCTTCAGTCATCAACTTCGTCACTTCAATGGACGAGACTAAAGGAATCGAGGTTCCTCCTCAACTTCCTACAAATTCAAAACTAGAGCGGCCTTCTGGATAGAAACGGATTATCCTACGACTACAATCTACTACAGCCCCCCGTTTACCCAACCAGTCCATTCCTATGATCACGTCGAAATCATACATAGGTAACACAGCTAAATCAATACTCTCCCTACTACTACCAATTATGATCCTACAGTCAGCACAGCCCAACAAAACTAGCACATTATCTTTCAACGGGGTGGCAACATGCAGAATCACACTCAATGATTCTAACTTCATATCGACCAGATCAGCAAACTGGGTAGATACAAATAAGTGCGTTGCGCCAGGATCAAACAAAGCATATGCAGCTTGGTCACACAAATAAACCGTACCTGTGACCACGCCTGGCGTTTCTTCTGCCTCCTTACGGGCTACTACATAGACTCTCCCCTAAGCTGGGGGTCGATTCTGATCAATCTGAGGAGTGGCAGCTAATAGTCCAGCCTGTGGTCACTGCCCTTGAGATCGATTCGTTGGAGCTTGATTCGAGCAAGTCCTCATCTGGTGGTTCATCTGACCACACTTAAAGCATGCTCCAGTTCTTGCTGACATGGTCCATTACCATGCCTTCTGCCACAGAGGCAACAGCTCCAGTTCATGGGGTCCGGGGGCTTCATAATGTTCTTCCTTATTGGAGGGACAAAATGCCTATTGCCAATCATTGGCCTCTTACCCGTCTGGCGATTATCTCTGAACACATTAAACCACAATCCAGATGCGGCATTCCTCTCCTTTAGGTCTCTCTCAATCATTTGCCACAGTTCATAGATTTCCTTGTAGGTCCTCAAATTCAAGGCTATCATCTGGCTGCAAAGATCAGGTCTCAGTCCATCCCAAAATCTCCGGGCCTTTTCCAGGGGATCTTCTACCGATCGGGGTGCGTACCTCGATAATCTAGAGAACTCAGCTTCATACTGGTCCACAGTCAGCTGATTTTGACGCAGCTGTAAGAATTCCACTTGCTTCCTTTCCCGGGCTATTTTCGAGAAGTACTTGTCATTGAATGCCGTAGTAAAGGCATTCTAAATCATGGTCGTTCCTTCTGAAAAAACTCCATTCTTAGTGGCAGCCCACCAATCATTTGCAGTACCTTCCAGCTGGTACACCGTCAATAGTACCTTCTCCTTGTCCGTGCATCTCAAGACTCCAAAGGTCTTTTCCAGCTTCTCGATCCATCTCGGTGCTAGTTCGGGATCTCCAATCCTGTCAAACTGGGTCGGCTTTAGCTTGATAAATTGTTCGACCAGCTGGCCCATCTGCCTAGTCGTAACAATTTCTTCCTGGGCATTCACTGCCTCATTGCCTTGGTCATGGTCGTCATTGTTTCCATTGCCCTCTTTATTGCCGTTATTGGTGTTGACGGCAGCTATCGCGGCTCCCACCGCTTGGGCTATGGCAGCATCCCTATCCTGGGCCTGCCTGTCAATGTGGTCGCCAATCCTTTCAAGCGCCCTCAATACTTCGTCCATCCTTGGGTCCTTTGCTATAGGCGGCCTCGAGCTAGAGGCTCCGCTCTTGGGCCTTCCAGGTCTCCTAGACGAATTACTCATTCTTATACGTTTCTACTGAGCCTGGTCCACCACAATTTCATCAATGAGTTAGTAACTCACTCATTCAACCAAGTTCAGATCTACCAAACTATGCCTTACTAAAAACAGTCATATCACAATGACCTTTCACACAACAAATTCCAGAGGCACTTCAATAAGCAGTTTATGGCTATTTCTCAATTCCGTTCACTCCAACGGTTTACCAAAACAAGCCATACTCATTCACTTAACATGTCAAAATCTAGAAATGATTTTCAACGCTAAACTTGTAACTTTGTCCTCATAAATCACCTCAATCCTGCCAAGGCCAAATGCCTATCACATATGCCAAGCCCTAAGCCAAGCCTCTCGTGCCTTATTTTAGTAAGTCCCCTAAGATCTCGCTACCTGTCCTTGTCCCTGTCCCAACTTAATCCTCCTTATTACTCCAATCCTCAATCAATTTTGGATCGAGCTGACCTTGCTCTGATACCAAGCAAAATGGGGATATCACGCCCCGTGCCCTGGGCACGAGCACGCGACTCCCTACAAGCACAAACTATCTCTCAAGGTCCCAGGATTCACATAAAGGTCGAGAGATATATCATATAAAAATCACACGGAAGCGATGATACAAAAACTCCTCCATACAATATAACATGGGACCTGGGTAGCGAGGGTATCAATAATACATAAACTTCCTATTACCATACGAGGCACGACAACTAAACATACTGGTCGGTAGGGTGGCAAGGCTAACACAAAAGACAATCATCAGTCTTCCAAAAGAAACAGGTATCGAGAACACCATCAAAATATCAGACCAGAAAAGCAAAGACTCCTAGGTCGAGCTACTGGAGTCATCAGTCTCCTCTTCAGCCTGCTCAGTGGGCTCGTACTCCGAGAAGGTCTCCGAGCAAACCTCCACGGTGTCCTCCATCGTCTCGTCAGCTGATGGCTCCACCAGATCGTCCTTGGTAGCCTCAATCACTATGACCTCGTCGGTGTCCTCCAGAATCGGGGTCTTCTCAAGGCCATTCCTCAAGCCAGCAACTAAGCTCTTGGCCTCCACTGAATCCCGAGCGGGATGGCACCAACTAGGTATCACCCCACGGGGTACCTCAGTGGGCTTCAGTAACCCTGTAGAAACATCTCATATCTTCCTGAACCATGCCTCATACTTATGAGGCTTCCAACTACTACCACCCTAATCTACCCAAACGATTGTACACTTCCTAACAGAAACAATCCCCTGTCTGTCAGTGAACTCCTCAAAATATATAGACATCTCCTTTGGGTCACCAAACCTAATTGGCCACATCCTCAAGGCCTAGGATCTGAAAAATGAGGTCCTACAACGGGGTGAGATATACATCTCAATAAGGTGGGTCCTAACTCTAGGTTAGGCTGACCATTCACTCAGGCAGATACAATCACAATCAATTTGTACAAAATCACATGAGGCATTAAACTACCATGAAATAACACACGGATATCAAGCATGCAATCAAAGCATCTTATTACGTCATTAAGCTCAAGCACACATTATCAAGCCAAATTACACCTTCTACCCCTTTCATACCACCTCACTTTCATGTCCCCGTTTAAAAAGCCTCAGGCTCAGTCTGCGTAAACGCATTAGACCGTCTCATTGACAAACCCGCGTAAACGCATCAGGTTTTTAATCTCATTCTAGGCCTATGTCAACACATCTCAACTCCGTCCCACATTTCAATGCATCAAGACTATGGCCTTCTCAACCCCGCGTCTCGTACGCCTTAGGGTACCATTCAATTCAAACTCCGCGCCTCAGTGCCTAGGGCATTCATCCACACAACCCCGCATCTCATACGCCTCAGGGTGTCACAACTTCTCAGACATGCCATAAGCTCATTTCATTTCAAAGCACACATTCGAATGCAACTCATGCGACGAACGACACATCCATGGCATGCGAGACAATTTATTTTGACATTCAAATGTGACAATCAATTCATAGCACAAGCAATGTCAAACATTCAAGTCCTCTATATGTTTCTAGGACATAATTAGACAACCACACTATGATTTCCAAGAACTGATCAATTCGCACACAAATCATCCTATTGAGTCCAATCCTCCTATCAAAGATTTAGAATCCCCTTACCTCAAGCTTCACTTAACAAAATCCCTTCCTAAGCACCTCAAGAATTCGGTCCTAATGGTTCAAGAACAACTCAGCCGCGCAACCTAAGGAAATTCATCCAATCATCAATTTTTCTTGCTCAAATCATCAATCCATGGGACATAAACCTTATTGACATGTCTATCAACATCCTAGCGTGTCTCAATGATGAATTTGAGACCCAATTCCAACACCAAAAGTCCCTAACATAACTGGTATGCACAGAACCAAACAGGGCATACTCGGTTCTGTGCATATCCCTACTCAATAGTCCTTAAACCAACTTAAATCCTAAATTTATTCACTAATCTACTAGCTAACATGTAGTTCTAAGGGTTGGGGAGCCTCACCGAAATTTTGGAGCCAAGGCGACGCTGGAAAGTCCTTGAACGGCGCCGATTCTTCCGGGTCTGCAATCGATCAGTTCTGGCCCTTCAAACACAAGACCCATTTGGGATCAAAACTCCATCAAATTCCTCTAAACCTTTTACCACAGCTCAATCTATGTGTCCCCTAGATTTTCACAAAATTTGGTCAAAAAACTCAAAGATTTCGGGGTCCTATGAGGCCTAAACCGTGGCTTACCTCTAGCTGCGACGATTTCCATCCACTTTTGGAAGATTGGCCGGCCGGAGCTCCTCACTAAGTCAAATGCAGTGATTCCACTTGGAGAACGTCGGCAAGAGGAGAAGGAAGCAGTAGGTGGTTGGCTCGGGTCCAGGAAGTAGCCGGAGACGGCGGTCGAAGCGAGCGACAACGGCAGCAGAATCCTGTCAAGCGGTGGAGCTCTCGACAAGAAGAAGGGAAGAAGAAGAAGAAAACCGACAATGGAGGAGGGGTGTTCGGCCAAGTGAGAGAGAGAATGAGAGGTTTATTCAATTATCAAGAGTCAACTTGAGTTGAATGGTAGGTTAAAAGGGATTCTATCAACTCAAAGCTTAATCCATTAACACTTGTCCAAGGGGTCAATCAATGCTCATCCAATGGCTATGGTTTCTCCCCATTTTCGACAGCCTTAGGTGTAGTTTATGACCAAAATGCCCTCATCCGATCATATAGGCAAGGTTAGTGCTTGAGGGGCAAAATGGTAATTTTACCCCCGACATCCAGAACGTCGTTTTTCTAATTTCAAATTTCTTCGATAAGGCAATGGCCAATCCAATTGTAATGTTGAAATTCTTGATTCTTCATTTTCAAATTTCAAGACTTGTTTCTGAATCATTTCTCTATCCGATGCGATTCCAGTCTATCCCGAACTGACGAGCGACTTTTGCAAACGTTACGCGTATCGACCCTGTGATTCATATCACACTTAGGGCTCGTCAATTCGTGGCGACTTTGGTTGTCATGTAATTGTGAGAGCTATTACTAGTTCCGATGGTCTCGATCATCGCTGTTCAATTTAGGAAAATTTTACAAATTATATATTGGTTAAACGACATCACCCGCGCTCTAATCATATAACGCTAGCAATGCATTCCTTAATCGTTCTTAGATCGGCCTTTTATGGCTCTAAATGTCCCCTCGACAATCATTATGGTCAAAGTGCCATTTCTTATTCGAAATCCCTTGGTCCATGTACCTTGTCTCGCATTAGCCTTTCCTTTTTTATCAGTCAACTCAAGATTGATCTGATCCGAGCGAGATACAACTGAAATACATCGCTAGATACTTTCTCATTAATGAGTCTCGAAATGACAGGAAAAATTAGAATGTCACAAGACTTATATAGATAAATACTTGAATGATTTCGTATGCAAGACAGTAAACTTAAAGACACTCCTATTGCAAAAGATGAAGATTTGAGCCGTAAAATATGTCCTAAGACTCCATAAAAAAAATAAAGAAATGAAAATTGTTCCATTTTCTAGTGTTGTGAGAAGCTTAATGTACGCTATGGGTGTACAAGACTTGATATTTGTTATGTAGTTGAAATGGTGAATAGATATCAATCCATTCTAGATCAAGACTTTAAACTGCTGTCAACAGAATCCTGAGGTATCTGAATGATGCTGCTGATTATTCACTAAGTAATCAAGATAGAGATCTGTGCCTCGAAGGCCATACTTATGTTGACTAAGAATGTGGTTTACATGAGATAAATTTTACCTTTGAATTTGCGTTCTTACTTAGCAATGACGTCATATCATGGAGTAGTAAGAAGCAAATGTGTATAGGTTTATCCATGATGGAAGTTGTTCTCGCGGTGTTATCAGCAACAGTACAAGATGGTGTTTGGCTTAAGAGATATTTGGATCAATGAGGTGTTGCTAAAGATGTTACAAGTCTAACTATTGGCTATTTGTGATTGTCAACCAGCAAAAGCTTATTCACTGCTAGACCAAACATATAGAGATGAAGTATGATTTTATGAAAGACATAATTGTACGAAAAGATGTAAACGCATAGTACATATCTACACATAAAATGTTAGCAGATTCTACGACGAAGTCAATTCCTAGAGATGTTTTCCTTAGTTATGTGTTGACAAATGGATTAGCTCCCTACATTGAAATCTCTAGAAGTGTGTAAAAGTTGATGTACTAGATGTTATATTTTCCAAAGTTTACAGTTAATGATACCTATGAGTTTGTATGACATTTATGCATATTAATGCTAAGTGCGTCACGGTGAGAAGGTATGTCGAACATATGGAGATTAGCCCACTCACATGAGTAACCGCTTCTATTTATTGTGCGATAAATAAAGATGAGACAATTTTAAGCTCATTATTTATGTTATAATTGAGAGCTCAACCGTAAAGCATAGATGTCGCTTTAATAGAGTGTTGAGACGATGTTATAATGTTTATTATGTTCAAAAGTAAAAGAGTTTACATATTTCTCTTTATTTGTCTTTAATGCCAGATGTGAGTTCTAGTGAATTCTTTTAAAGAGAATAGATTTGTGAACTCAAGTTAGATATTGAGTATGTTTGATTTATTATCTGCACGTTACTAAATAAAAAGAAATATGCTCCATGCAAAAGGAGAGAATGTTGTAATACGTATTTCATACTACCTATGCATGAGGCAACCAATAAGAGTTGGCAAAGGTTTTGATCTCAACTTTACTTTCAAGCCATGTGATGTGATACTCTCGAGGATAAGAGTTCCTCAATTAAGTCCCCTCATGACTCTTACGTATTTTCAAGATTTCTATTCAGTGTTTGCTATCTTAGGATGTTGCTAATGGTCATAAGATTGATTTGATCTAATAAGACATTTCTAGAAAAACGAGCTCAACTAAGATTGAGAGGTTTGAGGGAAGAGAAAGATTAATTTATTCTGATGTCACATTCTATTTTTATGTTCACATGTGGACTAATTATGATTATTTGAGTTTAATCATGATTGTGAATACAATGCATACGTAATGCTTAAAGAGATCAAGAGAGATATGATGTAAATGTGACCGAATGATCTAGGGTACTGCATATTGAATCTACTCTGAGTTAATATGCCCATTTTGAGATGCTATATACGCCCAACAGATGTATGCAAACGAGCTTTCGTAGTAGGTTGGTCGCATGGATTATTTGTTGATATGCACTTTGCAAAAAAGAGAGATTTGTGTTTAACTCTTTGTGGGCGAGTGGAAATTGTTGACCCTTCATAGGCAAGTGACAGTTATAGATAGCGCATCATGAGCGAATGGGAGATGTTGAATTTTATGGAGTGTACAGGAAATACCATTATCCGCCATGTAGGCTACCACACCCCTTATAACATTTGATAACTGCTAAAGAAGCTACCCGTTTTTGAATGTGAAAAGTCACGTTTACAAGCACGTTTCCACCCCCTTTCTGTCAGTTCCAATAACAGAGAACAAAGAGATGGGGACAATTACAATTCTCCCTTCTCCTCTCACGAACGTGATATCGAGACAAATATGTCTCGCTGCACTGGGTACATTTAATCTGTGAAAAATCAAGATGTATTCATTCTATGATGCACTTCTCCGATCAATGATTCAAGTAAGTTTTCGGGCTTGTTAATTTTTCATGTAATTCGCTATGTTTGTTTATGGGATTTGTTTCCTTCTCCATCTACAATTTCCTTGTTTCTTTTCTCCTCTTCTCTTCTATTCTTTTTCCCTTGAATTCTCGCAGACTTCTTTTCCCTCTCGTGTTCCTCTCAATTTTTTAAAATGCCAAGAGTTTTCAATGAATTCCCCTTCTTCAAATGAGCGAAGTCTCTTTTTTTTTAATAGCAAACACCACTCACGTTTCTTTAGAAAGCTTGGATCGGTAGAATCAATTACTGCAATTTGGCTCCAGATTGCCACCCAGAATTGGATGTGATCAGTGCAAGGAGAATTCTTTTTGTGTCGGTCTCCATGAATACTTCTTCTTTCAACGACCATATTGGCCATGTGCATATTCATTTTACTCTTTCCTTTTCAAATTGATTTTCCAATCTTATGCTCAACCTGTTTCATCAATCAAATATTTCTTTTTTCTTAGTTGACCCAATCTAGTCACGATTTACGACTGCATTTTTCATTCGTTCCTCTTTGGGCAGGCGGAATATCCCTTTGATTTTGCTAGTGTTCCAATCTTCTTCATTGCTTGGTTCTTTCCTTATCCCTTTGGGCAAACTTGCCCAGTCCTTTTTATCCCCATAAAATATGCAGACGACATGTATCGATGGGGCTTCTGTGAAGCAATTGATTTCTTTAGAAAGTTTCCTTTCTCTCTCGATTTTTTATTCCTCAACTAGCTAATCAGGCACGAATCCATACAAACTGCTTTCTTTACCATGCGACCGAAACTTTATGTGAAGGATAATGGGTTTGAGCAAATTTTCATCATCACAAACTTATGTGCTGTTAATTTCATCTATCGCCGATCCGATTAGATATGAATGTAAGTGCAATGCAACTAAAATTAAATTAATCTAAATGACAATTATATGAAAACCGGTTTGAATTTTTTTTTTTTGGCTAGTGACTAAGTTTAGTCCCTGATTTTTATGCAATAAATGATTAAATAAGAAATCAAAATTTAAGTGTTAACAGATGGCACATGCTGAAAGTTTTATGACTTAATTGTACTTTCATGATAAGTTTTAAAAATTTCAATGCACTTATCCTTATTTTTATATAAAAAATTACAAGCTCGTTGAAATGATTTACCAAGTTGCAATAAGCCAGCATAGTGATCTCCCTCTATTAAAATGTCACTCAGAGTTTCCGTGCAGCAAAGTGTATCCGTTCTCTTGCGATTAAGCTTATTTTCCTCATCGTCTTCCTTGTTTATCATCTCAACCCCTAAAAGAACACAATATGCATAGTGCAAAATGCCTCAGTTTCAAGATTTCAAGGAAAGGAATAAGCTTTAGGACTCAGTTTCACAAAAATTATGAGTCTCAAGACTTGTTCTTCCATTTCTCTATAAAGAGAAAAAGAGTGAACAAGACCAATAATTGGGGAATAAGTATTGTCATAATTCCCGATCTTGCTCGACTTCGTAATCATAAGTCGCCCCTTTACATTCCCACCAACTGCCACCACCCACCAATTGGGGTGCAAATAAAAGACCGGAAACTCGAAAACCCAACTCGGTCCGAAATTCACGGGCCCAAAATGGTCGGGCCAGACTTCAGGCCTGTTTGTGTAATTTATTTTGGGCCAAGCCCAAGTGACCCTGCATGGCTGAATGTTTCAGTGTTTATATATGTATTCATATTTGTAACAACTGCAATTACTAAAGATTGGTCCTTTTTAATTTCAAGAGAACAAATGCGTAACTCTTCGTTGAACCTAGTATTTAATTAAGTTGTTCAAATAAAAAAAATGATACGAATGAGATTAATCACTATGAAATTATATAACCCAAACTCAAAAGAAATAAGATATGATAAATTGCATTTGACATTGTAGCAAACATAGCCTTGCACACTCGATTTTCCATAATACTGAAAAAATTCATATCTTTCCTACTTTTGCTCTGCATCCCAACAGTCAAACCTTGCACCTATGATGCTAGTGTCCTCACCCCCAGTTTCTTTTCTAGCAAGCTCGTATGCCTATTGGCAAATATGGCACTTTAGTCATGCATATTTGTGCGTAATGGGTGTGAATAATATTCCTGATCTTTTGTTTGGCTCCAACAATAGAATGAGCTAGATGAACAATCTTTTTACTGGCTTAGTTGCTTCCAATGTGGAAATATAATGTAATGAATGAACATATAAATATAATTTCGAAATTTTTCATCAGATAAATCTTTCCACGCTAAAAACATAGCGTCAAAACTAATTGATTCAGATCATTTTAGATGAATAATATCATAATGACTTCCTTAGAGATAACTCTTTTCAAGGTGTCTATTCTTTTAATTTTCTTTTTATAAGGAGAACATGCCTTGCATGAGCATCCATTCCCCACGTCAAGACTTGAGAAAAGAAACTATTGACGACGTATGTTAGTGTCCAAATCAGTACATCTGCAACACCTCTTGTTCTCCTCACATCACCAGACCACGAGTAACCATTTGTTCGCCACCACAGCAAGCGACATCACCACCGGAAGCCCAACTCCACAACCAATTCTCCGATAAAGTGAGTTTGAACACAAGAATGAAGGATAGACGATTAGAAAGTACATCAGACCTATGAAAGGTGTATCCCGCTTCCCCTTTCATAGGCGATCGACGAAGGAAATCATTAGAGTTTCAAGTTGGCAATTTCGAGTTCTTAAAAGTATCACCTATGATAGGTGTAACCCGTTTCAGGAAGAAGGGTAAATTAAGCCCAAGGTACATCAAACCTTTTGAGATCTTAGGGAGGACTAAGGAATTGGAGTGTAGGTTGGCTTTACCACCACAACTTGCTAACATCCATGACATATTTCACGTCTCGATGTTAAAGAAATATGAACCAGATCAATCACATGTTCTCAACTACGAGACAACAGAGATTGATGATAGAACAGTAAATGTTGAAAAGCCTGTGCGGATCATTAACAGAAAAGAGCAAATCCTAAGAAACAAGACGATTTCCCTTGTCAAGGTCTTATGACAATATCACAGGATAGAGGAGGCAACATGGGAGGATGAAGATTCAATTAGAAGCCAATATCCGCACTTACTCCAACCACCAGGTATGTCTTTGAACTCCGAGAATGAGATTTTAAATTTCAAGGATGAAATTTTATAAGGGGGAGTGTCATGCCCCAAACCCGGCGAACACGCGAACATCCCACTAGGCCGTAATCAAGCTGTGCCATCCAAGATCCTTCGGCCAATCATATAATAACTCGATAAAGGAACAAGATCGCGAAAGCCATAAAACTGCCATAATGAGACGACTTAAGATAAATGGGTATACATTTTACATAAATAAAAAGGTCAGTTACAATTCTAACTCTAACGACTTCTTCAAATGCCATCCATGGCAAATCCGAGTTCCCTTCGCTTGGAACCTAAAAAAGTTAAGCCCCCACTAGGGTGAGATATAAATCTCAATAAGTGAAACCTAAACCTAAACCTGAACACTAGTCCCCCCCAGACCACACTCGCACATGCTATCAGATGCAAGCATTCATCAATGTAATGGCACAAGACTTTCATAAATCAAACATGTCAACCATCCAAGCATAGACAATCTTATGGGTTCAAGCTCAAAGCATAAGCACATGCAGTTCAATACACAATCGCCACCACTTTCTCATCCACCCACGTACTTCTCTAACACTCTTGCCATCTGACATCACCGAGGCCACAGGCCAATCGATGTCCACATACCATTGGGGCCACAGGCCAATCAGTACATTCAAGGCTCACAACCATTCAATACCATTAGGGTCACAAGCCAATCGGCATTCTCATTCTTATTCAAGTTCACCACATTCTGATACCACCGAGATCACAAATCAATTGATATCATCATTAATACTCAGGGTTCACAACCATTCGATACCACTGGGGCCACAGGCCAATCGGTATCCTCATCATCGTTCACAGTAAAATCACACTCAATACAAGGTCACAGACCAATCGATAACATCAGGACATCAAGCCAGTGCGATTTCCGGGGCCACAGGCCAATGATCATTGGGGCACTATAGTCCATTCATACAACATTGGCACTATAGCTGTTTATCTAGCATAGGCATTATAGCCATCTATACAGCACAAAAATCATGACCAATTCAAAAATACAGGCACCATTGCCAATTAAACAATCAAGGTCTCACTAGCCACTTACCTCACAAGGCTCTCTAGCCATTTTAAATCTCAATTATCTATCACAATATAATCCTCACACGATTTTATCAAGCAAACTAAGGCACATGCTTCACCAGTCAGTTAATTTATCCAACCAATATATCTAGTACTGTCCTAATGTTCAAGTAAAGGTTTAGGAAATACTTACCTTTGGTCAGTATCAATAAATCCAAACCAATCGTCCTTCCCAACTCAGCAAGTCTATGGCCAATAAGGATCGAACGCCGTCCTAGGAAATTTTATCAATTCCGGATCAAAACTCGATCGAATCCCACTTCAACCAAACCAATTCTTCAATAACCAGTCAATTTGCAACTCAAGATGCCTTATCGATCAATTAAATACATGACAATACCTCCACGAACCCACAATATATTCGATTCATGTTGCCACATGCAAGGCATAATATAACTTGGAGGTTTATGCACCAATTAGCCTTTAAATCACTTCTAACTTCCAATCCACTTCACATACTCCCCATTAACACTTCACATAACGTCCTATGTAATCTTATGAGTCAATTTGAAGCCCAAATACCCCTTAATTAGTCCTCATCAGGTTCAGCTAGAATAGGGTTCCCCACAAAACAGAACTAGTTTTCGGTTCCAACCGCTCAATCAAGCCATAACTCAACTTTAATCCTTAATTCTTCATAAAATCAACTTGTCATAACCTTAATCTACATGTTAAGGGAGCTCACCAAAGATTTGGAAGTAAAATAACACCTCAAAGACCTTTGAATAGCCTGGTTCCTCCACGGTCCTCACGCGAGCAGAATTTACTTAGTAAATACCTCCACAAATCAGCCATGTACACCCATAAAAAATTAGCTAAAATTGCAATCCAAGCCTAGCCAATTTTAATACTATGAGCTTAGAAGACCTCACCAAAAATTTGACATCATTTGAAGTCCAAAAGCCCCAGAACAGGTCTTTCCCCAAAATAAGTCAAAATTTGACCTTGTCCCAACCTTTGCCCACACAAACAGACCTATGAGACAAACGGCTGGGCTAAATCAAGCTTATAATATGTCTCTAAAGCCACAAGACAATACATTTTAAGATAGAAGTAGTTTTACCTCAATTCGATATTAGACAAAAAAGTTATGGCCGGAGGAATGGAGGTGATCGGAACTAGTCAGACTAGTCTGTTCGGCCGAGAAGAGGTAGAAGAAGAAGAAATGAAGAGAGAGAATCTTGGCACGCATAAACTTCCTCGAAATTTTAAAATTTCATCCTCTAACACTTGGAATTCCGGTTTCCTCTTTGTCACATCCATTTCCAAGATTTTCTGAATTTTCGAGTTCGTAGACTGCAAGACTTTTATCTTTTCCTAGACCTCAGGTTCTACTCTCAGTGTGGCCATCAAATTGGACAGCTGACAGACTTCTAATCTAAACTCAGAATCTCTCAAATACTCAATCATCGACCACCTTTTTACTAGTAGACAGGCGATGCTCGATTTTCGGTTGAGCCATCCGCGACTTTGTTTGCTTTTCTAGGGTGATACAGTATGTCGCAATCATAATCCTTAAGCAGTTTCATCCATCGACGCTACCTCATATTCAGTTCCTTTTGGAAAAACAGATACTTCAGGCTCTGGTGGTCAGCGTAAATCTGGAACTTTTCACCACACAGATAATGTCTCCAGATCTTCAGAGCAAAAATAATCACTGTCAATTTCAAGTCATAAGTCGGGTAGTTCATCTCGTGCGGTCTCAGATGTCGGGACGCATAGGTCACTACTCTTCCATGCTACATTAACACACAGCCTAGTCTCTTTAGCGAAGCATCTCTATATATCTCATAGGCTCTAGGTCCTGATAGGATTGTCAATACCGGTGCGGTTGTCAACCGATGCTTGAACTCTTGGAAACTCCTTTCACACTTATCCGTCCATTCGAACTTCATTTCCTTCTTGGTCAATCTCGTTAGTGGAATGGCTATGGATAAGAATTTCTCCACAAAACGTCTATAATATCCTGCCAATCCCAAGAAACTTCGGACCTCTGTGACCGTAGTAGGCCTAAGCCAATTCATTACATCTTCAATTTTCGCAAGATCCACCACAATTCCTTCTCCAGATACTACATGGTCAATAAATGTCACTTTATTCAACTAGAACTCGCATTTGCTAAACTTAGCATAAAACGAGTGTTCCCTTAGGGTCTGCAAAACAATCCTCAGGTGTTCTTCGTGTTCCTCGTTACTCCTTGAGTAAATCAGGATATCGTCTATAAAAACTATGACAAATCTATCCAAGAATTCCTTGAACACCCGATGCATCAAGTCCATAAATGCGGCTGGAGCATTGGCCAATCCAAAAGACATCACAATGAATTCGTAATGACCATATCGTGTCCTAAAAGCAGTCTTAGGTATGTATTTCTTCTTGATCCTCAACTAGTGATACCCGGTCCTCAAGTCAATCTTAGAGAATATCGTTGCTCCTTGCAATTGATCAAATAAGTCATCAATCCTCGGCAATGGGTATTTATTCTTCACTATCACCTGGTTCAACTGTTTATAGTTGATGCATAGACACAATGACCCATCCTTTTTCCTTACAAACAACACCAGCGCTCCCCATGGTGAGCACTCGGTTGAATGAATCCTTTGTCTAGTAATTCTTACATCTGCACCTTTAACTCCTTCAGTTCTGATAATGACATCCTATAGGGTGCCTTCGAGATCGGCTCCGTCCTAGGAGCTAACTCGATCATGAATTCTATTTCTCGTTCTGGTGGTAACCTCGCAACTCTTGGGAAAATACATCAGGAAACTCATGCACTACAGGAATACTTTCTAGTTTAGGCTCCTCGGCAGTCGTGTCCATAACTACGACTAAGTATGCCTGACATCCCTCAATCATCAACTTCATCACTTCAAGAGACGAAACTAAAGGAATCGAGATCCCTCATCGACTTTCCATAAATTCGAAACTAGGGCGACCTTTTGGGTAGAAATGAATTATCCTACTACCACAATCCACTACTACCCCTTGTTTACCCAACCAGCCCATTCCTATGATCACATCGAAATCATACATGGGTAACACAACTAGATCAACACTCTCCTTACTACCATCAATTACGATCCTACAGTCAGCACAGCCCAACGAAACCAGCACATTATCTTTCAACAAGGTGGCGAAATGCATATTCACAGTCAACAATTTTAACTTCATATCAATCAAATCAGCAAATCGAGCAGATACAAACGAGTGTGTTGCGCCAGGTTCAAACAAAGTATATACAGCTTGGTCACCCAAATAAATCGTACCTGTGACCACGCTTGGCGTTTCTTTTTCCTCTTTGCGGGATACTACATAAACTTTTCCCTAAGCTGGGGGTTGATTCTGATCAACTTGGGGAGTGGCAACAGACTGTCCAGCCTGCGGTCGCTACCCTTGAGGTCTATTTGCTAGTGCCTGGTTCGGGCAAGTCCTCATCTGATGGCCCATCTGATCACACTTGAAGCATACTCTAGTTCTTGCTGGACATGATCCATTTCCATGCCTTCTGCCACAGAGGCGACAGCTCCAATTCATGGAGTTCGGCGGCTTCGTAATATTCTTCCTTATTGGAGGGACAAAGCGCCTATTGTCAGTCACTGGTTTCTTACCCATCTGGCGATTGTCTCTAAATGAATTAAACCGCGATCCAGATGCGGTATTCCACTCTTTCAAGTCCCTCTCAATTATTTGTCCCCGTTCATAGATTTCCTTATAGGTCTTCAGATTTAGGGCTATCATTTGGATGCGAAGCTTAGGTCTCAATCCGTCCCGAAATTTGAGTTATAGAAGAGAGAATGTGAAAGCATGGTGACATTTGAGTTCTGGAGTAAAGGTATCGTCGTGGGCGTAGACTCCAAGGTTGTAGTCTTATGGAATGAGAAGGACAATGTGAATTTGAAGTAGGAAAATGCCACGGAGTTGGGTAATTTCTTCCTTAGGGTAAGAGACCCTATTGTAAAAGGAAGAAAAGCTCTGAATTATCTTAGTACGATGATTGAGCATCTGTACCGGGAAAGAAGACGCAAAACTTGAATGACTCCTGGAAGTGAAATTGGAAAGGCCGTTTTGTAGACAATGTTGAATTCTAAGATGATGTCGACGTTCAGTAAAACAAGCGAAATTGGACAAGGTCACCTTAGTGAGTAGGAAACTCAGGGGCTAAAGCACTAATGCTTCTTGAGGAGAAGAGTGACAAGGATAGATGAAATGTCGTGTGGTCCTAGAGAAGACCCGTGACGATAGAGAGCCAAGGTCTGGGCTCAAGAAAAAGGTGCGAGAAATAGTTGGAAAGATTCGACACCTGGCGAGAGGAAGTTGATAATCGCCGAGCTAAGTGCTCATGGAATGGTTGAATTGATCATTATCGTCTTAAAAGGCGATGGTTGAATTCATGTAAGGAGCTATGAGAAACATGAATAGTTTTTGAGAGTGTCGTATGGGCTTTGAGGAATATCTATTACATGCTGAATGTGAAGAGTGCAAGTGTGAACCTGATAAAGTAAGATTCATGCATTGGAATAAGTGATAAGTCCTTTGAGGATTGGAATGAACGATGAATCGACAAGGGTCGATTCGAGTTGCGGGAAGTTGAGACTTATTGAGATTGGTGAATTGTTATGGACGGACCGTTGAAAGATTCCTTGCAAGAGCTATTCCATTAGTGAAATGGACTAAGGACGAGCCGTGACACAAATGGATGAGTGGACATGAAAGGAGTTTCAAGGACTCGAATTGAGCTAATGACTATATGGTTGATGGCAAGTGAAGTTGGAAATTGAAAAGCTTGTGAAGGTCGTAGTGACACGACGCACAATGAAACTCGAGGCATAATAAGACGATATGAAATGGATTTGGTTGGTACATTGTAACGATAATGCCATATAAATTGGCATGCTCAGAGCATGATTGGAACGGGTTTGCAAATGTCCTCATGATAAAATTGAGAAATGTTGCTTGAGTGAAAGGACATTGCAAGGCAACACCTACCACAAGAGTATAAGGTTGCAGTTTCCCAAGGGGAATTGAATGAGAGGCAACGCCGAGGGATGAAATTACTTGCAGATAAAGGGGCGTTGCTTGTGAAGGAAGGGTCTTGAAGTTATGTGAACCATGAGGGATTGAGAGCATGGGCTGTCTAAAGGGAATTGAATGCAAGGCATGTAGAAAGAAGAGATCACCTAAGTGTTGTTATAACGATATCCATATCTCTAAGGAATGGTGAATTATTTAGTAGATGCCTACAATTGGGAATTGAACATTGAGTAATGGACTAGCGAGATGGCTATTGGAAATATCTAGCCCGGGGGCTGGAAGGAGATTGAGATGTACCATGAATAAACACTGATACCGAAGGAATTATAGGAATGGATGGAACCCTTAAGGCCTATGGAAGGAAGTACGAGTCCAGTATTGAAGGGAAGCTCAAGAAATAACTTCATCGAAATTCAAAAAGAGAATTATGGTACTTCCTAGGGTGGCATAAGGATGTGCCAAGATGCACATATATATAATGGTGATAAGGTTGGAGGTTGAAGTTTGCCTATCTTGCAGTCGAATATTAGACATGTCAATAAGAGGGAAGGATATGACACGAAAGTTGAAGGATCACTTTGATCCAAGGGAATTTCGGATGAAACTGAGAATGGATAGCTATGGAGGCAACCATGTAAATGTTTGAGAAGTTGAGGAGGCTTTAACTCGACTTGATTAATGAAGGGAAAATTGATAAAGCCCTGGCACCTCTGTTGGCGTGAAAGGAAGTTCGAAAGGAGTGATACGCCTAATGGTGTGGATAGAAAGAGTGCATACTAGCGAGGGCTTGGTAAGAATGGTTATGGATAAATGAAAGAGATAAGGTGAACGCTCGAGGAAGAGCTGTTGGCAAGTGATATGAATGCCAAAAGAGAATGGAGAGAAGCCTATGGGGTCAAGGACTGAAGGAAACCAAGTCCTAGAGAAGGATGGCCTTGAGTTGGAAAGGACAAATGAGATCGTCGAGCTATGGAAAGGGTTATCCGGAAGAGTGAGGATGCGACGGTGCGCCTATACCCCCAAGGGATTAGATGGATTGGAAGGTAACAAATTTCGAGGACAAAATTTCTTTAAGGGGAAAGAGTTGTGACATTCTAATTTCCAGGCGATTTCAGGCTCAGTAATGAGAAGTGTGTATCTGGAGATGTATTTCAGTCGTATTCCGCTCGAATCTGATCAATTCGAGTAGACCGACCAGAGGGGAAGGCTAACACGAGACAAGGTACGTAGACCTGAGGAACTCGAATAGGAAATGGCGTTTTGACCATAAGAATTGACGAGGGGATATTTAGAGCCACAAAAAGGCCGATCCAAGAACGATTAAGGGATGCCTTGTGAGTGTCATACGATTGAAGCGCGGGTGATGCCGCTTAATCAACGTATGATTTGCCAAATTTTTCTAAATCGAACTGTGAAATTCGAGACCTTAGGAGCTAGTGATAGACCCTCACAATTACATGATAACCAAAGCCGCCACAAATTGACGAGCCCTAAGCGTGATATGAATCACGGGGTCGATACGCGTAATGTCTACGAAAGCTGTCCGTCGGTTCGGGATAGGTTGAAACCATGTCTGATAAAGAAAACTCTCAGAAATAAGCCTTGAAAGATTTAAAATAGAAAATCAAGAATTTCAATGTTATTTGGATTGGCCGTCGCCCTATCGAAGAATTTCGGAACGAGAAAAATAAAGTTCGGAACGTTGAGGGTAAAATGACCGTTTTGCCCCTCAAGCTTAGAACTTTCTCTTTATAATTAAAGAAAGGGTAAAATGGACAATTGACCCCCCTTAGCTGCCGAAAATTGAAGAGTAAAAAGGAGCCATTGGATCTCCTTGGTAAGAACAATTGCCAAGTATCAAGCATTCAAGGGTGGTAGATCATTTCACATTAAATGCCCACCTACCAATCAACTCATTGACCAAAAAAAAAATTGATTATAGCAACTCACCCTCTCTTCTTTCTTTCCTTTTCATCCATTCGGCCATTTCACCTCTAAAGAACCAACCAAGCTTTCCTCTTCTTCTTCATCCAATCTGTCGTTCGCCGACCACCCTGGAACCGCCAGTTCGCTGGCCATGATCGCCTCCTCCAGCCATCCTCCAACTTGAATCAGGTCATTTGGAGCTCTGTGGAATTCGGGGCAAGCATTCTCCCACAGGCCGACAGAATTGGAACCAACCTGAGGTAGGTCTGTTCCCTAGTTCATTTGAAGGTCGAATTCTTGGATTTTAAAGCTCAAATTTGGTGGAGACTCAGTAGACATGTGTAGAAACCTATGGTAAAAATTAGATATTTATTTGATAATTTTTTTACCATGAACCACCCATATATATCTTGCCCAGAAACTGCTGGAATTTTGTACCTTGGACGACCGGCGACCTTCGACGACTTTCCGGCAACCACGCGACTTGAAACTCACGGTGAGACTTCCAAACTCTTAGGTAGACATCATAAGGGGTAGGATGGTGTATAATTGTTGGATTTGAGGTAGATTAGTACCGGTTGGACCTGGCATGAGCAGAACCTAATGGAACCGGTTCAATGCCAGGCCAAGCCGAATCTGTAGATGGCTGAATGTGCTGGATTTGAGTTGTAATTTGGTGTGTATGATGTGAAGAGATGATAAGGAGTATGTTATAGGTGATTTGGATCGATAAATTGAGGAATTGGACTTGAAATTTTGACAAATCAATTGATTATCCTAGGTTGCGCGACAAATCGGCTTTGAACTTGGGTTGGCCGAATCCTAGGAGGCTCAAAGAGAAGTGAATTGTGTTGTTAAGCGAAGGTAAGGGAGTTCCTAACCTTAGGATAGGAAGATTGGACTCAATTGGGTGAGTCGAGGCTTGATTGGTTGATTTGTGAGGGATTTTCAAAAGGGATAATTTTTAAAATGTCCTAAAACGTTCTAGGATGAACGGGTGTGATCTTGTTCGTACCTAATTTGCTTGCCATGCTTATGTATTATTTGACTTACTTTGCATGCCACGGAATTTGTGAAATGCATTAGAATGCGCTTTGCCATTAAGTGTGAAATTGAATTGAAAAATTAAAGCATTAGATTTGATGTCTCATGAGCATGGCATGGCATGACCCTGAGGCGTGTGAGACGCGGGGCGAAAGGTTGAGACCCTGATGCGACGAGGTCGAGAGGTGAAGAATGATTAGATGGTGCCCTGATGCGACAAAGTCGCGGGACTGAGATAACCACAGTCCTGATGTGATCTAATTGCGAGACAAAATATGAGCTCATAAACCTTGCCTGGAATTAAACCGGGACATGATGCGTTTACGTGGGTCACCGATGACGGTCTGATGCGTTTACACGGGCCGAACTTGATGCGATCTAATCGCGAGCTAGAGAATGAGGCAAGCAAGAGTTGATGGATGCGGCGAAAAGGCAGGCCGAGCATACATTTGCACCTGAGTGTGGCACGAGATCATAAATGCATGTCTGTCTTTTGTATGTTGTTGTGTATTGAATTGGGATTGTTATGCCTGCGCGTGTTCATAAGTTGGATCTGAAGAGTAACGCGACTGCTTGAGTGGACGGTCGGCCTAACCTAGGGTTAGGACCTACCTTACTGAGATTTATATCTCACCCCAGTGGGGGCTTACATTTTACAGGTTCCAGGCGAAGGTGGCACAAGCTTGCCAAGGATTGGCGTCTGAAGAGATAGTTGATTAATTGCATTATAATGGAATTGTCAATTGTGGATATTAAGATTGTACTTCGGATATAGAATTGGGGAATGATCTTTAGTGATTAGTTAAGGTGATTTTGATGTACCCTTGTGTCCTAAGTCATCGTATGTTATTGTATTTATATAATTGAAGAAGGCATCACTTCCGTATGCTTTCGATTAAAGGAGTTGTATGTTATTGGCTGTTGGATCCTGGAGTATTCTTAAATAAATGGCATGGACAGGGATGTTTGTGTGCTCATCGAGTTCGAGGCATGACACCTATCAATTAGCATTCTAATACGTCTCAACAATGAATTTGGAAACCATTTCCTTCACCAGCAGCCTCCCACAGAATCGGTATGCACAAAATCGAAACAGGGCATTTTCGGTTCTGTGTATACCCCAACTAATCAGCCCTTAAACTAACTTAAATCCCCAATTTATCCACTTATCTACTTGCTAATATGTAGTTCTAAGGGTTGGGGAGCCTCACCGAAAATTTGAAGCCAAGGTGACGCTGGAAAGTCCTTAAACGACGCCGGTTCCTCAGAGTCTGCTACCGATCAGTTCTGGCCATTCAAACATAATACCCATTTTAGGTCAAAAATCCATCAAATTCACCCAAAATTTTTACCACGGCTCAGTCTATGTGTCCCCTAGTTGTCCACAAAATTTGATTAAAAAACTCAAATATTTCGGGGTCTTATGAGGCCTAAACCGTGGCTTACCTCCAACCGCGACAATTTTCGTCGACTTCTGGGAGATTGGCCGGCCGGAGCTCCTCAGGTGGTCAAACGGCTTACTTCCACATGGAGAATGTCGGCAAGAGGATGAGGAAGCAGCTGGTGGTCGGGTCGGTGGCTGGGAGTAGCCGGGAGTGGCGATCGGAGCCAGCGAACGGGCAAGCAGAATCCGGTCGGCTGGGGAGTTCTCAACAGAAGGAAGGAAGAGGAAGAAGAAGAAATTGGCAAAGAAGAAATGGGGGTTTCGGCCAAGAGAGAGAGAGGATGAGAGGTTTATTCAATTTTCAAGAGTCTACTTGAGTTGAATGGTATGTTAAAAATGGTTCTATCAACATCAAAGCTTAATCCTTTGATACTTGTCCATGTGTCAACCAATTGCTCATCCAATTGCTCTCATTTCCTACAATTTTCGACAGTCTTGGGTGTGGTTTATGACCAAAATGCCCTCACTTCATTATATAGGCAAGGTTAGGGCTTGAGGAGCAAAATGGTAATTTTACCCTCGACGTCCGGAACGTCGTTTTTCTAATTTCAATTTTCTTCGATAAGGTGACGGCCAATCAAATTGTAATGTTGGAATTCTTGATTCTTTATTTTTAAATTTCAAGACTTGTTTCTGAATCATTTCTCTATCCAATATGATTTCAACCTATCCCAAACTGACGGACGGCTTTTGCAGACGTTACGCGTATCGACCCTGTGATTCATATCACAATTAGGGCTCGTCAATTCATGGCGACTTTGGTTGTCATGTAATTTTGAGGGTCTATCACTAGTTCCGATGGTCTCGATAGTCACTATTCGATTTAGGAAAATTTTACAAATTATTTATTGGTTAAGCGGTATCACCTGTGCTCTAATCATATAACGTTAGCAATGATTCCTTAATCGTTCTTAGATCGGCCTTTTATGGCTCTAAATGTCACATCGACAATCCTTATGGTCAAAGTGTCATTTCTTATTCGAGTTCCCTAGGTCCACGTACCTTGTCTCGCGTTAGCTTTTCCCTTTTGGTCAGTCAACTCGAGATTGATCATATCCGAACGAGATACGACTGAAATACATAGTTAGATACATTCTCATTAATGAGTCTTGAAATGATAGGAAAAATCAGAATGTCACAGTCAAAGTGTCATTTCTCATTCAAATTCCTAAGTCTACGTACTCGACTCCGTGTCAGTATTTTCCTTTTAGTTAGTTAACTCGGGAGTAGCCAATTCCGAGCGAGTTACAACTGAAACACATCGATTGATATCCTTCCATTCAATAGTCTCGAAAGGGTCGGAATTCAGAATGTCACAATTCTTTCCCCCTTAAAAAAATTTTGCCCTTGAAATTTGCCACTTTCTAATTATCCAATCTCATGGGTTACAGACGCCTCATCGCATCCTCATTCACTAAAGTAGATCCTCCTATTACTACTCAACATTCCCACTTGTCTTTTCTGACAAAAGTCATATTCCTCCAGGACTTGTTTCCCTCAGGCCTCAACCTTTACTTGCTTTTCTCTATTCTCGTCTGACATTCATAATATTGGTCGATGGTACACCTTCTCGCATACGGACCTTCTTTTCAATTCGTCCAATGGTCCGGGAATAATATGTACATCACACTACAACCTTGCTTTTGAAATTCCCAGTCGAAAGGCTTTTCCAAAACGTCGCCTTAAATTCATGTTGTTTTCCTCTCATGACCATTACCAAATCATCACGAAAATGTACTCTTTGGTACCTCTACCATTTGGCATAATAATCCACTTCAAACATCCTTTCGTATCGTCGGGAACGCATAAATTCCATTAGCTTACCCTCGATTGTCCAAATCGAACTATAGCCTTCTCGACTTCTTAGGCAAACTCGTGATCAAGTCCTTAATAGCTCTTCCTCGATTACATTCGAGATCCTCCAATGACCAATTTAATCCACCAACTTGCAACAGTTGTGCTTTCCCTTCAATCACTTTAAAGTAGTCAACATTTCCAACTCTTGCAGTTCACACAGTTACAAGGTCTTTCCTTCCACGAGTAACGCTCCCGTATCCGTAAGTAATTTCATCCATTAGCGTTGCTTCTCATCAATTTCTTTCAGGAAACTACTACTCGATGTCTTTTGGAATAGATATAAACTTGAAATCTTCTTCCACCCAAACAATGTTTCCCAGACTTTGTTACGAGGACATTCGCAAACCAACTCCAATCATGCTTTAAGCATTCCAACTCATATAGCTTTATCATTAAGATGTATATGCAATGCCCACTTCCGGTTGTCTTGTTATGCCTGAAGTTTCATTCTGTGTCGCGTCATTACGACCCTCGTAAGCTTTTCAATTTCCAACCGGAAACGCCATAAACAACATAGTCATCAGCTTAACTCAAGTCCTCTAAAACTTTTTTCATGTTCATTCATCCATTTGTATTACGTCTCTTCCTTAGTCCATTTCACTATGGAACAGCTTTTGTAAGAAATCTTCCCACGATCTATCTGTAACAATTCACCAATCTCAAAAAATTTCAACTTCACATAACTCACATCAACTCAAGTCGATTCATCACTTATTCCAATCCTCAAAGGCTCCACAGGAATTTCTTTTCCTAGAGATTTCACGATTGAGGAATCTTACTTCATCAGGTTCACAATTCGCGCTCTTCACATTTAACATGCAGCGAGCATCTTCTTACAGTCCATAGGATACTCTCAAAGCTGTTCATACTTCTCATAACTCCTTAAATAAATCCAATCATCGTCTCTCAAGATGGTAACAATCCATCCAATTATTCCGCAAATGTTCAATCCGACTATTATCAACTTCTTTCTACCAGGTGTCAAATCTTCCAAACTATTCCTCATACTTTTCACTTGAGAGCTTAGACCTTGGCTCTCTATTGCCACGGGTCTCAACTAGGACCACACAATATTTTGTTCATTTTTTTGTCACTCTTTCTTGAGGAAGCACTCTTATCTTAACCGCTGGTTTCCACAACCAATCAATGTGACTTTATCTCAATTCCGTCCGTTCCATTAAGCGTCGACATTATCCTGGAATTCAACGTTGTCTACATGACAGTTTCTCGAATTTCACTTCCAGGAATCATTCAAGTTTCGCGTCTTCTTTCTCAGTTCAGACGCTCAACCTCAATACCAAGACAATTCGAATTTTCTCATCCTTTCACACTAGGGTCTCTTACCCTTAGAAAGAAACTATACACTTCCGTGGTATTTTTTCACTTCGATTCCACCTTGTCCTTCCCATTCCATAGAACATCAATCCCGGAGTCTGTGCCAACTGCAGTGTTTTACTCCAAGATTTTCAAATGTCACCAGACTTGACATTTTTCTTTTAGTAACTCAGTCACCGCAAGTGACAAGAGTCGTTCGCCATTGGTTTCCACCAATTCACATATCGAATACTCAATTCGACTATCTCGATTCATTTTGTAATTACACTCTAAGCGCTTTTTTCGCTTACTCAACCATTCATTAGAATTGCGAACAGTCGGGACTATCAAGTCCATTCACTTTCTCTTCCATCAACGACCATCTCATGGTTCAATCGCCCTTTATGAACAATGCCCTAATCTTTAGGGGCGATAACACACAACACCACTTCATCAACTCTATCTCACATTGGTCGATCATCCTCTAAACAACCTTTGCTCTCAAACAATTCCAGAAGGATACTTTTCGACGAACAACTCAATAGAGGTAGTTTAGACAGATATCACGTCTTCGAGGAAAACTCTTCCTCTGGTGACCTTTCACCAATTATCAACAGCCTCTTAAAGTCGGTAACTGCTAGGGTCACTCTCTTTCTTCGATGTAACCAAAGCCTATAAGATTTTCTCACCAAGATCCCTAATCTAGAGGGAGATAATTTCAAATCTCATTCTTCCATCAAACTCAATCTCAACTTATACATAGCTTCACAAGCTTTTCAAAACTCTCATGGTTCTTACCACACATTCAATTTAGAAAGGATTAACACAAAGTCACCTTTCTCGTGACTTCCATCTTTTAACTCATCAACACTAGCATCAGTCGTCCTAGCGACTTAGGTACAATGATAGCTCCTTCTCGAGTCTGTCTACCCATCCACTTTTCTCATGTCCGTTTATCACACTTGGGTCTCGTACGATTAACAATTCGAGCCATATTCTCTTTTGGTATTCATACTCCAATTGCTCATCTTTACTCAATTTTCATGATCCATCTTAGTTCTCGGATCTTCCATACCATGTATACTCAAGCCCAATGCTCTTCTACGACCATACCTTAGTTGTTTAACCTTATTAGATTCTCATGTTACTTGAACCACTATGATTCCCTTCAGGAATCAAAGACTTAAGTCATATACTCAAGTCTAGCAGTCTTAGGCTGCTCATCTCATCATTCATCATTATCAATCTTATAGTGGCTCCCAAATAACTCTCAACTAGTTGTCCATTATCCAAATAATTCAGATCCTCATCAGCCAATGACTATTCAACAGACGAACCTCAACAAAGCAACTTTTCAATTATCAGTCAATTACTAGGCAAGTCTCAACTAGGCCAAAACTCAACTAGGTCAATACCCAGCAAATACTCAAGGCAACACTTTCATGAGTCAAGCGCTCATAATATAAGCATAAGACATCTATCACTCTATCATAAACACGACAGGCTATCTCATTCTCGACGGGCATCAGTTCAATGGGTATAACTCCACATGCCGTCTAATCTCTCAGTTAGACCTTGACCATAATAATCACATGATGCCAATCATAAAACACGCCTAACAGGCCCGTCACAAGCATCACGTTTCTTTTTCAAACGGCATTCACTGCCAAGCACAAAGCTTTCAAACGTGTCAATCACAGGCGTCATTGCAAATGCCACGCCACTTTCAAACTTTCATTTAGGAATCCATCCCATGCCATACATCTCTTAACCACAATTGGACTCAACCCGATACATAGACTTTTCCTTTCATGACTTGGGTTATTCCTACCTCTTGCCATCTTAGAAGCTTGCCAGGAGCCGCTCCTTGTCCGGACCTCTCTGTCCTGACGATCACTCTCCGCCCTCATCAGTCTTAGCTGTTGCAGATTGTCCCAAGTCATACATCTACGAAGAAAATCCCGTTCCACATGTCCTATACCATGTTTCATGACGGTTTATAGGTATCTTATCGACTTGTCCCATATCAAGGACAATTTATTAAGTCCAACAATAATAAGTTCATACATGCACTCTCATCAGCTTTCATTTCATAACCACAAACACATGCACAGCATATTCGTTCTCACCACTTGTCATACCACAATCGTTTTCACATCAACCCTCAATTATAGAAAACCTCTGGTTCAACCAATGGCCATCGCATCTCACAGATCAATTGCCTATATTCAACTATATACCTCAAGTCTAGTCGTTATTCAAGTCAAATCCACAAGCATTCAATCACAACTAATCTTTAATCCAAATATTCCTTCCTCGCTTCCCTGTATACACCTCATATCATACCATTCAAGGCTGTCAATAGTAATCGATAACTAAACCATCAAGATATTAAGCAATTCAAACTTGAATCCACTGATACCAGTCATCTCTTTATAACTCATATTCCCCAAGTTGGGTTATCGACAAGCCACAATCACAATCATATACTTCAATTGACCTTTTATTCATAGGCTATTCTCTAGCAATCTCAAATCCGGGCTTATGACTCTTCAATCTCTACTCACTTCCTTGTGAGCCTTACCCATAAAATCACTCATGATCATCCATTAAGTCGACACTAGGACCATTAGAATACTACACAAGTTCAAGCCTATAATCCTCAAAATTCAGTGATTAATACTTAATCATAAGGTTTCACTACCTAATTATCCTCAAGTCATCACTTTTTATCACTTCAAACCTCAATCACAATGGATCAACCTGACCTTGCTCTGATATCACTGGAACAGGGATATCACGCCCCGAACCCGACGAGCACGCGAACATCCCACTAGGCCGTAATCAAGCTGTGCCATCTAGGATCATTCGACCAATCATATAACAACTTGATAAAGGAACAACATTGCAGAAGCCATTAAAATGCTCCGTACAATTCTATAATGAGACGACTTAAGACAAGTGGGTATACAATTTTCATTAAAAAAAAAAAGGTCAGTTACAATTCTAACTCTAACGACTTCTTCAAATGTCATCCCATGGCAAGTCCGAGTTCCCTTTGCCTGGAACCTGAAAAAGTTAAACCCCAATGGAGTGAGATAAAAATCTCGATAAGTGAAACCTAAACCTAGACCTGAACACCAATCCCCCCCAGACCAAACTCGCACATGTTATCAGATATAGGCATTCATCAATGAATGGCACAAGACCTTCCTAAATCAGACATTTCAACCAAGCAAGCATAGACAATCTTATGGGTTCAAGTTCAAAGCATAAGCACATGCAGTTCGATACACAATTGCCACCGCTTTCTCATCCACCCACATACTCATCTGGCACTCTTTGCATCTAACATCACCAGGGCCACAGGCCAATCGATGTCCACGTATCACTGGGGCCACAGGCCAATCGATACATTCAAGGTTTACAATCATTCAATGCCACTAGGGCCACAGGCCAATCGACATTCTCATTCTTATTCGAGTTCACCACCTTCTGATACCACTAGGGTCACAAAACAATCAGTATCATCATTAATACTCAGGGCTCACAGCCATTCGATACCATCGGAACCACAGGCATATTGGTATCCTCATTATCGTTCATAGTAAAATCACACTAGATATCACTGGGGTCACAGACCAATAGGTATCATCAGGGCATCGAGCCAATGCGATCTTCGGGGTCACAGACCAACGATCGCCAGGGCACTACAGTCCATTCATACAACATCGGCACTATAGCCGTCTATCTAGCATAGGCATTTTAGTCATCTATATAGCACAAATATCATGACCAATTCAATAACACAGGACCATTGCCAATTAAATAATCAAGGGCTCAATAGCCACTTAACTTACAAGGCTCTCTAGCCATTTTAAATCTCAATTATCTGTCACAATATAATCCTCACACGATTTCATCAAGCAAACTAAGCCACATGCTTCACCAATCAGTCAATTTATCCAATCAATCTACCCAGTAGTGTCCTAATGTTCAAGTAAGGATTTAGGAAACACTTATCTTTGGTCAATAGTAAGAAATCCAAATCAATTGGTCCTTCCCAACTCGGCAAGTTTACGACCAACAAGGATCCAACGCCGTCCTAAGAAATTTTATCAATTCCGAATAAAAACTCAATCGAATCCCACTTCCATCAAATTAATTCCTCAATAACCAGTCAATTTGCAACTCAAGATGCCTTATCAATCAATCAAATACATGATAATACCTCCATGAACCCTTAATACATTCGGTTCATGTTGCCACATGTAAGGCATAATATAACTTGGAGTTTTATGCATCAATTAGCCCTTAAATCTCTTCTAACTCTCAATCCACTTTACATACTCCCCATTAACACTTCACATAACGTCATATGTAGTCTTATGAGTCAATTTGAAGTCCAAATACCCCTTAATTAATCCTCATTAGGTTCGGGCAGAATAGGGTTCACCACATAACATAACCAGTTTTCGGTTCCAACTGCTCAATCAAGCCACAACTCAACTTTAAGCCTCAATCCTTCATAAAATCAACTTGCCATAGTCTTAATCTACATGTTAAGAAAGCTCATCAAAGATTTGGAAGCAAAATAAAACCTCAAAGTCCTTTAAATAGCCCGGTTCCTCTACGGTCCTCAAACGGGCAGAATTTGCTCGGTAAATACCTCCAAAAATCAGCCATGTACACTCATAAAAACTCAACTTAAATTACAATCAAAGCTCAACCAACTTTAATACTATGAATTTAGAAGACATCACCGAAAATTTGAAGTTATTTGAAGTCCAGAAGCCCCCGAAATAGGTTTTTCCCCAAAATTGGTCAGAATCTGACCTCGTCCTGACCTTTGCCCACTCAAATAGACTTACGGAACAAACGGCTGGGCCAAATCAAGCTTATAATGTCCCTAGAACCAAAATACAATAAGCTTTAAGATGTCATTGATTTTACCACAATCCGATATCGGACGAAAAAGTTATGGCCGGAGGAATAGAGGTGGTTGGAACTGGTCGGGCTGGTCTATTCGGCCGAGGAGAGGGAAAGAAGAAGAAATGAAGAGAGAGAGTCTTGGCTAGCCAAATTGAAGAGAGAGAGAGAGAGTCTTCCCCAAATTATTGAGCTTGGTCAAAGATAAGATGGTTAGGTAAGTTTAATTAATGCTTAACCTATCAAAAGGTGACACTTGTCTTCCTCAAAGGGTGACACTTGTCTTGCTTCTAGAAGAATTTGATTTCCTTTGATTCCTTCTCAATCAATTTTTGATACCCCTTGAGGATGAAACTCGATCAAAATAACCTTCTAAACTTCTTAAGGCAAGGCCAAAGGTTGAGAGGTAAAATGGTCATTTGGCACTTTTCGTCCGAAATTTCATTTTTCCAACATAAACCACCCTGGAGGAGGCGACGTTAATTTCAATTAAAATATTGAAATTTCTCAATGTCCAATACCCAAATCTCGAGGTCCAATTTCATGTCGAACTCTCGTCGATTGTAATTCCAGTTTATCTCAAATTGACGGGCGACTATTGCAGGCGCTACGCGTATCGACCTTGGGATTTTTCTCAAGCCGTGGCGACTTTGGTTGTCATGTAATTGGAATAGTTTATCGTTCATTCCTTCGATCCTGATCATTAGAATCCGATTTAGGAAATTCTCACAAATTACACCTTGGTTAAGTGGAATCACCCGCGTCCCAGCATATAACGCTAGCAAGACATTCCATGTTCTTCTTAGATCGATCTCTGTCGGCCCAAGATATTCCCTCTATAATCTTTATGGTCAAACTGTCATTTCTCATTTAAATTCCTCAGGTTTACGTACCCGGCTCCGCGTCAGTCTTTTCATTTTGGTCAGTTAACTTGGGAGTGGCCAACTCCGAGTGAGTTACAACTGAAACACATCGATCGATATCCTTCCATTCAATAGCCTCGAGAGGGTCGAAATTCGGAATGTCACAGGGAGAGTTGTGACACCCTAAAATTTATGGCTAGGTTAAACTTAGGATGTTGACTAATGACAGACAATAGCCACCAGATCAAAATGAGCTACCAGAGAAGAAAGATCACCTTTGAGAAGGATCACGGCTTAGTATAAATCGGTTATGCTTTCGATTGAGGGTCCACTGTGTGGCAACCTTAATCAAGCATGGATTGATCATAATTGACCTCGTTTTGCTGCAGAACGATCTCAGGATCACCTTGAAGTTGACCAGGGACTGAAACATGAAACGATTTGTACGATGACAAAGGTCGACAATCGAACTAGCCGTGAATTCGAGGAAGATCGATTAGATATGACTCAAGTTACGACAGCTTTTGTTGTCATGTAATTGCGAGGGTTCATCGCTAGTTCCGACGGTCTCGATCGTCATAACTTGATTTAGGAAAATTTATAAATTATACATTGGTTAAACGGCTTCACCCGCGCTCCAATCGTATAACACTAGCAACGAATTCCTTAATCATTATTTGATTGACCTTTATTGGCTCTAAATGTTCCCTCGACAATCCTTATGGCCAAAGCTTCATTTCCTTTTTCGAGTTTCCTAGGTTCACGTATCTTGCCATACGTTAGCCTTTCTCTTTTGATCAATCAATTTGAGATTGATCAGATTCAAGCGAGATAAAATTGAAAGACATCAATATATATATTATCATTCAATAGTCTCAAAATGACAGTAATTTCATAATGTCATAACTATATCTTCAGTTTTCAAAAATACAGTGAATTCAAAATAAGTCACAAGACTTATTCTTAGAAGATAATATCCAATCATAGATTTCCTCCTGATTTGATTAAAGGAATATCTTGTCAATCAAATGTTACAATCTTCCATAAAGAAACTTGCCTTAATCGAACATTTGCCATTCGTGGGTCTTCAGAATCTATGAATTGAGAAATGCAAAATCTAAACAGTCACGCCCCGAACCCGACGAGCGCGCGAACATCCCACCAAGCCGTAATCAAGCTGTGCCATCTAGGATCCTTCGACCCTCATGTTCTCACCATCGTATATATGCAGAAGCAAGAAACTGCTCCATACATAAATAAAATCAAGATGACTTAGGATAAAAAAAATAGTACACCTCTCGTATTTATAAAATACACCTCAATTCCTTACAATGGTTAGAACTAAAGGTTTAATTCATTCATCCACCAAACAATAGACAATCTCTAATGTCACCCAACGTCTTAAATACGTTTGACATCTACTTCCTCGAATATCAATCCTTGGCATGTTCAGGCTTTATTCATTTGGGACCTGAAAAAGTTAGGTCCCCACGAGGGTAAGATATAAATCTCAGCAAGAGAAACCTAAACCTAGACCTGAACATCAGTCCCCCCCGACCACACTCACACATGCTATCAGATGCAAGCATTCATCAATGCAAAGGCACAAGACCTTCACTAATCAGACATGTTAACCAACCAAGCATAGGCAATCTTATGGGATCAAGCTACACAAGCAACTTGCAAGTCGATACACAACTATCACCACATTCTCGTTCACCCACATACTCCTCTGGCACTCTTGCTATCTGACATCATCGGGGCCACAGGCCAATTGATGTCATTGTACCACTAGGGCCACAAGGCAATCGGTACTTTCAAGGCTCATAACCGTTCAATGTCATTAGGGCCACAGGCCAATCGACATTCTCATTCTTATTCGAACTCACCACCATTCGATACCACCGGGGCCACAGGCCAATCGGTATCCTCAATATCTTTCAAGCTCACCACCATTTAATACCACTGGGGCTACAGGCCAATCGGTACTTTCGAGGCTTACAGCCAAGACTCTAGGACTCACAACTAACGATTGCTAGGGCACCATAGCCCATTCATAACACACAGGCGTTATAGCCAATTCAATATTATAGGCACTATAGACAAATTCAATAATAGGGCATCTTGCCAATTCATGAATACAGGCTTAATAGCCAAATATGTCATCAAGGCCTATCACAATCCAATTGTCATGCTATGCCATTCAAACCATGGAATCCACTACTCAATCAAGCAATTCAAGGCATAGGCTTCATAAAGCAATCAATTCACTCGACCACTCTATCAAGTAGTGTCCTAGCATTCAAATAAAGATTTAGGAAACACTTACCTCAATTGATTAGCAAAACTCTACACCAGTTGATTCTTCTCAAGTTCACAAGTATATAATCCCCAAGAATTTCTCGTCAACCTAGGAAGGTTCACTAATCTTGAATCAAAAGTCATCGAATTTTCACTACCTTTAACCCAATTTCTCATTAGCCATACCATAAGCAATTCAAGACACTTTATTGATCAATTAAACACATATCAACACTCCCATGAACCCTCAATGTGTTTGGTTCATATGATCACATACAAGGCAAGGTACAACATAAAGGTTCCTGCATCAATTTTGCCCATAATTCACTCCTAACTCCCAATTCCCTTCACATACTCTTTATTAACGCCTCACATCACATCTTATAAGACATTATGAGCTAATTTGAAGTCTAATTACCCCTTAATTAACCCTCAATAGAATCGGCCAGCAAGGGTTCACCCACAAAACAGAACCGATTTCGGGTTTAAACCGTTCAATCAAGCCATATTTCAATTCCAAGCCTTAATGCTTCATAAACAAACTTGTTAAGACCTTCATTTATGGGTTTAGAGAGATCACCAAGAGATATGAAGCAAAAAAACGCTTCAAAAACCTCCGAACAGCCTGGCAACTTCACTATCCTCAAACGGGTAGAATTTTCTCAATAAAAACCTCTACAAATCAACCATATAAACCAATCAAAATTCAACTAAAATTATAAACAAAGCTTATCCAATTCAATTACTATATGTTATGAAGACCTCACCGAAAATTTGAGGTCATTTGAAGCTCGGAAGCTCCCAAAAACGCAGCCTCTCCAAAATCGGGTCAGATTTTGACCTTTGCCCACTCAAAAAGACCTACGAGACAAACGGAGGAGCCAAATTAATCTTATAATACTTTTCTAGAACGGAAAGACGATACTCTTTAATATGGCGGTGGTTTTACCCTAATCTGAAATTGGACAACAAAGTTATGGACAAAACAGTGAGACGATTTTCCCCTATCCGCGAGAAAACCTATTCGGCCGAGACACCAAAGGGAGA
This sequence comes from Rhodomyrtus tomentosa, assembly GCA_028455895.1. Taxonomy (NCBI): domain Eukaryota; kingdom Viridiplantae; phylum Streptophyta; class Magnoliopsida; order Myrtales; family Myrtaceae; genus Rhodomyrtus; species Rhodomyrtus tomentosa. Next base: position 15,188,756 of record JAPCWY010000008.1, read on the forward strand.
GGAAGAAGAAAAATGAGGAGGAAAAGTGAGGGGAAGGGGGTGCACGGCCAAAGATGGTTGGTATGAAGCTCTCACCCAAATAATTGAGCTAAAAGTGATAAGATTAATTTAATGGTCATTTAATGCATGAGGCCTCCTTTAGTTGACATTTGGCAAGGCTTCTAGAATACCTTGTTCATCCATTGACTTCTATTAACCATTATTTCCTCCAATTTTTGGCATCATATAGAGGGGTTAAATGACCAAAATGACATCTGTTGGTTCTTAAGGCAAGGCCAAAGGTCAAGGGGTAAAATGGTCATTTTACACTTTTCGTCTGAAATTTTATTTTTCTAATATAAACCACCCTCAATGATGCGACATCCATTTCAATTCAAATATTGAAATTCCTTAATATCCAATACCCAAATCTCGAGGTCCAATTTTATGTCGAACTCTCGTCGACTGTAATTTCAATTTATCTCGAACTGATGACGACTTGTGCAGGCACTACGCGTATCGACCTCGGGATTTTCTCAAGCCGTGGCGACTTTGATTGTCATGTAATTGCAAGGGTTTATCGTTCGTTCATTCGATCCTGATCATCGAAATCTGATTTAGGAAATTCTCGCAAATTATACATTGGTTAAACAGAATTACCTACATCCCAACGTATAACGCTAGCAAGACATTCCATGATCGTTAGTAGATCGATCTCTGCTGGCCCGAAATATTTTCTGGACAATCCTTATGGTCAAAGTGTCATTTTTCATTTAAATTCCCTATGTCCACGTACCCGACTCTGCGTCAGTCTTTTACTTTTGGTCAGTTGACTCAAGAGTGGCCAACTTCGAGCAAGTTACAACTGCATTACACCAATCGATATACTTTCATTCAATAGCCTCAAGAGGGTCGGAATTTGGAATGTCACAACTTTCCTTTGGCTATCCCCAATAGCTATGAGATCTTCTTTTGGTATGTCTTGTCCAATCGAAAAGTTTTGGAGAGACCTCTTGTAGAAGCCTTGCAAAGTTTAGATTGAAGGCGGAGGAGTATAAAAGATATCTCAAGGTCAAAAGGAAAAAAGATTGGCGTTAAGAGGGAATGTCATGCCCTGAATCTGTCAGGCACGCAAAATCCCACCAGGGCTATCTTGTCTCGATGGTACCCAGGATTCGTCGGTCAATAATTTACAACTTTTAAGAGATATAAACATACGGAAGCGATGAAACTTTTTCATACAATTCAGACTTAAGATGACTCAGGACAAGGGTACGTCTTGTAATAAATATCGACTACAAGTTCAGAGGGTACAACTCTAACTTCAAGGTAACATGAAATCCTTAAAGTCACAAAAGTGTAAATCTATTTCCTTTAATTCCTTCTTCAAATACCGATCATTGGCAAGCTCAGATTTTCATTGCTTAGGGCTTGAAAAAGTTAATCCCATGACGGGGTGAGATATAAATCTCAGCAAGTTCATCCTAAACCTAGACCAGGCCATTAGTCCTCCCAGATTATGCAATAAAAGAACAGACCAGGATTCAAAAACAACGCATGACAATGAAATATCAAGGCACCTCGATACGTCTGGCATAACGCAATCACGACTCCAGGACGATCATATCATCACAACTTTCAATTTCAATGGCCAAGCCCACGTCAATATGCATCAGGCTAATCACAAATTTAATCCAAATGGCCAAGCCCGCGTCCATACACCTCAGGCTAATCAACGTCTCGATTGGCAATCCGCGTTCTAACGCATCAAGTTCCAAAGGCCATTTCGATACTTATGTCGACACGTATCAAGACTATCTCGCGTTTTGATGCATCAGGATATCAATCCTCTTTTCAATAGCTATGCTCGCGTCAATACGCCTTAGGTTCGGTCCGCGTCATTACGCCTCAGACCATCAAATTGATAAACCCGCGTTAAACGCATCAGGTTTTCAATTCTCTATTCAATAGCTATGCCTACATCAATACGCCTCAGGCTTGGTCCACGTCATTACGCCTCAGACCCTCAAATTTACAAACCAGCGTTAAATGCATCAGGTTTTCAATTCTCTTGCCAACTCATTCATATTTCTCAAACAGCCGCTATTCAAGGCTAAAAATCACATAGCCATACCAGCATCCATGTCAGTCAAATGCACACGATAATAATTTAGCCATGAGAGTTATAATTTCTCATCATCAGGAGTATACACGACTCACACCTTTATTATCTCAGTCGATCACGAACAATTAATGCAATAGACTCCCAAATTCATCAATATATCATCCAAACGCATCCAGTAGTGTCCTAACTTCCTAGCAAAGGTTTAGGAGTCACTTACTTTTCAATTTAATTCGTAAAATTCCCTTCAAAACTCCTCCGAAGATTCAGTTCCCTTAATCCCAAAACAGGGCAGCCGTGCGACCTAGTCCAAAGTTCATCAAACGATCAATTTTTCTAGTTCAATCGCCAATTCACGAAACATACACCTCATTAATATCTCAATTAACATTCGTGTATGTCTTAACGATGAATTTAAAATATGGCTACACCTCCCACAGCCCTCAAAGGGCTTGGTTCATCCAAACCGAAACAAGGCAGAATTCGGTTCTGCCCTCTGCCTCCTTAATCAGTCCATAATTCAACTCTCAACCTTAATTTACCATAAAATCAACTTGCTAACATGTTTTCTAGGAGTTATGAAGTCTCACCAAAGATTTGGAAGCAAAATAACACCTCAAGGACTTCCGATCAGCTCAGTTCCACTCGGTGTACATGTAGTAAGATTCTGCCCTAGAAAAACAACCTCAAATCAGCCATGAAAACCCATCTTAACTCAACTAAAATTACAACCACAGCTTATCCAACTTTAATACTATAAGTGTAGAAGACCTCACCGAAAATTTGAAACAATTTGATGTCTTGAAGTGGCCAAACGAAGACATTCCCTCAACTCGATCAGAATCTGCCTTGTCTGGACCTTTATCCACTCAAATAGATCTATGGGAAGATCTACCGAGTCAAATTGAGCTTATAATATGTCTATGGAAAGATAAGATAATAAGTTTTCATTTAGCAGTTATTTTAACCTCTATCTGGCATTGGATGAAGAAGATATGGCCAGAATAGTGAGACAATCGGGACTAATCGGCTGGGAGCTCTCAGATTCAAAACTGACCAGTCTGACCTTTGCTCCTTCAAACGGCTATACGGGACAAACAATTGAGTGGATTTGGACTCATAGTACCTTGTTGGAACGGCAAGACAATAAGCTTTCTAATGGTAGGTGGCACGCCTTATTCGATGACGGATGAAGAAGTTATGGCCAAAATAGTGGCCGGCAACAGGACTGGGCAGTGTTCTGGCGAGAGAGAAAAGAGTGGAAAAATGAGAGAAAAGTGAGGGGGATAGCGTTTGGCCGACAAAAATGAGGGAGAGAGAGAGAGTGAGAGGCTTTCTTTCAATCTTTCAATTGGTCAAAGGCTTAGAATAGTAGGTTAAAAGGTGATTCAATCAATATCAATGTCTAATCCTTTAACACTTGTCCTCGTGTCAATCAAGGCTCATCCAATGGCCCTCATGTTTCTTGATTTTCGGCAGCCTATAGGGTGTTGTGATTGACCAAAATACCCTTATCCAATTATAAATGCAAGGCCAAGGTTTGAGGGGCAAAATGGTAATTTTACCCTCGACGTCCGGAACATTGTTTTTCTAATTCGAATTACCTTTGATGATGCAACGTCTAATTCAATTAGAACGTTGAAATTTTTATTTTTCGTTTTCCAATTTGAGATTTCGTTTCATATCTCAAACCTCGAGAGAGGCGAAAAATTTGAAATGTCACAGGGAAAAGCCTTTATAATTCTTAGATTGAGAGTACTTCATTTATGCACACTTCGTGATAAATCCATTGTAATTATGAAGAGATATACACAAGGGTGTTGAGCGCTAGGTTGGGTATCCTATGTGTCAAAGAGATCACTAAGTTGTAACCTTTCGAACAGTTTACTAGTGAAATCCAGCCAATTGGTTGATAACCGAAGAAGTGAACGTATAACCAAAGCCGAACCACTATAAACCCCATGTGCAGTTTTCTCTATCCTTACTCTGATCGTATCGTATATTCTGTGACAGTTGAACTGCATATGAAGCTCCATAGAGATATATTGTGTTGCCATCATCAGAGACATTATATTAACGTCTGTGCAATATGTATTCTGTGATAAACTTTGAAAATCGTACTATAATCACCTATCCACCCCATCTATGTAATAACGCTAGCCACAACAAATTTTTTATCCTATCATATATAGTCTTATCCTAACTAAAAATTCGAATGACCAAATGCAGCCTGAGGGTTTTGTAGTGACATTGTAAAGGGGCTTCATGCTTTTGGTCAAGATTTCAAGGTTTAGGTTTGGAAGAGGGGGGGATTGAGGATCTAGGACCATAAGGTAGAGAAAAGCTCTCATTGCGAAGTGAGTGTTGAAGTTAGTTGATTTCGTATTGATAAGCCACCAACTTGAGCCTAAATTTATCAATGTTTATTTGATTAATAAAGATCAAAACCTAGTGATTTGTAAGGGCAAAAGTTACTATTGGTTATCAAAACCCAGTAAAATGTCAACTTCTGTATGCACATCAAACATATCCACCACAGTGTTCAAATTATAAAGACCTTGGAAAGTTAGTAGAAAATATGGCAATCACTATATTTTGTAAAAAAAAAAAAATAGCATCTAGTATGTTAAAATAAAGGATTGATGCCACTAAAACTCCAACATGGTACACTTGTGATAGATTTACTTCAAATTAAATTTTTTTTACCACAAAAAATATTAAACCAGTACAAATGTGACAATCTATTTATAGCAAAGTTACTGAATTAAATGACACGTGACAATTAATGGGTATACCAATTTTGGGTTTTTACCCTTTGTACCAGTTTTGGATTTTTTATGATATTAACCAAATTTAACGGAAACTAACAAGAGTAAATTTGTAACAACTGTACTAATTTGAGGTTTTTCGTGGTTAAAAGTTAATTTGGGGTAAATTGTTTGTATACCAGTTTAGATTTTTTGCGGTCAAAAAATTAATTTGGGGTAAATTTATCACATATATACCTGATTAAGATTTTTTATGGTATTGACCCTAAATAAACTTACCACTGAACTGAGATAATTTGTCACATATGTATTAATTATTTTGGAGACCTACCAACTTGATTGAATCATTAATTCTATGCTTCAATCCAAATCGACTCAACTTGGCTCACAAGTTCGATTCGGCTATTTCAAGCCTATCCCAACATTCAACATTTTTCCATTTATATTCAATTCTACTTTTTCATTTATGAAATTCCAAGATCCATCTATGCGATATATTTATACATATTATATAAAACAAAGAGAGTCCCAGGAATTCAACATTCTGTCTATGGATTACTGTGTAAATTCATAATTTTATTTTACCCACAATTCTCAGATACTAAAATTCTGATATTTTCTGTCCTAGAAAAAAAAAGATTTTGGAATTTCGAATTTCCTCTTTCCATAAATACAAATTGTTGGTATTGTGTTTTCATCAATAATCAACACTCATACTTGATTGATTTACCTGTTGTAAAAGTAAACGACGATCTTTGATATCAACTCAGAGAATTCTACTTGAAATATAATGAGAAAAAGAAGAAAAATGTAGGGAACAAATGTGAACTTGTTCTTTTTAACTTCAACAAATTACACTAGCCTCTATTTATAGGCTGGAAAATAAAACTGTTCATAAAATATGAGAGGCTAAACATCAATCCTCATTAATATACGTAATCAATCCTCGTTAAAAAAGGAAAAAGGATGGAAGTTGAAAACATCCATTTATTAATATATTTACAACACTCCTCCTCGGATGTTTACCTTTTTATATATGCTATTTATGCTGCCTCATTAAAAACCTTTCCAAGAAAAAAAAAACCAAATGGGACAAAAACTTGGCAAAGGGAAAAAGAGTACAGTGCGTATAATACTCCCACTCATTTTAATAATCATTGCATGTCACACCCCGAACCCGGCGAGCGCGAACATCCCGCCCAGCCGTTCCTTTTACAATAACTCCAAGATCCAACGATCAATAATCTGAGCACTGACAGAAATACACATGCGGAAGCAATGCCATCTTCATTCACATAGATACAACCACATACGATGACTTAGGACAAATACATCTCATTACCTTAGCCAATTACTAAAAGATCAATTCCTAATTCAATATTTGGAGTACAATCTCAATATCCACAATTGGCAATTCCATTATAAATACAATTGGTTAACTATCTCTTCAAATGTCACTCCTTGGCAAGCCCGTGCTACCTTCGCTTGGAAACCTGAAAAATAAAGCCCCCACTGGGATGAGATATAAATCTCAATAAAGTGGATCCTAACCCTAGGTTAGACCGACCATCCACTCAGGCAGTCAACTATCCCTCAATTATTTCAACTCTAAATCATACAAGCGCATCAAGTACAATTCAATAAAATAACAACGTGCATATGGAAGGCACGCAATGATAACTCACATCACCCTTAAATAATCACGCACACTTGGCCTACCACTTCACCACATCCACCAATCTCTACCTGTCTCAATCTCTTAACCCACAATTAATTCGCAAACAGGCTCGATCCTCGTAAACGCATCAGACCGTCATCAGCAACCCGCATAAACGCATCAGGTTTCGATGAATCTCCAAATAAATTCATCATCTCACGAATTCCACCCCGTGATCTCCTCGCATCAGGGTATTCTCACAGTTCCATCCCGCGAATAGTTCGCATCAGGACTGTGACTATCTCAACCCCGCAATCCTATCGCATCCGGGCACCATGCAACATCAACACCACCCCGCGATCTCGTTGCATCAAGGCATTCAAACACTTTTGTCCCATGAATAGTTCGCATCAGGACCGTGGCTATCTCAACCCCGCGATCTCGTCGCGTCAGGGCGTTACGCAACATTAATTCCACCCCGCGATCTTGTCGCATCAGGATATCCATCTACCACCCCGCATCTCATACGCCTCAGGGCCTCATTATGTCAGGCTCATGCCACAACCATAACTCATACTATGATTTCTAATTTATTTGCACACACGATACCAAGTGCAAATTCAAGCGCAATTCAAAAATTTCGTGGCATGCCAAGCAAATCAATGATATCTGGACATGGTAAACAACTCAGACATAAACAATATCACACACAAATCATCCTATAACATCTTAGGATATGACAAAAGTTACCCCCTTGGGCAAATTCTCATAATTCAATCCAATTGAACCTCGACTCGTCCAATCGAGTCAAATCTTCCTAGAATAAGGTTAGGAATTCCCTTACCTTTGATTTGCCAATGCAATTTTCTCCTTTTGAGGCCCAAAGTTTCGGCCCTCAATGTCCACAACCGGACTTGTCGCGTAAACTAACAAAATTCAACCAATTCCGTCAATTTTCACACTCAATTCCTCAATCCACAAACCCCAATCATCCACATCCTAACTCTCATCATCTATTCATGTCTTAAACATCAATTTGAGGTTCAAAGTCACCCGCTCTTCAATCCACCAGAACCGGTCTTGCACAGAACCTACCCGGTTCAATTCAATTCTGTGCATACCGTGCACTACCCGTCCTAAATCAACTTTAATTTCATCATTTAACCCTTATCCTACCTCTTAACATGTCTATCTAAGGGTTCTTGAGACTCACCAAAGATTAGAAGTCAATTGGTCGCCGGAAACTCGCCAAACGTCGCCGGTTCTTCTCGAGTTAAATCTGGCAGTTTCTAAGCAAAATGTACAAGGTCGGTTCGTGGTCAAAAACTTATCAAATAAATCCCCAATTTTTATCACAAAATCCTACATATATCCACTGAGTCTCCACAAAATTTGAGCCCTAAATTCTAATATTTCATCCATCAAAAGGGCTGAGAACCCGACCTACCTCAGTTTGAGTCCTAATCCGTCGGCTCTCGGGAGAATCTCTGCTCGGGACTCCTCGGTGCTCCAATTAACCTGATTCTTGCTCGAGGACGTCAGCAAGACGTAAAGATTCGTCGGTGTGATCGGTCGGTGGCCAAATGGTGGCCGGAAGTGGCCGTCGACAACACCGAACAGGAGGTCCAGAAACTGTCTCCAGCGAGCAGAAGATGGAGGAGGAAGAAGATAGGGTTTCGGTGGCTTAGGGGGAGTCTTGGCCGGTCAACGTGAGGTGAGGAGAGAGAAAAATTTACTATATACAAGGCTTGAGTCTAATGGAAGAATGGTATGTATGGAATGCTAGGTTTGACCACTCAATGGTTGATCTTGTGACACTTGGCATTGTCTTTTTCCATGGAGATCCAATGGCTCTCCTTTAGTCTTCATTTTCGGCAACCATGGGAAGGTGTAATGTCTATTATGCCCTTCTTCAATTGCAAGGGCAAAGTTCTAAGCTTGAGGGGCAAAATGGTCATTTTACCCCCGACATCCGGAACGTCGTCTTTCTCAATCTAATTATCTCTGATAGGCGACGGTCAATCCAATTGTTATATTGAAATTCTTGATTCTCCATTTTCAATTTTCAACGCTCATTTTTGATAGTTTTCTCTGCCAGACGTGGTTCCAGCCTATCCTAAATCGACGAGCGGCTTTTACAGACATTACGCATATCGATCCCGTGATTCATATCACATTTAGAGTTTGTCAATTCATAGCGGCTTTGGTTGCCATGTAATTGTGAGGGTTTATCGCTAGTTCCCTCGACAATCCTTATGACCAAAACGTCGTTTCCTATCCGAGTTCCCTAGGTCCACGTACCTCGTCTCGCATTAACCTTTCCCTTTTGGTCAATCTACTCGAATTGATCAGATTCGAGCGGAATATGACTGAAATACATCTCTCAATATACACTTCTTATTAATGAGCCTGAAATTGGCTGAAAATCAGAATGTCATAACTCTTCCCCCTTAAAGAAATTCGTCCTCGAAATTTGCAATCTTCCACCCATCCAATCCTTTGGGGTATTGGCGCCTCGTCGCACCCTCACTCATCTGGATAATTCTTTCCATCCCAAAAATATCTTCCTTAGGACTTGTCTCCTTTAGTCCTCAATCCAATGAACTTCTCTCTACCCTCTTTCGATATCCATATCATTTGTCGGCAGCTCTTCCTCGAGCGTTCACTTTATCTCTTCCATTTGTCCATAACCATTATTACCACGCCCTTACCAGAATGCATTCTAAATATTCACACCCTTCGGCGTATTACTCCTTTCGAGCTTTCTTTCACGCCAACAGAGATTCCAGGGCTTTATCAGTTTGCCCTCCATTAGTCAAATCGAGTTATGGCCCTCTTAACTCCTAAAATATTTACATGGTTAATTTAGTAGCAATTCATTCTCGGTTCCATCCGAAAATTCCCTTGAATCAAAGTGGTCCTTCAACTTTTATCGACACGTCTAGTGCTCGACTACAAGATAGACAAATTTCAACTTTCTACCTTATCACCAATATACATATCCATCTTGACACATCTTTGTGCCATCCCTAGGAAACACCCCAATTCTCTCTTTGAGTTTCAATGAGGTCATCTCCTTAAGTTTCTCTCCAATGCTGGAATCATACTTCCGTCCATGGCCTCAAGGATTCCATCCATTCTTATAATTCCTCCAGTGTCGGTGTTTAATCAAGGCACACCTCAATTTCCTTCTGGCCTTCAGGCTAGGTGTTTCCAGTAAACATCACGCTAGTCCATTAGCGAACTTCCAATTTAGAGGTTGAGCCTCTCATTTCTTGAGGGAATATTTGTCCCTTCATCACTGATTACACCATCTCAACTCTTTATTGTAAGCATCTATTAAACAATTCACCCTTCCTTAGCGATACGAATGTTGCTATAATAACACTTGGGTGATCTCTTCGTTCTACATGCCTCGCCGTTAATTCCATTTAGACAGTCCATGCTCTCAATCTCTTATAGTCCACATAATTCTCGAGGTCTTTTCTTCTTCTAGGCAGTGCTCTCATACCCACCAGCACTTCTATATATCTGTGTTGCCTCTTGTTCAATTCCCCTCGAGAAATTGCTACTTTATACTCTGGTGTTAGGTATAGCCTTGAAACATTCTTTCACTCGAACAACATTCCCTAGCTTCATCGCAAGGACACTCGTAACCCATTCCAATCATGCCCTAAGCATTCCAACTCTTATGGCCTCATCATCACGATGTACAAGCAACATCCATTTCAAATCGCCTTGTTATATCTTCAAGTTTTATTCTGTGTCGTGTCACTACAACCTTCATAAGCTTTCCAGTTTTCAACACGAAATGCCATTAACCGCATAGCCATCAGTTTAACTTTAGTCTTCAACAATTCTTTTAACGTTCACTCATCCCTTCGTGTTACAACTCGTCCTCAGTCCATTTCACCAATGGAACAACTTTTGTGGGGAATCTTTCAACGGTCCGTCTATTGCCACTCATCAATCCCATGAAGATTGCACTTTCCGCAACTCATATCGACTATAGTTGATTCGTTACTTATTCCAATCCTCAAAGGCTCCCCAAGGATTCCCTTTTTTTCAAAAGTTTCACGACTGAGGAATCTCATCTCATTAGGTCCATGACTCACGCTCTTCACGTTCGTCATATATCGAGCATCTCCTTAAATTCCATAGGGTACCTTCGAAGGTCATTCATGTTTCTCATGACTCCTTAAATGAGTCCAATCATCGTCTCTTGAGGCGGTAACAACCAACTCAATCATTCCTTGGGCACTCAATTCAACAGATATCCACTTCCTTCTACCAAGTGTCGAATCTTCCAATTATTCTTCGCGCTTCTCACTTGAGAGCTCAGACCTCGGCTCTATGTCATAACAGGTCTCCTCTAGGACCGCACGATATTTTGTTTACTCTTGTCACTCTTTTTACGAGAAGTATTAGTGCTTCAGCCTCTGAGTTCCATACTCACTAAGGCAACTTTATCCCAATTCCGTTCGTTCCACTGAACGTCAACATCATTCTGGAATTCAACATTGCCTACAGGACTGTCCCCCTAACTTCACTTCCAATAGTCATTCAAGTTCTGTGTCCTCTTCCTTGGTATAGACGCTCATTCATCATACCTAGACAATTTAAAGTCTTTCTTCCTTTTACAATAGGGTTTCTTACCCTAAGGAAGAAACCACACAGCTCCGTGGCATTTCCTCACTTCAAATTCACCTTGTCCTTTCCATTTCTTAGGACGTCAACCTTTGAGTCTATGCCGACGGCGATCCTTTACTCCTGGGTTCACATGCCACCTTGCTTTCACATTCTCTTTCCCATAACTCTGTCATCTTAAGTGACAATATTTATCCATCCTTGGGTCTCACAAATTATCATACCGAGCACTCAATCCTATGTTCTCGAATCACTTTGTATTTACACTCTAAGCGCTCTTTTCGCTTATCCAACCATTCATTGAAATTACAAAAAATCAAGACTATCAAGTATATTCATTTTTCCTTTTCACCAATGACCACTTCATGGTCCAATTACCCTTTAAGAGCAATGCCCTATTCTTTAGGGAACAGCAATTTATGATTCCCTCTCTCATGGTTCCAATTCCAGCAACCGTCCCCAGGAAATCATTAACTTCAAGCAAACTAGCATGTCGATTCTTTCTCGACTCCTACTATACAAAAAAGACGGCTACCCATTTTCTATCATGTGTCTTATGCCTAGGTAATCAACCATTTCCCGTAGGCATGCTCCATATCCATAATGAACATCTCCCTGCTCGTAATCCATGAGCAGGAGTTCTCTTACTCATAAGTCTTTCAACCATTCTCATCTTCTGCTGAGTCTCATCACCATTCCTCAAAATCAGGGATAATAACCAGTCATGTGGTTCTCAAGTTCCAATCCACTCAGGAACTTACTCACCTCATTCAAGGGTCTTCGACCACTTTTACCATATGCTCATGCGACCTTGAGAACTCCATCTCATATAGGTCGATCATCCTTCGATCCTTACAAAGTATTAGGATCCAAGTAACCTTTGCTCTCAAGCAAGCCCAGGACTATACTTCCCATCGAACAACTCAACAAAAGTTGGCTAGATAGATCTCGTGCCTCCGAGGAAATCCTTCCTCTAGTGACCTTTCACCAATCTTCAATAGTCTCTTAAGGCTAGTATTGCTAGGGTTACTTTCTTTCTTTAGTGCACCCAAATTCTCTGAGGTTTTCTCACAAAACCCTCAATCTAGAGGGAGACAATTTCGAATCTCATCCCTCTACCTGACTCAATCAATTTCAGCCTTAAACTTAATTTTACAAGCTTTTCCAAACTCTCGTGGTCCTATCCACACATTCAATTTCGAAAAGACTATCTCAGAATCACCCACTTCGTGACTTTCATCACTTAACTGTCAGCACAAGTCGTCTCAACGACTTGGGTAACCATAGCAGCTCTTTTTGAGCTCGCCTACCCATAGAAATTTCTCATTCCTATTCAAGGTTCTCACAACCCATTCAACTCCTGAGTTCCATGTGGTTCACAAACTCGAGTCAATTGCTCTGTTGGTTTTCATGTTCTAGTTACTCATCTTTACTTAGTTCTCACGATCCATCTTAGTCCTTGGATCTTTTCATATCTCACATACGCCAGCCAAGTGCTACTCTAGCGACCCTACCTTGGTCCTTCAATCTTATCAGATTCTCACGGCACTTGAACCACTATGATTCCCTCCAGAAATCCAAGACTCAAGTCATCTACTCAAGTCCATCAATCTCGGGCTGCTCATCTCAATATCTTTCGCCATCAACCAACCCTCTAATGGTCCTTAAGCAATTCCCAATTAATTTTCAATTATTCAAGGATCCCAAATCATCCTTGATCAGCAATCCTTCCTCAAGTCAGCCTCAACGAGGTAACTTCTCAACTGACGGTCACTACTAGGCTAGCCTCAACTGAGCAGCTATCAATCAAGTACTCAAGACAGCGATTCACTAGGTCAAAAGCTCATACTCTAGGCCTAAAGGCATTCACCACTCTAGTATAGTCACAACAGACTATCTCATCTCAACATGCCTCGGTTCCTCGGGTATAAACCCATACGTCATCTAACCTCTCGGTTATACATTGGCCAAGCCAATTACATGAGGCTAACATCAAACATGCCTAACAGGCCCATCACAACCATCTCTTTTCTTCTTCAAAGGCATTTAATGCCAAGCACGAAGCTTCTAATCATGCCATTCATAGGCGCCAGTACACATGTCATGCTACTTTCGATCATTCTTGATGAGAATCGATCTCGTGCCATACATCCCTTAACCACAATTGGACTCAACCTAATACCTAAGTTTCCCCTTTCAAGTTATGACTTGGGTCATTCCTACCTCTTGCCATCTTAGAAGCCTGCCAAGAGCCGCTCCTTATCCGTACCTCTCTAGCTCGACGATCACTCCCCGCCCTCATCAGACCTGGCCGTTGCAGGTTGTCCCAAGCCATACATCCATGGAGAAAGCCCCGTTCCATATGTCTCATACCATGTTTCATTACAGTTTATAGGTATCCTCCCATCAACTCGTCTCATACCAAGCGACGGTTTATTAAGTCCAACAGCGATAAGTCACTACATACACCCTTATCAACTTGCTTTTCATAACCATAAACATAGGCACAGCATGACCGTCCTCATCACTTGTCCTATCAGAACCGTCTTCAGATCAATCTCTACCCCTTCAAGAGTTCTAATTTCACCAATAATCATCACATCTCACAGATCAATTGCCTATATGCCATCATATATCTCAAGTCCAGTCAACATTCAAATCAAATCTCTATGCATCCGATCACAACTGATCTTCAACTCATATCACCCAAGGCAGTCAATAGTAATCGATAGCTAAACCATCATAATATCATGCAATTCAAGCCTGAATCCACCAATATCAGTCGTCTCCTTCTAATCCGTACTCCTCAAGTTGGGTCATGGACAAATCAAGGTCGCAATTATACATCTCAACTGACCCTTCATTCATAAGCAATTCTCTATTATCCTCGAGTTCAATTACTACCTCAGAATCCATGCTTATGACTCTCAAATCCTAGCTTGCTTCCACTTAAGCTTTAATCACCACATAACTCAAAGTCATCCATTAAAGTCAACTCTAGGACCATTAGAATGCCTCACAAGTTCAAGCCTATAATCCTCAAGATCCAACAATCCATGCTTAGTCCTATAGGACTCAATATCTAACTGTCCTCAAGTCATCACTCCTTATCACTCCAAACCTCAATCACATTAGATCGAGCTAACCTTGCTCTGATACCAAATCGAACGAGGATGTCACGTCCCAAACCCGGCGAGCGCGTGAACATCTCGCCCAGCCGTTCCTTTTACAATAACTCCAGGATCCAACGGCTAATAATCTGAGTACTGACAGAAATACACATGCGGAAGCGATGCCATCTCCATTCACATAGATACAACCACACACGATGACTTAGGACAAATACATCTCATTACCTTAGCCAATTACTAAAAAATCAATTCCTAATTCAATATTTGGAGTACAATCTCAATATCCACAATTGGCAATTCCATTATAAATACAATTGGTTAACTATATCTTCAAATGCCACTCCTTGGCAAGCCCGTGCTACCTTCGCCTAGAAACCTGAAAAATGAAACCCCCACTAAGGTGAGATATAAATCTCAGTAAGGTGGGTCCTAACCCTAGGTTAGACCGACCGTCCACTCAAGCAGTCAACTATCCCTCAATTATTCTAACTCTTAATCATAAAAGCGCGTCAAGTACAATTCAATAAAACAACAACGTGCGTATGGAAGGCACGCAATGATAACTCATGTCACCCTCAAATAATCATGCACACTCGGCCTGCCACTTCACCACATCCATCAATCTCCGCCTGCCTCAATCTCTTAGCCCGCGATTACTTCGCATCAGGCTCGGTCTGCGTAAACGCATCAGACCGTCATCGGCAACCCGCGTAAACGCATCAGGTTCCGATGAATCTCCAAGCAAATTCATCATCTCACGAATTCCACCCCGCGATCTGCTCGCATCAGGGTATTCTCACAGTTCCGTCCCGTGAATAGTTTACATCAGGACCGTGGCAATCTCAACCCCGCGATCCTGTCGCATCAGGATGCCACGCAACATCAACACCACCCCGTGATCTCGTCGCATCAAGGTATTCTCACACTTTCGTCTAGCAAATAGTTCGTATCAGGACCGTGGCTATCTCAACCCTGCTATCTCATCGCATCAAGGCGTTACGCAACATTAATTTCACCCCGCGATCTTGTCGTATCAGGGTATCCATCTACCGCCTCGTGTCTCATATGCCTCAGGGCCTCGCTATGTCAGGTTCATGCCACAACCATAACTCATACTATGATTTCTAATTTATTTGCACACACGATACCGAGTGCAAATTCAAGCGCAATTCGAAAACTTCGTGGCATGCCAAGCAAATCAATGATATTCGGACATGGCAAACAACTCAAGCATAAACAATATCACACACAATCATCCTATAACATCTTAGGATATAATGAGAGTTACCCCCTTGGGCAAATTCTCATAATTCCATCCAATTGTACCTCGACTCGCCCAATCGAGTCCGATCTTCCTATCATAAGGTTAGGAATTCCCTTACCTTTGATTTACCAACACAATTTACTCCTTTTGAGCCCCAAAGTTTCGGCCCTCAATGTCCACAACCGGACTTGTCGCGCAACCTAACAAAATTCAACCAATTCCTTCAATTTTCACACTCGATTCCTCAATCCACGAACCCCAATCATCCATATCCTAACCATCATCATCTAATCATGTCTTAAATATCAATTTGAGGTTCAAAATCACCCGCTCTTCAATCCACCAAAATCGGTCTTGCACAAAACCTACCCGGTTCAATTCGGTTCTGTGCATACCGTGCACTATCCATCCTAAATCAACTTCAATTCCATCATTTAACCATTGTCCTACCTCTTAACATGTCTATCTAAGGGTTCTTCAGGCTCACCAAAGATTTGAAGTCAATTGGTCGTCGGAAACTCATCGAACGTCGCTGATTCTTCCCGAGTCAGAATCTGGCAGTTTTTGGGCAAAATGTACAAGGTCGGTTCATGGTCAAAAATCTATCAAATAAATCCTCAATTTTTACCACAGAACCCTACATATGTTTACTAAGTATTCACAAAATTTGAGCCCTAAATTTCAAGTTTTCGTCCATCAAAAGGGCTGAGAATCGGACCTACCTCAATTTGAGTCCTAATCTGTCGGCTCTCGGGTGAATCTCTTCTCGGAACTCCTCGGTGCTCCAATTGACCAGATTCTTGTTCAAGGACGTCGGCAAGACGTAAAGTTTTGTCGATGCGGTTGGCTGGTGGCCGAATGGTGGCCGAAATTGGCCGTCAACTGCACCGAACAGGAGGTCCAGAAACTGTCTTCGGCGAGCAGAAGATGGAGGAGGAAGAAGATGGGGTTTCGGTGGCTTAGGGAGAGTCTTGGCTGGTCAAATTAAGGTGAGGAAAAAGAAAAATTTGCTATATACAAGGATTGAGTCAAATGGAAGAATGGTAGGTGTGGAATGGTAGGTTTGACCACTCAATGGTTGATCTTGTGACACTTGGCATTGTCTTTTCCCATGGAGATCCAATGGCTCTCCTTTAGTCTTCATTTTCGGCAGCCATGGGAGGGTGTAGTGTCCATTATGCTCTTCTTCAATTGCAAGGGCAAAGTTCTAAGCTTGAAGGGCAAAACAGTCATTTTACCCCCGACTTCCAGAACGTCGTTTTTCTCAATCCAATTATCTCCGATAGGGCGACGGCCAATCCAATTGTAATGTTGGAATTCTTGATTCTCCATTTTCAATTTTTAAGGCCCATTTCTGATGATTTTCTCTACCAAACGTGGTTCCAGCCTATCTCGAACCGACGGGTGGCTTTTGCAGACATTACACGTATCGACCCCGTGATTCATATCACGTTTAGGGCTCGTCAATTCGTGGCGGTTTTGGTTGTCATGTAATTGTAAGGGTCTATCGCTAGTTCCCTCGACAATCCTTATGGCCAAAGCGTCGTTTCCTATCCGAGTTCCTTAGGTCCACGTACCTCGTCTCGCGTTAGCCTTTCCCTTTTGGTCAGTCTACTCGAATTGATCAAATTCAAGCGGAATACGACTGAAATACATCTCTCGATATACACTTCTCATTAATGAGCCTGAAATTGACTGGAAATCAGAATGTCACATTGCATGTAAACTGTCTCATTAAAAACCTTTGGTAAGTAAAAACCTTGTGGGAAAAAAAATTACAAAGAGAAAAATAGTACAACCATAAACCTTCCAGGTTGCATCTTTTAGGGATGATTAATTTGCTCCCCCTGATTGAAGTGGTCGTCCAAGCCGACGCATTCCTATTCCGTATACAAGTTTTTCAAATGTGAAAGTAGGAAGGGATTTAGTGAAAAAAATCGACAAGATTGTCACTAGAGCGAATTTGATGGATATCTATGTCACCATTATTTTGGAGTTCATGCGAGTAAAATAACTCAAGTGAAATATGTTTAGTTTTGTCACTCTCGATAAATCCATCACGAATTTGTGCAATGTAAGCCGCATTATCCTCAGAAAGTATAGTGGGGGCATCATGATTTGAGAATAAGCCACGTAAATCTTGAATGTGATGTATCAAAGTTCTCAACCAAACACATTCTTTTGCAGTTTCAAATAATGTAATAATTTCAAAATGATATGAGGAAGTAGCAACTACATTTTGTTTTACTGACTTCCATAAAACTGTCGTGCCTCCACAGAGGAACACATAACCAGTCGATGACTTGGCATTATGAGAATCAGAATATAGCTAGCCTCTAAATATCCCACTAATATTAAATCTTTGTTTTTCTAGTAAGATAAACCAAGATCAATTGTTCCTTGAAGGTAACGTAGGCTATGTTTAATGTCATTCCAATGTTTTCAAGTTGGATTAGCACTGTGTCTAGATAAAACATTTACTACAAATGCAATATCAGGCCTAATGCAATTTGCAAGATATAACAATGCTCCTATGGCGCTAAGATAAGGAACTTCAGGTCTTAATCTATCCTTGTTTTCCTCTTTAGGTCTAAATGGGTCTTTGTCCACTTCAAGTGAACGGACCACCATTGGTGTGCTAAGAGGATGAGATTTATCCATATAAAATGTCTCCAATATCCTCTTTGAATAACTAGACTGGTAAAATAAAACTCCTTCTGGGAGGTGCTCGATCTACAAGCCAAGGCAATACTTGGTCTAACTCAAGTCTTTCATTTCAAATTCCTTTTTCAGGCAAGAACAAGCTTCTTCAAGCTTTTTTGGAGTTTCAATTATATTCAGATCATCAACATATACATATATAATGGAAAAGCTATTTGGTGACCTTTTTATGAACACACAAGGATATATTATATTTTATATATATCTCTACTTCATAAGGTAATCATTTAACCGGTTGTACCACATGTGACCGGATGATTTAAGACCATATAATGATCTTTGCAACTTAATACTGTACATGTTGCGATTTTCATTCTTTCTCATCTTGGAAATTGGAAACCTTCAAGGACTTGCACACACACACACACACACACACACACACACACACACACACACACACACACACACACACACACACACACACACACACACACACACACATCAGTGTCAAGTATCCCATATAAATATGCAGTCACAACATCCATTAGGTGTATATCAGGATTCATACTTACTACTATAATGATCAAATAACGAAATATAATATTATCTATTACGAGAGAATAAGTAACATCAAAGTATGTACTGGGTCTCTACGAAAACCCTTGGACAATTAGTCTCGCTTTATATCTTACCACCTCATTCTTTTCATTGTGTTTTCTTACAAACACCCATTTATATCCAACAAGGATAACATCTTTAGGTATTTGGAAAACATGTCCAAAAACACAATGTTTATTAAGCAAGTCTAGTTATGCCTTAATTACCTCCTTTCATTTATTCCAATCTGAACGCTTCTGGCCTTCAAGAATGGATTTTGGTTCTGGATCCAGACTATCTTTTAAGACAATGAACGCTATTGAAGAGGCAAAGAAGTCGTCGATGACAGTTGTAATTCTATCATATTTCATTCTCGTATTCATATAATTTACATGAACCTCAATTTTGATATTGATCAACCAAATCCTCATCATTTCCCATATCAATAGGATTTTGTCGTTCCATATTCCCGAGATTGTTATTTGCTATATCTTCACTCATTTTATCAGGATTGCTTTCCTCGTAGGAGGCGCATTGGGTGATTGAATGTTTTTTCTTTTTCACAAATTTATGTATTTGGTCCTTGTGGGTCATCCACGCTTCCGACATTGACAAGGCTCATCAGACATTTTTTGTCCCAAGGGGATCTCCGCTTTAGGTGATGCGTTTTCTGAGAAATATGGGACTTAGTCACACCTTTGTGATCAATATATGTATCTGGCAGTTTACTTGCTAAATATTGTAAGTTAATAATCTTCTGAACTTCAAGTTCACTCATGTTTGTACGTGGATCAAGATAATTCAATTGATTTTCCTTCCAGGAAATTTCTCGGCATTATTTGAGCCTCAAGCTTTCTCCCCCTAATGCTAGGAAAAGTATCTCATCAAATATACAATCAGTGAACCGGACAGTAAAAAAGTCGCCCATCTAGGGCTCCAAATATTTTAGAATAGATGGAGATTCGAATCCCACATAAATACCAAGTCGACGTTGAGGCCCCATTTTGGAACGCTGTGGAGGTGATATAGGAACATAAACGGCACAACTAAAAATTCGCAAATGGAAAACATTATGTTCACATCCACGTACAAGTTGAATCGAGAAGTGTTCATGATATGCAGTGGGTTGAATTTTAATCAATGATACATCGTGTAATATCGCATGTCCCCATAAACTAAAAGGTAATTTGGCCCTCAACAGCAACGATCTAGCAATCATTTTCAGGCATTTAATTAAAGATTCTGCTAGGCCGTTCTGTGTACGAGTGTGTGGCACAGGATGCTCTATGTTATCCCAATGGCCGTACAATAGTCATCAAAAGCCTTAGACGTAAAATCACCAGCATTATCTAATCGAATCTTCTGGATCGGGTAATCAAGAAATTGTGCACGTAATTTAATAAGCTGAGTGAGTAATTTTGCGAATGTCATATTACGTGTTGATAACAGGTCAACGTATGTCTATTGCGTTGAAGCATCAATCATGACCATGAAGTACCTAAAAGGTCCACATGCAGGGTGGATAGGCCCATATTGAATTTTATGAAAAATATAGGAGATTTCACCCTTAATTTAGTATGAGACGGCCGTATAATTAGTTTACCATCAGCTCACGCATTGCATACATAATCAATGGGTGAAGGAAGCCCACGATTTATTAATAAATACCCAACTGAATGCGTTAATATTCGGTGCATCATATTCTACCCTGGGTGACCCGAACAGTCATGCCATAATTGAAAACCTTTTGGGTTTGTGAACTTCATATTCATCGCAACATATTTATTATTTACATATACGTAAGTATAATATAACCCGGAGGAGAATGATTGTAACTTTTCCATAATTTTTTTTTGTATTCACTCATATGGGTTAGATACAAGTATTCTTTGCTACCTTTGATCTCGATTTCAACGTGAAACCCATTGGAACGAATATCTTTAAAGCTGAGTAGGTTCCTTTTAGATTGTGGGCAAAATTAAGCATCATTAATATAAAAAAATTGTGTCCATTGGTAATATTACATGAGCTCTTCCGGAGCATGTAATAATATTATTGTCGCTTGAAATAGTGGTGATATTCCTTTCGCATTTTTTCAATATCTCAAAGAACTTCTTCTCCTAGAGGATAGTGTATGTACTTTCACTATCTACAAGACAAAGAATATCATTGTTCTTCTCGAGGTAATTGCTTAGATTACTAACAAAAAGAGTAAGAAATGGAATTACAATATTAAACATAAATATTATTCAAAAACTGATAGAATACACGTAAATAAAAATTAACATAGACTTATATATAGAGAGCTTAATCTAAATCCAGAAAATGATCAATATCAAAAGGTGTATTGTCAAGAGATGATTTTTTATTCTCCATTGAGGGCTTGTTTGCAACATTGGCTTCTCTTTTTCTCTCATCTTGTTATCTTTGATAGAGATCAACTAGGTACTTTAGGGTACGACAAGTACGAGACCAATAGCCTGTATAACCACATCTATGACAAACATTAGCACCAACCTACTTAGGTACTTCTGGACCTTCTTTTTTTTTTAGACTACGTTTAGGTCCTTGTGAACCTCTATCTCGGTTTTTCTAAGGGTGATTTTTGAAGTTACATCATTTTCCCTTCCAACGCCCGTGGCTCTTCATGACGTGCAACATATACTTCAAGCACAGGTGCCAATCCAATAGGACGAGAATTGTGATTTTGCATCAATAAATAGTTGTGCTTTTTAGCTACAAGTAACGATGAGATTAACTCTGAATGCTTGGAGTAATTCTTTGCCCTATACTGCTGTTGGAGTACAAGGTTATTGGCGTGAAAAGTAAATAATATTTTTCCCAGCATTTCAGTCTTTGTGATCTGTTGGCCACAGAGTCTTAATTGTGATACAATTCGATAAATGGAAGAATTATATTCTGCAGTGGATTTAAAATCTTGAAAGCATAAATTGATCAATTGAAACCTCCCATGAGGAAGGACAATTTCTTGTTAATGATCAAAGCGATTCTTTAAGGATTGCCATAAAACTGCAAGATGCTCCTCAGTCAGATACTCAGCCTTTAAATCTTCATGTAAATGGTGGCGAATAAAAATAAAATCCTTATCCTTC
The DNA here is from genome assembly GCA_028455895.1 of Rhodomyrtus tomentosa. Taxonomy (NCBI): domain Eukaryota; kingdom Viridiplantae; phylum Streptophyta; class Magnoliopsida; order Myrtales; family Myrtaceae; genus Rhodomyrtus; species Rhodomyrtus tomentosa. Next base: position 15,210,695 of record JAPCWY010000008.1, read on the forward strand.
TGGGCTGAAGTATAATTAGATTCTGGGAAAATAGATCGACTAAGATCTAATGATGTTAAGTGTATTTTGACATCAAAAACCTATGTTAGATAATTACTTCTGGTAATATCTAACGTCGTAAACCCTCTCTTGGTAATATTTGACATACTCAAAAGAAATTGTAGAGATATTAGATGGAGAAGTAAGGTGTGTTACATTGAGCGATATCCAAGATTCTGACCGGTTCGTGCTGATAACGTGTTGTAAAAGTAAACGACGATCTTTGGAATCAACTCAGAGAATTATACTGGGAATATAGAGAGAAAGAAGAGAAATGTAGGAAGAAAATGTGAACTTATTCTCATTAACTTCAACAATTTACACAAGTCTCTATTTATATGCTGGAGAATAAAACCGTTCATGAAATATGGAAGGCTAAACATCAATCCTCATTAATGAACGTAATCAATTCTCATCTATGTATGTGATCAATCCTTATTGAAAAAGTAAAAATGGTGGAAGGTGAAAACATTCATTTATTAATATATTTACAACATTCATTTCTTTGTCACAAACTTAATTTTTTAAACGTCAATTTATTGAGCGCATGCCACATGCGTTCACATTGGCTACTATATAAAAGGACTTAAAAAGGAATCTACTGGAAACTTCACATATTTAGTCTTTTTTGTTGAACTCAATTTTGTTTGTATAAATGTAAAAACAGAAAATTCTCTAGCCATCCTGGCAAACCAACCAAGTTCTAAGCTATTGCCAAATAAGCATTTTTAGTCTTTTTTTTTAACACAAGTTTTTGTATTCTGTATAATTTTTGCCTGTAGACTTGGAAATTTACCATCATGTCCACTCCTAATTAACTTTTTCCTGAATATATACCTGTTTCGTTTATTCATATCAATTTTTCATCCCTTAGCCGAATGCCCTATTATTGCCTACCATATTAATCTCCATTAAGATAATAATTTGTTGATCCTTTTATTGTAACATTTCATATTCTCTCTTCTTATTGTTGTAATTATGACATCTTAATTTAGCATGTTATTTTCCCCTGTTTGTCAATGGAATATGTAAAAAGTTAAGACTTGGTGCGAGCACATCCTGACATCAAGAGTACTTTAAAAATAGCTAAGTTTGTTACTTCATTTACATAGCTTTTCGTCCACACCCTTTTGATTTTTTGATGGATTGTAAGCATTTCCTCTTTCCACAGTTCACCATTTTGATTTAGAGATGAGACGTACTTTAACATATGAATTTCCACTCTTCATGGGAGGGGCCTCATATTTCCTCTTTTCCACAATTCACAGTTGCTTTTATTGAAGTTCCGCTTTCTCTAACGAAAAACTTATAATACATATATATTCATTTGTTACACCATATTGACTCAATATCTTGTCATTTCTTTTTTTACCTTTCATCTTATGGGCAATCAAATTACAGAATAACAGCATCTAAAAGTCCAAAAGTCTCTCCAGAAAGAAAAAAAAAAGTTCTTGTATCTAGATTTTATAAAGAAAAATTATCAAAAAAATCCTAAATTTTTGCCCTTTTAAGTATACCAATTATATATATATATATATATATATATATATATATATATATATATATATATATATATATATATATATATATATATATATATATACAGTTCTAAAAATTTACACATTTTGCCAATTCAATCCTACTGACCGAAAATCAACACTGGCAATCCTATATTACACTGCTGGCATTCACATGAACAAATTTAAATAAATTCTACAATTTTTTAGAATATTTTTTATTTTATTCAACTTTTTCCTTCTTTTTTTCATTTTCCTTTTATTTTTCCCCTCCACTCAATGCCATGGAGGGCAGCCCTCGCCTGACGCTTCCAGAGGTTGAGGCCAGAGGGAAAATAGAAAAGGAAAAAAATCAAAAAAAAAAAAAGAAAACAGAGAAAAGGAATAAATAAATAAATATTGTCAAAAAATATTAAAATATTAATAAAAATTATCCACTCAACACTTAAAATGCCATGTAAGACCACCGATACAAAAAAAATAAGACTCAATTGACAAGAGCGCAAAAGGTTACCGACTTTTTTGACAATTTTGCCAATTTTAGATAGGCCATAATTTTTTAACCGCGTGAAATCAGAGGACCCGTCTTCAAAGTTCATTCAATTTGGAACTTAACTCCTTCGCATAATTAGATTTAAATTCTTGTCCGCAAAACAAATTTATCTCAGAATGAAGTGCAGTGGGTCCTGACTCAGGACTCCTGAGTCGCGTACTGTCAAACGACTCAAACCTAGGTCTCTCTTCTTTGGACCCGACCCAAGTACCCTTCACACATTGGGCTGCGGCATGTTGCTCATAATCACAGCCAACCGGTGCGGGCTAGCCAGCAGGACCCCAGACCTTCCACGAGATCCAGGCCGCCGCCACTCAGAGAGGTGTAGCAACCCGCCATGCGCAAAGGTGGGGGGGATTGGAATTAGCAACCGTAATGTTTTATCACACTACTCAAATCACTGAACTTTGCAATCCAACAGCTATGCAATGTAAATTATCGTCTCTGGAACCAACGAAAATGACCCCACCGATCATCACAGGTGAGGAAAATACATCTCCTTCCAGCGCCAACCTTGCAAACTCTTGAACCCTGCACCTATCCTCTTTCTGCAGGTTTCTTTCCCTAGCTACAGCCTCCTCAACGCGAAGCACCAACACAGATCCCAAGCTGGTACAAATGCAAACCAGCCTGAAAAAGCAGTGATGTTATAAATGGCAAACGTTAGGCCAACAAGCTTATGAAGTGTCTTTACCTGTCATCTGAAAGTCGCAAATGCTCATCGAGATAAGCAGATGCAGTTATTGGATAGCCAGCATCGTATTCCCAGCATATCTCCCCATTTTCCTGAAGAATCCCCAAAAATGATGAGAAAATATGACAGCAAGTTGATCAAAGGTCACAATTTAAGAATGGACTGGGCAAGAATTTTCATCTGAATATCATTTATTTGAATATCCAACTTCAACTTAAGACAAACTGATGAACGTATGCCATGCGAAGATAGCTGTGGCACTGGGAAGTTTGGTGACATGCATATTCCAGAGGTTTGAGGTTTGTCTACACGCAGTGATTTCGCCAAGAAACAGCAATGAAGTGATTAGAGAAAAAGATAATTACAACATCCGTTTTGCATGGTTAAATGACATAAAATCTTCTGTGGGGGAAGATGTTTTCCTTGATGCAAATCAAAAGCCAAAGATTCTTGCAGTATTGTGAAACTGCAATGAAGTTTGTCAAATTGGAAAGTTCAGTAGGAACTGTAGAAGAAACTGGTACTAGGTGGCAATGCAATCTATATGCAAAACTAACTGCAGAAGTCTTCAGAAGATTGTGGTAAAACCATAGCAACTAATGCATAAACTCACAAGCTACCCCCACAGACTTGGTCAATACACGTAAAAACAAAGGGTGAAACTAGATCGATACAAATTCTTACGCAGAAGTGAATAAGATAAGAATTTCGATCAAAAAAAAAAAATAAGATAAGAATTGGACCGTACTGGTTCTAGCGAAAGAATACTTCCACTTCTGGAGCAAATAAGCACCTGCATACAAGAGAATTGCTCACTTAGATCAAGAGCGAAGGCAGTTCCTTATTCATTATCCTGTTCCTTTCAGTTTATTTAATGCTTTTTCAAAGATATCCCATATTTGAAGCAATGGGATAGTAAAGCAATTCATCCAGCAATGTGATAGCAAAGTAATTAACTAGCAAATAGAGGATGAAGATGCATGAAACGAAGTCTAAACCTCTGTAATCTCTTCCACTTGGGGTTATATTTGATCATGTTATCACACTGCATCCAAAATTGCCAATGCTGGTGCAGCACAACACGCAAACGTAAGTTTATTTGTAGACAGGTGAGATCAAAGATTTGTTGTTTATGTAAACTGATGGTCATTTTTTTTTAGGTTAAAAATGATTTTTGCAGTTTGATTTTACATGGATTCTTTAGCTCACGTTACTTTATTGCTTCATCACGCCCTTACAGGAGACTTGTCCACGATTTTCCTTTACATGCTACCCAGGTCACAACTTGTACATAGAATGGACTTTGCAAAACAAATAATCTAAATGAAGTGCTTTACCTGATTAGGGAGAACAGAAGCTATGCTGGCTCCAGCAAAAATCGGACCACCAGTTCTCCGCTGCTCAAAGTAAATATTTAGGATAAGATTACAAAGAAGAGTGCATTTGATAAGTCGGAAAGGCATTGCAAAGTGAAGCAGGATAACTTGCATCCATTTAGTAAACAACTGTATTTACAATATTAATGGGAAATCGGTCAGCAAAATCTATATGACCATATCGATTTCATAATTTTATAAATACTGTAATTATTTTACTAAATCAATATCCTATTTAACGTCTGGGATCATAGCATCATAAGATCCTATGATATAAATACAGAATATCCACTGAAAAATGATGAAAACACAAGCTTGACAGCTTACATGAAGATTAATCCAAATGATAACTGCACTGACAATGATGGAGGAGCATAGCAGAATATTTTATTTATTTTCTCAAGTTATTGTTATGGTTGCTGTAGCTGAGACACAATTTTGGTTTTAAGGTCTTTTGACGTCTTTAATTATTTGGAGAGTCCTAAGAATAGAATTCTGATCCCCATTTATTAGTCTTATTTTTCCATTATAGAATGAAGTTTCTTTTACGAAGTTGTTCTTTCCTTTCCCTGGCTTTGACGTCCAGAAGAGAATCTTTTAGATTGTTCATTTCTTTGTGAATGATTCCTATTTGCTCCTTCAATTCCGCTCTTGGTGTTATACACCTTGTTGGGGCTTTCTCCCTACATCCCGTGCGGCTGTAGATATGGTTCACATGATTGCTAAGTGGGGGGTGTCCATCCAACAGATATTCCTCATTCCGTGAATTACACATCCTAGCAGTCCTTCCTTAAGTATTTATAGATGCACAACATGATGGTTGTAGAAATTGTAGAAACTCAGAATTGTAACCATGTGATCCAATTCAGTATTCAAAGGTGAGAAGAGAATACAAGCAAGAATAATGCAATTCAACAACAATCAATTCATAATTGATTGGATCCACAACTTTCTAGAGAAACACTAATTAAGCGCAGCTTGCTAAAACGTCTCCATAGAATTACAAGCTAGCTTCATGATTTTTCTCAAGTCTAGTGAGTAAAGGAGACTTAAGATCTAAAATAGACATGATTCCAGACTGGACTCTAACTACATTGCCAACAACTGTAAGGTCAGTCCTCAGGGCTTCTTGGGCAACCAATCAATTTCCACTGGGTGTGAAAGCCCACCCAAACCATCATACATACACCATGTAATTACGGAGGATATATAAGCCCTGTGCTCCTGGGGGTGGTCAGAGAAAATGCTTAAGTGGGGTGATTAGAACCAGGCTTGGATCAATTACACAGGTGGTTTTAAAAACCCCATATTGGAGAGATCAACCCAGGAAAACTTGTGTGGCATTCCTATCTTGCTAATGTATGGAAGGATACTCCATCTTCTCATTGGTAATACTTAGTTACAATAACGCCAATTATGTGGGATAAAAACCATCACATAATTACATCGTTAACCCTTCCCTAAAGAGGGACGCTGTAGAAAAATTGCCAGTTCACACAGAGGAAGTGACAATTTGACGATTAATATGTTATCCACAAGCCAGCATTAATGAATTTCATAAAATGGCAAATATTTAAAATATTTTCCCAGATTTTTTAAGTTAAAACCTGTTTTCAGTGAGTTTTGCTTCATTTTCCAGCTATCCTGCAACTGTTTACCGACTCACAAGAGATTCTGACTGAAAAAATAAGCCTTCTAATTTACGCCTTAATTTAAAACTATATATTGAAACCTCTTTATGTTTATTGTTAATGTTAGTGGGCCTAGTTATTTAGGTTAGTTTATTGTTTAGATGTCTTAGAGTTGAGATCTATCTCTACTCTATGTATATTGTATCTTTGTTATTTTTTCAGAGTACGAATAAAAATTATCCCTTCGTTCAACATGGTATCAGAGCCGCATTAGCCTCTCAACGCCAAAAACTCATCACCATCAACGTCAGTCACCAAATCAACCCCAAAGCCAGCGTCGGCCAAACATCTTCAAGCCAGAGGAGGTCAAATCCAAGTCGCCCAGCCCAGGCGACCCAGAACCCAACATCGCCCAGGCCAGGCGACTCTCCACTGGTGGTCGCCTGACGTCGCACAAACCAGGCAACCCAGAACCAAAGGTCGCCCAGCCCAGGCGACCCTCTGCTGGTGGTCGCCTGACATCGCGCAGGCTAGGCGACCTCTTTCAAGTGGTCGCCTCACATCACCAAGGTTCGACGACCCCTTTCAAGCGATGTCAAGGCCCGGCGACCTTTTTTTTCTGTGACAACCTGAAGTAGCTCAGGTTCGGCAATTCTTGTCTAGGTGCTTTCCAGTGGTCACCTGACATCATCAAACCGCGGCGACTTTATCTTCTTCTTCCAATGCTGTCGGCAACCTCAATACCCTGTCCAGTGCCTCCCGAGAGCTTCCTTGCTGCCAACTAGCATTGATATTGTTTAGATCATTCGTTATATGATCTAAATCGTGTCTTTTATATATATATAACTTATCATCCGAGACCATGTCAGAAACAGAAAAAACTTCAGACTCTTTTGGGGAATTGAGCCGTAATGCTCCAGTATGTATCCTTCTTTTTCGACAAATCCCATCCAGTTAGATGGCTCTAACTACCTGATTTGATCTCGCTCTTATTATCTCACTATTGTTTCACGTGGTCTTACCGGCTATCTTACTGAAGAGAGCATGACACCTACCACTGGAGATGATTCTATCCACAAGTGGATCTCCGAGAATGCCCTAGTTATGGCTTATCTTGTCAATTCAATGACCGACTCAATCGTGCATGGCTACTTATTCTTGGATACAGCAGCAAAGATCTGGGAGGGTGCACAAAATACTTATTCTCAAGTAGGGAATGATGCCCAAATCTATGAACTCCAACAAAATTTCATGAAACCAAGCAAAGTAAGTCGTCCTTATCTCAATATTATTCTGAGTTACGTAGTTTATGGCATGAACTTGACTTTTATGATGATTTTCATCCTTCCAATCCCGTGATGCTGATGCCTTTAAAAAAAGAGGGGACAAATTTCGTGTGTTTTGAGTTCTTGGCTGACCTTAATATGGAGTATGATCAGATTATGGCCCAAATCTTGTGTCGTGTTCCTTTTCCAACCTTGGAACAATCTTATGCCATGGTTCATCTAGAGGAAAATCGTCGGAGTGCGATGCATCAGCCTGTTGTCTTAGACCGCTTTGTCTCGAGGTTGTTTTGGCAATGACAAGCCGGTTGTGAAGTGCGATTATTGTGGGAAAGAACGTCACACCCACGAAACTTGCTACAAACTTCACGGGCATCCTTTCAATGCTGGTCGTGGTCGTGGTCGTGAAAGGGGTTGTACTGGGCCTCAGGTACACTTGAGTGAAGCCCCAGGTCAGCAACCAGCAGCTCCGTCGGACTCTCTATCTGCTGCCGAGTTGACTAGTTTGCGTCTTCTCTTAGCACACAACATAGACAACCCTGCCACCTCTACATCATCGACCTCTGGAACTATGGCCTCTAATTTCGCACAGTCAGATAGTTTTTTCGGTGATTTGTGTAAATCTTCTTAGCCGTGGATCCTTGATTCGGGTGCCACACACCATATGACTAGTGATATTACTCTTCGCTGATTATTCCCATTCCTCTAAGCATGATTGTATTACTGTTGCTGATGGTTCGTTAGGCCCTATAGCCAGCTAGGCCTCAGTGTCTATTACCCGTGATATTACTCTATCATCTATTCTACATGTTCCTAAAGTTTACACTAATCTCCTATCAATTGGTTCCTTGACCCGTGATCTGAAGTGCCAAGTGTTTTTCTTTCCATCTCATTGTGTCGTGCAGGACTTGGCAACGAATAGAGAGATTGATCGCAGTAGAGTAGAGAGGGCTTATACGTGCTTGATTCGCCACCATCAACTCATCTTATCACTCCAACTTCCTCAGCTCCCTTATTTGAGTTACACATTTGGCATCGCCGTTTGGGACATCCACCGCTTAGAACTTTAATAAAGATTTGTTCATATATAATTGATAAATGTAGTGACCAAGATTTCTTTTGTGACTCTTGTGTTCTAGCAAAGCAAACTCGAGTTACTTATTCTTCTATTCATAATAAAAGTGATACACCTTTTGCTCTTGTGCATTCGGATGTTTGGGGTCCTGCCCGTGTTTCCTCCACCTCAGGTCATCGTTGGTTTGTGACATTTATTGATTGTTGTACCAGCACTACTTGGGTTTATTTATTGCGCCAGAAGAGTGATGTTTTCCAATGCTTTCAGCAATTTCTAGGAATGATTCAAACACAATTTGATGGCAAGCTTCGCATCCTTCGAAGTGACGATGGAACGGAATACACCAGGTCAGATTTTCAGGCATTTTTACATGACTGTGGTATTATCCATCAAATAAGCTGTGTTTATACTCCTGCACAAAATGGTGTGGTGGAACGCAAAAATCGCCACCTCTTAGAGGTGGCCCATTCCCTTAGGTTTGCCATGAATGTCCCAGCTCACTATTGGAGTGATGCCATTTTGAGTGCAGCTTATTTGATCAATCGCCTCCCATCACGCATTCTCCAATATCGCTCTCCCATTGAGACTTACTGGTTCTCATAAGTTCTTGGTTCCTCCGAAGGTGTTTGAGTATGAATATTTTGCCCGTATCACTCACCCAATTGGTAAGCTTGCCCCCCGCATTGTCAAGTGCATTTTTTTGGGATATTCTCCCACGCAAAAAGGATACAAGTGCTATTGTCCCTCCACTCGGCGCTATTTTATTTCCATGGATGTTATTTTTCATGAGTCTCGGCCTTTTTACTCCCGGACACATCTTCAGGGGGAGCCTACTCATGGTGAAGATGTGTCCTCTAGTTTGGATGTGACACCCATTCAGGGGGAGTTTCGAACATCTCGGGTGAAAAATCAGATTCTACGGTTGTTGTCCATACAGAAAACACGGCTAGCACTGAAGACTCGGCAAGTATTGAAAATCCTGGCTCTGTCAATGTAGAAAATTTAGTCGAGGTTCCTCCGATTCATGAACAGTTTCGGTACCCGATTGTGTTTCATCGATGGAATGTTCATAAAGCTCCCTCTATCACTACTCTACTTTTCGACAAATCTCCTCGTGCTAGTCCTACAACCACAATTCCGGGTAATGACTCCTCTAAGATTATTGATAATGATGATACAACTAATGACTTGCCTATTGCACTTAGGAAAGGAAAACGTTCATGTACACAGCATACCATATCCAATGCTGTGTTATATGATCGACTGTCTTTATCCTATAGTGCCTTTTCTTTATCTCTATTGTGTACAGTTGTTCCCGGAACATGGCAAGATACCTTAGCTGACAAAAAGTGGAAAGAGGCTATGTTAGAAGAGATGAAAGCTCTTAAGAAAAATAGTACTTGGGAGTTAGTTCAGCTTCCCTGAGATAAAAGTACCATTTTCCCAGAGATAAAAGTACCATTGGATGTAAGTGGGTGTTTACTGTCAAACAAAAGGCTAATGAAACTATCGACCGCTACAAAGCTCGCTCAGTAGCCAAGGGGTACACCCAAACCTATGGCCTTGATTACACTGAGACATTCGCACCAGTTGCCAAGATGAACACCATTAGAGTTCTTATCTCATGTGCTGTCAATCTTGGATGGGACTAACAACAGCTAGATGTGAAGAATGCATTTCTTCACGGGGAACTTGAAGAAGTATATATGGACATTCCTTCAGGATTTTCTGGCCCGGAGAAAGAAGGTCATGTGTGCAAACTCAAGAAGGCTTTATATGGCTTAAAACAATCCCTTAGAGCCTGGTTTGGTCGATTTCAAAAGGCTATGATTGCCTTTGGTTTTATGATTGCCTTTGGTTTTACGCAAAATAATGCTGATCATACCTTATTCATCAAACGATCGGGTACTCAGGTTGTTATTCTCATCGTATATGTTGATGCCATTGTAGTGACCGGGAATGATACAATAGAAATTTCTCGCCTTAAGCAATATCTGGGGAGAGAATTTGAAATTAAAGACTTAAGAGATCTTCGGTATTTTCTAGGTATTGAAGTTGCTTGGTCTGAAAAAGGGGTATTTCTCTCCCAATTAAAATATATACTAGATCTTTTAACTGAGGTTGGAATGCTTGGATGTAAGCCAGATGAAACCCCTATTGAGGCCAATGGCCATTTATGGTCTAAAGAGGGAGAGCCCGATGATAAAGGAAGTTACCAACGATTGATAGGTCAACTAATTTATCTCTCCCATACTCAACCTAATATAACATATGCAATGAGCTTAGTGAGTCAATACATGTATGATCCACACTCTTCGCACCTTGAAACAGTTCACAGGATACTTTGTTATTTGAAATGTGCTCCAAGGAAAGGGATTTTATTTGCACCTCATGGTCATCTTTCTGTGGAGTCTTATATAGATGCTGATTGGGCTGGATCTATGGATGATCGACGATCTACTTCCAGTTATTGTACTCTTGTTGGAGGTAACCTAGTTACTTGGCGCAGTAAAAAGCAAGCTGTAGTTTCCCGCTCAAGTGCCAAGGCTGAATTTCGCGCTATGGCTCAAGGAGTCTGTGAATTACTTTGGCTAAAGACTCTTCTCACTGATCTCGAAGTTGTTCCACAACCAATGCAACTTTATTGTGAAAGTAAGTCTGCCATAGGCATTGCTCAAAATTCGGTACAACATGATCGCACCAAGCATGTAAAGATTGATCGTCATTTTATAAAGGAAAAATTTGACAATAATCTCATCAACTTGTCTTTCGTTGCCTCTAATGATCAGCTTGCAGACATCTTCACCAAAGGCTTGAATGGGCGCACGTTTCATACCATTCTCAGCAAGTTGGGCATGTCCAATATCTATGCTCCGACTTGAGGAGAAGTGTTGAAACCTCTTTATGTTTATTGTTAATGTTAGTGGGCCTAGTTATTTAGGCCTAGTTTATTGTTTAGATGTCTTAGGGTTGAGATCTATCTCTACTCTACATATATTGTATCTTTGTTATTTTTTCAGAGTTAGAATAAAAATTATCCCTTCGTTCAACACAATCACTACAGCAACATTTGGCCTGGACAAGGGACTAACAACATGACCAACATAACAAGAGGTAAAACACAGGAAAGTAAGCTCTCTTGCTGAGACAATATATGGGGAAGAGAAGCTATAATGCACTATTTACTAAATTCCAAGGACTATCGTAACTCCGGCCCTGCGGAGCAGACATTTCTATTGCACATCGAGGTAGGTCCACGATGCAAGGGAAACAACACAATATAGATTGCCAATTACTTGAAAAGACATGATAAGACCATCTACATCAGTGCGCGTTAGCATGACAAGCTATTTTATGTCTCTGCTTACTACTTGTACATGTAAATGCAAGCACATGCATCTCTGGCAATTCACCTACAAATGAAACTCCATGGAACAACATGGACTTGTTGCTGGAGTACCCAATTAAAGCGCCTTAAGCCTATCCTACTGTTGGAAAATAATTGTTTGTTAGTTGCGAGGGTAAAATAGGTTACTACTCCGATTATTATTCAGTACAAGAATTTCATTATCTCTTTAACATGATATCAGAGCCACCCTAAACCTAAATAGCCACCTCCGTTGATCATCCATCGTTGACCACCGTCGATCCTCCACCAGGCCACCGTCAGCCTCCCACCAGCGTCAGAAAACCTTAGACCTGAGGTTGCCCAAGAATGGCAAAACCAGATCCGAGGTCGTCTTGAGCCGGCGAAGCCAGATCTGAGGTCGCCTAGGCCCGGCGACCCCTTTCCGGACGTCATCGAGGCCGGGCGACCTCCTGCTAGGCATCGCCTGGCATCACCCAAGCTTGGTGATCCCGTTACATGCCTAGTAACCCTTGCAAGGCGACGTCCAACCCTGACGACACCTGTTCCGAGACTAGCGACCTATTTCCAGCGTCCCCTGAAGCTGATGGTTGAGGAGCAACCCTTCCTTGGCAGTTGCACAACTCTGTAGTTGTCTGATGTTCAGTGTCTGAAGTTCTCTGAAGTGAATCAGTATTCTGGGAGTGCAATTGAGTTTTGAGGAATATAGAGAAAATTATCTATGTGCCGATGCGTTTGAGAAGGTATGATGAATAACACTATTTCTACTGGTGTTCTATTTTTTAGTGCCTTGTTTCCTATGGTGATTGCATCTTGTGCTCTGTTTTCAATGCTGGGATTTTAAATTCTGTTCTTGACAGCTCTTAAAGACTTGAAGTCAATAAAGTAGAGTTACTCCTTTAGGTTGGAGCATTTTGTGTTGCAATACATGCGTTGAATGAAGTTACTCAATTACCGTGAAGTTCATTTTTGCGTTAAGACTTGATAAAATTCATGGCTACTGGATCAAGTTCTGGATCCCTTTTTGGTCACTTTCAGTTGACCTCTATCAAGTTGGATGGCACAAATTATCCATCATGGTCTACAGCTGTTGAAGTCTATCTTACTGCCACCGAACAACTTGATTTTCTTACATCTACGGCACCGTCTGAGAAAGAGAAACTTGCCAAATGAACTGCAGGAGATGCTATGATTCGAACCCTTCTATGGAATAGCATGAATCCTAAGGTTAGTCCCCACTTTATTCAATGTAAGACTACTAAGGCAGTTTGGGAGAAATGTGCATTGCTCTATTCAGGACAAAATAATATGACAAGAGTATGTAACACTTGGGAATCATTATTTAATATTCAGCATGGAGATCAATCTTTATATGATCATTATGCTCAATTTACTACCCTTTGCCACCGTTTGGGTACTTATCTTCCTCCCTCGGATGATGCACGTGTTTTAGCCAAGTGACTAGAGAATCTGCAGACAATATTATATCTTAAGTCATTGGGACCCCAATATTCGTCTCTTCGGCAACACATTCGTCACAAAGCTCACTTTCCACAATGGATGAAGTCTTCTCTCAAGCTCTTCGTTCTACAATTACTGAGAAAGGTTCATCCATGCCAACTTCGGAGACGAGTGCTATGCTTTCCCATGGTCCTGGTGGACGTGGAAGTCATGGTCAAGGTTACCGAGCTCGTGGACGTGGTTTTGTTTATAATCGTAGTCGTGGAGGTCACGATGGAGGGGCTAGCACTCGCGGTGCCATTAGTTCTGGGAATAGTCGTGGACCATGCTATTGCCATCATTGTCAAAGAACTGGTCATATAGAAGCCTATTGTTATACTCTACATCCAGAGCTCAAACCAACTCTTGCCGCTTATGCCGAAGTAGAGAATCCTATCGTTTCTCCTTCACTGACTCCATCTGATTCAAGCATAGCACAAAATACAGGCAATTCAATTACATTGATGAGTGCTAAATATGATACATTGATTCGCTCTCAACAGATGACAGGAAATTCAGCTCCTACTGCTACTTTGGCACAAACTTCCAAAGGTAGCTCATCTTGCTTGTTTTCTGCGACGTCCGACTCTTGGGTCATAAATTCTAGAGCTACCAATCACATGACTGGTAACTCTAATTTGCTATTTTCATTTCATTCTATGTCTCCTTCATTGTCAAACTCGATTACATTAGCAAATGGCTCCCAATCTCAGGTTACTGGTATAGGAGTGGCTCATTTGAGTCGTTCTCTTTTCTTTTTTTTGGTCATATGTCCTTCACCTATCTCAGTCTCCCTATAATCTAATTTCTGTCAACTCATTGACTAAACAATCGAATTGTTCTATAACCTTTTCTGCTTCTCGATGTATTTTTCAGGATCTGAGGGCTGGACAGACATTTGGTGGGGGAATGAATTAAATGGCTTGTACTATCTTGACAAGAAGTTGTTAGTTGCCGTAACTATGAAGGGTACATCTATTGATATACATCGGATACATTGTCGAGCTGGTCATCCACCACCAAACATACTTCATCGTTTATTTCCTGAGTTCGAGTCCGTGAGTTCTTTTCAGCGTGAAGCATGTCAGTTTAGTAAACATCATAGAGCGTCTTTTCCTTCACGCATTCAAAGTCGTGTGTCAAGTCGATTTGAACTGGCTCATTCAGATGTATGGGGTCCATATCGTGTTTCTAATGTTTTTGGATTTAGATATTGTTACATTCGTGGATGATTTTTCTCGAATGACTTGGATATTTTTAATAAAGGACAGTACGAAAATTTTCCATTATTTTCGATTATTCTTCTTCAAAATGTTGAATCAGTATAATATTCTATCAAATATTTACGCTCAGATAATGCTAGAGAATATATTGCTACAACTACTGGTTTCTAGCCATTCAATGTTTCTCATGGTATTATCTATAAGACTTCCTGTTCATACACCCCTCAACAGAATAGGGTTGCCGAACGTGAAAATCGCCATCTTCTTGATGTTGCTCGTTGTCTTATATTTCACATGCACCAGCCTAAAAAATTTCGGGGTCATGCTATTCTTATAGCATGTTATTTAATTAATAGGCTTCCAACTCCTGCTCTTCAGGGGGAGACACCACTCACTACTTTACATCCAAATCGTCCCCTCTTTTTTTTTACCCCTTCAAGTCTTTGGATGTGTTTGTTTTGTACATTCTCTCACTCCAGGTCTTGATAAGCTGGATCATCGTGCTGAGAAATGTATCTTTGTGGGATACTTCCCAACTCAAAAGGGATACAAGTGTTACAGCCCTACTCGTCATCGTGTCTTCCGCGTTTGCCGATGTGACGTTCTTTGAATATCAGTCATATTTTACCACTCCTGCTCCCATGACATCTGATGATAGTAATTGTTGTGTCACCAATTCTTCCACCTCCTTCACTTCCAGAAGCTACCTCTACAGGATTTCAATTTCCTAAACACACCTATCACCAACGCAGTACAGCACCTACTATGACAGTGCAACTTCCATCAGTACCTGATTCACCTGTTCCCCCATCTATTGCAACACCAGTCTCGGATCCTGTCCTGCCCATTGCTTCCAGGAAAGGTACGCGCTCTTGTGTTGGTCGTCCTTTAGACCGTTATGCTCCACATTCCGGTCTTTTTGATTGTATTAGTACACATCATCCTCTTTCTCATTTTTTATCATATGATCGTTTATCTCCTTCTTTCTCTGCTTATCGTTTATCTCCTTCTTTCTCTGCTTTTGACTCGTCGTTGTCCTATATTTCTGTGCCTCGCAGTGTTGTTGAAGCTCTTGCTCATCCTAGATGGTGTCGTGCCATGGAGTATGAAATACAGGCGCTCGTTCAGAATCATACTTGGGAACTTACATCCCTACCTACGGGTAAGAGACCTGTGGGTTGCCGTTGCGTTTTCACAGTTAAAGTTCACCCAGATGGTAGCCTTGACCGCTTGAAGGCGCGACTAGTTGCGAAAGGATATACTCGAACTTATGGTATTGACTATGATGACACTTTCACTCCTGTCACCAAGATTTCATCCGTTCGTGTGTTTATTTTGTTGGCCGCAGGATTTGGCTAGTTTCTTCATCAGTTGGATGTGAAAAATGCCTTTTTACATGGTGATCTAGCTAAGGAGGTCTATATTTGACCGCTTGAAGGCGCGACTAGTTGCGAAAGGATATACTCAAAACTTATGGTATTGACTATGATGACACTTTCTCTCCTGTCGCCAAGATTTCATCTGTTCATGTGTTTATTTCGTTGGCTGCACGATTTGGCTGGTTTCTTCATCAGTTGGATGTGAAAAATGCTTTTTCACATAGTGATCAGCTGAGGAGGTCTATATGGAGCAACCACCTGAGTTTGTTGCTCAGGAGGAGAATATGGTATGTCGTCTACATAAACTTTTATATGGACTTAAACAATCTCCCCGTGCTTGGTTTGGTAAATTTAGTGATGCGGTCCTCAAATTTGGATTAAAGCAATGTGAGGTAGATCATTCATTTTTCAGCTCTGTCACATCAGCTAGTTGTATTCTTCTAGTGGGATATGTGGATGATATCATCGTTACTGGCAGCGATTTGGATGGTATTCAGAAACTCAAGCAATTTTTGCATATAGAATTCAGTACTAAAGATTTAGGACATCTTCAATACTTTCTTGGTATTGAAGTAGCCTATTTAAATACTAGTATCACTTTATCACAACAAAAATATATACTTGACATTCTTGGTGAGGTTGGATTTCTCGGAGCAAAGCCAGTCGATACCCCTATGGAGAACATGGAGAATTACTACAAGATCCAGCAAAATATCGAAGATTAATTGGTAATTAAACTATCTTACCATCACAAGACTTGATATAGCCTTTGTTGTAAGCGTAGTAAGTCAATTCATGAGTTCTCCTCGTACTACTCATTGCGACGCTTGCTTCGAATCGTCAAGTATTTGAAGGAAGCGCCAGGTAAAGGACACTTGTTTAAGAACTATGGTCATTTAAACACTACAGGATATTCTGATGCTGATTGAGCCGGATGTCCTATGGATAGGAGATCTACTTCAGGCTAGTGTGTTTCTTGGATATAATTTAGTTGCTTGGAAAAGCAAGAAGCAACATGTAGTTTCTCAATCAAGTGCTAAAGCTGAATATCGTGCTATGGCGCATGTGACTGGTGAATTACTGTGGCTAGAAATGCTGCTATCAGAGATTGGAATGTCACCATCAAATCCATCATTGTTATATTGTGACAATCAATCCGCCATTCACATTGCAACGAATCCTGTCTTCCATGAGCGAATGAAACACATAGAGGTTTATTGTCATTTTGTTCGAGATAAAGTTCAAAAAGTGGATATTATTCTTCAACACACAAGGACGGAGGATCAACTTGCGGACGTCTTTACTAAGTCTTTACGGGGAAATAGAGTGAACTTCTTATGTATCAACTTGGGATTAGTTGATATCTACATCCCAACTTGAGGGGGAGTGTTGGAAAATATTTGTTTGTAAGTTGTGAGGGTAAAATAGGAATAAGTCAATGATATATATATAGATATATATATATATATATATGTAACCCTACTCCGATTATTATTCAATACAAGAATTTCATTATCTATTTAACACCTACTAACAAGCAATCTGTCACATGAAGTTATCAGCTGAACTATCAATGCTCTAACTCTGAGAAGAAAATCTGCTGACAAATTTGTTTTCACTGATTTGACATTTGTTTGCTTCCATGAAAGTCAACATTTCATGGATAGCGAATGTTTTATATGGATCAAAATGAAAGATAAGAACCTTAGTATCGTGAGCACGAATTGGCAGCCACGATGCACTAATCAGATATGCCAAACTTGAGACCACAAAATGCAGTATGTATAGTCTCTGACACATTGCATCGATCATTCTCTCGCTTGACAAATTCTAGTTCATTAGAATCACGACACCAATAACTCAAATACAGAAATGATCATCAAAAGAAAGTTTCAAGAAATTCGCATGAGCTGCAATCATTTGGAGTGCTGACTTCTACCTAGTGAAAAACTTAAAAAAGAAAAATCCAAAAACAGTAAGAAAATTATGTTGTACCTTCCAAACAATGGTTCCAGTGGTATCTACAGCCACAACAGATCCATCAACCAAGCAGCAAATTACTGTTGCAGAATATGATAGTTTAGAAAAATACCATGAAAAATAAGAAAAAGTAGACAAAACAATCAAGTAAAAAAATTTTGTGGACTACCTAGACCAGAAAGAGAACACATGGAGAGAGATCCAAACACCGGCACTTCAAATTCGCATAGCCAGAGAACATAAAATGGTACAGCCTGCACATTTCATGTTTAACTTCTGGATCAGAATCCCTTAAACATTCTAGGGCGATCGATCACATGATTAGGCATATATTGGCCAACGGTCATATGATTAGGCATATACTTTTAGAGAACACGATATCAAATAACAAAAATGGCAACAACTGCACCTACAACGATAGGCAAATCTACTGCAACTGGCTACTATATCTGGGTCAAAAAAAAATTCCAAGCCACCAAGGGATCATTACATAAGTAACAACAACAGTGGCTACTAGCTTACCTTCTCTTAGAAGGGAAGAGCTATTGAAAGATGATGACCACCTAAACTCATTCTGTCCCTGTTGCTACTAATTTCCACCATGGGAAAATTATTCTAGAAGTCCTAAACTCTGTACAGAATGCGATCAATCTGTAAATGTTTTAAAAAATGCAACCAAATCCTAAACCTTTTGAAATTCGTGCAACCAAATCCCAACATTGCCATTGGTGATGTCAAATCATGAGAAAATTGAACCTTCACCAAATTTAGCATAATTTCCATCCTATCCGAGCACCCGGGGTTTTCGTTGCCTGTTGGTTATATGCCTTGATTATGGAAGATAAGACTGCAATATCACGTGAAATTGAGGAAAAATCGAGTTTTAGGTAACAGTCTAAATTTGGTCATGAAATTTCTAAATTGAATCACAAACTCAAACAAAATTTCTACTGACCAAATAGGTGCCTAAAATCATGCATCGGTTGTTCATTACTATTCATTTTAGTTTTTTCATCCTGATTTCATTGATTTAAATTACATCTAGGATTTTGGTGACTCAAAAGTAATAAATTTGTTGATTTTGATTGTTTTACTGCAATTTAACTAGTAGGTATTATTACTCTAATCAGCTGCAGCAGCCAAGAATGGTTAACCATTAACTAATCGTTTGCGGTTGAATTTCAGACTTAAGCACTGATTCTGGTTTTACTTTTTAGATCGATCTTAACTTAAAATGGAGTCTTACTTTTATTTAACGCTCAAAATCATGTCATACTCTCACTAGACAACAAAAACCCCCTTTTCCTTTGACAAAATTATGGTAGAAACCGTGCCTAATTTGGTGATGCAGATGGCTTTTCCATAAATGCCACAACAGGGATATTTGTTGATTGCACTAATTTCAAAAGGTATAAGAATTGACTGCACTAATTTTACAAGGTTTAGGACTAGATTGCACTTTTTGAAGCATTTACAACTGCAATGAACCCTTTTTAAGGAACTCAGAAAATATCATAAATTGCAAGAGAGATCTCATTTAGTTATACATGTTTTAAAAGAAAGAATAGAATTCCTTATAAACTTTTCAAAATAAAAGGAAAAAAAAAGGTCATGAAAAGCATTCTATTTTGAAAATCAATAAAGAGAGAATTGTAAACAAGAAACCCAATTCAATTATTTGGATTAAGACAAATACCTAATTGAGCGAAACTTAAAAGAAAACGACGGGCTAATCCATAATGGAATAATTAATCAATCGTCCATTCAAATTTGATTCAGGGACTTCTCATTAATTAACTGCAGAGGATGAAGGACTTTATTAGGTGGATAAAGAAAGATCATCAGAACTCTACCCAATGCTCTTCTTAACTTGAATGAAGATGAGTTATGAGATGGTCCTCCCACGAAAGACAAGTCATATTTCATATCTAGCAATTTAACATTATTGCCTTGACAGATGGATACAAAAACAACTCAAGTTCAGATCAGGACTCTGCATATTGGTGGTGATGTACATCTTGATATCAAAGACCCCAAGATTGATCATTTCACTGTATAAAACTAGCTAAACATTCCACAATAATCATCCTAGCAAGCAAACATCTACTACATTTCCTTTGGTCAAAGTTTTATCTGTCGTAAGCAGCTTGGGATATTTATGATTGGATGTGGTCTTTAATGGTATTTGGAGGTAAAAAGTGGACAATCCAGGATCTGTCATCTAGGTATTAAACTCTAAGGAAGCAATACGGATAAGAGAGTTCATATGTACCTTAATACAAAGAGCTGTTACACGACCACTAGTAGATCCTACATAAAGAGTGTCGCGCACCTGCATTGAATCAATTGAGTTTTGATTTTCTCAAGGATGGTTTTCAAGCAACTAGATGGTAATCAAGGGAAAATTTATTATACTGGGAAGTGACCTACTCAAAGCATAAAAATTTTTCATCTGAAAATTCAAGAAAAACCTCAAGCATCGAACATGTCAAATATGATAGTTTAAATCAACTAAACCAATTGTAAATAACTCACACAAGTCCTTAGGCCATGATTGGCACAAGGAATGGAATGCCATCATGATTACCTAGTCCAGGCTTTTTCTCTTGTTCTAGTTGTTCAGTCGTATTGTAGAATGAACAGGGCATTCCCAATGGAGGCCCATTCTATCTATATCAAGAAATGGCATAAAAGGAAAGCAACTTCCTCTCAAATTTGCCTCAACACAGACACAAACACACAGATATTCGATTTTCCATCATATCCTCTAACATTTTCTTCTCTTTTTTTTTTTTGGTTAGTAATATCAGACATTCTATAGTATCCCCTTTGGATGATTGTTCTTTGGTCACGAGCAAATGTAGGAATTGAAATAATAGTTTGATTCCCTTCCGATTTTTATGTCATTCCTTCCTCCATTCCATCCCATTCCTCAAACTCAAAAAATTGAAGATGATTCGCAAACAAATCACAACTTAGCATCAGGAAATGCCAGACTCACCTCGTCGATCGCAGGTGAACCAAAGATACTCCCACCACAGCTAATATTAAAAAGACATTGACGATTCTTGTAGTCAAGAGCATAGATATTATGGTCGTGAGATCCACACCTGCACAAATCCTTTTTGTGTCAATTGTCTAGAAGCAAAACAAAGAGCCGCATCAACATCAACATCAACAACACCTTCATCCCAAACTAATTGAAGTTGACAATTGATGAACCCCAAAGAATCATAAAAATAAAAGCAGAATCAAAAAAGGAAAAAGAGATAAAAGTGTAAAAATAAATAAGTAAATATATATATATCTATCTTTCTATACACTACCCCTCCGCAACACAAATAGCCTTCCTCCACTCCGTCCTAAAACAAACCGTACGCCAATCTATTTCCCACTCCATTAAATCTTATTTTACTGCTTTCCCCCAAGTAAGTTTCGGCCGACCTCTTGCTTTCTTCGCGTTATGCTCTCGATAGCAAACTTCTGTTCGTACCGGTGCATCTAAGGGTCTTCGGAGTATATGCCCAAACCATCTCAATCTATGCTTTCTCATCTTTTCCGCCACCTGTTCTACTCCAACTTTTCGTCGAATCTTTTCATTCATTATCTTATCCATCCTTATATGACCACACATCCACCTTAACATTCTCATTTCCGCTACTCCCATTTTATGCTCATATTTCATTTGTGCTGGCCACCATTCAGCTCCGTATAATATGGCAGGTCTGACTGTTATTCTATAAAATTTTTCTTTTAACCTAACAGAAATTTTGCGATCGCACAAAAATCCCGATGCACTGCGCCATTTCATCCAACCTACTCTGATTCTATGGCTTACATCCTCGTCAATCTTTCCCTCCTTTTGCAATATTGATCCCAAATATCTAAATATATCTTTCTTAAGTACCTCCTGTCCGAGCATATTTACGGCTTCTTGATCCCCTCTTCCTGCCGTGTCAAACTCACTCTTCAAATATTCCATCTTATTTCGACTTAGCGTAAATTCTTTAGACTCTAACGTACTTCTCCATACTTCTAACTTAGCGTTAATCTCAGTCCTGGCCTCATGAATAAGCACGATATCGTCTGCAAATAGCATACACCACGGCACCTCATCTTGAATATCTTTTGTTAGCTCATTCATAATCAGGGCAAAAAGATAAGGACTCAAAGCAGATCCTTGGTGTAAGCCTACTGTGATTGGAAAATAACTTGATGTGCCATTACAAGCCTTCACACATGTAGTAGCACCGTTACATGTCATTGATTGCCTCGACATACTTTGAAGGTACTTTTTTCTTCTCAAGAATCCACCACAAAACCTTTCTTGGAACCCTATCATACGCCTTTTCGAGATCAATAAACACTATATGGAGGTCCTTCTTTCTTTCTCAATATCTCTCCATCAATTGTCGTATTAAGAAAATAGCCTCCATGATAGATCTTCCTGGCATAAATCCAAATTAATTGACAGAAACCTTGATCTCTATTCTCAAACGATGCTCAATAACTCTCTCCCACAGCTTCATTGTATGGCTCATAAGCTTGATGCCTCTATAATTAGAACAATTCTGGATATTCCCTTTGTTCTTGTATATAGGCACAAGTATACTCTTCCTCCATTCATCAGCATCTCATTAGTATGGAGGGTCTTGTTAAAAATACTAGTCAACCAAACTCATTGCTACATCCCCTAAGCATCTCTACACTTCAATAGGAATACCATCAGATCCCAAGGCTTTACTAGTCTTCATCTTTTTTAATGCCTACCTAACTTCCCGTGCTTTAACTCTACGCACAAACCTTCTATTTGAATCATCAGAAGCATCTTCCAAATCCACCCACTTCTATCGCTTTCCCCATTAAAAAGTTTGTTAAAATAACTCATTCACCTGCCCTTGACGTCTTCATCTCTTATCAAGAGTGTTTGATTTTCATCCTTGATACATCTAACATGTGTCAAGTCTTTACTTTTCTTGTCTCTTGACTTTGCAAGTCTATAGATGCCTTTTTCTCCTTCTTTGCCCCCAAGTTTGTTGTACATATCGGTGAAAACCTTGCCTCTGGCCTCTCGTACAGCTTTCTTGGCACTTTTTCTCGCCAATCTAAACTTTTGCAAATTCTCTTCATTAGGACATTTATGTAGGCATCTGAAACTACTTCAGCTTAATTGCCTCATGCATCTCTTCATTTCACCACCAGGTTTCCTTTATTTGATGTCCATTCCCTCTACTTTCCCCTAACACCCCTTTTGCCACTGTCTAGATGCAGTTAGACATATCTTTCCACATCATATTTACTTCGCCCTCAAGTCACCACGATCTTTCCTGCAGCATTTTTTCCTTGAATTCTGTTTGTTTCTTCTCATGTAACTTCCACCGTCTTAATCTGGGGTGCTACGCACTTCTCTTCATCTTCTGTACTTTGTTATACCGAACTTCTAAGACCACCAACTTATATTGTGCAACTACACATTCACTAGGGTATACCTTACAATCTACATACGAAGCTCTACCTTCTCTCCTGGCAAGAAAGAATTCAATCTGGTTACAATTTTGACAGTTGCTAAAAGTGATCAGATGCGACTCTTTTCCTAAAAAATGTGTTTGCCAACATCAAATCATAAGCTAATACCACACTCAAGATGTCATCGCCCGCCTCATTTCTAGTTCCATATCCAAAACCTCCATGAACTCTGTCAAAACCTCCACTACTCTAACTAACATGTCCATTTAGATCTCCTCCTATGAATATCTTCTCTTCGTGTGGTATCCGCCTTAAAATCTCTTCCAGATCTTCCCAAAATCTACTCTTCTCGGATTCTTGCAATCCAACTTGTGGGACATACACACTAAGGATATTCAGAATCAAATCCCCCACTAGCTTAACTAAAATAATCTTATCTCTTATTCTTTTAACATCAACAACTCTATCCTTGAAATTTTTATCAATCAGAATCCCAACTCAATTTATACACTTTGTTGTGCCCGTATACCATAGCTTGAATCCGGTGCCATCCACTTCTTTAGCCTTCTCTCCTTTCCATTTAGTCTCTTGCAGGCAAACTCACTTTTCTTCTAGCAAAAGTATCTGTCAATTCGTTCAATTTACCCGTTAAGGTTCCTACATTCCAACTCCCCAATCTAATCCCTACCCCCTAGGTTTTTCTTGCCCCCCACACTCGCCCACAGAAGTATGAGGACCCTTGCTCATTTATCACCACATTCGAGCACCGATGTGACGCATCACTCTGGGAATGATGGCCCAATGCTAGCTTCCTTACCCCTTGCACCCACCTATCTTGGTGCAAAGACCCTAAGCAAGACAAAGAGCATCGAAATTAATTTTTAAAAAAATAAAAAGAAATAGGACAAATGAAAATCTAGGCTACCTAAGATAATGGAACAAACATTGTAGAAAAGAGAGCATAATGCAGTGAAGATGCAAAATCTTCATGGAAAAATCTAAAACCATCTACAGAATTATGCAATAAAAAGGGAGACTAAGTGCCACCATACAACATGGCCTAGACAGAGGAATTGAAAGTCTTAATATTGTATTTGATAGAACCATGTCGAACGGTTGGGTGCTGAGTGCAAGAAGATATGGGTTGGAGATTGCTAACTTGTCAGTATCCACTCTGTTTTCTGGCTGGTTTGGAAAAAGCCAAGAAACCTTTGAAGGAGAGGAGCCTTCAACCTCTTTAATCTTTCATAAATGGTGCAGAACTACTGATTTTAGCATAATGGAACTACTCGCAGATGAGATGCATTGATTTCAATAATTCTTTATCCTTTTGTACTGAGCAGCTACTTGGAATAGAGTTCTCATTATTGAGAATCTCTAACCAAAGAACCTTTAAAGAACTGGTGCTACTCATGCAATGCATATGGACATTATTCTAGGATCTTCAAGAGAGGGGGAGAGGGAAAGTATGAAACTACATCTTTACTAAAATACTTAATGAAAAAGTAAATCTGATGGCTTTTCTTATAGAAAATGAGCGACACTGATAAAACCCTAATGTCCTTCTTTATGACCACCTACCAACAACTAGCTAATTTCAATAGACATATCAACACTCCCCCTTCAAGCTGAAGCATCCATGTTGCATATGACAAGAACTCTTCCATAATTTACACTAGCTAAGGGATGTGGATAAATCAACGGAGTTGAGACGATGTGACTTGCATGACAAACTGAAAGTATATCAACGCCAGATTTGACAAAAGAGCTGCGGAGACAAATCGAGATCGGAAAGTTGACACCTCTCCCTCAAACAGCGAAGATAACATTGAGATAACGTGACCTCATGAATTCAGGCAAATTGAACTTCATTATAACTCTTGATTCTGGCTGCTTGAAAAATGTGTGCCCGACTCTTGAGCTCACAGCTGCCTGGAAACTTGATGGAGGCTTCACTAGTCAATGACTCTCCCAATTGATGAAGAATCTCACAACGAATATTATCCAAATTAGGCTTGTTGAGAGTTTACCAAAATTGGGGAACTTTTTGAAGATAAGGTGCTGTAGATTGGAGCACTAAGATACCCTGGAAAGCCTTTCTTTTTTTTTGGGGGGGGGGGACGGGGGTTAATTGGAAAAGACAACTATACAAACCTAAGACCAAAAAAGCAAACGGATGAGAACAGTAGCTTGATTGTGCTGGAGAAGTAGAACCAATAACCATGACTGAGAATCAGTACAGGAAAGAAGGACTAGAGAACAGAGAAGTTCAACTTGGGGTAGTCTTCACCAGGGATAAGGATCTTGGCATAAGATTGATGAGGCCGCAGTGAATGACCACGGCTCCCCTTGACTACGAGTTGACAGAGAAACCACCAGCTCCCGAGAGAGCTCTGCTTTCAGAGACAACCAAAGAAACTGCAACAAACATTAAATGATGATGCTGTTCTTGAGGTAGAAAAGATTTATGGCAGAGATGAGTTCTTTTTTTTTTTTAAATAAGACTGCCGGGTAGAGGAAAGAGAGAGTACAAATTTTGGAGTTCGAGGTTCTAATTTTATCTACTCTCTTGATTACTAGATGACTGACTGATAGAGTACATGAGATGGCTCTATCTATAGAACATGAGAGAGTAACAAAAACCTAATTTCATTATTTATAACCACCTACTAACTACCACCTAAAATACATAGATATACTCAAATAGAGAACAACCCATCATCGATTCCTTTATCAGGTGATCTAAGACTGTTCTACAATAATCTCAATCGTTGAATTATTCCTTTGGGCCATGCAAATCAAGGAATCCTCCATATTGTCTCATACATTGCATTTTGGAGGGAATATAAGAAGAGTCCACAGCTTCTTTTCATCTTTATGGTTTTTAGTCTTGTTTGATTTCATGTTGTAACACTCCGTCTCTGTTATTTGAGTTTTGAGTTTTGTGTTTCTTGTATCCTATGTTATATTTTTGTGCTAGAACAATGGTCCTTGCAATAAATTGTATTTGCTTACGGAAAAAACAAAACTGCAATACGGTTTCACAGCCTGGCAATAATTCATGGGCAGATATCTAGTATTGGTCACCGCCCCATGTTCCAAGGACTAAACATGCCAAAATACAAGTAAAAGAAAAAAATCATTAAAAGCGAAAACTGGAATTACCATATCAATTGCCGTCGCCCATCAGCAACTGGCTGTGATTTTACCTATGAAGCAAGGAAAAGGGATCTGGTGAACAAACATAAGTCAAAATAAAGGATATAATAAGCATGTAGAGCGAAAATTCAAAAGAAAGGAAATCTTTAAAAAAAAAAATCAAACAAATACTTGATGGAAATTGTGTCATTTCCCAGATAATGGAGTAAGACTAGGCGTCTTTTACCTTTAGTAAAAGACCAGTACAACAATGATAATAAAATGCCTCCTGAATCATTACAAATTCATCATTATCACAGACAGCCATTTCACAATACTTGAATTAAAAAACAATAGTTGTATCCATCATTGGACCTCAAAAACCATATGTATATTTTGTTTTGACAAGCCAAGTGTCAGTTGCAGGTGAGTTTTTCAAGCACTATATGCATGCTTGTGATGCAATTTTTCTTACAAAAGCTTTATGGCATTTCTCATCCTTCATCATGACTGTCCAAGCCAAGTGCATCCCATTGTAAGTATCAAACTAAGTAGCTTTTTCTTTATTTTTGCTGAAAACTGATGGGAGCTCATACTAATAAAAAAACAATGTAAGAAAAAGGAGAAAAGACCTGTAGCTAATTTTTCTGATGTCAACATCAACATCAACAACACTTTTAACCCAAACTAGTTAGGGTCAGCGGTCGATGAACCCCAAAGAATCATAAAGATAAAAGCAGAATCAAGCAAGGGAAAAAAGATAAATGCGTAAAAATAAATAAAAATATAGATATATATCTATATCTATCTATCTATTTATCTATACCCTACCCCTCGACAACACTAATAGCCTTCCTCCACTCCGTCCTAAAACAAACCGTACGCCAATCTATTTCCCACTCCATTAAATCTTATTTTACTACTTTCCCCCAAGTAAGTTTCGGCCGACCTCTTGCTTTCTTCGCGTTATGCTCTCGATAGCAAACTTCTGTTCGTACCGGTGCATCTAAGGGTCTTCGGAGTATATGCCCAAACCATCTCAATCTATGCTTTCTCATCTTTTCCGCCACCTGTTCTACTCCAACTTTTCGTCGAATCTTCTCATTCATTATCTTATCCATCCTTATATGACCACACATCCACCTCAACATCCTCATTTCCGCTACTCCCATTTTATGCTCATATTTCCTTTGTGCTGGCCACCATTCAGCTCCGTATAATATGGCAGGTCTGACTGTTATTCTATAAAATTTTCCTTTTAACCTAATAGAAATTTTGCGATCGCACAAAAATCCCGATACACTGCGCCATTTCATCCAACCTGCTCTGATTATATGGCTCACATCCTCGTCAATCTCTCTCGCCTTTTGCAATATTGATCCTAGATATCTAAATGTATCTTTCTTGGGTACCTCCTGTCCGAGCATATTTACGACTTCTTGATCCCCTCTTTCTACCGTGTCAGACTCACACTTCAAGTATTTCGTCTTACTTCGACTTGTGTAAATTCTTTAGACTCTAACGTACTTCTCCATACTTCTAACTTAGCGTTAACCCCAGCTCTGGTCTCATCAATAAGCACAATATCGTCAGCAAATAGCATACGCCACGACACCTCATCTTGAATATCTTTTGTTAACTCATCCATAACCATGGAAAAAAGGTAAGGGCTCAAAGCAGAACCTTGGTGTAAGTCTATTGTGATTGGAAAATAACTTTATGTGTCATTACAAGCCTTCACACATATAGTAGCACCATCATACATGTCCTTAATTGCCTCCACATACTTTGAAGGTACTTTTTTCTTCTCAAGATTCCACTACAAGACCTTTCTTAAAACCCTATCATACGCCTTCTCGAGATCAATAAACATCGTATGGAGGTACTTCTTCCTTTCTCGATATCTCTCCATCAATTGTTGTATCAAGAAAATAACCTCCATGGTAGATCTTCCTAGCATAAATTCAAATTGATTGACAAAAACCTTGGTCTCTATTCTCAAACGATGCTCAATGACTCTCTCCCACAGCTTCATTGTATAACTCATAAGCTTGATACCTCTATAATTAGAACAATTCTGGATATCCTCCTTGTTCTTGTATATAGGCACAAGTATACTCTTCCTCCATTCATCAGGCATCTTATTAGTATGGAGAATCTTGTTAAAAAGGCTAGTCAACCAACCTATTGCTACCTCCACTGAGCATCTCCACACTTCAATAGGAATACCATCGGGTCCCAAGGCTTTACTAGTCTTCATCTTTTTTAATGCCTCCCTAACTTCCCGTACTTTAACTCTACGCACAAAACTTCTGTTTAAAGGAGCATAATTTTTAATTATTGTTTACTTGGGCTTTTAGGGTTCACTAGTGGTCATGTGGAAGTCCTATGACTTTCAATGAGCTCCACTGGTTGAGAATAGATTTTCATGTTAGAACAAGGTTAACATTGTCTAACATCTGTAACCCTAGTACAAAAAGGCCTTTATGTCACTTTGCCATTAGTTTTTCTGATTCAATAAACATCAAGAGACCACCCTAAAATACATTCTCTCTATTCCAGTGTCATTCATCTAGATTCTAGTGCTCATTATTTTGTTGTTTTTTTTCTCCATTCTTTTGCTCTGTACTAAAATTGATGTAGTTCCCTAACAAGGGACCTGATACCATTTTGACAAAGTTAGCAAAGTAAACTGCAGCAAAAGAACGAAAAAAGAGGCTACAATCAAGATGAATGATGCGTCTGAATCATTCTCCCATTTGGAAAGAATCAAGCTCCGCATTAGAAACTTGGACAACTTCACTGCAAATCTGTAACCATCTCCTTCAGCATAAATCTGTACCCATCTCCTCCTCAAGAAATCGATGTGCACAAAATAGCTGAATTATGCAACCATTTAAGCAAGAACTTTCTAGGCATGTTACCCTCCCTGGTCAGCATCATTTTCCCCTCAAATTCAATCACCGACACCAACTTACTTAGGTCCATTAGAAAGTCATTCGCCGTCTCAATTTTGGACAATGAAGACATTTACCATGGACATATGTCGGCAGCCATTCTGAATAGTGAAATAAGGAAGAGATTTGATGCATGTCATGCAGTGGATTTAGTCTAGTAAATGCGTACGCAGCTAAACATTCATGTGTCAGCAAGAACAATGAGGTACTCTCTCCCTAAAGCGACTATATCACTTCACCAAGGACGAATCTCTCCCTAAAGCAAGTAATTGTGGCACTTTATCAAGGATAAAGATCAGTAATGGAGGTAACATAGTCTAGTTCGAAGAATACAAGAATCTACAAAATGCTCACGGAATGGGTTAGGGTGATGAATCAAAGAGTTAACACATGTTCCGGAATCAGTATAGATTGATAGAGGTGGGAACATATTAAGCTCTTTTGCAGTATACTGATGCTTTCTTTGTAAAGAGAAGGACAAACAGTAAATCGTCTGTTCCTCTAATGCAGCTGGTACAGTAGTCGCTATTTCACTTCATTTCTTTGTTGGGAATCAATTGGATTTACAGAAAGTGGAATATTCTGCACATTGCAGAATTGGAATTTGGAAGCTGAAGAAGAAACTTATCTACCAGGAATCTCTCTTCATATTTTCGCTCCTACGCAATGAAAAAAGATAGCTTTTGAAAGATTTAAAAGACTCCTCCAAGTTTAGATCTCTCTGTCGTATATTGAGAGAAAATAATTTCTTAGGATGTCATACTTGACATTGTAGATTCGAATATCCCCTTGGTGCCTTCTAGTGAAGCTTTCTTAACAGCGGAGGAGAAACGGATTGTACCTCTTCCACAGATTGCATATGCAAGCAACTACTTTGAAGCCACTTAGGTACTACCAATTACATCAGATCTGCTAATCCTAAAAAGGTTTCAGGATACAACTTGTGCTTCATCAAAATTTGCACACTGGTGAGCCTTCGATGATGACTGCCATCCATCAATTGGTAGATCAATGAAAAGTGATACAAGTATAAAACTTCGTACCTCACCACCAGTTTGAAAAGTCCAGCAGATTTTACCATTTGAGAAATCAATGAAATAAATTTTCCCTTCATAACATCCAACTACAACCTGAAAAGACCAAATAGAATCATGCGTTGTGTCTACAAATCAGGTCTTTACAGGACACAAAGGCAAATTATGCATGCAAAACTAATGACAGACCTGAGAAAAGTCACTTGTAACAGCGGCCGAACATTCAATTCTTCCATCTAGTTTAATCTCCCACTGAACATGACCACTAAATGATTCATGTTAGAATCGACACACAGAAAATTAACAGTCCACTAACAATGGATCAAAAGAATTTAATCGCACTGAATCTTTTATATTCTTCTTGCCTAATCTTCTAACTAGCCAGCCTAAATCAGTTTTTGATTTGGCTTCAGGATGGACACAATATCAATTATGGAACAAGATTATAACCAAATATCATTTCTTGATGTTAGCACAATTGGAACACAGGAAAGAGTAGCTGAGATCAGTTCATCACAATGCCAGATGATAATTTCTAACATACACTAATTGACATGGTTTTTTCTGTTGAAAAACAGTTTTGACTTGAAAGGAGCACGAAGTAACTTCATTTAAAGCGAAATTTCAGAACTAGCTGAAAAATAAAACATATGCATACCTTTTCACATCAACACGGACAAATCTATGTGAATGAGAGCCAATGAACACAGAGATCTCTTGGTCACGGACTACAAGCAGTGGTGATGCATCAACACAGGACTCCATGGGAGCTTTCCATACTTCATGCATCATACCTTTTAAGTCTCTTGAGAAATCTAATTGTAAACTCTGTTGACCTAAATCTTTCACATTATTTTTGTCTTTATACATAATCCTATTGCATCTACTTAAGGAACATGGCCCTAACAATGACATATATTTCCATGGGCCCTCAGGAGTAAGATAAACTTCAGAGCTGAACTTCAAGCGCTTCGACGTAAGCTCGTCATTGTTGGAGTCCCATGAGATGGTCTTCGTCAATCTCCTCTCCCGTTCAAGGCCAACAAGCTGGAATGAATTCAACTTATCAACATAGGAGCTTTTCCCCTCACTAGCTTCAGAACTCACTCCCAAAGCATTGGTTACATTGAGATCTACACTTCTTAATCCTTGCTTTTCTAGAAGGACAGTTTGTAACTTAGATGGAGTAGGGAAATCATACAGTGACTTCATGCTAATCCCAAGATTATGGGAAGCATGAGCTGCAGCAATAGAATTGCCGCCTAATGAAAAGAAATCACCGTCATCAGAGACCTCTTCAATCATCAAAGCATCACAAAAGGCCTGACAAAAATATGTTGCAGGTTATGTTTCTGCATTGAGCAGTTATATCAGGCAAAGAAATTTTCTGTGCGAGAGGTCAAAGAGAGAACCTTTTTTATGATGTCCAAGACATTGCTATAGTCAGTGTCAATATTATCTTTGGAATGCATCACGACTGAAGCAGACAGAAACTCATAATCCACTTTTCCACTCGAAGTCCTAGGAAATGATTCCAGAAAGATGAAATAGTGTGGAACCATTGCATAGGGAACCTTCTCAACCATCCAATGTCTAATTGATCTGGAAACTTCACTAGGTTTTTTCTTTTCATTCAACAATAGAAATGCTTCAAGCCGCACAAGTTCCTCTGGACCTTTATGACGAACCACCGCAGCATCAAGAACAGCTTCATGTCCTCTAAGGATACTTTCAATTTCCCCCAGAGCTATTCGTTGACCATTAATCTTCACAATACGATCTTTCCGGCCAAGAAAAACAAAGTCACTGCTTGCTAGCTGCTTTGCAAAATCACCAGTCCTGATGAATAATTGTCTTTGATGTTCTTCATTAGAACGGTAAAGGGATGAATTCTGGGGCAACTCCACATAATCTAAATGGTCTGCAGATGATTCTGACATGTATCCACTTGAAGTGCAGACACCACCAACATATATCTCTCCTTGATTCAACTCATCATCTTCACCAACAAGCACAACTTCACAATTAGAAATAGGAAGACCAATTGGAACATTGGATAATGTCTCTGCTTCCAACAACATCGGCAACCTTTTGCAATCAAAATACGTACAATCACCAGTCACCTTCAAGAAAAGTCAAATACATTTACTAAAATATGGAAGTAATTGGTTTTCAGAAAAAAGCAATCCTGCACGCGCTGATGCAGACTGTAGAAGTTTAGCTGGCAAAGTGAGACAATAAAATTTATTAAGAATAGTGGTATAGAAGATAAACTTCATAGAGCAACCTTTTTTTTTTAATACTATGGTTTATAACTGCACATGCAGCACATCAACATCCTTTTGCAGTGAACAGTATGACAGGAGCTATCTTGCTTCTCTCGTGTCATGTCACAGAATAGTGCTGCTTCTGATGGGAGAAAAGAATGGAAAAAGTATAACAAAAAGCAGTGCGAAAGTAGCATTGACATTTTAGGCTTCAACTGTTAAAAGTGAGAAAAGATATTCATTAAATCAATCTATCAAGAAAGTAGCGATGTAAAGACACACAAATTGTAAAAGTATAATGATATGAAAACATGAGGCGAGACTCATAGAAGGTATACACTGTAACTTTTTTGCAAAGTCAATCTTATCTTCTAAACATACTTCGCAAACCAAATAAAATTGCTATTTCCAGATACTATATGGGAACACCATGAGAACTTTACCCACAAGTAGTTTAAAGCTGTTGAGATTGACTTTGAGCAAAAAGAA
This sequence comes from Rhodomyrtus tomentosa, assembly GCA_028455895.1. Taxonomy (NCBI): domain Eukaryota; kingdom Viridiplantae; phylum Streptophyta; class Magnoliopsida; order Myrtales; family Myrtaceae; genus Rhodomyrtus; species Rhodomyrtus tomentosa. The sequence goes on from JAPCWY010000008.1 coordinate 15,243,666, forward strand.
AAAGTGTGAATATTGATTCCTGACCTCAGTACTTCCATACAAATTCAATATAGTGGTCTCAGGTAATAATCTAGTAAGTTCCTTCCACAATGATACAGAAAATTCTTCACCACTAAGCACTAACAACTCCAATGAGTGGGGGATTCGAGTGTTCTGTCGACTTAGCATGGCAGGAATGATCGCCTTCATCAATGTTGGAACAGCAATTAGCCTGCTGATGTGATAAGCCTGCAGAATCATTCACATAAATGGAGATTATATCTTACTAACAAGTGAGAGAATATAGATATGGAACATGCGGACAATACACCATACTTATTATAGGAATACATCAACAGATAGGAAACTTACATGCTCACTGCCATATATTCTCCTAATACAGTGAGATGAATTCTATACTCCCTTCAGAAGGAAAGGCTAATATTATCGACCAAATAACCATCAGTATTATGAAAGTTGTACAAAAATGAAAAACCTAGAAGAGAACTAAATATTAGTCACTAAATATGAGAATAATAATTACCGTTAGTTATCCTAAGTCAGTAATGCATTTCTTGTAACCTCTCATAGTCAATAATACGTCATAGGTTATCAAAAATGAGCATTCCATTGACATCAAGCTATTTTCTGTGAGTTTCACATTATTTAATTTTTAAATCCTAGTGAGATTCAGTGAAGTTCAATTAGATCGATGCAGCTTATATTATTTTCAGCACGTTGGACTTTTCCTTTTACAGCCCCCCCCCCCCCCCCCGGTTTGTATTTCTGGAATCCATCCCATTCTTGAAATCCTAGTGAGATTCAGTGAAGTTCAATTAGATTGATGCAGCTTATATTATTTCCAGCACATTGGACTTTTCCTTTTACATCCCCCCCCCCTGCGTTTGTATTTCTGGATCCATCCGACACTTGGAAGAAATGAAAAAGGAATTACATATATGTATGTACGTACTTGTCTGTATGTATTATGTTTGTAAAACAATGGATTATTTGCCACTGTAGTAAATAGGGGAGAAAATCTCATTTTTCTGAATTAGCTTAAGCATTTCCCAGCTGAAAGTCTTTAATGACATAATGGAAACTTGCAAACTGTTTGAGATGCTAGTAAGTGATATGTCATGAAAACAAAAGAAAAAAAGTAGAATGCCAAGTATAAACTGAATAAATTAGATTAGAAATGCCACACTTGGTTTAGTAATCAATTCATTCATAATCATGTAGAACTAAAAAACCAGAAAGAAATATTTTACGGCTAGAGGTTGTGACCGACATATTTGGTAATGAGGAAAAGACAGAAGAAAAGTCCTAAAGCAAAGCACCCTAAGAAATAGAAACAAGATACTACAATAAGTAACTCATACCTCAAGAAAATCAGCGACAACTAAAGCATTGTGCTTTAGCTTATTGAGTGGAGGAACAACTAATGTACAAGCACAAAGCATAGAAGCTAAAAATTCCTGGAGGTGGTCAACAAAGCTTATTGATGTCTTGAACAGCAAAAGTTCATTTCCATGCAAAGGATACAGTCTTTGCATCCAAGAAAAGCGATTTAAGAGACCTGCAAGAGAGAGAAAACGCATGATCGCTCTTTACGGCGTATCTATTAGCAGAACAACTTCAAAAATGAACAAATGGTCAGCACGATGATTCCTTTACAAGTACCACAAAGAATGTTTCTCTTACTAGATGGAAGCCACAATTTTCATTGCAAAAACATCACCAACATACACAAACAACAAATAAAAGGCAAGAGAAAAGGAGCCTTGAACACAATTCCACGGTGAAGTGCATAATTACTTCTCCAAGGTTAATGTGAAGGCCTTCTATTCCTTGTAGATTCCAGGATTTTCATCTTCTTCATGGAGTAAAATTTTAGCAAAGCCCATGGCCATGATTTTCTCTCCCTATTAGAAGTTTGAAGGACTGAAAGTATTGAATCACCAAGTTTTAAGGACGTGTTTACTTTCCACTTGCGTGGTGTAGTATTTAAGAAACAAAGGGCTTGATATTCAGTCAAGAAACTTTAATCAAACTTTCCTGGTGATGTTTCATCAAATTTTTCAATTATCTTTCACCATCTCTTCACCTAAAATTTCAAATCACTGTTCATAGGTACTGTGAACTTACCCGAGCACCTATTCAAACAACACCACACACTTGGTTCCTTCAGAATTGCTTTTAATTCTATTACACTTTACATTGCAATGGATCTAAATGAACTATCTTGGGCTTTATGTGTCAAAGAACTGTTGGAAGGCAGGCAATCAAAATGAGATATGCTCTGAGATCAATCTGACAGTTCTACAAAAGAAGATGCTATCAAGTGGTCCAAGGAAAACAACAAATGTTCATGCACAAATTTTTTCATAAGTACCTCATTTACCCAAACTGCAATACCAAACATAAACATTTTGCTCCAGAGAAAGCAGTCTCAAATGCTTGGCTACTGCTCGAAATTCTCAAAGACTGACAGTATTACACAAAAGGAGAGCCATCTCATCATTTAACGCACCAGTGTTGTTGTCAACTATTACAGTGTCACTGGGACATGCTTATAACGACTAGTGTTTCGACAGTATGAAGATGAAAGGAAAAAAACACGATAAATAGATTATGCAACGGAAGCAAAAAGACACAGTTGAAAGCATAAGGCTTCTTTAAATTGGCTCTCAATAGCACCAAACATAATGCTGAATAATATGGTTTTGCTTAGGGTGCAAATAAATGAAATACTACAATTCACGATATGAAAATGCAAGCTAACGGAAAAAGCAAACTGCACACCTTCTTCAGTGCCACAAACTCCTTTAGGCGTTCCAGTTGATCCCGAGGTGTACATCAAACAACAAAACAACCTTTTTTTCTCCCGTGCACAAGGCCAAATGACATTTCCATACCTGCTAATTTCTGTTCTACTTTCTTCCATGGAGAACAGCACAACCTGACAACTCCCCGATTCCACTATCCAATCTGTTTGCCGACCGTGGCTTTTACCAAATGATGACTTGGATGCAATAATGAGCTCAACATTTGAATGGAAGACAATTGACAACATCCTTTCCTTTGGCCACATCGGGTCCATAGCTAAGAAAGCTTCCCCACACCTCAAAACAGAGAGAACAGAGACAATGTACTCCACTGAAGGAGGTATATAGATTCCAATTACTTTTGGTACATAGACATCCCCTGACTCCATCAATTGAGCTGTACCTGGTTTGAATGTATACGCCACTTCGTTGCCACTGTGATAACTTTTACCTAGAAAAGATTTTGAAATATCATTCAGTTGCTTTCATCAGCAAGGCCATAAAGGTCAAAATCACGCCGCTAAAGAAACGATTGTCACAATATTCGACCTTCACCAAAGATCTTATACAGAAGCGACCTTCTAAAGTTGGAGACGCACTGTGCAACACTGATCACTTCAATTGATCAACCGTTATTCAAACCAAAGTTCTAATGCAACCAAATGTCAGCATGATACAGCGTTAGCATGGACGGAAACTCCGCACCTGAAGGTTTTATGAGGTCGGGGTCGTCACCGCCGTTGAGGATATTGCGGAGACGAGAGCTGAGACAATCGACGGCCAGCGACACATCGGAATAAGTAAAGCAATGGTCCCCAGGGTAGAGCGGAGGGGACAGGGACCGCGCCCGCTCATCGTAGAACCGATCGACCTCCGCGGAGAAGCCGGAGTCGGCCGCGATCCTTCGCCGCACGTCGGAAAGAACAGCGCCACCCGACGCGTGCACGACGGCGATTCTGCTACCGTTTTCGGACGCGGCGGCGGAGAACCCGTGCGACAAGCAGCAGTGGCGTTGCTGCTGCTCCGCCTCGCTGACGCTCATTGCTTTTCACGGAATGGAAAACTCTAGTTCCTTGAGTAAATACTCTCTCCGTATTGCAATTGGTCGCCAGACGATTCGAGCTCGAGCACGCAAAGCGTACGGCTCGAACTCATCTCTCGCCGGCTGCTCTCGCTGAAGCTGAACGGGATTAACCGAGAAGGGCGATGGGTGAGTTTGGTTAAGATTTTGGCCAAAGGAAAAATCAAGGCCATTTGTCGCAAAGTATTTGCTTAAATGTAATTACTGTTTGATAAATTATAATTGAAAATTATGTTGGAAAGTAACTCGGGGAAAATATTGTTTGGTAAGTATATATATGAAAAGTGACCGATTTGAAGTTTTTTAATTTTACTTATTAAAAAATTATAATAAAAAGTTGTTTAGAAATTGAAATGAGAATAATGCAAAAGACATTAACCAATCAATTTTTATTTTTTGATCAAACTATAAACATATTAATTAAAATCTTTCGATTCTTTTTAAAAAGCCAAAGACGAGCTCAATTTCTAAATGATGTGAGGAATGGACACAATTAAACACTTCTTGATAACCCTTATAAAAATTTTAATTAATTGATGATACACAAAGCTCTTACAATAAGTATATAATAACCGAAAATTCGAGTAGAGTCAATCAGGACAAGCATGAATAAAGATGCACATGTAATTCGACCGGAAGCTTGTGCATAACGTTATAGATGGTCAAGGGAATTTTCATATTTCACTTTTAAAAAAATCAAATTTTCCTTTCTTTAATTTCCAATAGGGCCTAAAAAAGGAAAAAAAAAATAAAAGGACTTCAAACACGATTATGGTGTGAGCCGTCGTGTACAATGGATCGTCACTTGGGTCTGAAACCAAAGATCAGACCGACCCTAACCTATTTCAATTTTATGAAACTAAAAATTTGACTGGAGACCTAAAGAACTGGACTAAACCGGTCGATCCGGTCCGGCCCACACGATTTTCGATTTGGGCGGTCAATTATGCTCAGAACAAGCACTTTCTTGTCAAAACACAGAATCATTATTGAACTTAAATCGTGAAATGAATTATCACATGCAAGGGGCCTCGTTTTATGTATGAATTGTGATGCACATTGGTTTTTGACCATGTCGGCCCATCTTGAGCCCAATATATAGGTAAAATGGGGCATTCATGGATCCAAGGTTTTGGCCCATATGGAGCCCAATACTTATTTTCAGTGATTTAACATTTTCAAGTCATTATTTCACAACTTTTAGTGGTCTGGAAAAAAAAAATCAATTCCAAAACCTCAAGGTTTGATTTTTTGGCTACAGGATCCTTTTCAAGTATTGGAATATTTGACCCGATTTGACCGGTAACAACTTTTTTTTTCAATATATAATTAACCCGACTTCTGTTGCGTGGAAACGCTTATAATCTCTAATTTCACTACATGTAAATGAAACTAGACATTCATTAATACCCGCAACACTGCGAAAAACGTGCGGTAACGTGGTAGGGTAAAAATTGGCTATTGGATCCGGGGAGTACTATGGATTTCTAACAACTTTGTTTTGTCTTGTATATGATCGGTCCATCATTGGTCAAATCTACATCAACATCGGTCCATCATTGGTCAAATCTCAAAGAATTTTTATGATTGAAGAGGAAATTTGAGATGTGAACAGTCGAAAACGAAAATTACAAACCACCTGTCGAATAATTTATTGCCAAATAATTGATTTTCCAGTAACAAGCTCCATATGAGACACATGAATCAAATAAGTTAAGAAAAGCACTATGGATTCGTCAGTTGGCGCAGATTATGCAGGAAAACAACTTCTGAGCAAAGTTTTTGGTCGTTCCTCTGGTCGACCTGTTTCCTAGAACAACAATCTCATCACCTTCCGCACCACTTTCCTTAGCTTTATTGCAGTGGTCGCAGAACGACGCGTGCGCGTCCTTTACGTACTTGACAGCTTCGCCGACGGTCATGTTCTCCACCAGCTTGTCCGGATAGATGTCCTTCTTGTGATCCCCGTTCAATGTCGCCGCCATCTGTACCAGGATTTGCTGGAAATCGTTCAGCTTCGACTCTTCTTTAGCCCCGGCTTCTCTTAGTTTCGCAGGTTCCGACAGCGTGACTGCGAATGTTTAGGCTTTTAGGACCCGAGTTGAGGCGAAAGCGCTCAACAAAGTCAGGAAGAGAAGTTCGTGTACGGTTTTGGAGATTTACCTGGACAATCAGTTCTTGGGCTGCTTCTGCTCAAGACCCCCTCAAAGGTGCCCGCCCATTCGTCGCGTTTCGTAAGGAAACTCTTCAAGTTGAAGATCTTCTTCACCGTTGCTGCTATGGAGGAATGCTCGTACTGTGATGTGGGATGTGGTCCTGTCGGCTCGTGCAACACTATTGCAATGTTTTAGAACGTGAGTAACAAGTTAGATCTCGTATAGTTTAAAGCACAAAAAATTCCTAAGAGACGTGCAACAAATCCTGTCGTTTAATTTTCATGTTGGAAACTGTGATTAGGCTTGATTTAATGTGAGGCATGTCGGATTTTCGGACATCAAATCTCTGGCAATCCTCTTTAGGCTCGGTTGTGCATTTTCTATAAGGTTTTAGGATTCAAACTCGCGACGACCCAAGCCTCTTAGGGCTTCCACGGACAATATATTTACTTACTTCCCATAACCTGAGCTATTTTCGCTAAACTATAATTAGTGTCGAGAGTAATTTAGCCGACATCGGGTCACTATCTATGATGACGAAGAACCACATTTGAGAACTCGTTGCATACCTGTTCCACGCTCAATCCACGGGGAAATGAGGATGGCCGGGACCCTGACCCCAAGACGGTCAAACTGGAACTTGTACGGATCGGGGCCGATAATGCTGTCCGGGCTCGGGACTCCGTCCACCGGAGTCGGAACATGATCATAGAAACCACCGTGCTCATCGTACGTGATTACGAACAAGATCTCATTCCACTGAGGGCTGGATCTCAATGCTTCGTAGACTTCCTTGACAAATTTCTGGCCTTGAGAGACATCATGAGAAGGGTGATCGTCGTTCCCAGGTAATATCGACAGGTCGAAGTACCTTTGCTCCACGACCACGTAATTTGGTAGCTTCCCTTCTTTACAATGTGTCTTGAAGTGGAGATCAAACTGATGGAAGTTCTTCATGTACTTCAGCTTTCTGAGGTTCCTGAAATTAAGGAAGGAAGGTTACTCAAGGGACAAAGGAAGTCGCTACCTCGACACTTGACATTCTGATAACACCGTCATTATTTCTAACCCCGCAATTTTTTAATTAATGAGTTTTTCTATGCAAAATACACGATGATTGCGTGTGGATCTACAGTAAAAAATAATTGACAGTCTAATAGTACTGTTAGGGAAATATTTCCTAATCAAGAAACCTTCCAAATTGAATAAATAACACAAAAATCTAAAAGATTAATCAAACATAGCAGAGTGGTTCCTTTAAATGTTCTTATTTTGTAGTACATTTTTGCAGTTTTAATATATCCTCGGACAGGGGGATTTCAACTCATCTAAACTAATCTTTGTCCCCTCTATGCCTCTCTTTGTTGGTTTTTTTTTTTTTTTTTGTTTGGAGAAAAGGAACTGCCGCCGCCGGTGTGTTTATCATAAGTGAAATATAATTTCACTTATTAGGCTTTCGAGCTTTTACGTGTTTGATTCACTGAAAATGATTAGTTAGCAGAAGACCATCTATGGACCACGGCCAAAGAAAATATCCATCCTTGAAGTAAGAAAAAATGAATTCTATAATCAAAAAAAGAAAAAAAAAACTTTTCTACAAAAATAATTTTTTTAAAAAAAAATTATTTAGGATTAATACCACGAAAAATCCTAAATTTGTACACCGGTGACAAATTTATCCCAAACTATTATTTTGGCCATAAAAATCCTAAACTTGTACACTTATAACAAATCTTTTTCAAATTGATACACAGGTGATAAATTTACCCGCAATTAATTTTCGTTTAATCTGACCGTCAAATTCCTAAGTGGATGACGTGTAGTAGTTGACGGGTATACCAGTTTGGGATTTTTACTTATGTTTGTCACAAGTATATTAATTTGAGATTTTTCATACTATTAACCTAATTTAACGGGGGATAAATTTATCACAGGTGTACTAGTTTAAGATTTTTCGTGTTGAAAAAAATTAATTTATGATAAATTTATCACATTCGTATCAGTTTAGGGTTTTTTGTTATAAAAAAAATTAGGGTAAATTTGTCAATGGTATATCTATTTAGGTTTTTTTGTGGTCAAAAAAATAATTTGGGATAAATTTGTTACGAATGTACCAATCTGAGATTTTTCGTTATATTAATTATTTTATTATTCATGAAATTTTTTCTGAAAATAAACAAACCCTCCATTTCATTTACCGAGTCTTGAAGTGCACCTTTAGCAAACATCATCACGCAACGATGTGTGCTGCGTGTGCACATGCGTGCCACCCTATGCCTTAGCCTTCATATTGTGTTCTTTTAAATCATGTACACGAAAGAAAAATGTAGTCATTCTGAAAATGTCACATGATGGTGCTCTTGCATGAATGAAAAAATCAGTCGAGTCCTACATTATCAATCGAGCAGTTCCGCTCTCAGACGTAGCAAAGTAGGTGACAACTGCAGATCATTTGTATCGCGAAAAATGAACAATTTATATATATATATATATATATATATATATATATATATATTCTAAAATGGAGTCTTCGGTGGTACCTATAGAAGAGAGTGGCCGGAGGATACTCGTAGTAGATCCCGAACGTGAACCCCGCCTCGTCCATCGACTCGAATATCGTCTTCTGCGGATACCCTTCGATGAGCTTGTGGCTGTCGTTTCTCGTCGCCCCGTGCGATGTCGCCGAGTGCACGAACAGCCGGTTCGGCTGCGTTGACGCCGGCACGGACGCGAACCACCGGTCGCACACCGCAAACTCGCCCACCAGCTCCTTGTAGACCGGGACCGAATCCGGGGTGAAACCGCTCATCACCGTCTCGGACATTCCCTTCTCGATCCGCTCTGCGTTCTGCGCAAACCCCTCCATCTTTGGGGCGAGCTTCTTGGCGGCGGACTCCTCGCTCCACGGCTCACCGAAGACCTGCTCATAGATGGCCTGGATTGAGTGGCCCGGGTCGGGGTCCACGTAGGCGGCCCCGTCGCTGAACGCGACGCGGCCGGAGCTCAGGTCTGCCGTGGACAAGGGGTTGGACTCGTGCCCCGTGACGCCGTCGATCTTGGGGTTGAGGGACTTCATCCACCCCAGCATGTGGTCGAAGGAGCGGTTCTCTTGCACCAAAACGACCACCGTTTTGATGGGGTACGAGGTGATCGCCCCGGAAGCCATTGTCGCGTGTTTTGGTCGATCTATCTGTGGATCTCTCCCGTCTCTTCTTTATATAACGGCTCAGCTATGATGTAAAGATAGGCAGCGAAGGAACTGGGGAACTAAGATCTGATCAGCCTAAAATTTTATAATTATTTTGGGGAATTTTATTCGTCCGGGACTTGTCATAAGATTGTGCAATTAATTGGCGTCGCAACCCAGAGAGCATGAATTTCAAGAAATCATCTTTCATGAATTCCCAGAAATTATATTTCACGTCGGCGTACCACGTGCCATGCTAACGTGTGTCACTAGAAGTGTCATGTTTCTCTATTTTTGCTTATGCAATACCGATGAAATTTTTTCTAATGTTATAATTATAATAGGCATTATTTCAGCATTATACGTAGAGGTCGGTTCCAAGTCTAGTCCAATGCCACCTAGGAACAAAGAACCGAATTGGACCGACCAGTCCGATCCCCAGATTATCCAATGGAACCGGTGGATTATTAATAAGGGAGCAACATGGATTTTAATTTTTATGTATTGATTAAAATCAGATTATAAGAAAATAAATAGTGGACTATAAGATTTATATTTAGGAAATAAATAATAATAATAATAATAATAATCGGTCAGGTTAGGTTCCCCTTGAAACCGGAAACTGGACCGAAAATCATGGAAATGGAACCGGAAATCCAATTGGCACCCTCAAGAACTAGACCAAACTAGTTGGATTCAGACGATTTTCGGCTCGACGGGTCAGTTTTACTCACTCCTAGTTATACGTGGCATTAATGATTAATGAGATAAGCTTCCCGTTTCTTGTGGAGCGGCCATTGAACGTAAGGGATGCTCTTACCCTATTTTTGCATTTTCAATCACTTAGCTTTTCCAATTAAATCTCTTGAAGTTAGGCAACCTACAAAAAGGAAAGGACAAATGAGTGTGTAAATAGGACGATGTTTCCAACTTTACATTGAATATCCCCATTTTTTAACGAGAAGGGACGTTTTGCATATTTAAACGAGAAAGTCCCTCCGTCGGAGTTCGGAGCCTCGGAACACATCCTTATTTTCATCCAAAGAAATAATCGAAGTAACATTGTCGCATGAACCCGTCCTCTAAACAGTATGGTGGGCCGAATCTATCACTCGGGCGATAGACACCAGCTTCGACACCGAGTGATGCAGCATCTCACAAGCTGCCACGGTTACAAGCGACTCGCCAATTTGCACCGAGCGACCTCCCGTCCGACAAAGACGCGATTACTTTAACGCGGTACATGTGAACGATATGTGATCCATGATTAGCTTTGCTTGGACCGCGTTTGCACAAAATCAAAAGTAGCCGTTGGGCCAATCGTTGTCCAATGAACCCACAATCACATGGTGCTCCTTAATCCCAAGAGCTGGAAATGCCTTAGGCAAAAAAAAAAAAAAAAAGTTTAGGAGTCGTAATCGAAGCTGTCCTTTTGAATTCGAACAAGCGATGCCAACAGAATAAAAGCATATGCCTTTCCTTAGTTTAATGAGTGCCGTGGGCATCGCCGGTTTCCAAGCCGGGCAAGAAAGGCCCAGCCGGTCCATGTCACCGTCGGATTACTATAATCCATTCAATGGCCACGTAAAGTAAGCCTCTCGATTCTCTCACGCAGCTCAAAATGATACTTGAGAGGCACATAGACTTTTTATGGCAAGGCAAATCGAAACAGATCAAAACCCGGAACACTGCAAAACAAAGCCAAATCCTGAAAGTAGGGATGATGGACGGAGCACCAATAGCGTTAAGCACGTGTTCGTTTCACAAGGACGGGTCTGTTAAGCAAAATAATCGACGGCCAATTACGGTATCTTGTATCTTCGTCAGTGATGGCTACATGTCGGAAATTCCTTTCCCAATAATTACGGAGATGCCAATTCACAATGCGGACCTAGCTTCGGCTTTCTCCATGCCATCGTGGTATGGAGACAAACAAAGCACGTTGAGCAACTACAGATGTAACAATTGGAAGGAGGAAATTACAAAAAATATATTAGAGCTATTGTAATTGTGCTAATTCAATTCTTCTTTTTTTGCTGATTTAGTCTTAAACATTTTGCAATTGTGTCATTTCAAACTATCCGACCAATTTTGGCTGACTGGCGCTGATGTGGACGCCGACAGGCCGGCGATCAATTTTTTTTAATGATTTTTTATAATAACTATTTTTTCTTTATTTTTCCCTTTTTTTCTACCGCCTCCCCTCTCCTTCCCGATTTGCGAGGTCGAGCGAGGGCTCAACCTCGCTGTCGCCGCCTCCCCTAATGACCCCACCATGGCCGGGCGAGGTGTCTCCGGCCATGGCGACCGGCTGGAGCTAATGAGGGGAGAAGGGGAGGGGAGGGGAAGGGGCAAAAAAAAAAGGGAGAAAGAAAAACATAAAAACATAAAAATAATTATTAAAAAATCCTTAAAAAATTCAAAAATAATAAAAATATTCAATCGCCGGCTAATCGGCGTCCACATTAGCACCGGTGGGTCAAAATTCACCAAATGGACAAAAATCAACAAAAAAAAAGTTTAGGACTGAATTGACACAATCGTAATAGATTTATGACTTTTCTTTATAAGTTTCCCCATTTGGAAGAGTAAATCTTTGTGGCTCAGCAACATGCTATGCTAGAGGTCATGCGATCATCAATATGCTCCACACACATTTCAGTTGGGACACAAAAAAAGAAGAAGAACAAGTGCACAGAAAATCATAAAATTTGCCACAAATGTGTAATTGAGTCCTAAAACTTGCAAAAAGTGCAATAAAATCCTAAAACTAGTCAAATTTGCTCAATCTAGTCTTTCCATTAACTCTATCCAACTTAGCTAAAAACAAATGCTAATGTGATTTTTTCTTAATACATTCTCTTTCTAAGTGACAATCATGAAATATAAGGCCAAAACGATGTCATTTTAATTTAAATCTAATTATTTAGTACAAATGTTATTGAAATTAATTAAAAAATAGCTAAATTAAAAAAAAAATCCCTCGCCACTGCTGCCCTACCACCCCGCCATTGATCGGGAAGGGTTGGTGAGGATGGGGACAGCCAGCGAGGGTCAATGAGTATTGCCGCTCCCTTGCCAAGTCCGACGACCCTTGTCACCCGTCCCACACCCTTGCCGACCCTTCCCAACAATGGTGTGGGGGCACTGGCAGCGAGGGCTACAAGCGTTGGCCTCCTATTTTTTCTTTTGTCTCTCTCTTCTTCTTCTTTTGGCTTATTTTTTTTGTATTAAAGGTCAGATTTTGATTTTTAAAAAAAGGTTGTTTGAGCCATGTCGTTGCCACATAGGATAAAAAATGGCTAGTAATAAAAATCAATTAAAGTTTTAGGACTTGATTATAAGTTTTAAGACTCAATTACAATATTGCAACAATTTTTAAGATTTCCAGTACACTTAACACATCCTTTGCAATAAATCCAAGATTTGAGATTCCTTCGAGAAAATGTTTTCTAAAACTCGCTTTGTCGTAGAACCAGTTTCTTTCAAATTCTTCTGGAGTTCCCTCTCTATCTCCTTCATAATGTGTTTAATCGAAAATCGATAGAATTACAACTGACCAGCAAAACACGATTCAACAATCCTGTAGTCGAATCCTTGCCTGTTCCCTGGCCTATGAGTGTCTCCCATCGAATTTTGCAAATTGAGTAGCACCTCGACTTTTGATAATTTTCCGAATTCTGGATTCGAGTAATCAAAGATATGCAAAATGACCAAATTACAGTAGATTGATAAAGGAATTCGATATTGAGTTTGATATGAAAAAATGTATATCATTTTTTTTAATGATCGAGATGTCCGAGACAGCTTGCGCGCACCTTGACTATTCCTCGAGGGGAGCACGACAACCACCAGCCGTGACCCCCACTTGTATATCGTTTATCATATGTATTTTACGTAATTTCAAATGTTTACCTTTTTATTTTTACGACTATTAAGCATTTACGAAAATTAATAAAAGATCAATTAGGTTTGCGAATTGGTTATTCTTGAGCTTCTCGAGCTCAACTCAAGATCAGACAAATCAATCTCGAGTAAGCATCGAATTAAGTTCGAATCCTCCCGAGCAGAGCTTGACTTAGCTTCATCCGTACCTCCCCAAAACAAATTTTTCCTCCCACCAAAACATGAAGAGGCTGTGGGACTTCAACTTACATGAACGTTCGAGTTCAGAGACCCTCGAAGAACCGCAAATGGTCTTCAAAAGTCTCGCCATGCCGGATTGTGCGGATCGACCCATCTTCTTCAACCTGCGGTGTACAATGCAGTTTCCAAAGGTTTTTAGCCCGTAGACGAAATGCCAATCCAGGACAGAGATGATTTCAAAGGCAATCTCAAGCAGCCATGGCAGTCACAAAAGAGTGATTACTACAACAAAGTATTCGACGAAAAAGTTGTGGCCAAAAGCAAAGAAGAATCATTGTATAGTCGAAGAGGAGATTAGCGTTGAGGAAAAGATGATGACACCATCCATGATAATAGAACCATGTTATAGTTTCAAGTGAATACTTTCCAACCTGGATGCCCTGTCAAGGGTGACAGGGTGGGTCAAAGTTATTCGATTACTTGATTCATCTACCTTCTTCGATTTGAAAAACATAACTCTTCTACATGGCTTGAGAACAGATACTACTGCTTCCCATAATCACCCAAACCAAAAATCCTTCAGTGCTAACTGCTAAAATCAAAGTCTCGGGTGGTGCATTTGGGATACAAAACAAACAACGAAAGACTACATGAAGGATCTGAATTGCCATCCTCACTTTTAGTTGTTTTTAAGCATTTATGGTTTCATGCTCTAATCTCTCGGTTACGGTGTTGTCTTGCTAGTTTTGGGTGTAGTTATTTAAGAGTTTTACTAGGCTTTTCTGATACATTACAGGTCTGTCCAACTATGATTTCTTTATCAGTGGAGAATCTTCCACAAAAGTGCATTCCTTCTGGCTTTTCACCCACAATGCTTCTCTTATCCTAATCAGTCTCGCCTTTCCTTTTTCATTCTTTAGTAGCCCCATGAGATAGGAAAAGCTTCTACTTTAGATTTACCGGATACTCCTAGTAAATGATTTCTGTAAGAAGACAGTACTCCACTGAAAGCCTCTTCATTTTATTTTGTTTTACTAGTAAAAGCAATGTAAAGGTAAGCAAACTAATTCTTTTACTGGGTTGATTAGCACAGGTTAAGAGACTGAAAGGGTGTTCACGTAAATTTTTCCAAGCAAAGTCGAGGAGAAACAGAGGATTATGTCAATAAGTTTCCAAAGCAAGAATGAGCCAGGGTGCATACCCAGTACTCGGGGGGCCGCATCTTGAGATTGTAAGTCGAGGCCATGCTCATGCAGTATGCACCCGCATCATGGACAACAAGGCCCGCTCCCTGCACAACAACGCTTGTCTTGTTCAGAAACCTGTTGATATTCATTGAACAGATCATAAAGCAGGTAAAAACTATAAACATTACCTTAGTGGGTGTTGGAAGATCTCTGTCCTTCCCCAAGAAATCTGCAGACTCGCACACAGGACCCACCACATCAAAGGTCGAAACATCAGCATCAGGTAGTGCAGGAGAGATCAACTCTATGTGCTGCAACCAATATTAAAGGTCAATCTTTTGACCAAGGAAGCAGATAGTATTGTTACTTTCTGCCACATACGCAGTGGCAAAAACAAAAGCAAATATATTGGATTTTCTACATCGCCAAGCCCTTCACACCCGAAAACCCCGATAAAAATAATGGAAAATTTTCCGAAAAAAGATCTATAGGAAGGAGTGAGAAGTTTAACCGTAATTAAAATTACATATATTTCATCTTCCAGCCACTATTGCAATCCCATGTGGATACGCACAATAATTAGTAATAACTGACAGTTTTCATCTGAACAACTATACGTGAAGTTTTTCTGCTACACCCTAAAGCAATTGATGGTGAAATTATAAGGATCAAGGCTTAAACCAGGCTTTCAAACATCGAACAAAGGCAAAATGGATGCATGACGATGAGTGAAGAAAATTTACTTAAACTTGATATTCTTATTGTCACATGAATAAACAGCATCAAAAATAAAAAACATTAGCTGAGCCATTAAAATATGTTTGAGAAGCATGCATGAAGATACGCTAACCTGATATGCACCGTAAAGGCTCGGACGGATAAGTTCTGCCATGCTACCATCGATAACAATGAAATTCTTTGTTCCATTAGTTTTAACTCCAGTTACACGATTAACCAAACAGCAAGTATTTGCAATTAGCGATCGTCCTGGTTCAATAATGAGCTTGAGATTCCGTGAAAGGACCAGTTCACGGACCTGCATGCAATTATAAACAGATGTAAGTTCAGTGCGATGAGATGACAGTACAATCGACAATCAGCACATTTGTTTTACGACAACAAAGTAGCAAGAGATTCTGAACAATTCCAATCTACTAAGTGCCCAGAAACTAAACATAAATCCCTGTGAAGAGGCCTATAAGCGTCAGAAACACCTAAAAATGTTGGGATTATTAAAAAAGTAGCATGAGCAATTATTGCAAGTTCAAAAATAATAATTGGAAATATACTTGTCTTTCAAATCACATATGCCAAAGTTCCGTTGCCTCCACAAAAATAGTTCCACATCAAGCTTGCAATAACATTATGAATTGTCTTTGAAAAAGACACACATGACATGAAGAATTAAAGGTATGATCCTCACTGTATCAATGAGATCTCTGGGCGTAGGAAGGACAGCACCAGTGTGGAAATAATCTATTCCAAGACCACCTCCAATATTCAAATAATTAACCTCAAATCCTTGCTCACGGATAAGGTCAATATAGTTTACCATGAGCACTGCAGCATCTCTGAATATGTCAACCTAAGAAGCACAAGAAAAAGGAACTTCTCAATATCATAAGTGTGAATTGCCATGTAAAAGGGGTAGATGGGAAAAACGCATGAGGTACAGAGAGATTCATATGATCCTCACACTCGGTTGGGTACAACCAGCCAAATTTAAACTATTAGCTAGACAATAACAGCTTTAACTGCTGTAGTCTTTAATATGATTCAAGAAAAGATTAAGACCACACCTTGGTAATTGTGGAACCAAGATGGCAATGGGCTCCCACGAGCTTCAGCTTGTTTGGATGTGATTTTACAGCGTCAAGAAACCACTGCAGCTTCTCATTCCTAATACCAAACTTAGAGTTCTTGTTTCCCGTGGCAACATATGGATGAACCTATATTGAAAATCCCCACAGAATTAGAGTGAGAATTTTTCTGGAGAAGGAAAGAACCAGTGACGCACCCGCCATAAATCATATGCATTGCACAAAACAAATACTGTGAAAAAATGAGCTGGACAGAGTTTAACATGTAAGGTATGCAATGTAAAGGCCTTATGAATGGAAGAACCAAAAATTACCTGAGGATCCACATCTGGATTAATACGAAGTAGGACATTAACCTTCTTGCCTGCTATCCCTGCAGCTGCAACTATGTTCTCCAAGTCAAATTCGCTGTCCACGTTGACAAAGACACCTTCTCGTGCTGCTAGAACCAAATCTTCCAAGAATTTCCCATTTCCATTAAAAATGCATCTGTCATCAGTTCCCAAAAACAAATATATAAATTCACTTTGTTGTCCAAAATTTGCAAACAATTGCACAGAAACACAATGTAAGCAAAACTATCCCACAATTATCTTCTTCACGGATCATCATTGATTAACGAAGAGGCAATCATTCAGATATAAAGTCAGGACACACTTACACGTTGAGTGCATCAATACTACAAAGTCAAAACTGATAGATAAAACCACTTACTCTTATAAGGTAATCCAGCAGAAAATTTGACAAAAATGAAATAGCAACCTGAACACCTTTGAGAACTTTCTTATCAATCCACCTTTTGGAAAGGTCAATGCAATATTACTGCACTAAACTTCCATGAAATGGTATTCGACTATTCCTGTTGAATCTGCGATGAAAGACCATGACTGTTCAGACAGATGTGGTTTAAGCATTAGATGTTTCCACTGGATGGACTTTTTCAGCTCCACTATCAGCAGATACATAATCCTCTACCACAGTGACAAATCTAACATTTGACACCCTCAACGATACTCGTTTACCACCTTTTTATCTGCATTTCTTCTTTCCTCCTTTGTAATTGAGGAACATATTACCGTCAAAGACAAACATGCATTCAACGTTAAAAAGTAAAGGTTTTCGGCACAAGCATGTCATTGAATCGCCCCATTCTCACATTGTATCTGATCCCACATGTCAGCTCCCCATATCACAGATACAAAGCCCCACAAATACTATGCCTAATGTATTCTTTTCCCTTTACAGGTTGGGGATTATCAACAGGCAAAAGATTTCCATAATACTGAATAAAACTTTTTTCGACTGGCCAAAATTCAGGGAATCAAATTACTCTCATCTCATTTCTGACTCGGCGCCAGCTACTCTCTCAAGAATTTGCCTGTGCAGGGACAAACGCTAACCAAATTACACTTAAAACTAAGGAAAAAATTTAAAAAAAAAAACAACTATATTACAACTCTAAGCACACGCAAATCCATTTTCAACTTATCTACTAAACCACATTGCAAATATACAATTGCAAACAGAAAGACTGGACTTTGTGCTTCAAGAACAACAATGGCCAAAACTCTATTTTACCTGGTGGGATCGAACCCAGCACAAAGAGCCAACCTCAGCTCATTCCCACTGACCAACACAGCCCCACAACCCAACCCTCTCAAATGCTCCAAAATCTTCAAGTTATTGTTCGCCTTGATCGCGTATCCAATGACCGCGCCCTCCAAACCCTCCAACGCGTCCCTATAAGCCTTCACATTCCTCGTGATCTGCTTCTTGCTGTAAAGGTAAAAGGGCCTTCTCTCGACGCTGTCCAGGACGTCCTGGACCTTGACGTCCTCGCAGTACAG
Organism: Rhodomyrtus tomentosa; assembly: GCA_028455895.1. Lineage (NCBI taxonomy): Eukaryota > Viridiplantae > Streptophyta > Magnoliopsida > Myrtales > Myrtaceae > Rhodomyrtus > Rhodomyrtus tomentosa. Next base: position 15,261,837 of record JAPCWY010000008.1, read on the forward strand.
GAACCCATCCCGGGACTTGGAGAAGCAGTGCTCGAACGTCGTCGATTCTGGGTCCTGGACGCCGCTTTCCGTCGTGTTCTGGGAGACGGCGGCTCGCAGCTGGTGGCGACTTATGGGCTTTGCTGCTGCTTTGAATGGAGAAATGGTGATATTAGCAGGTGGGTTTTGGGAGAGCGCGTGGTTTGCGAGGGTTTTAGGGCGGTGGGTGGGGCTTGAGAGGAGGCGGGAGATGGGAAGAGCAGCCATTGTCGGAGAGTGAAGGACTGAGGGTGTGAGACAGAGGGACTGAAGCGAGACCAAGGCTGATACAGTGGAGACTGCGTTCTTTACTTCCATGAAGTCAACGGAGTCAATGGTCCTATTTTTTTTATTTTTTGGGGGGTCCTATTTTGTAGAAGGGTTTGCCCGTCCGGATATTGGGTTCGGGTCGGGCCTATCTCGGATAAAGTCATATGATCTAAGCGATGATTAGTCCTAATCTATGTTGCAATAGCCTTTGACATTTTGTTGTCTTCTTTGAAAGACTGGTGATTCGTTTGGGAATGTTTTTTTTTTTTAACACAAGTTTGTCAAATAGAAAACTTTGTGATTTGATCCTGTTGCGCATAAAATTTCCTTGGTCGGACATGTACACATGCCATCTTCGTAATCAACCTGCATCTATCTTGCGTATAGCCATGCGTAGCCAACCATTCCTCCTCCATGTGTGCATCATGTGACTATTAAGATAATTTTTAGTGAAAACAGATCCAAATAAAGATTATTGTACGAATTTTCCATAATGAAAGATTACAATCAAATCAATTAATGCAACGGAACAACACTATTAGTAAGATATGCCGAGTGAAAAATTTACGACATAGTGATCAAAGCATGGTTTCCTAGATTTTCTTAGTTAAAAGCACATCCCATCGTATATCTTTTTTAACAAAGTATGAATCAATTAAAAAAAAAGCTAAAAATCGGTTCAAAGCTAGTTCTACCTGAGAAACGACCCTGTAAGTATCTGAACAGCTTATGGTGGGTTTCCCAAATTTTTCTCGTGGAGCCCGATCCGATTCCCATGTAAACGGGCATGGAATTGGTCTTTCTCGGGTGAACCGGCCTAATTACTTTATCTCTCTAGCAGTTTATACTTTTACTTCCAATAAAATTACTTTCAAATCGTGATAACTTTCATACGAAGTATTTTAGACTTGTATTATGAGAAATCAGGCTGATAGGGATCACGCGCTCGCATCCTCAAGAAATGGCTTCCTCATCTTCAAAACGTGCATATAACATATATGTATGATCAAAGAGACAACCAAAACATAATCATCTATGCATGCATGCGCATCATATTAGGAACTTATGGATACATGTCGTCACATGACACATCATATTTAGCCATGTCAGCACCATGAATGCATGTTTTCAAGACACGCAACAGATAGAGAAGCTTTTCATAGGCGTAAAGAAAAGTGACCCTAACCTTTTGCCAAATTACGTCTCGATAAAAATAGAACCGCCTTCTTATTTCAAGGAATTAAATGGGACAAGAGCATGAAAGCGACTCGACTGAAAATGTCGTGCCGAAAATGCACCTTGGTGACCCGAACACTTCTCCACACATAGCCGAACCCTCGTGCCACAGACATGTGAATTCTTCGCAAATGGACAGGTCACCTTCACATACGCACCTAGATTGTTCATCTACTACAAATAAAAAAGTATTTACGGTCTGGGTCCAATCAGCGGGCCACTCATTTGTTTGTAAATCTCAAAAATCAATTTTTTTTTACTGCCGCGAACCTAAAGATTAGAGAAGATAGCAAATATCCACAAGGCATTACAGATTACAGATATTATCCCTTGATTTAAATTTTTGATTAGTCTACATTTAAAGTTATGGTTCATTAATTTTAGGTGAAATTTCAAATAAGTACCCAAAGTGGATTGTGTTTTAAATAAGGGCTAAATCATTCTCAAATAAGCACCTCATCTAGCCAACCAGCCAGCCAAATACTTGCAGGCGGACATTTTCTGGTGATTAAAGTAGGGCAGTTTCGTCTGAAATTTGTAATTGACTCAAACAAAGAAGAAAATTCCCAAATTGAATTAGGGATTAGGTTATTTCCTTTGAATGCTTACGTTGTTTTCTTCATCTACCCCGCTGCTCCTCAACCAAACCTCTACCCGATCCTTGACGCTCCTCGCTCAATCCTCGCCTGCTCCTCACGAGCATCAGTTTATTGTTCGTGTCGTCTCTTCTTTCCAAAGTCTGCACTGCTTGGGCAACCATGGCAGTGAGAGGTTATCTCTCTAGGAGGCGCTTCCGCCGGTCGCATTGGTCAGTGGCCAGGAAACAATGACTCTGTTTTAGTCGCATTCTACTAGTCGGTCTCTGTTGCGGATGCTTTCTTTAATCAGATGGTGTGCGTTTTTGTTTTGGAATTTTAGAGTATCTTCCATAGTTGAGAGCGGGTTCGGAAAGGGACTTTTTGTGATGACCCGAAAAGTTGAGTTTGCTTAGCCAGAAACATTATTGGATAATTATGGGTGAAAATAAGGCGATAGAGTGGGACTGTATAATTTATTTTGGGCGCGGTAGGGTATTTTACATGTGAAATTGGAACCGGGCGAGGACAACGGGGACGAGGTGGCCAAGTGGAAGGTCAGGTGGCCATACGTGGCAATGCGGTGGCCATGTATCCGTCGGTGACACGTGCAGCCGACCGCCGCGCACATGTGGCACATGCTTTACACGTGTCGCCGCGTGGCGCGTCTGCAAGCAGCTAAAGCGGCTGACTTGTCATAAGCTAACTCCACTGCAATTTGCTAAGCTGACTGGCCTAAGCTGACTGAACCATTATAAATAGAAATGGATGTAAGTTCATTGTGTCGGCTCTCATTATAAACCATTGTCGTTACCCCGCTCATACATCACCATCCCCAGTCCTTCCTCATCCATTTGCCAACTGTCCTAGCCGTTGCCACCGTTCGACCGTTGTCCACGGGCGCTAGCCATTGCCGACCGCTGTCCCGTACCGTTGTTGTCTATCGTTCGTTCGTCATCTTTGGATATCAGAATTTCTGTTAACAAGCGAATGGATTTCTAACTTTTATATTTTGTTTGGATTGGTGTTAGAATTGTTCTTAGATAGTCTGAAATCCTGATAATATTCTCAGATTCTCGCTTGATATTCTTGATTCCTACATTAATTGAATTTTTGAAAAGAACTTGATCTTGAAAACGAATGATTCATTCATCTCATAGATCTCCTGAATGCCAATGATGGTAAGATTGGTTGTGTATGCATTGCATGGCATTTCATGCTGAACTAAGTGAAACACTCATCTGTGAGTCCACCGACATTATACTGCCATGAGGTTTATCTGGAGATGCCCCGTGACACCGAAAGGAAATTCATGATGCCTTTAATGTACTTGAATTGGAGATGCCTCCGCCTATAAGCTTGAGATGCCTCAGAGTGAGATGTCAGTTGAGTCTATCCCCGAGGACGGCACACCCGCATGAAGTTTATCTACGAAGGAGCCGAAGGTTGCATTACATTCAAATTCATGAATTTCGAAAGAAATCTTATATCGCTTGACATGTGTGAAATTGGATTGGACTGATGATTGATTGATGTGGCATTCTAATTTCAATTCTTGCATTCCATTGGGTTAGACGTTCATTCGTGGAGCGGGTGAGCTCACCTCTTGTGGGATAACTATTTTTCAGATTAACATAGTTAGCTAGTGATGTCGGCAGCAAGTAATAACTTATGAATGTTGGTAGCAAAGATGAAGTTGCTGAGGGTGACGTTAGACCGAAGTAGTTATCGGGACTCGTGATACTCCTAGAGCCTTCGAACTTTTATAAATAGCTGATTAATGATATTATAAAGCTCAATGTTTTGTGATTTGGGTGATCTGTTGTTCGCGCGTATTATTTAGTTAGTGAAACCATAAAAGGCCATACCCATTTTCTTATTAGGCATGCCCGCCATTTGGGTATCATTCACTTGTCTATGTACGGCCGTCTTGATTACTTAGTCTTCCGCATGCGCCATTTTACTCTAATTAAGGAAAGATTAAAAAGAGTGCAGGTTTTTGGAAAGCCTTCCTAATAAGGTGCGGCGGAACTGGGATGCTACACTTTTGTGCCTCATTTTTATGGTTAATTTGACTTCTGTTGGCAATACATAGATTGCTAGTACCTTTTAATGTTATTCGTGGTAATCCTTGCTTTTATAGATTCATTCTTCATAAACATGGTATTGCAGGTTCCAGCAAGTACATATTGTGAATCGTGCGGCTTCTAAAATTAAACCCGTTGCTTTCAAGTATTATCACACGGTGGCCGCTAGTATTGTTGCTTCCTTCCATTCACATGAAATGAGTGAAACATGAAAATGACTAGACCTAGCTTGTCTACCACATGGTTCTGTTGGCATGAGCTTGTCTACCGGTTTATTCTGGTGTACCTCTATAATTAACTTGTCGAAAGAAAATAATTTATTTGTGAGTTTATCTTATGTCGAATATTAACAACTCTCTTGTTTTCGTATGGGCCACTCAATTCAAATTCATCCTCCCCGTTCCAAGTAGGAATTCATGATGCTGAAAACTATTTTTGAAGATCTAATATCTACTTGATATTAGGATATATTACACCACTGTACTTAGTCATGCCATCCTTTTGCTTATGGATCATCTCCATGAGCTGCACTCTTATAGTTTTAAGCATTATGATGATAGGCTTGTCCCTAGCATCAATGATGATTTTATTGAAACTTTCACACAATTGTTCAACGAAATGTCACATTTCGAGTTTGTCCTAAAGTAAGACTTGGTCTATTGCACTGAAGGCTTATGTGATAATCAATCATAAGCTTTTTCATAGATTACTTTCAATTGTACCATTGCAGAGTCAAATTCACATACCAACAGCCTTCCAAAGAAGCTTTGTAAGTTCTACCCCTTTGTGATGCGGTGAGATTTTCATAAAGATACCTTAAGCAAAATCTACGTTCAACTTCAGGAATTAGATTTGCTAGTGCTTGCACCAATCCCTTTTGTTTGTCACATAAGAAAGTCCGGTACTTTGAATTTTCAGGGTCTATAATCCCCAAGTCTTGTACAATCAAACTAATAACCCAATTTCATGTCTTGTATGTTTCTTGTCTGACAACTGCCCTTGCGAAAGGATACATCTGATTGTTGCCATCTACACCCACTGCTATATGAAGTATACCTTTGTAGCTTGATGACAAATAATAACCATTGAATTCCACAAAGCGCTTACATCCTTCTATAAAGCCCCTCCTTTATGCATCCAGACAAATGTAGACTCCCATAAACTTGAATAGGTCTTGACATTGATCGATCTTGATTATATAAGTAGATCCTAAGTTGGCATCAAGAAGTGTTTGCCAATAGCTCCGAAGCATCTAAAATTATTCATCCTTGTTCCCTGTGATCATACTCATTGCTATTTCCCTAGCTCTATAAACTATTGTCCTCAACAACTTCAAAACATTCTCACACTCCATTGTTTTTTTCATTGAAGAACCCGACCATGTAGGATTGTTTCTCAACCTATCACAGTACTTACTTGCTAGCCATTTTTTGCTTATGTGATGAACATGTAAAGCTCTATTAGATATATGTATGGAGTTGAAGGTTTTGACCTGTAAAGTAAGCTCCTTTTGCAGTTTGGAAGCATATATGTGCTGATCACAACCCTCCAAACACACAAACCTCAGCTTATTAGATTTATTCTTAACAAATCTTACATCTCTCCTATTTTTTATGAAATAATTCTTAACGGCGTCTCTAAACTCCTTCGCATTACTAAAACATATCCCCAACTTGAAGACATGGTTTTTCATATCAACCTCAGAATTGAACTCGGGATGCCTATATTCACTTTTTTTGTTCATATCTAGAAAAGCTATTTTATCACCTAAAACATCCGCATACAAACTGGCGTCTCCAATCTCCATATCCATCTCCATTAAACCATCACCATCAGCACATCTTACATTTGTTGCGTATGACTCATCAAGATCAATAAAAGCAAACCCATCTTCTTCAGCACCCTCAACAATCTTATCACATCTACCATTATACATGGAATAGTTTGCTTCTTCACATTTCTCAACTGGTGGAAAGTGAAAGCAATAATAGGATCAATATATGCCCATCCAAGATGTGCATTATGGACTTAAAATATTTGCTATGCTAGTTGTTTGGTAATATACATTCGGCCTCGTGAGCGCACAAAAGTGCTATTGCCGGAGCGTATCCTTAGTATGGTCAATTGCCTTTAGTGCAAGAGCGTCATAAAAAGACAACACTTTTCATTGCTGTGGCGAGCAATTTTATCCTCGGTACGGTCAATGTACTATAGCTAAAAAATCATCAAAAATAAACATTTAGATTTCAGGACATGCCATGATCTCTAACCGTTAATGATAACATACACACGAGAAAAAAAAGAGAGGATAACACTAGAAAATTACAAAATAGGATCCACCACAAGCAAAGTAGGACCATCACAAAAGCAAATTCAGTTAAAAAATGTACGGTATGCATTGGTTCGGACAAAAGCAGACATTCACTCAGAAATCCATCAAAACGAGCAAAAACATCACTATAAAACAAAACTATTCCTCCTACCATCCCGTCGCATGATCCCTGGTTCACTCAGTAGCTGCTCCCGTTGTGCCATCGCTGCTATCTGTGTGATATTCCACCAATTGCTTCTTTTTTTTTTTTTTTTTGGAAACGAAGGATTGGCTGCACCAATTTGAACAAAACTAACCTCGGTTGGACGTGACGTCAGATTGAAATGAATGCAAACCTGGGAAAAGATGATGGAGAATCTGAGCTTTGTGCGCAAGTCGATCGAACGTGAGTGAGTTTTAAGAAGATGGGAAAACTGACTTCGGTTGAAGAAAAGAAACTCGATGGAACCCAAGAATTTGACTCCAAAAGTTTGGGTCTTCTTGTTGGTTTTCAAATCGTTCCTCCACCAACAGGAAATTTGAGTATCCGACTTCATAATGAACGGGTACCAGGAAACAGGGAAGAATGTAGAACAACTAGGTTTTTTTTTTTTTTAATTAATTATCCCCACATTTTGTATGGAAAAAATCGCCCTTACTTTAATCGCCGGAAAATGTCCGATGGAGAACATTTGGGTCCTCATTTGAGACTAATTTAGCCACTTTAGGTCTTTATTTGAGACGTAATCCACTTTGGATTCTTATTGAGAAAAAAAAAAAAAAAAGATAGTCTTTGATCCTTATTTGAAAATTTCCCTCAGCTTTACTTTTCATACTTGTTGACGTGAACTTTCGCAATGTTAATTTTCGCAACTGTTTTTTTTATTATAACAATAAGTATTTATAATTAAAGAAAACACCAAAGTGCGTTCCCTACAGCTAAAAAAAACAATAAGAAACCTAAAATTTGAGGTCGCATGGAAACTTTCTTCCATAACAAATCCACAAACCTGCAATTCCTTGCCATTACTTGAAACCAAACTGCACTAGATTCCTCGAAGCGGTCTCGGGAAGACGAAATAACTGGCGCTCCAGTCGATAGTTTTGAAAGTTAAATAGATCAATCCCATTCATGTCTCCAATTATGCCTCCCGTCTCAAAGTGTGGCTCTTGTGGAAGCGTTGAGGACCTTCAGATCTAGAAGCGAGATTAAGCTGTGCTTGGAGTCTGAGAATAAAATAGTGATGGACGCTTTACGTGAAAGAGATACTGCCCCTTGGGATATGGAGGCTCTCATTCTGGAGGCACGAGCCCAGCTTCGTATTTTTAAAAATTTGTCCATGGCCTGCTACGGAAGATCCGCAAACCCAGGTTGCTGGTTGGGTTTCCAGAGCCCTTCGTTTGGATTCTCTTCCTAGTTTTTGATCGTCTAAACCCCCCAAACTCAGGACTTTCTTTGTTATGATGCCTCTTCTTTGGGGTAAAAACAGTACAAGTGTCATAACTTTTGTACGGGAATCAATTGAGTGCCATAACTTTTTTTTTATCACATGAATACCAAATCAGAGCAAAAGGGTCACTTGAGTGCCACTTCCGGCTAAACATACTACGTGGACTTTCTACTTAATATTTTATTATGACGTAGAAATTCTTGTCCAATGTATCGTTCTTAAATTGAACCTAAAAGATCACTTTTTCAAAATTAAGGAACCTAAGTGACTGCTTTTAAAAAAATTAAAGAACCTAAGTGATCACTTTTCAAAAATTGAGAAACCTAAGTGACCACTTTTAAAAAGATACGGTACTTAAGTGGTTACTTTGTGAAAGTTCAATCTGAAGCGTGCGTCGTTCTTCAAATGAATATAAGTGATTGCTTTTCCAAAATTAAGGAACCTAGGTGATCATTTTTAAAAAATTAAATAATCTAAGTGATCATTTTTCAAAATTGAGGAACCCAAGTGACCACTTTTAAAAATATATAGTAATTAAATGGTCACTTTGTAAAAGTTCAATTTGAAGTATGCGACATCGCTTCCTTTTTATTTGTTGATTTAGCTTTCCGGCAAGCCATGTGGGTTGATTTTACATTATTTTAGTGCCACGTCGGATTTTTCGGCTACCCAAATCGCCAATGGCACTCAAATGGTCTATTTTTAAAAGTTGTAATACTCAGGTAATTGAAAAAAAAAAGTTATGACACTTAAGTGATCTCCGTACAAAAATTATGACACTTGTACTGTTCTTACCCCTCTTCTTTGGGTTTATCTTTTACGAATGCTCGATCATAAATAAATAAAGTTTGTTTCTGACCCCACACAAAAATTAGCCAACTATTCCAAAATAATACACAAAGAAATGTTGATCCTCCATGCAACGCAGGTTTAGAGGCCGCGGGACTTCCACTCACGTGCATGTTCGCGTTCATAGCCCTCAAATGGCCTTCGCGAAGGGGAAATGAACCGCCTAAACTTTTCTCAGAATGTTAAATCATACCCTTTAAATTCGAGCCGTCCGTGTTATGAAAAACGGCCCGGATCTTAAGAATAGGTGCCCAACCTTTTGAGAAAATGTTAGACAATTCGGATCCCTTCGAAAGTCTCACCGTGACGGATTTTACGGGCCGATCCATCTTCTTAAACCTAAAACACTACCTGCAGTTTCCAAAGGGTTTAGGATGAGTTTGGTTTAGCTTTTTTGAGAGACTTTCAACTTCCAAAGCCTCTTGGGGTGAATGCTGAAGTGTTTGGTTCAGCTTAAGGTCGGCATTTAATCGGAAAAGCTGAAAGCTCAATACTAGTAGGGATTAGCATTTGGCCAAATGCTACAAGATTTTTTTCCTTCCAAAATTACCCTCATCAATTCCCTAATATTTCGATTTTGCCCCTCTTAATTACTGTTCATCTTCTTCAAGGCTAGTAATGATGATTCTTGATATTTATTTTTACATTTTAATAAGTAATAAGTTATATAAGAGAATCAATAGGAATTGATCTTCTATGTATGACACAACTTTCATGTAAGTTAAGTACGTATTGCCATCCATAACGAACATGTATCTAATGTTAAAAGTGGCTGGAGGTGATTTTTGGGTTTTGCGGCGGCTTTAAACGGCGAAATGGTGATTCTCGTGGGCGCATTTTGGGAGAGCGGGTGGTTTGTTTCGTGTTTTGGGGCGGTGGGAGGCAGCTGGAGGTCGCATCAGCTAACATGTGCGCGAAGGCCTAATTTACGGTGAACTAAGAAATAATTATGTTTCATTCGGGCTCTATTTATTTAGTCAAAAATAAATAATTAACATAATATTTTACTAAAAATAACTAATTGTATTGCTTTATTGAATGAATGATCAAAAAGTGCCATCATCTACAAAAAAAAAAAAATTAGACATAGATTATTGTCTAAGTTTTTTTTTTTTTGGTCAAGAAAGTCAATGGTTCATGGTATAGAAAACAGGGTCAATGCGATGGCATTACTTCAAAGGAAAAACTACCAAAAATCCTTAATTTTGTTTACAGTGACACATTCACCCCAAATCAATGTGTCACATGCCAATAAATTTGAGAATTTTGGCGTCATAAAAAAAATTGGAATAAACATGTCACACTGATTTAAGTTTGGTGTAAATGGGTCAGATGAGTACAAGTTTGAAGTTTTTCATGTCACAAAATAAGTTTACTATAAATGTCTAAGGGTAAGTATAATTTAAGATTTTTTTATGATTTTTTCATTTACTATAATTACCCCAACCTAAATTTCAGGAGGCCTGTCCATCCGGTTATGGGGCTGTGGTCGGGGCTATTAGGGCCCGAGGTTTTGCAATATAAGCTTGGATTAGTCTTAGTCTAATATCTTATCCAATTTTATGTTTTCAATGTGAACCGTTTTCAAACATGGCATCCCCCTTTGGCTTTTTGCCGAGTTCTGTGAGGGCAAGTGACTAGTTTTGCAAATGAGAATTTGACGCAGGTTTGTCATATGAGGGTATGAATTGTGACATGCATCTAATATTCAAGGAATCAAAAACAATTGAATGGAAAAATTGTGATTGGGACCAAATACCGTACAAACTTTACAAAAAGCGAAATTACAATCAAATCAACTAATGCAATAGAATAATACATCTAATAATTTGGCCATTCAATTGCATAAGAAAATTATGCATCGACATTCACATAGTTTGCATTACATTTAGGTTTCATGTTGCGTTCCATTCCATTTTAGGACTTTGCTGGGTTACCTCGACCCCTAGCAACCCTCGCCTGGGCTCATGTGGCACGAGCAACGACTGCTAGTGGTTGTGCGACCTCTGGCAGCCGTGGCCATAACCCTAAGGTTTGGATTTTGTTTCTTTTTTTTATTGGCTTGTCGACGACTGGAACATTAAGGTTTGGATTTTCTTTCTTTTTTTATTTAAAAAAATATGGCAGACGGGCCTTTTATAAATTTGTTTTTGCCAAACACTAATTAACCCAAAGCTATTTTTCAAAAGAGTTTTTACCAAATGTTATTTGCATTTTTTTTTTAAACCCTTTTAAGCCAAAAGTGTTTGCATATCTCCAGAGCTCGTTTCCAAAGTTAAACCAAACCCATCCTGACATATGGTGCACCCGGACTCCACCAGGAAATTTGCATTCAAAAGTGGAGAGATAATCTTGGAACTCAAAGTTCCAACATTCGTGGGGTTCGTAACCAAAGCCGAGAGGTAATACGGGCCCAAATTCAAATTCCCACGACATTATGGGAGCTCGAAGGTACCTCAATAAGCTTTGTAATTATTGATTCCAAGATTATTGGAATTTAATACGATTCAGGCATATAACGGGTGTTTGACCCTCGCACACTGTGTAATTGATTCAAAATGTGTGTGATATTCAATTGGATAAATGAGCATAGTGAGCTTATGATTTAACTTGTATCAAGGAAGTTTATTGATTCCTCCAATACTATGTTTAGTGATTATTTTGAATTTTTATGTGTGGTATTTAATTATTAGGAAAAAGCCACCAAAAACTTCAAATTATACTTGTTATAACACAATTACACTAAACTTTTATTTGTGTCATGAAAAATCTTAGACCATGCGCATTATGATGCAGAAAACGCCAAACTTATACCTTTGTAATATATATATATATATATATATATATATATATATAGAGGATGATTTTTAGCCAAAATGAAGTCATTTATGTCAACGCTATTTACCTTCCAACGTTCATGTCAACACCATTTGACTTTCGACGTTCGTGACGTCATTTAGGTACATAGAAATAGAAAATACTAATACACTTGCTGCAAAATCTTGTACACGCTTTGCAATTAAACCCCTTGAGAGATTTAATTTGTGAGACAGATATTTTGTAAAAGGCTGCACAATACATATAAAAAGAGAGTCGGCTTTAAATTTAGGGGATTGGGCATAATTCCGCAACGATCACGTGGAGTGGAGTAGGTATTGATTTGGTGCGGAAGCATTTCTATCTAGTTTTTGGGACACGCACCGCCTTTATACTTTGAGTAAGGTAGCCGAGATTGAGATCACAACTCCCTTTTGTAAGCTCCGATCACATCAGCCACGTCCATTTTCCTAGTTTATTAGTGTTAAAAAAAAGAGTTGAAACCCTCCTATTTTGTAAAAAAAAAAAAAAAACTTTAATGCCTTTTGCCACTATTACCTTCTTCAATCACGATTTATATTTTTTTTTTGCGGATTACATCAATCATCTTAGCATTTCTCTATCCATATTCTTTCGTTTACATGCATATCACATGTTTGATAATTTGCCTAATTCATATTATGCAAAAAAAAATATGATTCTTTTGGTGCATATTTTACATATTCAGGACAATAGTCTCCTATCAATTATCTTCTTTATTGACATGTATGAGTGAAACTTCAAAAAAGAAACATTTGAATAAGTTTACCTCGTTCACTCGTTCAGTGAATTTGCTTTTGCATTCGTTGGAAATGAATGCTTTTCTAACAACGTAATTTTCTCATCCTTGTATGGAGTTGTATTCATTGAAGTTTATTGAAAAAAGCTGAGCATGTGCTTACATCTTTTACTCATTGCTTAGTTAAATGTAAAGACTTTGGCTAAGTTGAAATCAAGATGATCTCTCCCTAACAATCATTAAAAACACATTTCCATGATATCTTTGGCTATATGATAACATTTTTATCCAGTTTTACATGAATTGTATTTTTCATCTAATGATGTTTTTTTCATTCAATGTATTAAAATGTTTGAATAAAATCAGTTAAAATTACTTTTCATTCGGAAGTTTTGATTTTGTCATCAATTCATCTTATTTTAAATTTAATTAGTCCATTTTAACCGAACTGGATAAATTCTAAAATGTTAAAAAAGTATTAAAAATGTGAGATGACAATCATATCATCATTAAGCTTTTTAAGTTTCGTTGCAAGATTATGACTTACACGACAAACACAACGAATGAGTAATGTACCACACAATTAAGACGCGGGCGAATATTTCCTCAATTTTGAAAACTATCCATTGCCGACTTTATCTTTTAAAATATTGATTCGGAAGATTTGACTATATTAATTACAATATCACTGAAAAAATAACACTAAAATTTGAAGTTGATTGATCGACCATTTAGATTTTGTTTAGCAAACTCTTCATGACTTCCATCTTTTAAGTCGAGGTCTCGAGCTTCCTCTCGAGCGAACCGTCGTGCACGAGCATCCTTTGCTCTACTGCTTGTCATCTTGGTGCTGTGATAGGCATCAGATCAATGTCAAAACCCTAATCTTCTTTCTGATTCGCCCGTAAGTTCTTCTTTCCCACCTTTGGGTCGTCTTCTTCCCTCTTCTATTTTTTTTTTTTTGGTGGGGACTAATGATCACCCTTCGAATTCGGGGGATTTAACTGGTTGATTGGTTTGCGCTTGTTCTCGTGATGAAGCCGACCCACTCTCTGCTGCTCTCTTCCGGTTCCAGGTTGCTGCTCCTGCCCAGTCGTCGGTCGACGGGGCTCCGGGGATTCACCACGTTCAAGTCGAAGGTACTGCGTACGATCCTTTGCGTTGTTTCATTCGCTCTCTCGCTTGATGATGAACTGTCTTTGTTAATTGAGATCGAGATCGAAATCTATCGGAAATGAGCCGCCTTTAACGTGTTCTGATTGATGTAGATGGCACCGGAGCCTTTCACTTTTGGACCTTACAAGATCGACCCGGCGGAAGTGTTCTACACCACCTCTCTGTCTTTTGCCATGGTCAATTTGCGTCCTGTGATACCCGGTCTCTCTCTCTAACTCCTTCAATACAATTTTTGACTGGACGATATTGAAAATGCCCAGAAGACATGTAGGTGGTTAACATAATTGGCGAGTGTATCCTCGTAGATTTTAGTAGGTAGGAAAGGAAATTGTCCTCTCAGTTTGCATGAAAGAGGTGATCCTATACCCTCACAGATTGTAGTTACAGTAGGAAGCACACGATGCATTTAGCTCGAATCAGAAATTTTTTCAACAGAACCCCCAGGCAGCAGTGCATAGCTTTATATCGAACGGGACTGTAAGTAATTTTTTTGTATGGTAAACTGAAAAAACATTGTCCTCCACAGTAGCATTTATGAAGTCTAGAAAATCTCTGCCTACACAGGGTTTAATCTCTTCTTTCGTAGTTCTCTGTTTTGCTTTTGGATACTATGCTTAATGTATTTGGTTTTGATTTGGGTTTATTACTTTGCAGGTCATATCCTTTGCACGAAACCAAATTCAATGATAGAACTTTTGTTTTTATTGATGGGTAAGTGTTTAGGACAGCACGATGAGGTTGAAGGCCCTCTTTGAGCGTAATTTGTGAGAGAGTGCCAAAACATTTGTTGCTCCATCTTAGATGAAGGTGCTGAGTGGTTAGTGATTTTGAGCGAAACCATGAAGTCGAATGTGCCACCAGACCTATCACTGAGAAAGCAGCCCACCTCACAAGGGATTCACATCTCCCTGTACCTATCTTCATGTAGTTGTTGGGTCCATAGAACATGATCCTGTGAGAGTGATCATTGTCCTACTTTTATCAATTCTTCGGCCACATTGAAGCTGGTCTCTTTATGTTAACAAAAAGAAAATCCTGTTCAGCTTGTCTAAGTCCCAACTTGATCTGTTATACAGTGGTGTACCCTTGGAATTTTTAACATCTCGTATGGACAGCTTCCCTGGTTTGGACAAGATTTAGCGGTAGCAGTGAATCACAACGGTATTAGTTTGACGATGTTTTCTGAGAGCACCTTCAGACCTCAAATTGCAATGCATCATAGTGGCATTATTTTGACACTGCTTTCTGAGAGCACTTCACATCTCGTGTTTAGCTCTCAGTGTCATGCCTTAGTCCAGTATGAACTATGTTACAAATTTGGTGGAAAAATTTTGTCTAGCTGATGGTGGCATGCTTTTGGGTATATCTATCTCTGTTGGTGGGCAAAATTAAATATTGAGCCACATGGCAATGAGTTATCTCCAGATCCCTTTCTTGGCCATCTAGAAAGGTTCGAACTTCAATTTGTTTTCACATGAGTTAGGGCATTTATGATGCATGAAATGTTTTCACTTGACATCATGTACATGTGCTTATCTGCCCGAGGCGTGAAGTAAAGCGGTTTGTTGATCTTAGTGCTGATGAGACTATTGATCTATGGCTTACTGCAAAGAAAGTTGGCGGTCAGTTGGAAAACTATCACAACGCATCATCTCTGACTTATACAATTCAAGTAAGATACTTCTAACTTTTGAACTCAACTTTTTTTTCCTTGCATGTAAATCATCTTCTCCATGAAATTGAATTGGTCAAAGTTGAATTGCTAAATTGATTGAATTGTAAAAGCCTCCGCCACCCTAAAAATGTCACCTTAGGTGCTGTATATTTGACTCGCCAAATTAATTACATTTTTTTTGGCATCTGAATCTCACATGATATGAATTAGTCAATTAGCATTAAATAATAGTTCAATGGAAATATGTGTGTCTCAGTTGAATCTCTCGGCTGATCAGTAAAATATCTGGTATATATTGCTTCCACTTTCATTTCTTGTACTGGAGAACCATAACAGTTTCCTATTGCAATCACATGAAGGGAATATGCAAATTGATAAAGAGTTATATCTTGCAGTTTTGTTAGTACAAATTTCATTTGCGGTCATTGAACTTCAGTGGATTTTGTTATTAGGTCATTAAACTCCGATTCAATTACCCAATGCAATGAAGTTGCAATATTTTTGCAATTGATGCACTTCAATAGGAATCTAGCCAATTACCATTAAATTGTTAATGGTGGACACATGGTCAGTTTTTTGGACACATCATTGTTTGCAATTACATGGGCACAATGTCAGCATTTCTCGGGCATATTTGGCGGATTCTGGTCAAAGTGCATTCATCAATAATTGTAAGTTTCTGTGTTGAGAGAATAGAGCAAATTGTGTTACCTGATTGAAAAATCATTAAATTTGATGACATCAATGCAATCTTACCCAATTCTGTTAATCTTAGCTTAAGATGTGGCAGTAAAGTTTCTTAAAGACTTTTTGAATGGTCGATAAGTTCTATTTCTCCTTGACATTGAATCCAGCCTTGTCAGAAGTTAGAATGATCAAGAGTATGCAATCTAGGGTCCAGGGCTCAAACTCATGCTGTGGAGGAGGGATGTCGTCTCGTGTTAAGATTGCTTCTGTTCTTTTCTACTTTTTGTTCTTTCTTCTGTGCGTGCGGTGATTGTTGATTGTTCCAGGATGGGCCGCAAGCTGGACAGACTGTGCCACATGTCCACGTTCATGTTCTCCCTCGCAAGGCTGGTGATTTTAAGGAGAATGATGAGGTCTATGATGCTGTAAGTGCAAATCTCATCTGCCCAGATGGTTTCTTTCAGTCCGAAACGTAATTCTTTATATTCGATATACCTTTAATCGCACAGATAGATGAGAAGGAGAAGGAACTGAAGCAAAAGCTCGACTTAGATAAGGAAAGGAAAGATCGGAGCTTTGAGGAGATGGCCCAGGAAGCAGAGGAATACAGGAAGCTTTTCCTATGAGACAGGCTCCTTGGATTGGGCAGGATGGCTTGTTGTCTCAGTCGATTCTTCCCTAGTGAACGATTTGCCATTAGCTTTAGGTGCATGCATTGTTGGGCCTCAACTGGAAGGAACATTCGTTTGCTTGTTATTTGGCTTGAAATGATTTGTGAATGAGTTTAGCAATGTTGGACGGTGATGCAACTGGTTGCAGCGACTATAAAATAGCTGATTATACTTGTATGAATAGATGTTCTCAACCTCAGTTTTTGAAACTAATGATGGATTTTTCTGGGAAGAAGACGCACTTGATATTGCAGAAGAACTCCAGCGCTTGAACGCTAGTCATTTATCAGACTGATTCGACAGCTCTTCCATCGGATCGTCGGGATTTAAGTAACTGAATAGCATGATAGCATAACAATGCCTATACCAATCGTCCAATGCCCATGGCCAATCCATTTTGTTATATGCTCCAGTTGCGTTGTGATCAAGGTTAAAATTGCCTTAAGTAACACTGCTGCCGGATTAGGGCCAACTTCATCTCTCCTAATCATAAATGTTCGGACTTTCACAAACCTCTTTACAGTGCACACGTCCAATTTGATCCCAAATGCCACTTCCTCCCGAAAGATGCACAGGTTAGGGCACTTGAATGACCACAACGCAGTAGAAAACGCACGTTTTTTTTTTTTTTTTGGTCCGAAGTAGAAAACACACGTTAGAAAACATAATAAGTATAGAAGATTTAAGATCAACACAAACCAATTAGGTCTAATGGAGGGAAAAAGCATAATACGAAGCGCAAAACTCTCAGTCAAACGCCACAAGGCAAAGCCAGCAAAATGGGCCAACAAAGCCAATTTGTGACTCATATCTAATGGGCCCCTACTAGAACGGGAAACTCCATTTAGCAACAAAGTGGGGTTAATGGAAAAAACAGGGGCCGGTAAAACATGATGGGCTGCTTAAATAAACCATATTTAACTCTTTATGGACTGGGCCGTCCGCCTAATTTTGATTATGCATTTTTTCACATGCCAAGTTCTTCGAGAAAGGGTGCCGCCCTTGGCTTTTCGCTCTCTTCAGGAAACCTGCCCCATTGCATTAGAATGCTTCCATAAAATTCTTCAATATCAATAAATGCTTAGCAAGTATTCTTAAATGAATACAACAAATATTATGTAATATAGATTAAAATTCAATTTTTCCTTTGCCTGCTTCCTCAAAATAATGTGTCAAAAAAGACAAAGAGAGGATCAGTAGTTTTTTTTTTTGTCTGAAACTGTGTGATTGTGTTTTGGAACCATCAACATTTCTATTTGAAGTAGGTGACTCTTCTAAACTTGTTGCTCTTGATTTTGAAATTTCGTTGACATAATGTTGATACATAATTTTGTCAATCTGGTAGGAATTTATTAGAAATGCATGAAAAAAGCCACAATAGAAAGAAAACTACGAAAAAAATTATTCAACTGGTCAAAAAAAAAAAAACCTGCATGGTCAAGCTGCCGACCGGCCCCCGAGTCAATTCCTCGATTGGCTCGTAAACGACCCGGCCCACCTCTTCAGTCCAGCCCCCATTCCTTCATTTCTTTATCTTTCTAGGCCCAGTTCTCCCCATTCGCAGTCCATCATCCCTCGCAGCTGTCGAGCCCAAGGAACGACCACTCCACATTCTTCCTTCAGATGGTGCAAAAGAAGGGACTAGATGCACAAGAGCGCCACACCGGATCAGAGCTGCAAAGTTCTTCCCCTCCGAGGCCGCGTTCGACGACGTTGGCAGGGGGAGCACATAAAAGAGAGGGAAAGAGAACGAAGAGCGAGGACCGATAGAGAGAAAAAAGGGTGGGAGCGAGAGAGTTCAGGTTCCCTGGCTAGTGAAAAAACTCACCAGCCGAGTGTGTCGACTTGCTGCTAAAATGAAAATGCATAAGCCAATCTCGTGATTGTTAACACGCTCTATTGATCGCGTGATGAGCATACCCTTCTAATCTTATTCCTCAGCTGAAGTTGACTTATTTGGTGCTACAGCTGAAATACTAAGTTTAAGGCATTTAGTAAGTCTCGTTTATTATGCTTTGGAACCCTCAACATTTCTATTTGAAGTAGATAACTTTTCTAAATGTTTTGCCCTTGTTTTCGAAAGTGTGTTGATATAGCGTTGACACTTAATTTTGTCAATCTGGTAAGACTTTTTTAGGAAAAGAAAAAAGAAAAAGGCCAAAATAGTGAGACAACTACAAAAACATAGTAAAATGGGATTTAAAAAAAAAAATCGTACAGTCAAGCCGCAGATCGGCTGGTGGACCGACCCGCGTGCCAATCCCTCAACCTGCTCATGTACGACCCGACTCTTCTCATCGGATTCGCCCCCATTCCATCCTTTTCATTATCTTTCTTGGCGCAATTCTCCCTTTATTTACTCCAACTTTTTCAGTATAGAATTAATAAATTTCTCTTTCGTGTCATGTCTCTTCACTTAATAGTTTAGTAGAGTATATCTAAATTGTTCCTTATTGTTGCGACCCGAAAATTTTTTCTCTCCTTCTCTGGGTTTTCGGGCTAATGAATTGCCGATCGGGCCCCCTCCCCACCACTATGAAAGGTGGATCTCAGGCCTTGATTGGTGCTGGCCCTACCAGGCCCATACCAAGTTGCAGCAGAAGTAAATTTGGAGATTTTTCGACGATAAGAGTTGATCGGATTCGACCTTTGATGTGGTCGTGGTAGCATGTACTATATGTGCATGCATCTAGAGTCGCCACCGGTACTTCTTGGAAGGTGGACTGAAAACCTCACTAATCTATTGGGAGAGATAGATCAGTTCTTTGGAATTAGAGATTTTGGGTTCGGGGACTTGGTTACGTTGATGTCATTACCAACGCCCTTTCGGTACCTAACGTGAGTGGTTTTCCTAACTAAGATTTCATGCAGGCATAATTTTGGGTAAGGTAAGTTTGATTCGGGGATTTCATGCAAATTGGAAAACTAGTCCTATCAATCACAATCAAGATAAGGAAAGCACAATCAAGTGCATAAATGAACCACATCAATGCGCATCAATTCCAATCAGGGGCCTCCTAATATAGCCCTAAAAGCTTAGAGGATGTGTGATTAAGGGTCCAGGGGTAAAATGGGAAGATTTGAAGACAATTTACCAAAAGGGCAAAATCGTTGTTTTTTTGAAAAGATTCTAGAGCCAAACACCCGCAATAGGTCATGGCCAGTTGATCGTGACCATTTCCTATTTTTAGAAATTTCTTTGGGATTTTTGGGAAACGATTTGCCAAAAGGGCAAAATCATCATTTTGAAAATATTCGGGGAGTAAACATCCGAAATAGGTCATGTCTAGTTGATCGTGGTCATTTCCTATTTTTAGGAATTTTTTTAGAATTTTTGGAAGACGATTTGCCAAAAAGGCAAAATCGTCATTTTGAAAATATTCGGGGATTAAACACCCGAAATAGGTCATGGCCAGTTGATTGTGGCTATTTCTTATATTTAGGAATTTTTTGGGATTTTTGGAAACGATTTGCCGAAATGGCAAAATCGTCATTTTTGAAAGATTTTAAGGACTAAACACCCGGGATAGGTCATGGCCTGTTGGCTATGACCATTTCCTATTTTTAGAAATTTTTTTTGAAATTTTTGGGAGAAGATTTGTCAAAAGGGAAAAATCGTTATTTTGAAAATATTCGGGGACTAAACACCCGAAATAAGTCATGGCCAATTGATCGTGGTCATTTCCTATTTTTAAGATTTGTTTTGGAATTTTTGGGAGACGATTTGTCAAAAGGGCAAAATTGTCATTTTGAAAAGATTCGAGAACTAAACACCCGAAATAGGTCATGATCAGTTGATTGTGACCATTTCCTATTTTTAGGAATTTTTGTGAAATTTTTGGGAGAAGATTTACCGAAAGGGCAAAATCGTCATTTGAAAAGATTTGGGGACTAAACACACGAAATAGGTCATGGCCAGTTGATCTTGGACATTTCCTATTTTCAGGAATTTTTTAAAGATTTTTTCATTTTTATTGAATTTTCAAATTTTTCAAATTTTTTTATCTTTAAAATTTTTAATTATTAAAAAAATATTTCTGGACCGGGTCGAGCCCAGCCCACACCTCTCGGGCTCTAGGCCCAACTGTAAGGGTCGAAAACAGATCTAAAAAAATGACACAGCTTTAGATTTTTCAAGATTTTTCTATTTTTTTAATCAATTTTCTAATTTATTCAAATTTCTGAAGGAAAAAAAA
Source organism: Rhodomyrtus tomentosa (assembly GCA_028455895.1). Classification (NCBI taxonomy): domain Eukaryota; kingdom Viridiplantae; phylum Streptophyta; class Magnoliopsida; order Myrtales; family Myrtaceae; genus Rhodomyrtus; species Rhodomyrtus tomentosa. The sequence continues at coordinate 15,282,634 of JAPCWY010000008.1, forward strand.
AACCCATCGGACAGCCTTAAAAACACCACGTGGCGCCCTCTGATGCGTCCGATCTCTATTTTAATAAATTTCAAAGAAAAGCCCGTTCGACCGGATCACAGAGTGACAGTTGGCACATTTTCGACCATCCGATTGTATTTTTTAATTTTCTAAAATCCTTTATTAATTTTGAAAAGCTGAGATCGCGACACATGGGCTCTCTATAGCCATCGGATCAATTTTTTAATATTTTATGAAAATCCATTTATTAATATAAAATTAATTATTTAATTATCGAAAATCATCGGATCGCGACATGTGGCACGCCCACGGACGTCCGATCCGGGTTTGTTTTAAAATAGCGTTGGTCCCACCGAGTCGACGTGGCTGCCTACATGACACGCCACGTCAGCTTTGACCCATTGACCGACCCTGGCTCGCCGGAGAAGACGACCGGCGCCTTATTGGAGCAGCCATTGTTCCGGCGAGGTCACCGAAAATATCGTCGGAAAACGCGAGTTGAGCCCCAATCTTTGTATTTTTTGCTCGGTTTTGCACCATTATATTCCTTAAGAAGACCACATTAACATATATCAAATTCATGGCCAAGAACACGCCGAAAACCAGTGAACCGGACCCCCAAAGAACCGGTTCCGACGAAGCTTTTGTAGAAATTTTTTTTCGAAACTTCAACTTCAATCGTTCACACAGCATCCATAGGGTACAAAAAGGCTTACCTAATCTCGCTAGGAGCTCGGCGTTGGCTTGAATCGTCCCTGCCAGGTCGTGGCTCAAACCGAGAACCATGGAGGTCTGGGCCACCATTTTCAACGTCGATAAATGCAAAACAGACATTGCAAACGGCTTAGAGTTGATTTTAGGACTAGCTTAAGGCAATGAACGGGCGATAATCACTCAAACAACACACGGCCAGGGACAAAAACTTGCAAGTAGTTCAGGCGAGATTTCATCGAACAGGTTGAAGTCATTCAAAAAATCAACGTTTCGGCTCAAACACGAGGATCAACGGGCTATGTCGACGTAAACAGGCATTCATACGCGACTATACGGAAGGGAAGAGATGTCAGTATTCGTTTGGTTTGGCTCGGTTTGGTCAAGAACCAAACCTAGCCAAGTTCACAGTATATTCGAATAGGAAAAACAGGGAAGAGATGGTCGGAGGTGAACCGATCTGTTTCGTGCTCTTCGACGGTGATGGCGGTCTTGATGATGATCGGTGAGGTGTCAGGAGGGTCGTTGATGGTTGTTCGAGTTTCGGTTTAAGCCCGAGCTCGCCCACGATACTCTCTTCTCTCTCGGTGCGAGTTGCTCTGTTTTTTTTAGAGCAATGGAGCTCCGGCCGCCGGCTCAACAGCTCTCTCTCTCGTGCTCTCGACTCTAGTCTCTCTTTTCACTCTCGGTGTCTCCCTCTGTCCGTGTGTGTATATCAAAAATCAAGGATGCCTCCTCCCCTCAAAAAATCGTGGACACCTTCCGCCCACTCAGTCTTCCTCTCTCTCTCTTTTCGTACCCGAACTCTCCATCCTGCCAGACCTCAACAACGACCGTCCTTTGCATTGCTAGCTCACTCCCTTGGATGATCTCGTGTAGTAGAGGACAAACGAGGGTAATTTCACGAGAAATGGGCAAGGAACGTGCGAGAAACAGCAGACATGAGATTTGTGTTACAGACCCAGATCTTCCGGGTCGGTTCGGATCTGACCTGGCGGATTCGGTTCTGTGAATTCGATCAAATTGGGCCTCTATTCAATGATTTTTCGCAAAATTGAGGTCACAATCGGACTCCCCATCATGTTTTCCATCAGATATGGGTGGTTTCTCGACCAGTTGATTAAAAATTTAATGAAAACCCCAAATTGTCGATAGGATCTGAAAATGATTTTCTGTTAATTGAGGGCCTAAATGATTGAATCATTCGAAATTGAGGCCGCCATCGAATCCGTAATGATGAAAACAATAGGGTAGAGGTGTTCTATTTTCATGGATGTGGCCCAAGAAAATTTAATTTGAAGATTAGCAAAATCGGGGACTAAATTAAAAAGAAAATTTGTGCAACTAAGTCCTTTTGTCAAAATTGATCAAATTGGATGCCGAATTGACTCAATTGCTCTTTAAGGCTCTAGATTCAAGTGTCATAGCTTATTAGGAGTGAAAATTGAAAATTAGAAGACTCAAAAAGGAATTTTTATGCCCGATTCGAGTTTATGTTTGTGAAGAAACATAGTTACCCAAGTCAAATTTTTGATATTTAAAGTGACCATTCTGAAAAGGGAATTAAAATAAAATTATTGACTATTTTGTGTATTTTTCTGACCATGAATGGTATTTTTCTAATTTTCTGGTATTTTTATAATTAAATAAATTCAAAAAATATTAAAAATTACGAAAAACATTTTTTGTTCAAAATTGGTTCCTAAGGCTAGGCCAAGGTTTCCAAAGTTGATTTTGAAATTTTATGAAATTTTTGCTATTTTTAATTAATTTTGACAAGTGAAAATGTAATTAAAAATCAGGTGTAAACACTTGCTATTTTTTTTTTCTGCTCGAAATACTCGCGTTTGTTTTCTGTGATGCTAACCCACAAACCTTTTTGGTAGTGTTGCTGTTGGGTTAGTAGGTAGTGTTGCTCCTCTGATTGCTTTGTCTCGATTTGATGTTGAAGTAAGTCTTTGACCACTCTGATGTTTGCATGCAATTTAATTTAGCCTTTGTGACACTGGTACTGCATGTAATCTTGCTTTCATGTCTGGTAATGCTCTCTCCTTGTAGTGAAAAAAGGAGAGCTCCTGCTCTTGTTCATCTTTGATTTTCATCAGCCTCCAAAACAACACGTTTGATGGCTCCATTAGCTTTGGCATTTATGATTGACGTTTTGCAAGGTTAACATAAGCCATGACCGTGACAATGGAAGGCCAACCTAAAAGCTTTGCACCTTCACCAGCCTTTTAGCAAGGGAAAATAGTTCAAAAAGTGGGCAATTTTTCAAATTAGGATTAAAAAAAATTACCAAAATGGTATTAAATAAAATATATATACCAAATTAGGTGCCGCTCGGCATATGGGCCGCCAAGTGGCACCCAATATGGTGATTTAGGCCCTGCTCAGCGTCCCAATTGCCGAGCTGGACACCATTTAATTTTTTTAATTCGTATTTTTTTGAGAAAAATAAAAAATTTAGAGTTAAACATGCTAGGAATGGAACTCACAACCATCAAAGCACTTCACCCAAGCGACAACCAACATAGTAAACAGCACAATTAACAAATCATTTGCAGATTAATTAATCTATACACTCATTAAAAGACGCGATATTGATTTGGGCATGAAAAACTGCATAGACCCCTTTTTCACTACAAAATACATGATAAAATGAGTTAGGCATGGACAGATTGAAGGAGTAAAGAGGGAAATGATGGTTCATTCGTGATCTAGATACAACATTGGAGAGAAAAATGCAAAATTAACAAGCAAAACGGCATTTTTTGGAAAAAAAAGCCTGGCCTATGACGGTTTGCCAATGGATTTGTTTAAAAAAATTACGCGAAATAAAAAAAATCGTCCTAAATGAATACCCGAGCGATGAGATATGCCCTTTTAAATTTTTCCATTTATTTATTCGTTTCCACTTTTTTGCTGCGATTTTTCATTTTTTTCATGTGATTTATAGCTATTTTGTTGCGGTTTTTCATTTATCTATTACAGCAGTTTTAATCTTTCGCTGCGGTTTTAAATATTTACATAAATATAAATTATTTTTTAATAAATGATTGATGATTATCGTATAAAAATGAGCTTCAAAAGATAAATAATTATAAATAAAGTAATTATAATAACTATCAATAATTTTTTATTTTTCTAAAAAAATGGAAATAAAAAAATTAAATGGCAGCCCTGTTCGGCAATTGGGAGGCCTGGCGGTCTCCCTCGGCAATTGGGCCGCCGAGCGGGGCCCAATCAGCCCTATTGGGTGCCGCTTGGTGGCCATATGCCGAACGACACTTAATTTGGTGTATATATTTTATTTAATACTATTTTGGTAAATATTTTTTTAAAAAAATCCTAATTTGAAAATTTTCCCTCAAAAAGTCCTAAAACCTTTTACATTTTGCCAATTCAATTAAAAAAATTAATTTTGTAATTTAGTCCTAATTTTTTTTTTTCGTATTTTGTCAATTCAGTTCATGCGGTCAATTATCATAAAAAATCGCCGGCATTGACATTGAAAGCAGCCTCCTGGGATAATGAGACATCCAAACCAAAACATTCCCAAGGATCGATCACTGGTTGGCCACTCGAATCATAGGGAGAGAAAGTAGAGAAAAGCTTTGAAAAAGAAAGTGTCCATTGGAAAAGTGTTGGATGATTTACAAGAAAAATATTTTTTCTCTCTCATAGAAAAAGCATCTTCGAAGTGGGAAAATGAGGGTTTTTTTTTTTCAAAAATAATATTAATTATTTTTTACAAAATAATTCAAAAAAATATTTTCGATTTTAGGTCTCCCTCCGCAATTGAATTGCCGAGGGAGACCAGGTGGGCCCCTCTCCCTCAATTGCCGAGAGAGAGGGAGGGGGCCCGCCGATGGGCCCCTAGGTCTCCCTCGGTAATTTAATTGACGAGGGAGAATCAAAATCGTAAATATTTTTTTGAATTAGTTTTGTAAATACTTTTTTAATAGATGCTTACTATCCAATGACTTTCCTTCTAGTGGGAAATTTCATTCATAAGGGATCAAGGCAACATCAGCCCTTCTCTGAACAATTTTTTCAAGTTTAAAATCTATCGAATCTAAGAGAATAAACCCTAAACAGTGTCGTTTTCCATTGGATAAGATAACAAGACAAGAAGGAGACATTGTCCATGCCTTAGCTAATTTGAGGTTGAGGATCCAGATCCGCTGACATTAGGGATCTATGTCAGGGGTATCATGAACACATATCATGCCGTCCATTTTCCATTGGACAGCTAAGAATATACCACGTCATTTATTGATAGGGAAAAAATTTGGGCGGCAACCATTCTTAGCCATCAAATGAAAAATGGACAACATGATATGCATTCACGGTACCCCTGACATAGATCTCCAATGTCAGCGGATCCAAATACTAAGACATTTCTAGCAGACTTTTAAATTAAGCTACACGGTCTTTGACCCTCACCATCCACGGTAAGAAAAAAAAAATCAAATAATAGAATAAAAGATAATCGAAAAAATTTAAAATATTATTAAAAATTATTCACGTGAACGCCGGTCGTGCCATGTAAGACGATCGATATCCACGTTAGTGTCTTCTAGCCAAAATTAGCTAGGTGGACTCAACTGATAAAATATGAAAAGGTTTAGGACTAAATTAGAGAAATTGAAATGTTTATGATTGAATTGGAAAAGATACAATTAATTTAATTTTTTTTCTTTTTGAAAATAGCAAGCATAGTCATGGGAAAATAGCAGGCATGGACTCAACAGATAAAATATGAATCAAACATTATATTGTTTAACTGAATTGATGGCATGATTTGATTGATCACCTCGTTGACATGTTTGATTAGATGCCCGGAACATTCATTGAGTGAATTGATATTCGTTTGGAGGTTAATCGTTTCACATGTAAATACAACGTCTAAATGGTAATCTACATATGCATATAACTGTGTGCGAGAGCAAAAGACATATTTTGGCATGAAAACGACCTTAGGCCGAGTCTTTAAGTATGTTTGTATGAGCATCCAGCCTTAATCGAAAATAATGAAATGTATCGATTACTCGATGGGTATCGTGTGGTCATATGACGAAATGATAATGATTTTTTCCTAGCAAGATCGCATTGTACTAATCGTGCACACCGTATTAATCGTATGGAATTACACGACTTGTCAAAAGCACAACAATTCACGCCCCGTGTGGTACGTGCAATTTTAAGGGATTGTTGGATGCCGGTCGCAATCTATGATGAACCGACGCCCCGTATAGGGATGCCTACTTGCTGGTGCCGTGTTGGGCATACTGGAGACACCTCTTGTAGTAGTCGTTGCCGAATGGAAAAAGAACGTAGACTAGTCTTGTCAGAGTAGTGCGGAATCACGTTAATTCGCCAAGCAGTTCCACTTTCTCGGTCCGAGAAGTGCATTGTTGGAATTGGGTTGGAATGCCAAGCAGCTCTAGATTCAGGGGTTACCGCTCTAGCCAAACACGCGGTGGATACCTAGGCACCCAGAGACGAGGAAGGGCGTAGTAAGCAATGAAATGCTTCGGGTAGTTGAAAATAAGCGTAGATTCGGAGATTCCCGAATAGGTCAACCTTTCAAACTGCTGTTGAATCCATGGGCAGGCAAGAGACAACCTGACAAACTGAAACATCTTAGTAGCCCCATGGATTCGTTGTTTGCTGACTGGCTTCATATAATTCAGAAAACACTAGTTTTCTCGAAGCCTCTTGTTCATATCTCTCATCAAAGGTGCTATTCGATAATGTTTATCTAGCAGATCCCCCGCTACCCGAGCGAGCATTCAAATATTTGTCCTACATTCATTCGTGCGGGTACTCCTAATGGATTGAAGAGCATATCAACATGTCTTCCATCTTGCAAATAAGGCATATCTTGCCAAGGAGAAGACGTGGGTTCAATTCCCGTTATCCGCCTAGGTTAAAGTAATGCACTTCATGGTATTTCGATATAACTGACTGTGATAGTATACTGAATAGTTCTATCCCCCCAAGAAAAAGCTGGTGATAATAAAAATGATAATTAATTTCATTACTAGTTAATAGTTAACAGATCCAAACCTGTTTTTTTATCACAAAAATGTTGCGTAGGTGGGATTTGAACCCGTAACCTCAAGGTTATTAGCCTTGCGAGCTACCAAGCTGCTCTACCCGATGAAGATAAGAAAGAGGCCCTAATAAACAAACAAGATAAACAAGAAATAGTCAATCAAATAATCGATAGTAAGTGGATCGGTTTGAAAATAAATGAATTACTAGAGAATATTATTCTCGTCAGACTTAAACCCAACTAAAATAAGAAGGGTTCAGAGGGAGTGGTAAAGCTGCAATCATTCTTTGGAAAAGCCTGGTTCTCTTTGTCTTCGAGCTCTCATTCCTCAATCAAAATGTCTCGTCCGCTGCTCCATCCATTTACACACTACTGGGGACTACAACTAGATACCCCTCTTCCATTTATGGTTCTCTTTGTCTCCGAGCTCTCATTCCTCAATCAAAATGTCTCTCCCGCTGCTCTATCCATTTACACACTACTGGGGACTACAACTAGATACCCCTCTTCCATTTATGATTCCAACCGAGAAGACAAAAAGGGAGAAATAACAATGATTATCAAGGAGAACCATCAAGTTAAAAGAAGGAATTAAATTGTTAGTGTTGAGGGATGTGGAATTCTACACCTAAAAGGCTTGCTCCTTCCTAACCTAAAAAGAGTAAAAAAGAAAAATGGAACCTCCCGCAGCGTACAAAATAAATTTTGTAATTCTCTCTCCTTTCTTTTGTCAATTGAACTTTCTTTTTATCTTTTAATTTGTGTTTCTTAATGATCAAAGGCAAAAGATTTCTTGGATCTCTTATAAGGATAACTTTTGTGTCGCCACTCATTTTTTTTTATCATTAGGTTTTGAATTTGTGATCGTTAGATCAAAATATTTTTCATAAATCTCTCTCCATTTTTCCTAGACTATAACTGCGGGTAGTCGGCTATTTTTTTTCGAAAGATTTTCTTTTTTGATAGAAATGACAAAAGGAGTTCTTTTGGCTTAAAATCCGAATAATATAGTATTCATTAATTGCTTGAATTGGTTCTTTTAAGCATTCATCGAAAAGGGCTTCGAATTTGATCAATTCAATTGAGGTATCCAGAAATAAGACTTTTTATTATTTCGTCATTCGAAATGGGTATTTTCTTTCTGTATTCTTTCTAAATTCAGGGAATAACTACTGAATCATAAATAAAAATCAGGGGATAGATTCATAGGTCTGATGCCTTGCAATAGAAATAATATAGAAATTTGAATAAAAAAATTCAAATAACAACAATTTTTGTTTTTATTTGAATTTTTTTTTATTCTAGAGTATATATTTAATTTAGTATTTCAATTTCTTATTTAGTATTTATTACCTATTCTAGGTATATTAGTATAGCTTATACTATAGTTTATTATTTAATATGTAATAAAATTTGGATTAGTTAATAATCTATAATAATTCGCAAATCGAGATCGGCTAATTGTTCTTGGATAGCACCCGCTTCAGTAGAAATTTCTCGATTTCTAAATGTATCAAAGCCTTGAGTAAAAAAAAAGTGGGATGCTGTATTTCCAGGATTGGATTTCATATTCGAATAACCCTCGTAATCGTAAGAAAGTAGGTTTTTTAGCTATGGGCCTAGCAAAAGAAAAATTGGGATAGGATCCTACGGGATCTCCCCCTTCAAAATCGAAAATAATTTGATCTATGGACAACATCGTTGTAGTAAAGGTCGTAATGCCAGAGGAATCATTACCGCATGGCATAGAGGGGGAGGTCATAAGCATCTATACCATAAAATGGATTTTCGACGAAATGAAAAAGACATATATGGTAGAATCGTAAGCATAGAATACGACCCCAATCGAAATGCATCCATTTGTCTCATACACTATGGGGCAAAAATAGAAAGTTCAAAACAATTGAAATTTTTTTGGAGATGAATGAAAACCTCATTCTTGATTCTACGAGAGTTTTTATGAAAGCCTTTCATTTGTTTCTCTTCGATGGAAGTTTTATTTTCCCAGAATGTATCCTAATATTTGGCCAGTGCTTAATAGATGGGATGAGAATACATGGGAGTCAAGTTCAAGCCCCATTTTTTCGGACCCTATATAGTCAAAGACGTTTTGCCAGGAAATTCGTCTTCAGTACGGACACATCCAATGCCGGATGGATGAACTTCAAGGGATTCACTTCCCTTTCCCAAGTACGATTCTATTCACATGCAACAATCTTCATGATCTTCTTTCGCCTCCCTTTCGTTGTTATGATTCCAATCCATGCCCGGTCGGGTAATCCTAATCATGAACTGAACAACTTGCCTTGTTTTGATCGATGATTCACCGCCCGGGTGAATAAACCAACGAATTTCAAGGGCGGCCAGCAGTCAAGAGCGAAAGCCCTCTCCAACCTTATTCATTTGTTTAGGGCGAGTATGATCTTCTGCAACTGAACATAGGACTATCTCACTCCTCTCCTTCGAGTCGAGACTCCTCACTGTCCTATTCCTCGGTGGTTTTTGCGGAAAGACAAGATGTGAAGGAGTGATAGGCGGATAATTGTCATCTCTGGAAATAGCCCTACCCATAAAGAAAGTCCCTTCTTTCTTTGGCCCTCTGGCTAGTAGTGCTGCCTGGCGCTTTGGACAACCATTGTATGCAGGATCGCAGACCTAGACTTGATTGTTCATCGAGATCTATGAAAGAAGTGATTAAGAAAAAAAAAAGTGCTGGCTAGTCGGATTGGATTCGTCTCTTGTAAAAGAAAGGGCAGCGCCTTGGGTAGATCGAGATTCCTGTCTCATCCAATTAAAGCTCGGGCACGGATAAGAGCAATCTCAGGTAGACAGTTTCTATGGGGCATAAGACTCCCAAAAGGTAATGGGGGGGCGCAAAGGTTTCCTCAGGCTGGATGGAAATTGGCCCTCGAGTGCAAAGGCGGAAGGGAGCTTGACTGCAAGACCCACCCGTCAAGTAAGGACGAAAGTCGACCTTAGTGATCCGACGGTGCCAAGTGGAAGGGCCTGATGTTGAAGAATCAGCGGATGAGTTGTGATTAGGGTGAAATGCCACTCAAACCTAGAGCTAGCTGGTTCTTCTCGAAATGTGCTGAGGCGCAACAGTTGACTAGACATCTAGGGGTAAAGTACCGTTTCGGTGCGGTCTGCTCGATTCTTTGAATCGAATAACGACCGTAACGAATGTCGGCTCAATCCGAAGGAAATTATGCGGAAGCTGTACAGAATTATTATGAAGCTATGCGACTAGAAAGAGTTTATCACGCTAATTGCGTGGATCCTCATCACTATTGAGCCAAGAGCGTGATCATCGTTAATAAATGGACTCGTGAGGTGTCTTGTGCATACTTGTAGATGCGATGCTTTGTTTGAGTAATTGATTAACATAACTGCTGAGTCGAGTCAAGCATGGCATTATGTGTAGTTGAAAGTTGGTAAATGTGCATGTGGATGACTATTATATTGTGACCATGCTTGGCGGTTATATGTGGTTTTGTGATCCTTGTGGCTAGGATACCCTAGGCGAATCAGTGTCATAACCGAATTTCAGCTTAATTCACTAAGATGTATATCTCACTCCGTTGTGGAAACTATTTTCAAGTCCCAAGTGATGGAGCTTCTTGGATTCCTAGGCGAGGATGTGGGAGTAACCTTTTGGAGTATATAAGAAGTTAACCTTACTCGACCGAGTAACTTTTTGAGGTCATAGTGAGCTGCCCCGAAGTATAAGATTACATATGTATGTTGTTAGCTCTGTAGGGTTAAGACTCATCTGCTGTTATGTATATGGATATGAAAATCTTTTGGCGAACTGCCTTGGTATCTATATCCTACTAATGTATCCCTGTTTGATTATATGTTGTTTGGGAGTAAACCATTTTTGCATGCGTATATAGTTAATAAGTTGATAATGCGTCTGAGACGTTATCCTTCATAACCTCATGGAGATTTGACAAGGGATGTCGCGAGCTCAAAAGTTGGGCCGTGACATCCTTACCCAAGGTGCTATCATAGCAAGGTCAGCCTGATTCATACGGTCATGCTTTGGAGTGATAAGGAGCATTGAAATTTGGGATAATTAGTAGGATCTTAAGCATTGTGCATGTGATTGTTATTCAAGTTCTAAGGCTGTACGCCTAAGCTCGCATTAATATTTCTTTGGGGTGATCAGGACCCCGTATGATACCTGCTGGGAGTGTAGTAGTGAAACTAGTTGGATCAAGTTTGAAAACCCTGAGAATAGTCCTTAGGATTTTGACACTGCTAAAGGATAAGGTAGTGTCAGCGCCATGACGTTTTTGAGGTAAATTGACTATAAACGATCAAGAGAAGAGGATATGTTCGATCGTACTGACAAAGTGTAACCTTGATGTTATTATGGACATGAATTATCTTGGAGCCATGATTGATGTTGTTGCAAGACCTTGAGCCCTAACCCGCCAGATGGATGAGTTTTGAGTTTGATGATAGTCGAGGAGAGACCTCGACTTGATTGGTTTCGTCACCTAAGGTGACTAGACTACTGACGAGTAGTTGTTAAATTTACTTGACATCCATGATTGAGGTGTTAGCTGAAGAACCTAGGATAGGATCCATCGCAGTCGCGTTTGAACTTCTGGATGTCTTTCTTTAAGAGTTGCAAGGATTGCAGCCAAAAAAGGGAAAATGAAGTTTGCTGTGGAGTTACCCCTAAAATGGATTCGATCTTCAAGGTATATGAAGGTTTCGTCGGAGCTTAAGAACCTTAAGGTACAAAAGTGTGAAATGCTGGACAAAGGGTTTGTCCGCCCTAGTTTGTCGCTATGGGAAGTACCTGTGTGTTCATGAGGAAAAAGAAAGATCGTTGAAGTCAAGCATCAAGTGCAAGCAACTTAGTTAAATGGCGACCAAGAATAAGTGTTCACTACAAGGACAGACGAATGATTTGACCAACCACAAGGAGCTTCAGTATTTTCTAAAGTTGGTCTACTTACGAGGTATCATTACTTGAGGATTAGGAAGGAGAATATATCGAGAACGACATTTGGTATGCGTTAAGGATTTTATGAGCTTACCACAATGTCATTCGCTTGAACGAATGACCACATTGCTTTTATGGATCAAATGAATAAGGCACTCGAGAGGAGTATTTGGATCAATTGGTAATGGCATTCATAAACAACATTTTGCCGTACTCGAGAAAACTGGAAGTCTGGGAGTAGCATTCAAGGATTAAATCGAAGACCTATAAAGGGTATAAGTGATATTAATAGGCGCGAGTTTTGGTTAACTCATTTAGTTCCCCTATTTTTGTGGCTGTCGGCGAAGTACATTCAAAGGACTAGGCCAAGATCAATGTAGTCATGGATTGGAATGTGTCATGACGCAGCAAAGTTGTAGCATATGCATCCTATCAGCTAAGGACGCATGAGCTAAACTATTCGACGCATGATCTAAAGTTTGCTACGATCGTGTTCACTCAAAAATTCTAGACGCGTTAGTTGAATGAGGAAAGCTTTTAGGTGTATACCGATCACTAGAGTTTGAAGTATCTGTTCTCTCAGAAGAAGCTGAACATGAGGCAACACGGATGGATGGAGCTACTTAAGAATTATGACTGCGAGATCCTGTATCACCCGGGTAAAGCCAATAAGGTCACAACTGCACTGAGTAGAAAGTCAGTGATTGCTCCATTACATGTGCATGAGTGACGCTTGCTTAAGCAATCGAAAGACTTAGACTTTAATTTGGAGATAAGTCACCCGTCAAGTCTGGTAACTATGTGAGGACTGAATCAAAAGGACAGACATAGACTAAGACCCTACAATTCATAGACCACGCCGTTTGGAAGATCCCTCAAGAGGACTTAGCTAAGTGAATGATCGACCTCCATGTAGCTAAGGTTGGGATACCAAAATTCAGAGGACGTTTAGTGGTACATGCCGATGAAAATCTTAAGGAAGAGATCGTATCGGAAGCACCTCGCAGTAGTTATAGTATCCATTCTCGAAGCAAGATGAGGTATCAGAATCTAAAGTAGCACTACTGTTAGAATAGCATGAAGATGGACATCACCAAGTACATGGTTAACGGTTTAACTAGTCAGCAAGTCAAGGCGTAGCACTACAAGCCTGGGGCTACGCCTAGGGGACTGCTGTAGCCATTGGAAATCCATATGAGCTAGTTGACCAACGGTTCGATATGAACATGGTGGAATGTTTATTGTCAAAGGGCTATAATCAAGGAAACCTTAGATAATATGTGAAGCGAAGACTGTGGAAACGAACCAAGAAAGTTCATAATGACAAGGCAAGGGTGGATGGCATAGTGAGTTTCACCAAATAGGTGTATGAGTTATTGATGTTAGCGGTAAACTCAAACAAGGTTAAGATTGCGAAACGTGACAAATGGAGTAAGCTAGTTATTAGAATGTGCATTGGAAGTATGGTAGGGCCATATAGTTCTTGGAATAATGATCATATAAGGGGGCTTAATTTCGATGAGGCAGAAAACCTATTGAAACCCATCGTAACAGCTAAGGTATCAACTCATTAAGGTTTTTTTTTTTTTGTCTTCAAGTGGGAGATTGCTGGCATGTGAAGCCAAAATATATTATTAAAGTTTTTTTTTATATCTTTTTGTCCTTTTTTGCTCATGGGTTAAAAGCTATATATCTCTTATATAAGTGATGTAAAGCTAGTAGCCGTCATATAAGCATAAAAGAAAAAGAGAGAAGCACAAAGTAGTGAAAAGAGAGAAAAAGAAAGAGAGATGTCATGACGGCATTCTTGAGAGTTCTCATTTTCTTTTTTCTTTCGATCTTGTGAGAATATCATATATTGTATTTCTACTTTTCTCGAAGACTAGTTGATTCGCAAAGTGCCTCTACATAGAGACGTAACTCAGGTTTGGGTGAACTTCGACAATAAATTTTCTTGTGTGTTATTTCAAATCTATTATATTATTATTATATTCTGCTAGTTTGTATTATCTTGGATCCTCAATTTGTTATGGTGGGCTTGACATCGTTTGCAAGTCCAAGTGGGTGGATCTTCATCATGCCGTCAATGGATGCGGCTATTTTGACCAATGACTTCAGTGTGAGTGCTCTGTGGACCGGGAGTTCTCTGGCTTGCTCCCTCTCTCGACTTTCTTTTTCCCTCAAAATTCTGGACGTAGAACAATGTATCGAACTCCCCCCTCTCGCAAATGAGAAATTGTGTGGACTCCACCAAAACCCGAAGCTTAAGTTAGTAGTTATAAAAAAAATTGTTGCAACCATGGGCCTTGGCTTGAAATACGACTTGAATTAAGTCCTAAGGAACTAAATTGCAATAAATTAATTTATTTTTCCCTGAAAATTTCGGCTAAATCCATTGTGCTTTAGGTCAACCGAAATTAATGTATTACATGGGCTTATTGTGTATTTTCTAGACTTAAATTAGGCTTTTTATAATTAATCAAACATTAAAATTAAAATTTTTTCTAAATTATAAGCTCCAGAATTGGTTCAAATTTTCGATACAAATACTCAAGAATTTGCTGGTCAATCTAAGTCCCAATCTTCCGTCAAATTAGGTCAATCTCTCATTTTCATTACAGATAAATGCTAATGCAATGCACACATAACAAAAATAAAAATATTTTACGCATGAGAGTTATTTTTGGCAAGAAATAAAATTAATTCTCATTTTTATGAAATACAGTGATTTAAAGAAAAATCAAAATTTAGGTGTCAACAGTATGAAAAAAATAAATAGATAAATAATTCAAAAATATTAATAAAAATTGTCCAACTTAACTCTAGTTGTGTCACATAGGACAGCCAATGTCCACGTCAGAATGGACTCAATTGGCAACAAAATGTGAGAATGCTCATGATTTAATTGACAAAATTAAAATATTTAAAATTGAATTGGCAAAAGTACAATAAATTTAGGATTTACCTTACCAATTTTTTTTTTAGGATTTTCTAAAAAAAAAATTGTAGTCAACACGCCAAGTTATATCCGAGACTCGAAGATTTGCTGCGATTCAAGGACCATGAGTTTCTAATTTCTTTTTTTCAATGGATAAAATCGCGAATAATATGACATTTTTTTCAATGCGGGACGCAACCGACTTTGGCATTAGACTATTCGTGAGGTTGTTTTCCGTCATTCTGATGTAGCACTTATTTTTCAGGAGTTGAAATATTTAGTCTGTCTTTGTTTAAGTCTCCACCAGAAATTTGACTATTTGGTATCGTAGACACTACAGGATAATTGATTATAAGGCAGCTAATCTAGTCCTAAAAATTGCCACGAAAGACTAGCCACGTCAGTAAGTTATGGGCAGAATTTGCCAGAAGGACTATATTAATAAACATCAAATATTCTTATGATTAAATTGACAAAATTAAAAAGTTTAGAACTGAATTAGCGTTCGCATAATATGTTTAAGATTGATTGGACAATTCTTGCCTAAGAAAAGTAGACCAAGCATCTCATGTCCGCCGTGGACAAGAAGCGGGGGAACAAAATGAAATCAAGGTGCTGTGCAATATAAATAATCCAAATGCATAGAATACTATCTGCATTATTTGTTTAGCTTTCAAGCCGGCAAGCAAATGTCGTATTCTCTGTTTCTCTTCGTAATCTTAAACATTACGACAGGCACACGGGTTCCAACATTGCCTTGCGTCCCATGTTATCCAATTGAAAGATCGAGTGTGTTGAATATGGTTGCCTTGATCTCTAATTTAGATGTTTCCAACCCCATCACCTGCTTTACACCCACCCTAGCTACCATTTAACAACCGGAATTTTGGCCTCATTAGCATGCATTATGAGTAGCTCATCAACCTCGCCCCCCACTCGAGAATTGTGTGCAAAGATAGATGGAAATTGGTAACTAAAAGTGACAAACTCGATATTAAATACACGGAAATCGCTTAAGTGGCCGCTCTACTCACTTGAAAAGAGGGAGATGAGGGATTCGAATCCCCAACTTTGGAGGGAGTTGAGGTGGCGACACGTGAAGAGAGAGCATGATTTCGCAACATGTACTCACACATATCACACATGGTGGTTTGTAAATAGTATAGGATTAGAACAAAAAAAATGGCCCATAGCGTTATAAAAAGAATAAGAACATTAATAATTGTTATTCAATTAAAATAATTAACATCATCATAACCTACTCTTAAAATCATGAAAGCAATAGAATAATAGGAAACTCACGAAAGAAATAAGAAATAAAATATCAGGACCATGTTAAAAAAAAGTGTGAGAAGATTTTAATTGTACAAGTAATCAATCAATTTGTACACTGTGTTGTCTCAAAGAAATTATGAATACCTTATGAAACTTTTGTTAGCATGGGACATCCAAACCTTCATCCTGGCTAATGATAACGTCACCGTTTGGAAGTCTTATGTCCATTTTCTCAATAATATATGAAGATGATTGTACTTGGAGATAAACTCTAAAATTTTGAATAACATATTTGGACATTATTTGTCAGCACTAAACCATAATTTTTGAATTTAGTCATCTATCTTCAGACTATAAATTATGTCTTTGGCCAAAAAGCTGTCAAAATCATTTAAATAGTACTTTTATATTAGGTGGTACAAATTTAAATCATTATAATAAAAAAAAAGTAATTAAAGAAGTGAAACCCTTGCAATGTACTGAGTTTTAAAAGCTAGTAACGCTACGTATTTAGATGGCTCGAAATTTGATTTCATTTGAAAACTTTTACAAATATAATTATCTTTGTTAGAAATTCCAAGTGAAAAGCTTAATTCAATAAACAGAGGGAGACCGCGTGTATATAAAAGCATGTAAACCTTGTAGTCAAGCGAGGTGAGATATTTCAATACCCCTCACATGTAAATCGAATTAGGAATGGCACAAGGAATTTGACGAACTAGAATAGGCATATTGCGTAAAATAAATTGGGGCAAAATCTGACGCTGACGATCAGGCATTGGAATATTTCAACAATTTTAGTACTCACATAGAATACCTATATAACTAAATCTGCAAATCAATGATATTGATGGCAGATCTAATTTGATCAATGCACGAGTCTAAGCACGTCGATGCCATTAAGTTATTGATCTTGTCTAAGTTGAGCACACGCCAGTGTAAGTCTATCAACTCACTATGTTAACGAGGTCAAGGGACCTAGGGCGTGCAAACACTAGAATCCGCAATTATGGCGTGCCTCAATTACACAATGGATGAGCTCGCGAGATTGAGTACATTGGCACCATAAACTTCAAGAGATTATCTAAATCAATCGTGTTTGCAAGATAACATGAGTGTGTTTATTTCACGAAAAATTAATGATTTGAAATATAATTTTTAAAAAATAAACATTTGTAGTATTTATAAAAATGAATGAATGCAAAATATTTTTATTACCTTGAAAGTGTTATCAATAATGAAAATATTTTTTTATTAAATATTTTTTAAAAAAAAATACAAACTTTTTTATTTTTAAAAAAAATATTTTCCGAAACTTTAATTTTCCGTTCCTACGATTCACAGTGAATTCCATGATCTAAAGCTGGTCTCCACGAGCCTGATCAAAAATCTGATCCATCGTGGAAAGTAGCAGCTCCCCCACCTCCAGCCTCGAAATACGCAGTAGACATTTTAATATCATTCCTCGGGGCAGTGGCTAATCATTACAGGTCTTATTATTAAATTTGGGCAACGGGTTCTTTTGCAGAACTGTCTTCCATTTGCAAAACGATCTTAGGGTTTCTCAAAACTCAAAAGTCATAGCAAATTGGACATTTTCCCGCATGGTAAGGACAAAAAGCCCACGTGCCTGGTCTTGTTACTGTTAGAGTAACCCTCGTTTTGAGGCTGAAAAAGTGCTTTGCCAATGAAATGACTTAATGAAATAACTGAAAGACATATGATCCAGTCGACAAATTTATTAAAAAAAATGATTGAGATGAGTGAAGCTCTTGGAAGCGTAGGAGCTACGGATAAAACAATAGGTTTCATTTTGCTGATCAATTTCCTATTCCAAGCTAAAATTTGCTCCATCAATCAGTTGAGAACTGCTTTATTTAAAAAAAAAACGCTTTAGGATAACTTTCAAGCTCATAAAATATGATGTTAATCTCGTGAATGCGGCAAGACGCCAACCAAGCTTCAAGCATTGCTTAATGTGGAATTGTTTGCCCTTGGTAGGGTGAGGAATCGATACAATGAGAGTGTCCAATTCATATTTACATATAGCTCATGCGGGTGAAAATTATATGGAACTTAATTTCCACAACAAGATAAAATTAAGTGTTCAATGATACTATCAGTATCAATATAGGGCATCGCAGTAATTTTACATAAAAAGAGAATAAATTAGCTCGTGGAACTGTCTTGTGTCAATGTCATCTTTACACACGAAAAATATAAATTTAATTAGCTCATGAAACTTGTGAGATCTATCGTGGCTTTCGGATAGTTGGGTCTCTATCGCGATATTTTTTATTACGAAAAAAGGTTATTAAGAAAAAGTGAAAAAAAAAACCAAAAAGAAAGGGAAAAAAGGGAGAATAAACTTGGTGGGTTCAATGCGAGCAGTCCGAAGAAATATTGCACGTTGAGGAAGAATTAATGCCAGCAAAGCGAACCTCACTTTGTAGCACCAATAGTAACCCATGATTCTCTCTGTCTCTCTTTCCTTAATTTCTTTGTCTTAAATAAATAAAAATCATAATTTCCGGGAAATTTAATAAGTATTCATTAGGTCATCCATGTCTTTTAGGAGCTCAAGATTTATATACTTCACATAGAATTCTGCCTCAGATGATCTTGAAAGAGTAATGCATCTTAAAAATGAAAACACGTATTAAAAACAAGTCATGAATGTTTCGTTTGAGTTTTTTTTTTTTTGGAAATTCATTTTCGAAATTTTCAATCATTTGGTTCATAAAAAATAATAAGTCAGTTGAAAATATTTTTCTGGTCAATGAAAAAAAAGTATACAATTAAAAAAGTGTAAAATTAGTAAAGTGAATTCCTCAATTTGAAGAAGGTGAAAACACTTTTCGAAATTGCTCATCTCGATTTTTTATTATTATTTTATTTTAAATTTTAAATTTTTTTCCTTTGGCCGATCGCCTGGTCTTGATGGCAACGGGTGACTAGCCACAGGTGCGAGATAGCGAGCCTTGATCTGGTCCCATGCGTGTGGTGAGGCAAACTCGAGTTTGCTTGACGAATCTCGACCTCAAGCTCACCACGGTGAGACTTGGCCTTGAGTTTGGTAGTCTCAAGCTAGGCCGAGCCTTGCCAAAGCCTGATCGCCGGCAAGGTAGAAGGAAAAAATAAAAATAAAAATAAAAATAAAGAATTTTAAATTTTGATTTTTTTTGCTTAAAGAAAATCATGAAATCGAAATCATTTTCTAGATGAGAACCAAACATCATAAAATATTTTTGCTTACATATCACAAACACAAGTGATAACGAATTGTTTTCCTTGAAAGTGAATTTCGGGAAATTGCTTTCCTTTTATATAGAGTTCTTCGTGAAACAAATATACCCTTCTTGTTTTATACGTCGTTAATTCTATTTTGAGGTTCACTTCCTTTTACTTTATTTGGGATAATACTCACTGAATTCATGATTATATAACTGGATTCTACATAAAATTATGAAATTGAAAAAGGGAAAGGAAATAAGTTTAGGGTTTACCGTTTTATGTCAATTGGGAGATTAAGAATCATTTTGACTCTTTTAACGAGAATTGGATGGGTTTAGTCATGTACAAAGCAGAAATAGTTTCAGCCGAAGGACTATGATGAAAATAATCAAAAGTATGTATAGCATGGCGCGTAAAGAAAATGAATTTTCAAAAACAAATGTCCATTAGTAAGTTCTAGATATCAGTAAAAAGTAAAAAATGTATTGAATTTGGAGATAATTCTACAATCTATGTGTTTGACTTACGAAAAATGAATGATTTAGAAAATTTGAAATAATTGATCGACCAATAGATACCTAAATATTTTTGCGAAAGATGAAAATATTTATTTATTTATTCATTTTTAATTGAAATAAGTGATTATTTTTAGGAAAATATTTTCCTAAAACCGTCGCTTATATAGTAAATTTTGTTCATCATCCATGAAAATTTATAAACATAAATTGTTGGTGATTGTGAAATGTTTTTTTTTTGTGATGTAGACAATTGTTTATATATTTTTTAAAATTATTTAATTGTTACGAAACAAATGGAGTGTTATTTTCGTAAATAATCATGATAGGTGGATTTTGTGAAATTGACGTGTCAGTCACTGTCAGTGACACAGCGCCGAGAGTACGATGGAAATGGGAACGCAGTCGAAAGCGCGTGAAGTAACAGCGATATGTTATATGGTGTGGTCGTTTCGTCTCTTTAAGTAAGATCTCAACGACGCCGTAACATCCCAGGAGGTCGTCAAAGACTGAAGTTGCGTGCGAAAGAAGAGTATGGCCTTTGCTCTTTATCATTCTCATTTTTTGAGTTTTTCGCTTAATTGAAAAGCACAAGTTGTTGATGGAATCTCGACGAAGCCTCCTCTCTCAGTTTGGAGCATTTATCCCTCCTCCTCCTTGTCTGCAAAGCCTGACGATGAATTCCTTCGCAGTCAACCCCGCGTGTGGTAGCTTCTGCTGAGTTCGAGACACCAACCATGCAGCGACGGATGCCGTGTTGAAGCGAAAATCGGACTTGGAGGCAAATCGATGATGAGATCCGCGGCAGGGATTCGCGAAGAGCGCTCCTTAGGTATACATGCGAAGAAGGAATCCCAATCTACTGCTTGTTTTATAGCCTGCGAGAATCGAGTTCGTGAGAGAGGTTTGGAAGTCTAGCTCATTCGTTTGGGTTTCACGCTAGTGAAGTTTCGGCATCTTTGTTTTTTTTTTTCAAGAAATCGAATGGATCGGCTGATATTTTTGGAGAAGAGGAAAAATAATGTGTTTTGCGCTGGAGATGAGCAGTTCTTTTGCTTGTGCTGTATTCCGTTGCTTTTTTCCCCCTCTCTCCCTCTCTCTCCCCCTTTTTGTTGCGATTTTGGTTTCTGGTGTTCTGCTGTGTATGTTGTCGTGGTTTGGTGAGTATATTTTTAAATGGGGTTGTTCATGCGGTAGTTTGGGATTAAGCTTGATGCTCCTCTCTGCCGGTTTGCGAGTTTCCGATGTCTTCTTACGAATTTGACTTTGCTTTGTTCTTCCAAATTGGAGATCCTTTTTTCCCCTCCCTTTCCAAAGGGGTTTCATATGGTTCTGATCTTGGTATTGCTTGTTTTTTGGGTGTGCTATGGCCCTTCTCAGGTGCTCTCCCGAGAAATTGTGATGCATATAGAGGATGCAAAATTGCTATTTCTTTCTGGTTTTCATTGCTTCCTTCCACAAAAGTTCGAAAGAGTTTGATTCCCATGTTTGTACTCTTTCAAATTAAAGGATCTATGCTTTGATGGTTGATGGTGGTAGTGAGAGGGGATTTATCTTTTCCTCTGGCCTATTTTCTTTGTTTGGAGACTAGCTAAGTCATTATAGTTTGTGGTAATCTGCAGGTGGTGTGGAAAGCACTGGTGCTGCTGAGTAATAAAGAAGCAAGTAAGAAACTGATCAAATGAAAGCAACCTTTAGTGTGAGCATTGGCAATATCTTTCGTAGTAATTTTGTCTTTTGGAGCTAGGTTTGAACCATGAGTTCAAAAGTGAGTACTACTATAGTGATGCATAACATGACGGGCTTATAATATGATGAGCTGCCGAAAGGATAGCCAGCAACTCACATTTTGTGGAAAGCCAGAGAGGAATAAGTACATGAAGTTTTCTAGTGCCCATTCTTGCATCAACTGGTATTAAGGTGAAATCCAAGCAATTGATTCCCATAGGCTGGAGGAATCTAGCCACTAAAAGGCTAAGTCTCGCTAAAGCCTGCATGCTAGGCTACATATCATATAATGGTGCAAGAAGCGTGGGATGTTCAGCAGCATGGTCAATGACATATCGTATCAGCCCTTCTTTTGGCATGTCATTAGAGAATGGGGGGCAAAGCAGCAATTCTCATATGAGAGGCTTATTGCAGGATTCTCTGTCTCAGTTGGACGTCTTAATACCTTTCTAGTTCTCTTTCTTTTTCCTTTTTCTGGGTTAGAAGGAGCTTTCTAGTTGTAATGTGTGAAACTGAAACCCTAATGTAGTTATGTGCAAGTTTAGCGGTCGGTGCATGTGGATTTTTATGTCACCTTATGTGTGCTAAATTTTTTTCATTTCATGTAGTTTGTGTGTATAATAGATGGCTAGTTGGATGTCTTTACAAGTTGGTTGGTCCTCACTTTATGGAAATAACCTAGAAGGCCACTCCTTTGTCCATTTTGTTTTGCTATATGGACTTGAAATCCTGGGGATTGTTTCTGATTTGTGGAAACACCTTGAAAATTAAAAAGTTGCTCGTTTTTAAATATTTATTGGCTTGATATTCAGAGAGGTCGGACAAGTGATTGACTTTGATTAGATTCTTTCTTTGTAACTGGTTAGAAAACTGAAATTTGGAGATGCATTTGCATAATTGTTATACAGATTTTGATTTGTTGCTAAAATTGATTTTCCATTTTATGGTCACAGATGAATTCCTCTGTATGTAGATGCTGATAAGTTCAGACTTTTCAAGCAAAATTATTTGGACATAGTGTTGTTCTGAGCTAAGGTGTCTAAGATGGATGAACAAGAGTGATTGACTTTGATTAGATTCTTTCTTTGTAACTGGTTAGAAAACTGAAATTTGGAGATGCATTTGCATAATTGTTATGCAGATTTTGATTTGTTGCTAAAATTGATTTTCCATTTTATGGTCACAGATGAATTCCTCTGTATGTAGATGCTGATAAGTACAGACTTTTCAAGCAAAATTATTTGGACATAGTGTTGTTCTGAGCTAAGGTGTCTAAGATGGATGAACAAGCTGTTTCTTGCGATGGCTCTTCCCTGAAAATGCCTAGGGTAGTTAAGCTAGAGGAAGATGACGAAGACTTTCGCAGTTGTTGTGAAGATGATGAAGTGTGGAGGGAGACTGAGGAATCAGTTAAGGAGGAGCCCAAGTATCTTCTAGGTGAATTCTCAGTGAAATTGTTCTTCAAGGGAATTTCAATAAACGAGGTCGGGGAATATGCTGTCGGGCTTTCCGGCATTGGGGTGTTGATGGAACGGTTTGCTGATCTTCCTATTATCCAGGTGCAGAAAAAGTTGGATTTCTTTGTGGAGGAATCTGTGGCCGATTATTTAGCTCTGATGGATGGTCTAGTGGAGGCTTTACAGAACAACATCCGTCATGTTTATGCCTTTACTGATTCACAGATGTTATATGATCAGGTAAGCTTGTCTATAGAAGGATGTATCTGTTGCTTCGATTAATACTTGTGATTAGTAGAAATTATCCTTTTCCTGTTTGCATGTTGAATATGCAGTGCATTTATAATAAATGGTTGTGTGACATTGGTGCTTTTGACAGATAATGAATGAAGATAAGCTTGAGATTCCGCTTCTTGTTGCATTTAGACAGAGAATACTGGAACATGCAGTTAATTTTGATACCTTTCTTTTGGAAGTTGTGTCCAGTAATGAGCTGGATAGGGCATGCCGACTGGCACAAGTGGCTATTGGGATCGTTTCATATCCTGTCGACGGAGAGAAGTCTGTTGACAACTGTTCAATTTGTTGTGAGGATAAGCCATCACCCATGATGATTATCATGAAATGTTCACACAAGTTCTGTTCCCGATGTATGAGAACTTATGTTGATGGAAAAGTACAAACTTCTCAAGTTCCTATCAGATGTCCCCAGTTGAAATGCAAATACTATGTATCCCCTGCTGAGTGCAAGTTTTTCCTTCCACTTGCTTCATATGAATCTATGGAAAGAGTCCTTGGGGAAGCAAATATTCACTCTGATAAAATCTATTGCCCCTTTCCGAATTGTTCTGTCCTGCTTGATCCTCAGGAATCCTTGTCAGCCAGGGCAAGTTCCTCAAGTCAGTCAGAAAACAGCTGCATTGAGTGTCCAGCTTGTCAGAGGTTTATTTGTTTTGAGTGTGGTGTCCCCTGGCACTCTTCATTGACCTGTGAAGAGTACCAAGATCTTCCAGCAGAGGAGAGAGATGCTGCAGACATCACTTTGCATCGTCTAGCAGCAAACAAGAGATGGAGGCGTTGCCAGCAGTGCCGTAGAATGATTGAACTCGCCCAGGGTTGCTACCATATGACATGCTGGTAAGTAGAATTGTTTGTGTATGAGTGACAGCATTTTCCTTTACGCAGGCTAAAATGTTCAAAATGGTATTGAACACATTTAACTCTTACCTGAGAATATCGGGCTTTATTCGGCTTTCTGGAATATTAGGGTACTTTGACCGGGATGGCAGTTGCACTTGGAAGTGTGGAGCAGATATTCTAGAAATGTAGAAGAACATGGCTCTTCAACAATTACCTCACCGTCAATGGAACTTGAATTATCTGTATTCTAGCTAGGTGTCACAGATGGGAAGGACAGTTTGACCGGTTTCAATCATCAGGTCTCTCTGGGGTTTTCCATGAATAAGTTAGAAGGCTCTTGCATCCTTTATGCAAGGCATGCCTCTGGTGTAGTTTCCCTGCATGCAATCATGCGGTGAAGAGTGCTGTCATCCTACACAAGATAATAATTGCTGAACACATTAATAGCTTTTATAAATATTTGTTCCTCTCATACCATGTCAATTAGGTGCTTACACAAACTGATCACTTTGCTGATGAGTGTTACTGGTTTAAACACCAAAGTAAAACTTGCACATTATTTCTTAAACTAGTTCTAGTGTACTGGCATTGCTCTACTCCAAATATGGCACCCACCCATCAGTTGTAATATACGATTTCTCATTGGACTGCATAATCAGTTTTAACATGAATTCTGTTTACTTTGTCTTGCAGGTGTGGCCACGAGTTCTGTTATTCTTGTGGTGCTGAATACCAAGAAGGCCAACAGACTTGTCAATGTGCATTTTGGGATGAAGACAATTCTGAGGATTTAGTTTCACATTCAGCTCAAGAATCAGAACAATGGGCCTGGGAAACTTTCAATTCACTCCCCATTTTAATGGATGCGTACTCGGACCAAGAGAGATCGCAACTGGCACTCATCCAAAGATTTGTTGCTGGTGGCTTCAGTCTCAGTGATCACCATTCATATCAGTCTCCTCCTCGCTGTACAGACTCATACGTAGATGCTATTAAAGATTTGCATCAGCTTCCTTGGCTGGAGAGGTTTGTCTCCGTGATAAGTGATGATTACTACGAAGATTATATGCAATAAGTTGTGTAACAGTAGCAAGCCTTTAGGCAATAAGTTTCACACAGCTAAAAAAAAGGTCTTAGCTAGGTGGGTAAAGAGTCTCTCGCTCTGTTCCGTTTATTCACACTGGCATGGAAAAATTGGCGCTTTTCCTTGGAGTTGTATCATTCTCTGTCAGAGTAGATAGACTGAGAAAAAGGGGAAACAAAGAACATTTATCTTGTTGACGCAATGGGAAGTCATTGAATCATATTTGTCTCCATGCATTCTCTTGTGAGCGCGATATGGCAATATCTTTACTCTGTTGCAAATTTACAATGTTAATGTGCTTCTGATTCTACGGAAGATTATTGTATGACTCTCTTTCATTGATGTAATTTAGAGCTGATGCAGTAGTAATGAGGCGGTAAGAGTTGACAAATGATATAGTGAAAGATTAGATGATGGATTGGTACAATGAAGTGGCTGTAGCTGTCTTGATTCAACAATCGCCATACGTTCATGTGGGTTGGTGTTATTATGTGAAATAGGAACTTTTGGTTTTTCTTCTGGGGTATGAATTTCAAGCTTCAGTTGTGTTTAGAGGATCACTAAGATGGAAATTATCTTTTTTGAGGTAAAGTTGGACATGCAGAAACCGTAAAAGCACAACTGAACAGAGTTTCTGACTGTTTTAGCTTCCACCTGATCTTTGCTTTTAGACATATGCGATATGGTCTCGGCCGGGTTTTTGATTTCTTCGATTGAAGCGAAGTTCTCAAAGCTCGGTCAAACGCTCAATTCAGCAATGCTAATCTTGTAAAAGCTTGTGCAGCTGGTGCCTCATTACGTACTTTAAGTTGTGGTGGTATTATTCCACTTTGCCTTGAATAAGTTTGTGCAATTAAAGGAGGTTTTTTGCGGATGGACTCTCCTGTACTGATCCTTCACTCTTATCTAAGCGTGTCTAGTGTTAGCATAGCGGAGAGCAAATAGCAATGAATTAGCTCTCTACAGTTAAGGCTCACTAGTATTTGCCTAGGGTGACACAGCCCCGGTGGCTGTGGTAGATAAACATATGACTCGTATATTCCCCCGGCCTCTGCTACTGGGGGGTATGAAGCTTGCAATAAACATGGATAAATAGATGTATTCGGCTCGAAAGTCTGGAACCTCCAATTAGGCTTTTACTTATAGTTTCGAACGGTTTGGTACCGTGGGATCACTCGATACCATCGATGGTCTTGCTATACTTGTGCTAATACGGACAGGTCGGATTTTCTAATTTTGGGGCATGGTTTTCTTGGATTAATGTGCTTTTAGGAAGTTTCACCATAAGAATTGCTGTCCTTGTTGCTATGTCTCGAGGCTCGGTCTGATGGGGCATCAGTTCTCAGTGAGCTTTTTAGATTCTAATTCTATACAGCTTCATGCATGTGCGTGCATGTGATTGTCGTTATCTGTCCTGTCGTAACTTGTTTTTAGATCTGTATGTTGGTTGGTATGTGAATTATTTGAACAATGTCAGAAAGATAGTATATGAACTCTTGATTAATGTTTGTTCGGTCCTTTGTACTCTTTGAATTGAGCAAATTTAGTCCTTGTACGGCCCACATTTGCTTATATGATGGAGAGAACCTTCTTTGAAATGCGGAGAAAACAGAAGACAGGATGGAGGGGTTGGGGGGACACTTCTGCCCCTCCTTCGTTGGGGGTCTCAGCGAGGTTAGCCGGCCCTAGTGACTGCCACATGAAGGGTCGGTCGATCTTTGCTCATAAACATATTGCAACCGGGTTAATTCAACCTTAAATCATTCCCTTTTTTTTTTTCCTTCCAGTTGAGTCCCAAAATTTTATGAATACAATTCAGTCATTCGACAATAATTGCAACAATTAACACAAAATTTGTTAATTGCCTCAGTGATTGGAGGTAAGCACACGCGACGCGGGGGGGGGGGGGGGGGGGGGGTGGGGTGGGGGGGTTGTGGGGGTGGTGTGGTGTGGAGGTTGGTGTTGAATTTATTTCATTGTGTAGATCGTGGATTTATTGGCAGAGTAGAGGACGAATACAACTGCCTTTATTGGCAAGGTTGAAGACACAGACAACTGCCTTCATCGCAATATTCTTTGGTTGGAAATAGGCGGCCGAATTTCTGCATCCACATTCACCACCTCATTGCCTGCATCGCATCAAGATCAACTCGTACACATCGTTCACTTCTTGCCTCTGAACTAACATCATTTGCCAAATAAGACAATTTAACTCAGCTTCATCGTACCTCTGGTAAAATAAATTTCTGAATATTACGAAATATAATTTTCAAAGATTTTTTTTCCTTTCTCATTACACGCATGGATTGACCGGAGTCGCAGTCTGGTCATGCTAGGAAGATTAGGTTTATCCGGAATTTGGATCGGACTACCCGTAAAATAAATCCCGAAATCGGTTCCCATTCAAACCGATCTGAGAACCGATTCTAAATTTTGGGAACCGGACCGGTTTTGGAATCGATTTTTAGCAACTGTTGAGAAATAAAAAAAAAAAGCCTCGCTCACCTTATCTCATCTGTTTTTGGTGGATTCTAATTTATATTTCTCATATTAGGGATTATTGAGTTTTTTTTTTGTCAAATGATAGTGAGTTTTATTAATCATCTTTTACTTTGAATTGTTTCATTAATACTCATATTATTTTGCTTTTAAAAGTTAAATAAAAAGGAAAGAGTAAAATAAGTTATCGGGTAGATCTTGAAACCGAACCGAAAAAATAGGGTAGGTCCCAAAACAATTTGCATGACAAATAAGGTAGGTTCTAGATTCCAAAAAATTTGGAACCGGTTATAAGAGGATCGGTTTCAATGTCTAGTTCTAGAACCTTCCCACCCGGCCATGCTCATCCATATTAGGCAATTTGAAAAAAAATGGGCTAATACCAAGAAAACCACTTATACATTATCGAAGCAGATGGTCTCAATCGTGCTAGGGACGACGAAATTTCTTCATTCGATACTAGGGTGATGCCGGGGGCAAATTAGGCTATGCGAGAGAGAGAGAGAGAGAGAGAGGCGCGCGCGCGGATGGGCAATGGAGATGGCCAAAATCATTCCAGCTTGGAACGATGCCGAAGGATGAAGATCATACCGATGCTCATGAGGATCAGAATCAGTAGAAACACTTGAGTCGAGGGACGACTCATGGCTTCCTTCTTTGGACCACAATTCTTGATTTTGACCGAGTCCAGTGCCTTTGCAGGGGTTAAGATGGTGGTTATTTATGAATAATACACAGCTTTTTCTGATTTTTCCAGTTAATAGATTTCCATTCAAGAGAAATACACATATCTTAGCCGCGTAGCTCAGTTGGTTATGGCATATTTGAAATTATGTGATTAGGCGCACTGGTCCCAAGTTTGATTTCCCAATTGAATACCTCTTATTCAAGAGGGGGGCCACGGCGGTGGGTTGCTGTGTTGGTCTACTCCGAATTACGCTGATCCAGATATTATCAAAAAAGAGAAAAAAAGAAATACACATATCTCCCTAGTGTGGCAATTATTAAATTTTATTCTCAAAATAAGAGAAGTCAACAGAAGGATCAGATAATGCTTACCGCGACTGCACACACGGATTTTATTTTTTTCGATGTTTAAGAAAGCATAACTATCTTATAAAATAAAATATAACATAAAAAAAGGTTCAAAAAAGAGCATCGTCATCTTGTTGTAGATCCGCTATTGAAGATCTCTGCAACATCTATTGCAGCCACCCGACTAGCCGTCGTCGACCGTGGTTCGTTGCTGTGGCTGAGCAACGCCATCGTCGAATCATGGTGGACTCGTCACCAAATTATCGTTCGTGCGCGGGCAGGGGAGTTCCTTTGTGGGTGTTCCTTTTACATGAAAACTTCAATAGATGAGACTCGCACGCTGTAATAAACATGAAAATTACTAGACCAAAAAAGAAATGTCGTACAAAGGAGTAGGTCTACAAATAAGTTTCATCCATGGTCAACGACATTAGTACATTTTGTAATTAGATAGATTTCGCTAACTTATTAAGTGTCAAATTGAAAAAAGAGCTAGCAGATTATCAAGAGAGAGCTCTAGTCCGAGCCCGTTAGTATATTCAATTGGACTCAACTACACTCAAAAGTTTTAATCAACTTAGATATATTAAAAACTTCACACTATATTAATTCTCTAACAAAACTCACACGCGCAACCTAATAACGTTACTTTTTTTTTTTGTGTGTGTGTAAAAATTCAGTCCACGGGGACTTTTAAACATAAAATAAGTTAAAAATTAAAACAAATTTAAAATTAAAATTAAAAAAATCTTAAAACTAATTTTTTTAAAAACAAACTTAATAAAATTTATATTTTGATGAAATTTAAAAATAAGCTAAAAAATGAATTAAAAATAGTGAAAAGGGTGGAAAACCAGGAGCGAGGGCTGGCACATTCTTCGGGCCTATTTGGTTCAGTATTTGGCTAAGGAGTTTTGAGAAAATGCAAATACCTTTGGGCTAAAGGACTTTTACAAAATACAAGTAGTGTTTGATAAATTGTATTTTAAAAACTCATTGACAAGCAACATTGACGTAAATATTATTTGGTGAAAAATAAATTTTGTAAAGTATTTATACTTTTTTTCCGACCAAAAAAAAGTGGCAATGACTGTAGTGGTCGCCACCGATGACTGGCGGCGACAACGATTGGTGGCAAAGACTGGCGGTGGCGGCGACCGTAGGCCGCGACGGTCTGCGAGGTGTGGCGGGTGGCGGTAGCGGCGAATGTGGCAAAGTTAAAATAAAATAAAATAAAAAATTAGTTGCATTTCGTAAGAGTTCCTTAGCCTAAAGTACCTCTAGATGTACTTTGGGTAAATGGAATTTAGAGAGCATTTAAGATGCAAGTGTATCTAGCCAAAATAAGTAAAAAATTGAACCAAACAACATTTGCATTTGGCCAAGGTACTTTAGAGCCCAAATACTCATTTGCAATGCTGAACCAAATGGGCCCTTCGCTGATTGATTCTCAATCATTCTTTTTTAAGCCTATTTTTAAATCAAATTCAAATAAAACTTGTATTAAAAATCGAATTTGAACCACATGCTCGTTTTAGGCATGTCACTGTCATGTAAGAGAGAGAAAATATTAACAAATGTCAACATTTTACGCTAGTCAAATGGACGGAGTTAACGGAAAGTCTTGAGCATATTTATTTGGCAAGTTTTAGGACTAGTTGAAATTTTTATAAGTTTTAAGACTCAATTGTATTTTGGCGATAAGTTTTATGACTTCTAGTATACATGTTCTTTTTTTTTTTAGTTTTTTATTTTTTAATCTAGTTAAGTTTGTATTTTTAATTTTTTTAACTTTTAGCTTTTTTTTTATTACTGACTGGACCTCTGACGAGCCATGTTGACTTCAAGTATTAATGAATAAATGCCACATTGGATTTCCGGCGATTTACTTAAGCGATATATTTTTTTTTAAAAGTCGGTACTTAAGTGATTCAAAAGAAACTTTTGTCACTAAAGTAACTTTTGGCACTTCTAATGTATTTCTCCCTTTGTAATGCATATAAAACTTACGCTTATGAAATCGTCATGCATTAGCCAAAATTGTTAGAATTCGGCGCCCAACCACAAACACATAGAGCGTAAAAAATGATAAAAAGAAATCAAGGCATAAAGTATTTTAGTTCACCCTTAAATTAAGGCTACATTTAGTAGATGATTCAACTATCGGTAACATATCGCATATGTCTGTCGCATTATTTAATTATAAGAGAAATAGAAAAATATATAGAAGTAGTTATTCAAAGTCCAATATCAAATTACTAATGAAATACGAGCTGCAATTATAAAAGCTCTTTGGTGCTTAGGGCCGCTGCCCCTTGACATGGCTCTCCGTACTTTCTTGTCAATGAATTCTTCCTTCTTTTATCACTTAGGAGCCATCGAAATTCAATAATTCAATTTAAAACCATGAAAAGAATTTACTTCATATTAACTGTAGCTCGCACCAGCCTCGTCAGTCAATTCCTGCATGCTTTGGCATGTTTATTTTACAGATTGATGGCAAGTTTAATATTGACCCATCTGAATTTTTTTTAAATATTTTTTAGGTAACCCATATATGACCTAACCAACGGAATATAAGAAAGAAAAGACGGGTTTTGCACTCATATTGCCGCCTCCACTAGCGATCACCACGGATGATTCAATAATGCAGGGCGCGGAGATGTCGGATTTTCTAATTTTGGTACGTCTTTGTCTAGTAATAATGTGCTTTCAGCAATCTTCACCAAAAGAATTGCTGTCCTTGTTGCTGATGTATCGAGGCTTCAAATCCTTAGAAGTGATATTTTCGATGGAATGAGTTTAATTTCAGGAACAATTTCTGTCTAACAATAATAGTGAAGTAACATTAGCTATGTTAATTATGCAATAATGCCAAAAAAAAAAAGTAAAAGAAAAAGATATCTGCAAAAATGGAATATCAAATTAGTAAGATCATGTAAGATCGTGTATTCCATATGCTAAATCACATTAGTAAGATCATGTATAAGTTAAGAAAGAAATTCAAAGTATTCCAATCACATATTCCTCTATACGGATCAATGAAGGAAGAAATTCCATATTAATATCAATTGAGACAAAAGGAATAAAAGGAGTTATTTGGTTTAGGGAGTTACCGTAATGTGAAACGTACCTAAAAGTATTTAATATTTGATTATTGAATTAACATGGCGTTTCACTGAAAATGTTCGTCAACGAAAAATCTTTCACCAAGTTTTGAGATTTGGTTGTAGAATTGAATCAGATTATGTGGCGATTCAGACTAAAAATCCGTCGGAATGGCTACTTCTCAAACTAGTCGATTTTTCTAATAAAAAAAATTAAAAATAAAAAGTAAATGACGAAAAATGGTTGGTAAAGAATAAATAAATTGTCAAAGAAATTGATCTGTGTTGTTGATTGTGGATATCACTTGAAATGAAGTTCTCTCGGCTATTTATAGCCAGATAAGAAAGGTAATGGACGATAATTGTTATTATTTTGAATTCTAACATGCGACGTCTTGAATTTCGATAGATTTTAATCATGAAATCTAGTCTAATAAATAATATTAGATTTATGAGAATTAAGGAATAATATTTAAATATTAATTTATTCGCTTTAAATGGAAAATGGATAATCCTAAGATGTCGATAAGAGAAAATCAAGCACAGGTAGTCGACCCATTGAGTCATAATACTGAGTCTCTTCGCGCTCAAGCCAAACTCTGATTGAACTCTAGATGTGTATTGACCACAAAGCCCTCAATTTTTAGTACTGGCAAATCAATTTGCTACACGAGCCAAATTACCATTTTACCTTGATGTTATGTACATAGAAAGAAGTAAATAGCGACTTGACATGTGGGTCCCCTTGTCACGTTCAAGTCTTTTCTCTCACTTCTCTCTCTCATCCCCCAAACCTGACGACACCCCTACTCCTCTCCCTCTCATTTTTGCCGCCGTCCCTAACTGCCACCCTCCCCCTCTTGTGCCGTCGCCGAGCCGCTGCACTAGCCGTCCTTCGCCACTCCGTCGCGGTGTCGTGTCATCTCTCCGCACACCGCCCCTAGCCAACCTGCGGGCCTCCCACACCGCCTGAGGTCCTCACCGTTGCGCGCCTCCATCTTCACATCCACCCCTTCTCGTTGTCAACCACCTAGCTTCGCCATTGCCTCCTTATGTCGCCGCTACCCCGTGAACCCAAGCCTACCCGCTGTTCCGCGTCGCGCCGTTGCCACCCCGTATGCTGACGGACCTGAGAGCCGAGACCGCTGAGCTCCCACAAGCCGCCGCAAGCCTGTGACTGCGCCCCGCATGACGTGAGCCTCGCCTGTCGCAGAGCTCACATGCAATCCGAGTCGTCGCCCGAGCCGCTGCTTTCAATGCCGGTCGCTGCTATATGACGCCTCCATTTTAAACAGTTATTAGTAAGCAAAAATTAGACAAATGGATTTGAAAGCTGGTTTATACGAAATGAAGTGGTGAGTGTTTGGTTTAAAAATGGGCTTACTCGAGATGGTTTTGTTCAAGGACCTCGACCAAGCAATTCCCAGAGCAAAATATTTCGTGGGAGACTAAATCACGCCTATTTTCGGCCCTAAACCAGGAAACTGGTTTTATTTTTCTCTTAGTTGGATCTTGGTAGTTCTTGTCCTCGTTGATTTTCGTCTATCCGATTGCTGACCGAGGAAGAGAGCCACGAAGCCCATTTAGTATAAGCACTAGACTTTCAAGTCGGCTCACCTGTGGATAGGAAAGGAACGCTTTGTTTTGTTTTGTTTTTGTTTTTTTAAAGAAAAAGAGGTACAAACAAACGAGAGAGAGAGAGAGAGAGAAGAGAGAGAGAAGATCGGATGGCCCAATCAAAAAAAAAACCTCAAATTTTAGTTTTTGTCCCAAAAATATCCATAACTTTTTTTATCTCATAAAAAACGTCAAACTTTTGATTTTGTCTCAAGTGTATCAATCAATCCCAAAAAATACCTCAGACTTTGGACTTTGTTTCAAAAATATCTACCACTTTTTTTCTCTCCTTCAACTTTTGAACTTGTCCCAAATCTACCAATCTAATCACAAAAAACCTCAAAACCCATCTCTTAGAATTCCTGATGTCAGCTGTTGAGCTTTTGTCAAAACTCTAAGTGATTCTTAATCGTCGCCCGATGGCGTGGCCTTATCTCGAGACAATATTAACCATCGTCATTGACTCCTTACCCGTTGTTGACACCTAAAATTATCTTATGGGTCACGTGATGTGCATGAAAAAGGAAATAATCAGTTACGGAAAGTTGTACGTAGCACAGGCGAGGATCATCTATAGATATGCCACGTAGGGGATGGTTTTGGCAGAATTTGTCCCAAAGCGCAAAATAAAAAGGGCGCGAAAAGAGACACGATCAGGGGCAGTCGAAATATTTGGCGGCAATCCCATCAAAAGGAACAAAAGAGGTGCGGAAACCGTTGAAGACTTCATCCACAAGAATCGTCGAAGGGAAACGTGCAAAAGGTTGGAAGGTGATAGCTGTCCGGCGGTTACCGAAGCACACTTCATCCCCAAAGGGAGATTTACTTGGAGCACAAGACAAAAATCCTTTGACGGTTACCAGAACACGCCTATAAATACCAAAAGTTATCTTGCACCAAAAGCCCCCCTAAAAAAAGAACACAACAAATTTTTATCTTTTAACTTAGTTTAATCTTAGCTGTAGCTTTCAGATTCCCGTCGTTTATTCAATTCCGATGTTTTTCATATCCAGAGTTAGGTGTCATTGATTAAATTCTGACTTCTAATTGCCCAATCCGGTGCCGTCGTTTAAATTACGGTACTGTATTGGTTCATTCTCCACCCGTTCAACATCGTCGATTCAATTTCGGTGCCGTGTCCTACATTTCCACTCGTCCGATGTCGTAGATTAAATTCCGACATCGTGTCCTACAGTGTGGTCCAGCATCGTCGATTCAATTCCACTGTTGTGCCTTGGTCCTTTTCTCGTCGAAGAAATTTGACAAAGTTTATCGAAATTTTTCTCCAGTAGGTTCGTCGAAATCTTGTACAAAGCTCTTGAAAGACACGTTCCTATCAGTAAGATACCTTGCATTTGACGTTCTCTGTCCATAACTTGTCCAAAACCCTTCTTTCTTAACGAACTGTTAACGTTCGATAAAAGAAATTTTTCGCGATAGCAACCCTTTTGGGTTCCGACCTCTTGGGCCGAACCCTAGGATAATCCATTGGGCCTTATCAAGGGAGATTTTCGTGCAGCAATCCTTTTTTGGCACGTCTAGTGGGACTAAGGTGTCAAGTTTGAGAGAGTGCTATGTCACGTACGAAAGGTTGTAGCAATCTAGATGGAAACGAACTCATAGAGGAAGTACCATGAGCAGAATCTTCAACAATTCAAGCAGTCTAAGATCCACCCCAAATTGACGATGGCGAGGTTCAACGACAACTGCGAGGTTCAACGACGACATGTCGAAGAACCAAGGTGAAGCCCTGAGGTGACGCCAGTCATGCTGTCCTCATTAAGACGTACGATTGAGGAAGCCCAAAATGAATTTGCTGACCACGTGGTCCAGCATATGACTGAGGTTGTCAGACTATTGATTATCAATACATACCATGAATGCACGTCAGAACAAATGGAGCATCGCTGAATTTTCCACAGCCTTAGATAGGAAATCTTGTCACACTTACGACGAGTGCACCTTTGCCACCAACAAGCGCAGGACTCATTGGTTAGAATATACTACAGATTATATTTATTAGAATCTTGCCACGAGGAGAAATGCTACTCATAATTGAGCCCAATCCTCAAGCAAATGATCTAGGTATATTCCCAAGCCATCATCTTCGACAGGAAATACCTGCTACCCAGTATGGGATTGTTACACAAAAAAATCGTATACCCAAATGAGCAGCCTGCACCTATGGTTGTTGAGAACCATGGAGCATTACCAACCTTCCCTAGGGGGCAATAGCAGCCCACGGGGTAGGATCAATTTCCTCAAATTAGAGGGCAGGATGAGCCAACGGTTCCTCAGCAGATCCTACACCCAAGGTACCAACAAGTGAATCAGGTATTGCATCCACAGAGAAATCAGCCGGTGCCACAAATCTTTCAACCCATCATGCAACCAGCGTATCAAGTTTTGTGGCATCCCTAGTATCAAATATCATACCAACCAGTATATCAAAATCAACTGTTTGTTGATGAAGGAATTGGGTGTAATGATCCTGCAATAGGATACGTGGTCAATACTTATCGAAAATCATACCCGGATTGGATGGATACAGTCCCGTACCCAAGAGGATTCAAAATACCAGAGTTTATGCTATTCACTAGTGAAGATGACCAGTCCACCTATGGACACGTTAATCATTTCTTGGCACTATGTGGAGATGCTACTCATGCTGATTACTAGAAGCTTAGATTGTTCTCGTTATCTTTATCTAGAACAGCTTTCACTTGGTACACTGCTTTGCCACCAAATTCGGTGCTTTCATGGGAACAAACGGAGCGCCTTTTCCATGGGCAGTTCCAACGAGCTGTGTCGAACCTGTCCATAGCTGACTTATCAACAATGAGGCAAATGTACAACGAGACAGTGGACCAGTTCATTACCAGATTCAAGCAAGCTAGGAACAAGTGTCTGGTTCGCTTACTTGAAAAAACATTTGTAGAATTCGCCTTTAAAGGGCTGAAGTTTGAAATACGAGATAGGATGGTAGGACATCCTTGCACGGATCTATTCGAACTATCTACCATGGCTGTCAAGCATGAGAGCTTACGCAGGAAAAAAAAGATAAAGGACACACCCGAAAAGGGGAAGCAAATTTTATCGATGCTCAAGATCTCGGTGAAGAACAGACAGATCTTGTTGAAGTTGCCGTAGCCCAACTAAGTATAGACAAGCCATAAACCTGTCAAGCACTGAGGCCAGCAAAAATAAAAGATAAGTCAACCATTATGGCCAAAGCCAAGGAGGCAGTGTATTATTTGTTTGATGTGAATAGGACTGAAGAAATTTTTGACATTTTGTTGGTCGATAGGCAGATTAAACTAATAGAAGGGCAACAGATACCGTCCTAAGAGGAGATATCAGGTAAAAAATACTGCAAATGGCATCACTCAGGGAGCCATAATACGTCGGATTGTTTCGTTCTGAAAAAGAATATCTAGGAAGCTATCCGACAAGGAAAGATTCGGTTCACCGATGATAAGGGTAAGTCCCCCATGGATATTGATACTGACCCATGTCTTGTGATGATTGGGATGATATCCTTGAAGTGATCAGATAAAAGACAAGATTTGCCAAATTTTTGCCCACACTCTAAAAATAACTTAGAAGGCGCGGGTCGCAGCCAGCGGGATGACCGCATCAACCAAAAAGGCAGAACGTACCGCAGGTTAAAAAGGTGATCCCTAAGAAAGTGATTTACAAATCATTTAAGTAGAGGTACGAAGAAGGGGACCGCTCTATTGACACGCTAGGGGAACACAACGGGAAATTTGGTTATTATCTACGGTCCTCCGACAGCCCACTCAAGACACACTCTCCCACATTAGAAAAAATGAGCTTGACAGAAAGATACATCGAAATCACTACATTCCGGCTCGGCCACGCCGCCAACGAACCTTGAAGATTCCAGCCAATCCGGCAAAAGGATCATGGTATGAGGTTACAGAGGCTCAAAAGAAAGAAGAAATCATGACTTGTACCAAGAAAAGAAGGGCACAAAAGAAAAGGAGGACTCGCATGTTGCAGATTAGGCTACCTTGTCTGAATCAAGGCCAGTGAAAGAACACCCAATGTTTCGAAGAGCCAGAAACCTGGTTTGGAGACATAAGCAAGAGAAGTTGCAACCAACTCAAGGATAGACTTACTGACAGCTTGAACCATTAAAGCCATCAAGGTCAGAACATTGATTCAAGATTTACGCAAGCAGGTTAATTTCACCATTGAGCTCTTGCATGGTCCAAGTTAAGCTACCTAGTGAGTTTCGACGGGAGCCGAACCCAGAGCGCCTTGATGACGAAGTAACCACGCAAGAAAAGGAAAGCGCTCAATTCTATTTCAATGACCAAGAGACCATGCAGTTCAAAAACCCCACCGAGGAAGTATCCAATTATTTGAGGTCACTAAATGTTAACGCTAAGATAAATGGGCAGCCAGTGATGAAGGTTTTGGTAGATGGTAGTTCAACATTGAATATCATCTCGTACATATTTTTTAGAAAGATTGGGAGAACTGACGATGAGATCATCCCGTCAAACATCCAGCTATCAGATTTCACTTGGGAAATTACTAAAGTCAAGGGAATATACGTCACCAATCTTGCCGTAGGATCCAAGACATCAAGAGCATCTTTCTGTGTAGTGGCCGCTGACGGCTCATATAATGTTCTACTAGGGAGGGATTGGATACATGGGAACCAATGTATCCCTTCTACGTTGCATCAGATGCTGACATTCTGGAATGTGGATAAAGTGAAATATGTAAGAGCCAATCCTTAAACTTGCGTCACGTGGACCTAGATATCAGGGTGAGATCAGGTTAT
Organism: Rhodomyrtus tomentosa; assembly: GCA_028455895.1. Taxonomy (NCBI): domain Eukaryota; kingdom Viridiplantae; phylum Streptophyta; class Magnoliopsida; order Myrtales; family Myrtaceae; genus Rhodomyrtus; species Rhodomyrtus tomentosa. The sequence goes on from JAPCWY010000008.1 coordinate 15,320,811, forward strand.
GCCAGATTGTTTGCGTATTTCAAAGCCTCCTGTCACCGATTCAAGGGATATTGCTTTCTGCTGTTTCGATAAGGAAAAAACTGAATGAATTCCTAGGAAGGAACCGGCGATCCAGCTTGAAGAATTTACTGATGGAGGATCAGCAATTATCACAAAACCTCGTTGAGAGGTACGAGGCCTATAAGGTCGAGCAAGCTGAGCTGACAGATGAAGTGGTTGATGGGATTGTGGACTTTGAGAAATCTCCAATCAAGGAAGACGGCAAGGTTATTCAAGCTCAAGATCCATTGGAAAAAGTAAACCTTGGAGATGAAGCTTCCCCACAACCAACCTACGTAAGTAAGTTGCTCGATCAGTCATATAAAGCACAATTGATAGACTTGCTCAAAAAGTATAAAGATTGCTTTGCGTAGAATTACTATGAAATGCCTAGTCTAGCAAGAAATATAGTCGAGCATCGACTACCGATTAAAAGAGGATTTCGACCGTATCAGCAATCACGAAGGAGGTTCGCACCTGAGGTGATCCTCAAGGTAAAAGAAGAGATCAATGGCTCCTCTCTGCTGGATTTATAAGGACGACTAGATACGTCGTATGGCTGTCAAACATCATTCCAGTCAAGAAAAATAATGGCAAGCTAAGATTTGCATTGACTTTCGTGACCTGAAAGTTGCCATGCCTAAAGATAAGTATCAAATGCCTATGGTAGATATACTGATTGATTTAGTCGCTAGCAATGAAATCATGTCTATGATGGATGGACATTCCAGGTACAATCAGATCTGATAGCTGTAGAGGATGTCCACAAAACGGCTTTCAAGTGTCCTGGAGTTATTGGAATATTTGAATGGGTTGCCATGCCATTTGGATTGAAGACTGCCGGAGCCACCTATCAAAGGGTGATGAACTTCAACTTCCATGACATGAAAGGAGAATTCATGGAAATCTATATTGATGACATAATAGTCAAGGCCAACCAAGTAAGTCATCTAGACCATCTTAAGCAAGCTTTTGTTTGGATGTGCATGCTCAAATTAAAAATGAATCCATTAAAATGTACTTTTGGGATAAAGGCTGGTAATTTCCTCGATTTTCTTGTCCATCAAAGAGGAATTGAGGTGGATAAAAATAAGGCTAAAGATATTCTAGAATTGCCGCCCCCACTAACAAAAAATAACTCCAGATGTTGATTGGAAAATTAAATTTCCTACTTCGTTTAATATCTAATTTGTCAGGAAAAATTGAAGTGTTTTCCCTTTACTCAAGTTGAAAGATGAGCAAGAATTTATCTGGAAAGAAAAACACCGGTTGGCTTCTGAACATTTGAAGTATTATTTGACCAAGCCACCAGTCTTGATGCCACCAAAAACAGGTAGGCCATTGAAGTTGTACCTATCTGCAACCAATACGACGGTCTGGAGTGTGCTGACCCAAGAGAATGATGTAGGGAAAAAATAGGTCGTGTACTACCTAAGCAGAATGCTCAATAACGCAGAGACAAGATACACTTTCATTGAGAAGCTATGCCTTTCTTTGTATCATGCTTGTACAAAATTACGTCATTATATGCTGCCGACTACCGTGCATGTAATTTCAAAAATAGATGTAATAAAGTACATGTTGTCTAGGTCGATCATAAGAGGCTGGATCGCAAAATGGGCATTCACTCTGACGGAAATCAATTTAATGTATGTGCCGCTCAAAGCAATAAAAAGGCAGGCTATATCTGATTTTATCACTGAATATCCAATAGGTTTAAAAATAAAGGATGATGAAAATTATCTTCACATTGCGCCCTGGATACTCTATTTCGATGGGCCGGTAACATCATAATCATAAGGGGTTGGAATCATGATTGTATCCCCCCACCAACAAAAAACGATGCTCATGTTCAGGCTTGATTTCAACTATTCAAACAATCAAGCCGAGCATGAAGCCTTGATAATAAGGTTGAATGTCCTGACTGACATGAGAGTACGATCGATCACGATCAAAAGTGATTCTCAATTGGTGATAAAATAGCTCAAAGGTGAGTACCAATGTCTAAGTGAGAACATCATATCGCACTCTGAACTTGCAAAGAAATTATTGTCGAACTTTGCCGAATATGACTTGGTCCATGTGAGTAGAACATAAAATTCAGAAGTCAACGAATTAGCCTAGATGGCATCTGGGTACAGGATATCAAACAAATTAGCAAACCACATTATCACTCAAAAGGATGTTCTACCTTCATTAAAAGCTCGGGTAATGATGGTTCGATAGGAACCAGCTAATGATCCGGATCAAGTCTCAAATCAACAAGATTGAAGAAGTCCTTTTATAAGTTACCTAAGGAGTTCTGGCTCTTGCAGTAAAGACTTTAAAAGGTGAGCCTTGAAGTACTTTCTGATTGATGACGAGTTATATCGAAAGACAGTTGACGGATTGCTTTTGAAATGCTTAGGATAGGAAAAAGCAATGCTCGCAATGACAGAGGTTCATGAAGGGATTTGTGGAGCACACCAAGCAGCCTTGAAGACAAAATGGTTGTTGAGGCGACATGGATACTTTTGGCCGACGATTACAAAAGATTGCATTGAATATGCTAAGGGATGTCAATTATGCCACCAGTCCAACATGCCCCCACGGCACTAATGAACCCCATCATTAAGCCATGACCTTTCCAAGGATGGGCAATGGATGTGATAGGAAAGATTTATCCACTCTAATCGAAGAAACACATTTTTATTTTGGTAGCCACAGATTATTTCACCAAGTGGGTTGAAGCAACTTCTTTCAAAAACTTGACACAAAAGGTGGTCAAAGAATTCATCGAAGAAAAAAATTATCCACAAGTTTGGTATTTTAGAGACTATAACTGCAGATCAAGGAACAGTCTTCACAGTGCGAGAAATATTAGCTTTTATTAGGTCAAGAGGAATCAAGATGATCCATTCAACATCGTACTATGCCCAAGCCAACGGTCAAGCCGATGCCTCAAATAAGATTATCATTGGTTTGATAAAGAAGCATTTGGAAGATAATCCAAGGGAATGAGATTCATTGTTGTCAATAGTCTTACAGGTTTACCGAACCGAAAAAGATCAAGTACTAGGGCCAGTCTGTAAATGTTAACGTATGGGCAAGAGGCCGTCCTTCCACTGGAGATCACCATGCAGTCATTAAGGGTGAAACTCCAAGGAAACATATTGAAGGAACAATACGATGAGGCGATGTATGCAAATATCGACGAGTTGGGAGAAAGTCGGGCCTTGGCATTGGAAAAGTTAATAGCACAGAAACGAAGGGTCGCCAAAGCTTACAATAAGCACGTGAGGATCAAGCGCTTCGATATGAGAGATCTAGTTTGGAAGATTATTCTTCACTTAAGTCTCGACAGCGAGAAGTTCGGTAAATGGTCGTCAAAATGGGAAGGCCCTTACTTAATAACCGATGCAATCCCAGGAAATACATACCGGATGATGGAGATTGATGGCAGAGAACTACCACGATCAATCAATGAAAAATACTTGAAGAGATTTTATCCATCAATGTGGGAGATGCAAGAAAACACGGAAGAACGAGGGGACAAGGAGCAAGGAAAATAAAAATTCATTAGATAAAAAGGACAAGTACATTATTCTATTCTCTCTCTCTCCCTCTCCTTCTCTTTCTTTCTCTCTCTCTCTTCCTTCCACTCTTTCTCTTTCTCTCTCTCTCTCTCTCCTCTTCTTCTCTTCTCTTCGCTTCTTGGCTCTACCTGATTCACCCCTACTTCTGCCTGAGGTGCTCCTTGAAGTCGCACGATGAAATGGCGGAGGCGATCCTCCAGCTTCCTGTTCTCTTCCTCCACAGAGTATCTAGCTTTGACCAACTTGTCTAAGGAAGCTTCCAGGACGTCCTGCTCTTCTTCCAACTTTTTGAGGTGTTCTATGTGAGCTTGCACCTGGTCATCAAGGGTATTCAGAATCACCCTTAAGGCTTTTACATGACCCTCGACAGATGTCAAGAAGCGAACCTAACAGGCCTCACCCAACTCGTGCTATTGCCTTTCGGTATCCCTCAACGGCTTCGATAAATGCCGACGACTCGCTGCTAGCCGGTCAGAGATAAGGCCCCGAAGTTGAAGGGTGCTCGTGAAAGAAGAGGAAACAACCTCCCGAACGGTGCAGAGCTCTTTGTACGACGCCTCATTATTTTCGATCCCCTCAATCTTACATCATATCTCATGATTAGCGAGATCGTGACTTGTGATGATTGCTAGGTTCTGCCCGAACTTGTCCACGCCGTAAGAGAAGATGGTGGAGAACTCGTCGAAATACTCCTGGAAAGGGTCGCCAGTAGGGAGATGGTCAGGGGAAACACGACCCAGAAGATCGTTGAGCTTTTCGAGGGCTTTAGGATGTGTCACCAACAAGATGTACGTATAGCCCAAGAAGGAGATGATCTCCTTCCATAGATAAGAAAACTCGCGGACTGAGGAGTTGAAGAAGCAGAAGGCTCCGCAAAGTGAGCTTGAATATCCGCCAGTGATGCTTGAGTCATAGATAGATCCGAAAAAACCTTAGTAAGTATAGGACCAACAGTTACAAATGGCTGAGGAATCGTAGATGAGAATTCATTGCATGGCTCTTTGACCACTGGGAGATTGCTAAGAGAATCTACTTGATAAGAAGTAAGCGCTAGCAAGGGCCTGCCGTGAACTTCTAGAGATGGCAGATTAGACGATTCAGTAGGGACGGACGGCTCGCTGACAAAAGAGTTATCGTTAAAATTTTCGTTAGCCTGAGCAACATCTGGCGAAGGATCTCGGGGGGGGGGGGGGAATGTCTGCGAGTTTGTCAACATCGGAGAGGATGATCGAAGGCACAAGACATTTCTTCCGATGAAGAGGAATAATGGGTTCGTCATCTTCGGCTCATCATCTGACAAGCATAAACAAGTAAGTAATAGAACTCCTAACCATCAATTAAGACAAAGAAAAGTCTTTCCAACTTGCGAAAAATATTGGATGCTAGGGGACATCTTGGGAGGCCTTCCTCTTTCCTTTAGGATTTGCCTTTCTTGGATTCAGACCAAATGACTTGATCCGATCTTTGTTGAGAATCGAAGAGGTAGCTGCTTCATAGGGACTTTCCAGACTAAAATATAACCACTGGGTTGTATACTATGAGGTAGTCCTAGGATCAAACCAAAAAGCTCCAATGGCGTTCTTAGAGAAATGTCGGTGCATTAAAGCAATCACTCGGGCATAGTAGGTAAATGAATTATCATCATTAAATATGTAGGCCTTCTTATCCATCAACGAAAAATCCATAAGATAAGGAGTGGGCACGAGAACAACTTGCCGAAGATCAAATTGCCGAGCACAATATTGAGGAGAATAAGGTTCAAACCCTGTATAGAACCTACCTTTGAGGGACAACCAAATGGAAATGTCTTTGGGGGAAAGGACAGAAATTAGGAAGTCACGAAAACTAAAATACTCATGAGTTTTCAGATCAAGAAGAAAGTTAAGCTCAGCGAAACGGTATGGAAACATGTCAACCTTGTCAGAGCCACTTGATAAGATTTGCTGAAAGTAAAAGGTGAAAGATGGGACGCTAGGCGGAAGCTCCAATGGAGTAGCAGAAAGCAACCCGATACCAATATCTGAAGGTCCACCTTCTCGTCAAGGAAGGAGAATATTCACAAATAGAAAAGGAAAATACAATGTTATCCAGGCCTAGAGAATCCAGAGAGGGCTGGACAACACATCATCCTTTGTGTATGCCATCATTGATCGAGAGGCATGCGTTTTGTTCCTATAAAGAACTGCTAAAGCTAAAAGACCCACAGCGACGTCTCCCCCTCTAGCAAGATTGGATGCAAGGACGAGGTAGTCTTAAGACACCTTTATGGCTAGGTTGAAGAAAAGACATTTCGACAACCAACACAAAAGGAAGACTGTCCGCTCGGTAAGGGAGACACTGCCAAAAGTTCTACAGCGGAGATTGAGGAATTTTCCATAAGCCAAGAAGGTCTGTGGAGTGGAACAATCTTCTAACGTTTCTAGATTCATGGCAGACGCACCACGAGAAACTAGGCTAGCAATAGTGAAACATCTAGAAGGGTGATTGACATGGAACCCCACGGGAAAAAGAAACAGTTGGTTGACGAAGGCCAAAAGCTTACAACAGAGCCTAGCAAACTCCTATTCAGATCGTGGGATGTCAAACTAACCTCCAGGATTGTCCTGATATGGGCTGTCGTCCAAGTAACTATAGTCAATGAGTCGGATTTGAGCCGACGAAATCAGGCCAGAAACATGTCGTCACGCAACAGGAAGCTACAGAATCGCTGAGATGGAAGCAACCAAATGTCCCGCATAGGAGAGATCTGGATAGGAAGTTTTTCACTCCAATGCAACGGAAAAAAAGTTTGTATGGATGCCGGGACAGACAAATGGGAACGAAGACTAGGTCCCAAGATAAACTCGAAATACTCTTTGGAAGTATTTAGAAGCTCGAAAATACAGTCATATTTATTTTCTTCTTTCAGCTTGTCTAAATGGCCAATCATTTACTTTGGGTCAGAAGAAGAAGAAGACGCCATGGAAAGGGACGAACCAGAAAGGGTTTAGGGTTTAAAACGACAAAGAAGACGATGATTGAAGAATTTTTGTCTAAAAGGGACTACAGATCAAAAGTCGATGCGTCAAGGAAAAGGTGGAATGATCACACTCTCGGGAAAAGAAATCTTGATGATAATGCAACCGTCAAATCAAAATCTTTTTTAAAAGACATAAATTCTTGATTTATATCTTTTAAAAGGAGGGCATTTGTTGATACCTAAAACTATCTTATGGGTCACGTGATGCGCACGAAAAATGGAATAATCAGTTACGAAAAGATGTACGTAGCACATGCGAGGATCAACTATAGAGACGCCACGTAGGGGATGGTTTTGGTGGAATTTGCCTCAAAGCACAAAATAAAAAGGGGCGTGAAAGAAGACAAGAACATGGGTAGTTGAAAAATTTGATGGCAATCCCATCAAAAGGAACAAAAGAGGCGCAGAAACCGTTGAATACTTCAACAGCAAGAATCGTCGAAGGGAAACGTGCAAAAGACTGCAAGGTGACAGCTGTCCAGTGGTTATTGAAACACATTTCATCCCCAAAGGGAGATGTACTTGGAGCACAAGACAAAGACCCTTCAACGGTTACTAGAACATGCCTATAAATACCAAAAAGTATCCTGCACCGAAAGCCCCTCGAAAAAAGAACACAACAAATATTTATCTTTTAACCTAGCTTAATCTTAGCTGTAGCTTTCAGATTCTCATCGTTGATTCAATTTTGACGTGTTTCATATCCAGAGTTAGGTGCCATTGATTAAATTCAGACTTTTATTCGCCCAGTCCAGTGTCGTAGATTAAATTTCGGTACTGTATTGGTTCATTCTCCACCCATCCAGCATCGTCAATTCAATTCCGATGCTGTGTCCTACATTTCCATTCGTCCGACGTCGTAGATTAAATTTCGACATCGTGTCCTACTGTGTAGTTCAATATCGTCGATTTTATTCCGGTGTTATGCCTTGGTCCTTCTTTCGTTGAAGTAATTCAACAAGTTCATTGAAATTCGTCTGCAGTAGGTTCGTCGAAATCTTGTAGTTCGACGCTTGCCTAGAACCTTTCTTTCTGAAAGTTTGTAGTTCGACGCTCTTTGTTTATAACTTGCCTAGAACCTTTCTTTCTTAACGAACTGCTAACGTTTGATAAAAGGAATTTTTCGCGATAGCTACCCTTTTGGGCTCCGACCTCTTTGGTCGAATCCCAGGAGAATCGATTGGGCCTTACCGAGGGAGATTTTCACGCAACACCTGTTGATAGTCCTCGATGCCAATCGAGCCTCCCACCGAGAACCATCGTGTTGACCCTGCATCTATGACAACAAGCTACTATCGACCCTGCCTCTGTGACGACAAGCTGCTGCCGACCCTGCCTATGTGACGATAAGTTGCAACCCACAACGCTTTCTTGTAATCATCATTTCGGTAAAGATTTGAAGTATAAGAAGAAGATTCATTAATATATTATTCCAACTGAAATTTATATGTGAATTACGGGTAACTCAATTATGTCTCGAAATGAATAAATGCGGTTGTAATGTGTCAAAAATTCTCCCTTGAAACAATTGACAGTACATTTTGATTTTTGTCGTTCTGTTCAATTGAGCGCGAAACACTCTTTTTTTTTTTAATAACTGTGGTAAATTTGGGACAAAATCAAAATTTGAAGGTTCTTAGGAGACAAAAAAAGTTATGGATATTTTGTGGGATAAAGATCAAAGTTTACGGTTTTTTTGGAAGAAAATCAAAAGGTGAAGTTTTTTTAGGAGATAAAAAAAAAGTTACGAATATTTTTTGGACAAACTCAAAGTTTGATATTTTTTTTTTTGGAATTAGGCCCATGTCGGACAAGAATACCATCGTTCTTTAGCCGCTCTTCTCTCGATGCCTCTCTCTCGCTGATTGATTTCTTCGATTCCACCAAGCAAGTGGCCGCTCTTCGGCGACTGGCAGACACGAGCTCGACACCATGACGAACAAGGCAAGTGAATTCTAACTCGTCTCCTAGTTATTTCAGTGCAAGTGTCAATCGGTGTGCGGCTTGTCTGCGGAATCGCTTGTGGTCGAATGTTGGGGGTGCGTCAATAGATGCGAGGGCCGAATGGGTTGATGGTTTCGAACAGTCGCGATGTGGATTGCGGATCGACGACCGTCCGCATGAGAACCCTAATACCGAAAAAAAGAGAGATGGATTCGGGTGCCCGGTTCCGACGATGTGTTGTCGATGTTCTTAGTTTGTCTTCTGCTTGTATTTGTGTTAAGCCGCTTGAATGGTGACTGTTATTGGAGAATGAAAGCAAATTGTGGGTTGTGTACAGGAAGAATATCTGAATTGTGTTGGAATTGAATGGCTAAATGTCCTGGAGGTTCGAGTAAACTGGAAGGTCATCAGTGGGCTGGAATTAATGGGGTATCGATGTTTAGAGGCGCATATTGAATTGGAAATTCAGATGTACATAACTTTGGATTTTTTTTAGGTCATCGAATCTGATTATTTGTAATTCTATGGACCTCAGGTTGTAATTTTGTTTCGGGATGGGCTGTTATAGTTGATCACTGAAAGGAAGGACTGTGACGGGATAGTTTCGATAATGTTTTGGGGTGTTTTAGTACAACAATATTATTAGAATAGCTTACTTATTGTTCGGAACTTGTTGAGTAAATAAGTAGGTATAGCGCGATAGGTAAGGAGCTGAGAAGGAAGGGATTCTGGTGAATCATAGGAGTGTATTTGGGTTGCTTGTTGAGGTTTAGTTGTCAATAATTCGTTCGGTGACTTGAACTGCATTTGGATGTTGTTCCTCGACTTCAAGTTTGCTAACTTCAGGTGGAATGAGGTACAACATGATGTTGCTTTATCGATTGGTTATGGTTAGTTCGAAAACGGAAGTATCGAGTATATATATGGTGTGCCTTGAGGATATTTTATGGTTATTGTCTTTACGATTGATATTGTATTCGGAGAGGAATATAGCTTAATTGTTCATAGTAGTGGTAGTAAAATGTATGAGTTCTCTTCGATAATGGCTGAATGTTGTGTGAAGTGTTCCAATGACACACATCGATATTGAATATGGCATGAGTATGGTTTTGCGGGCATTGTTCCTGAACCTATTATGATGTGTAGTGATGAGTTTTGTATGCGGTTATATACTTACACCCCATGGAATTTATGGGAAGACCTTGCAGTGTGACTGGGTGGTCCTGCTGTGTGACTAGACCGGTCTCTGAGACGGTACGAGACATATTGTTGTTGCACGGTTATGGCCATCGATTCATATTCTTACTAATTGATCTATATGGGTATGGATGTGCATGTTTGTGATTCTTGGTTTGATTTATTTTCCCTTGTGACCTCATTTTCAGCATATACATTATAAGCTTCAGCTTTAGATTATTAACAATTTCTCGGCTTGCTTAATGCATTGAATTCGATTGGTCATTGATGATTCTAGTAGATGAATTAGAATTTTACTTGCTGAGTTTTCTCACCCCATTGTTTATTCTTTTTTTTAGGTACAATAGCCAGTCTGTCGATGACATTCTATGACATACCCACAAATGTCTCTATAACTGTGGAGCCTTATGCTTGCCATAGAACCTCGGACTTGAGTATGGTTAAGATCATTGTCCAGATCTTGGTGGATGGCAGCTTGAACAGGGAAGATTTTACTCACACTTTTGTAGATGTATATAGAGTTTTGGAATATGATCTGGGTCTTGTGGGTCGATTACCTTGGGAGTACGTGACACCTTAGACGTTAGTCAGGTGGTGTAGTAGGTCAACCTTTTATAGTTCCGGTGAATACAATGAAGTTTGGTATCTTGAATCCCTTGGGTATAGGATGTTGTCAACCCATTCGGGATGTGACCTCCTATACACAAGTCTTGAAGTACCTCTATATGCTCCCAATTGTTGTATTACCAACTCAGCCACTCGATCTGGGTTGCATGGCCTCAAGTTCTGTTGACCAATCTAAGGATCCTACTACCCCCTAGGGTCAACTTGTGGAGGTCTATTTATCCCTTGATGTTCCACACTGAAATTAATTAGCGGCTCTAGTCTGTATAGCGGGGTTGAGCTGCAGAAGGCCTCGCGGGCTCTACTTTGGTAACATTCGGCATTGCTTGTGGATTTGGAACAGTCGGGTTAACTGTATCAACTTCAACGAGGCCAATTTGAGGGAAGTTATAATTGCTCACCCCATTCACCAAATTTACTAGAGTTGGATTCTCTAGCCTCGGTACAATTCTCATAGGAAGTTGTGGATTCTGTCCCCACTACCATTATATCCAACATTGGGCGATCCCGATGATGGAGGAAATAACATAGTGTCAAGAGAACTCGCATAGAAAGTTGAAACTTAAGAACATAAACTAGGATGTGATATTACCTCGTTTATAGCATTGACCATCATGGGCTTTATCACGTTAGTCATCTGTCTCACCACATGATTGGTGAGTTCGTTTTGTTGTTTTTCGAACATTCTATTCATCGTGGCTACCAATGTAACATTGGGTGCCAAGGCGTGAGTCTTCCTTTTAGTCAATTGCCGTGGGATGTTAGCATTTTGACTGAGTATTTCTACAACCGGGTTGATCGTAGAATGCTCTGACCGTACACCATCTTCTGGGTTGTTGACATTGTCAACCTATACTCCTTTTGACTGAATTCTGGTTCTCACAATTTCTCCAAATCTCACTGCACGATTCCACTGGGCGTGCCAAAGAGATGTTCGCTCGTTTTGCAACAAGGAATGTCTTTCACCGAAATTGGTTCTTTAGTTTTTATTAAGAGGGTTCAGTGGTTCAACTTTCAAGGAGGATTCTGATAAAAACAGATAACAAGTATATGGAAATGAACTTGATAATGATGGATCGAATATGGGTTTGAGATCAACGAAGAGCTGAATTACATTACAATACTCCTAAAAAAATAGTAGATGACTAGGAAATAAAGCTTGGTTACTGGGATTGAAAGTGCAAGAAATGTAAAGTGCGTTGAAAGCTAAACCGCAAAGGAAATCAAGTGTTTTTTGGATGCTATGCTGATCTGTCCTCCTCCTTTTCTTTTTTGGGTATTTGTATGTTCTTGCACTTTGTAACTGCTCGATCAGTTATTATCATATTTTCAGATCTTGAATGTTGGTGCCTCCAATAACTGCCTTTTTGGCCCATGTTTTTCATTGTTTTCATTCGCCAAAATTTGATCTTCAACTTCCATGATGATTTTGAATTTGAATTTTTTCAAATAACTTTCCATGATCTGCTTGTGCCCATTACCTCTACTTTTGTTTGTAACTGCCCTGCTGTCATGGCTAACTTGGCTAACTCACAATTCACTATACGCCTATACTTCTTCTATTAACAAGCTTCTGTGACTTTCGGTATGTTTCCAAATCAGGCTAAACTTGCTGAACTTCGGGATTCCATAGCCTTGTTCCGCTACTTACCGAATATCGGGTTTGGTATTTTTTTGGCAATTCTTTTGGTATGTCGCATTCAACTTACCGAACTTCGATACGTGGTGTATCGCTCCCGATTTACCGACTTCGGGACATGGTAACATTGATGCCTATTCGGTATCTTATGCTTGTTATTATTTTGGTGTCAACAAAATGGGTTAGAGCTCTTACACCTGACCTAAAGAAAAGATACAACAAGAGTGGTATCCAGGGCAAGGTAGGAGAGCTAATTATCATCTGAATTACGTAGATGATATCAACTCCATTAATCAAACGAACCGTCCTAAAGTGTGTGATGGAGTTGTCTTCCCCTAGGAAGCAACATACGGAGAAGAAATCATCCAAGCAAACACGAAAAGGAGATCCTAACATGGGCACGCTTGGTGAATCTAGTGGCAAATTTGACTATTGCGTCGCTTGTAAAGGATATTGTTCCTACTGGATAGGGGTAAAGCCAAAGAGTTATACGATCCTCTCACTGGAAGGATCAGCAGGTCATGATCATCTCGTCGACGAACTTCGAAGTTTCCTTATAATCCTCCGGAGGGGCTAGGGCAACGTGGCCTGACGGTCCTTCTTCTTTTTTATCATGCCAGCATCATCATAACTGGCCAAAGCTAAGTTTGCACATGTCAAACCTTCTGTAGGTTAAATCTAGGGGTGTCAATACATAAAGCAAAAACCCGTGCCGAACAAAAAATTTTATGCATTTCAGTTCAGTTCGGATTTCAGCTCAGATAATTTAAAAAATAACACATTTTTCCCATAACCGAATTGAAAATTGCCCTTCTTTTCAATATTGGCGATTTACATTTCGCACAGTCTCTCTTCTTCCTTCCCACTTTCAAAATCGCCACTGAGAAACCCTAATATGAGTCTCTCTTCTCTATTCCGTTACCGCGTCTTGCTCCAAAATCGCTCAATCTCCTCCCAAATTGCATGCTCACCACCACATTGTCCTTTTGTGGCATTGTCATCGCGAAGCCCACCTCCTACTCCTTCTCTCTGCGCTTGACTGCTCGCTCCGCGATCCGCTCAATGGCCGACTCTGCCACTGCTTCGGCTCCTCTTGCAAAAGTTTGCATCCAAGGAGAAGACACTGATTCCCATCTCGATAGTGATATTTTTGGTGTATAACCTTTTGTTTGCCATTCCACGCCTTAATCGCAATTGTCCTTCCTATTTTATTCTTTACCTTGCTTTGTATTTTGGAATTTTGCCTGGGTTTTGTTGGGGGCCATAGAATGGATGGGGTTTTGTTTGGGAAAAGTGTAAAAAAAAATCCTAAATCTATAGCATTTGTGTCAGTTCAGCCCAAAATATTTTTTTTTGATACAAATTCAGTTTTTAACCTGGTAATTCAATCCTCAACCTTTTATTGATGTCAATTCAGTCCTAAACTTTTTGCCTTTGTGCCAATTTATTCCTAAATATATTGCATTTATGCCAATTGAGTTAATTCAATAAAATTTGATCGGAAATCGCTGGAGTGGATGTCAATTGTCCTATGTGGCACGGTTAACACTAACATGGATATTTTTTAAATATTTTTTGATATTTTTTTAGAAACCAAAAAATTCTTTAAAATTATTTAAAATATTATAATAATATTAAAAATGTCCAAGTCGGCGTTAGCCATGCCACGTAGGACTGTCGATGTCCACATCAGTGATTTTCAGCCAAAATTGACCATATGAACTCAATTAGCATAAATACAAAAAATTTAAAACTGAATTAGCACTAATGCAAATATTTAGGATTGAATTAGCATCAATAAAAGGCTTAGGACTTAATTGGCATCAACCGAAAAGGTTTAAGACTGAATTGATGTCAAAAAAAGATATATAGGTTTATGACTTTTTTTGACACTTCTCCAGAGTTTGTTTTGATGTTTTCTTTGACACACATGGGTAGTTGTGGGTAGAGGTTGTAAACGAGTTTGAGTGTAGGCTAGTGCTCATTCGGCTTTTGTTTGGCTAAGAATGGGAACAATCAAATTTAGAAACTTAATGGTCTGCATGGCAATGTTTTCTTCTTTACCTTTCTTTGTATTTTGGCATTTTACCTTGGTTTTGTTGGGCGCCATAGAATGGATGGGTTTTGTTTGGGAAAAGTGTAAAAAGAAAAAAAGAAATCCTAAATCTATAGCATTAGTGCCAATTCAGTCCTAAATATTTTTTTTGTACCAATTCAGTTCTGAACCTAGCAATTCAATCCTAAACCTTTTATTAATGCCAGTTTAGTCCTAAACTTTTTGCATTAGTGCCAATTTAGTCCTAAAAATATTGTATTTATGCCAATTGAGTTAATTCGATCAAATTTGATCGGAAATCGCTGGCATGTGTGTCAATTGTCCTACATGGCACGATTAGCACTAATGTGGATATTGTTTTATATTTTTCTATATTTTAAATATTTTTTTGATATTTTCTAAAAACCAAAAAATGCTTAAAAATTATTTAAAATATTCTAATAATATTAAAAAATGTCCAAGTCTGCGCACGTATGACTATCAATATCTACATCAATGATTTTCAGTCAAAATTGGGTAGATTAACTCAATTGACATAAATACAAAAGATTTAAGACTGAATTGACACCGATGCAAAATGTTCATGACTAAATTAACACCAATAAAAGGCTTATGACTTAATTGACACAAACTGAAAAGGTTTAAGGCTGAATTGGCATAAAAAAATTTAAAACTAAATTGCCATTAATGCAATAAGTTTATGACTTTTTTGACACTTCTCCCGAGTTTGTTTTGATGTTTACATCAATGCACAGAGGTAGTTGTGGGTAGAGGTTTATAAGTGAGTTTCAGTGTAGGCTAGTGCTCATTCAGCTTTTGTTTGGCTAAGAATGAGAACGATCAAATTTAGAAAATTAGTGGTCTGTATGGCAATGATTCTAATCTAAAAAAGTGAACCCAAGATCAAAATTGATTTTTTTTTAAATTCTATTCCTTAGATGAATTTTAAAGAATCAGAGTGCGTTTGATAACTGTACAAAATTTCTATTCCTAGAGAATAAATTTGTTTGATAACTACACAATTTTTTTTCTTAAGAACAATTCCTCTTCCCAAATTTTCGCATTTAAGACAAATAATTACGTCTTGTCACTACAAAATTATTAATTCATTTTATTAATATTGAATATAAAGTATAAGTAAGAGTTTCATAAAAATGCAAAAAAATTCAATTATCATTACATATTATGATACGTATTACAGATTGCTTTATCTTGATATAAATAATATGATGGGGCATACCTAGACTTGGCCGTTTGGAATTGCGGACCCGAAACCGGCCTAGAATGAGCAGTTGACCAGGCTCACGGTTCCCTATTTTTCGGAATAGAATTTTATAAAATAAAAGTAAAAACAAGTTGGGAACTCCCCTGGCCAAGCGGGCCCCAGCCCTCTTTGGGCCGTTGTAAATTTACAATTATTTTTTTAAATAAAAAAACTCTATAAATACCTCTCCCCTCCTCTTCATTCTTCTTACTATTTCTCTCAATTTTCTCCAATACTCTCAATCTCTCAAATTCGTTCAAATTCGTTTAATCCGCTATTCTCTCTTAATTTCATCTTATTTGAATCAAATTTTTGATCAATTCTCTTAAAAAATGGCAAGTGGAAGCAGAAATGTTGGAAAGGGGAAGAGTCCAATGAGAGAATCCGATTATCCTGTTTCTGTATATGATCCTCGTGAATATGCATATTGTGAAGACGACGATGTTAATATCAACTATGTTCTCAATCCCAACGCCGAGTACGTCTCAACGCAATAAAGTCTTCATCTTTCTATCGGTGTTGAAGAAACGTCGATAGCAAAAAAGTCGAGACGGAAGAGCCGAGATTATACATCCAACTTATAACTACACTTCAACAAGGTATGGAATGAAAACGAATGTAAGTTTGATACAAGTTATAAATATTGTTCGCAAACATACAAGCTTGGTAAAGGAGATGGCTACGAAACATTTCGTTGGCATCTGATGAAAAAACATATATCGCAGACGGGGATTGATACTAGCTAACAACAAATTTTCGGGTATGCCAATCCTAACCCTCATCCGTTATTCCGTTACACTCATGCACTTTATAAACAAACATTAGCTGAATATGTTGCCCTTGATCATACTCCGTTTAATACTGGTGAAAGTTTTAATTTTAGATATTTGATAAACACTGCGTTGGCTCCGCAAGCACCATTTGTTCCGAAAACTACTCTTGGACCCGAACTTGATCATGTTTATAAAAAACAAAACAAGAAATTAGAATTCAATGGACGTGTACATATAGGTAGTGATATTTAGACTGATTCTTGAAATATTAATTCTTATATGGGTGTCACATGCCATTGAATAGGTGATGATTGGGTTATTCAAAACAGACTTCTTGTATTTTAAGTTTTTCCTGAAAAGCATACGTCCCATAATATTTATAGATTAATCAGGCAAGTTTTAGAAGAAGATGATTTGATTCATAAAGTTTTTTTTAATCGATTTTGATAATGCCACCGCAAATACTGCTTCCATTTCCGAGTTAGAAAAAATTTGTAAACTCTCTTTTGGTGGATAATTTTTTCACATTATATATGTGCTTGCCATATTTTGAATTTATGTGCACAAGATGGTTTATGAGTTCTTGTGACTTCTCTTGACCCAATAAAGAGTGCAATTAGATTTTTATGGAGCCGTCCTCATTTTATGAAAGTATGAGGCAAATTTTGTAAACAACATGGGAGAAAGGCAAAAAGGTTTCCAAAAGATATTTCGACTTGTTAGAATTCTATCTACGAGATGCTTCTATAAACTTTTGATTACAAAGATTTATTATGTTCCTTTATTTCGAATATTGTTCCCAATATTGCTTTACTCTCACAACATTGGGATGTTTGTAATTTTTTTTAGATTTTTTGAAAGTTTTTAATGATGCTACTAATTTTTTATCTGGTATTTATTATCCTACTACGCATTTATTTTTAATAGAGTGTGTTAATATTGCAAGTGTTTTTAATGAATATGAAAAAGATACTGAATTAGCTTTGAATATTTTAATGATGCGAGAAAAATAGTTGCATTATTATTTCAACATTCTTCTTGTCTATTTATTTGGTATTGTTTTCGATCCACGTACTAAATTAGATGATTCATTAGATTATCTTAAGGATTCTAATTTATGATTGTTTACATTTGGATGAAGCAATAGACATTTCAATTATACAATGAGAGGTTAAAGAAGTTTTAGTATCATTACATAATGAATTTTGTAGTAGATATGATTTAAATGATAGTGGATCTGCCTAACATAGTGTCTCACGAAGCGATGCATGTGTTTCCCTCAGTAGATGGTATAAAATGATCATGAATAGGAAAAAAAATAGAAGGGAACAACATGTAGTATTTCCGAATTAGAAAACTATTTAGCAATTGCTTTTGAGTTTAATGATTCCGAACACAGTGCAAATTTTAATATTCTTGAGTGGTGGAAGAACCATT
This sequence comes from Rhodomyrtus tomentosa, assembly GCA_028455895.1. Classification (NCBI taxonomy): domain Eukaryota; kingdom Viridiplantae; phylum Streptophyta; class Magnoliopsida; order Myrtales; family Myrtaceae; genus Rhodomyrtus; species Rhodomyrtus tomentosa. Next base: position 15,338,378 of record JAPCWY010000008.1, read on the forward strand.
CAACTCAATTTTCAGTTCTCTCCCTCATTTCAAAACATATATTAGCGACTCATTCTTCAATAGTGGCTTTGAACAAGCATTTAGCGCAAAAGGATTAATTTTGGACTTCCGCCATTCAAGATTAAGTTCGAAAAGTGTAGAGATTCAAGCTTGTGTCGATGATTAGACAAAGCCTCAATTTTGACAATAAAAACTGGATCAAGAAAACAAATTCTTTAGTGAAGAATATGGATATACCACCACCACCACAACAACAGATAGCGACAATTGACGATGAGAACTACACGAGCTTTGATTTTTTTATCCCCAAGAAGGTATGTAGGCGCTTAATGAAAATTCATTAAGTTCAAGCCCATTACTCTTCTCCCATTTTTTTAAAATTTTATTATCATGTACAATTTGATTATAATTTATAATTTATTAATTTTTTAAAAAAACCAAAAGTTGAGAACTGGAACCCAGAACCTCCGGTTTCTCCTTTTTGTGGAACTGGAACCTATATAGTATCATGTATTAAAATGAATACATATAATGTGTAATCCATAATTAGTCTATTTATTTTTTTAGAGCATAAAGACATGCAAAATGCATAAAAAAGAACATAAACTCAATAGATAATTTGCACTTTAATTTTTGCCACGAATTTGCACTTAAACACTTCTATATTTAATCAAACCTATACCTGATCCAAATCGTTTTACTTAAACACGTCTATGTTTAACCAAATAATGGCATATTTATTTCTTATAATTTTTTAGGATTGCAATACAAATCTAAATATTTTTTTAAACAAATTTATTTTTATTTTTTTAAAAAATTATATTTTGGTTTTTTTTCTAAAATATATATTTTTATTAAAATATTCTATGTTACCAAAAAATTATTTTTTATTACGAAAAAAGTATTTTTAAAAAAGTATTTTTATTCTTATTTTTATTTTTCTTCAATGACCGATAATGATTGGCGGCTGGCGGAACAAAGTTAAAGCATTCTCGCTTTATTTGTTTTGTTTCTGAAAAGAGATTCTAGAACAGAAAATTGACTTTTTTTTTTATTCTTGTTTCTGATCCAATAGTGTTCATGGGAACAAAATTAGGATCATAATCATATACGTTACCAAATATATTTCTCATCCTTTTTTGTTACATGGAACACAATCGAAGAATCATAATCGTTGTCATGCATGCTCTTAATGCTCTATTTGGGGGTTGATTCTCAAATGCATCCTTTGACAGATCTTTCTAACTTTATCTTGTGACCAAGGGCAAAAGGAAAAGAAGAAGAAGGAGAAAGTCGGATCCAACCGAACCGAACAGAACTGGCTTTTTGGTTTAAGCCATATTCTGTTCAGTTCATGATTTGGTGCGGATCATACGCTTACCTTAATATTTTGGTTTGGCTTTTCAGGAAACCCCAACTAAATCGAATCGAACCGTTGACATTCTAATCAAACGTACGCCAATCATAACTCAGTTGGCGTAACTATGAAATCTTTTAGGTGATATGATACCTTGTTTAATATGGTCAATGCCTCACAAAATTTATATCTTTATCAAAATGACCTATTATCTGATTTGGTCATTTTTAGGTCTTTGCACTTTGTGAAGAGGAAAAAAAATCGAATAAGATAAGGTTCTTGGGTACGATGGAGGGATCTCTATAGAGCCGTTTAAGCGAACAAAGCCGTCCATTGGTGGCAGCTTGCGTGGGAACAGATGCTTGCGTGGCTTCAGCGTATTATATATGCGGGCACTGCTGCTTCATATTCTAACATTCAAAACGTCGACATCGTAGGGTTTCATTTTGTCAATAACTCTATTGTCCCTTTTTCCCAACAAGCATGAAAATTGTCTGCACAAACATCTTAATAGAGAAAGTTTTTCGTTGTCAACGAATAAATCGGTCGGCCTGGAGACTAGAACGTCCACAAGTATACGCCCGAGTTGTCTTTATCGTAAGGCAAACAGGGAGATGTGATGAACTGTTCTGTCAAAATGTAATTGTGAGATTATATGACAATGGGTCGTTGGCATATTAAATAAGAACCATAGAATCTTAATCGCACAAAATGAGCATCCTTCATTGTTGATACATATTCTTAATTATTGTACCTTGATTTATTTGGTCGACTGTAAAACCTTTAGTACAATATCCTTTTTTCGCCTACCCGCCCTAAATTGCTTACTTCAAAGAAAAACAACGACCGGAGTGGGAGAGTCGGAGTCGAAAAGAGGGTTCCTCACTTCTTTCTCTCATTCAAGACCTGGGAAACTAATATGTGTCGGCCGACAAAAAAAAAAAAACTAATATGTGTGGATCCAACCCAAAATTGGTTGGTCAAGCAGTGCAAAAATTAGGATATTGCACCCAAAACTTTGTTAATTGTTAGTTTTTTTTGGCTCAATTACTTAGGGGACATCTAAATTTCGGTAATAGCTTTTACATCTTAAGCTACTCTCTCTCTTGATCTCTCTCGAAATCCGCAAGCAACATCACACGATCGCCAGTCAACATGGTTTACCATTTTTCAACTAGCGTTATGATCACTTAGAAGAATGAGTTAACGTAAAAATATTTATAAATTAACCGAAAGTCTATACAGTATACACAAATTTGGACAAAGAAAAGTTTCCTATTTTGAAACAACCAGAGTATGGAACCCCTTTCATACTAGGATTACTCAAAATCCTTTTCCCCCCCTTTCTTATGTCGCTTAATAAAAATGAAAAGATGGGATATGAATAGAAATATATTTATGTGACAGTTTTTTCTATCTACTTAAGATTGACAGACATAAAAAATAAATATCGAATAATTAAAAATTATTGTGGAGTCCATTCCTTCAAAAATTTATGGCTCATAACATGTTATCCTCACGGGTATAGAAAATACTGTTATGTTAGCAAATTCTATTTGAATATCCAGTCATTGCTCCTCTGGAAGCGGAGATTTCCTAAACTACCCACCGGCCATGGCAATCTCTATATAAGTGGGGGACTAGTTGGCAACTCAACTCATGCACATCTCTCTCTCTCTCTCTCTCTCTCTCTCTCTCTCTCTCTCTCTCTCTCTGTTTCTGCTTCATCGAAGTTTGCTTCAAACATGAAGATGGCCACTGGTGCTCTACTTGTTCTTCTGCTTGTGGCCACTCCGGTGGCCTATGGTGTGGTGCACACCCTCGCAGGTTGGTGCACTCGGGGAGATCATCAGATCTGGGCTAATGGCGAAAAGTTCCTCGTCAACGATACCCTCGGTAATGAGCTTATACAGTCACCCATCAGAACTTCATGCCTAATCTAATTCTTAACAAGGAAGCTTTTTGTATCCTGTGACCAGGATAATCCTCGTTGGTGGACGGAGTTTAACATGTAATACGCGCACGACCTGACCCGCTGATGTCTAAAAATTAGAGCATGTTATTGGATTGATTGTGCATGATAGTGTCTTCATGTCACTAACATACACGAATGTAGCGGTGGTTTAGACTGACGTTCTGAATGAATTAAAAGGCGAATATGAGAAGAAGAAATAAAAAGAATATATGCTGAAAGACTTTCTTAGCCAACCCTTTATTGTCTTTAACTTTCAAGCTAGTATGTTAAGCACTGACCGCATACAAAAACCTGACTATGATCCACTTGTTTTAGTGTTCGAGTACGAGGAAGACTACAAGGTGGACGTGGTGAACAGAGAAGATTACGAGAGCTGCAGGAGAGGCAATGCTCTGACATCCTACGTCGGAGGTGAGACAACCATTGCTCTGAGCACGCCAGGCACGATCTACTTCATGTGCCCGTCGTCCGGCCTTTGCAAAAAAGGCATGAAGATGGCAATCCATGTAGAGGAAGTCGCTACTACAGCTGATGTCACCACAAATAGGCCATGCCATTTTTGTTGTCCTCCCCTGTTGATTTGTGTAAGAGTCTCCGTTCGTTACCATTTGGAGACATGGCTCATGTGTAATTTGGGCAGCCCTTCATCAATGAAATAAAGTTATATCTGCATCTGATTTAAGACCTCACTTTAACAACTTGATACTAAAAGATGAAAAGCAACGAACGGAGCTTTACGAAGTGAGCAACAGAGTAGGTTACAGCTTGCTAATGACATAAGTCAAGACAACCGCTTCAAAGTTAGGTACTATGTTTGACTTTTCTAGTAAAAATATCATAATTCAAGGAGCGTAAGATTAAGATGAGGCATATGAAGAGTCGGTTGAAGACCTTAATAAGAAGTAGAGGCATTTTCAGAAGCACAGAAGACGCTCCAACTAACGGGGACGGGCAAGGGACATAGAAGCATAAGCTTAACTGCTTGTCTAGAGAGGGGAAAAGCAGAAAATCCCTCAAGGGTTAAACTTTCATTGATCTTTAAGTCGACCTTTTCCTAAGAGGAAATAGTTTGATAATAATTAGGAAGTAACTCCGTGAAATCGTGATGATTCGAATGATTTAGCCAATGACTCTCGTGAATATTATATCCTTCGGGTTGTGTTATCATTTTTTGTATCCCGCGCAATAATTTTTTTTTAATTCTTTTTCATAAACGTGGATTGTTATATTCGTACCTTCATCTGAGATAATTCGATCACAAGCAGAAGAAAATTTGTTTCCCATTAGATTTAAAAAGAAAAGAAAAGAAAAAGACATAGAACCCCACAAGTGAAAATTGATGACTTTTTTTTTTTGGTGGGACCGACCGACGTGGACAGAGAAATAGGGGAAGGACTTTGATCTATTGTACACGTGGAGCGTTGTGCGAGGAAAACAAAAAGAAATATGCCGCTTCGTCAGTTTTGCAGACACTGGGATGTTCTTGCACAAAACAAACGTAAAAGATCAATGCATGTTAATATGAAATGTAAAGTGAAGATCCCTCAAGAATTAATAATCCAATAAACATGGATTAAGGACATAAATTACTCGAAAAAATTTCCAAGAAAATCATAGAGCTTGTATTTGTGCCACTTCATAGTTATATAAACCTTTTAATTTGATTAATTTAGTCCTAAATCTTTTGACAATTTATCATCGTACTCTATTCGGTCAAGTTTGGCCATAAATTACTGACGTAGATGTTAGTCATCCTATGTGGCAATATCAGCCATGACGTGGACAATTTTGTAATTTTTTTAAAAATTTAGCTTTTAATTTGTTTTAATTACGGCTTGCGAAGGCTGTATAGGGCCTAACGACCTTCATAGGCCTAGTAGAGAGCCTGCAAGCAGTCCCCGGCCTATAAGGACTAGCCAAAAGGAACAAAATATACAACAATTCTGAGAATATTTTATAAAATTATCCACATCAACGTTGATACACCATATAGAGCGGTCAGCGCTGACTTAACCTCCACAACATTTATTTGTAAATGACCGGAATGACTATATTGACAAATTGTAAAAAAAGTTGAAAATTGAATGAGCATTAGTATAATAGGTTTATGATTTTTTTTTTATATTTTTTCCCAATTTACTCACATTGAAGTTGAAATGTTATATCAACGGATTCTTGTGAGTATATATATAGGCCTTATATATATATATATATATTCATTGACGATATTATTTGTGATAGGTTTTCGTTGTATTTGATATATAGTATATACTTATCAAAGCACATACTGGAGGAAGGAAGAAAAGCAAATGAACCCAAGAAAATGGTTCTTTTCGGGACGGTGGCGTTTTGATTACAATTCGGCGGTGCCAATGAAAAGCCCAAACCACAGAAGGGTACAGCGGCTGGACGAGTATGGACGAGCATAATCTCTTGTTAATGCGAACTTTTCTCAAGTTTAATTTCAGTCTGTAATAGATTCCAAGGAAGATTGAGAACGGGTTGCGCGAAAAGTCCTCTTGCGTCGCCTTTTCTTCCTTTTCCAAAGATCATACCACTTCCACACATCGTTCTCTGGATATGAGTTCATAGGTGAAGAACGTAGTGGAGTATCAACCACGTGTTCTTGTGAGGCATCGTATCTTAGGGATAGTCTTTCCGCTTGGTCCGCCTGTATCGTAGCTGGGGGAAAAAAAAACTACGTTGTTCAACTTGAGTTCCGTGGCCTTTCGTTATCGATCATTCCGACGGCAGGAAGCGAAAAAAAGAGGCAAATGGCGAACGTTATCCATAACGATGAGAATAACAACGTTTTCTGAAATCGAAATTCTTGTTTACTTATCAGGCATCAGGGGAGCGAACAAATAATGAGACACCGCGCTTCGTAATGTCGCCAGGACGACCCCCTTGTGGAATTCGATCATCGGTAGAATTGCCCTCCGGATTTGTTCCTGTGAGTTGCTCTTCGTGTTCGAACTCCCCATCGCTTCTCGATTCTCAATTTCCACATCGATAGTTTATTGTTTGCCAGCGCTCTCTGCACGTGCGATGGGACGCCGATGGCTGCGTGGTTCGAACGAGAAAAGACCAACACATCGTCGGCAATCGGCAGAGCGGGCTGGTGATGACGTGAGGAGCAATTGAGCAACCGACCTTGGCCATCTATCAAAGGTAATTTTGCAAACATCTGTTCTTTTTCGTTTACATATTTCGGAGAATGTTCGGCCTTTCAAAGTTAATTTTGCAAACATCTATCAAAGGTAATTTTTATGTACATGAGACATATAATTATAGATAGTATATATACGATTAGTTGATTTGTGAAATGGAAAATTCTGCATCCACTAAGAATGTGATGCGCAAAAGGCAGATATCTGTTCATCGCGAAAATCGTCCAAGTTCATTTTCTTTGGCACCTCCAAAACAACAAAGCAAAAATGGCTCTCATGTTGTGCCGAGTCCTCATGTCAGGCAAAGACAGACATCCAAAGGTGTCTCTTGCTCAAGAAGAGCTCCTACACGGATGACTGCATCCAGTCTCGGGGCTAGCACATAAGCTGAGCCAATTTGCAACACAGCATAATCGCCTCGTCAAGGTTTAAGTCGCGGGTGATTCAACTGTTTGATCGTGCAGACAGTCGCACCCAAACCAAAACCGCCAAAACCAAATTCGTCAGATGGTTTGACAGGTCGCAGTCCAACACTGTCTGTTCCAAAGTTACAGCAAAACCATAATTCAACTCTCTTTACAGTTGTCTTACAACTACAGAGGAAGTTTTGCATGCCTAAGAAATATTTGGGGGCACAAGCGGACATACAGCCTCTCCAGGAGTCATTACAAAGATCCTGTTTCATAAAGGGTAAGAGAGGTGAAGAGAAGCTTTGCAATCATACAGTGCCCCCACAGAGACTCCGTCTTAACATGTTACCCAATCAACTATTTCCTATCTCTGCGGTCCCCTGACCATTGTTGCCCTTCACGCTGGTGGCCACCGATAAGTACTGAATGCTGACATATCATTACGAGGAAGACCAAGGGCTTCACCAGTTGTGCCACCATTTTATTCCTCCCGAAAATAGGAGACTTCGCTAACAGCTACTTAATGGTGATGTAACGGTTCGTTCCATGCTTGGCCCAATTGTCCTTTAGATCCACTGGACTTGAGAGGTCATAGCCTTCTGCTGCAAGGCGGCTCAGCAGCTTGCCAAAAGCACTTCCGCTCATTTTCCTGCCACCAACTCGAGCATGGCGCTTGTTTGGCACAGCCGGCAGGGGATACATAGAGATGGTGGTTGTGCAACACGAAGACTGCCAACCCCCATTGCCCCATTTATAGCATTGCCTAGCAATTCCTGTGCATGAGCACACAGGGGAAGGCATGGTCGAATCATCAAAAGCTACTTGGTTCAGCCCTAGGTCCTGACCCTTCCAGTCAGACTTAGGCACTCCAAATGGCTTGTTATAACCATCGTCTCCATTCAAGAGCTTATTCAGGTCATCGGTTTCCCTCTTAACCTTCTTAGGAGTTTTTGGGGCTTTCTTACTAGTTGACATTGCCTTGGCCTCTTTCGTCCGTTTCGTCTGCCGTTGTCTTGTTGCCTCAGATGCAACCGGGGATAGAGGGAGGGCATCACTTGTGTGCATATCTCTGGTGCCGTAAGCAGCTTCACCCATGCTGGACGCATGATGCACTTGCTGCTGTGCATGGTGCATGTGCTTCACGCCTCGAGAAATCTGACATCCTGGGGGACACGAGGAAATGTTACCACTAGTCAAGGAGTTTTCTCGATACTGAAGAGTTGCAATGGCGTTATCTCGTTCCAAAATAGCATTATTTCTTTCAGCAATAGCAATTTCCCTTTGATGAATCGCTATGTCCCGCTCTGCAATGGCCGCCTTCTTTTCAGAGAGGGCTAAATTCCTTTCTTGAATAGCTGCATCTCTCTCGGCCATAATACCCATTATCTGCTTCATTGAAGGCTGATGTTGCATCAACCACTGCAATGCAATGCAATGCAGATTGGATAACCGTGAGTAGACTTGCATAGCTCGGTTCTTCCTTTTTTTTTTTTCACAGAGGACCCTATTCATTATAAAAGAGGCACCATGAAGGTTTGTTTTAAATACCTGGCTCTGAGCACTTTTATAGTGATCTGCTTTGTGTCTTCCATTTTCTCGATGCCCACCATCATCCATGTCAGACTCAGTTTTATCGACAAGTTAAAAGAACACTCCAGCAGCCCAGCCCCAAGTCCAATCAGGTCAATCAATCTAATCTAAATAGCTTCAGAGGCAGTAGGCTCCATATCTCAAAAGGAAAAGCAGAAACTGTTAATGTGTTGCAAAATTGCAAAGAACAAGAGTCTACTAAAAGATTAACAGCACGGACACAGGGCACGGACAACCCTCGATATATGAAACACACATGATGGAAATCGCAAACCCAGTCCTGGAAATAATTACTGTAAGTAGTAGGGAAAGCATGCTAAAAAATCCAGAGAAAAAAGAACCCCACATTCAACAACACCAATTTTTCCTGTATCATAAAGGATACACACTTTCACCAATTAATGTAGCTAATGCCATGCGAAAATATGCACTGGAATGCCTTGTACCTTCCACTGTTTCTTCCATTCCCATTTTGCAAGGGGATAATGATGGCCCACGCAAAAAATGCAGTTCAGGCCAAAACAGAGGTTCCAACGATAACCCAAGCTACATCAGTCAACAGTACCTGACGAAACAAGCACCAAGCCAAGCTTATAAGCTCTCAAAGGCAGTCAAAGAAAATGCTGCTAATTCCTGGTAAGAAACACTGTCATAAGATCAGCACTTGAACCAAAAATTAGAAAGAGAGACTCAGAAGGAAACTGAGCTAAGAACATGGTTAATCATCAGAATTGAACAAACAGAATTCAGAGATAAATTCCAAACTTGGCTCACATGAGACAGATCTCCACAATGTCACCTAGAGATCAGGAAATGAACTAATGCAGCCTCTACGCAATGATAACTAGTAAGCTTTGCATAAGGGAATGTCACCACATAAGACAAGAGGAAGTTCTACTACAGAGGAAGTTAATAAAAAAGAACTAACAATCCATCAGGGAAAAAGAAGTTCCAGGCGGCATTTCCTTCTTCTTCCCGTCAGGTTTTCCCTTTCTCCTTTTTCCCCAAAGACAAAGTTAATGCATGGAGCTTTGAAACAAATATAACACGTATGAAATTTTCACTCGATATGTATAAGCAGGAGTAGCTACAACAGCCGGGAGCAAGAGAAGTATTTGACATAAAGACATCAGAAAACAACTCTAACAGACCCCAACCATCTTCAAGTACAAGGAGAGTCACTAGTTAAGATGCCAAATAGGCACAAAGAAAACCACTAGGCTAATCTAATCATTACCTTATACTCAGAGTCCAATATCATTGTGCATTCATAAAACGGTAGCTTAGTATCACTACACCAGTATTATCAGCATAAAATAAGAGCAAAGTCAGAAGAAGCTACTAAACTCGCATTAGACAAGCCGTTGAGCATCAGATTCACCTAACAACATCTAAAATTACAAAGTACATGGAAAGTGTGTGTCCTTATACATATAAAATTTTTTTGTCCCGGTACAAACAGGTCAAAAGCTTCTTCAAAATTGGGACCCAATCTTAATTTCAGACATGATAGTTTAGTAATCAAAATTGAACTAATCCACATTTGAAATGGGAAGAGACAGAGCCTTTATTGCGAATTTATAAGTTATTCTACGTATTAAATAAATAAATCCAAAAATGTCAGTTCCAATTTTAATTTAAAAAGTTAGGATACAAGCCTAAACAAAAGCACATCAACCAACTAAAATGAGCGAATATTAAAGACATTACTTTTGTGCATACAAAACAAATATGTGTATGCTAAGGCTATTTAAGCACAATGTAATGATACATGCCTTGTTATGTATACAATGTGATTTCTCATCTTCTTTCTTCATTGTTTAAGAATCTTAAAATCAATTGTACCAGTTAATTCAATATGGAAAGACTTCACCTTATACATATATATACAGAGCATACACTATTTAAATCAGCATAGGTATCTTCGGACTCTTTGTACCTCTTTCAAAATAGCCAAGAGCCTAAACTCGAGTCCTGAGCTAATAAGAACCCCATTCCATAGACTACTGTGCTATTAGAAAACAAAATTCAACAACTGATCACCATGAGAGAGTGCAAAGGACAAAGCAAAGGAAAAACAAAAGAAAATATCAGAATTTCTAAATTATCATTTGCAGATATTGTATTCTCGCCACCTCTTTTCACTCTGATTTCAAAACGCACCGAGGTGAACAAGGTTGCCCTGACTAACAACACAGAAATGATAAATAGATAATCCCAGAGCGATACATGGTGAGTTTTAACTCTACAACAATAATTTATATAACATTCCTTGGCTATTATTGCGGTTTTTGTCATTGAGAAAGGCTTTACCTGCAGTTGGTTAAACGTAAATTTAGGCACTGTCTGGGAAGCTGTGTTTTGTACAGCTGCAGGTCGCCGCCACCACGTGTATTTCCTACTCAGCAGTACGCCCCCCTCTCCTCCAAAGCATGCCTCAATTTCGTTTAAAGCCTTCACAGCAGCAACATTAAACCAAAGTACTATGTTAAATCAGGGTACTAAACTTCACATGAAGCCATAAACACACACGAACTACCTGGTCACCAAGGTTCTCTAGTACAGTAAAATATATTCGAGGTAGTCTAGAAAGTAGAAAGTGCCACTCAAAAGCCGTAAAGAATCAATGGAACAAAATCTCAGCCATTGCAAATTCTCCTTCTGCTCTCGACTAAAGACCCAAAGCTCGACCAAACTAAGAGAAGAACAGGAAGCGAAAAAAGCCAAAATCGGAAAACGAATCTATGACAAAAGCACAATAACACCTGGGGAAAAAGAGACCAGAGGAAGAAAAGGCACTAGAAAATCCAAAGAACGCGAGTCCATCAAAGCTAGCTCCAATCCGATACTAACAAATAGATTAAGAGACAACTAAGACCGAGCAAGCCATCGCCAAAAGTAGCAGTAAGGATGCGAGTCGCGAAATTCTGCGCGATTGCCCGAAGGCAAAAGCATCGAGCAAAGAGCAGAGATGCACCAGACAAATCGAAGGACTCGGCGGAGATCACCCGGCCGAAGCGGAGGCAAGAAACAGAGCAGAGAAAACCCTAACTTGCGATGGGAGAAGAATTGCCGAATTCAGAGAGAGCTTTACCTGCGATGGCGACGGAGAGAGAGAGTCAGAGCTGACCGAGTGAGTACTCTATGGATGGATGACGCAGAGAATCACCAGACTTTCCACAACCCAATCGGGGGAATGAGTTCTCCGGTGGGGCCCACCCTTAGCAGCCGTAGGATGTTTAATCTAAACGATCTCGTCCGTCCATCCTTTTTTTTCCCCCCGGGTAACCTGGAGAACCGGTTGATGGTTTTTTTACAGCGGGACGGTGGAAACCCCACCCCCCCCCCCCGGCCTTTTTTTTTTTTTTTTGTGTTTTCCCCAATTTTTTCCCCTTTTAAAACCGAAGCAACACAACAATCAACACCCAGTCTCTGTCGACATTAAAAACCGGTTGGTGCAAACTTCCAAGCTCAGTCGCAGACGACAGTTTCAGTTTCTGAACATAATAAAGAGCCCATGAAAGCGACTTCGAGGTCGAGGTCGAGGTCGAGAGAGAAGAAGGGCGAAAACCCCTGCAAGGTGAGCGGAGATCCGTCCTCTTCTTCGGCAACTTCTGCTTCGTTCATGGCGGACGAGCGTGATCAGTGTTCTTCGCCAGGCCAGAAGATGAACAGAGCTAAGAGAAGAAAAAAATCCTGTCTTTTTTTATTTTTCCAGCAGGAGCAGTGGCTAGAGAGAGAGACGGCGACCCCTGAAGAAAGACGGTGGATGGAGGGAGAGAGAGTCTTCGTTTTCCTTTCGTCCAAAGACGACGGAGCGGGAGGCGGGTTCGGGTTGTTCGTTCTGGCCCGAAAGCAAGAAACACGGAGACAGAGAATCTTAAAAAAAAAATTAGAATCTAAAATAATTTTTTTTTTGTCGCATGAAATAAACATGTTTGAAAAAATAAAATATTGCTTTCCCCACACACATATATATTGCTTTCCACCAAAATTTAAAATAATTTTATATCAAATAAGGACATAAAATATCCTGATTGTGTTAGAGAAGTACCTGAAATGGTTATAATTGTTTTAAATAAGAGCTTGGCCTTGCCGGTTGGATGGCCGGCCAATTTTTTTTGCCAATCAAGAGTATTTTTTTTGTAAAAATATAAATTTTATCTAAATTTTTTATTGAATTAAATTAAATTTAAAAAAGGAAAAAAAAAACAAGAACAACCTCCCACTTGTGTTGTTCTTTTTTTAGAAAAAAAATTCAAAATTTCTTGCCAAACAGAAAAATTGAAAAATAAAATAATAAATGACCAAAATGTCCCTAGCTAAAATGACTCAAGCCCTTTTTTGATATTAATATAATCACTTTAAGCCCTTATTTGAAATAATGTGCACTCAAGCCTTTTTTTTTGACACAATCAGGGCACTTTAAGCCTTTTTTTACACAATCAGAGCATTTCAGACATTTAGTTGAAACAAGGTCCACTTCATGCCCTTTTTTGACACAATTAAGATATTTTAGACCCTTATTTGAAATAATGTCCATTTTAGTACCTTATTTGAAAAAAAATGAGGAGACTTGAGATTATTTTTTTGGAATTTTCCCTAATTTCGGAATTATGAAGAGAAGTATGTACATCAACATACTGCTCGTCATATATAATTTTTCAAAGTAGGTCAATCGTCCATCGATTATCTAATGTCTCTCCGAATAAATGCTCGCTTTTTTTATGTTTCGGTATCAAATGTTTATTACTTTTTCAGCTTTATCGAATCGTGCGGATACCCTATAATGTTTTTTTTCCCTTTACCGCGAGACGACTAAAACTCTTTTTAAACGTATAAATGTTGTCTCTTTTGACAAAAAAATAAAAAATAAAACGTACAAATGTTATCTCATAAAAGAAAAAAAAATCATTTGACTAAATACACCGCTTTGGCATAATCCCGACCTCTCTGCAATAAGTTTTTAGACCAATCGTTTCCTAATGATATCATACAATCTATAAAGTATCAATATTAAGAATGATTTTTTTCCTGACAATATGTACAGGCTAAAAAATAATTCTTTTTTGTAGTAATGTAAAAGCAAGAAAGATAAAAAGATGCGGTTATTAGGACCAAGAAGGGTGGTGTAATTGTAAATACATCAACATCAACATCAACATCAACGACATATTTATGTAGGCTGCGCATTTCATCCGTATGCAGCGACTCAAGATACACGCGTATAGATACACGAATAACTAATCCATTGAGTTAAAGAATTAATGCACATTGTTCTGGATTCATCGTTCTTGATGCATAATTGCGAGAATTTAATGCTCAAGAGATTCTCCTCTATGAACCATTTTATCACTGGTTTCAATGAGACGGCCTCTCACTATCGCTTCAGATGATTTTATATGTGAGGTTGTGTGTACATTATGGTTTAGAGAAAGTATTTGAGCTCTATTTATAGAGAATGAAACTTATCCCCTCATAAAAAATTAGGTTTATCTCGGCCTACACTATACAGCTCCACATCCGATTAGAATTAAGAAATTGTATATGTCTTTCTTTATTAGACCAATTAATAATTACAATGACAATTAATAAAGCCCGCAATTTAATATTAAAATATAATATTCTTATTTTCCTACTTGGGCGAAATTAATTGAAATTGTACTGTATATGTGCATCTTTATATTGGTCTAGAGATAATTCCCAACAGTTAATCTGATCCCATAAAGTCTTAAGTACTGGATCATACTAGTAACTGCATCAGAAGACACAAAGCCATCCATGATCACGAATACTCTTAACTCTACTTATATGGATTTGATACGTGTGACATTATGATTTTCCTGTTATTTCGAGACTTATCAATGAGAACATATCTATTGATGTAATTCAGTCGTATCTCGCTCGAATATGATCAATCTCGAGTTAACAAATCAAAAAGAAAAGACTAACGCAAGACAAGGTACGTGAACCTAAGGGACTCGAATATGTATTGACACTTTGACCATAAGGATTGTCGAAAGAGTATTTAAAACCATTAAAGGCTGGTCTAAGAATGATTAGGGAATACATTGCTAGCGTTATACGATTAGAGTATGGGTGACATCGCTTAACCAATGTATAATTTGTAAAATTTTCCTAAATTGAATGATGACAATCGAGGCCGTCGGAGCTAGTAATAAACCATCGCAATCACATGACAATCAAAGTTGCCATAAACTAACGAGCCCTAAGTGTGATGAGAATCACAGAGTTGATACGTGTAACGTCTGCAAAAGTCGCTCGTTAGTTCGGGGTAGTCTGAAATTACATTTGACAGAGAAATAACCCAAGAACGAGTCTCGAAATTGAAAAATGGAAAACAAAGAATTGTAACATTTTAATCGAATTGGATGTTGCCTCATCGAAGGAAATTTGAATTGAAAAAACGACGTTCTGGACGATGAAAGCAAAATTACCATTTTGCCTCTCAAGTTTTGGCTTGATCTTATTAAATGAAGAAGGGAATTTTGGTTTTTAATAAACCCCCTAGCTGCTGAAAATTGAAGGTTATTATGGTTAATGAAGCTTGGATATTATACATATAAAGATAAGTGTCAAATGGTTGGTGTTATGGCATTAATTATACACCTTCTTACCTACCATTCCTTTAAGTTGACCATCCAAATTGGTGTAAAGCCTTCTCTTCTTCCTCCTTCAGCCTTGTTTCAGTCGAGAGCCCCCTCCCCTTGCCATCTTCTTCTTCTTCTTCTTCTTCTTGCCGAGACCTCACCAGACCAGCCTCTGCCCGCCGGCTTCGCCACCCACGACTGCCCCTTCTGGCGATCGTCCAGCCCCGCGTCGACCACCAACCGAACCTCAACCTCTTCCTGACAATTTCCAGGTGGTAGCTCGGCCATTGGATGCCGAAGGAGCTCTAACCAGCCTTTTTCCCAAAACTGGATGGATTAGAACGTAGCCGAGGGTAAGTCTTGTTTGATCTCTTCAAGACTTCGTTTTGCCCCAAATTTTTGGTGAGATCTTGTAGACTTAATGTACTCTTGTATGCTGAGCTGAGGTAGCAAGTTTGGCTAAGTTTTAATGGAGTTTTGATGTTGAAATGACGTTGTTTCGTTGAGCAAAATCTGACCGGCGGTAGGCTTGAGGGAACCGGGGTTGCTCAAAAACTTTCAAACATCGTTTTGCTCCAAAATCTTGGTTGAGGCTTCAATAGACATAAAAATACATGTTAGCAAGTGATTTATGTGATGAATTAAGGTTTAAAGTAGAATTAAGGACTGATTAGAGGAGAAAAGGGTAGAACCGAAAGTTGCCCTGTTTCGATTTGTACAAACTGAATTCTTAAGGGCTGTTTGGGGTATCGTCTTACCTTAATTTCATCGTTGAGATATATTAGGATGTTAATTGAGATGTTATTGAGGTGTATGCTCCGTGGTTTGATGATTGGAAGTGAAAAATTAATCGATTGGATGAATCTTCCTAGGTTGCGCGGCTACCCTGTTTTGGACTCCTAGAATCAAATCCTTGGAGTGCCTTGAGAGGAAATTTTACTGATTAAAGCTTAAGGTAATGAGTCCCTAAACCTTGATTAGGAGGATAGGCATCTACCGGATGAATTAGGATTAATTTGGATGAATTCTTGTGGGAATATTATGTAATTGTTCATTGTCATTCATGGCGATTATTTGTAAGTTTTGTGTTCTCACTTATTGCATATACTTGTATCCGATGTCGTCTTGTGGATGCTGAATTTTGTTGACCTGCATGCTATAGATTCTTAACTTGGTGAATGAGCTTGTACTTGATTATGAAGTTTTGAAGTGGAAGGGGGTCTTGCATGCTTAAGAACTTCTGACACCTTGATGCGTTGGAATGCAGGGTCGCTTTGAATGATATCCTGATGCATAGAGACGCGAGATAAGATTATATATGTGTCGACATAAGCCTTGAATGTCATTAAAAACCTAAGGCGTTTAACACGGGTTTATGTTTATAATGGTCTGAGGCATTATGACGTGGACCAAGCCTAAGGCCTTTTGACGCGAGCATGAATAGTGAGATAAATCATGGTGATAGAACGTATAACTTGATCTTGTATTTTAATGCCTGACTTGAGTTGTAAAGTATGATGATATACTTGTATGATTGTCAACCACTTGTCTCTTTATAGTACATTATGATTATTGTTTGTCTTATATTAATTGGCGTGTCTTTGCTCATTGTTTGCATTTATGTCTAGGTGTACTGTCGGCCTAACCTAGAGTTAGGAATTAGCTTACTGAGATGTAAATTTCACCTCGTTGTGGGATCCTACTTTTTCAGACCCCAAGCCTTGAAGGATGTTTCCGACCTGCCTAGGCGATCCTAAAGAGATGACCGCCTATTTTGACGAGTTCCCTGACGGTCGGGGTACTGTATATGTTAGGAAGTGTACTGTTGTTTGGGTCGATGAAGGATGTAAAGATTGGAAACTCCATAGGTTTGAGGCTTGGTTCCGTAGAGTCGGTGAGGAGACTATTGGTTCTTTGAAGCCCACTGAAGTACCTCGTGTAGTTATACCCAGCTGGTGTCATCCTATCCGAGATGAGGTAGAGGTGGAGATTTCTGTGATGGGATCAAGGAATGTGCTGGAGAAGACCTCTATCCTGGAGGAAGTAGACGAGGTGATAGAGATTTCTGCTTATGAGGATGAGCTGAAAGATGCTATGGAGGACGGCTCTGTAGATGTGCGCTCTGAGACCTTTTCAGACTACGATCCAGGGAAGGACGAAGACGAGGATGATGATGAGTCTAGCAGTGCGTCTTAGTGGGTTCCTGTAGCTTTTAGGGTTGTCTTTTGGTGGTTGATTTTGATGGCCCGTTAACTTTTTAGGGGCTTAGATGTCTATTATTTTTTGCTTAGTTCCCGACCTTCACTGACGCATATGCAGGTTTAGTTGATCTTGCATCTTTTGTAAAAACTCTTGATTATGTTATGTATATGTTTATATGTTTCGTTATCCCAATTATCCCATTTGGACTTGTATGGGGTTGTTCGTTTATCTTGTTTCTGCGTGCGTACTGTACATTGCATGTAACACTTGAAGTGAGCCCTAGGCCTTGAGAGAGTTTCGATTCGGGAGTTGCGCGCTCATGGACCAGGGGACGCGAGGCATGACATCCCTTCTTGTTTGGTATCAGAGCAAGGTCAGCTCGATCCAAGTTGATTGAAGATTGGAGTAATAAGGAGGAAGGAATTGGGATTGACTTGATAGCGAGACCTTAGAAGACTCCTTAGAGTTAGGTACGGAATGCATGACATATGAACTGGCGCATGTGGTTGACATATAGTATTGGCATGATTGTGGAAGTAATGAAGATCAAGCTCTGTACTTAGCATTGGGAATTATTCTTGACTTTGGCTTATTGAGTGAATAATTATCGCGGGTTATGTTGAACTGCTAGGGTGACTGGAATTGAGTTGTAGTTGTGACTCTTTGATTGATGTATCCTTGGAAATGACTATGAGAATAGTTGCCTTGTCGTGACTGTTGCTTTTAAGGTATAGTTTAGAATCACTGGACTTGATTAGATAAGTAAGTTTCTAATTATGTGGTGGAATTATAATGGTCAAGATATAGTAAGTGTGGACAAGAAGGAGCAACCCGTCCAGAAGGCCTAGGGGCGGAGATTCTAGCTCAAGATCGCCTGTAATGAAAGATCCAAAGATGGATGGAGTGCTGAGAGTACTAGAAAGGATTGACGGTCTCATGGACAAGTAGACCCAAGACAGGGATGCTGCCATTGTTTAAGCTGTGGGGGCTGCTATAGCTGCTGTTAACGCAAATAATGGCAACAACGGAGGTAACGAGAATAACGGTGAGAACGACTAGGGTAATGAATTAGGCAATGCCCAAGAAGAAGGTGTTGCGGCTAGACAAATAGGCCAACTGGTCGAGCAGTTTATTAAGCTGAAGCCAACCCAATTCGATGGAACTGGAGACCTTGAACTAGCACCAAGGTGGATAGAAAAGCTTGAGAAAGCTTTTGGGATTTTGAGGTGCAATGATGAAGAAAAAGTGTTATTGGCAGTATACCATCTGGAAGGTACCACAAACGATTGGTTGAGTGCCACCAAGAATGGAGTATTCCCGGAAAGAACTGCCTTGACTTGGAATAGCTTTATTACTACATGTAACGACAAGTATTTTTCGGAGACTGCTCGCGAAAGGAAGCAAGTGAAATTTCAGCAGTTACATCAGAATCATTTGACGGTGGACCAATACAAAGCCGAGTTTGCTAGGTTGTCAAGGTACGCATCCAGATCAGTAGAGGACCCACTGAAAAAGGCGCAAAGATTTCGAGACGGGTTGAGCCCCGAGCTTCGTAACTAGATGGTAGCTCTGAACTTAAGGACTTATAAAGAAATTTATGAACGGGGTCAAATGATAGAAAGAGATATGAAAGAGAGAACAACCACATCTGGATCGCGATTTAGCTCATTTCGAGATAATCGTTAAACAGGTAAGAGACCTATGGCTGGCAATAGATGTTTTGTCCTTCCAGTGAGGAAGAATATTGGGAAACCGCCGCATCAGACAAACTGGAACTGCCGCCTTTGTGATAAGAGGCATGGTAATGGCCCCTGCCCGGCTAGGATAGAAGCGTGGTTTAAGTGTGGTCAGATGGGCCATCAAATGAGGAGTTGCCTCAATCAAGCTCTAATAACCAGACCTCAAGGGCAATGACCATAGGCAAGATCATCATCTGCAATTCCACCGAATGATCAGAACAGATCGCCAGCTCAAGGAAGGGTGTACGCTGCGGCACGAAGGGAGGCGGAGGTGTGACCACGCTGCTTATGCCTTATTTGACCTTGGCGCTTTGCATTCTTTTATGTCTGCCCAATTTGCTGACTTGGTTGATATGAAGTTGAAACCGTTGAATGGGATACTGCATGTTGCCACCCCGTTAAAGGATAATGTGTTGGTCTTATTAGGCTGTGCAGACTTTAAGATAGTCATTGACGGTAGTGAAGAGAGGATAGATTTGGCTGTGTTACCCATGTACGACTTTGATGTAATTATTGGAATGGATTGGCTGGGTAGGCAAAGGGCAGTAGTTGATTGTGGTAGTAGGATAATCCGTTTTTATCCGAATAGTCTCCCTAATTGCGAATTCGTGGGAAGTCGAAGAGGAATCTCGATTCCTTTAGTCTCATCGCTTGAAGCGACAAGGATGATAACCGAAGAATATCGAGCCTATTTGGCGGCGGTAAAGGATACAACTACCGTGAAATCAAAGTTGGGAAGTATTCCGGTATTGTGTGAATTTTCTGTTGTCTTTCCTCAAGAATTGCTGAGATTGCCACCGGAGAGAGAGAGAAATTAAATTTGCGATTGAGTTAGCTCTCGGAACGGAGCCTATCTCGAAGGCACCTTATAAACTGTCCCTATTGGAGTTGAAGGAGTTAAAGGTGCAAATGCAAGAATTATTAGATAAGGGATTCATTCGATCGAGTGCTTCACCGTGGGTGCAAATGCAAGAATTTTGTAAACCTCGAACCTATGAGGCTTCCAGTCCTTTCCATCCTCATCGACCCAAACTATAGTACACTTCCTAACGTACATAGTTCCCCGTTCGTCTGGGAACTCCTCAAAATACGCGGTCATTTCCTTCGGGTCACCTAGTCTGATCAGCAACATCCTTACCATCTAGGATATAAAAATGTGGTCCCGCAACGGGATGAGATTCACATCTTAATAAGACAGGTCCTAACCCTAGGTTAGACTGACCGTACACTCAGGTGAATGCAATCATGAACAAAATGCACAAGCAACCACATGAAGCATTCAATGGTCATTAAATAACATATAGATACAAACTAGCGTCAAACACACAATCATGACATCATATCTCATCGTTCAAATCAAGCACGCATTACCAAGTCAGGTCACACCTTTCACCTTTCCAGACCTCCATTGATTCACGCCCGCATTTATAACGCTTCAGGCTCGGTCCGTGTAATTACGCCTCAGACCATCCCATCGACAAACCCGCGTAAATGAATCAGATTTTCAATTTCATTCCAGGCCTGTGTTGACACATATCAAATTTCGTCCCGCGTCTCAACGCATTAGGACAATGGCCATTTCAACCCTGCGTCTCAACGCATCAGGGTACAATTCAACACAACCTCGCGTCTCAATGTCTTAGGGTATTAATCCATACAACCCCGCGTCTCAACGCCTTAGGGTGTCAATCCATACAACCCCTCAGGGTATCATATGGTTCAAACATGCCACACATCATTTCAATTTAAACTTCATGATCGAGTACAAGCTCATACATCGAGTTAGATATCTATGGCATGCAAGGCAGTCAATCCATCACTCACAAGAGGCAATCAATTCATGACACAAGCATTCAACAAGCATTCAAGCCATCGACATCTCACGAGGACGCACATTGGACAATCACACCATAATTCACGAGAACCAACCTAATTCACACCCAATTCACCCAATCGAGTCCAATCCTCCTAGCCAAGATTTACAAACCCCTTAACTTGCGCTAAAATCAATAAATTTCCCTTCCCAAGCAGCTCAAGTAATCAGCTTCAAGGGTTCCAAAACAGGGCAACCATATAACCCTAGAGAAATCCAATCAATTTGTCAATTTTCTCGCTCAAATCACCAATTCACGAAGCACAAACCTCAATGACATATCAATCGACATTCTAGCACATCTCTACGCAGAATTTAGAGCTCAATTTCAACTCCTATTAGCTCCCAACAATTCGGTTTGCAAAAAATCGAAACAGGGCATTTTCGGTTCTGTGCATACCTCCCTTGATTAGGCCTTAAACTATTCTAAATACCCAATTTATCCACTAATCTACTTGCTAACATGTAATTTTAGGAGTTAGAAAGCCTCACCGAAAATTTGAGGTCAAGGCGACATCAAATGGTCTACTAACGGCGCTGGTTCCTCCAAGCCTGCCGCCGGTCAAATTCTGCCCATCAAAGGCGACACTATTTCATCAAAAAATCTCCATCAAATTAAGCCCAAATTTTTACCACAACTCAGTATGCATGTGCCCTTGATGTCCACAAAATTTGACCGAAAGATTCAAACGATTAGAGGTCCTACGGAGTTCCAATAGCAGCTTACCTCCAGTTGCGAGTGTTTCCGTCGACTCTCGGGAGAATGTCTAGCCAGAGCTCCTCAGTAGGTCAAATGCCGAGCTATCACTTGAAGGTTGTCGGCAAGAGGTTGAAGAAGATGCTGGTGGTTGGCTCGACGGTTGGAAGTCGTCGGAAGGGGTGGTCGGAAGTGGCGAAGGTGGCGGTAGAGTTTGGTCGGGCGGGAGCAGCTCTCGGCTGAAGAAGAAAGGAAGAAAAGGAAGAAGATGGCTATGGAGGTTGAGGTCTTCGGCAAAATGAGGGAGGAGAGGGTGTGTATACACCAATTTGAGAGTCAACAATGAAGAATGGTAGGTTAAAAGTTGGACATTTAATGCCAACTCTTCATCCATTGATACTTGTCCATATGTCAATCAATAGCTCGTCTAATGGCCCTCATTTTCTCAAATTTTTGGCAACCTAGAGGGTGTGGTCAGTGACCAAAATGCCCTAATTCCATTTATTAAGGCAAGGTTAAGACTTAAGGGGTAAAATGGTAATTTTACCCTCGACGTTCGAAATGTCGTTTTTCTAATTCAAATTTCCTTCGATGAGGCGACGTCCAATCCAATTATAATGTTGGAATCCCTTATTCTCCATTTTTTTAATTTCGAGACTCGTCTCTGAATCATTTCTCTATCAGATGTGATTTCAGTCTATCCCGAACTGACGGGCGGCTCTTGTAGACGTTATGCGTATCGACTCTGTGATTCATATCACACTTAGGGCTCGTCAATTCATGGCGACTGTGGTTGTCATGTAATTGCGAGGGTCTATTACTAGTTCTGACAGTCTCAATCGTCATCGCTCGATTTAGGAAAATTTTGTAAATTATACATTTGTCAAGCGGCATCACCAGCACTCCAATCGTATAATGCTAGCAATGCATTCTTTAATTGTTCTTAAATCGGCCTCTTATGGCTCTAAATATCCCATCGACAATTCTTATGGTCAAAGTGTCATTTCCTATTTGAGTTCCCTAGGTCTACATACCTTGTTTCGCGTTAGCCTTTCCCTTTTGGTCAGTTAACTCGAGATTGATCAGATCCAAGCGAGATACGACTGAAAGGCATCGTTAGATTTATTCTCATTAATAAGTCTCGAAATGACAGGAAAAATCAGAATGTCACAACTCTTCCCTCTTACAAAAATTTCATCCTCGAAATTTACGATAAACCAGTTACTCAAACAAATGGGGGTATTGACGCCTCATCGTTTCCTTGCTTTCCTACGTAGCCCCTTCGTTCAATGGTCCTCCCAAACGACTTTGACCAATGGAATCATCTTATTCCTTAGAATCTGCTCTTTTCGATCTTCGATCCTGATTGGCTTTTTTACGTAGGATACTCTATCATCCATTTCGATAACCTCGTAATCCAATACATACGTCGGGTCTGGCTCGTACTTCCGTAGCATTGACACATGGAAGACGTTGTGTACTTGGGACAAGTTAGGCGGCAAGGCAAGCTTGTAGGCTGAAGTCCCAATTCGTTCTAAAATCTCAAAAGGTCTTACGTAACTTGGACTCAGTTTTCATTTCTTTTCAAATCGAGATAATCCTCTCGTTGGCGACACTTTAAAGAAAACATGATCGCCTACTTGAAACTCCAAAGGCTTACGCCATTTATCTGCATAACTTTTCTAACGACTCTGTGCTGTTTTTAGTCTATCCCGGATTATCTTTACCACTTCCACCGATTGCCTTACCAACTTTGGGCCTGTAATACTTCTTTCTCCAACCTCGTTTTAGCAAATCGGGGTCTTGCAAGCTTTTTCGCAAAGCTGTTCAAAAGGTGTCATTCGAATACTCTGCTGATAACTGTTATTATATGCGAACTCCACCAAATGCAGCTAATCTTCCCATCCACCTTTGAAGTCTATAACACACGCTCGTAACATATCCTCGAGCGTCTGAATTGTCCTCTCCGATTGTCCGTTCGTCTGTGGATGACATGCCATACTAAATTGTAGTCGAGTTCTCATGGCATCTTGAAGACTCTTCCAGAAGTTCGCTGTAAACTTGGGATCTCTGTCCGATGTGATCGTCACGGGTACTCCATGTAGCCTCACTATCTGCCGCATATACAATTCGATATATTTATCCATTGCGAAATTCTTTTGCACAGGAATAAAGTGTGCAGACTTGGTCAACCTGTCCACGATTACCCAAATAGAATCGTGGCTTCTCTGGCTCCTTGGTAGTCCCATTACAAAATCCATAGTAACGTGTTCCCATTTCCATTCAGGAATCTTCAACGGCTGTAACAATCCGCCGGGTTTACAGTGTTGTGCCTTTACCTACTGGCACGTCAATTACTTTGCCACATATTTGGCTACATCCACCTTCATCCCGTTCCCACCAGTAGTGCTGACGTAAGTTCTGGAACATTTTCATGCTACCTGGGTGGATACTATAATTGCTTCTATGAGCTTCTGATAAAATCTTTTCTTTGAGCTCTTCTTCCTTTAGTACGCATAGACGTCCTCGAAATTTCAAAATTCCATCCTCTAACACTTGGAACTCTGGCCTCCTTTTTGTTGTGTCCATTTCAAGGATCTTCTGAATTTCCGGGTCCGTATGTTGCAAAGCTTTTATACTTTCTTGGATCTTAGGTTCTATACTTAGGGTGGCTACCAAACTGGACAGCTGACCGACTTCCAATTTGAATTCAGAATCCCCAAAATCTTCAAATAACGGCCACCCTTTTACTAGAAGACAAGCGATACTCGATTTCCGATTGAGCGCATCAACGACTTGGTTTGCTTTCCCACGATGATATAATATGTCACAATCATAATCCTTAAGCAGCTCCATCCATCGACGCTGCCTCATGTTTAGTTCTTTTTGGGAAAATAGATACTTCAGGCTTTGGTGATCCGTATAAATGTGAAATTTCTCGCCACACAAATAATGCCTCCATATCTTCAGAGTAAAGATGATCGCTGCCAATTCCAAATCATGAGTCGGGTAGTTTATTTCATGCGGTCTCAGTTGTCGGGACGCGTAGGCAACCACTCTTCCATGCTGCATTAACACACAACCTAGTCCCTTTAGCGAAGTATCGCTATATATTTCATATCCTCCAGGTCTTGATGGAATCGTCAATACCGGTGCGGTTGTCAATCGATGCTTAAGCTCTTGAAAACTCCTTTTACACTTATCCGTCCTTTCGAACTTCGTTTCTTTCTTAGTCAATCTCGTCAGTGGAATGGCTATAGATGAAAACTTCTCTACGAAATGTCTGTAATATCCTGCCAATCCTAAGAAACTTCGGACTTCCGTGATCGTAGTAGGCCAAGGCCAATTCATAACAGCTTCGATCTTCGTAGGATCCCCAGCAATACCTTCTCCAGATACCACGTGGTTAAGAAATGCCACTTTATTCAGCCAGAACTCGCATTTTCTAAACTTAGCGTAAAACGAGTGCTCCCTCAGGGTCTGCAAAACAATCTTCAAATGCTCTTCGTGTTATTCGTTACTCTTTGAGTAAATTAAGATATCGTCAATAAAGACTATGACAAATCTATCCAAGAATTCCTTGAACACCCGATGCATCAAGTCCATAAATGCGGCTGGAGCATTGGTCAGTTCAAAAGGCATCACAGTGAATTCATAGTGACCATACCTTGTCTTAAAAGCGGTCTTAGGTATGTCTTCTTTCATAATTCTCAACTGATGATACCCGGCCACTAGTTCAATTTTAGAGAATACCGCAGCTCCTTGCAATTGATCAAATAAATCATCAATCCTCGGCAGTAGGTACTTATTCTTTTCAGTCACATGATTCAACTGTCTATAGTAGATGCATAAACGCAATGATCCATCCTTTTTCCTTACAAACAACACCGGCTCTCCCCATGGTGAAGCACTCGGTCGAATAAATCCCTTATCCAATTATTCTTACACTTGCACCTTTAGCTCTTTCAATTTTGATAGGGACATCCTATAGGGTGCCTTCGAGATCAGCTCCGTTCCGGGAGCTAACTCAATCATGAATTCTATTTCTCGCTCTAGTGGCAACCTTGGTAACTCTTGATGAAAAATGTCAGGAAACTCACGCACTACCAGAATACTTTTTAGTTTAGGCTCCTCGGCAGTCATGTCCATAACTGCGACTAAGTACACCTGACATCCTTCAATCATCAACTTTGTCACTTCAAGAGATGAGACTAAAGGAATCAAGATTCCTCCTCAACTTCCCACAAAATTCAAAACTAGGGCGACCTTCTAGAAAGAAACGAATTATCCTACTACCACAATCAACTACCGCCCTTTGTTTACCCAACCAATCCATTCCTATGATCACATCAAAGTCATACATGGGCAACACAGCCAAGTCTATACTCTCTTTACTATCGCTAATTACGATTTTACAATCAGCACAACCCAATGAAACCAACACATTATCCTTTAACAGGGTGGCCACATGCAGAATCACACTTAACGGTTTTAACTCAATATCAACCAAATCAGCAAAGCGAGAAGACACAAATGAGTGTGATGCGCCGGGATCGAATAAAGCATAAGCAGCTTGGTCACACAAATAAATCATCCCTGTGGCCACACCAGACGCTTCTTCTGCTTCCCTACGTGTCACGGTATAGACCCTTCCTTAAGCTTGGGGTCGATTTTGATCATTCTACGGAGTGGCAGCTGGCGGTCCTACAGGTAGTCATTGCTCTTGAGGTCTATTCGTTGGGGCTTGGTACAGGCAAGTCCTCATCTGATGGCCCATTTGACCACATTTGAAGCACGCTCCAGTCCTTGCCGGACAAGGTCCGTTACCATGCCTTTTACTACAGAGGCGGCAACTCCAGTTCATTGGGTTCGACGACTTTACTATGTTCTTTCGTATTGGAGGGACGAAGCGTCTATTGCCAGCCATAGGTCTTTTGTCGGCTTGGCGGTTATCTCGAAATGAACTGAACCGCGATCCAAATGCAGCATTCCTCTCCTTCAGGTCCCTCTCGATCATTTGTCACAGTTCATAGATTTCTTTATAGGTCCTTAGGTTTAGAGCTATCATCTGGCTACGAAATTCAAGCCTCAGTCCATCTCGAAATCTCCGCGCCTTCTCTAGGGGATCCTCTACCAATCGGGGTCATACCTTGACAATCTGGAGAACTTAGCTCATACTAGTCCACTATGAGGTGATTTTGACGTAACTATAAGAATTCTACTTGCTCCCTTTCTCGAGCTGTCTCAAAGAAGTACTTGTCATTGAATGCCGTGGTAAATGTATTCCAGGTCAAGGCTGTCCCTTTCGGAAAGACTCCATTCTTGGTGACAGCCCACCAGTCATTTGCGGTCCCTTCCAATTGGTACACTACTAACAGTGCCTTTTCCTCATCTGTGCACTTCAGTACTCCAAAGGCCTTTTCCAGTTTCTCGATCCATCTTGGTGCTAGCTCGGGATCTCCAATCCCATCGAATTGGGTTGGCTTCAGCTTGATAAATTGTTTGACCAATTGGCCCATCTGCCTGGCCACAACAACTTCGTCCTGGGCATTTCCTATCTCATAGCCTTGGTCATGATCGCCGTTGTTTCCATTGTCTCCATTATTGTCATTATTGACATTGACGTCAGCTATCGCGGCTCCCACCGCTTGAGCTATGGAGCATTCCTATCTTGGGTCTGCCTGTCGATGAGGCTGCCAATCCTTTCTAGTGCTCTCAGCACTCCGTCCATCCTAGGGTCTTCCGCCATAGGTGGCCTCAAACGAGAGGCTCCGCTCTTGGGTTTTTCAGGTTTTCTAGGCGGATTACTCATTCTGGTATGCTTTCACTAAGCTTGGACCACCACAATTCCACCAAGGAGTTAGAAACTCATTCATCCAACCAAGTCCATGGCTACCAAACTATGCCTTAACGGAAATAGTCATAACATAACGACCTTCCACACCATTAATTCCAGAGGCACTTCACTAAACATTCCATGGCCATTACCCCATTTCGCCCACTTCAATGGTTCACCCAAACTAGCCATGCTCATTTACTCAACAGACCAAAATCCAAAAATGACTTTTAGCGCTAAACATGAAACTTAATCCTCAAAAGTCACCATAATCGTGTCACGACCAAATGTCAATCACATGCGCCAAGTCATATGCCATGCATCTCGTGCCTTATTCTAACAAGCTTCCTAAGGTCTCGCTACTTGTGACATTCCAAATTTCCGACCCCTCGAAGCTTGAGATATGAAATGAAATCTCAAAATTGAAAAATGGCCAATAAAGATTCCAATATTTTAATCGAATTAGACGTCGCCTCATCGAAGGTAAATTGAATTGAAAAAACGACGTTCCGGACGTTGAGGGTAAAATGTCCATTTTGCCCCTTAAGCCTTAA
The DNA here is from genome assembly GCA_028455895.1 of Rhodomyrtus tomentosa. Classification (NCBI taxonomy): domain Eukaryota; kingdom Viridiplantae; phylum Streptophyta; class Magnoliopsida; order Myrtales; family Myrtaceae; genus Rhodomyrtus; species Rhodomyrtus tomentosa. The sequence goes on from JAPCWY010000008.1 coordinate 15,366,392, forward strand.
CCTTGTCTTAACAAATGGAATGAGGGCATTTTGGTCAATTGAAATACCCCATGGCTGCCAAAAATTAAGAAAAATAATAGCCCTTGGATGAAGACTTGATTGACATATGGACAAGTGTCAATGGATGGTGGATGGACATTTATTAAACAACTTTTAACCTACCATTCTTCATGTTGACCATTTGGAATGTAGAAGAAGATCACTTTCTCTCTCTCCTCTCTCATTTTGGCCGGCCATCTCTTTATCTCTTGCCATTTTCTTTCAAAACTCTCTCTCTCTCTCGCTCGCTCGCTCGGCTTACCCGCTCAGTTCCAACCATGTTCACTTTTTTGGCCATAACTTTTTCGTCCGTCGTCGGACTAAGGCGTGTCACTTACCATCGGAAAGCTTATTGTCTTGCCGTTCCAAAATGGTATTATGGGTCCAAATCCACTCAGCCGTTTGTCCCATAGAGCCATTTAAAGGAGCAAAGATCAGGCTGGTTAGTTTTGAATCCAAGAGCTCCCAGCCGACCAGTTCTGACCGTCCTACTATTCTGGTCATATCTTCTTCGTTCCATACCAGATTGAGGTAAAACTATCGCCAAATGAAAGCTTATTGTCTTATCTTTCTATAGACATATTATAAGCTCAATTTGACTCGGTAGATCTTCCCGTAGCTCGATATGAGTGGACAAAAGTCCAGAAGAGCCATATTCGAGTTGGGGGAATGTCTTCGTTTGGCCACTTCAAGACTTCAAATTGTTTCAACTTTTCGGTGAGGACTTCTTAACTCATGGTACTTGTATTGGCTGAGCTAAAATTAAGAGTTTGATTGGGTTTAGATGGGTTTCCATGGTTGATTTGTGAGGGTTTCTGTGAAGTAAAATCTGCCATCGATGGACCAAGTAGAAGCAAGGCTATTTGCGGCACTTCGAGGCTTTGACTTGCTCCAAAACTCTCGATGAGACCCCTATAGACGTAATACAACATGTTAGCAAATTGATTTTGTGGTAAATCAAGATTTAGAGTTGAATTATGAACTGATTAAGGAGGTAGAGGGCAGAGCCGAATTCTGCCCTGTTTCGGTTTGGATGAACCAAGCCCTTTGAGGGCTGTGGGAGGTGTCGCTATGCTTTAAATTCATTGTTAAGACATACAAGAATGTTAATTGAGATGTTAATGATGTGTATGCTCCGTGAATTGGTGATTGGAGTAGAAAGATTGATCGTTTGTTGAACTTTGGATTAGGTCGCACGGCTGTCCTGTTTTGAATCAAGGGAACCGAAACTTTGGAGAAGTCTTGGAGAGAATTTTACGGATTAAATTGAAAAGTAAGTGACTGTTAAACCTTTACTAGAAATTTAAGACACCACTAGATGCATTTGGATGATATATTGATGAATTTGGGAGTCTATTGCATTGATTGTTCATGATCGACTGAGATAATTGAGGTGTGAGTCGTGTGTACTTTTGATGATGAGAAATTATAACTCTCATGGCTAAATTTTTATTGTGTGCATTTGATTGACATGGATGCTGTATGGCTTTGTGACATATGGCCTTGACATCTCCCATGACAATGATTCATTACTTGGCTGATAAAAATTGTACTTGATTATAAAGTTCCTTAAGAGGTGAGTTTGCTTTGTGACCTTGAGAGCTTGTGGCACCCTGATGCGCTGAGACGCGGGGTTGTGATGGCTAGTACTGTCACGCCCCAAACTCGGCGAGCACCCGAACATCCCTGTCCATGCCGTTCATTTAAGAATGCTCCAAGATCGAACGGCCAATAGCTTACAACTCCTTTAATCAAAGCATGCAGAAGCGATGCCATCCTCTAATTATATAAATACAACGACATATCGATGACTTAGGACATAAACAACAAAGTCTCATTAACCACTTTTACCATGGATTCAATTCATATTCCACCAATCAAAAGTACAAACCCAAACATCATCAAAAGACAAATCCATTCTAGTGCTATTGATCAACTATCTCTTCAAGTGCCAGTCCTTGGCAAGCTCGTGCTTCCTTCGCTTGGAATTTGAAAAATATAAGCCCCCACTGGGGTGAGATATAAATCTCAGTAAGACGGGTCCTAACCCTAGGTTAGGCCGAGCGTCCACTCAGGCAGTCATATATCTAATAAAATTAGACTCTGGTTCACACAGACATATAGGGCACCAGTCAATAAACTAAACATATGGATGACAGGCAAACATCGATGACCTCAAGTCACACTCAGGTAATAATGCCCATGCACTCTCAGCCTACCACATCTCATATTCACTAACCTCAGCCTGTCTAAATCTCTAGCCCGCGATCTTGTCGCCTCAGGCTCGGCAACTGCGTAAACGCATCAGGTTCCGATAAATCTCCTGGCAAATAACATTATCTCAACCTCTGCCTGCCTTATTCTCTAGCCTGTGAACTAGTCACCCTAGGCTCGGCCCGCGTAAATGCATCAGACCTTCATCGGTGACCCGCGTAAATGCATCAAGTCCCGGTTCATCTCCAGGCAAGGTTTATGAGCTCATACTCAACCTTGCGAACTCGTCGCATCAGGGTATATATATCCTGTCCCGCGTCTCATACGCTTCAGGGCCTCTTCGTCCCACGATTAGATCGCATCAGGACCTTGGTCATCTCAACCCCGCGAACTCGTCGCATCATGACGCTACACAATATCAATTTCCACCCTGCGATCTTGTAGCATCAGGGTATTCATTTTCTTGCCCCGCGTCTTACACGCCTTAGGGCCTTGCCATGTCGTACTCATGCCACAAACCTAACTTATGCCTTGGTTATAATTTAATCTCACACTCACTAGCAAGCGCACATTCAAAGTGTTTCTTAATTCTCGTGGCATGCAATTCAATTCAAATGATATATAGGCATGGCGAATAACCTAGGCATATAATATTACTCACAATTAATCTGATATCATCTTAGTATATCACTAAGCCACCCACTTGAATAAATTCTCATAATCATCCTAATCGGCCCTCGACTTACCCAATCGAGTCCAATCGTCTTAACATAAGGTTAGGAATTCCCTTACCTTGATTTCAACATCACAATTTTACTCCTCTTGAGCCTTCAAAGATTCGGCCTTAATATCCAATACCGAACTCAATGCGCAACCTAACAAAATCCAACCAATTACGTCAATTTCCAATCCAATTCAACCATTCATGAACCCCAAGTCTCCATAGCATATTCCTCATCATCATAACATGCCTCAATCATCAATTTGAGACTTATAGTCCAACCATTATCAGCCCCACAGATTCGGTTTTGCACAGAACTGAACCGGTTCTTCTCGATTCTGTGCAATTCGAGTATAACCAGCCCTAAATTCAACTCCAAATCCAACATTCAATCATCATCCAGCCTCTTAACATGATTATCTAAGGTCCAAGAGGCTCACCAAATATTTGAGGCTGATTGGTCGCCGGAAACTCGCCGAACGCCGCCGGTTCCTCCAAGTCAATTTTCTGGCAGTTTCTGGGCAAAATGTACAGGGTCGGTTCGTGGTAAAAAATTTATCAAATCAAGCCCAAATTTTTACCACAGATTCCTACATTCTTAGCTTGATCTCCACAAAATTTGAGCCAAATATTCCAACATTTCGACCATCAAAGGGCCTGAGAACCGAACCTGCCTCAGTTTGAGTCCTAATCTGTCGGCTTTTGAGAGAATCTCTGCTCCGGACTCCTTGGTGCTCCAAATGCTTCGATTCTTGTTGGAGAATGTTGGCAAGACATGGAGCTTTATTGTGGTGATCGGCTGACAGCAGATGGTGGCCGAAAGTGGCTGTTATGGCCGGCGAAGTGGAGCCCAGATTTTGGTCGGGCGAGCAGTAAAAAAGCAAGAAGAAGAAGAAGAAGAAGCTTTGGGTTTGGTTTTCTTGTGGTCTGGCCAAAATGCAGAGGCGGGAGAGAGAGAAAAGAGAGAAAGTCTTGTTATCCTCAAAGCTTGGTCAAAGAGAGTTGAATGGTAGGTTGTGAAAAGTTGACACGACCATACTCTTTCATCTCTTGACACTTGGTATTGTCATTACCCATGGAGATCCAATGGTCAATTTTTAATCCTCATTTTCGGTAGCCAAGGGGGGCATAATGTCCAATTTTCCCTTCTTCAATTATGAAAGCAAGGTTCTATGCTTGAGGGGCAAAATGGTCATTTTACCTTTGACGTTCCGAACGTCGTTTTTCTCGTTTCGAAAATCTTCGATAGGGCGACGGTCAATCCAAATAACGTTGGAATTCTTGATTTTCCATTTTAAATCTTTCAAGGCTCGTTTCTGATAGTTTTCTCTATCAGACGTGGTTCCAGCCTATCTCGAACCGACGAGCAACTTTTACAAAAATTATGCGTATCGACCCCGCGATTCATATCATGTTTAGGGCTCGTCAATTCGTGGCGGCTTTGATTGTCATGTAATTGGGAGGGTCTATTACTAGTTCCCTCGACAATCCTTATGGCCAAAGCACCGTTCCCTATCCGAGTTGCCTAAGTCCACGTACCTCGTCTCGCGTTAGCCTTTCCATTTTGGCCAATCTACTCGAATTGATCAGGTTCGAGTGGGATACGACTGAAATCCATCTCTAGATACTCGCTTCTCATTACTGAGCCTGAAGTCGATTGGAAATCAGAATGTCACAGGTACCCTGATGCGTTGAGACGCGGGGTTGTGGTGGCTAATGTCCCGATGTGTTGAGAAGCGGGACGAGATTGATTATTTGTTGACATAGGCTGGGAAAGGCATTGAAAACCTAATGCGTTTAACGCGGGTTTGTCAATTTGATGGTCTAAGGCATATTGACGCGGATCGAGCCTGAGGCGTATTGACGCGGGCATAACTATTGAAAAGAGAATTGATATCCTGATGGCCTTTAGAACCTGATGCATCAGAATGCAAGTTGCCAATCGAGATCGTGATTAGCTTGATGCGTATTGATGCGGACTTGGTCTTTGAGATTAAATTTGTGATTAGCTTGATGCGTATTGACGCGGGCTTGGCCATTGAGATTAAATTTGTGATTAGCCTAATGCATATTGACGCAGGCTTGATCATTGAGATTAAAGTTGTGATTAGCCTGATGCGTATTGACGCGGGCTTGGCCATAGAAATTGAAAGTTGTGATGAAATTGAGGACACACCTTTGCTTATGAATTTAATGTTGTGCTAGTATGAAGCTTGGTAGTGATGATATGATTGTTCTCGAATCGTGATTGCGTTATGTCAGACGTATCAAGGTGCCTTGATGTTTTATCATCATGTGTTGTTTTATCAATGAATCATAGTCTATTGTTTTATTGCATAATCTGGGAGGACTAATGGCCTGGTCTAGGTTTAGGATGAACTTGCTGAGATTTATATCTCACCCCGTCGTGGGATTAACTTTTTTAGGTCCTAGACGATGGAAATTTGAGCTTGCCAATGATTGGTATTTGAAGAAGTAATTATAGGAAATGGATTTACACTTTTGTGACTTTAGAGATTTCATGTTACCTTGAAGTTAGAGTTGTACCCTCTGAACCTGCAGTCGGTATTTATAAGAAGACGTTCCCTATGTCTTGAGTCATCTTAAGATTGAACTGAATAGAGAAGTCTTATCGCTTCCGTATGTTAGTATTATTTAGAAGTTAAATTGTTGGCCGACGGATCCTAGGTACCACCGAAACAAGACGGTCCTAGTGGGATTTTGCGTGCCTAACAGGTTTGGGGCGTGACCCTACTCGTCCTGTCCCAACATAATCCTCCTTATCACTTCAATCCGCAATCAACTTGGATCGAGCTGACCTTGCTCTGATACCAAGCAAGGCGGGATGTCACACCCCGTGCCCTGGGCACAGGTGCGGGACTCCCTACGAGTGAACTCTCTCATGTCCCAATAGTCATAATTCGAGGGAGATGCATAAAAATTAAATCGTTCGCATGCGGAAGCGAAAACATAAATCCCTCTGTACAAATATTAGTGGGGACTTGGATAGCAAGAACACCATAAATACATTTATACATAACCTTCCACGAGTTCTTGCAAAAGCGTTGGTAGACTAATCTTGTTAGTCGGTAGGGGTAACAGGACCAGCTCAAAAGACAACCATTAACATCTCTAAAAGAAAACGGACCACCGAGGTCATCGGCAAAATAACAGTCCAGAAAACGGATGTGACATTCTGATTTCCCAATCATTTTCAAACTCATTAATGAGAAGTATATCTAGCGATATATTTCAGTCATATTTCACTCGAATCTGATCAATTTGAGTAGGCTGACCAAAATGAAAGGCTAACATAAGACAAGGTACGTGGACCTAGGGAACTCGAATAGGAAATGACACTTTGACCATAAGGATTGTCGAGGAGACATTTAGGACCATAAAAGGTTACTCTAAGAACAATTAAGGAATGCATTGCTAGCATTATACGATTGGAGCGCGGGTGATTCCGCTTAACCAATGTGTAATTTGCAAAATTTTTCTAAATCGGACAATGACAATCGAGACCATAGGAACTAGTGATAGACCCTCACAATTACATGACAACCAAAGTCGCCACGAATTGACGAGCCCTAAATATGACATGAGTCACAGGGTCGATACGCGCAAAGTCTGCAAAAGCCGCCCATTAGCTCGGAATAAGCTGAAATCACGTCTGATAGAGAAAACAATCAGAAACGAGTCTTGAAAATTGAAAATGGAGAATCAAGAATCCCAACGCCATGTTTGGATTGGCCGTTGCCTTATCGAAGAATATTGGAACAAGAAAATCGGCTTTCTGGACGTCGGGGGTGAAATTACCACTTTGCTCCTCAAAGCTCTAGCCTTGCTTATTCAATTGAAGAAGGGCATTTTGGTCTTCTATACACCCCAAGAGCCATCGAAAATTTGGAGAAATTGTGGCCATTGGATTACCCTTGAATGACACTTAGGACATGTGTCAATGGATGAGCTAAAGAGTGGTCTTGTCTACTATTACCCACCCACCATTCAACTCCTTTGACTTGAAGATTGAACATAACTCTTTTCTCTCTCTCTCCTCTCATTTGACCGGCCATACACTCCCCTAAAGCACCGAGAGCTTTCTTCTTCTTCTTCCTCTTCTCTGCCGTCGTCGATCAGCTCCTGTCCTCTCTGTTCGCTGCCGCCGACGAGCCCCTCCGACCACCAACTGGACTCCGGCCGTCTACACTTGCTATCTCAGCCTCTTGCTGACCTCCTCGAAGTAGAAGCTGTCAATTAATCTATCAAGGAGCTCCGGCCAGCTATTCTCTCTGAAGCCGACGGAAACCGACGCAATCTGAGGTAGGCGGAGTTTCTAACCCTTTAAGACCTCAAAATGTTAGAGTCTTACGACCAAATTTTGTGGAGATCTAGGGAACTCGTTTAATGATCTGTGGTAAAACGTTGAGCTTAATTTGATGGAGTTTTGACCCCAAATATGTCTTGTGAATGTTGAACAGAAATTGCTGATTTGCAATCTTGAAGGAGTCGGCGACTTTCGATGGAATTCCGGCGACGATTCGACCTTAAATCTTCGGTGAGCCTCATAAAACCTTAGATAGACATGTTAGCAAGTAGATTAGTGATTAAATGGTGAATTTGGAGTAGATTAAGGGTTGGATATGCTCGGTTTACCCAGAACCAAAATAGCCCGGTTCAGTTCTGTGTAAACCGATTCTATGGAGGCTGATGATTATTGATTTTGAGCCTCAAATTGGTGATTGAGACATGCAAGGATGATGAGGATTGTGTTATGGAAGTTTGTGATTCATAGATGGATGAATTGGACAAGGGAAATTGACGATTGGTTGGAATTTCCTAGGTTGCGCGGTAGGTTTGCTCTTGGACCCTTGAGGCTGAATTATTGAGGGCTTGAGAAGAAGATTTTTGTGACATCAAACTCAAGGTAAGGGAATCTTAAACTTAGGATAGGAAGATTAGACTCAATTGGGTGAGTCGGGCGATAATTTGATTGATTTGTGAGAGATTCCAAGATGAATGTTCTTGGTACGTCCTAAGACGGTATAGGGGATTAATGTGTGCTATTCCTTGTGCTTGAATTAACTGCCACGTCTGATTGTCACGTTGATTATCTTGCATGCCATGGGTGTATGATTGTACTTGAGTTACGCATTGCATTAATGTGAAATGCATTGAGAATCATGGCCTGAGTATGATATGGCGAGACCTTGATGTGTATGAGACGCGGGGTGGTGGAATGAGTACCCTGAGGCGCTGAGGCGCGGGGTTAGAGTTGTGTAGCGTCTTGATGTGTAGAGACGGGGGGTTGAGAATGCCACGGTCCTGATGCGTTGAGACGCGGGACAGAGATGTGATTTGTTGACACTGGTCTGGAGTATCATTGAAACCTTGTGCATTTACGCGGGTTGTCAATGACGGTTTGATGCATTTACGCGGACCGAGCTTGATGCGTTCTAAACGCGGGCATGAGAATGAGGCAGGCAGGAAAGGGTGGTTGAGTTGATGTGGCAGGGCGAGTTGTGCATAATCATTTGAATGTGTTACGATGCCATAACTGTATGCTTGCCATCCGCGTGTTGGCATCTATAATTGCATTGCCTCGTATGTCTATGAGTTTGAATTATTAGGGTATGTGATTGCCTGAGTGGACAGTCGGCCTAACCTAGGGTTAGGAATTTTTTAGTGAGATGTGAATCTCACCCCGTTGGGGACCCCTCTTTTTACAGATCTTAGGTCTTGAAGATGTGGCCTATCCATTTTGGTGACCCTAAGGAGATGTCCACCTATTTTGATGAGTTCCCTGACGAGCAGGGAACCATTTACGTCAGGATGTGTACCGTAGTTTGGGTAGACGAGAGTAGTACTAGTTGGAAGCCTCACAGGTATGAGGCCTGGTTCAGGAAGGTCGAGGATGTATCTACCAGGCCGCTAAAGCCCAATGAGGTGCCCCGGGGAGTTGTCCTTAGTTGGTGCCACCCCACCCAAGACTTAGAACAGGTTGAGGGGTCGGCTGCCGGTTCAAGGATTGGACTGAAGAGGACTCCGACCTTGGAGGACACGGAGGAGGAGGTCATTGTGGTCGAGGCGATCGAAGAGGATCTCGTGGAGCCGTCTGCTGAGGAGACCATGGAGGACACCATCGAGGTTCGCTTGGAGACTTTCTCAGAGTATGAGCCCACGAAGGATGCAGATGAGATCGAGGACTCCAGCAGCTCGTCTTAGGAGCTCCCAATTTGTTAGTTAGATCTATTGGTGGTGACCCTGACCCTGTTTTCCTTGGATGCTTGAGGATAGGCCTCCTTTTTGTGTACTTACCCCGTTTTCCATGTTAGCCGATTTAGTGACTCTGTATCTGTATGAACAGTTGGATCTCATGTATGACAGTATTTACGCTATCCAAGTCCCACTTCATATTTTGTACGGAGGAGTTATTTCATTATTGCATCCACGTGCCTTGTATATTATACTTCTCTCGACTTATGTGTGGATCTTAAGACCACGAGAGATATTTGGTTTGCTTGCAGAGAGTTGCGTGCTCGTGCACGGGGCGCGAGCCGTGACATCCTTGTTTGCTTGGTATTAGAGCAAGGTCAGCTCGATCCAGAGTTGGTTGAGGATTGAAGTAATAAGGAGGATTAAGTTGGGACTTGGACGGTTAGCGAGACCTTAGGAGACTAGTTAGGATAAGACATGGGGTGCATAGCATGTGACTTGACACTTATGAATGGCATTTGGCCTTGGCAGGGTTGTAGTAAGGCATGAGGATTGAGTTCTCTACTTGGTATTGAAAGTCATTTATGGACTTTAGCCTGTGGAATGAATGAGTATGGTTGGTTTTAATGAACCGTTGGGGTAAACGGAACTGAGGAACGACCATGTGTTGCTTGTTGAAGTGTCTCTGGAAAATTTTTGTGTGGAAACTGTTATATTATGACTGTTTCTGATAAGGTATAGTTAGTAGCTCTGGACTTGGAAGAATGAGTAAGTATTAACTCATTGCTAGATTGTGGTGGATCAGGCTCAGTAAAGGAATATAAAGATGAACAACCCATCCAGGAGATCTAGAAGGTCTAGAGGTGGAGCCTCTAGCTCGAGGCCTCCTGTGGCAAAAGACCCGAGGATGGATGGCGTACTAAGGGCACTGGAGAGAATAGGTGACCTTATTGACAGGTAGACCCAAGATCGGGATGCTGTCATAGCCTACTCGATAGGAGCCACCATAGCTACCGTCAACGCCAACAACGGCAACAATGGTGGCAATGGAAGCCAGGGTGAACTTAACCAAGGCAGTGAGGCGGTGAATGCCCAGGAGGAAATAGTCGTGACCAGACAGATAGGTCAGTTAGTGAAACAATTCATAAAGCTGAAGTCGACTCAATTCAATGGGACTGGAGATCCCGAGCTAGTACCCAGGTGGATTGAGAAGCTAGAGAAAGATTTTGGGGTGCTAAGGGGTACAGATGAGGAGAAAATGCTACTGGCAGTATACCAGCTGAAGGATACTGCAAATGATTGGTGGGCTGCCACTAAGAATGGAGTTTTCCTTGAAGGAACGACCATGAATTGGGATACCTTCAAGACGGCGTTCAACGACAAGTATTTCTCGAAGACGGCCAGAGAAAGGAAGTAGGTAGAATTTCTACAGCTACGACAGAACCAGCTGACCGTAGATCAGTATGAGGCCGAGTTCTCCAAACAATCGAGGTACGCACCTCGATCTGTAGAGGACCCCTAGGAGAAAGCACGGAGATTTAGAGATGGTTTGAGGCCTGAGCTCCGCAGTCAGATGATTGCTCTAAACCTAAGGACTTATAAGGAGATCTATGAGGGGGGTCAGATGATTGAAAGGGACTTGAAAGAGAGGAATACCGCAACTGGATCGCGGTTTATCCCGTTCAGAGACAACCGCCAGATGGGCAAGAGACTAATGGCGGGCAATAGGCGTTTTGTTCCTTCCGTGAGGAAAAATATTGGGAAGCCGTCGAACCCCACGAACTGGAGTTGCCGCCTTGGTTACAGAAGGCATGGAAATAGGCCATGCCCGGTAAGGACTGGAGTTTTCTTTAAGTGTGGTTAGCTGGGCCACTAGTTGAGGACGTGCCCAAATCAAGCTTCGACGAGTCGACCTCAAGGACAGAGACCGTAAGTTGGACCGTCGACTGCCACTCCTTAGATCAAGCCGAATCGACCACTGGCCTAGGGAAGGGTATATGCAGTAGCCCGTAGAGAGGCGGATGAAGCACCAAGTATGGTCACAGGTACGATTTACTTGTGCGACCAAGCTACATATGCATTGTTTGATCCTGGTGCCATGCATTCATTTGTGTCTGCATAGTTTGCTGAATTGGTGGGTATGAAGTTAAAACCGTTGCATATAATTCTGCATGTTGCCACTCTTTTAAAGGATAATATACTGGTTTCTTTGGGCTGTGCTGGTTGTGAAATCGTGATTGGAGGGAGTAAGAGGAGTATTGACCTAGCTGTATTACCCATGTATGATTTTGATGTGATCATAGGAATGGATTGGCTAGGTAAGCAAGGGGCAGTGGTAGATTGTGGTAATAGGACAATTCACTTTTACCTTGAAGGCCGCCATAGCTTTGAATTGGTGGAAAGTCGAGGAGGAATCTCGATTCCCTTAGTCTCATCTCTGGAAGTGACCAAGATGATGTCAGAAGGGTGTCAAACGTACTTAGTTGTAGTGATGGACACGACTACCGAAGAGCCAAAACTAGAGAGTATCCCGATAGTACGTGAATTCCCTGACGTGTTTTCCCAAGAATTGCTAGGATTGCCACTGGAGCAAGAGAAAGAATTCGTGATCGAGTTAGCTTTAGAACGGAGCCGATCTCGAAGGCACCTTATAGGATGTCCCTGTCGGAACTGAAAGAGTTAAAGGTGCAGATGCAGGAACTACTGGATAAGGGATTTATCCAACCGAGTGCTTCACCGTGCGGAGCGCCGGTGCTATTCGTAAGGAAGAAGGATGGGTCTTTGCGTCTATGCATCGACTATCGGCAGTTGAACCAGGTATTGGTGAAGAATAAGTATCCACTGCCGAGGATTGACGACCTGCTTGATCAGTTGCAAGGAGCAGCGGTATTCTCAAAGATTGACCTGAGGACCGGGTATCACTAGTTGAGGATCAAGAAGGAAGACATACCTAAGACTGCTTTTAGGATGAGGTATGGTCATCATGAGTTCACAGTGAAGCCTTTTAGATTAACCAACGCTCCAGCTGCTTTTATGGACCTGATGCATCGAGTTTTTAAGGAATTTCTAGATAGATTTGTCATAGTCTTTATTGACAATATCCTGATCTACTCGAGGAGTGACCAAGAACATGAAGAACACTTGAGGATTGTCCTGTAGACCCTGAGGGAACACTCACTCTACGCTAAGTTGAGCAAATGCGAGTTTTGGCTGAATAAGCTCGCATTTCTTGGTCATGTGGTATCTAGAGAAGGAATCGCAGTGGATCATGTGAAGATCGAAGCTGTAACGAATTGGCCTAGGCCTACTACGGTCACCGAAGTCAGAAGTTTCTTGGGATTGGCTGGGTATTACGGACGTTTTGTGGAAAAATTCTTATCCATAGCCATCCCATTGACGAGGCTGACAAAGAAAGAAATGAGCTTTGAATGGACAGATAAATATGAAAGGAGTTTCCAAGAACTCAAACATTGGTTGACGACCGCACCGGTGTTGATGATTCCATCAAGACTAGGAGGCTATGAGATATACAGTGATGCTTCGCTGAAAGGACTGGGCTGTGTGTTAATGTAGCATGGAAGAGTAGTAGCCTATGCGTCCCGACAATTGAGGCCACATGAGATGAACTACCCAACGCATGATCTGGAGTTAGCAGCGATCGTTTTTGCCCTGAAGATCTGGAGACATTATCTGTGTGGCGAGAAATTTTAGATTTATACCGACCACTAGAGCTTAAAGTATCTGTTCTCCCAGAAAGAGCTGAATATGAGGCAGCGTCGGTGGATGGAGCTGCTCAAGGATTATGATTGTGATATACTATATCACCCAGGGAAGACAAACAAAGTAGCAGATGCGCTTAGTCAAAAGTCAAGCATCGCGGGTCTGCTAGTAAAAGGTTGGTTGATGATTGAGGATTTAGGAGATTCTGAGTTCAGACTGAAAGTCTGCCAGTTGTCCAGTTTGATAGCTACATTGAGGGTAGAACCTGAGGTCCAAGAAGGAATAAATACCTTACAGTCTACGGACCCAGAGATTCAGAAAATTCTGAAGATGGACGTGACAAAGAGAAAACCATAATTTCAAGTGTCAGAGGACGGAATTTTGAAATTTTGAGAACGACTGTGCGTGCCAAAAGATGAAGGGCTCCGGGAAAGGATTTTGCCAGATGCTCATAGGAGCAATTATAGTATCCACCCGGAGAGTATGAAGATGTATCAGAACTTGCGACAACACTATTGGTGAAACAAAATGAAGGTGGATGTGGCGAGATATGTGGCTAAGCGTTTGACATGCCAGCAAGTGAAAGCGCAACACTGTAAGCTCGGAGGACTATTATAGTCGCTAGAGATTCCGGAATGGAAGTGAGAGCATATAACTATGGATTTTGTGATGGGATTTCCGAGGAGCTAGAGAGGTCACGACTCTATATGGGTAGTCGTTGACAGATTGACCAAGTCTGCCCACTTCATTCCTGTGCGAAAGGATTTCGCAATGGATAGATACGTCGAGTTATACATGAGGCAGATTTTAAGACTACATGGAGTGCCTGAAATAATTACGTCTGATAGAGATCCTAAATTTATGGTAAACTTTTGGAAAAGCCTGCAAGATGCTATGGGAACCCGACTATAGTTTAGCGCTGCGTACCATCCACAGACAGACGGACAGTCAGAAAGGACGATTCAGACGCTTGAGGATATGCCGCGAGCATGCGTCATAGATTTTAAAGGTGGATGGGAGGATTAGCTACATTTGGTAGAATTCGCGTATAATAATAGCTACCAGCAGAGTATCCAAATGGCACCATTTGAAGCATTCTATGGAAGAGCCTGCAAAACCCCGATTTGCTGGGATGAGGTAGGAGAAAGAAGTATCACAGGCCCAGAGTTGGTAGAGCAATCAGTGGAAGCGGTAAAGATAATTTGGGATAGACTGAGGACGACATAGAGTAGTTAGAAGAGCTATGCGGATAAGCGGCGTAAGCCTTTGGAGTTTCAAGTGGGCGATTATGTCTTCCTTAAGGTGTCACCGATGAGGGGATTATCGCGATTTAGGAAGAAGGGAAAACTGAGCCCAAGGTATGTAGGTCCATTTGAGATACTGGAGCAGATTGGAACCTCGGCCTACAGGCTTGCCTTGCCACCTAACCTATCCTAGGTGCATAATGTTTTTCATGTGTCAATGTTGCGAAAATACGAACCAGACCCGACACATATGCTGGATTATGAGGTCATAGAACTAGCCGATCGGGTATCCTACGTGGAGAAGACGATCAGAATCGAGGACCAGAAAGAGCAAATCCTCAGGAATAAGAAGATTCCATTGGTTAAAGTGGTGTGGGAGCACCATGGAACCGAAGGCGCCACGTGGGAAAATGAAGAGACGATGAGGCGAAAACACCCCCATTTGTTTGAGTAATTAAGTTTGATGTAAATTTCGAGGTGAAATTTTTGGAGTGGGGAAGAGTTGTGACATTTTGATTTTCCAGTCATTTTTAGACTCATTAATGAAAAGTATATCTAGCGATGTGTTTTAGTCATATCTCACTCGAATCCGATTAATTTGACTAGGTTGACCAAAAGGGAAAGGCTAACACAAGACAAGGTACGTGGACCTAGGGAACTCGAATAGGAAATGTCACTTTGACCATAAGGATTATCGAGGAGACATTTAGGACCATAAAAGGCCGATCTAAGAATGATTAAGGAATGCATTGCTAACGTTATACAATTGGAGCGCGGGTGATGCCGCTTAACCAATGTGTAATTTGCAAAATTTTCCTAAATTAGACAGTGATGATCGAGACCATAGGAACTAGTGATAGACCTTCACAATTACATGACAACCAAAGTCGCCATGAATTGACGAGCCCTAAATGTGATATGAATCACAGGGTCGATATGCGTAAAGTCTGCAAAAGCTGCCCGTCAGTTCAGAATAGGCTGGAACCACGTCTGATAGAGAAAACAATCAGAAACGAGTCTTGAAAATTGAAAATGGAGAATCAAGAATCCCAACGTCATGTTTGGATTGGCCGTATGAAAGAATATTGGAACTAGAAAATCGACGTTCCGGACGTCGGGGGTGAAATTACCACTTTGCCCCTCAAAGCTCTAGCCTTGCTTATACAATTGAAGAAAGGCATTTTGGTCTTCTATACACCCCAAGAGCCACCGAAAATTTGGAGAGATTGTGGCCATTGGATCATCCTTGAATGACACTTAGGACATGTGTCAATGGATGAACTAAAGAGTGGTCTTGTCCACTATTACCCATCTACCATTCAACTCCTTTGACTTGAAGATTGAACATAACTCTTTTCTCTCTCTCTCTATCCTCTCATTTGACTGGCCATACACTCCCCTGAGGCACTGAGAGCTTTCTTCTTCTTTTTCCTCTTCTCTGCCATCGCCGACCAGCTCCTGTCCTCTTTGTTTGTTGCCGCTGACGAGCCCCTCCGACCACCGCTTGGACTCCGGCCGATCACACCCTCCTAGCTCAGCCTCTTGTTGACCTCCTCGAAGTGGAAGCACATCAATTGAGCCACCGAGGAGCTCCGGCCAACCACTCTCCCGGAAGCTGACGGAAACCGACGCAATCTGAGGAAGGCAGAGTTTCTGACTAGGACCTCGAAATGTTGGAGTCTTGCAACCAAATTTATGGAGATCTAGGAGACTCATTTAGTGATCTGTGGTAAAAAATTGAGATTAATTTGATGGAGTCAAATGGGTCTTGTGAATGTTGGATAAAATTGCCGGTTTGCAATCTTGAAGGAGCCGGCAGCTTTCGAAGGAATTCCGACGACGATTCGACCTTAAAACTTTGATGAGCCTCATAAAACCTTAGATAGACATGTTGGCAAGTAGGTTAGTGATTAAATGGTGAATTTAGAGTAGATTAAGGGCTGGATATGCTCGGTTTACACAGAACCGAACATAGCCCGGTTCTGTTTTGTGCAAACCGATTCTGTGGGGGCTGATGATTGTTGATTTCGAGCCTTAAATTGGTGATTGAGACATGCTAGGATGATGAGGATTGTGTTATGGAGGTTTGTGATTCATGGATGGGTGAATTGGACAAGGGAAATTGACGATTGGTTGGAATTTCTTAGGTTGCGCGGTGGGTTTGCTCTTGGACCCTTGAGACCGAATTATTGAGGGCTTGAGATAATGATTTTTGTGACATCAAACTCAAGGTAAGGGAATCCTAAACTTACGATAGGAAGATTGGACTCAATTGGGTGAGTCGGATGATAATTAGATTGATTTGTGAGAGATTCCAAGATGAATGTTCTTGGTACGTCCTAAGACGGTATAGGGGATTAATGTGTGCTATTGCTTGTGCTTGAATTACCCGCCATGTTTGAGTGTCACGTTGATTGTCTTGCATGCCATGGGTGTATGATTGTGCTTGAGTTGCACATTGCATTATGAATGTGAAATGCATTGAGAATCATGGCATGAGTGTAACATGGCAAGGCCTTGATGCATATGAGATGCGGGGTGGTGGAATGAGTACCCTGATGCGTAGGGTTAGGGTTGTGTGGTGCCTTAATATGTACGAGACACGGGGTTGAGAAGGCCATGGTCCTGATGCGTTGAAATATGGGACGGAGATGTGATTTGTTGACATTGGCCTGGAGTATCATTGAAACTTGATACGTTTACGCGGGTTGTCAATGATGATCTGATGCGTTTATGCGGATCGAGCCTGATGAGTTTACGCGGATCGAGCCTGATGCGTTCTAAACACGGGCATGAGAATGAGGCAGGCGGGAAAGGGTGGTTGAGGTGATGTGGCAGAGCGAGTTATGCATAATCATCTGAATGTGTTATGATGCCATAACTGTATGCCTGCCATCTGCGCGTTGTTATCTATAATTGCATTGCTTCGTATGTCTATGAGTTTGAATTATTGGGTTATGTGACTGCTTGAGTGGACAGAAGGCCTAATCTAGGGTTAGGACTCTTTTACTGAGATGTGAATCTCACCCCGTTGGGGACCCCTCTTTTTACAGATCCTAGGTCTTGAAGATGTGGCCTATCCGTTTTGGTTACCCCAAGGAGATGTCCACCTATTTTGATGAGTTCCTTGACGGGAAGGAAACCATTTATGTTAGGAAGTATACCGTAGTTTAGGTAGACGGGGGTAGTACTAGTTGGAAGCCTTACAGGTACGAGGCCTAGTTCAGGAAGGTCGGAGATGTGTCTACCGGGCCGCTGAAGCCTAATGAGGTGCCCTAGGGAGTTGTCCCTAGTTGGTGCCACCCCACTCGATCCTTAGACTAGGATGAGGGGTTGGCTGCCGATTTATGGATTGGACCGGAGAGGACTCCGATCTTGGAGGACACGGAGGAGGAGGTCATTGTGGTCTAGGCGACCGAGGAGGATCCCATGGAGCCGTCTGCTGAGGAGACCATGGAGGATACCATCGAGGTTCGCTCAGAGACTTTCTCAGAGTACGAGCCCACGGAGGATGCAGAGGAGACCGATGACTCTAGCAACTCGTCTTAGGAGCTCCTAGTTTGTTAGTTAGATCTATTGGTGGTGACCCTGACTCTGTTTTCCTTGGATGCTTGAGGATGCGCCTCCTTTTTGTGTACTTACCCCGTCCCTCATGTTAGCGGATTTAGTAATTTTGTATCTGTATGAGCAGTTGGATCTCATGTATGACAGTATTTGCGCTGTCCATGTCCCACTTCATATTTTGTACGGAGGAGTTATTTCATTATCGCTTCCGCGTGCCTTGTATATTATACATCTCTCGACTTATGTGTGGATCTTGTGACCACGGGAGATATTTGGTTTGCTTGTAGGGAGTCGTGTGTTCGTGCTCGGGGCGTGGGGCATGACAACGGAAACACTTAGGTTGAGCTACTGGAGTCATTAGTCTCCTCGGCATCCTTGGTAGGCTCGTACTCCGAGAAAGTCTCCGAGCGTACCTCTATAGTATTCTCCATCGTCTCGTCTGCTGACTACTCCACCAGGTCGTCCTCGGAGGCTTCGATCTCAATGACCTCATTGGTGTCTTCCAAGGTTGAGGTCCTCTCGGGAATGTTCTTCGAACCAGCTAATAATCCCTCGACCTCCAATGAATTTCGAGTGGGATGACACTAACTAGGATTAACCCTACGAAGTACCTCAGTGGACTTCAGTGGTCCAGTAGTAACCTTGCCTACCCTCCGAAACCAAACCTCGAACCTATGAGGCTTCTAGTCCTTTCCACCATCATTGACCCGGACTACAGTACACTTCCTAACGTACACAGTTCCCTATCCGTTCGGAAACTCCTCAAAATACGCGGTCATCTCCTTCGGGTCACCTAGTCTGGTCGGCAACATCCTCACGGTCTAGGATATGAAAATGTGGTCCTGCAATGGGGTATGATTCACGTCTCAGCAAGACAGGTCCTAACCCTAGGTTAGGCTGAACGTACACTTAGGTAAATGCAATCATGACCAAAATGCACAAGCAACCACATGAAGCATTCAGTAGTCGTTAAATAACATTTAGATACAGACTAGCGTCAAGCACGTAATCATGGCATCATATCTCATCGTTCAAATCAAGCACGCATTACCAAGTTAGGTCACACCTTCCACCTTTTCAGGCCTCCATTGATTCACGCTCGCGTTTATAACGCCTCAGGCTCGGTCCGCATAATTACACCTCAGACCATCCCATTGACAAACCTGCATAAACGCATCAGATTTTTAATTTCATCCCAGGCCCGTATCGACACATATCAAATTCCGTCCCGCGCCTCAACGCATCAGGACATTGGCCATTTTAACACCGCGTCTCAACGCATCAGGATACAATTCAATACAACCCCGTGTCTCAACACCTCAAGATATCAATCCATACAACCCCGCGTCTCAACGCCTCAGGGTATCATAAGTTTCAAACATGCCAGACATTATTTCAATTTAAACTTCATGATCGAGTACAAGCTCATGCATCGAGCTAGATATCTATGGCATGCAAGGCAATCAATCTCATCACTCACAAGAGGCAATCAATTTATGGCACAAGCATTCAACAAACGTTCAAGTCATCGACATCTCACGAGGACGCACATTGGACAATCACACCATAATTCACGAGAACCAACCTAATTCACACCCAATTCACCCAATCGAGTCCAATCCTCCTAGCCAAGGTTTAGAAACCCCTTACCTTGTGTTAAAATCAGCAAATTTTCCTTCCCAAGCACCTCAAGTAATCGGCTCCAAGGGTTCCAAAACAGGGCAGCCGTATAACCCTGGGGAATTCCAATCAATTTGTCAATTTTCTCGCTCAAATCACCAATTCACGGAGCACAAACCTCAATGACATATCAATCGACATTCTAGAACATCTCTACGAGGAATTTAGAGCTCAATTTCAACTCCTATTTGCTCCCAACAATTCGGTTTGCATAGAAACCGAAACATGGCATTTTCAATTCTGTGCATATCTCCCTTGATCAGCCCTTAAACTATTCTAAATCCCCAATTTATCCACTAATCTACTTGCTAACATGTATTTTTAGGAGTTAGAAAGCCTCACCGAAAATTTAAGTTCAAGGCGACGTTAAATGGTCTATGAACGGCGCCGGTTCCTCCAAGCCTACCACCGGTCAGATTCTGTCCATCAAATGCGACACCATTTCATCATCAAAATCCATCAAAATCAGCCCAAGTTTTTTACCACAACTCAGTATATATGTTCCCTTGATGTCCACAAATTTGGCCGAAAGATTTAAACGATTAGAGGTCATACGGAGTTCCAACAGCAGCTTACCTCCAGTTGCGACGGTTTCCGTCGACTCTCGGGAGAATGGCTGGCCGGAGCTCCTCAGTGGGTCATATGCCGAGCTATCACTTGGCGGTTGTCGGCAAGAGGCTGAGGAAAATGCTGGTGGTCGGAAGAGGCGAAGACGACGACAGAGTTTGGTCGGGCGGGAGCAGCTCTCAGTTGAAGAAGAGAAGAAGAAAAGGAAGAAGATGGCTATGGAGGTTGAGGTCTTCGGCAGAATGAGGGAGGAGAGGGACACCAATTTGAGAGTCAACCATGAAGAATGGTAGGTTAAAAGTTGGATATTTAATGCCAACTCTTCATCCATTGACACTTGTCCATATGTCAATCAATAGCTCACCAATAGCCCTCATTTTCTCAAATTTTCGGTAGCCTAGATGGTGTGGTCAATGACCAAAATGCCCTAATTCCATTTATTAAGGCAAGGTTAAGGCTTAAGGGGCAAAATGATAATTTTACCCTCGACGTCCGGAACGTCATTTTTCTAATTCAAATTTCCTTCAATGAGGTGACGTCCAATCCAATTATAATGTTGGAATCCTTGATTCTTCATTTTCTAATTTTAAGACTCGTCTCTAAATCATTTCTCTGTCAGATGTGATTTCAGTCTATCTTGAACTGACGGGCGGCTCTTGCAGATGTTACGCTTATCGACTCTGTCATTCATATCACACTTAGGGCTCGTCAATTCATGGTGACTTTGGTTGTCATGTAATTGCGTGGGTCTAGACGGTCTCGACCGTCATTGCTCGATTTAGGAAAAGTTTGCAAATTATACATTGGTTAAGCGGCATCACCCGCACTCCAATCGTATAATGTTAGCAATGCATTCCTTAATCATTCTTAGATCGGCCTCTTATGGCTTTAAATGTCCCCTCGACAATCCTTATGATCAAAGCGCCATTTTCTATTTGAGTTTCCTAGGTCCACGTACCTTGTCTCGCGTTAATCTTTCCTTTTTTGTCAGTTAACTCGAGATTGTTCAGATCCGAGCGAGATACGACTGAAAGACATCGTTAGATTTATTATCATTAATAGTTTCGAAATGACAGGAAAAATCAGAATGTCACAGGTTAGGCCACGGGTCGGGTCACGGGTCTACACTCGGTTGGATGACGTCAACCCTACACGTGTCGCGCACTTGCAGGGCCTAGCCAGCGCGTGAGGTGCATTGCCGCCACGCACTCGATGGCCAGCGGCTTCTGGCGGCGCGTCTGGCGGCCGCTGGCGACGATCTTGATATGATTTTTCTCGTCTCGTCGAGCTCTTTCCGAATATATATTTTTCTTTGAATTTCGACAAAAACAAATTTTGAAAATTCACCGAGATTGCGATTTGCAACCTAATATGCGCAAGCTCTGATACCACATGTAGGCTACATATTTAATTCGTATGCAGCAATCCAAGATACATACGTACAGATACATAAATCACTAATCTATAGAGTTAAAGAATACCTTATTTCGAATTTATCATTATTGATGCGGAATTGTGAGAATTCGATGTTCAAGAGCTTCTCCTCTATGAACATCTTTTATCACTGGCTTTAATGAGACGACCCCTTACTATCGCTTCCAATGATTCTATATGTGAGGTTGTGTGGACATTAAGGTTTAGAAGAGAGATTTAATTTCTATTTATAGAGAATGAAACCTATGCCCTCATCAAAGATTAAGTTTATCTCTACCCACACTATCTAGCCCCATATCCGACTAGGAAACTGTATATATCTTTCTTCATTAGACTAATTAATAATTACAATAACAATTAATAAATCCCATAATTAAATATTAAAATAAAATATTCTAACAATTTATCCCACACTAGGTGGGGTTGGCGTAATTGTAAACACATATTGGTCGAAAAGTTTCTGTACATTTGAAATGGCGTAAAGATACCTTCAGTATCAATATTTCTGTATAACGCTCACTTTGGTGTCAATAACTTTTTTTTAATCACTTGAATGCTAAATCAGAGAAAAAACGATCACTTTATTGCCAACAACGAGAAATTCCGATAACCTCATCGGAATTGACATTTAAATAATTATTTTTTTTTTTAAAAAAATGGCATTTAAGTAATCAAAAGGCAATCACTTTAGTGTCAAATCGAAAAAAAAGATAATTTTTTTAATGCCAATAGTAAGAAATTACAAAAAGCTAGAATTTTTTTTTAAAATGAAAAATATCATCTATGTCATCGCCGGGCATTTTACATGGCATGACTAGCGATCACGTCAGCGATTTCCAATCAAATTTAGCCAAGAAGGACTAAATTGGTAAAATTTCAAAAGATTTAATGCTAAATTGATAAATCATTAAAAGATTTAAGACTAAATTGACACAATTAAAACGTTTATGATTAAATTAACCACTGTATAATAGGATTAAGTTGTTTTGGATAACTTTTCCCAAAGCACCTAACCTCCTTTAAAAATAAGTATTATAAAAAAGAGTTATTTCTCTAGGGAAGCTTTTAGAAAAATTCTAGTTTGGGCTTAATGTATAAAAGATAAGATTGAACATAAAAAATGAAATAAGTAACATAAATTTTAATATTAGAACCGCAGATGAGGATTGAGTCGTTTAGGGTCTGTATGTTTTATTTATGGGAACACTTTTGGGAAAAAATATTTTTTTCTATTTCTGTTCCTGACAATGATTTTTGGGAATATAAACGCGTTTGGTAATTGCAAAAAAATTCTGTTTCCGGAAAAAAAAAGAAACATGCTTGATAATTGTAAAAAAATTATTCTTAGCTTTTGAATTTAACTAAAGGGACTATATATATTAAAATTAAGATGTCTTTATCTTTTCAACTTAGTAAATCAAATTAAATCTCATTTATTCAATTTATTAAATCAAATTAGACCAATATACATATAAGTAATTTATGCACAATTTACCAAATTATAATATGGACGAGATCCAACTATTAAAAAAAAAACTCAAAGAGATGATGAATTGGAATTAGAGAGAGAGAACACCAACTATATTTTCTATAGATAGGAAAAATTACAATTATCAGTCACACATAAATATTTCAACTAGCTAAAAATATTATTACCTTTAAATGAGAATCCCTAGAAAAATATTA
The DNA here is from genome assembly GCA_028455895.1 of Rhodomyrtus tomentosa. Classification (NCBI taxonomy): domain Eukaryota; kingdom Viridiplantae; phylum Streptophyta; class Magnoliopsida; order Myrtales; family Myrtaceae; genus Rhodomyrtus; species Rhodomyrtus tomentosa. The sequence goes on from JAPCWY010000008.1 coordinate 15,389,477, forward strand.
ACTGCACTTTGAGTGAAATCGATGACTAAAATGAAAAATATCTGTGTCTTTTAGTCCTTTTAGTCTAAACGTGTAATTTTTTCGAACATGAGGACTAAAATTAAATACAGGGCATCAAAGTCTCATGTCATGAACTTAAAAGGAATTTTTTTTTGGCTAAAATGATTTAAAATGACAATGTTTAGTCAATTTAGGATTATGCTCAATAAAGATGCATGTGGTCCCAAACTGAATTTTGAAACTTTAACAAGCCAAAATGAAACGAAAACTGAAATAAAAATATGGAATATTTTGGCTGCATTTTTCTGACCATAAATACTATTTTGCTTATTTTAAACTATTTTTAGAATTAAAATAAATATAAAAAATGTCAAAAATTATGAAAAATATTTTTTTTATTTAAATTTGGGTTTTGAAAGCTAGGCCAAAGCTTTCAAGATTGATTTTGTAAATTTATGAATTATTTTGATATTTTTAAATAATTTTTTAAAATAAAATGATAAAAAAAGAGATTGTGTTCAAAAATAAAATTGTTCCTAATTGTTTCAAAAAAAAAATGTTCAAAACATGTTTACAAAAAGTGTTCAAGTGACATTCTGATTTTCTTATCATTTTCCCGGCAGTTTTCTAGCAGTTTTCTGTCCAAGTTCACAAGACCGATTCGAGGTCAAAACTTCATCAAATCAGGCTCAACTTTTTACCACAGCTTAATATATGAGTCCCCTAAATCTCCAAAAAATTTGGTCTCAAGACTCCAACATTTTGGGGTCCTAAAGGGTCAAAAATGTCCCCTACCTCAGGTTGCATCAGATTCCGTTGGCTTCCGAGAAAAAGCTTGGCCGGAGCTCCTCAAGGGCTCAATCGCCGTGTTTCCACTTCGAGGAGGTTGGCGAGACGTAGAACTAGGTTGGTATGGTCGGCCGGTGGTGGCCGGAAGTGGGCGTCGGAATGGCCGAACGGCACTCCAGAATTTGGTCGTCGGCGAGTAGATTAAAGAAGGAAGAAGAAGATGGTTTTCGGGAGCTTGAAGGAGTTGTGGCAGGCCAAATGAGGTGAGGAGAGAGAGAGAAGCCTTATATTCAACTCACATGGTCAATAGTTTGAATGGTTGGTGAATAAAATTGGACATGACCACTCTTGCTTGATCTTGTGACACTTGTCCACCTTGTCAATCAACTTGATCCAATGGCCCATATTCTTTCAAATTTTCGGTGGCCTTGGGGTGGATTTAATGACCAAATTGCCCTTATTCAAATGTATGGGCAATGCTTTGAGCTTGAGGGGTAAAAGGGTAATTTTACCCCCGATGTTCAGAATGTCGTTTTTCTCGCTCCAAAATTCTTCAATAGGGCGACGTCCAATTCGAAATTAACTTTGGAATTCTTGATTCTCCATTTTCAATTTTCAAGACTCGTTTAAGATTAATGAGTCTGAAAATGATTGGAAAATCAGAATGTCACAGTTCTTCCTCCCTTAAAGAAATTTCGTCCTCCAAATTTGCAACCTTCCAACCATCTAATCACTTGGGGTATTGGTTCCTCATCGCATCCTCACTCTTCCGGGTAATTCCTTTAACAACTTGACGATTTCGCTCGTCCTTTCCAGCCCAAAATCGTCTTTTCCCTAGGACTCGTCTCCTTCAGTCCTAAATCCAATTGGCTTCTCTCCAGTCCCTTTTGGTATTCGTGACGTTTATCTATACCATTCAACATATCACTCCTTTCAAACTTCCTTTCACACTAACAGAGATTTAAGGGCTTTATCAACTTGCTCTCCATTAACCAAATCGAGTTATGGCCCTCTTGATTCCTTAAACAATTACATGTTTACTTCCGTAGTAATTCATTCTCGATTCCATTCGAAAATTCCCTTGGATCAAATTGGTCCTTCAACTTTCATCGTCATGTCCTTCCCTTTTATCGACACGTCTAGTGCTCGACTATATGATGGATAAATTTCAACTTTCAACCTTTATCACCGATAGTGTATATATGTACCTTGGCACATCCTTATGCCATCCCCAAGAACACCACAATCCTCTCCCTTCGAATTTCGATGAGGTCATCTCCTTAAGTTCCCCTCAATACTCGACTTGCACTTCCGCCCCTAGGGTTTCGAGGGTTCCATCCATCCTTAATACCCCTTAAGTATCGATGTTCGATCATGGCAATACCTCAATTTCCCTTTGGCCTTCATGCTAGGTATTTCCGATGGCCGTCAATTAGTCATTGGACAAACTTCCAATTTAGAGGTTGAATCTCTTATTGGTCAAGGGAAGATCTGTCTCTCCATTGCCAATTACGCACCGCTCAATTCTCAATGACAAGCATCCACTAAATAATTCACCCTTCCTCAGCGATAGGAGTATTGTCGTAGCAACACTTGGGCAATCCCTTCGTTCCAAGTAACTTTCCATCAATCCTCTTTAGGCAGTCAACTCACTCAGCCTCTTGTAGTTCGCATAACTTCGAGATTTTTCTTCATACAAGCAACGCTCTCATACCCACGAGGAGTTTCATACATTAGCGTTGCCTCTTGTTCGATTCCTCACTGGAAACTATAACTTTATTTTCTTGCGGTAGGTATAGACTCAAAATCTTATTCTACCTAGACATTGTTTCCCAAATTTTGCCGTGAGGATATTCGCAAGCCCACTCCAATCATGCACTAGGCGTTCCCACTCCTGTGTTCTTATTATCACAGCGCATTCGCACAGTCTGCTTTTGTTACTCCTTGAACTTGACGAGCATGCGAACATCCTTATCCATGCCGTTCAATTAAGAATACTCCAGGATCCAACAGCCAATTCCTTATAACTCCTTTAAAGAATGCATGCAGAAGCGATGCCATCTTCCGTCATATAAATACAACAACATACAGATGACTTAGGAAATAAACAATAAAATCTCATTAATTCATTCTTGAGGATTCAATTCTATAATCCACCAATCAGGAGTATAATTCTAATATCACATAAAGAAAACAACTTCAACCAAGGTACAATTGGTCCACTTTCTCTCCAAATGCTAATCCTTGGCAAGCTCGCGCTTCCTTGGTCTGCAACCTAAAAAATGTAAGCCCCCACTAGGGTGAGATATAAATCTCAGTAAGGTGGGTCTTAACCCTAGGTTAGACTGACCGTCCACTTAGGCAGTCGCGTCACTCAACAGATCCCAACTTATGAACACACGTAGGCGTAACAATCATAATTCAATAAACAACAATACACAAAGGATAGGCATGCATTTATGATCTCGTGCCACACTTATGTACAAATGTATACTCGGCCTGCCTTTTCGTCACATCCATCAACTCTTGCCTGCCTCATTTTCTAGCCCGCGATTAGATCGTATCAGGCTCGGCCCGCGTAAACGCATCAGGTCCCGGTTCATCTCCAGGCAAGGCTTATGAGCTCATATTCTGTCCAGCGCTTAGATCCCATCAAGACTGTGGCTATCTCAATCCAGCGACTTCGTCACATCAGGCCGCCATCAAATCATACTTTATCCCACGACCTCGTCACATCAGGGTCTCAACCTTCCGCACCGCGTCTCACACGCCTCAGGGCCATGCCATGCTATGCTCATGCCATAATCAGGACCTATGTTTTGACTTTCAATTCAATGGCACACTCAGTGGCAAGTGCCAATTTAAACACATTTCATAAATTCTATGGCATGTAGGTAAATCAAATGATGTACAAACATGACAATCATTCAAGCATAGGCAACGTCACATACATTCATCCTATAGGCTCTTAGGACACATCGAGCTATCACATTTGGGAATTTCCTCATAACTCGATCCAATCGGCCCTTGACTTACCCAATCGAGTCCAATCGTCTTAACATAGGGTTAGGAATTCTCTTACCTTTGCTTAGCAACACAATTCACTCCTTCTTGCACCTCCTAAGGTTCGGCCAACTCAAATCCAATGCCAATTTATCGTGCAAACTAGGATAATCAATCGATTTGTCAAAATTTCAAGTCCAATTTCTCAATTCATCCATCCAAATCACCTATAACATACTCCTCATCATCTCTTCACATCATACACACCAAATTACAACACAAATCCAGTATATCCAGCCACCCACATAATTGGTTTGGCACGACATTGGACCGGTTCCATTTGGTTCTACTCATGTCGGGTCCAACCGGTTCTAGTCTACTCAAAATCCATCAATTATACACTATCCTACCTCTTATAACATCTACCTAAGAGTTTGGAAGGCTCACCATGAAGTTTAAGCCGCTTGGTCGTCGAAAAACCATCCAAAGTCGCCGGTTCCTCCAAGCACAGAATCAGACAGTTTTCTGTGCAAGATTAACAAGGCCGGTTCGTGGTTAAAACTTAATCAAATCCATCTCTAATTTTTACCACAGAACCATCTACATGTCTACTAGGTCTCCACGAAATTCTAGCTCAAAACTCAAAGATTTCGTCCACCAACAGGGCTGAAAATCGGACCTACCTCAGATTGGAGTAGATTCTGTTGACTCTTGGAAGATCCTTGCTCCGGCATGCTAGGTGCTCCAAATGCTCAAATTCTTGTTGGAGAATGTCGAAAAGACATAGATCTTTATTTGGGTGGCTGGCCGGCGTCCAGGGGTGGCTAGAAGTGGCCGTGGTGGCTGGCGAACGGGAGGCCCAGAATCTATCGCCGGTGCAGGGAAGCAGGAAGAAGAAGAAGAAGAATCTGTGGTGGTTTCGGTGGTTCCCTCGAGCAAATGGCTGGCCATTAGAGAGGAGAGAGAGAGAGAGAGAGCAAGACTATATTCAAGACCCAAAGTCAATGGTTGAATGGTAGTTGGGTAATAGTGGACAAGACCACCCTTTAGCACATCCATTGACACTTGGCATTTTGCTTTTCGAAAAAGATTCAATGGTCACTTTTTATCCTTGAATTTTCGGCAGCCAAGGGGTTTATAAAGTCCAAAATGCCCTCCTTCAATTACAAGGGTAAAGCCTTAAGCTTGAGGGGCAAAATGATCATTTTATCCTCGACGTTCAGAACGTCGTTTTTCTCGTTCCGGAAGTCTTCGATAGGGCGACGACCAATCCAAATAACGTTGGAATTCTTGATTTTCCATTTCAAATCCTTCAAGGCTCGTTTCTGATAGTTTTCTCTATCAGACGTGGTTCCAGCCTATCCCGAATCGACGGCTTTCGCAGACATTACGCATATCGACCCCGTGATTTATATCACGTTTAGGGCTCGTCAATTTGTGTCAGCCTTGGTTGTCATGTAATTGTGAGGGTCTATCACTAGCTCCTAAGGTCTCGATCTTCATCGTCCGATTTAGGAAAATTTTGCAAATCATACGTTGGTTAAGCGACATCACCCGCGCTCCAATCGTATGACACTCGCAAGGCATCCCCTAATCGTTCTTGGATCAACCTTTTTGTGGCTCTAAATATCCCCTCGACAATCCTTATGGTCAAAGCGCCGTTTCCTATCCGAGTTCTCTAGGTCCACGTACCTCGTCTCGCGTGAGCCTTTCCCCTCTGGTCGGTCTACTGGAATTGATCAAGTTTGAGCGGAATACGACTGAAATACATTTCCAGATACACACTTCTCATTACTGAGCCTGAAATCGACTGGAAATCAGAATGTCACAGCTTTTGTTAGTCATGCTACGCCTCAAGTTTCTTCCCTGCATCACGTCATTATGGTTCTCTCGACCCCTTCTGATTCTAAACAGGAACGCCCTTATCAGCATAATCGTCATCTTGACTTAAGTCCTTGAAATTTCTTTTCATGTTTATTCGCCCGTTTTGTGCTACATTTCGTTCTTCATCCATTTTACTAATGGATCAGCCCTTGTAGGGGATCTTTCCACGATCCGTCTATTACCATTCGTCAATTCCAGGAACTTTCAACTTCTAGCAACTTACATCGACTTTAGTCGATTTATCACTCATTTCACTCCTCCAAGGCTCTACAGAGATTTCATTTCTCAAAGATTTCACGACTGAGAAATCCTACCTTATCAGATCCATAGCCCGTGTTCTTCACCTTCAGCATATATCAAGCATCTCCTTAGAATCCATAGGACACTCTCAAAAGTTGTTCATGTTTCTAATGCCTCCTTACATGAGTTTAACCATCGTCTTTCAAGACGGTAACATCCAACTCAATCATTCCTTGGGCACTTAGTTCGGCGATTATCAACTTCCTTCCACCAGGTGTCGAATCTTCCCAACTATTCCTTTCACTTTTCACTTGATAGCTTAGACCTCGACTCTCTGTCGTCACGGGTCTCCTTTAGGACCGCACAACATTTTATTTATTCTTGTCACTCTTCACTCGAGAAGCATTAGTGCTTTAGCCTGTGAGTTCCATAACTCACTAAGGTGACCTTATCCCAATTCCGTTTGTTCCACTGAACGTCAACATCATCCTGGAATTCAACATGTCTACAAGACTGTCTCTCGGATTTCACTTCCAGGAGTCATTCAAGTTCTGCGTCCTCTTTCTCGGTATAAACGCTCAATCATGATACTAAGACAATTTAGAGTTTTTCTTCCTTTTTACAATAGGGTCTCTTACCCTATGGAAGAAACTACACAACTCCGTGGCATTTTCTCACTTCAAATTCACCTCGTCCTTCCCATTCCATAGGACGACAACCTTGGAGTCTGCGCCGACGGCTATACATTTACTCCAGGATTCAAATGTCACCATGCTTTCCCATTCTCTTTCCCATAACTCAGTCACTTCAAGTGACAATATCTGTTCGTCCCTAGGTCTCCACCAGTTCACTGGTCGAATGCTCAATTTGATTACCTCAACTCACTTGCAAGTATTCTCTGAGCGCTCTTTTTGTTTACAAAATTATTCACTAGAATTATAACCAGACAGGACTATCAGGTCCGTTCCCTTTTTCTTTTCATCAATGACCAATTCATGGTCCAATCGCCCTTTAAGAACCATGCCCTATTCTTTAGGGAACAACGACTCCTGACTTCATTTCTCATGGTTCCAATTCAACCAACCGATCCCAGGAAATCATTAATTCCAAGCAAACTAGCATGCCGATTCTTTCTCGACCCCTTCCATAACAGAAAAGGTAGACTACCCATTTTTCGCCATGTGTCTTACGCCCAGGTAATTAGCCACTTCCCGTAGGCACGTTCCATATTCATAATGAACATCTCTTGCTCGTAATCCATGAGCATGAGTTCGATTATTCATAAGTCTTTTGATCATTCTCCTCTTTTGCTGAGTCCCATCACCATTCCTCAAAATCAGGAATAACAACCAGCTATAAGGTTTTCAAGTTCCAATCCACTTAGGGATTTACTTATCTTATTCAAGGGTCCTTGACCACCTTTACCATATGCTTAAACGACCTTGAGAACTCTGTCTCACACTGGTCGATCATTCTATGATCCTTGCAAAAGTATTAGGATCCAAACAACCCTTGCTCTCAAGCAATCCCAAGATGATACTTTCCATTGAACAACTCTACAGAGGTAGTCTAAGCAGATCTCATGCCTTCGAGGGAAACCCTTCCTCTAGTGACCTTTCACCATTCATCAATAGCCTCTTAGGGCTAGTACTGCCAGGGTCACTTTCTTTCTTCAGTGTATCCAAAACCTCCAAGGTTTTCTTATCAAGATCCTCAATCCAGAGGGAGACAATTTCGAATTTCATCCCTTCGTCAAACTCAATCAACCTCATTCTTATTCATAGCTTCACAAGTTTTTCAAAGCTCTCATGGTCCTTCCCACACATTCACTTTTCTCGTGAATGAAATAACTCAGAGTCACCTTTCTCGTGACTTCTATCACTTAACTCGTCAGCACAAGCATTTACCACCATAGTGACTTAGAGAATCATGGTAGCTCCTTTCCAAGCTTGCTTAACCAACAAATTTTCTCATTTCCATTTAAAGTTCTCACGACCCATTCAGCTCTTGGGTCTCGTACAATTAATCGATCGAGCCATATTCTCTTTTAGTACTCATAATCCAATCGCTCATCTTTACTCAATTCTCATGATCCATATTAGTTCTCGAATTTTCCATACCACGTATACTCGAGCCCAATGCTCTTCTATGACCACACCTTGGTCGTTCAATCTCATTAAGTTCTCATATTACTTGAACCACTATGATTCCCTCTAGGAATCAGAAACTTAATTCATCTACTCAAGTCCAGTAGTCTCAGGCTGTTTATCTCATCATTCATCACTATCAATCATCAGTGGTTCCCAAACAACCCACTAATGACACATAGGAAATTCTCAACTAATTGCCAAATATTCAAGGATCTCAAATCATCCTTAATCCGCAATCATTTATCAAGCCAGCCTTAACGAGGCAACTTCTCCACTAATAGTCATTACTAGGCTAGCCTCAACTAGGCAACTATCAAACAAGCACTCAAGGTAACAATTCACCGAGCCAATAGCTCATATTTTAAGCCCAGAGGCATCCGCCACCCTAGCATAATCACAACAGACTATCTCATTCTCAGCATGCCTCAATTCAACGGGTATAGACCCCACAGGTTGTCTAATCTCTCAGTTAGACCTTAGCCAAACTAATCACATGGTTCTAGTCATAGAACACGCCTAATAGACCCATCAAACATCACTTTTTTTTTTTTTTATAAAAAAGGGCATCCACTGTCAAGCACGAAGCTTTTAACCATGCCACCCATAGGCGCCATTGCCACTTTCGACCATTCTTGATGAGAATCAATCCTGTGCCATACGTCTCTTATCCACAATTGAACTCAACCTGATACCTAGACTTTCCCTTTCAAGTTATGACTTGGGTCATTCCCGCCTCTTGCCATCTTAGAAGCCTACCAGGAGCCGCTCTTTGTCCGGACCTCTCAGTCTTGGCGATTACTCCCTGCCCTCATCAGACTTGGCCGTTGCAGGTTGTCCCAAGTCATACATCTACGGAGAAAGCCCCGTTCCACATGTCCCATACCATGTTTCATTACAATTTATAGGTATCCCATCAACTTATCCAATATCAAGCGACAGTTTATTAAGCTCAACATCGATAAGTTCATGCATGCACCCTCATTAACTTGCATTTCATAACCACAAACACATACACAGCATGACTGTCCTCACACTTGTCATGTCAAAATCGCCTTCAGATCAATTCCTATCCATTTAAGAGTTATAATTTCACCAATGACTGTCACATCTTACAGATCAATTGCCCATATTCAACCATGCACCTCAAGTGGAGTCGTCAACTAAATCAAATCCATGAGCGTTTGATCACAACTGGCCTTTAATCCAATACACCTCGTATACACCTCACCTCATTTCATCCAAGGCTGACAATAGCAATTGATAGCTAAACTATCAAGATATCACGTAATTCAAGGTTGAATCCACCGATACTAGCTGTCTCTTTATAACTCATGCTCCCCAAGTTAGGTCATTGACAAACCAAGATCATAATCTTACATTTCAATTGACCATTCACTCATAATTTATTCTCTCGCAACCTCAAATTCAGGCTCATGATTTTTTAATTTCTATTCACTTCATTATGAGCCTTATTCCTATATCACTCAAGATCATCTCTTAATTCGGCACTAGGACTATTAGAATACCTCACAAATTCAAGCCTATAGTTCTCAAGATTCAGCAATCCATACTTATTCCTCAAGGTCTCACTACCTAACTGTTTACAAGTCATCGCTCCTTATCACTCTAAGTCTCAAAGGCATTGGATCGAGCTGACCTTGCTCTGATACCAATTAAATGGGGTGTCACGTCCCGAATCCGGCGAGCACACGAGTATCCCACCAAGCCGTTCCTTTATGAAAGCTCTAGGATCTAACGGTCAATATCTTATATGTTGAAAGAAACATGCATGCGGAAGCGATGCCAACTCCAATTTACAAATAAAGCAACACCATATGACTTAGGACAAAAGGGCATACCTTTAATAAAGGTGAAATATACTTTTCTTTATTACAAATCTAAATCCTCAATATATCTATTATTCAATTCTAAGGTCACAAAAGAGAAGTCTTCAATTTCCTCTATCGACCTCTGTGCCAATCCATGGCAAACCCGGTTTTCTTTATTAGGGACCTGAAAAATATTGCCCACAACGGGGTGAGATTTACATCTCAGAAAGCTGGGTCCTAACCCTAGGTTAGGCCGATCGTCCACTCAAGTAGTCACATTTTCAATAATTCAAACTCGTAGACATATCAGTCAATTCAAATATAAATAACCACACACAGGTGACAGGTATGCAAATATGGTATCATAATACACTCAGATGTTCATGCACGACTCATCCTGCCACCTTACCTCAACCATCCTTTCCTTCCTGCCTCACTCTTATGCTCGCGATTAGATCGCATCAGGCTCATCTCATGCCCGCGATTAGATCGCATCAGGCTCGGTCCGTGTAAATGCATCAGACCGTCATTGGTAACCCGCGTAAACGCATCAGGTTCCAATGAATCTCTAGGCTAATATCATCACCTCATACCTCCATCCCGCGAATAGATCGCATCAGGACCGTGCCCATCTCAACCCCGTGATTAGATTGCATCAGGGCGCCACACAACATCAACTCCACCCGCGATTACATCGCATCAGGGTATCCACCTCCCACCCCGCGTCTCATACGCCTTAGGACCTCGCCATGTCGTGTTCAAGCCATGCTTCTCAATTCAATTCATAGATAAAACAACAGGCGCAACTCATGCACAATTTGAATTCTCATGGCGTGCAGGACAATCAATGACATTCGACATGGCATATGATTTAAACTCAAGCATTAACAAGCCTTCAAATCCTCCAAATCATTTTAGGGCACATACAACAACCAACCACCTTGGAATTGCTCAAGGACTAATTAAATCATTTACCGACTTAGCTAATTGAGTCCAATCTTCCTAGCTTAAGGTTTGGAATTCCCTTACCTTGCGTTTGATATCCCAACTTCCCTTCTTGAGCCCTCAAAGTTTCGGCACCCAATGGTCCAAGATCGAACTCACCGCGCAACCTAATAAAATCCAACCAATTCCATTAATTTCCAAGTCCAATTCAACCATCCATGAATCACAAATCTCCATCACATAATCCTCATCGTTCTAGCATGTCTTAATCACCAATTTGAGACTCAAAACTCAACGCCAACACCCCCCACAGATTCGGTTTTGCACAAAACCAACCGATCCTTTTCGGTTCTATGTAAGCCGAGCACAACTGATCCTTAATCAACTCCTAATCCATCATTTAATCATCATCCTACCTCTTAACATGTCTATCTAAGGGTTTATGAGGCTCATCGTGAGTTTGAGGTCCAATGGTCGTCGGAAACCCATCGAAAGTCGCCGGATCTCCAAGGTCAGTTTTTTGACAGTTTTCTGTCCAAGTTCACAAGATCGATTCGAGGTCAAAACTTCATCAAATTAGGCTCAAATTTTTACCACAGCTTGATATACGAGTCCCCTAGATCTCCACAAAATTTGATCTCAAGACTTCAATATTTTAGAGTCCTAAAGGGTCAAAAACATCACCTACCTCAGGTTGGGTTAGATTGCGTCGGCTTTCGGGAAAAAGCTTGGCGGGAGCTCCTCGGGGGTCCAATCTCCGTGCTTCCACTTCGAGAAGGTCGGAAAGATGTAGAACTAGATTGGTATGGTCGGCCGGTGGTCAGGCGGTGGCCGGAAGTGGGCGTCGGAATGGCCGAACGACACTTTAGAATCCGGTTGCCGGCGAGCAGATTGAAGAAGGAAGAAGAAGGTGGTTTTCGGGAGCTTGAGGGAGTTATTGCTGGCCAAATGAGGTGAGGAGAGAGAAAAGCCTTATTTTCAACTCACATGATCAATGGTTTGAATGGTTGGTGAATAAAGTTGGACATGACCACTCTTGCTTGATCTTGTGACACTTGTCCCACTTGTCAATCAACTTGATCCAATGGCCCATATTCTTTCAAATTTTCGGTGGCCTTGGGATGGATTTAATGACCAAATTGCCCTCCTTCAAATGCATGGGCAAGGCTTTAAGCTTGAGGGGCAAAAGGGTAATTTTACCTCCAACATTCAGAACGTCGTTTTTCTCACTCCAAAATTCTTTGATAGGGCGACGAACAATCTGAAATTAACGTTGGAATTCTTGATTCTCCATTTTCAATTTTCAAGATTCGTTTCTTATTAATGAGTCTGAAAATAACTGAAAAATCAGAATGTCACATGGACCTAGGGAACTCAAATAGGAAATGACACTATGGGACATTTTGAGCCATAAGAGGTCGATCTAAGAATGATTAAGGAATGCATTGCTAGTGTTACACGATTGGAGCGCGGATGATGCCGCTTAACCAACGTATAATTTGTAAAATTTTCCTAAATCGAGCGATGACGATCGAGATCGTCGGAACTAGTAATAGACCCTCGTAGTTACATAACAATCAAAGTCGCCATGAAATGACGAGCCCTAAGTGTGATATGAATCATAGAGTCGATACGTGTAACGCCTGCAAGAGCTGCCCGTCAGTTCGGGATAGATTGAAATCACGTCTGACAAAGAAATGATTCAGAGACGAGTCTCAAAATTAGAAAATGGAGAATCAAGGATTCCAATATTATAATTGGATTGGACGTCGCCTCATCGAAGGAAATTTGAATTAGAAAGACGACGTTCCGGACGTCGAAGGTAAAATTACCATTTGCCCTTTAAGCCTTAACCTTGCCTTAATAAATGAAATGATGGCATTTTGGTAATTGACCACACCCTCTAGGCTGCCGAAAATTTGGGAAAACGAGGGCCATTGGATGAGCTATTGATTGACATATGGACAAGTGTCAATGGATGAAGAGTTGGCATTAAATGTCCAACTTTTAATCTACCATTCTTCATGATTGACTCTCAAATTGGTGTATACACACCCTCTCCTTCCTCATTCTGCCGAAACCCTCAACCTCCATAGCCATCTTCTTCCTTTTCTTCTCCTCTTCGTCAGCCGAGAGCTGCTCTCGCCAGAACAAACTCTGCCGCCGCCTTCGCCACTTCCGAACGCCATTTCCGGTGACTTCCAGTAATCGAACCGACCACCAACGTCTTCCTCATCCTCTTGCCAACAACCTCCAAGTGATAGCTCGGCATTTGACCCACTGGAGAGCTCCAGCTAGCCGTTCTCTCAAGAGTCGACGGAAACCGTCACAGCTGGAGGTAAGCCGCTATTGGAACTTCGTAGGACCTCTAATCATTTGAATCTTTTGGCCAAATTTTGTGGACATCAAGGGAACATGTATACTGAGTTGTGGTAAAAATTTGGGGTAAATTTGATGAAGATTTGATGATGAAATGATGTCGCCTTTGATAGATAAAATCTGACCGGCGGTAAGCTTGGAGGAACCGGCACCGTTAGTAGACCATTTGACGTCGCCTTGACCTCAAATTTTTAGTGAGGCTTCCTAACTCCTAGAACTACATGTTAGCAAGTAGATTAGTGGATAAATTAGGGATTTAGAATAGTTCAAGGGCTGATCAAGGGAGGTATGCACAGAACCAAAAATGCCCTGTTTCGATTTTGTGCAAATCGAATTGTTGGGAGCTGATAAGAGTTGAAATTGAGCTCTAAATTCCTCATAGAGATGTGCTAGAATGTTGATTGATATGTCATTGATGTTTGTGCTACGTGAATTGATGATTTGAGCGAGAAAATTGACAAATTGATTGGATTTCCCTAGGGTTATATGGCTGCCTTATTTTGGAACCCTTGGAGCAGGTTACTTGAGGTGCTTGGAAAGGGAAATTTGTTGATTTTAGCACAAGGTAAGGGGTTCTAAACCTTGACTAGGAGGATTGGACTCGATTGTGTGAATTGGGTGTGAATTAGGTTGGTTCTCGTAAATTGTGGTGTGATTGTCCAATATGCGTCCTCGTGAGATGTTGATGGCTTGAACGCTTGTTGAATGCTTGTGCCATGAATTGACCACCTCTTGTGAGTGATGAGATTGATTGCCTTGCATGCTATAGATATTTAGCTCGATGCATGAGCTTGTACTCGATCATGAAGTTTAAATTGAAACAATGTCTAGCATGTTTAAAACCTTTGATACCTTGAGGCGTTAAGACACGGAGTTGTATGGATTGATACCCCGAGGCGTTGAGACCCGGGATTGTGTTGAATTGTACCCTGATGCGTTGAGATGAGAGTTTGAAATGATCAATGTCCTGATGCGTTGAGATACGGGATAGAATTTGATATGTGTCGACGCAGGCTTGAAATGAAATTGAAAACCTGGTGCGTTTACGCGGGTTTGTCAATGGGATGGTCTAAGGCGTAATTACGCGGACTGAGCTTGAAGCGTTATAAATGCGGGCGTGAATCAATGGAGGCTTGGAAAGGTGGAAAGTGTGACTTGACTTGGTAATGCGTGCTTGATTTGAACGATGAGATATGATGCCATGATTGTGTGCTTGATGCTAGTTGTATCTATATGTTATTTTATGACTACTGAATGCTTCATGTGGTTGCTTGTGCATTTTGTTCATGATTGCATTCACCTGAGTGAGCGGTTAGCCTAACCTAGGGTTAGGACATGTCTTCCTGAAATGTCAATCTCATCCTGTTACGGGACCACATTTTCAGATCCTAGACCGTGAGTATGTTGCCGACCAGACTAGGTGACCCGAAGAAGATGATTGTGTATTTTGAGGAGTTCCCAGACGGACGGGGAACTGTTAGGAAGTGCACTGTAGTCTAGGTCGATGATGGTAGGAAGGACTGGAAGTCTCATAGGTTCGATGCTTGGTTTCAGAGGGCAGACGAGGTTACTACTAGACCACTGAAGTCCACTGAGATACCCCGTAGGGTTATTCCTAGTTGGTGTTATCGTACTCGGGATTTTGTGGAGGTTGAGGGATCAATAGCTGGTTCGAGGAACATTCCCAAGAGGACCCCAACCTTGGAAGACACCGACGAGGTCATTGAGATCAAAGCCTTCGAGGACGACCTGGTGAAGTAGTCAGCAGACGAGACGATGGAGGATACCGTAGAGGTACGCTTGGAGACTTTCTCGGAGTACGAGCCTACCGAGGATGTAGAGGAGACTGACGACTCCAGTAGCTCGACCTAGGGATTTTCATTTTCTAGACTGTTATTTTGCTGATGACCTCGATGATCCGTTTTCTTTTGGAGTTGTCTTTTGAGCTGGTCCTATTACCCTTACCGACCAACAAGATTAGTCTACCAGCGCTTTTGTAAGAACTCGTGGGAGGTTATGTATAAATGTATTTATGGTATTTTTGCTATTTAAGTCCCCACTAATGTTTGTACGGAGGGATTTATGTTATCGCTTCCGCATGTGAACGATTTGATTTTTATGTATCTCTATCGAATTATGACTCTTGGGACACGAGAGAGTTCACTCGCAGGGAGTCCTGCGCTTGTGCCCGGGGCGCGGGGCGTGACATAAGACCTCGACTGTAGAAGAGGACATTGAGGTAATCAAGTTATCCGCCTTAGAGGACGACGAGAACGATGACTCCATAGATGTGCATATTGAGACCTTCTCCGACTATGATCCAGCTGAGGATGAGAACGAGGACGAAGATGAAGCGAGTAGTTCTACCTAGTGGTTTCTACCTAGTGGTTTCTATCTCCCTAGGTCTATTTTTGAGTTGTCTTTTGAGGTTGCGTTTGTTTTAGGGACCTAGATAGTTGTTATCTCTTAGCTAGTCCGTGATCCTTTCCGACCCTACTCCGTGGTTTTTGGGTTGACCTTGGCCTTTTGTATGAACTCATGTTTATGTTATGTATATATTCTCGTTATCCGAGATTCTCTTTTAATTTATGTATGGAGACGTTTGTTTATTTTGTTTCCGCATGCGTATTTCATTTCATGTGTGCCGCGATGTCGTATCCTGGGGTTAACAACTGCATTGGAGGATGTGGCACGCTCGCCTTAGAATGCAGAGCATGACAATTCTAGAAATGCAGGAACAAGTTTTTTTGTTTCTTGTTTTTGCTCCAAAAGTGTTTCTGTTTCTCAAAAGTGTTCCTTGAACACTTTGGGAACACTTTTGAAACATTTTTTTTACTATTCACGTTTCTGTTCTCAAAGTGTTTTGGGAGCAGAAACACTTTTCTAGAGTGTTTAACATACATACCATTAATATATCTGCAAGCACCGCACATTCTAGTGCATAGAAGTTGCTTTAGTACAAAAATAACAGGAAAATTATAAAAAAAAGTCCTAAACCTACTACAATTGTGTCAATTCAGTCCTAAACTTTTTTTAGCCCAATTCAGTCCTAACTATTTTGCAATTGTGCCAAATCAGTTCATTTGGTGAATTTTGATCGGCTGACGCTGACGTGGATGCCGGTCGACACTGATATTTTAATAATTTTTTGGATGTCTTTGATTATTTTATTTTTTCCTATTTTTTCTTTTCTTTTCCTTTTCTTATTTTTTTCCCTTTCCTCCTTTGTTCCTCGGCTTCCACCTCTTCGCCAGTTCCTGAGTTTCATTCTTCGTCATTTCTAAGTTTCAACTTCACCAAAGAAGAAGAATCTGAACCATTTGAACTAGACCCCATGTTCAACAAGACAAACTCGAACCTAAACCCCTAAATCTTTTGCCTCGCCCCCGCACCTCGTCGCTGCAGTCATCATCGCACTCCCTCCATGGGTCTACGTGTTGAAGGCTGTTACATCGATCCACATCACGCACAGCTACGTGTTCGTCGAACCTTGACGAGGTTTGACCTCTCCAGATCTAGGCTGGCGAGGTCAGCCTTTGCCCGGCCATGGCGAGGCAGGCAAGAGGCTCGCTGGACATTCTTTGGTCGGTCGCTGGCTATGGGAGGTGGAATGGGGAAGGGAAAGATGGAGGGGAAGAGGAAGAGAAAAATTTAAAAATAAAAAAATAAAAAAATCATATAAAATTTTATTAAAAATCAAAATTTTATAAAAAGATTAGGTTGTTGGCCGGTCAAAATTCACCGGATAGATTGAATTGACATAATTGCAAAAAGTTTAGGACTAAATCAGAAAAAAGGTTTAGTATTAAATTGACATAATTACAATATGTTTAGGTTTTTTGGTAATTTTTCCCAAAAATAACTTATTACCAGTCATGATGGAGACCCATATATAGTAAATAACAAGAAAATTACAAACTTTGAAGGTATGCAAACATAACAAGTTACAAAAAATTTGAACGTTATTACGAACACGTCGCAACATCATATATTGCGTGAGTATTTTCAACCCTAACCCTCATGAGCCATGACGATTCCAAAGCAAGCAGGGGACGGTTATATATGAATCGGTTGGCCGATCTTTGATATTGAATTTATTAGTTTTGTTAGCGTAATAGAATGTGATACAATAATGTTAAATGTGTTACAACTTGCGACCCATTTAGTGGAAAGGCATTAGAACATATTTCGTTGAGTAATGACCTATTACGACATGTTACCGCGACCATGACAATCTCAAAACGAGTGCGCCGAAATATTAGAAAAACGTCGACTTTGTTTAGAGAATTTACCCTATGATAGCAATGGAGAGAACGTCAGCTTTATGTAGAGAATTAACCTATGATGGCAATGGAGAGAGAGAGAGAGAGGGGGGGGGGAGTGATTACAATTTTAATCTGTTGATTAAAACTAGATAGTCGCGTGGAGCAAATCCGCTAATTGATAAATTGGAGACATGAGATGGGAACAGTGCCCGATTTCTATCATATGGTGAAACGGTCTTGCTTGAAAGGTGCAGGCAATAAGGTTTATGTCTTCGTTAGCCAGCTGAACGATCTGAAGTGTAATTTCTCTTGCTTGTTAGGAGGGTCGGAGTACAATTTATATGGTTTCTTGCCTGTCCTTGAGAGAGAGCCCACTTTTAGGAACCTTTGTAACGCCCCGCGTCCCCTGGAGCTCATTACATCCGCCTCAGGCCAATTATACCAAGGAACCTCACATAGCCTAGTATGATATGAAATGCGCAAACGAAAACGAGATACATCGCCGTACAAGAAAGATAAAAAGAAAAGGGGATTTTTGGAAGAAGTCTAAAGCACACCATTTATACAATTAGAAACATCCATTACAAACAGCGGAAGGGAAAAGGCAAAAAAGATGAAGTTGCACACCTAGGAGAAAAAAGAACTAAGGCTTAAGGTTCAAAGGCCACTACTAAACCTTTCCTAAAGCCTAACACCAAAATTGTTCCCTGATCACCTAACCCCCTTCATTCAGAATTTTCATCAGAACATCTTGAATCATCTCTTCCATCGTCCCCCTCAGCATCTGGGTCGTAATCAGAAAAAGTCTCGGATGGAACGTCCCCTGAGGCTCTTCAATGTCTTTCTCATCTTCCTCCTCATCTTTAGCTTCTGCTTCTTCTTCTTCTTCTTCGTCTTCAGTAGTCTCGATCGCGTCAACAGAAATCTCTACATAGTTCATGTACTCAGTAGAGGACAAAAGAGACTTCGACACTTCAGGTATATTTCTTGAACCTCCCACAGATGCTGGGTTATCCACTTCAATGCCCGGTTGGGACGGATGGTACCAAGTTGGAATCACCTCCCACGGAACATCCTCAAGCAGTAGGGGTCCCATCAAGCTTCTATCTCCCACTTGACGAAACCAGGCTTCAAAACGGTGGGGTTGCAGTTCCAGCTTCCCTTCGTCTACCCAGACTGTTGTGCGCTTCCTAACATACGTGATACCCTTTCGATAGGGAAACTCATCAAAATCGGCGATCATCTCCTTCGAATCGCCTATGCGAATTGGCAGTATGGCTAAGGTTTTGGGTTTGAAAAGTTTGTCCCACTAAAGGGCGATATCGACATTTGAGAAAGTGAAACCTAGCCCTATACCTCAATGTCAGTCCTACTAGATCACACACAAATGCCACCCAAAATGCAGACGACGAGCAATGCAATGGCAGAAAGGCAACACATGTCAGCAACATCACTCAACAGACATGGACAATCAATAAAACAATAATGCTCAATTTCAAATTCACAATATACAAATATGTGCACCCCATACACCACAGTCACCATTTTATCATCCACCTACACACTCCACTAGCACTCCTGCCACCTGACATTACCGGGATCATCAGACCAAATGATGTCTACATACACAGGGGTCATCAGATCAATCATACACTTCAAACTTACAACCATTCCATGCCGCCGGGGTCATCAAACCAAATGGCATTCACATTTTTATTTTATTTCACCACCCTTCGATAACGCCGAGGTCATCAGACCAAATGGTATCCTCAACACCTTTTTCATCAGTTTCACCATGCCCTCAAGACACACATGCTATTCAATTCATAGAAATTCATCAGTCAATTACGTCATTCAATTACTCATCTACTGTGTCATGGTATTCAGAGAAAGGATTAGGTAACACTTACTTGATTAAATATCACAATACAACACCAACCAATTCTCCTAAATGCCACAAGTACAGAATTCCCACAAATGCGTCGTCAACCTAACAAGATTAACCAATCTTGAGTCGTAAACATGAAATATTCACTTCCATTAACTCAATCTTTCCCTAGCCACGTCGTTGGCAATTCAAGACATTTTTTACAACAATGTGACACATGGCAATGCTTACTCTGAACCCTTAATATGTTCAGTTTACTCAGCCATATACATGGCAATACTCAATTTAGAGTTTCTTGCACCAAACTTGCCATAAATCACCTTTAAACCTCAGTCCACTTTTCACACTTCCCATTGACACCTCTTGTCATCTCATATAAGTCATTTTAGGTCAATTTAAGTCTAAATATTCCTCATTCAACTCCCAAACAGAACCGGTCAGCATGTAAACACCCTCGAGACAGAACCAATTTTAGGTTCTAATTGCTTAATCGAGCCATACTTCAATCTCAAGCCTAACCCTTTACACAAACAACATTCCAAGACTTTCATTTACATGATTAGAAGGCTCATCAAGAGATTTGGAGTTAGTTGACACCTCAAAGACGTCGAAACAACCCGATCTCCATATGGTCAGAATCTGTCTAGTTTTGCACCGCCCATAATCAACCATAAAAATCTAATTTACCACCATCTATTGAAGCCACAAACCATCTGAACATAATACTAGATGTTGCGAAGCTCTCCTAAAAAAATTTGAGGCCAATCATAGTCTTTAAGAGGTAGAACAAGGACTTTACCTCAGCTCGCGCGGATTTCATCCGGTTTTGATCTAAAAGCTGGTCGAAAAAATCATCCAATGAAACTTCGATCTACCACTTGGAATGTGTCAAGGACACATTTTTCTAGGTCTTGGTGGTCGGAGCACCTCAAATGGATATTAGGAAGGCCTGCTCGAGCTCACCGACTAGAAGGGACGTAGTCAGTTTTTCTGGGGCAGTCTCGGTTGAGGCAAAATGAAGAGGAAACAGCAATGAACGTGAGGGAGTGGTATACACAGCAGATGAGGGCTTCAATTTACTTGTCTCACACATATTATTGAGCTAAAATTGATTAGACATGGATTGGTGAGGTCATTAATGCTTGGGGGTCTCATTGGTTGACAAGTGCTAAGCTCCAATAATACAAACCAAGACTTTGACTCACTCTTTGACCCTTGTACATGTAATTTTCAGCAGCCATGGAGGAGAAGAAATGATCATTTTGTCCTTCATGATTTCTTAAGGCAAGGGTAAATGGTCGAGGGGCAAAATGGTAATTTTGTACTTTCAGTCCAAACTTCACTTTTCCAATTTGGAGAAACATTGTCAAATTCCTATCCAGAATTAGAATTCTCTATTTCCAATTACCAATTTTGAGCTTACATTTCATGATCATTCGTCTGTCGATTGTAATTCGAGTTTGTTTCAAACTGACGGACGGCTTTTGCAAACGTTACGCGTATCGACTCTGTGATTCTCATCACACTGAGGATAACTCAAGTTATGACAGCTTTGGTTGTCATGTAATTATGAGGGTTCATTGCTAGCTCCGACAGCTTCGATCGTCATAGTTCGATTTAGGAAAATTTAAAAATTATACATTAGTTAAGTGGCTTCACCCGCGATCCAATCGTATAACGTTAGCGTTGTATTCCTTAATCGTTATCTGATTGGCCTTTTTGGCTCTAAATATTCCCTTAACAATCCTTATGGTCAAAGCGTCATTTCCTTTTTCGAGTTTCCTAGGCCACGTGCCTTGTTATGCGTTAGCCTTTCTCTTTTGGTCAGTTTACTCAAGATTGATCAGATCTGAGCGAGACAAAACTGAAATACATCGTAAGGTGCATTCACATTCAACAGCCTCAAAATCGCAAGAAATTCAGAATGCCACAATTCTTCCCCCTTACAGACATTTCGTCCTCGAAATTTACAATAAATCCAACTTAAGTAAATAAATGGGGGTATTGATGTCTCATAGCTTCTTTGCTTTCTCGTGTGGCTCCTTTAGTCCCGTGATGCTCCCAAATCACTTTGACTAAGGGAATCGTCTTGTTCCTTAAGACTTGCTCCTTTCGATCCTCGATTCTGATAGGCTTTTCCATATATGACACATTGTCATCAACTCAATGGTTTCAAAATCCAAAACATGACTTGGGTCTAGCTCATACTTCCTCAGCATTGACACATGAAATACATTGCATACTTGCAATAAGTTTGGCGGCAAAGCGAGTTTGTAGGCCGAAGTTTCAATTTGCTCCATAATTTCAAAAGGACTTACGTACCTCGGACTCAGCTTTCCCCTTTTCCCAAATCGAGACAATCCACTCATTGGTGATACCTTCAGAAAAACATGGTCGTCAACTTGAAATTCCAATGGTTTGCGTCTTTTATCGGCGTAGCTCTTCTGTCGATTTTGTGCTGTTCTTAGCCTTTCTCTAATGACTTTAATCGCCTCACTAGACCGTTCCACTAATTTTGGGCATGTTATACTCCTTTCTACAACTTCATCCCAACATACAGGTGTTCTGCAAGCTCGACCATAAAGTGCTTCAAACGGTGCCATACCAATGCTTAGCTGGTAACTGTTATTATATGGAAACTCCACCAAATGTAGTTGGTCTTTCCATCCACCTTTGAAGTCTATGACACAGGCTCGCAACATATCCTCGAACGTTTGAATTGTTCTTTCTGACTGTCCGTCCGTCTGTGATGATACGCCGTACTGAATTGCAAAGCCTCTTGTAGACTCTTCCAAAAGTTTGCAGCAAACTTGGGATCTCGATCTGACGTGATCATAACTAGGACTACATGCAATCGCACAATCTAACGCATGTACAACTCTGCGTACTTATCCATTGCAAAATCCTTTTGCACAGGTATAAAATGTGATGACTTGGTTAATCTATCCATGATTACCCAAATTGAATTATAACCTTTCTAACTCCTCGGTAATCCCATTACAAAATCCATCGTCACATGTTCCCATTTTCACTCAGGAATTTCTAGAGGTTGTAGCAATCCTCCAGGTTTGCAATGTTGAGCTTTCACCTGCTGACAGGTTAAACACTTCACCACATGCTTAGCTACATACACCTTCATTCCATTCCACCAGTAGCATTGTCGTAGATTCTGATAGATTTTAGTGCTCTCGGGATGAATACTGTAATTACTCCTGTGAGCTTCCGACAAAATCATTTCTTTAAGTTCCTCATCCCCAAGTACACATAAGTGCCCGCGAAATTTCAAAATTTCGTTTTCTGACACTTGGAACTCAGGTTTCCTTTTTGTCTTATCCATTCTAAGAATATTTTGAATCTCTAGATCTGTGACTGCAAAGCCTTTACTCTTTCTTGAATCTCAAGCTCAATCCTCAAGGTTGCCACCAAACTTAATAGTAGGCAGACTTCCAGTTTAAACTCAAAATCCCTTAATCCCGCTAACAAGAACCATCCTTTAACCAATAAAAGGGCAATGCTTGATTTCCGGCTAAGTGCATCTGTGACTCTATTCACTTTTCTAGGATGATACAGAATCTCGCAATCATAGTCCTCGAGTAACTATATCTATCGACGCTGTCTCATATTCAATTCTCTCTGAGAAAACAGATACTTCAAGCTTTGATGATCTGTATAAATTTGAAATCTTTCTCTACATAAGTAGTGCCTCCAGATCTTTAGAGCTAAGATGATGGCAGCTAACTCCAAATCATGCGTAGGATAATTCATCTCATGGGGTCTCAATTGTCGTAAGGCATAAGCACCCACTTTTCCGTGTTGCATCAGCACGCATCCCAATCCTTTTAGCGAAGCATCGCTATATATCTCATAACCTCCAAGTCCAAAAGGAATAATCAATACTGGTGCGGTGGTCAATCGGTGCTTAAGTTCTTGGAAACTGCTTTCACACTTATCAGTCCATTCAAACTTCACGTCCTTCTTCATTAGCCTCATCCATGGAGTAGCTATAGATGAAAACTTCTCCACAAATCGTCTATAATAATCTGCTAATCCCAGAAAACTTCTAATCTTAGTAACTGTCGTAGGTCTAGGCCATTTCATCATTGCCTCAATCTTTGAAGGATTTACTGAAATTCCTTTTTCAGAATTACATGACCAAGGAAAGCTACTTTACTCAACCAAAATTCGCATTTACTAAACTTGGCGTAAAGAGAATGCTCTCTTAGGGTCTGCAGAACTACCCTCAAGTGTTCTTCATATTCCTCATTACTCTTTGAATAAATCAAGATGTCGTCTATAAAAACAATGATGAACCGATCCAAGTACTCCTTAAACACTGGATGCATCAGATCCATAAATGCAGCAGGGGCGTTAGTCAAACCAAAAGGCATAACTGTAAACTCGTAATGCCCATATCTTGTTCTGCAGGCAGTCTTTGGTATATCCTCTTTCTTAATCCTCAACGGGTGATAACCAGTCCTCAAGTCTATTTTAGAAAATGCAGACGCTCCTTGCAACTGATCAAACAAATCATCTATTCTCGGCAAAGGATACTTGTTCTTGATGGTCACTTGATTCAACTGTCTATTATCTATACACAATCGCAAGGATCCATCCTTCTTTCTCACAAACAGCACCGGTGCTCCCCATGGCGACGCGCTCAGTCTAATGAATCCCTTATCCAATAGTTCCTGCTTTTGTACTTTTAATTCTTTCTGCTCATACAAGGACATCCTATATGGTGCCTTTGAGATTGGGCCCGTTCCAGGTGCCAACTCAATCACGAACTCAATCTCTCTCTCAGGTGGTAATCTCGGTAATTCCTTAAGGAAGACATCAGGAAACTCACGTACCACGGCTATACTATCCAGCTTCGGCTCCTCAGCTGTTGTGTCTATTGCAATAACCAAATAAGCTTGACATCCTTCGCTCAACAGCTTGGTCGCTTCAAGCGATGAAACCAAAGGAATCGAGGTTCCTCCTCGACTTCCTGCAAATCGACTTCCTGCAAATTCAAAACTAGGGCGACCTTCCGGGTAAAATCGAATTACCCTATTGCTACAATCAATCCATGCCGATAATCACATGAAGTTCGTAATTTGGCAACACAGCCAAATCAATCCTTTCTTCGCTACCACCAATCACTATTTTACATTCTACACAGCATAGCGAAACTAGCACATTGTTTTTTAATGGTATAGCAACATACAGTAGCACATTCAATGGTTTCAACTCTACTCCCACTATATCAGCAAACTGAGCAGATATAAAGGAATGCAAAC
Organism: Rhodomyrtus tomentosa; assembly: GCA_028455895.1. Classification (NCBI taxonomy): domain Eukaryota; kingdom Viridiplantae; phylum Streptophyta; class Magnoliopsida; order Myrtales; family Myrtaceae; genus Rhodomyrtus; species Rhodomyrtus tomentosa. The sequence goes on from JAPCWY010000008.1 coordinate 15,414,128, forward strand.
CACCAGGATCAAACAAGGCATAAGTAACTTGATTACACAAATAAATCATACTTGTGACCACGCCAGGCCTTCTTCCGTCTCTCTATGTGCCATAGCGTACATTCTTCCCTAAGCAGGTGGTCGGTTCTGCTCATTCCGTGGAATCACAGCCGATTGTCCTACTTATGGTCGTTGTCCTTGTGCTCTGGGTCCTGGGGCTTGATTAGGACAATTCTTCATCTGGTGGCCCGTTTGACCATACTTAAAACATGCCCCCATCCTAGTAGGACAATGACCATTTCCATGTCTCCTCCCACAAATACGACAATACCAGTTAAATTGGTTCATCGGCTTTTTGATATTCCTGCGAATCGAAGGAAGAAATCATTGATTGTTCACCATCGGCCTATTTCCCAATTGTCGATTATCTCTCAGAGGAGTAAATCGTGATCTAGAAGAAACGCCTCTTTCCTTGATATCCCTTTCAATCATTTGGCTCCTCTCATAGATCTTCAGGTACGTTCTCAAATTCACTGTTATGATTCTACTGCGAATTTCTAGTCTCAGACCATTTCGAAACCTTTGCTCTTTCTCAAGTGGATCTTCAACTGGCCTTGGTGTGTACCTCGACAATCTTGCAAACTTGGCTTAATACTGATCCACGGTCTGTTGATTTTGTTGCAACTGCTAAAATTCCAATCGCTTCCTTTTGCGTGCCGTCCCATAAAAATATTTGTCATTGAAAGCGGCAGTGAAGGCAGCCCAAGTCAAAGCCGTACCTTCGGGAAATACTCTTCCCTTCGAGGCACTCCACCAATCATGCACAGTTCCCTCTGGTTGATACATAGCTAGCAACACTTTCTCTTCATTTGTGCATCTCAATACTTCGAAAGCCTTTTCGAACTTCTCAATCCACCTTGGAGCCAACTCAGGATCTTCGGTACCATCAAACTGGGTTGGTTTCAGTTTAATAAACTGCTCGACCAACTAACCAATTGGTCTATTAGCATTGACATTTCGTTGAGCATTCCTATCTTTAGCACCCTGGACATTATTTTCATTTGCCATATTTACAATTACCACTGTAGCTTCAGCAGCCTGAGCTATGATTTCAGCTCTATCCTCCGCTTGCCTAAGAGCAGCTGCTGCTCTATCCTGAGCTTCTTTTCCCATAAGCTCACCTATCTGTTCCAAAGCTCTCAAGACTCCTTCCATTCTCGAGTACTCGGCCACTAGAGCTCGAAGCTCGACTTCTCGGCCTTCCAGGTCAATTACTCATACTTTCTCAACTTGACTCACCTAAGTCACCGTAATTCCACCACGGAATTAGAAATCTAATTCACTTACTCATATCTCATTACTGCTACGCTACTCAACAAGTAGCAGCCATGTAACAACAACAAATCACTCAGGCATTCTCATAAGCACATCAACCATACCTCAAGTCCAAACTCATCTGCAACTTGGTACAATCAGAGGTATAACTCACTCATTCAATCCACATCTACAACAATGTAATAAGTGCAAAGCTCGACCCCTCATAGGTCCACAATAACCATTCCATGTCAAGATACCAATCACATGCCCCATTCATATGCCATACATTCATGCTTGACTCTCTAACAACTCCCCCTAGGGTCTCTCTATCCCAATCATCCCAAATTCCTTTGCTCCTTATTACTTCAATCCTCAATCGGCTATACTCTTGGTAACTTGCTCTTAACCTGCTCTGATACCACTTCAAACGGGGATGTAATGCCCCGCATTCCTTAGAGCTCGTTATATCCACCTCAGGCCAATTATACCCAGGAACCTCACACAGTCTAGTATGATATGAAATGCGCAAACGAAAATGAGATACATCGCCGCACAAGAAAGATAAAAAGAAAAGGGGAGTTTTGAAAGAAGTCTAAAGCAGACCAATTATACAATAAGAAACATCCATTACAAACAACGGAAGGGAAAAGACAAAAATGATAAAGCCACACACTCGGGCAGAAAAGAAACTAAGGCCTAGGGTTCAAAGACTATTACTAAACCTTTCCTAAAGCACAACACCAAAATTATTTCCTGATCACCTAACCTCCTTCATTCAAACTTCTCATAAGAACAACTTGAATCATCTCTTCCATCGTCCCCCTCAACATCTGGGTCGTAATCCGAAAAAGTCTTGGATGGAACGTCCCTTGAAGGCTCTTCAATGTCTTCCTCATCTTCCTCCTCGTCTTCAATTTCTGCTTCTTCTTCTTCTTCTACATCAGTAGCCTCAATCGCATTAGCAGAAATCTTTGCATAGTTCATGTACTCAGCAGAGGACAAAGGAGACTTCGGCACTTCAAGTATATTTCTTGAACCTCCCACAGATACTGGGTTATCCACTTCAATGGCCGGTCGGGACGGATGGCACCAAGTTGGAATCACCTCCCACGGAACATCCTTTGGCAGTAGGGGTCCTATCAAGCTACATCTCCTACTTGACGAAACCAGGCTTCAAAATGGTGGGGTTGTAGTTTCGGCTTCCCTTCGTCTACCCAGACTGTCGTGCGCTTCCTAACATACGTGATACCCTTCCGATAGGGAAATTCATCAAAATCGACGATCATCTCCTACGAATCGCCCATGCGAATTGGCAGCATGGCTAAGGTTTTGGGTTTGAAAAGTTTGTCCCACTAAAAGGTGAGATCGATATTTGAGAAAGTGAAACCTAGCCCTATACCTCAATGCCAGTCCTACCAGATCACACACAAATGCCACCCAAAATGCAGAAAACAAGCAATGCAATGGCAAAAAGGCATCACATGTCAGGAACATCACTCAACAGGCATGGACAATCAATACACTACTAATGCTCAATTTCATATTCGCAATATACAAATATGTGCACCCCATACACTACAGTCACCATTTTCTTATCCACCCACATACTCTAGTGGCACTCCTGCCACCTGACATTGCCGGGGTCATCAGACCAAATGATGTCTACATACACAAGGGTCATCAAACCAATCATACACTCCAAACTTACAGCTACTTGATGCTACCGAGTTCATCAGACCAAATGGCATTCACATTTTCATTTTATTTCACCACCCTCCGATATCGCCGGGGTCATCAGACTAAATGGTATCCTTAGCACCTTTCTCATCAGTTTCACCATGCATTCAAGACACACATGCTATTCAATTCATAGAAATTTATCAATCAATCGCGTCATTCAATTACTCACCCAGTGTGTCCTGGCATTCAGAGAAAGGATTAGGTAACATTTACTTGATTAAATATCACAATACAACACCAAGCAATTCTCCTCAAAGCCACAAGTACAGAATTTCCACGAATGCGTCGTCAACCTAACAATATTAACCAATCTTGAGTCATAAACCATGGAATATTCACTTCTATCAACTCAATCTTTCCCTAGCCACGTCATTGGCAATTTAATAGATTGTTTACAACAATTTGACACATGGCAATTCTTACTCTGAACCTTTAATATGTTCGATTTACTCAACCATATACATGACAATACTTAATTTAAAGTTTAGTGCACCAAACTTGCCATAAATTATCTTTAAACCTCAATCCACTTCTCACACTTTCCATTGACACTTTTTGTCATCTCATACAAGTCATTAAATGTAACGCCCCGCGTCCCCTAGAGCTCGTACATTCGTCTCAGACCAATTATACTCAGGAACCTCACATGACCTAATATGATATGAAATGCGTAAACGAAAGTGAGGTACATCACTGTACAAGAAAGATAAAAAGAAAAGGAGAGTTTTGGAAGAAGTCTAAAGCACACCATTTATACAATCCGAAACATCCATTCCAAACAGCGGAAGGGAAAAGACAAAAAATGATAAAGCCTCACACCCGAGTAGAAAAATGAACTAAGGCCTAGGGTCAAAGGCTACTACTAAATCTTTCCTAAAGCCCAACACCAAAATTGTTTCCTGATCACCTAACACCCTTCATTCAGACTTCTCATCAGAACAGCTTGAATCATCTCTTCCATCGTCCCCCTCAGCATCTGGGTCGTAATCCGAAAAAGTTTGGAATGGAACGTCCCCTGAAGGCTCTTTAATGTCTTCCTCATCTTCCTCCTCATCTTCAGCTTCTACTTCTTCTTCTTCTTCAGCAGCCTCGACCGCGTTAGTAGAAATCTCTACATAGTTCTTGTACTTAGTAAAGGACAAAGGAGACTTCGGCACTTCAGCTATATTTCTTGAACCTCCCACAGATGCTGGGTTATCCACATCAATGCCTGGTCGGAATGGATGGCACCAAGTTGGAATCACCTCCCACGGAACATCCTCAGGCAGTAGGGGTCCTATCAAGCTTCTATCTCCCACTTGACGAAACTAGGTTTCAAAGCAATGGGGTTGCAATTCCAGCTTCCCTTCGTCTACCCAGGTTGTCGTACTCTTCCTGACATACATGATACCCTTCCGATAGGGAAACTCATCAAAATCGACGATCATCTCTTTTGAATCGCCTAGACGAATTTGCAGCATGGCTAAGGTTTTGATTCTGAAAAGTTTGTCCCACTAAAGGGTGAGATCGACATCTCAGAAAGTGAAACCTAGCCCTATACCTCAATGCCAGTCCTACCAGATAACACACAAATGTCACCCAAAATGCAGACAATAAGCAATGCAATGGCAAAAGGGCAACACATGTCAGCAACATCACTTAACAAGCATGGACAATCAATACAACAATAATGCTCAATTTTAGATTCACAATATACAAATATGTGCACCACATACACGACAGTCACCATTTTCGCATCCACCCGCATACTCCACTAGCACTCCTGCCACCTAACATCGCTGGAGTCATCAGACCAAATGATGCCTACATATACAGGGTCATCAAACCAATCATACACTCCAAGCTTACAGCCACTCCATGCCCCTGGGGTCATCAAACCAAATGACATTTGCATTTTCATTTTATTTCACCATCCTCCGATTCCGCCGGGGTCATCAAACCAAATGATATCCTCAACACCTTTCTCATCAGTTTCACCATGACCTCAAGACACACATGCTATTCAATTCATAGAAATTCATCTGTCAATCTCGTCATTCAATTACTCATCCAGTGTGTCCTGGCATTCAGAGAAAGGATTAGATAACACTTACCTGATTAAATATCATAATACAACACCAAGCAATTCTCCTCAAAGCCACAAGTACAGAATTCTCATGAATGCGTCCTCAACCTAACAAGATTAACCAATCTTGAGTCATAAACCATGGAATATTCACTTCCATCAACTCAATCTTTTCCTAGCCACGTCATTGACAATTCAAGATATTTTTTACACTAATGTGACACATGGCAATGCCTACTCCGAACCCTTAATATGTTCATTTTACTCAGCCATAAACATGACAATACTCAATTTAACGTTTCGTGCACCAAACTTACTATAAATCACTTTTAAACCTCAATCCACTTTTTACACTTCCCATTGACACCTCTTATCATCTCATACAAGTCATTATAAGTCAATTGAAGTCTAAATATTCCTCATTGAACCCTTAGACAGAACCGGCCAGCATGTATATACCCTCAAAACAGAACCGATTTTGGGTTCTAACCCTCAATCGAGCCATACTTCAATCTCAAGCCTAACTCTTTGCACAAACAACATTCTAAGACCTTCATTTACATGATTAAAAGGCTCACCAAGTGATTTGTAGTCGGTTGAAACCCCAAAGGCGTCGGAACAGCCCAATCTCCTCTTGGTCAGAATCTGTCCAGATTTTACTATTAGGGATTAGCCATAAAAACTGAAGTTAACACCATCTATTTGCAGCCACAAACCATCTGAACATAATACTAGGTGTTATGAAGCTCTACTAAAAAATTTGAGGTTATTCGGAATTTCTAAGAGGGTATACGGTGGCCTTATTCGAGCTCGCGCAAATTTCATCCAATTTTAGTCTCGGACTCACACCGGTAAAACTACTTATCCAAATGAAAAAATTCCAATTGGAGCTTGTCAAAGACACATAGATCTTACCTCTGGAAGTCGAAGCAACTCAAATGGACACCGAGAAGGGCCGGTGACTGCACCGAACAGAGAGCTCCAAAACTATTTTTCTTCGTAGTTTTTGGTGAGGTGATTTTAGAGAGGAAATTGAAGTGAACGTGAGGTAAATGGTTTTCACAGTAGATGAGACTTCATTATACTTCTCTCACACAAATAATGAAGCTTAATTTGATAAGACATGGTTAAGTGAGGGCATTTAAGGCTTAGGGCTCTCAATGGTTGACAAGTGGCATCTCCAATAATGCATCTTAAAGCCTTGACTCATCTTTGACCCTCCTTGTACATGCATTTTCGACAGCCATAGATGGGAAGAGGAATTGATCATTTTGCCCCTCATAATTTCTTAAGGCAAGGGTAAATGGTCGAGGGGCAAAATGATAATTTTTCACTTTCAGTCCAAACTTCATTTTTACAATTTGAAATTATTATTTGGCGAGACGTCGTCAAATTCCCATCCAGAATTGAAATTCTCTATTTCTAATTACCAATTTTGAGCTTCCATCTCATCATCATTCATCTGTTGATCGTAATTCCAGTTTGTTTCGAATTAACGGGCGACTTTTACAAATGTTACGCGTATCGACTCTGTGATTCTCATCACCCTAAGGATAACTCAAGTTATGACAGCTTTGGTTGTTATGTAATTGCGAGGGTTCATCGCTAGTTTCAATGGCTTCGATCGTCATAGTTCGATTTGGGAAGATTTACAAATTATACGTTGGTTAAGCGGCTTTATCCACGATCCAATCGTATAACGCTAGCATTGTATTACTTAATCGTTATCTGATCGGCCCTATTGCCTCTAAATGTTCCCTCGACAATCCTTATAGTCAAAGTGTCATTTCCTTTTTCGAGTTTTCTAGGTCCATGTACCTCGTTATGCGTTAGCCTTTCCCTTTTGGTTAGTTTACTCAAGATTGATCAGATCTGAGCGAGACAAAACTGAAATATATCGAAAGATACATTCGCATTCAACTGCCTCAAAATGACAGCAAATTCAAAATGTCACAATTCTTCCCCCCTTACAGTAATTTCGTCATCGAAATTTACAATAAACCCAACTTAAGTAAACAAATGGGACTATTGATGTCTCATAGCTTCTTCGCTTTCCCATGTTGCTCCTTCAGTCCCGTGATGCTCCCAAATCACTTGACTAATAGAATCATTTTATTCCTTAAGACTTGCGCTTTTCGATCTTCGATTCTAACTAGCTTTTCCACATATGACACCTTGTCATTAACCTCGATGATTTCAAAATCCAAAACATGAGTCGAGTTTGGTTCATACTTCCTTAGCATTGACACATGAAATACATTGTGCACTTGTGATAAGTTTGGCGGCAAGGCAATCCTGTAGGCCAAAATTTCAATTTGCTCCAATATTTCAAAAGGACCTACGTACCTCGGACTCAGTTTTTCCTTTTTCCCGAATCGAGATAATCCACGCATCGGTTTCAGGAAAACATGGTCGCCAACTTGGAATTTCAATGGTTTGCATCTTTTATCAGCATAACTCTTATGTCGACTTTGTGCCGGTCTCAGTCTTTCTCTAATGACTTTAATCGCCTCAATAGACTATTTCACTAACTCAGGCCCTGTTATACTCTTTTCTCGAACTTCATCCTATCATACTGGCGTTCTGCAATGTGACATTCTGATTTCCCAGTCATTTTTAGACTTATTAATGAGAAATATATCTAGAGATGTTGTTCAGTCATATCTCGCTCGAATCTGATCAATTCAAGTAGACTGACCAAAAGAAAAAGGCTAATGCAAGACGAGATACGTGGACCTAGGGAATTCGAATAGGAAATGGCGCTTTGACCAAAAGGATTGTCGAGGGGACATTTAGAACGATAAAAAGGCCGATCTAAAAACGATTAAGGAATGCATTGCTAGCGTTATACGATTGGAGCGCGGGTGATGCCGCTTAACCAATATATAATTTGCAAAATTTTCCTAAATTGGACAGTGACGATTGAGGTCATCGGAACTAGTGATAGACCCTCACAATTACATGACAACCAAAGTTGCCATAACTTGACGAGCCCTAAATGTGATATGAATCACAACGTCGATACGCATAAAGTCTGCAAAAGCCGCTCGTCGATTCGGGATAGGTTGGAATCACGTCTGATAGAGAAAACAACCAGAAACGAGTCTTGAAAATGGAAAATGAAGAATCCATAATTCTAACTTCATGTTTGGATTGGCCGTCGCCATATCGAAAAATATCGAAACGAGAAAAAAAACGACGTTCCAAATGTAGAGGGTAAAATTATCATTTTGCCCCTTAAAGCTTTAGCCTTGCCTATGCAAATGAAGAAGGGCATTTTGCTCTCTTAAACCCCCAAGGTTATCGAAAAAGGAGAAAGAATTGTGGCCATTGGATCGAGTTGATTGACACTTAGGACAAGTGTCCAAAGATGGACTAAAAAGTGGTCATGTCCACTATTCACCACCTACCATTCTTCGCTTTGACTTGAGAGTCGAATATAGTCTCTTTTCTCTCTCTCTCTCCTCACTTTGGCCGATCATACAGCCCCCAAAAACCACCGACAGCTTCTTCTTCCTTTTTCCTCTTTTCTGCCGCTCAACGACAGCCCCTGCCTTCGCCGTTCGCCTGTTCCGACGAGCCACTCCAGCTACCGCCTAGACTTCGACCGACCACCCATGCCTAGCCCCGCCTCTTGTCGACCTCCTCGAAGTGGAAACACATCGATTGGACTACCGAGGAGATTCAGCTAAGCATCTTCCTAGAAGTCGATGGAAACTAACTCAAACTGAGGTAGGCAGAGTTTCTGACCCCTTAGGACATCGAAATGTTGGAATTTTATGACAAAATTTTGTGGAGATCTAAGAGACTTATATATGAATTTGTGGTAAAAAGTTGAGCTTGATTTGATAAAGTTTTGACCCAAAATGGGTCTTGTGAACCTTGGACAGAATCTGCCGATTTACTGCCTTGAAGGATCCAGCGACTCTCGAAGAGATTCCAGTGACGACGCGATCCCAAACTCTCGATGAGGATTTTGGACCCTTAGATAGACATGTTAACAAGTAGGTTAGTAATTAAATGATGGATTGGGAGTTGATTTAGGACTAGACATGTTAGGTTTGTACAAAACCAAAATTAGCTGGTTCGATTCTATGCAAGACCGAATCTGTGGGGGCTGAAGGCTGTTGGTTTTGAGTCTCAAATTTGTGATTGAGGCATGTTAGGATAGTGAGGATTGTGTTATGGACGTTTGTGATGCACGGATGGGTGAATTGGACAAAGGAAATTGACAATGGGTCGGAATTTCCTAGGTTGTGCAGTGAGATTGGTCTTGGACCATTGGGGCTGAATCTTTGAGGGCTCAAGAAGAGGATTTTTGTGGCTTCAAACTCAAGGTAAGGGAATCCTAAACTTAGGATAGGAATATTGGACTCAATTGGGTGAGTCGGGCGTTAATTTAATTGACTTGTGAGAGATTTCAAAGAGGATTGTTCTTGGTACGCCCTACGATAGTAGATGGGATTAATGCATGCTAATGCTTGTGCTTGAACTATCTGCCATGTCTGAGTGTCACATTGATTGTCTTGCATGCCATGAGCATATGAATTGTGCTTGAATTGCACCTATCATTATGTAAGTGAAATGAATTGAAAATAGTGGCATGAGTGTGACATGGCGGGAGGAGTAGGCCAACCTGATGAGTGCCCTGAGGTGTTGAGGCATGGGGTTGGAGTTGTGTGGCTCCTTGATGCGTATGAGATGCGGGTTGAGTAGGCTACAGTCTTGATGCGTTTATGCGGGACGGAGATAAAAGGTGTTGACACTGGCCTGGAGTATCATTGAAATCTGATGCGTTTATGTGGATTGTCAATGACGGTCTGATGCGCTTACGCAGACCGAACCTGATGCAATCTAATTACGGGCATGAGAATGAGGCAGACATGGGATGATGATTGTGGAGTTGTGGTAGTATGAGTTGTGCATGATCATCTGAATGTGATATGATCCCATAATCGCATGCTTGTCATCTGTGTGTGGTTATCTAAATTTATTTTACCTTTATATGTCTATGAGTTTGAATGATTAGGGCATGTGACTGCCTTAGTGGACGGTCGACCTAACCTAGGGTTAGGACCCACCTTACTGAGATGTGAATCTCACCCCGTTGGGGACCCTTTTTTTTTTTTATAGATCCCAGGCCTTGACGATGTGGCCCATTCGTTTTGGAGACTCGAAGAAGATGTCCACTTATTTTGATGAGTTCCCTAACGGGCAGGGAACGATTTATGTAAGGAAGTGTACCATGATTTGGGTAGACGAGGGTGGTACGAACTGGAAGCCTCATCGGTATGAGGCCTAGTTTAGGAAGGTCAGAGATATGTCTACCGAGCCGCTAAAGCCCAATGAGTTGGCCTAGGGAGTTGTCCCTAGTTGGTTACACCCCACCAGAGACTTAGACGAAGTTGAGGGGTCCGTTGTCGGTTCGAGGAATGGACCAGAGATGACCCCGACCATAGAGAACACGGAGGAAGAGGTCATTGTGGTCGAGGTAACCGAGAAGGATCTTATGGAGCCATCTACTGAGGAGACAGTTGAGGATACTATAGAGGTTTGCTCTGAGACATTTTCGGAGTACGAGCCCATGGAGGACGCAGAGTACATCGAGGACTCCAACTAATTGTCTTAGGAGCTCCCAGTTTGTTAGTTTGATCTTTTGGTGGCGACCCTGACCATGTTTTCTTTTGATGATTGAGGATGGGCCATTTTTGTGTACTTACCTCGTCGCCCTTCGTGTTAGCAGATTTAGTAGCTTTGTACCTATATAAACATTTGAAGTTATGTATGATAGTATTGGTGCTACTCAGGTCCCACTTATATTTTGTACGGGGGAGTTATTTCATTATTGCTTTCGTATGCTTGATATATATATATATATTATGTCTCTCGACTTATCTGTGAATCTTGGGACCACGAGAGATATTTGATTTGCTTGTAGGGAGTCGCGTGATCGTGCCTGCGGGCATGGGGTTGACATCCCCATCTGATTTGGTATTAAAGCAAGGTTAGCTCGATTCAAAGTTGATTGAGAATTGGAGTAATAAGGAGGATTAAGTTGGGACTTCGACGGGTAGCGAGACCATAGGATACTGGTTAGGATGAGATATGGGGTGCCTAGCATGTGATTTGACACTTATGAATGGCATTTGCCCTTAGCAGTGTTGTGGTAAAGCATGAGGATTTAGTTCCCTACTTGGTGTTGAGAATCATTTCTGGAATTTGGCCTGTTGAATAAATGAGTATGGTTGGTTTTAGTGAACTGTTGGTGTGAACGGAACTGAGGAATGACCATGTGCTACCTGTTGAGATGTCTCTGGAGATTGTTGTGTGGAGACTGTTGTATTATGACTGTTTTTGTTAAAGTATAGCTAGCAGCTCTGGACTTGGATGATGAGTGAGTACTAACTCATTGCTGAACTTGTGGTGGACCAGGTTCAGTAGAAGGGGATAAGGATGAGCAATTCGTCTAGAAGGTCAAGAGGCGGAGCCTCTAGCTCGAGGCCGCCCGTAGTAGAGGACCCAAGAATGGATGGCGTGCTGAGGGCACTGGAGAGAATTGGTGACCTTTTTGATAGGCAGACCCAGGATCGGGATGCTGCCATTGCCCAAGCAGTAGGAGCTGCCATAGCTTCCGTCAACGCTAACAACGACAACAACGGTGGCAATGGAAGCCGGGGCGAGCTCAACCAAGGCAATGACACGGTGAATGCCCAAGAAGAAATCGTCGTGACTAGACAGATGGGCCAACTAGTCGAGCAGTTCATAAAGCTGAAGTCGACACAGTTCGATGGGACTGGAGATCCCGAGCTAGCACCCAAGTGTATCGAGAAGTTGGAAAAAGCATTTGGAGTGCTGAGGTGCACGGATGAAGAGAAGGTGCTGCTAGTAATGTACTAGCTGGAGGGTACGGAAAATGATTGGTGGGCTGCCACCAAGAATGGAGTTTTCTTTGAAGGAGTAGCCATGACTTGGGAAGCCTTTAAGACGACGTTCAATGACAAGTACTTCTCGGAGACGGTCAGGAAAAGGAAGTAGGTAGAATTTCTACAGCAACGTCAGAACCAACTGACGATAGATCAGTATGAGGCCGACTTCTCGAGGTTGTCAAGGTACACACCTCGATCTGTAGAAGATCCTCAGGAGAAAGCAAGGAGGTTTAAGGATGGATTGAGACCCGAGCTCCGTAGTCAGATGATTACCCTGAATCTGAGGACTTATAAGTAGATCTATGAAAGGGGCTAGATGATTGAAAGGGACTTGAAAGAGAGGAACATCGCAACTGGATCGCGATTTACGCCATTCAGAGACAACTGCCAGATGGGCAAGAGACCGATGGTGGGCAATAGGCGTTTTGTACCTCCAGTAAGGAAAACATTGTGAAGCCGCCAAATCCTAAGAACTAAAGCTGACGTCTTTGTGGCAAAAGGCATGGAAATGGGCCATGCCCGGTAAGGACTGGAGCTTGTTTTAAGTGTGGTCAGATGGGCCACCAGATGACGACGTGCCCAAACTAAACTCTGACAAATCGACCTCAAGGACAGAGACCCCAGGCTGGACCATCGACTGCTACTTTCCAGATCGAGCAGAATCGACCACCGACACAAGGAAGAGTATATGCAGTAGCCCGCAGAGAGGCGGAGGAAACACCAGGCGTGGTCACAGGTACGGTTTACTTGTGCAATCAAACTGGATATGCACTGTTTGACCCTAGTGCCACGCATTCATTTGTGTCTGCACAGTTTGCTGATTTGGTGGGTAGAGGTTGAAATCATTGAATATGAATCTGCATGTTGCCACTTCATTAAAGGATAACATATTGGTTTCTTTAGGCTGTGCTGGTTGTGAAATCATGATTGGAGGGAGTAAAGAGAGTATTGATTTAGCTGCATTGCCCATGTATGATTTTGATGTGATCATAGGGATGGATTGGTTGGGTAAGCAGGGAGCAGTAGTAGATTGTGGTAGTAGAATAATCCTGTTTTATCCGAGAGGCCGTCCTAGCTTTGAATTGGTGGGAAGTCGAGGAGGAATCTCGATTCCCTTAGTATCATCTCTGGAAGTGACCAAGTTGATGTTAGAAGGGTGTCAAGCGTACTTGGTTGCAGTAATGGACACGATTACTAAAGAGCCAAAGCTAGAGAGTATCTCAATAGTGCGTGAATTTCCTGACGTGTTCCCCCAAGAGTAGCCAGGATTGCCACCGGAGCGAGAAATAGAATTCATGATTGAGTTAGCTCTTGGAACGGAGCCGATCTCGAAGACACCTTATAGGATGTCCTTGTTAGAATTGAAAGAGTTAAAGGTGCAGATGTAGGAACTACTGGACAAAGGATTTATCTGATCGAGTGCTTCATCATGGGGAGCGCCGGTGTTGTTTGTAAGGAAGAAGGATAGGTCTTTGTGTCTATGCATCGACTATTGGCAGCTGAACCAAGTGACAGTGAAGAACAAGTACCCATTGCCGAGAATTGACGTTCTGTTTGATCAGTTGCAAGGAGCGACGGTATTTTCGAAGATTGACATGAGAACAGGGTATCACCAATTGAGGATCAAGAAGGAAGACATACCTAAGGCTACCTTTAGGACGAGGTATGGTCATTATGAGTATACGGTGATGCCGTTCGGATTGACCAATGCTCCAGCTACTTTTATGGACCTGATGCATCGAGTATTTAAGGAATTCCTGGACAAATTCATCATAGTCTTTATTGACGACATCTTGATTTACTCGAGGAGTGATGCAGAACACGAGGAGCACCTGACGATTATTCTACAGACTTTGAGGGAGCACTCGCTCTATGCGAAGTTGAGTAAATGCGAGTTCTGGCTGAACAAAGTAACATTTCTTGGTCATGTGGTATCTGGAGAAGGGATTGCAATGGATCCTGTAAAGATTGAAGCGGTAACAAATTGGCCTAGGCCTACTACAGTCACTGAGGTCAGAAGTTTCTTGGGATTGGCAGGGTATTATAGACGTTTTGTGGAGAAGTTTTCATCCATAGCCATCCCATTGACGACGCTAACAAAGAAGGAAATGAGGTTTGAATGGACAGATAAATGTGAAAGTGGCTTCCAAGAACTCAAATATCGATCGACAATTGCACCAGTACTGACGATTCCGTCGGGACCAGGAGCCTACGAGATTTATAGTGATGCCTCACTGAAAGGATTGGGCTGTGTACTAATGTAGCATGGAAGAGTAGTGGTCTACGCATCTCGATAGTTGAGGCCACATGAAATGAACTACCCAACTCATGACTTGGAGTTAGCGGCGATTTTATTTGCTCTGAAGATTTTGAGACATTACCTATGTGGTGAAAAGTTTCAGATTTACACCGAACACCAAAGCTTAAAGTACCTGTTTTCCTAGAAAGAGCTGAATATGAGGCAGCGTCGATGGATGGAGCTGCTTAAGGATTATGATTGTGATATACTATATCACCCTGGGAAGGCAAACAGAGTACCAGATGCGCTTAGTCAAAAGTTAAGCATCGTGGGTCTGCTAGTAAAGGGATGGTCGATGATTAAGGATTTAAGAGATTCTGAGTTCAGACTGAAAATCTGTCAATTGTCCAGTTTGATAGCTATGTTGAGGGTAGAACCTAAGGTCCAAGAAGGAATAAAGACCTTATAGTCTACGGACTCGAAAATTTAGAAAATTTTGGAGATGGACGCGACGAAGAGAAAACCATAATTTCAGGTGTTAGAGAACGGAATCCTGAAGTTCCGAGGGCGATTATGCGTACCAAAAGATGAAGGGCTCCGGGAAAGGATTTTGTCAGAAGCTCATAGGAGCAATTATAGTATTCACCTTGGAAGTACGAAAATGTATAAGAACTTACAACAACATTATTGGTGGAACGAAATGAAGGCGGATATGGCGAGATATGTGGCTAAATATTTGACATGCCAGCAGGTGAAAGCACAACATTGTAAGTCTGGAGGACTACTACAGCCACTGGAGATTCCAAAATGGAAGTGAGAGCATATAACTATGGATTTTGTGATGGGACTCCCGAGGAGCCAAAGATGTCACGACTCTATATGGGTAGTCATGGACAGATTGACCAAGTCCGCCCACTTCATTCTTGTGCGAAAAGATTTCGCAATAGATAGATACGCCTAGTTATACATGAGGCAGATTATGAGACTACATGGAGTGCCTGTAACAATTACGTCTGATAGAGATCCCAAATTTACGGCAAACTTTTGGAAAAGCTTGCAAGAAGCCATGGGAACCTGATTGCAGTTTAGTACGGCGTACCATCCACAGACATACGGACAGTCGGAAAGAACGATTCAGACGCTTAAGGACATGCTGCGAGCATGCATCATAGATTTTAAAGGTGGATGGGAAGATCAGCTGCATTTGGTAGAGTTTGCTTGTAATAATAGCTATCAGCAGAGCATCCATATGGCACCATTCAAAGCACTCTATAGAAGAGCCTGCAGAACCTCGATTTGTTGGGATGAGATTGGAGAAAGGAGTATCACAGACCCAAAGTTGGTAGAGCAATCGGTGGAAGAAGTAAAAATAATTCGAGATAGATTAAAGACGGCACAGAGTCGTCGGAAGAGCTGCACAGATAAGCGGCGTAAACCTTTGGAGTTTCAAGTAGGCGACCATGTCTTTCTCAAAGTGTCGCCAACGAGGGGATTATCGCGATTTGAGAAGAAGAGGAAGCTGAGCCCAAGGTATGTAGGCCCATTCGAGATACTAGAGCGGATTGGAACCTTGACCTGTAGGCTTACATTGCCGCCTAACCTATCCCAGGTAAATAATGTCTTCCATGTGTCAATGCTACTGAAATATGAACCAGACCCGACACATGTGCTGGATTATGAGGTCATAAAAGTAGATTACCGGGTATCCTACATGGAGAAATCGATCAGAATTGAGGACCGAAAGGAAAAACTCTAAGGAATAAGATGATTCCACTGGTCAAAGTTGTGTTGGAGCACTATGGAACCAAAAGCGCCACATGGGAAAACGAAGAGACGATGAGACGACAATACCCCAATTTATTTGAGTAATTGAGTTTGATGTAAATTTCGGGGACGAAATTTTTATAAGGGGGAAGAGTTGTGACATTCTGATTTCCCAGTCATTTTCAGACTTATTAATGAGAAATATATCTAGAGATGTGTTTCAGTCATATCTCGCTCGAATCTGATCAATTCGAGTAGACTAACCAAAAGGAAAAGGCTAACGTGAGACGAGATACGTGGACCTAGGGAATTCGAATAGGAAATGATGCTTTGACCATAAGGATTGTCGAGGGGACATTTAGAATCATAAAAAGGCCGATCTAAGAATGATTAAGGAATGCATTGCTAACGTTACACGATTGGAGTGCGGGTGATGCCGCTTAACTAGTGTATGATTTGCAAAATTTTCCTAAATCGGACAGTGACGATCGAGGCCATCGAAACTAGTGATAGACCCTCACAATTACATGACAATCAAAGTTGCCATAATTTGACGAGCCCTAAATGTGATATGAATCACAGGGTCAATACGCGTAAAGTCTGCAAAAGTCGCCTATCGGTTCCAAATAGGCTGGAACCACGTCTGATAGAGAAAACAACCCAAAACGAGTCTTGAAAAAGGAAAATGGAGAATCAAGAATTTCAATGTCATGTTTGGATTGGCCGTCGCCGTATCGAAGAATATTGGAACGACAAAAAAAAACGACGTTCCAAACGTCGAGGAAAAAATTACCATTTTGCCCCTCAAAACTTTAGCCTTGCCTATGCAAATGAAGAAGGGCTTTTTGGTCTCTTAAACCTCCCAAGGTTGTCAAAAAAGGAGAAGGGATTGTGGCCATTGGATTGAGTTGATTGACACTTAGGACAAGTGTCCAAAGATGGGCTAAAGAGTGGTCATGTCTACTATTTACCATCTACCATTCTTCCCTTTCAGTTGAGAGTTGAATATAGTCACTTCTCTCTCTCTCTCTCCTCACTTTGGCCTACCTTACACCCCCCAAAAAGCACCGACATTTTGTTCTTCCTTTTTCCTCTTCTCTGCCGCCCGACGACAGCCCTTGCCCTCGCCGTTCGCTCGTTTCGACGAGCACCTCCGGCCACCGCCTAGACTCCGGGCGACCATCCAAGCTTAGCCCCACCTCTTGTCGACCTCCTCGAAGTGGAAGCAAGTCGATTAGACCACCAAGGAGCTTCAGCCAAGCATTTCCCCTGAAGCCGACGGAAACTGACTCAAACTGAGGTATGCCGAGTTTCTGACCCCTTAGGAAATCCAAATGTTGGAATTTTGTGACAAAATTTTGGTGGAGATCGAAGGAACATATATATCAATCTTTGGTAAAAATTTGAGCTTGATTTGATAAAGTTTTGACCCCAAATGGGTCTTGTGAACCTTGGTTAAAATCTATTAGTTTACTGCCTTGAAGGATCCAGTGACTCTCGAAGAGATTTCGGCGACGACGCGACCCCCAACTCTCGGTGAGGCTTTTGGACCCTTAGATAGACGTGTTAACAAGTAGGTTAGTAATTGAATGATGGATTGGGAGTTGATTTAGGACTAGACATGTTTGGTTTGCACCGAACCGAAATTATCCGGTTCGGTTCTATGCAAGACCGAATCTGTGGGGGCTGAAGGTTGTTGGTTTTGAGTCTCAAATTAGTGATTGAGGCATGTTAGGATAGTGAGGATTGTGTTATGAAGGTTTATGATGCAAGGATGGGTGAATTGGACAAAAGAAATTGATAATGGGTTGGAATTTCCTAGGTTGTGCGGTGAGATTGGTATTGGACCATTAGAGCCGAATCTTTGAGGGCTCAAGAAGAGGATTTTTGTGGCTTCAAACTCAAGGTAAGGGAATCTTAAGATAGGAAGATTGGACTCAATTGGGTGAGTCGGACGTTAATTTGATTGACTTGTGAGAGATTTCGAAGAGGATTGTTCTTGGTACGCCCTAAAATAGTATATGAGATTAATGCGTGCTAATGCTTGTGCTTGGACTATCTGCCATGTCTGAGTGTCACATTGATTGTCTTGTATGCCATGAGCATATGAATTGTGCTTAAATTGCACCTGTTGCTATGTAAGTGAAATGAATTAAAAATCATGACATGAATGTGACATGGTGAAATCCTAATGCGTATGAGATGCGGGGTGGTGGAAATGAGTACCCTAAGACGCTGAGGCGTGGGGTTGGAGTTGTGTGGCGCCCTGATGCATATGAGACGCGGGATTGAGTAAGCCACGGTCTTGATGCGTTTACGCGGGACGGAGATATGAGGTATTGATACTTGCTTGGAGTATCATTGAAACCCGATGCGTTTACGTGGGTTGTCAATGACGGTCTGATGCGTTTACGCGGACCGAGCCTGATGCGATCTAATCGCAGGCATGAGATGATGATTGTGGAGTTGTGGCGGTATGAGTTGTGCATGATCATCTGAATGTGATATGATGCCATAATCGCATGCCTGTCATCTGTGTGTGGTTATCTAAATTTGTTTTGCCTTATATGTCTATGAGTTTGAATGATTGGGGTATGTGACTGCCTGAGTGGACGGTCGGCCTAACTTAGGGTTAGGACCCACCTTACTAAGATGTGAATCTCACCCCGTTGGGGACTCTTTTTTTTTTACAGATCCTAGGCCTTGACAATATGGCCCATTCGTTTTGTAGACCCGAAGGAGATGTCCACTTATTTTGATGAGTTCCCTGACGAGCATGGAATGATTTATGTAAGGAAGTGTATTGTGATTTGGGTAGACGAGGGTGGTGAGAGCTGAAAGCCTCATCGGTATGAGGCCTGATTTAGTAAGGTTAGGGATGTGTCTATCGGGCTGCTAAAACCCAATGAGGTGCCCTAAGGAGTTGTCCCTAGTTGGTGCCACCCCATTAGAGACTTAGACCAGGCTAAGGGGTCCGTTGTCGGTTTGAGAAATGGACCGGAGAGGACCCCGACCATAGAGAACATGGAGGAGGAGGTCATTGTAGTCGAGGCGACCGAGGAGGATCTTATGGAGCCATCTATTGAGGAGACAGCTGAGGATTCTATTGAGGTTCGCTCTGAGACCTTTTCGGAGTACGAGCCCATGAAGGACGCAGATGACACCGAGGACTCCAGCTACTTGTCTTAGGAACTCCTAGTTTGTTAATTTGATCTTTTGGTGGCGACCCTAACCCCGTTTTCTTTGGATGATTGAGGATGGGCCCCATTTGTGTACTTACCTTGTCGCCCCTCGTGTTAGCGAATTTAGTAGCTATGTACCTGTATGAACATTTGGAGTTATGTATGACAGTATTGGTGCTACCCATGTCCTGTTTATATTTTGTATGGGGGAGTTATTTCATTATTGCTTCCGCGTGCTTGATATATATATATATATATATATATATATATATATTATGTCTCTCGACTTATCTGTGCATCTTGGGACCACGAGAGATATTTGATTTGCTTGCAGGGAGTCGCGTTATTGTGCCTGCGGGCACGGGCGTGACATGCAAGCTCAAACATAAAGTGCTTCAAACGGTGCCATGCCAATGCTTTGCTGGTAACTGTTATTATACGCAAACTCCACTAAATACAGTTGATCCTCCCATCAACTTTTGAAGTCTATGACACAGGCTCGCAATATATCCTTGAGTGTTTGAATTGTACTCTCTGACTATCCGTCCGTTTGTGGATGATAAGCCATACTGAATTGCAATCTCGTTTCCAAATCCTCCTGGAGACTTTTTCAAAATTTTGATGTAAACTTAGGATCTCGATCCGACGTAATCGTAACTAGTACTCCATATAATCGCACAATCTGACACATATACAACTCTATCTACTTATCCATTGCAAAATCCTTTCGCACAGGTGTGAAATGTGCTGACTTTGTCAATCTATCCATAACTACCCAAATTGAGTCATGGCCTTTTCTGACTCTTCGGTAATCACATCACAAAATCCATCGTCACATGTTCTCATTTTCGCTCAGGAATTTCTAGAGGTTATAGCAATCCTCCAGGCTTGCAATGTTGAGCTTTCACCTGCTGATAGGTTAAACACTTCGCTACATGCTTAGCTACATCCACCTTCATTCCGTTCCACCAGTAGTGTTGCCGTAGATTTTAATACATCTTAGTGCTACCTGGATGAATACTTTAATTACTCCTGTGTGCTTCCAAAAAAATCCTTTCTTTGAGTTTCTCATCACTAGGTACACATAGACGTCCTAGAAATTTCAGAATTCCATCCTTTGAAACTTGAAACTCAGGTTTCCTTTTTGTTACGTGCATTTCAAGAATCTTCTAAATCTCTAGGTCTATAGACTGCAGAGCCTTTACTCTTTGCTGAATCTCAGGCTCAATCCTCAAGGTTGCCACCAAACTTGACAGTAGGCAAATTTCCAATTTAAACTCAGAATCTCTCAACTCCTCTAACGAAAAGCATCCTTTAACCAATAAAAGTGCAATACTTGATTTCCAGCTAAGTGCATCCGCGACTCTATTAGTCTTTCCAAGGTGATACATAATCTCGCAATCATAGTCCTTGAGTAATTCCATCCATCGACGCTGTCTCATATTCAATTCTTTCTGAGAGAACAGATACTTCAAGCTTTGATGATCTGTATATATCTAAAATCTTTCACCATATAAGTAGTGTCTCCAGATCTTTAAAGCAAAGATAATGGCAGCTAGCTCTAAATCATGTATCGGATAATTCATTTCATGAGGTCTCAATTGTCGTGAGACATAAGCAACCACTTTTTCATGTTGCATCAACACGCACCTTAATCCTTTTAGCGAAGCATCACTATATATCTCATAACCTCCAGGTCCAAAAGGAATGGTTAGTACTGGTGCGGTCGTCAATCGGTGCTTAAGTTCTTGGAAACTGCTTTTACACTTATCGGTCCATTCGAACTTCGCGTCCTTCTTCGTTAGCCTCGTCAACGGAGTAGCTATGTCTATAATAACATGCTAATCCCAGAAAACTTCTAATCTCAGTAACTGTCGTAGGTCTAGGCCATTTCATTACTGCCTCAATCTTTGAAGGATCTACTAAAATTCATTTTCTAGAAATCACATGACCAAGGAAAACCACTTTACTCAACCAAAATTCGCATTTACTAAACTTGGCGTAAAGTAAATGCTTCCTCAGTCTGCAGAACTATCCTCAGATGATCCTCATGTTCTTCATTACTCTTCGAGTAAATCAAGATGTCGTCTATAAAAACAATAACAAATCGATCCAAGTACTCCTTAAACACTCGATGTATCAAATCCATGAATGCAGCAGGGGCATTGGTCAAACCAAAAGGCATAATCGTAAACTCGTAATGCCCATATCTCGTTCTTAAAGCAGTCTTTGGCATATCCTCCTTCTTAATCCTCAACTGGTGATAACCAATCCTCAAGTCTATTTTAGAAAACACAGACACTCCTTGCAGCTGATCAAACAAATCATCTATCCTCGGCAAGGGATACTTGTTCTTGATGGTCACTTAATTCAACTGCCTGTAATCTATACACAATCGTAAGAATCCATCCTTCTTTCTTACAAATAGCACCGGCGCTCCCCATGGTGACGCGCTCGGTTTAATGATTCTCTTATCCAGTAATTGCTGCATTTGTACTTTTAATTCTTTCAGGTCAGACAAGGACATCCTATACGGTGCCTTTGAGATTGGCTCCGTTCTAAGTGCCAACTGAATCACAAACTCAATTTCTCTCTCAGGTGGTAATCTTGGCAATTCCTTGGGAAAGACATTAGGAAACTCACGTACCACCACTATACTATCCAGCTTTGGGTCTTCCGTCGTTGTGTCTACTGCAATAGCCAAATAAGCTTAACACTCTTCACTCAACAACTTGGTCGCCTCAAGCGACAAAACCAAAGGAATCGAGGTTCCTCCCCGACTTCCTACAAACTCAAAGTTAGGGCGACCTTCCGAGTAAAATCAAATTACCCTATTGCCACAATCCACTACAGCCCTTTGCTTTATCAATCAATCCATGTCGATAATCACATCAAAATCATACATAGGCAACACAGCCAAATCAATCCTTTCTTTGCTACCACCAATTACTATTTTACAATCCACACAGCCTAGTAAAACTAGCACACTGTCTTTTATTGGTGTAGCAACATGTAGTAGCACATTCAATGGTTTCAACTCTACTCCCACTAGATCAACAAACTGAGTAGATATAAAGGAATGCGAAGCACCAGGATTAAACAAGGCATAGGCAACTTGGTCACATAAATAAATCATACATATGACCACGCCAGACGCTTCCTCCACCTCTCTACGTACCACAACGTATACTCTCCCTTGGGCTGATGGTCGATTCTGCTCATTCTATGGAATCACGGCCGGTGGTCCTACTTGTGGTCGTTGTCCTTGTGCTATGGGTCCCGAGGCTTGATTATGATAATTATTCATCTAATGGCCCGTTTGATCACACTTAAAACATGCCCCCATTCTAGTAGAACAAGGTTCATTTCCATGTCTCCTTCCACAGATACGACAATACCAATTGAACTGGTTCATCGGCTTTTCAATATTTCTGTGAATCGGAGAAACAAATCGTCGATTATTCATCATCGGACTTTTTCCCAACTGCCGATTATCTCTCTGAGGAGTAAAACGTGATCCAAAAGCAACGCCTCTTTCCCTAATATCCCTTTCAATCATTTGGCTCCTCTCATAGATCTCCTGGTACGTT
The DNA here is from genome assembly GCA_028455895.1 of Rhodomyrtus tomentosa. Classification (NCBI taxonomy): domain Eukaryota; kingdom Viridiplantae; phylum Streptophyta; class Magnoliopsida; order Myrtales; family Myrtaceae; genus Rhodomyrtus; species Rhodomyrtus tomentosa. The sequence continues at coordinate 15,436,930 of JAPCWY010000008.1, forward strand.
CTCAAATTCACAATTATGATTCTACTGTAGATTTCTAGTCTCATACCATCTCGAAATCTTTGTGTTTTCTCAAATGGATCCTCTACTGACCTTGGTGTGTACCTTGACAATCTTGCAAACTCTGCTTCATATTGATCCACAATCAGTTGATTCTATCGCAACTATTGAAATTCCAGTCGCTTCCTTTCACGTACCGTCTCAGAAAAATACTTGTTGTTACAAGCAGTAGTGAAGGCAGCCTAAGTCAAAGTTATACCTTTAGGAAGTACTCCTCCCTTCGAGGCACTCCACGAATCATGCGTAGTTCCCTCTAGCTGATACACAACTAGAAACACCTTCTCTTCATCTGTATATCTCAATACTTCGAAAGTCTTTTGGAGCTTCTCAATCCACCTTGGAGCCAACTCAGGATCTCCAGTACCATCAAACTAGGTTGGTTTCAGTTTAATAAACTGCTCGACCAACTGACCCATTGGTCTATTGGCATTGACATTCCCTTGAGCATTCCGATCTTCAGCTCCCTAGGCATTATTTCCGTTTGCCATATTCACAGCTACTACCGCAGCTTCAGTAGCCTGAGCTATGATCTCAGCTTTATCTTCCGCTTGCCTAAGAGCTGTAGCTGCTCTATCCTAAGCTTCTTTTCCCATAAGCTTGCCAATCTGTTCCCAGGCCCTCGGACTCCTTCCATTCACGAGTCCTCAGCCACTAGAGCTCTAGAGCTCGAAGCTCTGCTTCTCGGTCTTCCAGGTCGATTACTCATACTTGTTCAACTTGACTCACCCGAGTCACCATAATTCCACCAGGGAATTAGAAATCTAATTCACTTACTCATATCTCTTTACTTCTACGCTACTCAACAAAGTAGCAATCATAAAACAATAGCCAATCACTTAGGTATTCTTACAAGCAAATCAACCATGCCTCAAGTCTAGGCTCATATGCAACTCGACACAATCAGAGGTATAACTCACTCAGTCAATCCACAATCACAACAACATGCTCAGTGCAGAGCTCGACCCCTTGTAGGTCCACAACAACCATGCCACGTCAAGATGTCAATCACATGACAACAACCATGCCATATCATGATGCCAATCACATACGCCAATCATATGCCATGCATTCATGCTTGACTCTCTAACGAATCCCTCTAAGGTCTCACTACCCTAATCATCCCAATTCTTTTATGCATTATTACTCCAATCCTCAACCGACTGTACTCTTGGTAACCTAATCTTAACCTGCTATGATACCACTTCAGACAGGGATGTAATGCCCCGCATCCTTTGGAGCTCATTACATCCGCCTTAGGCCAATTATACTTAGGAACCTCACACGGCCTGGTATGATATGAAATGCACAAATGAAAATGAGATACCTCGCCGTACAAGAAACAAAAAAAAAAAGAAAGGGGAGTTTTGGAAGAAGTCTAAAGCATATCATTTATACATTCTGAAACATCCATTACAAACAGTGAAAGGGAAAAGACAAAAAAATGATAAAGCCGCACATCCGGATGGAAAAAGGAACTAAGGCCTAAGGTTCAAAAGCTACTACTAAACCTTTCCTAAAGCCCAACACCAAAATTGTTCCCTGATCACCCAACCTCCTTCATTCAGACTTCTCATCAGAACATCTCGAATCATCTCTTCTATCACCCCCTTAGCATCTGGGTCGTAATCCGAAAAAGTTTGGAATGGAATGTCCCCTGAAGGCTCTTCAATGTCTTCCTCATCTTCCTCCTCATCTTCAGCTTCTGCTTCTTCTTCTATTTCAATAGCCTCGATCGCGTTAGCAGAAATCTCTACATAATTCATGTACTCAGTAGAGGACAAAGGAGATTTCGGCACTTTAAGTATATTTCTTGAACCTCCCACAGATGCTGGGTTATCCACTTCAATGTCAGGTCGAGACGGATGGAACCAAGTTGGAATCACCTCCCACGGGATATCCTCTGGTAGCAGGGGTCCCATCAAGCTGCTGTGTCCCACCTGACGAAACTAGGCTTCAAATCGATGAGGTTGCAATTCCGGCTTCCCTTCCTTTGCCTAGATTGTCGTGCACTTTCTAACATACGTGATACCATTTTGATAGGGAAACTCATCAAAATCAACGATCATCTCCTTCGAATCGCCTAGGCGAATTGTCGTTCCCTAAGGTTTTTGGTTTACAAAGTTTGTCCCATTAAGGGATGAGATTGACATCTCAGAAAGTAAAACCTAGCGCTATACCTCAATGCCAACCCTACCAGATTACACACAAATACCACTCGAAATGCAGAAAACAAGCAATGCAATGGCAAAAAGGCAACACATGTCAGCAACATCACTCAACGGGCATGGACAATCAATACACCAATAATGCACAATTTCAGATTCACAATATACAAATGTGTGCACCCCATACGCCACAATCACCTTTTTCTCATCCACCCACACACACCACTAGCACTCTTGCCACATGTCATTGCCGGGGTCATCAGACCAAATGATGCCTACATACACAGGGGTCATCTGGCCAATCATACTCTCCAGGTGAGACATTCTGAATTCTAGTCAATTTCAAACTCGTTAATGAGAAATGAATCTAGAGATGTATTTTAGTCATATCTTGCTCGAACCTGATTAATTCGAGTAGGCTGACCAAAGGGGAAAGGCTAATGGGAGACAAGGTACGTGGACCTAGGGAATTTGGATAAGAAATGGCGTTTTGTCCATAAGGATTGTCGAGGGGATATTTAGAGCCACAAAAGGCCGATCCAAGAATGATTAGGGAATGCCTTGCGAGTGTCATACAATTGGAGCTCGGGTGATGCCGCTTAACCAACGTATGATTTGCAAAATCTTTCCTAAATCGGACAGTGAAGATCAAGACCATAGGAACTAGTGATAGACCCTCACAATTATATGACAACTAAAGCCGCCACAAATTGACGAGCCCTAAATGTGGTGAGAATCACAGGGTCGATACGCGTAAAGTCCGCAAAAGCCGCCCGTCAGTTCAAGATAGGTTGGAACCACGTCTGATAGAAAAAACCATCAGAAACGAGTCTTGAAAAATTTGAAATAGAGAATCAAGAATTTCAACATTATTCGAATTGGCTATCGCCCTATCGAAGAATTTTGGGGTGAGAAAAATGACGTTCTAAATGTCGGGGGTAAAATTACCCTTTTGCCCCTCAAGCTTAAAGCCTTGCCCATGCATTTGAAGAAGGGCATTTTATACTTTATACACCCCTAAGAGCTGCCAAAAAAGAGGATAAATGGTGGCCATTGGATTGAATTGGAATGACAAGTGGGACAAGTGTCAAGAGATGGCTTAAAGAGTAGTCATGTCCACTGGTGGTCACCTAACATTCAAGCCTTTGACTTGAGTCTTAAATATAAGCCTTTTTCACTCTCTCTCTCCTCACTTGTTTGGCCATAGCACCCCACCATCACCGAGGACTCTTCTTCTTCTTCTTCTCTTCTCTCCGTCCCCGACCAATTCTGGAGCCGCCCTTCGCCACCATCGATGTCACCTTTCGGCCACCACATGGACGTCGGCCGGCCATACCAACCGAGCTCTATGTATTACCGACCTCCTCGAAGTGGAAGCATGATATTTGGACCACCGAGGAGCTCCAGCCAAGAGTTTTCCCAGAAGCCGGCAGAATCGAGCTCAACCTGAGGTAGGTAACGTTTCTGACCATTTTGGAGTCCGAAATGTTCGAGTTTTGAGGTCAAATTTTATGGAGATCTAGAGGACATCTGTATGAATCTGTGATAAAAAGTTGAGAGTACTTTCATGAAGTTTTGACCTTAAACGGGTCTTGTAAACTCGGACAGACAACTGTCGGATAACTGACCTTGGAGATCCGATGACTTTCAACGAGATTCCGGTGACTATTCGACCTCAAACTCATAGTGAGCCCCATAAACCCTTAGATAGACATGATAAAAGGTAGGATAGTGAGTAGATGATGGAATTGAAGTTAATTTAGGACCGGTAGTGCACGGCTTGCACAGAACCGAGAAGAACCGATTTGGTTATGTGCAAGACTGGTTCTATTGGGAGTAAGAGCAGATGATTTTGAGTCTCAAATTGATGTTTAAGACATGTTAAGATGATGAGAGTTGTGTTATGGAGGATTATGGTTCATGATTGAGGAATTGGACAAGGAAATTAATGAATTGGTTGAATATTCTAGGTTAGGTGGTGAATTGAACCTTTGGATTATTTGGCCGAGACTTTGAGTCACTTGTAAGAAGAAATTTGTGTTATCAAACGCAAGGTAAGAAAATCATAAACTTAGGATAGGAAGATTGGACTCAATTGGGTGAGTCGAGGATTAATTTGATCGATTTATGAGAATCTTCCAAAGGGATAGCTCTTAATATGTCCTAAGTGGTTATAGGAGGTCTATGTGTGACATTAATTGTGTTTAAATCATATGCCATGTCAAATGTCATTGATTGTCCTGCATACCATGGGTATTCAAATTGTGCATGAGTCGCACCTGTTGTTTTATCTGTGAATTGAATTGAGAAGCATGGCATGAACATGACATGGCGAGGTCCTAAGGCGTATGAGATGCAGGGTGTGAGATGGATACCCTGATGCGATGTAATCGCAGGGTGGAGTTGATGTTGCGTGTTGTCTTGATGCGATCTAATCGCGGGGTTGAGATGGCCACGGTCCTGATACGATATATTCGCGGGACGGCGGTATGAGGTGATGATATTAGCCTGGAGATCCATTGGAACCTAATGCGTTTACGCGGGTTGCCAATGACGGTCTGATGGGTTTGTGCGGACCGAGCTTGATACGATCTAATTGCGGGCTAGAGAATGAGGCAGGCAGGAAGAGGTGATTATGGTGAAATGACAGAATGAGGTGTGCATGATCATTTAAGTGTGACATGGTGCCATAGTTGCATGCCTATTATCTGTGTGTCACGATCTTTATTTGTATGTGCCTGTGTGATTATGAGTTTGGAAAGTTGGGGTAGATGATTGCCTAAGTGGACGGTCGGCCTAACCTAGAGTTATGACTCTTTTACTGAGATGTGTATCTCACTCCTTTGGGGACCCTTATTTTTACAGATCTTAGGCCTTAGGTATGTGGCCTATTCGTTTTGGGGATTCCAAGGAGATGACGACATATTTTGACAAGTTTTCGGATAGTCAGGGGAACATTTATGTGAGGAAGTGTATGGTTGTATGGGTTGACGAGGGTAGTCCGGACTGGAAGCCTCATAGGTTTGAGGCATGGTATAAGAAGAGCGGAGATGAGTCGATTGGGCCGCTGAAGCCCCACGAGGCATCCTAGGGAGTTATCCCTGATTGGTGCCAGATCGCTAGGGAACATGAGCTGCCAAAGAGGTATGTAGTTGGTTCTAGGAATGAACCGGAGAAGACCTTGACCTTGGAGTTCACTAAAGACGAGGTGATTATTGTGGAGGCAACTGAGGAGGATCTCGCAGAGCTGTCGCATGAGGCGACCATGGAGGATTCTATTGAGGTCTGTTCCGAGATGTTCTCAGAGTATAAGCTGACGGAGGATGCAGAGGATACAAGGGACTCCAGCAGCTCATCTTAGGTGTCCCAATTTATTGGCTTGATTTTGTGATGGTGACCCCCGACCATGGCTATTTTGGGTGTTGATGATGGTCATTTTTTTGATGTGCTTACCCCGTCGCCCCTTGCTTAGCGGATTCTAGTAGTTCGATACTTGTAAGAACAATATGTTAATATGTGTGACAGTTGTTATGCTATTCTGGTCCCCCTTAACTTATATTTTTGTACGGAGATTTATTTGAGTACCGCTTTCGCATGCTTGTTGTGTATATATATATATATTATCTCTCGACTTGTTTGTGGATCTTGGGACCATGAGATATGTTTGCAGGGATGTCCGTGTGCTCGACGGGTTCGGGGCGTGACACCAGGCTTACAGCCACTCCATGCCCCCCGGTCATCAGACGAAATGGAATTCACATTTTCATTTTATTTCACCACCCTCCGCTACTGCTAGGGTCATCAAATCAAATGGTATCCTCTCAACACCTTTCTCATCAGTTTCATCATGCCCTCAAGACACACATGCTATTCAATTCATAGAAATTCATCAGTAAATCTCGTCATTCAATTACTCATCCAGTGTGTCTTGGCATTTAGAGAAAGGATTAGGTAACATTTACCTGATTAAATATCACAATACAACACCGAGCCATTCTCCTCAAAGTCACAAGTATAGAATTCCCACGAATGCGTCGTCAACTTAACAAGATTAAACAATCTTGAGTCATAAACCATGGAATATTCCTTTCCATCAACCTAATCTTTCCCTAGCCACGTCATTGGCAATTCAAGATATTTTTTACAATAATGTGACACATGGCAATGCTTACTCTGAACCCTTAATATGTTCAGTTCACTAAACCATAAACATGACAATACTCAATTTAGCGTTTCGTGCACCAAACTAACCATAAATCACCTTTAAACCTCAATCAACTTCTCACACTTTCCATTGACACCTCTTGTCATCTCATACAAGTCATTGTAAGTCAATTGAAGTCTAAATATTCCTCATTCAACCCTTAAACAGAACCAACCAGCATGTAAACACCCTTAAAACAGAACCGGTTTTGGGTTCTAACCGCTCAATCGAGCCGTACTTCAATCTCAAGCCTAACTCTTTCCACAAAAAATATTTCAAGACCTTCATTTACATGATTAGAAGGCTCGCCAAGTGATTTGTAGTCGATGAAACCCCAAAGGCGTCGGAACAGCCCGATCTCCTCTTGGTCAGAATTTGTCTAGATTTTACCGTTAGTGTTCAGCAATGCAAACTGAAGTTAACACCATCTATACTTAATACTAGGTGTTATGAAGCTCTCCTAAAAAATTTGAGGTCATTTGAAATTTCTAAGAGGGTATACGGTGGCCTTATCTCAGCGCGCGCAGATTTTGTCCAGTTTTAGTCTCGAACTCACACCGGTAAAACTACTTGTCCAAATGAAGAAATTCCAATTGGATCTTGTCAAGGAAACATAGATTTTACCTCTGGAAGTAGAAGCACCTCAAATGGACACCGAGAAGTTCCTGTTGACTGCACCGAACAGAGAGCTGCAAAACTATTTTTCTGGGCAGTTTTTGGTGAGGTAAGTTTAGAGAGGAAATTGTAGTGAACGTGAGGTAAATGGTTTTCACAGCAGATGAGACTTTATTATACTTGTCTCACACAAATAATGGAGCTTAATTTGATAAGACATGGTTAGGTGAGGGCATTTAAGGTTGGGGCTCCCAATTGTTGACAAGTGGCAACTCCAATAATGCATCTTAAATCCTTGACTCATCTTTGACCCTCCTTGTACATGCATTTTCGCAACGACAGGTGGGAAGAGGAATTGACCATTTTGCCCTTCATAATTTCTTAAGGCAATGGTAAATGGTAGAGGGGCAAAACGTAATTTTGCACTTTCAGTCTAAACTTCACTTTTTCAATTCGAAATTATCATTTGGTGAGACGTCGTCAAATTCCTATTAAGAATTGAAATTTTCTATTTCCAATTACCAATTTTAAGCTTTCATCTCGTGATCTTTCGTCCATCGATCGTAATTCCAGTTTGTTTCGAACTAACGGACGGCTTTTGCAAACGTTACGCGTATCGACTCTGTGATTCTCATCACACTGAGGATAACTCAAGCTATGAAAGCTTTGGTTGTCATGTAATTGCGAGGGTTCATCGCTAGTTCCGATGGCTTTGATCATCATAGTTTGATTTAGGAAGATTTGCAAACTATAAATTGGTTAAGCGGCTTCACCCGCGATCCAATCGTATAACGCTAGCATTGTATTCTTTAATCGTTATCTGATCGGCCTTATTGGCTCTAAATGTTCCCTTGACAATCCTTATGGTCAAAGCGCCATTTCCTTTTTCGAGTTTCTTAGGTCCGTATACCTCGTTATGCGTTAGCCTTTCCCTTTTGGTTAGTTTACTCAAGATTGATCAGATCTGAGTGAGACAAAACTGAAATACATCGAAAGGTACATTCATAATTAATAGCCTCAACATGGCAGAAAGTTCAGAATATCACATTATAGGTCAATTGAAGTCTAAATATTCCTCATTTAGCCCCCAAATAGAACCGGTCAGCATGTATACACCCTCGAGACAAAACCAATTTTTGGTTCTAACTGCTCAATCGAGTCATACTTCAATCTCAATCCTAACCCTTTGCACAAACAACATTCCGAGACCTTCATTTACATGATTAGAAGGTTCAGCAAAATATTTGTAGTCGGTTGACACCCCAAAGACGTCGAAACAGCCTGATCTCCACGAGGTCAGAATCTATCTAGTTTTGCACCACCCATAATCAGCCATAAAAATCTAATTTACCACCATCTACTTGTAGTCACAAACCATTTGAACATAATATTAGATGTTATGAAGCTCTCCTAAAAAAATTTGAGGCTAATCAGAGTCTTTAAGTGGTAGAACAAGCACATTACCTCAACTAGCGCGGATTTCGTCCAGTTTTTATCTAAAGACTGGTTTGGAAAAATCGTCCAACGAAACTTCAATCTACCACTTGGATGTGTCAAGGACACGTTTATGTAGCTCTTGGTGTTGGAGCACCTCAAATGGCCACCGAGAAGGCCTGCTCAAGCTCACCGAACATAAGGGGCAGAATCAATTTTTCTGGGGCAGTCTCAATTGAGGCAAAATGGAGAGGAAAAGACAATGAATGTGAGGAAGTGGTATACACAGCAGATGAGGTCTTCAATTTACTTGTCTCACACATATTATTGAGCTAAAATTGATTAGACATGGGTTAGTGAGGCCATTAATGCTTGGGGGTCTCATTGGTTGATAAGTGGCAAGCTCCAATAATACAAACCAAAGCTTCGACTCACTCTTTGAGCCTTAAACATGTAATTTTCGGCAGCCATGGAGGAGCAGAAATGACCATTTTGTCATTCATGATTTCTTAAGGCAAAGGTAAATGGTCGAGGGGCAAAATGGTAATCTTGCACTTTCAGTCCAAACTTTATTTTTTCAATTTGAAATTACCATTTGGTGAAATATTGTCAAATTCCTATCTAGAATTAGAATTATCTATTTTCAATTACCGATTTTGAGCTTCCATTTCATGATCATTTATCCGTCGATTGTAATTCTAGTTTGTTTCAAACTAACGGGCGACTTTTGCAAACGTTACGCGTATCGACTCTGTGATTCTCATCACACTGAGGATAACTCAAGTTATGACAGCTTTGGTTGTCATGTAATTGTGAGGGTTCATTGCTAGCTCCGTCGGCTTCAATCGTCATAGTTCGATTTATGGAAATTTGCAAATTATACATTAGTTAAGAGGCTTTACTCGCGATCCAATCATATAACGCTAGCATTGTATTACTTAATCGTTATCTGATTGACCTTATTGGCTCTAAATTTTCCCTCGACAATCCTTATGGTCAAAGCGTCATTTCCTTTTTCGAGTTTCTCAGGTCTACGTACCTTGTTATGCGTTAGCCTTTCCCTTTTGGTCAGTTTACTCAAGATTGATCAGATCTGAGCGAGACAAAACTGAAATACATCGTAAGGTACATTCACATTCAACAGCCTCAAAATGGCAGGAAATTCAGAATGTCACAACCTTGCTTCCTCCGTCGGTGCCCGAAAGAGAGAAACAGATTGGAAAAGACCCGCGAAAGTGTCACACCCTAAAACTACCAAAAGTAAGGGATGACATGACCGTCCTTCCACATAAAGGACGAAGCCTCAAATAACCCAAGAACCTGTTAACAAAAAAAAATACATATATCTCCAACATATAAACGCATCACCCCAAAGGGTTGGTTACAACATTAGAGTTGCTATCGGTAATCTAAAGAATATGTACAACTAGAACTCACCCAACCTAACAAACTAATGGCAACCATATGTACATATCACTTAAATCGTAACCCAAAATCCTACTATAAAAAAAAAATCCCCGGCGATGCTCTCGACTTACTTGTTGCTAATTGAGGAGCCTGAAAAGCATATAAGATGAGAGGAATGAACAACCAAAGCTCAGTGAGTAGTATCTCTTCTAAGTATATAGAACTTCCATAATATTTAAGACTTAAGATATAGCTCATTCATATCAAAATTTTAGTATAACAAACTTACAAGAACCACATCAAAATAAATATCAACAATCTAGTTCAATATTCAATCTCGTCAAGTTACATTTCAAAGATCAATTTTATACTCAATACTCAACTCAAGGCTCTATAGGTGCCTCCCACAAGACTCGTGTCACCGTGTAGCACTTAGTCTTTGACTAACCCATGTCAATAGTATAAGGCTCTAGAGGTGGCTCCCACGAGACATGCATCGTCGTGTAGCACTTAGCCCTTAACCAACAATATCAATAATAAAAGGCACTAGAGGTGGCTCCCACGAGACTCGCGTCGCCGTGTAGCACTTAACCCTTAACTAGCTCAAGTCACCATTTGTTTCACGAACGAAAACACAGCTCATTCGCTAGAAATTTTTTTTCATTAAGCATTTAGCAAACCTCACAAACCACCTTGCAACCAGTATATATAATCTCATAATGCTTTTTCCTAAAACCATCCTGAAATTATTCACAAGCACAAAAGGCAGAAAAATGTGAGTTTACAAACGTTAAGAAAACGATAGCATACTCCCCTGGGACCGCATACGAACAAAAAGCAAACATTACTCGAATCGCCAAATTTGCGATCCTAACAAATAAGCGAGAAACAACGTCAAAATAAGTCTACCTCAATGACGAAGCGATTAAGCTATATTTAAACACTAACTGAATGACTCTTACTGTCACGTCCCGTGCCCCGGGCATGAGCACGTGACTCCCTGCAAGCAAACCACAAAATCTCTCGCGATCCCAAGATCCACAAACTAAGCCGAGATATATAACAAATATATCAAGCATGCGAAAGCGGTAGTAAAAAAACTCCTCCGTACAAATATAAGTTAAGTGGGATCTGGATAACATAACACTATCGTACATAACATCCGACTGTCCATACAAATACCGAATTATTAAAATCCGATAAACAAGGGGGGTGATGGGGTAAACATATAAAATGGGTCATCATTAAAATCCGACAGGAACAGGGTCGTCACCAAAGATCAAACTACCACTAGAGCCTCCTAGGATGAGCTGCTGGAATCATCGGTATCCTCGGCATCCTCCGTCGGCTCATATTGTCACGCCCCGAACTCGGCGAGCACGCGAACATCCCTAACCGTGCCGTTCATTTAAGAATACTCCAGGATCCAACGGCCAATAACATACAACTCCTTTAAACAAATGCGCGCAGAAGCGATGCCACCTTCCTTTATGTAAATACAGCCATATACCGATGACTTAGGACATGTACATCTATCACACTTGGAAATTTTCTCATTAAGCAATTACTAAAAGATCAATTCTCAATTCACCAATTGAAAGTACAAACCCAATATCATCATAAGACAAATCCATCTAATGCAATTGATCAACTATCTCTTCAGACGCTAATCCTTGGCAAGCTCGTGTTACCTTTACTTGGAACCTGCAAAATGTAAGGCCCTACTGGGATGAGATATAAATCTTAGTAAGGTGAGTTTTAACCCTAGGTTAGGCCGACCGTCCACTCAGGCAGTCCTCCAATCCCCTATCTTTTCAAACTCATAACTTACAGGCAGATAGGGCACCATTCAATGAAGCAATGACATATAAATGACAGGCATGCAAAAATGAACTCATGTCACATTTAGATGATAATGCACTGGTATACTCAGCTTGCCACTTCACCACATCCATCAACCTCTGACCGCCTCATTCTCTAGCCCGCGATCAGATCGCATCAAGCTCGGCCCACGTAAACGCACCAGACCGTCACCTTTGGTGACCCGCGTAAACGCATCAGGTCCCGGTCCATCTCCAGGCAAGGTTTATGAGCTCATACTTTATCCCGCGATTAGATCACATCAGGACTGTGGCTATCTTAGCCCCGCGATTTCGTCGCATCAGGACGCCATCTAATCATTCTTCACCCCGCGACCTCATCGCATCAGGGTCTCAACCTTCCGCCCCGCGTCTCACATGCCTCAGGGCCATGCCATGCTCATGCCACATCATATTATATGCTTAATTATCAAATCAATTTCACACGTACTGGCAGGCGCGCATTCAAATGCATTTCATAATTTTCATGGCATGCAATTCAATTCAAAGGGTTTACAAGCATGGCAAACAACTCATGCATTGGTGATGTCACACAATCATTCCTTAACGCCTAAGGACATATCAAGCTATTACGTTTGGGGATTTTCTCATAACTCAATCCAATAAATCTTCAACTCACCCAATTGAGTCCAATCTTCCTAGCATAATATTAGGAATTCCCTTACCTTCGCTTAGCAACACCATTCACTCCTTCTTGCAAATCCTAAGACTCGGCCAACTCAAGTCCAAGGCCAATTCGTCGCACAACCTAGGATACTCAACCAATTTGTCAAATTCCCAAGTCCAATTCCTTAATTCATCAATCCAAATCATTCCTAACTTAACCCCCAGCATCTTAACACATCATAAATGTCAATTTAAGTCCCGTATGATTCTGTTCTTGTAGCCCACAGAATCGATTTTGCACAGAACCGAACCGGTTCACTTCGGTTCTGTACAAATCGAGTGTTTCCAGCCTTCAATCCTCCTCAATTCCTTTATTCAATCATCATTCTATCTCTTAACATGATTATCTAAGGGTTCAAGAGGCTCACCGTGAGTTTTAGATCGGTTGGTCGCCGGAAACTCGCCGAACGTCGCTGGTTCCTCCAAGTCAGTTTTTCGACAGTTTCTGGGCAAAATGTACAAGGTTGGTTCGGGGTCAAAAACTTATTAAATCAAGCCTAAAATTTTACCATAGATTCCTACACGTCTCAGATTAATCTCTACAAGATTTGAACCACAGACTCTAAGATTTCAGCCACTAAACAGGTCATAAACCGGACCTACCTCAGATTGGAGTAGATTCCGTCGACTCTCGGGAGAATCCTGGCTCCGGACTGCTCGGTGCTCCAAATGCTTTGATTCTTGTTGGAGGATGTCAAAAAGATATGGAGTTTTGTTGTGGTGGTCGGCCGACAGTAGATGGTGACCAGAAATGGCCGTGGTGGTCGGCGAACAGAAGCTCCAGGATATGTCGCTGGTATAGGATGAAGAAGGAAGAAGATGAAGTGTTCTGGTGTTCTCTCTCTCTCTTAGGGTGGCCTGGCCAAAATTTTACAGAGGAGAAGAGAGAGAATAGGCTATATCCAAAGCTTAGTCAAGGGAGTTGAATGGTAGGTGGTGAAAAGGTGAGATGACCCCTTCATGGCTTGATCCTTGACACATGGCATCTTGCTTTTCCAATGAGATCCTAAGGCCACTTTTAATCCTCATTTTTGGCAGCCATGGATGGGTTGTAATGCCCATTTTGCCCTTCTCTAATTATAATAATAAAGTTCTAAGCTTAAAGGGCAAAACGGTCATTTTACTTTCGGCATTCAGAACGTTGTTTTTCCCATTCCGGAAACCTTCGATAGGGCGACAGCCAATCCAAATAACGTTGGAAATCTTGATTTTCCATTTCAAACCTTTCAAGGCTTATTTTTGATAGTTTTTTCTATCATACGTGGTTCCAGCCTATCTCGAACCGACAGGCGGCTTTCGTAGATAATACGCGTATTGACCCCGTGATTCATATCACGTTTGAGGCTCGTCAATTTATGGCGGCTTTGGTTGTCATGTAATTATGAGGGTCTATCACTAGCTCTTAAGGTCTCGATCTTCACCGTTCAATTTAGGAAAATTTTACAAATCATACGTTGGTTAAATGGCATCACCCGCGCTCCAATCGTGTGACACTCGCAAGGCATTCCTTAATTGTTCTTGGATTGGCCTTTTTGTGGCTCTAAATACCCTTTGACAATCCTTATGGTCAAAGCACCATTTTTCATCCGAGTTTCCCAAGTTCAACTACCTCGTCTCGCGTTAGCCTTTTCCCTCTGGTTGGTCTACTCGAATTGATCAGGTTCGAGCGGAATCCGACTGAAAGACATCTCTAGATACACACTTCTCATTACTGAGCTTGAAATCGACTGGAAATTAGAATATCATACTCTAAGAATGTCTCAGAGAGAACCTCAATGGTATCCTCCATGGTCTTCTCATGGGACGGTTCCGCGAGGTCCTCCTCGGTCGTCTCTAGGACAATGACGTCATCCTCCTCCACAATAAAATCCAGCGTCGGGGTCTTCTCCTGCCCATTCCTAAAACCGACTACCGATCCCTCTGCTTGATCCTGGTCCTTACCGGGGTGGTACCAATCGAGGATCACTCCATAGGGACCTCATGAGGCTTTAGCGGCCTAGTAGACTTGCCCCCAATTTTCTTAAACCACGTCTCATACCTATGAGGCTTCCAATCCGTACTACCCTCGTCAACCCATGCCACTGTACACTTTCTCACGTATATGGTTCCCTAACCGTCAGGGAATTCATCAAAATACGCGGTTATCTCCTTAGGGTCTCCAAAGCAAATAGGTCACATTGTCAAGACCTAGAATCTGTAAAAGAAGGGTTTCCAAAAGGGGTGAGATACACATCTCAGTAAAATAGTCTTAACCTTAGGTCAGGTCGACCGTCCACTCAGGCAATCGTAACCCCAGTCATTTAAGCTCACAAACATATCAAGCAAATGCAAGTACAGACAACAACACATAGGTGGCATACACGCAAATATGACACACAACACACTCAGATGATATGCACACTCGCTTTGCCACATCACCACATCCACCATTTCCCGTCGGCCTCATTTTCATGCCTATGATTAGATCGCATCAGGCTCGGTCCGCGTAAATGCATCAGACCGTCATTAACAACCCGCGTAAACGCATCAGGTTTCAATGATTCGCCAGGCCATTATCAGCACCTCATATCTTCGTCCCGCAATTAGATCGCATCAGGACTGTGACAATCTCAATCTTGCGATTAGATCGCATCAGGGCGCCACACCATTCCAACCCCGTGCTTCAGCGCCTCAGGGTATCAACCACCTCACCCTGCGTCTCATACGCATCAGGGCCTCGCCATCTCACACTCATGCCATGATTTTCAATTCGTTTTCCATACATGACGACATGTGCGATTCAGGCACAATTCAAAGACTCGTGGCATGCAAGGCAATCAAGTGACACACACACATGATAGATAATTCAAGCACAAGCATTTCCACATCTTAATCCCCTATAACAACTTAGGGTAAACCAAGAACATTCACCATGGAATCTCTCACCAATCAACCAATTCCTCGCTCGACTCACCCAATCGAGTCCAATCTTCCTATCCTAAGTTTAGGATTCCCTTACCTTGAATTTAATAACACAATTTCTCTTCTTGAGCCCTCAAAGTTTCGGCCCCCAATGGTCCAAGATCAAACTCTCCGCGCAACCTAATAAAATCCAACCAATCCATCAATTTCCTTTATCCAATTTCTCAATCCATGAACCATAACCTCCATAACATAATTCTCATCACCTTAGCATGTGTAAATCACTAATTTAAGGCTCTAAACAAATGGCCATCAGCCTCCAAAGGTTCAGCCTTGCACAGAACCGAACCGGTTCTTCTCGGTTCTATGCAAACCAAGCTTGTCCAGCCCTAAATCAACTCCCAATCCGTCATTTAATCATTATCCTACCTCTTAACATATCTATTTAAGGGTCTAAGGGTCTCACCGTGAGTTTGAAGCCGAATCGTCGCCAGAAACCCGCAGGGAGTTGCTGGATCCTCCAAGGTTAGTATTGGCAACTTTCTGTGCAAGGTTTACAAGACCGATTCAAAATCCAAAATTCATCAAATCATTCCTAGATTTTTACCACATAAATACATGTCTTCTAGATCTTCACAAAATTTGACCTCAAAATTCCAACATTTCGGCCTCCTAAGCGGTCAGAAACAGAACCTACCTCAGATTGAGTCAATTTTCGTTAGCTTCCGGGAAAACGCTTGGCCGGCGCTCCTCGATTGTCCAAACATCGTGCTTCCACTTCAAGGAGGTCGATAAGATGTGGGGCTAGGTTGGTATGGTCGGTCAGAGTCTAGGTGGTGGCCGAAGGGCAGCGTCGGAACTGCCGAACGGCACGGGCAGGACTGGTTACCGGCGAGCAGAAAATAAGGAAGAAGAAGAAGAAGCTGTTGGTGGTTCTTGGGGGTTCTATGGCCGGTCATGTGAGGTGAGGAGAGAGAGAAAAATACTATGTACATCTCACAAGTCAATGGTTGAATGGTTGGTGGTGTATAGTAGATTTGACTACTCTTTTGTACATATCTTGACACTTGTTCTCAATGTCAATCATGCTTGATCCAATGGCTACCATTCATCCACTTTTTTGGCAGCTATGGGGTAGGGATAAAGATCAAAATGCACATTCTTATTTGCATGGGCAAGGCTTAAGCTTGAGGGGCAAAATGGTAATTTCACTCCCGACGTTCGGAACGTCGTTTTTCTCGTTCCAATAATCTTTGATAGGGCGACGCCGAATATAACTTTGGAGTTCTTGATTCTCCATTTTTAATTTTCAAGACTCGTTTCTGATGGTTTTCTCTATCAGATATGGTTCCAGCCTATCCCGAATCGACGAACGGCTTTTGTAGACATTACGCGTATCGACCCTGTGATTCATATCATGTTTAGGGCTAGTCAATTCGTGGCGACTTTGGTTGTCATGTAATTGTGAGTGTCTATCACTAGTCTCTAAGGTCTCGATCGTCGCTGTCCGATTTAGGAAAATTTTACAAATCATACGTTGGTTAAGCGGTATCACCCACTCTCCAATCGTATGACACTCGCAAGGCATTCCTTAATAGTTCTTATATCGGCCTTTTTGTGGTTCTAAATATCCCCTCGACAATCCTTACGGTCAAAGCGTCATTTTCTATCCGAGTTTCCTAGGTCCACGTACCTCGTCTCGCGTTAGCCTTTCCCTTTTGATCAGCCTACTCGAATTGACTAGATTTGAGCGGAATACGACTGAAATACATCTCTAGATTTACTTCTCATTAATGAGTCTGAAATTGATTGAAAATCAGAATGTCACACTTACACGTCAGCAAATCGCATACTCTAAGCGATAATTCAAACCGTTCTCATAGTGAAACCCAAACATGAAATCCTTAAATTATTGCTTCGACCAAATTGTCGCTTAAAACCACCCTCGCTAAAGTCCACGGCTCTATTAAACCATAATCTATGAATTTCAAGAGAACTCAAAGATCAACAATTCAAAAATTGGACAATGCAGCTCAGATTTCACTAAACGTCAGGCTTCAAGCCCTAATCCGAAAATCACTTTGATTGGAAGAACGAGAGATGTGAGCACTTACTGACTTTGTTAATTGATGTCGCAATAGCTTGGTAAGGCGTCCTGGTTACTCTTTTTCTTCTTTCTTTCTTCTCATTTTCTTTCTACGCTTCTCTTCGTGCATGAGCTCTTGGTAAAAAGCAGAGGTGCACTGTTCTATTTTATTCTTTTTAACTTTTCAACCTTCTTTTTCCTTTTTTTTTGTTTCTTTTGTTGTTGGCCCTACACCTTTTGTTTTGACCTCGACCACAAACCCAATATATTACATTCTACTCTCCTTAAAAGAAATTTCGTCCTCGAAATTTGAATAAATTTGAACTTACCTCAACTTTCGAACAAGTGAGGGTAACTGCGTCTCGCCTCCTCCTCGAGTTCCCAAGTGACCTCTCTTTCTGTGTGGTTATGCCATTGGATCTTCACATAAGGAATTGTCTTTCTCCTTAACACCTGATCCTTCCTATCGACGATACAAATAGGTTGTTGATCATATGTCAAGTTCTCTCTCAATCTCAATGGTGTGAAATCTAGCACATGATCAGCATTTGGTACATCTTTCGAGTGATTGAAGTGCTTTCTCGAGGCGGTCTTCTTCTCCCCTCTACCACAGTACACTGAAAGAGAGTCAGAAGATAGAAAAATGCGAAAGTATCAAGCAAGCACGAGACCAAGAAATCTCCACGCAAGCGTGCAGGGCGAGAGATTAAGAACCTTAATACAGTAACAACATCCCCTCCAAACCCTCACGACCCCATATCAAAAACTCCCCGTTTACCAAAGTTTTCTCTCTCCATCTATCCCTCTCAATCACAGAATGGAAGAGATAGATAGAGAGAGACACTCGTCTGCTCTAATGATGGACTCTGTTTGTCGTTCTATTTCGCTTGAAGAGCTGGCTAGCTGCAACAAGCCAGGGAATCGTTAGATCTCCATCCAAGGCATGATTTATGATGTCTTAGAGCGGGTCAAGGACCACCCCAGTAGCGACCTCCCATTGCACAGCGTCACCAGTTAGGATGCCACTGACGCGTTCGTCAATTACCACTTGGAGGTCTCTTGGCAATGGGCTTTTTTAAGTTATGGGTCATTAGAGAGAGGGACGACAGAGAGGTGGTGACGGTGGGGACAAAGAGGGAAGCGGAAGGAACAGAGAGAGAAACACCTTTTTGACAGCTCCAGTGGGCATTTCAAGTGTCAGGCCTCAGTTAGGTCTAACAGTACTAACCCGTAGTGAAGCAGCACCGAAGCCTGGCCCGAAAATCTACTAAATTTTAGGGTCGATCAGCGTCGAGCAAGGTCTGTGCGGGCCTTTTTGATAGCCTTATCTCCTATGTCCCGCAATACCTATCACCATCACTATTTGTTGACCATGACGAGATTGGCCCTAGCAATCTCCCACGCAAATGTCCGGCCCCCAATTTTCACAAGTCAAATCAATTATTAGTAAATGATTGGATATCGCTTGAAGATGTGATTTGATAAGTTATTGAGATTGTTTGAATTAGTTGTGCCCATAAAAAGCAAATATAAAATTTCTTTTAATATATAGTATCAGTTACCATACAAAGGGAGACCAAAAAGCCAGGTCTTAATTGACTGCGATAATTAGTGATTTGTTTACCAATTGCAAAAAAGAGAATATGGTGTATTCCCTCTTTAGAACGTATGACATTCTAATTCTATCGTAAGAAAAACTTTTTCAAAAAAACTCTCTCTACGGACGACTGATCGATGGATCTGGATCGTCATCTCACTTGCGATTGGGGCTCTTAATCTGTGTCTATCAAGGTATGTTTGTTTTACGTGATATACTCTCCGATCAGTGATTTAAGTTTGATCTATGGCATGTGATTCAAGTTTAATCCGCTGAATATGTGTACATACTGTATCGGGATTCGTTTCCTTGATTGGTATCAGAGCGTAGTCATTGTTATTTCTTGATCGTATTGTGCTTTTTTTTTGTAATCAATTTGAGCGAGAAAAATTGATTTTCGACCATACCGTTCATTAGGAATTCGTTTTGTTCTATGCAACAAAAATGGTTTTTAATCATATCAATGTAACAGGCTCGTCGAGACGAGAATTTTCAGTGGTCTCCCGTCGCGAGGCAACGCCAGGAGTGGCTGCACGCGTACCACGACGAGATTGGGTCCCCGAGTCAATGACGAAACTCGCCTTTTCATGTAATTTCGCTCAGTAAAAATGGAAAATGAGTATACCATTAGACTCGTGTCAACGAGACAAGCATTTTGAGGAGTGGTTCATCACTTGAGGTTGCCGGACGAAGACGCACACGCCTTGTTGACACCTAAATTTTGATTTTTAGAAAATTCATTTATTTCATAAAATGGGAGTTACTTATAATTCTCACAAAAATAAATTCACATGCCTTACAAATTTTATTTGTCTATCATGCATCGGCAGTCAGTTGAAAATGAATCAATTGAGCTTAATTTAACATGCAGCGAAATCGAAATCGATTTGAATTTTTTGATTTTTAGAGGGAATGGCCGAATTTCACATGGCAATGGGCTTAATTCAAATTTTGTTCGGCCTATTTTTAATTCTTTTAAATGAAAGGATTTTAATTATTTATTTATTTAATTAATTAAAAACCAATTATGCCTTAAATTCGCGCGAATAAGCCCATTTATAAAGGAATTTTCGGCCAAAAGCCCTATCCCCGTAGTGACCGAATTTTGTGATATAATAGCCCGATATGATTACTCAAAAATCAGAAATTATGATTCTGCGGTTGATATCTCGTCTAAAATTTTTAGAGTCAACGGCTAGGATTGAATCTTGGAGCATAACCCTAATATCCACTATATATATATATATACATATATATATATATCTCATTATGTCTAGGGTTTTTTTTTTTGGGAGGGGGGGGGGGGGGGGTGGGGGTGTTCCGCACAATAAACTTACTCAGAATATTTGAGAGAAAAAAATCACGAGAGAAAGAGAGAAGGGAATTCTTCGGCTACCTTGCTTTTCCTTGCGGTTTCTGGAACACATTTTTTTTCTCGTTGTCCCTGCGGTTTCAAGGCTATTACTGCGGTTTTTATATCTATTGCTGCGGTTTGCTCTCTATCCTGCGGTTTTTGCTGTTGTTTGGTGCTCGATTACATGTTGTTCGGGTTTGGATTTGCTATTGATTCGTGCTCAATCCTTTGTCATTCGATACCCGAATTTGCTGCTATTCGGCGTTGACTTTCCTGCTGTTTTGTCCTCAAATTCTTACAAGTTTGGGTCCAAAGAAGCTGATTTTTGGGCATTTTATTGTTCGATTAGGTGAAGTCTTTTGGGCTCAATTCAAGGTAATCTCTCTATAATTTTATGAATTTGATTTGCTGATGTTTGAAGTTTTAAAACAAGCTGTATTGCCACTACATGTATGCTCTTTTATGCTGTTTTGCATGCTGTTTTGCATGCTGTTTTGTTCGAATCGAGATTATCCTTCATATGTTTATGATCACTAACCATACAGATTTCCATGGACGTGAAAAAGAAATTTTCTTGGCGGTTTGATGCATGTCCTGGGTGAATTACGTGATGATTTACTTGTCGATTTTCTGAAAAAAATTCAATGAACGCTTCCCATAACGATAAAACCCAAATTTTGTCAAAAAAATTATGGATTCAGTTAGGTCCGATTTGCTATTTTCTGAATATTGATCACTAATGGGAGTCGGCTAAATTTTTGAAAATTGAAAAGGGGACATGTACGGTGATCTCGTTGATTGACTTTCCTTATAGATTGCGTTATCTTGATTTAATGTGCTATATCCTGAAAATTACTGAAATTTTTTTTTAGTAAGATATTGTTTCCTAGAAATCCTATATAATTGATTTTTTTTAAGGAATATAAGGTTTCCTAAAAATCTTATCTCATAAAACTTTAGGTAATTAAATCAAGATAACAAAATCTTTAATAAAATCCCCACCTTGGCCGAAAATTTCAAGAAAGGAAGAGCAAAAACCTCATTCATGCATATCGTCTTGTATATCTCATGTAGATTAGGATAGCATATTTTTAAAATCACGCATATCTTGTCTTATTTTTGCATTATCTATTGCATAACATATTTTCGAATATCACCCATTGCATTCCATATTTTTTGAAAATATCCTTGCATATTTCTATTGCCGAAAATTAAAGGGGGACAAAGAATCTACTCAGTTTTTTTTTTTTTTGGGAATTGCATGCTCATGCCACTAGAATTCGAAAATACAATATACATATATATATGTATATTTAAAATATCATTCACATTTGCATTCATAATTTTCGAGCATCAGATGCTTTGCTTTTCATCTTTTTCCATATCTTGGCATAAATTTCCACATTATGTTTTACATACCCATGTTTTGTCATGTTGCATGCTCATGCCATTATGCGATTTGTTTGCACATCATATTGGTTCAAGTTCATTGTTTAGCATGTTATATCATATTGCGAAAGTGTTGTGCTATTTGTATGTTCTAATTGATTAGTTAATTTTTGCATTTAGGATAATATGTCTTTAATTCTGCATGTCTTGCGTTGCATCCTTTTGTTATTTGTTCACGTCGCTGCATTTACTTTTATCTGTTCATTGCATCCATCTTGGTTTTTACATTGTCATTGCAATTCTAAGAAAGGGAAAATCCCACAAAAGAACTCATTTGATTTGAATTTGAATCAAATTCAATTTGAGTCATCGACTTAGGACATTTCATGAAATTAAGGTACCGAAAGGGCATTAACTTTAATTTGTTAATGTAAACAAGTCCTCGAGTCCACAATCTCTGGTTCGTAGAAATAAAATAGTCCTCCCGCTATTTTACTTAGGTCTCTAATCAACCTACCAAAAATAATTAGTGGCAGCTCCAATTTATAAATCATTTCAGTGGAACTTAAGTTGCGAATTGGTAGGGCTTGGAAGAGTCTGCATTATGTTAGTTAATTCATGCAATTGACCTAATAATCCATTAGCCTATTTTTTTAGATCGTGACAACGTGGCGACTCCGCTGGAGAACAATTTTAATTTTTCGAAAAAATTTAAGATTTAACTGGTTCACATGAATTTTTCAAAAAATTAAAAGCTTTAGTGGATTTAGGCCTGATGAAATTTCCATGGATGTCTTGCTTTTGGCGATCTTGATTGAATCTCACCATTAAGGTGTTAAATATTTTTGCAGATTTGGAGTGATAAGGGGGCGAAATGTTTGCAAACCTTTTTTCCGTAGATTGGAGTAGGAATATATGTTTGGGGGTTATATTGAAGCGTTGTTTTGATACAAACTCTTATCCATATCTTTACCACTTTTGCATCCACACTTAGCACACATAACTCGCCATTGGACCTGAATGGCTAGGCTTAGGATGGTACTTGATTAGGGGCACTTTGGTCACCGCCATTTGGCCCAAGTCACCCTTTTCAAATCCTGAACTTTTCAAATCGGTGCCAAGAGTTATCACCCCCATCATTTGTCATGTGATGCGGGTCGTTACTTGGCTAAGCCGGATGTCTACAAGGGCCCTTGATTCAATCGCAAGCCAAAGTGATTCAATTTGGGTATTCTTGGGGCTCCACCTTTGTTAAGCCTTGATAGATAGAAATCAAACCTCACGTCGCATTTCATCTGTATGTCTATGTGATTGGTCGTTTCAGACGTTTCAAAAGACGGTACTCTCTTCAATCCTTATCCTCCTGCTTACTTATATTTTCGGGTCGGTCCATGACTGTTTTTAAGTGAACCCTTTGGATGCTGTGATTTTTAAAATGTCTTCTGGTCATTTATGAACTCTAACGTCTAAATGGAAAATGTTTAGAACATCTTGGGCTATCATCTACAAAATCTTGGGAATGCTCCATGGCATTTTTCATTTATTAACAAATTTTCATGAAGAACAATGTAAGCTGGAATTTTGACAATGTTCTAGCGTCCATTTGATTTCGCTAATTACTACCTTTAAATGACTTCTTTTTCCAATTCTCAAAACTTAAAAGTTGTAGGTTGAAAACTAGTAACCTGCAAAATCACAGATTTTAATTCACACTTTAAGGGGGTCCTTCGTTCATTTAACAAAAACCGGACAAAACAGTTTTCTGGGCAAAAAAGTTTCCCAAGGATGCATTAAACTATATTGATCGGCTCATTTTCAACCTTAATGCCGAACATGAAAATCGTTCATAATTCTATCTCGCTGATTACTACCTTTAAATGACTTCTTTTTCCAATTCTCAAAACTTGAAAGTTGTAGGTTGATAACTAGTAACCTGCAAAATTGCAAATTTTAATTCACACTTTAAGGGGGTCCTTCGTTCATTTAACAAAAATCAGACGAAATAGTTTTCCGGGCAAAAAAGTTTCCCAAGGATGCATTAAACTATATCGATCAGCTCATTTTCAACCTTAACGCCAAACATGAAAATCGTTCATAATTCTATCTCGTGTCAGCTCGCATATTCGGTTAATGTGTGAATTAAGAAGAATTTATCGTAATGGCCGACGATACTAGGAAAACTTCCTGATTCAGTTTTTACTCATGCTAGGTTTGTTCGTTAAGTCTAGAGGGTTGTCATGGACCGGTTCACTATTCTTGATCATTTTACTAATCTTTGCTTCATCATTTCTTGAAGGTAATGTACTATGGATCCCTCACACCTGTACAATACTCATTCCAGAACGAGGCAAATGGTCGAGCAAGCTGAACTGTTGGCCTAGATGGAGCAAAGAATGAACCAATAGATGGAGGAGCAAATGAAGGTAGTCAATAACAAGATGGCCCAAATGAGATTAATGATGGCTAAACTCATATCTAGTCAATGGCAATCTCCGATCGCCCTGACAGTACCTACAAGCTTTAATCCTGTGACATTTCGAATTTCCGACCCCTCGAGGCTTGAGATATGAAATGGAATCACAAAATTGAAAAAATAAAAAATAAAGATTCCGACGTTTTAATCGAATTAGACGTTGCCTCATCGATAGTAAATTGAATTAGAAAAACGACGTTTCGGACGGCGAGAGCAAAATTATCATTTTGCCCCTCAAGAATTGGCTTTGTCTTAATAATTGAAGAAAGACAATTTAGTCAATTCTAAGATCCTAGTGGCTACCGAAAATGAGAGGGTGTCTTGGTCAATGAAAGTCAATGAGAGTCAAGACATTTGTTTAGATGAAGACAAGTGACATTGGTTGATTGGTTAGCAATCAATAAACCCTTTTAACCTACCATTCAAAGAAGTTGACCAAGTGAGATCAAGCCTAATCCCTTCTTCTTCTTCCTCATTTTCGTGGACCACCTTTCCCCTCTCTTCCTCTCATTTTTTTTTCTCTTTCTTTGTCTTTTACCCGAGTTGCTACCGCCCGATCAGACCCGACCCATCCTACTATTCCGACCATAACTCCGTCGTCCGATACCAGATCGAGTAAAACCATCGCCAAATGAAAGTTTATTGTCTTATCTTTCTACAGACATATTACAAGCTCAATTTGACTTGGTAGATCTTCCCGTTTGAGTGGACAAAGGTCCAGACGAGGTAGATTCTGACCGAGTTAGGGGAAGGTCTTCGTTTTGCCACTTCAAGACTTCAAATTGCTTCAAATTTTCGGTGAGGACTTCTTAACTCATAGTACTTGTGTTGGATGAGTTGAAATTGTGAGTTTGATTAGGTTTAGATGGGTTTCCATGGTTGATTTGTGAGGGTTTCTGTGGAGCATAATCTGCCGCCGAAGGACCGAGTAGAACCAAGGCCGTTTGCAGCACTTCGAGGCTTCGACTTGCTCCAAAAATTTTGGTAAGACTCCTATAGATGTAGTAGGACATGTTAGCAAGTTGATTTTATGGTAAATCAAGGTTTAGAGTTGAATTATTGACTGATTAAGGAGGTAGAGGGCAGAATCGAATTCTGCCCTATTTCGGTTTGGATGTACCAAGCTCTTTGAGGGCTGTGGGAGGTATCACCATGCTTTAAATTCATTGTTAAGACATACAAGAATGTTAATTGAGATGTTAATGAGCTGTATGCTCTGTGAATTGGTGATTGGAATTGAAAAATTGATCGTTTGACGAACTTTGGATTAGGTCGCACGGCTATCCTGTTTTGGGATCAAGGGAACCGAATCTTTGGAGGAGTCTTGGAGGGAATTTTACGAATTAAATTGAAAAGTAAGTGATTCCTAAACCTTTGCTAGGAAGTTAGGACACTACTGGATGCGTTTAGATGATATATTGATGAATTTGGGAGTCTATTGCATTGATTGTTCATGATCGACTGAAATAATAGAGGTTTGAGTCGTGTGTACTCCTGATGATGAGAAATTATAACTCTCGTGGCTAAATTGTTGTTGTGTGCATTCGATTGACATGGATGCTGGTATGGCTATGTGATATTTGGCCTTGAATGATGACTGTTTGAGAAATATGAATGAGTTGGCAAAAGAACAAACCGTTAGATTGATTGTCTTGCTGTGTATTTGATATCACCTTGTGGGCATTTGGCCTTGATGTCTCGCATGATAATGATTCATTACTTGGCTAATAAAAATTGTACTCGATTATGAAGTTCCTTAAGAGGGGAGTTTGATGTGAGCTTAAGAGCTTGTGGCACCCTGATGCGTTGAGATGCGGGGTTGTGGTAGCTAATGTCCTAATGCATTGAGACGCGGGACAAGATTGATTATGTGTTGACACAGGCCAGGAATGGTATTGAAAACCTGATGTGTTTAACGTGGATTTGTCAATTTGATGGTTTGAAGCGTAATGACGCGGACCGAGCCTGAGGCGTATTGACGCGGGCGTAGCTATTGCGAAGAGAATTGATATCCTGATGCGTCAGAATTCGAGATAGTCTTGATACATGTTGACACAAGTATCGGAATGGCCTTTGGAACCTGATGCGTCAGAATGCGGGTTGCCAATCGAGTCCTTGATTGGCCTGAGGCGTATTAATGCGGGTTTGGCCATTGGGATTAAATTTGTGATTAGCCTGACGCGTATTGACACGGGCTTAGCCATTGGGATTAAATTCGTGATTAGCCTGATGGATATTGAAGAGGACTTGGCCATTGGAATTGAAAACTGCGATGAAATTGAGGACACACCTTTGATTATGAATTTAATGTTGTGCTAGTATGAAGCTTGGTTGTGATGATATGATTGTCCTTGAACCGTGATTGCGTTATGCCAGACGTATCAAGGTGTCTTTATGTTTTATTGTCATGTGTTGTTTTATTGTCATATGTTGTTTTATCAATGAATCCTTGTCTGTTGTTTTATTGCATAATTTGGGAGGACTAATGGCTTGGTCTAGGTTTAGGGTGAACTTGCTGAGATTTATATCTCACCCTGTCATGGGATTAACTTTTTCAGGTCCCAAGCGTTGGAAATTTGAGCCAGCCAATGATCGGTATTTGAAGAAGTAATTATAGGAAATGGATTTACACTTTTGTGACTTTAGAGATTTCATGCTACCTCGAAGTTAGAGTTGTACCCTCTGAACCTGTAGTCGATATTTATAAGAAGACGTACCTTATGTCCTGAGTCATCTTAAGATTGAATTGAATTGAATGGAGAAGTTTTATCGCTTTCGTATTTTTGTATCATTTAGAAGTTATAAATTATTGGCCAACGGATCCTGGGCACCACCGAGACAAGACGGACCTGGTGAGATTTTGCGTGCCTGACAGGCTCAGGGTGTGACAAATCCTCAGATAGCTCCTCAAGGCGATGGGACCTATGATGATATGCCTCCCCTTGAAGATGTTGTTTTGCCTGAAGTTACAATCACTGTCCCACCCTCCATGAATATCATCCCACCTAGTGTTAGAGGCACTGCTCAACCTCTTGGTTATACCGGCTTACCAACAGCTCAAATTGTTAAACCACCCCTGATGACCATCTTGCAACCTAGTGCTACTGTCGGGATGATGAATGACAAAAGTGCCAAGCTTTTTGCTAAGATAGACCAGAGGCTTCGAGAAGTTGAAGGGACTCAAAACATCGCCCCAGTCGACTTATCAGTATTTACCAACGTTTAGGTGCCAGACAAGTTTAAAATGCCGACCTTTGAGAAGTATGAGAGTACCTCTAATCTGATCCAGTAGGTTTGAGATGTACCAAAATTTGATGAATAAGTATGTCTCCAATGGTCCGTTTATGTTTCAAACGTTCCAAGCTAGTCTGAAGGGTGTCGTCATGCAATGGTATACCAATCACAAAATCAATCGCATGGATTCATGGGAGGATGCAACAAATGCTTTCGTCAAGCATTTTAAATTCAATTTAGACGTCACGATCTCTTGTGAAGACCTTGAACAGACTGAGTTGAAGAAGGGGGAAACTTTGAAGGAGTATGCTACTCGATAGAGAAATATGGCAGGACAGATCATGCTTGAGCCACTAGAGCTAGATTTGATGAAGCTATTTGTATCCACTCTCCTGCAAGCAATTCGTTCGCGCATGCTGATTACAGCGGTCCGAACATTTAGTGAGCTCGTGGCTATGGGAGAGGAAATTCAGTCTGGATTGAAAAAGGGATGGTATGGCAAAACCACTTCTTCTGGAAAGCGATTTACTAGTAAAAAAGATAAGGAACACATTCCTAAAGTCAATATGGCTTATGTCCAGAAGGCATCTGCTGAGGTCCAAAAGATGCAGTTTGCCCCTCAACAGACGTCGAGCTATGGGCAACAGAATCAGAGGACAAATCAACGCAAGAATCGAACGTTTGCTCCACTTCCTAGGACACTTTCCCAAGTTTTGGCTGTCCTACGTAAGAAGAGTTTGTTGTCCTCTGAGCCCCAACGTCCCAATCCTGCGAGGCATCCTAGATATGACCCTGTATAGAAGTGTAACTATCATTCCGGCGAATAGGGCCATTCGGACTATGATTGTCCTATGCTCAAACACTCCATCCAGGATCTACTTGAAACTGGGGTATTTATATTTCAGTCAGCCGATAAACCCAATGTACAGAGTAACCCGCTACCAGATCTCTCAAGCAATGCTTGAACAATCATTAATGGGGTGGAGGCAGACTTTCAAGCATGACCATTTATTTTTATCGAATCCCCTGCGTGGGATATTTCCTGCTTTCTTTAGGCGTTTAGGTTGCACTAGGATTTCATTTCCATTCAACATCGCCTTTCCTTTTTAATAAGATGTAATTCATTGATTTCATATCAATAAAATTACACATGTTTTTCATTAATTTTGGAATCTTGTTGAAGTATCACAAAACAACCCGATGACGATAACCAGCGATCAAACAATCTGTCATCTATGGTAAGCACTCAGGTTGGGCTTCTCAAGAATTCTCGTCCTAAGATTTTCAAAAACATTATTTTTCAAAAAAAAAAATCAAAAATGGATGGCGTGTGGTCTAACCATGTTTGTCTTACTGACCCATCTACAATGTATTTTAGAATCAATCCAGGGGGTAGGGGGCAGATTCTCCAATTTGACTAGGCATTAGCCCAGTTGATTCTTGGATGTCTTACACATGGTGATTAAGCATTTGAAGCAGCCTAAATGATGACTCTTGGGGCAATCCTTAGCTGATTCCTTGATCTACTTACCAGTCACATCGCATCAGCCAGCTTAAATACCAGTTCCTTAGTTAGTTGGGGCGATCTTCATGCCTAACCTCGGTTGATCCGTTGATCATGCCATGGGGAATACCAAGGCCGTCCAACCTCAAAGGAAGCATCTCACGCATTGTTTGATCATTATTGGAAATAGCTTTCTTTTTCGTTCTTGCAAGATCAGGTTGGAAACAAGTTGTTTGCCAAAGCTCAAAACTGTATTCCCAACACTAGCCATATTTGGGGGCAATCCTACGTTTTGGAAAAATTGTGATCATCTGGCGTAGCCTATCTTGATTGAAAATAGGCAAACTGACAGTCCTTTATTTGGAAAAGGAGTATGTTTATAAAATTTCAATGTGACATTTCTTCTCTACAGAAGCACATGACAGATACATTTCTCCTCGATTGACCAGTCTAATGCAAATTTTCTTTATACTGGGGCAGTCCATAGTTTCACATTCCTTGAGATTTCTTTTACATCTGAATGTAGTTGCATAGTTTATACACGACTATATTTAATATGCACTCATTTTCTTATATTATGGATGATCAAATCAAATTAAGGTTCATCAATTTCATCTCATCATATTTTTGTATGCATTGCTAATCTATGTTGTGAGATGATTTCAATCAGGAAGTCTCTTTGATCCAATTGAATTGATCATTTTGAATGAGGAGTGTCAGGACGATGAAAGGCAAGTTGTCACGCCCCGAGCCCCGGGCACAAGCACGTGACTCCCTGCAAGCACAAACTCTCTCGAGGTCTCATGATGCACGTATAGGTCGAGAGATATATCATTAATAAAAAGCATGCGAAAGCAACGATATGAAACTCCTCCATATAGATATAAACTGGAACTTAGGTAACGAGAATACCATTAATACATAAGATCCAAATGTTCATACATGAGCATGGTGAACCGGATTTGATAGTCAGTAGGGGTGATAGGGTGAGTGCAAAAGAGGTCTATCATCATCTCAAAAAGGAATGGGCATCAAGGTCACCATCAAAATATCATACCAAGAAAGCAAAAACTCTTAGGTCGAGCTACTGGAGTCATCGGTCTCCTCCGTCTCCTCAGTAGGCTCATACTCCGAGAAAGTCTCAGAGCAAATTTCCACCGTATCCTTGATCGTCTCATCCGCTGACGGCTCCACCAAGTCGTTCTCGGTAGCCTCGACTACTATAACCTCCTCGGTGTCCTCCAAGGTCTGAGTCCTCTTAGGACTAATTCTCGAAACAGCGACAGACCCCTCGTCATCCACTGAATCCCAAGTGGGATGGCACCTACTGCGTATCACCCCACGGGGTACCTCAGTGGGCTTTAGTGGCCTTGTGGAAACGTCCCCTACCTTCTTGAACCATACCTCGTACCTGTGAGCCTTCCAGCTACTGCCACCCTCATCCACCCAAACGACCGTGCATTTCCTAACATAAATAGTTCCCTGTCCATCTGGGAACTCATCAAAATAAACAGACATCTACTTCGGATCACCGAACCTGACTGACCACATCCTCAAAGCCTAGGATCTGAAAAGAAAGGGGGGTCCTATAACGGGGTGAGATATACATCTCAGTATGATAGGTCCTAACCATAGGTTAGGCTGACCGTCCACTCAGGCAATTACCATCACGGACAATTCGCATAAAGACACAAGAGTCATTAAACTTGCACGAAATAACACACGGATGACAAGCATGCAATCATGGCATCATACAATATCATTAGAATCAAGCACATTATGCCAAGCTAGATTACACCTTCCACCCCTTTCCAATCTACCTCACTTTCATGCCCGTGTTTATAACACCTTAGGCTCGATCCGCGTAAACGCATCAGACCGTCTCATTGACAAACCCACGTAAACGCATCAGGTTTTCAATCTCATTCCAGGCCTGTGTCGACATATCTTAACTCCGTCCCGCATTTTAATGCATCAGGACTATGGCCTTCTCAACCTTGCGTCTCGTACTCCTCAGGGTGCCATTTAATTCAAACCCCGCGCTTCAGGGCCTTAGGGCATTCATCCTCACAACCCCACGTCTCATACGCCTCGGGTGTCACAACCTCTTAAATAAGCCATAAGTTCATCTTAATGTAAGACACATACAACCAAGTGCAACTCATGCACGACAACACACTTATGACATGCAAGGCAATCAAGTTCAACATTCAAATGCGACAATCAACTCAAGGCACAAGCATGGCCAAGCATTTGAGTCATCTATGTCTTTCTAAGACATACAATGGACAAGCATTTGATAATCTTTCAAAAATCAATCAAACTCATACTCAATTTGTCCAATCGAGTCTAATCTTCCTATCAAAGGTTTAGAATCCCCTTACCTTGTGCTATAGCCAACACAAATTCCTTCCCAAGTACTCCAATGGTTAGGCCCTAAGGGTCTAAGGATGATTCAACCATGCAACCTAAGGAAATTTCATCCAATCGTTAATTTCCTTGCTCAAATCATCACCCCACTAAACATACATCTTATGGACCTAGTAATTAACATCCTCACACTTCTCAACAATGAATTTGGAGCTCAATTACAACCACCAACAGCTCCCACAGAACCGGTATGCACAGAACCGAAATAAGGTAATTTCGATTTTGTGTATACCCCAACTAAACAACCCTTAAACTATCTTAAATCCTCAATTTAATCACTAATCTACTTGCTAATGTGTAGTTCTAAAGGTTGGGGAGTCTTACCAAAAATTTAGAGCCAAGGCGACGCCGGAAAGTCCTTGAACGGCGTCGGTCTTCCCAAGTCCTCAACCGGTCAATTCTGGCCCTTCAAACAAAATACCCATTTGGGTTAAAACTCCATCAAATTCATCCAAACTTTTTACCACAGCTCAATTTATGTGTCCCCTAAATTTTCACAAAATTTTATTGAAAAACTCCAAGATTTCGAGGTCCTAAGAGGCCTAAATCGTGGCTTACCTTTGGTTGGGAAGATTTCCGTCGACTTTCGGGAGCTTGGCCGGCCGGAGCTCCTTGGTGGGTCAAACGACTTGCTTCCACTTCGAGAACATCGGCAAGAGGATGAGGAAGGAGTAGGTGGTTGGCTCGATGGCTGGAAGTTGCCGGAAGTGGCGGTTGACGATGGCAAAGCCGACGGTTAGAACCGATCGAGCGTGGAGCAGTTTCCAGGAGTGAAGAAGAAGAGGAAGAATATCGGTAGCTTGGAGGGGTATTCAGCTAAGAGAAGGAGAGAGAGTAAGGTTGATAGCAATTTCAAGAGTCAACTTGAGTTGAATGGTAGGTTAAAAGAGGATATTTCAACTCAAGGCTTAATCTCTTAACACTTGTCCATTGTATCAATCAAAGTGCATCCAATGGCTCTCAATTCTTCCATTTTCGGTAGCTATGGGGGTGTGGTTAAAGACTAAAATTCCCTCATCCAATTGTATAGGCAAGGTTAGGGATTGAAGGGCAAAATGATAATTTTACCCCCGACGTCCGGAACGTCATTTTTCTGATTTCAAATTTCTTTGATAAGGCGACTGCCAATCCAATTTATAATGTTGAAATTCTTGATTCTCCATTTTCCAATTTCGAGACTCTTTTCTAAATCATTTCTCCATCCAATGCGATTCCAGCCTATCTCGGACTAACGGGCGGCTTTTGCAGATGTTACGCGTATCGAACATATGATTCATATCACAATTAGGGCTCGTCAATTCATGGTGACTTTGGTTTGTCATGTAATTGTGAGGGTCTATTACTAGCTTTGACGGTCTTGATCGTCACTATTCGATTTATGAAAATTTTGCAAATTATACATTGCTTAAGCGGCATCATCCGCGCTCCAATCGTATAACACTAGCAATGCATCCCTTAATCATTCTTAGATCGGCCTTATATAGATCTAAATGTCCCCTCGATAATCCTTATGGTCAAAGCGCCATTTCCTATTCGAGTTTCCTAGGTACACGTACCTTGTCTCGCGTTAGTCTTTCCCTTTTGGTCAGTCAACTCGAGATTGATCAGATTCGAGCGAGATACGACTAAAATATATTTTTAGATACATTTCTCATTAATGAGTCCGAAATTGACAGAAAAATCAGAATGTCACACAAGTCATTTCCATACACGTCCTATATCATATCCTTAGTGAGTAAGTGTGAAGATTTCCATTCTTACAAGGTGAAAGGGTTATCTTGCGAAAAGTATGACGACCAAGATGATGTGAGGCATTCATTTCCTCTATCAAAATACTACAGGTTGCCCTTTGTTAAACCCCTTTCGAACGATGGTTTCATTTCATACCCTTGCCAAGAACAACCCCACATTTGGCAATTTTTAGAAAAATCAGAGAAAGAGTAGAATTTTCTTGCTTTCGCTTGTATCAATCTTCGAGTGTATTTGTTGCATGCAAATTCTATGTTAGCTCAAGTGCCCTAGACATGACATAGAACATTTCATTTTTACACCATATACATTTATCCCCTTTGCTTAACCCAATTTGAGCAACAGATTCATTCCTCGAAACTCAATTGGTGATCATCCTGAAAGGAAATCATTTTAAGACCATCTGACAAATGAGCGAAATGCATTGGGGCAAGATGAAACTTGAAAATTTGCTAGCACAATAGATGAGACTCCCTTTTCTTTTCAAAAGAGCTTGTTGTGCAAAAAGAGGAAAAGAAAAGCGAAGCTTACCATGCAAAAAAAAAAAAAAAACAAAGCTAGCCACGTAAAAAAAAATGGCAAAGCTTACGGTGCAAAAAAAGAAGAATAAAAGAGCCCACTCCCATTAGAAAGAAAAGGGAAAAAAAACTCTCCCATAAAAATCTCCAAAAGGAATGGAGGTTTCACCTGAGTTGTTTCACAAAATGTTCCCCAAAAAACGATCATTACTGAAGTACAGATTACTCGTGGTACTCTTGCCTAAAATTTCAAGAATGGATGATCACCAATCTCATCTTCACATAACCCCTTGTTGAAAATAGGCCTTTTATTTCAAGCCTACCCTGAACCTACTTTACAATCCTTTTCAAAAGTCTCTTCAGATTATGACACTTGAGTTAATATAGGGTTTCAAATGCTTATGAATATCGCTCGAAGAAGTGCGAGCAATATTATTTTTACCTCATTTCGCAAGGTTCTTGACTTATAAACCCAATGCAGCTAATAGAGGTTTCGTTTCATGACCTAAATGACTCGCATGAGTCCCATTTGAATAGCCTGTGACTAAGCCTGAATTACAGTCTTTGTAAAAGACCTCATGGATTGGTCTAGATCATACTAATTGCAAGAATACTTCGACCCTTGTTAAGCGTGACGATGACAACTCTCAGAAATTCTCTTACCCACATTAATGGTCAGGTCTCAAAAGCCTTTTTCATGACAAAGTGTGACATTCTGAATTTCCTATCATTTCGAGACCTTTGAATGTAAGATATCTATCGAGGTATTTTAGTTATGTCTCGCTCGGATCTGATCAATATCGAATTAATTAATCGAAGGGAAAATGCTAACACGTGACGTGGTACGTGGACCTAGGAAACTCAATTAGAAAATGGCACTTTGACCATAAGGATCGTCGATGGAACATTTAGAGCCGAGGCCAATCTAAAAACGATTAAGGAAATCATTGCTAGTGTTGTACGGTTGTAACGCGGGTAATACCGCCTAACCAAAGTATAATTTACAAAATTTTCCTAAATCGAATTATGACGATCGTTGCCGTCAGGGCTAGCGATAGACCATCACGATTACATGACAATCAAAATTACCGTAGTTTGAGTTATCCTAAGTGTGATGAGAATCACAGAGTTGATACGTGTAACGTCTGCAAGAGTCGTCCGTTAATTCGAGACAAATTGAAATTCGATCGACGGAGGATCGATCATGAGGTGGGATCTCGAAATTTGAAAAATGGAAATTAGGGATTCCAACATTTGATATGGATTGGACGCCGCCTTATCGAGGACGAAAAATATCATGAAAACAAAATTTCGGACGAAAGGTGTGAAAAGACCATTTTTCCCCTGGAGAGTTAACCTTGCCTCAATGAATTGAGATGGGTATTTTAGTCACTCGACAAATTCCCTTCCTCCCCAAGGCTGCTGAAAAAAATCTGCGAAGCCAATGGTGTCAATGGAGTCTCGATATAATTGACTCTATGACAAGTGTCAATGCATGGATGATGGTCATTAATCATCCACTCACTCAAACCTTCTAGAAGCCTAATCAAAAGTAATTAGGGGCATATCATCTGCCATATTCCCACAAAAATTCGTGAGCCGTCTTCTTCTTCCTTCCCAATTGAGCAATTTCTTCAAGAACAGAAAACGGCTCCTGCCGACCAGTTTCTGCCGCCCGATTCGGTCCGTACATGCGCCACCTCCGGTGACCTTTTGGCCGGCCACCACCCACCACAGGTTAGTTTAACCTATACTTGACAAGCTTCAATTATTTCATGATTTTTGGAGGTCTGGTTGATTTATGAGAATTTTTGGAAGAAAACTGGACAGATTCTAAGCTAATTGAGAGAGGGCTATAGTTCGCCCACTTAGAGACTTCAAATGACTCCAAAATTTTTATGAGAATTACATGACATGTAGTACTATGTTCACTGAGTTGGGCCGTTGATTGGGTTAAGTTTCAATTAGGTTTTGATGGTTGGATTGGAGTTGAATTTCTGGACAAATTTTGACCGACGGTGAACTGAGAAGAGTTGGTTTGTTTGGAGGCCTTTGGAGTGCTTATTGACTTCAAAAAACTCCAGAGGGCTCTATAACATGTTGATTAAGGTTGTTCCAAGTGAATTGATGAAAAAAATTGAAGTTAAGGGTGATGTGTAGACTATTAGAGCAAGGAGCAGAACTGGTTTCTGCTCTGCCTTAAATCTAAGTAGTCCGGTTCGGTTAGGGGCCGTTCATGGTGTCGCCATGCTCTAAATGTGTCGTTAGGACATGCTAGAGTATCCCTTGAGTTGTTAATGAGGTCCACCATTGATGGAATTGGGGCTAAATTGGATAAATTGATTGTAACGATGGATAGTTCCTAAATCATTTTGATGTCCTGTTTTGGACAGCGGAGAAGTCGACTTGAAACTGAACTTGACGAGGGAATTTTAACGAGAATTGCTAACTTAAGCGAAGGTAAGCGACCCCTAAACCTATATTAGAACATTGGGACGCAACTGAATGATTTTATTGTAGGATCGATGAGTTGACGATTCTGTTGTGCTTGGTTGAGAGGAAATTGAATGGAATCATTGAGGAATGAGTCATGTGTACTCACTTGCTAATAAAATAGTAGTCCCTTTGACTAAATTGGTGATGTGCTTGTTGGCAAGTTTTGCTTGATTATGTGGCCAAGGGTTACTCGACTCTCGAGTTACTTTTGTGATGAAATTCAATCAACTCAACGAGCATTTGGTCTGTGATCGACTTTATGAAATTCTCATGATGAGAATGTGATTAAATGATTGTTGAGAAATTTCTTGACTTGAGATGTTTGTTGAGGCCTATGGTATCTTGACGCATCTTATCGCAGGATCGTATTGTAAGCATATCCTGAGGCGTCTTAACGCGGGATTCCATTCTAAGAATACCCTGAGGCGTCTCAACGCGGGGTTGTGATTGAATGATATCCTGATGCGTTCTAATGCGGGATAAGGAATTGTACATGTTGACATGAGTTGGAAATTGGTTAGTAAACCTGACGCGTCTTAACGCGAGTTTATTTGTCATGATAGTCTATTGAGTTGTGGATTGAGAATTGAATTTATTATAAAATCTTATGGTATTGCTATGATTCTTGGCTAGTACGGAAGCTTGGGTCACATTCTTTATATCTGGTCTTAGATGTCAATTTCTTCGCAAGTTGTACATTATGATGCTTTCGTATAAACGATACATGTCTTTATGCCACTGGATGTTTGTTGTTGTTATGATTGTATTGTCTGGTGGGACTGATGGTCTAAATTAGGATTAGGCTAGCTTGCTGAGACGTAAGTCTCACCCCGTCGTGGGATCCTCTTTTCTTCCAGATCCCAAACCTTGAGTATGCTGCCTATGCGCCCAGGAGACCTGAAGGAGATGATGGCCTATTTTGATTAATTTCCAAATAGATGAGGTACAATTATATTAGGAAGAGTACGGTGGTATTGCTTGATGAGGGGGAGGAAGACTTGAAGCCACATCATTTTGAGGCTTGGTTCAGGAGAGCTGGGAAAGTTACCACTGGTCCATTCAAGGCTCACAAGGTTCTAAGACAGGTAGTTCCATCGTGGTGTCATCCTTCTCAAGATAAGAACGAAGTAGAGGGTTCCGTGGTAGGCTCGAGGAACGTTCCAGAGGAGACTCTAGCTAGAGAGAAAAGTATCGAGGTTATCGAGATTTCTAACTCTGAGGATGAGATGGAAGAAGACACTATAGAAATACGATCAGAAACTTTCTTGGACAACGATCTCGTTGAGGACATGAGTCGAGCCGAAGATATTAATACCACTTAGTGGGCTCGAGATCACACGACCGTTGGAGTGGTCTTTTAATGGTGACGATCTTTTTTTTTTGGGGGGAGGGGGGGCTTAATGGTTGTCTTTTGTTCGCCCTTTTGTCTTCCTCGACCTTAACTAGTAGTATTAGCTAGTCCCTAACCTCGTTTGTATAAACTCAACCTCTTGATATGTAAATCACCCCTTTCCTTTGTCCCGTGTCTCATTCTTTATTTTGTTTTGAATTACCTTGCATGGATTTATGTATTTATTTTTCTTTCACTCTTCCGTATGCGAGTCTCATTTATTTATCGCCGTAAAGAAGGGTATTCTGGGACTAAATTTACGGCATGAGCAGATGAACGCACTTGTAAGGTGAGCGGGGTGTGACATCCTAATTTAGAGTGGTATCAAAGCAAGGTTAGCTCGATCTAAGTCGATTGATGATTGGAGTAATAAGGAGGAATGAGGTTCGGGATGATTGGGTAGCGAGACCGTAAGGGGATTCGTTAGGATTAAGTAAGAAAGGCATGGCATATGAAGTGGCGCATGTGATTGACATCGTGAAAGTGATATAGTTATGATGACCAGATAGTGACCAAGCTTCGTACTTAGCATGTGTATTGATTGTGGGTGCTTGCTTAATGAAATATTGAGTATTGTGTTTGCAACTGAAGCATGATTGTACGTTACTAATTGTGGTGCTCTTGAGAATGACTGGGTGAATGGTTTCTTTAGTGTGAGTGCTGCTTATTGTGTAGCATAAAACCACTAGAATTCTGTAGATGAACTAAGTCGTTAATTTTGTGATGGAATTAAAGTGGTACAGGTAGTATAAGGATGAGCAATCGACTTGGCAGACGTGGGAGACCTAGAGGTGAGCTTCTAGTTCGAGGCCACCTATAGCGGAGAATCCTGGAATTGGTGATGTATTGAGAGCGTTGGAACGAATCGAGAACTTGATAGAGAGGCAAGCTTAGGATAGAGATGCTGCTATTACCCAGGCTGTGGGAGTTGCCTTGGCTACTATCAATGCCACGATTAGTAATAATATGGATAGTGGAGTTAACGCCAGCATTGGCCAGGGCGTTGAAGCTGGTAATGCTCGAGTTAATGAGGTTAGTGGTCAAGGTGTGAAGGTAGGTAATACATCAGGTAATGAGCCTATGACTAGACAAATGGGGCAGGTAGTTGAACATTTTGTGAAGTTAAAACCCCTCCAGTTTAATGGTATGGGTGATCCAGAGTTGGCACCTAGGTGAATAGAAAAACTCGAGAAAATCTTTGGGGTTCTAAGATGTAGTGATGAGGAAAAAGTATTGTTGGCAGTTTACCAACTGGAAGGTACCACGAATGACTGGTGGAATGCTACGAAGGATGGGATATTTCCTGAGGGTACTGCCCTGAATTGGGCTACTTTTACTGCTGTCTTCAACGACAAGTATTTCTCGGAGACAGCGCGAGAAAGGAAACTAGTGAAATTTCAGAACTTACGTTAGAATCAAATGATAGTGGATCAGTATGAGGCTGAATTTGATAGGTTGTCGAGATACATGCCAAGGTACGTGGAAGACTCGCTAGAGAAGGTGCGGAGATTTCGAGACGGGTTACGACCCGAACTTCGCAGTCAAATGATAGCTTTGAATTTAAGAACGTACAAGGAAGTATATGAACGGGGACAGATGATTGAGAGAGACCTAAGAGAGAGAAATGCCGCATCTAGGTCGCGGTTCAACTCGTTTCGAGATAATCGCCAGTTTGGTAAGAGACTAATGACCAATAATAGGCGTTTTGTTCCACCCATAAGAAAGAATATTGGGAAGCCACCACACCAGTCCAACTTGAACTGTCGTCTTTGTGGGAGGAAGCATGGGGTAGACCTTGCCCGACTAGAACGAGAGCATGCTTTAGGTGTAGCCAATTGGGTCATCAGATGAGAAACTGTCCCAACCAAGTTCCAAGACCTAGATCTCAGGGACCACGATCGCAGGTAGGACCCCTGGCTGCTACTCCACAGAATGAAATGAATTGACCACCGGCTCAAGGGCGAGTATATGCAGTGGCACGAGGCGAAGCGGAGAACGCGCCTGGTGTGGTCACAGGTATGATTTATCTAAATGATCAAGCTGCTTATGCCTTATTTGATCCTGGAGTTTCACATTCGTTTGTGTCTGCTCAATTTGTCGATATGATTGATTTGGATTTGAGACCATTGAATATGAGATTGCATGTTACCACTCCACTAAAGGATAATGTGATAGTTTCGTTAGGCTGTACGGATTGCAAGATAGCCTTTGGTCATGGAGAGGAAAAGATAGATTTGGCTATGTTACCTATTTTGACTTTGATGTAATCGCTGGGTTGGATTGGCTGAGTAAACAAAAGGCTATGGTAGATTGCGGTAATAGAATAGTTCGCTTTTCTCCGGATGGTCGCCCTAGCTTTGAGTTTAAAGGGAGTCGGGGGAGAATTTATATCCCTTTGATTTCGTCACTAGAAGCGACAAAATTGTTAGATGAGGGATGCCAAGCTTATTTGGCTGCGGTAGTTGATACGACGGTTGGGCAGCCGAGATTGGAAAATATAGCGGTAGTATGTGAATTTTCGGATGTCTTTACCCAAGAATTGCCTAGATTACCGCCTGAACGAGAAATTGAGTTTGTAATTGAATTAGCTCCTAGGACGGAGCCAATTTCGAAGGCACCTTATAGAATGGCGTCATCGGAGTTGAAGGAGCTGAAGGTGTAGATGCAAGAGTTATTGGATAAAGGATTCATTAGGCCAAGTGCGTCGCCGTGGGGAGCACCGGTGTTGTTTGTGAGGAAATAGGATGGGTCCTTACGCTTGTGTATTGATTATAGGCAATTGAATCAGGTGACTGTTAAGAACAAATATCTGTTGCCAAGGATTGATGATTTATTTGACCAGTTGCAAGGAGCTTTGGTATTTTCTAAGATAGACTTGAGAACGGGGTACCATCAGTTGAGAATTAAGAAAGAGGATATTTCGAAAACGGCATTTAGGACGAGATATGGGCACTATGAGTTTACAGTGAAGCCTTTTGGGTTGACTATTGCTTCAGCAGCATTTATGGACATGATGCATCGGGGGTTTATGGAATACCTTGATCAATTTGTCATTGTCTTTATCGATGACATTTTGATTTACTCGAAGAGTAAGGAAGATCATGAAAAACACTTGAGAATTGTCCTGCAAACTCTGAGGGAAGACTTACTTTATGCCAAATTTAGTAAGTACGAATTTTGGTTGAGTAAAGTGGCATTTCTTGGCCATGTGATATCCGGAGAAAGAATTTCCGTAGACCCTACCAAGATTGAGGCGGTGATAAATTGGCTTAGACCTACTACAATCACTAAAGTTCGGAGTTTTCTAGGATTGGCCGGTTATTATAGACGCTTCGTAGAAAAGTTTTCGTCTATAGCTATGCCATTGACGCAGTTGACTAAGAAGCATACAAAGTTTGATTGGACGGATAAATGCGAAAGGAGTTTTCGAGAGCTCAAGCACCGTTTGACAACGGCACCTGTACTTACGATCCCCTCTAGACCCAGAGGTTTCAAAATATACAGCGATGCTTCGTTAAAAGGATTGGACTGTGTACTTATGCAACACGAAAGGGTAGTAGTGTATGCTTTGCAGCAATTAAGATCCCACGAAATGAATTATCTGACACATGATTTGGAGTTGGCTGCAATTATTTTCACCCTAAAAATTTGGAGGCATTATTTATATGGCGAAAGGTTCCAAATTTATATGGACCATCAGAGTTTAAAGTATTTATTTTCTCAAAGGAAATTGAACATGAGACAGCGTTGATGGATGGAATTGCTTAAAGATTATGATTGCGATATTTTGTACCATCCTAGGAAGGCGAATAGAGTTGCTGATGCACTTAGTCATAAATCAAGCATTACATGCCTAATGGTTAGAGGATGGTCAGTGCTTGAAGAATTGAGAGATTCTGAGTTTAAGCTGGAAGTGAGCCAGCCGTCGAGTTTGATAGCGACCTTGAGAATTGAACCAGAGATACAAGAAAGGATAAGAGTCCTACAGTCTACAGACTCAGAGATTTAGAAAATTCTGAATATGGACACGACAAAGAGGAAAGCCGAATTTCATGTATCTGAGGATGGGATTTTTAGGTTTCGTTGACGTCTTTGTGTGCCTAATGATGACGCACTTAAAGAGAGAATTTTGTCCGAGGCTCATCGAAATAATTACAGCATCCACCCTGGTAGTATGAAAATGTATCAGAATTTACGCCAACATTATTGGTGAAACGGAATGAAATTAGATGTGGCAAAGTTCGTGGCTAAGTATTTTACGTGCCAACAAGTAAACGCTCAACACTGTAAGCCTGGAAGATTGTTACAACCCTTGGAAATTCTTGAGTGGAAATGGGAACACGTAACCATGGATTTTGTTATGGGTTTGCCATGGAGTCAGAGAGGACATGATTCAATCTGGGTAGTCATGGACAGATTAACTAAGTCTACACACTTTATTCCTGTGAGAAAGGACTTTGCGATGGATAAATACGCCGAATTGTATATGCGCCAAATTGTACAAATTCATGGAGTGCCTATAACAATTACGTCAGATTGAGATCCTAAATTTACAGCGAATTTCTGGAAGAGTCTTCAGGATGCCTTAGGAACTAGATTGCAGTTTAGTACGGCGTATCACCCACAAACAGATGGGTAGTCAGAAAGGACAATTCAGACACTCGAGGACATGTTACGAGCGTGTGTGATAGATTTTAAAGGTGGATGGGAAGATCACTTGCATCTAATGGAGTTTTCCTATAATAACAGCTATCAACAAAGTATTGGAATGGCTCCTTTTGAAGCACTTTATGGCAGAGCTTGAAGAACTCCTCTGTGCTGGGATGAAGTGGGAGAAAGAAATATCGTAGGCCCAGAGTTGGTGGAATAGTCAGTTGAGGCGGTAAAGATAATTAGAGAAAGATTGAAAACTGCACAAAGTCACCAGAAAAGTTATGCCAATAAGTGACGCAAGTCGTTAGAGTTTCAAGTTGGGGATCATGTTTTTCTCAAGATATCTCCAATGCGAGGCATATCTCGATTAGGAAAGAAAGGAAAGTTGAGTCCGAGATATGTAGGCCCATTTAAAATTCTAGAACGAATTGGAACATTGGCTTATAGACTTGCCTTACCGCCGAGTTTGTCTCGGGTACATAATGTGTTTCATGTATCTATGTTAAGGAAGTACGAACCAGACCCGACACCTATTTTGGATCATGAAACTATAGAAGTGGACGACAAAGTGTCGTACGTGGAAAGGCCAATCAAGATCGAAGACCAAAAAGAACAAGTTTTGAGAACTAAGACCATTCCGCTAGTCAAAGTAATATGGGAGTATCATGGAACTGAAGGCTCTACGTGGGAGAACGAAGAAGTGATGAGGCGTCAATACCCCTATTTGTTTGAGTAGTTAGATTGTAATAAATTTCGAGGATGAAATTTTTGTAAGGGGGAAAGAGTTGTGACATTCTAATTTCCTATCATTTCGAAACCTTTGAATGTAAGATATCTATCGAGGTATTTCAGTTATATCTCGCTCGGATCTAATAAATCTCAAGTTAATTAATCGAAGGGGAAAGACTAATACGCGACGAGTTACGTGGACTTGGGAAACTAATTAGAAAACGACACTTTGACCATAAGGATTGTCGAGGGAACATTTAGAGCCGAGGCCGATCTAAAAACGATTAAGGAAATCATTGCTAGTGTTGTACGGTTGGAACGCGGGTGATACCGTTTAACCAAAGTATAATTTACAAAATTTTCCTAAATCGAATTGTGACGATCGTTGCCGTCGGGGCTAGCAATAGACCCTTGCGATTACATGAGAATCAAAATTGCCGTAGTTTGAGTTATCCTAAGTGTGATGAGAATCACAGAGTCGATACGCATAACGTCCGCAAGAGCCACCCGTTAATTCGAGACAAATTGAAATTCGATCGACGGAGGATCGATCATGAGGTGGGATCTCGAAATTTGAAAAATGAAAATTAGGGATTCCAACATTTAATATGGATTGGATGCTGCCTTATCGAGGGTGAAAAATATCAGGAAAATGAAATTTCGGACGAAAGGTGTGAAAAGACCATTTTGCCCTTGGAGAATTAACCTTGCCTTAATGAATTGAGAAGGGAATTTTAGTGATTTGACAAATTCACTTCCTCCCCAAGGCTGCTGAAAAAATCTGTGGAGTCAATAGGGTCAATGAAGTCTTGATATAATTGACTCTATGACAAGTGTCATTGCATGGATGATGGTCATTAATCATCTACTCACTCAAACCTTCTATAAGCCTAAGCAAAAGTGATTAGGAGCATATCATCTGTCATATCCCTTCAAAAATTCGTGAGCCATCT
This sequence comes from Rhodomyrtus tomentosa, assembly GCA_028455895.1. Taxonomy (NCBI): domain Eukaryota; kingdom Viridiplantae; phylum Streptophyta; class Magnoliopsida; order Myrtales; family Myrtaceae; genus Rhodomyrtus; species Rhodomyrtus tomentosa. The sequence continues at coordinate 15,480,814 of JAPCWY010000008.1, forward strand.
TCTTCTTCCTTCCCAATTTAACAATTTCTTCAAGAACAGAAAACTGCTCCTACCGACCAGTTTCTACTGCCTGGTTCGGTCCGTATGAGCGCCTCCTCTATTGACCTTTTGGCTGGCCGCCAATCACCACATGTTAGTTTAACCTGTCCTTGACAAGCTTCAATTGGTTTCGTGATTTTTGGAGGTCTGGTTGATTTATGGAAATTTTTGGAAGAAAACTGGACAGATTATGAGCTAATTGAGAGAGGGCTATAGTTCGCCCACTTAGAGACTTCAAATGACTCCAAAATTTTTATGAGTTACATGACATGTAGTACTATGTTCACTGATTTGGGGCCGTTCATTGAGTGAAGTTTCAATTAGGTTTTAATGGTTGGATTGGAGTTGAATTTCCGGACAAATTCTGACCGCCGATGTCACGCCCCACTCCCCTGGCACGAGCGCGCGACTCTCTGCAAGTACAAACTATCTCTCGAGGTCCCAAGATTCCAACATAGTTTGAGAGATGTATCATATAGAAAGCATGCGGAAGCGACGATATAAAAACTCCTCCGTACAATTATGAAATGGAACCTGGATAGCGAGGGTACCAATAATACATAATATCTGAATATCCATACAACGCACGATAAACGAACTATGCTGGTTAGTAGGGTGGCATGACCAGTACAAAAGGCTGTCCTCAATGTCGCAAAAGAAGTAGATATCGAAAACACCATCAAAATGTCAAACTAGTAAAATAGAGCCTCCTAAGTCGAGCTACTAGAGTCATCAGTCTCCTCCGCCTCCTCAATAGGCTCATACTCGGAGAAAGTCTCAAAGAAAATCTCCACCGTATCCTCGAGCGTCTCATCCGCTGATGGCTCCACTAGGTCGTCCTCGGTAGCCTCGACCACTATAACCTCATCGGTGTCCTCCAGGGTCAGGGTCCACTCAAGGCCATTCCTCGAACCAGCGACTGACCCCTCGGCCTCCACTGAATCCCGGGCGGGGTGGCACCATCTAAGGATCACTCCATGGGGCACCTCAGTGGGCTTCGGTAGCCCCATAGAAACGTCCCCTACCTTCTTAAACCATGCCTCATACCTATGAGGCTTCCAGCTACTGCCACCCTCATCTACCCAAACGACTGTACACTTCCTAACATAAATGATCCCATGTACGTCAGGGAACTCCTCAAAATATACTAACATTTCCTTTGGGTCACCAAACCTGACTGGCCACATCCTCAATGCCTAGGATCTGAAAAGAAAGGGAGTCCCACAACGGGGTGAGATATACATCTCAATAAGGTAGGTCTTAACCCTAGATTAGGCTGATCGTCCACTCAGGCAGATGCAATCCCAAACAATTTATACAAATAATCACATGTGGCATTCAAGTATCAATAACAACATACAGATGTCAAGCATACAGTCAAGGCATCGCAACACATCATAAGGATCAGGCACACGTCGCCATGTCAAATCACAACTTTCACTCTTCCAATCTGCCTCACTTTCATGCCCGCGTTTAGAATGCCTTAGCTTGGTCCGTGTAAACGCATCAGACCGTCTCATTGACAAACTCGCGTAAACATATCAGGTTTTCAATGTCAATCCAGGCCTGTGTCGACACATCACAACTCCATCCCGCGTTTCAAAGCATCAGGACTATGGCCTTCACAACCCCGCGCCTCAGGGCATTCATCCACACAACCTCGCGTCTCATACGCCTCAGGGTGTCACTACTCTCAGACATGCCACAAGTTCATTTTAATTCATAATACATAATATCAAGTGCAACTTAAGCATGGGCAATACACCCATGGCACGCGAAATAATCAATTGTGACATTCAAATGTGGCAATTAATTCATAGCACAAGCATTGTCACACACATTCAAGTCCTCTATATCTTTCTAGGACGCACATTGGGCCACCACATTATAAACTTCTAAGAATCGATCAATTCACACACCAATCGCCCAATCGAGTCCAAACCTCCTATCAAAGATTTAGGATTCCCCTTACCTCAAGCTTAATTCAATACAATTCCTCTTCCAAGCGCCTCAAAGGTCGGTTCTAACGATCCAAGATCAGGTCCGCCGCGCAACCTAATGAAATTCATCCAATCATTAACTTTTCTTGCTCAAATCATCACCCCACTAAACATACACCTCATGGGTTTATCCATTAGCATCCTCACACTTCTCAACGATGAATTTGGAGCTTAATTTCAACACCAGCGCCTCCCACAGAATCGGTATGCACAGAACAGAAACAGGACATTTTCGATTCTGTGTATATCCCAACTTATCAGCCCTTAAACCAACTTAAATCCTCAATTTATTCACTAATTTATTTTCTAACATGTATTTCTAAGGGTTGGGGAGTCTCACCAAAAATTTGGTGCCAAGGTGACGCCGGAAAGTCCTCAAACGGCGCCGGTTCCTCCGGGTCTGCTATCGGTCAGTTTTGGCCCTTCAAACACAAGACCCATTTGGGGTCAAACCCCCATCAAATTCATCCAAAATTTTTACCACAGCTCATTCTATGTGTGCCTTAGATGTCCACAAAATTTGGTTGAAAAACTCCAAGATTTCGGGGTCCTATGAGGCCTAAACTGTGGCTTACCTCTGGTTGCGACGATTTCCATCGACTTTCGAGAGATTAGTCGGCCAGAGCTCCTTAGTTGGTCAAACGACATGCTTCCACTTCAAGAACATCGGCAAGAGGATGAGGAAGCAGCAGGTAGTCGACTCGGTGGTTGGGAGTCGCCGGAAGTGGCGGTCGATGGTGGCGAATTTGGCTGTCAGAACCGGTCGGGCGGCAGGCTTCTCGGCAACAAGGAGAAGAGAAGAAGAAGAAGGAATCGGCAATTGAGGGGGTGTTCAGCCAAAAGAGTGAGAGAATGAGGGTTTATTCAATTTTTCAAGAGCAACTTGAGTTGAATGGTAGGTTAAAATTATATATATCAACTCAAGGCTTCATCATTGACATTTGTCCAAGGTATCAATCAAAGTGCAACCAATGGGCCCCAAATCCTTCAATTTTCGGCAGCTATAGGGGTGTGGTCAATGACCAAAATACCCTCATTCAATTATATAGGCAAGTTTAGGGCTTAAAGGGCAAAATGGTAATTTTACCCCCGACGTCCGGAACGTCGTTTTTCTAATTCTAAATTTCTTTGATAAGGCGACGGCTAATCCAATTGTAATGTTGGAATTCTTGATTCTCCATTTTCAATTTTCAAGACTTGTTTCTGAATCATTTCTCTATTCAATGCGATTCCAGCCTATCCCGAACTGACGGGCGGCTTTTGCAGACGTTACACGTATCGACCCTGTGATTCATATCATAATTAGAGCTCGTCAATTCATGACGACTTTGGTTGTCATGTGATTGCAGGGGTCTATCACTAGTTTCGATAGTCTCGATCGTCACTATTTGATTTAGGAAAATTTTACAAATTATATATTGGTTTAAGCGGCATCACCCGCGCTCCAATCATATAACACTAGCACTGCATTCCTTAATCGTTCTTAGATAGACCTTTTATGGCTCTAAATGTCCCCTCGATAATCCTTATGGTCAAAGCGTCATTTCTTATTCGAATTCTCTAGGTCTACGTACATTGTATTGCATTAGCCTTTCTCTTTTGGTTAGTCGACTCGAGATTGATCAGATCTGAGCAAGATATGACCATAATACATCGTTAGATAATTTCTCATTAATGAGTCTTGAAATGACAAGAAAATCAGAGTGTCACAACTCTCCCCCCTTACAAAAATTTCGTCCTCGAAATTTACATCACACCTATTTACTCAAATAAATAGGGGTATTAATGGCTCATCATTTTCTCGCTTTCCCACGTAGCGCCTTCAGTTCCATGGTGCTCCCAAATAATTTTGACCAATGGAATCGTTTTATTCCTTAGAATTTGCTCCTTCCGGTCTTCGATCCTGACTGGCTTTTCTACGTAGGATACTCTGTCATCCACTTCTATAACCTCGTAGTCCAGCGCATGCGTCGGGTCCTATTCGTATTTCCGTAGCATGGACACATGAAAGACGGTGTGCACCTGGGATAGATTAGGCAGTAAGGCCAGTCTGTAGGCTAAGGTCCCAATCCGCTCCAAAATCTCAAATGGGCTTACGTACCTTGGGCTCAGTTTTCCTTTCTTTCCAAATCGAGATAATCATCTCATCAGCGACACCTTAAGGAAAACATGATCGCCTACTTGAAATTCCAAAGGCTTATGCCGCTTATCCGCATAACTCTTCTGACGACTCTGTGCCGTCTTCAGTCTATTCCGAATTATCTTCACCGTTTCCACTGATTGTTCCACCAATTCTGGGCCTGTGATACTTCTTTCTCCAACCTCGTCCCAGCAAATCGGTGTTCTGGAAGCCCTTTCATAGAGCGCTTCAAAAGGTGCCATTCAATGCTCCGCTGATAACTGTTATTATATGTAAATTCTACCAAATGCAGCTGATCCTCCCATCCACTTTGAAGTCTATTATGCATGCTCTCAACATATCCTCGAGCATTGAATCGTCCTCTCCGATTGTCCATCCGTTTGTGGATGGTGTGCCGTACTAAATTGCAGTCAAGTTCCCATGGCATCTTGAAAACTCTTCTAGAAGTTCGCTGTGAACTTGGGATCTCTGTCCGAGGTAATTGTCACGGGTACTCCATGTAGTCTCACAATTTGTCTCATATACAATTTGGCATATATGTTCATTGCGAAATCCTTTCGCACAAGGATGAAGTGCGTAGACTTGGTCAACCTGTCTACAACTACCCAAATGGAATCATGGCCTCTCTGGCTCATTGGGAGTCCCATTATAAAGTCCATCGTTACGTGCTACTTCCATTCAAGAATCTCCAATGGTTGTAATAATCCTCCAAGCTTACAGTGTTGGGCCTTCACCTGCTTGCAGGTCAAGCACTTTGCCACATACTTCGCCACATCCACTTTCATCCCGTTCCACCAATAATATTGATGCAAGTTCTGATACATCTTCATGCCTCCTGGATGGATACTATAATTGCTCCTATGAACCTCTAATAAAATCCTTTTCCTGAGTTCTTCGTCCTTGGCACACATAGACGTCCTCGTAATTTCATGATTCCATTCTCTAACACTTGGAATTCCGGCTTCCTTTTTGTCGCGTCCATTTCCAGGATTTTTGAATTTCTGGATCCGTATGTTGTAGGGCTTTTATCCTTTCCTAGACCACGAGCTCTATTCTCAGTATGGCCATCAAACTGGATAACTGACAGACTTCTAATCTGAACTCAGAATCCCCCAAATCCTCAATTAACGACCATCCCTTCACCAATAGATAGGCAATGCTCGACTTTCGGCTGAGCGCATCCGCGACTCAGTTGGCTTTCCTAACATGATACAGTATATCGCAATCATAATCCTTAAGCAGCTCCATCCATCGACGCTGCCTCATATTCAGTTCCTTTTAGGAAAACAGATACTTCAGGCTCTGGTGGTCAGTGTAAATCTGGAACTTTTCGCCACACAGATAGTGTCTCCAGATTTTCAGAGCAAAGATGTTCGCTGCTAACTCCAAATCATGAGTCGGATAATTCATTTCGTGCGGTCTCAACTGTCGGGACGCATAGGCCACTACTCTTCCATGTTGCATTAGCACACAGCCTAGTCCCTTTAGCGATGCATCGCTATATATCTTATAGCCTCCAGGTCTTGCTAGAATCGTCAATACCGGTGCGGTTGTCAATCGATGCTTGAGCTCTTAGAAACTCCTTTCGCACTTATCCGTCCATTCGAACCTCTTTTCTTTCTTTGTCAACCTCGTCAGTAGGATGGCTATGAATGAAAACTTCTTCACAAAACATCTGTAGTATCCTGCCAATCTCAAGAAACTTCGAACTTCCATGACCGTAGTAGGTCTAGGTCAATTTGTTACGGCTTCAATCTTCGCAGGATCCACAACAATTCCTTCTCTAGACACCACATAGCCAAGAAATGTCACTTTATTCAACTAGAATTCGCATTTACTAAACTTAGCATAAAGCGAGTGTTCCCTCAAGGTCTGCAAAATAATCCTCAAGTGCTCTTCGTGTTCCTCGTTACTCCTTGAGTAAATAAGGATTTCATCGATAATGACTATGACGAATCTATCCAAGAATTCCTTGAACACCCGATGCAACAAGTCCATAAATACGGCTGGAGCATTGGTCAATCCAAAAGGCATCACAATGAATTCATAATAACCATACCTTGTCCTAAAAGCGATCTTAGGTATGTTTTTTTTCTTGATTCTCAACTAGTAATACCCGGTTCTCAAGTCAATCTTAGAGAATATCGCAATTCCTTGCAATTGATCAAATAGGTCGTCAATTCTCGGCAGCGGGTACTTATTCTTCACTGTCACTTGGTTCAACTGTCTATAGTCAATGCATAGACGTAAGGACCCATCCTTTTTTCCTTACAAACAACACCGGCGCTCCTCACAATGAAGCACTCGGTCGGATAAATCCCTTATCCAGCAACTCTTGCATCTGCACCTTTAGCTCCTTCAGTTCCGATAGGGACATCCTATAGAATGCCTTCGAGATCGACTCCGTTCTAGGAGCTAACTCAATCACAAACTCTATTTCTCGCTCTGGTGGCAATCCTAGTAACTCCTGGGGAAAGATGTTAGGAAACTCACGTACTACCGAAATGCTTTCTAGTTTGGACTCTTCGGCAGTCGTGTCCATAACTGCTACTAAGTATGCTTGACATCCTTCAGTCATCAACTTCGTCACTTCAAGAGACGAGACTAAAGGAATCAAGGTTCCTCCTCGACTTCCTACAAATTCAAAACTAAGGTGGCCTTCTGGATAGAAACGGATTGTCCTACTACCACAATCCACTACTGCCCCATGTTTACCTAACCAGTCCTTTCCTATGGTCACATCGAATTCATACATGGGCGACATAGCTAAATTGATACTCTCCTTACTACCTAAAACTACGATTTTACAATCAGCACCACCCAATGAAACTAGCACATTATCTTTCAACGAGGTGGCAACATGCAAAATCATACTCAATGGTTTTAACTTCATATCAACCAAATCAGCAAACCGAGCAGAAACAATAAGTGTGTTGCGCCAGGATCAAATAAAGCATATGCAGCTTGGTTACACAAATAAATTGTAACTGTGACTACGCCTAGCGTTTCTTCTACCTCCTTGCGGGCTACTATATAAACTCTCCCCTGAGCTGGAGGTCGATTCTAATCAATTTGAGGAGTGGCAGCTGACGGTCCAGCCTGCGGTCGCTGCCCTTGAGGTCGATTCGCTGGAGCTTGGTTCGGGTAAGTCCTCATCTGGTGGCCCATTTGACCACACTTAAAGCAGGCTCCAGTTCTTGCTAAACATGGTCCACTACCATGCCTTTTGCCACAGAGGCGACAGTTTCAGTTCATGGGGGTTCGGTGGCTTCACAATATTCTTCCTCACGAGCGAAACAAAACGCTTATTGCCAGTCACTAGTCTCTTTCCCATCTAGCGATTGTCTCTGAATGAATTAAACCGTGATCCAGATGCGGCATTTCTCTCCTTTAAATCCCTCTCAATCATTTGCCCCCATTCATAGATTTCTTTATAGGTTCTCAAATTCAGGGCTATCATCTAGCTGCGAAGCTCAAGTCTCAGTCCATCCCGAAATCTCCGTGTCTTCTCCTATGGATCTTCTACCGATCGAGCTGCATATCTTGACAGCCTAGAGAACTTAGCCTTATACTGGTCTACGGTCAGCTGATTCTAACGCAGCTATAAGAATTCCACTTGCTTCCTTTCTTGGGTTGTTTTCGAGAAATACTTGTCATTGAATGCCGTAGTAAAGGCATTCTAGGTCATGGTCGTTACTTCTGGAAAAACTCTATTCTTGGTGGCATTCATTAGTCATTTGCGGTACTTTCCAATTGATACATCGCCAGCAGCACCTTTTCCTCATCTGTGCACCTCAGCACTCCAAAAGCCTTTTCCAGCTTCTCGATCCATCTCGGTGCTAGTTCGGGATCTCCAGTCCCATCAAACTGGGTCGGCTTCAATTTGATAAATTGTTCGACTAGCTGGCCCATTTGCCTGGCCGCAACAATTTCTTCTTGGGCATTCACTGCCTCATTGCCCTGGTCATAGTCGCCATTATTTTCGTTGCCCCCATTGTTGCCGTCGTTAGCGTTGACGGTAGCTATTGCGGCTCCTACCGTCTGGGCTATGGCAACATCCCTATCTTAGGTCTGCATATCGATGAGGTCACCAATCCTTTCGAGCGCCCTCAGTACTCCGTCCATCCTCGGGTGCTTCGCTACAGGCGGTCTCAAGCTAGAGGCTTTGCTCTTGGGCCTTCCAGGTCTCCTAGACGGATTACTCATTCTTATATGCTTCTACTGAGCCTGGTCCACCACAATTTCATCAAAGAGTTAGTAACTCATTCATTCAACCAAGTCCAGAGCTACCAACTATGCCTTAATAAAAACAGTTATAATACAACAGCCTTCCACATAATTTTCACAAACACCATAACAAGTCGTTCATGGTTGTTCCTCAATTCCGTTCCTCGAACGGTTCACCAAAATAAGCCATGCTCATCCATTTAACGGGCCAAAGTCCAGAAATGACTTTCTACGCTAAGCATGGAACTTAATCATCATACATTACCACAATCCTACTAAAACCAAAATCCAATCATATGGGCCAAGGCATATGCCAAGCATCTCGTGCCTTACTCAAATTAGTTTCCTAAGGTCTCACTACCCGTCCTTGTCCCAACTTAATCCTCTTTATTACTCCAATCCTCAATCAATTTTGGATCGAGCTGACCTTGTTATGATACCAAGCGAAATAGGGACGTCACGCCCCGCGCCCCGAGCACGAGCGCGCGACTCCTTAAAAGTACAAACTATCTCTTGGGGTCCCAAGATTCCAACATAGTTCGAGAGATGTATCATATAGAAAGTTTACGGAAGCGACGATATAAAAACTCCTCCGTACAATTATGAAATGGAACCTGGATAGCGAGGGTACTAATAATACAAAATATCTAAATATCCATACAAGACACGATAAACTAACTATGCTGGTTTGTAGGGTGGCATGACCAGTACAAAAGGCAGTCCTCAGTGTCATAAAAGAAGTAGATATCGAGACCACCATCAAAATGTCAGACTAGTAAAATAGAGCCTCCTAAGTCGAGCTACTAGAGTCATCAGTCTCCTCCGCCTCCTCAGTAGGTTCATACTCCGAGAAAGTTTTAGAGCAAATGTCCATCGTATCCTTGAGCGTCTCGTCCGCTGACGACTCCAACAGGTCGTCCTCAGTAGCCTCGACCACTATAACCTCATCTGTGTCCTCCAAGGTTGGGGTCCTCTCAAGGCCATTCCTCAAACCAGTGACTGACCCATCAACCTCCACTGAATCTCAGGCAAGATGGCACCAGCAAGGGATCACTCCATGGGGTACCTCAGTGGGCTTCAGTGGCCTCGTAGAAACGTCCCCTACCTTCCTAAACCATGCCCCGTACCTATGAGGCTTCCAGCTGCTGCCACCCTCATCTACCCAAACGGCTATACACTTCCTAACATAAAGGTCCCATGTCCGTCAGGAAACTCCTCAAAATACTCTGACATTTCCTTTGGGTCACCAAACCTGACTGGCCATATCCTCAAGGCCTAGGATCTGAAAAGAAAGAGGGTCCCACAACTGGGTGAGATATACATCTCAATAAGGTAGGTCCTAACCCTAGGTTAGGCTGATCATCTACTCAGGCAGATGCAATCCCAAACAATTTATACAAATAATCACATGTGGCATTCAAGTATCAATAACAACATTCAAATGTCAAGCATACAGTCATGGCATCGTAACACATCATAAGGATCAGGCACACGTCGCCATGTCAAATCACAACGTCCACCCTTCCAGTCTGCCTCACTTTCATGCCCGCGTTTAGAACATTTCAAGCTCGGTCCGCGTAAACGCATCAAACCGTCTCATTGACAAACCCGTGTAAACGCATCAAGTTTTCGATGTCACTCTAGGCCTGTGTCGACACATCACAACTCCGTCTCGCATTTCAACGCATTAGGACTATGGCCATCACAACCCCGCGCCTTATCACCTCGGGGCATTCATCCATGCAACCCTGCCTCTCATACGCCTCAGGGTGTCACTACTCTCAGACATGCCACAAGTTCATTTTAATTCATAATACATAATATCAAGTGCAACTCAAGTATGAACAATACACCCATGGTATGCGAAACAATTAATTATGACATTCAAATGTGGCAATTAATTCATAGCACAAGCATCGTCACACACATTCAAGTCCTCTATATCTTTCTAGGATGCACATTGGGCCACCACATTATAAACTTTCAAGAATTGATCAATTCACACACCAATCGCCCAATTGAGTCCAATCCTCCTATCAAAGGTTTAGGATTCCCCTTACCTCAAGCTTAATTCAATACAATTCCTCTTCCAAGCACCTCAAAGGTGCAGTTCTAATGATCCAAGATCAAGTCCGCCACGCAACCTAAGGAAATTCATCCAATTAATAATTTTTCTTGCTCAAATCATCACCCCACTAAACATACACCTCATGGACTTATTCATTAGCATCCTCACACTTTTCAATGATGAATTTGGAGCTTAATTTCAACACCAACAGCGTCCCACAGAATCGGTATGCATAGAACCGAAACAAGGCATTTTCGGTTCTTTGTGTACCCCAATTTACCAGCCCTTAAACCAACTTAAATTCTCAATTTATTCACTAATCTACTTGCTAACATGTATTTATAAGGGTTGGGGAGCCTCATCGAAAATTTAGAGCCAAGGCAACGCCGGAAAGTCTACGAATGGCGCCGATTCCTCCAGGTCTGCTACCGGTCAGTTTTGGCCCGTCAAACACAAGACCCATTTGGGGTCAAAACTCCATCAAATTTACCAAAACTTTTTACCACAACTCAGTCTACGTGTCCCCTAGATGTTCACATAATTTGGTTGAAAAACTCTAAGATTTCGAGGTCTTGTGAGGCCTAAACCATGGCTTACCTCTGGTAGTGATGATTTCCGTTGACTTTCGGGAGATTGGTCGGCCGGAGCTCCTCAGGTGGTCAAATGATTTGCTTCCACTTCGAGAACATCGGTAAGAGGATGAGGAAGCAGCAGGTGGTTGGCTCGGTGGGTGGGAGTCGCCGGAAGTAGCGGTCAACGGTGACGAAGCTAGCGGTCAGAACCAGTTGGGCGACAGGCTTCTTGGCAACAAAGAGAAGAGAAGAAGAAGAAGAAATCGACAATTGAGGGAGTGTTCGGCCAAGAGAGTGAGAGAATGAGGATTTATTCAATTTTTCAAGAGTCAACTTGAATTGAATGGTAGGTTAAAAATGAATATATTAACTCAAGGCTTCATCCATCGACACTTGTCCAAGGGGTCAATCAAAGTGCATCCAATGGCTCTCAAATCCTTCAATTTTTGGTAGCCATGGGGGTGTGGTTAATGGCCAAAATGCCCTTATTCAATTATATAGGCAACGTTAGGGCTTGAGGGGCAAAATGGTAATTTTACTCTCGACGTTCGGAACGTCATTTTTCTGATTCTAAATTTCTTCGATAAGGCGACAGCCAATCCAATTGTAATGTTGGAAATCTTTATTCTCCATTTTCAATTTTCAAGACTTGTTTATAAATCATTTCTCTATCCAGTGCGATTCCAGCCTATCTCGAACTGACGAGCGGCTTTTACAGACATTACGCGTAGCGACCCTGTGATTAGGGCTCGTCAATTCATGGCGACTTTGGTTGTCATGTCATGTGATTGCGAGGGTCTATCACTAGTTCCGATGATCTCGATCGTCACTGTTTGATATTGAAAAATTTTATAAATTATATATTGGTTTAAGCGGGATCAACCACGCTCCATTCCTTAATCGTTCTTAGATCGATCTTTAATGGCTCTAAATGTCCCCTCAACAATCCTTATAGTTAAAGTGCCATTTCTTATTCGAATTCCCTAGGTCCACGTACCTTGTCTCGCATTAGCCTTTCCCTTTTAGTCAGTCGACTTGAGATTAATCAGATCCGAACGAGATATGACTGAAATACATCGTTAGATACTTTCTCATTAATGAGTCTTGAAATGACAGGAAAATCAGAATGTCATATCCGGTGAATTGAGAAGAGTCGGTCTGTTTGGAGGCCTTATGAGTGCTTATTGACTTCGAAAATATCCATAGGGCTCTATAACATGTTGTTTAAGGTTGCTCCAAGTGAATTAATGAAAAAAATTAGAGTTAAGGGTGATGTGTGGACTGTTAGAGCAAGAAGAAGCAGAATCGATTTTTGCTCTGCCTTAAATCTGAGTAGTCCGGTTCAGTTAGGGGTTGTTCACGGTGTCGCCATGCTCTAAATGTGTCGATAGGACATGCTAGAGTATCCCTTGAGCTGTTAATGAGGTCCACGATTGATAGAATTGAGGCTAAATTGGATAAATTGATTGTGACGATGGATAGTTCCTAAATCGTTTTGGTTCCCTATTTTGGACAGCAAAGAAGTCGACTTGAAGCTGAACTTGATGAGGTAATTTTAGCAAGAATTGCTAACTTAAGCGAAGGTAAGTGATCCCTAAACCTATATTAGAACATTGAGACGCAACTGGATGATTTTATTGCAGGATCGATGAGTTGACGATTCTGTTATACTTGGTTGAGTGGAAATTGAATGGAATCGTTGAGGAATGAATCATGTGTACTCGCTTACTACTAAAATAGTAGTCCCTTTGACTGAATTGGTGATATGCTCGTTGTCAAGTTTTGCTTGATTATGTGGCCATGGGTTACTCGACTCTCGAGTTACGTTTGTGATGAAATTCAATCATTTGGACAAGTATTTGGTTTGTGATCGACTTTATGAATTTCTCATGATGAGAATGTGATTAAATGATTGTTCAAAACTTTCTTGACTTGAGATGTTTGTTGAGGCCTATGGCATCCTGACGCGTCTTAACGCGGGATCGTATTGTGAGCATATCTTGAGGCATCTAAAGGTGGGATTGCATCTTGAGAATACCCTGAGGCGTTTTAACGCGGGATTGTGATTGAATGATATCTTGATGAGTTCTAACGTGGGATAAGGAATTATACATATTGACATGAGTTGGAAATTGATTAGTAAACCTGACGCGTCTTAACGCGGGTTTATTTGTCATGATAATCTATTGAGTTGTGGATTGAGAATTAAATTTATTATAATTTCCTATGGTATTGCTATGATTTTTGGCTAGTACAGAAGTTTGGGTCACATTCTTTATATCTGGTCTTAGATGTCAATTTCTTCGCAAGTTGTACGTTATGATACTTTCGTATAAATGATACATGTCTTTATGTCACTGGATGTTTGTTGTTGTTATGATTGTACTGTCTGGTGGGACTGATGGTCTAAATTAGGATTAGGCTAGCTTGCTGAGACGTAAGTCTCACCCCGTCATGGGATCCTTTTTTCTTCCAGATCCCAAACCTTGAGCATGATGGCTACGCGCCTAGGAGACCTGAAGGAGATGACGGCCTATTTTGATAAATTTCCAAATAGTCGAGGTACAGTTTATATTAGGAAGAGTACGGTGGTATGAGATGATGAGGGGAAGGAAAACTTGAAGCCACATCGTTTTGAGGCTTGGTTCAGGAGAGCTGGGGAAGTTACCACTGGTCCATTAAAGGCTCACGAGGTTCCAAGACGGGTAGTTCTATCGTGGTGCCGTCCTTCTCGAGATGAGATCGAAGTAGAGGGTTCCGTGGTAGGCTCGAGGAACGTTCCAGAGGAGACCCCGGCTAGAGAGAAAGGTATCAAGGTGATCGAGATTTCTGACTCTAAGGATGAAATGGAAGAGGACACTATAGAAATACAATCAGAAACTTTCTCGGACTACGATCCTGCTGAGGACATGAGTCGAGCCGAAGATACTAGTACCACTTAGTGGGCTCGAGATCACACGACCGTTGGAGTGGTCTTTTAATGGTGATGATCTTTTTTTTTGTGGGGCTTAATGATTGTCTTTTGTTCGCCCTTTTGTCCTCCTCGACCTTAGCTAGTAGTATTAGCTAGCCTCGTTTGTATAAACTCGACCTCTTGATATGTAAATCACCCATTTCCTTTGTCCCATGTCTCATTCTTTATTTTATTTTGAATTACATTGCATGGAGTTACGTATTTATTTTTCTTTCACTCTTCTGCATGCAAGTCTCATTTATTTATCACCGTAAAGAAGGGTATCTTAGGACTGAATTTACGGCATGACCGGATGAGTGCACTCATAAGGTGAGCGGGGCGTGACAGAAAGAGGAAAAAGTCCTTTCTGGCTGGAGGTTCCTTATTCTGTTGGATCAAATTTTGTCAAGAGGATCAGAAAGATTTCCTTATTGACAAAATCTCCAGTGAAGCTTTGTAATGCAAACAAAAGCTCCCAAACCTTTCTAGCATATGATGTTGCATTTACATTGATTTTATGCATGTCATCATTTTTTCAAGAAAATAGATAGGTAAATGTCAACATAGCCATCACTTACTCATTGCTTGGAAATTCAGGTAAGTTTTCTAATTCCCTTTCATATCTTATATCGACACTTGATCAGCTCAAGATGTCGCCAGGATCTTATATCATTTTGATACTTGATTAGCTCAAGTTATTACTTCTTTGTGTTCGTTCTGATTAGCTCAGACATCACATCCTTTTGTGTTCGTTTTGATTAGCTTAGGCTTCATACCCTTTTCTATTCGTTCTGATTAGCTTAGGCGTCACACCTTTTTGGTTCGTTCTGATTAGCTCAGACATCACACCATTTTTTGTTCGTTCTGATTAGCCCAGGTGTCACACCCTTTTGTGTTTGTTCCGATTGGCTCAAGCATCACAACCTTCAGTGTTCACACCGATTAGCTCGGGTGTCACATCTTTACTGACTCATCGTTTAAAGTCTACATGGCGACTTCCCAAGAGACAAATGACCATCTTGAACCACAACTCAAGCACATTTCAACCCTTCATATATCTTGTGTTGTCCCGTATCAATGGGAAACCTTTGGTAACGGATAAGCCCCCCAAAACATAATATCCGCATGTGATCTTGGTTTATTTTCTCGATTTCACATTGTATGCGCTCTTGTGATTTCGAAAAATAAATGGTCAGCTCAAACCATAATTCGAGCACAATTTCAAACTTTACACAGATCTTGCGTCGTTCGGCATCAGAAGGAAACTTTTGGCAATAGATGGGCCAGTACCTTAGCATCTTGGCATCCACCGGAAGTCTAGAGGTTAAGGGAATCATTAGCTTATGAGTTTTTTGGTCAAATAAGTATTGTCATAGGCGATCCATGTGCAGGCATCTCTAATGTGGGATAGGAGAAGTTTTAGCAGATGTTATTTATAGACTTGCATTTCATGTATCATTTCACATGCATCAGAAAATGGGATTTGAACTCCCGCAAAAATTATCATTATTCATCATTTGCATTTGTAAAATTTAGGTTTCAGTTTTAGTCTTTGAGCGAACCTTCTGCGAGCTTCCACTCAAAGATGGATAGTTGTTGACACCTAAATTTTTATTTTTAGGAAATTTATTTATTTAATGAGATTTAATTATAATTCGCACAAAAATAAATTCACATACATTAAATATTTTATTTTTTTGTCATGCATCAGTAATAAGTCGAAGGCGAATCAATTGAGCTTTATTTAATAGCGGCGGAGCTAAAATCGATTTGGACATTTCGATTATCAAAGGGAATGGCCGAATTTCACATGGCAATGGGCTTAATTCAAATTTAGTTTGATCCATTTTTAATTCTTTTAAATGAAAGGCTTTTAATTAATTATCCGTTTAATTAATTAAAGCCCAATTAGGCCTTAAATTAGCACGAATAAGCCCATTTACAAAGGAATTTTCGGCCAGAAGCCCTTATCCCCCATGGTGGCCAAATTTTGTGATATCCTAGACCGATACGATTACTCAAAAATTAGAAATTATGATCCTGCAGTTGATATCTCGCCTAAAATTTTCAGAGTCAACAACTAGGATTGAATCTTGGAGCATAACCCTAATATCCACTATATATATATATATATATCTCATTATATCTATGTGACATTCTGAATTTCCTGCCATTTTGAGGCTATTGAATGAGAATGTATCTTTCGATTTATTTCGGTTTTGTCTCGCTCAGATCTGATCAATCTTGAGTAAACTGACCAAAAGGGAAAGGCTAATGCATGACAAGATACGTGGACCTAAGGAACTTGAAAAAGGAAATGACGCTTTGACCATAAGGATTATCGAGGGAACATTTAGAACCAATAAGGTCAATCAGATAACGATTAAGGAATACATTGCTAGCATTATATGATTGGAGTGCGGGTGATGCCGCTTAACCAATGTATAATTTGCAAATTTCTCTAAATCGAGCTATGACGATCAAAGCCGTTGGAACTAGCGATGAACTCTCGCAATTACATGACAACCAAAGCCGTCGTTACTTGAGTTATCCTAAGTGTGATGACAATCATAGAGTCGATACACGTAACGTCTACAAAAGCCGCCCGTTAGTTCGGGACAAACTGAAGCTACAATCGATAGACAAATGATCACGAAATGGAAGCTCAAAATTGGCAATTGAGAATAGAGAATTTCAATTCTAGATAAAGATTTGACGTCGTCTCGCTAATGGTAATTTTGAATTAGAAAAGTGAAGTTTTGGACTGCAAGTGCAAAATTACCATTTTGCCCCTCGACCATTTGCCCTTGTCTTAAGAATTCAAGAAGGTCAAAATAGTCATTTTCCCTACACCATTTGGCTGCCGAATTATACACATGGGGTCAAAGTGGAGTCAAAATCATTATTGGTGAGTGCCACATGTCAACCATTGAGAGATCCAAGCATTTATTACCCCACCTAATTCCATTTTGTCAAATTAACCTCAATAATTTGTGTGAAATCTTTGTGAGAAGCCATCTTCAGCCGTGTATAGCCGCCACCATTTTTCCCTTGCATTTGGTCTCCAATTTCACTCTACCGAAAATTGCCCAGAAGACCAGTTTCTGTCTCTCTGCTCGGTCTGCTTGCCGGCCACTTTCCGATGCTGTCTCGCCGTGCTATGACCTCCTGGAGCAAGATCAACCTGTCTTTGACACGTTCCAAGTGGTAGCTCGACGTTTCATTGAGTGGTTTTTCCTGACCAACCCTTAGACTAAAACTAGACATAATCTGTGCGAGCTGGGGTAAAGCTTCCATTCTCTCTCTTAGAAACTCTGATTAGCCTCAAATGTTTTAGGAGATCTTCATAACATCTAGTACTCAAGTTGGATGATCTACGGTTGCAAGTTTGGTAGTGTTAAAATAGGTTTCCATGGCTGATTATGGATGATCAAAATTGGATAGAAAACTGATCACCGAACACCAAGGAGAGACCAAGCTGTTCAAAGGACCTTGAGTTCTCGTTCCACTTCAAATCTCTGGGTGAGCTTTCTAAACACATAGATTGAGGTCCTTGCAAGTTTATTTTGTGAAGAATTGAGGCTAAGGGTTGAGATATGGCTTGATTATGCTAGTTGGACCAAAAATCGATTTTGATTTAGAGAGTACCTGTTATGGCCATAAGACGTGATGTGAGGTGTTGATGGGGAGGTGTTAATGGGGACTGATTAAGGGCTATTTGGACTTCAAATTAACTCATAATATCTCATAAGTCATGATGTGAGGTGTTAATGGGGAGTATGCAAAGTGGATTGGGATTTAAAAGTGATTTAAAGGCTATTTAGAGCATGAAACTCTAAGTTATACCTTGCCATGTGTATGGCTTTATGAACCGAATGAATTGAGGGTTCATGGGAGCATTGTCATGTGTTCAATTGTTCGATAAGACATTTTAATTACTAATTAAATAGCTATTGAATAATTGAGTTAAGGGAAGTGAGAATTCAATGGCTTTTGATCCAAAATTGGGGAACCTTTCTAGGTTGACAAGGGATTCTTGGTGGATTGCATACTTGTGGCATTAAGGAAAGTCACTTGGTGTGAAAATTTGCTAGTTGATCAAAATAAGTGTTTCCTAAACTTTTATTTGAATGCTAGGACACTGCTAGACAATTTATTGAATGAATTAGATGACTGGTGAAATTTGTTACTTAAATTTTGTGTTATGATGACATTGTGAACTCAATGAGAAAGATATTAAGGATACAGATTGGCCTGTGGCCCAAGTGGTATCAAATGGCTGCAAGCCTCAAAAGTACCGATTGGCCTGTGGCCTCAGTGGTACTAAATGACTAAAGGTCATTTGACATCAATTGGCATGTGGCCCCAATAATGTCAGTTGGTAAGAGTGCTAGAGAAGTACGTAAGTGGATGTGAAAGTTGTGATAATTGGGCATCGATTTACATGTTGCTTGCATAGTGAGCTTGAGACCCTGAAGTTGAGTGTGGTTGATTGTATTCCTTATCCATGCTTGGTTATTGATATTCCTATTTTGTTGATGTCATGCGCTATTGCTTTGTGTATGCTTGCATTTTGGTGGCAATTGTGTGGTCTGGTCTTAGGTTCCACTTTTTGGGATGTAAATCTCACCCCATAGTGGGACACATTTTTTAGACCTCAAGCCTTAGTTATGCTGCCTATTCGACTGGCGACCCAAAGGAGATGCCGCCCTTTTTTATGAGTTCCCTACGAGGAAAGGTATCATATATGTTAGGAAGCGCATGACCGTTTGGTTAAACGAGGGTAAATTGGAGTTAAAGCCCCACCACTTCGAAGCATGGTTCCTTCGACTAGGAAACAACAACTTGATGGGACCTCTATTGCCCAAGGATGTTCCATCGGAGGTGGTTCCAAATTGTTGTCATCCGTCCCGATCGAAAATCGAAGTGGAGAATCCAGCGTCAGTGGGAAGTTCGAGGAACACAACTGAAAAGTCAAAGTCTTCACCTTTATAGGAATACATGAACCACATTGAGATCTCTGCCGATACGGTCGAGGCCACAGACGAAGATATCGAGGAGGAAATTAAAGAAGACACTAAAGAGTCATCTGAAGAGGTGTCATCCGAGATTTTTTTTATTATAATCCCGAGGATGAGGAAGATGATGGAAATGACGGATCAACCGGTTCTTCTGAGTAGTTGGAGCTGAAGATGGGGGTGTAAGCAAAAAGAGGATATGAAAGATTTTGATGTTAGACTCTAGGGAAGGCTAAGTGTTAACCTTTAGAACTTAAGCCTTCATTTCTTTTCCTACCAAGGTGTGCGGCTTTACCTTTTTGTCCTTTCGTTTATGACTACTGTTTCTGGATGTTGTTTTATGTATAAATGGGTGTGCTTTTAAATTAGTCTGAATTTTATTTTATTTCTTTCTATAAGGGGATATTATCTCGCCTTCCATGTGCACATTTCATATCATACTAGGCTGTGTGAGGTTCCTGGGTAATTACTGGCCTGAGGTGGATGTGACGAGCTCCAAGGGACGTGGGATGTTACATCCCCGTTGAAGTGGTATCAGAGCAAGGTTCGCTTGGTTACAACAGATTGGGGACTGGAATAATAAGGAGTAAATGAATTCGGATGATTTGGGGCAGTAAGACCCTAGGGGGAGTCTTTAGAGTCAAGCATGAATGCATGTCATATGATTGGCACATGTGATTGGCATCTTGAAATGGCATGGTTGTAGTGAACCTATGAAGGGTCAAGCTCTGCACTTAGCATGTTGTTGTGAATGTTGATCTAATGAGTGAATTATCACCTCTGAATATACTAAGTTGCAGATGAGTCTAGACTTAAGGTATGGATTTATATCCCTGACTGATGTGCTCATGAGAATGCCAAAGTGGTTGGCTGTTGTTTTGTGATTGCTGCTTTGTTAAGTAGCATAAAATCATTAGACTTGAGTAAGTGACCTAGGTCTCTGATTCCGTGGTGGAATTATAGTGACTCAAGTAAGTTAAGATGAGCAAGTATGAGCAATAGACCTGGAAGGCCCAGAGGTGGAGGTTATAGCTCTAGAGTACCACCAGCTGAGGATTCAAGAATGGAGGGAGTCTTGAGAGCCTTGGAACAAATTAGCGAGCTGATGGGAAAGAAATCTCAATATAGAGAGACCGCAGCTCTTAGACAAGCTGACGATAGAGCTAAGATTATAGCTCATGCTGCTGAAGCTGCGGTGGCAGCTATGAATATTGTAAATGAAAATAATGTCCAGGGTGCTGAAGCTGGGAATGTTCAAGGTGATGTTAATGCCAATAGACAAATGGGTCAATTGGTTGAGCATTTTATTAAACTAAAACCGACCCAGTTCGATGGCATCGAAGATACTGAAATGGCACCGAGATGGATTGAGAAACTCGAAAAGGCTTTTGGGGTGCTGAGATGCACTGATGGAGAGAAAGTGTTGTTAGCTGTGTATCAACTAGAAGGAACCGCAAACAATTAGTAGAGTGCCTCGAAGGAAGGAGTATTTCCTGAAGGCACAGCTTTGACTTGGGCTGCTTTCGCTGCCGCTTTCAATGATAAGTATTTTTCTAAGATGACACGTGAGAGAAAACGAGTGGAATTTCAGCAGTTGCGACATAATCAATTGACTGTGGACCAGTATGAAGCCGAGTTCGCAAGATTGTCGAGGTACGCACCAAGGTCAAGGGAGGATCCGCTTGAGAAAGCGCAAAGGCTTCAAGATGGTTTGAGACCAGAGATTCGCAGTAGAGTAATAACGGTGAATTTGAAAACATATCGAGAGATCTATGAAAGGAACCAGATGATTGAGAGGGACATTAAAGAAAGTGGCATCACTTCTGGATCGTGATTTACTCCTTCAAGAGACAATCGACAGGTAGGGAAGAGGCCGATGGTGAACAACCGACGATTTATTCCTCCGATTCGCATAAATATCGAAAAGCCAACGAACCAGTTCAACTGGTATTGTCATAATTGTGGAAGGAGACATGGAAGTGGTCCTTGCCCTACTAGGATAGGAGTATGTTGTTGCTGTGGTCAGTTGGGCCACCAGATGAAGAATTGTCCGAATCAAGCTCCAGGGAACCGAGCTCAACGACAAAGACCACAAGCTGGACAGCTAGCCATAACCCCACAAAACGAGCAGAATCGACCACCAGCCTAAGGAAGAATGTATGCTGTGGCATGTAGAGAGGTGGAGGAAGCGTTTGGCGTGGTCACAGGTACGATTTATTTATGTGACCAAGCTATCTATAATTTATTTGATCTTGGGGCTTCGCATTCCTTTATATCTGCTCAGTTTGCTGATCTAGTAGGAGTAGAGTTGAAATCACTAAATGTGTTGTTGCATGTTACTACACCATTAAAGGATAATGTGCTAGTCTCGTTAGGTTGCACAGACTGTAAGGTAGTGATTACGGGTAGCGAGGAAAGGATAAATTTGGCCGTGCTGCCTATGTATGATTTTGATGTGATTATTGGTATGGATTGATTGGGGAAACAAAGGGTTGTAGTTGATTGTGGTAACAGGATAATTCGTTTCTATTTGGGAGATCGCCTAGTTTTGAATTTGCAGGAAGTCGGAGAGGAACCTCGATTCTTTTAGTTTCGTCACTTGAGGCGACTAAGTTGTTGAACGAAAGGTGTCCAGCATACTTAGTTGTTGCAGTTGACACAATGGTTGAGGAACCAAAGTTGGAAAGTATAGCAGTGGTACATGAGTTTCCTAATGTCTTTCCTAAGGAATTGCCAAGATTACCACCTGAGAGGGAAATTGAGTTCGTGATTGAGTTAGCTCCTGGAATGGAGCCAATCTCGAAGGCACCGTATATGATGTCCTTATTTGAGTTGAAAGAGTTAGAAGTACATATACAGAAGTTGCTGGACAAGGGATTCATAAGACCGAGCACATCGCCGCGGGGAGCGCTAATGTTGTTTGTAAGAAAGAAGGATGTATCCTTGCGTTTGTGTATAGATTACAGACAACTGAACCAAGTAACTATCAAGAACAATTATCCCTTGCCGAGGATAGATGATTTGTTTAATCAGCTATAAGGAGTATCTGTATTTTCTAAAATAGACTTGAGGACTGGTTATCACTAGCTGAGGATTAAGAATGGGGACATACCCAAGACTGCCTTCAGAACATGATATAGGCATTGCGAGTTTACGGTTATGCCTTTTGGTTTGACTAATGCCCCTGCTGCCTTCATGGATTTGATGCATCGAGTATTTAAGGAGTATTTGGATCGGTTCATCATCATTTTTCTAGACCACATCCTGATTTATTCGAAGAGTAGCGAGAAGCATGAGGAACATTTGAGAGTGGTTTTGCAAACGTTGAAGGAACATTCGCTTTACGCCAAGTTTAGTAAATACGAATTTTGGTTGAGTAAAATAGCTTTCCTTGGTCATGTGATTTTAGGAGAAGGAATTTCAGTAGATCCTTCAAAGATTGAGGCAGTGATAAAATGGCCTAAACCTACGACGGTTACCTAGATTAGAAGTTTTCTGGGATTAGCAGGTTACTATAGACGATTCGTGAAGAAATTCTCGTCTATAGCCACTCCGTTGACGAGGCTAATGAAGAAGGATGTGAAGTTCGAATGGACTGATAAGTGTGAAAGAAGTTTCCAAGAACTTAAGCATAAACCGACGACTGCACCAGTGTTAACCATTCTATCTGGACCTGGAGGTTATGAGATATATAGCGATGCTTCGCTAACGGGATTAGGATGCGTATTGATGCAACATGGAAAAGTGGTTGTTTATGCCTCACGACAATTGAGACCTCATGAGATGAATTGTCCGACGCATGAATTGGAATTAGCTACTATCATCTTGGCCCTAAAGATTTGGAGGCACTATTTGTGCGGCGAAAAATTTCAAATTTATACAGATCATCAGAGCTTTAAGTATCTGTTTTCGCATAAAGAATTGAATATGAGATAGCGTCGATGGATGGAGCTACTTAAGGACTATAACAGCGAAATTTTGTATCATCCTGGAAAGGCAAATATAGTCACGGATGCGCTTAGCCGGAAATCAAGTATTGCGCTCTTATTAGCTAAAGGATGGTCCTTGTTAGAGGAATTAAGGGATTTTGAGTTTAAATTGGAAGTTTGCCAACTGTCAAGTTTAGTTGCGACCTTAAAAGTTGAACTTGAAATTCAAGAAAGATTAAGACCCTACAGTCTACGGATCTGGAGATTCAAAAGATTCTTGAGATGGATGCAGTGAAAAGGAAACCTAAGCGTCAAGTGTCTGAAGATGGGATTCTAAAGTTTCAAGGACGTCTATGTGTGCCTGGAGATGAAGAACTTAAGGAAAAGATTTTGTCGAAAGCCTATAGGAGCAACTATAGTATTCATCCAGGTAGCACCAAGATGTATGAGAATCTGCGCCAACACTACTGGTGGAATGGAATGAAAGTAGATATAGCTAAGCATGTGGTGAAGTGTTTAACCTATCAACAGGTGAAAGCTCAGCATTGCAAGCCTGGAGGGTTGTTGCAACCTTTAGAAATTTCCGAGTGCAAATGAAAACATGTGACAATGGATTTTGTGATGGGGTTGCCAAGGAGTCAAGGAGGTTATGACTCAACCTAGGTAGTCGTGGATAGATTAACCAAGTTAGCACATTTCATACCCATGCGAAAGGATTTTGCCATGAAAAAGTACACAGAATTGTATATGCGTCAGATTGTGCGATTGCATGGAGTTCCAGTTACGATTACATTGGATAGAGCTCCAAAATTTACGGTAAATTTCTAGAAGAGTCTTCAGGAGGCTTTGGGAACTAGGCTACAGTTCAGTACGGCATATCATCCACAAATGGACGGACAATCGGAAAGAACGATTCAAATGCTCGAGGATATGTTGCGAGCCTGCTTCATAGATTTTAAAGGTGGATGGGAGGATCAACTACATTTAATGGAGTTCGCGTACAATAATAGCTACCAGTAAAGCATCGGTATGGCATCGTTTGAAGCACTTTATGGTAGAGCATGTAGAATGCCTGTATGTTGGAATGAAGTTGGAGAAAAGAGTATAACAGGTCCTGAATTAGTGGGACAGTCGGTTGAGGCGATTAAAGCCATTAGAGAAAGGTTGAGAATGGCGCAAAGTCGACAGAAGAGTTATGTAAATAAAAGACGCAAAACATTGGAATTTCAAGTTGGTGACCATGTTTTCTTGAAAGTATCACCAATGCATGGATTGTCTCGATTCGAGAAAAAGGAAAAATTGAATCCGAGATATGTAGATCCTTTTGAAATTCTAGAGCGAATTGAGACTTTGGCTTATAGACTCGCCCTACCACCGAACTTATCGTAAGTGCACAATATGTTTCATGTGTCAATGTTAAGGAAGTATGAACCAAATCCGACTCATGTTCTGGATTTTGAAACCATTGAAATAGACGACAAGGTATTATACGTGGAAAAACCTATTAGAATTGAGGATCGAAAGGAGCAAGTCTTAAGAAATAAGACAATTCCGTTAGTCAAGATGATCTGGGAGCATCACGAAACGGAAGGATCTACGTGGGAAAGTGAAGAGATTAATAGACGTCAATACCTCCATTTGTTTGAATAGTTAGGTTTATAGTAAATTTTGAGGACGAAATTTCTGTAAGGAGGGGGAAATTGTAACATTTTGAATTTTCTGCCAATTTGAGGCTATTGAATGAGAATGTATCTTTCGATGTATTTCAGTTTTGTCTCGCTCAGATTTGATCAATCTCGAGTAAACTGAACAAAAAGGAAAGGCTAACGCATGACAAGATACGTGGACCTAGGGAACACGAAAAAGGAAATGGCGTTTTGACTATAAGGATTGTCGATGGAACATTTAGAACCAATAAGGTCAATCAGAAAATGATTAAGGAATACATTGCTAGCGTTATACGATTGGAGCGCGGGTGATGCCGCTTAACCAATGTATAATTTGCAAATTTCCCTAAATCGAATTACGACGATCGAAGCCGTTGGAACTAGCGATGAACTCTCGCAATTACATGATAACCAAAGCTATCGTAACTTGAGTTGTCCATTGACCGATCAGAATTTTTGCAAACCCGTTTTGTTTTTGTTCTTACCCGATTCCCAACCAATTGACTCGGTCAACTATTGACCGTTGACCATTGACCGATCAAATCGATTTTGCAGAAATTGCAATTTGGTCCTTATATTTTGATAAAATTGCAATTCATTCCCAAATTTTTTTTGAGAAATTTCAATTTTGTCCCAATTTTTTTTGGAAATTACAATTTAATCCCTTTCCGAAAATTATAATTCCATCCTCAAACTTTGAGAAATTACATTTTGACATCGTTGACCTAGAGTTGACTAGTAAAAGTAGAAATTGTGATTGACTGTATGGGCATGTTTTAGCTCCATTGGTGAGATACCATTGTGTTCGTATCGAAATTATCTTTATTTTGATATATTATCTGGATATGTTTGATGAAGATAAAGTTGTGAAAATACGTAGAAACCCATGATATACGTATTTTAGGGCATTTTTCGAGTATGTTTATTTGTATTTCTCTATTTCTATTGAAAAATATAGAATATGTCTAACATGTGGATAGCTACGTAAATATTGTGTAGAGCATGCTTTATTGATAGCATGTACACTATTTAATGTACTTGCTATTTGTATCTAGTAATTTGTATATGATTTGATGTGTAAATTATTTATACATTAACTCAAATCATGCCATGTTATGATTACTAGATATATTAATCATAGTATGAATTGTGATCTTTATTTGAATGGGGAGTTCTATAAAGTTTTAGTAACCTCAGTGAACTCGATTTACCATAAATGATTGGAAACATAATGAATTTTAAATTATGAGACCTTATGTGAAATTATTTATTAATATAATTAGTTAGTGTAAAATAGATGCGTGAATGTCAGACATCAATGGTTCATGGATACATGTCTATAGAACTTCGTGTTCAAATATAATGATTATGCGCTTAGCGAAACAAAGGAGAAATTGAATGGCGAAAATTATAAAAATTGGAATATGATAATCCAGTTTGTGTTATGAAGAGCAAGAAGCATTGGAAGCTCTTAACCTAGTTATGGAAGAACCTGAAGATGAAAATATTGCACAGCCGACATTTGCTGCAGTGAAAAGGATGATCTCTACTGCTCGCATTATGTTGCTGCGTAGCATAAAAATGATTTTGTGCATGAGTTCATACATTTATGACAATGCCAAAGTCAAGTGGAGAGCATTAAAGTTAAATTTGGTTACACACCAGTCACCAAGTTGAGACAGATCATTATAAATTTTGACACTTATAAGATGCTTCATGGGCAAAATATGAAACGATTTTATATCGTGTGTCAAACATGATAAGTGAACTGCAGGATGCTTACCATTTTTTTTTATGGATGAGCAACAAGTGAAAGTGGTAATCTATTCTTTTCCTCATAGTTATGTGCATATGAAAATCCACAATAAAAAGTAAAGACTTTTGAGGATGCGCCTCTTGAACTAAAGTGCTAATTCTAGCTCAAACGGGGTATTGTGCTCTAGGCGTAAGCACCAAGCCAGGTTCAACAAGTGAAAAGGATAAAGGAGCGGATCTTTAAGGATAGAAGTTTAACCGACATGAGAATGGAAAATGTACTATCAAGAAAAACATCTCAAAAGTGAAATGTTTTAAATATGGAAATAAAGGTCACTTTGCTCATGACTGTGTTGAACCAAAGAAGTTAAAAAAAAAAACTTTGTGCGCTTGAAAGTGTTACTTAAGTCTCTAGTTCAGTTTTTGTGACTGAATCCTATCATTTGTGGATTGCAGACTTGCGGACCACAGACTATGTAACAAAAGATAAAAATGCCCTCGTGAAACTTCAACGAGTTCAACATGGAACAAAGCGGATAAATGTGGAAAATAATTTCTACAAGAACATTAAAGCGATTGGTACCTGTGACATTATGATTTCTAGTCAATTTTAGACTCATTAATGAGAAGTAAACCTAGAGATGTATTTCAGTCGTATCTCGCTCGAATCTGATCAATTCGAGTATACTGACCAAAAGGGAAAGGCTAATGAAAGACAAGGTACGTGGACCTAGGGAATTCAGATAAGAAATGGCGTTTTGACCATAAGGATTGTCGAGGGAATATTTAGAACCACAAAAAGGCCGATCTAAGAACGATTAAGGAATGCCTTGCAAGTGTCATACGATTGAAGCGCGGGTGATGTCGCTTAACTAACGTATGATTTGTAAAATTTACCTTAATCGGACAGTGACGATCGAGACTATAGGGACTAGTGATAGACTCTCACAATTACATGACAACCAAAGTCGCCACGAATTGATGAGCCCTAAACGTGATGCGAATCACAGGGTCGATATGCGTAATATTTGCAAAAGCCGCCCGTCGGTTCGGGATAGGCTGGAACCACGTCTGATAGAGGAAACCATCAAAAACGAGTCTCAAAAATTGAAAATGGAGAATCAAAAATTCCAATCTTATATTCAGATTGGTCGTCGCCCTACGTTCTGGACGTCGGAGGTAAAATTATCATTTTGCCCCTCAAGCTTAAGTCTTGTCCATGCATTTGAAAAAAGGCAATTTGGTCATTAAATCCTCCCAAGGATGCCGAACACAAGGAGAATTATGGGCCATTGGATCAAGTTGATTGACATTGAGGACAAGTGTCACAAGATCAATTAAAGAGTAGTCTTGTCCAACTTTATACATCAACCATTCAATCCAGTGACCATGAGAATTGTATATAGAAAATCTCACTCTCTCTCCTTACTCATGACCGGACATTTTCCCCTCCAAAGCACCAAAAACCTTCTTCTTCTTCTTCCTTCATTCTGCCACTCGGCGACAATTTCTAGAGTCCCTGTTCGCCGCTGTCGACGACCTCCTCCGGTGACCAACTGTCGGCGCACCATCCATAACGACCTAGCCCTACGTCTTACCGACCTCCTCGAAGTGAAAGCATGGTGTTTGGACCACCGAGGAGCTCCGGTCAAGAGTTTTCCCGGAAGCCAATAGAATCAGATTCAATCTGAGGTAGATGAGGTTTCTGACCCTTTTGAAGGTCGAAATGTTGGAATCTTGAGGTTAAATTTTGTGGAGATCTAGGAGCCATGTATATCTATCTGTGATAAAAATTTGGGCTTGATTTGATAAATTTTTTTACCTCAAATGGGTCTTGTGAACTATGGACAGAAACTGTCGGTGTACTGACTTGAAGAATCTGGCAACTTCCGAAGAGATTCCGGCGACGATTTGACTTCAAACCCTCAGTGAGACCCCTTAGACCCTTAGATAGACATGTTAAGATGTAGGATAGTGTTTAAATGATGGATTTGGTGGAGATGTAGGCATGGATACATTCGATTTACACAGAACCGAACATAGCCCGGTTCGGTTCTGTGCAAACCGAATCTATGAGGGGGCTGATGATGGATGATTTGAGTCTCAAATTGGTGATTAAAACATGTTAAGATGATGAGGGTTATGTTATGGATGATTGTGGTTCATGGATTGAGGAATTGGGCAAAGAAAATTGACGAATTGATTGGAAATTCTAGGTTGCGTGGTGAGTTCGACTTTGGACCCTTGGAACCAAATTGGTGAGGGCTCAAGAGGAGAATTATTGTGGTATCAAACGCAAGATAAGGGAATCCTAAACTTAGGATAGGAAGATTGGACTCGATTGGGCGAGTCAAGCGATAAATTGACTGATTTGTAAGAGCTTTCAAGAGGATTGTTCTTGGAATGTCCTAAGATTGTATAAGGGGTTTATGTGTGCCATTGCTTGTGCTTGAATTGCTTGCCATGTATGAATGTCACTTGATTGCTTGGCATGCCATGGAATATACGAATCATACTTGGGTTGTACAAGGCATTGTGCGTGCAAATGAATTGAAAAAAAAAACATGGCATGCGTGTGACATGGCGAAGCCCCGAGGCGCATGAGACACGAGGTGGAGGTAGATACCTTGATGTGATATAATCGCAGGGTCGAATTGAGATTGTGTGGCGCCCTGATGCGATCTAATTGAGGGGTTGAGATGGCCACGGTCCTGATGCGATCTAATCGCGGGACGGAGATATGAGTTGATGATAATGGCCTGGAGAATCATTGAAACCTGATGCGTTTACGTGGGTTGTCAATGATGGTCTGATGCGTTTATGCGGATTGAGCCTGATGCGATCTAATCACGGGCATGAGATTGAGGCAAGCAGGAGGAGATGATTGTGGTGAAGTGGCAGGACGAGGTGTGCATGATCATCTGAGTATGACATGATGTTATAGCTGCATACCTGTCATCTGCATGTCTTTATCTTTATCTGCATGTGCCTGTATGATTATGAGTGTGGAATTTTTGAGATAGATGACTGCCTGAGTAGACGGTCAGCCTTACTTAGGATTAGGACTCTTTTACTGAGATGTGTATCTCACCCCTTTTGGGAACCCTTCTTTTACAGATTCTAGGCCTTGACCATGTGGCCTATTCATTTTGGAGACCTAAGGAGATGACTGCATATTTTGATGAGTTCTCTGACGGTCAAGGGACCATTTACGTGAAAAAGTGTACAGTGGTGTGGGTAGACGAGGACAGCGCAGATTAGAAGCCTCATAAGTACGAAGCGTGGTTTAGGAAGGTTGGGGACAAGTCGATTGAGCCGTTAAAGCCCCATGAGGTGCTCCAAGGAGTGATCCCTGATTGGTGCCACTCCGACAGGGACCAAGATTAGGCAGAGGGATCGGTAGTCGGTTCAAGGAACGGGCCGGAGAGGACCCCGATGCTGGATTTCACTGTAGAGAAGGATGAGGTCATTGTTTTGGAGGCGACCGAGAAGGATCTAGCGAAGCCGTCCTATGAGGAGACCATGGAGGATACTATTGAGGTTCGCTCCGAGATGTTCTCAGAGTATGACCCGACGCAGGATGCCGATGATACCGATGATTCCATCAGCTCATCCTAGGAGGCTCTAGTGGTAGTTTTATCTTTGGTGACAACCCCGACCCTGTTCTTGTCGGATTTTGGTAATGACCCATTTTGTAGGTTTACCTCGTCACCCCCTTGTTTATCGGATGTTAGTGGTTCTGTACTTGTATAAACCGTTGGTTATTATGTACGATAAATTTTATGCTACTCAGGTCCCACTTAACTTATATTTGTACAGAGTTGTTTTATTACCGCTTTCGCATGCTTGATATATTTATTATATCTCTCGGTTTGGATTGTGGATCTTGGGACTGCGAGAGATTATGTGATGTGCTTGCAGGGAGTTACGTGCTCGTACCCGTGGTCGGGGCCCGGGGCGTGACATCCCCATTTGCTTGGTATCAGAGCAAAGTCAGCTCGAACCAAAATTGGTTGAGGACTGGAGTAATAAGGAGGATTAATTTGGGACTAGGACGGATAGCGAGACCTTAAGAGACTTGTTAAGATAAGGCATGGAGTGCATGGTGTGTGACCTGGTACTTATGACTAGTGCTTGATCTTGGTAGGGTTATGGTAAGGCATGGGAGAGTAGAGTTCCCTGCTTAGGATTAAAGGTTATTTTTGGATCATGGCCCATTTGATGAATGAAAGTGATTAGTTTTAGTGAATCACTAGAGTGAATGGAACTGAGAAAAGGCCATGGGCTATTTGTTGAAATGTTTCCGGAGTTTGTGTTATGGAGGACTGTTATATTGGAACTGTTTCTATTAAGGATTAGCTAGTAGGTCTGGATTTGGATGAATGAGTGAGTTACGAACTCCTTGCTGAACTTGTGGTGGACCAGGTTCAGTAGAAAGAGACAAAGATGAGCAACCCGTCTAGAAGGTATGGAAGGTCAAGAGGCGGAGCCTCTAGCTCGAGGCCGCCAGTAGCAGAAGATCCAAGAATGGATGGCGTGCTAAGGGCACTGGAGAGAATTGAAGACTTAATTGATAGGTAGACCTAAGACTGGGACGCTGCAATAGCCCAGGCAGTAGGAGCTGCCATAGCCGCCATCAATGCCAACAACGGCAACAATGGTAGCAATGGAAGCCAGAATGAACATGGCCAGGGCAATGAAGCTGTGAATGCTCAAGAAAAGATCATCGTGGCAGATAGATGGGCCAACTAGTGGAGCAGTTTATAAAGTTGAAACCGACTTAGTTCGATGCAACTGGAGATCCCGAGCCAACACTCAGGTGGATCGAGAAGCTAAAGAAAGCTTTTGGGGTGCTGATGTGCACAGACGAGGGGAAGGTGCTACTAGCAGTATATCAGCTGGAGGGTACAACGAATGATTGGTGGGTTGCCACCAAGGATGAAGTCTTCCCTGATGAATTGATTGGAAATTCTGGGTTGCGTGATGAGTTCGACTTTGGACCCTTGGAACCGAATTGGTGAGGGCTCAAGAGGAGAACTATTGTGGTATCAAACTCAAGGTAAGGGAATCCTAAACTTAGGATAGGAAGATTGGACTCGATTGGGCCAGTCAAGCGATAAATTGAATGATTTGTGAGAGCTTTCAAGAGGATTGTTCTTGGAATGTCTAAGATTGTATAGGGGGTTTATGTGTGTCATTGCTTATGCTTAAATTGCTTGCCATGTCTGAATGTCACTTGATTGCTTGGCATGCCATGGAATATACGAATCGTACTTGGGTTGTACTAGGCATTATGCATGCAAATGAATCGAGAAAAACAAAACGTGGCATGAGTGTGACATGGCGAAGCCCCGAGGCGTATGAGACGCGGGGCGAAGGTGGATACCCTGATGCGATCTAATCGCGGGGTTGAATTGAGTTTGTGTGGCACCCTGATGAGATCTAATCGCGAGGTTGAGATGGCCACGGTCCTGATGCTATCTTATCGCGGAACGGAGATATGAGGTAATGATATTAGCCTGGTGAATCATTGAAACCTGATGCGTTTACGCAGGTTGTCAATGACTATCTGATGCGTTTACGCGGACCGAGCCTGATACGATCTAATTGCGGGCATGAGATTGAGGCAGGCAGGAGGAGATGGTTGTGGTGAAGTGGCAGGACAAGGTGTGCATGATCATCTGAGTGTGACATGATGTTATAGCTGCATACCTGTCATCTGCGTGTCGTTATCTTTATTTGCATGTGCTTGTATGATTATGAGTTTGGAATTTTTGGGATAAATGACTGCCTGAGTGGACGGTCAACCTGACCTAGGGTTAGGACTTTTTTACTGAGATGTGTATCTCACCCCTTTTGGGAACCCTTCTTTTACAGATTCTAGACCTTGACCATGTGGCCTATTCGTTTTGGAGACCCTAAGGAGATGACTACATATTTTGATAAGTTCCCTGATGGTCAGGGGACCATTTACGTGAGGAAGTGTACAGTGGTGTGGGTAGACAAGGGTAGCACAGACTGGAAGCCTCATAGGTACGAGGCGTGGTTTAGGAAGGTTGGGGATGAGTCAATTGGGTCGCTGAAGCCCCATGAGGTGCCCTAAGGAGTGATCCCTGATTGGTGCCACCCCGGTAGAGACCAGGATCAGAAAGAGGGATCGCTAGTCGGTTCTAGGAACGGGCCAGAGAGGACCCCGACGCTGGATTTCACTGTGGAGGAGGATGAGGTCATTTTCTTGGAGGCGACCGAGGAGGATCTGGCAAAGCCGTCCCATGAGGAGACCATGGAGGATACCACTGAGGTTCGCTCCGAGACGTTCTCAGAGTATGAGCCGACGAAGGATGCCGATAATTCCAGCAGCTCATCCTAGGAGGCTCTGGTGGTAGTTCGATCTTCGGTGACGACCCTGACCATATTCCTATCGGATTTTGATGATGACTCATTTTGTACGTTTACCCCGTCACCCTCTTGTTTATCGGATGTTAGTGGTTCTGTACTTGTATGAACCGTTGGTTATTATGTACGATAACTTTTATGCTATCCAGGTCCCACTTAACTTATATTTGTACGGAGGAGTTGTTTTATTACCACTCCGCATGCTTGATATATTTATTATATCTCTTGGCTTGGATTGTAGATCTTGGGACCGCGAGAGATTATGTGGTGTGCTTGCAGGGAGTCGCGTGCTCGTGCACAGGACCCGAGGCGTGATAGTACCAGCCAATTGAATATGCGCAGTAGTCGCACCCTTTCTACATATTGCGTTATATGCTCCAAAAAATCAACGAAATTTAGTTACCATGTTAGTTTTGGTTAAACTCGATTTCAGTTGAGCTTTCATAATGGTGGTGATGACTTGTCGATGGGAATAAGTTATTATGTTTCTGGATGGTTTCATTGTGCCGATTATGAGTGTAATAATGCGAATGATAGTTCTTCCCACCTCTGCTTAGCGTTCCACTTGTGATCTTGATTCCATATTTACATCTTGTTATGATATGAATATATGACATGCTAAGCTGGGTTATATTGGCCAATAATAAATATTCAGATAAGCTAGAGTGGGCTTATTATGTAATATTGAAAAAAGCGATTTACCTATTTGTGAGCATTGCCTGGCGGAAAATATAATGAGAAAATCATTTGGAAAAGGAACAAAAGCTGAGTTTCCTTTGCAGTCGATTCATTCGGACGTATGTAGTTCAATGAGAATAAGGCATGGACTATTTATTTCATCACATTTATAGATGATTACACTCGCTTCGGATATGTTATTTTCGATTTCTCATAAATCTGAGGCATAAGAGGCTTTGAGAAGATTTTTCAGCATTTAGAAATCTTTACAATTTTTTATAAAAAAAAATCCGATTGAGGTCGAGAAAATATACCTAATCATTTCAGAAGTTTATGTGATGAAAAAGGAATAAAAAAATAGTTGACTATTCGGACGATTTCTCAACAGAATAAAGTCGTAGAGAGAAGAAACATGTCCAAATAAAAATGGTTAGGTCTATGATGGCACATGCTAATTTGTCTATCACTTTTTGAGGTGAAGTTTTTGTTTATTGCTGTCTAGATCAGTTACTTTCACTCCATATGAGTTGAAATGTTCTATCTATACGTACGGTTTCTCCTACTAGTATGGGAATTATGCCCTAGTGGGATAAAGAGTATTTTCATGAGATATTAAGAACACTAGAAAGAGTATGTATTATAGGTAAGCAAGAAAGTGGGCAGTGTGACTGAATTTGAATCACGAGATGTTACATTCTTAATGAATGAATTTTTCGAAAAAAACAAAGCAAAATAGGTGAAGACTATTTTCTGTTTGAAATCTTGGATAGTGATAATGACTTTACTGGGGCAACTAATCCAAGTGGGAGCAATGTAAGAAGTGTGAAATTTGTTTCGAACTAGTCTCAGTTGCAACCATTTGATATGAAGAAAATGTCGTCATATAATCCGAGTGGGAGCGTAATGGAGAATGATGTACTAAGTGTACACTCTTCAATACGGTGAACAAGTTGCTAAGTGAGAGTGTAATGGAGCTTGATGTACTAAGTGAACAATTCTCAATTTAGCAAACAAGTCGCAAATGCGTTCTCCGTCAATTTGTCGACATTTAGACATTGGAGATAAAGCTTTCATGATTGCTCCACAAGAAGAGAATGAGCCAAGGAATGTAAATAAGGCTCTGACTTGGCCTGGTAAGGATAAGTGGATCCACGTAATGGAAAAAGAAATGAACTCAATGAGATCAAATCAAGTTTAAGAGCTAGTTGATCTTTCGAATTGACATAAAATCATTGAGAGCAAGTGTATTCTCAAATTAAAGCGTAAACTAATGAATCGATTAAGAGATATAAGACTCGTCTTGTGATGAAAGGGTATAATCAATAAGAAGGAATTGATTGGGAAGAGGTTTGTTCTCCTGTGATGAGATTAACCTCAATTCATCTTATTCCGGCAATAGTGATTGATATGGATCTTGAATTACATCAAATGGATGTAAATATTGTTTTTCTCAATGGAGAATTAGAAAAAAAAAATATGAAACAACCCGTTGGGTTTGTTACAAATGGCTAAGAACAAAAAATATGTCGAATTTTGATATCGATATATGGCCTTAAGTAGTCTTTGAGATAATGGTATAATTTTTTCATAATGTCTTAGTGGTACATGATTTTATAATGATTGATGAAAATCATTGCATATATAAAAAAAAATACTAAGATCAATATATTGATGATACACAAATTGCTTGGAGCAATATGGAGTTTGGTAATATAGTCAAGAATTGGTTATGTTTCAATTTTAAAATAAAAAGATATGGGTGAAACCGCATATATTCTTGGAATTAAAATTTCAAGATATTGTTCAAAAAGATTGTGACCTCTTTCACAAGAGACTTATATAGATAAAGTTCTTGACTGATTTTGTATGCAAGGTTATAAACCCGAAAATACTCCTATTGAATAAGGTGAAGGTCTAAGCCGCAAAATGTGTCATGAGACTCCACAATCAAATGCAGAAATGAAAAGTGTTCCATATGTTAGTGCTTGGAAGCTTAATGTACACTATGATGTGTATAAGACCTGATATTTGTAATGTTGTTGGAACGGTAAATAAGTACCAGTCCAATCCAAGTCAAGCACATTAAATTGTCGTTAAGAAAATCCTGAGGTATTTAAATGGTACTGGCAATTTTTGTTGAGTTCTGAAGGTAGAGATCTGCGCCTTGAAGGATATATTGATGTTGATTGGGGAAGATATTTATATGAAGAAAATCTACATCTGGGTTTGTATTCTTACTGTGTAGTAGCGCAATATCTTGAAATAGTAAGAAGCAAACGTGTATAGTTTTATCCATAATGAAAATTGATCTTGTGGTGTTATCAGCAACAATACAAGAGAGTGTTTGGCTTAAGGGATGTTTGGGTCAGTGAGATGTTGCTAAGGATGCTGCAATTTCAATTATTAGTTAATTGTGATGCCAAACAGCAATAGCTTACACTAAGGATCCATTACAAGACCAAACATATAGTCATAAAAAATAGTTTTGTGAAAGACATGATTGTACGAAAAGATATAAACATACAATATATTTCTACGCATAGCAGATCCTATGACGAAATCAATTCCTAAAGATCTATTCCTTGGTCATGTGTTGACAAAAGGGATTAGTTCCCAATATTAAAATCTCTAGAAAAGTGAAAAAGTGGGAGTATTGGATATTTATATTTTCAAAGTTCACAAATAATGACATTTGTTATCATTATTGATGTCTATGAGTTTGTATGATATTTATGTTGGGTTTTTTAGTTATCAAAAACCCAGCGGAATACCGAAACCCTAGGCAGGATCCATGGGTATATCGAAATCGTAATAGGATTTCAGTATATAGCTTTATCAGTTCGGAGATAGATCAACAATCGGTTGTGTCTGGATTAGCGCCCCAAACGTTGCGCCTCTATCGGTATCCACACACACGAAATGAGATGTCCAACGATCCAAGTGCTAGCTTACAGATCTTAGAGTTCCTCTTTTCTGATTGCCTTTGATTTTTGAGATTCTCTTGAAAATCAACAAAAAGAAAACGATTCTCTATATTTTTCTCCTCATTAATAAGACTCACTCAAAGTCTGAGGCGTTTCTAGAGTTTTACTCATAACCCCACGTTTTGCGGTTTGGGCTCACGACGTAATGGCCTGAGCCCACAATGTTCGTCAAACCGTCCACCCTCAATCGTGCATTTACTCGTTATCTCATAATGCACACGATCGCAAAGATATTAGGAAGAAGAGAGTAAAATAAATTTTAATTCTTAAGTAAATTAAGGCGTAGAGAAAACATGAATTCAGTTCGCTATTGTGTGCGACCCTGTAGATTCATTAAACATTA
Source organism: Rhodomyrtus tomentosa (assembly GCA_028455895.1). Taxonomy (NCBI): domain Eukaryota; kingdom Viridiplantae; phylum Streptophyta; class Magnoliopsida; order Myrtales; family Myrtaceae; genus Rhodomyrtus; species Rhodomyrtus tomentosa. The sequence goes on from JAPCWY010000008.1 coordinate 15,517,583, forward strand.
GAGGTGTGCTCAAAACTCTTTTGAGCCATAAGTCATAAGCGGTCTCTAGCAAAACATTATAACTACCTGATGTTGATACCTGATTTTCGATTAGTCTTTTTCAGTTTATTTTTAAAAAATTCATTAAAACTTCATAAAAAATTGAACAATTGCAAAATCAACTTTGGTGGCCTTAGCCAAATTAAAGGAACCATTATTGATCAAAAAATAATTTTTTGTATTTTTCATATTTTTTGGTATTTTTGGAAAATAGAAAATACATAAAAAAATCAAGAAAAATAGCATTCGAAGTCACAAAAATATGAAAAAATAGTAAATATTTTTATTTTAATTTCCTTGTCTTTCTGAACTCATAGAAATTCCACATTCAAGTTCAATTTTATGTGTTCATTTGTTACACGTATGATTGAATTTGATTAAAAAAAATGTCAAGTGGGTCTTTTAATTTGTAATTTTGGCATTTTAAGGGTCTTGACATTCAATCTAATAGTCTTTCATTGTAATTTAGCCTAATTATTTACACAAATTGCTCAATTGCATGAATTGGGCAAAATTACATACTTAATTACAATTTAATCCTTGAATTTGGGCATACTTGAAATTACTTTCAATTCAAGGGCTATATTTACAAATTGAAACCACTACCCAATGTTTTTTATCGTTCTGAGTCGATTGCCATAAGTGGTTTGATCCAATTTGACTGATTAAGCCCTCAATTGCACAATTTTTCGAATCACAATTAAATGAAAATTCGGGGTTTTCATAAAAATTGGCTAGAACTTTAGAGTTTCAGACCACCCGATCAGGCCGGTCGAACCGATCCACTATAATGTCGTCTTCTTCCCCAAACTCCCATGTGAATGAACAGTTCCTGGGCTGATTTTGATCGTCAAATTGAAGAGCAATTCGCGAATAATTGGAAGGGAAATGGTTGGTGTTTTGTTCCTCTCATCGTGCCCCGTCAATCAATACTAGCGAAATCACCTGACGTCGCCGGGACAGAGAGTAATTGACCGGTCAAGGTTGCGGTACCTACAAAAGTCAACAGAAGCAGACTTAGATGAAATTCGTATAAATTCGCACCAAATGGAGAACGCCGGAGATCCTGACGGACATGGACGGAAACCTAATGGATTCTGTCTCCATCCGACAACCAAATGGCGTGTGGGAGGCATGTGACAGGGACTGTCACGCCTCGAACTCAGCGAGCGCGCGAACATCCCTGTCCATGCCGTTCGTTCATAAATGCTCCAAGATCCAACGGCCAACGTTATATGCACTCACAATAGCACACATGCAGAAGCGATGCCTTCTTCTTCAATCATATAAATACATCACATCCGATGACTTAGGACAGTTACCCCAAAATCAATAAACAACAACATACAAAGGTTTAACCCCTAACCTGCCAATCAGGTGTACAACACTATTATCACAATAGACAAATCTCAATCTATGTGTCATTGGTCACTAACTCTTCAAGGCCAATCCTTGGCAAGCCCGTGCTTCCTTCGCCTGTAACTTGTAAAAATTAAAACCCCCACTGGGGTGAGATATAAATATCAGTAAAGTGGGCCCTAACCCTAGGTTAGGCCGACCGTCCACTCAGGCAGTCATATATTCAATAAAATTAGGCTCTGGCTCACACAAGCATATAGGGACCAGTTAATCAACTCAACATATGGATGACAGGCAAACATCGATGACCTCATGTCACACCCAAGTAATAATACCCATTTACTCTCAGCCTACCACATCTCATATTCACTGACCTCAACCTATCTAAATCTCTAGCCCGCGATCTTGTGGCCTCAAGCTCGACAACCTGCGTAAACACATCAAGTTTCGATAAATCTAATGGCCAATATATTATCCTAACCTCTACCTGCCTCATTCTCTAGCCCGCAAACTAGTTGCCTCAGGCACGGCCAGCGTAAATGCATCAGACCATCATCGGTGACCTGCGTAAACGCATCAGGTCCCGGTTCATCTCCAGGCAATGTTTATGAGCTCATACTCAACCCCGCGAACTCGTCGCACTATGGTATATATATATCCTGCCCTGCGTCTCATACGCTTCAGGGCCTCTTCGTCCCGCGATTAGATCGCATCAAGACCTTGGCCATCTCAACCCCGCGAACTCGTCACATCAGGGCACTATGCAATATCTATTTCCATCCCGCGATCTTGTCGCATCAGGGTATTCTTTTCCCCGCCCTGCGTCTTGTACGCCTCAGGGCATTTCCATATTATACTCATACCACGATTCTTGCTTCAATTCCCAAATGAAGCACATGAGCAACTCGTGCACAATTCTATTATCCACAGCATGCAACACGATCAATGATACACATACATAACGGGCAATTAAAATATATACAACATCCTACGTATCTCTTCTATCATCACCTAGGACATGCCTATAATTATCCTTTGGAAAATCCTCATAATTCAACCCAATCAATGTTCGACTCACTCAATTGAGTCCAATCGTCCTAGCATAAGGTTAGGAATTTCCTTACCTTTGATTCGGCAACACAAATTACTCCTTTTGAAACCTCCAAGGTTTCGGCCAAATCAATCCAAAGCCAATTCATCGCGCAACCTAATAAAATTCAACCAATTTATCAATTCTCAAGTCCAATTCCTCAATTCATTAACCCCTATCATCCATAACATATCTCTCAACATCTCATCACATCATAATCATCAATTTGCAGCTCAAAATTACCAATCTCAGCCTCCCACAGATTTGGTTTGTACAAAACCGAACCGATCCTTCTTGGTTCGGTATAAACCAAGCACTACCAGCCCTTAATCCAACTCTTAATCCACCGTTTAATCATTAATCTACCTCTTGACATGTCCATTTAGAGGTTTGAGAGGCTCATCGTGAGTTTGAGCTTGATTGGTTGCCGGAAACCCTTTTACATCGCCAGATTCTCCCTTGGTCAGTACCGGCAGTTTTCTGGGCAGAATGTACAAGGCCATTTCGAGGTCAAAAATTCATCAAATAAATCTTCAATTTTTTTCACAGATTCATCTATGTCTCTACTTTATCTCCAAAAAAATTGAACCAAAGATTCCAAGATTTTGGCCATCAAACAGGTCAGAAATCCGACCTACCTCAGATTAGAATAGATTCCGTCGACTCTCGGGAGAATCCTTGCTCCGGACTACTCGGTGCTCAAAATGCTCCTATTCTTATTGAAAAATGTCGGCAAGATATAGATCTTTATTTGGGTTGCTGTCCGACATCCAGGGATGGCCGGAATTGGCCGTGGTGGCTGGCGAACTGGGACCGAGAATCTGGTCGCCGGTGACAGAATGGAGGAGGAAGATGGAGAGAGTTCTTGGTGGCTTCTCTTGGTGGTGGCCGAAAATGCAGAGGGGAGAGAGAGAGAAGAGAGAGGTTTTCAATTATACTCAAGCTTGGTCAAGGCCTTTGAATGGTAGGTGAGTGAATAGTGTGAAATGACCACAACCCTTAGATCTTTGACACTTGTCTTTGCCTTTTCTAAAGAAAATCCAATGGCCATCCTTGCTCCATGAATTTCGGCAGCTATAGGAGTGTCAAATGTCCAAGATGCCCTTTCTTCATTTCATGGACAAAGCCTTAAGCTCGAGGGGCAAAATGGTCATTTTACCCCCAACGTTCAGAACGTCGTTTTTCTCGTCCCGAAAATCTTCGATAGGGTAACGGCCAATCCAAATAATGTTGGAATTCTTAATTTTTCATTTTCAAACTTTCAAGGTTCTTTTATGATAGTTTTCTCTATCAGACGTGGTTCCAGCCTATCCCGAACCGACGGGCGGCTTTCGCAGACATTACGCGTATCGATCCCGTGATTCATATCACGTTTAGGGCCCGTCAATTTGTGACGGCTTTGATTGTCATGTAATTGTGAGGGTCTATCACTAGCTCCTAAGGTCTTGATCTTCACCGTCCGATTTAGGAAAATTTTGCAAATCATACGTTAGTTAAGCGGCATCATCCGCGCTCCAATCGTATGACACTCGCAAGGCATCCCTTAATCGTTCTTGAATTGACCTTTTTGTGATTCTAAATATCCTCTCGACAATCCTTATGGTCAAAGCGTCATTTCCTATCCGATTTCCCCAGGTCCATGTACCTCGTCTCGCGTTAACCTTTCCCTTCTAGTCGACCTACTCGAATTGATCAGGTTCGAGCGGAAAACGACTGAAATACATCTCTAGATACACACTTCTCATTACTGAGCCTGAAATTGACTGGAAATCAGAATGTCACAAGGACAAATAGGAGTTATCCCATTCGGCGCCAAAATTTCCTAATGGATATAAAAGTTAAGGGAGCTTTCTAGAGAGGAGGTGGGTTAATTCAGTTTCAGAGGGTGAACAGAATCGAGAGAGAGGACGAACGAGAAGAAAAACTCGCTCTCCGACCCCCATCGTCGAGGGCTTAAGTTCAATCTTCAATTGATCTCCGGCAACAATTGAGGCCAAATCAAGCTGTGATTTCACGCATTAGAGATTCCCTAAGCTCCGTGGAGTCAATCGCACCAGCTCACGTTGCTTATACTCCCAAAAAAAGTTAAATCAGTCTTCGAGCTCTATCTCTGACCTTTAATGGCGGATCTTCATTTCGATTTTAATCCTTACAATTGATGTGCGGGAAACATCTCTAAGACGTCACTAAGCATGGTCCTGTGTTTTGATTGCATTGAAATCGAGTCAAACCCCGCATTTGAACCTCGTTACCATCACTAATTCAGTTGAAGCTTGGCTAGGTTATCCTAGACCTAACCAAGTCAATCTGACCTGTACGTAGGTATTCTGAACTTCATTCGAAACTTATCTGTGAAGGAATTGGCATGACACACCCTGAGTTGCATGATTGAACCGCCATGCCTATATACTATATTAGCTTCATTGTTCTTGATTCTAACTGTGAAATTGCGTGATTCTTCGATATGTTGTAGGTGAGATGTAGATGAGTCATTGGTATAGGATTCGAGTTGATTGGTCAAGGTTTTGCCGTTGAGCAACGGCAGGAAAACCTCGGCCGTACGTTTTGTGGTATACGTCGAGAGGTTGAAGACGATGATGTGGCAGGTTAACGGGTCAGCAATCGCAGGTGGCAGCATGTGATTGGTCCACGTAGGTGTCGAGTTGGATGGACCGTTAATCTATTAGGTTGAGTCATATTTGATTCGACGGTTGTGGTTAATTGAGTCTTATTTTTAATGACCGTCCAATTAGTAATTAGGAATATCCGAAAATAATTTTTAAAATTAGAAAATCAAAACAGACTGAAACGGTGTCGTTTAGGTTGAGGGTCGAGCGGCGTCATTTAGGTTAGTGAGGATGGACAGACCAGATTGAGTCTTGTCTTTTAATCGTGGCAATAGGCTTAAGTAATTAGATATGATGGTCGAGGAGTAGTCGACTTCTGATATGAGCCGTAGGTTTTAGTCAGCTGATCCTAAGGTCGTGGAGTAGCCACATGGTTCAATAGTAGCCATTGAATTAAATTTGAATAATATAAAAATAAAAAAATGCATAACGGCACCATTTTGGAGCAGTGGTCATGCGAGTCAGGGTCTAGGCCGATTATCCGATCCCAGTAGGTCAAATCGATCCGGTTCGAATCATTTTTTATATAATAAAAAATTCTAAAATGATTTAAAAAATAAAAATGTTAGAAAACCCTAGAAAATCCCCAAAAATATAAGAAAATTATGAAAAATTCCTAGATATTCTAGAAAATCCCAAAAATTGAGGAATGGCCACAGACAATTGAAAAAATTTCTGAAAATTCCTGAAAAATAGGAAATGGATTGGTTTGGTGACTAATCATATTTCCACCATCTTTTGACTCCATATTCCGTTTGAAATGATAAATTTACCATTTTAGAAAAATTATCTCAAAATTCTTCAAAATTACGATTTTGCTCCCATGGGCAAATCATGTCAAGAGCATTCCTTAGCCTTGATTGATATTTCTCTAGGCAAATAGGGCCTTACTAGGGATACCACGCTGTATTCGTGTTATTTATCTGGATGTCTTAAATCCTTGATTTGCGCATTTATTTTATTGACTGTGTTTATTAGGATAGTCATTCTTATCTGCATGAACTCAAAGATTTTGAGTTCACACCTCACTCATCCGCATGAAGTCCTAGGATTAGATAAATCATTCGACTTAGGTGTCGAAAGGGCGTCAATTTCGACTGTTGGCGTAACAAAGTCCCCGTTCCCATTTCTCTAGCTATAGCAGAATTGAATAGAATGCTCCCAACTGTTGGATAGGATTTTCAATCATGCCCTCTGCAAAACGATTAGTGGCGACTCCTCGGCATGTGCACATATGACATGTCACCAGACCGCACCAAAGGTCAACCAATTCCCAAAAATTGAGGAATGGCCACAGACAATTGGAAAAATTTCTAAAAATTCCTAAAAAATAGGAAATGGATTGGTTTGGTGACTAATCATATTTCCACCATCTTTTGACTACATATTCCGTCTGAAATGATAAATTTACCATTTTAGGAAAATTATCTCAAAATTCTTCAAAATTACGATTTTGCTCCTCATGGGCAAATCATGTCAAGAGCATTCCTTAGCCTTGATTGATATTTCTCTAGGCTAATAGGGCCTTACTAGGGATGCCACGCTGTATTCATGTTATTTATCTAGATGTCTTGAATCCTTGATTTGCGCATTTATTTTATTGAATGTGTTTGTTAGGATAGTCATTATTATCTGCATGAACTCTTAGATTTTGAGTTCATACCTCACTCATCCGCATGAAGTCCTAGGATTAGATAAATCATTCGACTTAGGTGTCGAAAGGGCGTCAATTTCGACTGTTGGCGTAACAAAGTCCCCGTTCCCATTTCTCTAGCTATAGCAGAATTGAATAGAATACTCCCAACTGTTGGATAGGATTTTCAATCATGCCCTCCGCAAAACGATTAGTGGCGACTCCTCGGCATGTGCACATATGACATGTCACCAGACCGCACCATAGGTCGACCACGTATTCCACCGTTGCAATTTGAGTAACGGGCCTAGAGAGAGGCCCACGTCTGATCAGATGGGACGGCCCATTAACCCCCGATCTCGTCGAAGATTTTTTGAAGATCGTGACAGACTGGCGACTCCGCTGGGGACTTATTCCAAATCAGAATCTCTGGTTAGGAATTTTAGAGGACTTGAGCCGATTAAAAAGTTGATTGATTTATTTAACCATGTTTTCTGCAGATGCTCTCAAATGTGAGGTACATACCCTAACCATTGTGTTAGATATTTTTGCAAATTGAAGAAATAAAGGGTGGAGTGTTTGTTGACATCTTTCCTACAGGTTGGAGTTAGGATTGCATGTTTATTTTTACGCAAATATTGAAGTGGTGTTTGATACAAACTATTGTGCATGACCTTGCATTTTGATGATCACGACACATCTCACACACTGGCGATTAAACCCCGAATACAACACTTCTAGGTTACCGTAGATAGGAAAATGGTACAAAAGGATCTCGTGTTTGATGATATTTGAGACTTTTGTGTTCATTCCCATTCATAATCCAAATTGGTGATATCTAGCCTTCTAAGGTGGGTACTCTTGGAGAGGAATCTGTCATATTTGGATCGTGGGAGCCTAAGCCATAGGTCATCACCACTCGATTTTTAGAGTACACTCTCACTTGTCTCATGCGTATGTCTGTGAAAGGTTGGTATACCTAAAATCACTCATTGCCATAAGGGAATATTTGATGTTCCCTGGGTTTTGGTTGGTAAGGTATTTACTTTTGATGTATTTCGTTATCCCCTGTTTCATAGTATATTCATGTGTTGCTTATTATTCACATCTACATACATTGCATACATTTTGAAATTATTCAAGTGACTGATCAAAACAATAATGATAGGGGATAGGATGTTGTTGTTTCCTAAAAGTTCGACAGAGTTATTGACCTTCGAGAATATAAGGAAAGTCACTCGCCCTTGGCGAAACACAAGGTTACACTTTACTAGATTTGTACATGGCCGAGAGCTGACTGGGCGTAAGCTGGGATATGCCAAAGATTGCCAGACTAGTTACTATGTCGATAACCTTAGGTTCAAACGACAGGCAGACGAGATGTTCAAGCACTATATTGAGATGAAAAGGCAAAATCGCAACGGCTTAACTAGAAAAGCATATGCCCTCCAAAAAGCTGAACGTCATGCCAATGAGGACAGACCGATGAACGCTCTTTGGGGAAAGAAAAGATGCCTGCAACCAAGACGAAGCTAAGACGCATCATACTCGAAAAGACTAAACCTAATAAGACCCCTGAAGTCATTATACCATGGACCAGAGAATGGCCAAAGGAGCTAAAACATCTCAACCGACCTACCACAGACTATTCTTCACACTCTGAGGGACGCTCAACTAGGGAAGAAGTCCTAATCACCGAACCGTATCCTGAAGAGGGGCAAGATAAAGATGCAATCAAGGAGGAAACCCCGATGGACCATTACCCCGAAGAAGAGTAGATCTTGGGGAAGGATAGTTTAGATCCCACATTCCATCGACCTTTTATCGCTTTCTTGTTTTAGAATAAATCTGATTAATATTTCACCCTTCTCGAGGCCCATTTCTATCTCTCTTTCATGGTATATCCTTCTTATAATAAGGAGTTTACACCGATGTGCCCACAGTTGATGTTTTGACCAATGGAATGTGACGTTGTTATTTCCTTTAGTCACTAAGATGATTCTGACTAATTGCATAATTCACTTGTTTGAAATTCAAATTAGATCTTGAGTCAGGTTTTTCATAGATTCTAATTTTCATTTCATTAACTGAAGTATGTAATTAAATCAATCCATGCATATTTCGTGACATTTGCATAATCACATGTTTGAAGTAATCTTTGGCGATTGATTTTTCAAAATCATTTGCATATTTTAGACTTGATGGGAAAGAATGACATCCAAGTATTCAAAGTCTTTCGAGCTGAGCTCCTGGTTTGGTAGGACAGCATGGGTGAAGCCAGCCAGAAGTACACTAAATCGCGACTAGGGTATCTGTTGGAGCTACTAAAGATTGAATGTCCATCGGCCTTTATTCAAGCCATGGCGCTCTGTTGGGATCCTATTACCGCGACGTTCTGCATAGAAGGATTGGAGGTTACCCCTACCCTTGAAGAAAATAGGGCTGCCATTGGAGTTGAGTTCACTCACTTATTAGTCCAACCTCATATAGGGTTTGAGCCATTAAGTCAACTAGCTGAATTCCTTAATACAAGCGTTAATGAAATTAAAGCAGATGCCAAAAGTAATTTTGGACGAGTCTCCCTATCTCTATCTTTTCTTCTACATAGATTTCTCAGCCTCTCTACTAACAAAGGAACTAAATCTCATAGAGCTTTTGTCTTGGTAATCTTAGCTTTATCCTATTTTCGATCTCGTCTGTTACTTTTGACCCTATCATGGCTGTAGTGGTTAAACAAGTCTGTTATTGGTGGGATTATTCGAACCTTATCCTTGTTAAACCTTCTTCTCCCTGAACCGTTTTGGGAAAAACAAGAAGGGAATCTTTAGAGCCTCTAGTGGTTTTCTATATCTGTGGTTCACATTTCATAGCAAACAATTTCATATCCACATGGGTCTCGCTAAGATTAGTTCTGATGCCCATTCTCTTAAAACTTTCATCAAAACTCATACATGTATTCATAAGTTCAACTTTAAAGAATGGAGATAATTTCTTAAAACTCTAAAACCAAAACAACTCCGATGGCGGCTTAGATTACCAGTACTGGGTAAAGTCAAACTCGCATGCAATGGCGAAGACCTAGTCCCCTTGTTAGGATTTACAGGTGCCACTGCATATTATCCAAGAAGGGTAATCCGACAGTTTGGAGCATTGCAAGAGATCCCTTTATCGCCACGACCAGGTGTCTTCTCGTTTGACATGCCAAGGTAAACCTTTACAGGGGAAAAGAAGAAGCGATTCGAAGCCAATGTAAAATTCATCATACGCTCTCTAAAAGACTCCCAAACTGAAGCCGTAGAATGACAAGATAATATGACTCATGAGATGAATACTCATAAGGCTTCTGCAGAATATATTCGATGCTTTGAGGCGATCAGATGCAGCTTTGTCGAGCCTTGTGTGCCTAAATACATCGTGCCGTACGTGTCTGGAGTGTAGCCGTACATACATGAAGATATGGGATCGCCATCATATTCGAGAGATGAGGAATCTCAAACTAAAGGACTCGATCTCTACTCGGATAATGAGAGTGCCTTAGGCTCTAAACGCCCTAGGCTTAGATAAGACCATTCTTTCAAGTATAAAATATGTAAACATTATGATGTTTGCTTAACATTTGAATTAAATGTTACTTTTGGCACATATGTATGGACATATGCATGTTTTGTCAATGCATCAAAAACTGTTGTAAAAATATTACGATTCTTTTAATTTCATGAATTCTCTAGGTAAATGATTGAAAGAACTGCTCACGTGAGATTAAAGCTCACAAGATAGTCCTTTTTCTCATTCTCGATAGAAAACATGCAATTGAAGGAATCAAATGCTTTCCTTATCTGTCCTAAAGAGATACTTACTTGTTATTTTAAATAAATAGGTACTCTCTATTCACAAAATTACCAAAACATTATTCTCGTACTCGGTTTAAGATAAAAATGGAACAGCAAGAGTTGACTTCAAGAGTAGGCATGCTGGAAACCCAAATGACTACGATGACTACCATGATGGTTGAGATTAAGGCAATGTTGGAAGCCTCTCAGGCCAGATCAGCAACAGCACCTAACCTGAACGACTCAAATCAACCATCAATGCCCAATACGACTGACAAAGAGATAGCTGAAAGTGCCCAACATGTCGTAGAAGACACTCGTACGCCGAATGTCCAGTCATAACCGAAGATACCTCATATTGTCATTAACCTCAAGAAGGAGGAAAAAGAAAAATAAGCTGTGAAAACTGAAGCCGAGGCTCAGAGGATAGCCAAAATTGAGGAATGTTTGAGCAATCAGGGCTATGAGTTAGCTTGTTTTGGCAAAATATCTCCCTTTGCCAAAGTGGAAACTCCCCTTGACTACAAAGAGCCAGATTTTGTAAGAAACTACAATGGAACAGGTTGTCCACGTGCTCACCTCAAATGTTATCTCGTAAGATGGCGCACTATTCTGACTACATTCCCCTACTAATGAATACGTTCCAAGAGAGCTTGGCTGGCGTCGCTTGGGCTTGATTTATTGAGTTGGACCTCGATGAATACGACGGATGTGCAGATCTTGCTAAAGATTTCCTCAGGTAGTATAAGTTTAACACAGTTACGGCACCGATGAGGGAATATTTATTACAAATTGTGAAAGCAAGAAGCGAAGCAATCAAAACATACGCCCAGAGATGGCGGGCTTTGGCAACCCAAGTCAACCGTCGATCCCAGAAAATGATTTGATTGACCTTTTCTTGAAAGCAGTTTCATATGAATACTTCGACAAATTAAACACTTCAAGATGCCAAATCTTTACACATTTGATAAAGGTAGTCGAGAGATTGGAGTGGGCTTTAAGAGAAAGAAGGCTGCATGAAACTTCAACGAGAAAGCAATATCCCCCGAGAAAAGAAAAAGAGACTGAAGTTGATATAGCCTTTGTACCAGATTTTCATAAACCCAAGGTGTTCACTAACTCCAATCAGACCAAAGGAGGATCATCATGGTCAATATCTAAAGTACAAGAGCCTAAGAAGAGGCAACCTCAGAAGCAATTTTTCTAACTCCCTAGATCGTTATCCAAATTGCTATCGATACTATTAGAACAACACTTGGTGGCAAAGGAACCTCCTAGCAAAAATCCGACGAAATATCCTGATTTTGATGAAAGCCAAACTTGCACCTATCATATAGGTGAAAGAGAACACAATGTGGACAACTACTACATCTTTAAGTTGAAGGTTCAATGCATCATTGACAGTCAAATTTTGAAGTTTGATGATGTAGCTCCAAATGTGCAATAAAATCCACTTCCTGACCACCAAGCAGTTGATGCAATATTCGTTGATGAGGAAGAAAACCACCTAGAACTGAAGGTGAATGTATCCAAGTTAATCAACATTCTGGCAATCAGTTCATCATATCCAAAGGAGGGAGAAGTGTCAATCGAGAGAAAGAATTTATGCATTGCCAAGACGATGAGCCTGGGAATAATGGCGAACAATGCTGATGAAAGGTTTGAAGGGATTAAGGCCTTAGTGAACCTAGAATAGAACTAGTTTTTGGTTAAAACCAAGTAAGGAAATATGTGGAATGTCCCACACAAAAGTCCGGTAGGTGACGTAGAGTTGATTACCGAACCAAAAGAAGAGCTTGACGAAGACGAACTGGAAGTTACCAAGCGAAATCTGGCTGATCGTAGATTTGTAACTGAAACACTAGAAAGGAGTGAAGTTATAGATAATCTGAGTGAGGATTCTGGTGGATACAACTTCAAAGTGAAATACTCTGCTCCTTTCAATTTCTTCCAAAAAATAAAGGACATCATACCCAATGGATGGGGAAGTATGGATGATCATGTTCAATCAGAGGTCCGAGAAGGGGTGATAGAGCCTCTTGCGGAAGAACCTGAACTATCACTCAACCAAGTAATGTCGGAACACTTCCTACGCATTGAAGAACAAGTGAATGATTTCTCATGGGAGATGGAGGATGTGTCATTTCAAGACAAAAGATAAAAAGCTTGACACAGAACAATATGTCGGAATGGAGAAGTTAAGAGCCCAATGGCAAAGTTTGACTGAACTATTCGAGAGAGTAATAAAATACTTGAAATTTGCAATTTCGGCAGAATCAAGTGATGCTGACAGGTATCACCAGTTAGAATACGAAAACATCCCAAAAGACTTTGGTGATATTGTGACAATGATTGAAACTGCTAAACTATGGTGATCAAACTAGGTGAGCTGGACAACCTAAGCCAAGAAGAAGATTGCCCTGTTAAACCCATTGCGATTCGCCTACTAAGAAATGAAACAGATGATGAATCTGAACTAGAGGCAGTCCGCCTGATGACAGCAACCATAAAAGTCCTGCCGGTAGAAGACTATAACCCCAAGGTAGTCCATTGGAACTATGGAAAGAGAGAAATAGATGTTGTGATGAGGTCTGGACAATTTTACACCCCAAAGGAAGGCGAATTTGAAAAGAATGAAGTTTCGAAAGAAGATACAGAAAAGCTCATGTCTATCATTAAAACCAGCGAGTTCGAGGTGACAGAGCAGTTAAGGAGGATGTCGGCTCAAATATCTCTATTAGATTTGTTTATCAACTCAGAGAAACATAAAGATGCGCTGCTGAAGATACTAAATGAAGTGCGTGTCCCTGAAACAATCAGTGATGTACAGTTGGGAGATTTTGTGGAGGCAATCCTTCTAAAAGACCAACTGAGCTTCTCAGATAAAGATTTCCCCATGGACGAAAGAGGACACTACAAAGCCTTATACATCACTGCACACTGTAATGGGAAGAGAGTAGCATACGTGTCAATCAACAACGAATCTGCTTTTAACATCTGCCATTTGGCTACATTGAGAAATTTGGCCATTCAAGAGGAAATCATTCGAACCTCCAAGTCAGCTTTTAGAGCTTTTACTAGGATAAGAAAGATAGTAAAGGGTGAAATAGAGCTGGATGTACTCATTGGTCCAATCAAATTCTCCAAGTAAAGGCTTTGCCAAGCGTATTTGGATTCCTATTAAGGAGACCCTAGATTCAAATTGTTGGAGCCGTACCTTCAAGTCTACATCAAAAAATGCGATTCGCCCATGGAGAAGTTAATCTCCTTGCGTATCATAATAGAGTTATCCCCTACATTGAGCCAGAAGTTAAGCAAAAGGCCAGCTACCATTCCCTAGAGCTGGTGGCAGTGGTCCACACTCCTGTGGGGGCGATACTGAAGGCCCATTTTATCTCTGAAGCTAACCTTTTACCAGCTAAGATGCTACTAGCATGTGGATTCAACCTAGGAAAATGTCTTGGCAAGCATGATCAAGGAATCAGTGCTCCTCTACAGTTAAAATCCAACAAGCATAACATAGGCTTGAGATATCGAAACACTTGTATCGGTGAGGCTTGAGATATCGGAACACTTGTATCGGTGATTTTACCTTTAAGACAGCAGGCCGAGGCCGAGGTAAGAGCCGTGGACGCCAGAAAAACCAGGAGGATTCCTTCATTGGTTCTCCAGCCTAGAAAGGCAAATCTAAGATGTTCAGCAGCCCTTTGAGCGAGTATTTCAGCAAAAACTCCATGTGGCTGTCAGAATAAGGGATATGTCCATCAGCAGAACCAGATCTAGCAAACCCTTTTCTAGAAAATGAATCTATAAACATCATCATAAAGTGGCTTGATGATGAAGCCATTACTTCTTAGTAAAGAAACATCTCTCCTACTTTTAATACTGTACTTAACTTCCTACATTTGTTTGCACTTTTTGTTTTTGTTATTTGAGGTAAGTGTAGGAAAACGCTTTTCGATCTCCGACCATTGGTCCAAACAACATAACTTGTAATGTGGTCCATTTTTTGCATTTAATAAAACGCACAAATTTTATTAAGAACATATGGAACCACAAACAAGCCCAATGATGATGCTGGCTTTTCATATAGGAAGCTTGAGGCCTGATTTGCAATATGATTCTTGATTTTCAAAAGATTTCTAAGGAACAAGGATGTCTGAAAATATGATGACTAGTTCCGTTTATGCCTGTACTTATTTTGAAATCTCTTTTGAAAATATTTTTCACACTCATGCATTGCGTTTTTATATGAAATAAAGACTAACCATTCTCACGGCATTTCAGGCATATCATCTCAAACATGCATACTAGGTTATTGGGCGAACTAGATCACCAAGATGATTACTCCTGTGATGTTGAGGAAGACGAAGATGAGGGTTATGCGGCTATCCGTAGAGAGTGGAGTGCCTTCGAAAAGTCGATACCTCCCACTTCAAAAGAGCTAGTTGTCATTAACTTGGGCGATACTGCAGACATCAGAGAAGTCAAGATTAGGGGCATCTATCATGAGATGAATTACTTGAAGAATATCGAGATATTTTTGCATGGTCATATGCTGATATGCCGAGTTTAGATCCTAGAATCGTGGAACATGCGTTACCCACAGATCCTAGTGTTAAACCGATAAGACAAGGCAACATATAGATGAAAGCTGAGTTAGAAGATAGAATTAAAGAAGAAGTGATGAAACTTCTTAGAGTGGACTTTATTGAAGCTATCCCATATTCAAATTGGATTGCAAACATAGTCTCAGTTATGAAAAAAGATGGCAAAGTCCGAATCTATGTGGATTATCGGGACTTGAATAGAGCGAGCCCAAAAGATGATTTTCCACTTCCCCACATTGATGTGCTGGTAGATAGTACGGCAGGGTACAAATTATTCTCATTCATGAAAGGATTCTTCAGATATAACCAGATCCTCATGAAAAAGGAGGACAAGCCGAAAATTACGTTTACCACCCCTTAGGAAAATTTTTGTTATAAGGTCATGCCTTTTGGACTAAAGAATGATAGGGCAATGACATGATCACCAAATCCAAGAAAGGACAAGATCACATTCAACTGTTAAGGAATCTATTTGAGCGACTGTGAAAATACAAGTTGAGGTTGAACCCTAACAAATGTGTGTTCGGGGCAAAATCTAAGAAACTTCTTGGATTCATGGTCAGTAACAGGGCCATTGAGATGACTCTTCGAAAATTCAAGCTATTCGTGACCTATCAACTCCCTCGACTGTGAAAGAAATACGAAGTCTTCCAGGGAGATTAAACTACATCACCAGGTTCATTAATCAATTATCGAATGTGGCTAAACCGATTTTCAAACTGCTCAAGAAAAGTGCGAAAGTAACTTGGAATACAGAATGCAATCAGGCCTTCTAAAAGATCAAAACCTATCTAGTCACTCCACCAGTATTTGTGCCACCCGTCCCAGGTCATCCCTTGACCTTGTATTTGACTATATATCAAGAATCTTTGAGAGCCTTACTTGCTCAAACAAGCCATGTGGATGGCAAGGAAAGAGCCATCTACTATTTAAGCAAGAAATTCACCTCATCTGAAATAAATTATGTACTTGTCGAGAGGGCTTGCATAGCAACAGTGCAGGTACTTCGCAGATTAAGATAGTATACCCTACACCACCATATTTAACTGGTAACAAAAAATGACTCAATCAAATATCTCCTGAAGAAACCCGTTTTGATTGAAAAATTAGCAAAATGGCAAGGGATGTTGTCTGAATTTGACATCAAGAGTTTTCCGCAAAAAAAATTATGAAAGAAAAAGCCATAGCCGATATGTTGGCAAAGAATTCTCAAAATTGCACATCTTTTGAAAAGACAAAAGCGAAAGATCAAGTTTTGAATCTGACAGAAGACAAATGGGTCATGTATTTCGATGGTGCCATCAATCTATCGGGAGCTGGCAAAAGGGCAGTGCTAATATCCCCTAATGGTCAGCATTATCCTATTACAACAAAACTGACTTTCCCATGTACCAATAATATTTCAAAATACGAAGCATGTATTCTAGGCTTACAACTGGCCATCTCCATGGAGCTACCTAAGCTGCAGGTTTATAGAGATTCTATGCTCATTATTTTTCAGATAAAGGGAGAGTGGAAAACAAAGTATGCAAAACTCACCTCTTATCATGAGTACTTTAAAGAGTTGACACTTAAGTTCGAAGAAGTGTTATTTGAATACTTTCCAAGATCACAGAACTGGTTTGCAGACGCGTTGGCCACATTGGCCTTAATGTTACAAATAACTGATGGATTATAAGTAAAGCCACTAAGAATAGGCATAATCAGAAAACTAGCTTATCGCATGCTAGTCAAAGAAGAATTCACGGAGAACCGTGGTACCATGATATCAAAAATTATCTCTTGAAGAGAGAGTTTCCTGAAGGATGTCAAGCAGGAGACCGAAGATATATAGCCAAGCTGGCCAGCAAATTCTTCCTCAGTAGACAAACTTTGTACAAAAGGTCATTCGACTCTACTCTATTAAGGTGCGTAGATGCTAAAGAAGTAAATACTCTCATGAGGGAGATCCACGAAGGTATATGCGAGCCACACATTAATTGTCATCTCCTCGCTAGGAAAATTATGCGGCTTGGTTATTATTGGATGACTATCGAATCAGATTGTAGTCAGCATGTCAGGTCATGCCACCAATGCCAAGTATACGGCGATAAGATTAACGCATCCCCGAACGAACTTCATCAGATGTCTAAAACTTGGTCTTTCTCTATGTGGGGTATAGACATGATAGGGCCTAACAATCCAGCAGCTTTAAATGGTCATCGCTTCATCTTAATTGCCATTTATTACTTCACAAAATGGATAGAAGCTAGTTCCTACACAAATGGCACTGCAAGGAGTGTGGCATGGTTTATCAATA
Organism: Rhodomyrtus tomentosa; assembly: GCA_028455895.1. Taxonomy (NCBI): domain Eukaryota; kingdom Viridiplantae; phylum Streptophyta; class Magnoliopsida; order Myrtales; family Myrtaceae; genus Rhodomyrtus; species Rhodomyrtus tomentosa. The sequence goes on from JAPCWY010000008.1 coordinate 15,535,070, forward strand.
GAGATATAATTCTCGTATGGTACCCTTCGAGCGATCATTACAGACAATGGGTCTAACTTAAACAATAAAATTGTCGACAATCTAATGGATCACTTTGGTATTCGACATCTTAATTCTTCCCCTTACCGCCCACAAATGAATGGAGCAGTTGAAGTGGCAAACAAGAATATCAAAACAATTTTGGTTAAAACTACCGAGAATTACAGGAATTGGCATGAGAGGCTACCCTTTACCTTGATGGCATAACGAACTTCGATTAGGACTTCTATAGGGGCAACTCTTTATGCTCTGGCATACGTGATGGAAGCGATCCTGCCTGTAGAGATTGAGGTCCCATTTTTGAGAATATTGTCAGAAGTTAAACTTTCTAAGGCAGAATGGATCAAACGCAGATGTGAACAGCTAAATCTGATAGACGAGAAGCGTCTTAGAGCAATCTGTCATGGCCAAAGTTAATAGAAAAGGGTGGCTAAGTCATTTAACCGAAAGTTAAACCCAGAAGTTTCGAGGTGGATGACCTGGTGATAAAGAAGACTCTTTCGAGTGCGGCTCATCCGGGAGGCAAGTTTACCCCAAATTATGAAAACCCTTATATTGTCAAGAAAGTCCTCATGGAAGGAGCATTAATTCTTGTAAATTCTGAAGGAGAAGAATTGGAATATCCTGTAAATTCAAATGCTGTGAAAAAGTATTATCCTTAAAATGAAATCAGATTATGATCACTAGACTTTCTCTGAGACAATCCGAGTAGCCATAGCGGTCATTACATAAGCATATCATACATCCATACATACATGGCATGTGTTATGTTTTGCAGGATTTCAAGAAATGAACTCACAATCAAACTCATCCAAATGGAACCAAGAACAGAATGGTCCCTGACACGTAGAACTAGGTGATATGTATCTGTTCCATCAAGTGTTAAAATATCTTTCACTCACTGGAATTTCTATTAGCTTCATGCAGGAATGCCTGCTGATGACAGAGGACAGCGCTGGAGAAATACTGTAAAATTTCTCACCCTCTTGTAAGAGAGAAGGAATAAAAAATGAGCATACATATTGTCAAACTTAGGAATGAACCGTGCTTTCAAAAGATGAATTTCTGACACTTATTGTGCACCTGTTGGGATTAGAGGTTATCCAAGCATGGTTGAAACATACATGATACATCATTAAATTCCTGTGAGGTGAAATGTCTGGAGAAAAACGAAATGATTTTTCCAAAACAGAGTTGTTTAGAATATCTAGCATGAATGTTTCTTCAAACAAGGGGCAAACCTAATCCAAACATGTCCTATACACACCGAAGAGATAAGAGGAGTGTAAGGATAGAAGAGCCTAAACCAAGGGATGTAAGGGTTATTCACATCAATTATATGGATTGGGATAATGGAGGCATTCATTCTTCTCCATAAACACTTCAGGTGATCATTGACAAACCCTTTGAGCGATGGTCTTCATTTCTTAACCATGTCAAAAACCACCCCACGTTAAGGTCGTATAAAAGCAATCCAGTAGCATGAAAAAGTAAATGGTTAGAAATCTTTTTGCTCGGACTAACATCAATCTTCGTGTGTTGATATGCATTGATCTAAGCGCTTTAGAATGACGAAGAGATGATTGTTTCTCTATCCTCCACACTTATATCCATTGCATAGCCAATTTGAGTCTATATATTCGTTTCATATACCCCTATTGGTGGTCATTGCACAACACCAAGGCGAAGGTGGCAAAGACACTAGTAGACTGAAAAATTCAAAAGGTAGGAGCTATAAGAGATTTTCAAAGCAAAGTGTTCAAACAGGATGTGTGACATTCCGAATTTCGACCATCTCGAGGCTATTGAATGGAAGGATATTGATTGGTGTATTTTAGTTGTAACTCGCTCGGAGTTGGTCACTCTTGAGTTATCTGACCAAAAGGGAAAGACTGACGCAGAATCGGGTACGTAGATTTAGGGAATTCGAATGAGAAATGACACTTTGACCATAAGGATTGTCGAGGGAATATCTTGAGCCAGCAGAGATCGATCTAGGAATGATCATGGAATGTCTTGCTAGCGTTATACATTGAGACGCGGATGGTTCCGCTTAACCAATGTGTAATTTGCAAGAAGTTCCTAAATCGAATTTCGATAATTAGAATCGAAGGAATGAACGATAAACTCTCATAATTACATGACAACCAAAGTCGCCACGGCTTAAGAATTATCCCAAGGTCGAAATGCGTAGCGTCTGCAAGAGTCGCCCGTTAGTTTGAGATAAACTGAAATTAAAGTCGATGAGAGATCAACATGAAATTAGACCTCGAGATTTCGGTATTGAACATTAAGGAATTCTGATATTTGAAGTGAAATGGACGTCGCCTCATCGAGGGTGGTTTATATTGGAAAAATAGAATTTCATATTAAAAGTGCCAAATGACCATTTTGCCCCTCAACTTTTGGCCTTGCCTTAAGAAGTTTAGAAGGTTATTTTGGTCATTCTATGCGCCTCTATATGGCTACTGAAAATTGTGAAGATAAGGTCAAAGGAAGTCAAGGCCTACTAGAAGCTATGCCATGTGTCACTCAATGGGAGCCTCTTGCATTAATTACCTCACCTAAATTAATCTTGTTAATTTCACCTCAATTATTTGTGTGAAATCCTTTGTTAGCCGTGTACCTTCCCCCTTCATTTTTCCCTTCATTTTCTCCTTCCTTTCTCTCGGCTAAACGGATTTCTCGTGGACAGACAGAAACCGGTTCACTGTTCTGACCATAACTTTGTCGTTCGACATTGGATTGAGGTAAAACCACTATCATCTTAAAGTTTATCATCTTGTCGTTCTAAAAAGGTATTATGAACTTAATTTGGCCCAGCCGTTTGTCCCGTAGGTCTGTTTAAGTAGGCAAAGGTTAAAATCTGACCCGATTTTGGAGAGGGAGGTTTTAGGGGGCTTCTAGACTCCAAATGACCCTAAATTTTTTGTGAGATCTTCATAACATCTATTACTTGAGTTGGGTAAGCAAGTATGATTATTGTCTTAAGGATTTATGGTGTTTTAATGGCCGAACAGAGGTGATTAAAGTCGGACAGATTATGACCGTGCGAGGATCGTGAATGAAACGGACTGTTTGAAGGTCTTGTGGATTTGTCTCGTATCAAAAATCTTGGTGAGCTTCCTAAATACATAGATTGAGGTCCTAACAAGTTTATCCTGTGAAGAATTGAGGCTTAAGATTGAGATATGACTTGATTACGCTAGTTAAATCGAAAACTGATTCTGATTTAGAGAGTGCATGTTCTGGCCAGTTCTATTGGGGGCTAATTAAGGGATATTTGGACATCAAATTGACTCATAAGACCCCATAAGACATGATGTGAGGTGTTAATGGGGAGTTTGTGAAGTGGATTGGAAGTTAAAAGTGATTTAAGGGCTATTTGGTGCATAAAACTCTAAGTTATACCTTGCTTTGTGTGTGGCCATATGAATCGAATATATTGAGAGTTTGTAGGAGTGTTATCAAGTGTTCGATGGATTGATAAGGTGTCTTGAGTTACCAATTGAATGGCTATTGAGGGATTGATTTAATGGAAGTGAGAATTCAATAGCTTTTGATCTAAAATTGGTGAACTTTTCTAGGTTGACGAGGGATCCTTGGTTGGTTGCATACTTATGGAATTGAGAAGGATCTTTTGATTGGAAATATGATAGCTTGATCGAAAGGTAAGTGTTTCCTAAACCTTTATCTGAATGTTAGGACACTACTGGATAGAGTGGTCGAGTGATTTGATTGCTTTATAAAGCCTATGAATTGAATTGCTTGATTGAGTAGTGGGTTCCATGACTTGAATGGCATAGCATAACAATTGGACTGTAGTAGGCCTTGATGACATATTTGGCTATTGAGCCTTCGATTGTTTAATTGTGATGCCTACGTAACTTATATGGCTATAACGCTTGTGATATTGAAGTAGCTATGAAGCCATGTTGTTGAATTGGTCATGGTGCCTATGTTATTGAGTTGATTATAGTGCCTATGTTATTATATAAACGGCTATAGTGCCGATGCTATATGAATGGGCTACAGTGCCCCAGCGATCATTGGCCTGTGACCTCAAAGATCGCATTGGCTTGATGCCCTTGATGATATCGATTGGCCTGTGGCCCTAGTGATATCAATTGACTATGAGTTCCAATTATACCGATTGGCCTGTGGCCCAAGTGATTTCGAATGGCAGTGAGCCCTGAATAATAATAATGCCTGTGGCCCCAGTAATATCGAATGGTTGTGAGCTCAAATAATAATGAAGATACCGATTGGCTTGTGGCCCCAGTGGTATCAGATGGCTACAGCCTCAAAAATACCGATTGGCCTGTGACCCCAGTGGTACCAAAATATCGATTGACTTATGGCCCTAGTGATATCAATTAGCAAGAGTGCTAGAAAAGTACATCGCGGCTGAGAGCCCAAGCGATGAGTGGATTTTAAAGTTATGAAAATTGTGTATTGAATCACATGTTGCATGTGCAGTGAGCTTGAAATCCTGAAGTTGAGTGTGGTTGATTGTGTTTTTTATCCATGCTTGGTTATTGATAACCCTATTTTGATGATGCCATGCGCCATTGCATTGATGCATGCTTGCATCTTGGTGACATTTGTGTGTGGTCTGGGAGGATTGGTGTTCAGGTCTAGGTTTAGGTTTCACTTGCTGAGATATATATATCTCACCCCAATGGGAGATTAATTTTTCAGGTACTTGAAGATGGAAATATAGGCAAGACGAGGATGAGCTCTCGATGAAGTAATGGCATGAATAGTTTTATGTTTTTGTGACCTTAGGGATTGTATCTGGATTTTGAGAATTTAGGAATTGAATTATGGGTACTTGACTGCGATAACTTCTGAGTAGAATTTTATTAATAAGAGAAGTGACCCATTTGTCCTAAGTCATCTCGTGGTAATTTGTATGGAGCAGCTTAATGGCTTCCGTGACCTTATTTCTCTTTTGAGCTATGATGTGATTGGCCGAGGGATCCTAAAAGATCATTAAAGAACAACGGCCTGGTGAGATGTTCGCGTGCTCACCGGGTTCAGGGCATGACAGGATGAGACTCAGGTCACATGCTTTACATGATCATCAAAAATCCTAGTTCCTAGAAAAAGAAAAGGAAAAGGCGGGATCGAAAAAGAGAAAAAGCTTAACCTCTATGCATTAAAAAGAGACAAAAGCCCGACAAGAGCAGGGCTGACCCACATTAGAATACTGAAAAGCCGTAAGATTGATTTTGAGGACACCAAGAGATTACTGGATGCCTCGACCCTTAATAAATTCTGAAATAAAGAAAAACCCTCATGAATTGTGCATCAAAAGGCTATCCCTCGAATGGAATCATAGCGGATTGCCAAAAGATAAACAATGTCTTTCAAAGATTAGATCCATTCTCAAGACGAGTAGTATCAAGAAGACTAAAGATGTTCTTCGAAGAGTTACCCATCAGAGACAAAATAGAGGGTTGATTGGCAATGATCACTAATATCAAACCCTTCGCGATTTCAGGCAAAAAACAAGCCTTTTTCTGTCTTTAGTCCTACCAACATTACAACCATTCACCGTCTTTTCCGACTAAGATGCCTAGATTAATGTGTACCTTAGCTCGAAGAGGTACTAGCAAGATTATTTCTTTCTCATTTTGTAAGGTTCTTAACTTAAAAACCCAAAGCAGATGAAGAAAATTTTCATTCAAAAGACCTGACTCAAAGAGTGAGTCACCCTTGGAAAACATGTCCAGGCTCAACATTACGGTCCCATAAAGACCTCCCGATTGATCAAAATGTATGCGCTGCAAATAACCCCAAAAATCCAAGTACAGGTTATTAGGAAATTCAAGTGCTTTCTTTATGTAAGACCAAAGTCAAAGAATCGTTGAGAAGCCCTCTTTGATAGAGATATTCCAATAGAATGCTTAAAATAAGCTTTGTTAGAAATTTCAAATTGTTTTATCCAAGATTTTCCTTACAAGGATTTCTGATCATCTTTGCATGCTATAAGATGTCTTGGGTAACCTCATGCATCATAAATGATTTTACATAATCGCATAGATCAAAGTAAAATTTTGTCTGCATTATAACTGTCATTGTCTCGAGATAATTAATATCTTTTCGATGAGGAATGAACTCTCGGGTTTAAACTTCTATAAGGCCCATGACAGCCCAGTTCAAAGAAGGACATCTTGCTCAACAATGAAGAGCTTCAGAATCGTCTTAATGTGAGATTTCAGGTTTGAGCTTTCTACAAAATACTTGAAGCCCCCAAATCCCAAAATAGCACCTTACTTGTCGAAAGAACAATCTTAGGAATTATCTTTTTGAGAGATTTTGGGTAACCCCTAAATCCCAAAAGAGTCTCGTTAACAAAAGTTTTTGCGGATTTGAGCTTTCTGCAAGATACTTGGAGTCCCCAAATCCCAGAATGACACCTTACACATCAAGAAAACAATCTTTAGAACCAACTTTTTGTAGGGTTTTAGGTAACTCCTAAACCCCAGAATAACTCCTTTGGTAAAACCTAAAGAATTAGATATACCTCATTTGTATAGACTATTGTTGATTCCTTAAGGTGTAGGAAGCCTAGTCTCCAGCAAACCCTAAAAAATGGGTGTGTCACCTTTAGGTTCCTAGTGAATAGAAATCCAAGTCTCCGATAAACCCTACAAAGCGGGTACGTCGCCTTTAGGTTCTTGGTAGATAGGATGTCTTATTTCCGACAAAGCCTAATGAACGGGTGCATCACCGTTAGGTTCCTAACATGAAAGGAATCATATTCATGCCTAATCCTCCACACAAATCGAAACTTTTGATAATCCCTAAGGAGCGGATGCGTCGTCCATAGGTTCCTAATATGAAAGGAATCATATTCATGGTCTGATCCACCATAGGGATCGAGACTTTTGATAATCCCTAAAGACCGAGTGCGTCATACTTAGGTTTCTGTCAGATAAGAATCTCATTCTGATTTGGTCTACCACACGAGCTAAAGTTTAACCTCCCTAGGATGCTCAAGAGATGAGTCCCTAGGTATTTACTTGAATGAATCATATATTGCACATGCCATACTAGCATCAAGCAAGTAAGTAACAGATAAGTAACTCTACTCTCTCTCCCACATCAGCAAAAGCAGAATGAACAGAGCGTTCACCAACAGGATAAGAAAAATTGAATGTCAGGATTCATTTTTCTTTTTCCTAGTCGAGTCAATCTAGACTCAGGTGTCATTTGTCTTTGAGTGAAACCTCTCACAAGATTCCTCTCAAAGAGGAGCAGCTATTAACACTTGATTTTTAATTAGTCTTTTTAAGTTTATTTTTAAAAAATTTATAAAAAATTGAAAAATTGAAAAATCAACTTTGGTGACCTTGGCCAAACCCAAGGAACCATTTTTAACCATTTTTTTCATTTTTCACATTTTTTGGTATTTTTGAAAAATAAAAAATACATGAAAAAATCAAGAAAAATAGCATTCGAGGTCACAAAAATATGAAAAAATAGTAATATTTTTATTTTAATTTCCTTGTCTTTTTGACCTCATATAAAGTCCAAATTCAAATTTAATTTTATGTGTTCCTTTATTACACGTATGATTGAATTTGGTAAAAAAATGTCAAGTGAGTCTTGTAATTTGTAATTTTGGCATTTTAAGGGTCTTCACATTCAATCTAATTGTCTTTCATTGCAATTTAGCCTAATTATTTGCACAAATTGCTCAATTGCATGAATTGGATAAAATTGCATACTTAATTGTAATTTAGTCCTTGAATTTGGGCATAATTGAAATTAATTTTAATTCAAGAGCTACATTTGCAAATTGAAAACACTACCCAATATTTTTTTTTTATCGTTTTGAGTCAATTGACATAGGTAGTTTGGTCCAATTTGACTGATTGAGCCCTCAATTGCACAATTTTTCAAATCATAATTAAATGAAAATTTGGAGTTGTCATAGAAATTTGCTAGAACTTTTGGACAAAAACACATTTTTAGATAAAATTAATGTTCTAAGTTTGATTCTGAGGTTTAATTGTGAAAATTTCCCACGAAATTTGGTTAATTTTGCGAAAATCAAGTCAGAATCGATTCTCACCGGTCAGACTAGTCGAACTGGTCCACTACAGTGTCGTTTTCTTCCCCAAACTCCCGCGTGAGTGAACAGCTCCCGCGCTGATTTTGATCGTCAAATTGAAGAGCAATTCGCGAGTAATTGGAAGGAAAATGGTAGGCGTTTTGTTCCTCTCGTCATGCCCTGTTGATCAACACCGGCGACATCACCTGACGTCGCTGGGACAAAGAGTAATCGACTTGTCAAGGTTGCGGTACCTGCAAAAGTCAACAGAAGCAAACTCAGATCAAATTAGTCCAAATTTGCACCAAATGGAGAACGCCGGAGATCCTGACGGACATGGACGGAAACCCAACGGATTCTGTCACCGTCCGACAACCAAATGGCACGTGGGAGGCACGTGACAGGGACAAATAGGAGTTCTCCCATTCGACGCCAAAATTTCCAAATGGATATAAAAGTTAAGGGAGCTTTCTAGAGAGAAGGTGGGTTAATTCAGTTTCAGAGGGTGAACAGAATTGAGAGAGAGGACGAACGAGAGGAAGAACTCGATCTCCAACCACTGTCGTCGAGGGCTTGAGTTCAATATGCAAGTGATCTCCGGCGACGATTCAGGCCAAATCGAGCTATGATTTCGCGCCTAGGAGATTCCCTGAGCTTCGTGGAGTCGATCACACGGCTCACGTTGCTTATAATCCCGAAAAATGGTAAGTCAGTCTTCAAGCTCCATCTCTAACCTTTAATGGCAGATCTTCATTTTGATTTTAATCCTTACAATCGATGTGTGGGAAACATCTCTAAGACGTCACTAAGCATGGTCCTGTGTTTTGATTGCATTAAAATCGAGTCAAACCTCGCATTTGAACCTCGTTGCCATCGTCGATTCAGTCGAAACTCAACTAGGTTATCCTAGACCTAACCAAGTTAATCTGATCTGTAGGTAAATATTCTGAACTTTATTCGAAGCTTATCTATGAAGGAATTGGCATGACACGCCCTGAATTGCATGATTGAATCGCCATGCCTATATACTGTGTTAGCTTCATTGTTCTTGATTCTGCCTGTGAAGTTGCGTGATTCTCTAAAATGTTGTAGGCGAGATGTAGACAAGTCGATTGGTATAGGATTCGAGTCGATTGGTCAAGGTTTTGCAGCTGATCAATGTCGAGAAAACCTCATCCGTCCATTTTGTGGTATACGTCGAGAGGTTGTAGACGATGACGTGGTGGGTCAACGGGTTAGCGATCTCAGGTGGCAGCATGTGATTAGTCCACGTAGGTGTCGAGTTGGATGGACCGTTAATCTGTTAAGTTGAGTCATATTTGATCCTACGGCTGTGATTAATCGAGTCTTATTTTTAATGACCGTCCGATTAGTAATTAGGAATATCTGAAAATAATTTTTAAAATTAGAAAATCAAAATAGACTAAAACAGTGCATTTTAGGTTAAGGGTCGAGCTGCATCATTTAGGTTAGTGAAGATGGACGGGACTAGATTGAGTCTTGGCTTTTAATCGTGGCCGTTGGCTTAAGTCATCAGATCTGATGGTCGAGGATTAGTCGGCTTCTGATCTAAGCCGTAGGTTTTAGTTAGCTAATCCTAAAGTCGTGGAGTAATCATGTGGTTCAATAGGAGCCGTCGGATTAAATCCAAATAATATAAAAATAAAAAATGCAGAATCGCGTTGTTTTGGAGCAGTGGTCGCACGGGTTCGTGTCTGGGCCAGGTTATCCGATCCGAGTGAGTTGGATCGACTCGGTCCGAAATCTTTTTTTATATATATAATAAAAATTGGAAAATGATTTAAAAAATAAAAAATGTTAGAAAACCATAGAAAATCCCAAAAATATAGAAAAATTATGAAAAATTCCTAAATATTATAGAAATTCTCAAAAATGGAGAAATGACCACAGATAAATGGTCAATCATATTTTTGGAATTTCTTATCCGTTATTTTGGAAATTGACGATATTATCCTTCTTAGATAAATCGCCTCTACTTGGTATATGAGATAGGTCGATAACGCCAAGATAAAAATTAGGATCAGTCTTGTGATCAATTCTTATGTTTGGATTTTCGAATCTCACCCCTTTTCAAGAAATGACAATTTTACCCTTCTAAGGGTAAATCATCTTTCTTATTCCAATCGAGCCGTGAAAATTACTCAAATTTAGGATTTGGTTCTGGTTGTCGATCAATCCTTCTGTTTGAGATTTTCACTTCTCATCACTTTCCATAAATGACGATTTTACCCCTCAAAAGGTAAATCGTTTCTAAATATTTCAGAAAAATTTTAAAAATTTTCGAAAAATAGGAAATGAATTGATTTGGTGACTAATCATATTTCCACTACCTTTTTGACTCCATATTCTGTCTGAAATGATAAATTTACCCTTTTAGGAAAAATTATCCCAAAATTCTTTAAAATTACGATTTTACCTCTCATGGGTAAATCATGTCAAGAATATTCCTGGGCCTTGATTGATATTTCTCAAGGATAATAGGGCCTTACTAGGAATGCCATGCTATATTCATGTGATTTATATGCATGTCATGAGTCCTTGATTTGAGCATTCATTTTATTGATTATGTTTGCTAGGATAGTCATTCCTATCTACATGAACTCTTAGATTTATGGTTCGCACCTCACTCATCTGCATGAAATCCTAGGGTTAGATAAATCATTTGACTTAGGTGCCGAAAGGGCGTCAACTCCGACAGTTGGCGTAACAAAGTCTCCGATCCCATTTATCTAGCTATCGTAGAATTGAATAGAATGCTCCCAACTGTTCGATAGGGTTTTCGATCGTGCCCTCCACAAAACGATTGGTGGCGACTCGTCGGCATGTACAAGTATCACATGTCACCAGACCGCACTGAAGGTCGACTACGTATTCCACCGTTGCAATTTGGGTAACGGGCCTAGGGAGAGGCCCGCGTCTGACCAGACGGGACGACCCATTAACCCCCGATCTCACCGAAGTTTTTTTTAGGGTCGCGATACCTAACTATACTGAAAATTAATTTTCGACACAACCTAATCCACAACTAATAATATAATATCAACCTTGGTTGATTCTTAGGGCAGACCACTAACAATTTATGCATTTTAATTCTTAGTGCATTTTATTGAGAAAGTATGTCGGATAAATGAAAGATTAGCCCACTTACATGGGTAATCGCCTTTATTTGCTATGTGACGAATAGAGATGAGACGATTTCAAGCTTATTATTTAGGTGATAATTGTGAGTTCAAGCTTGAAATTTTGATGTCGCCTTAACATAAGTGTTAAGATGAGTTCATAATAAGTTATGCCCGAAAGTGAAAGATTAGCCCACTACCTACTTTACTTTATATGTCTTTGATGCAAAAAGTGAGTTATGATGGATTCTTTAAGTATGTCTGAACTATCATCTGTATGGTATTAAGTGGGAAGACATACACTCCATGGAAAAGGAGAGAATACCGTAATACATATTTCATATTATGTATCTATGAGACGACCAAAAAGAGATAGCAAGAGTATTGATCTCAACTTTATAGCCGTGTGAGACTCTTGAGCATATAACTTTCTTAGTTTGGTGCCCTCACCACTTTGACCTATTCTTGATATTTCTATTCAGTATTTGCTATCTTGAAATGTTGTCAATAATCATGAGATTGATTTGATCTAATGGTACATTTCCAGAAAAATGAGCTGAACTGAGATTGAGAGGTTTAAGGGAAGACGAAGATCAATTTATTTTGATGTCACATTCAATCTTTGTGTTCGCAAGTCAATCAGTTATGATTATTTGAGTTTAATCATGATTGCAAATACAATGTATTGTATTTGAGTACTCAAAAAGATCAAGTGAGATATGAAGCAAATGTGACAGATTGATATGGGGTACTGCATACTAGATCTACTCTGAGATTATTTGTCTATTTTGAGCTGCTATATACTCTCAACATGCTCTTTTAGTATGTGGGTCGCACGGATTATTTTCCCATATGAACTTAACAATGAGAAAGAAAGAGAGACATTTAGCACTCTATGGGCGAGTGGGAGATGTTGGAATAAATTTTCTCCCATAAAGAGCAAATATAAAATTACTTTTTAATATATGGTATCAATTACCATTTAGAGGCTAGACCAAAAAATAGGTCTTAATTGATTGCGATAATTGGTGATTTGTTTACCAATTGCAAAGAATAGCATATGTGTATTCTCTCTTCTGAACGTACAACGTTCTAATTCCATCGTAAGAAAAACTCTCTCAAAAAAACTCTCTGGAAAAATTCTTTCAACGGACGATCGATCGATGGATCCAAATCGTCATCTTACCTGCGATTGGGACTCTTAATCTATCACTATCGATACATGTTCGTTATACGTGATATACCTCTCCGATCAGTGATTTAAGTTTAATCTAGAGCATATAATTCAGTTTAATTCATTGCATATATGTACGTATTTTATCGGGATCTGTTCCCCTCAAAGATGATGATTTTCACAGTTCCACAGGTGTAGAATAAATCCATTTAGTGAAGTCTTCTAATTCATAGTGAGAGAACCTTCAATTTAGGCCAAATAGCAAAAAGGTTCGCAACCTTCAGCAATATTTTGCCGTTGCGGCCAAATTAACATCAACTTTCAAAACTTTTCAATCAGACACAACCACGTACCGTTGTTGCAGAGAACCATCTTTAAAAGAAAAAATAAACCTTTTACGATGTTGCAAACTTAGCATCCGGTAATAGTTCGACTACTCTCATCGTTGTCTCTTCCATGGGTTAGATATGAATTGACACCATGTTGTTGAAGTCGGGGAAACGTCGCTCACGTGCAAGGCAATTCAATAACAAGCACATTAGTATGACACTTAGGGCCTACTTGATTCAGCATTTGATCAAGAAATTTTGAGTGAATGTAAATATCTTTAGGTTAAATGCCTTTTCCAAAATGCAAGTAGTATTTCACAAAGTATTTTTTTAAAAAAACTTTTGAAAGCAACTTTGATGTAAATGCCATTTGGTAAAAAATAAACTTTATAAAATATTTTTACTTTTTTATAAATAAAAAAAGCAGCGGCGGCGGCGATCGGCGGCGGCAACGACCGGAAGAGGCGACGACAGAGGGCCAGCGGCAGGCCACAAGCGGGAGGCGGCAAGTGAACATGACAATTAAAAAAAAAATAGATGCTTTTGAGATGCAATTTTTCAAAGTAGCTTCAGAGATACTTTAACCTAAAGGCCTCTAAGCATTTAAAATGCAATTATATCTGCGCAAAATGAGCCAAAAAATGAATCAAACAACATTTACATTTTGTCCAAGAATTTTAGAGCTCCAATCCCATCTCAAATGTTAAACCAAGCAGGCCCTTCAAAGAGACTAGCATGGGTGGAATGGAACGTGAACAGATGCTAAATTTGCAATAATGTTGTGTATTTTCTTTTAAAATCATTTAAAAGTTCGCTTAAAATTTGCAATAAAAGGTAAAATTTGTGTTTTTTTTTTTCGCTATCAGGCCCTTTTTAAAATGCAGTTGTACGTTGCCTTACCGTCAGGTGATTAAAAACAATTATAACTCAATGACAGCAGATAATGGAACAACAATTAATTTCTTGTTCTGAATAGTAAAAGTCCATCAAGTTCTCTTCATAACAATAGAACCACGGATTCCCCTTATCACACCACGCGGACACAAACCCATCGACTGACTTCGTCCCAGTTGCTGTGCTTGGTGGTGCCTTTCCAAAATCATCCTGGTTGAAAGCTGACGACTCCTAAAGCATGCCAGAGATGATTTTCAATTGATCTTGTAACTTCTCAACATCTTCGGTGGCCATGTCGTCAGTAATTGGCCCCCCTGTCATCTGTTTTGGTCTATTAGCCTTATCCGTCTGACTGAGTCTCCATGAGCAGAAGCAATGATCCCTACAACAAATTTATAACAATTTGACATATCATGTAGTGGACCTAGCGGAAAAGTTCTACATTTTAAAGAGTAACATGCCCAATGACAGTGACTGAGAGCCATCGTAATGTGCTACTTTTAGATCACTTGTAAATTCTCCATTCGAATTTATGGATGTTGTGAACCACTTCTTCATAGATCGCGTATGGGTGGAATCAAACTAAGAATATGAGAGAGAAAATGTAAAACTTCATTTCTATAATAAGCATTAATTACCAGACATGAATACCTTCATATTCAAAATGATAGATTACCTCCATAATTCACCTAATGTCCTTTTTCATTAATTTAGGCATCTAATGCCGTATTTTAAAATTTGGTAGTGCTAACTCAGCATTTCTCGCAAAAGAGCCATAAAAATACCAAGTAGAGCTCCTTCATCTCCATTAGGCTGATCTTCTTATCCAAACCTGACCCTAAACATGCATCAAACCAGTTTGGCAAGCATACTTTGGGTAATAAAAGAAAGGCCACATAGATTTTCCTTCCATAAAACCTAATGGAACTTAGGAAGGATTAAAGTGGAAGATGTGACAAGTTTTAGGACTTAAATGCATGAAATAAAAGTTTTAGATGTCGCATGCAGCATCTCGGCAAGTTCATAATTCTGCTGTAAAAATCCCTTAGAGACCTGAAGAGTCTGAGCATTAGACTCAGTTTTCAGCTAGGACTGGAAAACTGAGTTCTCTGCTGCAGCAAATAAACTAGGCTTCCCGTACAGATAACCGAGTCTTTTGGTGCGGTTGTCAGATCTCTGAGTTTAAATTTTGCCCCAGAAAACTGGGTAGTCATCACAAATTTCTCCTTACTAAAACTACAGAGAGAAATTGAGTTATTACTGCAGCAGAAAACACACTAGAGTTTAATCCTATGACATAGATTTCAAATCACAATTTCTGTTCATTTATGCCCACCTTAACTATACTTGTTTAAGGTCAGATTTATTGGCCTCGAACAAGCTGTCCTAGTAACTTTCCCATGTAAAGTGCAAAGTGAACCTAGAATCCATATTCAAATTGCACAAACATCATATACTATTCAAACATAATGTGCACTAATATTGTATAAGCATGATTTTAATGTCACCTGACATCTATCTTCGATACATCATCCACAAAACTCATGTCATCAGTTACTTTGTTAGAGCAGATCATGCCATTGGACTGTTTCCCAATGGTTGCATATGCGTGAATTCACATGCCTTGTTTTGTCTGAGTGCTTCTCATGAATATAGACTTGCTGCAGAAGGGATAAAAAGATTTGTGAAAAAGACTAATTATATCAATTACATAAACGAAATCATATAGGAAGCACGGAGAAGATAAAGCAATCAGCACTTCTCAGTAAATTTACACATCATATTGAGTAAACAGAGAAAATAAAGACAGTCTGTTTTCTTACATTTCTTTTGTCATTTCTCTTTGCTGGTTGTAATGTCCCTCCAATTACTACTATGATAGCCGTTTTTTTTATTTAGTAGTAATCTCGGGCGAATGCTTCGTCAAACTGTAAACTAAAGACAACCACTTTCTCCACCATGAGAAAAGTATTTAACAGGATAATCGCTCACCCAACCTGTTTATTACTTTACAGTTTGTAGAACAATCCATTCATCCCTATCTTACCCCCCTTTTCACTAATTGTGTAAGGTTTTGCATAGGAAATTTTGGAAATGCCAATCCTGATTTATGTGAAAAGATATTCAAGTTAAAATACAAGTACTGTGAAGAAGACGTAGTACTCCGAACTCTTCTCCAAGAGAAGCTCTTGCTGCAAATTCACTGCTCAAGTGCTCATCCACATTGGAAATGCTACAAACAGTTTCACCTAATAGATTCCAGCTTTTGACCCACCCTCCTTTCCATATTTCTATCTCCTTGGACTCTGCTATGGCCTGCATCTCATAGGGACTGAAAAGAATCTCCCACTCAAAGGCTGGCACATTTCTCATGCTTATCTGCATGCCCTATGCTCTACCCAAAGTCTCTGCACCGCTTCTTCAATGAGCATTCCGTACACCCCTCTTTTTTAAGGATATATACTCCTTGATAAACTTGATAAGTAATCTAGCAAAGGATGTCCTCCCAACCTTTTCTTCTTATCTGCCTCCAATTCTCCAACTATACAAGCCTTCTCTTATGATAACATAAAAATTAGCAGCAAACTCCAGCTGGAGAATTCGTGTTAAAGATTCATGGTAACAAATATTGATCCTCACTCGCACAAGAAAAATAACTGGTCAAATGAGCAGATCTCTCACCATCGATCACCACAGCTACAAGCTCCATTTTTGAAGAGATGGAAGCGATTCGCATCTCTCACTAAAATTTCTCTTTGTACAATATAAGATATATACTTGGAGACGGTATGACAATCGGCACAAACCCTAAGGTTCTTCATTATCTGTAAGGAACTTCCAGGTTCGGTATTTAGCAAACCAAACGCTATCGCTAGCCTTTCGCTGTGCCCAAAAAGCATGTCCTTCTTCTCATCATCATCAACATCATGCAGGACACATTGCAAATCAGGAACGTAGCCTTGTTTAGCCATCAGATTGCCAAGTATATCTAGCAACTGATAAACCTCCTCAAACTGTTCGAAGGATCTATCCCCTGTGCCAAATATATAAACCCTTTTCTTTATCTCCATCCAGCTACAGCCGGCACTTTTTTTAAGTCCTTTTGATCTTATTGATTTCCGCACCGATCCTACTTGTTCCCACTTCCCCATTGAGGCATACACGTTTGAAACTAAAACATTATACCCGGTCATGTCTGTATCCAATTCAATAATCCTCTTGGAGACCCTTTCAGCAATTTTCATGTTACCATTTGCACGACAAGCACTAAGTAGAGCTCCCCATATGCTTGCATCTGGCTTCAATGGCATTGAGAGGATAAAATCCTCTGCCTTAGTTAAATGCCCTGATCTAGAAAGAAGATCCACAGTGCAAGCATAGTGTTCCATTCTAGGTTCTATATTGTACTTATTCTTCATGCAGTCAAAAAGATTTAGTCCCTCCTCCACCATACCCGAATGGCTACAAGCAAAAATTATAGCAATGAAAGCAACATGATCAGGAAGGATGCCGGCAACTTCCATCTGTGCAAATGCTTTTAATGCTTTCTGCCCCTCACCATACATCCCATAAGCAGAGAATAATGCAGTCCAGGTCACCACATCTTTTACTTTCATAAGCTCAAATACTCCGACAGCACCTTTTAGATTGCCACATTTTGAATACATCTCAATCAGTGCATTTCCTACTGGTACATTTGATTCAAACCCGAATCTGAATATATATCCATGTATCTCTTTACCCTGCTGTTTAGCAGCAAGTAAGGAACATATTGGCAATATGCCCAACAATGAGGCCTCATCTGGCACCAGCCCCTGATTTCTCATAGCATTGATCATTTGAAATCCTAAACAACAATCCTGTTGATGGATGCACGCAGAGATAATCGTGTTCCAAGTAACTATATCACGTATATCCATGAGCCCAAAAATTCTGAGAGAATCCTCCAACTTACTACATTTGGCGTACATATCAATGAGAGCATTGCAAACACGCAAATCCATAGTAAATCCTAACTTTATTATGTGGCAATGGACTTCTCCCCCCAGGTAAATATTTGCAAACTGAGCAGATACAGATAGGAGCATCACATGAGTAATAGAATCAGCTTCAGTTTCCATCCTCATCATCTTAAAAAGCTGCATTGCTTCCCCGTATGACCCATGTAGGATATAACCGTTTAACAAGGAATTCCATGATACAGAATCCTTATCTTTCATCTTATTAAATAGTTGACGAGCAACAAGTAGATTGCCACCTTTAGCATACATATCTAGAAGAATATTGTTAGCCCTAGTATCAAACTCCATTCCTTTCCTTGCCGAGTAATCATGAACAAATGTTCCTAATTCTAAGTCACTTAAGTGTCCACAAGCACGGAGAACAGAGGTGACAGTCAATAAATCAGGCGCAAATGTTGTGATCATGTCCCTAAACAATTGGATCGAGTCTTCAAACAATCTCAGTTGACAATAACCACAGACCAGGGTGTTCCAACTGACAATATCTCTAAATACCATCTCATCAAAAACTCTCTGAGCATCCGTAACATTGCCAAACTTGAAGTACATGGATAGGAGTCCATTCCTCACAATGACATCTCCATTCACCCCGATCTTCTCTACCAAACCGTGAAGTATTCGACCCTCTGTCGCCGCTACCAAACCTCCACAAGCAGGTAAAACGCTGGACACGGTGTACAAGTCCGGCAGAATTCCATCCAATTTCAACTCGCTATAATACCACAAAGCCTCCTCCCAGTACTGATTTGAACTGTACCCCGATATCAGACTATTCCAAGACACAACATCCCTGTGAGACATTTCCTCGAACACGTGGCACGCTTTCCCCATGTGATCAAGCCTCGCGTACATATCAATCAGAGCATTCCCAATGTACAGGTCTGCGCCAAACCCCGCTTCCGAAACATGTTGGTGAACGACCTTACCCATCTCGGCATCACCCAAGCCCGCACAGGCATTGATGACCGAAGGGTACGTATAAGCATCAGGTCGAACACCAACATCTCGCATCCTGGAGTAGAAGCCAAGGGCTTCCGAGAAAAGCCCGTTGTGGGTGAGTGCTCTGATGATGGAATTCCACGGGTAGACATTGTTGGTGGGTGAAACACGGTCGAAGACGGAGATACAGGAAGCAGGTTCTCGGAAATGTGCGTACTTGCTTATAAGCTTGCCGGTCAGGAAGGCGGATCGGTCGAGCCCCGCGGTGATCACCAGTGCGTGCACTTTGTGCAGTTCTGTGGAGTTTCCGATTGCAGACAAGGCTTCCGAGATGGAAGAATACAGAATTTCTCGGGCGTGGAGTCCGCATCTTGCAGCGGACAAGGACATGAGACCCCGAGTCCGACCTGTTTCAGATGGCAGCCTCAGCTGCGCGTTTGTAGTTCCCTTCCTGCCACGCGCATTTGATAGCGAGGGAGAATTACATTTTGGGCCCCCAATGTTTTGGGATTGTGGAAATTTCCCCCCTACGTTTCAAAATCTTTGCAATTTCCCCCCTGCCTCTTTGAAATTGGTCGCTATGTGACCCCTTACCATTCACTCCAGCCAAATTCTTTGCACATATTTGACCTCGTGGCTACACGTGATTAATCATGAAAGCCAAATTGTTCATATGTCTTATATACTTGTCAGAAAAGATATACTCGAAAACGTATTTCAAAACTTTATATCGAGGTGCATTGGGGCAAATTGCAAATATCGGAACGTTGGGAGGCAATTCGTAACAAACCTTAAAAAATTGGGGGTTTTGAGTAATTTACCTTCGCATTGATATTGGAAAGTAGCATTTTTTTCCCCTTCAGTAAACTATCTATTAACAGACACCGCGGATTAAAAATAAAATAAAATCAAAGCATTGTGATCTGAATCTTCACGTACTTGTGCCAGATATTTTGTTAATTTAGTTAGTAATTCTATTTTGAGTTTTGGGTTTGAACGTAGTCGTGGCCATTCGAAACCGTGTATTTGGAATTGGCCCGGAACAGGCTTGTTGACCGGGCTCACGGTTTCGAATCGGAACTGGAACCGGCCTTCAAGGACCGATTCTGGTTCCATTTTTTGCAAAATCGGCTCGGAATCGAAGCTGGGATATTTTTTTTTTAAGAAGATGTGGCTTTTCCTCTTCCGAGTCTTCCTCCCACCTCGCCCTTTTTTTTAATATTCCGGTTCCAAACCGACCCTAAATCGAGAACCGATTCCGAAACCGCCTTTTTGTGGAACTGGAACCGTACCACCGAACCAGACACCTCTAGTTCAGACTTATGAAAATAGAGCTCAATTAATAAATGGTCTGTAATAGATCAATTATTGAGCCATTTTTAACCCACTAAGAACTTTCGACCCCGAAGCTCATTATGGCGAGCAAGAGATTGACGCCGCAATCTCAATCTCGACTACTTGGCAGTTGGGAATGCATCGATCCTTACAAAGTCATTCAGCGTCTGCCTCCATTGAATCTCGTATAGAGCACGAATTTTTTTGAATTTGATTCAGAAAAATTATCCAAAACCTTTTCGCTTTTTGCCGATTAAACCCTTTTAGCTGAAAATCTTTAAGGTGGACGTTGGTCGTCCAACGTAGCATGGTGGATGCCGACATGAATAAATTTTTAATAATGCTTTAATATATTTTGAATTTTTTTCCTTCATCTTTTTTTCTTTCTGGTGGTCGAGAAAAACAAAGGAGGAAAAATAAAAAAAAAATACATAAATTATTATAAAATTATTAAAATTTATCCACGTTAACACCGGTCACGTCACGTAGGATGACTAGCGTCTACGCTAGCGATTTTTGGCCAATACGACTCAATTGGTTAAAGGTAAAATATTTACTACTGAATTGATAAACTTAAAAAGTTTAGATTTGATGGCACAAATGCAATATGTTTAGGAGTTTTGGATAACTTTACCCTTTAAATCTTATGTCATTTCTGATAAAAGTGCACAACACAAGTCCATTACCTTCCACCAAGAAGATCGCCATGGGAGCCTAAGTCCGAGTCTGTCAATATATTCAGTCAGACCCAACGTAATCTAATGTGAGACTTTTCTAACACAACTTGTCCACCTTAATCCAATGTTGGACTTTTCTAACACAACTTACATATGTATCCTAACGATCTCCCCCTCACTGTGAAATCCAACTGTCCATGATTTCTTTTTGCCTAGACTCATGCTAGCAAACCAACTGTCCATGATCTTTTCACACCAAACCAACCATGAGGTTTGTTTCAAGCACCAATTATGAGATTTCTTTCTTAAGACATTTACCAAACACCGAAACAAATTGGAGGCCTACCAATTAACCATTGATTTTGATACCATTTGATGAGAGTGTGCATCATAAATCCAATATCTTCCACTAGGGAGATCGCCAAGAGGGAGCCTAAGTCCGAATCTATCAATATATCCAATCAGACCCACTTTCACTCAAAAGCATAAAGCCAATGAGCTATGAGATAACTTGGATATGTTAACTCCTCAATACCACATCAATTATCCAATATGAGACTTCTCCAACACAACTCACACGTGCATCTTAATAATTTATTTGTGTTTTGATTCTTTTGATATAATTTGGGTCAATGTTTTTTTTGGGGTGGAAATACGATTTCATTACTAGCTTTAAAGTATGTAACAATGAAATAGAAGACTCGAAAAATAATAAATTTCAAAGTGGAACATGGGGGTTGGCTAACAATTCGGCTTCGCAAGGTTTGTTTTTTTTTTTTGGTCAAAAGTAAGATTCATTTCATATCAAAGAGATATATACATAACTTGAAAATAAAAATAAAAATCCCACAAAACAAGTAAATTTGAAAAGTGAAGCAACTTGATCCAGCTTGTAGAAACTCGCTCATTCTTCAAGGATGGATCTGATATTGCATCCAAAGCACAACCTGTCACACCCCAAATCCATTGCAAGGTATGACATGGCCATCCTTTCTCAAAAGTACGCAGTCTTCATAAATCCAAAACTCAAATGCGTCCAAAGAAACTTGATAAAGAGATCCCTTGTTTAGGAAAATCAGAGCTCAGCTAAACCATCAAAAGATATCTGTACATATTCATCCAAAAAAGACATGTACATATCTCTACGAAAAAGATATACACCTCTAACCACAGCTCAAAGGCCTATCAAAGTCATATCTAACTCATAACTCATACCCAAAAACCCCACTAACAAAAATGTTGTCTGCTAACAGCAGCTCTCATCCTACTTGCGACTCGCTGAACCTAAAAAACAAGGAAAAATAGAAGGGGTGAGCTAACACGGCTTAGTGAGTAATACATTTCTTCTAAGTGGATCGAACAATCACTGTGCATATGTAATACTCAAAATATAACACATTTATGTCAAACTCTAAGCATAACAAATGTTTACAATCGAAACAAGTTATATAATAACTTATCATAGTATATTCATTGCAAAAGTACTTATTTCGAACCACAAACTCAAAACGAATATCAATGGTCAAACCCATTGATCAATCTCACAAAAAACAAGTCAATGACCCATCGATCGACTATTCTCAACAAAACACATGTCAGTGGTCTATCCACTACCTAATCCCATGCTCAAGATTCTAACCATGGTCATGTATAACGCTCGTGACAAGAGGCGACCAAGATTCCCCCCTTGGCAAGATCTCCGCCTACAATGCCGGTGGCTCGGCCCACAAGGATATCCTAACTAATATGCGCATACCCACAAACTTCTTAACTAGGTTCACAGCTATCTTGAGCATTATAAAATCCAACCACAACATCCTCTTCATAACCAAAATATATCATAGTCAACCCAAAATCAGTAGCTTAAATCATATTAAATAGACAAAGACAACAGTAAAGGTTCGATCCTGTTTTATGCAACAAATATGCTATTTTTCTCAATTCATAACACATATAGTATATCTCTTTCAAAATATGCATTTTTTTTCGAAACAAAGAAGAAATAGTATCTTACCAAAAAAAAAGAAATAGTATCACTCACCTGATAATGTCAAAAGCGAACTAGAAATGTTACTTGGATCGACACGTCTGAATCCCTACCAAAAGTACGAAAACGGTATCAAAAATTGAGTAACAAGCTACCTGAGAATACGACTCAACTGAAAAAGGCCTATTTGTTACTGAGACGACACCTCACACTAACAAAAAACTTGCTGATAGCAAAAACTTATGTTGTCCGCTTTGCGCAACTTGTGCGATAAATTTTAACGGGCCATAACTCCCTCATCCGAACTTCAATTTAAACAATCTTGTAGTCCAAAGAAAGCTCTTTTAATGTATAATAAGAACCCCAACACGGCTTATCCAAAATCCATTCAAAAATTGAAAAAAATGGGCAAAACCAGTTCTGATCGGGTATTGTTCACTGTGCGCACCATATTTGATAAACTCACTCCAGACAAACCGTAGTGTCAAATTACGATCCATAGAATCCTATGACTTCATGACACCCTAAAGTTTCATTTCCAACCAAAAGCGTAGCCAAATGACTAATAAATAAGACCCGGCGACTCAAATTCCCCTAAAACTCGAAATTGAGCCCTAACTTCAATAATCACTTCGATCGGAGGAAAGAGAGGCGCAAGCATTTACCGGATGATGTTAATTGATGCCAAGAAAGCTTGGGGAGGCAACGTGATAATCCTTTCTCTTCTTCTTCTTTTTTTTTCCTTTTTATCTCTATTCTCCTTCCTCCTTTCTCTTCCTTCTCTATTTTTGTCATGAAGAGCTGCCCTATTTCTCCTCCTCTCTCTCTTTTATTCTCGCTGGCCAAGTTAATTGCTGAAGAAGACTAAACAAAAAGTTGGGCAAGGCTTAAGGAAAAGGAAAAAAAAGTGAGCTTCTTAGCCAATATTACAATCTACCCTCCCCTCCTTAAAGAAAATTTCGTCTTCGAAATTTGAATAAATGGACTTACCTCAACTTTTAAAGAAATGAGGATATTTGCATTTCGCCTCTTCCTCTAGTTCCCACGTAGCCTCTCTTTCAGTGTGATTGTGCCACTGAATCTTAACATAAGGAATAGTTCATTGTCGTAGCACTTGCTCTTTCCAATCAACTATCTGAATAGGCTGCTCTTCATAAGTCAAGTATTCCTTTAATCTCAAAAGAGTGAAATCCAGTACATGATCAGGATTCTGCACATATTTTCGTAATAAATATACATGGAATACATTATGCACTCCCGATAACGCTGCTGGTAGAGCAAATTTATAGCCAACTTCGCCAATCTTCTCTAATATCAAGAATGATTTCACGTATCTTGGACTCAGATTCCCATGAGTGTCAAATCGCATAACACCCTTCATAGATGAAACTTTCAGGAAAATGTGATCTCCCACATCAAACTCTATGTTGTGTCTTTTGAGATCTGCATAACACTTCTGTCGGCTTTGAGCAGCTTTCAATGCTCTAGGATAAGTCCGACTTTCTCCACTGATTGCTGTATGAACTCAGGGCCAGTTAGTCTTTTCTCGCCAACTCGTCCCAACAAATAGGACTTTTGCATTTTCGACCATATAAGGCTTCAAAAGGAGCCATCTTTATACTGGAATGCTAATTGTTATTATAAGAAAACTCTGTTAAAGGTAGATGTTCATCCCATGAACCTCCAAAGCCAACAACACATGATCTCAACATATCATCTATTGTCTGGATCGTTCTCTTTGACTGCCCATCTATTTACGGATGAAAAGCCATATTGAAGTTAAGTTTAGTACCCAATGCCTTGTAAGCTATTTCAAAAGTTAGACGCAAATCGGAGATCTCTATTAGAAACAATGCTCACTGGAACCCCATGCAACTTGATTATCTCATTCACGTACCGATTCGCCATATCTTTCACTGAAAGGCCAAATCGATATAACAAGAAGTGTGCCACTTGGTTAATCGATCGACGATCACCCATATAGCGTTTTTACAACTAGGAGTCATTGGTAAGCCGACAATGAAATTCATGGTGATTTGTTTCCATATCCATTTAGGTATCTCGAGTGGATGCAACTGTCCGCCTGGTTTTTGGTGTTTAATCTTCACTTGCTGACAAACCATGTATTGATCAATAAACTTCACTATATCTTTTTCATGTTGATCTACCATAAATTTCCTTTCAAATCTCTGTACATCTTAGTGCTTCCTAGATGAATCGGGTATCTAGTAGTGTGAGCCTCCTGCAATATTTCCTTTTTCAAGTCTGCATCATCGGGAACACGTAACCGACCACGAAATCTTAGTGATCCATCCACATGGATACTAAAATCGAGTTGTACCCAAGCTTCTACGCTTTCTCTGATCTTCCCCAATTGACGATCATCGTTCTATTTAACCTTGATTCTATCAATCAGCATTGACTGCACTTGAAAATTAGCTAATTGAACACCTAATTGATACACCAACACCTCCAATTCTAGTTTCCTCATATCCTTGAGAATATGCAGCTGAGAAGTGAGCAATACTGCCATGTTTAGATTTACGACTCAAGGCATCCGCAACCACATTTGCCTTTCCTGGATGATAGTTGATAGACAAGTCATATTCCTTCAAGAGTTCTAGCCATCCTTTCTGCCTCATATTCAATTTTTTCTAAGTAAAAATGTACTTCAAAGTTTTATGGTCAGTAAAAACTTCACATTTATCACCATAAAAGTAGTGTCGCCATATCTTCAAAGTACAGATAACCGCTTCTAACTTCAGGTCATGAGTAGGATAATTCTTCTTATGTGCTTTCAATTATCTCGTGGCATAAGCCACAACCTTACCATCCTGCATAAGAACACAACCTAGACCTTCCTTGGACGCGTCACAAAAGATAGTGAAACCACCATTTCTTGAAGGTAATCCCAATATAGGAGCTCTCACCAACCGCTTCTTCAATTCTTGAAAATTGTGCTCACACTGATTTGACCACATGAACTTGACGCCCTTTTGAGTTAGGCGAGTAAGTGGACTAGCAATTTTTTGGAACCCCTCCACAAATCGCCTATAATAACCTGCTAATCTAAGAAAACTCCTTACTTTTGTGACATTTGTTGGACGATTCCACTGAACGACTGCTTCAACTTTCTTCGGGTCAACAGAAATACCATCCTTAGAGATGACATGGCCCAAGAACTCTATATGATCAAGTCAGAAGTCGCACTTACTGGATTTAGCATATAACTTTTTCTTACGCAATATCTGCAAAACCAGCCTCAAGTGTTGCTCATGTTCCTCTAAACTCTTTGAATACACCAAAATATCAAGATACTATCTGAATACTCGATTCATTAAGTTCATAAAAGCAGCAGGTGCATTCGTTAGTCCAAAAGGCATGATAAGAAACCCATAATGCCCATACCTTGTTCTAAAAGTAGTCTTTAGCATATCCTCTGCTTTTTTCTTCAACTGATGATAACCAGAATGAAGATCAATTTTTGAAAATACCTGAGCACCTTGGAGTTGATCAAATAAGTCATCGATCCGAGGCAAATGATATTTATTCTTGATAGTCACCTTATTAAGTTCTCTATAGTTTATGCAAAGCCACATGCTACCATCATTCTTCTTCACAAAAAGAAAGGGAGCTCCCCAAGGTGAGATAATGGGTCTAATGAAACCCTTATCTAAAAGTTCCTATAGCTGCGTCTTCAAGTCTTTTAATTTAGCAGGTGTCATCCGATAAGGTGCTTTAGAGTTAGGTACTGTCTCGGGCAATAGCTCAATGCAAAATTCAATCTCTCTATTAAGAGGTAACCCAGTTAAGTCATCAGGAAATACAATCGAAAATTCTCTAACAATCGAAATATTTTTCAACTTTACACCTTCTTTATCGGTGTCTTTTACGCAAGTTAGATAGCTACAACAACCTTTCCTTAGAAGCTTCATTGCTTGCATAGCTGAAATTAGTCTTGAAAAGTGTCTTTACAACTTTCCGAAATAGAAAACTTAGGTTGATTTAGAAGCCGAAAAACAACTTTCTTCGAATAACAATCAATAGTAACATGATATCTCGATAGCCAATTCATCTCAAGAATAATAATGAAATCACGTATATCTAACAACATCAAATCTCTAAGCATATTCACATTATTTATTTGGAGGTTACACCTCTTGAGTCAAGAAGTCACCGATAGGAGTATCAACACGCAACTCATAATCAAGAGGGTCAGGCATCACATTAAGTTTCTTTGCAAATTCTATAGAAATAAAGGAATGCGTAGCACCGTAGTCAAATAGTGCATAAGCACACGCGAGGCAAGTAAAATAATACCTGCAACAACGGTATTAGAAGCTACGGCATCATTTTCTATCATAGCAAAAACTTTCTTTGTCATCTTTTATCTCTATTGACTTTCTTGAGGCCTACCAGCTGAAGAGCCTATCTTCCTCATAGAGCAAGCACTTGCTATATGTCTAGGCTGCCCACAAACAAAACATACCATACTATCTGTAGGTATACTCCTCTGAGTTGAACAATCACATGTCACGTGTCCTGTTTTTCCACAAATAAAGCGAGCTTATGTCTTGTGGTGACAAAGATCGCCATGATGTTTCTTACATGTAGTGCAAGTCCCTCGAATCACCTCATTCTTTCCTTTTCCATAATTGCTAATGCCTTTTTGTTTGATGCTACCACTTGCTTGACTTTCCTAAAGATGTGTGAACTTCGGCCTCTGATACAAAGGAGCACCAGGAGTGCCGCTAATAGAGATCTCTCGCTCAATATTGATCGCTCGTTCTAGCACATCCTTGTAAGTAGGCAATGAAAAAGAAATGAGTGTAAAACGAATATCGGGCCGGAGTCCTCTCATGAAGTGCTCAAACTTTCCCCTTCATCGGCTACCAGACGTCCCGCAAATCTACTCATCTGGTTGAAACAGCCTGCATATTCCATAGCAGTCGAGTCATCTTGGGATATATATAGAAAATAATGCTTCATTTGGGCTTGGAAAGATTGTGGAAAGAATTGAGCATTGAAGGTCTCCATGAATTCTTCCAAGAAATAATAGTATCTTCGTCTTCAAAGGCTGACCTCATTCCCTCCCACCAGTATTCGGCTTCACCTTGTAGGTAATGCGTAGTAAAGTCGACCTTTTTCTCCTCATGAACCTCTTCAACTTTGAAGATCCCCTCTATCTTTCTAATCCATCATTTCGCCATAAGAGTATCCGTTTTTTCCTCATAAGTAGGTGGTTCACCTTTCTAAATTGGGCGAAAGTGTAGCCTGCATCACCCTTAGGTTCAACGGCTCCAGTTACAATATTTTGGGTCCTTTGCAGCTGGCTCTCCCCTCTTGATTCTAGAGATTCTACTCTTGCATCCTCTACTCCTTTTGAAGGCATGCCTCTAGAACCTCAAGGAATATCCCTAGAATCAAAGGTGATAGCTCTCTTGCTTCTACTTCTCTTGCGATAATTGGCAAGCAGCTCTGGATCAGAACTTATAATTACTTGGATCCAAGAATGAAAGGAAGCTATACCTTAGAATCCCTTAGACTAACACATTAAAATCTATTACACTATCTCACGATGTCCCAAATCTACCCATAAAGATCATAACTTATGCTCTGATACCAATAAATGTTACACCCCAAATCCACTGTAAGGTATGACACGACCGTCCTTTCTCAAAAGGACGCAGCCTTCACAAATCCAAAACTCAACTTGATAAAATATACACACACACACATATGTCCAAAAAAAACTTGATAAAAAGATCCTTTATTTATGAAAATCAGAGCTGCAGCTAAACCATCGAAAGATATCTGTACATATTCATCCAAAAAAGACATAGACATATCTCTATCAAAAAGATATATACCTCTAACCACAGTTCAAAGGCCCATCAAAGTCACATCTAACTCACAACTCATATCCAAAAGCTCTACTAACAAAATGTCATCTGTTAACGATCGCTCTCATCCTACTTGCGACTCGCTGAACCTGAAAGACTAAGGAAAATGAAAGGAGTGAGCTAACACGGCTCAGTGAAAAATACATTTCTTTTAAGCGGATTGAACAATCACTATGCATATGTAATATTCAAAATATAACTCATTTATGTCAAGCTCCAAACATAACAAATGTTTACAATTAAAACGAATTATATAATAACTTTTCATAGTATATTCAAAGCAAAAGTGCTTATTTCGAATCACAAACTCAGAACAAATATCAATAGTCAAACCCATTGATTAATCTCATAAAAAACAAGTCAATGATCTATACATTGACTAATCTCAGTAAAACACATTTCAGTGGTCTATCCACTGCCTAATCTCATGCTCAAGATTCTAACCATGGTCACGTATAACGCCCGTGACAAGAGACGACCAAGATTCCCCCTTGGCAAGGTCTTTACCTACAATACCGGTAGCTTGGCCCATAAGAATATCCTAACTAGTATGCACATACTCACAAACCTTTCAACTGGGTTCATAGCTATCTTGAGCACTACAAAATCCAACCACAACATCCTCCTCATAACCAAAATATATTACAGTCAACCCAAAATCAACAGCTCAAATCATATCAAATCATATCAAATAGACGAAGATAATAGTAAAGGTTCGATCCTGTTTCATGCAACAAATATGATATTTTTCTCGGTTTATAACACATATAGTATATCTCTTTCAAAATATGCACTTTTTCAAACACAAAGAAGAAACAATGTCACTCACTAATAATGTCAAAAGCAAACTAGAAATATTACTTGAATCGACATGTCTGAATCCCTACCAAAAGTATGAAAACGATATCAAAAACTGAGAAACAAGCTATCCAAGAGCACGATTCAAGTGAAAAAGTCCTATTTGTCACTAAGACGACACCTACGCACCAACAAAACACTCGCTGATAGCAAAAATGTATGTTGTTCGCTTAGTGCAACTTGCACGATAAACTTTAACGGGTCGTAACTCCTTCATCCGAACTTCGATTTAAATGATCTTTTAGTCCAAAGAAAGCTCTTTCAAAGTAAAATAAGAACCTCCACATGGCTTGTCCAAAATCCATTCAAAAATCGACAAAAATGGGCAAAATTAGTTCTAGTCTTGTACTGTTCACTACGTGCACCAGATTTGAAAAACTCGTTCCGGACAAACCGTAGTATCAAATTACGATCCGTCGAATCATATAGCTTCATGACACCCTAAAGTTTCATTTCCAACCAAAAGCGTAGCAAAACAACTAAAAAATAGACCCGACGACTCAACTTCCCCTAAAACTCGAAATTAAGTCCTAACTCCGAAAATCACTTCAATCGGAGGAAAGAGAGGCACAAGCACTTACCTTATGCTATTAATCGATGCCAAGAAAGCTTGGGAAGGCAACGTGATAATCCTTTCTCTTTTTTTTTCTTTTTCTCTCTCTTCTCCTTCCTCTGTTCTCTTCCTTCTCTGTTTATATCGTGAAGAGCTGCCCCTTTTCTCCTCATCTCTCTATTTTATTCTCATTGGTCAAGTCAGTTGCTAAAGAAGACTAAACAAAAGTTGGGTTGATATGAAGAAAAGTAAAAAACAATGGGCTTCTTAGCAAATATTACACAACCGATAGCAGATCACCGAATCTCACATCATTATCAGTAATAAGCACAAATCGACAAATCTCTCGCTATAAGTTCCGGCTTTGTCAAAAGGTAGTGCATGGCTAGATTCAGCGCCCCTAGCACCATCGTCGTGCAAAGATAACAACAACCCTCAGCCGGTTGAAAGATTAGAAAAAAAGCATTGCAAATCCCATATCTATTTCTAAATTGGAATAGAAGAGCACACAAATCTAAATGTAACTCTAGATAGAAGAGAGTAACTGCAAAAGAATACCTGTTAATCACAAAATCACTTTCAGATAAGCCGATTGACAGAGAAAAGTTTCAAGAATTTGCAAAGTACTTTACAATCTAGAGCAAACAATCAAAGCCGGAGCGTGCAGATTCTTCCGAGACACTCACACTTAGATCTTCAGAGAGCTCAGATATCGCTTTCTCGTTCACAAAATTAATGAAGAAAATTATTGAAAGGGACAAGCATGGGAAAAACTAAAGGAATATAGGGAAAAAGAGAGATGGGGAAGAGGGAAAGAGGGGGGGAAAGGACCCTCTCTCTCCCTCCCTCAAGAAGGCTTCTGCAGAAAGGAGGGAGGCGGCGACAGGAGGGAGGGAAACCCTAGCGAAGAAAAATGAATATCAAACTGGCTAGGGCACAATTGTTGTTTCCTTAAAGAATACTAATAAAGCCTATAAACAGGCTCTTCATGCATTATTTTCAAGACATCAAGATATATTAAAATTCCTCATTTCTTATTCCGTTTTACATTATTTAACTTTGCCTCCGTGAGCTTGCCGAGGCCAATTTACTCGAACATAAATCACCCATGACATGCGATATCTCTTGATTCTTGTGCAGAAGTACAACTGTCAATATTCGTGTACGGAGATCACTTTAGTGCCAGTAATTTTTTGGATCATTTAATTGCCACATCGAAGAAAAAATGATCACCGAAGTGCTAATTCTGCCCAAAAATGATTATTTCAGTGTCAATTTCGATCGAACAATACACATGACATTTTATTAATTTTTTAATATTACGTGTCAATTTTTTTTTAAAAAAAATAATACACGTGGATGCCACATGGACTTTTCAACATTAAAATAGTTAATTTTTTTAAAAATAAAATTAAATAGAAAATAGCCTAAAAAATAAAATTTTAAAAAAGGTTATCTAAGATGCAGCAGCGACGTATGTGAGCCATCATCGTCGGCAATGACCGGCGATGGGTGGGGGATGGCCGAGGCGCCCCACAGAGGCCTCACCAGGGTCAACGACGGCCGGGCTCACAGACCCATTACGAGGCTCAACCCCGGCGGCCCCCTTCTGCTATCCCCCAACTGTGACTTCCAAAAATTTTTAGAAGGTTTTCCTAAAAATCGCGACTATTTGAAATACGACTTTTTGTGATAGCGGATAATTCTTCAGCTTATTATTTAAATTCTTTGAAGTATTGTTCCTCCAAGAATCACGTAGTTGTCGAATGAGGCAATTAGAGAAGAGCTAATGATTATCTTCATCTGCTTGACTATGCCAATCAGTCTTATTACATCATCTCGTATGACGCCATTCCCCTTATCATTAGCTAGCATTTAATGCTAGCAATAACTCATTCTCTGCTTGGCTGATTGAGAGGGCTTCTCTCAAATTATCTTAGCTCTTGGCCAAGAATATTTAGCCCCATCTCCCTAGCTATCGATATAGGATAACAGGGAGTAATTATGATTTTAACTCGATGACAATTTTTTATGTTACCTCTAGTTAAAGCTAGCTTTTATCATCTTTTTTTCACCTCTATAAAAGCCGATCGGTGGACCATAAGGTCCCACTACTATACTAACTTTACCCCGAAGCCTTCATCTCTTCAACATTCGTTTTGAGACAGAGTGAAAGCGAAGGTCCCACGCCTTAAGTCTCTACCAAAACGCATTAAGTCCGACGTGGTAAACAATTTATTTTCGTTACCTCGTATCTACGGTTCTCTTTTCGTTTGTAAATTGTCATTAACTCTAGTTTTTATTTACCTTAATGTGTCGCGTTGACAAATATTTTCGAGATAAATGAAAACTCTAAGCACTAAGTTAGGATGACCTAGTTAGTGCTCTTGACTTGGTTGTTTGTTTGTTTTTATTTAGTTGAGTTGATAACAAGAGTACAATAAATTAAGATTTTCGTGCGAAGTAATTTTCTCTGTTTGAGATTATTTTATTGTTGTCGTGTTTCTTTTAATAAATGAGAAGTTTGATAACTACTTTGTAAGAACTGCTAA
The DNA here is from genome assembly GCA_028455895.1 of Rhodomyrtus tomentosa. NCBI lineage: Eukaryota > Viridiplantae > Streptophyta > Magnoliopsida > Myrtales > Myrtaceae > Rhodomyrtus > Rhodomyrtus tomentosa. The sequence continues at coordinate 15,567,537 of JAPCWY010000008.1, forward strand.
TATGATAAAAAGATGATAATAAAAATAATAATATATTAGCTTATAAAAGACAAGGAAGCTACTGAGGAATTGGAGAAGTTGTCGAGTTTTCTATGTAATAGTTACCGAATCTGTATCGTTACTGAATTTGTGGGACAACTGAGTCGACATTATTGACTGAACATGAAATTACCAAATCTGGATAAGGTAATGATGAGTTACCGATTCATTTGTTGCCGATGTTCGTTATAAAGGTTACTAAGTGCAAAGCTGAAATAATGAAGATGATGGTACATGGGGTTAGATATCGAAAGGTGAAGTTACCGAATAAGTAATATGATAAAATCGACATTATGGTTAAATCAAGAAGTTGCCGATTGAGTGAGATACCAAATATGTGAAATGATAGAGTTGACCAAGTCTGAAAGTGCCGATCAAAAAGTTGTCGAATGAGGATTGTTAGTATTGTTATAATAATAAGGCAATTATATATATATATATATATATATATATATTTATTTATTTATTTATTGATGATGTGCTCCCGAATGAAGTAATCAAATCTCATATGGGGACCGACGAAGGCCAACTTTGTTGATCGGTTATTACAATCGTATAATATTCAGGGAAGTTCCCGATGCAGAATTACTTGTGAATGTTATCAAAACATCAATGGTATCCCGAACTAAGGGCTCTGAATTTTAGAATAATAATATAACAATAATTAATAATAAATAAAATAATCATAAATTTCTAAAGTTGCCGATCTCATGCACTTACTGACTGTTGTGGGCGCTATTGGTTTTGTGCTTTGGCGTTACCGAACAAGGAGCTCCTGGTTAAAATAATATTAAATATATATAATAAAATAATAATTTCACGAAAAAAGGAAAAATGAGTCTTAACTTTTGACGTGCTCATTTCTTGATGATGCTAATGTGATGAACAAGAATGCTTTTGTTTATCGAAGTGATTGTAAGGATCTACACACAGTTCTAGCAAAGTAAAAGATGAGAGAAAGAGAAATTGAAACATGAAATTTATCCTGGTTCACACTTAAAAGATGAGCGAGACTCACGTTCTTTTCTGTCGTAGGGAATATGAACCACACCCCAACATTCTCCCACTTGATGAATATTTTCCATGTTTTTTAGACCCAACTCAACTGCACACCATTCAAATTTTTCTACACTTATTGCCTTGGTAAAAAAATATGCACTATTCACCTGTGTATCAACTGTTTCTAGTACAACAACTTTTTATCCTATTTTATCTATGATGAAGTGATATCGCATGTCAATATGCTTTATTCTTGCATGAAAAGTAGAATTCTTAGCCAATAATATAGTGCTCTAGCTATCACATCCAATATTCACTTTTCCTTTTGTAAAACCAAGCTCTTTGCACAATCTGCTCGTCCAGATCACTTCCTTAGCAGCATGAGTGAGAGCCATGTACTCTACTTCGGTAGTAGAAAAAGCAACCGTGCTATGCCTCTTACTCATCCAACTCACAGCTCCACCGAATAAGGAAATAATATAACCGCTGGTTGACCTCATGCTATCAATGTCACCTCTCCAATCAAGATCGATTAAACACTTTAGTTCTAACGCTTACTGTTCCTTTAAGCTTTTCACGCCTTCATAACATAACTTAATGTCAGACATATCGCGAAGATAACGAAGCACTCTCTTTACCAGGATTGGACATATATCTACTTAGTACTCTCACTACTTGAGCAATATCTAGACGAGTACATACCATGGCATACATCAAACTCTCAATTGCACTTGCATATGAAACTGCTGCCATCTTTTCATATTCCTTTTTGGTCTTAGGACATTGGAGCGCCGATAACTTAGAACTTGTGGACAGTACTTTCATAGTGCTAATCATTTTCATATTGTTCCCAACTAGCAGCATACCATCTATATATAAGGTTAAAACAATAAAATCATCATCTAACCTCTTTACATAGACACAATAATTAGCATCACAGCGAATAAAATCGAGCTTCAAGACATATGAGTCAAACTCCTGATACCACATTCTTGGAGATTGTTTCGGGCCATACAGAGACTTGTTTAATTTGCAAACAAAATCTTCTTTTCCTTTGACCACAAGTCCATTTGGTTGCTTAATGTAAATATCCTTTTCCAAATCACCGTGTAGGGAGGCTATTTTTATATCTGGCTACTCTACTTCCAGATTGTATGTAGCAGCTGCAGATAAAATAAGTATTATGGAACTTAATTTAGCAACAAGAGAAAAAATCTCACCATAATCAACTCCCTATATCTGCGAGCATCTTTTTGCAATCAACCGAGCTTTGTATCGTTCTATATCTCCATATGCAGATATCTTCTTCTTGAATACCCACTTGTAACCAATTTCCTTCCGATCCGCGAGTAATTTTACTAGACTCCATGCTCTATTTTTATCCAATCAGTCCATCTCATCTTTCATGGCTTTCTCCCACGATTTGGCATCTTCCGCACTTCTTGCTTCCTTAATAGTACTTGGATCATCACCTGTAATAGTCATAGCACAATTTTCATTATTAGCAAATAGGGTATACCTCTCAGATGGTATTGTTACTCGTGTGGACCTCCTTAAGACCGGTTCAGATGATATTTCAATTTCAAACTTAGTATCATAATCAACTATATCATCCTCCACATTCAGCTCATAAGCATTAAATTCTGAATTTTTTGGATCAGCTTGTGTAGCTCTGCTTCTCCATGCAAACAACATCTAACTCAACTGTAAGTGGCTCTTCAGGGGGTTGTGAAACAATTGGATTTGACGTAGATTCTCTGAATATTACATCTCTGCTATAGGTAATATGTTTAGTATTAGGATTCCATAGCTTATATCCTTTGATACAATCCTTGTACCTAATGAAGATGCACTTCTCTGACTTGCTCTCAAGTTTATTCCTCTTTTCCCTAGGCACAAACACATATGCTTTGCATCCAAACACTTTAACATGAGCTACATCTGGCTCCTTCCCGAACAGTGCCTCGAATGGTGCCTAATCCTTCAAAACTGATGCGAGAGACCTATTCTTTAGATAACGTGCAACAGCCACTGTTTCTGCCCAAACTTCAGCTACTAAATCTGCACCACTAAGCATACTCTCAATCTTCTCCATGAGAGACCGATTAAGCCTCTCTGCCACACCATTCTACTGAGGTGAATATGGCGTAGTTTTTTGCCTTGCAATGTTGCTGGTAGCACAGAACTGATCAAATTTTGTGAACAGTACTCTCCTTCGTTGTCAGTGCGCAAAATTTTGATTTTTCTATCAAACTAATTTTCCACCAAAGTTTTGACCTCGAGAAATTTTCAAAAACATCATCTATTCTTCGCAAAAAATAATCCACATATGCCTAGAAAAATCATCAGTAAAAGAAACATAATACCTTGATTTTTCAAACGATGCCACAGGTGTAGGACAAAAGACGTCATTGTGGATTAAATCCAGAATCCGTTTCGCTCTCCCTCTTATGGATTTAAAAGATACACGATTCTATTTTCCATACAAACAACGTTCACAAAATTCGAAACCTATAAAACAGCTTGGGATTCCATCTACCATCTTCTTTGAAGTAAGGGTCACCAGCCCTTTCTCACCGATATAACCCAATCTCCGATGTCATAACATTGCAGAATCTTCTTCCACCTACTCCATGATATAACTCTCACCACAAATTATCGTGTTTCCCAATAATTTCCATAGTTTTCCTTCTCGTTCGCCTCTAGCAATCACCATAGATCCTCGGGTTAGCTTGCATATATACTTGTCCCTAGTGAAAGTAATGCCAGCATCTGCCATAGTTCCCACATATATAAGATTTATAGTAAGACCAGGTATATGCATCACATCTGAAAGATTTTTATTGTCCCATCTTTCATATTCAGCTTCACCTTTCCGCAATCGATAATATTAAGCGTCGTATCATCTCTCATACGAATTGTACCTCCTTGATATGGTTCATAACAGCAAAACCAATCTCTATGAGGCGTCATGTGGAAAGACTCTCCAATATCAATAATCCATGCATCCGGTCAATGTGCAATGAGTTGCAAACGAGATACATGTCTCCCGCATTGTTGTCATCATCCTTCTTTATAGTAGATGATGGTGCCTCATCTCGCTTATCTGGACCTACGCTTCTATTTCTACAATCTTTCTTTAAGTGTCCAGCTTTTTCGCACTTCTAACAGTTTATTTCAGATCGATCTCGGCTTTTAGATCTTCCTCTAGACTTATTCCTTACACCAAATCTGGATTTAGGTCGTTCATTGCTCCTTCCTCTTATGAAAAGAGCTTCATTCGTTGCATTATCAGAACATGCACTCCTCATCTCCTCAGACAGTAAAGCAGATATAACGTTCTCAAAAGACAGGGCACTAACACTAGTACCAATCGAAACAATTATATGTTCCCATGGATTCAACGGTGAACACAGCAAAATACATGATTTATCTTCCTCATCCAAATTAACGTCAATCGGCACAAGTTGCTCATAGATAGTATTAAACTCATTTAAGTGTGCAGAAAAAGAATCACATTCACTTATCCGAAAGTTGTACGGTCGCTTCCATTAAAACAGCCTGTTCGCGAGTTATTTGCTCTGATTTTCCAACTTAGTCCAGAGATCCTTTGCCGTCTTCTCAGAGGTCAAATGACCAAGACGTTATTAGCAAGGCACAACCAGATTAGGCTTTGCGCCTTCCGATCGCTGCTAATCCACGCCTTCACCTGATTGGATGCGGATGCAATCTTTTCCTCCTTCACTTTCTCCTTAGTAGGCAGTTCAGGTTTATCTTTTTCGATCACGTACCACAGATCTCTGTCCACGAGTAAAGCCTCCATCTTCAACTTCTATAACTCGAAATCCGTTCCACCAAACTTCTCCACTTCAATTTGTGATTGACCAGCTGATATCTTCCCAAGATTCGATTTTTCGGATCTCTCTTCACCAAGAAAACCCTAACCTCAAACCTTGCTCTAATACTAGATGTAAGGACCGACACACAATCCAAGCAAAGTAAAAGATAAGAGAAAGAAAAATTGAGACACGAGATTTATCCTAGTTTACCCTTAAACTAAAACTACGTCTAGTAGAGGATTCCACTATATCAGCACCTCACACCTCTCGTTACATCACTCAATTACAAACGAACAATAGTGTATATATATATATCAGTCGCTATTCATGAGCCCAAACCCAAACTACTAATGAAAATTTACGGGCTTAAATCATAAGAGCTCTCTAGCGTTCAAAGGCGCCACCCCCTTGAGATCCCCACCAGGGCTGCTCCTCCGAACCCACGTCTACTAAGCGTGGAGCGAGATCCACGTGCTTTTTTGTCATAGGGAAATATGAACCACACCCCAACAATGATGCATGAACGATTTGTACCCCATGATTTGAAAAACAAGGTGTAAAAAAATGTTGAATTCAAGCATTTCATGAGCACATCTCTGCATGATAAATGTAAAAGATTATGCTCCGTCGACCACTTGAGGTAGCGACGATGCCACGAAGTTGCGATGTCCCATGTGTCGAGATGCCTCGAGGAGAGTTTCGGGATGCCGCGGAGTGGCGATACCTCGTGTGTCAAGATGCCCCGTGGGCGGATGTTGCGGGAACCCGTAGAGTTGTGATGCCCCGTGAGTCAGGAAGCCCCGGGAGTTTTGGGGTGAAAGTAAAGATGATTATGCATGTTCACCTTCATATCTTGATACATGATAATGACGCACTATGTGATACTGGTGCATTATGATATAATAGGACATTGGCATGCATCGTATGTGTGATGTAATGATACGTCATTATTGAAGAAATTCGTGTGTATCCTCATACATTTATATAATTTACTTTGAATGCTTGTCATTGCAAATTCCAAGTTGAGCGGTGAAGAGATCACCTACCTTAGACTTAGAGATTTCATTTACTAGGCTTCGGCTCACCCCTTTATTTTTCGTATTTGTAGGATGGACCACCAACCACCTTTGTTTGGAACTGCATTGCATATAAAATATATTTACGAAGATGTTTTCATTCCTGAACAAGCTATAATGTATGCTAAGTGTACCTCTTACATATGGATCGACGTTGGACTTGCGGAGTAGGTTCCCCACCTTTATGTTGCCGGGTATTTTAACATTGAGGGCAAGTTAGTAGGATCGATTAGAGGTTTTGATGGTCCTCTAGGGTTCAGCGATGATGGTATGTCGACGGACGAAGCCGTCGACCCGTAGTTGTTGATCGACGCTTTCGCAAGCGGTCTTTTGTCAATGGAGAGGTGAAGTAGAGAAGATAGGTGACCTTACCATTTCCCAGGTCTATGTGTGCATGGTGTGTGCCTATCAATGTATGTAATGTTAAAATTTTGACATGTACTATTGGTAAGCTAGTGGTACAAAATAAATGATGCATATGTATTTAGTGAACTCGTGCGAACGTGTGTCATGGATGATGATGTGAAATAACAAATTTTATGCTTCTGCATGCACACTAATAAATAAATAGGGATGACACGTGTAGCGTGTGACGTTCTGGGGTGTCACACCACCCCTCGCCGGCGATGTTGGGGGCGGCGGCGGCGGCGAGGGCGAGGGCTCCTACCCCTCGCCACAGCAAAGGCTTCAACGTTTTTTTTTTTTGTTTTTTTTTGTTTTTAGATTATTTGGTGGATTTTATTATTATTATTATTATTATTATTATTATTATTATTATTATTATTATTATTATTATTATCTTTTTGTTATTGCTGATTAAGATCTCCGTTAAGCCTTGTGTGCGCCACGCATGATTCCGACAAGTTACGTTGGACATAGCACTCAAATAATCGTTTTTTAAAAGAAGTGATCTTAAAAAAAAATATTGACACTAAAGTGATCTTCGTATACAAATATTGACATTTCTCCTATAGTTTTACCTATTAGGATATATTAAAACTCCTCATTTCTTATTCCATTTTACATTATTTAACTTGGCCTCCGCGAGGTTGCCGAGTCCAATTTACTCGAACATAAATCGCCCATGACATGCGACATCTCCAGATTATACGCCTGATTAATTCAATTCGGAAAGTTGATTTTTGCTGTCCGGTCTCATATCATTACGACGAAATGGTTCGACCAAACGAGTGAAGGGTTCTTTTCTATTGGAAATATGCACGTTGTCCTCCACATGCTTGATCAAATATCTAGTGAATTTCCGGATCTAAATTTTCGTACTAGTTGCACGGGAATCTTCAGCAAGGGTGACTAGTGTAATTGGTTCGGCTAATTGAATCAGTGAATCATGGCTGGTATTGTGACGACGGGTTTATTCGGATTAGCTTATACGTGACGTGAGGAAGAGAAAAGCTTGAGGTGATCATCAGCCATTGAGATTAATAATTCATTCTTGTCGAAGAAGATACCTGTGAGCTTTGTAGTCAACAATCGGAGATTCTGGAGCATCTATTCTTGTTATGCCCTAGAGACACGACAGTTTTGGTCAAACGCTACCCTCCAGATCCTCATCGACAGTCGTGGGCTCGCTAGAATTGAAGAATGGCTGTTAAGTTTCAAGTGTACCTCGGTGAGCTTTGAACTTTTAGCCGTGACTCTTAGGCACATTTGACAATCTGGAAACACTTTCACCTTTTGCCAACAAACTCCAAATCCACGGTATGTCATGGGTTCGGCATGGTTCCACTTTTTGAAGAAGAGCCCAAACGATGGGGTGGCGAAAAGGGACGAATACGCCTTCGAAGGGCCATGCATTAGAATATCAGCAGATGGAACAAAGTGGAAAGGAAAAATGACTCGGTAGAAGGAGAATCACCTCAGATCTGGCTCCCTCCGCAGCAGGGAGCCCTCAAGGTAAATATCGATGGATCTTTCAGAGAAGGTTCGACCGAAGGAGTGATTAGTTGTGTGTGCCGCGACTGTGACGATGTTTTGGTGGAAGGCTTCACAAAATTTGTGCGTGTAACCTTAGCAGCTCAAGCAGAAGCGAAGGCTCTACTGGAAATCCTAGATTTCCTTAGCACAAGAAGACATCTAAGTCTTCAACTTGAGTCAGACTCTTTAGTTCAGATATGAGCGATAATAGGAGCAGATCCATTTCCTTGGGATGGAGAGGCGGTTATCAGTGCAGCTAGGAGAAAGCTCATGGGCTTTAAAAGTCTTTCCCTAGTCCATTGCAGTAGAAATGGGAACAAGGCTGCAGATTGGCCGGTTAAAGCTCATAGAGAGAGGTACCTAGCCTTTGATTGGATGTCCCAAACCCCTAAAGCCTTATGGGCTCTTCTTTATTTCGATTCTAGCTTTTTGTACCCGCTATCGTTAATCGAGCAATGAGAAGAACTATCTTTTGACCCAAAAAAAATAAAAAAATGAACTGCTGGAAGGTGGTAAAGTTGCATTGGAGCAACACATAGGTATTATTTGGTTCAGCATTTGAAATGAGCATTGGGGCTCTAAATTCCCTTGGCCAAATGCAAATGAAGTTTGGCTACCTTTTTGACTCACTTTAGGAAGATGCAAATGTATGTCAAATGCTTTTTGAAGACCATTAACCCAAAGTACCTCTAAAGGTACTTCAAGAAGTTGCATTTGCGAAATACAACTATTTTTTTTTCTTTTAACTTTGTACCATCACCATCAATTACTGCCACCACCAATCGCTGCCGCCTGCTACTCGTTCCATCATTGATCGCGGCTACCGAACACTGCCGACCACCACCCACCTCCACCAATCACCGCCGATGATTACCGCTGACCACCAACCACCCCCGCCGCCCACCAACATATTGGGTCCACACAGCGAAAGTCTAATACTTTTTATCCAGGGAGATCGCTAAGAGAGAGCTCAAGTTTGAGCAGTTAATATATCCAATTGAACCCACTTTCACTCAAAAGTTTAAACTAATGAGTTATAGGCCAACTTGGATATATTAACTGCTCAAAACCACAAGAATTTTCCAATGTGGGACTTCTCTAACATAACTTACACATGCATCTTAACAATCTACTTCTTACATGTGAGCTCCAGTGTTAGGTTTGCTCCCCCTTAATCAAAATATCATTCCACACTAACTTATCTCAACTTGAATCTCCATCAACGCCTATCGGGCCCACGTTGCTACACCATAACGTCCACCGGCCCGGAAACCGCGCTGGTCATCAAATTCCTTCTTGAGATATCCAACGGAACAGATTAAAGGCTCACCAATCACTCAACTTGAATCTCCATCAATGTCTATCGGGCCCACGTTACTCCACCATAACGTCCACCGGCCTGGAAACCGCGTTGGTCACCAGATTCCTTCTTGAAATATCCACCGGAACAGATTAGAGGCTCACCAATCAACCATCGGCTCTAATACCATTATTATAGGTGCACACAGCGAAAATTCAATACTTTTTACCTAGGGAGATCCCCAAAAGAGAGCTTAAGTCTGAGCCCGTCAATATATCCAGTTGGATCCACCTTCACTCAAAAGCTTAAGCCAATGAACTATGGGCCAACTTGGATATATTAACTGCTCAACACCACATTAATTCTCCGACGTGGGACTTCTCTAACACAACTCACACGTGTATCCTAACACAACACCACCGACTGCTGTCGCCCACCACGGCCATTGACCTTGGCCATCGGGCGCCCGCCGACCGCCACTGCCGTCAACCATTGCCCACAACTGCCAACGCTCACCGGTCGCCACCCGTCAACTGCCATATTTTTTTAAAAAAAGTAAAAATACTTTACAAAGTGTTTTATTTACCAAACAACATTTATCTAAAAGTTGCATTTCAATGTGTTTTTAAATTTCACTTTACCAAACACTACTTGTATTTTGAAAAAGGGTTTTAGCCGAAAGATATTTGCATTTTCTCAAAATTCCTTGATCAAACGTTGAACTAAATAGTCCCATAGTTTAACTCGCAATTTGTCAAAACAAGGACAAGCTTTCTGCGTTCACGTGTTACTTATTGAGGTGCCAATAAAAGTTACAAATCTTCTACCAAAAAATAATAATAATAATAATAAAGTAAAAGTTGCACATGGGTGACTTAAAATTTATGCATTGACCGGGCCGAACTTTCATGCTTCCGTCCACAATTGACCCTCGAGCTCCCTCACTAACTTAACCAGCTTGTGATTGGAGCTTCCTATTCTTCTAAGATAACAATTTAATAAGAACGAAAAATATTTATAGTGGATTTCGAGTGGGGTCGGATATCAATCGTCAAGTTTATATTGCATGTAAACATGTCAAAACGGGTTGAATTGATCGATTTAGGTGAAATTATTTTCGACCCGACCCTACTCACCTGTTTGGCGGTTCTAACTCAAAAACTTTCCTTGATATAACAAACAGTAATATACCCAAGCCTCTTATTGCATCAATTCAATGACTAATTTCAATTTGACCAGCACATTACCCGCACCTTGCTTCAGGATAAAAAAATCGATCAATTGGCAATGAAGGTGTTTATATTAATTCTTTAAAATAGGGAAATCTATTTCCTTTTCTCTACTAAATCAAATTGCTACTATTTATTAGTTATAATTGATATTTTCAAAATTTGTCTCGCGTCGTTTTTTTTTTCAATAGTTAATACCTTATAAAATCTCTGTGGAAACATTATAAAAATGCTAGTTTTGAACTATCACATTCAATTTGACCGAAAAGACAAAAAACTATCACATTCAAAGACCCTTCTGTTGATTATTTTTTATATATAAGACTAGGAGTATCCCGTATAAATAAACACTCGCATAGTGTTAGTTCATTTAAGCTCGTACGATTTAATTAGACTGATTATTATGCTCTTGCTACGCATGAGGTTGATAGATGAAGCAATTTGTATGTTCTCTATGGTTCATGTTCTATAGTCGAGACTAGTAGGAATGTGTAAACTAATGCTTTCATAAGTCTGTTCGTGCTTTATAATTATAGCTTTCATGTGGGACTAATAACATGTAATATTTAAACCACCCTTTTAATATCGACAAATATAAGGTAAATTATCACGTGATTAAGAGTAATTTTTTTTTCCTTTTCTAGATCTTAGCATTGAAAATCTCATCACAGATCTTCTCGTGTCTTTGACAAATGGCGAATGCAAAACTGCATTGACTTCTGGCCGCTGTGGTGGTCTCGTTTTCCTTAAATGCTGAGCTCGCAGCGGCATTTCATTGTTCAATTCGATGGATTGACATTTTCGATGTGTATAGCGGCTAGGCTATCTGCTCTTGTTGTCTCTACATAATAGGAGAACAGTAGAAGTTCGTTATAGCCTGAGAGACGTGGCATTTTTACCTTGAGATCATTCGAAGTCATCTGCCAATCTGTCGGTCACCGACTCCACGAAGCCTTCGAATATGTCTGATTTGTTGTCAAACTTGTTGTTGCCGCCATTGACACAATAACAACGGTTGTGGTTGCACTTTGCCACCAGTTGCTTCTCGTTGCTCTCCTCGATGAGGTTTTGAACCATCTTCACCAAGCAAACCGAGCTCTGCTCGAACTCGGCCACTCCAATGGGTAGTGGGTCGAGGCTATAAGGGGCGGCGACGCGGAGAAACGAGCGAACAAAAAGGCCAATGCAACCTTCTGGGTCGAAGGCAAGGTGGAGGACATGGATATAGAAGGCAATGAGCAAGAAGACGACAAACATGCAAAGAGACAAGAGAGAGACGGGGAAGAAAAAGAAAAAAAAAAGTAAAGTAAACTCAAAATGGGACCCATGTTTTACTTTAATAACAATCAATAATATGATGTGCTAAAAATCGGGACTTATAAGGGCTATTATATTATAAAAAATAATAGTTTAAGTAGTGCGTTAGCAAAAGAGGGAGCGAAAAAAGCTATAAATTTTTAGACTTTTATGTGTTTGATTTGTTGGTAGAGATAATGATTTATGGTTAAAGAAATACGAATGCTTAAAGTTAGAAAAATGAATTCCACCTCTGAAAAGGGAAAACCTATTTTCTTGAAAAACATTTTTCTTTATCTTGCAAATCTTCATACGAGGAAAACCTTTATTTTGAAACGTATTCCGGGCAATAAATATAGAAAATTTTTTTTTGTTATTTAGCATCTTGTACTATCCCTTAGAACGTATTGTTAAAAGATCATCAATCCTTATTGCAATGGATGTAGCAGTGACTTGCTGAAACTCAGTCTTTATTTGATCCAGAATATTTGATGTATGTGCCATTCCGAAGTGATCTACTAATATGCTAATAAGTCATTTATTGACAGTTTCATCTATTACTTTATTGTGAAAGACTAGCTTGACTCGCCATATTTTTTCCCAAATCTTGAATCATCGGCAATGGTAACCTGAATAAGAGCGGAAGTCAAAATTGTTAGATATATTACATATATTAGGAGTATAGTATTTTCATTTAGCATGTATATTTACTCTCTTGCCCTTCTTTATATGTATATTTATATTGTCTTTGTGCCTAATTGTAATTATCAATTACATTATTCAATTCTCAATGATATCAGAGCTAGGGTTTCTTGTTCTTCCACCATAGGCGACATTCGAGATGGATTCATGCTCGAGTTGGATTTCGCAAGGTCCTCTTTTGGCGTACAAAGATTTTGCAAGTTGAATTTTGGCATCTTATTTTGGCGTTTTCTCATGCATGTTCGTCTTCTGTGCAAACCCCCTTTTGCGCAAACTCGCTTTCGAGGTCAAGATTTGGATTGGTGAATTGGATTCCGGCGACGTTCTTCTCAGTGGATTTTGTTTTCGGTGATTTTGTCTTCAGCGATTTCGTGTTTCAGTGGGTGATTGTTCTTGTTAGTGGTGATTATCTCAGCATTGGAGTCAAGCCTCAACCACAACAAAAAAAGGGGGAGATTTCCTTATGCGGGTCAATGAAGAACGAAATCGTTTCCTCCGGTGTTTGTCGTTTCTTCCATCCAAGACTCCACCGACAATCCCTGGCGATCTGCTGACACCAACACTTACGTTTCTGTTTCCTCCAGCGTTTCTCGTGCAGCAGTACGAGAATTGATCCTGAACCGTCGTCCTCATCAGCAAAGCGTGTCCTAGTTAGTCCTCAGTAACTATCCGCATTTCTGGTAGATTTTGGCTTTCTTTTGTTGGTTCTGTGGAAACCTAGTGAGGTTCACGTTGAGAATTCAGGGATTATACTTGCGGCTGTTGTTTTGGATTTTGGGGAGGTTCTGCTGCTGTTCGGGACTGCAACAATGCAGTTTTGATGGTTTTCTTTGCTGATTTTCAGTGCGTATTATATTTGCTGCTCAAGATTGAATACCTGCTATTTGGTGTTGCTAAAGGCACCCATTAGCTGCTGCAAATTTGTTATTACTGACTGTCTAGGTGCGAGATTCCTTGGGCCATCGGTCTTAGCTTAGAATGCAATTTTAGCTTGGAGATACACCTATCTCTTCTCCATCCATGGATCGTGTCACTTCATCCTCGTCTTTAGATGACTATCTTGCTAATATTGAGGCTCAGCTTTCTTACTTAGTTTAGCTTCATCTTGATTTTTCTGGCACATACTCCACTGTTACTATAGCAGCTGCTGCACAATCCTCAGGTACAACTCTTCTTGGATTCTTGACTCTGGGGCTGCTCATCACATGAATGCCTCTGTTCAGCATCTCACTCAGCAGACTGCACTTAAAAGTCCAAAAGGGTTCTTTATAGCTGATGGATCCTCTCTTACCGCTGCTATGCATGGTCATCTTATTATCCCTAGCATTTTTAATGTGCCCAATGTATTGCATATACCAAAGTTAGCCTTGAATCTATTATTTGTTGGGTAACTTGCCGATATGGGTTATATAGTGACATTTACTATTGATTCTTGTGTTGTGCAGGATTGTACAAGTGGTTGGACAATTGACAGGGGTAGTAGACATGGAAGATTGTATATGATGCAGCATCTCCAGCTTCCTTCACCTCAACCTGTTCTTGCCGCCTTTAATCTTGACTGTTAGCACCAGCGTCTAGCTCATATATCTGCTTCTCGTTTGTCTTTTCTGTGTCAGCAGGGTGCACTTGGGCATGTTTCATCTACCGTTATGCATCCTTGTACTAGTTGTCCTTTAGCTAAACAATTTGTATCTCATTTTCCTGTTAGTTCTTTTGTTTCCACTTCTTGCTTTGATTTAGTACATTCAGATGTTTGGGAACCTGCTCCCCAAATTTTTAAAAGTAGATTTAAGTATTATGTATCGTTCATTGATGATTATTCTCGTTATACATGGGTTTATTTCATGCGTTCTCGTGATGAATTTCTCTCTATCTATAAAAACTTTACAACCATGATATCTACTCATTTCTCTAAAAATATTAAAGTTTTTCGTTCTAATTTTGGTGGAGAGTATCTTTCTATAGCTTTTCGTTCCTTTTTAACTTCTCAAAAATCTTACCTCAATTGTCCTGTCCTGGTGTTCCTACTCAAAATGGTCTTGCTGAGCGAAAACATCGTTATATTCTAAATACTACTCGTGCTATTCTGTTATCCAATTCAGTTCTCGTTGAATTTTGGGTTGAAGCAATATCTATTGTTGTTTATCTCATAAATCGATTTACTTCTCTCATCCTCTCCAAAGCCACCCCTCACCAGCGTCTTTTCTCAAAACCACTCACTTATCGTCAACTTCGTGTTTTTGGCTATACATGTTATGTGCTTCTTCCATCATGAGCGTACCAAACTTTCTACAAAATCGATTCGGTGTACTTTCTTAAGTTACAGTATATAACACAAAGGTTATAGGTGTTATGATCCTTCTTCACAGCGTATTCGTTTCTCTCGTAATGTTCAGTTCTTTGAGCAACTATCATTATTTTCCACTGTCTCTACTTCTTCACAGACTTCTCCATATGTATTTATGGATTTTCCTCTTGATCCACCTCCTGTTCGTCCTCTTATATCTTCTTCGTCAGATCCAGTATCGCCACCTTCACCTATTATGCCTCCTCCTTTGTCTACTTCACCTGCTACTTTGACGCCTCTTGACGATTCTCATTCACCATCCCCTCGGCGGAATCCTCCTCGAGATCGTCATCCTCCAACTAGGTATGTGGCGGCTACAAGTTATTCTGATGAGTTTGGTTCCTTTATGGCTGTTGTCGACACTTTGCAGAAACCATCAAATCATCATATGGCCATACAATATGCTAAATGACTTGATGCTATATCTGAGGAATTATCTACTTTAGAGCGCACTAATACTTGGGATCTTGTGTCTCTTCCACCAAGAAAATCCTTGATATATTGTTGTTGGATCTATAAAATCAAGACTCACTCTGACGGCAGTATTGAGCGCTATAAAGCGCGTCTTATTGCTAGTGGTTTTGACTAGGCGTACGACATAGATTATGAGGAGACCTTTGCTCCTATTGTCAAAATGGCTTATGTTCGCACTCTTCTTGCAATAGCCTCTATTCGTAATTGGTCTCTTTTTTAGCTTGATATGAAGAATGCTTTTCTTCATGGGGTTCTTGAGGAGGAACTCTATATGCAGCCACCTCCAGGTCTGTCTCATTTGCCTAGCCAGGTATGTCATCTTCGAAAGGCTCTTTATGGTCTCAAACAAGCTCCTCGAGCTTGGTTTGAATGTTTTGCAGATGTCATTCGATCAGCTGACTTTTATCAGAGTGAGAATGATCATGCTATGTTTACTCATATCTCTTCAGCTGGTTGTATTATTCTACTTCTATATATATATGATATGATTATTACTAGGAATGACTCTATTCATATTGCTTATACTAAGCAATATCTTCACCGTCAATTTGCTATGAAAGATATGGGTTTATTACGTTATTTTCTCGGTATTGAGGTTGCCCGCAGTCGACGTCGTATTCTTCTCTCTTAGGAGAAGTATATTGCTGACATTTTAGCTCGTGTTGAATTATCTGATACTCGTACTGCATCTACTCCTGTTGAACTTCATTTACAGCTTCGTCCGAACGATGGCGAGCCTCTGTCTGATGTCACTCGTTACCGGGCTCTTGTTGGCAGTCTTATCTATCTTACAATCACTCGTCCTGATATTGTATATGTTGTTCATCTTGTCAGTTAGTTTGTCACGCTCCTCGTACAGTTCATTATGCAGCTGTACTCCGGATCCTGCGCTATCTTTGTGGTACTCTGATACACTCATTTTTTTTATTTCATCGACTTCCTCCCTTGCTCTTCGTGCTTACTCTGATACTGATTGGGCTTTAGATATCACTGATCGTAAGTCCATTACAGGATTTTGTATTTTTCTATGTGATTCTTTGATTTCTTGGCGTGTCAAGAAGCAGCCTGTTGTATCTCGCTCTTCTATAGAGTCTGAGTATCGTGCTATTGCTGATACTACAGTTGAGATTGTTTGGCTTCGTCATCTTCTTGCTGATCTTGGTGTTGCCTTTTCTGCTTCCATTCCTCTTCATTGTGACAACAAGAGTGCTATTCACATTGCTACTAATCCAATGTTTCATGAGCGTACAAAGCACAACGACATTCATTGTCATATTACGCATCATCAACTTCAGGCACATATCATTTCTCTTCCATTTGTGACATCCGCAACCCAACTTGTTGACTTATTCATCAAATCTCTTACCCACAACGGTTTTCTGCTCTTCTTTCCAAACTCTCGTTGATTAACCCACCTTGAGTTTGAGGGGGGTGTTAGATATATTGCATATACATATCGTTTCCTTTAGCATGTATATTTACTTTCTTGCCCTTCTTTATATGTATATTTATATCGATCTTGTGACTAATTGCAATTACCAATTGCATTATTCAATTCTTAAATCTATCAAGAATGATTTCTAGAAGGAAATATTTCAACAAATTTTCCAAGTAGATAGTCAAACTCCAAAAACAAAGGTTGAAGTTCTATCCCATATCTGCTTCCGCCATGAGCTCAAACAACTTAACGTCCAATTGGTTAAGGGAATCTGTATTTCCCTTACAAAAAAGAGAGATAAGTCAATTGTGACATCGACTTTCATATAAGATTTAGATGTACCTTGACTTAATACCGATTTCAAAATCAATTCAATTCTTAATTCTACGAAATCTGCCTTCCTCGGGTAGAACCTATTGGTCCAGGGTACAGAAAGGTCGTTTCACAGTTTCTAGGAACCAAACTGATATCGATAAAGTCGGCTAGGGGTTGGTTCCTAAATTGAAACGTTCCGATCGCTCATCCTACATAAGTTCATTCTAATTAAAATGAGGAGCGAGTGACTGGCCAACATCTAAACTGTGCAGGTCACATAGCCTCTGGCTTTGCGAGAGAGAGAGAGTGGAATGGTATGGTAACTTGCCACCACCCATTGTTGTGGGTTTTTCCTAGGGTGGCGCTAGGGGTACGCAAAGGAGCAAAGAATTGCTTAGAATTAGATTGGACCAGCTTAGAATCAGTGAGTACTGGTCCGGTTTTTGATTCCATGTATGGAATCGTCCATATATATAATATTTATCTCAAAAAAAATCAACGTACTTTCAATGAAAGTGAATCTTTCTCGCCTACTTTTAGCCATTAATCTTACGGTTCTATTCGCATCTAGCGGTCCTCAAAGTATAACACACATTAATATGCTGCCTGTCACGCTCCAATCTCCGAGCTTGCAACAACCCTACCAAATTGCCTCAGGTCATAAAGGACGATGTCCCAAGCATGTCATCGATCCATTATTTTAATATGATTAATTAGTGCATACAAAACGTTCTACTCCCATACAGCAGTCACATTATTGAACATCAGCAAAGACCATTTTTAATTATTTACTATTAATCCTGGAAAGTATGTATATACAAGCCCTACCTCAAGGCCACTATCTACAACCTTTAAAAACACCAAATCAGGTTTAGAGGTTGACACTACTTTATACTACTTCAAAGAAACCAACGCCAACGTCCTCTATGCAAGTCCAGTATACTGTTGCTCCATAGCTAAGGACCTGAAAAATGGTTAACAACAACGGATGAGATATAAAACCTATATGAGCCTACGCCTAAGTTCGAGCAGGATATTGACTCACTTAAGGCAACCTAAACATGCATGAAACATCGATGACAAATCAATAGCGTGCAATTCACGTCACGCTCTAGCTACCACATGATCAGGCATAATACCACAATGAATCATCAATCACTTGTAAGCTTACCCTACCTTGGTTCATACATGAACAATTTATATAAACATGCAACCAAGGCACACAACTGCAACACTCATCACAATTGGCATGTACAATGCATTGCACATATTCCAGTTATTAGTGACCGTTTTCGGTCTTAGCAAAATCATGCTCTCCTGACGAGATCAGGCATCGTCCATTCCTTTAGTAATGATGACCGATAATCCACTTGATACTCCCGGGACAGACATATCAAGTATCGTCCCCTGGTACCCAAGGCCGACGATAATAATCCCCTTGGTACCCCCGGGATGGATATATTAGGCATATTAGGTGTCGTCCCTTGGTACCTCCGGGTTGACAATAATAATTCCCTAGTACCCTAGGGAATGATATAGTAGGCATATTAGGTATCGCCTCCTGGACCCTCGAGCTGACGATAATAATCAAGTGACTACACAAGCATACCAAACAATCAAGCTACTTTATATTTTTACATTATATTCCAATACATGCACAATCGTGCTCAAAACTTCAATTCATACACGGTCACATATGCACATATATTGTCCACCAGATTTTGCATCTATAAACATGATGATCAATCATCAAATGCACATCAAACATATAACTCAACAGTCACTAGGCAATCTGTCACGCTCTGATCCTCGAGCACGCGTCATCCCTACCAATTTTGCCTCAGGTCATAAGAGATAACGTCTCAGACACGTTATCGATCCATTTATTTTATCTTTCATTATGCATGCAGAAACATGCAACTCACAATCATCACATCAAATAACAGGGATAATTAAACAGTCAACCATATCAATCAACTCATGGCAGCTCACAAAGTCGATCTTCTTTATTTAACTATCTCATTTAGACGGTAATCGCAAGCCACTCGTCGGCTCCAAGTCTACAACTCCCAGACTATCAGGTTCAGTTTAACATGATTTCCGCGACTACTCCAATAAGTCCACATCTACGCTTAGTTCTCTAAGTCGTCACTACGGACCTGAAAATGTTATCCTGCGATAGGGTGAGAAATAAATCTCAGTGAAGTCAACGCCTAAGCTCGGTTAGAACGTTGATTCACCCAGGATATCTTACCACATAGACATGACAGTCATCATAGAACAGATATCTAGTCACATGCAACTCACCCGTCAGGAAGCCACACATAATGCGATGCAGACACGACATGACAGTAAAACAACCCAATGCAGACAAGCATCACTTCAATACGACATGGCAGTCAAACAGCTAAATCAAGGCAAGCATCACATCAATTGACCTATATGACGTCACACGTAGTCCATTTATTATGAGATAGGGCATGTCAGCCCGACACACTGGTCAGTTAGTGTTTAGTACACTAGTCAATTGGTACTCTTCTGGTAGCACCAGCCATCGTCCTTTACTTCCGGCAACTGCATCTTGTAGTCCATGCGATATTTGGCTGTCACGGCACAAGACTACCAAGAATCCCTTCTAGGCTTCGGTACGTCACAAACTACCACCGACACCCATCAAACTAGTGTCACAGAATGATGTGCTTCCGACAAATTGTATTCTTCCGATTGTGACAGTACAATCTTGTCAGGACCTTGGCAGGAATTTCATCGTCCCATCATATGACCACACATCTCATTCGACAATCAATCAATTTTATTATCTTTGATTTAAGCCGGATGCTAATATAGATGTGCTCAAAAACTTGGCCCAAGGCCTTTTTCATGCTAAATAATGTACTTTGTCACTCAGGTTATATGAATGCGCAATTTCACAGTTAGGCTTGCGCTTGACACGGATGATGAATCACACAAAACTTCAATCAAATCACATGATAGTCAATCAACTGCACTCAATCAAGCAACCATTACATGATCGATTAATCAATTCAATTAATCAAACGACATTGATTAATCCCGATTTTATTAAATTATCGATCAGTCTCTCGGCTCTGAGCTGTCACTCACTCGCGATCAAACAATGATAATTAAATGCCATTGCCCAACCAATCAATCAGTCAATTCTAGTAGTCAACTAGCCACAGACGACCTAGCTAATATGACTAGCTTAATCAATCATGACCATTTATCTTAAAATCCAATTTCTATCTAAACTGACCGCGATTAATCTAATTAATCATCATAACGACTAAATAACTAATTATAGGCGCAATTAGCGCCTTAACCAATGATTAGGGGTTAACTCACAATATAATATTCTGGCACGACGACACGACGGCAACGGGTTCGGCTCTGTCTCAAGTACGGCACGGCATAGGCCATGGCTTGGTCATGGCCGAATCTCGACTAGGTCATGACCTGTTCATGCATGGGTCATGGCCGGTTCAAGGCCGTCACTCCTGGGTCATGGCCAGGTCTTGGCTCGGTCCTCGATGACTAATGGCCAACTCGATCTCCGGGCTCCAAGGTTTTGTCAAGTGAGGCTCGAGTGAGGGGCCGACACTTCGGGACAGCGGCACGGGCTCAGGGAAGGTGGCCGGTGGCCGGAGGTAGCTGGAAAGGCTCCAGCTAGAACAAGGCAGAGGTTGGAGGTGTCGGGAAAACAAGGGACAATGACTTCGGGGGGCTGATCTATGGGGTTTTGGGCGGTGCAAGGCTGATGAGAGGGTTGGGTTTGATCGGTGAGGTGTCGGGAGAGCTGAGGAAGGCGACGACGACCGTCGGAGGTGGCTCGAAGCGACCAACGGCGTCGGGACAACAGCTTGGTCGAAAACATGGGAGACTCGTCGAGGCTATTTTCGAGCACCACCGGCGACAACCAGCTACCAACAGCTCCGAGAAACGATGGGGGACCTAAGGACAACTAGTGGAGCGGTGGTGAGCGGCAAAAGTATTGGAGGAGGCGAAGGATGGCGGAACAGTCTTAGGCTTGAAACAGAGCACCTTGTCTCGACGAGGGTTCTTCGGCATTCCACATCGGTTTTGGGCGGCAATGGGTGGCCAGGTGGAGTCGAGAGGATGTTGGTGAGGCCAGGGGATAACAGAGAGGCGGCAAAAACTGAAGCAGCTCGAACTGCTCCTTGAACCCAGAATAGGGGTGGGTTGTCGATGGTTCTGTTGGGGGCTCTCTAGCGGCGCATGGTGACGGTGATGGGTTGGTGGAGGAGCGGAGGAGATCCGACAGTAGTGGTGGCGCAAACAAACCAAAGATGGAGGATGAAGAGAAGGAGGAGTCATTTTGTGTGGGGAGTTTCCACGCGTGAACAAGAAAAGGGGAGGGGAGATTGACGGGAGAGGGAGAGAGAGAGAGAGAGAGAGAGAGAGAGAGTTAACTTGAGTGGATTGGTGGGTGAGATTGGATAAGTGGGGCCCACCAAAGTCTCATCAAATAATTTGTCCCATGTGCATCATTGGAGGGCAAAATGGTAAATCAATAATGCAGGACTGAACAAAATTTTGGCTCGCTTGACGAGGAACACCTTTGGTCTTTTCACAGGTTAGGTTTGGTCAGGATTAGGCTCGGGTGCGAGGATTTGAATCTTATTTCGCGGCAAATAAGAATTACGAAGCCTAATTTAATCTTACTGACATTTCGAGAATCGTCCAAAATCCGTCTATTAATTCCTTACGTTCCAAAATTTTATATTGGCTGAAATTCAATTTCATTCCTTTTTATCAAATTTAGTCGATTTACAAAAGCCGAATTTCCAGGGTGTCATGTAATCACCCAATAATACTCATTCAATATTAATTAATAAATTATCCTGATCACATTTATTTAATCCAGGTTCCAGTTAGTGTTACCAAAATATTTAGCCAACCCGATTAGAGATAAATAACTCCATCACAGCTAATTAAATTATCCAGCCTCAGCTAATTATTCTAGTCAGCAATTCATGATAAATAAGTTATTCTTAGACGCAATTAACGCTCTATTCAGAGTTTATAAGTTAAAATTACAAACTCCGGTGGTTGATGTCGAGTCGGGTTCTCGCGATAGCTTATGGCAAGGGTTCTTGGTTCGAGTTACGAGCTCCCGCATCAGGTCAAGTCCCCATGCGGCTCCGGATGAGCACGACCTCGAGTCGGGATCACGGCGGTGATGAAGTAATTGGACAAAGACAGGGCTCGATTTTGGGGGTTATAGTTGGCTCACGGCGACGAGGTGAGTACGACGATAGCCCACGTGAATCTCGAACTTAGGCACGGCAAGGGACAAGGCCCAGTCACACAGCTAAATTCTCAACAACTCGAGCAGACAAGCTTGGCCACAGCCCAAGCAGACTGGCACATGGGCCCGGACACACAGGCCATGCTTACGGCCCAAGAAAGCAAGACACTAACCAAGGCGAAAAAGGACATGGGAAGGAAATCAGGGGTGTTGGGGCTTGGTGTAGGGCTGAGGTGAGTAGGCGCGCGAGACTAGTGAACTAGGGTAGCCGTGAGCTAGAAGTTGCGGAACGACGGCCTAGCTGGTGGCGGCGACATGGCGAGGAAGGGCCGTAGGTGGCTTGGGTCTCGGCCGGCTGGGGCTCCACGGACGAAGCAGAGGGCAACGAAGCTTGTGGGTTCGAATGGCAAAGCTTGGCGAGGCGACTTGGCCGGAGATAGTTGGCCAATGGTTGGCGTTGGGTAGAAGGCGATGAGACATCGGAGAGAAGAGTACGGCGACATCAAGTTATTTTGGCTCGTAGGTCTCTCGACCTTGCAACAGTTTGGGTCCTTGGATCTCGCAGCTTGAGGTGGTAGCGGCAATATAGTGAGTTGGTGGCGCAGCAATTCGATGACAGGACAGGGGCTCGGGTGGTGGTTGGGTTTGTCGTTGGGGAAGAGCATGGTGGCACGAGCGGCATTCACTCTAGGCCTAGGGTATCTTGACAACGACAGGGCTAGATCTCGGGCTACTGTGTCTTCGCAGCTCGCAATGGATTTGAGTTCAGCGAGCAGAGTCGACTGAAGAAGTGGCGGCTGGAGGGGATCGTCCGACAGAAAATGGGTTCGGTTGGGGGGTTGTTGCAGCTGAAAAGAAAACAAGAAAGAGGAAGAAGATGAAAAAGAACGAAAGAGAACAAAAGAGGGGAAAGCGTCACGCAGGTAAAGCTGTCAATATAGGTTATGGACCTACATTTTGTACAAAATGGGTCATTAATTTTAAAGAGCTAACTAAAATTAGGTCAATGTGACATTCCAAATTTCGATCCTCTCGAGACTATTGAATGGAAGGATATCGATCGATGTATTTCAATTGTAACTCGCTCGGAGTTGGCCACTCCAGAGTTAACTGACCAAAAGGGAAAGACTGACGCGGAGTCGGGTACGTGGACCTAGGAAATTTGAATGAGAAATGACGCTTTAATCATATGGATTTTCGATGGAATGTCTTGGGCCCGCATAGATCGATCTAAGGACGATCATGGAATGTCTTGTTAATATTATACGTTGGGACGTGGATGATTCCGCTTAACTAATGTGTAATTTGCGAGAATTTCCTAAATCGGATTCCGATGGTCACAATCGAAGGAACGAATGATAAATCCTCACAATTACATGACAACCAAAGTCGTCACGGCTTAAAAAAAATCCCAAGGTCGATACGCGTAGTGCCTCAAGAGTCGCTCGTCAGTTTGAGATAAATTGAAATTACAATCGACGAGAGTTTGACATGAAATTGGATCTCGAGATTGGGTATTGGACATTGAGGAATTCCAATATTTGAATTGAGATGGACGTCGCCTCATCGAGGGTGGTTTACACTGGAAAAATGGAAGTTCGGACAAAAAGTGCAAAATGACCATTTTGCCCTTCAACCTTTGGCCTTGCCTTAAGAAGTTTAGAAGTCCATTTTGATCATTTTTCCTCCTCTATATGGTGCCGAAAATTGGATGAGAATGAGTTAAAGGGAGTCAAAGTCAATGAAGCAACCAATGGAAGGTTGCCAAGTGTCAATCAAAGAAAAGGCCAAGCATTAAATGCACATTAATTATCCATCTTATCTAATTAACCAAAGTGCATTATTGGGATGGAATACCTTCTCTCTCTTCTCATTTTGGTCAGTCACCTTCATCCCCACCATCTTCTTCCTCTTCTTCTCTCTCAGCCGAATGGATTTCTCGCAGACAGATAGAAACCGGCTCACTATTTCGGTCATAACTTTGTCATCCGATATCGGATTGAGGTAAAACTACATCCATCTTAAATATTATTATATTGCCATTCTAAGAAGGTATTATGAACTTAATTTGGCCTAGTCGTTTGTCCCGTAGGTCTGTTTGAGTGGGCAAAGGTCAAAATCTGATCCGATTTTGGAGAGAATGCTTTTTTGGGGGCTTCCGGACTCTAAATAACTTCAAATTTTTGGTGAGCTCTTATAAAATCATATTATAAGAGTTTAATGAGTTGAGATTGAGGATTTGTGAGAGTTAAAATGGATTTAATTATTGAAATTGCATGTCATTACAAGGGGTAGAATTTGTCCCCTTGTAAATCGATTGGAACCGAGGCCCTTTGAGGCTCATTGTAGAGTCATCTTGCTCCAAAATTCACGATGAGACACCTAAGAACATATATTGATGTGTTGACAAGGTGTGCGCAATGTGAAATGGAGTATAGAAGTGAATTAAGGGTTGTTTGGTGTGAATGATATAAGACCGGTTCTGCCCTGCTTGAGGACCAAGAGAACCGAGCCCTTTAGTGGTTCGTGGAAGCGTCGCCTTGCCATAAAATACTTGGTAAGGCATCCTAGAACGTAATGCAATGTGTTACCGAAGTGATTACTTGATGGAATTGGGTTTGAGAGAGTTTTAATGGTGAAATTGTGGATTTTCCTTAGGGCCGTGCACTTGCTTTGCTTTGGCCGGTTGTGGACTGAGCTTGGAGGCTCTTTTGGAGTGGAAATTCTAGCTCAATTGAAGAGGTAAGTGTTTTCTAAACCCTTACCTGAATGTTAGGACACTACTGAATAGATTAGTTGGATAAATTGACTGATTGGTGAAGCCTATGGATTAGTTTGCTTGATGCAATCGTGTGAGGATGATAATTGAGATTTAAAATGGCCAAAGAGCCTTATGAGGTAAGTGGCTATTGGGCTTGGTGATATAGTTTGGCTATGATGCCCTAGTGAGGTAAGTGGCTATTGAGGATGATAATTGAGATTTAAAATGGCCAAAGAGCCTTGTGAGGTAAGTGGCTATTGGGCTTGGTGATATAGTTCAGCTATGATGCTTTGGTATTGAATTGGCAATGGTGCATGTGTTATTGAATTGCCATATCGTTTATGCTATTTAGATGGTTATAATGCCTATGCTATATAAACAACTATGGTGTCGATGCTATATGAATGGGCTGTAGTGCCTCAGTGATCGTTGGCCTGTGGCCTCAGAGATCACATTGGCTTGATGCCCCTAATGATATCGATTGGACTATGGCCCCAGTGGTATCAATTGACTATGATTCCAATGATATTGATTGGCCTATGGCCCTAGTGGTATCGAGTGGCTATGAGCCCCTAAAGTGATAATTGGCTATAAACCCCATGAGATATCGATTGGCTTGTAATCCCATTGGTATAGATTGGTGGTGAGCCCAGAAGTACCGATTGACCTGTGGCCCCAGTATTACAAGTTGACTAAAAGTTATTACGATATCGATTGGCATGTGGCTTTAGTGATATGAAGTTATATTAGTTGGCAAGAGTGCTAGAGAAATACATCGCTGCTGAAAGCCTAGGCGATGAGTGGCTATGAAAATTGTGATGATTATGTGTTGGTTATATGCGATATAGGCAAGGAGCTTGAACCTTAAGATTGAACGTGATTAATTGTGTTGCTTGACCATGCTAGCTTTGATGATTTGCCTGATTTGGTGTTAGTTTCATGCTTTGGGGGACTGGTGTTCAGGTCTAGGTTTAGGTTTCACTTGTTGAAATTTATATCTCACCCTAGTGGGGGCTTTTTTTTTTCAGTTCCTAGGCGAATGATGCTTGAACTTGCCAAGGATTGGCATTCAAGGAAGTAATTGATCAATCGTATTTAAGACGTTGGGTGAGCTTAGAGATTGTATATTGTTTAGTGGATTGATTTTGATCATTGGAACGAATTGAGGTGCATTTTATAGATTGAAAAGTGTACTATTTATTTTTATTCTAAGTCATCTTGATTTTTGTTATTTGTGTACGGAGTAGTTTCTAGCTTCCGCATGTATACGAGATGAAAACATGAGGGTCGAAGGATCCTGAATATCACAACTTAATTACGGCTTGGTGGGATGTTTGTGTGCTCCCTGAATTCGGGGTGTGATAATAAAAAAGGTTGAAGTAAATCAAACAGGTCAATAATGGGTAAACATGGCCATTTGGAACCATGGACTCGGAACCGGCCCGTTAATTGTACCTGCAATTTCGAACTAGCCTTCATGAGCCGACGGTTCCGAACCGCCACTTAAAAAATAATAATGATAATTTATGTATAATTTATAATTTTTTTTACTACACAAAAAATAATATTCCACAAAAAATAATATATTTTTTTCAAATTTTATTAAAATGTACAATTTGATTAATGATTATAATTTATAATTAATAATTTATTTTATTATTTTAAAAATAAAATTAAAAGTTTGGAACCGGGAACCAGCTTGGAACCCAACCACATCTAGTAATGGGTTACACACTTAAACCCATTTTCCACTCATGAGGACAACTTCATTCCACAAGTTGCAGATGATCCCTATCAACAGTCTCGGTCGCAGGCCCTGATTGCAGGTCCCGATCATCGATTGCAAGCCCCAATCGCATGCCTCAGTCTCGGCCTCGACCCTGGCCCTGGTCCCTATCATAGGCCTCGGTCCCAATCGACGGCACTTGTCCCGGTCGCCGACACCTGTCGCGGTCGCCTACCTCGATCACCGGCCCCGGTCCCGGTCTCAATCCATGTTGTAGGCCCGGGGGACTAGAGTCGACGATCTAGGTTGAGGCCAACGACCATGATTTGCGACTGGAGCCAGCGATCAGCAATTGAGGCTAGGATCGGGGTTTGCAATTGAGGCCAAGGCCAGGGCCGAGGTCTGGGGCTGGGGCTGGGGTCAAGACCAGCAATCGGGACTAACGCTCAGGACCTATGGCCGATGTTAGGGCCGGGACCAAGACAAGGATTGGGTAAAACAAAATAATAAACTTGGGGGGCAAGGACTTGAGCCGACGCTGAGGGGAACAAAGGGGACATCATTGGGGGAAAGTGTTCGGCTGAATGCAAAGAAAATGGAGCCCACCAAAATTTTCAAACGCAAATGGTCTCCGTAAAATGAGTCAAAGTTTGACACATATATTCGTAACTGTATGTCACAAAATGTGACCGTCTACACGTGGAGTTGAAACCAAACACGAAACACCCACTTGAATTAGGACAGAAGCTGTGAAATAATAGTGAAAGACTTGTACTTCGTATCAATGAGGGTAATTTATTATTTTTTTTGTCAATGTATAATTTGATTATTTGGCTGCTATATTTGTATGCATTTTAGACAACGCAACATTAAAAAAAAATGAGTTCTTAATATGAGAACTGTCCTATACTTCAAATGTCATGCATTAAAACTTGTGTTTTATTTATGACATGCTAAAAAATAATATATTTTAAATTATTTTAATGTGCATTGAAAATTAGTCTTCAATTTAGAATGAGATTTTACAAAGCAACGGCATGGTTATTTAACTTAAATGAAAAAAAAATGAGGAAGAGCAACAGTTTTTCGAAATAGAAATTTTATGTAGTAATCAAATGCCTTTTTATTTCAGCAACATAAATTTGGAGACATCAGCACGGCTACCCAACAAAAATCGAATTGGACCAATAC
This sequence comes from Rhodomyrtus tomentosa, assembly GCA_028455895.1. NCBI lineage: Eukaryota > Viridiplantae > Streptophyta > Magnoliopsida > Myrtales > Myrtaceae > Rhodomyrtus > Rhodomyrtus tomentosa. Next base: position 15,595,491 of record JAPCWY010000008.1, read on the forward strand.
TTGGGCTCGTATTCAAAATCAGCCGGTTGGTTACTATTGGATCCGAATTGGAAGATCATGATTTTTCCCTCACCACCCGTTCGTGAAAGTCAGCTGCACGGGCCAAATCACGGACGGACGTATTCTCAATGGCAGAAGGATTCACAACTCGGAAACCCCTGTAAACCGTCGCTCGGTCGCACCATCAGCTCGGGCTCGAGCTCGAACGCGAGTGCCGCGACTCACTCGTTGGCCCCGTCGTCCGAACACGGCGACTCAGCCGCTGCAGCACAAGCCCCCTCTCTCCCCGCCAGCCCGAAAGTCCCGTTTTCCGATTCCGACACGGCGAAACGGGCCTCGATTCTGAAGGGTCGTGCACTCTTCTCTTGATTCCCGGTTGAACGAATAGCGCAATCTCTTCGCTTCTGTCCAGTCGAATTCGAACGCTTCACCTGTTGACTCGCACCTCTCGATTGCCGCATCTGGTCCCCGGGTAGTTCGTTTTAGCCTTTCCCTCCTCCCGAGAAATGGTTGTGCAATCACTGAGCCCTGATATGGCTCTCGGCGATATCGCAAAGGGATCGAGCGTTCCGATGTCTACGGAGAGATCGCTGATCGTGGCTGTCGACGGCACCGCAGCCATGGGGTCCTACTGGAAAACCATTGTTTCCGATTACCTCGAGAAGATTGTCAGGTCCATTTGCGCTCTCTTTTTGCACTAACAATGATAATTTCTCTATCCTTCTTGTTATATAACGAATGGAGTCCACATTACTTGAAAGAAATGCGTCATTTGTTTTGTGACAGAGAGAAATGTTGTATCGATTGCAATATTGTGGGTGCTTAATTTGACAAGATGGGTATTTGCGCAGGGCTTTCGTGGGGAATGAGGTGACTGCACAGGTATGTGACTTTTTCTGAGTCCTTCTGTTTTGCTTGCAAATCACAGCCGCATAATTTTTCAGAATGTCTGAACTGTTTTCTCGGCTTTGTTTCCCTGCAGAAATCGTGTGATCTCTCTCTGGTCATGTTCAATTCTCATGGAAATTTGTCTGGTATGTTCTTTCGCATGCTACGTTGACCAAATAGCATTGCCTTCCCCTGAAAAGATGTGCTTGATGGACCTGCAGTAACTATTATGTTTAATGTCAAAGCTGCTGCAGATTGCCCATAAAAAAATTGAAGAAAATAAGCGGAAATTAAAGCAATAATTTCAAATGGCTTGTTTTACCATTGTGTTGCATTCTTGTGACAACAGTTGGCTTGTCAACAAAAAATATGTTAGTCTTTAGAGAGTGTAGATTGTGGCTATGAAGTCAAGGTAAAATGTATTTTTGAAGATGCTAGAAATTTCTTGTAGTAACTTCTATTGTTATTTATGATGGTTTTCATTTTCCTTCGGTACAGTAAATAAATGAGGTTTTCTGTCGGTTATCCTTTTCCAGCTTGCATGGTTCAGCGAAGTGCCTGGACAAAAGATGTCAGCCGTTTCCTGGATTGGCTCTCAGCAATGTCTTTTAGTGGTGGTGGTTTTGATGATGCTGCTATTGCAGAAGGTCTTTCTGAAGCTTTGATGGTATATCTCGCTACTTGTGTACACCTAATTGCACACTACCTCATTGGAAGTGAGCCCAAGCTGGCTATGTAGCTGATATTTTATAGTGTGTTCAGGGAGCTCGTGAATGGTCTAGTTTTGATCTGACTAACAACTTTTTAGGCCTCATTTTACTGGCCATAGATTCTTTACAAAGCCTATGGCAATCTGTTGATTTATATTTGGCTGCTAAATGACACTGCTGGTAAATTTGTTTACAGTTTATCTCCGTAAGATATGTCCATAGAGTTAGTTCTTTATCTCCTGTTTATCACCTATACCTTCAGTAGTTGGTGCTCTTCTTCTTCTACCCCCATTGTGTTCTGGAAAAACAAAAGGGTTTTTTGAGCGTTGTGCAGCAATATAGTTTGGTTAGAATGCCTCATCTCGACTTTATCTGTGTCGATGTACGTTTGATCGAAGCTATTATGTCTTCTTCTTCTTCTTCTTCTTCTTGGGGGCCACAAACATGGGGGCAGACATAGTTAGCGAACTTTTGTTCCATTGTTGTCCATTTGACCCTGAAATGAATTAGTTCATCTGTAATTAATTTTGCCACAAATGTTTAGTTATATATGTGGTAATTGCGGTTTATTTCAAGTGACAACTCATATAATCTGCTATACTTGGAGTAATGAGTAAATTAACTTTGGTTCCAGAGGACTCATGTTGATTCTGGTCTTCTTCTTCTTCAGATGTTCCCCATTCCTTCGACCGGAAACCTACCTCCGCAAAGTCTAGATGGAAAAAGGCACTGTGTTCTTGTTGCTGCAACCAATCCTTATCCCTTGCCAACTCCAGTTTATCGACCAACTTTTCAGCTGGAAGAGGAGCATGTTGAAACTTACAATGGAGGACCTTTATGTGATGCTGAGGGTGTTGCGAAATTTTTCCCTCGGGTATTTTTGTAGTTCGGTAATTGGTGCTTGGGTTTGTGTTGCCTTCCGAGAACTTTACTCTCCCATATGACTGGCCTTTTACCGTGATGCAGTGCTGTGTTTCTCTCTCAGTTATTTGTCCAAAGCAGCTTCCAAAACTTCGGGCAATCTACAATGCTGTAAGGAAGTTGCTTTGCTTCTATTATTTGATTTGCTATAGTTGTTTGTTTAGCATCTCAACCGGGCTCTTTCTTGTTCAACTGGTGCTCTCACGAGTTCTAGGGAGGATATTGTTTTCTGCTAAATGGGATTTCAGACAAGGACCCTGGACTTTAGTGTAGTTATAGACTTTGAATTAAGTCACCTTTAGCCATGAAATGAACAGTGACTAAGTTAGATACACAAAAACATACAACAATGAAAATTGTGATGTCTTACAGGTTACAAATGTATGTTCACTACAGTCCGTGCGTTCTCTATGGAAATTGAGAAGATTTACTGACTTTATAGCTTGTACCACCTATTTGAATTTGTTCGCGGTGCTCACGAGTTATTAAACAATGTAGGGAAAACACAATCCACGTGCTGTAGATCCACCGGTTGATAATGTAAAGAATCCCCATTTTCTTGTATTAATTGCGGAGAATTTCCTTGAGGCACGGGCAGCTTTGAGTCGTCCTGGAACATCTAGTTTGCCTTCAAATCAGAGTCCTGTCAAGATGGACACAGCTCCACTGCCAATTAATTCAGTCACGGCACAACCTCCTACTTCTGTTCCACCAGGTTTTTTATGGACTAGCACTACTTAATTAGTTTTTCCCTTGCTTGTGACATAATCTTATGCACCTTAGTTGCCATCCCAGTATCGTTCTTCGAACTGTTTATCTTTCTTTGGACAGTATTCAACTGGGTTTGTTGCAGAATGAAAGTTTAATACAATTCACTGCTGTTTGTTCGGTAGATGGTAAATTGTGAATAAATATACTATCTTGCATCTAGGAGGCCTTATTATTGGATTAGCCAAAGATTTAGTTATTTTGCATGTTATTCTTTCTGTAGCTTGTTATTACCATCTGTCCTAATCGAGGCTTCATCTAGCGACTTGTAAAGCTTGCATGTTTTGGGACAAACTCCTGAATCATGGCAGCTGTAGTAAATATACTAATGGTCTATAAAGGAGCCTGAATATCTTGAAAATATTCCTATGTTTCTGGAGGCCGGAAGTTGCCAATGCGATACATATATCCCCCCCCCCCTCCCCTCCCCTCTCACTCTCTCACTCAGATTGTAGGTTTGTTCAGTCATATTATTCAGTAATTAGACTGTAATTCTGGTGATATTTGAGGAAGGAGCCGCTGTCGGTGAGTGAGTCTGAAGCTCTTGATTTTCAGTTGATGAAAGGAGCTCAATGTCACCCGGGGCAATGTCTGTAGTATATCTTTATGTTAGGCATGCAGTTTATTGTGCATGAGCCTGTGTTTTGCGTTATAAGCGCAGTACAATTAGTTCACAATGGTAATTTGATTCTTCGTTACAATCTTTTTGTAGTAAATGGACCCTTACTGAACAGACAAGCAGTTTCTGCCGGAAATGGCCCTCCTGCCATTGTCAAAGTTGTGAGTCTTCTATCTCTTTCCAGTTAAATGTTAGGGGCTAATGCCTTTAAAAAATAAAGGATACTTTTTCTCTTTTGCGGCATGGACTTAGATATTGCTTTTCCAGGAACCAACTACAGTGACTTCTATGGTAGCTGGCCCCACCTTTCCTCACATTCCATCCGTACCACGTCCTACTACCCAAGGAGTCTCTGCCATGCAGACTTCTTCACCTTCTTCTGCATCTCAAGACATGGTAACAAACAATGAAAGCACACAGGATTTGAAGCCAGTGGTGAGTGGTGGCATTCCACAACCATTGCGACCTGGAGGTCCTGCAAATTCAAACATACTAAACAACCTCTCTCAAGTAAGACAAGTGGTCAATTCTGCAGCATTGACTGGAGGGACTTCAATAGGGCTTCAATCTATGGGTCAAAATCCAATGGCCATGCATATGTCAAATATGATTTCTAGTGGGATGCAGTCTACTGTGCCTGCAGCTCAAACAGGTTATTCTTCAGCCCAATCAGGAATGACCTCGGTGACAGGTCCTGGCTCTCTTACAGGGACCATACCAACTGGACAAAACCAAGGTCTTGGTTCATATGCTCCAGCAACTAGCAACATTACTGGAAATTCAAACATTGGAATATCCCAACCCACTGGCAATCTTCAAGTCGGTCCTGGTATGGGTCAAACTACTCCAGGCATGAGCCAAGGAAGCCTATCAGGATCGCAAATGGTGCAGAATGGAGTTGGCATGAATCCTAATATGATGAGTGCCCTGGGTCCAACAGCGTCCTCTTCTGGAACTGGCACAATGATACCTACTCCAGGAATGCCTTCACAAGGACAATCTGGCATGCCATCAATTAATGGTAACAACAATCCAGGAGCAAGTATGCCGTTGTCGCAGCAATCGTCAAGTGCTTTGCAAAGTGCACAATCCAAATATGTGAAAGTTTGGGAGGTATGAACTCGAGTATGTTCTTTCTAGGAAAATACATATGGACAGTGGAAATACGAACCATTTGCATTTTGCATTCTTCATTTATTGTTGCTGGTGAATCTCAGGTTCTTGATTAATTTTGTTTGGTTCACAACAAGTTTTTGGATTTCATGTGGTCAACTTTATCGCGTATTGCTGAGATTTCTCTTTTTTTCTTTATATGGAGTATGTCTTGTTATTGATTTCACTAAGATCATTTATCTGAAATTTTATGTCATTCCTTCTCTGTAATTCTTAATTTGTCTTCTATCTGCTTACAACATGATAAGGCATTGGGTCTTGGTTTGGCAATGGTCCTCTTTCTTGGCTGTTCTATTTTTGTTCCCAGTTCTCCTTCAGTGTTCTGCTGTTCGATGTGGTTGGAGCTTATACCATGGTTCACATGTAAATGTCCAATACATGTGGTTGGAGCTTATAATATGGTTCACTGTTCCTCTCCAGATAAATTCCAAAAGCCTCTCTCCTTAAACTAGTCCTCTAGAAAAGAAACCAACTGTGATTCGGTTAGGATCCTAACCTTTTCTTTTGTCTGCCATGATTCCGACTCTTTTGGAACTTTCATACTGCAAATCAACAATGGCTCTTCTTTGGTAGTTTCAAATGATGGTGTTTTTCCACAGAGCGTGCGCTTTAACTTAGATGGGAAGAATCATTCGAAGTCTGGCTCTGCATTTGTTGTCTAATATGTAGGTATGATGATTTGCTCCTTGATCTGGGGGAATCATCTGTTAATGGTTTCTTTTAAGATTGAATGAATATAAGTTCTATGTGGGCTCTCTTCATAAGTGAGATAGATATTACTCTCTCCAGAAGATGAGCTTTGAGCTTAATAGTTGCTGCTGACAAGCTCTAGAAAGGTGGCCTACTCTAGCCAAGCAAATCATCTGGCCTCTTTAGCCTAGATTACTGTTCTATCGGAGTCTCTTAAACAAATTCTTTTTCAAATCTTGTATGCCAAAATGGTTGGGTTACTGGCATTTGGGTGCCTGAAAAGGTCTAACTAAGTGGAGTAAGATTTACAGAACTTTTCGAGCGTTCTCTCTTATAAGTGTGGCACATAATCAAAAGAAAACTCAATAGGCAATCAATAATGTGCCAAAACTATGTACTTTGCAATGAAACTAATACTTTGTCACAAGCATTTACGACTAGAGAATGTCGTCATTGATTGCTTTTTTGTTTGTTTGATATTTACCTGGTTGTCCATAATAATTTTTCTAGCCTGCAAAATGCTGACTGCTGTAAAGTCAAAGGTCACTGACTGAGATTTATCTTCATTGAAAATATGTGAGCAGGGTAATTTATCTGGGCAACGACAAGGACAACCTGTCTTAATCACCACATTGGAGGTATGTATTTAATCGCTGATGAGGTTGTGTAAAATGAGCACCCACGTTATGATTTTCCCTGCTCGTTACTTGTTACAAAGTTTGTTTATTTATTTATCTTTTACAATCCTTGATGCTGTACTTGTTTTGTGGCAGGGTTATAGGAGTGCATCAGCTTCTGAGACGTAAGTTTCAAACCATTTTGCCTTTAGAGTGGAATTATATACAGTATCAGTTTTGATATGGAACTTTGTTTTTTAAAAACTAAAGAATACTGCTCTATTTGATGATTTTTTGGCTTTTATGTTCCTTTTTTCAGCAGAAGTATCTGCTATAATTATGCTCCATTGAGTCTATGAGTTTACTTATGACAATGAGAGAGACTGGATAGATGATTTTTTTTTTCCATGGTTTCAATTAAAGCACCGTCTCCCTGCAAAGCACAGGTATCTAACATTAACTTTCTTAGTTGGTCCAAATCAATTACGTAAAGGGTCTCAATGAGAATTAGACATGGATGGCATTCTTTCTATGTCAATATCAACCCCTTGAAAGGAATTAATCTTTTGCTCTTTCTTTGTTCAAAAGAGTAGAACATATTTCCGTCATTTGGAGGGGAGAAGTATCTTAAATTTTGCATAGAACTTATCTAAAGGTTGATTATGTGGTAGTTTGAGATAGAAGAAATTCTGTGATGAAACCTCGATATCCTGAAGCTCCCTTTTCTAACTTAAGACAATGTTATGAACTCCATATAGATGGGGGGTTGAATACTTAACTGGCATCTTTCACCCAATTGGTTTCATGATAAATCAAGACGAAGATCACAGAGTGGATATTATAAAAGAAGATAGATTATGACGATAGATACTGGAGGTTAGAAAAGTACATTGAATAATGTTCCTCCGGAAGCCTTACTCCTGCCATTCTGTGCCCTGTGCATTGCTTGTAAATCACCACTTCTATCCAACACGGATTACCACCTCTGAAAATGCTCATTAGCCAGGGAGAGATAGAAGAGCAATTTCATGTTCCTTGTGCTATATAACATTTTAAGATTATGTACATTTCTTCCGCCCTCTGGAGTTCTCCACTGAAAAATGTGGATATGCTATTATGGCTCTCTTTTTATTTTTTATTTTTTTATTATACGTTGACATGCGCATTAGGGGCAGTGGTGAAGGATGACATGCGTATTAGGGGCAGTGCAATTATGGCTAAAAAAATTGTGGATGCGCTAGCAATAGGGGCTGTGGTTCGGGAAAGATCACCAAGGCTATATTTGTGGAAATGGGGAAAGTGGGGAGGATAAAATTTGAGTGGAAAGTTCTGAAAATTTAAAATTTTTGTGAGCTGGAAAATGAGGGATAATTTATAGCTATAGGTGTTTTTCTTTCCATTCTCCTTTCCCTTTGCTCTTCCAAACATAGCACAATTTTCGTGGAAACCTTTTTTTGCATTGTCTGTTTGATGCCCTTCATTAAGTTTTCTGGCCTCATTTTCTTCTCGTTTAATCACCCATGTCTTAGTTACTGATCGGAGCAATGCAAATGAAAGATTAGCTGTGACATTGTTTCTCCCGATGGCTGTTTATTGGATAGTATTTATAAAATTCTCTTATATAGTGTCAAATCAGTTACTGAAATGCTGACCATGCTCTTATTGTCACTTTCAGAAAGCTTGTATTTATATTCTCATTTCTTGAAAATGCTAGAATTGTGGAATTTCTTTTGTATTACATCTGCCTTTCAATTTTCAGTCATTTTGATGGAATATGGATATTTAGGCTGCGTATGGTAACGTTTTTGTTCTGGGGAACATTTTTTGAACAAAAACAGTTTTTCGTGTTTCTGTTCCTGGCTACGATTTTTGGGAACAGAAATGTGTTTGACAAGTTAAAAAAATAAAAATAAAAATTTCTGCCGCCGCTTGCGACTGGTGGCCGGCAGGCGGTGGTCTCGTTGGTGGTGGTGGCGGGCGGCTGGCGGACTATGGCCCGCATCTGGTGGTCATGTCAGCGGCGGCATGTGGCCGGCGGCAACGGAGGCGGCAGGTGGTGGTTTCTTCGACGGTGGTGGGTGGTGGTTCCAAAAGTGTTCCAAAAAGTATTTCAAAGCCCAGAAGCAAGTTTCTTTTGTTTCTTCAAAAGTGTTCCCTAGAACAAAAGTGTTTTCCGGAACAATTTGGAATATTTTTTTACTATACGCATTTCTGTTCCGAAAATGTTCCGAGAGCACTTTCGGAATAGAAACAATTTCCTTGGAGTGTTACCATATGCAGCCTGTTCATTCCTGTCAGCTGCATCTTGAATCTCGCTAAGTTTGTCTCGTGATTAATCTTTCACTGCATGAGCATTCTTTTGCTTCTTTCAGGCTTGCAGCAAACTGGCCTCCTACCATGCAGATAGGTCGTCTAATATCTCAGGACCACATGAATAACAAGTAATTCTGCTTATGGAAATCCAACCTTGTCTGCAATTTTCATTGCCACTGTTTGGACTAGATCGAGCAGGTTACTGCTGCACTTTGCTCAAGTAGAACTTTGTGCAGGCAATACGTTGGGAAGGCAGATTTCCTGGTTTTTCGGGCAATGACTCAACATGGTTTTCTTGGGCAGCTCCAAGAGAAAAAACTTGTGAGACGACTGATTCCCTATGTCCTTTCTATTTTCTGTCTTTCCACTCTGTCAGTATTAGAGTGCAAGTGTTACTTTTTCTACTGTGTCATACATTGGTCTTGGATGGAAAGCATAGGGAGAAGTATATTTATACAGATTATAAGTCCTGTATGATGGTCTTCGCTGCAACTTTAAATATGCTTGTATTCATGGAGCATTGCTATGCTAAGGAGCGATGCATGGGTAGTTTTGCTTGTCCTGCTCCATGATTGGGGTATATATGGTTATAATTGGAGTGTGTAACGCTCCAATTTATTACAAGTTTACTTCCATGCTCAGTCCCAACACCATTCCCACTTCACCTGGTGCTAACAAAGAAAATGATAAAGGAGGGTGAAGCTAGATAAGGAGAGTAAAATAGCGGAAAACTGCAAAGGGTTTGGGCACAAATTAGCTGAAAACATGCCTGCTGCCCATTTTGTCACTGGTGGAATGAACTACCTTAAACCTGCATCATGTGATTTAACTTACAAAAGCCATGAAACCCTACTCTCTTCCTTCTTCCTCCCCTACATCTCCCTTTCCCCCATGCAGGAGCAGAGCCACTGCAATCTCTCTTTTTCTCTGCAGACGGCTTGACCCAGCCACTACGGAAAGTGTCACAGCCACCTCACCACCCCGATGATCACTCTTAGCCCCCCACCCAACCAACATGCACCCCCCTCTCTCTCCCTCGCCATGCCTGCGGTTGCCTCTTTGAGTCCTGTAATCGAGTAATTTGAGCTCCATAACCTCAGATAGAGCCTGATCTGAGGTGGTGGACCTTCGGAGACTGTAGAGATGTGAGATGTTGATGGTGGGCGAGTTGATGGTTGCATGCTGAGGGCATTGCGTTGGCGATGAATCTGCGCCGGTCATGTTTGTTAGTGACACGACTGTTAGATAGGGGAAGGTCGAGGATGGCAGCATGTGGGAGTGGCCGTGAGCAACGCTGGCCGTGAGTGGTGGTGGCTGGGACTGAGGTGTTGTGCGGAGGCGCCGGGCTTGCTAAGATTAAGTCGTTAACCCTGAGGAGTGAGATGGGATGAGAGTGACCTGTTCCAGGCTATTTTCTTGTGGAAAATATTAGTATGCGGCTATAGGTTCAAATACACAATGGGACAAACAAATAAGCAAGTGACAGCTAGTGGTCAGCAGCCTGGACGACAACTAATTTGGGCCCGATTGAAATACTAATTTAGGAGACTTTATTTTATTCTTTCAATGTGATAGTTTTGAGAGATGCATAAAGTTCATAGATACAAATACTAAGTGGTGTAATTACCTGAACATGGACAGTCTTAGAGCCCTCATCTGTTGCAAATACTTATAGTCTTAGGGTGCTCCTGTGCAATTATGTTATTTTGGGTCACTACTTTAGATACGTAAATCTAAAGCAACATGTTAAAGAGTTGGTTCTTCTAAGAAACAAGTAAAAATGGGTCAGGCTTCGCAGTTCCAACACACGCACATGCCCAAAAGATATTGGTTGACTACTGTTTGATTGTGTAATGCAGAATTACTTCCAGGTTCTCCAATGTTAATCTGATCGAATATTCTGACTTTGAGCTTCTGGCTCTCTCTCTCTCTCTCTCTCTGTAGTGTGCAGTCATTCAATTACCGTCTCAGACGCTGTTGCTCTCTGTGTCAGACAAGGCATGCCGCTTGATTGGAATGCTTTTCCCTGGGGTGAGTCATGTCTGAACTTGAATCCATCTTCTGCCAACAGGTTCATATCAATGGGTCCAGACAAAAAAAAATTTGTTCTACACTAGTTTTATTGCCTGCATAATGCAAGGACAATCGAGGAATGATTTTTAAATGAATTCATCTGTGTAAAATTTATAGGAAGAAAAAGGGTAGTAGTTGCTTATATAGTTTACATTTTCTTTGCCATACAATGTTTTCATATTTTTGTACTTGTTCTACTATATGGTTAATAAAAGAAAAAATTATAGGTAACACTCTTTTTTCTAATGCCAAATGTCCATTCTCAGGAGTTTATGACAAAATTCTATAACAAGAGGACAGTGCAATAATTAAGAATATTCCTATAATTAGATTATACTTACCGATTAGAGTGTTATTTGCAACAGGAGAATTAAAGTTACATATCTGTCACAAATTAACAATTCACTTCCAGTTATTCTGGAATGCCATTTGACTTTACTTTGTAAAGAGCGAAAGCAAAGAGTTGAAGAAAACAGTTGGCTTAGAATAGTTGTGTCTGTGGAGTCGTGTTTGTTGAATATATATGCATCTAGATGAGTACTTATAGAGTCATATTATTGACTTACTACAACAGAGTAGAAATAAGCTATTGTATAAACACGGAAGTGAATGATGGTTCAAGCGTGATTTTTAATTTGTGTAGATAAATTTGTAGACTAATATGCATTGGACATGTCATTACCATAAATATGCAAAGTCTCTGCCCTGCGCATATAATTGAAAGAAGAGGAAGAAAACAAAGAATCTAAGTCAATGCGCTGAAGCGCTTAAAAGAATTAACTTGCGAATATTGTTCAAAGCAAAGCCTTATGACAACTTACTGCAAAATACGGGGGTCTTATGTGGGACAAATATACAGATTTGATTTAGTTGTTGAATCATACAGTGGCTGGAGAAGGCCGAGGATTGGAGCTACAAATATATAGGCATCATAAAAAAATGGATAGATGATTTACGTCTAGGCATTAGAAGAAGTCTTCAAGAAGTGGATAGGAAGAGATAGAGATCTAGAAAAAATACCACCACTAAAAGCAACGTATATACTTGTTATAATTAAATGATTTCATCTTCAGACACTCCCACAAACAGGTCTTGCATAGTCTATATGAGTGAAATCGCGCTTGCACCAAAAGTCTTTGATGGCATAGCAAATATCAAGGCTCCTACAATTAACTAAATAATCTATGCTGTACTAATATATCAAAGAGACTGGGGCTCCTACTTCAAGCAATCATTCTCTTTTTGTTCTTACAAAAGAATCCGTAACTATATATCTTGTATGATATATTAGATTTGTGCCAAGTATATAAAAAAAACAAAACAAAACTACCTACCCAATTTTAAGGAATGTTTCAAAATTCAAGAAGGGGGGTTCTTTTAAACAACTACTACTTTTCCCCCCAAAATATTCCGAAGTGTCCGAACCATATATTCCGGATGTGTACAGGATATGGTTGTGTTCAAGCCGCAAATACCAAGCCAGCAACAACAGCAACATATGCAGCAACAACAGCAACAGATGCAGCAATTGCAGGCCCCACCGCATCCACAGATGCAGCAGCAACAGCTTTCCCAGATGCAGCAGCAGATGTCTCAACAGCTACAGCCCCAGCACCAACAGATGCAGATGCTGCCCCAACAACAGCAGCAGATGCAGCAACTCCAGCCTCAGATGCCACAAATGCAGCAGCAGCAGCAGCCACCACAGCAACACCTCCAACAGCTGCAGCCTCAACACCCACAGCAGCAGCAACTTCAGCAGTTGCAACAACATGCGCCGCAGCAGTTGATGGGAACGGGAATGGGGCAAGGGTATGTTCAAGGTCCAGGCCGTTCACAGTTGATGCCCCAGGGCCCCGTTTCATCATCGCAAGGGCTACCCAACATTCCCGGTGGGGGATTCATGAGCTAATCTGAGATTCTGAAGTTTCCCCACTTAAGCCACATTATTTTCTTCAATTCACCTCCTGCTTGAGACGAGTCGTAGATTTTCATTTTCTCTAGATATTTACAATCGGGGACTAGCCTTGGATTTATACACATGCCACATGTTATGATTGGCTGGATGGATAGCACCTTGTCTGGTAATAGCATTATGCAGTATCTTGTACCGATTTAATTACCATAATTATCTTTCTCAGTGTTCTTCAGTTCCTTGTGGGCTTGAGCTCCCTTTTGCATGCGCAAGAGTTTCTTTTTAACTGCTACTTTCCGAGGTCTACAAATAGCGCTCTCAATTCAGTTACCCCTATGGGCATATGTATAGTGCTCTCAATTTGGCTGCCCTTATGCGCCGCTCTTTTCTTTGCCAAGGTCAGAGAGTGCTTGAATGTTGGGACGACGCATGAGTGGGGAAAATATGGCCTAAGAGGCGAAGTTAATAGCATGAGCATACTGCTTTTATAATGGATTTTGCTCAGTAGATGTATCTCACGAGGGGCACTGGTTGGTCCAATTTACTTCTATCCGACCATTTCATCACAGCCACCTCAGTCGCCGCCTCATCCAATTCCCGCCGGTTTTCCTGATCGGGAATCTATTCTCCTCGAAGACAAAGCTAGTTCCTGGTTTAGTTATACTATCACTTATGTTGCCTTTTGATATAGATTAAATTTCCTGGTAGAAACTTCTTGGAAATAATCTTTAGCGTTTTGTTGTTATGTAGTTCTGAATTTGCAAGTGGAATGAAAATCATGTCAAGTTTCATTACATCCTCAAACGAATATAGACGACTCCATTTGGAAATTGTTCGGGTAACTATTCCCCTCCTTAAACACCAATTTCAATCTCGTTTCAATTGTTGGGCTTCGTATTAATTGGGTTTTACCCAAAAACAAGGGGGTGATTTGTTAGGCATGCCAAAGGTGTGGCAAAACTTTCACATGATTGACATGGGCCCTCCGAATAATTTAATCCGAATTCTTCACGTTGCAATCCAGCATTAAACATAAAAATCAGTTATTTTACACTAACAATCAATCTTATAAAAATTTAAAAGTGAAAACAATGATTTGAACATGAGATGGTCGTAAATCGGTGCATGAGCTGAGGCTCTTATGTCTTTCCGACCCCCTGAAAAAAAGTCCTAAAACTCAGACACATTCATGAAAAGCAAGAAGGCGAGTTCTTTGGATGTGCAAGAAAGGTTCAGCAGAACAGAGCAAAACGGAAACCGAGAGAAACTGCTGCTCATCTTATTCCCTCATATTCCATTTACAAATCATCCTGACAGCGGAGCTGTCGCGACCGGAACAAACACTGATTCCATCGAACACCAACAACATCTGATCCGGCAACTTTGGTTGAACCAGAGGCAAAATGGCGAACAGGAAAAGCAATAACACGATGGCGACTGTACAAGTCACTTCAAATAGCAAGATCAACTAAACTGAAGAAACAATGGCTTCCCCACTCCCAGATTCATCGCGGGTGGATGCGAAAACCCTTTTTGCTGAAATTTCTAACGCGGTCGCCAAGGCTTTTCGCTGCAACCCATGGACTAACCTTGACGCTCGAGCAGTTTCGATCCCAAGAAAGGACCCACCCCATCGAAACGTTCGAAGATCACCCCATCGATCTCAGGATCCCAAGACGGGAGAAATGCTCCGACATTTTGCCCAAAACGGAAATCCCCAATCTACTCCCGACTGACCCACAGAACGCTCGGCACAAAAGCAAGACATGGCACAGTGGCCCTGGAAAGATTTCGGCCGCCTCTTGGCATCTTCTTCTGCGCTGAACGCCCGTCATTTGCGGGGAAGAAAGTAGATACGGGATTCTCCGTTTTAAGCAAAATGACGAGGCTTGAGATCGACGGGGTGCTCTCGACCGCTTCCGATGGATGGGTTCTTTGTTGAGGGCGAAATGGCTCAGGCGTTGAGGTTAGACCAGGGATTTGCAGTGGGGAGAATCGTCGCCCTAAGGGGAGTATATATGCGCAGTATTCACCTTCTAGGACCTTCTTGCGGAGAGGCGCCAAAGTTCCCCCCAAAACCTAAATTTTTTTTCTTATATCGGCAATAAATTCAATAAAAATTACATTTCAAAATTTGCAAGGTACTAAAAGAAGAAGAAGAAGAAGGTACTTTCCCGTTTCTAATTGGAAAAATAGATTTATTGTTACCATTAATATGAATTGTTCATAGTTTTAATTTTGTTGGTAGAATTGGTAGTTCTAATTGAGTAAGCTCGATTTGTTTCACGAATAATAAGTGATAGAAAAAATAATTTCTTGATGGATTATTTTCACAAAATTAATTTTAGAATGTTTCACGAATAATAAATGAATTATATTCTCATCGTCGATAAAAGTATTTAGAATTAAATTATTGTAGGTAATGAATTTTTTTCATTGATGGATTATTTTCACAAAATTAATTTTAAGAAGAATTATTTTTCTAAATGGTTCATTTTTCACGAAGTAAATAAAGTTTGGTAAAATTTTCCTCTCCCATTTTGGGTTGAAAATCTTAATTAAGAATGTAATTTTTATAGATTCTATCTCACGACAACCACCCTAAGAAATGTTCAAATTCAATTCCATTAATTTTGGGAAACTCAGCGGCCACTTTAACCGAAAATCCATGAATAGGTTTAAAACAACCTATGTCATATGACCACACATTCTATAGATGGACCAAATTGTAATTCATAATAAATTGACAAGTAGTCGATGGATCTCCTATTCAATAAATTTGAATTCAAAATAATTGTCAAGTAGTCCATAAATCTCTTATATTTACTTTTACAGCAAGTAAAATTATATTGGAAAAAGTAGATCAAAATCTCTACATACTCTTTTATTATATTTCTCACTTATCCTCTTCACCATCTCTTTGCACTTGATTAGATTTCCATTTCTCTTATTGAGATGCATTGAATGAGATGGTATCACAAAATTGACAAACATCATGCTTTAAAATTATCACTATGATTTCCGACTAGTTCTACAAATATTTTACTTCCCAAAATCGGATTACTCTCTCATTTTATATAATTGTTTAAATTTCTTTCTGAAAATTTATCCTTTTAGATTTGTCATCACTAAAGGAGATAAGCACAGAAGGGTTTACTTAGTTGATTATGCTGTAAAATACTCAATAGAAAATCAAAATCTTACCGATTATATTGCCGAAACCTTCGAAGAGTGCTCACTATTCAAGATTGGGTAACATTCTTTCCCACTAAAAATATCGTCAATTTCTTGAAAGTGCAACTGACCCTTTTTTAGAAGAACGTCATATAAATAAATGGACAAAGTTCGATCCAATATTAATGACCCTTTAACAAAGACTAAACTCATAGAATAAATCCATCATACTTATGTTGTCTAAAGTGGGTCGCATATTGAGGAGAATCGTCGTCCTAGAGGAGGAGCTTAAGTTTCTTTTTTCCCCAAAGCTAGTGATGCCTAAGCCTTATTACTATTTTTTTAAAATTTTATATATTGCATAATTGATAAAATGATTATGCCAAGTGAATCGTTGTATTTCAAATTAGGATAATTATTAGATCAATCGTCAATATAAAACATTTACATAGTGCGTGGGCATGCTACATTTATCCCAAACTAATTTTTTGTGTCACAAAACCCAAAAATTAGTACATCCATGACACATTTACCCCATCTTCATTTTATTTTGTATTATAATAATCTCCAAAATGATTTACATGTGCCACATTCACAATAAGCTGGTATACCATGCCATATTTACGCAAACTGTGGTAAATCTAGGATTTTTTTTTGGGTAAATTTGGCACAAATGTTCTAGTTTGAGATTTTTCTATACAATAAAATTAGTTTAGGATAAATGTGGCATGGACATACCATTTTGAGCTAAATATGCAACGAATGTACCAATCTCAGAGTTTTTATGACACAAAATATGGTTTTGGACAAATATAGGTACGACAATATTAGTTTGAGATTTTTGGTGGTATTAATCTTATATATTCTCGCCATTGGATGAGTAAAATATGCATTTCGAGTTAACTTTGTAATGAAGTCTTTCACATATCAACAATTCAATATGATGTATTTTATTTTGTATACCTATAGCGAAAATGGACAATTGCTAACATTAAAAAAGTTGCTCCTACTATCTTAATTATGTGAGTTGGTAAATTTTGGTCTCATTGAAGGACAAGAGTATTAATAAATGAGTTAGTGTCTAAGATTCTATGCGATGCAGCCACACCAACAAATATTCAAAATCTATACAATCACCCTCAAGCTCTTAGGGTGGTTGTATTACTTACCAGTGGGATAGATTCATTCGATTACCATCTCATTTGATCATAATCAAGGTGACTGATAAGTGATCTACGAATTTCTTATCTGCTAATTTTAATTTAAAGCAATTGTCAAGATTTCATAAATCTCTTGTCATTACTTTTGCAACAAGAAAAATTATATTAAAACATCTCTACATATTCTTTTAGAGCAAATTATATAAATAAATAAATAAAAATCCAAAGTGGAACACATGCATCACATCTACCCTTCGCTAATTTTTATTTCATAAAAAATCTCAAATTGGTAGACTCATGCCACATTTACCCTAAACTATTCCACTTGTGCCATATTTATCATAAACAACAGTATGGGAAATTTTAGGGATAAAAGTGGCATAGGTTCACCAAATTGGGGTAAATGTCAGGCGAGGGCACTAATTTGAGATTTTTTTGTGAAATAAGAATTACTTTGGAATAAATGTGGCATGAATGTAGCAATTCGAAGTCTTTTGTCATACAAAAATAAGTTTGGAGTAGATACGACACATACTTACTAGTTAGATGTTTTTCACGGTACTAACCATTGTCTTTACACTTCATGAAATGTCCACGTCTATTTTTGATGTAGAGAGATGGTATAACAAAACTGACGAAGATCATGATCTAAAATGGTCAGTAAACTTTACACTAATTCTATAAATACTTTCCTTCCAAAACTATGAAACTCTCTCATTTTATGAAGATTTATATTTTTTTTTCTCAGCAAAATTGCTCGTTTTAAGTTTAACATCAATTACTGAGTTAAGTAAAGAAGAGCTTCCTTAAGTGGTTATTGGATAAAGTAGTCGACGGAAATTGAAACTTCAACAAATTTATTGTCAAAACATTCCAATAATTCTCACTATTCATGGTATGGTAATAACTAGTAAAGTCTATCATTCTGGGGACCGAAGTTCATTATTACTGTTATTTAAATTTCCTTTAAGATTTGATTGGGTAAGTTCTTTGCAACGTTTCAGAGTTGTACTCCTCAAAACCCGATCCAAACTCTGTGAGGTCCATAATTGGTGTTTGAAATGTCGACTAGCAAAGTTTTCAATTTTAAAGAGACTGGTGGCCTGGTATGATTGGGAGAGCTTCAACCACCACAAACGAAGGAGAACTCCAAATGAGAGAAGGTGTCATCATCGGAATCCTCGGCACAGAATACGCGAAACTTGTACTAATTCAGTCATAAATCTTTCAAATTTATCCGGTTCTAAAATTTTTGACAATTTGTCAATTGAGTTCTTCTAGTCTAATTTCAACGGAAAATTGCCGATATGTACTCAATTTTTCTACGTGGCGTAACTGACACTGAAGTGAACAATTTTATTATTTTTTAAAATTTGAGTTTCTTTTATATTTCTGAAATTGTTCATTGTTTTTTTTTCAGGTTGCTAGCCACTAGGTGAGGGCCCTATTTGGTCACAAAAAGCTTGCCCGCGGGCGTCCAACGAGGGTGTAAAGGCCTTCACCTAATCTTGGCAACATCCTTGCTAGCCGTGATGGCCTCACCCAAGGGAAATGCTGCGTCGCGGGCCAGGGGTGAGGGTGCGAAGGTCCTCGCCAAATTTAAGCGAGGCTCTTGCCAATTGCAAAGGGCTTGCCTAGATTTGGGCTAGGCCTTCGTACCCTTGCCCTCGCTAGGTTCTTGCCGACTTGCGAGGGCCATGATGGCCTTGGGTGAGAGCCTTCATGACCTCGCTTGCAGTTGGTGAGACCGCAATGGCCCCTTTGAGCCCTTGTCTAAGGTCTTTGCGAACTCGCAAATAGCAGGTAAGGCGGTCCTCGCGTCTTTACTAGTGGTTGGCAAGGGCCACAAGTCTTGCCAACAACCGAGGAGCTGCTAGCCCTCTCTAGCTAAAAGGAAAGAAGAAAGAAAAAATTGATTAAAGACTAAACCCTAAAAAAATGTGAAAAATAGTCAACTTCAAAAATAGTCGTGTCATGTAGGACAACTAATGTACACATCATCGATTTTTGACCAAAATTTGTTTGGAAGGAATCAATCGACAAATTATTTGAAGGTTAACGAGTAAATTAGCCAAATTAAAAGGTTTAAAACTGAATTGGTACAGTACAATATGTTTAAAACTATTTTGGTAAATTTTCCCCAAAATAGTGCAACTTTGAGCATGATATTCTGGCAGACCAAATTGGGCACGACCCTAACGACTCACTTGCCCATGTCTCTTTGAGAGGACCAGTCTAAGGGTGTACATGGTCCCGGCTGATCCGATCCCTAATAAGCACACACATGACTATCGTACAATCATCACATGTGTACTGATAATCCCAAAATAATGAGAAAAATACTAAATTAGGAAGAAAAACACTTAAAATAGTTGAAACAACTTATGCTTCTACATCATTCCCCTCGAGTTGGAAAGAATCAAGCTTAAAGTGGGATTTCAATTGTACTTCAGTGAATTCAAGCATGAACAAAATAATAGGTTTGCATAATAGAAAAGACAAAACACAGATTGAGTCATGACAAAGCACAACCGGAGACTGCCTATGACAAATACATTCAGAGGCTGCATTGTGAAGGTGTGACGCGAGCATTGTACTAGAGGAGGGGAGTGTGTGTCTAGTAGAAGATGCGAAAAATTAAGTTAACTAGTTCTTTAAAATTTTCTATTTTTTCTAAATATATATGTAATATATATAGTTTGGGCAGTCTGGTCCAGGCGATCTGGTCCTCGGTTCCATAGTGGATGGGATAGGACCGAACTGCCCCTCTCAAGAACCGGACCAACCTGATCGGTCCGATTTAGTTTGCTCACCCCTAGCCAGATCCAATCAATCCAAGCATCATGAAATAATATGATATTCTCGCTCTAGGAGCGGACATACTAGCTGCAGTTGTACCAAATAGGCCTTTTATTTCATACCAGCTTATTCAGAATATTGAGCAGACAATTGTGCCCATTCTTGCCTCGAGTCTAGTTGTGAAAATTTGTCTAATTTTCAACAGAACATTTCACATTCTAATGACAATTCAATTGCTGGGACCCTCGTTCACTTTATAGTTAACTTTTAATTTTTTTTGGGTTCAATCAAGTACATCAAATTCTCAAATTTGGTCAATGCAAAACATCTGTCAAAATCAACCGTCAACATTGGCACATGATATAGCTTTTAAATGATGCCACGTGAACAGAGACATATTAGGCGGTCAAAATTGCAAGCGAACCACCTTAGCAATTGGGTTTAGCTTTTCCTATTTAAGTGAACCACATTAGCGAAATCACACAACATGCCAACTTACTTGAACGAGGCCTCGTATTTGGGCCAAATTTAAAAAGTTGAAGTGCTTGATCGAACAAAAAACATAAGTTTAGGTACTTGATTGCAAAATGGACAAAAAAGTGTGATGGAGAACTCAAGTACTTGTGGCATTATTGCCGCTGCTTTTAACTATACAAGTTTGTAACCTGTGCAATGCCCGGTGGAAGATTAGTAATATGCTGATTTTGATTCTTGTGTACCATTATATAGAATTATAACTAGGAAAAGTTACATTCTTGGTGCCCTTTCTTTTGTACATGTTTGATTTTCGCCCCTCTATTATGTTTCGCAGCAAACCCGATCCCTCATACTATTTTCCTAATTGGGAATTAAGGACGTCTTTCTGTCCAAATCTTACTGACTTTTGCACGTTTGGTTCTCGTACTCACGTTGACGATTCAAGAAATTTTTTTACATTTCTCGATAGGCACCTTCGGATATGGCAACATCTTTAGCGCAAGTAAGAACTAGTCAGGAAAAATTGCTCATTCTTCTAGTTCAGCTTCTGCCGTTGCTTGGTTAGATGGTTCTTATACGAAATCTCGGAACGCACAGTAGATGGAGAACTCGAATGAGAATAATACAGAGTAATTCATCTAATTGGTTAGGTCGGGTCTTCAAAGAAAGAAAATGTAGAAATGATTACGAAAATACAAATCTGCGATGACCATAATGTAGAAATGAAGAAATAAATGATTAGTACATCATTTCGCTTCAACCGACCGAATTTGGTTATGTTCCGATATCGTCGATCTGGTTCGTCAATTCTAGGTGTATTATCGCTTCGACTTCCGATTGGATTTCTACCGGTCCAATCGATCCAAAAAAGCACTACTAATGGACTCCGCATCATTCTCCTCCACTTGAGAAGAACTTGTCCTCGAGTTGAAATCAGAATCTGGATACAACAGCTCAATGGACTCATGAAACAACGACAAATCAGCAATATTGAAGGTGTTGGATATGCCCATGCTTTATGGAAGGTCGATAATATAGGCATTATTGTTAATCTTCTTGCTGATAGTTTAAGGCCCATACTTCTTCTGCTGCAACTTACTATAAGAGTCAGTTGGTAATCACTCTTTACAAAGAAATACCATAAATTGATCACTTACGGTAAACACCTACTTCTGCTTATGTTTATTTGGTGCAGCTTTGTACTTATGATTAGTTGCTTCCAACTTCTGTTTTACTTCTTGATGCACTTCTACAATTTGCTTAGCCATATGATCCGCAGCAACACTCTTGTCGGCTTGCTTGGGCAATTGAATCAAATCCATAGTATGCTGAATCGCCTTTATATAGAAGACAAAAAAAGGTGATTTGCCAATAGAACTATGAACCGCATTATTATAAGCAAACTCCGCCTGCAATAAAGCAAAATCCCGATGCTTTTGCTTATCTACGCAAAGAGTTCGAATTAAGTTGCCCAAAGTTCTATTAACCACATATGTCTGTCCATCAGTTTGAGGATGAGCTGTGTTACTAAAATTCAAGGATGAATCAAATAATTTCCATAAATTTCGCCAAAAATGCCTTAGAAATTTGCTATTCCTATATGAATTAATAGACTTAGGCATCTCATGCAGAGAACTACTTATTTCAAAAATAATCTAGCCACACTTACAGCATCAGAAGTATTCCCCTTTTGACTTAGAAATTTTTGTAAAAACTGACACCAACGCGCATGCATATCTTTATTGATCCTCTTCTAACTATTTAAGTATTTCAAAGCTTTATGGTCAGAATAAATTATGAATTCTTTCTAAATCAGACAATGCTCCAATGTCTTCAAAGCTCTTACGACAAAGTAAAATTCTTTGTCATAAGTACTCCACGTCTGTCTCACATCACTAAACTTCTCACTAAAAAACCAAATTGACCTACGCTCTTGAGACAAAATAGCTCCTATACCCACTCCACTAGCATCTCATCTACTTCAAACAGCTTATCAAAGTTAGGTAAAGCAAGAACAGACGCAATACATAATTTTTCCTTCAGAATAGCAAAACTATTTTCGGCTTCTTCTCTCTACAGAAATCTACCTTTCTTCATACATTCTGTAATCGGGGCTATGATAGTACTAAAATTCTTAATAAATCGCCTATAAAAGGTAGCGAACCCATGAAAAATCCTAACTTCAGAAACTGTTTTAGGAGTAGGTCACTCTCTGATGGCTTTTACCTTCGCCTCATCCACCTCTATTCCCTCAGCAGTTATAATAAACCCCAAGAATAATAACTTATTAGTTAGAAAACTGCATTTCTTAATATTAACATACAGTTTGCTGGTCTTCAAAGCTATCAACACTTCCCTCAAGTGCATCAAATGATCCTCCTTAGTCTTACTATAAATCAAGATATCATTGAAATAAATTACGACGAATTTGCCAATAAAAAAATTCAGAACCTATAAATTCATAAGCCGCATGAAAGTGCTTGGAGCATTAAAAAGCCTAAACAACATCACAAACCACTTGTACAATCCCTCTTTTGTTTGAAAGCTGTCTTCCACTCATCTCTAGGCCAAATACGAATCTGATGGAACTCGTTCTTCAAATTCAGCTTCGTAAACCACTTAGCTTCATGCAACCTATCCAGCATATCATCCAATCTCGAAATTGAAAACTTATAGCCCACGGTTATCTTATTAATAGCTCTGTTGTCCACACACATCCTCCGACTCCCATCTTTCTTAGGTGTTAACAAAGCAGGAACATCACATGGGCTTATGCTATCTTGAATATGCCCCTTAAGCAACAACTCTTCCACATTTTCTTTTAGAATCTCACTCTCCTTAGGACTCATCTTGTAGTGTGCAAGATTAGGCAGACTAGCACCATGAATTAAATCTATATGGTGCTGAATAGCGCGCATAGAAGGCTACCCATCTGGAATCTCGTCAGGCATAAGCTCACCAAATTCCTTCAATAAAGACCTAACTGCTTCAGGTTGCTCATCCACTTGTAATCCAGCTTTTGTCTCAATCGCTTGCTTCACTATCTGCACATGAATTGCCTCGGTCTCCTTAATTTCATATTCAAATTTCCTTGTAAGAGTAAGGAAATTATTACCTGTCGCTTACTTTCCTTTGTTCTTAAAGGGCAACAACGTACACTTCACCCCATCTTTCACTAGATTTACTAGTTGTTCATTCCCAAATGCTAAGCATCTGCATCAAATTGCCATGGCTCCCAAACAACACGCGGCATACATCCATATCTACCATATCATAATACAACTCAACATGATACTTATCGATGGAGAATGGAATTTTGCATCCCTTCGTCACCTGAATGTTTTCAGCTCTAGACTTAATCCATCCCAATGTATAGGGATTAGGATGTCTCTCCACTAGTATTCCCAGCTTCTTCATTGCCTCCTTCCCGGCAATGTTTTCCATGCTCCCACTATCAATGACCACAGCGAAGATCTTTTTCAGAATGGTGCATTTGGTTCGGAATAACTGATGGCGCTGCGAATCATTCTCCTGTTTTGGGGTTAACATTATCTTGCGCACCACACAGTTTATCTCCTCATTTTCCTCATTGTTAAAACATTCTTCCTCTCCATATGGCTCACAACAATATCCATCTTTCTCCTCTTCCCTAGCAGCCACGTTTACTTTCTTCTTTTTAAGGGTATTCATTAGAGCGGTGCCTAGGATGATTACACCTATAGCACTCAATCGCCGCTAGTTTAACATAAAGATTCGGGTTTTTAGTTTTCTATGGTTGCGACCGTTTGTCTCTAGCCCCATCTATAAGACGTATTTCTACTATCTTATCATCCTAATTTCGCCCTGAATCATTGCGATTGTTGAAGCCGCTCTTCTCCATTGAACTACTCGAACTGCTACCTCTATAGTTACTATAGCCTCTTTTTCCCTTCTCTTGCTGCAGCAATCCTACCTTCATCGCCATATTCTTGGCTTGATACAGATTTCACAAAAATTGCACCATAATTTTATCTCAAATGAAGGGCTTCAATCCATCGAGATATCTGTCTACTTGCTGTCCCTCCGCCTCCGAAAGATTATTTTGCTTTGTCAATCTCATAAATTTCGCCATATACTCATATACAGTCCGATTGCTCTGCTGGCAACGTTGGTATTGTTGGAACATAAGCTGCTCATAATCAGGAAGAAGAAACTCTTGTTTCAGTTGCCTCCTCATCTGAGTCCATGTTTGAACTCTCTCTTTTCCTTCACACTCACTCTTATTCTGCAATCTTTTCCACCATGCAGATGCACCCCCTTCAATCGACATGTGACTAGTCACACCTTTTTCTCATTAGGGGACTTCATATAATTGAAGAATCTATCTATATTAGCAACCCAATCTAGAAATTCTTCTACCCCCAGACTTCTATTAAAATAAGGGATATCGACTTTCAATTTAAAGTTGTTACCTTCACGATCGTCATAACGTCATCTGCCGTCTCTTCCATCATATCCCCTTCGAAATCCTCCTTGACAATTTCTCCCTCCATAACCAGTACATTCATCATAAAAAATTTTGTTTTCCTCTTCTTCCGAACTGTCACGCCCCGAACCCAGCGAGTGTGCGAACATCCCACCAAGCCATTCCTTTATGTAAGTCTTCCAAGATCTTTCGGCCCACAATACAAATAATCCACCTTTCAAGCGGAAGCTTCAGACATCTCCACTCCATTCAATAAAACAAATGACTATGGACAAATAGTAGTGGTTCCATTTTACAATCGCAAAATAGGATACAATCCCTAAGTTCACAGAATATCTTGTACTCATTCACTAATTACTCCCTCGAATGCCAATTGTTGAACTTACTGATGCTCCATCGCCTGGAACCTGAAGAAAATGTTAATTCCCAACGGATGAGATATAAATCTCAGTAAGGTAGGTCCTAACCCTAGGTTAAGCTGACCGTCCACTCAGGCAGTCATATACCCCAAAATTTCAAACTCATAGAAATACGACGCAATGCAAATGTAGATAACAACACACGGATGATAGGCATACAATTATGGCATCATAACATATTCAGATGATTATGCACAACTCGCCCTACCACATCACCACAACCACCTTTTCCTGCTTGCCTCATTCTCATGCCTGTGATTAGATCGCATCAGGCTCGATCCGCGTAAATGCATCAGATTGTGTAAACGCATCAGGTTTCAATGATACTTCAGGCCAATGTCGACACCTCATATTTCCGTTCCGCGTAAACGCATTAAGACCGTGGCCATCTCAACCCCGTGTCTCGTACGCATCAGGGCGCCACACAACTCCAACCCCGCGCCTCAGTGTCTCAGGGTATCAACCACATCACCCCGTGTCTCATACGCCTTAGGGACAATCACAAATTATGCACATAAGGCCAAGTGCAACTCATGCATAAACAATGCATCCATGGCATGCAAGATGATTCAATACACATTCAAAAGTGACCAATTACTCAAGAGACAAACATAAGCAAACATTAGGATCACCTATACTCTCTTAGCATACACAAGGACCAATCACGCTAAGCTTCTCAAGAAACAATCTCAATTCACCTGACTCACCCAATCAAGTCCAATCTTCCTATCATAAGGTTAGGAATTCCTTTGCCTCATGCTTAATGACACAAAATCCTCTTCCCAAGCGCCTCAACAATTTGATCCTAACGGTCCAAGATCAAGTCCACCGCGCAACCTAAGCAAATTCATCCAAAACCTCAATCCATCAAAACTGCCCAACTCAAGACCCCATGACCAGGTTCAGTCTCTCAAAACCTGACAGTTTTCTACTGACTTTTTGAGAAAAAAAATGTTCTTAAACTTCAAGATCTTACGGACATGTGGGAGAAAACGGGGCTCAATTTGGATATCGGATGACTTAGAACGGACCGTTTTAAAATCAATGTGCGCAAAAAAGGGGATTTCCCAGCTTTCGAGTCTCTCGCGTTTTTTACACCAAAACCACTCTTTAAACCCTTTCAATTCCACCAAAAATCCATTCTTTAGTAAGCCAACATCCTAACTAAGGGTTAGAAGTCTTCTTACCGAGATAATTTAGCCAACAAACTCCTCTAAAAACTGCAACAATCTTCGATTCCTAATCTGTCCGGCGCAAGACAGATTCTGTTCCTAGGAAATACCATGCAAACCGGCCATCAAAACTTCAATCTAACTCACCAATCCTTTACCAACATGTAATATCATGTCTTAGGGTGTCTTACCAACGAATTTTGGGGCAAGGCGACGCTTCTACGGCCTTCAAAGGTGTTTGGTTCCCAGACCTGTTGAAGAGAACAGATTTTGTCTAAGAGAAGTTTATGGACATTCAATCACCAAAATCTATTCAAACCTCAATCAAACTTCAAAATCAAACCACTAAACCTTAATACTATGGCTCAAGAAGGTCTCACCTCAATTGGAAGCAAGACAAACCCTTTAAACCGGCCTAAAGAAGCTCATGGCAAGATTGGACCCGATTCTAACTTCTTCGGACTCCGGCAGCTCCACTGGTCAAACGGAGTAACGAATCAACGAACGGTCACTAGGAGGTTGTAGGCAAGACATCAAGGAGTGTTATGGTGGTCGGAGTTGGGTTGAATGGTGGCCGGAAGCCGGCGTCATGGCGGACGAACGGCGAGGACAGAATCTGTCCGGCGAGCAAGAGGAAGAGAGGAAGAGGGAAACGTGAGATTGAGAGGGAGAGAGAAATTGGCTGAGCAAAATTGAAGAGAGAGAGAGGTCTACTTCATTTTTCTTTGTCCCTAATTCAAGGAGAGAGATAGGATTGGTAGGTGAGATTATGACATCCATTTATTGCCAATCTAGAGATCTAACATAAACTAAGTGGATAAGGCCTCCAAATAATGACACTTGTCCCATCCACATAAAAATCTTGGACAAAATTGACTAATATAGCCTCAAATTTTTGGCCACAAGGAGAATAAAGGGAATGACTACTTTGCCCTTGCTTGTTCTTAAGTGAAAGAATGTCCTTGAGAGCAAAACGGTAATTTTACACCTTCAGTCTAAATTTCACTTTTTCAAATCTTAATTACTCTCGATGAGGCGACATCCAATTCAATTGTAATATTGGGATTCTTGATTCTCTATTCTCGAATTTCAAGACTTGATTTTGAATCATTTCTCTATTCAATGTGATTTCAGTCTATCCCGAACCGACGGACGGCTTTTGCAGATGTTACGCTTTTTGACTCTATGATTCATATCACAATTAGAACTTATCAATTCATGGCGACTTTGGTTGTCATGTAATTATGAAGGTTTATCACTAGTTCTGATGGTCTCGATCGTCAACGTTCGATTTAGGAAAATTTTGCAAATTATACATTGGTTCAGCGGCATCACCCGCGTTCCAATCATATAATGCTAGCAATGTATTCCTTAATTGTTCTTAGATCGGCCTTTTATGGCTCTAAATGTCCCCTCGACAATCCTTATGGTCAAAGCGTCATTTCCTATTCGAATTCCCTAGGTCCACGTATCCTGTCTCACGTTAGTCTTTTCCTTTCGGTTAGTCGACTTGAGATTGATCAGATCTGAGCAAGATATGACTGAAATACATCGTTAGATACATTATCATCAATAAGTTTTGAATGACAGAACAATCAGAATGTCACACGAACTCTATGAAAATAGATGATTATTATATCTGCGGACAGGAACAGGCCTGTCGACAGGATCACCGCGAGCAACATCTGCACCCGGCCTTCCACCATTCTGCCGATTCCGGTTCACATTAATGCCAAGACCTTCAAATCGATCTGCCAATTCTTTAAACCATTGCTCGATGCGTTGAACCTGATATCAATTCGTTGATCTATGCATTCCATTAAACATTGCTCTAAACGTTGCAACGCGTCGCCCTTAAGGATAATGGCTCCAGTCTCCTGATCATTGTCACGAAGACCACCGTCAGTCACCATAGGCTTTGATACCACATGACGTAGCATTCAACGAAGAAAGAACAAGCAAATCTTGCTTGAGAAAGAAATCTCGAAAATTCAATATGAAAAGTATATTATGTCTGCGCAAACATCATAAAACACATTTTATATAAGGTGTTAGACCTAACCCTACTAGGATTGCAGATACAAAACTTAAAATTACGAAATTTCCATTAATAATAAAATTTAATCAGAAAAATATAAAAAATTGAAAAATCCATCTAAATGATCTCGGATCGCCGAAATCCATCGCAATTCATTGCCGAGACGACGATGAGTATTGATTAGCACGCCGTTTCACTTTAACAGGTCGAATTTGAGCCTGTTCCGATATCGTCAATCTGGTTCGCCAGTTCTAAGTGCATCATCGCTTCGACTTTCGATTGGATTTTTGCTAGTCCAATCGATCCAAAAAACGCACTACTAATGGACTCTCCATCAGATTGGTGAGGAGTTTGAACTAGAGGTTCGATGTGGTAACTTAGAGGCATGAATGGTTTAATTTTTTATTTTATCTTCTGCTTCGTTTATTATTATTTAACCTACACCAACATAGCGAATACATACGAAGAGTGAGCTATGAGATCAGACCCATATACCTTCATAACGAATACATACAAAGAGTGAGCTATGAGATTAGACTCTTCACAACCACTTCTATGTCACCATCGCCACAAATGGCCCAAAAAAGAGAAAAATGCTCTAAAGCTATTTTGACACCTGATTTTTTACTAAGTCATTTTTAGTTTATTTTGAAAAATTCATAAAAACATCCATAAAAAGTTAAAAAATTACAAAATCAACTTAGGTGGCCTTGGCTAAGCTCAAGGAACAATGTTTGACCAAAAAATAATTTTTATATTTTTCACATTTTTTGGTATTTTTAGAAAATAGGAAAATACTCAAAAATTCAAGAAAAATAGCATTTGAGGTCACAAAAATATAGAAAAATATTTTTCTTTTAATTCCTTTGTATTTTTGAGCTCATAAAAAGTCCAAATTCAAGTTCAATTTTATGTGTTCCTTTGTTACACGTATGATTGAATTTGGTAAAAAAACATCAATTGAGTTTTTTAATTTGCAATTATGGCATTTTTAGGGTCTTGACATTCAATCTAATTGTCATTCATTGCAATTTAGCCAAATTATTTGCACAAATAGCTCAATTGCGTAAATTGGGCAAAATTGCATACTTAATTGCAATTTAGCCCTTGAATTTGCGCATAATTGAAATTACTTTCAATTCAATGGCTAACTTTACAAATTGAAACCACTATCCGATGTATTTCATCATTTCGAATCGATTAGCATGGGTGGTTTAGTCCAATATGACTGTTTGAGCCTTCAATTTCATAATTTCCCGAATTGCGATTAAGGATAAATTTGGGGGTTTTATAGAAATTGACATGAAATTTTTAGCAAAATCACATTTTTAGATAATATTCATGCCCTAAGTTTGATTCTAAGGCTTAATTTGCAAAAATCCCACTCAAATTAAGGTTAATTTCTAAAAAACAAGTCAAAACCGGTTTTGACCGGTCGAACCGGTTCGCTACAGTATGTCTTCTTTCTCCCATTTGCGCCATTTCTACAATTGGAAGGGATGGATTTTGATCGAAATATTGGACTATCAATTGGCTTCAATTGGTAAAATTGATAGAGGCATTTTGTTGGCCATGAAGTTTAGCGTCCATCATGACTGGTCTGACACCATGGGTTCGTTGGAGTTGTGTCGACAAGGCAGTAATCTGCTGCGACCAACTTTGGTCAAATGCATAGCCAAACCAAGACCAAATTAGCCTGAAATTCAATCACCGGAAGGCCTAAAAGATTGGCCACTTCATTCCCGGTGATTACCAGTCATCGGTGACCATTTCGCACGTGATTGCACGTATAAAGGTCACCGACTCACCCTCCCTCGAACGGCTAAAATTTTCAAGGAGGGGATATAACAAGAACAGACTCATTCTTGAGAAAAGGACGGGCATTCTATTTTTGGAAAAAATAGAGTCGAAAGAGAGAGAGAGAGAGAGGAGAGAAAGAGCTCGCTCTCCAACTGCCATTGTGGAGAGCTCGAGCTTGGAGAGCACGGCACTGGTCAGGCCATTCTAGGCTAGACCGAAGCCGAATATCATCTTCAAGAGTTCGATGAAGCATACAGGCGATCACGATCGACAGCGTCGCCTGAAACGCCAAGAAACGGTGAGTCAACCTTCGAACTTTATCTTTGACCTTCAATGGCGAATCTTCATTGCTATTTCAATCTTCATAATTGATGTGTGCGAAATACCGCTAAGACATCACTAAGAACCTCTATGTGTTTTGATTGCATTGAAATCAAGTCAAACCTCGCATTTAAACCCTGTTACCATCACCGATTCAGTCGAAGCTCGTCTAGGTTATCCTAGACCTAACAAGGTTAATCTGACCTGCAGGTAAGTATTCTGAACTTCATTCGAAGCTTATCTGTGAAGGAATTAGTGTGAAACGCCCTGAATTACATGATTGAACTGCCATGCCCTTATATTATGCTAGCTTCGTTGTTCTTGATTCTGCTCGCAAAATCGCGTGATTCTTTGATATTATAGGCAAGATGTAAACGAGTTGATTGGTGTAAGATTCGAGTTGATTGGTAGAGGTTTGCCGCTGATCAACGGCGGAGAAACCACGGTCGTTCATTCTGTGATATACGTCAAGAGGTTGAAAACGATGACATGGCGGTTAGAGCGATCAACTTGCTGACGTGGCATGCCACATGGCAGCCATGTCAGCTAGGTTGTTAGAATCGGGTATAAGTCTGTTAGATGATCGGATGATCTAGGTTGTGTCACGTGTTGGTTTGGTGACCCTTCGATCAATTTTATAAATTTTGTTAATAAAATCTGAATTTTTTTTAAAATAAAGAAAATAAATAGTTTGATCGAACGGTCGAGGATTAGCCGAGTCGTTCGATCTTGACCGTGCATCCAAGTAATCAGATCTGATGGCTGAGGGATAATCGACTTTTGATCTAAGCCGTATGTTTCAGTCAGTCGATCCAATGATCGGGGCATAGCCACGTGGTTCAATAGGAACCGAAGGATTAAATTCGAATAATCAGGAAAAAAAAAGTGCAACGATGTCGTTTCTGCGCCGTAGGTTGCGCGGGTCCGAGTCTGGGCCATGTATCCGACCTGAGTGGGTCGGGTAGACCAGGTCCGAATCATTTTTATTAATAAAAAATTCAAAAAATCATTTTTAAATAAAAAAAATTCAAAAAAATCCTAGGAAATTCTAAAATTGTTAGAAAATTCTAGAAAATCCAAAAAAAATTGTAGGGAAATTTTGAAAAATTCCTAGGCATTCCAAAAATTTCCAAAAATTGAGATTGACCACAGACAATTCGCTGATCTTATTTTTAGGATTTCTTATCTTTTCTTCTAAGAATCGACGATATTACCCTTTATGAGTAAATCGCTTCTGCTTGGTATATGAGATAGGCCGATAGCACCAAGATAAAAATTAGGGTCGGTTAGGTGATCAATTCTTATGCTTGGATTTTCGAATCTCGTCCCTTTTTTTTCGAAATGGTGATTTTACCCTTCCGAGGGTAAATCGTCTTTCTAGTTCCAATCGAGCTGTGGAAATTGTTCAAAATTAGGATTTGGGTCTCGTAGTTGACCAATCCTTTTGTTTTGGATTTTCACTTCTCATTACTTTTTGAAATGACGGTTTTACCTCTCAAAGGGTAAATCGCTAAAAAAATTTCAGAAAAATTCTGAAAATTTCCACAAAATAGGAAATGGATTAGTTTGGTGATCAATCCTATTTCCACCATCTTTTGAATCTATATTTCATATGAAATGAATTATTTTCCGTTCTTGGGCAAATTGTCCAAAAAATATTAAAAATTACGATTTTTCCCATCAAGGGCAAATCATGTCAAAAACACTCCCGAGCCTTGATTGGTATTTCTCTAGGCTAATAGGACCTCACTAGGAATGCCATGTTGCTTTCATGTGATTTATCCGCACGTTTTGGATCCTTGATTTGCGCATTCATTTTATTAATTATGAGTGCTAGGGTAGCCATTCCTATTTGCATGAACTCCTATTGTTAGGGCTCCCACCTCACTCATCTGCGTGAAATCTTAGGTTAAACAAATCATTCAACTTAGGTGCTGAAAGGACATCAACTCTGATAGTTGGCATAGCAAAGTCCACGATCCCATTCTCTAGTTTTTGCAGAATTAAATAGAATGCTCCCAACTATTCGATAGGGTTTCCAATCGTACCCTCCACAGAACGATTGATGTCAATTTTTTGGCATGTACACGTATCACATGTCACCAGACCTAAACGAAGTTCGACCACGTATACTGCCGTTGCGACTTGGGTAACGAACCTTGGGAGAGGCCCGCGTCCGACCAGAGTGAACGACCCATCGGATATCTTTTCGAGAGGGTCGCGACAGACTGGCGACTCGACTAGGGACTTATTCCAAACCTGAATTTTTGGTTATGAATTTTAGAGAAATTTGAGTCGATTAAAAAGTTGATTGGTTTATCTAACCCTATTCTGCAGATGCTCTCGAAGGTGAGATACGTGTCCCAACTATTGTGTTAAATACTTTTATAGATTGGAGAATAAGGGGTGGAGTATTTGTTGACATCTTTCCCGCAGGTTGGAGCTGGGAATGTATATTTATTTTATGCAAATACTGAACCGGTGTTTGATACAAACAGCCGTGCATGATCTTGCATTGTGATGATTACGACACATCTCACACACTGGTGGTCAAAGACCGACTACAACCACCTCTAGATTACCTTAGATAGGGAAAGGGCATGAAGGGATCTCGTGTTTGATGGCACTTGAGACTTTCGTGTTAATTCCCTCTCACAAACCAAATTGGTGATATCTAACCCTCTTGGGTGGGTACTCTTGGGGAGGAATCTACCATATTTAGATCGTGGGAGCTTGAGCCATATGTTTCTCAACTGATTTTATTTCTAGAGTATATTCTCACTTGTCTCATGCGCATGTTTGTGGAAGGTTGGTATATCTAAAATCACTCATTATTACAAGGGAATATTTCTTGTTCCCTGGATTTTGGTTGATAAGGTATTTACTTTTGATGTATTTCCTTACTCCCTATTTTATAGTATGTTTATGCGTTGCATATTATTCACGTCTACATGCATACATTCTGAAATCATTCTAATGACTGATTGAAATAATGATAATAGGGGATAGGATGTCACTATTTCCTAGAAGTTCGACGAAGTTGGTAACCTTCGAATATCTAAGGAAAGTCACTTGTCCTGGGCCGAACACAAGGTTGCATTTTACTAGTTTTGTACATGGTTGAGAGCTGACTAGGCGTAAATTGGGATATGCTGAAGATTGCCAGACAAGTTACTATGTCGATAACCTTAGGTTTAAGCGGCAGACGGACGAGATATTTAGACACCATCTAGAGGTGAAAAGGTGGTATCGCAACAGCTTAGCTAGAGAAGCATGCGCCCGTTGAAAAGAGGAACGTCAAGCTAGGAAGAACCAACCGGTGATCTCTCTTTGGGGAAAGAAAAGACGCCCTGCAATCAAGACAAAGTCAACTCGTATCATACTCAAAAAGAAAAAACCCAAGAAGACCCCTAAAGTCGTTATACCAAGGACTAGAGAATGGCCGGAATAGCCAAAAATATCTTAGCCAACCTACTGAAGAATGTTCTCCACAATCTGAGGGGGCGCTCAATTGAGGAAGAAGTCCTGATTGCTGAGTCGTGTCCTAAAGAGGGACCAGAGCAAGATACAATTAAGGAGGAAACCCGGATAGACCATCATCCCATAGAAGATTAGGTATTGGGAAGAGATAATTTAGATTCCACATTCTAGGGGCCTTTTAAGGCTTTCTTATTTTAGAATAAATTCGATTGGTGTCTCATCCCCTCTCAAGACCCCCTCAATCTTTCTATCATAACATCCCCTTTTTCTAATAAGGAATTTCATCTGTTATGTTCACAGTTGATGTATTGACCAATGGAATGTGACATTGTTATTTCCTTTAGTCATTATGATGATTCTGACTAATTGCATAATTCACTTCTTTGAAATTCAAATTAGACTTGGAGTTAGGCTCTTCATGCTGAAAGGATTTCTAATTTCTATTTCATTAACTGGAATATGTAATTAAATTAGTCTATACATATTTCATGACATTTGCGTAATCATATTTAAAGTAATCTTTGACGATTGATTTTTCAAAGTCATTTGCATATTTTAGACTGATGGGAAAGAATGACATCCGAGTAGTTAAGGTCCCTCAAACTGAGCTCTTGGCCTGGTGGGACATCATGGGTGAAGCTAGCCAGAAATACGCCGGATCGCGGCTACGATATTTATTGGGCCTATTGAAGATTGAATTTTCACCTACCTTTATTCAAGCCATGGCACTCTATTGGGATCCGACCATCGTGATGCTCAGCATGGAAGGATTGAAGGTTACCCCTACCCTTGAGGAATATAGCGCCACCATTGGAGTTGAGTTCACTCACTTGTTAGTCCAACCTCCTATATGGTTTGAACCTTTGAATCAACTAGCTGAATTCCTAGATACAAACCTCAACGAAATCAAAGCAGACGTCAAAAGTAAATCTAGGCGAGTTTCCCTATACTTTCTTCTAGAAAGGTTTCCCAACCTCCCTACTAGCAAAGGAACTAAGTATGGTAGAGATTTTATCTTGGCATTATTTAGCTTTGTCCTATTTTCGATCTCGTCGGTAATTTTTGACTTTATCATGGTTGTAGTGGTCAAATAAGTCTGTTATGGGTGGAATTACTCGAACCTTATCCTTGTTGAAACATTACTCTCCTTCAACCGTTTTAGAAAAAACAAGAAAGGGATTTTTAGAGTCTCTAGTGGGCTCTTGTACATGTGGTTCACATCCCATGTAAAATAATTTCATATCCGTATAGGTTTCACTAAGATTAGCTCTGATGCCTGTTCTCTTAGAACTTTTGTCAAAACCCATACATGCATTCCTAAATTCAACTTTAAATAATGAAAGGAATTTCTTAGAACTCTAAAGTTAGAACAACTCCGATGGCGGCCTAGATTACCAATATTGGGTAAAGTCAGGCTTGCACGTAATGGGGAAGATCCAGTCCCCTTGTTAGGATTCACAGGCCCCGCCGCATATTATCCAAGGAGGGTCATACGGCAATATAGGCATTGCAAGAGGGTCCTTCATCGCCATGACCAGATGTATGCTCGTTTGACTTGCCAAGAGAGATCCTCACAGGGGAGAAGAAGAAGCAATTCGAAGCTAAAGTGGAGTCCATCATATGCTCTTTGAAAGACTCCTGGACGGAAGACGTAGAATAGCCAGATAATATGACTCCCGAGGTGAATACTCATAGAGCTTCTACAGAATACATACGACGCTTTGAGGCAACCAGTTTTATCTACTCGAATACATTGTGCCGTATGTGCCTGGAGTGGAGCCGTATATACTTGAAGACATGGGATCACTATCATATTCGGGAGATGAGGATTCTCAGAATGAAGGATTCGATCTTTGCTAGGACGATGAGGGTGCTTTAGACCCTAAGCGCCCTAGAATTGGATGGACTATTTTGTCAAATGTAAAACATGTGAACGTTATGATGTTTTCTTGACATTTGGATACTCATTTGTATTAAATGTTACTTTCAACACATGTGTATGAGCATAAGCATATTTTGTCGATGCATCAAAACTATCGTCGAAGATTGCGCTTAATTTAATTTCATGAATTCTCTTGAAAAATGATTGAAAGAACTACTCATGCGAGACTAAGGCTAGTAAAGTAATCATTTTTCTCATCCATCAATAGAAAACATGCAATTGAAGGAATCATGTACTTTTCTTATTTGTCCTAAAGAGATGTTTACTTGTTATTTTCAAATAAACATGTATTCTCTAATCATGAAAGTACCTAGACATCATTTCCGTACTCGACTTAAGGCGAGAATGGAACAACATGAATTTATTCCACAAGTGGACATGTTAGAGACCAGATGACCACCATGACTACCATGATGACTGAAATTAAGGCCATGTTGGAAGCCTCTCAAGCCAAACAGACGGCGGTACCTAACCTGAATGACTCAGGTCAATCTTCAATACCTGATACAACTGACAAAGGGACGACTAAAGGAGCTTAATATGTAGTAGAGAACATTCGTGTGACAAATGTCCAGCCACAACCGAAGATGCCTCCTATTGTCATCAACTTCGAGAAGGAGAAGAAAGGAAAGTAGGCTGGGAAAACGAAAACTAAAGCTGATTCTAAGAGAATAGTCAAGATCGATGAGTGTTTAAGCAGACAGGGCTATGAGTTAGCCCGTTTTGATAAGATATCTCCGTTCGCCAAAGTAGAGAGCCTTCTAGATTACAAAGAGCCAGACTTTGTGAGAAAGTACAATGGGATAGGTTGTCCACGTGCTAACCTTAAATATTATCTGAGTAAGATGGAATGCTATTCTGACTATATTCCCCTTCTGATAAAAACATTCCAAGAGAGTTTGGCTGGCGCTGCTTTAACTTGGTTTATCAAGTTAGACCTCGACGATTACGACGGATGGGAGGATCTGGCTGAAGATTTCCATAGGCAATATAAGTTTAACACAGCTACGACCCCGACAATGGAAAATCTATTGCAGCAGTGAAAGGAAGAAGCGAAACGATCAGAACATATGCTTAGAGATGGCGTGCCTTGGCAAATCCAGTAAAATCGCCAATCTTGGAAGATGACTTAATTGACCTGTTCTTGAAAGCAGTTCCCTATGAGTACTTTGACAGACTAAACACTTCAGGATGTCAAAACTTTACACACTTGATAAAGGTGGTCGAGATATTGTGGTGCGCTTTAAGAGAAAAAAGGCCACATGAAACTTCAACAAGAAAGCAATATCCCTCAAGGAAAGAATGAGAGGTTGGAGTTGACATAGCCTTTGTACCCGATTCCCATAAACTCAAGGTGTTCGCTAATTTCAATCAGGCTAA
This sequence comes from Rhodomyrtus tomentosa, assembly GCA_028455895.1. Classification (NCBI taxonomy): domain Eukaryota; kingdom Viridiplantae; phylum Streptophyta; class Magnoliopsida; order Myrtales; family Myrtaceae; genus Rhodomyrtus; species Rhodomyrtus tomentosa. Next base: position 15,632,805 of record JAPCWY010000008.1, read on the forward strand.
AGGGGGACCGTCATGGTCAATGTCTAAAGGACAAGAGCTCGGGAAAAGGCAGCCTTCGAAGTAATTCTCTCAACTTTCCAGGTCGTTGTCTAAGTTGCTCCCAATGTTATTAGAGCAACACTTGGTGGCAAAGGAACTCCCCAAAGCAAATCCGGCGAAATATTATGGCTTTGATGAAAGTCAAACTTGCACCTATCATATGGGTGAAAAAGGACACAATGTAGATAATTGCTACATCATTAAGTTGAAGGTTTAGGCTCTCATTAACAGTCAAATCTTGAAATTCGATGATGTAGCTTCAAATGTACAAGAGAATCCACTCCCCGATCACCAAGAAGTTGGTGCAATATTTGCTGACGAAAAAGAAAATCACCTTGAGTTGAAGGTGAATGTACCTAGACTAACCAAAATTCTGGCAATCGCCTCGTCATATCCAAAAGAGGGAGAAGCATCGACTAAAAGAAAGAAGATATGTATTGTCAAAATGATAAGCTTAGGGATAATATCGAGCGTCGTTGATGAAGAATTTGAAGGAATTAAAGCATCGGTGAACTTAGAATGGAACCATTTTGTGGTTGAAACCAAGCAAGGAAATATGTGGAATGTCCCATATGAAAGTCTGGTAGGCGACGTTGACCTAATTACTGAGCCAAAAGAAGAGCTTGACAAAGAAGAACTAAAAGCTACCTAGCGAAGCCTGGTCGATCGTAGATTCATATTAGAAGCACTAGAGAAAGGTGAAATTGTAGACAATCTAGGCGAGGATTCTGGTGGATATAACTTTAAAGTGAAGTACTCTGCTCCTCCTAGTTTCTTCCAAAAGATAGAGGATATCATACCCGATGGGTGGGGAGGTATAGATGATCTTGTTCAACCCAAAGTCCAGGAGGCGGTGATAGAGTCTTTTACGGAAGAACCTGAATCATCACTCAATCAAATGATATCAGAACATTTCTTACGCATAGAGGAGCAAGTAAACGATCTCTCTAGAGAAATGGAGGAGGTGTCATTTCAATTGACAAAGTACGGTCATTCCCAGATGACAGATGATGAGTTTGATGCCGAGCAATACGTCAGGATGGATAAGTTAAAAGGCCAATGGAAAAACTTGACTAAATTATTCAAAAGAATAAGAAGACACTTGAAGATCGCAATGTTAGCCAAGTCAAGTGATGCTGACAGATACCGCCAGTCGAAATATGAAAACTCTCCTGAAGACTTGAGCGACATAGTGGCAATGATTGAAACTGCTACGACTGTGGTGATTAAACTGAATGAGCTTGACAGCCTAAGCCAAGAAGAGGATTGTTTGGTGAAACCTATGGTAATTCACCTACCAAGAGACGAATCCAATGATGTACTTGAACTAGAGACATCCCACTTGACGAGGGTAACCATACAAGTCCCGCCAGTAGAAATCTTCGATTCTAAGGCAGTTCATTGGGACTATGGAACGGGAGAAGTAGATGCGGTGATGAGATCCGGACGATTTTACGCTCCAAGGGAAGGTAAATCTGAGAAGAAGGAGGTGTCAAAAGAGGATGTAGAAAAACTCCTATCCATTGCCAAGACCAGCGAATTTGAGGTGATAGAGCAGTCAAGAAAAATGCTAGTCCAAATATCTCTGTTTGATTTGTTCATTAATTCAGAAAAACATAACGATGCGCTGCTAAAGGTGCTAAACGAAGTGCATGTCCCTGAAACCATCAAAGACATACAGTTGGGAGATTTTGTGGGAGCAATCCTTCTTAAGGATGATTAATTGAGCTTCTCAGACAAAGATTTCCCCTTGGAAGTAATAAGACACAACAAGGCCTTATACATCACTGCACACTGTAATGGAAAAAGAGTGGCATACGTGCTAATTGACAACGGATCAGCTTTTAACATCTGCCCTTTGGCTACGTTGAGAAATTTGGGCATTAAAGAGGAAATGATTCGAACTTCCAAAGCAACTGTGAGAGCCTTTGATGGGATGATGAAGACAGTGGTAGGCGAGATTGAGCTGGATGTGCTCATAGACCCAACCAAATTCTCCACAAACTTCCAGGTGATAGATCTGCCAAGCGCATTTGAATTCCTATTAGGGAGACCCTTGATTCACATCGCTGGAACTGCTGTACCTTCAAGTCTACACCAGAAAGTGCGATTTGTGATTGATGGGAAAGTAGTTACCGTCCATAGAGAAGTTGACCTCCTTGCATATCAAAATAGCGATATCTCCTATATTGAACCTGAAGTTAAGCAAGAAACTAGCTATCATTCTTTGGAGCTGGTAATAGTAATTCACACTCCTGTGGGGGTGAAACTTGAGGTTCCTTTCGTCTCTAAAGCTAACATTTTACCAACTAAGATGTTGCTAGCACGTGGATTCAACCTAGGAAAATGTCTTGGCAAACATGGCCGAGGAATCAGCGTTCCTCTACAGTTAAAATCTAACGAGCATAAGATAGGCTTGGGGTATCATAATACTCGTATTGATGATTTCACCTCTAAGACAGCAGGCCGAGGCCGAGGCAAGAGCCGTGAACGCCATGTACGCCAATGAAACTAAAAGGATTCCTTCATTGGTTCTTCAGCCTGGAAAGATAAATCTAAGATGTTCAGTAGCCCTTTGAAAGATTATTTTAACAAAGACTTTAAGTTGCTGTCAAAAGAAGGGATAACTCCGTCAATGGAACCAAATCTAGCAAACCCTTTTCTGGGAAATGACTCTGTGAATGTCATCATATAGTGGCTTGATGATAAAGTCACTACTTCTGAGTAAAGAGACTTCTCCCTTGCTTTTAATAATGCACTTAAATTCTTGCATTTCTTCGTACTTTTCGTTTTTGTTATTTGAAGTAAGTGTAGAAAAACGCCTTTGGATCTTCGACTGTTGGTCCAAACAACATATCTTGTAATGCGGCCCATTTTTTTTTTTGGTAAGGAAAAAAAAATGGGCCGCATTACAAGATATAATTTGCCAATGATATAATTTTAATACAAAAATGGGCCCATTTTTGTATTCAATAAAACGCACAAGTTTTATTAAGGACATATGGGACTACAAATAAGTCCAATGATGATACTCGCCTTCCATATGAGAAGCTTGAGGCTTAATTTGCCACGTGATTCCTGATTTTCAAAAGATTTTCGAGGAACAAGGATGTCTGATGATATGAGGACTAATTCCGTTTATGCCTGTACTTATTTTGAAATATCTTTTGAAAAGATTTTTCACACTCATGCATCGCATTTCTATATGAAGTAGAGACTAACCATTCTCATGACATTTCAGGCAAATAATCTCAAACATGCATATTAGGTCATTGTGTGAGCTAGATTACCAAGATGATTACTCTTGCGATATTGAGGATGATGCGGATGAGGGTTACACAGCCATCCGTAGAGATTGGAGTGTCTTTGAAAATTCAACAACTCCTACTTCGGAAGAGCCAATAGTCATTAACTTGGATAATACTGTAGATGTCAAAAAAGTCAAAATTGGTGGACATTTATCTCGAGTTGAAAGGCTCGGATTTACTGAATTACTTAAAGAGTATTAGGATATCTTTGTATGGTCGTATGCCGATATGCCTAGTTTAAATCCAAGAGTTGTGGAACACGCGTTACCCACAGATCCCAGTGTTAAACCTGTGAGACAAGGCAGCCGACGGATGAAAGCTGAGTTAGAAGATAGAATTAAAAAAGAGGTGATGAAACTTCTTAGAGTGTGTTTTATTAAAGCTATCCCTTACTCAGATTGGATTACTAACATAGTCCCCGTCATAAAAAAAGATGGCAAGGTCCGGATCTGTGTGGATTATCGGGATTTGAATAGAGTAAGCCCAAAGGATGATTTTCCATTTCCTCACATCGATGTACTGGTGGATAGCACGAAAAGGTACGAATTATTCTCATTCATGAATGAATTCTCTAGATATAATGAAATCCTCATGAAGTAGGAGGACAAGCCGAAAACTGCATTCACCACCCCTTGAGAAAATTTCTATTATAAAGTGATGCCCTTTGGACTAAAGAATGTTGGGGTACCTTAGCATAAGGCGATGGTCACCCTATTTCATGATATGATTAATAAGGAAATCGAAATATACGTCGATGACATAATCGTCAAGTCCAAAAAAGGACAAGATCACATTCAAGTGCTAAGAAAGCTGTTTGAGCGATTGCGAAAATACAAGTTGAGATTGAACCCTAAAAAATGTGTGTTTGGGGCGAAAACAGAGAAACTTCTTGGATTCATGGTCAGTAGTAGGGGCATTGAAATTGACCCTTCGAAAATCCAAGCTATTTGTGACCTAGCAACTCCCTTAATGGTTAAGGAAGTAAGAAGTCTTTTAGGGAGATTAAACTACATCACCAGATTCATCAATCAGTTATCGGACGTGGTTAAACCAATTTTCAAATTGCTCAAGAAGGGCGCGAGATGACTTGGGGTGCAGAATGCAGTCAGCCATTCCAGAAGATCAAAATTTATCTAGGCACTCCACCAATACTCGTGCCACCCATCTCAAGTCACTTTTTGACCTTGTATTTGACAATACATCAAGAGCCTTTGGGAGCCTTACTTGCTCAAACAAGCCCTGTGGATAGTAAAGAAAGGGCTATCTACTACTTGAGTAAGAAATTCATCTCATTTGAAGCAAATTATGCACCTGTTGAGAGGGCTTGTGTAGCAAGAGTGTGGGTACTTCGTAGACTGAGATAGTATACCTTACACCACCACATTCATCTAGTGACAGAAAATGACTCTATCAAATATCTCTTGGAGAAACCCGCTTTGATGAGGAAATTGACAAAATGACAATGTTGTTGTCTAAATTTGATGTCAAAGCTCTCTACAAAAGTTTGTGAAATGAAGAGCCATACCTGATAGGTTGGCAGACAGCGCCCAAAATCGCACATCTTCTAGACAGGCAAAGGTAGAAGATCAAGTTTTGAACCTAACAGAAGACAAATGGGTCATGTATTTTGATAGTGCCTTTAATTTATCGGGAGCTGGCACAGGGGCAGTATTAATATCCCCTGATGGTCAACACTATCCGATTGAAGCAAAACTGACTTTCTCTTGCATCAACAATATTTCAGAATACGAAACATGTATTCTAGGCCTACAGTTGGCCATCTCCATGGAAGTATCTAAGCTGTAGGTTTGTGGAAATTCTATGCTCATCATCTTTTAAACGCAGGGAGAGTGGAAAACAAAGGACACAAAGCTCATCTTTTATCATGAGTACTTGCAAGAGTTGACACTTAAATTCGAAGAGGTGTCATTTGAAAATATGCCAAGAACGCAGAACTAGTTCGCAGATGCATTGGCCATACTGGCGTTCATGCTACAAATAACTGATGGATTAGAAATAGAGTTACTAAGGATTGGCACAATCAGAAAATTGGCTTATTGCATGCTAGTCGAAGAAAAATTCGACAAAGAGCTGTGGTACCACAATATCAAGAATTACCTCTTGAAGAGAGAGTTTCCTGAAGGATGCCAAGGAGGAGGTCAAAGATATATAGCCAAGGTAGCTAATAAATTCTTCCTCAGTGGACAAACTTTGTATAAAAGATCGTTTGACTCCACTCTGTTAAGGTGCATAGACGTTAAAGAAGCAAATACTCTCATTAGGGAAATCCATAAAGGTGTATGCAGGCCACACGTGAATGGCCATCTCCTCGCTAGGAAAATCATGTGACTTGGTTATTATTGGATGACCATTGAATCAGACTGTAGTCAACATTTTAAGTCATGCCACCGATGTCAAGTATATGACGATAAGATTAATGCGCCCTCGAACGAACTTCATCAGATGTCTGAAGTTTGGCCTTTTTCTATGTGGGGAATAGACATGATAGGGCCTATCAACCCAGCAGCTTCAAATGGCCATCGCTTCATTCTAGTTGCAATTGATTACTTCACGAAGTGGATAGAGGTTAGTTCTTACACGAATGTCACTGTAGGGAGCGTGTCAAAGTTCATCAAGAGAGATATAATTTTTTGATATGGTACCTCTCAGGCGATCATCACAGATAATGGGTCCAACTTAAACAAGATTGTCGATGATCTACTGGATCACTTTGGCGTCCGACATCTTAATTTTTCCCCTTACCACCCATAAATGAATGGAGTAGTAGAAGCGGCAAATAAGAACATCAAGAAAATTTTGGTAAGATTGTCGAGAATTACAGGGATTAGTATGAGAGGCTACCCTTTACCATAATGGCATATCTGACTTCGATCAGAACTTCTACTGGGGTAACTCCTTATACCCTAGTATACGAAATGGAAATTGTCCTGCCGGTAGAGATTGAGGTTTCGTCTTTGAGATATTGTCAAAAGTTAAACTCTCTAAGGCAGAGTGGATCAAACACAGATATGAACAGCTAAATCTGATAAATAAGAAGCGTCTTAGAGCGATCTGTCATGGCCAGAGCTACCAGAAGAGGCCAAGTCATTTAACTGGAAAGTTAAACCCAGAAGTTTTGAGGTGGATAACCTAGTGATAAGGAAGACTTTGCTAAACGCTGCTCATCCGCGAGGCAAGCTTACCCCGAATTATGAAGGCCCTTATGTTGTCAAGAAAGTCCTTGTAGGAGGGGCATTAATTCTTGTAAATTCTGAGGGAGAAGAATTAGGATATCTTGTAAACTCAGATGCTGTGAAAAAGTATTATCCTTGAAATGAAATCAGATGGTGGTTACATGACTTTCTCCAAAACGATTCGAGCCGCCTTAGCAGTCATTACATAGGCATATCATGCATCAATCAGACATGACATATGTTATGTTTTGTAGGATTCCAAGAAATGGACTCAGAATCAAACTCGTTCATATGGAACCAAAAATAGAATGACCCTGACACGTAGAATCAGGTGATATGTATCGATTCCATCAAGCATTAAAATATCTTCCACTCATTAGAATTTATGTTCTCTTCATACAGAGATGTCTGGTGAAGATAGAAGGCAGCAATGGAGAAATGCCGTAAAATTTCTCACTTTCTTGTAAAAAAAAAAAGAAGAAGTTGAAGATGAACATACATGCGGTCAAATTTAGGAATGAACCATTCTTTCAAAAGATAAATTTCTAACACCTATTGCATGCATGCTAGGATTAGAGGTTATCCAAACATGGTTGAAACACACATGGTGCGTCATTAATTCCCTATGAGGTGAAATATCTGGAGAAAAACAGAATGATTTTTCCAAAACAAAGTTGCTTAGGCTATCTAGTAGGAATGTTTCTTCAGATAAGAGGCAAGCCTAATCCAAACACTTCCTATACACACTAGAGAGAAGAGAGGAGTGTAAGGACAGAAAAACCTGAACTCGAGGATGAAAGGGCTATTCGCATCGATTACATAGATTGGGATGACGGAGGCATCCATTCTTCTCCATAAACACTACAAGTGGGGGCGTATAGAAGCAGTCTAGCAGCTTGGAAAGGTAAATGATTAGAAATCTTTTTACTCGAACTAACATCAATCTTTGTGCGTTGATATGCATTAATACAGGCGCCATAGGATGATGAAGAGATATTCATTTCTCTATCCTATACACTTATACCCATTGCATAACCAATTTGAGCCTACATATTCGTTTAATGTACCCTCATTGGTGATCATTGCACAATACCAAGACTAAGGTGGCAAAGATACTTGCAGACAGAGAAGTTCAAGAAGTAGGAGCTACATGAGACTGTCAAAGCGAAATGTTCAGACGGGATGAGATTCAAGTCACATACCTTACATGATCATTAAAAATCCTGGTTCCTAAAAAAAGAAAAGGAAAATGCTGGATCAAAAACAGAAAAGCCAAATCTCTAGGCATTAAAAAGAGGCAAAAAGCCCGACAAGAACAGGGTTGACGCTCATTGAAACGTTGAAGGTCGTAAGACTGATTTTGGAACACCAAGAGATTACTGGATGCTTCCACCCCAACAACTTATGATGTAAATAAGAATCCTCGAAAACTGTGCAGCAAAAAGCTATCTTTCGAATGGAATCATAGTCAAATGCCAAAATATACAAAAGGTCTTTTAAAGATTATACATATTCTCAAGAAGACTAGAGATATTTTCCAAAAGTTGTCGATCAAAGACAAAACAGAAGATTGATAAGTAATGATCACTAATATCAAATCCCTTGTGATTCCGGGCAAAAAATAAGCCTTTTTCGCTCTCGAATCCTACCCACATTACAACCTTTGCAATCCTTTCTGACTAAGACGCCTAGGTTAATGTGTACCTTAGCTCGAAGAGGTACGAGCAAGATTATTTCTTTATCATTTTGCAGGGTTCTTAACTTGTAAATCCGGAGTAGGTGAATAAAACTTTCATTCAAAAGACCTAACTCAGAAAGTGAGTCCGCCTTTGGAAACGGTGTCCAAGCCTAATATTACGGTCCTATCAAGACCTCCTGATTGATTAAATTGTACGCACTGCGAATAGCTCTGAAAACCCAGGTACAGGTTATTAGGAAATTCGAGTGCTTTCTTCGTAAAAGATCAAAGTCAAAGAATTGGTGAGAAGCTCTCTTTGATGAAGATATTCTAATAGAATGCTTAAAAGTGAGCTTTGTTGGAAACTTCAAATTGTTTGATCCAGGATTTTCTTTACAAGGATTTCTGATCATCTTTGCATGCTTTAAGATGTCATGGATAACCTCCTGCATCATAAGTCATTTTGCGTGATGCACAGGTCAAAGTAAAGCTTTCCTTGCATTATAACTGTCATTACCTCGAGATAACTGATATCTTTTCAATGAAAAATGAACTCTCAGGTTTAAACTTCTATGGGACTCATGGAAGTCCCAACTCGAAAAAGAATACCTTGCTCAACAATGAAGAGCCTCGAATCATCCTAATGTGAGATTTCAAATTTGAGCTTTCTGCAGAATACTTGGAATCCCCAAATCTCAGAACGGCGCCTCACTTGTCGAAAGAATAATCTTCAAAATTATATTTTTGAGAGATTTCAAGTAACCCATAAATCCTAAAAGAATCTTGTTAATGAAAGTTTTTACAGGTTTGAGCTTTATGCATAATACTTTGAGTCCCCAAATCCCAGAATGGCGCCTTGCACGTCAAGAAGACAATATTTAGAACCAGCTTTTTGTAAGGTTCTAGGTAACCCCTAAACCTTAGAATAGTCCTTTTGGTAAAACCTAAGAGTTAGGTATACCTCATTTGTATAGACCTTCATTGATTCCTCAAGGTGTAGGATCAGCTTAGTCCTAGACAAACCCTAAAGAATGGGTGCGTCACTTTTAGGTTCCTGGTGGATAGGAAACCTAGTCTCCGACAAACCCTAAAAAATGGGTGCGTCACTTTTAGGTGCCTGGTGCATAGGAAGCTTAATCTCCGACAATTCGTAAAGAACGGATGCGTCATCTTTAGATCCCTGGTGGATGGGAAGCCTAATATCCAACAAACCCTAAAAAACGAGTGTGTCACCTTTAAGTTCCTGGTGAATGGGAAGCCTAATATCGGACAAACCCTAAAGAACGAGTGCGTCATCTATAGGTTCCTAATAGAAAGGACTCATATTCAAGGCTTGATCGTCCATGTGGATCAAAACCTTTGACAATCCCTAAAGAACAGGTGTGTCATCCATATGTTCCTGTTAGATAGGAATCCCCATTCTGGCTTGGCCTACCATACGGGCTAGAACTTAACTGCCCGATGGTACTCAAGAGACGAGTTCCTTAGGTACCTACTTGAATCCGCCGTATACCGCATATGTTGCTCGAGCATCAGATAGGTAAGCAATAGGTGGGCATCTCTACTCCATCTCTCTCTCTCTCTCTCTCACATCAGCTAAAATGGAATGGCAGAGCGTTCACCAATATGACAAGAAAGATTGAATGTCAAGATTCGTTATTTTTTTCCTCAGTCGAGTTGGTCTAGACTCAAGTGTCACATGTCTTTGGGTAAAATCTCTCACGAGATTCCTATCAAAGAGGGGCAGTTGTTGACACCAGATTTTTGATTGAGTCATTTTCAGTTTATTTTGAAAAATTCATAAAAAAATCCATAAAATGTTAAAACATTATAAAATCAACTTTGGTGGCCTTGGCCAAGCTCAAGGAACCATTTTTTATTAAAAAATAATTTTTTATATTTTTTATATTTTTTGGTATTTTTAGAAAATAGAAAAATACTCAAAAATTAAAAAAAAAAGCATTTGAGGTCACAAAAATATAGAAAAAATAGTCAATATTTTTCTTTTAATTCCCTTGTATTTATGACCTCATAAAAAGTCTAAATTTTTGTTCAATTTTATGTGTTTTTTCGTTACACGTATGATTAAATTTGATAAAAAAAAATGTCAATTGAGTCTTTTAATTTGCAATTATGACATTTTTAGGGTCTTGACCTTCAATCTAATTGTCCTTCATTGTAATTTAGGCCAATTATTTACATAAATTGCGTAAATTGGGCAAAATTGCATACTTAATTGCAATTTAGTCATTGAATTTGGACATAATTGAAATTACTTTCAATTCAAGGACTAACTTTACAAATTGAAGCCACTGCCCGATGTATTTCATCATTCTGAATCGATTGGCATTGGTGGTTTGGTCCAATTTGACTGTTTAAGCCTTCAATTTCATAATTCTCCGAATTGCGATTAAGGATAAATTTGGGGTTTTATAGAAATTGACATGAATTTTGGGCAAAATCACAATTTTAGATAATATTCATGCCCTAAGTTCGATTCTGAGGCTTAATTTGGAAAAAATTTCACGCGAATTAGGGTTAATTTTGAAAAAATAAGTTAAAACAAATTCTAACCGGTCGAACTGTTCCACTACAGCACGTCTTTTTCCTCCCATTCGTGCCATTTTTGCAGTTTGAAGGGACGGATTTTGATAAAAAAAAAAAATTGGACTATCAATTGGCTTCGATTGGTAAAATTGATGGAGGCGTTTTATCGACCATGAAGTTTAGCGTCGATCATGACTAGTTTGACACCATGGGTTCGTCGGAGTTGCGTCGACGAGGCGGTAATGTGCCGCAGCCAACTTTGGTCAAATGCAGAGCCAAACCAAGATCAAATTCGCCTGAAATTCAATCACCGAAAGGCCTAAAAGATTGGCCGTTTCATTCCTGACGATTACCAGTCGTCGGTGACCATTTCACACGTGATTGCACGTGCGAAGTTCACCGACTCACCCTCCGCCGAATAGCCAAAATTTTTGAGGAGGAGATATAATAAGAACATATTCATTCTTGAGAAAGAGGACGAGCATTCTGTTTCAGGGAAAAAACAGAGTTGAAAAAGAGAGAGAGAGAGAGAGGAGATAAAGAACTCGCTCTCTAACTGCCATTGTAGAGAGCTCGAGCTTGAAGAGCACGGCACTGGTCATGCCATTCTAGGCTAGACCGAAGCCGAATATTATCTTCAGGAGTTCGACGAAGCATACAAAAAGCAATCGCGATCGACGGCGTCACCTGAAACGCCAAGAAACAGTGAGTCAACCTTTGAACTCTATCTTTGACCTTTAATGGCGAATCTTCATTTCGGTTTCAATCTTCATAATTGATGTATGTGAAATATCTCTAAAACATCACTAAGCACCTCTATGTGTTTTGATTGCATTGAAATCAAGTTAAACCTCGCATTCGAACCCTATTGCCATTGCTGATTCAGTTGAAGCTCGTCTAGGTTATTCTAGACCTAACCAGATCAATCTAACCTTCAGGTAAGTATTCTGAACTTCATTCGAAGCTTATCTATGAAGGAATTGGCGTGATACACCCTGAATTACATGATTGAACTGTCATGCCCTTATACTGTGCTAGCTTTGTTGTTCTTGATTCTGCTCGCAAAATTGTATGATTCTCTGATATGTTGTAGATGAGATGTAAACGAGTTGATTGGTGTAAGATTTGAGTTGATTGGTCGAGGTTTTGTCGCTGATCAACAACGAAGAAACCACGACCGTTCATTCTGTGGTGTACGTCGAGAGGTTGAAGAACGATGACATGGCAATCAGAGCGGTCAACTCGCTGACATGGCATTGACGTGGCATGTCACGTCAGCTAGGTTGTTAGAGTCAGGTATAAGTCTGTTAGATGATCGGATGGTCTAGATTGTGCCATGTGTTGGCTTGGCGACCGTTCGATTAATTTTATAAACTCTGTTAATAAAACCCGATTTTTTTAAAAAAATAAAGAAAATAAATAGTTTGATCGAACGATCGAGAATTAACTGAGTCGTTCGATCTTGACCGTGGATCCAAGTAATCAAATATGACGGATGATGGATAATCGACTTTTGATCTGAGCTTTAGGTTTCAATCAGTTGATCCAATAGTCGTGGAATAGCCATTTGGTTCAATAGGAACCGTCAGATTAAATCCGAATAATCAGAAAAAAAAAAAGTGAAACAGTGTCGTTTCGGCTCGGTAGGTTGCTCTGGTTCGGGTCTGGGCTGGGTATCTAACCCGAGTGGGTCGGGTCAACCCAGTCTGAATCATTTTTATTAATAAAAAATTCAAAAAATCATGTTTAAATAAAAAAATTTGGAAAATTCATAGAAAATTCTACAAAATGTTAGAAAATTCTAGAAAATCCAAAAAAAATGTTAGAAAATTCTGGAAAATTCCTACGCATTCCAAAAATTTTCAAAAATTGAGGATTGACCACAGACAACTTGTTGATCTTATTTTTGGGATTTCTTATCTGTTCTTCTAAGAATCGACGATATTGCCCTTTAGGGGTAAATCGCCTCTATTTGGTATATGAGATAGGCCAATAACTCCAAGATAAGAATTAGGGTCGGTTAGACGATCAATTCTTATGCTTGGATTTTCGAAGCTCGTCCCTTTTTTCGAAATGACGATTTTGCTCTTCCAAGGGTAAATCGTCTTTCTAATTCCAATCGAGCTGTGGAAATTGCTCAAAATTAGGATTTGCATCTAGTAGTCGATCAATCCTTCTGTTTGAGATTTTTACTTCTCATCACTTTATGAAATGACGGTTATACCCCTCAAAGGGTAAATCGCTCCAAAAATTTCAGAAAATTTTTGAAAATTCTCGAAAAATAGGAAATGGATTAGTTTGGTGATCAATCCTATTTTCACCATCTTTTGAATTCACATTTCATTTGAAATGATAAATTTTTCCTTCTTGGAAAAATTGTCCCAAAAATATTTAAAATTACGATTTTGCCCCTCAAGGGCAAATCATGTCAAAAACACTCATGAGCCTTGAGTGATATTTCTCTAGGATAATAGGGCCTCGCTAGGGATGCCATGTTGCTTTCATGTAATTTATCTGCACGTTTTGGATACTTGATTTGCGCATTCATTTTATTGATTGTGAATGTTAGGGTAGCCATTCCTATTTGCATGAACTCCTAGTGTTAGGGTTCACACCTCACTCATCTGCATGAAATCTTAGGTTAGACAAATCATTCAACTTAGGTACCGAAAATGCATCAATTCTGATAGTTGACGTAACAAAATCCCCGATCTCATTTCTCTGATTTTCGCAAAATTGAATATAATGCTCCTAACTATTCGATAGGGTTTCCAATTGTACCCTCCACATAATGATTAGTGGCGATTCCTTGACATGTACACGTATCACATGTCACCAGACCACACCGAAGGTCGGCCACGTATACTACCGTTGCGACTTGGGTAACGGACCTTGGAAGAGGCCTGCGTTCGATCAGAGTGGATAGCTCATTAACCCTCCCCACTGGATATCTTTTCGAGAGGGTCGTGACAAAAGTAACATGGCATCTACTGTTTTTGTCGTATCCTTCATTCATCTCTACTTCCACCACTCAAGCGGTGCGGCAGTGTGATTTTCTAAGAGGCTCCATATTTGCACTTGCCCCAAGCTACATATGAAGATGTGATGCTGTTAGGTAAATATCGTCTAATGGAATGAACAATAGAATTAGATTTTTCAGGCATGATAACACTCTCTTTAAAGATTTATTTACTCCATAACATTACTAATGGTTTTTGATATCCTCCAGGATAAAATAAAGTTTCGATGAGAATGTCAGATAACAATTCTTATAATTTTCCAAAATCTCTCTAGGAAACAATTAGAAAGAGTGGTTGTATTTCTCTTGAAAGAAAAACTAAAATTGGAAGATGAATTTCTGAATTGAACAGACATGTTTTATAATATTTAAAGAAAGAATTTAAACATGCACGCCATTTCAAAGGCTGGCGAATTATGTTCGAATAGACATAACCTTTCAAAGAGTAAGGAGTTATGCCCGAACAAACACAATTCGATCATACATCTTTGAAGGTTAGAATGAACAATCGCACTGTTTCACTACAAAACAGTGATAATTCAAGCTCTTATTTTTGCAACTTTAGCCGCGGCTTGTCGACCCGGCTTTTCTTGGGGACCGGGGCGGTCGATCTTGATTTAATTGTTTTTCTATACCTAAGAGGGACTTCTCGAATGAGAATGAATTCATACCCGAACCCGGACGTTTGGAGATGGGAGACTGATCAAATCCGTGCCAAATTTAGTTCATGTGCACACTCACATCTTTTCGATGTGGGGCAAGACACCTCTTAGTTTGTTTTACAATCTAACTTCCAACAATTGCCCACTTTGTTTGCAAAACAAAATTAAAAAAATAAAATTTCTCAAAAAAATACAACCAAAATTTCCATGAGATTATTATACATACATGAAGGTCTCTTTCGAGTGAAACCTTCATTTAGTGCAAATATCTCAAAACTCTATCAAAGTTACGAGTATAGCTTAACTTTAACTTGTTACTCAAAATAATAGAAGCGAATATACCGCACATATACTAACCTCTTATTTCAGCAAGAAGTTCATATTTACTCAGCACTATTATGGCCTTGTGCTTGTGCCTGTTTCATGAGTTCTCTAGAAAGTACCCCCAACTTTTGTAAGAAGAGGCACCACTTTTAGGCCCATATAGGTGAAGTATTATCATGTGTTTCTGTTAATAATAAATACACTACTAAATCGTATTATACTTCATTAAGAGTATAACTTAACTTCTAAACGTAACGGACGATACCGATTTCTCATGTTCAGGTTATTGTTAGCATCAAACAATCACTATTAGTAAATTATTTTTACCTATTAAACCTTATCATTAGTAATATGTTAGTATTAAGTCGGATTATCATTACTGGTGATTTTAAGCAAATGATTTTAACCTCACTTCTTGTGAGGCCACCTTTACCATGTCTTTGGGTAAAGCCTTTGTAAAGGGAAGGACCAGATTCTTAATTGCAACTGTTATGTTAGCATCTTGAATAAATTGTCTCACGTACTCATGTCTTAGGCTAATATATCTAGACTTTTACAATAAATGCTACTATAAATTCTTGCCAAAGTAGCCTGACTATCACAATGAATAGAAATATGAGGCATAGGACTAGGCCATAATTTGACGTCCAACAACAAATTTATAATCTACTCAGCCTCTCTTCTAGTTGCCGCTAATCAATGAATTTTTTGAATCCATCATTGAGTGAATTATGCATGTTTGTTTCTTGCTCACCCAAGATACGTCACATCTATCTAACGCAAAGATTCATCCATAACTGGAATGTTTATCTCCCACACTTGAAATCCAACTAGCATCGGTGTATTATTCTAATACATCCAAATAATTATTATAGAATAATCTCAAATTTTTAGTTCTCTTGAGATAATCAAAATTCTAGTGACAATATTCCAATGTTCTATACTTGGATTACCAAGCAATAGTAGATCTAGTACAATGCATCACATACATTAAAGAATCTATAATACTTACATATTCAAGTTATACTACTACTCTACCAGTATTATAATTTAGTTTGATACCGTAATCAAACAGAGTAGTAATTTCTTTGAAATCTAGATGTTTAAATTATTTAATATCTTTTCAATGTAGTCACATTGACTCAAAGAATAACCCCCACTCTGATTTTTAAATTTAATATCTAAGATAGTATCTACTTCGCTCCAATCTTTTATTTTAAATAAAGTTAGATACTTCTTAGTCTCAATGATCCAGTCATATTGATACAAAAATAAGCACATTATCAATTATAAGCAAAATAAAACGCCATATACTTTAATGAATTTATAATAAATATACTTATTAGCACTATTGTATTTGAAATCATTTGACAATATGACCGAATCAAAATTTTCATACCACCGATTAGGTGCTTGCTTAAGACAAAAGATTTCAAGGGATTTTCTCTCTTTCTCCTTTTTCCTCTCGCTTGGCTTACTTCTTGTTATCGTAGTTGCCTTATCATTTTCCTTTTGGGGTTTTGAAGTACCAAAAGAACATGTAGCACAAAAAAAAGAAAACCAAGGGACCGGGAAACCAAGAAGCAATCACAACCAAGCATAATTATGAAGCATTGGTAACAAGTTATCTAGTTATTTTTATTGGAGCTGGCGAATGTTTTGGGGACCCTTGTTTTCCATACTGGGTACGTCCACGTGAGCTTAGGATATTGAAGTCCAGACAACATGTGACCTCTACGCACAGAATGCGGAGGTTCGGGGGTAGCGCTTTTGATACAGGTGTCCTGCTGCCCTGCTTGCCGGTCAGCGAACGACTGCCCTGCTCGCCGGTGAGCCGGCGGGCATTTGGGGGCAGTGCCCCCGAAGCAACAATTGATTTGGGCTTTTGTTTAAGCTGGTCCATTTGTTGTTGGATCAAAAAGGTTTCAGGTAGGCTTAATTTTGGAGCCTATTTAGTGCATATATATTATGTATGTTTTTTATTGGTAACTGTAATGAGTTGTGCGGTTATAAACTAAAATATAGTGAAATGTTTTTGCAAGACGTAATCTTATTCTAGGATGAACCTAGTTAAATCGTGCGTCGTCTATTTTTTTATATTATCTGTGTGTTCGTTTTGAATCGCTTTGTGATACATCCTTCACTTTCCACATGAAAGCCCTAAAATATTCAGATCTCAATATAGTAGAAATGCTCATAACGGGTCAATGTCACGGACACTTAAAATGCGATAATGCATTTCTCATCAAATAATTTCCTTGCTCCAATCAGGAACCAAGAGAGAGAACCCCTACTAACCTGCGACGAAGACGGACCACACGACCGACCAGATATGAGTCGCGTCCTTGTCCTTGGGTAAGCTCATGTTCGGATGCTCCAATCTTGTGAACGCCTTCTCGCACTGCCCTCGCAGCTTGTCGACAACATACGAGTCCCTCCCGAAGTACGTAGGGAGGAGTTCTAGTTATCTAGTGTCTGCTTCACGATGTATGGCCACCCCCTAGCCAACTCCACGTTCATCTCCGCCGCATTCCTAGTCTCTGGCAAATGTCACTTTTATCAAATTCACTATTAAAGATAATAAAGTCTAACCTTTTCAATTGCTTCTGCAGTTGGCTATCTTCCTTCATCTTTCGGCAAGCTCACTGCTTTGTTGCGCCTTACGAAACTCCGGATAATTGTTGATTCGACTTTATTAACTAGTTACTCGCTTATGTGACAATCTTGACCCATCCGTGAAGCCTACCCCCACAAGAGAGCTTCTTCTTTGGGCCTCATCTAGTGTTTGGGATATGGATCTGGATCCCCTACCCTGCAATCTTGACCATCCATCCGTCTTTTTTATAGGGGGAAAATAATTGGATGGCCAAGATTGCGGGGATAAGGCAGGGGATCCTGGTCCCTAGGATATTCCATGTATTTTATGCATGGAATCCAAAATCTGAAATCCGTCACGCACCCACAATCATGGAGGTGTAGGGAAGGAGCGGTGGATTTCTATCCTAAAAACTCGCTCACGGCAAGTGGAATATCCGAACTTGACACACTTCCACCAACACAATTGCAATCACATCATGAAGTCTTGTGATCGTAGCAAATCACTGCTCCATGAGCGATCCTTCCCGAGATTCGCGAGCCTGAACTTGAACAAGCATTCCCTTCAAATGATTTCTCTTTGCCACGACACACATACGTTACCCATGTAAACACTATTGCGGACATCAAGCAAAGGATGCCCACTTTCTTCCCGCCGGTGTATTTGATGATCCAGTGAAACAGTCTCTCCTTCTCCTTTGGCCTCTTGCTCAGCTTCCAAGGCAGCGACAGAAGACGATGTTTGGAATGGCACCTCACCGTTTTAGAGGAGCAACGGTTGTTGTAGCAAAGACCAATAACTACCGAAGTGAACCCTTGATGACCGTCCGGTCATTGTTTCTCCCAATCCACAAATAGTGTTATCATCTCTCTCAATGGGCGCAATGCTTTCCCAAGTCAAGCCAAAACTCAATGGGTGCCTCCGAATTGCATAGAGTGCTTGTTACTTTTTTTGGGCGTCGCAATCACAAATTACCAATTATAGATCCAGTTTAGTCAAACACTGAGTTTATATTCTAAATTCTAGAGATAAACGCAAGTGGAATAAGGGAATCAAACTTTGATTGACTCTGTTCTGTAACTGTATGGACGACAGGATCAAGCAGGCTCCACCTGCGGAGATGGTACAGCTCCTTCTAGAGCCTCTTCACCGCAATCTGCATTGAGCTCTGTCCCTGTAAGAGCATCTCAGAATAGGAGTTCTCGGACACCAGCGAGTGCCGGGCCTTTCGGAGGCCGGGAATGCATTGCAGGAACTGCGGGGCCTCCGCTTTTTCCTTCAGGAAGATGTAGGCAACGGCGATTCTGGGTCCCACTTTGTGGTCGCGGCCACGAGAATTCGACGACCCTCTCAGAGGACGAGTCCAAGAGCCCGCAAGGGACTGGCGGGGTGGCGCGAGGGCTTCTCGAACGTGGCTGGAGCGAGGGGGTTCAGGAGTGAAATTAGAGACTCCTCATCACCATCGCGTAGATAAAGCCCACTTCCGACTGAAGTTTGTGAATTGTGTTCAGGGTGGTCTGGTCTATCAGGAAAAACGTCGCGTCCCAGTGAGAAAAAGCTACTCTGCAAGTCAGACTTTTCTTCAACTTGAAAAAATCATCGTCTTCATACGATTGGGGGCATCGATGAACCGCGAGCGGATCCCCTGTTAAGGTGAACAACTTGATAGAGTAGCTCAGATCAATCATGACCGTCCGTGATTGATTGGACGGCCACGATTTGATTTTGAAAAGCAAAAACAAAAAAAAAACATAAATAGTGTAGCCGCAATTTAAAGTGATCGTGGCCGTCCATAATTGATCGGACGGCCATGATGTGACCTTGACACCCCATCCAGATTTAACCTTAGCAAGGAATCCAGATCCCGAAGAACCAACGTTGTGTTCAACCCTTGGAATTTGTCGTGAACAAGTATACGAACAAAGAATCAATCTCACTTCCTTCAATGGGAGACTTTGGATCTTTCCTTTTGCCGAACTTTGCACGGATTGCCACCATGATCTCCTTTGGCGGCATTCCATGCTCCCATATTCTTCATACATCGAATATAACTCCATTTTTACATGAAATAAATCCTTAGAATTGTTGATAAATATCGTCGAATGGGATGAACAATTGAATCAGACTTTAAAGCGTGATAACACTCTCTTTCATGATTTATTTGCCCTACAGCATTGCTAATGGTTTTAGGTAAATATCCTTCAGGATACAAGAAAGTCTTGATGAGAATAGCTGATAGCAATTCTGATAATTTTTCTGGATATCTCTACAAAACAATTGGAAAGAGTGGCTGTATTTCTCTTAAAAGAAAAACGAAAATTAGAAGATGAAGTTCCGAATTGAATAGACACATTTAAGAATATGTAGAGAAAGTTTTTGAACAGACATGACATCTCAAAGGCTGACGAGTTATGTTCGAATAGACATAACCTTTCAAAGAGTAGGAAGTTATTCTCGAACAAATACAATTCGAACACACATCTTCAACAGTTATAATGACCAATCGCATTATTTCACTACAAAACAATGGTAATTATTGATTAGTGTCAAATTTAATCAACGGACGTACTCACATCTTTTCGATACGAGACAAAACACCTCTTAATTTGTTTTAAAAACAAACTACCAATAGATACCATACCATATATGCAATAGTATCGGTTCAGTACATGTGATGCGAGTAAAAAAAAATGTTTGAGCAAGAAAGGTAGAGGTGGGGCAATTGCTTCTTAAATAGATGATGTGCTTGATAAAGAAGCGCAAGAAACTTCGTGGACAGATGGATCTGACCAAATGAGGAAGTAGTATAGAGTGCCTAATAGCTTGTAGGCCCTACTCAGAGTGTGTTTTTGGCATTTCTATTCGTCCAAAAGCATAGCTTTGGATCTTAGGTTTGCTATGTATTTCTACAGGCTTCAAAATAGCTATATCAGTACGCAGCCTCGGCATCAAAACTTGGCCAAAAGAAGAAAGAACCAATTCATCAAAGCAATGTCAACTTACTAGTTTAATCACACCGGGTCGTCACTGACGCTTCGTTTTCTTTCGCTTTCAAAGCTTATAAGCTGAGAATGAGTATTTGATAATGCTATGACTCTGTTCAAGAAGTTTATATGAATTGACAACCCATTAAAAATATATCCTTTGAAGAAAAAAATCAAGGATTTTGAGGGAATGAAAATGGGTAGCTACTCACCCATGGGTAGCTCAGTTGGTTAGGGCGTATTTGAGATTGTGATTAGGTGCGCTAGTCTCAGGTTCGATTCCCTAGATGGGCACCTGTGATTTAAGTAAGGGGTTATGGCGGTGATTTGTTGCGCTAGTCTCTCTCGAGAAATAGTCGAGGTGCACGCAAACTAGCTTGGATACCTTAGTTATAAAAAATGGTTATCTCAGTTGATTAGAGCGCACTTGAAATTGTGTGGTTAGACGTACTGGTCCCGAGTTCGATTACTCAAATGAGCACATATGATTTAAGTAAGGGGTTATGACGGTAGGTTGCTGTGCTAATCTCCCTTGAGAAATAGTCGAGGTGCGCGTAACTTGGGAGCCATGATGATGGGTTGTTGTGCTAGTTTCACTCGAAAAATAATCGAGGTGCGCGTAAAATGACTCAAATAATTTAGTTATTAAAAAAAAAAGAAAAAAAAAAGAGTTTGCTAGAATTGCGAACCATATCATATTTGGAGGACCGAGGGATGGAGATCTGGGCACCCCTGCCATAGTGGCAGGGGTTCCTGACCGGACGTATCGCATTTGCCCGAAGTTATTTAAAACGTCAAATTCATTATCAAACCGAAGCAAACGCACCCCAAAGTGGACACATATTAATCTGCCCAAGCCGTACACTTTTGGTTGTATACTCCACAGCATTAGTAATAACAACAATAATAATAAGAGGGATACACGCACATGTGCACAGAGCATGTGCACATGCAGCACACTCACATCGCATAATAAAAGTGTGATTAGCAACAGTTGCGCGTGCCGGCGTGCAATATCTGTGCGGGAGAGAAAAAAACACACAAAGTTTTCTCTCCTTTTTTCTTGGATGTGACCGAAATATCAAGAGTACGGAGAATTTTCACGAGATTGCTAACACAATTAAGGTGATGATTACTCATTATTTCTTTCTTCCATTCGAAACGTTAAGAGTGCGGAGAATTATTTACCTATACAGCTTCCGTGAAAACCAACATAACATTCTCACCCTTCACGACCACTTCTTCATTACTGTCCCCTAAATGTACAGTTGCGCCAAGCTACATGTGGAGAAAAGACCATATAAGCAAATTGTTTCGGCCCAGTATATATGAGGGTTTTTTTTTTTCCAATTTAATTCCAATTTTCTTTTACGAAATTAGGTAAAAAAAATTATTTACGAAATTAGTTCTTGCTCGGCAGATGAAGTGCCGAGCAAGTGTTGCGCCATTTTTTATTTTTTGATTTTTTAAAACTTGCTCGGCACTTGCATTGCCGAGCAAGTGTTGCTCCATTGTTTTTATTTTTAAAAAGAAAATAAGAAAAAAAAAATTGATTTGGGGAGGGTTTTAAAAAATCACAGTAAAAAAAAAAATATTTTCACGCCTCGACTCCGAGGAAAGCGAGAGAACGAATGAGGTAATAGGATCACGATGATGTGTCTCGTCGCTTTGCGGACCCGTTGCTTTGCTCGTTCGCTTGTTTTCTTGGAGTCGAGATGTGTAGATTTTGTTTTTACGTAAATACAATTGATATGCAGCCCCGCGAGCAAACACCTTGGCCTTGCTTATTCGCTCGTTTTCCTCAAAGTCGAGACGCGAAAATATTTTTTTTTTACGCACATATTGTTGTCCACTAAGAGGGTTCACATATTAAGATTGTTGTCACATATAAACATGACTTGTAATTCGTATATGAAAAATAGGTGAATAGACAAACCTGAAACCAATCGTAAATAAGTAATTTGAATGCATATGAATGATCCGAGCCCAACGAATTCACATTGTGTCCTTAAGATAAATTTATCCCCTCAACCGATACCCAAAATTCTTGGACAATAGCCTCTCAAGATAGAACAGATCGCCTTTCCTCGAAACTGGTACTTGTTTCAAAGGAAACCTTCGAACACAATTTCATGGAATAGTCCCACAAAATCATGACGATGATGAATGAATGACGACCATAACAATTATATCTACTGCTCGTGTCTGATATGCATTTTTAATGAGATGATCAATGCTTTATTTATAAAGGGTGAAGCAAAGAGTTACGAAGACATATGACTCTGTCAAAAGGGTTTGTCGATGAAAAAGCACGATTTCATCGAAAGTATTCGATGAAACGTCACGAAGTCGCACGATTTCATCGAAAAGATTTAACAAAACGAAATAACTCTTCATTTCTATCACGAACCGAGATAACTCTTCATTTATCATTCAACTTTATATGGGCCTTCTTACCCAAAAAAAAAAAAACTTTATATGGGCCTTTGAAATCAAAGTTTCAACACATATGATTCTCCACGGCCCCGTCACCTCGCTCATTCACTTGCTTTCCTCGGAGTTAAGGCGCGTCATCGTGGTCTTGTCGCCTTGTTCGTTCGCTCGTTTTCCTCAGATTTGAGGTGATAATATTTTTTTAACGTAAATGTTATGCACCGCGGTCCCGTCAAATAGAACTTAAAAATCGATTAAAAGAAAACACACCTTGCTTGATCATTCGCTTTCCTCGGAGTCGAGTTGCATAAATATTTTTTTACATACATATGATTATCTGCGGCCCAATCAAATGGAACTTAAAAAAATGATTAAAATAATACAAGCCTCTCTCAAAACTCTATTTTTCAGGGTTAACTAATTTGGTAAATTTTTTTATTAAATTGAAAATAAAGACTCAAAACCCTCCCTGAATCATTTTTTCTTGTTTTCTTTTTAATGAAAAAATGGAGCAATGGACTGCCGAGCAAGTTTTAAAAAAATTTAAAAAATGGAGAAACACTTGCTCAACTGTGCAAGTGCCGAGCAAGACTTAATTTCGTGTGTGTGTGTATATATATATATATATATTACCTAATTTTGTAAATATTTTTTTGGAATTAAATTGGAAAAAAAAAACCTATATATGATGTGAATAATACATTTTGAGTAAGAAAGACATTGATAAAGGAAGAAGTGCAAGGTTGGTGAAACTGCCACTTAAGTGAAAACTTGACAAGCGCAATTGTAAGTTTGTAGTAACTTTGTAAAGTAAATTTGTCCTTTTTTTTTTGGTCGGAAAAGCAAATTTGTCCTTTGCGTTGCAAGAAGGAGAAGAAGAATGTGAAAAATCTACAATGAAAGGAAATGTTCCGGAGTGGATCATCCAATCTTTCTTCTCTGTAGTAAAGTGCCCACGCGTATGTAGTGTTACAAAGTACATCGAAAGCACCCAAAAAGCATCTAAGAGCATTTGACTTAATCGTCATCTCATAATAACACAATTTTCGGCCGACGTAGCGCGACGAGGATTTGTATCACCAAACCAATTGCGTACAATCGGTACTCAGTTGCTGGTGGTCAAGAATCTGAACGACAACACCAGTGAGCGTGATCGGCGGAAGAAAATCAACAGGTTGAACTCCACACTTCATTTACTGCTTTGGTCTGCCGATCAGACAGTAACCACCCTCAAGTAACGTGACAATGCAATAGTCCTTCCAGCAGTATTCAAATTTAGCAATGAAGTGTTCTCATTATGCATTTGCTCATATTATGTATACTATCTTCTTTATGAATTTCTTGTTCGAACGAGTAAGTCTTTGAATAGATAATTGTTCACGGCCAATTTGACAGCGGTTATGATCCAAAAAAGTGATTCTATTCCCTGGATGATTTCTAGATAATTAGAACGCATTTGGTAATTGTAAAAAAATTTTGCTCCTGAACATAAACAAGTTTGGTAATTGCACAAAATTTCAGTTCAGGAAAACAATTAGGTGGTGAGAATAATTTTTAATTTTTAATTTCCCCATTTTTATTTTTTTTAACTTTCCCATTTTTTTAAAAAATAATTTTTTGTTAAATTTTAAAGCTTATTTTTAAATTTAATTTTAAAAAATGTATTTAAAATATTAGTTGTTAGTAATTTTTCAAATCTATACTTTTTTTAAGTCTAGAAGTTCACATGTAAGTCTATGTCGACTTAATCTTTTTAAAAGAATTGAAAC
Organism: Rhodomyrtus tomentosa; assembly: GCA_028455895.1. Classification (NCBI taxonomy): domain Eukaryota; kingdom Viridiplantae; phylum Streptophyta; class Magnoliopsida; order Myrtales; family Myrtaceae; genus Rhodomyrtus; species Rhodomyrtus tomentosa. Next base: position 15,657,358 of record JAPCWY010000008.1, read on the forward strand.
TTTGTCCTTTTTCGTGATTCTTTTATTTTTCTTTGAATAGAATCAGAATTAGAGTCATTTATGTTATTAAACATGTTTTTAATTTTTTTTATTTCGGGAAACTCAATAAGAGAGTCAGAATCCTGTCAAACAGACACTTAAAGGCTATTGAAGAAATGTCTTTTTGGCCGTTGTATTGCTTAAACAAAGTTAACAATTTTTTACTTTAAATATCGTGAGCTATTATTTAATAACCATGGTGATGGTGAGTAGTATTATCCCCCCAAGAAATACATAAGTTAAATAAACGTTTATTCGATCTATTTAATAATGCTAATCCTTCCTATCTAAATTTCAATTACGAGAAGATGTTGGGTACTCGTGAAATAGTTTTCATGATGTTCCGAAGCACCTCACAACCACTCGGCATATTATTATAATACCCAGAGAAAAAAGGAGATCAAAATCTGTGGATTTCAAAATATGGAAAACGGTATACTGCGAGACCATACAATATACGAAAAAAAAAATTCGACGAAGAATTTTACAGCGGCTAATAAACAGTGGACCTTCGTTTGACGTTCCCCTAACATTTCCCTCTTCCATCATGACCCTACGAAACCCTAGCCAAGAAAATATCAATTAACCAACATCTTGAATCGGCCTTGGGTCAAGAAAATATCAGTTAGCCACTCTCTCGAATGACCGCTCTAAAAAATCTTTTGAGCTTTCGCAAATTCTGTATAAAATGAACTCGACAGTACGATTATTAAAAAGTGCTGAATCGGGAAATAGGCCGGTCAGTCCACCATAGTCAACAAATTTCTACCTCGGCAAGAATTTTAATTTCTACTAGGGGTGGAAATCGACTCGATTACACGACTCCAACATGATAGAGAATTAGCAGATTAAGGGTGAGACTAATTGTATTGGGTCAATTTCGTGTCAAACCAAGAGACGTAATTAATAATCGTTTCGATAGGACCTTTGGAGAATATTTGGATCCTCGATGGGATCACTCCTCATCGGCACCAATATTTGTAGTTTGTTTGTCAATCTCTATCAAATATTGCTAATTTAGACCCATGGAATTAACATGTACTGGAGCCGATAGTCTGTCCAAAGCTTCCTTATTGATCGACACCTATAGAAATTCTCACATGTTTTGCATATAATGTCCTTGTATCTTGACACTGCTTCGGTGCCCCTCTCTCACGTGTACAACACGTGTTATTTTGAGTGTCAACAAAAAATAATAATAATAACTACTCCTTTGCCAGCCCTCACAAATTAAATGGAATTTAATACAAGCGAATTAAAGTAAAAGATTCAGGTTGAGTACAGAGAGAATTGGGTCATTAAGAAATCGATCAACTTGGCAACCGATGGTGACGGGGTTCGGGCAGAATCATTCCCTCCTCGTACGTCAAACGTCTCGATTTGTCCACCTTCGGATTTCCTGGACCACCCCCAATATAAAAATCTCAGGTCATTTCTCACTTTTATTATTGTATTTATGTTTGTGGGCGCTAGGAGAGACGCCGGGGAGATGCAATGAACCTTGGATTCGGAACCTTGGTAAGTATGTATTGAGATTTGAATCGTTTAATTCAAAATAGACGGTTCAGATTAATTCATAATTTTTTTAATAAAAAATGATGCGGGCTGATTTGAACCGTCTATTTTCAGTCGAATGACACAGATTAATCAAGGCACCCCTATTATTAAGGTATGTGATATGGTTCCATAAACCTTGCAGTGTAGTTGTTAAATCAAGCTCCATAATCATAGAACTAGCATTTTGCATGGCAAATATACCCACGTCGATCAAATCACGAATCTTTAGGGTGGTAGGAAGCTCTATGAGTAATCATTGGCTTGAAAAATAGGGATTGAACGGTTCCAGGATTGATTTAGGAATCTACCCGTGAGAATCAGTTGATCAATTTTTGAAACTTAGAACTTACCATTCTGATGCAAGACAACTGATATATAATTTTCGAGAAAAACGCAATATTACGATTTTAGATAGAGTTTTAGGCATTTTTTTTTATTTTAAGAATTTTAGCGACATAGATAATCGTGTTATTTGATTTTAATTCCGTTTGATTAGATTGAATTAGATTTATTTTATGTTATCTTTGAGCAATTCTATTTCCTTCAGGAGTACTATCTATATAAAGGACGTCCGCTCTTTGTAATCAGAAGATTTGATTAATTGAATGCAATTTATTCTGAGGAATTGATTTCCTGTTTATCGCTACCCTGCATCATTTGGTATCAGAGCGAGGTTTCTTCTGGCGACGATGTCTCATAACGTGAATCGATATACTTCCGAAGCTGAAGGCCATCTTGGTGAGCCTATTACACGGAAGGTGTTTACCCAGTTTGTCGAGGAAACTCGACGAGCTCTGCAAGACCGCCGACGGACGATGCAAGACTTGCTTGCTGCTACCCAACAGTTGTCTACAAACCCAAGCCACACACTTGGCGTTCTTCTAGCCGAGCGAATTCCTATCTCTTGTGATCCCGATGTAGCTATGGATCGTGGGTCAAATCACTGACAAAGGCGGCAAGCCTATTTCGAGGATTTTGAAGAAGATTTCCAGGACATGCCTATTCAAGGAGGTTGCAGATATGGTGGATTCCATGATGAGCATGTTCATGGAGGTCGACAATATACCGACGATATCCTGAACAATATAAATTGAATGTTGATATCTCTACCTTCAATGGCAATTCGAATATTGAAAATTTTCTGGAGTGGCTCGGGAGGTTGAAGAGTTCTTTGAAGCCATGGAGATCGATGAGGAAGACCAAGTAAAAGTCGTGGCGAAAAAGTTGAGACACAACATTTTAACCTGGTGGAAGCAGACGCAAATATCTCAACGCCGTCAAGAAAAAGCTCCTATCCGAATGTGGAGACGGATGAAATGAATATTAAAGGTTTGGTTCCTTCCACCTGACTATGAACAAGATTCGTTATATCCAAATCACTCACTAGGTTTATTGTATCCTTCTTTTCCTTATTTCCCTGTCATGGCCTCCAAAGCCCTCAAAATTGGGGAACCCGAGGGAGCAACTCTTGTCGAGTGCAAGGTCTAGATTTTCGAGAAATTAAAGGAGGAACCAAGGGTGGAAGAAGAGATAGAGCAGAAAGACCCGGAGATCGTTCTCGAAGCCGAGGCTTCCAATGAGAAAGCGGGTGAACAAGATGGGGACGGTGCCCAAGAAGTAAATAAAGGTTAAGAGAATCCAAAAGGAAGCACCGAGGAAAAACTGAGCGAGTCAAAGATTTTGATCAAGGGAGAGACCGTGGTCAGTGCTCATCATCAAGAGGTTGCTGATGTTTATGTGGAGGACGGGAAAATTGTTGATGTGAAGCCCATTATCAAGGTAGGTGATGATATTATCGTGTTCGATACTACTGATGAATATGTCATGTCAGGAAGAATTGATCCACACACTCGTCTTAATTTGGGAAGTCAAATAATAGATGACTTCTTTAGTGGTCTGATTGCAGCATTAGTTAGTGGAATAACAATGCACATTGACTTTGTAATACCAATCAAAGAGAGTTTAATGGCAGACATTGAAATATATGAGACGAAAGCAATGCAATCTTGTACTGATTATGGTTTTCATATGGCAATTACAAAGTGGGAAGCTGACAGTACTATAATGGAATTTTATCAGCGGCCCGCTTAGGCAGTGAGGTTCTTTAAAAGTAATAAGTTGAGGCACTGGAAGTACAGGAGGAAGCAGATCTAGACACCACGTTATAACTCGAGAACAAGTTTTTCTAAAAAGGAAGAGAATGATGCAGGACAACTGTCATATAATTTTCAAGAAAAATGCAATATTACAATTTTAATAGAGTTTTAGGTATTTTTTTATTTTAAGAATTTTAGAGACATAGATAATCGCGATATTTGATTTTAATTCTGTTTAATTAGATTAGATTTGTTTTATGTTATCTTTGAGCAATCTTATTTCCTTTAGGAGTCCTATTTATATAAAGGACTCCCGCTCTTTGTAATCAGAAGAATTGATTAATTGAGTATAATTTATTCCGAGGAATTGATTTCCTGTGATGGGATTTTATTAGCGACCAGCTCAGGCAGTGAGGTTCTTTAAAAGGAATAGGTTGAGGTATTGGAAGTACAGGAGGAAGCAGATCCAGACATCACGTTATAACTCGAGGATGAGTTTTTCTGAAGAGGAAGAGAATGATGCAGTATAATTGGCATATAATTTCCGAGAAAAACGCAATATTACGATTTTATATAGAGTTTTATGTATTTTTCTATTTTAAGAATTTTAGCGACATAGATAATTGCGATATTTGATTTTAATTCCGTTTGATTAGATTAGATTAGATTTGTTTTATGTTATCTTTGAGCAATTCTATTTCCTTTAGGAGTCATATCTATATAAAGTACGTCGGCTCTTTGTAATCAGAAGACTTGATTAATTGAATACAATTTATTCTGAGGAATTGATTTCCTATTTATCGCTACCCTGCGTCACATTCATACTTCGGAATCTACCTATCACAGGTCTGTTTCAGGTTCTACATGCATTCTTAATTGAACGATTGCAATAAATTATCACCTCTATTGACCACGATTCCCTGCTACAATCCACGACAACTCATATTTGAGAAACGAATAAAATGAAAGGTTAACAAAGTTTGTCTCCTGTTTTTGGATATCGTCGGAAATGGAAGTTCGGATTAGTAGTTTCACATTACATATTTATCTTTGGTCACTAGGCAATACCACAAGATTGCATGAAGAAAAAACAAGAAAAACATAAAGACTTGATCCAAGACTCGCCTTTTGAAATGTGGAACTTATCCATTGAAACCGGTTCCTCAATTTTTGAAACTTGAAACCAACCGTGTATACCTTAGAACTTAGAAAGGATTGGTTCGCACATGTCCGATTCACTGATTCCTATTTTTACCCTGAAACCATGTACACCCCTAATAATTACAAATATTTATTATTCCTCCAATAATATTTTGCGTGCTTGTTGCTTTCATAAGGTGCATGATTTTCTACAGGGATCCGTTTATGTGGCGGGTGTTAAGCATGTTTGAGCTGAGTTTAATCCCCTTAGCGTCGTAAATGGATTGATTGGTTTATATGACAATAACAAGCGTGTCGTTCACGGTTTGACTCTTTTAGTCGGCTTTTATATGATACTCTTAGACAAGTTTAATTAAGCGGGGTTAACCTAATATCAGTGTCAACAAGATATGTTTTGATATATTAAAAAACTTTAAGAGATATATTTAAGCATCATGGGCTTGGTCAATGCCTCTGTCAACGTACAGTTCTTGCAGAGAAAGAGAGTGGGGAGGGGTGTTGAGGAGGCCTCGTAGGAGATATGGCGGCGGGGGTTGAGCTGTGGTGGTCCTGGAATTGGAGAGACAATCTCTTGTTAGGGTTTTGATATATTTGTGCGATTAACAATTTCCCATGCACGTTACACCTTACATAATGGCATTAATCCCATAAGAAAGATCAGAAGGATTCCACTAACTATCTACAACAGGGGGAAAAAAAGCCACTTCAACAATTTCTTTATCCCGCCAGCCCTCTAAAATTTTAGAAATTCGTCACTTCAATAGTCTTAAGATAATATTGCCCTACTTGATAATATTTGTGTTATCTCTACTTGATAATATTTGTAAGTGCTTCTCGTAGCAAAGTCCATATATGATGCATATCCATTTGTAGTCAAAGTAGAATCTTTCTCGATGTCCCCCTCAATATCAATACAAATTACTAATACATAATGTAAAGGAATTTTGAGCATTTAATATGTTTATTACTCCTTGCAAAAAATGAACCAAATTTTAAGCCAATAATGATATGTATAAAAGCACACATACACATATTGGTGAAATTTTTGCATTAGCTCCTCGAAATTTTTGTAAAGTATACAGCATACTGTAATTTTGATGTAAGCAAATGTTTTATAGATCAACTGACGCAGAAATCTTTCGTCCTTATTCGAGGAAAGTAATTTTTTTAAGCCCGTGCTTGCAAAAGTTATAATACTAGTTAACCAAGGTTATTCAGAATATTACTTTCACACAAATACTCGCATCCAATCTTCGCTTTTGTTGACTAAAGCTTGGTTTATTTTACAGAAAATGAAATTTGCTGGAAAATACGTTCAAACAAGCTTATTTCCATGGCGGCCATTCTCCTTTTTCGATGTTTGACTATATTATACAGATATTATGCAGTCCATTGTCCGATATTTGTGATCAAACAGACATTTGAGAAAAAGTCTCAAGTACAACCAGGTCCCAAGTTCTGGCATTGGGGACCCGGCTGCATGTCCTAGGTGTAGTCGTTGGGGTCATAGGCCCAGGTGCGGGTAACTAGACACGAGCATTGAGGCCTTATGGTCGGGATACCGAGAACACAAGAGCCAGGATCTCAGATCCGGTTGGCGTGGAAGTAGGGACCGGCGTTGGGGTCTCGATCCTACTTTCAGGGAGCCGTGCATGGGTTCATGGGACTCAAGCCTGGCCCCAGGGGATCTTGGGCGAGGGAGACTGGTACTTGGCCTCGGCCTCTGCCTCCGAAGTCCCGGGTGGGCGCCGAAGACCCGCACATAGCCAATGGGGCCCAAGGATGAGCACGGGGGTCTTGGGTCCAGTCACTAGGAACTTGGACGATTGTGTCATGGTCTCCAGCCCAATCTTGAGGGACTGGTGCCCAAGTGCTAGGGTGCATTCGTATTTCAGTAAATGATTTTTGATTCTCGAAATAAAATTCATTTTCTAGACTCTAAAAATAGCCCAATCTTGAGGGACTGCCCTAGCGGATCTTGGACGAGGGAGACTGGTACTTGGCTCGGCCTCTGAAGTCGCAGGTATGGGCGCCGAAGACCCGTACATAGCCAGCACGGGGTCTTGGGTCCAGTCACTAGGAACTCGGACGATTGTGTCATGGTCTCCAGCCCAATCTTGAGGGACTGGTGCCCAAGTGCTAGGGTGCATTCGTATTTAAGTAAATGATTTTTGTTTCTTGAAATAAAATTCATTTTCTAGACTCTAAAAATAGCTTTTTCATTGATCATAAAAAGATATTTCATTGGCTCCTGATCAATCCAATGGGAAATGATTTCTGGCAATGATATTTCCGCGAACGAAATGGACTTTAGATTTCCCTCTTTCCATGCTCTCTTAATCGACTGGAGAATCATTAGCTTTTACATGTCGAAAAATTCGGAACATTCAATGAACCACCTCAATCTTTTTGACCTAATCCATCCCGGATTGACACCGTTATCTTAAAAATCATTGCAAAAGACAAATGGCCTGTATAAAAGGCCCCTTTCCAATTACAGCTCTAGCCAAACCAATTAGTGCGGGATAAGGTAGGCCAGATGGAAGTTGAGCTTCGAAGGATTGGTGGAAACAGTTTTCTTCATGATAAAATTCCAATTATTTTGGCGATGTGGACATCTCGTCAATTCCTATAAATCCTCCTTGACTTTCCTGTATAAATAAGACCATAGTTGGAGGATCAACTATGTGTTTAAAGTTCGTGAAATTCGATGCATGCAAAGGTTATATGCATCGGCGCGCACTTTCCTGTCGTTAGGTATCTTGTGCGCGCCTTAAGTCATCTGAAAATGACTCGTTTGATGTACCATTAGTACTACGCCGCCATTTCCTGTTGTTGTCAATCGCGGGCCTCGGACATCCCGGGACGCAACGTATGGTCGTCCTTGCGGCCGCGATGTTGGAAAGACACGAAGTCTCGTGAGAACAAAAGAGGTCCAAAGCTCAGAGGGGAGTGGCAAATTAGCCGAGAGAAAAATCCTATATCATCATGGTGAGTTTTGCTGAAGTAATTGTTATTGTCCTACATGACTTGTCAATGAGTTTTGTATGTTCTTTATATTTATGTGGTCCTTCTCCATATAATAACTTAAATTTTTGAGTTAGGCTTTCTAATATGATATAAGAGCCAGGTTATCATTTTCGCAAATATGCGTGAAGCTATTGAGTGGAGGGAGATCATATGAATATAAAGAGCATATAAGATTCATTTACAAGCGATGCGATACAACAATAACTACTTCAACAAGTTTTACACTAGAAAAGCCGAGTGTGGATAATATTTTAATCATGCGTCCCTAGCATAGATCATGCATAAGTTTTGAAACGATACCCTCTTTGTTCGGTTGATCATCTACGTCGAGATTACGAAAGTCATGATGAAGATGATTTTATGCCCTCATTGTATGGCTCCAAGAGGTTACATGATTGACTAGGAATTGAACTCGGGGGAAACTCCCACTCATTTCAACACGCAAAATCCTTCTACCACTCAAATCCCAACCCTAAAATCGAAACTTAAACATCAAGAATTTTGTTGTGGGGATGTTTTCAAAACTTCCGAAACGGGCAAACAGTGACAAAGCCCGATCGAAAGGGTGAAAAAACGCAAAAACTCCCCATCAGCATGAGAGCAATTGACTATTTTTGATCCGTTCCTCTTTCCCTCGCCCTTTCTTTTTGATGGGTGATGATGTGGGCGTGCGTTGTATATGATACACACGCTAGGGTTGGGTGAACCAAGACACCAACATAGGAAATAAAGGAAGGAAAGTATCTTTCGAAGGCCACTGGTGACGACAATAACCAGTCCAATATAAGTTTTCCTCTTGCAACAAAACTTAAGTCATTGAATGTTTCCACTCGTGCCCTTCTCGTTCCTCCCCCCATTACTCATTTCCTGTGCCCCCGCTGTCCCTTTCACCATGCCCTTCCCCGTTTCTCTATCCACTTTTGAAAGTTTCCGCAATATTCCTCCTCCATGCCTTATTTATCTCTTCCACGAAAAGATGACATTTATGATGCGTCTGGACCACAGGTGAGCAAGACGGAATACCAAGCCAAAAATTAGGGGTGTGCATGGTCCAGGCCAGTCCAAACCTGATATGGAAATGAAGATCGGATCAATACTTCCGGTTCCAAAGGGTCCAAGGACCAGATCAGATCAGGAGTAGCTGTCCGGTTTGGTCCCAATCTAGGCCCAGTGAGACTGCTAATACCAACTGCATAAAAAATCGAATCCTTGGAATAGAATATGCTTCAATTGCATGTTAATTTACAATCTATACCCCTTATTGAATAAAAAAACATGTTGGATTATAACCATCTTGCTGTGGGGAATGACATCACGTAATTGCTCTACAAGTTAGGCCTCTAAATGGAAGAACACGAAGGATCTCGAAAGCAATGTAACTGTGTTACTACAAGCAGTTTTGACACAATAAAGTAAGATAAAAAAGATTAAAGTAAATCTAGGTGATACATCATAGTTAGCATGATAGGGCCAATGCCAAAAAAAATAAAAGCCATTTTTCACGAGTCGTTTATGAACATGGAGAAAAAAACCTAATCAATCACAAAGAGACAAAAAGAATATGGGAGAGAAAAGTTGAGTGGCACAAAGTTCACCAGATTTACATAATGAAACATGTGCAGCGAACATTATCATAGATGGGAACTGAAAAAATATCAAGAATCTAGCATGATTTTACTCGCAATCCTCCAACTAAATGATGGAGACTGAGAAGAGAGGACTCAGAGGCATGAGTGTCATTGGGATTCTAGGGAAAATACAGATTAGGTTAACTAGTTCATGATTTTTTTTAACATTATTATGCTTTGTTTCAAATCAAACATTTATAGTTCTTTTTTCTAATTGTTTATATCTATATATAAATAATTATAAATATTATGGATAATTCGGTCCAAGCGGTTCGGTTCCATCCAACATGGAACTAGGGGCTGGACCGCCCAATCATTAGACCCATCCATTGAGATTGGGGACCGAACCGCTCCCCTCAAGGATCGAACCAACCCTTATGGTCTGGTTCGGTTCGATCCCGGCCGGTTTGGTCTAGTTTGCACATCCCTATCAAAACCACTTGGACGAGATTGAATTGGCCAGCTCGGTGAGGTCCCCGAGGGCACCGATTCGATTCTTGATTTCATAAAGTTGAAGCTGGTGATTTTGGTCTGATTCCCCCTAGATCCAGACTGCCCAGGCTAGATTGATTATTTTTTATTTATTGAATGTAGTCCCAATAGTCTATCACTTATATATATATATATATATATATATATCTTGAATACAAACCTAATTTTAATCAGTACATTAAAATTAAAGCCTATGTTGCTCACCTCTCTAATAATACACTGATTCTATTGGGCCGAGCGGGATTAGTTGGTCAAGTCCTAGGATCAATTGATCTATTTCTCAGTTCCTAAGTGAAACCGAGAATCGATCACTTCTAATTTAGATGAGATAGAGATTATGATGCACATTTTTGGTCCATGGCGATCATCTTCGTTCCACGAGTTTGTATGTTCCTTTTGCTAAGATTTATTTTATTATGCCAATCAAATTTACGGTTGCTATGATCATGATTTGAATAACTCAATACCTAAAAAATTTCAATTTTAGCATTTGTCCAAATTATATGCAAAAAAAAAAAAAATGTCACATAAAAAATTTCAACTTTTACTTTTGTCCCAATTCTACCATCTAATACAAAAAGAAATCAAATTTAGGTTTCATCCCAAATTTAATAGCCTAATACCTAGAAAAATCCCCTAAGTTTAGCATTTACCTCAATTATATTTTTTTTGTTTCACAAAAAAGCCTCCAATTGTTACTTTTGTCCAATTCTACCACCATTAGCATTCCATTTATAATCAATATTAGTTAATCTTACGTGGCATTTTCACATCGTTAATGAATTATACCTCAAAAAGATTAACATGAAAAAATCTCTGCTTCCTTGCACATTGCCGAGAGATACAAACAACGTAAAGAATGACTAGATGTGAAGATCTGATTATTTAGATGAACGATCTTAAATCTTGTTGCCACTTGAAACTTTTTTTTTTTTTTAATTTCGAAGATTCATTGGTAAGTTCAACGAGAATATTCAAGCCATGTAGGATTAACGAATGTGATTATAGACGAAAGACTGACATTGGTAAAATCGGGACAAAAGTAAAATTTAAGGGTTCTTTATGAGATAATTTTTTTATATAATTGTGACAGATACTAAAGTTGAGAGTTATTTGAATATTAGGCCAGTTGAATTGGGATAAAAATAAAATTTTGAGATTTTTTACGAGATAAAAAAGGTTTTGGATATAATTGGGATAGAGGCTAAAGTTAGAGGTTTTTTACGAGACAAAAAAAAAAAAAGAAACATAGGTTTTTTTATTAGGCTTCGTTTGAACCGGGTCACATCCTTTTTCTGGAGCCAAAAAAGAAAAAGATAAAGGACAGAATTCTCTCTTTTTATCATGTTTATTCTCTCCTTCTAGAGTGTGCGCGTCTGTATATGAACAACTTCTCGATCTCCTTTATTGACTGCACACACACTCTCTCTCCAGAGGGTCTTAGTTGAAGCTTCGATGTTAACGCAGCAATGGTTGGACCCTGCGGCGTCACATGATGATCCTATGTCCACGAGGAGATCTCGTTGCTTTATGTTCATCACCAGAAGCTATAAGATATAGCTTCATTCACAGCGGGGCACGTGCTAATGAAGTCGATGCTGATGCTTCTGGCCTTGTTCACTCTTCTGCTGCTGGTGCTTCCACTTGTGTTGCCGCCGCTGCCCCCTCCGCCGCTGATGCTCCTCTTCGTGCCGGTCCTGATCATGTCTCTGCTCATTTTGCTCGCCTTGTCGCCGGGCTCAGATCCCAGCGTTCCTTTCGCATCTGCTTGAGCTCGAGCCGAAGAAGGCGACAATCGAGTTTTGGTGCAAGGTTTGTGTAATTAGATGGTGAGATCTTTGTACGGTATGGTTGTCCTGTACATGCATGTCGATATGTAGGATACAGTGATGACAGAGGCGCAAAATATTCTAGAATTATCAGTTGGTTTAGAGCTTTGCTCCTTCAAAATCTTTCCTGTTCGAGTGCTGGGGGTTGAAAGATTTGAGGCATGCATCGCATTTTTCAGTTTCAAGAAGTTCAAGTATTGGAAAACGTTCATCAGACGAGGATTTCTTTTTCAGGTTTTTGTTTTTGTGGATGGTTGGGAAATATTCTAAGAAGAAACATAGTGTCTAGGATGGATCTATGCATTTTAGGATCTTCTTTCTTTCCTTTCCATTGAGAGAATACCTGAGCTTTTCTTTCTTCCACACTCCTAGGTCAAAAAGAGATACAAGATTGGCGTGCCTCTGGCGGGTGCTGCTATGTGGTTTTCTAGGAGGCTCCAAATGTTCATTTGCCCCAAGCTACATGTGGAGAAGAGATATCATATAGGCAATTGTGTCGGCTCAGTATATATGATCTGAATAACACATTTTGAGCAAGAATGATTTAGATAAACGAGGAGGGACAATCTTTCTAAGTGAAAACTTGCTAAGCACAATTTTAAGTTTGTGGTGACTTTGTAAAGCAAATTTCTCTTAGTGTCACATGAACAAATCTACAATGAAAGAAAAAATTCCGGAATTGATCATCCAATCTTTCTTCTCAGTAAAAAGTACCCAAGTATATTTAGCGTCATAAAGTATATTTAAAGCACCCAAAGAGCATCATGAGACTAAAGGCAATCGACCTAATCGTCTTCTCATAGTGACACAATTTTCGGCGGAGTATCCTTAGACTCTAAGATTAAAGATGTAGCGCGATGAGGCTTTGTATAGCCAAAGCAATAGCGTACAATCGGCACTATTAGTTGTTGGCTCGATTCAAACTCACACCTCTTCACCTCTCTGATGTTCTAATCGGATTGCATTAATCCTAGAGTTATAGGCGAGTACATGGTCCGAAATTGTTGTACAGAGTGGATTTGTAATCTGACTAGAGAAGTTTCGCATCGTAAAAATGATTTGAGTATATAATTTTTTTGGTCGAAAAAGGAATGAACATATTGAAGGGTAAAAAAAGTCATAAACAATATGGAAAAACAACATTGATGACGACAAACCCTACTGATAGGGAAAGGCTCTTTACTGGGGAAATTCCTGTTTTCCCCACGAAAAACACTTAGTAGTCAACTTTTGCCACGAATAAAATGTTTCATTCTGAAATGGCCCCTCAAGTTTTGAAAAGTTTCATGTGACCCAAAAAAATCACCAGCAACTTTGCTTCCAGCAAGAAATGTGATCATATAACCACTTAATTATTAACTCTTATAACTCGAATTAGGCAGTGCCGACGTGATTAGAGCCGACTTTTGTCGATAAAAACAGGGCTCTCACTAAAATTGCGCATTATTTTTTTCTTCTAGATTCATCACTCAAACCATGCAATTTGCCCGAATAGCATATCCCAAGTAATATGACAATCAGTTTTATTGAAATATATAAATATTAAATAATATTTTGTTCTTATCCCCCAAAAAAAAAACAATATTTTGTTATAATAACTTTAATTTTTAGAGCACTTGGCTGTGCTCCTATCAAATTTTACATGGTATCAGAGCAGGAATTTCTGAATTCAAATCTTTCCAAGTCCTTATTTGCCTCCCCAACGAATTTGTCCACTCTTAATACTAGGAAAAAGACCAAACTAAGTGCGAAGGAGGGTTGTTGGAATATATAAATATTAAACCACACATTCTTCTAATAGCTTAAATTTTTAGAACAGTTGGATGTGGTTGGAATATATAAATATTAAATCACGCATTATTCTAATAGCTTAAACTTGTTGGAATATATAAACATTAAACTATGCCTTCTTCTAATAGCTTAAGCTTGTTGGAATAAATAAACATTAAACTATGCCTTTTTCTAATGGCTTAAGTTTATTGGAATATATAAAAATTAAAGCATGCATTCTTCTAATAGCTTAACCTTTTAGAGCAGTTAACCGCGATCCTACCTAATCTTACAAGTTCCAATCATTGTGTAGTTCATAACACACAATGACGATCCCATATAAACCGTACTGTAATAAAATAAATAAAGCTGCGAAAGTGACCGGCTTTAGTAAAGAGGTCGACAATTTATCCATCGGGGAAAAATATGATGAATATAAGGTTACATCGAACGAAGAGACAATCGCTTTCAATGTGCTTGTTTGTTCATGAAAAACATTATCAGGAGCGATCTCTATGATACTATCTCATGAATTGTATAACAAACAACTTCAAGATTCTCTTATTATTTTTATCTTAATATTTTGAAAGGACGTTTGTTTTTAAATATTGAAATGGTGCGAAATTGTTGGTTTCTTGAAGAACAGTCCGTATACTTTAAAATTTTAAAGTAACTCACCCCGTCTTTTGTATTTGGATTAACATCGTGAAAAAATCTACACTAGTACCAATTCTATTCCTTTTTTTTTTCGACCCATGGAAACTTATAACATAGTACTTGTACCAATCTCCTATATTTATCATTTGTTACGATTCCAACCAACATAACCGTCCTGTGTCCAATGCATCATTCGACATGGAAAACCCATGTCGCTTATCCGATTAGCACTTCCACCACGTGATGATCTCCATAATCGGCATTGCGTCATCTTGAGAAGGCTTCATTTGTTTTTTACTTTCATATTTGCGTGGATTTTTTTTTTTCAAGTCTAGGGGGAAATGAATTTCTTCCATTCTCATGCATTTCCCTTCAAATTTATTCACTAGAATTATTTCTGTAAATCCTTACTTCATTTCTTTTCCAATAAATTGTATTTATCTAAACATACTCTAAAGACGGAGAAAATACAAAAAAAAAATATGAACGCTATATTTATATTAGGTGTAATGAGATTGTTGACAAGTTAGCTTAAAATGTAACATGACAGAGTCTTATTCGGTTTGATTATGATTCACTTATGTAAATGTTCATTTATTTCTATGCTTACTTGCGAATTGTCTGGTCCTTTCGTATAATCAAACTTTATTGGCTCACGTTATGTCTAAAAATTTAATTTCTTATTTGTGCTATGTCGCCTTATCTTCGTTTATGTGATGGGTATGCTTTAAAGAAGATGGAAGGAAAGATTAAGGACAACTCTTTGAAACAAACTAAGCATCGGATGATGCAATTAGCTGATAAGCCAAATTCTGCAAAAAGCTCACAATTCTTGACAAAATTCCGATTTGCACGACATGACACAATACGTAATGAAATGCGCTTGGACTAGGCATATCTAGATTCGTGTCATAAATGAGTTAGTGATCCATTAAAATCGTCTTACACTAATTGACCTATTTAACATGCCATTTATTTCAGCACGATAGCGCTTTTTAACACCTTCAATACCCATATTTAAAAACTTCTCTTATATTTAAAAGCTTATACAAATAGCACTGATTTCAAAAAGAATAACGGGTAAAGTAAAAACGCACATACGGTCAAAGTCTTTGAGCAAAGGGAAAACCAACTCATTGGTCCACTAAAGCCAAATTCCTCATATTATCTAAAAATCTGTTAAAAGTGAGAAAAATTGTCTAAAAAAGTTGGAAACCTTTTGCATTTGTCAATTCACTCCAAAAGTTTTTAAATTTATTGATTTACTCCTAAACTTTTTTACCTTTTGCCGATTCAATTCTATTGGCCGAGGATCACTGATGTAGACATTGACTGGCCTACACGGCACTGCCGGTGCTCATATGAATAATATTTAATAAAAATTTTAATATTTTTTAATATTTTTATTTTGATATTTTTCCTTTTTCCTTTTCCCTCTTTCCTTTTTTCCTTTGCCAAAAAATTATTAAATATTATTACATCAGTATCGGCGGTGCTACATATGACGGCCAACGTCCACTTTAGTGATTTCTGGCCAATAGGATTAAATTGACAAACTTAAAAGATTTAGTACTGATTTGATAAAAGTACAAAACATTTAGGACTTTCTTGACAATCTTTCCCTCAAAATTGTTACCTCAAGTTATTGTATATAAACTTGTTTTACGTGCTTATTATGTATACAACTTAACCTAATTTGTAAATAGGCTAAATTATTGTATCGTGTTGACACCCGATAGGGTGATATATTTGATAGTCGTGTTAGTCGTGTCGTTTAGCATGATTTATTGGATGCATCATGTCCATATCGATGTTGTTCAAGATATATGTTAAACATGATGTGGCCCATTTAGACATCTTCATATTGCACCATCATTTCGACACCAACGTAAACAATTGCTAGACCTATCAATGGGATAAGGACACCACAAGTGCCATAATTTTTTGTTTTTCGGTAACTTGAGTGTTATAATTTATGAACGGCGTTCACTTGATTATCATAATTTTATTTTTTAATCATGATTTGGTAGATACTATGGTCAGATCTGGTTGAGATGGAGGAAGCCATGTTGCGACTACCTCTACTCTCCGCTGTCAAGTCCCAACTCTTAAGCACGTGACATCCTTATCAAATCGCCACTAGGTCACAAAGATAGCGTCCCATGCATACTATTGACCTTTTACTTATTTACGGGGATAAGTACATTGTCATTGCCATAACTTTTGTACGGTATTCACTTTAGTGTAATAACTTTCAAAACATACACGTAAGTATCACAATTTTTGTTCGGCGTTTATTTGAGTGTCATAACTTTAAAAAATCATTAACTTGAGTGCCATCGTTGACCTAGATGCAGGAAAAACTGACGTAGCACTCTGGAAAGTTGCCGTGTACGCTGGAAAAGTTGATGTAGCACTCAAATGAACGATTTTTTTTAAAGTTATGGTACTCAAGTGAACGTCGTACACAAGTTATGGTACTCACGATGTACTTATCCACTTATTTAAGCGTGCGGAAATGTCGAATTTCCAGACAACATACAAACAAACAGGGATTGAATAGAGGAGCCAATCACCAAAGCAATTCATCAAAAGATAATCATAATCATATATACATAACAACATATGAGTCTTAACCCTATTGATCTACCAAATCACGTACACAACCCCATACTTTGGGGCGTTTTCCTAAGACCTCAAAGGTTACTCGAGCGAGTAAGATTAACTTCTCATCTACTTCAAAATATTACTTCCATTCCTACGCCTTGGTATCCACGAAGCTCTATCACATGGAACCTGAAAATATTATACCACAACTGGGTGAGAATAAATCTCAATGAATTAAGCCTAAGGTTGGTTAGGGCACTAATTCGCCTAGAACATCCTAGACACAAGAATCACAAAGTCATGTATCTACATATAACAACCAAGTACGGTCACAATATGATAATCATCCACATGTACACTTACCAGCTTTCAACCACACATAATGCAAAGCTCGACTCGACTTAGCAGTCATATAAGTCAATCACTCAAACAAGGCATCACGTTAACTAGTATACACAAGACACCACACGAATCTATTTGTTAACGATGATTCACACTATTGGCATGATTGATGAAAGGATCTACGCAATTGACATGATTGACTCTCACAATTAGTGCAATATCGTACTTTTTCGGTAGAAGCAGGCTACACTCATTTACCTTCATGGCGGTGGCAACTACAAGTAGTGTATCTAGTGCACCTATTGCACGACACGGCGAGTAGGCAGAACTTTATGGAGCGTCAATCCATCACAAGGTGCGATCGACATCTAACAATCCCTAATCCGTGCTAGCTAGTACGGGGCATGAATTGTCGTGCTTCTGGAAAGTCATGTAACTCCATACGATTGGTATGATATGTACGATTGATACAATATGAACTTGCCAGGAAAAATTCATCATCGTTCCCTCATATGACCATATAGCACACCCGGCAATCAATCAGGTTTATTCTCTTTGATTCGAGCCGGATGCACACATAGATGTGCTCAGAGACTCTTTCCACGACTATTTTCATACTAAAATATGTCTTTTGATTCCGCAATCAGTCATACACATATGCATATTACCCAATTTCTCATCACAATCACAAACAGGGCGATTGACTCCCAAACGACGATAAACATCCAATGGATATTCAAGTCAATAAATCAAGTCATCCAAAGAGGCGATCAATCCAATAAAGGCCAACGAATCAATTATGAGCACTCAAATTTGATTAAGCAACATAAAACCCAATTCGTGCAATGGTCCTTATTAATCAATTTGATTTAAATTGTCGATCGGTCGCTCATCTCTGACCTATCGTTGGCTTGGGATTAAACCATAGTTTACAAATCATCAATCAACTAAATCAATTTCATCTAACCACAATTAGCCACAGACAATCCAATTATCCAGACTAACTCAGTCGATTATGACCATTTAACCTACATCGAATTTTTAACTAAACCGATCATAACCAAGTCCATGTAAATGCCCTATCGACTAACGAACTAATCCTAGGCTTAATTAGCGCCCTAACCTAATATTAGAGTTAACTAACAATCTAGCTAGCTCGGGTAGTCTCTATAGCGACGCATGGGCGGCGGCGACAACAAACTGTGACAGCGACGGTGGCGGCGATTCTCGGCGATTCCTTGAGTACTCATGACTCACGTTCGGTTCCCGACTCCTAGGGCACTCACGACTACGACTCGAACTTCGGCTGGCAAGGCGACACCCCGTGGCAGCGGCACGGGTTTAGAGGAGGTGACTAGCGGCTTTTAGTGGCCAGAGCAACCACAGCCAGCAGCAAGCAGATGAAAACAGAGCAGACAGTGGCGTTTTGGAGTTTTCGAGATTTTGTGGTTGCTCGATGGGTTGAGGGAAGGTTGGCCTAGGATGAGGGGCTCATGAGGTAGTCGAGAGTGGTTGAGGGAAGTGGCGACGATGGCTGGACGCAACGACGATGGCTGGACATGAGGTGGAGCTCGAACAGAAGAGCAGATGTAGGGCTGTTGCGGTGTCCGGACAAGGCAAGGAACATGGGACTGGTCTCGAGGCTGAGCTGGGGTTCCAACAATGTCAAACAGCCACCACTGGCTTTAGGAAACAGTTAGGAGTCGAGGACGACGGATGGAGATGGTCAAAGGTCGTCGGAGTTACGGCGAGAGGCGGATAAAGGCTAGAGCAGATTTGGAATCAAAAATAGAACAGGCCATTCACGCGGCTGTTCTGTGGTCCTATGGTGGCTCACAAAGGTTGAGTAGGAGTCCGGTGGTCGGAGGGAAGTCGGTAAGGCGGTGGATGGTGGTTGGGAGCTGCGACAAAGGCTGGCATGGCTCGGGCAGTCCTCTAAAGTCGAAACATAGTGTGGGAACAACATGGTTGTTCCGGGCGTTGCGGTGGTGAATGGCTGCCGGGACGATGGCAATGAGGTGGTGGAGGAGCGACAAGGTTGTCGGAGGTGGAGACTACGCCAAACAACACGTGAAGGTGTAAGAGGTGGTCTTGGGTCTATGGTTGAGCAAAACAGGACAAGCGGTTGTCGGGGTCTGTCCGAGGGCTTGTAGTGGCTAGCAAAGGGGTCGTGGTGGTCAAAGGGGAGCTGCACGAGGAAGAGGCACGGCGTCAGGGTGGTGGTCGCATGAAAGAACCAAGGAGGAGGAGAGGAGGAGCTTCGATTAGGGGCGTCCACTAAGGAGAGGGAGCAGGGAGAGAGAAAGAGAGAGGAGAAGAGGGGGTGGTTAGGAAAAGATGAAAAGTGATTGGTTGGTGGGATGTTAACTAGTGGGGCTGACAAAAGAGATATTTGAATGTTTTGTCCTGTAGTGAATTATTGAGGGTAAATTGGTACTTCAATAATTCGGGATTGAAAGAAATTTGGTATACTGGATGAAGGGTATTTTTCTTTTTATCTTTTTATAGGCTAAGCTCTTGAGTAAGAATTTGAATTCTAAATCACGACGACTAATATTTTCGAAACATAGTCAATTATGACCTACGCTTCAGAATTTGTCCAATTTTCGTCTATTAAATTCTTATGATCCAAAATATCTTACTAATTGAAGTTCAATATTAATTCATTTTATTAAATTCATGCACTTTATAGAAGTTGAATTTCCAAGCGTTATAACTCTCCCTCCTTAGGAAATTTCGTCTTCAAAATTGAAATATTGTTAGAACCCTTCAAATAGATAAGGATATTTATTCCTCATAATTTTCTCAATCTCCCAAATAGTTCCTCCAGTTCCATGGTGTTGCCAAACTACCTTGACTAGCGAGATCTTCTTATTCCAAAGCACTTGCTCTTTCCCATCTATGATCCTGACTGTACGTTCCACGTACGATACTTGCTCATCTAGCTCGAACTCTTTGTAACTTAGTACATGAGCGGGGTTTAGTTTGTAATTCCTTAACATCGAGACATAGAATACATTGTGCATTTGAACAAGTCTCGGCAGTAACACAAGACGTTACACCAAATTTTCAATTTTTTCCAAAATCTCAAAAGGTTCGATATACCTTGGGCTTAGCTTTCCTTTCTCACCAAAACGAGATATCCCTCTCATAGGCGACACCTTCAAAAAGTCAAGATCACCCTCCTAAAATTCGAAAGGTCTTCGCCTCCTATCAGCGTAACTTTTCTGACGACTCTAAGCTGTCCTTAGTCTGCCTCTGATGACCTTAGAGCTTTTATTGACTATTCAACCAACTTGAGAACGATGATCTTCCTTTCACAGACTTTGTCTCAACAAACTGGAGTTCTGCATGCTCTACGACAATGCCTTGAACTTAAATCGCTGCAACTCCTTAATGGATAGAGGTACTGACATCCTAGGACATCCTTACTGCTCGTCGGCATACTCAATTCATAGAGAGCACCGCCTCATCTTAGTGCACTAGAATGACAAGGCGACTATCTAAGCCCAAGTCAGATTCGAACCTACGATCTTCTATTACCAATCTGACATCAATCCACAATCCGTTTAAATAGGGTAAATCATCCAACTCCAAAGATTTAACACAATTCTCGACTATCTAAACTTACCATCTAATCTGGCAGTTGGTTGTCATAGTAACCACATAAATTAACCATGCCCACACATCGGTCAACTATCTCAAAACTTCTAATGAGCAGGATTTATCATTGCATCTCCTCTTGTTCCATAGATGTCAATCACGACTAATATTAATGACAATTTGAGCATTCTATTTGAACAGACAGGGTCGACTAATGATCTGCCTCTTCATCATCACTCTAAGCTTTGGAATCGCCACTTGTTAACTATTGAAAAGTCGTAGGAGTCACTGACCTTAGGCATCAAATCAAAATAAAGATTGGACCGTGCATTCTGTCAAACAGGGTCAACTCATAGGCGACTGGCAAGCCGAGGGCCACCTCAACTATCTCGGTTTAGGGTTGGAATCACCCGTTCATAGACCGATGGTACAATTATACACTATCGAGATCACCTCTCATGACCAATTCAAATTGATACAAGATTAGCTTGTCTCGACCCATATTCTTCCAACAACACATCACACGGCTTAAGATGATCAGTCTTTTGACTAGTGTGTGGTTGGTACGGGGTTTTAGTACAAATTGTCCCCCATTGGGTCTATGCCCATCCTGATTGTTGATCAATACCAGTATGCAAATCATGCCATGAATCAATCCCTACTTGACTTTAGGGTGATCTTATGGTCGACTTACAGCTGAGCGAGATCAACCAAATTCGATTCGTGCTTGATTTAAGATGGCCGCACAGTCGAATCTCAATCAACAGTACAACTGACTGGCAAATCAAGCCATCATCCATGTCGTGTGTGATCTGTAAACTTTAGTGTCTTCCTTAACCCTTAACTATTGCTTTTGAATATCAGAGTCCAAAGTTCCCATTCATACCAAGCAGGATCTCTTCACATTGCAATGTCTCATAAGCAGACTTCATCAATCTGCTTACTGTACTCCAATTCGAATTATTTCTCCATTGATTTCTTGGAAATTCTATCTCAAGTTCATTATGATATTCTCTCACATTTACTGTAGAATTCCCAACGACAACAGCAGTTCACTAGACTTGTAATACTGCGTCTTGACCTATTGATAAACCAAAATCTTCGTCATTTCCTTGGCCATACCAGCCTTCCTATCAATCTCTTGGTAACCTAATCTCGAATCTTGATGCCTCCACAAGTTATCCAGACTAATGCTATGGCTACTGCCATGGGTTTCGGTAGGTTTTTTCTGCTTTATCTAAAAGAAAAACCTTTACAGTCGTCACTCTAAGAAACTATGTGCCCCTACTATACTTTCGATGCGCACTCTGATAACTAGCCTTCCTTAATTGCCACACTTCACAATCTTAATCTTATCTTGGGTTACCACTAATCTCAATAATCCATATATCTAACTGGCAACCCCACTATGTCGTCCACTCTTAGAATTCCACTATAAACCTTTTTTGTTCGTCCCGTAGTTTTCGTTTCATGTGTTGTCTAACCTTTTACTAACTACAGCCCTCAGATAGTGTATACTCCGCCATGACCTTATCGACTCACGGGTTGATTGAATCATATGGGTCTCAGGTCATTCCAAGGTTACGCTTGTCATACCGCATGAGCCTTCTCTAACCCATATTTGGAGGTACAACTCAGCCTTGACCAAGACCTCGAAGCACATGAGTATTACTTATTCGTGACGTCTCGATTCACTCATCATCTTCTGTCCATTATTCAAAGTATAATACTATGCACTTGTAAATGTATATTTCACTTTGATTACTAACTTTAAACACCTACAGTGGAAGATTTTCCTTGCTATTCATTGCACATCACTTGTTTTCACATCGATCTTTATCAGTCCAAACTTTTCGACTCACCGAGGGACCGTTACATCTCATAGGTCAATTTCCTAGTTCTTGCTTGCTCCTTTGCGAATGTCCATCTAATCATTACCAGGATCAAAAGAAAATTGATAGCAACTTAACTTCAGACTTATACGAACTACAAAATGCTACTCGTCTTAATACAAGCTTATGTTCATAAGTCTCATCCATAAAAAGTTCTTTTCAAACTCGACTAGCTACGATTTATCTATAACTAAAACATCTTATCGCAAAAGTCACCCTTCTCCTAGCAGAGTCAATATTGGTTGTCTTGCTAAGCATATTCTCGCGGTTGTCCTTGTTATGGTAGCGGTGCTTGGATCGACCTCTTTCTCAGCGGGCAATCCTTCACCCGGTGACCTAGCTTGCCACATCCAAAGCAAGTTCCTGTCCTGTAAGGGCAAGGAGCTATTCTATGTCTCTACTTACAAAATCGACATTCACTGATGGGGTTGTGTGTCAGCTTGTTGATTGCATCAGTTCGGTTAGACGAGTTGTGATACTTATTGCTATACATCAGCATCTTCCGTAACATTCGATTATCTCTAGCAAAAAGCGCAAATTGCGATCCATATGTGATTTTTCCTTTCAACCAGGTCGTTTCCACAGATTGGGCCCTTTCATGCAATTTGCTATAACTCTTAAGGTTCAGCGATGCCAGTTGATACTTAATCTCAGGCTTCTATCCCTCTTGAAATCTTCTCATCTAATTCACAGGATTTCTAGTTGTCTGTGATGCATACCTTGATAGCTTGGTGAATTTCGCCTCATACTTCTCTACTGTCATTTGACCCTATTGAAACTGTATGAATTCAATCATCTTCTTCTCTTGCATGCAATCTAGAAAGTACTTACCATTAAATGCTTCAACGAAGGTATCCAATACCAGGACCATACCTTCGAAGGAAGATCTTTTCTTGTGGGACTTTTCACCATGCGGTAACGTTACCTTAAAGTTGGTCAACGGCTAGCGTCACCTTGTCCTCTTCGGAGCATCTCATTAGGCGAATGCCTTCTCTATTTTCATAATCCAATAGATTGTAGCCTTTGGATCTCCTACCTCTTTAAACTTCGGTGGCTCGAGGTTCAAAAAATGCTCCATCAACTCGAGTATCGGCCGTACATCTTTCTCATTTCTAAACAACGAGTCTTCACGCGAAGCGTTGGTGGTGGAAGCACTAACTTGACTTCTCACTTGCTGTCAAACTACAACTTCCAAAGTTTCCAATGCCTGCAAGATCCTGTCCACTTTGAAGTCAGTGAGGCGATGGATGGTGGGCTAGAGCTGCGACAAAGTCTGGCATGGCTCGAGCAGTATTATGAAGTTGAAATATAAGAAGGGAACGACGAGGCTGTTCCAGGTCTTACGGCGATGAACGACAACTGGGACGGTGGCAATTAGGTGGCGGAGGAGCGGCGAGGTTGTCTAAGGTGGTAGCCGAGCCAAACAACACACGTAGGGGTATGAGGTGGTCTCGGGCCTGTGGTGAAGCAAAACAGGGTAGAAGGTCGTTGGGGTCTGATCTGGAGGCTCTAGTGGCTGGCGAAGGCACTAAGGGGTCATGGTGGTAAGAGGGGATTTGCACGAGGAGGAGGCACGGCATCGAGGTGGTGGTTACACAAAAGAACCAAGGAGGAGGAGAGGAGGAGCTTTGGTTGGGGGCATCCACCGAAGGAGAGAGAGAGAGAGAGAGAGAGAGAGAGAGAGATCGTGTGAGAGGAAAGAGAAAGAGAGAGGTTGGAGAAGAGTGGGTGATTGGGAAAATATGAGAAATGATTGATTGGTGGGATGTTGACTAGTGGGGCCCACAAGAGAGATAATTGAATGTTTTGTCCTATCATGAATTATTGAGGTAAATTGGTAATTCAATAACTCGGAACGAATGAAATTTGGTATACTAGACGAAGAGTATTTTTAATCTTTTCACAGGTTAGGCTCGGTCGCGAGGATTTGAATCCTAAATCGCAGTGACTATTATTTTTGAAACCTAATTTACTCTGACCTATGCTTCAGAATTCGTCTAATTTTCGTCTCTTAAATTTTTATGATCCAAAATATCTTACCGACTGAAGTTCAATATTAATCAATTTATTGAATTCATGCACTTTACAGAAGTTGAATTTCTAGGGCGTTACGTCCGCCACATGATCAAGTACGCAACCTTAACCCTTATTGAAATTTTGATCTCCGTTCTCGCTTGACCGTCTGATGTCGGGATGGTTTCGATTCGTGTTGCCAAAAAAGTATTCCCTTCCTGTGATGGTCGTTGAAGTTTGGTTTAGACTTTCATCCATTCATGTTCGTTACAGTATCGAATCCTAGTTTCTTCCAGGAATGTTGGTTACTCTTTCCCGTGATGGTTCGAGGTTTGATTTCCTGATTTCATTAAGATTTGAGCACGAGAAGACGATTGGACTACAGAGAAAATTTAGAGTTAAGCATTCTAGAATTCAGGCCAATGAATACTTTGTGCAAGGCTCAAGCTAATGGCCTTATCTGTTCCGTGAGACTGAATAAGAGATAGGTTTCATGAATATTTGTAGGCTCATAGCCTTAGTCTTTGCCTGCTTCTCATCAAGGTGGAAAAAGAGGAGATGATTTGCATAAATGCAATCCGCCAATGCCCTCATCTTGCCCAGATTTATTCAGATCCGAGTTCTTACCTTCTAAAAAGGCAATTTTAATGATGGCCCTGCTTGTAAATGACTGAATGTACTCGACCTTCATGTTCAGTCGCCAATCGAGACTAAAATTCGTTCTTTTGTGTGATACATGACAGGCAACTAGCGGTATCCTCTTTCAATTGTTATTTTCGCCATTGATGAAGTCAAACATTAAAGTGTTGCTTAATACATTTTCTTCCATCAACTTCGTTCCTTGTAATTCTTTTTCACCTTCCATTTCTGTCTCTGAAATGTTAAGTCTTCCCAAAAGGATATAACATCCCCCCGTCCTTCAATCCGCCATCGCTTTGTACCATACTTAGTCTTTATAATTATAGCGGGCACATAAGCCTTTCTGCGGTGCATTGCCCTTGCTCAAACATATTCAGGTTCCAAAATTGTCCGCATATCCAACTTCTCAATCAGACCTTTTGTCTGAGGAACGGTAGCTGACTTACACTGGTCTTTGTCAGACAGTTGGAAGAACTCTCTTTAAACAAGTTTCCACAAAGAGCAGCCCCTTTGCGATCATTGAAGAATGCAGCGGCTAATGATGTCAAGTGACCGAGGTTTTATGACCAATTCCTCTAATTACGGTCCTAAGCAAATACTAATTTGCGATGCATTTGAGTAAAGCATTCCATGCTTTGAGATATCCTAAGCATCGACATTAGAACCCAAAGCAAGGCTCTTCGTACCAAATGCTAGACTAGCTTGATCAGGTCGTTGGGTGGGTGTGTGTGGTGGGGGGTGGGTTTAAGGATAGGCATGAATATTTCTTGTTGTTTTACTATTTTATTTTGCGATACTTACCAAGAAACCTTGGAATTTTAAATTTTTTAATTGTTAAAGCAAGAGTTATGTGCATACTTATGATAATGAATTTCAGTTAATCTTCTTCAGTCTCTCATAAACGTTGTCGTATACATGGCCTCTTCACTGATAAAGGAACTCATAGTAAGCATTAATCTTGACATGTAGTCCCCCTTTGGAAAAGGGGGATAAGGGCAATGACCCATAATGCTCTGAACTTGTCTAATGTATAACATCCTGTTAACTTTCAGCTAATTTGATTGAATTCTTTAAAGTTTACACAATGTGAGATGTCATTTCCAAATTTTGACGGGTTAAATTAGGCACCTAAACTATTTCCTTTTGTCCAAATGTTATTCTCTCATGGCATTGTTGAAGCGAAGGTGGGTGCGAGAGCCTTAATTCTTGCTGAGAGGACTTTGTCATCCATTTAGTTACTTCCTAATAAAATACAGCAAAGACTTTGCTGAGGGTCCTCACATAAGCATCCAACGAAGATAACCCAGACACACTCTCCGGCCAAATAAATTACAAAGCAAATTAATCACGAAAGGGTTTCTAAAAGCTAGAAAACCTGAGAGGCTGAGAGACTTCTTTTTCTCTAAAACCTCTCTAATGTTTTCACGATCATATCACATCGAGCGCCACACCGAATTGTGGAGGCAAACAATCAATCGCTTCGACAATAGCTTCGCAATCGTCTTGGAATAACCTCTTTAGCTGGGAATAGAACTTCCACTTCAAATTCATCGTGATTTGATCTCAATAACATACATTCACTTCTAAGATAATACCACTAATAATCATTTTCAGACGATGCAGACGAATATAGATTAGATTTGTTGACGAACTTATCAGGAAACCGAAACAATGTATCTTCATTGGCACTTTTTTGGAAAGCTTGAGCCAATGCGCATCCCAAAGCTCTAGCTACAGGAACTGCAACTGCACTTCCAACTTGAATGTATCTGGTAAAATATTGGAGAATCAATCTACGAGCAAAAGCACAAAAATACTCTGGTGTACATACAATTATGAAGTACATCAATAAAAAAAATTTCCCAGTGGAAAGCCTGCTTGCATTTCTAGACCACCTAGATTAAGAAACCCAATCAGAT
Source organism: Rhodomyrtus tomentosa (assembly GCA_028455895.1). Lineage (NCBI taxonomy): Eukaryota > Viridiplantae > Streptophyta > Magnoliopsida > Myrtales > Myrtaceae > Rhodomyrtus > Rhodomyrtus tomentosa. Next base: position 15,684,632 of record JAPCWY010000008.1, read on the forward strand.
GCTTGGGGAAATTAGATCATTGAAAAATGAAAACCATATAACTTGACAAAGTAATCCCTTAAGAATAATTTATCACTTATCGCTACACTCCTTGCACCATGCTTCAACATATAAATTTTCCGATCGACCATTGAAAAAAAAAAATGATAGGTACACACATACATATATTATAACCTTGTCCAGGCCACTATTATTCTACTATTCAGTGTCAATAGATAAATGACAAGCATTTTCTAATTTCAACTAGATTGGCTACGCATCTCTCTAGATTTTATTATGAGCAGAAGGAAAACGCCAAGTATCAAGTGCACATTACACCCATACTCTATGAACTAATCTACTATTGTTATGCCCGCAGACATCGACACAAGTTCCCTCAAAACTTGATGATGAATGATCTTATGCTTCGGTGTTTATGGGAACTACACGCCCTCACTATAAGCTGCGATTTTAATCGGGTATAGACACACGAATCATAAATTCATAGAGCTAAAGAATTAAGGCACCTAATTTAGGATACATCGTTCTTGATGCAGAATTGCGATGATCCGGTGCTCAATATCTTCTCTTCTATGAACTCTGAGACAACCCCTCATGTATCATTTCTAACGATTCTTAATGTGAGATTATGTGGATATTAAGATTTAGATGAGGGACTTGAGATCTATTTATAGAAATTGAAACTTATCCCATCATTAAAGATATTTATCTTGGCTCACACTATCCAGCACCATATTAGACTAAATAGGAAATCAAATATGTCTTTCTTTACTAGACCAATTAATATTTATAATGACAATTAATAAAGCCCACAATTAAATATTAAAATAGAATATTATAACATTCTCCCACTTTGGCTAAATTAATTGAAATTTATTGTATGTGCGTATCTTTATATTGGTCTAAAGATAATTCCTAAGTTAATTTGATCCAATAAAATCTTAAACACTGAATTATACCAATAACTGCATCAAAAGACAGAAAGCCATCTATGATCACAAATGCTCTTAACTTTATTGATATGTATTTAGTATGGTAGTGTGGCAAACGGATAACATCTCAAATAATATATACATCTTATATGTTACCCTTCTTGTTAGTCACCATTCTTTTACTTTACGTGTCATGAAACCTAATATGTCATAAGAGAATGACCTTGTAGTTCCAACTAACCAACATATCTTTTACCTTTATAATTAACTATACTTTATGTGTAATAAGACATATACTTTTGGCTAAAATAAATGCCCCGGCATTTACTCAAGCTTTACACAACTCATTGAAATGTTCAACATATATGTATTCAACAACAATATCACATTTATAAACACTTCAAAGAAAGTAAAAAATCAATACATATCAAAATTGTTAATGAAAGTAACATAATAGTATAAACTTTATTAGAGCAAAAACTAGAAAGCTCCCACTAAACAATGGCATCCCATGATATTTCTAAGCCCGTATTAATGACATGCCATTCAAATACACAAGGGCGTAGACTTTTAGTCAGTGAATCAGCAATCATAGCATATGTAGTAATATGCTTTATCGCAATGTCACAATTATGCATGGATTCATTTATGATAAAAAAAAAAAAACTTGATCTCCATATGCTTAGACCCCTTATGACCTCTGTTGTTGTTAATGAACAACACTGCATAGTTATTGTCACAATACAATGGTGTGGGTCTATCATCAAAACAAACACGGTCAATCCCTATAGCTTGAGTAAAAGCTGTAAAGAATGCTATAAATTCCATTTGCATAGTAGAGGATAATACCATTTTCTATTTCACTTTTCCATGATACTACATAGCATAAAGATATACCCCGTTGTCGACTTCTTGTCATCGTGACAACCAGCATATTCTGAATCTAAATACCCACTAGCTGTAAGTTCTGAACACATCTATAAATCAGCATATAGTCTTTAGTCCCTTTTAAGTACCTCAAAACCTTCTTAGCAACAATCCAGTGATCGTACCCTAGATTTGACTAATATTTGCCCTGAAGTACTATTGCAAAAGTAATGTCTGGCCTAGTACAAACTTGAGCATACATGATGCTACCAAGTGCACTAGCATAAAGTACATTTTTCTTCTGTGGTTTCCCAATATCTAAATAAGGACATTGTAAAAAACTCAATTTGTCACATTTGCAGACAAGAGTAATCCCTGGTTTGCACTCTTGCACGTCGAATCTCTCCAAAATACGATCAATATATGCCATCTGAGATAAACCCAATTTGCGACGAGAACAATCCCTATGGATCTTAATGCCAGGGACAAAAGACGTTTCACCAAGATTCTTCATATCAAAATTCTGTGACAACATTCTATTTGTCTCATGCATTAATTCAATATTGCTACTAACAAGCAAGATGTAATCAACATAAAGAACGAGAAAAATAAATTTTCTCCCGGTGACCTTCTAGTATTTACATTGATTTAGCTTGTTCTCAATAAAACCAAAAGAAGTAACAACACTATGAAATTTCAAGTATCACTGTCTAGAAGCTTGCTTCAAATCGTAGATAGACTTTTTTCAATCTACAAACTAGATTAACTTTTTCACCTGCTGTAAAACCTTTTTGTAGAGTCATATAAACTTGTTCATCAAGATCGACATTCAAAAAAGCAGTTTTAATATCCATCTGATGAAGCTTCATATCAAAATGAGCTATTAAAGCCATGATTACTCTAAAAAGAGTTTTTAGAAGAGACTGAAGAAAAAGTTACCTCGTAATGTATTCCTTCTCTCTGAGTAAATTCCTTAGCTACCATTCTAGCCTTAAATTTTTCAATCTTTCAATTGGAGTCTTTTTTGGTCTTAAAAACCCATTTACAAAGAAGCAGTTTTAACATTCATCTGATGAAACTTCATATCAAAATGAGCTACTAAAGTCATGATTACTCTAAAAGAGTCTTTAAAAGAGACTTGAGAAAAAGTTACCTCGTAATGTATTCCTTCTCTCTGAGTAAATCCCTTAACTATCATTTTAGCCTTAAATTTTTCAATCTTTTATGTGAAGTCTTTTTTGATCTTAAAAACCCATTTACAACCAACGAGTTTATGACCTTCATGTAATTCAACAAGCTCCAAACATCATTATATTTCATAAATAACATCTCATCTTTCATTGAAACTAACCATTAATTAGACTGAGGACAAGAAACAACTTTTGTATAAGTTATCGGATCAACAACACAATTGATATCATAATCTTGTTCTCCTAGATATACTATATAGTCTGGTGGCATAGTTGATTGTTTTTGCCTGACAAATCTCATTACAGAAGCATCTTCTACCTCATTATGTTTATGAGAGGTTTGAGAAACTTCATCAGGAACTTCATTAGTAACAGGTACCATAACTTCACAGGTTAAATCTATGGTATATAAACCTCCACAATTGTCTGTATAGGTAGAGAAAACGATATAGAAGTACTTGCCGTACTTTTGTCCTAAATAGTATGTGAGCAACCATCCTTTTCTACTACATCAAGCTCTAGAAACTTCGTTGTCTATAAATCCACAATTCTCTTTCCTCCATTGAGATTGTAAAATCAATATCCCTTTAAATGATCTGGATGAGACATAAAATAACAACAAATGATTTTGAAGTCCAACTTGCTCAAAGTTGGATTATGCAATTTACTTTAGTAGGGCATCCCTAAACCATCAGATGTTCAAGCTAAGTTTCCATTTAGTCCAAAACTCAAAAGGAATAAGTGACACAAATTTAGTAGGAACCCGATTTAATATGTAAATCGCCTTTTCAAAGCCTCACCCCATACAAAATTAGGTAAATTAGACATGCAAATCAAACTCCTCATCATATCCATAAGAGTATGATTACGTCTTTCAGCCACACCGTTCTATTTAGGACTACCTGGCATAGCAAACTGAGCCACAATCCCGAAATCCTCTATGGGCTTGTTTGGTTCAGCATTTGGCCAAGAGACTTAGAGTGAATGCAAATAACTTTGAGCTAAAAGACTTTTCCAAAATGCAAGCAGTGTTTGACAAAGTATTTTTTAAAAACGCTTTTGAAAGCAACATTGACGTAAATGTCATTTGGTGAAAAATATACTTTGTAAAGTATTTTAACTTCTTTTAATAAAAAAAAAGTGGCTACGGCAGCGACGGCTAGCTGCGGTGGCAAGCGGAGGGCGGCGGCGGCGGCAACCGGCGGCCGCTACGGTGATCGGCAACAGGCGGCCGCGATGGTGGTCAGCAACCGGCGGCGGCGGCGACTGGTGACTGAGGGTGACCGACGGCGACGGCGGCAGTGGCTGCGGACGATTGACGCTGGTGGCCGGTAGGGGTGAGCGGTTCTATGTTTCGGGTAGGTTCCACCTAGAACCTGAAACTCACTAGTACCGACTCCGAATTTTTCGGAATCTAGAAGCTACCCTGTCATAGGTTCCGGATCCGGTTCCGGGGTACCCTACAACCTGCCTAGAAGACATATATATAGAATAAAATAGAGTTATGATTCCATTGGTCCTCGCATGCCCAGTCTATTAGAGGTCTCGTGTCAAAAGCACTTATTTTATGCTTTATCCTACAAATATAGTGGTGATGCTACAGAAGAATATACCAACGGCTCAAGGGAAAATAGATGAGAGTAACTGCCATATCAATATTAGGCAAGTTAGTTAGTTTTTCAGAATCAGAAGATATCTCAGCAACTGTGCGGAATCTACTCTGGTTACACTGTTCAAATGTTGACTAAGTTTGTACTCCATGATCTTCAGCAGCTTTAGGAAAGCACATAGAATCATTGGAACTGCAACGATATGATGAACGAAAACACATAAGAAGGTGCTGACTTCATCAATAACATCGAGAGAGTATTACAAATTTCATTAATACCATTGACGATGTTGCTTGCTTCTTGTAGCAATGTTCGAAAGCACATCAAGATTCTTCATTGCATTACTCCGCTCCACTGAGCTGGTTTCTTGTTTGAGGAAACATAAATAACTTTGTATCTAGCTAACACTGCTCAAACTCTCGAAATTAAGAGAGACGAGTAACATAAAACAGAATCTAGAACCTCTGTTAATTATACCGGAAAATCCCCTTACCTTAACATTCTTCTTCAGCGATGACATTTTAAATCTCGACTTTTTTGCAGGACATACTTCATTAACTCGCGTATCAATGTATCTTGGTAGTTTAAACACTTCTGGTTTCTTAAGACCGTCATTTGTGCTCGAATTGTTACTGAAAAGGAAAAAAAATGTACCAATGACTAATCTCGTGCTTATAGAATGAAAATGCATATGCAATCAGTTAACAGTTACTTCAGAGAATCAAGTAAAGGAGCTGCAGATTCATCTACAAGCTCAATAACATTGACGCGCTTCAGTTGCTCTCCCTATAAAAGGAGATTAATCTAGTCAAGCCACATTAATTATTTATTATTGCTGTTAATTTTCTTTAGTTTTTATCAACAGGCAAATTGAAGACACGAGTAACAAAGCAAGAGTAATTGGAATCAGCATGCTGACTTAAAAAGCTAGTAACTTGGAACCTCAAAACAAAAGTCACATGCTCAAGCAGGGCAAGTCACGTCTTAAACTATGTGGCAATTCATAGAAATGCATCATCAAAAGCAAAGTGGCGTGCATTATCCAGAGAAGTCGCTATGCATAACTTCGTCAACACAGCCGCAAAAATAAACACTTCACATACGAATCACCACTAAAAACATCATAACAAATAAAAAGTTTCATAAAATATTAAAAATGTAAAAAAAAAAATCCATGTGTCACTGGAAAATAAATAAAATAATAATAAAAGTCTTTGTAAGATGATTTACCGAAAATAACACAGATGAACGATTTTATTATGATATGGCACTCAAGTGAGTGAAAAAAAAAAAAGATTATGGATTCAAGTGAATGCCATACAAAATTTATGGAACTCACAATATATTTGTACCGATTATTATTATCCTATCGCTAGTGAAAAACGTCTTTAGGTGTCATTGGGGATCAGCCACTTTAGCAACCAAATACCCCTTGAGCAAACTAAAAGATTATGCAGTTAATGTCAGGCCACGTGTTTAGAATTTCTAGGAAGCAGAAGAGATTTTAGGGAATATATAGGATGGTCATTGTGTGTCATAAACTAGACAATGGTACAACTGACCTTCATAATACTTGACGTATGCTATCTGGCCAAATTGCATGGTGTGAGCGGTGAATCTAGAAGAAATGAGTTCTATTGACAAAAGTTGGCTTCGGTAAGCCTAATTCAAGTTACAAATAAGTTAAAGAGTTAAAAATTAAGCAATACTATTGGAAGCAAGCAAAGTTAGGGATACTTTTGGGGTCACGTGAAACTTTTCAGAAACTCGAGGAGCTAATTCAGAACGATACATCTACCGGAGGCAAAAATAAACTCAAAGTGTTTTTGGTGGGACAAATAAGAATTGGCAAAATGACACAAATAGTCCCTAAATTTTGGCAGAATGTGCAATTTGATCCCTGAACTTTTAATTTGTTCAATTTAGTCACTAAACTTTAGCAGAATGTGCAATTTGATCCGTAAATTTTTCACTTGTTCAATTCAGTCCCTGAACTTTCAGTGAATGTTCAATTTAGTCTCTGTACTATATGAAAATGTTCAACGTTATCCTTTATCTTAAATTAACAAAATGACTATATTGAACATTTTCCTATAATTCAATGACTAGATTGAACATGCACCAAAAGTTCAGGGATTAAAATGAAGAAATCAAAAGTTTAGGAACTAAATTGCACATTCTGCCAAAGTTCAAGGACTAAATTAAACAAATTAAAAATTCAGGGACCAAATTACACTTCTGTCAAAGTTTAGGGATCATTTATGTAAATATCCCGTTAGAATTTTCTGAATGACTAGTCCATCAATTGGGCTAGGCATGATTAACATTCATTTTCCGAAGTATCCATTACTTTTTTGACCCGCCAACAAGTGTATTCCTTTTTAATTGAACGGCGCAGAGCTTCTTTAGTCAGGGCACAAGTCCACTGTGCACACAAATTTTGGTCCATGCATTTGGATCGAGCCAACAACTGATATTACCGATTGTACGCTACTGAAAGACGAGCCTTTGTTCTTCAATTCCCTCTCTGATGGAAAAAGAGTAATGATAGACACAGCTCATGCATTCAATGACACTAAGTGAAGGAGAATATTCCATCGGGTTGTCAAATTATCCAAGCTTCCTAAATTAAGGCATAGCATTATCAAAGAGACATTCTCAATTTATATGATTTTGAAAGCCAAAGATAAAGATATATTTCGAAAACGAAACGCGGTTGACGAGACAACACGGTGCAATTAAACTAGTAAGTTCACATTGCTTTGATGAATTTGTTCTTTCTCCTTTTGGCAAAGTTTTGATGCAGGGATTGCACTCTAATAGCAATAATATTGTAAGGTAACGCGGAAAACTAATTCGAATCATGCAAATTAAGTCAATGTGAAAGTCCAGAAGAGCGATAAAAAATACCAGATCTTATGTGGTTCGATCCGATTGTCGATATCTATATCCACGGAGAGAGCTAGCAAGAACAATTCATTATAAATGGAGAATCGAAATTAAAATCGCTTAATACTCTTGTGTGTCCCCACTTAGATTATACCAAAACTAAATTACTTACTAATGAGTAACTCTCGATCAGATATATAAAACTCACGTACAAAATCTATGGCTTCGCTGTTCGTCCTTCGTCGGATGGAGTTGCGCGGCTCTGTGTTCGTGCAACTACAGCCGGAGAGAGAAAAATAAAAGGAAAATACTTGCTGCTATTACTTTCTCTCACAGTGACACTTTCGTTTTTACTCTTACTCAGCCCGAAGAAGTCCCGCACAGTAAACCAAGGAGTCCACGAAACCAACTTCGATCAAATCTTGCATATTCCAAGATTTTCTCTACCAATTTAACAAATAGTCAAGCCAGTAGAAATAGAATCTACCAAAGGCTTCTGCAACCCTTTGCTTGTGATTTTTTTTTTTTTTTGACGATCTGGACAGTGCATCAAGATAGGAAACAAGAGCAGTAAGTTCATACCTCCAGCATATAATCCAGCACAGATATTAGATAAAACAACTTGGGAGGTAAAGAGATATGAGTTCCTAAGAAGTTTAAAAGAGGAGACAATTATAAACAGAAAACTGGGTAACTGGATATTATATGTCTGAAAGGAACTGTGGCATTTGCAAACAGAAAATGTCTGCAATGTAGTGAAGAAAGACATAAGAAAAAACAATGATTTGCAGATCTACCAATAGATGGTAAATTACAAGGCCTACATGTTCTTTAGAGTCAGCTCCTTTACCCAGCATTCCACGCGCTTTAGCAAGCTGCAAATAGACTATACTTCTCCTTATAAAGAAGTTACGTGGTCACGGGGGAAACGGATAGAAAGATTGGATCCTTAACAGTATGATCCACATAGAGCAACTCCATTAAGAGAAAGGTAATTGAAGCGAGTATAAAGGAGTGAAAGATGATGATGCACCAATAATTGTGTCCTGAAAGCGATGGCTTGTAAAGCTACAAGATCATTTTAAAGAAAGGAAACTCAAATCCAAGTCTGCTAATCTGCACAAGGGAATGACCTCTTTATTAATTAGATTTATCTAATACAATGCTCAAGGCATGGATAAGCACGACAGGCAGCCCGCTAATCTGAATATGCTAGTACGGAATAGCCACAATGGGGCTCGATACGACATGATTGTATTGATCAATCCATTTGAGGTAACCATAAGTCACTCTTGGAGCACTCTCAACGACTTCTACAGTCAGATAAAAACTTTGTTTCTCATTATTGTGAGTGAATGTGAGATTGCTAGGCTGTACTGTGATTTTCATTTCCTTCGGACTTGCCACAATCGCTTTGAAAACAGAAGAATCATCTCCCACATTCGTCACCACCCTTTTGAAGCTCTTAACTTTGGTCAAGCTGGTTTTGTTCGAAAATAGGGCGATGAAAGAAGGGTAGTTCAGGTCACCATCACTTTGGCTGCAATTCCACCGACCTCTCCTGATGACGGCACTCATCTGCTTCTCGGTATATCCCAAGCTGCAAAGAAATTCGATATAATCTTGAAAGTTCAGGTCATATATAAGTCCGGGGTCAAGCGCTTTGTTAGGATTGATATGACCTGCTCCGAAATCTAGAGGGGTGGCAGCATGTCCCCCAATTTGATCTTTCAAGGTGGTCCCGGTGTTATCCATGGTGTATGCTGTAGTCATCATTGCCGATTTGATGGCAGCTGGGCTCCAATCTTTGTGCACCGCCTTCAGCAAAGCTGCGACCCCGGCGATATGTGGCGCTGCCATGGAGGTGCCCGAGGAAATTGCGTAATCAGTCACAAGATTGTAGGGCCCAATTTTTCCAAATGGCATTTTCGGCACAACTGCAGCTAGTATATCCACTCCTGGAGCAAGAATATCCGGTTTCAAGATGCTTGGATTGATCGGATCTGGCCCTCTTGAAGAGAAACCAGCAACTTGAGGCGCTGGGGTCGTGCCCAATTTGGTCTGCAAGAACCTCATACTCACAGTTGCATTGTTTTGTCTTGTCAGGTAGTCCCTTATTGGAGTTCCTAATGAAGTCGGTATGACTACAGCGGGGATGGAGAAAATCATAGGATCCAAACGTGACCCATCATCCAAGAGAATTGCCGCATAGGCCCCTTTCATTGTGAGTTCGTAGACCTGATTACGTAGAGACGACTCATTGTCTCTTTCGCAGAAAACAACTTTATCAGCAATTTCTTTTGGGACGAGTGCTGACCAGCCGCATTTCGCTTTGTCGGGATTGTCCTTGCCATAATATACTTGTGCATAAGGAATGGATATGCTCCCGGGGAAGTACGACCTACCCTCTATAGTTAACCCATTTCCCAGGATCGAAGTCGCGACAAAGTTTCGATCAACAGTTCCTGCTCCTACTGTCATGATCCAGGGTGCTCCGTTAGACGTGAAGTTATAGAACCCCCCATTTCCAGCTGCGCAGACAACGATGATACCCTTCTCAATCGCTGACAAAGATGCTATGGCAATGACATCGTTGAAGTATGGTGTGACCGAGAGGCCGATAGATAAAGACATGACATCTACTCCGTCAGCTATTGCTTGATCCATTCCAGCAAGCACGTCGGTTGATGCAGACTCGTATGTGTAATAAGCCCACAAAACTTTGTACATCGCAACATGAGCTCCCGGTGCTATTCCTCTAGCTATCCCACTCGCATATCCGAAATGACTTACTCCAAGTACAGGGGCCCCTGCAGCAGTGGACGATGTGTGTGTGCCGTGGCCTTCGGCATCTCTTGCAGAGTCGTAGTCATCCTCGGATATGTTAAATCCTGCAGCTACAAGGCCCTTGCTAAAAGACCGAGCTCCGATGAGCTTTCTATTGCAGTTAGATGGGCTGAAGGCAGTGCCGTTCTCGCACTCACCTTTCCATCTTGGAGGCACCGGCGGCATCCCCTTGTCGCTGAAGCTGGCGCTCTCTGGCCATATTCCAGTGTCAAGTATTCCAATGATGACACCTTCTCCATGGGAGCTGGCCGGCCATAGTCCAGAGCTCTGCTCTAGGCCGAGGAACTTGCTGCTGTGGGTTGTGAACAGCTTCCCAAAGGACTCTTCAATTGTTGCTCGATGAGCCGGAGATTTTTCAATCCTGGCTAGCTCTGACGACGTGAGCCTGGCGCTAAAACCGTGCATGACATGGTTATACGAATAGAGAAACTTGTCCGCGTCCACAATGGCACGGTACCAAGTCTCCTGGGTCGGAAAAGGTGCTGGTTTCTGTGAGTGGTCCATGTGGATGATGTATGTCTGGCGTCCATCGGATTCTGACTTCACAAAGCTAGTCACGGTAGACAATACAAGTAGCCATAAAAACATGTTTGCCCTGCTAGTCATTTCTAATGAAAGAGGGCAAAAAGAACGTGATGATAGGTGAGCTACTAGAACATAAAGAATTCAAAAGCATAATTAAGCAAAAGAGAGAATTGTGAAATTTTCAGTACAATTTCATTAAAGAAGAATACGTTTACTAGATCATTATTAAGATGACATATCAATCAAGATATACCCAATTAAAGGGAGATACACATTGCCATTTTGAGAGATATGGAGAATTAATATAATTATCGAAATATCTCAAACATAGGAAATTCTCCTAGAGAAATCCAGAATGAACAGTGCTCTCCAAGAATCCCTTCCTTTTATATGTGGTTTCATATGCTCTGTTCAGGATCTGAAAATTACACAAGACTTACAGATTTTTATTTGTTCTGAATCTGAACATTAGCATTACCCATATTATACCCGGATTTTAGTTAGCTTCCAACAAAACTCAATGTTATGTAATAAAAATAGATTGACACTGTCCGAAGTTCAATTAATTTAAATTATTACTGCAGTAGTGGATAGCTACTCTAAAAAGGCCTCTTGATAACCAGTGCAAGTTCTAATGAATCTCTTCAAAATTCAACTGAAATTCGGTATTGACAGAGAGAGTTTAACTTATTACAGCGTTCAGTTTAATTGTTGTCTAAGTTCGTGCCTTTTTTTTTTTTTAAGTCGGAAGATTTTTGTTTTTGCATATCAATCCTTCTATCACCTAGTCCTACCACAGACTTGTACACTCTATTAAAATTTTCGCGACATCACTAATGTGGTGGTGGAAATCCTACTGTCCAGTCCGGTAATTCTACAGGAATATAATCTTGGTGTATGTATCCAAAAGGAAAAACATTATTAATGGCAATATGATTTTAAAAAGATAGTACTTTATGAATACTAAAGGAAATCATTGATTATAAGATTGCCAGTATTGTAGGCAATCATGGGAAATTATGACATACGAGGAAATAATAATAAAGCAGGAGAGAGGATTATGAAATTTTCTATAAATTTATGCGTACATTGAAGAAGACGACATTTATTTGAGAAATAGCGGGAGAGAAAAATTACTCCTACGGATTAGAGATAATAGATTCAGGGACTTGGTTATGCTAGATTTTCAAACACCCTTTCAGTACCATTTCATTTTTATGAAAACATTTGTCAGGCAACTTCATTTGGTTTTTAACTTAAGTCACTAACAAAGTATATTATGCTGATGTGCGGTTGGTTGAATAAAACAATTATTCTCTCTTTGAGATTTTCTCTTTTTAAAGGAAAAAAAGACTAACTAAATGTTATGCATGAATTTCTAATTCTAATGCAATTACATGAATTAAATACAAGCTATTCTAGGCTAATGCATATGAAATTAATTTAATTAACTACATGACTATTCTAGATGGCATGCAATTAAATTAAACTAATATACGAATTTTTTACGGTATATCCATCCTAACATGCAATTTATATGACACACCAAGAATGATTTTCTTTTTATATTTTTGAAATCCAATGTCTTCATTAGACTATTCAATAATTACATTATTTAGCCTAAGTTATGTATGAAAATTTAACATGCTAATATAACCTAAAAATGCAAGTATATTCTAAAAATGCAATAATTATCCTAAACATGCAATTTTCTAATGTAAGATGGAAATTATCTAAATTGTATCTAGTCTACGTGATTAAATTTTATTAAATTTTAAATCATGCCATCAATTCTGTCAAAGATTTAAAATGACCCGCAATCGCCATAATATCAATTCAAATATGCAAATTAAAGATTGTGGTTACCAAGACAGACAACCCGACCTCTCTTGGATTAAACTTCCTAATTTATCCACAGTCTAATAAAATCTAGATAATTGGAAGAAAAAAAAAACCGATTACGGGCTAAATGACTAATTATGTGACTTTATATCTAGAAATAATCTACAATATATATATATATATATCATTAGATATGCAATATTCAAATTAGGCAACAAATTAAATATTCTTAGGATTATGAGGTTACCTAATATTGCAGATAGCTTTCAAAATTTGAACCAAAGGATGGCGGATCACGAAATCACAATCAGTGGGGACGGGGATTTGCGGCTCGTTGGGTAACTCGCGCGATGGCCTCTTCGCTAGTGGTGTCGATGGGTCTCCGGGTGAAATTTCGTAGTGTGGACAACTCACGGCCAAAAGCAGCGGGGCTTAGGGCTTCGCTGCTAGTGTGGCTTGGCGACTGGCGAGAGGGCACCGATAATGTCATCCTTGAGAAACAACAGGGATGTATACCAGTATCGTAGGGATGATCGCCTCGAGTTGTGATGGTAGCAACCTTGTTGGCTCGGGTATTGGTGATAGACAGCTCCGGTGGTTCTATGGTCGTGAGACGATTAGAATGAGGAGCTCACCTCTCTCTCTCAAATGTTTTGCTCAAGATGTGTTCTAAATTTCTGATTGCCCACCTCAAATTATGAAGTCCAAGTGTGCTTACATAGAAAAACTTAGGGTTTCACAACTTTAGTCTATTTACAAAATAATCCCTTAACTTTTGGATATTTTCATTTTGGTCCCTGGGGATAAAATTTAATTTAGTCCCTAAGAATTCGGTCGGCACATGGTGCATGTGTGAAGCCCTAGAAGTCCAACCTCTGTTTGGTAATAGAATATAGCCTGTGGATTACTTGTGGATTCTAGTTTGTTGCCTAAGATTGAATACCGAAGTTTAGGAAATAAAAATTGGAGGTTTCCCTAGAATGTCGACCGAATTAGTTTAGATTTCGATCTATCAATCATCATGCCTTAGGATTGGAATTCCTAAGCCTAACCCTTGTTCAAGCCAAACCAACATGAATTTGGATGAGAATACCCTCCATATAATTGCTAATTACCTAAATTACCCTTGTAGCGCACAATGGCCAATCTATCCCATGCTTATTTAAGGAATGATGTAAATGTCCATAGGTCCCTATTAAGCAAGTGATAAGGTAGACCCCACCTCCTCCTTAGAACACCCTAGAGGTCAAAGAAGGATGGCCAACCTTATCTTCTTCCTTAGATCCCAAAACCGACCTACCTCTCTCTCTATATAATTTCTCTTGTTCTCTCTCTCTCTTGAGTTTTGCGTGCACCTGGGAAGAAATTGCTTTTTTAAGCTCGTCCGGGGGCCAAATCAAACTTTGTTTTCTCCTACGCGATCGTAAGATCAAGGGAAACTCATATCTAAAGGCTGTTTGTCAAATAAATCCTTCCATTTTCAAAAATATGTGCTGAATAGAGGTTGGTCAACGGGCACTTGGTATGTTCTGCTTCTATTCAGCCTTAAACTTGATGTTTGCCACTCCATCACCTTCTTCGCCATCTCCAACTACCACCAACCTTCCAAAACATCCACCTATCATCCTTGATGCCACAGACTACCTTTGGTCACCGCACAACACCGAAACGGGCCAAAACGGCCGCAGGAAGTAGACTGTTCCCCTATTCTGTCCGCGCGGCCCGAGTAGATTCTGCTGCCTTGTTCTTGTTGCAAACGGTCCCCACATCATCCCACAACTTCCTCAGACTTGTCTCAACCTCCCTTGGACAATGTAGACCACCGAACGGTCCCAAACAACCTTCTAAGTCGAAACTATGCACCCTTCCATTTGACCGCTTCTTTCGATATCAGTTTGAGGAACCAAGGTCACTGCTTGTTCTTGGGACTTGCTGTTGCCATCTTGACACTCCGTGGACGTCACCAGTACTTCTTAGACCGTCACCAAGTTGCTCTTCTATTAGGTCTTTATTGAGAAAAACGCTTAAATAATTTTGAAGTTGACAAAACAATCAAGTTCTCTTAAGTTTCGAGATAATGCCATGAAATAATTATTTTACAGATTGTCCTTTGGTGTGGGGATGCACAGGATTGATCTGGCAAAAAGGTTTTGCTTAAATGTGATTTTTGAGGGAATCGAAAGTTGTGTCAAGCTCAGAAGTTGAGTGAGGATAGCTCAAACGTTGGATAGATGCTCAAGCTCTGAGTGGAGTATTCACATGTAAAAATCAAAACTTGAAGACGATTTCGAAATGTACTTAATTGATACATCACAACAAATACAATCGAGCTGGATCATTATTGAGGATTTTAGGAGATAGAGATCAATCAAGGATGAGAAATCAAGGAGAAATACACAACTTTACAACTGAATGAAATCATTTATAGAAACTCAGGATCATAATTGTATGGACGATTTGATCTGAATAGGGAAGACTTTTCTTTGGCGATCCTCGGCGGCTACGAGATCTTCTTTTGGTATTTGTCTTGTCCAAATGAAAAGTTTTAGAGAGAACTCTTCTGGAAGCCTTGCAACGGTTAGATTGGAGGCGGAGGAGTATAAAAGATATCTTACGGCTGAAGGGAAATAATATTAATGTTAAGAGGGAAAAGTGTTCATGATTATTAGATCGGAGTACTTCATATTATGCACACTTCTTGATTCATCCATTGTAATTGTGAGGAGACGTACACAAGAGTGTTAAGCGCTAGGTAAGGATCCTGTGTTTCAAGAAGATCACTAAACTGTAACCTCTCAAGCAATTTACTAGTAGAATCCAGTCGATTGGATAATAGCCGAAGAAGTGGATGTAGGCTCAACTAAAGCCGAACCACTATAAACCTTCTATGCATTCTTCTCTATCCCTTACTGTAATCATATCATATGTCTTGTGATAGTTGAACTGCATACGAATCGTTCATAGTGATATACTGTGCTTCAATTATATGAGACGTCTTAATAGTGCCAATGCAATTTGAATTTCGCGATAAATATTGAAATTACACTATAATCACCTATTCACCCCCTCTAGGTGATATCGTTTGCTACAATAGTTGTGACATTGAGTCTTAGCCTCGATTGGGTTGAATTGACATTCGTTGTTTGTCGAATCATGCTAAGGAGCTCAAGTGTGCATGAAGAACGTTATTGTTGTCTCAAGATCATTTGATGGTGAGTTGAGCTCTAATCCTTGGTTAAGTTGCTAATTGCATTCGAAATTAGTTTGATTAAAATCTAGGGATGTCTAGGAAGCGTGATTAGGGCCGATTTAGATTAGAGACTTAGTTTGGTTAAGTTGCTAATTGCATTCGAAATTCGCATTCTTGATTAATCTTTATTCCTGAGAATCTTTAAGAATGATCCAGCTCGATTGTATCCATTATAGTGTATCAATCAAGTACATCTTGAAGTTCTTTTCAAGTTCTGACTATTGCTCGTGAATACTCTCCTCAAATCTTGAGCATCATACCAATGTCTGAGCTATCCTTGCTCAACGTTTGAGCTCGACACAGCATCTGAGTCCCTCAAAAATAACATCTGAGTCAAATCTTTTGCCAGATTCAATCATGTACATCCTCGCACCAAAAGGACAATCTGTAAAACAAGCATTCCACGGATTATCACAAAACTTGAGAATGCTTGGATTGTTTTGTCAACTTCAAAATCATTTAGGGTTATTCTCAACATGTCCCCCTTTTTGATGATGATAAAACTATCCACAAAAGTTTCGAATATTTGAATAAAAAGGTGAGCAACTATAGTCTAGTTACTCTAGTAAGATCTTGCTAATGGATAATTTTACCAATCCGCCCTTTATACTTTTAGCAAGAGTAAGTTAAGAGGTTCAGAAGCTAGTTTTGCAATATCATGAATGATTTCAGAAATTGTGATATCTAAAAAAATCAATTTAGAATTTAAGCATGTACGCAACTTCATAGCATTTGTAATGTAATATTATGTGATTCTAAGTGATTTCAATAATTCTCGGTCACATGAATGATAATCTTGAGCAGCACAAAAATTGAGAGCATGACAATTGTGATCTAGAGTTTATACTCAAATGCTCAGAATATCTTGTTCTAGTATGAGCTCAGAACTTGCAGTTCTTTAATTAACTTGCTCACATTATGACAATTGTAACACATTTAACTTAATCTGTTTGGAATAAGAGATATTTGCATGTGCTCTAATTAAAGAAATGTTCAGAATAAAGAGTTTGTTCAAATGTTCTACTTAAGCAATGAAATTTCCTTCAAGGTCATGATTCTACTGAGCAAGAGAACCTGAGTTCTCAACTTTCCAACCAGTGAACCTGTATATGCTTCTCCTTGTGCTTATCCTGTTTGCTCTTATAGTGCATAGCATTCACAGCACAATCATAGCATTCACAACACAATGCCACAATACATTCACAATATAGCATAGTGCAGTGCGCATATATCATTCATAGTTCAGTGCATCACTTTTGTAACTTTGGTATGATACCACATCACTTTTGTAATTTCTCCCTCTTTTTGTCATCAACATAAAATGGTCAAAATAAATGAGAAGGCATAGGTATTATTGAACACTGATCATAGTAATCATTAAGCACATAGTATAATTATCAAGTTGGGATTGATAATATCAACCAAATAGCCTCAGACAGTTCAGTCCTAAGTAGAGAGCACTGCTCCCCTTTTGTTAAACAAACATGTAATGACTGAATATAAGTGAAAAACAAATCAAGATCCAACATCCAGAATAACAATATTCGAGTACAGATCAAACACAAAAAAGATTTAAAATATTTGAAAAAGAAGAAATCTTTTTAGTCTTTTGGATTTGAGGTTGGAGTTAAAGTTGATGGGGCTGAATTAGGTTGGCTTGGTTTGTTCGTATGTAGACAAAGACCGCGACATTCTGATTTTTCCTGTCATTTCAAGACTCATTAATGAGAAAATATCTAGCGATGTTTTTCAGTCGTATCTCGCTCGGATTTGATCAATCTTGAGTTGACTGACCAAAAGGGAAAGGCTAACGTGAGACAAGGTACGTGGACCTAGGGAATTTGAATAGGAAATGACACTTTGACCATAAAGATTGTCGAATGGACATTTAGAGCCATAAAAGGTTTATCTAAGAACGATTAAGGAATGCACTGCTAGCGTTATATGATTGGAGCGTGGGTGATGTCGCTTAACCAATATATGATTTGCAAAATTTTTCTAAATTGAACAGTGACGATCGAGACCATTGGAACTAGTGATAGACCTCGCAATTACATGAAAATCAAAGTCGCCATGAATAGACGAGCCCTAATTGTGATATGAATCACAGAGTCGATACGCGTAACATTCGCAAAAGCCGTCCGTCAGTTCGGGATAGGCTGGAATCGCATTGGATAGAGAAATGATTCAAAAATAAGTCTTGAAATTTGAAAATAGAGGATCAAGAATTTCAATATTGCAATTAGATTGGTCGTCGCCTTATTGAAGAAATTTGGAATTAGAAAAAAAAAATGACGTTCCGGACGTCGGGGGTAAAATTACCATTTTGCCCCTCAAGCCCTAACCTTGCCTATATGATTGGATGATGGCATTTTGGTCATAAACCACACCCAATAGCTATCGAAAATTTGAAAAAATGAGACCCATTGGATGAGCATTGATTGACTCGTTGGACAAGTGTCAATGGATTAAGCTTTGAGTTGATAGAATCACTTTTAACCTACCATTCAACTTAAGTTGACTCTTGAAAATTGAATAAACCTCACTCTCTCTCTCCCACTTGGCTGACCACCCCCTCCATCACCGATTTTTTCTTCTTCTTCTTCCCTTCTTCCTTGCCGTGAAGCTCGTCGCCCGACAAGATTCTGCCCCCGTCGTTGCTCGCTCTGACCCCCGTCTCCGGTGACTTTCAGCCGCCGAGTCGACCACCTACTGCTTCCTCATCCTCTTGCCGACGTTCCACAAGTAGAAGCGAGTCATTTGGCCACCTGAGGAGCTCCGGCCCGCCAATCTCCCGAAAGTCGACGGAAATCGTCGCAACCAGAGATAAGCCACGGTTTAGGCCTCATAGGACCCCGAAATCTTGGAGTTTTTCAACTAAATTTTGTGAAAATCTAGGGGACATATAAAATGAGTTGTGGTAAAAATTTTGGGTGAATTTGATGGATTTTTGACCCCAAATGGGTCTTGTGTTTGAAGGGCTAGAATTGACCGGTAGCAAACCCGGAGGAATCGGAGCCGTTCAAGGACTTTTCGGCGTCGCCTTGGCTCCAAATTTTCAGTGAGGCTCCCAAACCCTTAGAAATACATGTTAGCAAGTATATTAGTAAATAAATTGAGGATTTAAGTTGGTTTAAGGGCTGTTGAGTTTGAGTAGGGATATGCACAGAACCGAGTATGCCCTGTTCAGTTCTGTGCATACCGATTCTGTTGGGGACTTTTAGGTGTTGGAATTGAGTCTCAAATTCATCATTGAGACACTCTAGGATGTTGATGGACATGTCAATAAGGTTTATGTCCCTTGGATTGATGATTTGAGCAAGAAAAATTGATGATTGGATGAATTTCCTTAGGTTGCGCGGCTGAGTTATTCTTGAACCATTTAGACCGAATTCTTGAGGTGCTTGGGAAGGGATTTTGTTGAGTGAAACTTGAGGTAAGGGGATTCTAGACCTTTGATAGGAGGATTGGACTCAATTGAGTGATTTGTGTGCGAATTGATCGACTCTTGGAAGTCATAGTGTGGTTGTCCAATGCATGTCCTAGAAACATATAGAGGACTTGAATGTTTGACATTGCTTGTGCTATGAATTGAGTGTCATATTTGAATGTAAAAATAAATTGTCTCGCATGCCATGGAAGTGTCGTTAGCTGCATGAGTTGTATTCGAATGTGTGCTATGAAATAAATTGAACTTGTGGTATGCCTGAGAAGTTGTGACACCCTGAGGTGTATGAGACGAGGGGCTGTGTGGATGAATGCCCAGAGGTGCTGAGGCGTGGGGTTTGAATTGAATGGCACCCTGAGGCGTACGAGAAGCGGGGTTGAGAATGCCATAGTCTTGATGCGTTGAAACGCGGGACGGAGTTGAGAGGTGTCGACACAAGCTTGAATGAGATTGAAAATCTGATGCGTTTACGCGGATTTGTCAATGAGACGGTCTGATGCGTTTACGCGGACAGAGCCTGAGGCGTTATAAACGCGGGCATGAAAGTGAGGCAAACCAGAAAGGGACGAAAGGTGTAATCTGACTTGGCATAATGTGCTTGATTCTAATGATATTATATGATGCCATGATTGCATTCTTGACATCCGTGTGCTATTTCGTGCAAGTTGAATGCCTCATGTGGTTTTGTCTAAATTGCTTGTGATTGTAATTGCCTGAGTGGACGGTCAGCCTAACCTAGGATTAGGACCCACCTTACTGAGATGTATATCCCACCCTGTTGAGGGATCATATTGTCAGATCCTAGCTCGTCGTCAAGTGGCCAATCCGTTTTGGAGATCCAAAAGAGATGTCGGTGTATTTTGATGAGTTCCCAAATGGACAAGGGACCGTTTATGTTAAGAAGTGCACGGTTTTCTAGGTAGATGAGAGCAGTAGTAGCTGGAAGTCTCACAGGTACGAGGCATGGTTCAGAAAGGTAGGGGACTTTCCACAGGGCCGCTGAAGCCCACTAAGGTACCCCGTGGGGTGATACCCAGTTGGTGCCATCCTGCTCGGGATTTAGTGGAAACCGAGGGGTTCGTCGCTGGCTCGAGGATTGGTCCTGAGAGGACCCCAACCTTGGAAGACACCGATGAGGTCATAGTTGTCACGTCCCGCGCCTTGGGCACGAGCATGTGACTCCCTGCAAGCAAACCAAATATCTCTCGTGGTCCCAAGATCCACACATAAGTCAAGAAACATATAATATACAAACACGCGGAAGCAATAATGAAATAACTCCTCCTTACAAAATATGAAGTGGGACCTGGATAGCGCAAATACTGTCATACATGATATCCAACTGTTCATATAGATACAGAGCTACTGCATCCACTAACATAGGGGACGGGGTAAGTACACAAAAAGAGGTCCAACCTTAAGCATCCAAGGAAAATAGGGTCAGGGTCGCCACCAAAAGATCTAACTAATAACCGGGAGCTCCTAAGATGAGTTGCTAGAGTCCTCGGTTTCCTTTGCGTCCTCCGTGGGCTCGTCCTCCGTGAAGGTCTCCTAGCGAACCTCGATGGTGTCTTCGATGGTATCCTCAGCAGACGGCTCCACGAGATCCTCCTCAGTCGCCTCGACCACAATAACCTCCTCCTCCGTGTCCTCCAAGGTCGGAGTCCTCTCCGGTCCAATCCTTGAATCGGTAACAGACCCTTCAGCCTAGTCTAAGTTCGGGTAGGGTGGCACCAACTAGGAACAACTCCCTAGGGCACCTCATTGGGCTTCAACAGCCCGGTAGACATATTTCCAACCATTCTGAATCAGGCCTCACACTTGTGAGGCTTCCAACTAGTACTATCATCGTCTATCCAAACTACGGTACACTTCCTGACATAAATGGTTCTCTGCCCGTCAAGGAACTCATCAAAATAGGTGGACATCTCCTTGGGGTCACCAAAACGTATAGGCTACATCGTTAAGACCTAGGATCTGTAAAAATAAGGATCCCCAACGGGATGAGATTCACATCTCAGTAAAAGAGTCCTAACCCTAGGTTAGGCCGACCGTCCACTCAGGCAGTCACATACCCCAAAATTCAAACTCATAGATATCTGAGACAATGCAAATATAGTTAACAACACACAGATGATAGGCATACAATTATGACATCATAACACAATCAGATGATTATGCACAACTCGCCCTGCCACATCACTACAGCCACATTTTCTCGTCTGCCTCATTCTCATGCCCGCATTTAAAACCCATCAGACTCGATCCGCGTAAACGCATCATACGGTCATTGACAACCCGCGTAAACGCATCAGGTTTCAATGATACTCTAGGCGAGTGTCAACACATCACATCTCCGTCTCACGTTTCAACGCATCAGGACCGTGGCCTTCTCAATCCCGTGTCTCGTACGAATCAGGGTGCCACAAAACTCCAACCCCGTGCCTCAGCAACTCAGGGTACTCATTTCCACCACCCCGCATCTCGTACGCATCAGGGTCTCACCATGTCACACTCATGCCATGATTCTCAATTCATTTTACATACATAACAACAGGTGCAATTCAAGCACAATTCACATACTCTTGGCATGCAAGATAATCAAAGTGACACTCAGACATGGCAGATAATTCAAGCACACGCATTAGCACACATTAATCCCCTATACCATCTTAGGACGCACCAAGAATATTCATCTTGGAATCTCTCACAAATCAATCAAATTATCGCCCGAATCACCAAATTGAGTCCAATATTCCTATCGTAAGTTTATGATTCCCTTACCTTAAGCTTGATACCACAAAAATCCTCTCCTTAAAGCCTCCAACAATTCGATCCAATGATCCAAGAACAAACCCACCGTGCAACCTAAGAAAATCCAACCAATTGTCAATTTCCTCATCCATGAATCACAAACCTCCATAACACAATCCTCATCATCCTAGCACGTCTCAATCACCAATTTGAGACTTAAAATCAACAATCATCAGCCCCCACATAACCAGTTTGCACATAACCGAACCAAGCTATGTTCAGTTCTGTGTAAACCGAGCATATCCAGCCCTTAATCTACTCCAAATTCACCATTTAATCACTAACCTACTTGCTAGCATGTCTATCCAAGGGTTTAAGAGGCTCACCGAAGATTTGAGGTCGAGTCGTCGCCGAAATTCCTTCGAAAGTCGCCGGCTCCTTCAAGACTACAAACCGGCAGTTTCTGTCCAATATTCACAAGACCCATTTAGGGTCAAAACTCCATCAAATTAAGCTCAACTTTTTAACACAGATTACTAAAAGAGTCCCTTAGATCTCCAAAAAATTTAGTCGCATGACTCCAACATTTCGAGGTCCTAAAGGATTAGAAACTCTGCCTACCTCAGATTGTGCCGATTTCCATCGGCTTCCAGGAGAATGGTTGGCCGTAGCTCCTCGGTGGCTCAATCGACGTACTTCCACTTCGAGTAGGTCAGCAAGAGACTAAGCTAGGAGGGTGTGGTTAGCCGGAGTCCAGGCGGTGGCTGGAGGGAGTTGTCAGAGCTGGGGAATGGGTGGCGCAAAACCGTTCGGCGAGTGGCAGAAGAGAGGAAGAAGAAAAAGAGGGTTTCGGTGATGGTGGGGAGTGTATGGCCGATCAAAATGAGAGGAGAGAGAGAGAAAAATAGTTATATTCAAGGTTCAAGGTCAAAGGTTGAATGGTAGCTGGGTAATAGTGGACAAGACCACTCTTTCGCTCATCCATTGACACATGTCCTAAGTGTCAATCAAGGGTGATCCAATGGCCATGTTCTCTCCCAATTTTCGGTGGCTCTTTGGGGAAATAAAAGACCAAAATGCCCTTCTTCAACTGCATAAGCAAGGCTAAAGCTTTGAGGGGCAAAATGGTAATTTCGCCCCCGATGTCCGGAACGTCGTTTTTCTCAATCCAATATTCTTTGATAAGGCGACGACCAATCCAAACATGACGTTGGAATTCTTGATTCTCCATTTTCAATTTTCAAGACTCGTTTCTGATTATTTTCTCTATTAGACGTGGTTCCAGCCTATCCCGAACCGACGGGCGGCTTTTGCAGACTTTACGCGTATCGACCCTATGATTCATATCACATTTAGGGCTCGTCAATTCGTGGTGACTTTGGTTGTCATGTAATTGTGAGCGTCTATCACTAGTTTCTATGGTTTCGATCGTCATTGTCCGATTTAGGAAAATTTTGCAAATTATACATTGGTTAAGCAGCATCACCCGCGCTCCAATCGTATAACACTAGCAATGCATTCCTTAATCGTTCTTAGATCGGTCTTTTATGGTTCTAAATGTCCCCTTGACAATCCTTATGGTCAAAGCGTCATTTCCTATTCGAGTTCCCTAGGTCCACGTACCTTGTCTTGCGTTAGCTTTTCTCTTTTGGTCAATCTACTCAAATTGATCAGATTCGAGCGAGATATGACTAAAACGCATCGCTAGATATACTTATCATTAATGAGTCTGAAAATGACCGGGAAATCAGAATGTCACAACTCTTCCCCCTTGCAAAAATTTCGTCCCTGAAATTTACATCTAGCTTAATTACTCAAACAAATGGGGGTGTTGTCGCCTCATCGTCTCTTCGTTTTCTCACGCGGCGCCTTCGGTTCCATGGTGCTCCCACACCACCTTGACCAATGGAATCTTCTTATTCTTGAGGATTTGCTCCTTCCGGTCCTCGATTCTGACCGACTTCTCCACGTAGGATACTCGGTCATCTACTTCTATGACCTCACAATCTAGTATATGTGTCGGGTCTGGTTCATATTTTCGTAACATTGACACATGAAAAATATTATGCACCTGTGATAGATTAGGCGGCAAAGCAAGCTTGTAGGCCAAGGTTCCAATTTGCTCCAGTATCTCAAATGGACCCACGTATCTTGGGCTCACTTTTCCCTTCTTCCCAAATCGCGATAATCCTCTCATCGGTGGCACCTTGAGGAAGACATGATTGCACACTTGAAACTCCAAAGGCTTACGCTGCTTATTCACATAGCTCTTCTGACGACTCTATGCCGTCCTCAGTCTATCCCGAATTATCTTTACCGCTTCAACCGATTGTTCTACCAACTATGGGCCTGTGATACTTCTTTCTCCCACCTTATCCTAGCAAATTGGGGTTTTACAGGCCCTTCCATAGAGCGCTTCAAATGGCGTCATTTTGATACTCTGTTGGTAGCTATTATTGTAGGTGAATTCCACCAAATGTAGCTGATCCTCCCATCTACCTTTAAAATCTATGATGCATGCTCACAACATATCCTCAAGTGTCTGAATCGTCCTTTTTGACTGTCCGTCTGTCTATGGATGGTACACAGTGCTAAATTGTAGTCGTGTTCCCATAACATCTTGCAAGCTTTTCCAAAAGTTTGCCGTAAATTTGGGATCTCTATTAGAGGTAATCATCACAGGCACTCCATGTAGTCTCACAATCTGCCTCATGTATAACTCGACGTATCTATCCATTGCGAAATCTTTTCGTACAGGAATGAAGTGGGCGGACTTGGTCAATCTGTCCACGACTACCCATATAGAGTCGTGATCTCTCTGGCTCCTCGGGAGTCCCATCACAAAATCCGTAGTTATATGCTCCCACTTCCATTCCGGAATCTCTAGCGGCTGTAATAGCCCTCCAGGCTTACAGTGCTGCGCTTTCACTTACTGGCATATCAAACACTTAGCCACATATTTCGCCACATCCACCTTCATTTCATTTCACCAATAGTGTTGTTGCAAGTTCTGATCCATTTTCGTACTTCCAGGGTGGATACTATAATTTCTCCTGTGAGCTTCTGATAAAATCCTTTCCTTGAGTCCTTCATCCTTTGGCACGCACAGTCGTCCTCGGAACTTCAAATTTCGTCTTCTGACACCTGAAATTCTGGTTTTCTCTTTGTCGGGTCCATCTCTAAAACTTTATGAATCTCTGGGTCTGTAGACTGTAAGGCCTTTATTTATTCCTGGACCTTAGGTTCTACCCTCAATGTCGCTATCAAACTGGACAACTGACAGACTTCTAGTTTGAATTCGGAATCTCTCAGATTCTCGATCATCGACCGCCCCTTTACTAGCAGACAGGCGATGCTCGACTTTCGGCTAAGCGCATCTGCAACTCTATTTGCTTTCCCAGGGTGATACAGTAAATCACAATCATAGTTTTTCAGCAGCTCCATCCACCGACGCTACCTCATATTCAGTTTTTTTTGGGAAAACAGATACTTTAAGCTCTGGTGGTCAGTGTAAATCTGAAACTTTTTGCCACATAGGTAATGCCTCCAAATCTTCAGAGCAAATATAATCGCTGCTAACTCGAGATCATGCGCTGGGTAGTTCATTTCATGTGGCCTTAGCTGTCGGGATGCGTAGGCCACTACTCTTCCATGCTGCATCAATACACAGCCCAGTCCTTTCAGCGAAGCATCGCTATAAATCCTGTAGCCTCCTAGTCTTGATGGAATTGTCAACACCGGTACGGTCGTCAACCGATACTTGAGTTCTTGAAAACTCCTTTCACACTTGTTTATCAATTCAAACCTTTTTTCCTTCTTTGTCAGCTTCGTCAAGGAGATGGCTATGGATGAAAACTTCTCTACAAATCTTCTATAATACCCTGCCAATCCCAAGAAACTTCTGACTTCCGTGACCGTAGTGGGCTTAGGCCAATTGGTTATCACTTCGATCTTTGCAGGATCCACTGCAATCCCTTCTCCAGATACCACATGACCAAGAAAGGCTACCTTGTTAAGCCAGAACTCACATTTACTCAATTTAGCATATAGCGAGTGCTCCCTCAGGGTCTGCAGAACAATACTCAGGTGCTCTTCATGTTCTGCATCACTCATTGAGTAAATCAAGATATCGTCAATAAAGACTATGACGAATCTGTCCAGGAATTCCTTAAATACTCGATGCATTAAATCCATGAATGCGGCTGGAGCATTGGTTAATCCAAAAGGCATTACTGTAACTCATAGTGACCATACCTCGTCCTAAAAACAGTTTTAGGTATGTATTCCGTTTTGATCCTCAACTGGTGATACTCGGTCCTCAAGTCAATCTTTGAGAATACCGCTGCTCCTTGCAACTGATCAAACAAGTCATCGATTCTTGGCAGTGGGTGCTTGTTCTTCACTGTTACCTAGTTCAACTGCCGATAGTTGATGCATAGACGCAAAGATCTATCCTTCTTCCTTACGAATAGCACCGGCACTCCCCACGGCGAAGCACTCTGTCGGATGAATCCCTTATCCAGCAGTTCCTACATCTGCACCTTTAACTCTTTTAATTCTGATGGGGATATCCTATAAGGTGCCTTCGAGATCGGCTCCGTTCCAGGAGCTAACTTGATCACGAATTCTATCTTTCGCTCCGGTGGCAATCCTGACAACTCTTGGGGAAATACGTCAGGAAATTCACGTGCTACCGAGATACTCTCTAGTTTTAGCTCTTCGATAGTCGTGTCCATTACTGCCATTAAGTATGCTTGACACCCTTCAGACATCAACCTGGTCACTTCCAAAGACGAGACTAAGGGAATCGAGATTCCTCCTCGACTTCCCACCAATTCAAAGCTAGGACGGCCTTCAGGGTAAAAGTAAATTGTCCTATTACCACAATCTACCACTGCCCCCTGTTTACCCAACCAATCCATCCTTATGATCACATCAAAATCATGTATGGGCAATATAGCTAGATCAATACTCTCCTTACTCCCTCTAATCACAATTTCACAACCAGCACAGCTCAAAGAAACCAGTATTTTATCCTTTAACGGAGTGGCAACATGCAGAACTATATTCAACAGTTCTGACTTCATACCCACCAATTCAGCAAACTGAGAAAACACAAATGAATGCATGGCACCAGGATCAAATAATGCATATACAGCTTAATCGCACAAGTAAACCGTACCTGTGACCACGTCTGGCACTTCCTCCACCTCTCTGCGGGTTACTGCATATACCCTTCCCTGAGCCGGTGGTCAATTCGGTTCGATTTGAGGAGTGGCAGTTGACGGTCCAGCTTGCGATCTCTGTCCTTGAGGTTTACTCGTCGGAGCTTGATTTGGGCACGTCCTCATCTGGTGGCCCAGCTGGCCACACTTAAAACAAGCTCCAGTCCTTACTAGGTATGGCCCATTTCCATGCCTTCTGCCACAAAGGCGGCAGTTCCAATTTATGGGATTTGGTGGCTTCACAATATTTTTCCTTACTGGAGGCACGAAGCGTCTATTGCCCGCCATCAATCTCTTGCCCATCTAGCGGTTGTCTCTAAATGGGGTAAACCGCGATCCAATTGCGGTATTCCTCTCTTTCAAGTCCCTTTCAATCATTTGGCCTCGCTCATAGATCTCCTTATAGGTCCTCAGATTTAGGGCAATCATCTGACTACGGAGCTCAGGCCTCAAACCATCCCTAAATCTCCGTGCTTTCTCCTAGGGATCCTCTACGGATCGAGGTGCATACCTTGATAATCTGGAGAACTCGGCCTTATACTGATCTATCGTCAGTTGGTTCTGGCGCAACTGTAAAATTCCACCTGCTTCATTTCCCTAGCCGTCTCTAAGAAATACTTGTCGTTGAACGCCGTCTTAAAGGCTTCCCAGGTCATGGCTGCTCCTTCAGGGAAAACATCATTCTTAGTGGTAGCCCACCAGTCGTTTGCAGTACCCTCCAGCTGGTATACTGCCAGTAGTACTTTCTCCTCATCTGTGTACCTTAGCACTCCAAAAGCTTTCTCCAACTTCTCAATCCACTTGGGTGCTAGCTTGGGATCTCCAGTCCCATCGAACTGGGTAGGCTTCAGCTTTATGAATAGTTCCACTAGTTGACCCATTTGTCTAGCCATGACAATTTCCTCCTGGGCATTCACTACCTCATTGTCCTGGTTAAGTTCACCCTAGCTTCCATTGCCACCATTGTTGCCGTTGTTAACGTTGACGGCAGTTATGGCGACTCCTACCGCCTGGGCTATGGCAGCATCCTGATCCTGGGTCTACCTATCAATAAGGTCACCGATTCTCTCCAGTGCTCTTAGCACGCCATCCATCCTCGGGTCTTCAACCACAGGCAGCCTCGAGTTAGAAGCTCCACCTTTAGACCTTCCAGATCTCCTAGATGGGTTGCTCATCTTTATATTCCTTTCCTAAGCCTGATCCACCACAAATCCAGCAATGAGTTGGTACTTACTCATTCTTCCAAGTCCAGAGCTACTAACTATACCTTAACAGAAATAGTCATAATATAACAATCTCCATACAATAATTTCCAGAGACACTTCAACAAGCAGCACATGGTCGTTCCTCAGTTCCGTTCCCTCCAACGGTTCACTAAAAACCATACTCATTCATTCGACGGGCCAAAGTCCAGAAATGACTTTCAACACCAAGTAGGGAACTCAATCCTCATACCTTACCACAACCCTGTCAAGGCCAAATGCCATTCAAAAGTGTCAAGTAACATGCTATGCACTCCATGTCTTATCCTAACCAGTTTCTTAAGATCTCGCTAATCATCCAAGTCCCAACTTAATCCTCCTTATTACTCCAATCCTCAACCAACTTTGGATCGAACTGACCTTACTTTGATACCAAGCAAGACGGGGATGTCACGCCCGGCGCCCCGGGCACGAGCACGCAACTCCCTGCTAGCAAACCAAATATCTCTTGTGATCCCAAGATCCACACATAAGTCGAGAGACATATAATATACAAACACGCGAAAGCAATAATGAAATAACTCTCCCTTACAAAATATGAAGTGGGACTTGGATAGCACAAATACTGTCATACATGATATCCAACTGTTCATATAGATACAGAGCTACTGCATCCGCTAACATGGGGGACGGGGTAAATACACAAAAAGGGGTCCATCCTCAAGCATCCAAGGAAAACAGGGTTAGGGTCGCCACCAAAAAATCTAACTAACAACTAGGAGCTCCTAAGACGAGCTGCTAGAGTCCTTAGTCACCTCTACGTCCTCCGTGGGCTCGTACTCTAAGAAGGTCTCCAAGCGAACCTCGATGGTGTCCTCCATGGTATCATCAGCAGATGGCTCCACGAGATCCTCCTCAATCGCCTCGACCACAATGACCTTCTCCTCCTTGTCCTCCAAGGTCGGAGTCCTCTCCGGTCCAATCTTTGAACCGGCAACAGACCCCTCAGCCTGGTCTAAGTCTTATGTAGGGTGGCACCAACTAGGAACAACTCCTTAGGGCACCTCATTAGGCTTCAGCGGCCCGGTAGACACATCTCCAACCTTCCTGAATCAGACCTCATACCTGTGAGGCTTCCAACTAGCACTACTGCGTCTACCTAAACTATAGTACACTTCCTGACATAAATTGTTCCCTGCCCGCCAAGGAACTCATCAAAATATGTGGACATCTCCTTGGGGTCACTAAAATGTATAGGCCACATCGTCACGACCTAGAATCTATAAAAATAAGGGTCCCTAATGGGGTGAGATTCACATTTCAATAAAAAGAGTCATCACCCTAGGTTAGGCCGACCGTCCACTCAGGCAGTCACATACCCCAAAATTCAAACTCATAGATATTTGAGGCAATGCAAATATAGTTAACAACACACGGATGACAGGTATACAATGATGGCATCATAACACATTCAGATGATTATGCACAACTCGCCCTACCACATCACTACAACCACCTTTTCCCGTCTGCCTTATTCTCATGCCCGCGTTTAAAAGGCATCAGGCTCGGTTCGCGTAAACGCATCAGACCGTCATTGATAACCCGCGTAAATGCATTAGGTTTCAATGATATTCTAGGCCAGTGTCGACACATCACATCTTCATCCCGCGTTTCAATGCATTAGGACCGTGGCCTTCTCAACCCCATGTCTCGTACACATCAAGGGGCTACACAACTCCAACCTCGCGCCTTAGCAACTCAGGGTACTCATTTCCACCACCCTGCGTCTCGTACGCATTAGGGTCTCACCATGTCACACTCATTCCAAGATTCTCAATTCATTTCACATATATAACAACAGGTGCAACTCAAGCACAATTCACATACTAATGGCATGCAAGATAATCAAAGTGACTCTCAGACATGGCTGATAATTCAAGCACAAGCATTAGCACACATTAATCCCTTGCACCATCTTAGGACGCACCAAGAACATTCATCTTGGAATCTCTCACAAATCAATCAAAGTATCGCCCAACTCACCAAATTGAGTCCAATCTTCCTATCGTAAGTTTATGATTCCCTTACCTTAAGCTTGATGCCACAAACCTACTTGCTAGCATGTCTATCTAAGGGTTTAAGAGGCTCACCGAAGATTTGAGGTCGAGTCGTTGCCAGAATTCCTTCGAAAGTAGCCGGCTCCTTCAAGACTGCAAACCGGCAGTTTCTATCCAATATTCACAATACCCATTTGGGGTCAAAAATCCATCAAATTAAGCTCAACTTTTTACCACAGATCACTAAACGAGTCCCCTAGATCTCCACAAAATTTGGTTTCAAGACTCCAACATTTCGAGGTGCTAAAGGGTCAGAAACTCTGCCTACCTCAGATTGTGCCGGTTCCCGTCGGCTTCCGGGAGAATGGTTGGCCGAAGCTCCTCGATGGCTCAATCGACATGCTTCCACTTCAAAGAGGTCGGCAAGAGGCTAAGCTTGGAGGGTGTGTCGGCCGGAGTCTAGGCAGTGGTTGGAGGGGGTCGTCGGAGCTGGCGAACTGGCGGCGCAGAACCCGTCGACAAGCGGCAAAAGAGAGGAAGAAGAAGAAGAGGGTTTCGGTGATGGTAGGGAGTGTATGGCCGGTCAAAATGAGAGAAGAGAGAGAGAAAAAGAGTTATATTCAAGGTTCAAGGTCAAAGGTTGAATGGTAGTTGGGTAATAGTGGACAAGACCACTCTTTAGCTCATCCATTGACATATGTCCTAAGTGTCAATCAAGGGTGATCCAATGGCCATGCTCTCTCCCAATTTTCGGTGGCTCTTGGGAAAAATAAAATACCAAAATGCCCTTCTTCAACTGCATAAGCAAGGCTAAAGCTTTGAGGGGCAAAATGGTAATTTCACCCTCGACGTCCAGTACGTCGTTTTACTCAATCCAATATTCTTTGATGAGGCGACGGCCAATCCAAACATGATGTTGGAATTTTTGATTCTCTATTTTTAATTTTCAAGACTTGTTTGTGATTATTTTCTCTATTAGACGTGGTTCCAGCCTATCTCGAACCGACGGGCGGCTTTTGCAAACTTTACACGTATCCACCCTGTGATTCATATGACATTTGGGGCTCGTCAATTCGTGACGACTTTGGTTGTCATGTAATTGTGAGGGTCTATCACTAGTTCTTATGGTTTCGATCATCACTGTCCGACTTAGGAAAATTTTGCAAATTATACGTTGGTTAAGCGACATCACCCGCGCTCCAATCGTATAACGCTAGCAATGCATTCCTTAATCGTTCTTAGATCAGCCTTTTATGGTTCTAAATGTCCCCTCGACAATCCTTATGGTCAAAGCATCATTTCCTATTCGAGTTCCCTAGGTCCACGTACCTTGTCTCGTGTTAGCCTTTTCCTTTTGGCCAGTCTACTCAAATTGATCAAATTCGAGCGAGATATGACTAAAAC
The DNA here is from genome assembly GCA_028455895.1 of Rhodomyrtus tomentosa. Lineage (NCBI taxonomy): Eukaryota > Viridiplantae > Streptophyta > Magnoliopsida > Myrtales > Myrtaceae > Rhodomyrtus > Rhodomyrtus tomentosa. Next base: position 15,716,674 of record JAPCWY010000008.1, read on the forward strand.
ACATCACTAGATGTGCTTCTTATTAATGAGTCTAAAAATGACAGGGAAATCAGAATGTCATAATAGTGATCGAGGCCACCGAGGATGACCAGGTGGAGCCATCAGTTGATGAGACATTGGAGGACACCGTGAAGGTTTGCTCAGAGACCTTCTCGGAGTACGACCCACTGAGGAGGCTGAGGAGGAGACTGACGACTCTAGTAGCTCGACATAGGAGTTTTTGTTCCTGGTCTGCCATTTTTATGGTGACCACGATGCTTGTTCCTTTTTTAGAGCAGATATGATCATCTTTTGTGTTAGCCTTGCCACCCTAGTGATCAGCGTGTTTAGTTTGTCGTGCCATGTATGGATATTTGGAAGTTCATGTATTATTGGTACCTTCGTTACCCAAGTCCCATTTTATATTTGTACGGAGGAGTTTTATATCGTCGCTTTCGCGTGCTTTCTATATGATATCTCTCTCGACTTATATTTGAATCCTGGGACGTCGAGAGATAATTTATGCTTGTAGGGAGTCGCGCGCTCGTGCTCGGGGCGAGGGACGTGACGAAGACAAACTTGGATAACTGGCTGAGTTTCTAGTCCAGATCCTACAGTAGATGGAGGATCCTGCTGTCCATAAAGCCCAGCTGAGATTCTGAAAGCTTTTCAATTGCTATCTTCCTTTGTTCTATCTCAAAATCTACCTTGGCAGTCAAGCCTTCAACATATGAGTGTAAAGAGCCCCACATGTTTGTCAGGTTTTGGTCCATCTCTCTCTACCTCTGCACAATTTCCCTAAGTACCTTCGTTCTGTTCAACCCATCAAAATCTTCTTCAGTCTGAATAGCAAGGTTTAAAGACTCCCCTTGAGTTTTAGCGCTTATATCTAATGGTATTGCTTCCATATTCAGATTGTTCTCAGCTCTATCTTCTGAGCTTCTTGACTCTCAATTACTACCAAATAAATCTATTTTTCTCTTCTTCTTTTCATGGTCTGCTGACTATTCATTTTCTTTTTCTGTTCCTTTCTTTTGGCAGCTCAATTGTTCAGAGGGCATGGCTCTGATGTTGCAAAAAGTACAGCAACCACTATATATTGTTGTTTGTCTCTCCATAGTCCACTAACCAAATTATACCCCGTGCTGGTCATCATTGATTTCCCAATACTTCCTCGTTTCAACTATAAAGATCTCAGTCTAAGAGGAATGTCAATCTCCAGCTCTTGACATATCTTGGTAATCGAAGACCTATATTGAAGCTTTTCTTTTCCCTTTCTTATTGATCTTAGCATATGCAAGAACGTTATATGAGGAATAAAGAATGGCTTTCTGTGTAATACAGATTAGATGATCTTTTCTTCATATCTAATGAGGATCTATGTAAGATTTTTGGGTCTGAGACACGTTAGGATGATCTTATGAAGAACAATGCATATCGTAGGATATTGATTTGTGTTGTTTAAGAGATCTTTAAGTACATCCATTTCTGAGATGGGGATAGGAGTGAAGATAAAACAATTAATTTTGATAATTTCTGCAATCTTTGTGACACTCATAGTATCATTCTTTTCGAACAAGGATAATTGTATATTGTCCCTATCTAGAATGAAAAAATTTGAGTAGAAATAGACGGTCAGCTTTGGATAGCGAGGTGTCTGCAGATTGCAGATAGTTTGAAGTTCAGAATCTGTAATCAGAGAACTAATAAGTAGGCCAGCCTTATCAAAATACTCAGCTTTTACTGGTCTATTTGGTAAAGTAGACATTGTCAGCATGTGCTTGTAGGACACAGGATGTTCTTCTGATCTAAACACTCTTTCCTTATTGCTTTGCTTAACCAAGAATCTCATTTCCATTTCTTCAAAGCAGTCACAGAGTTTTTCATCATCTTCAAAGATGTTTCCCTGTCCAATAGAACTCATTTCAACCATGACTACGCTTTGAGAAGTCTCTCCAACTTTTCTTTTCCCTTTTACTTACTTCTTCAGTAAATTTTATGCTTATTTTGCTACGTCATTGTCGCGACCCATCCGCGCGGTCCTTCCTCGGGATCCTGGCAGCAGCGGCTAATGGACCATCCCGTTTGGTCGGAAGCGGGTCTTTCCAAAGGCCCGTTACCCAAGTCGCAACGGGGGTATACGTGGTCAACCTTCAGTGTATTCCGGTGACATGTGATATGTATACATGCCAAGGAGTCACCACCAATCATTTTCCAGAGGGTACGATCGGAAACCCTATCGCATAGTTGGGAGCTTCTATTCGACTCTACGATAACTAGAGAAATGGGATCGAAGACTTTGTTACGTCAATTGTCAGAGTTGACGCCCTTTCGGCACCTAAGTCGAATGATTTATTTAACCCTAGGATTTCATGCAGATGAATGAGGTGCGAACCCTAAATTTAAGAGTTCATGTAGATAGGAATGGCTATCCCAACAAACACAGTCAATAAAAATGAGTGTGCAAATTAATGATCCAAAACATGCGGATAAATCACATGAATACAGCGTGGCATCCCTATTAAGGCCCTATTAGCCTAGAGAAATGTCAATCAAGGTTCAAGAATGTTCTTGACATAATTTGCCCATGAGGGGTAAAATCGTAATTTTGAAGAGTTTTGAGATAATTTTTCCTAAAAGGGAAAAATTATCATTTCAAATGGAATATAGAGTCAAAAGGTGGTGGAAATAGGATTGGTTACCAAATCAATCTATTTCCTATTTTTCGAGAATTTTCAAAAAAAAATTTTGGAATTTTAGAAGCAATTTATCCTTTGAGGGGTAAAATCATCATTACAAAAAGTGATGAGAAGTGAAAATCCCAAACAGAAGGATTGGTCGACCACCAGACTCAAATCCTAATTTTGAGCAATTTTCACGGTTCGATAGGAGTAAGAAAGACGATTTACCCTTTGAGGGGGTAAAATCGTCATTTTTAAAAAAAAGGACGAGATTCGAAAATCCTAGCATAAGAATTGGTCACCTGATTGGCCCTAATTCTTATCTTGGCTTTCTCGATCTACCTCATATACAAAACATGGACGAATTACCCGTAAATGGCAGAATCATCAATTTTCAAAAGAATGGACAAGAAATCCCTAAAATAGAATTGACTAGTTGTATGTGGTTATTTCTCGATTTTTGGGAATTTCTGAAGTGTATAAGAATTTTTCACATTTTTCCTACATTTTTTTTGAAATTTTCTAGGATTTTCTAACATTTTTTTAGGATTTTCTAGAATTTTTGATTTTTTATTATATTTAAAAATCATTTCTGAATTTTTTATATTAAAAAATAATTCAGACCGGGTCAACCCGACCCACTCGGACCGGAACCTGGCCCAGATTCGAACCAGTGAGACCAACGCTCCAAAACGACGCCGTTTCGTATTTTTTATTATTATTTGATTTAATCCAACGGTTTCTAATAAACCACGTGGTTACTCCACGGTCATTGAATCAGTTGACTAAAACCTACGGCCCAAATCAAAGCTGAGGCTAATCCTCGACCGTTCGATCAATCGATTTATTTTTATTTCAAAAATTTTATTTTTTTTATTAACCAAAGATTTTAAAACTGATCCGATGGTCACCAAGCCCATACGTGGCTTAATCTAGACCGTTGGATCGACTAACAGACTCAAATCAAATTCTAATGGCTCAGCTAACATGGCTGCCACGTAGCATGTCACGTTAGCGCCATGTCAGCGTCTTGGACCGATTGACCGCCACATCATCACCTTCTTCCTCGAGCATTCTTCATTTGCAATAGACGGTCGAGAAACTCCAGCGACAATCTAATGGTGAAATCTCTACAGAATTAAGCAGGATCGGTGCCAATCAACTCGTCTCAGCATTTCGCACAACATATCTTAGAATCATACATTATCATTATCAGAAAATAAGCTAATCGAGCTTTACACAGTTCGGTCATGGCTACTCTAATCAAACAATAGAGAGCATATCGAGCAATTCCTTTATACAATCGCATCTATATGAGTCCAGAACACTTACCTGCAGATCTAATTGATCTAGTTTAGGCTAGCTTGAACTAGGAAAGCTTTGACAGGGTCGGCAATGGTGACGTGGTTCAAAGGCAAGGTTCGACTTAATTTCAATGCAATCAAAACATAAAGCAGTGCTCAATGATGTTACAGATACAATTCACACACATCAATCGAAATAATTGAAGCGAGGATAGGACTTCGCCATTGAAGGACAGAAGTCAAGCTTGTAGGATCGACTTATCGTTTTTCAAGATTACAGGCCATGTGAACTGATGCGATCGACCCGACGTAGCTCAAGCAATCTTCTTGACGTGGAATGGCGGCTCGATTCAACCTGAATCATCGCTGGAGATCACTTGCAGGTCGGACTCAAGCTCTCGACGGTAGGGGCCAGAGAGCGAGTTCTCTATTTCTCTCAATTTTGTTCACTCTCAAAAACAAAATGAATCTACCTCACCCTTCTAAAAAGCCTGCAAAGGCTATAAACAATTTTCACTTTTGGCGCCGAACGAGGAACATCCATTTTGTCCCTCTCATGTGCATCCCATGCGTCATTTGGTCACCGAACGGTGATGGAACCGGTTGGGTTTCCGTCCAGTCCCGTTGGGTACTCCGTCGAGCTTTATTTGATGCGAATTTGAGGTGCATTTGGTTTGAATTGACTTTTACAGGTACCGTGACCTTGACTGGTCGATTACTCTCTGTCCCGGCGACGTCAGGTGGTGTCGCAGGTGTTGATCGACAAGGGACGACGAGAAAAATAAAATGCCTACCATTTCCCTTCCAATTATTCGTGAATTGCTCTTCAATTTGATGATCAAAATCAATCCAGGAACTGTTCATTTGTGTGGAAGCTCATGGAGAAGACAATACTGTAGCCGATTGGTTCGACCGGTCTGATCGGTCAAAACCGGTTCTGACTTAATTTTCAAAATTAATCACAATTTGATGGGGAATTTTTGCAATTAAACCTCAGAATCGAACTTAGGAAATGAATATTATCTAAAAATGCGATTTTACCCAAAATTTCATGTCAATTTCTTCAAAAACCCCAAATTTGTCCTTAATTACAATTCGAAAAATTACAAAATTGAAGGTTCAAATGATCAAATTGGAGCAAATCACCCATGCCAATTGATTCAGGATTGTGAAAAACATTGGAAAGTGACTTCAATTTGTAAATGTAGCCATTGAATTGAAAGTAATTTCAATTATGCCTAAATTCAAGGACCAAATTGCAATTAAGTATGCAATTTTGCTCAATTCATGCAATTAAGCAATTTGTGCAAATGATTGGGCTAAATTCCAACGAAGGATAATTAGATTGAATGTCAAGACTCTAAAAATGCCAAATTACAAATTAAAAGACACAATTGATTTTTTTTTTTTACCAAATTCAATCGTACGTGTAACAAAAGAACACATAATATTGAACTTGAATTTGGATTTTTTATGAGATCAAGAATACAACGAAATTAAAAGAAAAAAATTGACTATTTTTCCATATTTTTGTGACCTCGAATGTTATTTTTCATGAATTTCAAATATTTTTCTATTATCTAAAAATACCAAAAAATGTGAAAAATATATATAAAAAAATTGATAAAAAAATGGTTCTTTGGGCTTGGCCAATGCCACCAAAGTTGATTTTGTAAATTTTCAATTTTTTATGAATTGTTTATGGATTTTTCAAAAATAAACTGAAAAAGACTAATCGAAAATCAAATGTCAACAGTCACTTGTAATTCTAATTTCCTTTTCAATCAGAAGGGCCTTTTCTTCTTTTGCTAAGTCACTCATAATTCTAATTTCCTTTTCAGTCATAAGGGCATCACAGCTTTTCAAATCAATCTCATTTAGGAATCCATTCTATCTGATTAGAATTTTTACAGATTCCTCACTCTTCCCTTGCGCCCTTATGCTTCGAACAATGTGAGTGACTTCTCTAGCTGTCGATGCCCGTTCGTGGAGGGATGGAGGGTTTCCTCCCTAAGGTTTCCCATCGATTGACGATGGTCCACCCCTCTCCTACTCCCAAGGTGGAGGGTCTTCGCATCGTACGTTGACGAAGTCATTCTCCTCGAGGGCGCGCCAGCAGTGAAGGTTAGTATGCCCTTTGAAATTTAAAAATAGATGTCGACCTTTATGTGGTCGTGTGACATGTGCAAAGTTGTATGTGCCACGTTTTGGAGTGGCCACCAACCATTTGAGGAGGGTATGATCGGAAACCCTATCGAAAGGTCCGGAGTCCAATCGATTCTACGTTATTAGAGAAACGGGTTCGGGGATCCGAAGCCTCAGTTGTGTGAATCCTAACTATAATTTCATGCAAATGCTCATGAGGTGAGGTGAGCTCTAATAACAAAAGGGGTCTCATGCAGATTAGAGAATTCTATCCTATCAATCACAATCATGAATTTAAAAGCTCAATCAAGGAATCAATTCACATGTAAGGATAAATCGCATCAAATCAGCACATCAATCAACATGTGAAGCCTAGTGAGGCCATATAGGCCAAGAGAAATGATTTCCTAAAGTTTGAAAACAATTTGGGAATTTTTAATGACCAAATGGGAAAGGGGTAAAATGGTTATTTTGAAAGGTCTGTGAACCCAAAAATCACAAATTTAGGTCAAACCAGTTGAAAGCAGTTTTTTTCCCAATTTCTATAATTTTTTCAGATTTTTCCCAATTTTTTGGGAATTTTTCTTGATTTTTACTATTTTTTGATTTTTTTAACTATTTTCCCTTTTTTAATTAATTTTCCTAATTTTTATTCATTTTTAATATTTTTCGGACTGGGTCAACCCAGTAAACGAACCGGTTAACTCGACTCAAACCCAATCCGGATCGCTCGGATAACCCTAGACCACAACGACACCGTTTCTGATTTTTTATTTTTTATTTTTTGTTTTTTTAAACTTTTTCTGATTATCTAAAAATTTAATATCTAATTCTACGGTCCAGACTAGCCCATGTGGCTAAGCCACCGCCCTCGGATCAGCTTACCAAAACCTATGGTCAGGATTAAACTATGACTCGATCAGGACCATCCGCTCTAATTGTCGAAATCTACGGCCAAGATTTAAAGACACAAACTAATCTATACCATCCATTCTAACTAACCTAAATGACGCCGCTCAATCACTAATCTAAACGATATCGTTTCTGCATTTTTTTATTTTCTAATTATAAATCAATATCTAATGTCCTAATTACTAATCGAATGGTCATCAATCATTAGACTCGATTTACCTAGGCCGTCAGATCAAGCTGATTAGGATTAACAGACTAACGGCCCTACCAACTCGACACACACGTGGACAAATTAGAGAACTCCACCTAAGATTGCTGACTCGTTGACTTGCCAACCCAGCATTGTCTTCAACCCCTCGACTCCAACGGAATGAACGGTCGGGATTTCTCCGACGCCGATAGATGGCCAAACCTCGATCAAATGCCATGAAATTATCCTCATTCGACTCGTCTCGCTCTCTAGTTTACCATATCTAAAAATCAAAGCATTTTATCCATGGAATCACAAGCATGACACAAAATGCTGATTACGGTCATGGGAGTTCGATCACGCGATTTACACAGAATCAGGTCAATCCATTCACAAAGAAGTACGAGAAGAAGTTCAGAACACTTATCTTGAGCTCCAATTGAGCTCACGTGGCCCAGATTTGGTTAGGCAAGATTGAACAATGCTTGGCTATGACAGAGAGGTTCGGAGGCTCAAACACGGTTTATTATGCAAAATTGAGACAAAAATGGAGTGCGATCATGGTCAGTGATGTTCATGGAGTAAAAAGCACACAAGAAATGCAATAATGATCAAGTAAAAGGTGAGTCGCCATTGATGCACATTGAGAAGCTCGAAGCTGCGAATCACCAATTTTCTTGGTTTCAAATGGCGCAGACGGTGACGATCGAACCCTAGAGCTTCAGGCAAGCTTCCAGTGGTCTTCTTTGGCATTGATTTGGCTGAAAACGACCTAACCAGTGCCTTGCGTTTGAGCTCAAGTTCTCAACGACGAGGACCAGAGAATGAGCTCTCTATCGCGTTCTCTCTCTTTTTCTCTCTTTCTGCTATCCCTGGAATGAAAATGGGCCTCTTCTTTGTTCTAGAATGCTCGAAACCTTTTATACTTGGATTTCAAATTTTGCCGCAATTGGGCCTCTCTCATTTGGCTTTGACATGTGGCCATACGTGCCAAGATGGACGTCGGACGGTGACGAAACAGTTTGGATTCCGTCCAGTTCCGTTTGGTTCTCTGTTGTTCTCCATTTGAAGTGAATTTGACACATAATTGAGCTGAGTTTAGTTTTGTTGGCTTTGTTACAGGCTAAAGCATTGACCGACCAATTTATCTCTGCTTCGGCGACATCAGGTGGTGTGACCGATGTTGATCGACGGGGAAGAATGGGAGGAACAAGATGCCCACCCGAGTTTCCTTGATTATGGTCGCTTGGGGCCTCAATTTGATTGTCAAAATTCAACATGCAATTGCTCACTCGTTGCAAGAATGGAGGTTGAAGATGACACTGTTTGGACCGGTCGGACTGGTTAGGATCGGTCTGACTCGATTTTTTAAAAATTAATCATAATTCGTGGGAAATGTTTACAATTAAGTCTCAAAATTGAACTTAGGGCATGAATATTATCTAAGAATGTGGGTTTTCCCAAAAGTTCATTTCAATATACAAAAACCCCAAATTTATCTTTAATTGCAATTCAAAAAATTGTGAAATTGAAAGTTCAAATGGTCAAATTGGACCAAATCACCTATGTCAATCGGTTAAAAATGTTCAAAAATGTAGTGTGATGGTCCAATTTTGGTATGGTAGTCCCTAAATTAAAAGTAATTTCAAAAATTGCTAGATTTAGTGACTAAATTGCAAAAATACTTGGGGATTTTTCCAAATTCGTGCAATTAAAAGGACAATTGAGCAAATTGAGAGTGCAGGATACTTGGATTGAACATCTTGACTCAGATTGTATTTTTTACTAAATTCATCCCTAGGTATTACAAAGGAACTACTAGATTTAAACTTAAATTTCTACTTTTTATGAGGTCAATATAAAAAAAGAATTAAAATAAAAACATGAACTATTTTAGGTATTTTTTTGACCTCGAAATCTATTTTTTTATGAATTTTCTCTTATTTTCCTATTTTCAAAAAAATATGTAAAGTGAGAAAATTATAGAAAATTATTTTTGGTTCAAAATTGAATCCTTAGGCTTGGCCAATGCTTCCAAAGCTGATTTTGATTTTTTTTTTGACTTTTTATGAATTTTTTTATGAATTTCTAAGAAAATACCGAAAAGACCTGATCAAAATTCAGGTGTCAATACTAACCGGTTGAATTCTCTTTTCATTTGTAGAAGTGGTCTTTTGAAGATTTACCATGTTAGAGAGACAATGAAGGACTTATTGCTTTCTTCGAAACTCTGCTACAATACTCTCTTCTTGAGCAGAAAGGTGTTGATTTGAAAATCTCGTTCTAACGTTTCCTTGAATTCCTTCTTCACTTCTTGAGGCTTCATGTGAATTAGTTTTTTCCCTAGAACTTGGTGGATTCATCTTGCTTAATCCTTCGGCAGAATTTCTTATGGAAGAGTTATTGTTGGATTTCATGGTTTGAAGGGTTTTTGAGAAGTGAGTTTCGATTTGTTGATTTTTGACGGCAAGTGGTTCATGTGAATAATATTTGCTTCAAAGAGAAGATGTCTTTGAAGAATCCGTAAATAGATGACGGTTCATTTCTGAGTTTTTTCTTGGTGATTTTTAGAAACTGTCTTGTGATGGATTGTATCCCAAGAGTTGAGAGTTTTAAACGAAAATGATTTAAGAGAAGAGTTGAATAATTTTTGGAAAGTAGATATTCGATCAACTCAATCAATTAAATCAATTAAATCTAATCAATCAAGGTAATCAACACAATTACAATATTTGCACAATATTTAGAGAGATTGTGATGGTGCGTACCTTATTTATTGCTAAAAATATAACTACTTACGCGCAAAAAATTTGAGTGATCAAAACCTTTTGTCATTTCCATTCAGAAGATATCATCGTGAGATGATACTTTAAGTTCTGTGTTCCTTGTAGTCATTGAGCTTCTTCATATGAATCTTTGACATTTCTTTGCTCGTTTCAGATGTTGTAATTTGCTCAGAAGCAAAATTTTCCTATCTAAATAACAACTCAAATAAGCATATTAGTAATACTCAATTCTTGTCTGATATATTCAACTATGTTTTTATCAAGTGGCTTGGTGAATATGTGAGCTAATTATTGTTTTGAATTAACAAAGTGAATTCTAACATCGCCATTATGCGCATGATCAAGAATAAAATGATGCTTAATTTCAATATGCTTAGCTTGTGAGTAGAGAATTGGATTCTTGGTGAGGTTGATAGTACTTGTGTTGTCACATTTGATTTTCACGTTGTGAACTTGAACATCAAAGTCCTTCAACTGTTCATCCATAGAATTTGAACACAAGAACTTACTAATGCAACATACTCAGCTTTTGCAGTTGATAAAGCCATAATGTTTTGCTTCTTGGAGAACCAAGACACTAGCATTGATCCCAGAAGTTAGCATATGCCCGAAGTACTTTTTCTGTCTAGTTTACAACATGCAAGATCAATATCTGAATAGCCATGTAATATAAGATCTTATATCTTAAAATACCATGATCCTAGATTAGAATTAGTTCTTATGTATTTGATGATTCTTTTGATTGTAGTGAGATGCGATTCCTTAGAATCTGATTGAAATCTAGCACACATTAAAAATAATGTCAAGTCTATAAGCAGTAAGATATAGTAATGAACCGATCATGTTCCTCTAAAGTGTCTGATCAACCTCCGTTCTTCTGCGATAAGAATGCTCCCAACGACTCGTTTGAGTTCTCTATTTATCCTTATCTAGCTTGGATGAAGAATACATTGGTGATTCAATTTTCATGGCCAAACTTCTTCACCAATTCAAGAGCATATTTCTCTTGATGCGTGAATGTGCCTTGTTCAGTTTATTTGACTTGTAATCCTAGGGAGAATATAAGTTCTCCCATCATACTAATATCAAATTCATTTTACCTGATCTGAGCGAAATTCTTGCAAAGATTTTTGTTAGATGATCTAAATATAATATCATATATATCTGGATAAGTATGATGTCTTTACTAGCCCTTTTGATAAATAAAGTTATGACAACTTTACCTTTCTTAAAACCTTTATTGGTAAGCAAATTACTTAACATTTCATACTAGGCTCGCGATGATTGCTTGAGTCCATAAAGGGCTTTCTTCAAATTATATACACTATCAGTGCTCTTAGGATCTTCAAAGCCTGGAGATTGTTCAACATAGACTTTCTCCTTAATATAACCATTCAGTATTGCACTCTTGACATCCATTTGATAGAGCTTGAATTCATGATAGCAAACATAGGCAAGTAGGAGCCTCATAAATTCCAATCTTGCTACTAAGGCATATGTCTCATCATGGTCGATCTCTTCTTTTTGGAAATAACCCTTAGCATTGAGCCTTCCTTTGTTTCTGGTTACTTTGCCTTTGTCATCCATTTTTCTTTTCTAAAAACTCATTTGGTTCCAATAATAGGATGATCCTTTAATCTAGGTACCAATTCCCAAACTTTACTAAGTTTGAACTGATGTAGCTCTTGTTGCCTAGCTTCGATCTAGCTTTCATCTCCAAGAGCTTCCTCAATCCCTTCGGATTCTATTTTAGAGACCAGAGCAAATGTATTTATGATATTTTTAAGCTTGGATATGGTTTTGATTCATACCTCAATGTCTGCAATGATTTGATCTTTAGGATGACTAGATTTGTATTTTCAATTCTTCTTAGACTTTTCGTATTCATCCTCAGTGAATTCCTCGGCATTTGAATCTTCAGAACTTGAGGCTTACTACTTTTCTACCATGTTCTGAGGTGATTCATTTGATTCTTCGTTTTTAGAAGATTGGTTCTACTCACTATCATGACCCTCTTGAGGTCGTCCCATCTGGGCAGATGCGGGCATCTCCCAAGGCCCATTACCTAAATCGCAACGGAGGTATACATGGTCGACCTTCAATGCTGTCCAGTGACATGTGTTATGTGTGCATGCCAAGGAGTCACCACCAATCATTTCGTGGAGGGCACAATCGGAAACCCTATCGATTAGTTGGGAGCATCTATTCGATTCTATTATAACTAGAGAAATGGGTTCGAAAACTTAGTTATGCCTACTATCAGAATTGACGACCTTTTGGTATCTAAGTTGAACAAATTTTTTGACCTAAAGTTTCATGCAGATGAGTGGGTTACAGACCCTAAATCTAGAAGTTCACACAAATGAGAATGACTACCCTAGCAATCACAATCAGTAATAAAGTACGCAAGTCAAGGAATCCATAATGTGCTGATAAAACACATCAAATCAATCATGGCATTCCTAGTGATGCCCTATTGGCCTAGAGAAGTGTCAATGGCAGCTCATGAGTGATTTAGACATGATTTGCCCATGAGAGGTAAAATCATAATTTCGAGGAAATCTGGGGTCAATTTGCCGAAAAAAGGCAAAATCGTCACTTTAGAAGAAATCCAGAGTAAAAAGACATCAAAAATAGGCTTAACTACCCAATTGACCAATCCCCTATTTTTAATAATTTTCAAAATTTTAGAAGATAATTTACCATTTGAGGGGTAAAATCATCATTTTTCAAAAGGATCGGGAAGGGAAATTTTAAAAAATAGAGTTCACCAGTTAAACGTGGTCATTTCCTAATTTTTGGGATTTTCTGAATTTTTTTTTAGCTTTTTCCTAATTTAGAAATTTTTTGGCTTTTCTATGACTTTCCACTCTTTCTGGATTTTTGAAAATCATTTTTTGATTATTTTTATTTTTATTATTAAACAAGAAAAGACTGCGGATGGTTGAGGGAATTCCGGTACCGTTAGAATCGTCTTGATGTCAGCTATCACATATCCAAAAAGCAGTTCGATCCAATGGTAAAAACATTACGAAAGTGGCATGAATAGATTCGGCCACGTTGACGATTGGGCGTGAGCTTTTCATGATATCAATCCAAACCAAAGCTATGGCTAACATGCATGGGATCTAGAGGTTACCTTGTGACCCGATTGCTTCAAATGACGTCGAAAATTAGCTCATGAGTTCATGATAGCTTTGGAGGGGTTCGGAATTGACTCGAGGTTTTCATGCATCGGAGACAAAAATGAAAAGATAAAAGCGCTTAGTAGATGCTCAGAGTAAGCTTGGACTAAATATGATGAAGAAACTTCGTACAAATGGAGGTCTGAGTATGGCACCTAACTTTTTTCGGGGGGTTTCGATGTGTTTCCGAGTTGAGACGAAGTTAACAGGGCCGACGATGTAGCGTAGCGTTGCCTAGATCCGCCGGAAGTCAAGCTCCAAATTCGACGACGTCTTTTCTTCCCCGATGAACGAACGAGTTGCAGATCCAAGGTGATGACATTGCTCGATTTGCTTCGGATTGTCGGGTTCCGATATTGAAGCTCTTAATTTGGAGCAGCTGTGGCTGAAGAACAGTTCCCTCTCTCGCTCTTTTTTTTTTCGATCGTGAATCACTCCTCTCTTTTTAAGAGCCACCTCATCTCTTTTAAATGTGTTGTATGTTTTCTCCGGATCATCCACCATCACCCACTATCTTTTTATCTTGTCGCCCACCATCTTTTTTCGAACCAGACTCGACTCATGTACTAGATCATGAAGTCATAGAAGTGGACGATAGAGTTTCGTATGTGGAAAGACCAGTCAAAATCAAAGACAGGAAAGAACAAGTCCCGAGGAACAAGACTATCCCATAGGTGAAGGTGATTTGGAAGCATCATGGAACTAAAGAAGCTACCTGGGAAAACGGGGTAGCAGTGAGGTGTCAATACCTCTATTTATTTGAATAATTGGATGTAATGTAAATTTCGATGACGAAATTTATGTAAAGGGAAGAGTTGTGACATTCTGAATTCCGACCCTATCTCGAAGTTGATAAATGAATGAATGCTTATCAATGTATTTCAGTAAATCTCACTCAAGATTGATCTCTCTTGAGTCGACTAACCAAGAGGGAATGGCTAACTAGGATTTAAGTATGTGAACTAAAGAACTCGACAATGGATTGGTACTTTGACCATAAGAATTGTCGAGGAAATGTTTTGGACCATTAAGGGCCAATCTAAGAATGGTCTTAGAACGATTTGCTAACATTATGCAATTGGTTGACGGGTGATTCCGTACGACCATAGTATGATTTGCAAATTAACCTAAACCGATTTCTGATGATCGCGTTCTTTTGAACTAGTGACTAACCCTCGCAATTACATGACAACCAAAGTCGTTATGGCTTGAATAGCTCTTAAATGTGATATTAATCACGGGTCGATACACGTCACTACTAAGAGCCGCCCATTAGTTTGAGATGCATTATAATGCCAATTGACTGAATTTGGCCATGCATTGGACTTTGAGATTGGACGTCGGACATTCAAGGATTCCAATATTAATAAATTGAATGTCGCCTCATTGAGAGCAATAAAGATTACTGCACGTTCCATTTGAATCGAAAAAATGAAATTTTAGACTGTAAGATGAAATTATCATTTTGCCCCTAGAATAATGCTCATTCCTTTAGATTAAGCCAAGGGCAAAATAGTCTTTTGTCCTTCTCCCCTTGGTCAAAATTTGAAGGGCATTTATGTCCGTTGTGCTCTTGAATAATTGAAGACAAATAATGACATGAAAGACACTTGAATTTTCCCCGTGAACAACTTTCCACCAACTAGTCATTCTTCAACACTATTCCCCATTATTTATGTCATAAACCGCAAGACCAATCCCCACTCACTCTTTTCCCTTTTGCATTTGAAGAGGATATTAATCTCTCGCTCCTCTACTCCTAATTCGGCCAAACACCCCCAACTCACCCTCTCCCATTTTGTTTTCTCTCAAACTCTTTCTCTCCCCCTCTCTCTCACCGTTCGGTTTGTTCGCCACCAGCCGATGCCACCTCCTCCGATTGCCAACACCGAACCACCACTTGTCATTCTCATCGTGACACACCAGTCCTGCATCACCAACCAACTTCACCATTCGATCCATCCAAGGTCGAGAGAACCGCTGGTCTGCAAATTATGGTCCACAAACTTCGAGTGGCCACCCAGGCCGATGCCACCTCCTCCGATTGCCACCACCGAACCACCACTTCTCCTCCTCATCGTGACACACCAGTCCTCCATCACCAGCCAACATCACCATTCGAACCATCCAAGGCCTAAAGAATTATCGGTCTTCAACTTATGGTCCACGAACTCCGAGTGGCCACCTAGGGGTCTTCTAGCCTCATTTCCCTTGATAAGTCATCCTAGGACCTAAAATTAAGTGTTATTTGGTTAGTAAAGAAGGTTTAAGGTGATTTAAGGTGAAATCCATGGCTGAGTTTGTGTGCCCTTGCATGGACCGAACCAACTCCTCATCGGACAGATTTGAACCGTGACCTTGTGTTGCTTCCTCGGCCGACTCTATCACCTCATTTGCTCAGTAAGTTAATCCTAAACCCTCTATAGGATATTTGGGTACTATGAGACAAGGTTAGTGCTTCATTTGAAGTGATTTTGTGGACTGATTTGGCTTAAGACTCATTGAAGTTTAATAAGACTTGTTGAGGGGAGAATGGTGCATGTTTATCCTAGAGCATAAAATGTGAAACCCACGGTTGATTTGTGAAGTGGTGTTCGGTCTTGTGTGTCCCTAGATGGTCGAGTAAGTGAATAGTGATATTTTATAATTCTAAGGCTTCTAGTTGGAATGAAGGGACACTTAATTGCTAATGGGGGTCGAATGGACATGTGACTTAATGAAGTGTCAAGTAGTTAAATTGACTGTGAATTCCTAATGTGTGTGTTTGTCCATGGTTGAAATGATGTGAAAGAATAACTTGGTTGATGATTACGCTACATGAGCAATCGGCCTTGTTTGGTGTCGTGATTTGAGCTTATGAATCGTGACATTCTATTGTGTAGGTTCGGCCATGGTATGTCATTGTGTCTTATTGCGTTCAAATGTCGAATTGAGTCCTAATTCTTTCAGCCATGACCGATTCGTGGAGTTAATGGATGATGGTTTATTCATTTGTGTTATACTCGATCATGAAGTATTAAAAGGGTATCAATCGACCAAGCTATGACATGTGGTTTAATAATGAGGAAGCTGAAGCTGGGGGGCCAATTAGTACTCTTTGAATGATGAAGCGCAAAGTTTATTGTAATGAGCCTTGATTGATTGATTTATAAGCCTATGCACACATTGCACCTTAATGCGTTAGATGCAAGGTTTAAATATATCCTGAGGTGTTAGACGTGGGATCAACTTGAGGCATACTAACGCGGGTCCTAAAATGACATTAGAATTCTGAGCAGTAATAACGCGGGTTCATTTATTAATTAAGCCCGAGGCGTCAATACGCGAGCCTAGCCATTAAAATTGGAACCATAACAAGTATAATACTATTCACTAAGTTTGTGAATTATTGGATGCCATAGTACGAAGCTTAGTCTTAATTGTTTGATTGAGTCCCTAAATTGTGAACTGCGTAATGCCATATGTCATGTCTTTATCCTAATGCATTGAATGCCATGTATTTCTTTGGATGGATCAATGAACGTTTTAAATGTGTCTGGAGGTACTAATGATGTAGTTTAGGTTTAAGGTTTGCTTACTGAGATTTATTCCCACCTCATCACAGGATTTCCATTTTCAGACCCTAAACCGTAACTATGGTTGGGATACCGATGCGTTTTGGGGTACCTTTGTAGACCAAAGAGTCGGTTACCGAGTACTCAGTGGGAGAGGACAAGGTCTTTACTAGGAAGCGTAGCATCGTTTGGGTGGATGAGGGGATGGGTCATTGGAGACTGAATGCATACTCAGCATGATTCTATCGTGACGATGATACTACTTTTGGACCACTGAGGAGCTTTGATGTACCTTGGGACGTAGTTGACGAGTAGGATCCGATGATCGTTTCCCTCCTGATGGCAAGATCACTGATCCCGAGATTGCACCCGAGGTCCACTCGATAGCACCGGAGTCCTAGAACCCTGCAGAAGATGGCATGGTCATCGAGATTTCCGATGCCGACGATGACGCCATGGATACCTCTGAGTCAGAGCCGCAGATGGAGGACGAGCTGGAGGCACCCTTGGATTTAGAGTTCGATCCTGAGAATGTTCTTATAAATTTAGAGTCCGATCCCGAGGAGACAGACTTCCTTATGGATTTGGAGTTAGATGGTTCTGCTGATTATGATTCGGTAGCTGGCGAGGGTTTCCCTGGTAATAGCAAGCTTGACCTTTAGGTGTAGTTGTGACTTCTGATTTTTTAGCGACCTTTTAGGACAGAGGCGTCGCATGCTGACTAGATGTTCCCTTTTTCTTAGACTGACCACCTTCCCTTTGGACCCAGTTATATATTCCTGTTTATATCTAAGTTGTAAAACTGAATTTGTGTCACGGTATGTATAAGGGTTTTTAATATCTGGAGTCATCTTATCTTAATTTATTTTGTCAATTTGTTTATCTCTTTCATATGTGCATTTAAATTCATTTACTTACCATTTATCGTTCGCTCCTGGCATGCCTGCTAAGGATGTGGGGAGTGACAGAAATAGAAAATGTGCTCGGTTTCTAGGACAGAAACTGCTTTGTATTTAGTTGTTGTTTTGTTGCTGTTTCGGTACAAAAATCGAGCTTGATCATGTTCTTTTGAGTTGGTTAAAGTAGAGTTATGTTGGTCTTTTAAAAAGGTTCGAATGGCTAGTTAAAATTGAAGGGAATGGGATGGTTTTAAGGTCAGAAACCGGTTCGGTACAGTGCAGAATCTGTTCTGACTTTATATGTTGTTTTTGATACTAAAACTGGATTAAACTATACTTTTTTACCTTGGTAAATGATGAGTCGTATTTGTATAACTAGTAGACATAGTTAGCTAAACAAATAGAGGAGTTTTGGATCAGTTTTATTGATTAAAAATTGAGTTAAATTGGTTTGGCACAGAACAGATTTTAGGCGTGAACTTTTGAGAAATTTGCAGACTTGAGTTGCCTTATAAAAGAATTCAAGTGATGGAATTTGTCATGCCCCGAACCCTTCGAGCACGCGAATATCTCTGCAAGTAAACAACACATCTCTCGTGGTCCCAAAATCCACAAACAAGTCGAGAGATAGTATATATACATTAAGCATGCGGAAGCGGTACTCAAATAAATCTCCGTACAAAATATAAGTTAAGTGGGATCTGGATGGCATAATAACTGTCATACATCATAATATACGATTCGTACATATATCGACTACTACAATCCTCTAGGCGAGGGGCGACAAGGTAAGCACATCAAAAGGGAAAAGAGGTGACCGTCATCGATATCCAAAATAGCCATGGTCGAGGGTCGCCATCACAAAATCGAGCCAATAAATTAGGACACCTAAGATGAGCTGCTGGAGTCCCCTATATCATTTGCATCCTCTGTCGGCTCATACTCTAAAAAGGTCTATGACTGGACCTCAATGGAATCCTACATGGTTGCCTCATGTGACGGCTCGGCGAGATCCTCCTCAGTAGCCTCCACGACAATCACCTCGTACTCAGTGAACTCTAAGGTCGGGGTTTTCTACAGTCCATTCATAAACCCAACTATCGACCCCTCTGGCAGCTCCTACTCCCCGGCGGTCTGGTACCAATCAGGTATACCTCCCTGGGGTACTTTGTGGGGCTTCAGCGGCCCAATTGACTCATCTCCTATCTTCTTAAACCATGCCTCGAACCTATGAGGCTTCCAGTCCGAGCAACCCTCATCGACCCATACAACCGTACACTTTCTCACATAAATGTTCCCCTGATTATCCGGGGACTCGTCAAAATATGCTGTTATCTCCTTCGGATTCCTAAAGCGAATAGGCCACATACCTAAGGCATAAGATTTGTAAAAATAGGGGTCCCCAAAGAGGTGAGATACACATCTCAGTAAAAAAGTCCTAACCCTAAGTTAGGCTGATCGTCTACTCAGGCAGTCATCTATCCCAAAATTCCAAACTCGTAATCATACATGCATATACAATTAAGGATAGTGACACACAGATGATGTGCATGCAACTATGACACCATGTTACACTTAGATGATTATGCACACCTCATCCAACCACTTCACCATAACCACCTCTTCCTACCTGCCTCATTCTCCAGCCCGCGATTAGATGGCATCGGGCTCGGTCAGCACAAACGCATCAGACCGTCATTGGCAACCCGCGTAAACGCATTAGGTTTCAATGAATCTCCAAGCCAATATCATCACCTCATACCTTCGTCCCGCGAATAATTCGCATTAGGACCGTGACCATCTCAACCTCGGGATTAGATCTTATTAGGGCGCCACATAATATGAACTCCACCCCCGTAATTACATCGCATCAGGGTATCCATCTCTCGCCCCGCGTCTCATATGCCTCAAAGCCTCGCCATGTCATGCTCATGTCATGATTTTCAATTAGTTTTCCAAACATGACAACATGTGCAATTCAGGTACAATTCACAAACTCATGGCATGCAAAACAATCAAGTGACCCATACACATGGCGGATGATTTAAACACAAATAATAACACACATAACCCTCCTAAAACCACTTAGGATATACCAAGAATTATCCTTTGGAAAAATTCTCACAAATCAATCACTTTAATCCTCGACTTGCCCATTTGAGTCCAACCTTCCTATCCTAAGTTTGGAATTCCCTTACCTTGAATTTAATACCACACAAATTCTCTTCTTGGTCCTCAAAGGTTCGGCCCCTAATGGTCCAAGACCGAACTCACCGCGTAACCTAATAAAATCCAATCAATCCATCAATTTTCTTTGCCCAATTCATCAATCCATGAACCACAATTATCCATAACATAACCCTCATCATCTTAACATATTTTAAACATCAATTTGGGACTCAAATTCATCTGTTCTTCACTCCAACAAAACCGATCTTGCACAGAACCGAACCGATTCATTTCAGTTCTGTGCAAACCGTGCACAATCTATCCTAAATCAACTTCTAATCTGTCATTTACTCACCATCCTATCTTTTAACATGTCTATCTAAGGGTCTATGAGGTTCACCGTGAGTTTGAGGTTGAATGGTTGCCGGAATCCTATTGAAAGTCGCCGGTCCTCCCAAGGTCAGAATCCGGCAATTTCTGTTCCAAGTTCACAAGACCCATTTGAGGTCAAAACTTCATCAAATCAAGCCCAAATTTTTACCACAGATTGATATACATGTCTTTTAGATTTTCACAAAATTTGACCTCAAAATTCTAACATTTCGGCCTTCAAAAGGATCAGAAACTGAACCTACCTCAGCTTGAATCAAATTCTATCGGCTCTCGGGAAAACACTTGGTCGGAGCTCCTCGGTGGTCCAAATGCTGTGCTTCCAACTTGAGGAGGTCGGCAAGATGTAGGGCTAAGTTGGTATGGTTGGCAGGTGATCAGGCGATGTCCGGAAGAGGTCGTTGTGGGCGATGAAGGACGGCAGCTGGGCTAGTCGTCTGCGGCAAAATGAAGAAGGAAGGAGAAGATGGTGGTTT
Organism: Rhodomyrtus tomentosa; assembly: GCA_028455895.1. Lineage (NCBI taxonomy): Eukaryota > Viridiplantae > Streptophyta > Magnoliopsida > Myrtales > Myrtaceae > Rhodomyrtus > Rhodomyrtus tomentosa. The sequence continues at coordinate 15,737,344 of JAPCWY010000008.1, forward strand.
TGGTGAGTGAGGGATTTATGGCCGACCAAAGTGAGGTGAGGAGAGAGAGAAAAAGACTTATATTCAAGGCATGAGTCAATTGTTGAATGGTAGGTATGGCATAATGGATTTGACCACTCTTTTGCCCATCTATTGACACTTGTCCCACATGTCAATCAACTTAATCCAATGGCCCATAATTCTCCTTGTGTTCGGCAGCCTTGGGAGGGTTTAATGACCAAATTTCCCTTCTTCAAATGCATGGGCAAGGCTTTAAGCTTGTGGGGCAAAAGGGTAATTTTACCCCCGACGTTCGGAACATCATTTTTCTCGCTTCAAAATTCTTCGATAGGGCAACGGCCAATCCGAATAACGTTGGAATTCTTGATTTTCCATTTCAAATTTTTCAAGACTTGTTTCTGATGGTTTCCTCTATCAGACGTGGTTTCAGCCTATCTCGAACCGACGGGTGGCTTTTGCAGACTTTACGCGTATCGACCATGTGATTCTCATCACATTTAAAGCTCGTCAATTCGTGGCCGCTTTGGTTGTCATGTAATTGTGAGAGTCTATCACTAGCCCCTATGGTCTCGATCTTCACTGTCCAATTTAGGAAAAATTTTGCAAATCATACGTTGGTTAGGCGGCATCACCTGCGCTCAAATCGTATGACACTCGTAAGCATTCCCTAATCGCTCTTGGATCGGCCTTTTATGGCTCTAAATATCCCCTCGACAATCGTTATGGTCAAAGCGCAATTTCTTATCCGAATTCCCTAGGTCCACATATCTTGTCTCGCGTTAGCCTTTCCCTTTTTGGTCAGCCTACTCGAATTGATCAGGTTTGAGCGAGATATGACTGAAATACATCTCTAGATTCAGTTCTCATTAATGAGTCTGAAATTGACTGAAAATCAGAATGTCACAACTCTTCCCCTCTTACAAAAATTTCGTCCCCAAAATTTGCATTACACTTAATTACTCAAATAAATGGGGGTGTTGTCGCCTCATCGTCTCTTCATTCTCCCACGTGGCACCTTCCGTTCCGTGGTGCTCCGACACTGCTTTGACTAGTGAAATCTTCTTATTCCTGACGATTTTCACCTTCCGGTCTTCGATCCTTATCAGCTTCTCTACGTAAGACACTCTGTCGTTCACTTCTATGGCTTCGTAGTCCAGCACATGTGTCGGATCTGGTTCATACTTTCGTAGCATCGACACATGGAACACATTATGCACCTGGGATAGGTTAGGTGGCAGGGCAAGCCTGTAGGCCAAGGTTCCAATCCGCTCCAGTATCTCAAATGGGCCTACATACCTTGGGCTCAGCTTCCCTTTTATTCCGAATCGCGATAGTTCTCTCATCAGCAATACCTTGAGGAAGATGTGATCGCCCACTTGAAACTCCAAGGGCTTGCGCTGCTTATCTGTGTAGCTCTTCTAACGACTCTGTGCCGTCCTCAGTCTATCCTGAATTATTCTCATTGCTTCCACCGATTGCTCCACCAACTCTAGGCCTGTGATACTCCTTTCTCCAATCTCATCCCAGCAAATTGGGGTTCTATAGGCTCTTTCGTAGAGTGCTTCGAATGGTGCCATTTGGATCCTCTGCTGGTAGCTATTATTATACACAAACTCTACTAAATGCAGCTGGTCTTCCCATCCACCTTTAAAATCAATGACGCATGCTCGCAACATATCCACAAGCGTCTGTATCGTCCTTTCCGACTGTCCGTCCGTCTGTGGATAGTAGGCTGTACTAAACTGTCGTCGGGTTCCCATGGCATCCTATAAGCTTTTTCAAAAGTTTGCCGTGAACTTAGGATCTCTATCTAAAGTGATCGTCACTGGCACTCCATGCAACCTCACTATTTGCCTCATGTACAACTCTGCATACTTATCCATAGCGAAGTCCTTTCGCACTGGGATGAAATGTGCGGACTTGGTCAACCTATCTACGACTATCCATATAGAGTCATGACCTCTTTGGCTTCTTGGGAGTCCCATCATAAAATCCATAGTTACATGCTCCTACTTCCATTCGGGTATCTCTAGTGGCTGTAGTACTCCTCCAGGCTTACAGTGCTGCGCTTTCACTTGTTGGCACGTCAAACACTTAGCCACATGCTTTGCTACGTCCACTTTCATCCCGTTCCACCAATAGTGTTGTCGCAGGTTATGATACATTTTTGTACTTTCAGGGTGGATGTTATAATTGCTCCTATGAGCCTCTAATAAAATCCTTTCCCTGAGTCCTTCATCCTTTGGTACGCACAATCGTCCTCGAAACTTTAGGATTCCGTCCTCAGACACTTGAAACTCGGGCTTTCTCTTCGTCGCATCCATCTCAAGGATCTTCTGAATCACTAGGTCCGTAGACTGTAAGGCATTTATTCCTTCTTGGACCTCAGGTTCTACTCTTAACGTAGCCATTAAGCTGGACAACTGGCTGACCTCTAGTCTGAACTCAGAATCTCTTAAATTCTCAATCATCAACCAACCCTTTACTAACAGACAGGCGATGCTCGACTTCCGATTCAGCGCATCTGCCACTCGATTTGCTTTCCCAAGGTGACACAGTATGTCACAATCATAATCCTTCAGCAGCTCCATCCACCTACGCTGCCTCATATTTAGTTCTTTCTGAAAAAATAGATACTTTAAATTTTGGTGGTCGATATAGATCTGGAACTTCTCGCCACATAGGTTGTGTCTCTAAATTTTCAAAGCAAATATAATCGCCACTAACTCCAGGTTATGAGTTGGGTAATTCATCTCATGTGGTCTCAACTGTCTGGATGCGTAGGCTACTACTCTTCCATGCTGCATCAACACACAGCCCAATCCTTTCAGCGAAGCATCGCTGTAAATCTCGTAACCTCCTAGTCCTAATGGAATCATCAGTACTGGCGTGGTTGTCAATCTATGCTTGAGCTCTTGGAAACTCTTCTCACACTTGTCAGTCCATTCAAACCTTGTTTCCTTCTTTGTCAACCGCGTCAATGGGATGGCTATGGATGAGAATTTCTCCACAAAACGCCTATAGTACCCTGCCAATCCCAAGAAACTTATGACTTCAGTGACCGTAGTGGGTCTAGGCCAATTTGTTACAGCCTCGATCTTCATAGGATCCATTGTGATTCCTTCACCGGACACCACATGACCAAGAAATGCTACCCTGTTCAGCCAGCACTCACACTTACTCAACTTCGTAGAGAGCGTATGCTCCCTCAGAGTCTGCAGTACAATCCTTAGGTGCTCTTCATGTTCTGCACCACTCCTCGAGTAAATCAAGATATCGTCAATAAAGACTATGACAAATCTGTCCAGAAACTCCTTAAATACTCTATGCATTAGGTCCATAAAAGCAGCTGGAGCATTGGTCAAGCCGAACGACATCACCGTAAACTCATAATGACCATACCTCGTCCTGAAAGCAGTCTTAGGTATGTCTTCCTTCTTGATCCTCAGTTGGTGATACCCTGTCCTTAAGTCAATCTTTGAAAATACTGCCGCTCCTTGTAACTAATCAAGCAGATCATCAATCCTCGGCAGTGGATACTTGTTCTTCACTGTCACTTGGTTCAGCTGCCAATAGTCGATGCATAAACGCATAGACCCATCATTCTTCCTTACAAATAGCACCGGTGCTCCCTATGGTGAAGCACTTGGTCGGATAAATCCCTTATCTAGCAGTTCCTGCATCTGCACATTTAACTCTTTCAGTTCTGACAAGGACATCCTATAAGGTGTCTTCAAAATCGGCTCCGTCTCAGGAGCTAATTCAATCACAAATTCAATTTCCCATTCCGGTGGTAATCCAGACAACTCTTGGGGAAATACATCAGGAAATTCATGCACTACCGGGATATTCTCTAGCTTTGGCTCTTCGGTAATCGTGTCCATTACTGCCACTAGGTACCTAACACCCTTTAGACATCAACTTAGTTACTTCCAAAGATGAGATTAAGGGGATCGAGATTCTTCCTCGACTTCCCACCAATTCAAAACTAGGGCGGCTTCTCAGATAAAACTGGAATATCTTACTACCACAGTCCATTACTACCCCATGCTTACCCAACCAATTCATTCCTATGATTACGTCAAAATCGTATATGGGTAGTACAGCTAGGTCAATACTCTCTTTACTCCCTCCAATCAAAATCTCGCAATCAGTACAGCCCATTGAAACCAATATATTATCCTTTAACGGTGTGGCAACATACAAAATTATGTTCAACAGTTTCAATTTCATCCCCACTAATTCAGCAAACTGTATAGACACAAACAAATGCGTGGCACCAGGGTCAAACAATGCATATGCATCTTGGTTGCATAAGTAAACCATACCTGTGACCACACCTGGTGTCTCCTCCGCCTCTCTGTGGGCTACTACATATACTCTTCCCTGTGCCGGTGGTCGGTTCTGCTCGATTTGAGGGGCTACAATCGACGGTCCAGTTTGCGGTCTCTGTCCTTGCGATCGACTTGTTGGAGCTTAATTCGAGTACATCCTTATCTGGTGGCCCAGTTGACCACACTTACAGCAAGCTCCAGTCCTCATTAGGCATGGCCCATTTCCATGCCTCTTGCCATAAAGACGGTAGCTCCAGTTCGGGGGATTCCGTGGTTTCACAATATCTTTCCGTATATGAGGCACAAAACATCCGTTGCTCGCCATCGGCCTCTTGCCCATCTGGCGATTATCTCTGAAAGACGTAAATCGCGATCCAGTTGCGGTGTTTCTCTCTTTCAAGTCCCATTTCATCATCTGGCATCTCTCATATATTTCCTTGTAGGTCCTCAAATTCAGAGCAATCATCTGGCTACGGAGCTCAGGCCTCAAACCATCCCTAAACCTTCTTGCTTTCTCCTGAGGGTCCTCCACAGATCGTGGTGCGTACCTCGATAGCCTCGAGAACTCGGCCTCATACTGGTCTATTGTCAGTTGGTTCTGGCGTAACTGCAGGAATTCCACCTGTTTCCTTTCCCTGGCCATCTCAGAGAAGTATTTATCATTAAATGTCGTCTTAAAAGCATTCCAATTTAAGGCCGTTCCTTTAAGGAAGACTCCGTCCTTGGTGGTAGCCCACCAATTATTCACTGTACCTCCAACTGGTACACGATTAGGAATACCTTCTCCTCGTCGGTGCACCTCAGCACTCCAAAAACTTTCTCCAGTTTCTCGATCTATCTAGGTGCTAGCTCAGGATCTCCAGTTCCATCAAATTGAGTTGGCTTCAACTTTATAAACTGCTCTACTAGTTGGCTCATCTGTCTGGTCACGATGATCTCTTCTTGGGCATTCACAGCTTCATTGCCCTAGCCTTGTTCATTCTGGCTTCCGTTGCCACCATTATTCCCATTATTGGCATTGACGGCTGCTATGGCAGCTCCTACTGCCTGAGTGATGGCAGCGTCCCGATCTTGAGCCTGCCTATCAATCACGTCGCCAATTCTTTCCAACGCCTTCAACACGCCATCCATTCTTGGATCTTCAGCGATAGGCGGCCTCGAGCTAGAAGCTCCGCCTCTGGTTCTTCCAGACCTTCTGGATGTGGTTGCTTATCTTTATAACTTTCTATTGAACCTAGTCCACCACAAGTTCAGCAAGGAGTTAGTAACTTACTCAATCATTCAAATCTAGAGCTATTAACTAATCCTTAAAATAACAGTTACACTACAACAATCCTTTCATATAATAACTTCCACATACACTCCAACAAATAACTCATGGCCATTCCTCAGTTCCGTTCATTTCCGTGATTCACTAAAGCCAATCACTTTCATTCCTTAAACAAACCAAGGTCCAGAAATGACCTTCAATCCTAAGCAGGGAACTCAATCCTCCTACATTTCCACAACCCTTCCAGAGTCTAATGCCAACCTTAAGTACCAGGCCACACACTATGTACCCCATGCCTTATCTTAACTAGTCTCTTAAGGTCTCGCTATTCTTCCTTGTCCCAACTTAATCCTCCTTATTACTCCATTCCTCAGCCAACTTTGGATCTAGCTAACCTTGCTTTGATACCAAATCGAACGGGAGTGTCACGCCCTGAACTACTTTTCATATTCTAGGCCCTGAAAATGTGGCCCATCAGGTTTGGCGACCCCAAGGAGATGTCGGTTTATTTTGACGAGTTCCCTAACAGGCAGGGACCATCTATGTTAGGAAATGTACAGTCATTTGGGTAGACGAGGGTAGTAGTAGTTGGAAGCCTCATAGATATGAGGCCTGATTCAGAAAGATAGGAGATGTTTCCACAATGCCACTAAAGCCCACTGAGATGTCTCATAGAGTGATCCCTACCTAGTGCCATCCCACCCGGGATTCAATAGAGGCTGAGAGGTCAGTCGCCGGTTCAAGGAACGGTCTTAATAGGACCCCAACTCTGGAGCATACGGAGGAGGTCATAGTGGTCGAGGCAACCGAGGATGACCTGGTGGAGCCATCTACTGACGAAACTATGGAGGACACTGTGGAGGTTTGGTCGGAGACCTTCTCGGAGTACGAGCCCACTGAGGAGGTTGAGGAGGAGACCAACGACTCTAGTAGCTCGACCTAGGGGTCTCTACTTTACCTGGTCTAACATTTTGACGGTGACCTTGATGCCCGTTCCTTTTTGGTGATGATGGACCTCTTTTGTACTCACCCCGTCACCCCTACTGTCAGCGGATCTGGTTTACTAAGCTCTGTATGAACATTTGGATCTTATGTATTGTTAATGTTCTTGTTACACAAGTCCCATTTTATATTTGTACGGAGGAGTTATTATATCGTCGCTTTTGCGTGTTTGTTTTATATGGTATGTCTCTCGAACCATGTTTGAATCTTGGGACCTTAAGAGATAGTTTGTTCTTGTAGGGAATCACGCACTCGTGCCTAGGGCGCGGGGCATGACAGGCCACCTGCCAGTCGCCGATCGCCGGCTGCCATAGCCCACGGTCACCGATCGCCAGCCGTCCACCAACCGCCGCTTCTCTCCAGTCGCTAACCGCCGGCCGCCCCTTCTCGCCGCTCGTCGCCGCCTGCCACCAGACGCCGACAGCGAAAAAAGTGTTTTTTTTTTACTTGCCAAACACGTTTTTTATTCCAAAAATCATAACCAGGAACAAAAATACAAAAAAAATTATTTTTGTTCAAAAAATGCTCCCAAGAGTAGAAACACTACCATACGCAGCCTAAGACACTGATGCCTCTTGGGAAAAGTATGACAAAAATGAACAAAATACTACATGGATAGATTGGGGACCCATGAAAGTAAAGAGCCAAGTCATAGACTCTCAAGTGGATGGTGCAAAGAATAGTTAGAACAATTCGATATCTAGTAGCGGAAGAATTGATGATAACTCGATCGAATGTTCAAGGAGTATTTGAATAAGTTGATACTGCTTTCATAGAGGATATGTGGATTTACTCAATGAGTCATAAGGAACATGAATAGCCTTTGAGAAATGTCCAATGGACCCTAAGAAGACGTTCGCTGTATGTTAAATGTAATGGAAGCGAGCTTCTGCTTGATAATGTGGTGTTTCTTAAGTCATGAAGTTTTTTAAGAAATGGAATCCCTGTGAACCCTTCAAAGGTAGGAAATGATGATGGATTGACTAAGGCCGATATGAGCTACCGAGGCTTAAGGTTTTCTAAGCCCAATGGATTACTGTGGATGATGCGTGGGAAGGTTCCCCGCGATAATTACGTCGCAACAGTAAGACCTAATAAGACAAGTAACCCAAGGTGTAACTTAGAAATGTCAGTTGCCGCCTTCATATGGGAAACGAGGAACATCATTTTGAGATAAGGAGAATTTGAAGTTGTGCGGATCATCAAAACTTGAAGTATTAGTTTCTCAAAAGGAATTGAACGAGAAGTAACGGGGATAGATGAAGTTTCTTAAGAACTAAGGAAGATATTCTATATCGCTTTGGAAAGGTGAATAAGATAGCGGATGCATATAATTGGAAATCGAGCATTTCATGATTAATGGTCAAAGAACAGACCTTACCTCATGGAATGAGAAATTCAACTTATAAATTGGAAGTTTGCTAATTGGCTAGTTTGATAGCTACCTTGAGCATCAACCTGAAAGTCAGGAAGGGATTAAGACGTTGCGATGAACGAACCATGATATTCAAAGGATTATGAAAACAAATACAATGAGGAGAAATGTCACGCCCCGCGCCCCGGGCACGAGCACACGACTCCTTGTAAGCACACCACATAATCTCTCGCGGTCCCAAGATCCACAATCTAAGCTGAGAGATATAATAAATATATCAAGCATGCGAAAGCGGTAATAAAACAACTCCTCTGTACAAATATATGTTAAGTGGGACCTAGATAGCATAAAAGTTATCCACATAATAACCAACGGTTCATACAAGTACAGAACCACTAACATCCGGTAAACAAGGGGGTGACGAGGTAAACATACAAAATGGGTCATCATCAAAATCCGACAGGAACAGGGTCGGGGTCGTCACCAAAGATCAAACTACCACTAGAACCTTCTAGGATGAGCTGCTGGAATCATCGGTATCCTCGGCATCCTCCGTTAGTTTATACTTTGAGAACGTCTCAGAGCGAACCTCAATGGTATCCTCCATGGTCTCCTCATAGGACGGCTCCGCGAGATCCTGCTCGGTCGCCTCCAGGACAACGACCTCATCCTCCTCCACAATAAAATCCAGCGTCGGGGTCCTCTCCGGCCCATTCCTAAAACTGACTACCGATCCCTCTGCCTGATCCTAGTCCCTACCGAGGTAGCACCAATCAGGGACCACTCCCTTGGGCACCTCATGGGGCTTCAACGACTTAGTAAACTCGTCCTCAACTTTCTTAAACCACGCCTCATACCTATGAGGCTTCCAATCCGTACGACCCTCGTCGACCCACACCACTATACACTCTCTCAGGTATATAGTCCCTTGACCGTCAGGGAACTCATCAAAATACGCGATCATCTCCTTAGGGTCTCCAAAGCGAATAGGCCACATAGTCAAGGATTAGAATCTGTAAAAGAAGGGTTCCCAAAAGGGATGAGATACACATCTCAGTAAAATAATCTTAACCCTAAGTTAGGCCGACTGTCCACTCAGGCAGTCGCAACCCCAATCATTCACACCCACAGACATATCAAGAAAATGCACGTACAGACAACAACACATAGGTGTCATACACGTAAATATGGCATCGTAACACACTCAGGTGATATGCACACTCGCCCTACCACATCACCACATCCACCATTTCCCCGCCGGCCTCATTCTCATGCCCGTGATTAGATCGCATCAGGCTCGGTCCTAGTAAACGCATCAGGCTTTAATGATACTCTAGGCCAATTTCACCACCTTATATCTCCGTCCCGCGTAAAAGCATCAGGACTATGGCCTTTTCATAACCCCGCGATTTGATAGCATCAAGGCGCCACACCATTCCAACCCCACGCCTTAGGATATCATCCACCTCACCCCGCGTCTCATACGCATCAGGACCTTGCCATGTTACACTCATGCCTTGATTGTTAATTCGTTTTCCATACATTACGACATGTGCAATTCAGGCACAATTCAAAGACTCATGGCACGCAAGGCAATCGAGTAACACGCACACAAGGTAGATAATTCAAGCACAAGCATTTACACACCTTAATCCCCTATAACAACTTAGGGTACACCAAAAACATTCACTGTGGAATCTCTCACCAATCAATCAACTTATCACTCGACTCACTCAATCGAGTCCAATTTTCCTATCCCAAATTTAGGATTCCCTTACCTTGGGTTTGACAACACAATTTCCCTTCTTGATTCCTCAAAGGGTTCGGCCCCTAATGGTCCAAGACCAATCTCACCGCGCAACCGTGAGTTTGGAGTCGAATCATCGCTGGAAACCCGTCGGGAGTTGCCGAATCCTCCAAGGTCAGTACCAGCAGTTTTCTTAGATTGGGACAATTTTCGTCGACTTCCGGGGAAATGCTTGGCAGGAGTTCCTCGGTGGTCCAAACGCCGTGCTTCCACTTCGAGGAGGTCGGCAAGACGTGGGGCTAGGTTGGTGTGGTTGGCCGAAGTCCAGGTGGTGGCCAGAGAAGGGCGTCGGAACAGCCGAACGGGAGGTCCAGAAGCTGTCACCGGCAAGTAGAATGAAGAAGAAAAAGAAGATGGAGTTGGCGTGAGTTCTTGGGGGATTATGGTCGGTCAATGAGTGAGGAGAGCGAGTGGAAAAAAGACTATATACATCTCACAAGTCAATGGTTGAATGGTAGGTGGTGTATAATAGATTTGACTACTCTTTTGCCCATCCACTGACACTTGTCCCACATATCATTCAACTTGAACCAATGGCCATAATTCATCCTAATTTTTGGCAACCTTGAGGGAGGGATAAAGACCAAAATGCCCTTCCTTCATCGCATGGGCAAGGCTTAAGCTTGAGGGGCAAAATGGTAATTTTACCCCCGACGTTCAGAATGTCGTTTTTCTCATTCTAATTTTCTTCAGTAGGATGACGGCCAATCCGAATGTAACGTTGAAATTCTTGATTCTCCATTTTCAAATTTCAAGACTTGTTTCTGATGGTTTTCTCTATCAGACGTAATTCCAGCCTATCTCGAACCGATGGGGGGCTTTTGCAGACATTACGCGTATCGACCCTGTGATTCATATCACGTTTAGGGCTCATCAATTTGTGGCGACTTTAGTTGTCATGTAATTACGAGGATCTATAACTAATCTCTATGGTCTCGATCGTCATTGTTCGATTTAGGAAAATTTTACAAATCACATGTTAGTTAAGCCGCATCAACCACACTCTAATCGTATGACACTCGCAAGACGTTCCCTAATCGTTCTTAGATCGGTCTTTTTATGGTTCTAAATATCCCCTCGACAATCCTTATGGTCAAAGCGTCATTTTCTATCCGAGTTACCTAGATCCACGTACCTCATCTCGCGTTAGCCTTTCCCTTTTGGTCAGCCTACTCGAATTGATCAGATTCGAGCGGGATACGACTGAAATACATCTCTAGATTTACTTCTCATCAATGAGCCTGAAATTGACTAGAAATCAGAATGTCACAAGAAAATCCAGACTTTTGATTGTCTAAGGATGGTAATCTCGAAGTTTCATGGACGAGCGTACGTATCCAATGATGGAGGACTCAAAGAAAATGATCATGTCAAAAAATCATCGAAATAGCTATAGTGTTCATTGGATAGTACAAAGAAGTACCATAACTTGCATCGGTACTAGTGATGGAATAGAATGAAAGTAGAAATAGTTAAGTCCATGGCTAAGAATCAGACGTACCAATAAGAGAAGGCATAACTCGATAAGTTTGGCGGTTATCCAATCATGGAAAATCCCGAATGGAACCTGGAACGAAATGTTATGAACTTGGCCATGGGATTACCTAAAAGGTCAAGAAGGCCATGACTCGATTTGTATAATCATGGATGAGTTGATTAAGTCAGCGCAATTCCTTATAGTGCTAAAGGACTTCGCAATGAATGAGTACGCCGAGTTATGTAGGTATCAGATAGTTCGCATGTATGGAGTTCCGATGACGATTATGTTGGATAAGATTCTAAGCTCATCGCAACTTTTGGAAAAAGTCTTTAGGGCGTCGTGGGGACAAAGTTACGATATAAAACGTCCTATTTTAGATAGGCAAATGGACAATCTGAGAGGATGATTCAATTGCTCGAAATTATGTTGCAAGCGTGTGTCACAGATTTTGAAGGAAGTTGGAAGGAGCAGTCACACGTAGTCAAGTTGCCCACAATAACAATTGCCTATAGAGATGGATTTGATGATCAGTTTGTTATTGATTCATGCCTTAGTCAAGGATGATTGAGTGAGGACTTATTGTGGTTGATTTATCTTGGCTCAAAATGACTATAATAGGGACTGACTTAAGATGACATCTGATTGTATTAAGCCTTTTTGGATGACATGGGTGGGTCCTTAGTTTATCATATGGACCCAATTGCTTGAGCTTATGTATATGTCGTCACATCATATTCTGAAGCGTTAAGACGTGGGTTTCGAGAAGTAATCTGGTCTAAGGCGTAATTCGCGGATCTCTGTTAAGTCTGATAGTTGATGCATCATTACTCAAGCCTTGGATTTGATGATTGAGCCACATGGATAAACGACATGGATCTCTGGAACTTCAAGTAAGAGATCATGTCTTCCTCAAGGTATCACCCATGCAAGGCTTGTCTCGATTTGAAAAGTCGATTCCGAATTATGCAGGCCAGTTTGAGATTTTGGAACTAAAGGTACCCATCGACGAAAGAGAAGAAGGGATGAGGCGTCAGCACACCCAGTTAGTTTGATATAGTTGGGTTTATGATAAATTTTAAGGACGAAATTTTTGTAAGAGGGAAAAGTTGTGACATTCTGAAATCTGACCCTTTTGAAAGTATGAATAAATGAGATATCTCATCGGTGCGCTTCAGTTAAATCTCACTCAGAGTTGGCCACTCTTAAGAAGACTAATCGATGGGGAAAGGCTAACTCGGATTTAAGTACGTGGGCCAAAGAACTCGACTTGTCGAGGGAATATTTTTGGCCAATAAAGGCCGATCTAAGAACAGTTCTAGAACGATTTGCTAGTTTTATGCAATTGGTTCACTGGTGATTCCGTATGACCATAGTAGGATTTGCAAATTAACCAAAATCGATTCCTAACAATCGCGACCTTCATAACAAGTAATTGACCCTTGCAATTACATGACAACCAAAGTTGTCATGGCTCGAACAATTCTTAAACAAGACATTAGTTGCGGGTCGATACACATAACTCCTAAAAGCCGCCCGTTAGTCCTATACGCTAGGATGACAAACGACTAATTTGGCCATGAATTGGACTTCGAGATTGGAGGTCGAACATTCAAGGATTCCAATACTAATAAATTGGACGTCGCCTCGTCGAGAACTATTAAGGTTACGATTCGCACCATATCGATTAGAAAATTGAGATTTCGGACCGACAAATGGAAACTACCCATTTGCCTATAAGATAATGCCCATTCCTTTAAGAATGAGCGAAGGCAAAATAGACATTTGCCTCCCACCATCTTCAGCCAAAAATTACAAGGGCAATATGGTCCTTGTGACATTCTGATTTTCTAGTCACTTTTAGACTCATTAAGGAGAAACCCATCAGAAACGAGTCTTGAAAATTGAGAATGGAAAATCAAGAATTCCAACACCATATTCGGATTGGCCGTCGCCTTATCGAAAAATATTAGAGCAAGAAAAACGACGTTCCGAACGTCGGGAGTAAAATTACCTTTTTGCCCCTTAAGTTTAGAATCTTGCCCATGCATTTGAAGAAGGGCATTTTGGACATTAATCCCACCTTATTGCTGTCGAAAAAGAAGATGAAGGATGGCCATTGGATCACATTGGAAAGACAAATGGACAAGTGTCACAAGATCCATTAAAGAGAAGTCATATCCAACTTTTTGCACCTACCATTTTTCCCTTTGACCATGAGAGTTGAATAAAGCCTTCTCACTCTCTCTCTCTCTTCATTTTCGGCCATTCTTCCCCAAGAACCATCGAGAACCCCTCTTCATCTTCTTCTTCCCTCTGCCCGTCGGCGACCAGCTCTGGTCTCTCTGTTCGCCGGCCATGACAACCACTTTTGTTCATCACCTGATCGCTGGCCGACCACATCAACTTAGATCTATGTCTTGCAGATCTCCTCGAAATGGAAGCGAGGCATTTGGACCACCGAGGAGCTCCGGCCAAGCATTTTTCCGAGAGCCAACAGAATTTGCTCTAACCTGAGGTAGGCTCGGTATCTGACCCTTTTCAAGGTCGAATGTTGGAGTTTTGAGGTCAAATTTTGTGAAGTCCTAGTAGAGATGTATGTGAATCTGTGGTAAAAATTTGGGCTTGATTTGATGAAATTTTGACCTCAAATCGATCTTATGAACTTGGAACAGAAAACTGCCGGTACTGACCTAGGGAGATCCGGCGACGTTCAACCGGTTTTCGGCAACCAATCGACCTCAAACTCACGGTGAGCCTCAAGAACCCTTAAATAGACATTTTAAGAGGTAGGATGAGGATTAAATGATGGATTTTGAGTTGGTTTAGGGCTGATTGTGCCCAATTTGCACAGGATCGGTTCGATACTGTGCAAGGCCGGGCTGTGGGGGCTATTGGCGTTGGATTTTGAGTCTCAAATTGGCGAATAAAACATATTAAGATGTGGAGGATTATGCAATGGAGGATTAGGATTCATGGATGGTTGAATTAGACTTGGAAATTGATGGAATTGATTGAAATTACTAGGTTGCGCGGCGAGTTCGACCTTGAACCCTAAGAGGCCAAAACTTTGAGGATCCAAGAAGTGAATTTGGTGATATCAAGCGCAAGGTTAGGGAATTCCTAACCTTATGCTAGGAAGATTTGACTCAATTGGGTGAGTCGAGGGTTGAATTCATCGAGTTATGAGAATTCGTCCAAGAGGATAGCTTTCATTATATCCTAAGATGTTATAAGATGATTGTGTGTGACATTGCTTATGCCTGAATCATTTGCCATGTCCATATATCATTTGATTTGCTTTGCACGCCACGGGATTTACGATTTGCACTTGGATTTGCACTTGGCCTTGTGTGTGCAAATGAATTGAAAATCATGGCATGAGTTATGATTGTGGCATGAGCATGACATGGCGAGGCCTTGAGGCGTATGAAATACAGAGCGAGAGGTGGATACCCTGATGCGACGAGATCGCAGGGTGGAGGTGATGTAGTGTAACGCCCTGATGCGATGAAATTGCGGGGTTGAGATAGCCATGGTCCTGATGCGAACTATTCGCGGGACTGAGATATGAGATAATGATATTGGCCTAGAAATTCATCGGAACTTGATGCATTTACGCGGATCGAGCCTGATGCGATTTATCGCGGGCTGGAGATTGAGGCAGGCAGGAGGAGATGGTTGTGCTGAGATGGCAAGAGGAATTATGAATTAACATTTGAGTGTGACATGTTGTCATAGTTGCATGCCTATCATCTTATATTTTTGTTTTATTGATTTGTGCTAGATATGCCTGTGAGTGGAATTATTGGGGTGTACGACTACCTAGGTGGACAGTCTACCTAACCTAGGGTTAGGACCTACCTTATTGAGATTTATATCTCACCCCAGTGGGGGCTTAACTTTTCAGGTTTCAAGTGACGGAAGCACGGACTTGCCATGGAGTGGCATTTGAAGAGATAGTTGTTCAGCTGTATTAAAGAGAATTACAAGACATGGATTTACATTTTGTGATATTAGGAATTGTCCTTCTGATTGGTGGATTAGGAATTGAACCTATTTGAATTGATTAATGAAATTTTGATGTATCTGTCCCAAGTTATCGGGTGTTGACTTATTTGTAAGTTGATGTTGGCATCGTTTCCGCATGCATGTTCCTTTAAGCGTATAGAACGTTGGCCATTGGATCTTGGAGCTTTCATAAGGAACGGCTTGGTGGAATGCTCGCGTGTTCGCCGGGTTCGGGGCGTGACATCCCCATTCGATTTGGTATCAGAGCAAGATCAGCTCGATCCAATGTGATTGAGACTCGGAGTGATAAAGAGCGATGACTTGATGACCATTAGGTAGTGAGACCTTTAGGGATAAGCATGGATTGCTGAATCTTGAGGATTATAGGCTTGAACTTGTGAGGTATTCTAATGGTCCTAGTGTCGAATTAAGAGACGATCTTTAGTGATTTATAAAGAAGGCTCACAAGGAAGTGAATAGAAATTGAGGAGTCATGAGCTTGGATTTGAGATTGCTAGAGAATAAATTATGAATGAAGGGTCAATTGAGGTGTATGATTGTGATCTTGGTTTGTCAATGACCCAACTTGAGGAGTATGAGTTATAAAGAGACAACTGGTATTGGTGGATTCAGGCTTGAATTGCGCGATATCTTGATGGTTTAGTTATCGATTACTATTGACAGTTTTGGATGATATGAGATGAGATGTATACAAGGGAGCGGATAAGGAATATATGATTAAAGGCCAGTTGTGATTGAATGCTTGGGGATTTGACATAGTTAGCGACTTCACTTGAGGTGCATGATTAAATATAGGCAATTGATCTGCGAGATGTGATGGTTATTGGTGGAATTAGAACTCTTAAATGGATAGGAATTGATCTGAAGGCGATTTTGATTTGACAAGTGGTGAGGACAGTCATGTTATGCTTGAGTTTGTGGCTTTGAAACGATAGCTAATGAGGATGCATGCATGAACTTATCGCTGTTGGACTTAATAAACCGTCGCTTGGTATGGGATAAATTGATGAGATACCTATAAACTGTAATGAAACATGATATGGGACATGTGGAACGGGGCTTTCTCCATAGATGTATGACTTGGGACAACCTGTAACGACTATGTCTGATGAGGGCGGGGAGTGATCGCCGAGACAGAGAGGTTCGAACAAGGAGCGGCTCCTAACAGGCTTCTAAGATGGGAAAAGGCATGAATGACCTAAGTCATAACTTGAAAGGGGAAGTTTAGGTATCAGGTTGAGTCCAATTGTGGATAAGAGATGTATGGCACGGGATTGATCCTCATCAAGAATGATCGAAAGTGGCATGATATGTGTAATGGCGCCTATGAGTGGCGCGGTTAAAGCTTTGTGCTTGACAGTGGATGCCCTTTAAAAAGGAAAAGTGATGGTTGTGATGGGCCTGTTAGACATGTTTGATGATTAGCCTCATGTGATTAGCTTGGCCAAGGTATGACTGAGAGGTTAGACAACGTAGGGAGTTTATACCTGTTGAACTGAGGCATGTCAAGAATGAAATAGTCTGTTGTAATTATGCTAGAGTGGCGAATGCTTCTAGGCTTAAAGTATGAGCTATTGACTCAGTGAATTGCTACCTTGAGTGCTTGTTTGATAGTTGCCTAGTTAAGGCTAGCCTAATAGTGGCCGTTAGCTGAGAAGTTGCCTCGTTGAGGTTGGCTTGAGAAATGATTGCTAATCAAGGACGATTTGGGATCCTCGAATAATTGGCAATTACTTGAGAATTGCCTAAGAACCATTAGAGGGTTGGTTAATGGCGAAAGATATGGAGATGAGCAGCCTGAGACTACTAGACTTGGCTAGATGACTTAAGTTTTTTATTCCTAAAGGGAATCATAGTGGTTCAAGTGACATGAGAACCTAATAAGGTTGAACAATCAAGGTATGGTCGTAGAAGAGCATTGGGCTCGAGTATGTAAGATATGGGAAAATCTAAGAACTAAGAAGGATCATGAGAATTGAGTAAAGATGGGAGATTGGAGTATGAGTACCAAAAGGAAATATGGCTCGATCTGTTAATCGTACAAGACCCAAGAGCTGAATGGGTCATAGGAGCTTTAAATGGAAATGAGAAAATTTGTCGGTTAAGCCAGCTCGAGGAAGAGGTGCCATGATTCTCTAAGTCACTATAGTGATGAATTCTTGTGCTGACGAGTTAAGTGATAGAAGTCACGAGAAAGGTGACTCTGAGTTATTTCATTCACGAGAAAAGTGAATGTGTGGGAAAGACCATGAGAGTTTTAAAAAACTTGTAAAGTTGTGAATAAGAATGGGATTGACTGAGTATGATGGAAGGATGAAAGTTGAAATTGCCTCCTCTGGATTGAGGACCTTGATAAGGGAACCTTGGAAGTTTTGGGTACACTGAAGAAGGAGAGTAACCTTGACAATTACTAACCCTAAGAGACTATCGATGATGAGTAAAAGGTCACTAGAGGAAGAATTTCCTCGAAGGCATGAAATCTGCCTAGACTACCTCTGTTGAGTTATTCAATGGAAAGTATCATCTTGGGATTGCTTGAGAGCAAGGGTTGTTTGGATTCTAATACTTTTGCCAAGATCATAGGATGATCGACCAGTGTGAGATAGAGTTCTTAAGGTCATTTAAGCATATGGTAAATGTAGTCAAGAATAAGATAAGTAAGTCCTTGAGTGGATTGGAACTTGAAAACCATATGGCTGGTTGTTATTCCTGATTTTGAGGAATGGTGATAGGACTGAGCAAAAGAGGAGAATGATCGAAAGACTTATGAATAAGAGAACCCCTGCTCATGGATTACGAGCAGAGAGATGTTCATTATGGATATGGAGTGTGCATACCAGAAATGGTTGATTACCTGGGCATAAGACACATGGTGAAAAATGAGTAATCCGTCTTTTCTGTTATGGAAGGGGTCAAGGAAGAATCGGCATGCTGGTTTGCCCGGAGTTAATGATTCCCTAGGATCGATTGATTGAATTGGAATCATGAGAAATGAAATCATATGTTGCTATTCCCTAAAGAATAGGGCATTGTTCTTAAAGGGCGATTGGATCATGAATTGGTCATTGACGAAAAGAAAAGTGAACGGACTTGATAGTCCTGACTGGTTGTGATTCTAGTGAATGATTTAGTAAATGAAAAGAGCGCTTAGAGAATATTTACAAAGTGATTTGACGTAATCGAATTGACCATTCGACAAGTGAACTGGTGAAGACCCAAGGACGAACAAATATTGTCACTTGAGGTGACTAAGCAATGGAAAAGAGAATGTGAAAGCAGGGTGGCATTTGGAATCCTGGAGTAAAGGTATCGCCATCGGCGCAAACTCAAAGGTTGTCGTCCTATGGAATGGGAAGGACAAGGTGAATTTGAAGTGAGAAAATGCCACGGAGTTATGTAGTTTCTTCCATAAGGTAAGATACCCTATTGTGATAGGAAGAAAAACTCTAAATTGTCTTAGTATTATTGAGCGTCTGTACCGAGAAAGAGGACGCAGAACTTGAATGACTCCTGAAAGTGAAATCCGAAAGACAGTCTTATAGACAATGTTGAGTATGGAACTCAGAGGCTAAAGCACTAATGCTTCTCGAGAGAAGAGTGACAAGAATAAATAAAATATGGTGCGGTCCTAGAGGAGACCCGTGACCACAGAGAGCCAAGGTCTGAGCTCTAAGTGAAAAGTGTGAGGAATAATTGGGAAGATTCGACACCTGATGGGAGGAAGTTGATAATCGTCGAACTAAGTGCCCAAGGAATGATTGAGTTGGTCGTTACCATCTCGAGAGACGATGGTTGAACTCATGTACGGAGCCATGAGAAACATGAACAGTTTTTGAGAATGTCATATGGGCTCTAAGGAAATGTCTATTGCATATTAAATGTGAAGAGCGCAAGTTGTGGACTTGATGAAGTAAGATTCACGCATTGGAATAAGTGATAAATCCTTTGAGGATTGGAATAAGTGATGAATCGACTATAGTTGATGTGAGTTGCGAGAAGTTGAGATTTACTGAGATCGATGAATTGCAATAGACGGACCGTGGAAAGATTCCCTACAAGAGCTGCTCCATTGGTGAAATGGACTAAGAACGAGTCGTGACACGAATGGGTGAATAAACGTGAAAAGAGTTTTCGAGGACTCGAGTTAAACTGATAACTACGCTATTTATGACGATTCCGGTTGGAAATTGAAACGCACATGGAGGTCGCAATGACGCGAGACAGAATGAAACTTGAGGCATAACAAGGCGATTTGAAATGGATATTCCTTGCACGTCGTGACAATAATGCCATATGAATTGGCATGCTTAGAGCATGATTGGGATGGTTTACGAGTGTCCTTGTGATAAAGTTGGGAAATGTTGTTGAGTGAAAGAACGTTGCAAGACTACACCTACCACAAGGGTATAAGGTAACAGTTTCCCGAGGGGAATTGAATAAGAGGCAACACAGACGTATAGAATTGCTTGTGGATACGAGAGTGTTGCTTAGATGAAGAAAGGACCTCGAGAATTATGTGAACTATAAGAGATTGAGAGCATGGATGCCTAAAGGGAATTGAAGGCGAGGCATGTGGAATAAAGAGATCACCCAAGTGTTATTATAGCGATATCTATATCGCTAAGGAACGGTGGATTGTTTGATGGATGCCTACCGTTGATAATTAAACATGGTTTGATTGGCGATAAAGGGACAGATCTTTCCTCAAGAAATAAGAGATTCAACTCCTAAATTGAAAGTTAGCTTATGGACTAGCGTGATGACTACTGGAAACACCTAGCTTGAAAGCTAGAAGGAAATTGAGGTGTGCCATGATTAAACATCGATACTAGATGGATTATAGGAATGGATGGAACCCTTGAGGCCTATGGACGGAAGTACGAGTCCAGTATTGAAGGGAAACTCAAGGAGATGACCTCATCGAGATTCAAAGGAGGAATTATGGTGTCTTTTGGGATGGCACAAGGGTGTGCCAAACTCACATCAATGCTATCGATGAATGGACTGAAAGTAGGATTAGTCTAACATGAGGTCAAGCATTAGGCATGCTGACAAGAAAGGGGGCATGACGTTGAAAGTTGATGGATTGCCACAATCGTTGAAATTTTAGGACTGAATCGAGAGTGAATTACTCCGGAGGTAATCATGAACTTGTTTAAAGAGTCAAGAGGGCTATGATTCAACTTGGATAATAGATGACAAGTTGGTAAAGCCCCTGAATCATAAATGGTACGAAAGGACATTCGGAGGAAGTGATACGCCAAATGGTATGGGTACCAAAGAGTGCATTTTTGCGACGGTTTAGTAATGGCAGATAGGTAAATATATTGAGTTTAATACGACGTTTTGGAAAAGCCTTCCGTCAAGGAATTTGAAAAGCAGGATTGCAGTGTAATGTATATGCCCTCGGACCATTAGATAAATTGAAAAGGCGATTTGAATGCTCGAGAGTATGTCACCGACAAATATTATGAATATCGATTGGGAACAAAGGAAGGTGAACATAAATTCAGGACAAAAAGGAAAACGAGTACTGAAGGATAAAAATTGTTTCTAGTAAAGACATTAAGGAGTGCATTTCGATGAGGGCTAGCGTTAATGGTTTTGGGAAAATGAAAGAGATAATGTGAACGCTTGAGGATGAACTGCTGACAAATGTTACGAATACCAAAAGAGAATGGATAGAAGCAAATTGGATTGAGAACTGAAGGAGACAAGTCCTAGGGAAGAGATGGTTTTGGGCTGGAAAGGACGAGTAAGATCGTCAAGTCGTGAAAGGAATTATCCGAAAGAGTGAGGATGCGATGAGGAGCCGATGCTCCAAAGGATCGGATGGTTAAAAGGTTGCCAATTTCGAGGACGAAATTTCTTTAAGGAGGAAAAAGTTGTGACATTCTGATTTTCCAGTCATTTTCAAACTCATTAAGGAGAAGCCCATCAGAAACGAGTCTTGAAAATTGAGAATAAAAAATCAAGAATTCCAACATCATATTCGGATTGGTCGTCGTCCCATTGAAAAATATTGGAGCGAGAAAAACGACGTTCCGAACGTCGAGGGTAAAATTACCTTTTTCCCCTCAAGTTTAGAACCTTGCCCATGCATTTGAAGAAGGGCATTTTGGACATTAAACCCACCTTATTGCTGCCAAAAAAGAAGATGAAAGATGGCCATTGGATCACATTGGAAAGACAAATGGACAAGGGTCACAAGATCCATTAAAGAGAAGTCATATTCAACTTTTTGCACCTACCATTCTTCCCTTTGACCATGAGAGTTGAATAAAGCCTTCTTACTCTCTCTCTCTCTCTCTCTCTTCATTTTTGGCCATTCTTTCCCAAGAACCACCGAGAACCCCTCTTCATCTTCTTCTTCCCTCTGCCCGCCAGCGACCAGCTCTGTTCTCTCTGTTCGCCAGCCATGACAACCACTTTTGTTCATCACCTGACTGCCGGCCAACCACATCAACTTAGATCTATGTCTTGCCAACCTCCTCGAAGTGGCAGTGAGGCATTTGGACCACCAAGGAGCTCCGGCCAAGCATTTTCCCGAGAGCCAACAGAATCTGCTCCAACCTGAGGGAGGTCCGATTTCTGACCCTTTTCAAGGCCGAAATGTTGGAGTTTTGAGGTCAAATTTTGTGGAGACCTAGTAGACATGTATATGAATCTGTGGTAAAAAGTTAGGCTTGATTTGATAAAGTTTTGATCTCTAATCGATCTTGTGAATTTGGAACAGAAAACTGCCGGTACTAACCTAGGGAGATTCGGCGACATTCAACGGGTTTCCGGCAACCAATCGACCTCAAACTCACGGTGAGCCTCAATAACCCTTAGATAGACATGTTAAGAGGTAGGATGAGGATTAAATGATGGATTTAGAGTTGGTTTATGGCTGATTATGCCCAGTTTGTACAGAATCGGGAAGAACCAGTTCGGTTCTATGCAAGGCCGGGGCTGTGGGGGAATTTTGAGTCTCAAATTGGTGAATAAAACATGTTAAGATGGGAGGATTATGCTATGGAGGATTAGGATTCATGGATGGTTGAATTAGACTTGAAAATTGATGGAATTGGTTGAAAATCCTAGGTTGCGCGGCGAGTTCGACCTTGAACCCTAGGAGGCCAAAACTTTGAGGATCCAAGAAGTGAATTTGGTGATATCAAGCGCAAGGTAAGGAAATTCCTAACCTTATGCTAGGAAGATTGGACTCAATGGGGTGAGTCGATGGTTGAATTGATTGAGTTATGAGAATTCGTCCAAGGAGATAGCTTTCATTATATCCTAAGATGTTATAGGATAATTGTGTGTAACATTGCTTATGCCTGAGTCGTTTGCCATGTCCGGATATCATTTGATTTGCTTTGCATGCCATGGGATTTACGATTTGCACTTGGATTTGCACTTGGCCTTGTGTGTGTAAATGA
Source organism: Rhodomyrtus tomentosa (assembly GCA_028455895.1). Taxonomy (NCBI): domain Eukaryota; kingdom Viridiplantae; phylum Streptophyta; class Magnoliopsida; order Myrtales; family Myrtaceae; genus Rhodomyrtus; species Rhodomyrtus tomentosa. The sequence continues at coordinate 15,760,065 of JAPCWY010000008.1, forward strand.
ATTGAAAATCATGGCATGAGTTATGATTATGGCATGAACATGACATGGCGAGGCCCTGAGGCGTATGAGACGCGGGGTGGGAGGTGGATACCCTGATGCGACGAGATCGCGGGGTGGAGTTGATATCGTGTGGCGCCCGATGCGATGAAATCGGGGGGTTGAGTGGTCACAGTCCTGATGCGAACTATTCACGGGACGGAGGTATGAGATAATGATTTTGGCCTGGAGATTCATCGGAACCTAATGCGTTTACGCGGGTTGTCGATGACGGTCTGATGCGTTTACGTGGACCGAGCCTGATGCGATTTATCGCGGACTGGAGATTGAGGCAGGCAGGAGGAGATGGTTTTGGTGAGATGGCGGGAGGAATTGTGCATTATCATCTGAGTGCGACATGTTGTCATAGTTGCATGCCTGTCATCTTATGTTTTTGTTTTATTGATTTGTGCTTGATATGCTTGTGAGTGGAATTATTGGGGTATACGACTGCCTAAGTGGCGGTCGACCTAACCTAGGGTTAAGACCCACCTTACTGAGATTTATATCTCACCCCAGTGGGGGCTTAACTTTTCAGGTTTCAAGCGACGGAAGCGCGGACTTGCCATGGAGTGGCATTTGAAGAGATAGTTGTTCAGCTGTATTAAAGAGAATTACAGGACATGGATTTACATTTTGTGATTTTAGGAATTGTCCTTCTGATTAGTGGATTAGGAATTGAACCTATTTGAATTGGTTAATGAAATTTTGATGTATCTGTCCTAAGTCATCGGGTGTTGACTTATTTGTAAGTTGATGTTGGCATCGCTTCCGCATGCATGTTTCTTTAAGCGTATAGAACGTTGACCATTGGATCCTAGAGCTTTCATAAGAGACGGCTTGGTGGGATGCTCGCACGCTTGCCGGGTTCGAAGCATGACAGTCCTTGACCTTTTTAATAATTGGGATAAGACAAGTGCATTTAAATCCTTTGGGTAGGGGTCCATTTGAGAGTCTAAGGGCAAAAGACAAGCTTCCTAAAATCCCTCGCCAATAAAGCCTATTCTAATATGAATAGGTAGGGATCCCATTGGTTTGAAATTGGATATCACATTTTCACTCTTCTTCTTCCCCTATTCGGCCAAGAACAACTAGACCACTCTTTCACTCTCTCATTTTCATATTTTCTCTCTCTCTCCCTCACTGCCAGCTTGTCGTCGTCCACTCTTTCAGCCATATCTCCGTTGTCCATTATCAATTTCTAGCGAACCACCTATCGTTAGAAAGATCTCTCTCTTGCCGTTCCAACAAGATATTATGGGCCTAAATCCACTGAGTCGTTGGTCCTGTAGAATCGTTTGAAGCAGCAATGGTCGCTGACCAATCTAACCCAAACCCGATAGCTTTAATGTTGGATTCTTGAGCTCATTTCACCCTAATCTCTTGGTAAGACAGTACTAAGCTTAGCGGGAATGTGTAACAACATGTTTATGAGGTTAAAGTTAGATTATGAAAGGATTTAAATGGCTAACTTGTGGTGCTTCTCTTAGGAACCAACTCAGCGTCGTTGACTAGCTGAGACCGTGACTTTGGTGGCTGTTCTTGAGATCTCATCCGACTTGCTTTGGTCATTTAAAGAGAAAGTGACTTCTAAAGCCTAGCCTAGTGTGCTAAGAAGTCAATTGATGGAATTAAGAGTTATTCTAGTGGATTTCCATGGCTGATTTCATGTGAACTTCAAGGGGAACCGAATCAGTTTTGCCGACCAACTTGAGCTGTGATTTTACGCTACTTATTTCGTGGAATTACTTGATCTAATCTCGTGGTAAATTACTCTTAAACCTTACCTAGGGCTTTATGCTACTAATTGACGTGTTTAATGGTAAATTTGAATGTAATCAAAGGTAGTTTAAGGACTGTGAATGATTGAGGATGATCATGCTTCTGAACATTGCTTCTAACGTTGCTTTTGAATGTTGCTTTTGATGTTGCTTCTGTACGTTACTTTTGAACATTGCTTCCTCACGTTGCTTCTCACGTTGCTTCTGCACGTTGCTTACGAACATTGCTTCTGAACGTTCCTTCTAAGCGTTGCTTCTGGGAGTTCCTTCTGAATGTTGCTTCTGAACATTCCTTCTAGACATTTGCTTCTGAACGTTGCTTCCGAACGATGCATGAGGAGTTCTTTGTGGAATGATTGGTTGAAAGTGCTTGATTTCTCATTGTAGTATTTGAGCTTGTGAGATGCAAGTTGAATTGAGTGATCGAATTAATGAGTAGAGGCCGATATATGAATGGCTCCTTATGATTGTAAAGTTTGATTTGCTTGGCCAATCTATTGATGAGTTTTATAATTATATGAGATCACATATTAACCAAGCACGACCTTGGAGCAGTTGCTACGGGGATCCAGGCAGATGATAGTATAACCTGGGAGCCGTTATTATGGGGGGTCCAGCATGGTATAATGTGATAGCACGACTTAGGAGCCATTGTTACAAGCGATCGAAGTAGATGATAGTACAACCTAGGAGCAGTTATTACGGGGGGTCCTGCATAGTACAATGTGATAGCACGACCTGGGAACCGTTGTTATGGGAGGTCCGGGCAGATGAAAGTACGACCTCGGAGCCGTCATTATGAGGGCTCCTTCCTAGTGCATTGTAATAGTCTAATGCTTTATGAGGATGGTCTTGATATTGAGTATTGAGATATATGATAGAGAATATCTCATATCAGTTCATGGTTTGTGAAATGCCTGAAGTACGAAGCTTGACTTTAGAGCTATAATTCATGATTTGAATTGTAAGCACTTGAATTGCGGTTTCAATGTATTATTGCCTTTTTCTTGTAGCATATTATCTCATCTGATGGATAGAAACACATGATAGGACTTGATCCGAAGGTTAGCCTCGATGGATAGAATCACTTAATATGAATTGATTTGAAGAATGGCCTTGATGATTGGAATCGCGTGATAAGAAATGATCGAATGATTGATCTAGAATGTGAGCACTACAAGTTTACGATTTGTCTAGATGTACTATTAGCCTAGTCTAGGTGTAGGAGTTTACTTACTGACATTTATTCCCACCCCGTCGTGAGATAACATTTTCAGGCCTCGAATGATAAGGCTCAAAGGATGTTACTGATTGGATTTAGAGATCTCTTTTGAAGTAAATGAAGGTCTAACTTTATTTGGTTGTATCTCCTTTGTGAACTTGAAGATCGTGTAATTCTGTAGAGTTAAGTTTCATCTATCATTGATTCATGGAAGAAGGTGTATTTTCAATACTAACGATTGTGATTTTTGAAATCAATTCTTGAGGTTGTATGAATATTTCTGATACAAATATAAACCCATCTCTTCCCATCATGAGCCATCTTGTTTTAAATAGTATGGAGTTTGGGTTGCTTCCGTTTGTACATTTCATATCGTGTTCAAATTGTTAGCCGATAAATCTTGGGAAGAACTTCAAGTTATTAGCTTTAGAGGGATGCTAGCGAGCCTAGTTGAAACACGGGGTGTAATAGGGAGAGAGAGAGAGAGAGAGAAGAGAAAAAGTAAGAGAGAGAGAAGATTTAGTTGACTTGAGGGTGATTGGTGATTGGGAAGTTGACATGTGGGGCCCACAAGAATCAAATCAAAGGTTTGACTTCTTTGTCTTGTAGTGCATAAAATTTGACATCATTTTGGTCATTTGATATTTCGGGGCTGGGTAGTCATTTGGCATGAACGACTAAGGATATTTTGGTGCTTTCACATCTAGAGTTCGGTCAGGGCAAGTCTCGGGCGTGAAGGGTCTTGATACTGTAGTCTAATGGCTCAACTACCAAAACTTAACCTAAACTGACCGACATCTCAGGATAACCCAATTATCGTGTCTTAAATACTCAAAGTCCAATATTATTATAACAGGCTGGAATTCAAGGTTTAAACTTTCATTGAGTCGAGTTATTTTACAGGCATTGAAGTTTCGGGACATCACGGCCGAAACCTATTGAACTTTCTCTACCGACATCTCAGAATAACCCAATTATCGTGTCTTAAATACTCAAAGTCCAATATTATTATAACAGGCTGGAATTCAAGGTTTAAACTTTCATTGAATCGAGTTATCTTACGGGCATTGAAGTTTCGGGACATCACGGCCGAAACCTATTGAACTTTCTCTTTTCGCGTTTATTTATTTTGTATAATTATTTTACAATTATCACGAGTTCTTCGGTGAAGGGCACTGCCTCATCGGAAATTATTAATTTATGAAAATCGGAAATGTGAATCAGGCTGATCTTAGCTATATACATCAGGCGTCGCAAACCTTTATGAACATCTGAAGCCCCATAGTACGCACAGCCAACTATTTCTTTCATGCAACATATGAAAAAATAACCAATAAAGCCGTAAATGTATTGCAACCTTCCGAATTCAGTACTAAACTTTTTTTTTTTGCCAATTCAGTCGTAACTCTTTGCATTTGTATCAATTCAGTTCATTTGACCGGCCAGGCATGGATTGTTTTTCATTTTGTCCATAAATGATTTTTATATGAATTTTATTTAAATTAAATTCAAAAAATAAGGTAAAGAAAAAGACAATGAAGCATGTGGGTAGGGTTGCAAGTCTTCGCCGATGCTGCCCCACCATAGCTGGGAAGGGCTGACAAAGGTCGCGACTGGCGGCCAACTCTAACAGCACCTCCAAAGGAATTAAGTACTCACTGACTTTGGTTCTTCTTCTGCACATTTCCGTTTGATTTTTGGAATTAATTTTACAAACCTCTGCCCATGCTCACTAGTCCAAACTAGACTTCTAAATGATAACTACTTCACCAAACATAAATTAGAATTCCAATTCATGATGCCTTGAACCAACGGATCCGATTAGCAGAAATTGATGTGATAATCTCAGAATAGTCAATATATACCACGTTGGAGTATACTCTATGATTCATGATGGCCAAGAAAGAAAAGAGTAACAATTTTTATTGGAAAAATTACCCAAAAAATCCTAAAATTATTACACTTTTACCGATCCAGTCCTAAATCTTATAATGTTGCCAATTGAATCCTAAAATTTTCACCTTTTGCCAAAATATCGGTGTTGTGTGCTTGCTATCCTTTGTGGCATGACCAACACTGACGTGAACACGTTTAATAATATTTCAATATCTTTCAAACTACTTATTTATTTATTTTCCTCTTTCTCCTTTTTTTTTTCATTTCTTTCTTTCCTTAACATGTCGCCAACCACTGTCAAGTGCCATTAACCCCCATTTGGTCTGCGCAAGGATGTCATGGCCCTCGCTTGGATGTCGGGGAGGGGCCATCGCCCTCACTGTGACTAATGAGGGCCATGACGCCCTTGCCTAGACTAGACAGGGGTCGTTGGCCCTCGCGTAGCTACAGATGTCAAAAAATAACAAAAGATAAGAAAAAAAAAGGAAGGAAAAATATAATATAATATAAAAAATTAATATCAAGGAATTATTAGAAAGTGACCACTTCAGCATTGTACAACATAGGACGGCTGGCGTTCATGTCAGTGATTTCTAGCCAAAATTGACAAGATAAACTCAATTGACAAAACGTGAGAAATGTTTAGTACTCAAATTGGCCAAAGTGTAGTAAAAAATTCGGGTGAATATTTTTTCAGAAAAATAACTATAAAATCTTGAACCTTTTGCATTAGTAACAATTCAGTTATAAACTTTTCAATTGGACTAATTTAGTCGAAATATTTTTGCTATACTCTCAATTTTGTCCATTTCAATCACTTTTAGTAGGAACATGTTGACAAAGACATCGACCGGTATACGCAGAGTTGCCGACATTGACATGGATATTATTTTTATTATTTAAAAAAATTAATTATTTATACTTTATTTTCTTTCTTTCCTCTCATTTGGCTGGCAAGGTCATCAGCGACCAACCTTTGCGGGCCAAAAAATGAAAGAGAAGAAAGAGAAAGAAAAAAGAAAAAAATAATTCAAAAACTAGTATTTATAAAAAATATATATATATATTTTTCCGGTCAATACTTTTCACTTCATGAGCGGGCCATTGATGTTTATTGTTTAGGACTCAAGAGTCTTCTTTATTATAATTAAATGTAATGTATATCCGGTATGAAATATGGCACCATCAATTGTGCCATACTCTCTACCTTAGAAATGGATGACATGTATGTGGGGCCTTCGTCTCTTAAATGGCTATCAAGAGTCCAACGTATCTTTTAGCAATTAAATAGCAAGAAACAACTAGAAAGTCATATATATGTGTGTGTACACTCAGGAAAAATAGGTAGAAATTAGATGTGATTAAGTGTTCTATAGAAATTGAATATAGATGTGACTAATTGGTTCAGTTTATCCAAAGGATTTGGGCTGAACCAACAATCTTCAAGCAAAAGCACTTGACATTGATGTGTCCACTATTATTCAACCCTAGCTGAACAGGCATGTTATTGATCGCATGTACATCTTCATGTTGACGAGACCGGGGCTTCTCGGCACACAAATTTTGAGTAAATCGAATTGGGTCAATTGAGACATCAAAGTGCTTGCTCTTCATTTCCTACCAATAGACAAGTATGATTAACTGAATGCTTATTCTTTCAATCACTAACAGATGTGGACAGAAAACAGAACGTAGAAAGAATCTGTTCCACTATCAATTTTCACAAGCTTGTTATGCAAACGCGTGATACTATCAGACGGATATTCCAAATGCGTATGATGTGAAAGGGAAAGAAAACAGAAGCCTTTAAAGTCCGACTCCAATGGTGGAAAGTCCACATTACTCTGCATGACTCGCTTTTTTCCAAATCAAGCCAGGGAAAATATGGGGCACGATCAGCATAAGGCTGACGCTGACCACAACGAAGGCAAAAGAGTATGTTGCTTGTTGACCCATGAAACGATTAGCACTAATGCCTGTTCAGGAATGGAAACGCGGCACACGCATTCTGATTGTGCAGGTGAATCCGCCTAGCACATTCTTTGCCCTTTTCTTATCAAGCACGGCACACCAACCACAATAAGGCAACATCATCTATTTAATGCAGCAATAGCTTTGAGTCTCTCATCTCCTCAAGCAAATCCTTTGAGAGCAACTCCCTCCACCACCTCTTTATCGCAGCGCTCTATCGTTTTCAGCAATCAACCGCAATGCCGAGGCACGCTTTGGCCATGGTTCGCATTGCTCTTTTCTGTCTCTTGTTCTCCAACAAGAATCCAGGTGCCAATATGCACTTTGAACTTTCTATACTTTGTTGAAGCTAAGTCTGATTTGAACATAAACTTGCATGAGTGCGCATAGAGATTTGCAAGAAACTACATGCTTGCACAGTCATGTCATCTCTTTGTCTGCTGTATATTCATGTCATCTCTAACGGAGTAGCCATAATTAATGCAGAGGCAAGTACAGACGCAAAGGAGCAGAAGCCAAGAGCGATCGGCCCTTTGCAGGTATGATGTCTTTGCCCACTGGTCTGCAGCATCAGTAAGAGATAGCATTTTAAAATGTGATAATGCTTCAAGTGGTTCAATTTCTCTTTTGGTCTCAAATAAAGATTAATGGGAGAAATTAAGCTTATGGGAAGCTCACCTGTACAGGATTTTCATCATTCTTCGACAACACTTGAGCCTGTCATTGGAGTCAGCAACAACAACCAGCCGATTCCGTCTCGTTCTGACACAAAAAGAATTCATCCCTGGTAATTCTGTTGTTTCGAGCTTCAAATACAATGACTTCCTCAACCTAAAAGTACAAGCTAATCACATGAAATGATGAATCAAGTTAAGCAAAATATTCTTGGGTATTGGATTGCGTGGAAGAAAGATTTGATCATCATCTCAGGAACCTTGTTTTATAACGTACGGTTTGTATATCTAAAAATTAGAGTAGTGGCCACGAAAAAGTAGCTTAATGTTCGTGAAGCCGAGAGCGAACTGTTCACATAAATTCTCATTGAGGGGGCAAAAAAATCCAGTTAGCCTCACAAAGCTACAGCAAATTTAGACGTTTGGGCCTAGCTCTCTCCAAAATCTCGATGTTGGTTCAGTCCGCAAGAGGCCAAGTTCACCGTGCTCGATACATCAAATGACCGACGTTGGTGCATTGCGAAGCCTTCAACTGATGCCGATCAGCTCCAAGACAACATAAATTATGTTTGCAGGGATTCGAGTTATGCTGTGTCTTGTGACGCCACGGGACGGGGGGAGAATGTTATACACCAGGAAACAAGGTCTCGGAAGCATCATTCAACATGAACCTCTACTACCAAAAGCTTCACGGTGCACCCAGTGCTTGCTACTTCGACAACAGTGGTTTAGTGATTTCTCAGGATCCATGTAAGCAGCATCTTCTCCGGCATTCCACGTCTTTTATGCTCAAACTTTTAAATTCAGATCATATATGCTTAAATGTCTTAGTGATTCATATGGTGTCTTACTTTTTTTCCCCTCATGCAGCTTGGGGAGCATGCAAATATCCAGCCAATTAGATGCCCGCACCACGGCAACAGAAGCAGCAGATGATATTTGGTCCGGAACGTTTCACTCTATTTTACTTCTATGTAGTCAAAAGTACGGTAAAATCAGTCATGAAATGAACTTCAATTCTCACCATACAAGAGTATATTCCAAATAAACACCTATTCCGCGAGTCTATGAGAGTGAAGTATTCTCCCCAAGGTATTTTTAATTTTTCTCTGGGGCATTATGACTTTCAAGTTGCCTACACTCAGAGAATGAGAGAACTAAGCCAATCTTTGCCTTTCTTTTGTTTCGTGCACTATACATTGAAGCCACTTTGGCCCGATGGTCGAGTCACGATTCTGTTCCGTGTAATAGACGTAGCAGACATAAAGATGACTGCGATTAGAAGCAGATAATCAACGATGCATATCACGCCAGGAAAACTTAGACAGCAAATATGAGAGCTCATGACATGGCAATAGGTGAGACCTGAGAGGGTCATTCTGAAAACCAAGGACGAATGGGTCTTCGAGGCAATCAAACGAACAGGAAGTAGCCGCAGGGATGGTGGTAATTACTGTCCTAAGATTCAGGTAAATGCTGTTGCACGTTTAAAGATTTTCTCATCAACCAAGAGACTCGTTCTTCTTCCCGTTCCTAATCATAGAAATGTTTTTAGCTCCTAGCACCCAATTATATCCTAGAACACACTGCTCAGAAGTGAGAATTTTTTAGTCCAGTTCATGGATGCCGTAGTAAATATGAGCGGGATGAATTTAGCTCCTTCAGGAATTGGAGATCAATTTGTGCCTTGGACACCAGTAATTGCCATTCTGTTCAAGGTATCAACTATCAATATATTGTCCCGTCACAGTTTCAGTAACAAAATGAAAGCAGTCGAATACCAGACAAATAAAACTGAAAAAATAAAAATAAAAAGAGGAGAAAATCTCTATTAAAGAGACAATTATCTCACTTGCAAACATATCGGGTCGGAATTTTGTTCATAGTACAGATCCGGATCCACGTGGACAGGGCCAATTCTTGCTGTTGAATATAAAGATTGCACAAAATCGCACAAAATCTGACGGCCATCAAAGCACCTGCTTCACGGGGCTGATCCAGGCAAGGAATTCCCGAGGAAAAGCTAGAATGAAGCAGAAGAAACTCCTCTATAAAAAGCACAAGCAGCAACATGCATACGGCCCCAGATATTATTCCAACATAGGGCAACAGCTTTTATGAGTTTTATTTTTCTCTGGTTTACTTTGATTTTAATTTTTGTTGGTGATCCTTTAAAAATATCCGATTATATACAATTCATTCCACTTTCATTGGACCCGATTATTAGATCGAATTTAGATCACAAATGGTAGTATTTGATGTTATTGTCAGATGTTAAACTATGGAAAATCTCCACCTTAATTAATATTTTATTGTCGGGTTTTGGGTACACCTCCGACAATCTAAAGCTTCGAGATCCTGGCTCGCGAAACGCCTGATGCAGCCGCAGATCAACAAGCATCGATCGGATGTAAATTGAAACAATTTGAAACAACACACCAAGTAAACGACACACCAATTTATTACTCACTGACAGTCAACAAGCATCAGATGTTATTGTCAGTGAGTAATATATTCCAAATAAACATATAGATGGGCAAAATATGTCACCCGCTGGAAAGTGCACATCGTGAGTGTCTGGGAAATGCCTTTACGTAAATATAGAGGATTCTATGCTAAAGGATTTTGAAGTGCACATAGTGATTGGTTGAACACTTCTGCATCCAATGGTCAAGGTACTGCTGGGGCCAACCTGTAGAAGGTGTCGCAAGACAGCCCGAGATAGAGGGAAAAATACGAGGTACTTTATTGCTTAGTATGGATTTTATGGAACCCTTAACAATTTTATGAATTGATTGTGGCCTTATCGCTTTTATTGGCGAATCCCTTTGTGCAATCCGATGAGTACATTATTATCAAAATACAAATTAATAGAAAGGAAACTCGAGCTCAACCGCCCCTGAGGGTCGTAACTCAAGCACCAAGCCAGTGGAGGTCGTGTGACCTTAAGCGAGGCTCGCCGGCGATGTCCCACGAGCTTGCCCCGCGAAAATGATGGAGGCAAAATTGGGATTTAGATGGTTCGGTGAGCGCAAAGACGGAAAAAAAAAAGTCTTTTAGTGTTCGGAAAATCTCAAAATCAAAACTGAGTAGGAATGGCATTGGGCTTAATAGTCTTCACCTTCTCCTTGAAAGAAGAGCTTTGGACTTTTGCTGCCACACGCCTCCTACGTCCAATAGAAACCGCAATGAAATAATATGTCGTCTCGCACGGGAAATACAGATATTTTGAATTAAGTAAATTTCAAGTATCATAAATTATGTACGACATTCATTGCACTGCCAAAACTTTCAAATCAACACTTTAGTGCTAAGATTTTGTAAATTTGACACTTTAGTGCCAACTACGATTTAAGCTGACTTTTTTTTTGGTCGAAAGATGTAAGCTGACGCGTCTCACCGAAAATTCGACACGTGCATTTGTTATTATTATTTGAGCTGACGTGGTTCATCGGACCTGGCCAACTGATCGTTTTTAAAAGAAGTTGGCACTTAAGTGATCGAAGTTACAAAAACTTAGTACTAAAGTGATCGATTTGCAAGTTTCAGCACTGAAATGATCAAAGTTACAAGAACTGATAGAATTTATCGCAACCGAATCAGATGATCACATAGAGAATAAAAAAAAATTGAATGACGCGTGAGATTACCCAGGTTCACCCAAAAATAGGGCTACGTCCTACAAAGAGATTTCACTATAATTGTTAGTTTACAGCCACTCAACTTGTTATAATGATCAACAAAAATGAGCAAAATATATATGCTCCAAACGGGCCCAAAAACATAAACATGTCTGAAACTCTTTATTTCCATAACAAACGAGCCGACTTAAACTAAAGTCCAAATCCATTAAGGTTTCAGTGGCGCTACCCCAAAACATGCGCCTGCTCACCCTTCGAGTAGGGCAGGCGTCCGTTGATCGGGCAGCGAAAGCCTTGCCCGTTAATCAGGCAGCGAGACACCTGTGTCGGGCGCGCTACCCCCGAACCCCTGCATCCAGAGCGCATGAGTCACATATCGTCGGATAACACTTTAATTTTACTAAGCTCACGTGGGCGTACCCAGTGTGAGAAACAAGAATCCTTGAAGTATTCGCCAACTCCAATAAGAACTTAGCACTAAAGTGATCATTTTGAAAGTTTTGACACTAAAGTGAGTGTCGTATACAACTGCACTTGAGATGCACTTAACTCGATATTTTTCATCAAAAATCGGCATTTTTTTTTACGTTCATATTTTAATTTGTTGAGAATAATAGAAACCTATTGAACTTTCTCTATTTGCGTTCATTGATTTTGTATATTTATTATATAATTATCACAAGTTTCTTCGATGAAGGGCACCGTCTCGTTGGAAATTATTAATTTATGAAAAGGAGCGAAGTCAAAGTCAATATATCAATCAGGCTGATCCTAGCCTGCATCAGTGGCCGCAAACCCTTATAAACGTCTAAAGCCCCATAGTACGCACACCCAACCATTTCTTTCATGCAACATATCGAAAAAATTACCCAAAAAAGTACTAAATATATTACAAATATGCCAATTCAGTACTAGACTTTTTTTGTTGCCAATTCAATCCTAAACCTTTATACCGTGTCAATTCAATTCATTTGGCCGCCGGTACTGACATGGACTTTTTTTTCCATATATGATTTTTATTATCAATTTTATTTTGATTAAATTCAAAAACTAGGGTAAAGAAAAAGACAACGAAGTAGGCAGGAAAGGCAGCAAACCCTTGCCGCCGCCGCCGCCCCACCACCGCCAGGAAGGGTGGGCGAGGGCTGCCAGTCCTGGCAGTTTCTCCAAAGGAATTTATTACTCACTGACTTTGGTTCTTCGGTTTCACATTTGCATTTTATTTTTGGAATTAATTTTACAAGCCTCTACCCATGCTCACGAGTCCAAACTAGACTTCTAATTGATAACTACTTCACCAAGCATAAACTAACGTTCCAATTCTTGGCACCTTGAACCGACGGTCTGATTGGCAGAAATTGATGTGATAGTCTCAGAATATTCAATATATATTACGTTGGAGTCTATTCTATGATTCATGATGGCCAAGAAAAAGAAGAATAACATCTTTTATTAGAAAGATCAATTTCAACATCAACATCAGCAACATCTTTTATTAGAAAGATTATCGAAAAAATTCTGAAGTCATTGTATTTTTGTTGATTCAGTCCTAAACCTTAGGTGAATCCTAAAATTTTTCATTTTTTTGTCAATTGGATTCATCCGGTCAATGTTGGCCGAATATCGTTGGTGTAAATACCGGACATCCTACATGGCATGGTTTGTAACACTCCCGACCCGATCCCAATGCTACACTCGAGATATGATGTTCTTCGTGTGCGTTTGACTTAGCGTCATTTGGAATCGAAGCCGGTTACGCAGCAAATATTCTCAAATTAATGGCGCTTTGGCAGAATGAAGTCAATTGGCAAAATGTAAGAAATGTTTAGTACTCAATTGACAAAATTAAAGGAATTGTAACCAAAACGGTAAAAGTGTAGTAATATTTAAGAATTTTTTTAACAATTTTCTCCATTTTTATCCCATTAGAAAAACAAGAAACGACATACATTGGTTCCTCTCGAAATGAGCAAGCTTGGCCTTGATTAAAAGCACACTTTCTAATCCCCCGTTTCATTTCGTAGCCACCTTTATAATAGTTTGGGCCAATGCTAAAATATGGGGAGCTATTCAAAGTATAACTTTCGAGGGACTATAATGCAAACCTCCCAGATCTCATTTGGTGAATCGAAAAGCAACTAAACACCTTTTATTAGGAATGATAAAAGAGTCTCCCTCCTCAATGAGCTTGAATAGGTAAACCATCTATCACGGAAGTTCAATAGAAGGATAAGTTTGTGGTGGCGGGCCCGTATCAATTGGAAAAATGGTGGCCGGCGTGGGCCGTGACCCTCGCCAGTGGCCAATGAAGGTTGATGGCCCTTAACAATAAAAGAAAACATAAAAGAAAATATAACAAGACAAAACTTTTATATGAAAATGAAAAGGTAAAAAAATTTCACGTCAAAAAGCCAGCGGTACAACATAGGACGGTCGGCCTCTATGTCATCAATTTCTAGTCGAAATTAGCCAGATGAACTAAATTGGCAAAATCTGAAAAGTTTAGGACTCAATTGAAAATAATAATAATAATAATAAAGCTTAGGACTGAATTGACACAAATACAATATTTTGTGGACTTTTTTAGCAATTTTCCCGAAGTTCACCACTAGAGCATGAAACAACGGCTGGACTTAACCCTCGCTGGACACGTTTCCATGGAACTCTAAAAATTTGCAATTATCAACGTTTTCTTAGTATTCATAGAAATGTTAAGTCACCTGCAGCAGATCGTTGACAAGCCAATAATCTCAGTCTCATGGGATGTCCATCTCTCTCGGCAAGCTCAAGAATGATTGCTGAAAGCATTTTCTCATAGGAATGCTGCACTACTCCAAATCGAAAGATGCGCTTTTTTCTCACTGCAAAAGCTGAAAACTATCGTCTAAAATTGCTTCCAGTAATCATCGAGAATCTATACCTCCGAGGAACATGTTCCCAATGAAAGTAATTACTGTGACACCCTGAAAATTCAACTTTTATAAAGTTCCTAAATTCAATAAAGAGAATTAAATTAAATCTCAGTTCGTATATGATTTGGATCGTAAAAATTTAAGAGACAAAAATTGGACAAGTTCTGAAGCTTCGGTCAATTTAAATTAGATTTCTAAAATCTTAGTCCCTCCGAGTTAGGATTGAAATCCTCATACTCAAACCTAATCCTGAAGGAGCCTAGACTGTGAAACGACCAAAATTACCATCCGTCCAGCATACCAAATTTCGTTTCAATTCAGGATTATCAAATGACCAAAAATTGCATCTTTCAATTTATCTGGACGCACCCTCCAACCAAATAAGATTACAAAGCAAATTAATCACAAATGGGTTTCTAATGTTTCACGATCATATCACATCGAGTGCCACACCAAATTGTGGTGGCGAACAATCAATCGCTTCGACAATAGCTTAGTCTCCTTGGAATAACCTCTTGAGCTGGGAGTAGAACTTCCACTTCAAATTCATTGTGATTTGATCTCAATAACCTACATTCACTTCTAAGGCAGTACAACTATTCATCATTTTCGGAAGATGTAAGCGAATATTGCTCAGAGTTGTTAACAAACTTATCAGGCAACTGAAACAATGGATCTTCATCAGCACTTGTTTGGAAAGCTTGAACCAATGCTCATCCCAAAGCTCCAGCTATAGGAACTGCAACTGCATTTCCAATTTGAATGTATCTGGTAAAATATTGGAGAATCAATCTAAGAGCAAAAGCACAAAAATACTCTTGTGTACATACAATTGTGAAGTACATCAACAAAAAAATTTCCTAGTGGAATGCCTTCTTGCATTTCTAGACCACTTAGATTAAGAAACCCAATCAGATGCTCGGGGAAATTAGATCATTGAAAAATGAAAACCATATAACTTGACAAAGTAATCCTTAAGAATAATTTATCACTTACTGCTACCCTCCGTGCACCATGCTTCGAGATATATATTTTCCGATAGACCAATGAAAAAACGATAGGTGCACATATACATATATTATAACCTTGTCCATGCCATTGTTATTCTACTACTCAGTGTCAATAGATAAATGGCAAGCATTTTCTAATTTCAACTAAATTGGCTACGCATCTCTCTAGATTTTATTATGAGCAGAAGGAAAATGCTAAGTATCAAGTGCACATTACACCCATACTCCATCAACTAATCTACTATTGTTATGGCCGCTCACATCGACACAAGCGCTCTCAAAACTTGATGATGAATGATCTACTGCTTCGGTGTTTATGGGAACTACACTCCCTCACTTCAACACAAGTTAAAAAGCGTAAAATGCTAAAAATATGTGCCTATAATATAAAAGCTTCATCCAAAAATTTGACATATGCAGATAATTGGCACCTTTGCAGTATTTATACAGTGTGGATTTCTATGAAGTTCACAAATCAAAGTGTGGAATTATTTATCAAATAGATATATACCTGCCCTTAATGGGGCTAGTAAGCTCGTAATAATCAAGAAAACCCTGAAGACTTGCATTTTCGCGAACTGTAAAAACTTTGTCAATGCATAATTGATCAAATAATTTGCTGACCGTTGCTTATTCGTTCTTGTATAATTGCATGAATAATTTCCTGTTTGCTAGTCTTTTCAAGTTGAAGATTCGATGGACGAAAGCTTTTGACGTGACATTCAAGACCCTAACTTTGCAGTGAAATGACTTGAAAACAATATTCATAAAATAAAACTCTCATCATAGTTAATGAAAACCAAAATAAAAATATTCATTAAATAAAAATCAACTACACAATATTTATTATCGACGAAATAGTGCAGCACAAGTCGTCACTGAGGTTAGACATAATTCAACTATCTAAGGCCCCATATTTGTTGACAACCACACGTGTAGAAAGCCCAAAAGATGGACGTATAATCATCTCCGAGTCGAACTCCGCCCCCTAATTGAGGGAAGCGGCATACCTGGTTGTGCGGTTGTGCACTAGTCACTTCAGTAAGCACGGTTTCATTCCACCGCACACGTGCAAAAGGCTACATCATTCGAAGAGGTTCGAATGCTAAAACTAAAAAGACCATGTACCGAATGTCGCGAAAGATTTCATGCGTTGATCAAATTCGACTCGAAGAGGTTCGAATGATATGAAGACCTTGGATCAATAATCGACTCAAAAGATTTCATGCGTTGCATATAGTTATTTTTCATAAAAAGTGAAAACGCCAAAAAACAGAACAAGTGCTTGGCGCATGCTCCCTGCATTATTTTCTGTTCTGTCTGTTTATTTAATTGATTATGCATCCACAAGATAGCTCATGTTAATGATTTTGGTTAAAATCAAATAAAGTTGCTTGATTCAAAATTTTCATGAAATGAAATAGTACCAAAAAAGCATTAGAAAATCTAGTGTAGCCAAGTTCCCAAACTTATTATTTCTTCGTAAAAGTAATTTAGTTCTTCTACTAATTTACTTGGGTGTCTAATCAAACTATACTAAACATATTAATGGATATTCCAAAGTTAGATATTTCGCATGTAAATGACTTGAACCCTTAGTTGCAATTTGGTATGAAGCCATGTTAATTAAATAATTATTATCACAGAAATCAATTAATCTAAAATTTAGATTAATTAAATAATTAGCTTAATAATCCATTATCCTAAAATTTAGGTCCCAACACTCTTGCTAACAATAAACCCAATAATTAAGTTTCAACACTCTTGGGGCATAAACATCAAATAGCTCTAATTTATTACACAGAGTAATCATTCTAATATCCTACAATGATCTAGTGAAAGATCGACAAGGTGATCTTCTGTCCGTGTGTATTGAAGTATTATTTTCTTATCTTGAATCTTTTCTCGCACAAATAGCTATTTATTTCAATACGCTGGTCAACGTCGAACACTAAAGAACATTGGACAACACCTCGGCGACGCTAGACAATGTCAAATCTCATCGGCCAAGGCCACGCCCTACAACACCGGGTCGATTCTAGATCTATTCTCGCCACCCTGTGTGACGTCGGAACTAGGCTTACCAGCCTAGGTGACACCCATGAGATACTGGTGATGCTGGATCTAAGTCATCGGGTCTGTTGATGCTGGATTTGGATTGCGGCGTTTGGGCAAGGGGATTCCGACAAAATTCGTCAACTATTGTGGTGGTTGGTGATCAATACTGGAAACTGGTGGTTGACGGTCGCAATGAGTGATGATTAATCTAGGGTTTAAGGAATTATTTTATTTAATATTTACGAATTATAACAATATATACAGTGAGCATTACTAATAAAGAAAAAGACTAAACTATCCATGCTAACAATAAAATCAATAATTAATGTTTCAACACTTTCAATAAAATAGATTAGAAGCATGTATTAGGCTTATTTTGACTTTTGTTTTGGCTTTTTGTTGTGTTTAGCACATCGGACCCTAATTATTCTTGTTTGCCGTAACACCTTTGCACTCAGTCAGACACAACTAAGTGTCATAATAGGTACAAGATTTTTGTGTTCAGTTACCCTCTTGTACTTTGCTATGTGAAAATTCAATACACTTATTACTTTGCCCAAAAAAAAATTTTGAGAAAAACTTTATCTTTGGTATAGGGCAAACACGATCATAGTCATCCGAATTCAATTCAAGGGGTCAATGATCAAAGAGAAATCAACATGAATCCACTGAGTTGTCCGTGATCCCCATCACTTTTGTAAAAATTTCAAAATTAGAGAAGAAACATAGGGAAAAACTAGAATTGCACATTTAGTTAAGCAGTCCAAAACACGCAAAAGCTTCGATCCATAAATATCAGTGACAGGAAACATCTTGCTGAGCTCACATGCCCTTAATCTAGACCCATCTAAATCGGCTCATACTAGCATGTCATCATAACCTCTAAGGCAAGAGAAAAAAAATATATAAGGCAATAAAAGAGGGAGGAGCCCATCAAGCAATCAGAGTATCAATCTTATATCAACACTGAAAATGGTCATCGTTGAGAGCTTCCATAATTTAAGTTAGTCTCATGCATGTCACGAAACCACTGGTCAAAGTTACTTTTAAAGCAAAACTGGTTTAACGATGGCACTTGAGAATGTCTATGTACTCATGAACTACACTACAATCTATTTACATCCATCCAAAGAGTATACATGCAGAAAAACTTGAAATCAAATATAGTACCACATTAGTCTACTTAATTGTTCATCTATTTTACATTAATGTCTTATATATAGGAAAACAGAACGATGCTATTCACCTTTTTCACTTTTGCGGATCCCGACACCACAAAGAGAGGCATTGTACTCATGGTGACACTAATGGATGTCATTAAGTGTGCAAGGGTGTCATGGAATCCAAAAAGAAACACAAACCCTTCAAAGAACCAAAAGAAAATGCCAAACAGTTAGCCTAAAACGAAACACCTAAAAACAAGGTAGGAGACGACCCTTGATTAGCAAAAAAAAAAAAAAAAAAAAAAGATGGGTCAATATCCCAGCTAGATTGCATCGTCCAGTTTCTTGGAGAGTCTTCCACATTCTTGAACATAAGAGCCTTGTCCTTCACAACCTTTTCAAAGTGTTTCTTGCTAGCTGGCAGACAAAGAGCCTGATTCCATAAAAGAATGTGATTCCTCTCCTTCCAAATAGGAAGCCCACTGTAGGTTATCCCGCCAGCTTCTATTAGACCAGGCCAAATTACACTTGGCTGCCCAAAAAAGTGCCAAGGCACCAGTGGGACGACAACCAAACAAAATATGATCAACAAAATCTAGTCTACCATTACAAAAGACACAGGCAGCAGTTGAAATTCTATTATAATTTAGGAACAAAACCTGGGTGGGCAATCTATTTAGCGTGATTAACCAGAGATGGAAAGAGCGCCGACAAGCGAGGGCGTGGTTCCAAATGAAAGGATGCCACGACATAACCTGTTCTCTGCAATGGAAAAGGTCCCCAGCTGTGGCGATAAAGAAAACTCCAAAGGAGTGGCCAAGCCAAATAAAATGATTACTACACTGATAATCAAAAGACGGGAATGGCTCCATCCAGACGTCAATGGTGGCTATAACATAAGAGGGGGAGCCCGGAAAGGAGAAGAAGTCCAACACCCTGGCCTTACGATGTATGCCCAACCGGTAAATGTCCATATCATAAAATATCTTATTAAGTGGCCCTCTCTGATGCCAAGAGTCAAACCAAAAAAAAAAAAAACCTTTACAACCGTTGCCCCGCCATTTGAAATGATGTTGACAATCCAACCGAAGGTCGAGGATTTTTTTCAAGCCTAGGAACAAAACCCTAGCTTAGTAGCTATCCAAAAATTCTTGTTCTTTAAGAAAGTAAAGTAGATCCATTTGCACCACGCGGATTCCTTTTTAGTGAAAAGTAACTAAACGTGTTTGAGCATAGCCGCTTTATTGCAATCACTAAGCCTCTGGATGCAATGGCTCCCTTCCTCCTTAGCGAGGCAAACGTCATCCCAAGAGACCTTTGCACCCCTACACCAAGGCGTGGTCCTTTCCATAAAAGTTGTCTAAGGATTTGCTCTATACGGGACAACATAGATTTTGGGAGAATAAATACACTTGCCCAATAAACATGCATTGCATGCACGACTGACCTGATGAGCTGTAGGCGACTAGAAAAAGATAAGAAGCGCTGAGACTAGAACTGTGCTATAGCACTTATAGAGTTCACCAGGGTGTTGCAATCCACTTTGCCTAGTCTTGATGCGATGACTAAAACAACTAAATACCAAAAGGGCAACGCCCCCTCTCAAAACCCAAGGGCATTGAGAATCTATCCTCGAATTTCGCTGAGCCCCCTGAAAAGAAGATCTCGCTCTTGGACGAATTCATCCTTAGTCCCGCCCAATCAAAGAATTTGTCAAGGTCATCCTTCAGTAGGGATATTGATGCCAGGTTCGCCTCAACAAAGAGGAGCACATCATTAGGAAAAAAAAATAGATGAGAGAGTTGAGTAGATTTATACCTCCAAAGGAATTTGAAGCCCAGTTGTCGAGTCTAAATATTCAAGATGCCTCTAAGTATTCCCATAAGAAGTGTGAATAGGTAGGGCGACATAAGATCCCCCGTTGAATGCCTCTCTCGCTAGGAAAGAAACTATCATAATGAGCTTGGTTAGGGCGCCAGAAAAACCAAAAGCTTGTAAGACCACCTCCATAAACTGTCAATCCACTGTATCATAAGCTTTTTGAAAGTCAACCTGGATGGCACATTTGGGCAAATATGGCTCATGATGAAAATCACCAAAGAGTTCCTGAGTGAGGAGGATATTGTTGCTAATACGACTGTCTTTTTACAAATGCATTCTGGGGAGGACTAATGAGAGTATGCAAGACAAAAGCCAATCTATTAGCCATAATTTTGGTCATACACTTATATATAGTGTTGCAACAGGCAATCGGTCTAAAGTCACATATGGCAGTCGCTTTGGGGATTTTAGGGACCAGACAGAGAATGGTGGCATTAAGTTCGCGGAGTAGGTTCCTCGTCTCAAAAAAAAAAATCTTGATAGCCAATAGCACTGTTGGGCCAACTATATCTCAAGAGTTTTTGAAAAACTCCATATTTAAACTATCAGGTCCCGTGGCCTTACCAGAGCCCAAGGAAAACATGATATTACGAATTTTCACAACAGTGACAGGCCATGATAGGAAACATACCTGGTCATCGTCAAGTGAATGCCCAATAATGGAACGCCGCTCCTGGATCGAAGGTCGAGTTGGCAGAGTCATTGGCCCCAGCAATTCTTCAAAATGAGAGACTATTGTCTGCTGAATTAAAGGCAGATCAGTCACAAGAAAACCCCCTGTTCACAATGGAAAGACTTCGATTATGGAGATGCCTTTGATTGACTAAATAATGGAAGTATTTGGTGTTGAGATGCCCTTCCCTAATCCATTCGACTCCAGATTTCTATCTGTGAAAGGCTTTCTCTTGGAGACGAAGGTCAGAGAAAACACGAAGTTGATCTCTTTCCAGGTCAGCCAACAAATGGTTGAGAGGATATGTAACTCGAGCATCCTGGATAGCCATCAATGTATTTCTTGCATCAGATGTGTGTGCCGATATAGCAGATGAGTCCTTGTTGAGAAGTTTAAATCGGCTCTTCAATATCTTGAGCTTCTAGTAAAGAATGAACATAGCGATCACAGACACCAGGCTATCTCATACCTGTGAAACAAAGGATAAGACATCCAGAATTGAAGAATTTAAACGGTCTTTTGAAGTTGGTCGGAGTCGTAATCTTGATATTCATAGGAGTATGATCAGATGCAAGCCAAGAAGGATGCTTTAGAGTAGGAGAAATCATTTCTCTATTGAACATTGACAAGGATCTATCAATCTTTCTTTGTTTCCTGACTTCGCCTGAAGAAGTATACCGTGTATACTTATGGTCAACATAACGAAGATCATCTAGTCCAGCTCGAGCCGAGCACTCGCCGAACTCATCAAAGGCTAGTATCCACCCATAAAATATTGATTATATCTTATTGGTCATTTATAGCGTTGAAGTCCCCTGCCACTAGCTTAAGGGGAGCAACCAAAGCCAAACTAGCATGAATAAGACCAGCCCATAAATATTGTCTATTTCCAAAGGTGTGTTCCACATATATAATCGAAAAAAGAATAGGCCTTGTTTATATTCAAAAGCTGTAAGTGCTATAAATTGTCTGAGAGGATGAAGAAGAGAAAATAATGTCAACTAATAAGAGGTTCTAACCAAACTAAATTCTCTCTCGATGTAAGTGTTCATAATTAGCAACCCATCTCCAATTAGGCACCAGCGTTGCGAAAATATTTGGAAACAAGGACATAGATACCTTTGTATAAAGGAAGCCAATGCAACAAAGACTATTGGTCCGAATTAGATTCTGAATCTCAACATGTTTCAAAGGGTTAAAAAGACCCTGATATTCCAAACTCCTATATACATATCTACAAAGGGAATAAGAGAGTCACCGTCTCCTTTGGCCACCCCGTTTCTTCCCCATGGAGGCAGATCTAGCCGCTTTATAAAGAATTAAGACTACTATCAGAATATAGGTCCTGCAGGAAATTCGCCGAAGAAGGTAGTAGAGTAGCCACCCGCTCAATAATAGGCACCTTAGTCCCTAGAGAGTCATCTCCCGCCTTATGAGAGATGGGAAGGACTCGAGAAAGGTCATCATCCTTCTCGTAGCCTATGTTGCTAATCTTTTCTTCTACTGCTTCCTTCGAGTTAGAAGAGTCCTGCTCTTTGAGAACTCGAATAGCTTCATGCAACATAACAATCAGGACAGTGCGTTTTATAATTGGCAAAGTAGCCGAGGACCCAGCAACATCAGGCACCTTGGAGGCAACAATCTCAAAAGGTGGCCAACCCTGTTTATTGCCGACATTTTCCCACAATACAACAGGTTGAGGGGACATCCTTCTCAGGTTCCTTTATAACTTGATGGACCACCGATTGGGGAGGCACAGTCTTATCAACTTTGGGTGCAGCAGGAGTAGCCGCTAGGTCTGTCCTAACTGGGGGACACTTGTGGCCAAAGACGTCATACCTAGCACAAGAGGCAAGCTTCCATTCATAATCAATTTTTTTAGGCTTGGTTACACCATTCAATAATACCTCAACCGGTTCACTGAGTCCCTAGTTGGGCTTGATGTCTATGCACACCCAGGTGCAAGAGATCATTTTTATCCTCTCGATCTAAAAGTCAATGTAAAGAGGCTTGCCAATAGCATTAGCAATATCAGTGATTCCCGGAGTAGACCATAAAGCATAGGGGATGTTCCTCAGCCGAGCCTAGACTAGTAGGGAGTCATGGTAGTCTCCCTTCAGGTCAATCAGCGGACCATTATTGGAGAATGAGCCAGGCCCGTTGTCAAGGATATTCCGACAGAACTCATGATCCAGGATATGGAAAAAATAGAATCCATCCTCTTTGGCTGTCACATCAAAAAATTGAGGCCCCCAAAAGTGTTTGCCCAACCAAATAACAACCAGACATTCATTCCATTTCGGATCAGATGCCGCTAGAATTTCCTCCGAGGTATTAACCACTATTCTATCATCGATAGTGAAAGGGGGTATATAAGTTAAATCATACCCTTTGATTGTAGACTCCGTAACTGCTACCCAGAAGCGCTGTGGCAGGCGATTTGCTTCAGAAGAGGCACGAATGGGGGCTGTGGAGGTCTAGAGATAGTACGGCTTTAGCTTCGACCACTTCCTCGGCACGAGAGAATATAGAAGCTTGGAGCTAAAACGAGGATGTCCCAGCGTCTGCACCAATGGCCATCTTCCCCTTTGTTGCAGTAGCATTACTGTTCTTTGCAGGAGCAGGGACCTTGAGCGAGCTCGAGCCGTCCATACCAGCACTAGACTGCCTCACCGAGGGCTATTGGAGGGCCACTAAACTCACTAAAAGGTTGGGCCTCTAACAAAGCGGAGGGCTTTTGTGGGAAGGCGAGACCCCGATCTATAGATTTCTCGAGTTGGGCAGCCATTTGACTCTATCTCGGAACTACCATGTGGACGAAAGAAAATTTTATTGCCAAAATCCAAACGGTGGGGATGGGAATGAGGGTGGGACGACCTTGGAGATCGAATCCGGCCGAATCTATTGGTGGTGTTGTCAGGATTCACCAAAGGCAACCATGGTTGAACAGTACCCGACGAGGCAAAGGTAAAGAGAGAATTTTATTTTTTTTGTCTTTTTCACCTTTTCACTTGACATAATGAAACGTTCAAAAATCTGTCAGTGGTGGTTTCTCATACGGCATTTCATCTTTTCAATCATAAGTTCCAACCTAAATTGAAATCCAATAGAATTGCAATCCATCAAAGCTTTAAAAAAAACACCAGGATGATAAAGATATATATAGGTGGAAGATCGGAGATTACATCCTCCGGTAGCAATTTCTTTTGCAATTCGTACAAATGGCTCGCATCATAGGCAATAGTGTACATCTAATTTTAACTATGCCTTCAGTAAGTTACACCTTTTAACACAGAAACCCATACTGTAAATTCTATGTGAATCACACCTCTAAATATCTTGTGTTAGCGAAGGGTACTGAGGCACCAATAAAGAAACAAATAAAAAATAAAATAAAATTCATTTGAATCGTATTATAAAGACAGACACAAATTTTAAGACAACTTTATTTGAAACATACGTGCTGCACAAGTTTATCTCACTGGGACAGGCAGCCCACAGAAAAACAATGCAGTCTAAATTGAGGAAGGCCATATGCTCTTGCGACCATCATGCCTTATCTTGTTTGATAGTTGAGTTACACTAAATAACCAAATGCATACCTTCTCGAGAAACTATTAGAAAATTTAACTAGATCTGTCACATTCTCCGTCAAAAGGAACATTAGTTTCAAAAACTCTTCGACTTTCATAAACACAAGAACTTGCTTATTTCTCATATACCAAAGGACCGTCCTTATCTCTAAAATGGTTGAAATCACCTATTCCTTGACAAGGCGGTCCACCATAGATCACATCGACATCAACCTAAAAAATTCAGCCAAGGAAACGAACTCTTAAGGTGTTTTCTTTTTGGCAATCAAGAACATTGAGTAACAGATTTGGAATTAATAGTTTTGACTAGGAAGTATGTAGGTGGAAGATCATAGATTGCATATAGGTGGAAGATCAGAGATTGCATCCTCCAGTAAATTAAACCTTATAATACACAAACTCATACCTCAAATTCTATGGAAATGACATCCTTAACCAAACCATTTTGCACTGGCAATGAGTACTGAGGCATCTTCTAAAGCATCGAATAAAAAATAAAGTAAAATTCATTTGAATCGTATTATAAGACAGACACAATTTTAAGACTACTTTATTTGAAACATATGTGTTGCACAAGTTTATCTCACAGGGTTAGGCAGCCCACAAAAAAACAACGCAGTCTAAATTGAGGAAGGCTGTGTGCTCTTGAGACCATCATGTCTTATCTTATCTGATAGTTGAGTTGCACTAAATGACCAAATGCATACCTCCCCAAGAAATCACTAAAAAATTTAACTAGATCCACCACATTCTCTGTCAAAAGGAACTTTGGTTTAAAAAACTCTACGACTTCCATAAACACAAAACGTTACTTGTTTTTTACATCCGCCAAAGGATCGTCCTTATCCCTAAAACAATTGAAATTGCCTCTTCCTTGATGGGGCAGTCCACCACGGATCACATCTACATCAATAGCCGTGGAAATGAACTCTTAAGGTGATTGCTTTTTGGCAATCAAGTACATTGAGCAACGGATCTAGAATTAATAGTCTTAACTAGGGAATATCTAGATGGATCAGACATTGCATATAGGTGGAAGATCAAAGATTGTATCATCCAGTAGCAATTTCTTTTGCAATTCGTACAAATGGCCCTAATCACAGGCAATAGTGTACATCTAATTTTATTCCAAGCAATTTAGACCATGCCTTCAGTAAATTACACCTTATAACACAAAAAACCATACCTCTAATTCTATGGGAATGACACCTCTAACAAAAACATCTTGTGTTGGTAATGTGTACCGGGGCACCTTCTAAAGCATCAAATAAAAAATAAAGTAAAATTCATTTGAATCGTGTTATAAAGACATACACAATTTTAAGACTAATTTATTTCGAATGTATGTGCTGCACAAATTTATCTCACCGGGACAGGCAACACAGAGAAAAACTACGCAGTCTAAATTGAGGAAAGTTGAGTGCTCTTATGGCCATCATGTCTTTTCTGGTTTGATAGTTGACTTATACTAAATCAGCAAATGCATACCTCCCTAAGAAACCATTAGAAAAGTTATATAAATCCACCACATTCTCCATCAAAATGAACATTGATTTCAAAAACTCTAGATCCATCCTGTCTTATCTTGTTTGATAGTTGAGTTGCTTGTTTTTCACATCGACCAAAGGATCGTCCTTATCTCTAAAACGATTGAAACCGCCTATTCCTTGACGGGGAGGTCCACCACAGATCCCATTGACATCAACACAAAAAAATTAGCCGAGGAACAGAACTCTTAAGGTGATTGCTTTTTGGCAATCAAATACATTGATCAAAGGTTCTAGAATTAATAGTTTTGACAAGGAAATATCTTGGTACAACATCAGAGACAGCCTAAAGGTGAAAGATCAGAGATTGCATCCTCCAGTAGTAATTTCTTTTTCAATTCGTATGAATGGCCGTCATCACAGGAAACAGTGTGCAACGGATTTTATTTCTAGAAACTTTAGCCTATGCCTTCAGCAAATTACACCTTATAACAATGAAACCCATACCACAAATTTTATGCAAATGACACCTCCAACAACAACATCTTGTGTTGGCAATGGCAACTACGACACCTCCTAAAGAATCAAATAAAAAACAGAGTAAAATTCATTTGAATCATATTACAAAGCTAGACCCAATAGTAAGACTACTTTATTTCAAACATATGTGCTACAAACGTTTATCTCACTAGAATAGGCAGCCCACAAAAAAACAATACAGTCTAAATTGAAGAAGGCCGCATGCTTTTGTGGCCATCATGCCTAATCTTGTTTGATAGTTGAGTTACGCTAAATGACCAAATGCGTACCCCTCCAAGAAACAATTAGAAATTTTAACGAGATCCACCACATTCTCCGTCAAAAGGAACATTGGTTTCAAAAACTCTACGACATCCAAAACACAAGAAGTTGCTTGTTTTTCACATCCGCCAAAGGATCATCCTTATATCTAAAACGTTTGAAATTGCCAATTCCTTGATGGGGCGATCCACCATGGTCACATCCACATCAACATATAAAAAAAAAAAAAACCAGCCGAGGAATGGAACATTTAAGTTGATTGCTTTTTGGCAATCAAGTACAATGAGCAATGAATCTGGAATTAATAGTTTTCACTAGGAAATATCTAGGTGGAAGATCAAAGATTGCATCCCCAATTTCTTTGGCCATTCCTACGTATGGCCCTCTTCATAGGCAGCAGTGTACATCTGACTTTTATTTCAAGAAATTTTTTAATATGCTTTCACTAAATCACACGATATAAGACAGAAACCTATACCTCAAATTCTATGGGAATGACACCTCTAACAGACACATCTGGTGTTGCCGATGGGCACTTGGAACCTTCTAAAGTGTCAAATAAAAAATAAAGTAAAAATCATTTGAATCGTATTATAAAGACAGACACTATTTTAATACTACTTTATTTAAAACATATGTGCTGCACAAGTTTATCTCATCGGGACAGGTAGCCCACAGATAAACAACATAATCTAAATTTAAGAAGGTCGTATGCTTTTGCAGCCATCATGCCTTTTCTTGTTTCATAGTAGAGTTGCACTAAATGCATACCTCCCCAAGAAATCATTAAAAATTTTAACTACATCCCCCACATTCTTTGTCAAAGGGAACATTGACCTCAAAAACTCTACGGCATCTATGAACACAAGAAGTTGCTTGTTTTTACATCCGCCAAAGGATCGTCATTATCTCTAAAACGATTGAAATCGTCTATTCCTTGACGGGGCGGTCTACCACAAATCACATCTAATCAACATAAAAAAAAAATAGCAGAGAAAAGGAACTCTTAATATGATTGATTTTTGGAAATCAAGTACAATGAGCAACGGATCTGGAATTAATAGTTTTGGCCACGAAATATCTAGGCGGAATATCAGAGATTGCATATCGGCGGAAGATCAGAGATTGCATTCTCCAGTAGCAATTTCTATTGCAATTAGTACGAATGTCCCTCATCAGAGTCACTAGTGTACATCTGAGTTTGTTTTAAGAAATATTAGACTATGCCATTCGGATATTACACCTTATAACACAGAACTCATACTTCAAATTCTATGATAATGACACCTCTAACAACATTTTGTGTTGGAGATGAGTAATGGGGGCACCTTCTAAAGTATTAAATAAAAAACATAGTAAAATTTACTTGAATTATATTGTAAAGACGGACACAATTTTAAAACTAATTTATTTGAAACATATGCACTGCACAAGTTTATCTCACAGGTATAGGCAGCCCACAGAAAAATAACGCGGTCTAAATTGAGGAATGTCGTATACTCTTGTGACCATCATGCTTAATATTATTTGATAGTTGAGGTACACTAAATGACCAAATGCATACTTCCCCGAGAAATCATTAAAGAATTTAACTAGATCCACTGCGTTCTCCGTCAAAAGGAATATTGGTTTCAAAAACTCTATGACATCCATAAGCACAAGAAGTTACTTTGTTTTCACATCCGCCAAAGAATCATCCTTATCTCTAAAATTGTTGAAATCGCCTATTCCTTGACGGGGAGGTCTACCACAGATCACATCTACATCAACATAAAAAAATCAGCAGGGAAAAGAAACTCTTAATGTGATATATTTTTGGAAATCAAGTACAATGAGCAAATGGATCCTAGAATTAATAGTTTTGGCCATGAAATATCTAGGTGGAATATCAGAGATTACATATAGGTGGAAGATAAGAGATCGCATTCTCCAGTAGCAATTTCTTTTGCAATTAGTACGAATGGCCCTCATCATAGGCAACAGTGTACATCTAAGTTTATTTTAAGAAATATTAGACTATGCCTTCCGAAAATTACTCCTCATAACACAAAAACCCATACTTCAAATTCTATGGAAATGACGCCTCTAACAACAACATTTGTGTTGGCCATGGGTACTGGGGCACCTTCTAAAGCATTAAATAAAAAATATGGTAAAATTCATTTGGATCGTATTATAAAGATAGACACAATTTTAAAACTAACTAATTTGAAACATATGCACTGCACAAGTTTTTATCACAGGGATAGGCAGCCCACAGAAAAACAATGCAGTCTAAATTGAGGAAGACCGTATGCTCTTGCGGCCATCATGCCTAATCTTGTTTGATAGTTAGACTGCACTAAATGACCAAATGCATACCTCCCCAAGAAGCCATTAGAAAATTTAATTAGATCCACCACATTCTCCGTCAAAAGGAGCATTGGTTTTAAAAACTTTACGACTTCCATAAACAGAAGAAGTTGCTTATTTTTCACATCCGCCAAAGGAACGTCCTTCTATGTAGAACGGTTGAAATCGCCAATTCTTTGATGGGGCGGCCCACCACAGATCACATCCACATCAACATAAAAAAAAAATGAGCCGTGAAAAGGAAAATTTAAGGTGATTACTTTGTGGCAATCAAGTACAATGAGCTACGAATCTGGAATTAATTGTTTTCACTAGTAAATACCATGGTGGAAAATCAGAGATTGCATATAGGTGGAAGATCAGAGATTGCATCCTCCTGTGGCAATTTCTTTTGCCAATCCTATGAATGGCCCTCATCATAGGCAATAGTGTACATGTGATTTTATTTCAAGAAATTTTTGAATATGCCTTCACTAAATTACACCTTATAACACAGGAAACCTATGCCTCAAATTCTATAGGAATGACACCTCTAACAACAACATCTTGTGTTGGCGATGGCTATTAAGGCACCTCCTAAAGAATCAAATAAAAAATAGAGTAAAATTCATTTCACTCATATTATAAAACAAGGCACAATTTTAAGACTACTTTATTTGAAACGCTATCCACATTTATCTTACAGTAATAGGCAGCCCACTAAAAAACAACGCAGTCCAAATTGAGGAAGGTCATATGCTCTTGCAGCCATCATGTCTAATCTTGTTTGATAGTTGAGTTGCACTAAATGACCAAATGCATACCTCCCCAAGAAACAATTAGAAAATTCAACTAGATCCACCACATTCTTCGTCAAAAGGAACATTGGTTTCAAAAACTCTACGACATCCATAAACACATGAAGCTGCTTGTTTTTCACATCAGCCAAGGGATCATACCTATGTCTAAAATGGTTAAAATTGCGAATTCTTTGATGGGGCAACCCACACAAATCACATCCACATCAACATAAATAAATCATCCAAGGAATGGAACATTTAAGGTGATTGCTTTTGGCAATCAAGTGCAATGAGCAACGAATCTGGAATTAATCGTTTTCACTAGGAAATATCTAGGTGGAAAATCAGAGATTGCATCCTCCTGTAGAAATTTCTTTTGTCATTCCTACGAGTGGCCCTCTTCATAAGCAACAGTGTACATGTGATTTTATTTCGAGAAATTTTTGAATATGCCTTCACTAAATTGCACCTTATAACACAGAAACCTATACCTCAAAATCTATAAGAATGACACCTCTAACAACCACATCTGGTGTTGGCGATGGGTACTTGGGCACCTTCTAAAGTGTCAAATAAAAGAAGAGAAATTCATTTGAATCGTATTATAAAGACATAGACAATTTTAAGACTACTTTATTTGAAACATCTATACTGCAAAAGTTTATCTCACCGAGACAGGCAGCCCACAGATAAATAACACTGTCTAAATTGAGGAAGGTCGTATGCTCTTGCAGCCATCATGCCTTTTCATGTTTGACAGTTGAATTGCACTAAATGATCAAATGCATACCTCCCAAAACTTCTTATGGATACTGCTCATGCTCTTCTTATACATATACATGTTCCACAAAAGTTTTGGGAGAATGCTGTTCTTATAGCATGTTATCTCATTAATCGTATGCATCTTTCTTCTCTTGGGGGCAATACGCCTCACGGACTCCTCTTTCCTAAACGCAGTCCTTTTCCTCTTTCTCCTAAAGTGTTTGGGTGTACTTGTTTTGTCCATGGTTATCGTCCAAGTGAATCAAAACTAGATCTCTGTGCATTAAAATGTGTTTTTCTTGGTTACTCACGAGTGTCAAAGGGTTATCTTTACTACTATCCTACCTTAGGAAGAATGCTCGCCTCTCGTCATGTTACCTTTATAGAGTCTTAACCTTTCTTTTCTGCATGTGGCTCTAGTTCATCTTATCCAATCCTGCAATTGTCCAAATCCACATCTTCTGACCTTGTCCTTATTTATTCTCCACCAACAGTCTCTCATCTAGTTATCTCTCCAGCATCTTCACTAGACAATGCCCCCATTGACAATTCTCTTTCTATGCTAGTCTCTCTCGTGGAGGATCCTCTTGCTGAGATAGTCTCTCCTGTTGCTAACCCACTTGAGACTGATACTACTGAGCAACATATTGCTCTTCGTAAGAACTACCGTGCCTGCAAAGATCGCCTTCTTTATACACATTCCTACAAAGGTTTATCAATAATTTTGTCGGCTTTTGTGGCCAATATCGATGTTGTTTCTCTCTACCTACTTCGATTTTCGAGGCTCTTCAGCATGCAGGTTGGCGTTTAGCCATGGAGGAGGAAATGAGCGCCCTTCAACGTAATCAGACTTGGTCCTTGGTAATCTTCTTTCTGGTGCTCAGGTTATTGGCTATCGTTGGGTGTTTGCCGTGAAGGTCAACCCTAATGAAACTGTTGCTCGTCTAAAAATTCAGTTGGTTACTAAGGGTTATGCTCAAACTCATGGTCTTGATTACTTTAAGACATTTTCTCCGATTACAAAAATGGCCTCTATTCGCCTCTTCTTATCCCTTGCAACAGTGCATTCTTGGTCTCTTCATTAGTTGGATATCAAGAATGCCTTCCTTCATGGTGATCTTGCCGAGGATGTTTACATGGAGGAGCCCCCAAGATTTGCTACTCAGGGAGAGAAAAATCTATAAGCTTCGTCGCTCTTTGTATGATTTGAAGCATTCTCCTCAAGCAAGGTTTGATAAATTCAGCTTAGTTGTTCGGAGTTTTGATTTGCTTTAGTCTCAAAAAGATCATGCAGTATTCTATCGACGTGCTACTATTGGGTGTGTCTTTCTAGTTTTATATGTGGATGATATTGTCTTGACAGGGGATGACAAGCATGGTATTGCTTAACTGAAAAGATATTTGTATACTCACTTTAAGGCGAAGGACCTCGGTGATTTGAGATACTTTCTTGGGATAGAATTGGCCTGGAAGAAAGAAAGTATCTCTTTGTCACAGCATAAGTTTGTTATGGATATCTTAACTGAATTTAACATGCAACAATCTCAGTCCACAAAGTCCCCTATGGAACCAGGATTAAAGCTTCTTCCTGATGAGGGTAACTTGTTTGACCATCTTGAAAGATACCGGCGTGTTGTTGGTAAACTAAACTATCTCACTACGATGACTAGGCTTGATCTTGCATGTTCGGTTGGTGTGATTAGTCAGTTTATAGCAGCACCTATACAACCACATTGGGATGCTGTTTTGAGGATTTTAAGGTATCTTCGAGATAGTCTTGGCAAGGGAATTGTTTTTGCGGCTCATGGTCATCCTCGCATGGAGTGTTATATTGATGCTGATTGGGCTGGTTGCCCTATTGATAAGCGGTCTATCTCTGGATATGCTTTGTTTGTTGGTGGTAATTTAGTTTCCTAAAAGAGTAAGAAATAGGATATTGTGGCGAGGAGTAGTGCTGAAGCAGAGTATCGAGCCATTGCTATTGCTCTTGCAGAGATTATGTGGACTAGACATCTTCTGAATAAGATTGGATATGGATCGAGTGGTCCCACATCGTTATGGTGTGATAGTAGTTCAACAATTCACATTACTTCAAATCCCGTCTTTCATGAGAGAACAAAGCATATCGAGATTGATTGTTATTTTGTTCGACAAAAGCTTACACGTGGTAGTCTCACTTTGTCACACATCCACACTAGAGATCAGCTAGCATATGTGTTTACTAAACCTTTAGCTGGGCAATGGGTTCGCTTTATATGTAACAAGCTGGGCATGGTCGATATCTATGCTTCAGCTTGAGGGGGGTGTTATAAGTTATTTTGTTATTCATCATCATGTGTAGGAATGCCCAACGTGTTACTATGTACCCTCTTCATTATTATAAATATGAAAACATGCTAACCTAGAGGATTAGATAATTCATTCATATCATTCTCATCTTTTCTTCTTCTTTAGAAAGTTAAGTTGCACCAAATGACCAAATGCATACCTCCCTAAGAAACAATTAGAAAATTTAACTAGATCCACCACATTCTCCGTCAAAAGGAACATTGGTTACAAAAACTCTAACGACATCCATAAACACAAGAAGTTGGTTGTTTTTCACATCTGCCAAAGGATCGTCCTTATATTTCAAACGGTTGAAATCGTCAATTCTTTAATGGGGCGGTCCACCATAGATCACATCCACATCAACATAAAAAAATTAGCTGAGGAATGGAATTAATAGTTTCATAGGAAATATCTAACTCAACGGAGGCAACTAAACACGAGGGTTGCGCTCGTTGCGAGACTTAACTCAACACCTTACGGCACGAGCTGACGACAGCCATGCACCACCTGTATCCGCATTCCCGAAGGCACACCTCTCTTTCAAGAGGATTCGCGACATGTCAAGCCCTAGTAAGGTTCTTCGCTTTGCATCGAATTTAACCACATGCTCCACCGCTTGTGCGGGCCCTCATCAATTCCTTTGAGTTTCATTCTTGCAAACGTACTCCCCAAGCGGAATACTTAACACGTTAGCTACAGCACTGCACAGGTCGATACGCACAGTGCCTAGTATCCATCGTTTACAGCTAGGACTACTGGGGTATCTAATCTCATTCTCTCCCCTAGCTTTCGTCGGGCAAATATGAAGCGCATGGATACAAGTTATGCCTTGGAATGAAAGACAATTTCGAATCCGCTTTGTCTACAAACAAGGAAGCTATAAGTAATGCAATTATGAATCTCATGGAGAGTTCGATCCTAGCTCAGGATGAACGCTGGCAACATGCTTAACACGTGCAAGTTAGGCGGGAAGTGGTGTTTCCAGTGGCGGACGAGTGAATAATGTGTAAGAACCTGCCCTTGGGAGGGGAACAACAGCTGGAAACGACTACTAATACCCCGTAGGCTGAGGAGCAAAAGGAGGAATCCGCTCGAGGAGGGGCTCGCGTTTGATTAGCTAGTTGGTAAGGCAATAGCTTACCAAGACGATGATCAGTAGCTGGTCCGAGAGGATGATCAGCCACATTGGGACTGAGACACAGCCTAGACTCCTATGAGAGGCAACAGTGGGGAATTTTCCGTAATGGGTGAAAGCCTGACGGAGCAATTCTACGTGGAGGTAGAAGGCCCACGGGTTGGGAACTTCTTTTCTCGGAGAAGAAGCAATGATGGTATTTAGAGAATAAGCATCGGCTAACTCTGTGCCAACAGCCGCGATAATACAAAGGATGCAAGCGTTATCCGGAATGATTGGGTGTAAAGCGTCTGTAGGTGGCTTTTTAAGTCCGCCATCAAATCCCAGGGCTCAACCCTGGACAGGCGGTGGAAACTACCAAGCTGGAGTACGGTAGGGGCAAAAGGAATTTCCGGTGGAGCGGTGAAATGCGTAGAAATTGGAAAGAACACCAACAACGAAAGCACTCTGCTGGGCCGACACTAACATTGAGAGGCGAAAGCTAAGGGAGCGAATGAGATTAGATACCCCAGTATTCCTAGCCGTAAATGATGGATACTAGGCGCTGTGCGTATCGACTCGTGCAGTGCTGTAGCTAACAGGTTAAGTATCCCACCTGGGGAGTACGTTCGCAAGAATGAAACTCAAAGGAATTGACGGGGGCCCACACAAGTGGTGGAGCATGTGGTTTAATTCGATGCAAAGCGAAGAACCTTACCAGGGCTTGACATGCTGCGAATCCTCTTGAAAGAAATGTGTGCCTTCGGGAACGCAGACACAGGTGGTGCATGGTTGTCGTCAGCTCGTGCCATAAGGTGTTGGGTTAAGTCCCGCAACGAGCGCAACCCTCATGTTTAGTTGCCACCGTTGAGTTTGGAACCCTGAACAGACTGTCGATGATAAGCCGGAGAAAGGTGAGGATGACGTCAAGTTATCATGCCCCTTATGCCCTGGCGACACACGTGCTACAATGGCTGGGACAAAGGGTCGCGATCCTGCGAGGGTAAGCTAACTCCAAAAACCCATCCTCAATTCGGATTGCAGGTTGCAACTCGCTTGCATGAATCCGGAATCGCTAGTAATCGCCGATCAGCCATACAGCAGTGAATTCGTTCTCAAGCCCTGTACACACCGCCCGTCACACTATGGGAGCTGGCCATGCCGAAGTCGTTACCTTTACCACAAGGAGAAGGATGCCGAAGGCAGGGCTAGTGAATGGAGTAAAGTGGTAACAAGGTAGCCGTACTAGAAGGTGTGGCTGGATCACCTTCTTTTCAGGGAGAGCTAATGTTTGTTGGGTATTTTGGTTTGACATTGCTTTACACCCAAAAAGAGGCGAGCTACATCTGAACTTGGAGATGGAAGTCCTCTTTCGTTTATGGATGGTGAAGTGACCAAGCTCATGAGCTTATTATCCTAGGTTGGAACAAGTTGATAGGATCCCCTTTTTGACGTCTCCATGTCCCTCTCGCGTGGCTATATGGAGGCAAAAAAGTAAAAGAGGGGGATGGGGTTTCTCTCGCTTTTGACATAGTGAGCCCTGACGAGAGGCTCACACGACGGGCTATTAGCTCAGTTATCACGCCCCGCGCTTCAGGCATGAGCGCGCGACACCCCACAAGCACAAACTCTCTCGGTCGTCCCAAGATTCACATATATCGAGAGATGTATTATATCAATAGCATGCGGAAGCGATAATATACAAACTCCTTCATACGATAATAAAAAAGAGACCTGGGTAATGAGAGTACCAATAAATACATAACCTCCCAACTGTTCATACAAAAACACTGACAAGCTAAACCTGCCGGTCGGTAGGGGTGATAGGACCAGTATAAAAGGCGATCATCAACATCTCCAAAAAGAAACAGGACATCGAGACCATCATCAAAATATATCAATCCAGTAAATGGAAGCCCTTAAGTCGAGCCACTAGAGTCGTCAGTCTCCTCAGCATACTCAATAGGCTAGTACTCCGAGAAAGTCTATGAGCAAACCACCACTGTATCCTCTATCATCTCATCAGTTAACGGTTTCACCAGTTAATCCTCGGAAGCATCGATCTCGATGACCTCGTCGGTGTCTTCCAAGGTTGGGGTCCTCTCGAGAACATTCCTCGAGCCAGGTGCTAACCCCTCGGCCTCCACCAAATTTTGAGTGGGATGACACCAAGTAGGGATTACCCCACGGGGTACTTCAGTGGGCTTCAGTGGCTCCGTAGTAACTTCCCCTACCCTTCTAAACCAAGCCTCGAACCTATGAGGCTTCCAGCTCTTTCCACCCCCATCGACCCAAACTACTGTGCACTTCCCAACGTATACGATTCCCTGTCCATCCGAGAACTCCTAAAAATAAGCGGACATTTCCTTCGAGTCACCAAATCTGATTGGCCATATTTTCACGGCCTAGGATCTGAAAATGGGGTTCCACAACGGGGTGAGATTTACATCTCAGTAAGGCAGGTCCTAACCCTAGGTTAGGCAGACCGTATACTCAGGCGAATGCGATCAAGGACAAAATGCACATGCAATCACATGAGGCATTCAACAGTCATTAAATAACATACGGAATCAAACAAGTGTCAAGCATGCAATCATGGCTCCGGATCACATCATTGGAATCAAACACATATTGCCAAGCCCGATCACACTTTTCACCCTTCCAGTCCTCCTTATTTTCACGTTCGCGTTTAGAACGCCTCAGACTCGGTCCGCGTAAATACGCCTTAAACCATCACATTGACAAACTTGCATAAATGCATCAAATTTTCAATTTCATTCCAATCTTGTGTCGACACATCTCAACTTCCGTCTCGCGTAGCAACGCATCAAGATATTAGCCATTTCAATCCCGCGTCTCGTACGCCTCAGGGTATCATCCACACAACCCGGTGTCTCAACGCCTTAGGGTATCACAAGTTTCTCAGACATGCCAAATG
Organism: Rhodomyrtus tomentosa; assembly: GCA_028455895.1. Taxonomy (NCBI): domain Eukaryota; kingdom Viridiplantae; phylum Streptophyta; class Magnoliopsida; order Myrtales; family Myrtaceae; genus Rhodomyrtus; species Rhodomyrtus tomentosa. The sequence continues at coordinate 15,797,140 of JAPCWY010000008.1, forward strand.
TTCATTTCAATTCAGAACTCATGATCAAGTGCAAATTCATGCAACGAGTAACACATCTATGACATGTGAGACAATTAAATTCAACACTCAAATGTGACAATCAATTCATGACACAAGCATTGTCAAGCATTCAAGCCATCTATATCTCTCAAGGACGCACAATGGACAATCACACCATAAACTTTCAAGAACCAATCTAATTCACCTTAAATTCACCCAATCGAGTCCAATCCTCGTAGCTAATGTTTAGAAACTTCTTACCTCAAGCTTAATTCAACAAAATTCTTCTTCTAAGCACTTCAATCACTCGGTTCTAATGGTCCAAGATTAAGTCAGTTGCGCAACCTAAGGAAATTCATCCAATCGTCAATTTTTCTTGCTCAATTCATCAATCCATGAAGTATAACCCTCAATGACATGTTCATCGACATCCTAGTACATCTCAATGATGAATTTGGGACTCAATTCCATCACCAACTGTCCCTCACAGATTCGGTATGCATAGAACCGAAACAAGGCATTTTCGGTTCTGTGCATATCTCAACCAATCAGCCCTTAAACTAACTTAAATTCTCAATTTATCTACTAATCTACTTGCTAACATGTAGTTCTAGGAGTTGGGAAGCCTCACCGAAAATTTGGAGTCAAGGCAATGTCGGAAAGTCCTCGAACGACGCCGGTTCCTCCAAGTCCTCAACCGGTCAGTTTTGTCCTTCAAACACAAGACCTATTTGGGGTTAAAACTCTATCAAATTCATCCAAAATTTTTACCACATCTTAGTCTACATGTCCTCTAGATGTCCACAAAATTTGGCCAAAAGATTCAAATGTTTCGGGGTCATATGGAGTCTAAATAGTAGCTTACCTCCAGCTACGACTGTTTTCGTCAACTTCCGGGAGAATGGCCGACCGGAACTCCTCAGTGGATCAAATGACTTGATTCCACTTGGAGGTTATCGGCAAGAGGATGAAGAAGGTGCTAGTGGTTGGCTTGAGTCTAGGCGGTGGTCGGAAGTGGCGGTCGGAGCGAGCGAAGGCGGCGGCAGTGGCTAGTCGGCATGGAGCTCTCTTGGCTAGAGGAAGAAGAAGAAGAAAATGAAGAAGATGGTGGCTGGTGAAGTGTTCAGCTGAAGGGGAGTGAGAGAGTGAGGTATATACATAAATGTCTTGGTCAACTTGATAGAATGGTAGGTTAAAAGTTGGGCATTAAATGCCAATGCCTAATCCTTTGACACTTGTACATATGTCAATCAAAGCTCATCTAATGGCTATCAATTTCTCAAATTTTCAATAGCTATAATGGGGTATCAATGACCAAAATGCCCTCATTTCATTTATTAAGGCAAGGTCAAGGCTTGAGGGGCAAAACGGTAATTTTACCCTCAACGTCCAGAACGTCGTTTTCTGATTTCAATTTTCTTCGATGAGGCGACGACCAATCCAATTATAACGTTGGAATTCTTGATTCTCCATTTTCTAATTTCGAGACTCGTCTCTGAATCATTTCTCTATCAGATGTGATTCCAGCCTATCCCAAACTGATGGGCAGCTTTTGCGGACGTTACGCGTATCGATTCTGCAATTCATATCACACTTAGGGTTCGTCAATTCATGGCAACTTTAACTGTCATGTAATTATGAGGGTCTATTACTAGTTCCAACGGTCTCGATCATCATCGTTCGATTTAGGAAATTTTTTGCAAATTATACATTGGTGAAGCGGCATCACCCGTGCTCCAATCGTATAACGCTAGCAATGCATTCCTTAATCATTCTTAGATCAACCTTTCATGGCTCTAAATATCCCCTCGACAATCCTTATGGTCAAAGTGTCATTTCCTATTTGAGTTCCCTAGGTCCATGTACCTTATCTCGCGTTAGCCTTTCCCTTTTGGTCAGTTTATTCAAGATTGATCAGATCCGAGCGAGATACGACTGAAAGACATCATTAGATATATTCTCATTAATAAGTCTCGAAATGACGGGAAAATCAGAATGTCACAACTCTTCCCCCTTACAAAAATTTTGTCCTCGAAATTTACAATAAACTCGTTACTCAAACAAATGGGGTTATTGACTCCTCATCGTTTCCTCGTTTTCCCACATAACTCATTCGGTTCCATGGTGCTTCCAAACAACTTTGACCAATGGAATCGTCTTATTCCTCATAATCTGCTCCTTTTAATCTTCGATCCTGACTGGCTTTTCTACGCAAGATACCCTGTCATCCACTTCGATAACCTCGTAATCCAGTACATGCGTCGAGTCTGGCTCGCACTTCCGTAGCATTGATACATGGAAGACGTTGTGTACTTGGGACAAGTTAGGCAGTAAGGCAAACCTGTAAGCTAAGGTCCCATTCCGTTCCAAAATCTCAAAAGGTCCTACGTACCTTGGACTCAGTTTTCCTTTCTTTCCAAATCGAGATAATCCCCTCATCGACGACACCTTAAGGAAAACATGATCGCCTACTTGAAACTCCAAAGGCTTACGTCGTTTATCCGCATAACTCTTCTGATGACTTTGTGCCATCTTCAGTCTATCCCGAATTATTTTCACTACCTCTACTGATTGCTCTACTAACTCTAGGCATGTAATGCTTCTTTCTCTAACTTCGTCCCAACAAATTGGCGTTCTGCAAGCCCTTCCATAAAGTGCCTCAAAAGGTATCATTCGAATACTTTGCCGATAGCTGTTGTTATACACGAACTCTACCAAATATAGCTAATCCTCCCATCCACCTTTAATGTCTATCACACATGCTCGTAGCATATCCTCGAGCGTTTGTATCGTCCTTTCCGATTGTTTATCCGTCTGTGGATGGTATGCCATACTAAATTGTAGTCAAGTTCCCATGGCATCTTGAAGACTCCTCCGGAAGTTTGCTGTGAACTTGGGATCTATGTTCGATGTGATCGTCACGGGTACTCCATGTAGCCTCACTATCTATCGTATATACAGTTCGGCATATCTGTCCATCGCGAAATCCTTTCGCATAGGAATGAAGTGTGCAGACTTGGTCAATCGGTCCACGACTACCCAAATAGAATCGTGGCCTCTCTGACTCCTTGGTAGTCCTATTATGAAATCCATTGTCACGTGCTCCCATTTCCATTCAGGGGTCTCTAATGGCTGTAACAATCCACTAGGCTTACAGTGTTGTGCCTTCACCTGCTGGCATGTCAAGCACTTCGCCACATACTTCGCCACATCCACTTTCATGCCGTTCCACCAATAATATTGACGCAAGTTCTAATACATTTTCATGCTACCTGGGTGGATACTATAATTGCGTCTATGAGCCTTTGATAAAATCCTTTCCTTAAGCTCTTCATTCTTTGCTACGCATAAACGCCTTCAAAATTTCAAGATTACATCCTCTAACACTTGGAACTCTGGTTCCTTTTTGTCGCGTCTAATTCCAAGATTTTCATAATTTCCGGGTCCGTAGGCTGTAAGGCTTTTATCCTTTCCTAGATCTTAGGTTCTACTATTAGTGTGGCCATCAAACTGGATAGTTGACAAACTTTCAATCTGAACTCAAAATCCCTCAAGTTCTCAAATAACGACCACCCTTTCACTAGTAGATAGGCAATACTCGATTTCCGACTGAGCGCATCCGCGACTCTGTTTGCCTTCCCAGGGTGATATAATATGTAACAATTGTAATCCTTAAGCAGCTCCATCCATCATCGATGCCTCATGTTCAGTTCCTTTTGGGAGAATAGATACTTCAGACTCTGGTGATCCGTATAAATTTGAAATTTCTCGCCACACAAATAATGCCTCTAGATCTTCAAAGCAAAGATGATTGCTGCCAATTCAAAATCGTGAGTCGGATAGTTTATCTCATGCGGTCTCAATTGTCGGGACGCGTAGGCAATTACTCTTCCATGTTGCATTAGCACATGGCCTAGTCCCTTTAGCGAAGTATCGCTATATATTTCGTAACCTCCAGGTCTTGATGGAGTCGTCAATACCGGTGCGGTCGTTAACCGATGATTAAGTTCTTGGAAATTCTTTTCACACTTATCCATCCATTTAAACATCGTTTCTTTCTTAGTCAATCTCGTTAGTGGAATAGCTATGGATGAAAACTTCTTCATGAACTTAACCCCCCCAAAAAAAAACTTCTCCATGAAACGTCTGTAATATCCTGCCAATCTTAAGAAATTTCGAACTTCTATGACCGTAATCGGTCTAGGCCAATTCATAACGGCTTCGATCTTATCAGGATCCACCACAATCGCTTCTCCAGGTACCACATGGCCAAGAAATGTCACTTTATTCAACCAGAACTCGCATTTGCTAAACTTAGCGTAAAGAAAATGTTCTCTCAAGGTCTGCAATACAATCCTCTGATGTTCTTCGTGTTTTTCGTTACTCCTTGAGTAAATCAAGATATCATCAATAAAGACTATAACAAATCTATCCAAGAATTCCTTGAACACCCGATGCATCAAGTCCATAAATGCGGTTGGAGCATTGGTCAGTCCAAAAGGCATCACGGTGAATTCGTAATGACCATACCTTGTCCTAAAAGCGGTCTTAGGTATGTCTTCCTTCTTAATTCTCAATTGATGATACCCAGTCCTTAGGTCAATCTTGAAGAACACCGCAACTCCTTGCAACTGATCAAATAAGTCTCCAATCCTCAGCAGTGGGTACTTATTCTTTATAGTCACTTGATTTAATTGTCTATAATCAATGCATAAACGCAAGGACCCATCCTTTTTCCTCACAAACAACACCGGCGCTCGTCACTGTGAAGCACTCGATCGAATAAATCCTTTATCCAGTAATTCTTACATTTGCACCTTTAACTCCTTCAATTCTGATAAGGGCATTCTATAGGGTGCCTTCGAGATCGGTTCCGTTCCGGGAGCTAACTCAATCACGAATTCAATTTCTCGCTCTAGTGGCAACCCTAGCAACTCTTGAGGAAAAATGTCGAGAAACTCACGCACTACCGAAATATTTCTAATTTAGGCTCCTCGGCAGTCGTGTCCATAATTGCGACTAAGTACGCCTAACATCCTTCAGTTATCGATTTTGTCGCTTCAAGAGATGAGACTAAAGGAATCGAGGTTCCTCCTCGACTTCCCACAAATTCAAATCCAGGGTGACCTTCCGGATAGAAACGAATTATCCTACTACCACAATCCACTATTGCCCTCTGTTTACCCAACCAGTCCATTCCTATTATCACATCGAAGTCATACATGGGCAACACAGCCAAGTCTATACTCTCCTTACTACTGCCAATTACGATTTTACAATCCGTACAGCCCAATGAAACCATCACATTATCTTTCAACGGGGTGGCAACATGCAGAATCACACTCAACGGTTTTAACTTCATATCAACCAAATCAGCAAACCGAGCAGACACAAATGAGTGTGATGAGCCAGGATCAAACAAAGCATACGCAGCTTGGTTACACAAATAGACCGTACTTGTGACCATGCCTAGCGTTTCTTCTGCTTTCCTGCAGACCATGGCATAAACTCTCCCCTAAGCTGGGGGTTTGTTCTGATCAATTTTGGGGGGTGGCAGTTGAAGGTCGTGCTTGTGGTCGTTGTCCTTGAGGTCTATTCGTTGGAGCTTGATTCGGATAAGTCCTCATCTGGTGGCCTATCTGGCTTGAAGCACGCCCCAGTCCTTGTCAGGTAGGGTCCATTACCATGTTTTCTGCCACAGAGGCGGCAACTCCAGTTCATTGGATTCGGTGGCTTCACAATATGTTTTCTTATTGGAGGAACGAAGCGTCTGTTGCAAGCTATCGGTCTCTTACCAATTTGGCAATTGTCTCGGAACAAGTTAAACCACGATCCAGATGCGGCATTGCTCTCCTTCAGGTCCCTCTCGATAATTTGTTCCTGTTCATAGATATCTATCTGGCTGTGAAGCTCAAGCCTCAGTCCATCCTGAAATCTCCGCGCCTTCTCTAGGGGATCCTCTACCGATAAGGGTGCATACCTCGACAATATAGAGAACTCAACTTCATGCTGGTCCACCGTCAGGTGATTCTGACGTAGCCGTAAGAACTCCACTTGCTTCCTTTCTCAGGCTGTCTCCAAGAAGTACTTGTCATTGAATATCGTAGTAAAGGCATTCCAAGTTAAGGCCGTTCCTTCTAGAAAGACTCCATTCTTGGTGGCAGCCCACCAATCATTTTCGGTCCCTTCCAATTGATACACTACCAGCAATACCTTTTCCTCATCTGTGCATCTCAGCACTCCAAAGGCCTTTTTCAGTTCCTCTATCCATCTCGGTGCTAGTTCGGGGTCTCCAATCCCATCAAACTAGGTTGGCTTCAATTTAATAAATTGCTCAATCAGTTGGCCCATCTGCCTGGCCACAACAACTTCCTCTTGGGCATTCACTACCTCATGGCCCTGGTCACGATCGTCGTTATCTTCATTGCCCCATTATTGCCGTTATTGGCGTTGATGGCAGCTATTGCAGCTCCTATCGCTTGAGCTATGGTAGCACCCTATCTTGGGTCTGCATGTCGATGAGGTCGCCAATCCTTTCGAGCACCCTCAGTACTCTGTCCATTCTCGGGTCTTCCGCCACAGGTGGCCTCAAACTAGAGGCTCCGCTCCTAGGTATTCTAGGTCTCCTAGGCGGATTACTCATTCTTGTATGCCTTTACTAAACCTGGACCATCACAATTTCATCAAGGAGTTAGTAACTCATTTATCCAACCAAGTCCAGAGCTACCAAACTATGCCTTAATAGAAACAGTCATAACATAATGACGTTCCACACAACTAATTCCAAAGGCACTTCACTAAACAGTTCATGGCCATTACCCTATTCCGTCCACTTCAACAGTTCACCAAAACTAGCCACGCTCATCTACTCAACATACCAAAATCCAAAAATGGCTTTCGGCGCTAAGCATGGAACTTAATCCTCGTAAACCACCATAATCTTATCAAGACCAAATGTCAACTACATGCGCCAAGTCATATGCCAAGCATCTCATGCCTTATTCTAATAAGTCTCCTAAGGTCTCGCTACCCGTCTTGTCACAACTTAATCCTCCTTATTACTTTAATCCTCAATTAATTTGGATCGAGCTGACCTTGCTTTGATACCAAGCAAACGGGCATGGCACGCCCCGTGCTTCGAGCACGAGCGCACGACACCCTGCAAACACAAACTCTCTTGGCCATCCCAAGATTCACATATATCGAGAGATGCATTATATCAATAGCATGCAGAAGCGATAATATACAAACTTCTCCGTACGATAATAAAAAGGGGACCTAGGTAACGAGAGTACCAACAAATACATAGCCTCCCAACTATTCATACAAAAGTATTGGCAAGCTAAACCAGTCGGTTGGTAGGGGTGACAGGACCAGTACAAAAGGCGATCATCAACATCTCCAAAAAGAAACAACGCATTGAGACCATCATTAAAATATATCAGTCCAGAAAATGGAAGCCCCTAAGTCGAGCTACTGGAGTTGTTAGTCTCCTAAGCATCCTCAGTAGGCTCGTACTCTGAGAAAGTCTCTGAGAAAACCTTCACTGTATCCTCCCTCGTCTCGTCAGCTGACGGCTCCACCAGGTTGTCCTCAGAAGCCTCGATCTCGATGACCTCGTCGGTGTCTTCTAGGGTTGGGGTCCTCTCGGGAACATTCCTCGAGCCAGGTTCTGACCCCTCGACCTCCACCGAATCCCGAGCGAGATGACACCAACTAGAGATTACCCCACGGGGTACTTCAGTGGCCCCATAGTAACTTCCTCTACCCTCTTAAATCAAGCTTCAAACCTATGAGGCTTCCAGCTCTTTCCACCCTCATCGACCTAGACAACCGTGCATTTCCTAACGTATACGGTTCCCTATCCGTCCGGGAGCTCCTCAAAATAAGCGGACATTTCCTTCGAGTCACCAATTCTGATTGGCTACATTTTCACGGCCTAGGATCTGAAAATGGGGTTCCACAACGGGGTGAGACTTACATCTTAACCGTATACTCAGGTGAATGCAATCAAGGACAAAGTGTAGATACAATCACATGAGGCATTCAATAGTCATTAAATAACATACGGGATCAAACAAGTGTCAAGCATGCAATCATAGCACCGTATCACATCATTGGAATCAAACACATATTGCTAAGCCCGATTACACTTTCTACCCTTTCAGTCCTCCTTATTTTCGCGTCCGCGTTTAGAACGCCTTAGGCTCACTCCGCATAAATACACCTCAGACCATCACATTGACAAAACCTCGTAAACACATCAAGTTTTTAATTTCATTCCAGGCCTGTGTCAACACATCTCAACTTTCGTCCCGCGTCTCAACACAAGATATTGGCTATTTCAACTCCGCGTCTCGTACGCCTCAGGGTACCATCCACACAACCCCGCGTCTCAACGCCTCATGGTGTCACAAGTTTCTCAGACATGCTAAATGCTCATTTCAATTCAGAACTCATGATCAAGTGCAAACTCATGCAACGAGCAACACATCTATGGCATGTGAGACAATTAAATTCAACACTCAAATGTGATAATCAATTCATGGCACAAGCATTGTCAAGCATTCAAGCCATCTATATCTCTCAAGGACGCATAATGGACACTCATACCATAAACTTTCAAGAACCAATCTAATTCACCCTCAATTCACCTAATCGAATCCAATCCTCCTAGCCAAGCTTTAGAAACTTCTTACCCCAAGCTTAATTCAATAAAATTCTTCTTCCAAGAACTTCAATCACTCGGTTCTAATGGTCCAAGAACAAGTCAGCCGCGCAACCTAAGGAAATTCATCTAATCGTCAATTTTTCTTGCTCAATTCACCAATCCATGAAATATAAACCTCAATGACATGTTCATCGATATCCTAGTACATCTCAACAATTAATTTGGGACTCAATTCCATCACCAACAGTCCCCTACAGATTTAGTATGCATAGAACCGAAACAGGGCATTTTCGATTTTGTGCATATCTCAACCAATCAGCCCTTAAACTAACTTAAATCCTCAATTTATCCATTAATCTACTTGCTAACATGTAGTTCTAGGAGTTGGGAAGCCTCACCGAAAATTTGGAGTCAAGGCGACGCCGAAAAGTCCTCGAACAGCGCCGATTCCTCCAAGTCCTCAACCGGTCAGTTTTGTCCTTCAAACACAAGATCAATTTAGGGTCAAAACTCCATCAAATTCATCCAAACATTTTACCATAGCTCATTCTACATGTCCTCTAAATGTTCATAAAATTTGGCCAAAAGATTCAAAGGTTTTGGGGTCCTACGGAGTCTAAATAGTGGCTTACCTCCAGTTGCGACGATTTTCATCAACTTTCGGGAGAATGGCCGGCCGAAACTCCTCAATGGGTCAAATGACTTGATTCCACTTGAAGGTTGTCGGCAAGAGGATGAGGAAGGTGCTGGTGGTCGGCTTGAGCCGAGACGGTGGCCGGAAGTGGCGATCGGAGCTAGCGAAGGCAGCTATAGTGGCTGGTCGGCGTGGAGCTCTCTTGGCTGGAGGAAGAAGAAGAAGATGGTGGCTGGTGAAGTGTTCGGCTGAAGGGGAGTGAAAGAGTGAGGTATATACACAAATGGCTTGGTCAACTTGGTAGAATTGTAGGTTAAAAGTTGGGCATTAAATGCCAATACCTAATCCTTTGACACTTGTCCATATGTCAATCAAGGCTCATCTAATGGCTGCCAATTTCTCAAATTTTCGGCAGCTATAATGGGGTATCAATGACCAAAATGTCCTCATTCCATTTATTAAGGCAAGGTTTAGGCTTGAGAGGCAAAATGGTAATTTTACCCTTAACGTCTGGAACGTTATTTTTCTGATTCCAATTTTTTTCGATGAGGCAACAGCCAATCTAATTATAACGTTGGAATTCTTGATTCTCCATTTTCTAATTTCGAGACTCGTCTCTGAATCATTTCTCTATCAGATGTGATTCCAGCCTATCCCGAACTGACGGGCGGCTTTTGCAGACGTTACGCATATCGACTCTATGATTCATATCACACTTAGGGCTCGTCAATTTATGGCGACTTTGATTGTCATGTACTTGCGAGGGTCTATTACTAGTTTCGACGGTCTCGATCTTCATTGTTCGATTTAGGAAATTTTTTGCAAATTATACATTGTTGAAGCGGCATCACCCGCACTCCAATCGTATAACGCTAGCAATGCATTTCTTAATCGTTCTTAGATCGGCCTTTCATGGCTCTAAATGTCCCCTCGACAATCCTCATGGTCAAAATATCATTTCCTATTTGAGTTCCCTAGGTCCACGTACCTTGTCTCGCGTTAGCCTTTCCCTTTTGGTCAGTTTACTCGAGATTGATCAGATCCGAGCGAGATACG